>CM060365.1:194839964-197731818 GCA_030545235.1 Helianthus tuberosus
GAATGTCTGCATGTCTGTATAAACTATCATTTTAGAAAGAACAAGATAAGAACGGAATTTATCAAAAGCAAATACTATGGCTAGTAACTCTTTTTTAGTTGTTGTGTAATTTTCTTGTGCATCATTGAGTGTTTTACTAGCATAGTATATTGGGTGAAAATTCTTATCTTTTCGTTGTCCCAAGACAGCTCCAACCGCAAAGTCACTTGCATCGCACATGATTTCGAAAGGTAATTTCCGACCAGGTGCTATCATGATTGGTGCTTTGACCAACATTTCTTTCAATGTTAAAAATGCCTGGTTGCAATCCTTGTCAAAGATAAACGGCACATCTTTTTCAAGTAATTTTATTAAAGGTCTTGAAATTTTCAAAAAGTCTTTGATAAATCGTCTATAAAATACGGCTGTAACACCCCTAAAAATATTAAATTATATTTGTGTGTGCACCTGTATAATTATATATATATATATATATATATATAATGATAAATAAAATAGTTAGATTTAAAACTAGGAATAATTAACCTAGTTAATAATCTTGCCATAAAAGATGGGAAATCAAAGAATTCTAACCCTTTTATAAAATTTAGAAATTTGAGGACCAATTGTGCCAAACTGGAAAGATGTTTTGAAATACAGGATAAACTTCAAACCACACACAGAGTGTGTGTAATCTTGTTCGATCAAAACACCCAGGAGCGAACTCTTGTTCTTCAAGCCCTAATTCATCAAATTCTACTCCAAATCAAAGAAGAAATTCAATTAGGATTCAATCCTAAGTTAGAATCTTGATCACTAACATTGGAAGATCAAAAGGTATGCTTAATTTTGATCTTTAGTGAAACTTTGATTTGTTGTAGATTCCTATGAATGAAAATCTAGAAAGAATTCTTGATATTATGGTTAAATTACGATGAAAACAAGTCTAGGAATAAGTATTAGACCATAATTTGATTCATTCATATCATAACCTATTAGATTCCATGTGTATCATATAAGGTTATATGGGTTTTTGTGAAGAATGCTTGAATTCTTGTGATACTTGATGTTAATTGAAGGTTATGATGCCAATTTGAGTGTTGTTTCATTCATATTAGACATATGATATTGAACATGACGAATTCATATGGGAAATTGTTGATTTTGAACATAATCATGTTAGTATCCTAATCTTGCCTTTAAGGTGTTTGACAAAATGACTAAATGAATAGGAATAATTGAAAATATGAAATAATCACTTATTTTACTAGTTGGAAACACTAGAAGTTGAATATAGAAATATGGATTTTAACCGATATGTCCAAATTGGATTTATAGGCGATTTGGGTGGACCGTCAAGTAATTAAGGAGGAACGGATAATCAGTTGAAAGGAAAGCTTTAAAAGGTACGCGGCTATACGCTTCGTAGAATCTCGTTATTATTTGATGTTTTTCTGCTCGAACAATGATTATGGAGTTATGAAGTTTGGTTATTACTAAGCAAAGGATTTCGTATGTAGTAATCGGACAAGAAAAATGAGAAATTTTGATAAGTATAGAGATAAAAGTGGTGGATTCCGCTTAAAGTATTAAATAGGTCAAAATGACTCGGATACTATATGTTTGGTTGTAACAAAGTGATGGATTTCGCTATTGAAATCAGACGGGCCAAAACAAACCAAAGAAATAAACTTTGGCGAGTTAAGGCGATGGATGTCACTAAGTGAGTTAAACAAGTCAAATAGGTGTTATAAACTTTGACTACGTCTCAGAAACTTTACATATAATGTGTCATAAATATATATATATATATAGAGAGACAGAGAGTTAATTACATAGTTAGTCCCTGTGGTTTGCACAAAGTAACATGCTTAGGTACTAATAGTTTAAAATCACATTCTAGGGTATTAACTTTTCATTTTATAACGTTTAGAGGTATTAACGTTATTTGTAGATTTAAAATCACATTCTATTAGTACCTAAGTATGTTATTTTGTGCAAACCACAGAGACTAACTATGTTAATACCCTAGAAGTTAATACCTCCAAACGTTACAAAATGAAAAGTTAATACCCTTGAAGGTGATTTTAAACTATTAGTACCTAAGTATGTTATTTTGTGCAAACCACAGGGACTAACTATGTAATTAACTCATATATATATATATATATATATATATATATATATATAAGTAAGTGTGCATAAATTGCATGTATAACGCCCTGTCAATTCAGTTATACTATTGGTATTAGTTATATGGAAGTTTGGGATTTAAAAACCAAGTTTATTAATCATATTTGTGAAACGGGTCGAATAATTATGAAAAGTTATATAAGCCGAGGGTCTAAATTAAGAAAAACTCTTCATGTGAATGTTGGATTTTAATTCTATGTTATAGAATATCGAATTACGATCACGTAGGAAGAAACGTGACCCAATTCGGATCAATAACGAAGGAGTTATGATCGTTTTCGTAAAGTTTAGTTGAGCTGGAAATGTACAGGTCTTGGAACTAAACATTCTATCGAAATAGCCTGCTCGCATCACGCGACGCTGATTGGCTAAGCCATCGAGGCCCGCGACCCTTTTCACGTCACGCGACACCAAACAGTACATCCCGTCGCGGCACGCGACGGGTTAACTTGCTGAATGTTGTTGCTGTTGTGTGAATTGGTCTCATGAATTCATATAACTCAGCATAAACTGTCATAAACTAACCATTTGTGGGTGTTTTTGAATATAGTTAACTATCTTAAAGGGGCGGGTGAAGATCAAGCAAATGAACGAACCGAATACACACGTATATGAAGCTTCCGCAACTAAATCAAGACTTTTGTTACCAAACTCTTTGGGGTTGTTTTGTCCAATTTTGTAAATGTGGAACTTATTCTTTACAAGTTAAGTATGTGTTAGTAAAATAGAATGTTCTAAAACTTTGTAAACTCGGTTTTAAGGTTATGGAACTTATGTAAATGTCGTTACAGTAATGTTTTTGACAAACGGCATTTGAATGCACTTTATACATTATATGAATTATTAAATTATTGAAAGGGTATTACAAGTTGGTAATCAGAGCCTCGTTAAGACAAAGTGTGTTCGGTTCAAAGCTTGATCAAGACATCCGGTAAGAGTTACTTATAAATGAGTCTAGATTTATAGATTTAAATAATGTAAATTATGCAAAAAGTGTATGGGAGGAGGGTATTATTACGCTTGAACCCGGGAAATACACTAAGTAAGAAAGGTAAGGCAAGTTATATACTTGACCAAACCGAAAAAGGCATAACACATTAGTTGTGATTAAGTATGTGTGATATAAATTTCCATGTAACAAGATGGAAATGAATTAAATAGTTATTGATTAACTATTATGAACATTTCAGTTAAATAGAAATGGCCGGTGCAACCGGAGAGGAATCAACATCTTGTTTAACTGAAGAGACGAAAGCTATAATTTTTGAGGAAGTCGGAAAAGCTTTAGAAGCTAGTCTACCACAGTTTATCGATAGACTACAAACCACACTCTTTTCAATCATGGATGATAAGATGAACGAAATGAAAGAGAGAGATACGGGTAAATCGAAAGCGTGTCCATATAATAAATTTATGGCATGCAAACCCCCCGATCTATAATGGTGAAGTTGATCCGATCGTTTGTCAACGATGGATTAGTGACATCGAAGGGGTGTTCGAAAGAACCCATTGTGATGAGGCTGATTTCGTTGCATACGGAACCGGTCAGCTAAGAGGCCAAGCTAAGGATTGGTGGGATAATCTGACGAAGGAACAGGAAATTGAGGCCACGAGAACTATGACGTGGGAAGAATTCAAGACACCGTTCCTTAGACACCATAGCCTGAAAGCTGTGATCAATAGGATTAAAGAAGAGTTTATTCAGATGAGGCATAGTGGTTAGTCGATAGAAAATATTACGGGAATATTTCTCGACAAGCTCAGGTTTTGTGATGAGCTGGTTCAAGCTGAAGGACAGAAGATTTATTATTACTACAATATGTTAAGTGCGGAGTATCGGAAGTTTATGACTCCTTCAAAATACGGGCATCTTACAGGGATAGTGAATGCCGCACGTGAAAGAGAGATCGAGCTAAAGAAGCAGATCGAAAGGGTGATAGGAGAGTGTTTGATAAAACCCAAGGCCTGCAAAGAAACCAAAGCTGAATGAAGCTCCTAAGAAAGGAGTTACAAATAGGGGTGTACAAAATGCTCGAAGCTCGCGGCTCGCTCGAAACTCGCTCGAAAAATGCTCGAAAAAAGCTCGACTCGAAAAAGCTCGATTTGCTATCGAGCCGAGCCGAGCTGGCTCGATTTGTAAACGAGCCGAGCTCGAGCTAGGGTGATCGGCTCGTGGCTCGGCTCGCAGCTCGACTCGTTGGCTCGGCTCGTTGGCTCGGCTCGATAACTCGACTCGTGGCTAGATAAACATATGTTTTATATAATAAATATTAATTAATAATAATAATATACACAATTATTAAAGCTGGCTCGGCTCGATAACTGGACTCGTGGCTCGGCTCGGTAACTCGACTCGTGGCTTGAACGCAACAATATGTGAAAATTATACAAAAGAAAAGAAAATCGAGCTGGTTTGTCGAGCCTCGAGCTAGCTCGAGTTTTTTCGAGTCGAGCTCGAGCTAAAAAAACTAGCTCGTTTTCAACTTTCGAGCCAGCTCGGCTCGGCTCGAATGCTATCGAGCTCGAGCTCGAGCTAACCCTGGCTCGGCTCGGCTCGTTTACACCCCTAGTTACAAAAGGGGGATTACCTCAATGTAAAATATGTGGAAAGACCCACAAGGGCGAATGCTATTTTAAAAACAAACCATGTCCTACTTGCGGAAAAGTGGGACATGTGGTAGCAAATTGCCCAGGAAAGGTGTCGGTGTGCTATAAATGTTATAAACCGGGACATAAAAAGTTTGAATGTCCAGAGTTGGTTGGAACCAAAGATACAGCTGACGCAAGGTCTGATGCCCAGAAAGCGAGGGAAAGGTCTTTCCACATAACAGCTGCAGAGGCTAAAGCTGAACCTGATGTTTCAGGTATATTTCTTGTAAATTCAATTCTAGCACATATTTTATTTGATACGGGTGCAAATAGATCTTTTGTGTCATATCGATTTATTCAACACCCTATATTCACGTTAACAAAATTACCTATGCCTCTAGAAGTAGAAATATGTAATAATAAAAGTTTTATTGTTTGTGATATGTGTTGGAATTGCAGATTGAGCATTGAAGATGAAGAATATTTCGTCGATCTAATTCCCATGTCGATGGGAGAATTTCAAGTGGTAATCGGGATGGATTGGCTAGCTCGATATCTCGCGAAAGTAATATGTAACCATAAGGAGATACAACTAATGTCTCCGAGCGGAAAACATGTTACTATTTATGGGGAGAAAAGTTGTAGCCCCATAATCTGTTCTTATATTAAAGCTTGTAAGCTGGTTCGACATGGATGCAAGGCGTATATGGCTTACTTACATGATTCGAATAATGAATCTCAAGAAATTAAAGACGTACGAGTAGTACGAGAATTTGAAGATGTTTTTTCGGAAGATCTACCGGGGTTACCACCTGAACATGAGGTGGAGTTTGGCATCGAATTAGTTCCGGACGCGAAACTGGTAGCCAAGGCTCCTTATCGATTAGTGCCATCGGAACTACAAGAATTGTTGTCGCAATTACAAGATCTTCTAGACAAGGGATTTATTTAACCGAACGTTTCTCCATGGGGAGCGCCGGTATTATTTGTGAAGAAGAAAGACGGAAGCATGAGAATGCGTATTAATTACCGGGAGTCAAACAAACTCACGGTAAAGAATCGATACCCGCTTCCTAGGATCGACGACTTGTTCGATCAGCTACAAGGTGCAAGTTGGTTTTCAAAGATCGACTTAAGGTCGGGTTATCACCAGTTTATGGTAAAAGAAGAAGATATACCGAAAACAGCATTCTGAACGCGTTATGGACATTATGAATTCTTAGTAATGTCTTTCGGATTAACTAATGCACCTGCGGCCTTCATGGATCTCATGAACCGCATCTGCAAACCAATGCTAGATAAGTCGGTGATAGTCTTCATTGACGATATTCTTGTATATTCAAAGAGCGAAACAGATCATGAGTGTCATTTGCCTAAAGTACTTGAAACGATTAAGCATGAAAGACTTTACGCGAAATTTTTGAAATGTGCCTTTTGTCTACGTGAAGTACAGTTTCTGGGACATGTTATTAGTGCCGATGGAGTGTCGGTGGATCCGTCCAAAATAGAAGCTGTGTCTAAATGGAAACCTTCGAAGAATCCATCTGAGATTAGGAGTTTCCTAGGCCTTGCGGGTTACTATCGGAGATTTATACAAGATTCCTCCAAGATCGCAACGCCATTAACCAGGTTGACCCGTAAAGATAAGAAATTTGTATGGGGAAGTGCACAAGAAGATGCCTTTCGAACACTTAAAGACAAGTTGACCAGTGCTCCGGTATTAACGTTACCAGATGGGACTGAAGACATGGTTATCTATTCTGACGCATCCCAGTTTGGTCTTGGGTACGTACTTATGCAACGAGGAAAAGTGATCGCGTATGCTTCAAGACAATTAAAGATTCATGAAAAGAAGTATCCGACACATGATCGTGAATTGGCGACAGTGGTTTTTGCCTTAAAGATATGGAGGCATTACTTGTATGGGGTGAAATGTATTACTTTCACTGATCATAAAAGTCTCAAGTACTTCTTCGATCAAAAAGAGTTGAATATGAGACAAAGACGTTGGTTAGAGACGGTGAAAGATTATGATTCTGAAATTCATTATCATCCCGGAAAAGACAACATTGTTGCAGATGCACTAAGCAAAAAAGAAGAATATTCACCCATTTGGGTGCACTTGATGCAGTTAGTAGTGACCTCGGGTTTACTCGAATGAATCAAAGAGGCGCAAAATGAAGCTGTAAAAGAAGAGAATCTGAAAAAGGAAAGAATTGTGGGTCAGCTCAAAGACTTGAAAGATAGCAGTAATGGATTAAAAACCCGTTTTGATCGAATCTGGGTTCCAAACACGTGCAATATTAAAACTTTTCTTCTTAATGAAGTCCATAAGTCTCGCTATTCTATTCATCTAGGAGCTACCAAGATGTATCAAGATTTGTAACAAAATTATTGGTGGCCCAGAATGAAACGAGACATCATTAAATATATAGAAAAATGCTTAACTTGTTTACAAGTAAAAGCTGAACACCAGAAGCCTTATGGTAAACTTCAGCCGTTAGACATTCCGGTGTGGAAATGGGAACACATCACTATTGATCTATTAACTAAACTACCAAAAACAACACGTGGATTGGATGCCATATGGGTAGTAGTTGATAGATTGACAAAGAGTGCTCATTTTATTCCAATTCATGAAGCATACACTTCTGAGAAAATGTCAGAAGTATACACGAATGAAATTATATTTCGCCATGGAGTGCTGGTGTCTATCGTATCGGATAGAGATACATGGTTCACTTCGAACTTTTGGCGTGATTTTCCAAGAACAGATGGGTACTAAGTTGTTCATTAGTATCGCATATCACCCGCAGACCGATGGGCAGAGCGAAAGAACTATTCAAACGCTCGAAGATATGCTACGGGCATGTATTATCGATTTTGGTGGTAGCTGGTGTTGTGGGTGGAATTTTCTAACCTATATCCCGAAATTATATCCTGACTTTATATGTCTATTTTCACTGCCAGGATACTGGACCAGGATATTGGTAACATCCTGCGAGGGTATCCTGCGTGCTGTTAACAATTTGCTTTGGCTGCAAGGTACAAACGGTCATGAGGCTTGGTCTCCCTGAAGAATAGGTCAAGGTGGTTACAAGAAAGACGTTGGAAGCTTGGAGAAGGGGTTTACAACGGTCAAAAGGGAATATTCGCAGGATCCCGGAATTTTAGCATAATATCCCGGATTTTTAGCATAATTGGTTAATTCTTGTAACTATATAAAGGGGATGCCAGATCCATAGGACACACTTCGAGTTCACCTAGTCATTCACTCTCTTTTCTAGCAGTAATCACGCACTAACACTCATCACCTACAATCATTGTACCACTTAGTAGCGATCTGAGCATTATCCTGCACTGTATCCTGGTTATTCAAGCAATAAGAAGAACAAGGCACCTGACTATTGTCAGCTCCCGAGGTTTTAAGCCGGCGATCTAGAAAGATCAAGGGCTTTCCTCGTACATCTCGTGTCAATTTTTACTTTACTTGCATTTCGTTTACAAATTGATATAGTTCTGTATCCCGGAACTATATCCTGAAACTGTTTACATTTTCAACAAAGTTAACACATTTTTACAAGTTTACATAGCACACTACCTCACAAACTAAGTTTGATCACTAAATTGCTTCGGTAATTTTTGACCAAAACAATTTGGCGCCCACCGTGGGGCAAGTGGTGCTATTTTTAATCAATACTTTGTTAAAATCATTACTCGGTTTTCTGTTTTTGAAATTCTTTTCAAAACTATTTCTAATGGCTTCTCAATCGAATTTGAACTCTTCTTCCATGTCTGTTTCAACCTCTGCTGCTGCTGGTTCATTACCTCCTCCACCTTCACAAGTTCAAACTTTTCAGAGGAGAAATGAAAGCCACACACCGAGAGAAATTCCTGCTGCTCAGAATGTTTCTAGATCCGGAAATTCTGGGAGAACCCATATCCTTGCTTCTAATGACGAAATTCTGTCTTTGTTTGGTAGTATACAGGAACAAATGAAGCGGCAGCAAGAAACTAACTAGACGATCATGAAGGATATACAACTCTTGAAGTCAAACTCCAGGAAACCTGTGGAGGATACAACTATTCCTCGACAACCCAGGATGCTGAACTTTAGTTCAGCAACATTTACCGAGGATAATCAAGGCAACATGATACCGAGTCAGTCTCAGAGCAACATGCTGGAGATACCATCATCCGCCAGGATATCGACCCTGAGGGATCCTGGATATGGCCCAGGATATGGTCCAGGATATGGCAAAAGTCAACAGGCTGGTAACATGTTTGCCAATATCAGTATCCCTGCTACTAATAATTCTGATTCTTTGCAGGATATAGGTGTAACACCAGCATTGACCAGGGAACTTCAAAAATTAAAGGATATGATATCAAGTGTTCCTGGAGTAGTGCAGCCTATACCAGAAGTATCCCAGGATAGTCACAGGATATCCCGATTTGCTCATCCAATTTGTGATGCTGAAATTCCAAAAAGATTCCAGACTCCCAGCATGAAGTTGTATGATGGGACGACAGTTCCTAAGGAGCATATTGCCCAGTATAGGGAAAGGATGGAAATAAATCCAATCCCACCAGAACTTAAGGAAGCATGCTTATGAAAAGGCTTTGGTTCAACTTTAACATGATCGGCCTTAAAATGGCTTTTAAATGTTCCACCTTATTCTATTACATCATTTTCTCATTTAGCTAATTTGTTTATCAGTCAATTTTCTTGTAGCAGGAGCTTTGAGAAACTAACAAGTGATATTTACAGGATAACACAAGGATCACAAGAATCCCTAAGGGATTATGTTAACAAATTTATTAGAGAATCCCTGGATATCCCGAATCTTGATGTTGCTACGGCAGTACAAGCGTTCAAAATGGGGTTACGGAAGGATTGTCAATTTTATCAGGATCTTGTAATGAATCCTTGCAGGAATTTAGGTGAAGCTCGGAATAGGGCTTTGAGATACATAAGGCTTGAAGATGACAAGAAAATGCATGAGAGGATGAACACGTCTTCAACATATGAATGGACAAATAGGAAGTCAGAATCTTCCTACAAACAGTATCGTTCAAAGCCATATGCTAAGAACGATAATAAGAGAGTGAATGTTGTTGAAGATGAGGATGATGAAGAATATCCTGAAATCTCAGAGTATTGTTTTTCTGTAAATGTTCCTGAGTTAATGTATGCTATGCAGGGACTGGGGGACAAAGCTAGGTGGCCGAAAAAGAATCCAAGGAATACAGATTGGAAGGATAAATCTAAATGATGTGCCTTCCATGAAGACTTTGGGCATATGACAGATGATTGCATAGCCTTGAGAAAGGAGATAAGCTACTTGCTGAGCAAAGGATACTTGAAAGAAGAAAGCTCAGGGTACTGACCAGGATCCTGAGAGAGCTGCATCTCCACCACCAGATGCCAAGATAATTAACTTTATCTCCGGGGGATCTGACATATGTGGAACTTCTTACTCTACAGCTAAGAGGTATGCCAGGAAGGCTAAGGAGGAAATAGGAGATAAGCCCACAAGGTCATGCTTACGGATGATAAAGTCATTACTTGGTAAAGGGTCACGAAGGTCAGCAGTATCCTGTCTATTATGTTAGTAAAAGTTTACTAGATGCTGAGACTAGATATTCATACTTAGAAAAATTAATATTAGCTTTAGTTATGGCATCGACTAAACTTGACATTACTTTTAAACACATAGAATTCCTATTAAATCTAATTATCCTTTTAAAAATGTGCTTAGGAAACCTCAGATGTCTGGTAGGGTGGCTACGTGGTCTGTTAAATTAAGTGCTTATGTCTTAGTTTACGAACCTAGAAATAAAGTCTCAGGCTCTAGCGGACTTTGTGGCTGATTTTAGTAATGATTTACAAGAAGAAGCCGACCTAGAAGTGCAACAGCTAGGTGAAAACTCAGATATTTGGACACTATATACTTGTTAGGGGAGGATTTTCTAACAATTAGTGATCCTTACTTGTTATCCTAATTAATGATCCTTTCTTCTGTGACAGATAGTGATCCTCAGAAGAGCTTCAGGATCAGGATCATGGATCACCTTAAGGATCCTCATACTGACGATTGTTTGTTTGTGTTTTGTATTACTTCGCAGGAGTAACAAGCTTGACTTGGTCTTGGCAACGTTACTATGGAATATTCCACGGGTATTTCGCACACGTTTGACTGGAAATGGACGTTGTGGAGAACGTGGGAGCTTGGCACGAAAGTCGGATAGTTTGTTATTGTAGCTAACTTCTATTTTTAAAGGGGTAACGAGCTAGAATTAGAACACTTAGTCATTTTCAGCTACACACACTCTCATACAAACGCACTCTTGAAGCTCTCGACGAACACTTATTAGTTTTCACTCACTTTTACACATTTCACGATAGTGATCCTTGTACCTAGCTCGTTACTATCCGAAGTTGTAAACATCTATTGATTTATTTGAACTTGGTGATCGGTAGTTTCCATCACCCCGGGTTTTTTGTGCCGGAGATCAACTCTTGATCAAGGGCTTTTTCCCCGTATAAATCCTTGCGTCATTTGTGCAATTTACATTGAAGTGATCCTTGTCATTGTTCTACATTATAAGCATCATACCCCGTAACAGAGAGTTTGGTTGCATTATCCTCATCAGATTTTTTGACCAAAACAGTTTGGCGCCCACCGTGGGGCAATTGGTGCTTCACTCTTAGAAAAATTCGTATTTCTGTGCTCATTTTTTTGGGTAAAGTTTCTGTGCTCATTTCAGTTCACTACAACCAAGCAAATGGCTTCCTCAGCGAAGAATGCTTCAAATTTGATGCCCTCATTCACTTCTTCACAAGGCGTTCCCCCTTTGCCTCCACCACCTTCTGGATCCCAGAAGAATGCTGAGAATGCTGCGAAGAAACCAACTCCCATTTTCTCAAAACCTCCAACTTCTTCTGCTTCTTACACTCCCACTACTAGTGACATGTTTACTTTGATTTTGCAGATGAAGGATCATATACAGCAACAGGATAAGACCAATGAAAGGATTCTCAAAGAAATCGGAGATCTCAAGAAACAAAAGAAAACGGCAGAGGATCATTCCCCACTGATGCCCAGATCTTTGAATTTTGACACTCCGGTGATTACTTCTCAGCCACCAGTGGTTCCAGATGTTCAATATGTGGGTGGACCAAAAGGAGTGCACCACGGAACAACAACAGTAACCCAGGCATCAGGTTCATATTTCCAGCCAGCGGGATCCTATCCTCAGCATATGGGACCCTTCATGACTTCTGGAGGATATTCAGGAGCGCAGCAGATTCAAGGATCTTCCTTTGTTCCAGGATCATTCCAGGTTCAAGGATCCTCCTTTGTTCCAGGATCATCCCAGGTTCAAGGATCCTCCTTTGTTCCAGGATCATCCCAAGTTCAAGGATCCTCCCTTGTTCCAGGATCATCCCAGGTTCAAGGATCCTCCTTTGTTCCAGGATCGTCCCAGTTTCAGGGATCCTTCCAGATGCCAGGATCCTTGAGGAGTTTGCAAACAGGAAGTTCAGATGTCCATCAGGGAGATTTTATTCCAATGCAGACCAATGCTTCTACTGGTCCCTCGATCATTCCAGAGCCCCAACAATATGGATTAACATCCATTCTTCCTAATTTGAATCCAATGGGAGGTAACACTTTGAATAATTCTTATACTACTAACCATGGTCTTATGCAGGATCCAGGTATCAATCATGCCATGGCCAGAGAATTGCAAAAAGCTAAAGGATATGATATCAAGTGTTCCAGGAGTGGTCAAACCTATCCCAGAGATTGCAGATGGGAGCCACAAGATATCTCGTTTTGCACCGCCAATCTGTGATGCTGAGATACCCAAGAGGTTCCATGTGCCAACAATGAAGCTGTATGATGGTTCGACGGATCCTGAAGAACACATAGCACAATACAGGGAGAGGATGGAGATCAATCCAATCCCAGAAAGGTTAAAGGAAGCATGCCTGTGCAAGGGATTCGGATCCACTCTTACTGGATCAGCTCTCAAATGGCTGCTAAGTCTTCCCCCTACTCTATTACCTCATTTGCTAATCTAGTTAACCTGTTTAATAATCAGTTTTCTTGTAGTAGAAAATTCGAACGATTAACTAGTGATCTATATAGGATAACCCAGGGTCATAATGAATCATTAAGGGATTACATTACCAAATTCAGTAAAGAATCCTTAGACATTCCCAACTTAGATATAGCCACGGCTGTTGAGGCCTTTAAAATGGGATTGCTTAGGGATTCGTCGTTCTATGATGATCTTGTTATGACACCATGCAGGAACTTAGATGAGGTAAGAACCCGAGCACTTAGGTTCATTCGGCTAGAGGATAACAAGAGGATCCAGGAGAGGTTAGCAGGATCCTCAAAGCAAGATAAGCAAGGATCCTCATTCAGGAACAACAAGTTCAGATCCTACAACAGATCTGATAACCAGAACGTGCATTCTGTTGATCAAGAAGAGGATGATGAGGATTATCCTCCAATTTCTGAATATTGTTTTTCTGTTGATAACAATGAACTAATCCTTGCGATGCAGAATCTAGGTGATAAAGCTAGATGGCCCAGAAAGAATGATATGCCATCTGCAACTAAGGATAAATCAAAGTGGTGTGCATACCATGAAGATTTTGGGCATCTCACAGAAGAATGCATTGCACTAAGAAAGGAAATTGGATACTTGTTGAGCAAGGGGCATCTAAAAGAATTGTTGGGAAGAAAAAAGTCAAGGACTCAGGATCCTGAAAGGATCCCTGAGAAGGCTCCAGCCCCTCCAGCAGATGCACAAGTAATAAACTTTATTTCTGGAGGATCAGACATTTGTGGCACATCCTTCTCAGCAGCTAAAAGGCATGCAAAGGAAACTAAAAAGGATAACGGAGAAAGACCCGTTCGAACGTCAAGTGTCTCCGAAGGAAAAGTCATAACCTTTGATGAGGATGATCGTGTTGATATCCAGGATCCTCATCACGATGGTTTAGTTATTACTCTTTTCATTTCTAACCATTTTGTCCGCAGGATCCTTATAGACGGAGGAAGCTCAGTGAACATTATCCAGCTTGATGTTCTAAAGAAGATGGGTATTCCCGAATCCGACATCATACCAAGATCCTCCGTGCTCGTGGGATTCAGTGGCGAAACTAAGAATACCCTGGGGGACATTAAACTCCCAATATATATTGAAGGCCTACACTCTTATCAAAAATTTTGTGTTATTGACTGTTTATCTTGTTGTAATGTTATCCTTGGCAGGCCCTGGATACACGATATGAAGGCAGTCCCATCTACCTACCATCAATGTGTGAAGCTCCCTAGTCCTTGGGGAATAGTGAAGATTGATAGTGATCAGCAGGAGGCTAAGAATTGCTATACTTCATCGATGAAACCAGCCTCGAAGTCAAGGGAGCAATAGCAATCAAAGTATCCTCCAAGGGATGTCTTGGAGGCAAGAGAGCAGGATGTGGTAGAAGTCCTCATGGATCCTGATGATCCTGAATCCAAAATCTATATCGGATCAGGGATCCTTGGCGGTATGAAGGAAGACCTCATATCCTTCCTCAAAAGGAGAAAGACTACCTTTGCATGGAAACACGAAGACATGACTGGTATATCTAAAGATGTAATCACTCACAAACTTGGCATTGATAGGTCCTTCAAACCAATCCATCAAAGGAGAAGAAAGTTTGCACCGGAAAGGAATGCCATTATCCAAGAAGAGGTAGAGAAGTTGCTCCGGGCAGGTATGATTAGAGAGGTCAAATATCCAAGATGGTTGGCCAATGTGGTTGTTGTTCAAAAGAAAAACGGAAAGTGGAGGGTATGTGTCGATTTTACCGATTTAAATAAGGCATGTCCCAAGGATCCTTTCCCATTACCCCACATTGACTCCATGGTGGATGCAACTGCGGGTCATGAACTGTTAACTTTTATGGATGCTTCATCTGGATTTCAACAAATCCAAATGGAACCATCCGACCAAGAGGATACAGCCTTCATGACTCCAACTGGTATATACTGCTATATTGCTATGCCGTTCGGACTAAGAAATGCAGGTGCAACATATCAAAGGCTGGTGAATATGATGTTCAAGGATCAGATTGGACAAACTATGGAGGTTTACATAGATGATATGGTGGTAAAATCCATAAAAGCTGAGGATCACCTAAGGGACTTGGAGGAAGCATTCGATATCCTTGACAAATATAACATGAAACTTAATCCTTCAAAATGTCACTTTGGTGTTAAAGCAGGTAAATTCTTAGGATATATGGTGACAAAGAGAGGCATTGAAGCTAGCCTGGAACAAATCAAAGCAATAGTGAACATCAAATCTCCGGCCAATGCTAAGGATGTTCAAAGGCTAACAGGCAGGATAGTAGCTTTGAACAGATTTATATCCAAATCCTCAGAGAAGTGCAAAGAATTCTATGATATCCTAAGGAAGAACAAGAAATTTGAGTGGACTGAGAAACACGAAAATGCTTTAAGAGCCCTCAAAGATTACTTATCCTCAGCCCCGGCCTTGATGAAACCAGAAAAAGGCGATGTACTATCCTTATATCTTGCAGTATCCTCAAAAGCAGTAAGTGCGGTCCTTGTTAAGGATCACGAAGGTACACAACATCCTGTCTATTATGTAAGTAAAAGTTTACTTGATGCCGAATCCAGGTATTCACACCTTGAAAAGCTTATTCTTGCATTAATTATGGCATCTACTAAGTTGAGACATTATTTTGAAACTCATGTTATTGTTGTTAAAACTAATTTTCCAATTAAGAATGTCCTCAGGAAACCAGAGATGTCAGGAAGGATGGCTAAGTGGGCAGTGAAGCTAAGTGCATATGATATAAGATATGAGCCTAGGACAGCCATCAAATCCCAAGCATTAGCTGACTTTGTGGCTGATTTCAGTAGTGATTTACAAAAGGAAGCTGAGTTAGAAGTCCAGCAGCTAGAGGAGACCAAGGATCCTTGGATACTCTATACTGATGGATCCTCAAACGTCAAAGGCACAGGGCTTGGAATACTACTAAAATCGCCACAGGGGGACATAATACCCCACTCTATAGCTTGTGAGTTCCAAACCACTAACAATGAGGCTGAATATGAAGCCTTAATTGCTGGTTTGCAAATTGCAAAGCATATGGAGATCAGGTATCTTGAGGTACATGTAGATTCATTGTTAATTACAAACCACTTTAATGGATCCTATGCTGTTAAAGGTGAAAAGCTAACCAAATATTTAGAGATAGTCAAAAATTTGGCACTCTCCTTTGTTTCCTTTAGTTTGACACAGGTACCAAGGGAAGAAAATACAGAAGCTGATGCATTGGCTAACTTAGGATCATCTTTGAAGATCCATGAGGATATCAAGATCCCTATTATCCATATCCTGACCCCGGCTATTGAGGATCATGCGGCCATGGAGATAGGGCAAGATTATGCAATTATCCCTAGTGAGGATACTCAATCCCATTCAGGATCAGGATCATGGATCTCACCAATCATGAGATACTTACAACATGGAAAGATTCCTACAGGAGAAAACCCTAGGGATTTCAAATCTAAGGTATCTCAATTCACAATTTTAAATAATATGCTGTATAGACGATCTCTTGCAGGACCATACTTGAGATGCATTGAGGATCCTGAAATCCAAGAAGTTTTAAAAGACTTCCATGAAGGAGATTGTGGAAACCACACTGGGGGCAGGGCATTATTCTCAAGGATCCTGAGGACAGGATACTACTGGCCAACCATGAAGAAAGATGCTGTGGAGTATGCTAAGAGATGTGATCCTTGTCAGAGACACAACAATATCCTTCATCAACCAGCTGAATTATTGCATCCTATATCCTCCTCTTGGCCATTTATGAGATGGGGTATGGATATAGTTGGTAAGCTCCCTAAGGCACCTGGTGGAAAAGTATTCATGCTTGCTATGACTGATTACTTCTCCAAGTGGATAGAGGCTGAAGCTTTTGCCCAAGTCAGAGAAAAGGAAGTTATATCCTTCATTAAAAGAAATATTATAACTAGATTTGGAATTCCTTCTGAAATTATATGTGATAATGGTTCCCAATTTATTGGGGGCAGAACCACTAACTTTTGTGACAGCTGGGGGATTAAGATGATAACATCAACACCAGTCCACCCACAAGCTAATGGTCAAGCAGAATCATCCAACAAGATCATCATCAACAATTTGAAGAAGAAGCTTGGATCCAAAAAAGGGAAATGGGCAGAAGAACTACCTTATGTGCTTTGGGCTGATAGGACAACCCCTAAGAATGCTACTGGTCAAACACCATTCTCTTTGGTATTTGGGGCAGAATCAGTGATCCCAACAGAAATGGTGGTTCCAACTGCTAGAACAAGTACCCGTGATCCTGAGGAGAATGATGAGAACTTGGCTCAAGACCTGGATACTATTGAAGAAATCAGGGATATGGCTAGGATAAGGATGGCCAGCTATCAACAAAGAATGGCTGGTGCTTACAACAAAAATGTCAGGATCAGGAATTTTCAAGTTGGAGATATGGTATTAAGGAAAGCATTTCAGAATACCACCAATCCTGCTGATGGAAAATTGGCTCCAAAATGGGAAGGCCCTTATTTGATTGAAGCTGAAGCAGGAAAGGGGGCATATAGATTGCTAACCATGGAAGGTGATTTGCTATCAAGAGCTTGGAATGCTGTCCACTTGAAGAAATATTTCATGTGAGCAGGATCCTCATGGCACAGATGATCCTTACGTTAGGAGTATCCTTGAAGGATCCTTAAAGTATCGATGATCCTTACTTTGGTAATATCCTAATCTTGAACTATTTCACTTCTTTATTTTCTCATATAAGGATAAGGATCATGTATCCTTCATCCATCTCTCACGTGATTTTAAGTTTTGAAAGTTCAGGAATCCTTAGCAAAGTATTGGTTATCTGCAGAAGCAACCCGTCCTTTGGGTTTAACCCCAGTTATTTGGGCTTGACCCCAGTTCCGCCTGTAGCGCATGATGATCCTGGTATAGTTCAAGGCAGTGGGACCATTACTCGCTTTAGGGGCTGATAATTCCATTGTACTGGCTATGCCTAGGATCCTACGTATAATGGTAGACGTACCATACATCCGTTCCTAAGGTTTCTAACGTTTTCACGTTAGCTAAGGTTTCTAACGTTTTCACGTTAGCTAAGGTTTTGGCATTTTCATGTCACTAAGTTTGGATAGTCGCCAGTTAGGGCCATACTCCAGTTTACATACGATCCTTGGGCTTGTCCCCAGTTATCCTTGGGCTTGTCCCCAGTTATCCTTGGGCTTGTCCCCAGTTATCCTTGGGCTTGTCCCCAGTTGCTAACTCTTTTCTTATATTGGCTTAGTCCCAAGTTATGCTCTATTTCAGGTCCTTGAAGATAGGCAACTAGGGATCCTTGATCCTTACTTCTCTCTAAGGTTTATCTTATAGTTATCCTTATTATGGTTAGGATCCTAACTTGGATCCTCAGGTACGATCCTTAATTGTTTTTATCCTATTCATTGTTTATTTGAATAACCCTTAGAATTTGACAACTAAACTTGTGATCCTTAAAATGTATGACTTTTTGGGATTCTTTAACTATGGGATATTTGGTCATGGATCATGTCCTGAATATTTTCAATCTGACTTGTTCAAAATTGTTTATTCAATAAGTGTACATCAAAACAAAGGAGAATTAAAGAAACAAAAGGATAACAACACAAGATAAGCGACAAAAGGTTAAGATTTTATTTATTAACAAAAGGCTAACCCTTAAAAGGTTGTCAAAATTACCTACCCCGAGCATCTACCAGCAAAACGTGGCCCGTCCGCTGGGGTAGGTAAAGGGTGTCCATGATAATAAGTTCAAAAGTAGTGCAGGAATATAAAGGCGGCAGGATCACAATGGCTTCATCCCCCAAACAGAGGATCCCTCCACCATTTGCAATCCTGCCTATTGTCCAAAGGATCATACATGATCCTTAATCCTAAAAACTATTGTTCAGTGCAAACCATTAAATTGTTCAACATCACAACCACAAAAAACTACTACCAAATTTAAAAATTGGGCTCCGGCTGCGTCTAGGAATGTCCATCATAGCCCAATTGTGCAGCCTACACCTTTGCTGCATCCTCTTCCCCTCCAGCTGCGGTATCCTTCACCAGATCCTTCCCACTACCTCCAGCCTCGATCGCCAAGACCTCCTCAGCCTCCTCATCATCCTCAAGATCGGCCAACCTTGCTTTCCAGCCCTCAACATCCTAGCTGCTTCTATCGAAGTTAGGATCTTGAGCTTCCTGGGCCATCTTTAATTTCGTCTGATACATTGTGATGGCAGCAGAGACCTTTGCACCTTCTATGAGGTCATGCTTTTCATAGTCAAGATCAATCAGAAGTTTAGCCGTCTTAGTCTTGGCATCTTGGAGTTCCTTCTGAAGATCAGCAATTGCAAGGTCCTTAAGCACTGCAACCTGTTGGAGGTCAGCAATCTTCTTGTCCTACTCCTCGACGTTCCCCACATAATCTTCAATCTCAGCAAATTTCTGCAAAAAAAAAGGACAAAGCAGTTCAAGATCAGGTGATCCTCATACGAGTAGGATACCTAGGCAGAATTGGTGATCCTTACATCATTGAAGTATTCAAGGAACTGGTGGCGGATTAGTGGTAGGCCTTGAAGGTCCTCAGTGTCAGAAGTTTTCCTCTTCTTGCCACCCTTTCCTTTAATGGGTGCCTTGGGAATGGAGATGCTAGGACTGGTAGTGGCCCTCTTCTTCCTGCATCGAACAACATCAAGGTCAGCCGTGTTGAACTGGGATACAGGCTTGGCAGATTTTCCGGAACCTACACATTCAAAGCAAGATAAGTGTCCTAATCCTATTTCAATTTAATTATTTGTTTTGATATTCAAACTATAAATCAAGCAGGATACTTACTTGACATGGTGATGGAACCTGAGGATACTTCTTGTGAGTCTTGGGTGTCTATCTTGAATGTCCTTATTTCAGGATCAAGCTTCCAAAAAGCAGCAAGCCTATCCTTGGTTGCGGGTGTTGTGATGATGTGCGAAACAGAAATAGCTGCATAACACAAGACAAAAAGGGGTTAATGATCCTTATACAAAAACAAGACTACCTGGTGATCCTTCTCAGGATCCTCTGGCCTACCATGGGTGGACCATGTCCTTGGTAGATCCTTTCCGTTTGGAATGGTATCCCTCCTGACAAAGAAGAAGCGACGTTTCCAATTTGTGTCATTCTTGGTGACTTTAAGAAGGGGGTGTTCTCCGCCGGGTTTTCGTTTGAACAAATAACGATGAGAACCAAAGGTAGTAAGATCATACATTTGTGTCAGCTCTGACATTCCTAAATCAATGCCTTCCTGCTCGATGATCCTCTCTAGGGTATACAAAACCCTCCAAATCATCGGCATGGCTTGGACATAAGAAATGCCGGTAAGGGAAAAGAAGGATTGTGTAAATTCTGGGAAAGGATAGGTGTACCCTATGGAGAATGGAGTAACTGGAAAGGCAACCCATGTTTCTGAAACATAGTCGCTCAGAATAGTAGGATCGAAGGGTTTGAAAAAGGCACTCGCCGGAAAGCAGTGACGAATCTTGTCTATTTGAGCATCATTAAAACAACACCTCTCATGTATCGAGTCTTTGATGATCCCTTGACTCTTCAAGGGACTATCCTTCTGGTGATCCTTGGCGGGGGAGGACCGGAGCATCATTCTTGAAGAGATGATAGAAAGAAAGAAAAACAGAGTAAGAGAAGGGGAGATAAAAGAAGAGATACCTGATAGATCTTCGACCAAGAATTTAAAGGGAGTTTCTTTGAATTTAAATGCAATCGATCCTATCTCTATCTCCTATTTATAATCATGATTATGCAGGGTTGTCACTTCTGTGACGTCATGGTTGCAACGTATAGTTCAACAATAACGGCTATATTTACGATAGTTAGTTGCGGATAAGATCAAGAAAACATAACTCGCTCATTTTACATATCACTCCTTATATTTTGGGGGCAATTGTTAGGGGAGGATTTTCTAACAATTAGTGATCCTTACTTGTTATCCTAATTAATGATCCTTTCTTCTGTGACAGATAGTGATCCTCAGAAGAGCTTCAGGATCAGGATCATGGATCACCTTAAGGATCCTCATACTGACGATTGTTTGTTTGTGTTTTGTATTACTTCGCAGGAGTAACAAGCTTGACTTGGTCTTGGCAACGTTACTATGGAATATTCCACGGGTATTTCGCACACGTTTGACTGGAAATGGACGTTGTGGAGAATGTGGGAGCTTGGCACGAAAGTCGGATAGTTTGTTATTGTAGCTAACTTCTATTTTTAAAGGGGTAACGAGCTAGAATTAGAACACTTAGTCATTTTCAGCACACACTCTCATACAAACTCACTCTTGAAGCTCTCGACGAACACTTATTAGTTTTCACTCACTTTTACACATTTCACGATAGTGATCCTTGTACCTAGCTCGTTACTATCCGAAGTTGTAAACATCTATTGATTTATTTGAACTTGGTGATCGGTAGTTTCCATCACCCGGGGTTTTTTGTGCCGGAGATCAACTCTTGATCAACGGCTTTTTCCCCGTATAAATCCTTGCGTCATTTGTGCAATTTACATTGAAGTGATCCTTGTCATTGTTCTACATTATAAGCATCATACCCCGTAACAGAGAGTTTGGTTGCATTATCCTCATCAGATTTTTTGACCAAAACAATATTGACGGTGCATCTAATGTTAGAGGAGTAGGATTAAGTATACTACTAAAATCGCCACAGGGGGACATATTACCCCAGGCTATTAGATGTGAATTTCCTGCCACTAATATTGAAGCAGAATATGAGGCTTTGATTACAGGATTAGAATTGGCTAAAAACATGAATGTTAAGAGTTTGCAAGTATATGTTGATTCTTTGTTAATTACTAATCATTTTAATGGGTCCTATGCAGTCAAAGGTGAGAAGTTAATTGAATATCTCGATATTCTCAAAAAATTAGCAGGATATTTCGATGTTTTTACACTTGAACAGGTACCAAGAGAAGATAAGCAGATGCCTTAGCAAACCTAGGATCATCAGTCAGGATACCTGAGGGAACCCGAATACTAATAGTTCATATCCTATATCCTGCCGTGGATCTCTTCAAGGCTCAGGATAAGGAGGTATCCAACATTCAGGATCCTGGTCATGATCCTGATGAGAATGTTGAATCCTGGACGGCTCCTATCATGAAATATCTCAAGGGAGGACACATCCCTAAGGATGAAAACCCTAAGGCGTTTAGAATGAAGGTATCTCGATTCACCATTATAAATAATGTTTTGTACAAGAAATCTCTTGCAGGACCATACCTAAGATGCTTGGAAGACCCTGAAGCTAAAAAAGTGCTTCAGGATATACATGAAGGGGATTGCGGTAACCACACTGGGGGCAGGTCGTTATTCTCAAAAGTATTAAGAACAGGATACTATTGGCCGACGATGAAGAAAGATGCTGTAGAATATGCTCGAAGATGTGATGCATGTCTGAACCGTTGTATCCTATAGCTTCCCCTTGCCCATTCATGAAGTGGGGAATGGACATAGTGGGAAAGTTGCCGAAAGCTCCAGGAGGAAAAGTCTTTATACTGGCAATGACTGACTATTTTTCTAAATGGGTTGAAGCTGAAGCATTTGTCCAAGTTAGAGACCAAGAAGTAGTATCCTTCATAAAGAGGAATATCCTGACCAGGTTTGGAATACCAGCCGAGATAATCTGTGACAATGGTTCTCAGTTCATAAGTAAGAGGACTACTGACTTTTGCAAGAGTTGGGGAATCAAAATGATCACATCTACTCCGGTACATCCTCAAGCAAATGGACAAGCAGAATCCTCGAACAAGATAATTGTCAATAACCTGAAAAAGAGACTAGGAACTAAAAAAAGAAGATGGGCAGAAGAACTACCCTTCGTTTTATGGGCTGATAGAACAACGGTGAAAAGTGTAACTGGCCAAACCCCGTTTTCCTTGGTATTTGGAGCAGAAGCGGTGATCCCGACAGAAATGGTGATACCTACAGCAAGATCCAACCTCCGGGATCCTGAGCATAATCCTGAAGTCCTTTACCAGGAATTGGATACGGTTGATGAGACAAGAAACGCAGCAAGGCTAAGGATGGCAGCATATCAACAGAGGATATCTAAGGCGTATAACAAGAATATAAGAACCAGAAGATTCCAGGTCGGAGATTGGGTATTGAGAAAGGCTTTCCAGAATACTACTAATCCTGCTGATGGAAAGTTGGCTCCAAAATGGGAAGGACCCTATGAGATTGAATCAGAATCAGGAAAAGGAGCATACCGACTCAAGAATATGGAGGGGGATATGCTACCAAGATCCTAGAATGCTATACATCTAAAGCTCTATTTCAAGTGAGTTTAGAATTTAATTTCTAACTCAGGATGGTATGAATTCTATCTCTTTTAAATATGTATGGTTTAATTTACTCTTTGAAACCCAATACTGACTTAAGCATCGGAGGGGTGTTAGCCAAGCTAACACCCACCTTAGTTTGAAGATGTTTTGCAGTATATGCTTCGGAATATAGCTCCGGGATACACACTCAGGATACTTCGAAAGATTAGAGGATTGGCCCCCTCTCTCACGTTTAAGGGATCCTGATCCCTTCAAAGGTTTAAAGGTATTCACCTTTCTCATGAATTGGGTTTAAACACCCCGCCTGGAGCGCAAGCTATCTAGGGATAGTTCAAGGTGGCGGGACCAGTTCATGTAAAAGTGGCTGACAATTTCGTTACTGTTGGCTATAACCTGGATCCTCAAGGTATATGAGGATTGATCACCCTCTCTCACGAAAGGGTATTTTCATACTCTCTAAGGTTTAAAGGTTTTCACCTTTCTAAGTCTTGGGGTTTATACACTCCCACCTGTAGCGCATGAAAATTTGGGATTTTCCCTAGAATACTTAAGGGTTTATCCCCAGATTATTATGGATCTATCTCCAGGATACTAAGGGTTTATCCCCAGAATATTAAGGGTTTATCCCAGTGAAACTAAACTTTTTGACAAGTTCCAAAGATATGACGAACTACGATTGTGTTTACACACGTTCTTCTGTTGGTGAAAAGTTACGAAGTTTAATCACTAAGAGAAGAAATACTCAAGTATGTCATGCACCAATGCAATATCCTGCACAGACAGGGGACATCCGTGATGGAACATGACGTATGCTGATACTATATCCTACTGGGGACATTTATGCTGGAGTAAGAAGGAAACCTATGCCAACATTATATCCCACTGGGGACATTGTCAATGGTCCAAAGGTCTATTACAAAGTGCTTGCCTAAATCTTTCTGGTATGGATTCGTGTTTAAATTTGCTCTAAGTATAAGACCCTTATCTAAAAAAAAAAAAAAAAACGAAACTTGTTAACTATGGGAGTTTGTGTTATACCAAATTTTTATATTCGCTAAGTGTTTTTCAAGTTATAGTTATAAAAGAAAAATATTTTTAAGGATTTTTGCAAATAACACATAATATAAAAACAATAAGATGCAAGAACAACACAAAGATAAGGTCAAAAGTTAGATTTATATTAACGATTCAAAAGGTTGCACCCTTGGTTTTGTTTTAAACCAAAACCCATCCACCAAGGGTACAACAAAGTCTAAAGCATATTAAAGATAACAGTCGAAGGCTTCGTCTTGAAACTCAAAATCCCTCCACCTTCAACTGTTATAATAATCACATCAACGACCAAGGGCTTCGTCCTGAAACTCAGGATCCCTCCACCCTTGGTCATCATATTGTACTAATGTCTAAAGTGCAGGAAAGTAAATCGTTCAACATGCAAGAAAAAGAAAAGTGTTCAACAACCAACAACCATTGAACTTAAAAAAGCGGGCTCCGGCGTAGGCATAAATATCCATCATCGCTCACTTTGCCACCCGCTCACGGGGTAGCACCCAATCCACCATCACCAGCTTCTTCCGCCGTCTCACCCGCCTTGGAAGATTCGCCAATCTCCGGCTTGGCAGGATACGTCACAGGACTGCAACCAAGATCCTTCAGTTTCTTCTCCCAGACATCAATGGTCCAGATTGGGCATTTAAAGCCCGCTATCCTGGCTTCATAAGCCATCTTAAGCCTGGCCTGAAGGAGGGAAACTACGACGGAACCCTTGAGACCATCCCTGAATGAAGCCATATCTTGCTTATGTTGGACCTCGGCGACAACCAGCTCGATCTCAGCATTCTGAGTGGCCTTCTTCATGCAGCTTCGGCATCCAGAGTCACCTTTTTTAACTTATCTTCATAATGTTGTGACCTGGCTGCGACGATCTTCCCCTGATCCACGATAGTGATCTTAGCATTCTTCAACTTGGCCTCTAAGATCTTCACTGTTTCACAAGCTTCGGTATAGAGATGCGTCAGACGCTCAAGACCCTACAAAACAGAACTCAGGTATTGTTAATATAATCTAACCAGGGTATCGATTCAGCATATGTGTGTAGGATGTAGGATAAGGACATTTACCTGGTTAAGGAAAGAAGTCGTGAAATGGCTAGATTCCATGAAACCAAGGTTCTCGTAGGAAAAGACTTCAGCGATGACAAGAGAATCAGATTCTTTCCTCTTACGGGAACTAGAAGCACGGAGCTTCGCTGCTGAGGAAGGCTTGGGCATGGCTGCAGGTTTAGAACTAGTTGAAGGCTTGGATGCTATGGAAGGCTTGGAGCTAGGCTCTTTCTTTACTGGAACGGTTGCCGGGAAACTGTCAAGCTCTTCCAGATCGAAAATTGGAACAAGTTTGCTGGAATCTACATAAAAGGGAAGTAATTTCAATGTTTATATGTTAATACATCAACTAACCAAACATGTGCAGAAATGCATTTAGAACATACATCCTTACCCGACGTATTGGAGGATGAATGATGACTTGAACTTAAGTGACTAAGCCAAAAAACAAACCCACTCACCTGAAGAAAAATCCGACCGGATGTTCCAATCAAATGGCCGGATGACGTACCATCAGGGAAGGCTCCAGAGGCACGTAGAGCGCCCATGTCGGCATTATCAAAATTGCAAACCTCTTTCTCGGGCTTGCCAAGCAGATTGTGTGCCATGAAGGTTGGCTTGGAGTCGCCGGAGCATGGACGAGTGCGTTTTGCCATGAGATTGGTGACGACGAAAAAAATGCACAAAGAAAGAATAGAGAGAGGGAATACATGAATGGTCCGGTACAATGTGATAATTAACAAGAAGAAAGTAGAAGATATAGGGCGAAGATAGCTATCTATGAGAAATACTAGCCTTGAAAGCTGCATCAGGTCACATCACATCTTTATAACGTCGGAAAAATACATCTGTTAAGATCAAAGGATCCCAACAGCTATATTTTTGGGGACAATTGTTGTGGGTGGAATTTTCTAACCTATATCCCGAAATATATCCTGTCTTTATATGTCTATTTTCACTGCCAGGATACTGGACCAGGATATTGGTAACATCCTGCGAGGGTATCCTGCGTGCTGTTAACAATTTGCTTTGGCTGCAAGGTACAAACGGTCATGAGGCTTGGTCTCCCTGAAGAATAGGTCAAGGTGGTTACAAGAAAGACGTTGGAAGCTTGGAGAAGGGGTTTACAACGGTCAAAAGGGAATATTCGCAGGATCCCGGAATTTTAGCATAATATCCCGGATTTTTAGCATAATTGGTTAATTCTTGTAACTATATAAAGGGGATGCCAGATCCATAGGACACACTTCGAGTTCACCTACTCATTCACTCTCTTTTCTAGCAGTAATCACACACTAACACTCATCACCTACAATCATTGTACCACTTAGTAGCGATCTGAGCATTATCCTACACTGTATCCTGGTTATTCAAGCAATAAGAAGAACAAGGCAGCTGACTATTGTCAGCTCCCGAGGTTTTATGCCGGCGATCTAGAAAGATCAAGGGCTTTCCTCGTACATCTCGTGTCAATTTTTACTTTACTTGCATTTCGTTTACAAATTGATATAGTTCTGTATCCCGGAACTATATCCTGAAACTGTTTACATTTTCAACAAAGTTAACACATTGTTACAAGTTTACATAGCACACTACCTCACAAACTAAGTTTTATCACTAAATTGCTTCGGTAATTTTTGACCAAAACAGCTGGGATGTTTATCTACCACTAGTTGAATTTTCATATAATAACAGCTATCATTCCAGTATTGGGATGGCCCCGTACGAAATGCTTTAAGGCAGGAAATGCCGAACCCCGGTGTGTTGGAATGAAGTGGGTCCGTGAGAATTATCCCACAAAGATGTAGTAAGGATCACTAATGAAAATATTGAAGTGGTCCGGGCTCATTTAAAAGCTGCTCAAGATCGACAAAAGTCCTACGCGGATAAAAGAAAAAGACCAATTGAGTTCCAGGTTGGTGATATGGTTATGCTTAAAGTATCTCCTTGGAAAGGGGTCATCCGATTCCTAAAACAGGGGAAATTGAGTCCAATATTTATTGGGCCATTCAAAATAGTAGAGCGTGTGGGTAAGGTAGCATACCGACTTGAACTGCCAGAAGAATTGAGCAGTATACACAACACTTTCCATGTTTCGCATCTGCGAAAGTGCTTAGCTGATGAAACAGCCTATATAAGCTACGAAGACATAGAAGTTGACGATAAAATGAACTATGTCATACAGCCTATCGCAATTCTTGATCGAAAGGTTAAAAGCTTAGGAAATAAAGAAATCAATCAAGTTAAAGTCAAATGTGAACATCGGAAGGGATCAGACACCACTTGGGAGTCCGAAGAAGAGAAGAGACACTTATACCCTTCCTTATTCGATACGTATTACAATTTCGAGGACGAAATCCTCTTTAGGGGGGGGGGGGGTAGACTTGTAACACCCCTAAAAATATTAAATTATATATGTGTGTGCACCTGTATAATTGTAACACCCCGAAAACGGGTTTGGTAATTAAACCCCGTTAATACTAAAGACGGGGAAAGTACCGTTAGTGGTAAAAGTAAACTGGCAAATATTAGGAATTTATTTAATAATCCTAATATTTATTTGAAGTGAATAAAAAGCTTTTAAGAAATAAAGTGATAGAAGGCCCGAGTTAACGGGACCCGAAATAAACTTAGTCATAAATATTCTCGAACCCGCAAAGTTAACTAGGAATATTAAACCTAGTTAATAAGTGGGGAATATTGTTAGAAATAAGTAGGTTGTGCCCTACTTAATTAACTAACCAAATTAGAGGGGCCAATATTGTTAAAATTGAAACTTAAGTTACTAATTCTAATAAAAAAAAAGAAACCAAACACCCCATTTTGGGGATGCCTGATCGAACAAAGAACCAGGGGGCGACCTGGGTTTCTTCAAGCCCTAAGATTCTCACAAAACTCACAAATTGGAGCCTCTAATCCAGTCTAAATCGAATTTCAAGCACAAATTCGTGATCACCTCACTGAAGGGATCATAAGGTATGCAAAATCCTAGTATTTTGATTCATCTCAAGTTCTAGGTTAATTATGAAAAACTGAAATTGAGCTTGATTGTGTCATGCATGAGGGAAATTAGAAGGGATACGGTGTCTAGAGATGAACCCTAGGTGAAATCTTGTTAAAAGATTTCATGTTAATTATAGAGTTCATAATCACCATTGTAGGTGATTAATGAACTTGAAGAAAACTTGATAAACCCTAGAATTTATGATCTTTCTCTAGCATAATCTGAATTTAAGAGTAAATTTAAGAAATATGGATGTTAAGACTTGTGTAGAATTGTCTAATCGAAGTTAATTTAGAGGATAATTACAAGTCATAAACTAGGTTTTGATGATATAAAAATCTGACCCGCTAGGTGTTTGATGAAACGCCTAAGTGAGGATTAAAATGCTAGAAGTTGGGTAAAAACGCAGATTTGATTATTATAAAGAATTATGCGTTAAAGCTTATAAAAAAGGGTTCTAAATACTAGGTTGATTTAAACTTAGTTGTGTGAACCATGTGATTGAAAGTAGTTGACTTTGATAAGTTAAGTTAGCTAATGATGAAGTCGAATAGTAGTTTCGACATAGAATTCGTAAGATGAAATAGTCATAATATTGATGACTAATCTAACCGTCTCACGAATCATGATGATAGTTTGACTCTTGACAAGCTAGATGAAGACTTTGGCAAGGAACGGGTCAAACGGTTCGTGTATGGGAAAAAGAGCATAATCGGATGCAAGGTAAGCGACGCTTACATCCTTTTTGTAGAACATGCATTATTTGTAAACTACAACTGCAATTAGTGTAATATCCGAATTAAGGGTTCCGACGCTATTAACATGAGTCGGAACAAACATAAATGATGAAATTTATGTGTTATGGTGAAAAGAGGCGAAACGGTAATTTAGTCATGTAATGACTAATAACTAAGGAGTTTTCGTTAAGATCATTTTAGAATGTAACTAATAACAAGAAGATGAGTAAAAATGGAAATTTAGTCAAGTATCGACTAAAGTAAATCGTAGTTAAAAAGGAGCACTCGTAGCATAAACCGAATGGGTAAAAATACAAGAAAGACTTTAAGAGAAAAAGGGGTCTAGTGGCAAAAAAATCCGAAATGGGTCGGATGAACAAATTGGTAATTAATAACCATGTTTTGCTACTCACGAAAATACTTGGTCTTATAGTCCAAACGGGTCGAATGGTGGTGATAACACCATTTGATAATATCGACTAATGTGGTTGTCAAGTCTTATGTTAACAGGACCGATTAGCAAATCGGATAATTGCGTCACCATTGATGGTGTGATAATGAAAACGAGTTATAAATCGGGTCTACTTGTGATCCGGGCCAGGTACGCATAATTATGTTGTAGTTAAAAGTGCTATTTTGGTCAAATAATTTGAGAGAGAGTCCTTCGTCATAAAAGGACTAAAATCGACCAAAAAGCCCTTGTAGGCTAAATGGGACAAACAACCCTTAAAGGTTGTTTGGAAACAAGTTTTATGATTAAGTAAATACTTAGATTAAGTATAGAGGTTGAAAGAGGTATTATATTAGTCAAACGGTACTATTTGAGTTTTTGCCGTAAAATAATGATTCGAGAAGAAAATTTTGGTTTATATAGATCACCACATTAAACCGCCATAAACACAATTGTGGTGGGAGATTATAGGATAAGAAATGTGGTGATGAAATACTAGAAACAATCGAGAGCGATTTTAGGCTCGAAAATGCTTAAATACCCTTAACGGGTCAAAATAAGCATACGAGCGAAAACGGGTTTAAATTGTGAAATAAACTTGTGATTAGAACCTAAAATGGTAGTTAATAACAATTTGAGAAGTGTAGGTGATGTAGGAATCAAACAAATATGTTCGTTTGATAAAATGCATAAACGGGTCAAAATTTGGTAAAAGGGCGATAAGCCGAAGACTTAAAAGTCTGAAAATTTTTTATGAAGGTTTTTGGATTTTAACTCCATAAGATGGAGAATTAAATTACGGACGCGTAGGAAAAAGAATCGGGTAAAACGGATCAATAACGAAGAAGTTATGGCCGTTTCCGTGAAATCAGATCGTGCAGGGAATATGCAGCAACATTCTGCTGAAAAGGGGGCCTAGCGTCACGTGACGCCCCTTGGCGTCACGCGACGCCCCCAAACCCGGAAAAATGTTATTTTTTGTCCTATTTAACCCTTGTACTTGTTTGAACTTCATATTTAACCCCTGTACTTGTTTGAACTTCATATTTAACTCCTGTACTTGTTTGAACTTCATATTTGACTATCAAAACTAACTTTTAAGTTGGTTTTGATCATAGGTGATTGCCATGAGTGCCCGGATGAAGATCAAGCGACGAGCAAGAACCGAACACGATCACGAAATAAGCTTCCGCACTATGTATCGTTATTATGTTAAATGACGAATGTCGTTTCATTGTTTCTTTTAAGTGACGAACTTAAATACATTATGTTCTAAACTTTTAAATTGTAAAAAGGTTTTAGTAAACCCGTTTTCCGAAGGATATGTAATCATTAATTACATGATTGTTTTCGTAAATAATACGCTAAACCTTGATTTATAAGAACGGGTGTTACAAGTTGGTATCAGAGCCTTGGTTTAAGAGATTCAAGTATGGTGGGGAAAACCGTGCTTGGACTTAAACCCTATGCTCTTAATAAAGATTGGTGTTCGGTTCGAGGCTTGATCGCAAATCCGGTAAGTACATGTATGTTAATAGTTTAGCATGCTAAAGTGTTGTAAACAACACATAGGGCTATCGTGTGATACACGTTACCCCAATTAAAATGATTGATATAGTTGACGAAAAATACGCGCGTTAACGCGTATAGTAGAAAAAGCCTTGTATTATAATACGGGCGATTATTGAAGTTGACGTTACTAACTTTTGTGAATGTTTTAATTGAAGGACACTCGCGTTTGAAGACGACGAGAGTCAAACGAATTGTGGATATGATGATGGAACGCTCCGAAGTATGACAAGAGGAGCATGTTCACCGAGGACTAAATCGCGTAACGACCGCGAACAAGGTTAATGGCAAGGAACGCCCGTCGGGGCAAACATTACCAGGTGCACATTTTAAATAATCGCACAAATAGTAATATGCAACAAATAAGTAGAAATTAAAAGTTGCATATGTAGATTAAAAACTTGGAAAAACCCGAATAGAAAATGTATTCGGGATATTGTTTCCAAGAGAAACAAATAGAGGCGTTACTTACATAGGGCGTGATGTGAAAACTATAAAAAGATCATGTGTGTCATGTGTTAATCGCTTACTCTGGCCAAGTAAGTAGTGGCATATGATACCATGAACTTCTTATGGCGGACACGTTTACATCCGATGTAGTAAGGACGGGGTGAATGGGACTAACTTAAAAGTACCCAAATGAATCAGATAAGCAAGATATTTGATAATAATGTAAACGCACAGCCGGGGACGGAAGCGTATTACATCAGGATAATGAGCCCGAGTGAAGGGACAAAGAAGCATGAAAAATGATTTAGACAAGTATTGGGAGGGAGTGTACTTACACTCGAACCCAGAAAACGCAAGCATGGAAAATGATTTAGACAAGTATTGGGAGGGAGTGTACTTACACTCGAACCCAGAAAACGCAAGCATGAAAAATGATTTAGACAAGTATTGGGAGGGAGTGTACTTACACTCGAACCCAGAAAACACAAGCATGAAAAATGATTTAGACAAGTATTGGGAGGGAGTGTACTTACACTCGAACCCAGAAAACGCAAGCTTGTAAAATGATTTAGACAAGCATTGGGAGGGAGTGTACTTACACTCGAACCCGGAAAATGCAAATATGTCCCTTAACGGGTCGTTTTTGTAAAACGTCAAACTTAAAGACAAAGTCGGTATATAAAAATGAAACGAGGTCTTAATGCATACCGGGAGGGTTGCAATAATAACGACTTCGGTAAAACACCCGGTTGATGGGTAAGAATTAAACACATGTGTAAACCAAGAGACGTGAACGCGGGTTGAAAAATCAAAGGACTTGGATTACGAGATATGACTGTAAAATCTCGTATATAGAAATTGTGAGCAAATATGTTCAACTATTCGAAGTCGAATGGGTTGAATAAAGAATAAAGTTGATTGTTTATAAGTGATGGATTTCACGTTAATAGGTCAAACATGTTGAATACAAAATAACGCCGAATGGCACAAATGAGCGCTAGCCAGATAAAGGTAGCGTTAAATGCAAGAGAATAATGAGCCCGGTAATGGGATATAACCAAATAAGAATAAATTATGGACTGTCAATATCCTGGTATGGATAATTGACAAAAGTTAAAGAGAAGATCCTAAAACTAAAACTTCGGTTTTAGTAGGAAATAATGTTTTTACAAACATAAATTCTGATAGGAATTTAAATAGTAAGCATGAAAGATACAAGTCTTGACACTGATAGGCGCAAGACGATATATTCGAAAAGTGATATTTTCGAAAATGAAATTTTGATATAAATTAAACATGGTGTAACACAATCACGGTCAAGAAATGTAATGTGAAGTAGAATCACATTATAACCAAGCAAGCGGTAAAAAGTAACTGGACTAATAAGTCTAATTAGTGAGACCCGTCAAGGTCATTTAAATAAATTTGGTTTGCTTGTAAGCGGTAGGTTCGGTATGACTGAACCGAATAAATAAATTTGAAGACAAAAGAAATTGCTGCTAAAAATGAAAGATTTCATTAAAGACCTTTAAACGGGTCAAAAATAACGGATTCATAAAGAATTCGATAGTATATGAAAGCGATGGATATCGCTAAGTTAACCAAACTAGCGGAGATAACGAGATTACGTTATTTCGAAGTTACACTATGTCGTATGAGATATGTAGACAATTAGTAACCAAAAAGATGTTACCGTATTTTTCGGGTAATACCAACGATTGGTTAAAAAGTATAAGTAATGTTTAAAATATTTCTCGGACAGAATACATTGAGTTTAAACTCAATGAATTATGTAAGAAAAGGTTTCGAGGACGAAACCTCTTTAAGGGGGGTAGACTTGTAACACCCCGAAAACGGGTTTGGTAATTAAACCCCGTTAATACTAAAGACGGGGAAAGTACCGTTAGTGGTAAAAGTAAGCTGGCAAATATTAGGAATTTATTTAATAATCCTAATATTTATTTGAAGTGAATAAAAAGCTTTTAAGAAATAAAGTGATAGAAGGCCCGAGTTAACGGGACCCGAAATAAACTTAGTCATAAATATTCTCGAACCCGCAAAGTTAACTAGGAATATTAAACCTAGTTAATAAGTGGGGAATATTGTTAGAAATAAGTAGGTTGTGCCCTACTTAATTAACTAACCAAATTAGAGGGGCCAATATTATTAAAATTGAAACTTAAGTTACCAATTCTAATAAAAAAAAAAGAAACCAAACACCCCATTTTGGGGATGCCTGATCGAACAAAGAACCAGGGGGCGACCTGGGTTTCTTCAAGCCCTAAGATTCTCACAAAACTCACAAATTGGAGCCTCTAATCCAGTCTAAATCGAATTTCAAGCACAAATTCGTGATCACCTCACTGAAGGGATCATAAGGTATGCAAAATCCTAGTATTTTGATTCATCTCAAGTTCTAGGTTAATTATGAAAAACTGAAATTGAGCTTGATTGTGTCATGCATGAGGGAAATTAGAAGGGATACGGTGTCTAGAGATGAACCCTATGTGAAATCTTGTTAAAAGATTTCATGTTAATTATAGAGTTCATAATCACCATTGTAGGTGATTAATGAACTTGAAGAAAACTTGATAAACCCTAGAATTTATGATCTTGCTATAGCATAATCTGAATTTAAGAGTAAATTTCAGAAATATGGATGTTAAGACCTGTGTAGAATTTTCTAATCGAAGTTAATTTAGAGGATAATTACAAGCCATAAACTAGGTTTTGATGATATAAAAATCTGACCCGCTAGGTGTTTGATGAAACGCCTAAGTGAGGATTAAAATGCTAGAAGTTGGGTAAAAACGCAGATTTGATTATTATAAAGAATTATGCGTTAAAGCTTATAAAAAAGGGTTCTAAATACTAGGTTGATTTAAACTTAGTTGTGTAAACCATGTGATTGAAAGTAGTTGACTTTGATAAGTTAAGTTAGCTAATGATGAAGTCGAATAGTAGTTTCGACATAGAATCCGTAAGATGAAATAGTCATAATATTGATGACTAATCTAACCGTCTCACGAATCATGATGATAGTTTGACTCTTGACAAGCTAGATGAAGACTTTGGCAAGGAACGGGTCAAACGGTTCGTGTATGGGAAAAAGAGAATAATCGGATGCAAGGTAAGCGACGCTTACATCCTTTTTGTAGAACATGCATTATTTGTAAACTACAACTGCAATTAGTGTAATATCCGAATTAAGGGTTCCGACGCTATTAACATGAGTCGGAACAAACATAAATGATGAAATTTATGTGTTATGGTGAAAAGAGGCGAAACGGTAATTTAGTCATGTAATGACTAATAACTAAGGAGTTTTCGTTAAGATCATTTTAGAATGTAACTAATAACAAGAAGATGAGTAAAAATGGAAATTTAGTCAAGTATCGACTAAAGTAAATCGTAGTTAAAAAGGAGCACTCGTAGCATAAACCGAATGGGTAAAAATACAAGAAAGACTTTAAGAGAAAAAGGGGTCTAGTGGCAAAAAAATCCGAAATGGGTCGGATGAACAAATTGGTAATTAATAACCATGTTTTGCTACTCACGAAAATACTTGGTCTTATAGTCCAAACGGGTCGAATGGTGGTGATAACACCATTTGATAATATCGACTAATGTGGTTGTCAAGTCTTATGTTAACAGGACCGATTAGCAAATCGGATAATTGCGTCACCATTGATGGTGTGATAATGAAAACGAGTTATAAATCGGGTGTACTTGTGATCCGGGCCAGGTACGCATAATTATGTTGTAGTTAAAAGTGCTATTTTGGTCAAATAATTTGAGAGAGAGTCCTTCGTCATAAAAGGACTAAAATCGACCAAAACGCCCTTGCAGGCTAAATGGGACAAACAACCCTTAAAGGTTGTTTGGAAACAAGTTTTATGATTAAGTAAATACTTAGATTAAGTATAGAGGTTGAAAGAGGTATTATATTAGTCAAACGGTACTATTTGAGTTTTTGCCGTAAAATAATGATTCGAGAAGAAAAATTTGGTTTATATAGATCACCAAATTAAACCGCCATAAACACAATTGTGGTGGGAGATTATAGGATAAGAAATGTGGTGATGAAATGCTAGAAACAATCGAGAGCGATTTTAGGCTCGAAAATGCTTAAATACCCTTAACGGGTCAAAATAAGCATACGAGCGAAAACGGGTTTAAATTGTGAAATAAACTTGTGATTAGAACCTAAAATGGTAGTTAATAACAATTTGAGAAGTGTAGGTGATGTAGGAATCAAACAAATATGTTCGTTTGATAAAATGCATAAACGGGTCAAAATTTGGTAAAAGGGCGATAAGCCGAAGACTTAAAAGTCTGAAAATTTTTTATGAAGGTTTTTGGATTTTAACTCCATAAGATGGAGAATTAAATTACGGACGCGTAGGAAAAAGAATCGGGTAAAACGGATCAATAACGAAGAAGTTATGGCCGTTTCCGTGAAATCAGATCGTGCAGGGAATATGCAGCAACATTCTGCTGAAAAGGGGGCCTAGCGTCACGTGACGCCCCTTGGCGTCACGCGACGCCCCCAAACCCGGAAAAATGTTATTTTTTGTCCTATTTAACCCTTGTACTTGTTTGAACTTCATATTTAACCCCTGTACTTGTTTGAACTTCATATTTAACTCCTGTACTTGTTTGAACTTCATATTTGACTATCAAAACTAACTTTTAAGTTGGTTTTGATCATAGGTGATTGCCATGAGTGCCCGGATGAAGATCAAGCGACGAGCAAGAACCGAACACGATCACGAAATAAGCTTCCGCACTATGTATCGTTATTATGTTAAATGACGAATGTCGTTTCATTGTTTCTTTTAAGTGACGAACTTAAATACATTATGTTCTAAACTTTTAAATTGTAAAAAGGTTTTAGTAAACCCGTTTTCCGAAGGATATGTAATCATTAATTACATGATTGTTTTCGTAAATAATACGCTAAACCTTGATTTATAAGAACGGGTGTTACAAGTTGGTATCAGAGCCTTGGTTTAAGAGATTCAAGTATGGTGGGGAAAACCGTGCTTGGACTTAAACCCTATGCTCTTAATAAAGATTGGTGTTCGGTTCGAGGCTTGATCGCAAATCCGGTAAGTACATGTATGTTAATAGTTTAGCATGCTAAAGTGTTGTAAACAACACATAGGGCTATCGTGTGATACACGTTACCCCAATTAAAATGATTGATATAGTTGACGAAAAATACGCGCGTTAACGCGTATAGTAGAAAAAGCCTTGTATTATAATACGGGCGATTATTGAAGTTGACGTTACTAACTTTTGTGAATGTTTTAATTGAAGGACACTCGCGTTTGAAGACGACGAGAGTCAAACGAATTGTGGATATGATGATGGAACGCTCCGAAGTATGACAAGAGGAGCATGTTCACCGAGGACTAAATCGCGTAACGACCGCGAACAAGGTTAATGGCAAGGAACGCCCGTCGGGGCAAACATTACCAGGTGCACATTTTAAATAATCGCACAAATAGTAATATGCAACAAATAAGTAGAAATTAAAAGTTGCATATGTAGATTAAAAACTTGGAAAAACCCGAATAGAAAATGTATTCGGGATATTGTTTCCAAGAGAAACAAATAGAGGCGTTACTTACATAGGGCGTGATGTGAAAACTATAAAAAGATCATGTGTGTCATGTGTTAATCGCTTACTCTGGCCAAGTAAGTAGTGGCATATGATACCATGAACTTCTTATGGCGGACACGTTTACATCCGATGTAGTAAGGACGGGGTGAATGGGACTAACTTAAAAGTACCCAAATGAATCAGATAAGCAAGATATTTGATAATAATGTAAACGCACAGCCGGGGACGGAAGCGTATTACATCAGGATAATGAGCCCGAGTGAAGGGACAAAGAAGCATGAAAAATGATTTAGACAAGTATTGGGAGGGAGTGTACTTACACTCGAACCCAGAAAACGCAAGCATGGAAAATGATTTAGACAAGTATTGGGAGGGAGTGTACTTACACTCGAACCCAGAAAACGCAAGCATGAAAAATGATTTAGACAAGTATTGGGAGGGAGTGTACTTACACTCGAACCCAGAAAACACAAGCATGAAAAATGATTTAGACAAGTATTGGGAGGGAGTGTACTTACACTCGAACCCAGAAAACGCAAGCTTGTAAAATGATTTAGACAAGCATTGGGAGGGAGTGTACTTACACTCGAACCCGGAAAATGCAAATATGTCCCTTAACGGGTCGTTTTTGTAAAACGTCAAACTTAAAGACAAAGTCGGTATATAAAAATGAAACGAGGTCTTAATGCATACCGGGAGGGTTGCAATAATAACGACTTCGGTAAAACACCCGGTTGATGGGTAAGAATTAAACACATGTGTAAACCAAGAGACGTGAACGCGGGTTGAAAAATCAAAGGACTTGGATTACGAGATATGACTGTAAAATCTCGTATATAGAAATTGTGAGCAAATATGTTCAACTATTCGAAGTCGAATGGGTTGAATAAAGAATAAAGTTGATTGTTTATAAGTGATGGATTTCACGTTAATAGGTCAAACATGTTGAATACAAAATAACGCCGAATGGCACAAATGAGCGCTAGCCAGATAAAGGTAGCGTTAAATGCAAGAGAATAATGAGCCCGGTAATGGGATATAACCAAATAAGAATAAATTATGGACTGTCAATATCCTGGTATGGATAATTGACAAAAGTTAAAGAGAAGATCCTAAAACTAAAACTTCGGTTTTAGTAGGAAATAATGTTTTTACAAACATAAATTCTGATAGGAATTTAAATAGTAAGCATGAAAGATACAAGTCTTGACACTGATAGGCGCAAGACGATATATTCGAAAAGTGATATTTTCGAAAATGAAATTTTGATATAAATTAAACATGGTGTAACACAATCACGGTCAAGAAATGTAATGTGAAGTAGAATCACATTATAACCAAGCAAGCGGTAAAAAGTAACTGGACTAATAAGTCTAATTAGTGAGACCCGTCAAGGTCATTTAAATAAATTTGGTTTGCTTGTAAGCGGTAGGTTCGGTATGACTGAACCGAATAAATAAATTTGAAGACAAAAGAAATTGCTGCTAAAAATGAAAGATTTCATTAAAGACCTTTAAACGGGTCAAAAATAACGGATTCATAAAGAATTCGATAGTATATGAAAGCGATGGATATCGCTAAGTTAACCAAACTAGCGGAGATAACGAGATTACGTTATTTCGAAGTTACACTATGTCGTATGAGATATGTAGACAATTAGTAACCAAAAAGATGTTACCGTATTTTTCGGGTAATACCAACGATTGGTTAAAAAGTATAAGTAATGTTTAAAATATTTCTCGGACAGAATACATTGAGTTTAAACTCAATGAATTATGTAAGAAAAGGTTTCGAGGACGAAACCTCTTTAAGGGGGGTAGACTTGTAACACCCCGAAAACGGGTTTGGTAATTAAACCCCGTTAATACTAAAGACGGGGAAAGTACCGTTAGTGGTAAAAGTAAGCTGGCAAATATTAGGAATTTATTTAATAATCCTAATATTTATTTGAAGTGAATAAAAAGCTTTTAAGAAATAAAGTGATAGAAGGCCCGAGTTAACGGGACCCGAAATAAACTTAGTCATAAATATTCTCGAACCCGCAAAGTTAACTAGGAATATTAAACCTAGTTAATAAGTGGGGAATATTGTTAGAAATAAGTAGGTTGTGCCCTACTTAATTAACTAACCAAATTAGAGGGGCCAATATTATTAAAATTGAAACTTAAGTTACCAATTCTAATAAAAAAAAAAGAAACCAAACACCCCATTTTGGGGATGCCTGATCGAACAAAGAACCAGGGGGCGACCTGGGTTTCTTCAAGCCCTAAGATTCTCACAAAACTCACAAATTGGAGCCTCTAATCCAGTCTAAATCGAATTTCAAGCACAAATTCGTGATCACCTCACTGAAGGGATCATAAGGTATGCAAAATCCTAGTATTTTGATTCATCTCAAGTTCTAGGTTAATTATGAAAAACTGAAATTGAGCTTGATTGTGTCATGCATGAGGGAAATTAGAAGGGATACGGTGTCTAGAGATGAACCCTATGTGAAATCTTGTTAAAAGATTTCATGTTAATTATAGAGTTCATAATCACCATTGTAGGTGATTAATGAACTTGAAGAAAACTTGATAAACCCTAGAATTTATGATCTTGCTATAGCATAATCTGAATTTAAGAGTAAATTTCAGAAATATGGATGTTAAGACCTGTGTAGAATTTTCTAATCGAAGTTAATTTAGAGGATAATTACAAGCCATAAACTAGGTTTTGATGATATAAAAATCTGACCCGCTAGGTGTTTGATGAAACGCCTAAGTGAGGATTAAAATGCTAGAAGTTGGGTAAAAACGCAGATTTGATTATTATAAAGAATTATGCGTTAAAGCTTATAAAAAAGGGTTCTAAATACTAGGTTGATTTAAACTTAGTTGTGTAAACCATGTGATTGAAAGTAGTTGACTTTGATAAGTTAAGTTAGCTAATGATGAAGTCGAATAGTAGTTTCGACATAGAATCCGTAAGATGAAATAGTCATAATATTGATGACTAATCTAACCGTCTCACGAATCATGATGATAGTTTGACTCTTGACAAGCTAGATGAAGACTTTGGCAAGGAACGGGTCAAACGGTTCGTGTATGGGAAAAAGAGAATAATCGGATGCAAGGTAAGCGACGCTTACATCCTTTTTGTAGAACATGCATTATTTGTAAACTACAACTGCAATTAGTGTAATATCCGAATTAAGGGTTCCGACGCTATTAACATGAGTCGGAACAAACATAAATGATGAAATTTATGTGTTATGGTGAAAAGAGGCGAAACGGTAATTTAGTCATGTAATGACTAATAACTAAGGAGTTTTCGTTAAGATCATTTTAGAATGTAACTAATAACAAGAAGATGAGTAAAAATGGAAATTTAGTCAAGTATCGACTAAAGTAAATCGTAGTTAAAAAGGAGCACTCGTAGCATAAACCGAATGGGTAAAAATACAAGAAAGACTTTAAGAGAAAAAGGGGTCTAGTGGCAAAAAAATCCGAAATGGGTCGGATGAACAAATTGGTAATTAATAACCATGTTTTGCTACTCACGAAAATACTTGGTCTTATAGTCCAAACGGGTCGAATGGTGGTGATAACACCATTTGATAATATCGACTAATGTGGTTGTCAAGTCTTATGTTAACAGGACCGATTAGCAAATCGGATAATTGCGTCACCATTGATGGTGTGATAATGAAAACGAGGTATAAATCGGGTGTACTTGTGATCCGGGCCAGGTACGCATAATTATGTTGTAGTTAAAAGTGCTATTTTGGTCAAATAATTTGAGAGAGAGTCCTTCGTCATAAAAGGACTAAAATCGACCAAAACGCCCTTGCAGGCTAAATGGGACAAACAACCCTTAAAGGTTGTTTGGAAACAAGTTTTATGATTAAGTAAATACTTAGATTAAGTATAGAGGTTGAAAGAGGTATTATATTAGTCAAACGGTACTATTTGAGTTTTTGCCGTAAAATAATGATTCGAGAAGAAAAATTTGGTTTATATAGATCACCAAATTAAACCGCCATAAACACAATTGTGGTGGGAGATTATAGGATAAGAAATGTGGTGATGAAATGCTAGAAACAATCGAGAGCGATTTTAGGCTCGAAAAAGCTTAAATACCCTTAACGGGTCAAAATAAGCATACGAGCGAAAACGGGTTTAAATTGTGAAATAAACTTGTGATTAGAACCTAAAATGGTATTTAATAACAATTTGAGAAGTGTAGGTGATGTAGGAATCAAACAAATATGTTTGTTTGATAAAATGCATAAACGGGTCAAAATTTGGTAAAAGGGCGATAAGCCGAAGACTTAAAAGTCTGAAAATTTTTTATGAAGGTTGTTGGATTTTAACTCCATAAGATGGAGAATTAAATTACGGACGCGTAGGAAAAAGAATCGGGTAAAACGGATCAATAACGAAGAAGTTATGGCCGTTTCCGTGAAATCAGATCGTGCAGGGAATATGCAGCAACATTCTGCTGAAAAGGGGGCCTAGCGTCACGCGACGCCCCCAAACCCGGAAAAATGTTATTTTTTGTCCTATTTAACCCCCGTACTTGTTTGAACTTCATATTTAACCCCTGTACTTGTTTGAACTTCATATTTAACTCCTGTACTTGTTTGAACTTCATATTTGACTATCAAAACTAACTTTTAAGTTGGTTTTGATCATAGGTGATTGCCATGAGTGCCCGGATGAAGATCAAGCGACGAGCAAGAACCGAACACGATCACGAAATAAGCTTCCGCACTATGTATCGTTATTATGTTAAATGACGAATGTCGTTTCATTGTTTCTTTTAAGTGACGAACTTAAATACATTAGGTTCTAAACTTTTAAATTGTAAAAAGGTTTTAGTAAACCCGTTTTTCTGAAGGATATGTAATCATTAATTACATGATTGTTTTCGTAAATAATACGCTAAACCTTGATTTATAAGAACGGGTGTTACAATAATTATATATATATATATATAGATATATATATATATATATAGATATATAATGAAAAATAAAATAGTGAGATTTAAAACTAGGAATAATTAACCTAGTTAATAATCTTGCCATAAAAGATGAGAAATCAAATAATTCTAACACTTTTATAAAATTTAGAAATTTGAGGGACCAACTGTGCGAAAATGGAAACATGTTTTGAAATAAAGGATAAACTTCAAAACACACACTCTGTGTGTGTAATCCTGTTCGATCAAAACACCCAGGAGCGAACTCTTGTTCTTCAAACCCTAATTCATCAAATTCTACTCCAAATCAAAGAAGAAAGTCAATTAGGATTCAATCCTAAGCTAGAATCTTGATCACTAACCTTAGGAGATCTAAAGGTATGCTTAATTTTGATCTTTGGTGAAACTTTGATTTGTTGTAGATTCCTACGAATAAAAATCTTGAAAGAATTATTGATATTATGGTTAAATTATGATGAATACAAGTCTAGGAATAAGTATTAGACCATAATTTGATTCATTCATATCATAACCTATTAGATTTCATGTGTATCATATAAGGTTATATGGGTTTTTGTGAAGAATGCTTGAATTCTTGTGATACTTGATGTTAATTGAAGGTTATGATGCCAATTTGAGTGTTGTTTCATTCATATTAGTCATATGATATTGAACATGATGAATTCATATGGGAAATTGTTGATTTTGAACATAATCATGTTAGTATCCTAATCTCGCCTTTAAGGTGTTTGACAAAATGACTAAATGAATAGGAATAATTGAAAATATGAAATAATCACTTATTTGACTAGTTGAAAACATTAGAAGTTGAATATAGAAATATGGATTTTAACCGATATGTCTGAATTGGATTTATAGGCGATTTGGGTGGACCATCTAGTAATCAAGGAGGAACGGATAATCGGTTGAAAGGAAAGCTTTAAAAGGTACGCGGCAATGTAGAATCTCATTATTATTTGATGTTTATTTGATTGAATAATGATTATGGAGTTATGAATTTTGGTTATTACTAAGCGAAGGATTTCGTATGTAGTAATCGGACAAGAAAAATGAGAAATTTTGATAAGTATAGAGATAAAAGTGGTGGATTTCGCTTAAAGGATTAAACGGGTCAAAATGAATCGAATACTATATGTTTGGTTGTAACAAAGCGATGGATTTTGCTATTGAAATCAAACGGGTCAAAACAAACCAAAGTAATTGTCACGGCCCCCGACCCCACCCTGGGAGCAGGTGCTGCGAGCCAGTCAGATGGTATCGGTGTTTATTAATTACGCAACGGGAAATTTTTTTCATCAGGATCGTAGTTAGGAAATAACTTCAGAGTTTATAAAACATCAACTTTGAATATTAAATAAAAGGGCTAACACCCAGATTTAATTCAATTGTTTTTATAGGGATAAACCCAAATAAATAAACCATAATTTTATTCTTTTATTCAGGTATTTATAGCCACTTCATTTAAGCCTTCAGTGCTCCATAGCTGGCTTCTACTATCTTTATAGCAAGTTACCTGAAACGTGTTTTGAAAACATTTTATCAGTAATAAATACTGGCGAGTTCATTCTATTTTTTTATAAAAACATATTGTTATACTTTTGCAGCAACAAGGTTTTTATATTTGTTTATATTTACCCAAAAACTCAATCAGTAATTGTCACATGGTGGCAGTTCCGATGTGACGGTGGTCATATTACTCATTGGCTCACTTTCGTCCAGTAATGAAGTTATCAAGTAATTATATTTTACTATTATTCAAAGTATCTGTCACTAGGCAATTCCTGTGACGGTGGTCAAATCACTGTTGATCATTCTTTCAACTAGTGACGGGGGTCGTATCACTGTGGATCATTCTCTCAACTAGTGACTCTGGTCATATCACTGTTGATCATTCTTTCAACTAGTGACTGGGGTCGTATCACTGTTGATCATTCTCTCAACTAGTGACTCTGGTCATAACACTGTTGATCATTCTCTCAACTAGTGCCTTTGGTCATGTCACTGTTGATCATTCTCTCAACTAGTGACTCTGGTCATATTTCTGGTCATATCGCTGTTGATCATTCTCTCAACTAGTAATTCTGGACTCAGTAGTGTCCCGTGACATTATTTTGTCAATTATATCTTCTATGACACAAAACCACTTAGCCCAGAAAATGAAATATATATCATTTTCTGTCAAACTAATAGCTATAACTTATCAAATATAATATATTAATTAAATAATTGTGATACAATTATTTAATATATTAACTTGACTAAGATAAAAAATATAAATCTTAGAATATATTATATTTGACATATTTTATTATGTTATACATTTATTGACTAAACATTATTTTATAATGTTAATATTAATTTAGGTTTATTAAATATATTATAACTAATATATTTTTAATGTTAATAGTTATAGGTTACGGCTTAATTAGTGACTCACTGATATTTATATTTATTTTGCCTCACCAGAACCTGCTGTTCATTTAAACGTTTAGCTATAACTAATATATTTTTAATGTTAAAAGTAAACCTTGACGTTTAAACACAATTCCTTTTTCTCACTGACAAGCTCTTTTCTCAAGTATGTTTTTCTTTATGTTTAAGATTCTTTTCTCAAGTGTATTGTTAGATATATATACCAATTAAATTTATTAATAATTTAATGTAGTAATGTAAAACTTAGTTATAGGCTATGGCTACTGGGGCACAATTCCCCCTGTGATTGTGGTCATGTTACTATTGGTTAACTTTTTGGCCAATAGTAATGAGGGTCAAGCAATGTTTAAAACCTCCCATACCGGCAGTTATTACAGAATACAAAAATTTAATCACTGTAAGTATAACTGGTAAACATTTAAGATTTTGGAAAACATTTTTAAATATAATTGTATCACAAAAAGGTGATAAAACTGTGAGAAAAGAGAATGGACTCACTTTGTAACTTTAGGGTTCAACTAGAAAGCCTCCTGGTAGAATCTTGGGTATAACTTCTGAGCTATTTTAAATATATATATATATATTTGCACTCGTGTTAAGTATAGTAACCCAAATTCAACCTTATCCCTATGTCACGAGACAGAACCCCAACGAACTTAGTCGGGCAGAGCCTTGACATGCTTTATGGGCTCCAGATCAATCGGAAAGGGTATCAGTGATCGGGAGTTAAAACACCTAAAACGGGAAGGGCTTTATTATTATTATTATGGGGTGAAATAAAAAATATAGATTTTTAGAGAGAGAGAGAGAGAAACTTAGCGAGATCTAGAGAGAAGGCAATAAGCAATTGTTTTGAAATAAAATTCCCTATTTATAGAAACTTTCTAAATTTCTTGGAATGTCCTTATGTCTATACGTATACTTGCAAAGATACACGTCCACATGCACATATGTTACACCTAATTGAAATTTTCATAATTGCCATGCACAGGTACACGTAGACAATATTGAGTGTTGATTTGTTTTATTATTTTATTTATATATTATAATAATTAATTCAGCTGCTTCACTTATTTGGCGCTTATAACTTCTAAAATATAACGTTTTATAAAACAATGAGTATGTCATTAAAACGAGAATATTCTTATCTACATTTTGAACCAAGTTTCATTAAAAACGGAGTAAGTCCAAATACAATGTATTTTTATAATTTAATTATTAGACGGTCACTAGGCCCGTCTAGGTACTTCATATTTTTAACAGTCAACTTACCTGTAATCTACCCGTTTAATAATATAAGTTTTATATACTTTAGTTTAATATAGAAAATAGAAATGTCACACATATATAAGCCAATTAATTAGTATAATATTCCAACCAAATATATATAAAATAGTTTTTAAAACTATATGGGTTGAATAATTATTTTAAAAATAAAACTAGTTACTAGTGGTTAATAAATTTAAACAACCTATAACTCTTATATGAAAAATGGATATGTTACATCCTCCCCACCTTGTTTTAAATCTCGTCCTCGAGATTTGGGCTACGATGTCTTCTTAAAGTTATGTTACGTCTTAGTCAATAAGAACAATATTAAGGTAAATGGTACAGAATCATAATATCAAATTTTGTGAATATGAGTTGTACAATAAATAGGACTTAATGGTTCAACTAAATTAATTTAAGAAATCGATGTCAAACGAATGAGATGAAATGATATAATTTCCAGGGTGACTAGTTTCGAGTCAAAAGAGATATATGGTCAATAGATATCTAAATTGAATGTTTACAAGTTGTAAATGACTTTAGAAACAATAGAATTCATTGTCAAAAGAAAACTTACTTTGATTGTTAACTGAGGAAGACTCAGAATCAACAAGATCAAATGAGATAGAAGCACGAAAATGATTTGTCAACTATCGAATCATGACATGAGAAAAATCAATGTGTGGACATTTTTGAATTGCAAGGATACACCGAAATACAATAGAGTTTAGTGTATCATTGTCTTAATACATAATTGCATTAACACTATTTTTAAATGATGAGTCAAACGAAATATATACGTGGATTTGAATGATTCATATGATTATGATTAGTCCAAGCTACAAGTTTATATTGACGCCGCAAGGTGTCGAAATGATTGAAATAGCTCAATAATTACGGTGACCGAACAAGTTCCCCGTTTTCGTAATCAACTGAAAGTTTTAATGAAGAAAATTTCAAATAAATATTATAGGATTTTCAACTGATGATGAAAGACCAAATGAATATCATAGATTTTTCGATTAATGATGAAAGAAACGTTAAGAGGTACACCGGAATATAATACGAATTTGTGTACTCTTATCTTAACACATAATTGTATTAAGACGGTTTAAGATAATGAACCAACAGAAATTAAATCCGTACATCAGGTGTGAAAACGAGATTAGCTCAAGCTTCAAGTAAATGAAAACGCCACCACAAGGTGTCGTAACCAATTAAATGACTCAATGAAAGTGAAGACCAAACAAGTCTGTTATGGTTTTGAACAGATGAAGTATTTGACAGGATGAATTTATTTAATAACTTTTATTTGTACTAGGGTCAAATAATAAACTTAACTTAGATATTACATATCAGCGATTACGTCTGTAATCATTTCTGCTTCTTGCGTAGTAAGTATGAATGCTCGCGCACTCCTCTTAGCTCCGTCTGTTGTTTTTGCCTGGTTGTCGGGTGCTTTGGTCAGTTTCGAGCAATATAGTTTGATGTGTCTCGTTTCTCCGCAATTGTAACATATATTAGTTTTCCTTCTACACTCTTCCTCTATATGCCCGGTCATATTGCAGAAGTCACAGTAGGGTGTTTTCCTAAAACGGTATCTTCCTGAATGCTTTTTGTTACAGCTTCTGCAGGTAGGTTGCTCCAATGACGGTTCAATTCCTTTCTTCTTGAATTCTTGGAAATTTTTCTGGGCCAACTCTTTCTTCTTGTTTTCTTCTCTTGTGCGGATTAGTCCATATGTCAGGATGTTAGCTAGTTCAACTGTTTCTTCAATAGTCTGTGGTCTGGCGGCCTTGACCATGTCTCGGATTTCACTAACTAATCCCTAAGTATAACGAGAAATTAGTACGGGTTCTGGCGAAGCCAGAGTTGTTACCATTCTTGCATATTCGAAGAACGTTGTCGTATACTCCCAACAATTTACATCTATCATTTTATGATTTAGGAACTCGTTAGCCATTCGTTCCTTTTCATAAGGAGGACAAAATTTCCTTTCTGCCGTTTCCTTGAATTTTTCCCAGTTCATGGCATAAGCCATGTCACTTCCTTTTGCCTGAAGAATTGTATTCCACCATTATAATGCTTCTTCTTTAAAGAGGTTGGAAGCATACATCACCTTATCTTCTTCGACACATTTGCTGATTTTAAGAACAGCTTCCGTCTTTTCCAACCATCGCAGAGCAGCCGTGGCTCCTTCACTGCCTGCGAACTCAGTTGGTTTACAAGCTAGAAATTCTTTGTAGGTACACCCGAGAGTCAGTGTCTTCATTTTCTTGGGATATGGGGTTTTGATAATATCATCATTATCTCCATTGACACTATGGCTAAAACTGCCGTCACGAGTATGCTTACTACTCACAACTTTGGTGGGTTCTACAGGGTTTTTAATGGCTTTAATTATTAAAGGTATAGCATTAGCTATTCCTTGGGCTATCATATTTTCTATAGCATTTTTATCCAAAGGATTTTCATTATTAGCATGAACTTCTGAATTATGTGATACATCATTCGACATCTAAATTGCAAACATTTTCAATTATTAATATCACAGAATAATTAAAACGGAACAATACTTTCAAGAATCATATGTGCATATATATATATATATATATATATATATACACATATATTTAAATTTACAAAAATAACACATAGGTTACTTTGTCTTAATTTCCTAACTTTATTGTTTAAGTTTAGGTATTAGCAGAACACCTAAATAGCTTAAACCAGTGGCTCTGATACCACCTTCTGTCACGGCCCACGACCCCACCCTGGGAGCGGGTGCTGCGAGCCAGTCAGATGGTATCGGTGTATATTAATTACGCAGCCGAAAATTTTTTCATCAGGATCGTAGTTAGGAAATAACTTCAGAGTTTATAAAACACCAACTTTTAGTATTAAATAAACGGGCTAAAACCCAGATTTAATTCAATTGTTTTTATAGGGATAAACCCAAATAAATAAAACATAATTTTCTTTTTTTATTCAGGTATTTATAGCCACTTCATTTAAGCCTTCAGTGCTCCATAGCTGCCTTCTACTATCTTTATAACAAGTTACCTGAAACGTGTTTTGAAAACATTTTATCAGTAATAAATTCTGGCGAGTTCATTCCATTTTTTTATAAAAATATATTGTTATACTTTTACAGCAACATGGTTTTTTATATTTGTTTATATTTACCCAACAACTCAATCAGTATTTGTCACATGGAGACAGTTCCGATGTGACGGTGGTCATATTACTCATTGGCTCACTTTCGTCCAGTAGTGAAGTTATCAAGTAATTATATTTTACTATTATTCAAAGTATCTGTCACTAGGCAATTCCTGTGACGGTGGTCAAATCACTGTTGATCATTCTTTCAACTAGTGACGGGGGTCGTATCACTGTGGATCATTCTCTCAACTAGTGACTCTGGTCATATCACTGTTGATCATTCTTTCAACTAGTGACTGGGGTCGTATCACTGTTGATCATTCTCTCAACTAGTGACTCTGGTCATAATACTGTTGATCATTCTCTCAACTAGTGCCTTTGGTCATGTCACCGTTGATCATTCTCTCAACTAGTGACTCTGGTCATATTTCTGGTCATATCACTGTTGATCATTCTCTCAACTAGTGACTCTGGACTCAGTAGTGTCCCGTGACATTATTTTGTCAATTATATCTTCTATGACACAAAACCACTTAGCCCAGAAAATGAAATATATATCATTTTCCGTCAAACTAATAGCTATAACTTATCAAATATAATATATTAATTAAATAATTGTGATACAATAATTTAATATATTAACTTGACTAAGATTAAAAATATAAATCTTAGAATATATTATGTTTGACATATTTTATTATGTTATACATTTATTGACTAAACATTATTTTATAATGTTAATATTAATTTAGGTTTATTAAATATATCATAACTAATATATTTTTAGTGTTAATAGTTATAAGTTACGGCTTAATTAGTGACTCACTGATATTTAAGTTTAGCCTCACTAGAACCTTCTGTTCATTTAAACGTTTAGCTATAACTAATATATTTTTAATGTTTAAAGTAAACCTTGAGATTTAAACACAATTCCTTTTTCTCACTGACAAGCGCTTTTCTCAAGTATGTTTTTCTTTATGTTTAAGATTCTTTTCTCAAGTGTATTGGTAGATATATATACCAATTAAATTTATTAATAATTTAATGTAGTAATGTAAAACTTAGTTATAGGCTATGGCTACTGGGGCACAATTCCCCCTGTGATTGTGGTCATGTTACTATTGGCTAACTTTTTGGCCAATAGTAACGAGGGTCAAGCAATGTATAAAACCTCCCATACCGGTAGTTATTACAGAATACAAAAATTTAATCACTGTAAGTATAACTGGTAAACATTTAAGATTTTGGAAAGCATTTTTAAATATAATTGTATCACAAAAAGGTGATAAAACTGTGAGAAAAGAGAATGGACTCACTTTGTAACTTTAGGGTTCAACTAGAAAGCCTCCTGGTAGAATCTTGGGTATAACTTCTGAGCTATTTTAAATATATATATATATATATATATACTAGTCGTTTACCCGCGCGATGCGGCGGGAAACATATCACTTAGGTTGGTGAGTTTAGGGCTATGTACGGGGCGGCCCGACCAAACGTTTGAACCTGTTCTGTGGTAGCCTGGCGCAAAAATGGGTTTCTTTTTTTTGAAAAAACGTTGTCCAAGCGCAAAAAGGCGCTCGCTTAGGCGAGACGAACCAGTGTTCAAGCACAAAAGGCGAGGTGATTTTTTATTTTACAGCACTAAAAAAACGAATCAACCAAATTCCACACACGGGTTCAGGTGCAAAAACTGACACACGCGGGTTCATCAACTCATAACAAAGAATTGTTTCAAAAAAATTCATAGAATTTCTTAAATATAAAACATTCTATATAACATAGTTTATTAAAAACATCTCATCTCAGTGTCAGTTTCTTCTACCTCGTCTCAATTTTTCTACACAAAACACATACAAATTCCCTTCATTAGGACATTAAATAGTGTTAGAAAATGTGTCAGACTTCTATGTTACTGGTAGTGTATTAGGGTGAGAGGGGCACTCCCCTCTTAGGGGAGTCCCCTCTCTTACGCACACCCAATCAGGTTATGCCACGTCAACTCCCCTCTTAAACTCCCCTCGCACCCCAATTTGATGGCGGCACTCCCCTCTTAGGGGAATTGTTTTTTTATTAAAAAAAAAAAAGAAAGAAAAGTTTTCATTGGTTGAAAAAAAGGGTGGCCCACCTTCTCTCTCCTTCCTTCTTCGGTGCCTCCTCCCCGATTTGGCTCCCCGCCTGGATGGCGGCACCTCCCCGCTCGGCAAAGTTGGTCCCCGCACGGGGTCACCGAGGGTCACCGGGGAGTGCCCCGGACACCCTTAGTACTATTATTAGTAATTTCTTTGATCATCCAAATGTGACCAAAATCAAAACAAGGAAAAATTTAATTAAATAGACTATAACACAAGGATAATCAAATCACATATCATATCTACCAGAAGCTATAATCTAGTTTGTTCAATTCAGCACAGAAGATAACAACTTCCAAAATGAGCATTCATTATTAATCCATTTCCATGGCAAATGCATTCCTTTAATTTACGTTAGTTTTAGAAATCATCACCTCATTTAACTCTATTTATGTTTGACAAAAAATGATTTACACCATCAAAATCAAGGTGAATTAAAATTGACCACTTCATTTGGTTCTAAAAAATAAAACTAATATATAATGATGTCAAAAAACTATAGTAACAGTGCTTATGCAGTTTTTGCAAATTAATTATCTATAAAAAGATAAGATATACAATGATGTCAAAATACTATAGTAATTATACAAGAAACTCCAGCACTTAGAAATTTAGTTACAAGAGCATCAGGGTTTGGTTCCCCAATGACATCGCTTTCGTAACCATCTCTGTGTCGATGGAGTTTTGAATGAGTCCGACACGCACTATACGCGATTCTCTTAGTAATTCCTTGTCAGCATTAAATTCGAATGCCTGCAACATGAATTGAGAACATTGTGTAAATCGTACATCGAATGTTTCTTGTATATTTTACAGGTACACCCGTTGGAGATAACTGCCTACCTGAATATCAAATCATGTTGTGAGGACAAATCTTTGGCAGTTTCTACTACTGTCAAGGGCTGTGCTTTTCCATAATTCAGTCCAATAAGCAAGCGACTGACTTCCTGCAAAAAGAGTTGCAATTTAGATCATTAAGAAAACAACACCATAGTTTAAAAATCAACAATGCACAATTGCACGTAAACATACCATTTGTCCTTATCTTAAGATATGTTACAAAAGGGCTGCTTATTAAAAAAAAATACCAAATCTGAGCACCTCTCTATATGGCATGGCTAATGGGTGATATTTACCTACATCAAAATACTAAAGACTATTAAAAGAGAGTACTGGACTGCTGCTGAAGAATAGTAGCATGTAATACCAGTAAGTAGGGTTATCATGTATGTGCTTGTTATCCTCCTACAACCATAAACACACTTAAATAATCTTAAAATGAACAAGATGTGGCAATTTAAGAAATTTACGACTTTAAACAACAACAAACGTGTAAATTATACTCTTTTTAAGTACCTGAAAAGACAACCAGATGGCTTCCATGAGCATTATGTTTTCAAGATCAAGATCAAACTCATCATCTCTTCATTCTCATAACACATTACATAAATATAAGTAAAATGTGATCGTATAAAGCTCAATGAAACGAACCTTTATGGCTTATCGCTAACAGCTCGACTGGGTCAATTAAAAAAAATCTAAATGAAATGGGTCACAAGCAAGGTTTACAAGTACGGAATCGTGTCTCGGGGCGTTTTGCCTTCACCTCACGAGGCGTACGCACAAACAAACAAATAAAAATTATTAAGCATAAAATAAAAAACAAGTTATGTTAACCTGTTTTTACCTTAACTACTTGTAAAACTGATTTGGGTACAGACAATTTAGATATACAAATTCGTTCGAAACCTTATGCCTAAAATCAGATTTTCCTGAACAATTTAAGTTAATTTCAACCAAATCACCTACCAAATATAGAAAATTATTGAGTTACAGTATCGGTGAATGTTAAAAAGTAAGAAAAACACAAGAAAATGCAAGTATTTGAGAACCACCACAATTGTCTGCAACCTTGAATCCCCAACTCAGTCATTAACAATTATACGAACCAAATTTGAGACCACAAACCCCTCAACAAACCTGGACCGAAGTTTCATGTGTGGAGATCGGTGCTCGATATCCATTGTCTACAACCCAGAGTGTCAATGTGTTAATCAATTAGCCATAAGTTAGTCTCCAATTACCAAATAGACAAAATTTGATGATTTAAATGATTTTATAATTATTAAAATATAAAATATGGATCACTAACCACCCAAAAACACAGATTGGTGTCGTTTTCCACATATTGCTGGTCAGTTTCTCTACAAAAGCACCATCAAGCCCTAGATCTGTTCAAACTTGTACAAGATTAGACTCAATCGTAACTATAAAACACCTAAATCATTTGCATGTTTCAATCCAGTCTAAAATCGACATCATCTGAACTAAATTAGACAAAAAACTTACCTCTTCAGCACCCATTGAAGGCTAATAGACAACTGCTTCTCGGATGGCCAAAACACAGCATATAAAAAGTTACAATTTCGCTTAGTAGCTAATATTTAGACGTCAACGACCAAGAGAGATGAACAACTCTCCAAGGGTGACGAAAGACCGGCCAGACCTACTGAACCTTCAATTTAACGTCGATCGTCATCTTCCCTTTGATTGATATCTTCGATTCATCTACACCACTCAGGAGAGAACGCAGATGAGAGGAAAAGTGGAGAGAATTTTGAAAATGCAGAGAGAGAAATTTGGGGGAAATGTTTTGGAAGCTTTTGATCTGGCGAGTAGACAAGTACAGCTTTCAAAAGTGAATTGGGGATCATGATCCGTGTGAAGAGTAATGGATGGTTTGATCATGATCCGTGTGAAGTGATGGACGGTAGGATCATGATCTATGTGTTTTTGTTTGAGTTAGTAAGGGTATTATTGGAAAGTGAGGTTATAAATGTGTTTGTTTGTGCTTAAAGACTTGTACATTGTGCATTAAAGGTGTTTTAAGGAAATTTTTATGGACTTTAAGAAGTCCTTCTAATATGTATTATAAAGTAGTATATATATATATATATATATATATATATTTGCACTCGTGTTAAGTATAGTAACCCTAATTCAACCTTATCCCTATGTCACGAGACAGAATCCCAACGAACTTAGTCGGGCAGAGCCTTGGCATGTGTTATGGGGCTCCAGATCAATCGCAAAGGGTATCAGTGATCGTGAGTTAAAACACTTAAAACGGGCAGGGCTTTATTATTATTATGGGGTGAAATAAAAAATATAGATTTTTAGAGAGAGAGAGAGAGTGAAACTAAGCGAGATCTAGAGAGAAGGCAATAAGCAATTGTTTTGAAATAAAATTCCCTAATTATAGAAACTTTCTAAATTTCTTGGAAAGTCCTTAGAGCATTCACATTCTATCCATCAAAATATGTGAGGGGGAGTTTTTATATTATAAGGGGTATAAAAAGTGGTTGTTAGTGGAGGAGAGAGAAAATGTTACTGTTCATCTGTATATTTGGGGGGACACTGTTCACCCAGTATAATTTTTTTAATATATATTGAAAGTGGTTGTGAGTGAAGGAGAGAGAAAAATGTGATGATAATATTATTTAATTGAAAAGGAGAGAGAAAAAATATTTGTTTTTAGTGGAAATATATTGATATAGGAGTTGTTTTTTAGTGGAATGTATGTATAATTTGATGGTTTGGATGTGAATGCTCTTATGTCTACACGTATACTTGCAAAGATACACGTCCACATGCACATATGTTACACCTAATTGAAATTTTCATAATTGCTATGCACAGGTACACGTAGACAATATTTAGTGTTGATTTGTTTTATTATTTTATTTATATATTATAATAATTAATTCAGCTGGTCACTTATTTGGCGCTTATAACTTCTAAAATATAACGTTTTATAAAACAATGAATATGTCCTTAAAACGAGAATATTCTTATCTACATTTTGAACCAAGTTTCATTAAAAACGGAGTAAGTCCAAATACAATGTATTTTTATAATTTAATTATTAGACGGTCACTAGGCCCGTCTAGGTACTTCATATTTCTAACAGTCAACTTACCCGTAATCTACCCGTTTAATAATATAAGTTTTATATACTTTAGTTTAACATAGAAAATAGAAATGTCACACATATATAAGCCAATTAATTAGTATAATATTCCAACCAAATATATATAAAATAGTTTTTAAAACTATATGGGTTGAATAATTATTTTAAAAATAAAACTAGTTACTAGTGGTTAATAAATTTAAACAACCTATAACTCTTATATGAAAAATGGATATGTTACAGTAATAAACTTTGGCGAGTTAAGGCGATGGATGTCGCTAAGTGAGTTATACAAGTCAAATAGGTGTTATAAACTTTGACTATGGCTCATAAACTTTACATATAATATGTCATATATATATACACACACACACATATGAGTAAGTGTGCATAAATTGCATGTTGTAACGCCCCGTTAATTCAGTTATACTATTGGTATTAGTTATATGGAAGTTTGGGATTTAAAAACCAAGTCTATTAATCATATTGTAGGATCGTTGTTGGACCCAACCAAGTCGTTCAGAAGAGCTTATAATCCGATTCAAAGGCGGAATCAGTGAAACGGACGTGGAAACAGCTTGATACTCTTTAATTTGTCACTTATATTGATAATAACACCTATTACAACCTGGACAAACTTTGGCAGCACTTCGTTACAAATTCCGAAGTCGTACCAAATGAAATGTCAAGTACCCTATTTATACTAGTCCTAATTCCCCACGAAATGACATGGTGCACTTTGGAGCGGAATCAGAAAGTTCTGATTTAGCTCGAAATGGTCTTGTGCAGTTTCGAGCGGAATCACCTCCTTAAACCTGAAAATCTGTTTCTTGAACCTCGGGCACAGATAATCCTATCCTATCCTATTACATGATACAAGACAAAGTCAATAGACGTAGTGCACTAACACATATTTGTGAAACGGGTCAAATAATTATGAAAAGTTATATAAGCTGAGGGTCTAAATTATGAAAAATTATTCATGTGAATGTTGGATTTTAATTCTATGTTATAGAATATCGAATTACTATCACGTAGGAAAAAAACGTGACCCAATTCGGATCAATAATGAAGGAGTTATGATTGTTTTCGTATAGTTTAGTTGAGCTGGAAATATACAGGTCTTGGAACGGAACATTCTGTCGAAATAGCCTGCTCGAGTCATGCGAAGCTAATTGGCTAAGCCGTCGTGGCCCGCGACCCTTGTCGCGTCACGCGACACCAAACAGTCCATCCCGTCGTGACACACGACGGGTTAACTTGCTGAATGTTGTTGCTGTTGTGTGAATTGGTCTCATGAATTCATATAACTCAGCCTAAACTATCATAAACTAACCATTTGGGGGTGTTTTTGAATATAGGTAACTATCTTAAAGGGACGGGTGAAGATCAAGCGAATGAATGAACCGAATACACACGTATATGAAGCTTCCACAACTAAATCAAGACTTTTGTTACCAAACTCTTTGGGGTTGTTTTGTCCAATTTTGTAAATATGCAACTAATACTTTACAAGTTAAGTATGTGTTAGTAAAATAGAATGTTCTAAAACTTTGTAAACTCGGTTCTAAGGTTATGGAACTTATGTAAATGTCGTTACAGTAATGTTTTTGACAAACGACATTTGAATGCACTTTATACATTATATGAATTATTAAATTATTGAAAGGGTATTACACCGGCATGCCCTAGGAAACTTCTTATGGCTCTAACGGAGGATGGAGGTGCTAATCGGGAGATGGTGTCTATTTTAGCCCGATCAACCTCCATTCCTTCGTTTGAGATTTTGTGACCGAGTATTATTCCCTCTGTTACCATGAAATGACATTTTTTCCAATTAATGGCGAGGTTAGTTTCCTCACATCGAGATAGCATTCGTTCAAGGTTATCGAGGCATTGGTCGTATGAATCTCCAAAGATAGAAAAGTCATCCATGAAAACTTCCATGGTTTTTTCTATCATATCATGGAAAATGGCCACCATACAACGTTGGAAAGTTGCGGGGGCATTGCAAAGACCAAAAGGCATGCGTCGATAAGCAAAAGTTCCGTAGGGGCATGTGAATGTTGTTTTCTCTTGGTCTTCTGGAGCTATCGGTATTTGAAAGTAACCTGAAAACCATCTAAAAAACAATAAAATTTATGACCGGATAATCTTTCTAACATTTGATCAATAAAGGGTAAAGGGATGTGGTCTTTCCTTGTTGCCTCATTTAATCTACGATAGTCTATGCAAACTCTCCATCTGGTGACGGTCCTTGTTGGTATTAATTCCTTTTTTCATTAGTGACCACCGTCATACCTCCTTTTTTGGGAACTACTTGAACGTGACTCACCCAAGGGCTATCGGAAATTGGGTAGATGAGTCCGGCGTCAAGTAGTTTGATGACTTTATTTTTAACACTTCTTGAACATTTGGATTTACTCTACGTTGTGGTTGTATTAGTGATTTATGGTCATCTTCCTTAAAATTTTTGTGTGTTCACATGGAAAGATTTATTCCTTTTATATCTACAAGCTTCCATGCAATCGCGTTTTTATGTTTTTCCAAAAGGGTAATTAATTTTTATTTTTCTATACTACTTAACTTTGAAGAAATAATTATAGGTAACTTACCAAGCTTGTCTAGAAAAGCATATTCCAAACCTTTTGGGAGTTCTTTGAGCTCAAGTGGTGGGTCTTTAGGGGACTCTTTATTCGTTTGCTCCTTATTTTGGTCGAGAACTAAAAAGGTTTGGTCAATGGCGTCCTCCTCTTTAACAAGTTGGTCGATTTCGTTCTCCGTATCCGGAGGTTCAACTTCATCTTCAATTTAGGGGTCGTCGTTTCCGAATGGGTATTTTGTGGCTTGGTCAAGATTGGCATACCTTTTGTCGGCCCCTAATTGAATTGGTAGGTTGTTTTGCTTTCAATTGATCAATGCTTCACAAAAGGTTGTCCCAACACAAGTGGGGAATCGTCAAGAATGACGAAGTCGGTTGGGACCACTGTTTGTCTTGTTTGTACCAATACATCCTTAACTACACCTGTTGATTTTGTTATTTTCCGATTAGAAAGAAAATGGGGATTTGAAGTTGAGAAAAATCACTAATATTTAATTTTTCAAAAATATAGTTAGGCATTATATTAACAAAAAGATTCTTATCAATTGTAATATTACTAATAAAGGTATTTTGAAAGAAATATGGAACCGGTGTGATGTTAATTTCAAATTACTCATCTTTTATTAGCGTAGTTTGATTGTTTGTTAATTTAATGCTAACCATTTCTTCAATTTTAATGTTAGTGTTTAGCTCTTTTAAAAACTTAGCATGAGTGGGTGCCAAACAATGATTTTCGAAAGAGGGTGGCAAAAGGTTAATTTCTTGAAAATTTGACTCTTTTTGAAAATTATTGTTTTCGGACTTACCTCTTTAGTTGGTTGGTTTATGCTTTGGTTTTTCACTTAGTTGTTCTTTCATTTTTACTTCTTCAATTATCACTTCCTTAGTACAAATAGCCTCTTCCTTTTCGCGGTAATTTCTTATTAAGCGTTCAAGATTTTTGAGACTTTGTACAATGCTCTCGGCTCCGGGGAGGATAGTTGGTGGTGTTTCGTGCAGGTTAGAGGGATAAGTGTCCCAATCAAAGCTTGATTTTGGAAGTTCAAACCTTGGTTCCTCATAGTAAGCGTATGAGGTGTATTGGTTGGAAAAGGTCACAATATTGTACCGAGTGAGGGTTACCACAAATGGTACAATATTCTTCCTCGTAATCATCCTCTATTTAGTAGTGAGTGTAATCTCCCGAGTATTGATCCATGAGAGATCACTCAGCAGATTACAGAGTCTCGAGACCAGAAAACAAAATTAAAAAGCTGAAACAGAGTCTCACCACGGCCCCATGCTGAGCAGATACTGCCCGTGGTCAATTTCTGTGTCTGGACGTTTAAAAACTGTTACTGGTTTCGAAAATGTTTTGAAAAATGATTAGGCCGTTGATTTTAAGCTTTCTTAAAATCCTTGTGTCCCCGGCAACGATGCTAAAAACTTGATGGGCGTGAAGCGTGATATGATTTTATTAATATTTTAAGTTCATTTTTACGCATTAGTCAAGTTTTAAATTTATAAAACACGATATTGTACTAACACTAAACACACACTAGGGCAAGTGAACCCATCGCGAGCGTAGTATAGTGTTGGTAAGATATCGAGGTCGTCCAAGGACACAAGAGCTTTTAATACCGGTTTATCGTCAACGTCTAATCGATCTAAATTTTTGATAAAAGTTTTTAAACATGAAAGTAAATCTAAAAATTAAAAGATAAATAAAATGAAAGACAAATAGACAAGATAGAATCACTTGGATCCAACTCCTCTTTAATTTACCCTTTGATGATTTCCGCACTTTCGGACTTTTTAAGAGATTATCTTAGTTATAGTAGTAGGCCCCTCTTTTGAAGGTGACGTTACCCTCAACCCAGTGGTTTGAGTCAGCAGGGATACAATCCCAAAGGGTAGGAATATTGAAAGATAATTAAATAAGTTATTAATACGAAAAGTGGTAGGCCCCTCTTTTGAAGGTCACGTTACCCTCAGCTAAGTGGTTTGAGTCAGCAAGGATACAATCCCAAGAAGCCAGTTTAATGTTTTAATAGTAGTTTACATATGAGGGGTTCAAGCTATTCGTACCCCCGCCATCCAATACCCTTGGGGCATTGAAGGAGGTCCTAGTAAGCTTGAACCAAATCCTCGTAGGGTCTATACACTAAACGAGACAAGAACTTTACCAAACCACCCTTCTAACCCCCTTCCAAGTAGTTAATGTGCTTTATATAGACCGTAAAGACACGAATGAGCAAATCAATGACATCATGAAGAAATGGTAAAGAAAATTCACTTTCAACATAAGAAACTAGTTATTAAAGTCATTAATACATACCCAATTAAAAAGTGCCGAAAGATTAAAAATCAAGAGTATTACATTAAAGACTTGTCTTCACTAAGTGATGTAAGAGATTAGCCAAGCATGGCCTTTGATTGACAAAAACTCTTACTATCAATCTTGGATCCCGAGACTACTACACACTCTAAAGATAAAAGATGGATGATGGTGGTGGGTGTTGGTGTTGCAGTGATTGTGGAGTGGTGGCAAAGTGAGAGAGAAGTGGTTTGCCAAGGTATGCCTTTGAAGTGAACCAAGCACCCTTATTTATAGTCAGAACTGTGCCCTGGCCACGGCCCCGTGTCTAGTGGGCACGGCCCGTGGCTAGCTCCTTCTCTTCCTTCATTAAATGCAGCTGTCAGCAGAGGGCCCCACACGACCTCATGGCTTCTGGGCACGGCCCGGTGGTCAACTCTTTGCTGTACTATCAAGATTCTGCAAATCTTAGAGTTGACCACGCCCCATGGTGAGCTGGGTACGGCCCCGTGGTGGGCATAGAAGCTTCTGCAGTCTTTGTCTTTTTGTGTTAGTTCTGACCACGCCCCATGTCTGGCTGGGCATGGCCCCGTGGTCAGCTTCTGTTTTCTTGTTTTTGTCTTGGGAGATGCTGCCGAGGGGTCGAGCATGTCACGTTATTCCTTCTTCTTGTAATTATGTTGGTTTTTGGCTGCTTATTTGTTCCTTTTGTTCTTTTAAGCTCATTTGGTCCTATAAATTCACAAGGAAGAAAGAAACGCGCTTTTTCCAACATTAGTACTAAAAAGGGTTGGTTTTATGCATCAATCGATGTAATTTATATGTTGCATTTTGTACACATCAATACGCCACTTGTACTTCCTATACATAAGTGCTTCTACCATGTTAACAAACTTTCGTAAAACGTGTCATGTGAAATTTGGTGTAACTCGGACCTTATTAAATATTATCATTTGACAAACAAATTATGGTGCATCACAAGCCTTTCCGTATTTATATACGAAAACGCCTTGAAACGCTTAATACATGGTTGACCATGACAAAAACCGGTACTCAAAATTGTTAGCCATGGCGGCTACAACTATCACTATCATCCTTCAACGCTTTATGTTCGCATTTTATCTGGTACCCATACTATTCCTACCCCTCGCGTACAACTACCAAATCGATCATTAACTCCCATGCCATAATTATTCCCATCTATTCACTTAACATTTCGTCTAACCTCATCCATAGTAATTCGGCCTAAACATTCAGTCTATTTTTATACAAACATCCTCGCAAGCCCGATTCAGCCAAAGATATTTTGTATTTATCTTTCATCCTTTATTACACTTAAACACCAACTAATCAACCCACTAACACGATAAAATCGCTATTTTCGACAATCATGATCCTTATCATCTTATTTTGAAACCAATAAATTTCCTTGCTACAACCAAAATCTCTACCACCTTGTTTTAAATCAACAAAATATTTTTACAACAATAATTTTACCATCTCATTTTAATAAAATTCCTTCTACGAATTGTAAATTCCCTCTAAACCACTACAAAAGAATTGACTTTTGGGGACTGAAAAATCAGTATCTGATGCGTTAGAATCAGTCCCTCATGGTTATCAGGGACTGATTTGCCAGTCCCCAGCCAGTCCTGGATACCTAGTACTAGATAGTGGTTTTAACAACTAAGAATCAGTCCCTATTGTACAACACCAAACAGGACTAATAGTCGGTCTTAGATACATAAAAATTCAGTCCTAGACTTACCTCCCGGTACCATGTCAATTCAGTCCCCGATGCATTTCTTCAATGACTAAAAAATTAGTCTTGGATACTACGATAGTTTAGTCCCAGGTGTATTACTTTAAGGACTGAAAATCGGTCCTATAAACATGTCTGTATTGTCCCTAATAAGTTTTGTTAAGTTCGTGATTTGATGTCAAATCAGTATCCAATAAAATGTTTTAGAGACTAAAAATTAGTCTCAAGTACCACATGATTTCGGTCCTTAATATGCTTCTTTTAAGTACTAAAAATTAGTCTCACATACTATGTTATTTTAATACTTAATATGTACTTTTAGGGACTCATAATCAGTTTAAGATAACAAATATTTTTACTATCCAATATGTTTATTTAGGGTCTGAAAATTAGTCGCTTAAGTTAGTCCCAAATATCTTTTTTAGTGACTATCTTTTAGTCTCTAATACTATGTGTCACTTTAAATATGGATTTTTACATACTGAAAAATAGTTGCAAATACAATTTTAGTTGAGTCCCTAACATGTATTTACAATTCCTAACAAATATATTCTAGGACTAAAATGTAGTCCCCGATAGAATTTATAGTTTTATATATTAAACCATTCTCAGTAACACAATATTAATATTATTCGTCAAAATGATTCTAGCTTTCTTAAACTCACAATAAACTCAAGCATTAATGTCATAACAATAGCCAATGAAAATCAAAATAACACCACTTCATCAATTCTGAAATTTAGAAGAGTATTAGAGAAAAAAAAGTAATAAACGTCTTAACTAACTGCCTAGATAGTGTTGTCACTTTCGTTGTGTAGTCCATTCAAACCATCATCTTCACCAGCATCATTTGTAGATATCGTGCTCTCGAAATCTGGATATTTTCGGCTCAAGAACTCTGTCACTCTTTCGTATTTTTCGTTACTCTGTTTCAATTCCTCCTTGAGTTCAGTAACCTCATTTCTCAAATCTTCGTTCTCAGTTGAATCTCGTTGAGAAGATTCAACTGCCGATTTCATCCAGTTATCTTTTTTCCTTAACACAGGACCAACACCTACCTCCCATGCTGATTGTATTGTTTTAGCCCTGCCACATACACTTTTGATGGCTTTTCTCTCCACGTCGTGTTCCATAGTAGTAGTAACGATGGTTCCTTCGGTATTCAATCTAGCCATGGCCGCCTCTTTATGTTTACAAATATTATCCTAACATAATGGAAGGTAGAAGAATAAATTTAAAACTTTTTGAGACCCAAATAAATATTTGAAAAAAAATCTAATTCAAAAGCTTTTAACAGGGAGATGCTTACATATACAATACGTGAATCTTCATTTAGCCATCCTTTTTTCTTGGCATTATAGTGCAGCTTGTAGTAAACTTCTAATGGGCTAGGTGGCAACTGAGTCTCGGGATTTCTCTGCCATCATAAAACTTATATAATGAAGAATAAATATATTCTAAAAAAGAGTGAAATCAATCTTTTTATAACATATATAAACCTACTAGTTGCTTATTCAAACAAGTAAAATTTTCTATAACATTCTACTACTACATAACAATAACTTATTAAATTACGTGTCGAAAAGCGTAAACTTACAATTTTGAATGCATGATTGGCTATCGACCGGGAGCCCCCTGCTTATATTTACTTGTTTTCTTCTGTTAAGTTCCATTTGATCACTATATTTCTACAAAATTAAAACTCAGCATACATGTCAGAACTCGAAAAAATAAGAACATAATTAGTGAATATAAATTATGATTTGTAAATAAATCAGCATACTAACCCGGGTTTTTTCTGACTCCCAATAGTCGCATAGACGATTCCAATCGTCTTGATTCCGACAATCACCATGCATATTAGATCTTGCCAACCTTGGATTCGTTTTTCCTCCATTGTTCTTCCAGTGCTGACTCAAAACACCCCTGCTGCGTTTCCACTGGATATGTAGTCGACTATTTACATACTCCATTAAAACGTTATCTGTTCGCAGCAGCTCAAATTTTCCCTACATTGAACACATATGTTAGTAATAGAAATGAAAAAGTAAGGTCATAATACCTTATCAATGATTTAAAGAAAGATATATACAACTTACTTCTAATTTCTCATACATTAGAGTTTTCACATCTTCCGGTACCGAATCCCATTTGTGAAATCTCATCGGGAAAACATCGCGAACAATTATTCCTAACTCGGTTGCAAAATCGGTTGCTGAAGTCCCAATGAAGGCTTTTGTGGCCTTATCCAATGTCAAAGGAATTTTGAAACCCTCTGGCATATTCTGTAAATACCTTGTAACGCTATGATTTATGCTTGGACCACGCCTCTTTGGGGGATTAGCATGTTGTTCTGCAGATTGTTCTACATGTGGATCTACATGTGGTTGTTCTGCAGGTGAATCTAAAGAGAAACATTATTCATAATCATTAGAAAACATCATTCATAAATTGCCTACACCGGCCCGAACCGAAGCAGGTAGGTACAATGTTCGGTACTTATAATTCACACGTAATCGGGTTCGGTTCGGCTTAAAAACCCAAAAAAACCCAACTTAAATCTGCTAGACCGAAGTAAGTATATAATATCGGGCTAGGCTGTGGGTTGTAATTTGAAGATTTCATAGCTGCTCTGGAACTCTAATTTGGTATAGCAGCCTAAAAGCATAAACTAAAATAAGTAAATGGAACATATGGTCTGCGTCGGTCTTATACCCGTTGACTGACGTACCCGAAAGACATTATAACCGGAACTGATTAGTTATTTAAAGAACTATTTTGGGTATTATTATAAAGGTTTTTCGATATCAATTCAGGTTGCATTTAAATTAAAAAGAAAAAAAAATCAAAAGTGGTCCAGAACTGGCATCGAACTCAAGACCTGCACTTTGAAATCCAATCTCCTAACTTTAGCGACAATATTGCTTAATAATCAATCGTTATGATATTTACCGGTAGTTGTAATGTCTTTAGACTTGCGTCTACGGTTCTTGGTCGGCACTCTAGCTGATGCACTTCCCTCGGCCACCAACTGATTTGTCGATACTCTAGAATCTTCTTCGGACCTCGTTCTTGTAAATACCATCATCATTAACATAAACATCCACATTGTACTACAAGGAAAATAATAGTCAATTAACATAAAAAAAGATATATACATTACAAAACCAGTGTTTTGAACCAAAACATAAACAAATCAACTGCATATTGTTAGACCATAATAAAAAGATGAAATGTGTAGTACTAAATTGGTCTTTTTTCTTTAAAAAAATCACCTAAAACTAAATTTAATAAAACTATGGACAGTATATTCCTATTTAAATTAAACAAAATGCCTACACATGAAAGTTATCAATTCATTAGTAAGGAACCTGATACAAAATTGAATTAAAAAAAAATCCTAAACGTATTCAGTAAGGAACCCCTTACCTGATGCAAAAAATCCTAAAAGCTATCAATTCAGTAGTTAAAATACTAAACCCTCGACAATGGAAAGCCATACATAATCGTATTTAGTGAATAAGTAAACATATTCAGATATCATATCATCTATTACTGGTTGAATATGCTATTATACGAAAAAACGTTCAATTGATACCTCAATCTTCTGCAAATCTCTTCTTCGCACGACTTCAAGAGCACACAAATAGGGGAGTCAGAGTAGAGGGTTTTGAGAGGGAGTAACTGGCGCGTAATGGGGTTTGAATAATTGGAAAGGAACGTCGATATAGAGGGGATTGACATCCCGATTTCTTTGGTTATTTGTTGCAAGAGTTTCTCCATAGGATGAAGTAAGTGAATTATGTAAAGATGTTGTTTCCCAAATTAAATAATACCGTGTGATATGTGTTTTTTTATTTCTAAACAAATGATGGCATCATATCTTTAAGTTTTTTTTTTTTTTTTTTGATTTGATATTGTGAAACGAATGATTCCATGTTATCTATATTTTTTTAGTTTGATTCGATGTTGTTGTGACACCAATATAAAAATTGGGTTTATTTTGTGTAGGGGTGCAAACGAGCGGAGTCGACCCTAAGCTCGACTAGGCTCGAGCTCATTTAACTTTTTAAAGCTTGAGCTCGGCTCGATTAACTTTTTGTGTAGGGATGCAAACGAGCGGAGTCGACCCTAAATATTAATAATTATATACATATAGAAAAATACATAAATCGGTATGCTCGTTTTAGGCTCATGAGCCGGCTCGAGCTCGATAAGTGAAGCTCGAGCTTTGGCTCGTTTATTACGAGCTTGTTTTTTAGGTTTGGGTTCGAGCTCAAGCTCGTTTAAGCCCGGCTTGTTTGAGTTTTTTTTCGAGTTGAGCTTGAGTAGCTCGCGTTCCATTCTCAAAACATACAAAAGCAATGACATGTCGTTGATTATTCCGCTTGATCCACGCCCCTGCTTGTTTTAGTTAGATAATTATACCAGTGAGTCAAAGTAAATGATTTTTGTATAACATCATATACCGCTAGGGGTATAAACGAGCCGAGCCCGAGCCCGAATAGGCTCGAGCTCGGCTCGGTTCGAGCCTACTTCTCTGAGCTCGAGCTCAGCTCGCGAGTAAAACACAAAGCTCGAGCGATATTGCTGCTAATAGACAATATCAAGGTTAACTACCAGGAACCTTTATTTCTTTTGTTTAACCATCATCAAGCGATATTGCTGCTAATAGACAATATCGACTATAACTGGTCCTCATTGACTAAAACTGATCCTCATTGACCATCAGTTGTTACACGAGTCATTGTAACTCATTACGACTTACATTGGTCAATCAATGTTAGGCACATAACACTCAGCAATCGGGAGAAAGACCGATTAGTGCATGTACCCTTTTGTCTTTCAGCTATCAACGCCACCACATGATGCATGATTAACCGTCCTCAGCTTTTAACGTTATTTTCACGAAATTATTAAAATAACGTTAAAATTAGTGCACTTTCATTTTTGCCACCCGATGGCCCACACATATATACATTATATGCGCATACAGTAAGCGGGGCGTAAAACCCATTATTTATGTAATATTTAATAATAAATTAAATAAATAAAATCTATAATATAATAATAATAATAATAACATTAATAATAAAATAACAGACTATATAATTTGATTTTATTATAATAGTTTTTTTATTATAAATTGATATATGTAAAGATTGTGTTATCTTATTATGACTTAATATATTAATATATATTAATGTTTGAAGACAATATTATTATAACTTGATATATGTGAAGATTGTGTCATCTTCTTCCGTATCACCCTTTGGTTAGAATTGTTTTCTTTTTTTTTTTAATCTAAATCGTCATTCTTCTGTATCACCCTCTCAAATTAGAAATCAAATTGCAATCACTTCGACAAATCGACCAATGATTTGCAAAGGCATTACTCGATCAAATTGGCACCCTTTGGTTAGAATTGTTTTCTTTTATCTAAAACGTCATTCTTCCGTATCACCCTCTCAAATTAGAAATCAGATTGCTATCACTTCGACAAATCGACTAATGATTTGCAAAGGCATTACTCGATCAAATTAGAAATCAAATCGCTATCACTTCGACATCGCTTTCTGATGTTGAACAATTGAACCCCTCTGTTCCGTCACTGTGAACCTCATCGCCTCACGCCACCGCACGGATTATGTTCGAGTTTTAGAGCTTGACGCCACTGTTGTACTAGTATGTTTTGAATAAATTAAATGGAATTCTAGATTATATATACACATATTTTCTTATATAAATACAATTTGTGTTTTTTATATATTTAAAATTTAGGATTTTAATTAACGTGTCAGGAAGCTTAAATTCATCACGATCAAAGGTCTCTTGCAAGGTGATTGAGTGATAAGGAGGAGTAGATTCTTCAGGTGGGAAGTCAACAGCAGTTGGTCGACAAACTTGTTTGACTTTAAGCACTACAAACGGTAATTTACTTTTTTTTATTATGCCATGTAGTTTTCAATTTGCATGTTTATATAATGAGTCATTCTAGGTAGAGGGAGTTTTTGCATAAATAGGGGAGTTGAACACCAAAAGAGTGAAACTAGGTGGGCTGCAAAATAATAAGCATGAGACGGTCTATAAGCCATCGACATTTCACTGTAATCCTGAAAGTTAGTACAATAACCCCTTGATGTACAATTCTCATTTTTTAATGAAAGCAAATTTTAACCAACCCGACCCGACCCGAAACCCATTCTAACCCAGACCCGTTTCAACCCGAACCCGTTTCGACCCGAACCAAAACAACCTTTTTTGTAATTGACCCGTTTCGACCCGAACCCGTTTTGACCCAGGTCCGTAACGAGCGTCGAAACGTAAGAAGTCGTAAATATATAATATTTTTATTATTAGTCGAAGTCGTCCGTAACGCGCGTAGGTCTTTTATACTTCTTATTTTGAAACAGCGAACTTTTATACTTCTTACTTTGAAACAACGGACTTAAATAACGTATTGGATCCAAACAGCGAACTTAAATAATGTCTTAGTTTGAAACAGCGGTCTTCAAAATTATGCACTGTCATTCAAGTCCTAGGGTACAAAGAATCTGCAGTTTATTACCATATAAAAGCAAAGTCACAGATTGCCCTTGCACTTTTATTTCTTTTAATTTGCAATTACACTTATGACGGGTCGAAAGAACACAAACACACTTACTGGGTAACACACACCAGTAACATGTCAAACTTTATTTGGTTCTGATGACCAAAAAACAATTGTAACAGGTCAAATTAAAGAACCCAAAAACATTATATTAGGTCTAACTACTAAAGCTTATTTGTAACGGGTCAAATGAACCCAAACATACAAGATTAAGACAATTAAAAAATAGTGAACAAAGTGATGGGGGAGGTCAACTCTGCAGGACATGTTTTACTATTAGCCAGCGGCCCAGCAGTATTCCTTCAATTTTTCAAGAAACTTACTGAAGTCACATTACACGTCACAGAGTTGGAAGCGTTACAAAAAGACATAGTAAAGATTCTGTGCAAGCTTGAACAAATATTTCCCCCGTCATTTTTTACAGTTATGATGCACTTGTGTGTGCATCTTCCTTAAGAGGCAATTTTGGGAGGACCTGTGCAATCAAGGTGGATGTATCCGATCGAAAGATACCTTGGCCATTTAAAGAAATATGTTGGAAACAAAGCAAAACCCGAAGGCTCGATAGCAGAAGGTTATGTTGTTGAGGAAGCTATAACATTTTGTTCACACTATTTACGAGGTGTTGAATCAAAGTTGGATAAACGTGATAGAAATGTTGACAAAACCTCTAGTGATGCTCGAAGCTTTGCTTTAGTTATTTTTAGATTGAATGGTCGAGGTATTGGGAAGAAAGAAGTTCATATGCTTCCTACTAATCTTTTGAAGAAAGCAATATGGTTTATCTTCAACAATTGTCAAGAGGTTCAACCGTACTTAGAGTAAGTTTTTTTTTTAATATTTGGTTGTATATTAGTATTAAGTGTCACATGTTAGTAAATTTATAGTTTATCTACATGTGGCAGGGAACACTTACAAATTTTACAAAATCGACATCTAGAATCATCAGATTTTTCTGAGATGCAACAGTCTACATTCCCGGATTGGTTTGCAAAACGAGTAACAATCGCACTCTATTTTACTTACTTTACTTTGTGATATTGTATTGCACTCTAATAACATGATTACTATGTTGAAAATTGAGAACAGGTTCGAGAGATGTATGTGCTAAATCCATCTCAAATTAATGAGGAGTTATATGCATTGTCTTGCCTTCCTGATAGTCGAGTTTCGTCACAAAGGGGATACATAGTGAACGGAGTAAAATTTTTAGTTAAGTCAAGCGATGACTGCAGACAAACACAAAATTGTGGAGTTACAGTACCGGGCGTTCATAATGATATCGAGGACGATTACTATGGATACCTTGATGAAGTCATTGAATTGTCATTCATAAGAGGTTATCGTATTATTTTATTCAAATGCACCTGGTTTGATACTGATCGACGAAGAAAGCACGTGATATTTGAACCTCATTTCATAAGCATAGACACGTCCCGACATGCTTATAAGGATGATCCTTTCATTTTAGCAAACCAGGCAAAACAAGTGTTTTATATAAATGATATACTTAAACCAAATTCACAATGGAAAATCATTGAAAGAATTACCCATAGGCACTTGTGGGATATTCCAGAAAATCAGAATGAAGAAGATATGTTAGTAGATGTCAACCTTCATCGTGAAGATGTTGAAGATGAAATTGTTGAAACTGTTGATGTTCAACATCATTCTGATGACACTATAGATGGTTTTATTACTGATGAAATAGATGATTCTGATCATAGCATGGAAGATTTTGGTTCAGAGACAAATTTGGATGAGTCAGATGCTGATAAGCCCAATAATGAAATTGAAAATGACGAGTCAGACAATGATGATTGATAATGTTCATTCTATAAATTTTGTAAGAGTTTTGATTATTTAAATTTCACTAAGTACTTGTCTCTTACTAATATATATGTAATAGTATAATTGTTTTACGTTATCTAATCATTTACTATAAATATTTTGTTTGCAGGTAAAAGTATAATTATCAAGGAAGGAATCACACGTAGTATTTAATAAAGTTTGGCAAAGTTGTACAACACTCGATTTTGGTTTGGATTGGGCTCAATGATGTGTTTTAGAGGCTTGTGCTACTTGGACATGTGAAAGTTGTTAATGTGCTACAATTGGTTGATTTAGACGCTAATAATTTTTATTATGTATTATCTTGAATTTTGCACTTATTTTATGTTCATTTAGACTAATTTTGGAAATACCATGTATTATGTTAAACGTATAATGCATATGCTTTTTTTTTAAATAGTGTTTAGGTTATCCATGATCTTATGTCTACAAATAAGCTTTGTGCACTAAATAATAGTGTCCAATATGGTTTTTACAGGTACTTTAGAGACTGATTTCCAGTCTTCAGTTCTTTTATAACAGTTGATCGAATTCACTAGGGTGTAAACAAGCCGAACCGAGCCGAGCCCAAACTTAACTATGCTGGAGCCTGATAAGTGAAGCTCGGGTTGGGCTTGTTTATAAAAAAAAAATTCTTTTCTTAAATAAATACTAGTCCACAATATAGTATGTTGCAATAAATATGAGGACTAATTTTGAGTCCGTAATTTCTTCTTTAAAATACAATGATTTGTATCGATTATTAGAGACTAATTATCAGTCACTGTTTCTTATTTCTGTATAAAACTTTGGAGACTGAAAATCAGTTCCTAATAAGTTTTCGAAAAGTTTTAACATATTTGGACACTGAAAATTAGTCACCAATCATTTCCTATATAAAAAGGTATTCAAAACTGAATATCAGTCCCTAATTATGGTTGTCTTGAAAATATTAATAACTTATATTCAGTCCCTAATATGTTCCATCTATATTGGAGACAGAATATTAGTCTCAAACACAGATGTGTCATTTTTCATTATAGAGGGAACATATTTGAGACAAAAATTTAGTAGTCAATAATCGTCCTTCCAAAACGCTATACCATGAAAACATATTTGCGACTGAAATTCAGTCTCAAATAAGGTGTTTAGATATTAGAGACTGATTTCTAGTAACTAATATATGGTGCATAAAAATCAGTCCCTAATATTATCAGTGACTGATAAATCCGTCTCAAATGTTACGTATTGGAGACTGATATATCAGTCCCTAATAATTTAGTATCTAATGGTCACTTTTCTTGTAGTGAACTGATAATACCTTTTATAGGGGCTTCGACCACCTCATTTATACAAATTTCGCCCTCACTATCAAGGATCTTCCACTTATTAACTCCTCAAACTGCTTTACGTAAACGTTTCTATTGATTGGCTATTTAACAAGTTTCTCTTTTTTTTACTCGCTTACACTTACACTTATTCTTTTACAACCTTTACAGTTACTCACGTATAATGCCTCGATTCATCTTTGACATGCGAATTACTTTTAAACCCGTCCATTATCCCTTAAAAACCATATATTCGCACCCATATACTTAGCCAACCAAGTAATTTAAATTCTCACACCCATCCACTTTAGCGAAAACATCCGATAACCAATGCTTCTTTCTTACAGGCCACCTTTTTAATTGCTTATACCTTATATGTTTACACGACACTCTCTTTTCCATACTAAGTATCCTCACTTCTTTGTTGATTCTTCCTCTTGAGCAAATTTCGAGATGAAATTTGCTAAAGTAGGGGAGACTATAACGCCTCGTATTTTCGTATTCCTATTTTTAAAAAGTTCGTATTCACAATCTATTTTTAGGAACCTTGCATTCATATTTCAACTCTAATATCACAATTCGAGGCGTTAATCTTAAAGGAATTCATGTTTTATACTTCTTATGTTAATATCCACAGTTGTTCGTTTTCCAAACAATTATCACATACGCATTTATAAGCGAAAGCGAGACTCATTATACTTTTGGAACGTCACTTATACGTACATCACACTTGCATCATAGTTTGATACCTTTACGATGCTTGAGAAATAGCAAGAACACAAGTTTGTAACTCAAATATCAAACAAGCCAATGTTCATGGGCCAAAATGCTAAAAACCAAACTTAGGCATGAGAAAGAGCCCATCGCGGAGGGCGACAGACTAAGCCCTTGCCCGCCGTGGGTTGCGAGGGGGCTTAATCCACAGATAGTTGTTTTTGGTTGCGGTTTGGTCACCTTTCTCACCTCCATTCTCCCCTAATCACCTTGTTGCTCCATTAAAACTCTAACCCTAATCAACCACTATATAACCAAGCCTCCCACACCTCCATTTCATTTTTCCAACTCTCTAAACTCATACATAACACTCTCTAATCAGCTAGAAACTCAAGTTAGGGCAGAATTCTTCTAAGTTCCAAAGTGAGCTTCTGTCTCACTTTTCTTAAAGTTTCTTCACTTCTTCTTCTTGAATGCTTGAAACACCTTTAGGAGTGTTTCCATAAATTTACCATGGTAGACTGATGTGTGCAAAATGTAACATATAAATTACATCAAATGAGGCACAAAACTAACTCTTTTTTAGTACTAATGTTGGAAAAAGTGTGTTTTTGTCTTCCTTTTGAATTTACAGGATCAAATGAGCTTAAACGAGCAAAATGAACAAATATACGGCCAAAACCAACATAAATACAAAGAAAAGGAATAAACATGACATGCCCGACCCCAGGGGCTGCATCCCCAAAAGCAAAAACAAGAAACAGAAGACTGACCACGGGGCCGTGCCCACTGGACACGGGGGCGTGGTCAGCCACCTGCAGAAAAGACAAAGCTGTCGAAGCTTCTATGCCCACCACGGTGGCGTGCCCAGCTCAGCACGGGGTGTGGTCAACGCTAAGATACGCAGAATCTTGCAAAATCTTGGTAGTACAAATACGTTTCTGCCCACGGGGCCGTGCCCGCTGAACACGGGCCGTGTGGAGCCCTATGCTGACAAAAGCATTTAATGAAGGAAGATAAAGGGATGGCCACGGGGGCGTGTCCACTGGACACGGGGCCGTGGCCGGGCTTCTGTTCAGGCTATAAATAGGGGTGTTTGGCTCACTTCAAAGGCATCCCTTGGCAAACCACCACTCTCCCACTTTGCCACCATTCCACCACCACTACAACACCCACATCCACCACCATCATCTATCATCCACCTTAGAGTGTGTGTGTAGTAGTCTCGGGATCCAAGATTGATCATAAGAGTTCTTGTCAATCAAAGGCTATGTTTGGCTAAGTCTCTTACATCACTTGGTGAAGACAAGTCTTTAATGTATTACTTTTGATTTTTAATATTTTCGCACTTTTTATTTGGTTTTGTATTAATGACTTTAATAACTAGTTTCTTATGTTGAAGGTGAAACTTCTTTATCATTTGTCCGTGGTGTCTTGGCATTACTTTACTGTCTATATAAAGTAAAAGATTTACACCATTCATATCTTTACGGTCTATATAGAGATATGTTGGCTACCTGGTCGGGGGTTAAGGGAATGGTTTAGTAAGGTTTTTGCCTTGTTCATTGTATAGATCCTGCAAGGACCTGGGTCAAGCTTACTAGGACCTCCTCAATACCCACTGGTATTAGATGGCGGGGGTGCGAATGGCTTGATCCCCTCATATGTAAACTACTATTAATACATTAAACGGGCTACTTGGGATTGTATCCCTGCTGACTCAAACCACTTAGCCGAGGGTAACGTCACCTTCAAAAGAGGGGCCTACCACTTTTCGCATTAATAACTTAATTAATTATCTTTCAATATTCCGAACCTTTGGGATTGTATCCTTGCTGACTTAAACCACTGGGTTGAGGGTAACGTCACCTTCAAAAGAGGGGCCTACTACTATAACTAATATAATCTCTTAAAAAGTGCAAAAGTGCGAAAATCATCAAAGGATACATTAAAGGCAAGTCGGATCCAAGTGATTCATCTAGTCTATCTGTTTTTATTTTATTTTTATTTCTGCATTTTTAGTTTTTATTTTTTTTTATGCTTAAAATCTTTTCTCAAAAATTTTAGATTGATTAGACGTTGTGGATAAACTGGTACTAAAAGCTCTTGTGTCCTTGGACAACCTTGGTATCTTACCAACGCTATACTATGCTCACGATGAGTGCACTTGCCCATGTGTGTGTTTAGTGTTAGTAGAATATCGTGTTTTATAAATTTAAAACTTGACTAATGCGTAAAATGGGCTAAAAATATCAATAAAATCATAACACACCTAATGCACACCATAGACTAAGGTGGAACATCACCATTTTGAGATCCAAACTTTCTGTTTTAGAGAAGCTTTTAGTTGAACTTCTATAAACATGTTTAAACTTGCACAATCTTGCACCTACCTTGCTTCTAACCAAACCTAAGGTTATGGAGCTTGTGTATAGTTAATTGCTATAAGTTTAGAGGTGTAAACACCCTCTAAACTTTCTATTTTGACAAGGTTCCGAGTAACCTTCAAGTGTTTAGACCATCGAAGCTCACCATCTTCCATATGGTGAGACTTGTGTTTTTGTGAATATATGAACCATGGAAGCCTTGGCTCTCCAACTTTGTTCCATTACCTCACTTTTTGATTTAGCATCTTTATACCACTACATATCCAAAAATTTCCATTAAAGGGACAAGGCTATAACACGTCCCTAAACACTTTCCATGTTTGGGATGCACGCATCTAGTTTGCTCACTTGGTTGTTTGTAAGGTTTAGTAGGTTTTAGTCTTATTATATTTCTTATATTTATGACCATCCGAATCATCCTTGTGATGATTTGTGCATTGGTGAATCCATACAATAAGGTTTAATGGATGCTAATCATCCTACCGCCATGCATGACTATATGTGACTTGGACTACTAACAATTATAAATATATATGTATAAATATCTATAAACTAACCATACCTAAGACACTAACCAATTCATGGTTTGATGTCAAGAGGATTATGGTTAAAATATCTTGATTGAAATTATTGTAATTTGGACTTCCAATAGGCGAACTTGGGCCTACGAAAAACACTACATTATGGTGTCCAAGTTCAGGTATTTCATCAAGATAAGTTTTTTTGTATTTTGATACTAAATAATCATCTTGTATTTTGCATTCTGAATCCAAACTCCACCAAAATTATACGCCTCGTTCATCCTTGTAGGATAACTTGGCGGTCCTCTAATCACTCAAATGCATCAACTCACCTTCGTAGAATTTACTACGCAAACTATGAGTATACTCGATCACATTTACCGTTTACACACTATGGGTGCAAGATGTACTCTATACCAAACTCACATACTCACGATCAAACTTGTTATTATACACACTCTATCCGTTAAAACATGATACTTATTATATTCTTGTTATTACATGCTTTATTCTTACTTGTGTTCAATATGCTCATTAACTTTGCAAGCCTCACTTAACAATTATACCGTTTTAGGATTAACGCTCTGCTCATATTCTTGTGGTATTGTTAAGTAAACTAATTATGACCTTTTTGTTTTGGCGACAAGGGTGCTCACGATTGAAGTATACTTTGGTTTGATATATGGTTAACACATGCTAGTATGCAAATAAACGACGTATGCAATTTACCATGTTGGGTATGAGACAACTTTCAGACACGATTATGCTATGTATTCAAACTTGTATACTTGCCAACTTTTGTTGATTTTATTTTAATACATGTTGCAGGAAACTAGTTGATTCCGAATAAAGAACTTACTTAGGGTGGATAAGAAACACACCTAGACTTTTAAACTTATGTATTTGTTCCTTTTGTTACGTTATTTGCAACTTATTGTACTGTTCTTTCCAAAACAATGTATTTCCCGTTTAGTATGAATGAAATTCGAATTATTTAATTATTGTCACAATTTAGCAAGTTATGATGTCTCGAGCAATCATGTTTACGTTTCACTCTGATGTTTCCGCCATCAGTTGAGGTGTGACAGCGCACGATGACATCTACTCTATGAAATTCATAAAAGTCGAAGGCAAGGCCATTTCTTCTTTTTCTTATTCTTCGGTTTCAAGTTTCCTTATCATTTAATTGAGGTAAGAAAAAAATGTGTGAAAAGAATGATAGTGATGTGGGTAAAAATGTTTATGTGATTATGTATTTTTATTAGAACAATTATTTTTTAAGTAAACAAGTCATATGACCATTGTTGTTTGATTTCCCAAACCCTGAAGATTGGTGAGGAGTCACCGATTATCAGTGAAAAAAACTTTCTCAAGATTGGGGGTGGTGTTCCTAGACGTAGCTGAGTGTCACCAACCCCTCCCCGGATCCCACAGATATGCTAAAACAAAACTTACACTCCCTCTTTATCTCTCTCTCTCTCTCTCTCTCCCTCTCGCGCACGTGCTCGCATTCTTGTTTTGGTTGGTCTCTTTCATGTTTTCTAGGCGTCACATTTGAGGTAGAAAACAATTAAGGGTTGCTGTTGAATCTAATTCTGGTTCGTGATTTGGCTACTGTTTGCAAGGTTTTTGATACATTGGTGATTGGTGTTCTTGTGTTGTTTCTAGTGTTAGTGATTGCCTACTATTTATGACTGCATACGGTTTTATGACATTAATGGTTTAGTGTTCTTATGTTTTGTTACATTTGCAGATCGTGATTACCTAGTGGTTCACTTGGGATTGGTTTTGTTCTTTTGATTGTTTGGAGGTTGTTATATATGTTACACATTCACTGTTTTGTGTGCATGTTATTATTTGTCTCTGTTTTACTTCTTAGTACAGTGTGGTCTTGGTGTTCATTCTTTACTGAGTCCTTGTATGCTTTCTTGTTTAGTTTCTTGAAGTAGTTCTTTGGGGTGTGAGTTTTGTGATATTATTACCTAGAGTGTTTCGTTTTCGGTGGCCTATTGCGTGATTAGTTGTCAACACAGACGATAGGAGTTATGATGATTCCTTGAGATTGTTACGACAATAAAACATCTCATGCTCGTTGGAGTTCTTGCAATTCATGGGCCCCATTAAGATAGTTTGTGATTTAAACAATACATAATGACTTATGATAGAATAACAACAGACACGAATGAATCAAGAGTAATAGGAAACAATTTTCTGATTATTTCTGCGAATCAAAAAATCATATAAATAAGGTGCAACATTTTTGTAGGTTTATATATGGAAGTGAAACATCGCATCCCTTCCACGCAATGATTCTAACGTTTAACTACCGTATAACATACCACTTCCAATTTGACCCGCTTCTAAGCCTACGACACAATGTGTGGGTTGATCATCCTCGGCTATGCATAACATACAAATACAAATTGTCTTGACCATGTAACAATAAACATAAAATACAAGTGCAGCCCAAGATAAAGGATTATGAATAAAAGATTATATCTCCAACAATTGTGTCCGGGGAAGATGCAATTGATTTGTATGTTTACAATCTTGATTTGTTTGATGCATCACGTTGAAGTTGGATGATGGGAGTTCACCATGACGGGATTGTTTACTAACAAAATTGGAAGTTGAACATGAATACATTAGTGATGCCTTAGAATGTCATATGGTTTCTGGGATTTATGCATCAAAATTGGTTTGCTACGGCTTTCTTGTTAGTCCACATTCATAATGATCCTGCTCTTGTAGTTGCAAAAAACTATTGCAGAAGCTTAAAATAGTTGACCTAATTTTTGTTTTGTTTTTAGTAGTATTTTCCATATTTTTTTAGGATAAATGCATCACACTTGCATGATGCAAAATTTGAACTTCCAGTCTTTTGATTTTGAAGTACACCACTTACCACCAACCATTACAATGCCCCATTGTTGCTGAAGCAAATTAAATCACAACAGTTGCCAACTTCCAAGGATTTTAATCCATAATTTACTACTACCATGACATTATTGTATTCACACCTAGGGTTAATGTTTATATTTTTTTTCAAGTCGGACACATGGAAAATCAAGTCATGTTCGTATCATGTTTTAGGTCGATTCGTTTGATGTTTATTTGCAAAAACGAGTAATTCCTAGTAACTTAGTAACAATATAATCGATAGCTCAAGTTCAAATGGACGTTTTTGTAATTATTGATTTGTTAATAATCTATATATGTTTATTTATCTCTCATTCGCAATATACAAACTTTGTTATATATATATATATATATATACATGTATACATGTATATATATATATATATATATATATACATGTATACATGTATATATACATATATATACATGTATACATATATATATATGTATGTATGTATGTATGTATGTATGTATGTATGTATACATACATACATACATATAGGGTAGGGCTATATAGAAAACCCTATCTATATAAAAAACGCTAGAAAACCCAACCTCCCGACATTTTTTTTTGAAAAAAATAACACATGTAATATACATGTTTTTAAGAGTTTTGGGCCAAAAAAATCAAAAAAGCGCCGAAGGGATAATTTAAAAAAAAAAATTTCAGCAATTTCTGACTTTTTTGCCTAACACATGTTAGGCACTGAAATTTGTTTATTTTTTAAAAAAAAATCCCTTCGGCGCTTTTTTGTTTTTTTTTTGGCCCAAAACACTCTAAAACATGTATATTACATGTGTTATTTTTTTCAAAAAATAAAAATGTCCGGAGGTTGGGTAAAAATGGGGGGAGATTTGGGTTTCCAGAGTTTTCTAAGAAAAAGAGGGTTTTCTGTCTAGCATTGCCCTATGTATACATATATAAGGCAAGGATAAATTGAAAACCCGGTTGAGTTGACTAAACCCTGAAAACCCATTAATCACCATTGATTAAGCTTGATGGATGGCTGAGATTGATTTTCGGCCATTAATGGATTTTGTGTCTATTTTTTAATATATGAAATGTACGTAGAGGGCAATATGGGAAATGTTTAATATAGTCTCTTAGAAGAGACAAAACTCTGCATGGGTGTAAGAAGCTTTACATCATTTACATCATTACCCCTAATCTAAAACCCTACATCAGTCTACAAAATTTCAAAAAAAAAAAAAAAACACCGGAGACTCACAACCCCTCATAGTCTTCAAAATTTCCTAAAACTCTCTCATAGTGTTCAACAAACCCTCTCAAATTAAGCCCAAAATCACCGGAGAGTCACTCCCAGTCATCATCTTCATCAAACGGATAACTTCAACAACCACCGAAACACTGACTCTCTGTCGTAATCTTCATCGATTGATCCTGATTCAACAATCACCGAACTCTCACTCTCTCATAATCTTCATCAAACCCCCTCAATATGCAGACAAAAAGCATAAATCGAGTGAAAAAGCTGTTAAGATATTGAACAATCGACGCAGATTTTCAACAATCACCGAAGAAATCAACGTTCGTCGGAAATTTTAGGGTTCCGGTGCGTCGGTTCAGGTGCGTCGCTCTGTTCCTTTAATCAGTTAAGTTAGGGTTTTTACTTTCTTTTCAATAATCTCAAAAATAGTTAGTTTTGAATAATGTCTTCACCTCATCTGCTGCAATTGAATTATGTTAGTTTTTACTTTCTTTTTGATTATCTAAGGGTAAATTAGCGTTACAGTTTGCCCTAGTTTTCCAGCCTGTATGTCGACTAAACTGGTTTGTTTTGGGGGGGGGGGGTAAAAAGAAAGTTTTTTTATAGTTTTTGGGGCTTTGTTTATGTAGAATCTGGGCTTTTATATACAGGTTTGGGTGTTGTTTCATACGCATTAGGGTTTAAAAAAATTACATACGGTTGTAGATAAAACTATAGATTTGTTGTTTCTGTATTTTTTATAAGGGTTATGATTTGTTGTTAATGTTGAATAACAAAAAGTGTTTGTGTGTGGTTTTAAAGGTGTTACAATAAAATATTCTATTGAAAAAACCATTTTGCTTTTGTTCATAATTGATTTCGATTGGAAACAAAAGGAAAAAAACATTTAATTATGGTGTGGATATATGTCATAACACTGAACGATGTAAAAAGGAATTGACTTTTTCGGTTTATGTTTGTAAGTACTGAACATTACATTTTTTTTGTAGTATGTGTTTCTTGCTTTTATTTGATTGAGAAAATAAATTACAGTAATAGTTTGTAATTAGAAAAAACGGCTATTCGCGGTTTATCAATACATAATGAGAAAATCATAAAAAAATATCAAGAATTTTGGGTATAATAAAAACTAAATAGCATAATAATTGTCCGAATAATGTTCGTCTGGGGAAAAAATTTTTGCTTGCTATAAATTGAAATGGGCCATAGTGATCTATTAGTGAATGTGGTCCGGTATTTATTACATATTGGACATTTGTTTGGGTTATAAAAAGTGAACTGGAGTATAAATAGTTAGCCTCTTAAACTGATGCTTTGTTGGATTACGTGATAGTTTGCAGTCATCCGCTGTTACAACTAAAGATCCAAGGGAAAAATGAGCCCAGGTGTTTATAATTACAAAACCTGTGATAAATTATGCTTACGAATTAAATTAAATGTTAGTTTATTAATGTTGTTTACAATTAACAAAATGCAGCTAAAAAGACTCGCCGTACGCCGGTTGTCGATAAACGCATAAACAGGCAACTAACATGTGCGTAACTACTTTGAATTCATTACATGTTTGTTGTCATGTATATGTCTAATGTACATAACCTTTCTAAATAGTGACAGCGGATGCTAACACGAGCAGTCAAGCAACACGAACAACAGGAGGTAAAAAGGATTTAAAATTAGTCTTTTTTTATTCTTAAGAGATATATTTTGTAGGTTGTTAATAGTTTGTGATTTATATAAAACTTGTATAAATGTAGGTAAGCAAGCGCATCATGATAAGAAGTTGCAAAAAAGAAAGCTAATAAGTACGTACAATCATTTTTTTTCTTTCACTTGACTTACAATTATGTTTTGAATAAATAATAAAAACAAACTTGTTGTCTCAGTTTCAACAGACAGTGATTTGGACACACCCGGAAAAAACATGGAGAATATAAAAAAAGGTGTGTTTTTCCTTATGTATAAAAGTTTCTTTGTTACATTTTTTTAAAATCTAATATTTATGTACATGCACTATGTAAAAACATTCTAAGTTGACGGCGATGCGGGTGGGCACACCCGGAAAAAACATGGAGAATATACAAAACTGTTTTAGATGTTATCTTTATGAATCTAAATAAATATATGTTTCGATACCTTAATGCTAATTATTAAGCTTTCTAAATAGTGACACCGAATGCTAACACGGGCGGGCAAGCAACGCGAACAAGAGGAGGTAAAAAAGTTTTAAAATTAGTCTTTTTTCTTTTTATTGTTAAGACATATATTTTGTAAAGGTTGTTAATAGTTTGCGATTTATATAAAACTCGTACAAATGTAGGTAAGCAAGCACATCGGGATAAGAAGTTGCAAAAAAGAAAGCTAATAAGTACGTACACGCGTTTTTTTTTCTTTAGCTTGTCTTATAATTATGTTTTATATAAATAATAAAACAAAGTTGGTGTCTCAGATTCACCAGACAGTGATTTGGACACCCCCGGGGAAAACATGAAGAAAATAAAAAAAGGTATGTTTTTTTATTCTAAAGACGTTTCTTCGTTACATTTTTTTTTATATCTAATATTTATGTACATGAACTTTGTAAAAAACATTCTAAGCTGATGGCGATGCGGGTGGGCACACCCGGAAAAAACATGGAGAATATACAAAACTGTTTTAGATGTGATCTTTAGGAATCTAAATAAATATATGTTTTGATACCTTAATGCTAATTATTAAGCTTTCTAAATAGTGACACCGGATGCTAACACGGGCGGGCCAGCAACGCGAACAAGAGGAGGTAAAAAAGTTTTAAAATTAGTCTTTTTTCTTTTTATTGTTAAGACATATTTTGTAAAGGTTGTTAATAGTTTGGGATTTATATAAAACTCGTACAAATGTAGGTAAGCAAGTGAATCGGGATAAGAAGTTGCAAAAAAGAAAGCTAATAAGTACGTACAAGCGTTTTTTTTTCTTTAGCTTGTCTTATAATTATGTTTTATATAAATAATAAAACAAAGTTGGTGTCTCAGTTTCACCAGACAGTGATTTGGACACCCCCGGGGAAAACATGAAGAAAATAAAAAAAGGTATGTTTTTTTATTCTATAGACGTTTCTTCGTTACATTTTTTTATATATCTAATATTTATGTACATGAACTTTGTAAAAACATTCTAAGCTGATGGCGATGCGGGCGGGCCAGTAAAGCGTACTAGAGCAGGTACATAACTGTTTTAGACGTGATCTTTAAGAATCTAAATAAATATATGTTTCAATACTTTAATGCTAATTGTTAATAAAATCTATATTTACAGGTCAACAATCACGGGCGGATAGCAAAACAAAGAAAATTGTGAAAAGGAAATTAATAGGTATGTACACAAAACTTGTTTCCTTCTTTATAAATTATGTAAATCATATCTGAAAGTTGGTGTCTTAGTTTCAGTGGACAGCGACTCAGAGATGACTGGGGATTTCACCTTCGGTCACAAAGGCGATGCGGTTGAGCCAGAAAAGCATGCAGCTGTGGTGAGGGAAACAAAAAAAGGAAAACATGAACGGGTGCTAAGGCGAAGTGGGAAACAACCAAAAAGCAATAAGTGGTCAAAAATAAAAACACGTTCAGCGCCTATGCAATTGTACAAATGCATCAAGTCTCTAACCAGTAATCAACAAGAGGACGTGAAGAGGATGGGGTTTGGTAAGATGCTATCATTCAACATCAGTAGCATATCTGCAAAACTTGCACACTATGTTGTGGATCACTTCAACACGGAAGAAATGGCTATCGAGATGTCATGTGGGTCAATAAATGTTGATGTTCAGTCCGTGCATGACCTTCTTGGAATTCCTAAGAAAGGGATAGACATGCAAGATGTAAGACCATCTGAAAAGCTTGATGTTGCTGTTATGGCATGGAGAAAAAGATACCGTGCATTTGTGGCACCGACAAAACTGGCACAATCTATAGTCACAAGTGATGAAGAAAATAGTTTCAATTTCCGACTAGACTTTCTAATGTTATTCTTAACCGTCATGGTTGAGTGTAATAGAAATGGGCGAATGAAAGAGTGGATTTTGAAAAGTTTTACTGGACATACAGATTTCAGAAAAATTAATTGGTGTGCCTATGTCATTCAGCAAATTAAATCGTGTAAAGATGGATGGAAGAGGTGTGATCCTGATTCTCCATTTTCCGGGCCACTCACGCTTTTGGCTGTAAGTGTTTTCTGTAAGAAAACTTACTAAAAATATAGCTATACAACATTTGTTTAGTTATCTTACCACTTTCAATTGTTTTTTTTTCATTACACAGCTGCTGTACGTCAACCGAGTGAAATGCACCGGACTTGAAGTGGACCGGTCAATCAACCCAATCGTATTCTGGAATAAAAACGAACTGAAAAAGAGAGAAAGATTGGAGATAAAAACAGGTGGTTTTGGAAGAGGCAAGTTGCATGAAGTTGCTGTGGTTAAACGGGATTCAAGAAAAACTGAGTTACGAGCTAATGATGAAGTTCTTATTGTAAGATTACTAATCATAACCAGTTTCAAAATAATTATCTTCTTTCAACATTACTTACAAACCGTATTTTAAAACTTTCTTTGTAGAATGAGATTGAATCTATTAAAAAACATTTGGATATCATGGAAGCCAAAAAGATAACGGTCCAAACAAAATTGGATGTGTTGTTTAATGCTCATCCACATAATGAGCAAGTTAACAAATTGATACAACGGTATGAGAAAATTGTTCACTCAAGGAAAACAAGGGTATGGCTGGTGCCTGATACCCCACAGAAAAAAATTTCCGGGGTCCTCATGTCTCTCAAGAACACAGTGCAAAACCCCGAAAATGATTACACAGAAGGTAATATGAATGACTGATAAATCACTACCTTAAATATGTATTAACTTTTACTACAAACTGTAACTAATTAGTTTTTTTTTTTTGCCAAATGCAGAAGATCAAGAAAATGCCGCAACTGCAGCTGAAGTGGCAAACATTGATGGTATGAACTTTTTTACATACCTACTTAGATTCAATCAATTTAATCTTACAAAACATAACACTACCGTTAAAAAGCCCTACATAATGTTACATTTTTCTGCAAATAAAAAAAATGTAGCATGATTTAATTAACAATAACGTAAGCCCTACACAATGTTACATTTTTTTTGGAAATAAAAAAAATGTAACATGATTTAATTAACAATAACGTAAAAAAGTAATACAAAGTAATCAGCCAAAAGTAAAGTTAACCACCTTATGTATGTCCTAAAATGCAAACTAAACGTAACATATATGTAGATGGGGGTGAGGGTGACAAAACACAAGAGAAGATACCAGGTTCACCAGCTAGTACACAAAAAAATGGCGCATGTGTAGTGACACGCGACGAAGAACATCAGGTAAAAGATCAAGAGAAGAAAGCTAGACCGACAAGTAAGTTCTACATGTTTTTTTGTTTCATTCAACTATTATATAAACTCACGTATAACCTGATACATGTGTACAAAAATTAAGAAGAACCGATAATACCAAAAAAACTAACACATACATGTATGTGTACATGTAAATGAATAGAATTGGACAGCAGCAACGAAACACAAAACATGGAAGAATTACTTGATGCCCCTACATTTGACCTACTCACACAAGAAACCGAACTAGGTAAGTCATGATTCCAAAAATAAAAAAATAAAAAAACCGTAACATGTGTTATTTCTGTACACAATAGATAATCAGAGTTATAAAAACCAAAAAAAAATGTGCAAGTGCTGATGTCGATGAAAGAAGTGATGCCATGAATCAAGAAGATAAAAAATCAAACGAAGAAGAGACCAATAATAAAATCAATGGTAAGTTCTACATGTTTTTAACTTCATTCAAAAATTATAATAAACTTAGAATTTTTTTATTAATACTAACAAACAAAAAAAAAAAAAAATAAGCAGGCAAGGGAGCGGCTGAATATGATATCAGAAGTAACGCTTGGGTAAAGGAACTTGAATCAAAACGAATAAAACCAATTGGTAGGTTCAACAGGTCATGTGATGACCATGATGACGAAATAGAAATTGAAATTACATCGGAAGAACAACATATATGGGATTTTCTGTTCGATATCAAATACTCAATGTAAGATTCCGTTTAAATTATAAAATACTAGTTGTTACATTAAGCAAAGCTTTGCTCCATATAGATTAGGGAATCTTTTGCTCTAAATAGGATGTTTTTTTCCGACTACACTATTTTCTTTTAAATGTATAACAGCATACGTTTTTTCATAAACAACATACAGGCCACGGAAAATGGTCATCTCTTTGTCTAGCGGGGAAACAAGAAAATTTGGTCAATCTGCTGAGTAAGTTCAGTTATATAAAATATAAGTAAAACATAGTATTCGTAGATTTTTTATATCCATGATTTAATTTATAAATTTAACATTGTCTTACGTAGAGATATTATATTCAAGAGTATTTACGGCACCGAAATCACAAAGACACTGATGCGCACATTGAGGGAGGAAGTGAAGGTGTTCTCTGATGTGGTTGATGCTTGGGTAGATTTAATGAATTATGAAGAACTAGAAAGAACCGACGGCTGCTTGACGCGTATTTATTTTAGAATAACTGTGATAGTAAGTATTCATACTATATTGTTTGATCTTTGTCTATGATTTTGAATTTATTAAGTCTTTTGGCTCTTCAACCAGCTTGCCTATTTAAAAGACTTTTTTTAATTATTGGAATTCGGGTCTTGCACCAGCTTATTGACACATCTTGTTTGAAAAAAAAAAATACAGGACAGCTGGTTATTGACAGATTCTGCTTGTGACGATGGTGAACGTAGGAAAACGTTCAGCGTAAGGATGACGGATGCCGGCGCATATGAGTTCATTGGGATGAAAATGGTTTTCTTTCCAATCCTAGAGAATGATCAATATTACTTGATTGTTTTCGATCTGAAAAACGGCGCAATAACCGTCATAGACCACGGGCCTGATTGCACACCCTTAGTTGGCATTAGGGATCATCAAGATTACTACATTAAAGATACACCATACAAAGTGGTTAGTCATTCTCTTTTCTTGTAAACTTCAAGATGAAAAACAATAACTCATACCAAAACTGATTACTATATTGTTTTTTACCAGAAGCATATGATGGACGCTTATTTGGAGCGTTCCGATCATCCGGCAAAAGATGAAATCGCAGCAGCCAAGATTAAGAGGTGTGATATCAAATGGGCGACCCCTGCGCATCCAATGGATAGTGCGGTATTCCTTATGCAGCACATGCAGAAATTTAACGGCATCAATGAACCTTTTGAATGTGGTTTTAGCAGCCACTGGAAGACAAAACAAAACAGATTCTTGCCCTCCGAAAAAAATTCGCTACATGCATGCTACTCTCTGATGTGAATTTAGTGAAGGCAAAGGTTCGTGAGGCTGCATTATCAGTGTAAGTTGGTGCTAGTATTATGTTTTTTGTGGACACCTTAAACAATATAACTTGTACTTTGCCAGTTGCCTGTCTATGTATTTCACTATTAATCTATGTCGTTGGTCTGGAACAAATGTCTTTATATGTATGTTTAATGTTAACTTTTGGCGAACCATAATTACACTAATGGAAAGTTTGACTAAGATAATTTCATTTGAATAGCATACAATAAGATGTAGAAAAAAAGGTGTAAAAATGCGATATTTTCGTTTGATAACTTTTTTAATCACTTTGACAATGAATAAAATCTAATAGAATATTATGTCTAATATATCTGTTATTTGTTGTAATAATTAGTGTTAGTTAAATAGTCGTAATTATCATTACAAGCTAATTTGTTAAAAAAAAAAAAGCAATCCAAAAAATACCTGTTTCGTTACAAAAACCAGTACAAAAAAAATGTAACAGCATATAGGGCAGACACAGCATATATTACTCTTAGTTAAAATATTTTTATGTGCATTTTTATAAAGAAAAAAAAGTAGAGTCTTACAAATTAATGCTGACAACTTGGAAGTGTCAAATCTATTCTGCACCAAAAATACACACATACCAACACTATATCCAAGAAATATATTATAGTACCGATTAAAATTATAGTAATATATATAAACAAAAAGAAAGTACAATAAGAAAGTACAATGTGATATAAATCACCCAGTATAGGGAATCTAAATTGGACAAAAAGCAAGCATAAAGTAATGATGTTTACACGAAACAAGCAAAAAGCATAAAATAATGAAAAAGAAAAAAATGTCAACTTCTATCTCTATCTTATGCACATGCATCAATAGCTCTCTCATGATTTAATAACTATAGTACAAGCATTTAATGAATCTTAATTGTCTCTATGTGGTGTAATAACAATAAAATAAAATATATATACAATTATCACGTTGGGTGAACAAAAGGAGGGAAGAATCAAAAGTACAAAACTTTAATATTAAATGACAAACTTTAAAGAAAGTTGTTACATCAAATGTAAAAGCTACTGGTTGAAATAATTATGTTACAGGCCCTTATGTTACATTTCCCAGTTAATTGCTTTAAAACAAAAACAAACAGCAAAAAAAATACTTAACTTCTATGTTGGTTAGTGTATTACATTTAATGTTAATGTAAACTGATGTAAACAATCTAATTAATTTATCCACCTAACATCATTTGTTTCTCTATAAATTAAGGTGAAATGTAAACATTTGTTTCATCACTTGTTCACCATAAAGAAGTGAAAAAAAAAAAACAACCTTATTATGTCTAGTCCAACATCACCATCTAACTCAAAACGGGTTACCAAACGATTGCGTAGAACTCTTTCATTTGAACTCCAAACTCCAAAATCGGATGGCAACCCAGAGTGTTCTCAAATCACAAACACGCCTTCTCTTCCGACAACGCCGCAAACTGTTGAAGAAAATCTTGCTATGGATGCTAAGCTTATAAGTGACCTCCTTACTAACACTAAACCTGAAGCAACAACACATGATGAGATGTGGTTAGATGAGGCACTTTTTGATGTTGACTGGAGATCATTTTACTTCACTACACAAGTTACCCCTGTCAAAAACTCTTCATCTGTGGTGCTCGCTGACCAAGCTAAACCAGTCAATGCCACCCAAGAGAACCCCCCAGCAGTTGATCCAAAGACTACCGATGATCCCGAAGATGATCCTATAGATGATGATTACTCTTGTTACTCTCCAAACACTCTTGTCTCGTGGGCCAACCACAACCCGTGGGAGAGTGAGCTTAGCCCAGAACCATTCAGCACTGAAATTGAATATGGCACTCCAAGATCGTTTCTTGACTAAAAAGTGGTGTTTACGTCAAGTTGCTAGTATGTGTGTGAAAAAAAATGTGCCCCAATTTTCCCTCTCTCATGCAATATAGGGGCTACTTTCCTTATCCTATGTTGTTTACCATATCTAGTGTTAAAGTTATTATGTACTCAACTATTGAGTTAAATCTATGTTTTTCCAATCTATGTTATTCAAAAAATTGTGTCGTTATTATATGATTTAAAAAAAAGATGATGGCCCAAAAGATGATATCTTAAAAAAAAGCTTACATAAGTTACACACTTTAGGAAAAAATAACAAATAAAAAAGAGTCACGTGATCAAATCTAAAAAAACATACAACGTTGTCAGGGAAAAAAAGATATTCAAGCAACCTTCAACAAAAGCCCATGATCAAATACACATAGAGCAAAATTGTACAAAAATCTCAGTGAAAAAAAAAATGTAACTCGGATACAGCAAAAATGTACAAAAATCAGAGGAAAAAAAAATGTAACATGGTAACAACAAAACCAAAAAATCAATAACATATAAAATTCTCAGATTAAACATAGCAAAAGTCTACATAAATCTGAGGGAAAAAAAAATGTAACATGGTAAAAACAAAACCAAAAAATCCATAACATAGAAAATTCTCAGATTCAACCAAACATCAACAAGTACATACTACAAATGTCATTAACATACTAAGAAGGATAATCCAACTAAGTACCACCGATTTGTTAATCACAACAAACAATGCTAACAAGTAAGCTGCCAATCACTAACGCTAATATCAGTAACCATATAACCCTCTTCTTCTTCCGAATTTCTTGCTCACGGGTAAACAGTTCAGCTTGCAGGTTGTTGATGTTCCTCAAAAGACCTGGTATGATCCTAGTTAACCGTAAGCACATCGGTGGGTCGACCCAACCAATGAAAGGGCAGTTGCTAGGCTACATTAAAATAATGGGGATAAAACACGATTAGAACATACATTTACTTATTAAAATCAGGGTTCAAATTTTTTACCTTAAATGGACATGAATAGAACCTTCTTCCTGGATTATCATCTGTCCATGATGTCCGGATGGTAGCAATTCTCCCACATGAACACCTTTTCATCTTTTTTGAGAGGTAGATAAATTGTATAGAAAAAAGAGAGATAACAATAACATATATTTGAATATAGTTTGGGTAGTTGGAGATGGAGATAGTTGGAAGCCTGTAGGATGGATCTAAAATAAAGATATGTACCAACCATTTGTGGGTCCCAGTATAAAATACATCCTTTTGTCATTACCCACGTCCATGCACTTCTTACTTTTTTTACTTTTTATTACTTTTTTTTAACATGGGGCCTACCCCCTAGGAAAAGTTTTATTATCACATATCTACTTGTATAACCAAAAACACACAAAAAAAAAAAAATACATCCCAACAAAGAAGTAACAACACACAAACTAGATAGTTTTTTTTTTCCATTAGATATTACACCACAAAAAATTACAAAATCATTAGACACATAAAATACTCCTTAGATAATGTTGATAACCTGATACTACACCTAATTTCTAATTAACCTAAAAACATACATACATCTTAAAAAACAACATAATTAGTAAAACACAACAACACCTGATTTCTACTTGAGCTTCTTCATGTGAACCACTTTTTGCACTTGCATGGGTTTGGTGGCACGGGGGAAACTGATATGTTTATTGGGAAATATGAATCCCACTCAATTTCACTCATCCACGAGACATCATCAACCCAATCGCTGGTTGTGGGATCATCAACATGTCTCTTTGTTGGGTATATTGTAGGCTCATCGTTAGGCATCACATTACCGGTAGTGTATGTATCAAACCCAAAGGGTTCACCCTTGGGCACTACACTTGGCTCCATCTTGACTGTAGGGTTAACACTAGGCTCGTTTTTCGGTATTGCTCGCGCCATAGGCTTCACATCGGGTTCCACCTTTGGGGTCGAACAACAACTACTTCTCTTCCCGCGGGGGTGCCCATCACTAGTAAAAATCTTCCTAAGCGTATGCATGGGCATAGCGGGTAGAGGGCTTGTTTCAGGAATATCGCCAACGCTCACTGGAGTCGATGCATACTTTCGGAGTCTCTTCCCGACATTAATGAACTCATTTTTTCCAGGCATGTGATCGATCGCCTCAACATCCGGAACTTTGGAAACCAAGGATGGCCTCTTGTGCATTGTTATGCTTTGTGTGTGATGAGTAGTTAACAATGCTTTGGGGATATACACATTGTGTATGCTGAAACTATTTATAATGAAAAAAATAAACTTTGGGGGTGGATGGTGGTGATTAGATATGAAAGTAAATGACAAATTAAATGCATCATCAGATAAAAAGGAGAAAGTAACAAAAAGATACATCTTGTTGTATGTATTCTATAAAAATGTATCTACAACTTGACCATGTAAAAAGTTGTTACTTCATCCAGATATGTTATCTCTTTAAGAAAAAAACGGCTTGTGTTTTGTAAAAAAAAAAAAAACATACAAAAACAAAAAACAAAAAAAAAAATACAAACTACTATATGTGCTTAGATTTTTTTTTACTGGTTTTTGTAACGAAATGGGTCATTTTCTAACTAACTATATACGTAGGATAGATGTAACGTCCAAAATATGTAACATGGTATAAACAAAACCAAAAAATCCATAAGATACAAAAAATCTCAGATTCAACACAGCAAAAATCTACAAAAATCTCAGGAAAAAAAAAAGTAACATGGTAAAAACAAAACCAAAAAATCCATAGCATAGAAAATTCTCAGCTTCAACCAAACATCAACAAGTACATACTAACGAAAATGTCATTAGCATACTAACATGGATAATCCAACTAAGTACCACCTATTTCTTAATCTCAACAAACAATGCAACGTTTACTTCTCACACAAAACATTGGGGATATCATTTCATAATGCAACTGATCAATTAAACCATAGTCATTAAACTAAAATCCATACTACATACCAAACCCACATACATCCTAACATGCAAACATATGCATGTGCATCGATTTTCAGATAATCTACACATGCAAACATGTGCATGTACAAAAGGCAGCCCAAAAAATACAAAATAGATGATCAAAGTTTAGTTGCGCTCCACTAAAATGGAGACCAAAAAGCTGGTGTCATAAAGGTTTTCAAAACACGCACAACACACACATCAAAATACATACCAAATCAAGTGGACTCCTGACTCGCAGAGCTTGAGTCCTCGTCCTCGTTACCCGATTTATCCTTGTTCTTCTTTTTCTTGCAATTTCTTGAATCATGCCCAGTCACGTACTTCATACAGGTTCGGCAAAGCCTGGGTGTTTTGGGAGGTTTGACAGCAGAGTTGCTCGTTCCATCCTGAGATGCTCTAGACAATCGTCGACGTTTGCCGCGTCCTTTGTTCCTAATCCCGTCTGGATTGTTGAGAGTTACGTCCCCATCTAAAGAAACACCAAGCAATTCTTCAACAGCAGCATAGTTATCATTGTTGGCTTCGTCATCAACTGGTCCTCCATTTAGTAACTTGAATTTCAGTTCCTTTATCTGCTCAGCGAAAGAAGAAAGTCCTCCAACATCACTTCTTAATGCGTCTACACATTCAGTTACATTCTCAAGAATCTGACTTCTAGCAGCAGCTTGTGGACGAGTGTCAACGCCATATCGACTCTTAATAGAAAATAAACTTTTAGGAAGCACGTCCCTAGACCAACGCTTAACAACAAACTGGGCCGGGATTTTTTCAATATTGTTTACCCGGTAAACACAAAAATGTGCCTACACAGATATCCAATACGGATGAAGTTGTTGCATGAACAAGAGACCGACTGATTTCTCAACTCAAGTTTAACCTACAAAAACACCAAAACACATAATTAAGCATATGTGAAAAAAAGCATAATGAAAGCTTAAACAAAAGATGCCACTATAAGGATACAGCAAGTTACCGTGAATGTGTTGGTTGCATTGTTACGTTTGTCCAACTGATTCACATAGTAAACACAAACATCATCACAATCCTCCGTGTTTACAATGTAACAAAACAGCTTCCCCTTGTATATCTCTTTTCTTACTTCTGTGAAAATTGCATGTGTATGCAACTCAAAAGCATGCTTCTCAATAGCTAAGTCAGTACTGTCCATGAATACACTAGATGAAGTTTTAAACTCTGCAACACGTTGCCTGTAACGCTGATTGTCTATCCTAGTTTCGTAACATAGCATGAACTGAACTAGTGTGTTAGCACTAGAAGAGTTGACCTTGAAGCTTGAGTTAGAGCTTTCACACCTTGATGTAGTCTTCATCAGACAACACATTGGGATATCACGGAAGTAGGCAGGTACCCATTGGTCCCTAATTGAGTACATGTCATTCAACCAGTCGTGATATTGTAACCCATATTCCTCCATCAAAAGTTGCCAACGCGTCTCAAATGTAGATGGCTTCATGTGAATACTCCACACCAAACGATGCATCAATGCTCTTAGCTCAGAGTTTTGTAACAGGTCTCCAGCAATCTATACATATGAAAACACAAAACTGTTAATAAAATGTAACAAAAAAAAAAAAAAAACTTCTCAAAAGATATTCATAAATTAATAAAACCTTGGTGGGAAGTTTCTTCATAATATGCCACATGCAAAGGCGGTGCCGAGAGTTTGTGAAAACCTCTGAAATGGCAGCTTTCATTGAAGGGTCCTGGTCCGTCAAAACTAACTTTGGTTGTTTCTTGTGTGCCTTCAGAAATGATTCAAGTAACCATTTGTAAGACTCAGTGGTTTCATTGAATAGCAAGCCAGCACCGAATGTCACACATTGTTTATGATTATCAACGCCAGTGAAAGGAACAAAAATCATGCTGTACCTGTGCGACAAAGAAAATAAACAAAAGTTAATAATATGTTAAAGGGAAAAAAGTGCCACTTTGCAAAACCTTACTTGTTAGTGTGATAAGTCGCATCAAAAGCTAACACATCCCCAAACACCTCATAGTTTATCTTGGAAATTTCGTCTGCCCAAAAAATCGATCTCAATTGCCCTTTCTCAACAACAAACTCATAGTAAAAGTCTGGTAAGCTCTCAGATCTTTCTTTGAGACGATCTATAACAAGTTGCGCATCACGATCACCAATATAAAGCCTAACCGACTGGCTCCAGTTCTTAAAATCAGTTGGCGTGCCACGTACATTGTGATGTCCACCCATCAGGGACACTAAAACTCTGTGAGAAACAATTGGACCAATTCTGTTCAAGCTCATGTTATGGATAAACTGTTTGGATGCAAAGGGTAGTTTCCTTGAAATCCTACTTAGGTCACGATTAAAACGCTCAACAAACGGATGATTATGGTGCTCATGGAACCCCACCACTGTGCACATAGAGCTGCCCTCACAAAACTTAACCAGTATACTAGCCTTGCAATCTGTCACTGTGAAATTACTTTGCCTGATAGTCAAGGTTGACTGCTCCAAAGTATCAGTTTTACGCTTAATCTGTGGTTTTGAATATTTAGTACACCTTATGTACTGGTGAGTGACAAACCCCTTCCATCTCTTGGTTTGCCCCTTACGAATAGAAAACTCAGAATACACAGCATAGTCCTTGTACATACTGAACACATCCTTCCACGTTTCATATACACAACCAACAACAGGCTTTAAAACATTAGGAACATTAGGACACCACATTCTAGTGCCATTGGGTGTGTGGTGAACATAAAATTCCTCATCCGCATGAACACCTACAAAAAAGGTATTGTTTAATAAATTATAACACGTATAGGTTAAAAAACAAATTTACTTGTAACATGAAACCTAACAAACTGATGCATATTACTGTATTCCCAAATACAACTTTAACACGTTTTCCAAAAATGTAAACAAAAAAAAACGTGGTGGTACATTTTTTTGATGACGCCAAAAAGTGTAGATGCTGGTGCATTTTTTTATGTAAACAAAAAATGTAATCTCGAATGCTTTCCCCTTCCAAAAAATATAAAAACTTAATAAAAGTGTAACGACATGTTTTATAAAAGCTTGTTTCATAAAAATAAAAAATAAAAATGGTTAAACTTGTTTTTCCCTTGAAAAAAGATTACCACATTTTCAACCAAACTAACCAAAACATCATCTGTTTTTTTTCCCTCCTCTACCAACAAAAAAACAAATAATAATAATAATAACAACAAACAACAAATATTAAAACTAGGGGTGTTACAATAACCCTATAGATAAAAATTCATGGTTTCACATAAACAATGACCGGTGGATAGCAACTGTGTAAAAGTACAATTCTGAACAACATCTTCATCATCATTTGGGCCATTTTGATTCAGAAGGGAGGCTACACATAAAAAAACCAAAAAAAAATTAAGCAAGAAGAAATCCAATGAACATCTAAACAAGAAATCCATAATTTACACAACAGAAAAAAAAACAAAAAACAAAAAAAATGAACCAACAAGAATCCAACGAAAATCTAAACAAGCATTTAAAGCTGTACATTTAATAAAACAGAAAAAAAAATTATCACTCACCTGGAAGCTCTGAAGAAATAGGTTCAGGATCTTGTGTAACTCTACTCTCACCCAATGCATCTTCATCTTCATTAAATGCAAAATGAGGTGAAAGATTATGTGGGACAACATTTAAGGGTGAACCAGGATCATCATTGACATTGAGTGTCCCCGTACCACCGGCAACAGTCCGATGTTGTTGGATGTTCGAATCAGCCATGTTAAATGCAAATACTCTTCAATGGTGAGTAAGCTTTCTTTCTTTCACTCAACTCTCTGGTTCGAATAAATGATGTAAGATGAGAGATATGTATTAATGAAAAGGAAGATAAGTAAAAGGAAAGTTGTGAGAGAAAGATGTGAGATAAAAGACAAAGTTGAAAAGTCTACACAAGTACAATGAATTAATTAAAAAGATGACTAGAAGAAGCAAAGTGACAAGTCTGCGTGTGCAGACACATCACCAGCCCATCACCTTAAATCTCAAAAATGTAAGATAGAAAATGACGATCATGCCCTTGCTCCTCTCAATCTAAATTCAAACGTGGATCAATCCTAGCCACATGTTAGAGTTTTCAGGGTTTACTCAACTGGAGTGGGTTTTCTCATTATAATTAGCCTACATATATATATATATAGGCTAAGGCTAGACAAAAAACCCTTATGTTTTTATAAAACCCTAGAAAACCCAACCTCCCGACATTTTTTTTTTGAAAAAAATAACACATGTAATATACATGTTTTTAAGAGTTTTGGGCAAAAAAAAAAAAAAACAAAAAAGCGCCGAAGGATTATTTTAAAAAAAAAATAAACAAATTTCAGCAACTTTCGTGACTAACATGTGTTAGGCAAAAAATGCTGAAACTTGTTTATTTTTTTTAAAAACATCCATTCGGCGCTTTTTTGTTTTTTTTTGGCCCAAAACTCTTAAAAACATGTATATTACATGTGTTATTTTTTTCAAAAAAAAAAATGTCGGGAGGTTGGGTTTTTCTAGGATTTTTTAAAAACACAAGGGTTTTCTATATAGCCCTACCCTATATATATATATATATATATATATATATATATATATATATATATATATATTACACGAGAATGGAGGAGCTGAATGAAAATGATAAGAGAATATGTTAAACTCTATACAAGTGAATCAATCTTCTCGGCTATTATCACCAGCCACAAACCAAACAAAGAACATGTATTTGCATAAACTCTATGCAATTTTTTTATTAATAAATTAAAGAAGCGATATAATGAAAAAAAACAGAATCTAGTTTATATAACAACCTGTTACTTGTACAGTAAGCAATTTAATTAAATCTATCCTACCAATACCAAATAAATATAATGACTAAGATAATTATCAAACAACATATGTTGTTATCTTCAACAGAATATGCTGTTAAAACTGATGGAATAAAATTGATGGAAATGAAGAGTTGATAAATAAATAGTAAAGTGGAAATATTGTTTCAACATTTTTCATCAGAAAAATCTAGTGGTGAACAAATAAAAAGAAAAGAAAAGAAACCCTCAAATAGTTAACAGTTTAATCAGTTTATTTAATGGATTGTGTTTGATTGATGTGTATAATAAACATGTTGTGTCCGAATTAACCTATAGTGTCGTGTTTTAGTTGTCCGACGAATTGTGCCTAGAACTATCATCCTACTCAAACTAGAAAGTTTTCAATAACTCATTAGCATCCTAAGTCGCCACGTCCTTGAGTAAATTGTCACCAAGTGTAAATGCATATAATATTTTGTGCATTGGATTTCTTTAGTGACAAGAATTTATTTACTTTAAAAAATAAGTCCAATAAAGAAGGCATAATATGGGTGTTATGAAACAATCTTGTTGGATCAATACCTATAATTAATAAAAAAAAGTTGCAATTTTCTATCTAAAGATGAGTGAAGGATAATCAACCCAAACCACATAAGCCCAAACAACATATATCACTCACCTTTATATTACACTACTGCTACTAGTTTCGTAATAAACACCCTATAAAAAGAATACACTTCATTAATATGAAAACCATGTTTTTTTTTCTACTAAACCATATGCGCATATCCTATCATCATAAATATCATACATGTAACTTACCATATTTTTACACGTAAAAAAATATCAAAGTATTTTTCACATGAAGACTTACTTGTTGGTTCATAACAGTTATGAAACAAAATAGACTCAAATGTTTGGCTCTTTATTCACTTAATTGGAAGTGCATACATTGGAAAGGAAACATATTGCAACCATAGAAAGAAAGGAAAGCAACGACTACCCCCGTAGGACTAAGACTACCAAGCAACCTTGGGTAATACCCTAATAACTAGCGGATAAAACAAATAACTAGGAGCCAACTTAACAAACATGCACATGCATGGGATGACCCATAAATGATCAACCTTAGGTTTTTCATTTGTCCAAGCGCTTGATGGGGAGTCTGATTTTTCACAGCCTTAGTGACTGTGATATTGATGAGATATACTATAGTAGCAACTACCTCTGCCGAAAAATAATTTGGCAGTTGCTTTTACTTAATCACACTTCTTTTAAGGCCCAAAACAATCTTGTTTTTCCTTTCTACCAAACCATTGTGTTGTGGTGTGTAGGGAGGTGCAAGCTCATGCTTGATGCCATTTGCATCAAAAAAGTGCTTAAATTCATTAGAGCAAAACTCTTCTCCCATATGTGTTTTCAAGGTTCTAATAGAACATTCTGCTTCTTTTTCAACAAGAGCCTTGAATAGTTTAAATTTACCAAAAACTTCGAATTTAGCTTTTATAAAATAAACCCAACACATTCTTGTATAGTCATCAACAAACAAGTAATAGAGGATGCCACCTAAACCTTGTACTTGCATGGGTCCACAAACATTAGCATATATCAATTCAAGCTTCTTTTTAGCCCTCTATAATTTTGAGTTAAATGGTGACTTGGTTTGCTTGCCAAAGGTACAACCATCACAATCATTCATTGCCTATATAGGTGGCTACCCAAGAACCATTCACTTATCATGTAAAGTCTTTAAGGGTGTGCCTATTGGCACACTAAAGTGCCTATTTGCACACCAAACCCTAGCAAAATTAGGGTTTACCTACGCAGCGTATTGGTCAATACGCAGCGTATTGGGTTAACCCTATACGCTGCGTATTGACCAATACGCTGCGTAGATAAACCATGGATCTCAGTGCCTGATAAGCAATCATTGCACAGAAAACAAGGGTCATATACGCTGCGTATTGGTCTATACGCAGCGTATATAAGCCATTTTAAATAAGCTGCGTATTGACCTCTAAGCAGCGTATATAAAGGTCTGAAAATGTCTTTTATACCCTTGTGTTGAGCCTATACGAAGCCAAATACAAGGGTAGTTGTGTCATTTTTGTCTCATACGCTGCGTAGGGACCTCTAAGGAGCGTATATAAAGCTCCATTTTTGTATTTTTTTATTGTGTATTCCTTTGCTTATTTATAAAAAAAAGAAAATTATTTATAAAAAACAATATTATTGGTAAATAATACAAATATAAATTATAAAAATAAAAAAAATTATATAAATATTATGAATTATAAAAATTAAAAAAGAAAATTATTTATAAAAAAACAATATTATTGGTAAATAATACAAATATATTGTTTTGTTATCGTTTAAATTAAATTATCGTATTCCTTTGTTTATTCATAAAAAAAAAGAAAATTATTTATAAAAAAACAATATTATTCGTAAATAATACAAATATATTATATTGTTATCGTTTAAATTAAATTATCTTATCGTATTGCATCGTATCGTATTGCATCATATCGTATAGTGTATAGTATATAAGTCTCGTATAGAGGCCTATACGGGTGTTATTCTATAGTATCGTATCGTATCGTATAGTGTAGTATAAGTCTCGTATAGGTTTCCTATAGGTCTTGTATATGCATATAGGATTAGACGGGACCTAAACTACACCTATACGATACGATATCACACTTATAGGCTTATACGAGGTCAATACATGACCTATACGACGCTATATGACACGATATCACACTTATAGGCTTATACGAGGTCAATACGTGACCTATACGACGCTATACGATACGATATCACACATATAGGCTTATACGAGGTCAATACGTGACCTATACGACGCTATACGATACGATATCACACTTATAGGCTTATACGAGGTCAATACGTGACCTATACTACGTTATACGATACGATATCACACTTATAGGCTTATACGAGTTCAATACATGACCTATACGACGCTATATGATTCGGTATCACACTTATAGGCTTATACGAGGTCAATACGTGACCTATACGACGCTATACGACACGATATCATACTTATAGGCTTATACGAGGTCAATACGGGACCTAATATTTGTATTATTTTTAATTCTTATAATTCATAATATTTGTATTATTTTTAATAATATTGTTTTTTTATAAATAAACATGGAAATACCCCAAAATACACACAATTAATTTACTTTTTTTTATAAATAAACAAAGGAATACACAAAAAAAATACAAAAATGGAGCTTTATATACGCTCCTTAGAGGTCACTACGCAGCGTATAAGACAAAAATGACACAACTACCCTTGTATTTGGCTTCGTATAGCCTCAATACAAGGGTATAAATGACATTTTCAGACCTTTATATACGCTGAGTATAGGTCAATACGCAGCGTATATAAACTTTGTGAAAAAATGATCCCTCAAACCTACCAAAATGACCCAAAAAAGTCTAATGGTTTATATACGCTGCGTAGAGAGCTATACGCAGCGTATATAAACCTTGTTTTCTGTGCAATGATTGGTTATTAGGCACTGAGATCCATGGTTTATATACGCTGAGTATAGGTCAATACGCAGCGTATAGGGTTAACCCTATACGCTGCGTATTGACCAATACGCTGCGTAGGTAAACCCTAAGTGTGCAGATAGGCAAACTGGGTGTGCAGATAGTTAGGGCCGTCTTTAAAACCTGAGAATTGTAATGACCAAACCTCAAGTGCCATAGGTTAGACACTTCATTAACAGATGTAGTAGGCTTTGGTGGGTTAGAAGACTCAGCATGAGAGGCATCCATTAAGAACATGTTGTTAATCAAACTTAGGTGGCAAACTTCTCAAGATCTTTTCAACGACAGTTTGATCGATAATAGTTTTGTTAGGATCGTTAGGATTTGAACACACTCACAAACTGAACACCCACACAAGAAAGCAATAAATGACACGAGGATTTAAAGTGGTTTAGTTGGTTAACCTACGTCCACTGTGCTGCAACTAGGGTTTCTTTATTATTCAGGTGCTCAAGGAATTACACGTACAATGATGTCAGTATATAGAGACTAATATAGGGTTAGGAAATTTAATCTCCAAGTTACGCCAAGCCCACATAGAGATAACTAGGGCTTGCTAAATTAGAGTGTAATTTCAATGCCAAATAAAAGACGTGTGGGCCGACCCAAGGCTAGGGCCAGCCGCGCTCCCTTGATCAGGTCTCCACACCAACTCGCCCAACAATCCCTCACTTGGAGGCTTGAACAACACCCACTAGTCTTCAGCATATGTATATCTTGTAATCTTCCTGTACCACCTAGTTGCATCCACCTTATCAACAATTAACCTGAGGGCACGTTGAAGCTCCCACTGAGCCTCAACTCATCAGTCACAACCTGTGACTCATTCTATGTCCCTGCTGGCTCCTGCTTAAATGGATTGCCAGATCCTGAGAAATCCTGAGAACACACACTTTCCAATACTAGCAAGAGATTCTCTAGAGAGACTGTAACTGAAACACGCCTCGTGCTCCCACTGTCATGATGTCTCCCGACTAGTTTGACCTTCCAAACTCATTTATCCTAAATCTTCCCTATGACTCTAGGTTTCTCTCTTGCAAAGGAAACCCCTTTCTGTCCCCGAGATTATGCGAACTTGACTTTGTTTTTTCTTAAGAACTCGAATGTCACTTCCTTCTGATGGTATACTAACCATGTATAATGAGCCTCTTTTCTTTCCACCAGCCATGACTATATTCCCTTTTACAACCTTCCACTATCCATTCCCGAACTTAACTTCATGTCCTTTGATGTGTTCAAAATGTAACATATAAATTTCATCAAATGAGGCATAAAACTAACCCTTTTTTAGTACTAATGTTGGAAAAAGTGTGCTTTTGTATTCCTTTTGTATTTTCAGGATTAAATGAGCTCAAATTAACAAAAGAAGCAAAAAGACATCAAAATCTAACATAAATACAAGAAAAGGAACAAGACGTGACATGCCCGACCCCACAACAACATCTTCCCAAGCAAAACAAGAGATCAGAAGACTGAACACGCCCCGTGCTCAGCCAGCACGGGGGCGTGCCCAAGTGTCAGCAGAAAAGACAAAGTGGTAGAAGCTTCTATTGCCCACCACGGGGCCGTGCTCAACGGACACGGGGCCGTTGTCAACTATAAGATTCGCACAATCCAGCAAATCTACATAGTACAAAGATTCTTCTGCACCACGGGGTCGTGCTCAGCGGACACGGGGGCGTGGTCAACTAATAAGACAAAGCTGCATTAAATGAAGAAAGAGAAGGATGTGGACACGGGGCCGTGCCCACTGGACACGGGGCCGTGCCCGAGCTTCTGTTCAGCCTATAAATAGAAGTGCTTGGCTCAAGCTCAAACCATCCCTTGGCACACCACCTCTCTCACACTTCACCCACCACCCACCACCACCATAACACCATCATCCACCACCATCATCCATTGTCCATCGTAGAGTGTGTGAGTCGTCTCGGGATCCAAGATTGATCGTAAGAGTTCTTGACAATCAAGGCCATGTTTGCCTAAGTCTCTTACATCACTTGGTGAAGACAAAGTGTCTAGTGTAATACTTTTTATTTCTAATCTTTTGCACTTTTTATTTGTTTTGGTATTAATGACTTTAATAACTAGTTGCTTATGTTGAAGGTGATCTTTCCTTATCGTTTGTCCGTGGTGTCTTGGCATTATTTTACTGTCTATATAAAATAAAAGATTTTCACCATTCATATCTCCACGGTCTATATGGAGGTATGTTGGCTACCTGGTCGAGGGTTAAGGGAACGGTTTGGTAAAGGTCTTGCCATTGTTCAGCGTTTAGAGGTCCTGCAATGGACCTGGGTCAAATTTAGTAGGACCTCCTTCAATACTTAACGGTATTGGATGGCGGGGGTCCAAACTCTTTGATCCCCTCATAAGTTAACTACTATTAATACTATAACCCGGCTATTTAGGACTGTATCCCTGCTGACTCAGACTACTTAGCCGAGGGTAACGTCACCTCCAAAAGAGGGGCCTACCATAATATTGCATTAATAACTTAATTAATTATCTTCCAATAATCCACCCTTTTAGGATTGTATCCTTGCTGACTCAAACTACTGGGGTGAGGGTAACGTCACCTTCAAAAGAGGGGCCTACTACAATAACTAAGATAATCTCTTAATTATGTGCAAAAGTGCGGAAATAATCAAAGGTTACACTAGATACGAGTCGGAACCAAGTGATTCATCTTGTCTATCTGTTTTTCTTTTTATTTTTATTTTCAGCATTTTAGTTAGTTTTTATTTTTCTTAGTTTAAAACATTTTTCTAAAACTTTTTATTTTGATTAGACGTTGAGGATAAACCGGTACTAAAAGCTCTTGTGTCCTTGGACGACCTCGGTATCTTACCAACACTATACTATGCTCACGATGGGTGCACTTGCCCATATGTGTGTCTAGTGTTAGTAAATATCGTGTTTTATAAATTTAAAACTTGACTAAAAAGTGTTAGAGGGGCTTAAAATATACACCTAATATATATAACACTTGAATACGCATCAAGTTTTTGGCGCCGCTGCCGGGGACACAAGGATTTTAAGAAAGCTTAAAATCGACGGCCTAATCAGTGTTTCAAAACCTTTTTAAACGTGCGCACATTTTTCTGCATTTTAGTTTAGTTTTGCATTTACAGTAGCCTGTACACGGGGCCGTGTTCACTGAACATGGGGCCGTGCTGCACATTTGCATAAAAACACCCAGTAATAGTAGCTTGAACATGGGCCGTGTTCACTGAACACTCCCCGTGCTCAACGAAATCAGTAAATTTAATTAAAACGCCCAGATACAGATCCTGAACACGGGGCCGTGTCCACTGAACACGGGGCCGTGTCCAGCCTCTGTTTCTGTTTTTATTTTTGTTTTCTGATCTCGAGACTCAGTTGTGGTCTGCTGAGTGATTCTTATGGATCAATACTCAGGAGGTTACAACTACACCTATGAGGAGGATGATTATAGGGGTAATTATTGCACTAATTGTCGTAACTCACGCTCGATTCAAAATAATCACTCATATCAACCATCCAATTCATACACCTACTATGAGGGGCCCAGGTACGAGCCATCAACTTCATACACATCCTATGAAGACCAAAGGTATGAACCTCCTCCCTCATACTCATATTTTGATGAACCAAGGTATGAGCCTTCTTACTCATACTTTGAGGAACCAAGATATGAGCCACCACCTTCATATGCTTATTATGAGGAACCTTGGCGTGAACAACCCACCTCGTATGAGTATTATGAAGAACAAAACTACGAACCTTGTCCATCATATGCTTACAATGAAGAACAATGGTGTGAACCATCTACTTCATATGGGTATTATGAGGAACAAAGGGTCGAACAACCGGATTCAAGCTTAGAAAATCCAAATTCTTTTTCTATAACCGAAGTGACCGATAGGATATTAGAACACATTAGAGTTATCGATCACTGTATAAGAGAATCTCGCGCAAGGGAAGAGGAGTCCCGCGCAAGGGAAGAATTAAAAAAGGAAGAGATAACTGAAAGTTTAAAAATGGAAGAACAAATAAGTGAAAAACCGACACATGAGTTAAACAACGAAATAGGTGAGTCCGACAACGTTAAAATTCAAGAAGAGTCTAATTTTGAAGAAATTAATCTCTTGTCACCTTCTTTTGAAAATCATTGTTTAGTACCCACTCATGCTAAGTTTTTAAAAGAGTTAAACACTAACACTAAAATTGACGAAACGGTAAGTGTTAAGTTAACTAATGATAAAACTTCGCTAATAAAAGAAGACCCATTTGAAATTAACATTACACCGGTTCCATGTTTCTTTCAAAATTCATTTATTAGTAATGTCACAATCGATAAAGATCTTTGTGTTAACTTAATGCCCAACTACATTTTCGAGAAATTAAGTATTAGTGATTTTTCTCCACTTCAAATACCCATTTTTCTATCTAATCGGAAAGTAATAAAATCAATCTGTATAGTTGAGGATGTATTGGTTCAAACAAATCAAATGGTAATCCCAACCGACTTTGTCATCCTCGATGACGCTCCTTTAGTGTTGGGACGACCATTTGTAAAAACTCACGAAGCTTTGAAAAACCGGAAGTTCAACAATCTACCTCTTCAATTAGGGGCATTTAAAAAAAGTGTCGATCTTGAGCGATCAATGAAATATCCATTCGGCAATGACGACCCCCTAATTGAAGATGAGCCAGAACCACCCGATAAGGTGGGTCTAGCCAAGGACCCTTATAAACGTGGCGCACCACGGAGGCATTCCGCGGAACTATCCGTAGTTTAGTTTAGATTAACCTTTATGTTTTCTAGTTTAGTTTTTAATTTTCAGGAATAAAACACACTCGGGATGGTGAAGGATGATAAGGGAAGCTTGAACCAACCCCCCATACACAAAAACAGAGCCTCCCGACGATTTTTCTTCATTACAGCAAGTTCAGCACGGGGCCGTGCTCACCCCAACACGCCCCGTGCCCAAGGTTCTGTAGAAAATGCCCAGTTCAGGTACCTGGACATGGGGCCGTGCTCACTGGACACGCCCCCGTGCCCAGCCATCTGTTTACTTTTGGTACTGGCAGTCTGGACACTGGGCCGTGCTCAGCCAACACCACCCCGTGTTCAGCTACCCAGTACCATAAAATCTTGTTTTTAACCCACTTTTACACATTTTAATCAACCGAAAAACTTATTTTTGGGACACATTGGGGACAATGTGTAATTTAAGTGTGGGGGGGATGCTAAAACTTTGAATCTTGCAAGTCCTAAATACTAGCCTTACACAAAACTCTATTGGAATCGCTAATCACCCCAAATTTTTTCAAAAATTTTCATTTTTTTACTTGTCTAGGTTTAACTCGGGAAATTCAAATTCTAAAAAGGTTATATTTTTACGAATTTACAACCGATAGCGTCGTGATAAAAAGAACCAACATAAGAAAATTATGAAAAGGCATGACAAGCTTAGTTAAAATTTGATTATATATACTTGATCACATAAAAACCTATTCCCACAAAAGTGAGTTTTGAGCCTTTATTGAGCAAACATTTACATATCATTTGACTAAATGCTCATTTTCGTTTCTTGTGTGAATAGCCGCTTGGTTCTTACGACTCTAGAACTTGTCATGACGATACATTCCCGGTCCTTACCAACTTAAACCCGAGTAAGTAAATGATGGAGGCATTAGGACTAACCCCTTTTTATTTCTACACCATTGTTTTTCTTTTTTTTTTACCACCTACCCAAAATCCCCCTAGTTAGCCCCTTTGAGCCTAAACCTTTTCATTTCATAACCCAAACTAAACACCCCTTTTACCCACCAAAACCTTTTTCATTTTTAACCCTTTATTTTAGTAACAAGATCGGTTCTTCATATGACTTTTCAAAAAAAAAAAAAAACATTTGTGTTGATGATGAAGCAAAAGAAAATAAACAAACAAGTTCATCAAAAATAACTTTGTTTGAATAATAACTTCATCAAAATAAAAGTTACGAAAATAGAAAGTCTTACGAAAACCGACACTTGTTACGTTTTTTAACCCTTTTTCTACTAACCACTAACCACCAACCCAACCACCTACCTTTAACCCAAGCCTAACCCTTCACCCACAAAGTCCTCTTGATATTTACAAAGGTATATAAGTTAAAAAGGAGGAGGATTGATTGCTTGGCAAGCCTATGGTAGGAGTAAGTTCCATGCCGCTCTCGAGTGATCCACAAAAATACATTTTCGGCCGAGTGTTGAGTGATCCCCGTGAGGTATGTGAACTTGTATATAAATAGAATTTTACAAAGGCATGTTATGCCCTAATAAGTAATTTATCTTATGAAAAGTTTTAAATAAATCATGACGAATAGGATTGTAAATAAATAAAAATAAAATTAAATAAAGAATCTTGGAAATCCCGACACTCTACGACAAGCCCAAAACCTTCTTTTCTACCCATTCCATTTGGGAGTGTAAATAGCCACATATTAAAGAATTTTGCTTGAGGACAAGCAAAGATTCAAGTGTGGGGGTATTTGATGTGTTCAAAATGTAACATATAAATTTCATCAAATGAGGCATAAAACTAACCCTTTTTTAGTACTAATGTTGGAAAAAGTGTGCTTTTGTCTTCCTTTTGTATTTTCAGGATTAAATGAGCTCAAATTAACAAAAGAAGCAAAAAGACATCAAAATCTAACATAAATACAAGAAAAGGAACAAGACGTGACATGCCCGACCCCACAACAACATCTTCCCAAGCAAAACAAGAGATCAGAAGACTGAACACGCCCCGTGCTCAGCCAGCACGGGGGCGTGCCCAAGTGTCAGCAGAAAAGACAAAGTGGTAGAAGCTTCTATTGCCCACCACGGGGCCGTGCTCAACGGACACGGGGCCGTTGTCAACTATAAGATTCGCACAATCCAGCAAATCTACATAGTACAAAGATTCTTCTGCACCACGGGGTCGTGCTCAGCGGACACGGGGGCGTGGTCAACTAATAAGACAAAGCTGCATTAAATGAAGAAAGAGAAGGATGTGGACACGGGGTCGTGCCCACTGGACACGGGGCTGTGCCCGAGCTTCTGTTCAGCTTATAAATAGAAGTGCTTGGCTCAAGCTCAAACCATCCCTTGGCACACCACCTCTCTCACACTTCACCCACCACCTACCACCACCATAACACCATCATCCACCACCATCATCCATTGTCCATCGTAGAGTGTGTGAGTCGTCTCGGGATCCAAGATTGATCGTAAGAGTTCTTGACAATCAAGGCCATGTTTGCCTAAGTCTCTTACATCACTTGGTGAAGACAAAGTGTCTAGTGTAATACTTTTTATTTCTAATCTTTTGCACTTTTTATTTGGTTTTGTATTAATGACTTTAATAACTAGTTGCTTATGTTGAAGGTGATCTTTCCTTATCGTTTGTCCGTGGTGTCTTGGCATTATTTTACTGTCTATATAAAATAAAAGATTTTCACCATTCATATCTCCACGGTCTATATGGAGGTATGTTGGCTACCTGGTCGGGGGTTAAGGGAACGGTTTGGTAAAGGTCTTGCCATTGTTCAGCGTTTAGAGGTCCTGCAATGGACCTGGGTCAAATTTAGTAGGACCTCCTTCAATACTTAACGGTATTGGATGGCGGGGGTCCAAACTCTTTGATCCCCTCATAAGTTAACTACTATTAATACTATAACCCGGCTATTTAGGACTGTATCCCTACTGACTCAGACTACTTAGCCGAGGGTAACGTCACCTCCAAAAGAGGGGCCTACCATAATATTGCATTAATAACTTAATTAATTATCTTCCAATAATCCACCATTATAGGATTGTATCCTTGCTGACTCAAACTACTGGGGTGAGGGTAACGTCACCTTCAAAAGAGGGGCCTACTACAATAACTAAGATAATCTCTTAATTATGTGCAAAAGTGCGGAAATAATCAAAGGTTACACTAGATACGAGTCGGAACCAAGTGATTCATCTTGTCTATCTGTTTTTCTTTTTATTTTTATTTTCAGCATTTTAGTTAGTTTTTATTTTTCTTAGTTTAAAACATTTTTCTAAAACTTTTTATTTTGATTAGACGTTGAGGATAAACCGGTACTAAAAGCTCTTGTGTCCTTGGACGACCTCGGTATCTTACCAACACTATACTACGCTCACAATGGGTGCACTTGCCCATATGTGTGTCTAGTGTTAGTAAATATCGTGTTTTATAAATTTAAAACTTGACTAAAAAGTGTTAAAGGGGCTTAAAATATACACCTAATATATATAACACTAGAATACGCATCATCCTTGCTTATCCAGCTACCAAAGGAAATCAACAACATCTTCAAATGCGGAATAATCCTAACATCTTTTAAAGTCCACGAACCGACTGATGTCTTCAAAACAATGTCACCATGCCCGCAACATCAAGTATCTCATCATTTGCAAATCTTACCTTTCAAAAGTCACCTTCTTTCAAATTCTATAATGCTTCACTACTGCGGGTAGCGTGAAACGGGGGCGTTGCTTAGTGTGAAGTAGGGGGTTCACCCGCCCCCAATGTATAACAACCCTCTTAAATTTTTCTGACGCCCTAATATATATTAAAATATTCCTATATGTCCTAAAATACACCCCGTCTGTGAAAACCAAGCCCAATATACGATATATCATTAAAAATTAAATAAAAACAAAGTTTTAGTGTCGCTCGCGGGCCGCGTAAGACAACACCTGGGTCTACGCGGGGCGCGACAGCCCTACAACAAGGCGCAGCCCTGAGCCGACACGTGTCATGATCCTGTCGACTCTAGTGGTGATGACCAATTAGGGCTATGGTCTACACCCCTACTACGCGGGCCGCGTAAGCCTTAGCCTAAGCTTACGCGGGACGCGAGAGACCCCAAATGCAGCCCTATAAATTGCAACGAAGGCCTTCAGTCTCAAATCGTTCATCTCTCGACTTTCTCTCTCAAATTATGAATAGTAGGCATAATTATCGGGTATAATACCCCCCCTAATTAACGAATTTCTACTCCGTTGTAACTTTTATAACCCCGGTTACGTATTAGATACGCTGCCCGATTGATCTAGGGTTCCGTAACGGCTGTCGAGGTTTTGCCTGACGTAGTCGTTGGAATTCCGTCTCGGGGAGGGTATTACTAATGTAAATATAAAGGGTTATTATACTAACGCGTGTGCATTGTGTAAATTATAGATAATCACCAGGAAACCTTAGAAGAAATCTAAGACAACAATGTGAGTAATCTACTTTTTGTAAACTGTTTTACAAAACCTTAAATGTTTTACAATGTGATTATGCAGTGATTAAGTCTTTATAGTTCTTCAATTACTGCCGATATGTTGGGGTTTTGTATACAAAATGTGGAACACGTTACCATTGGACAAAGAGTTAGCCAATGTGTAATATGACCCACCAGTCAGGATTGACAATACTGAATGAGTAATTGTGTAGAAATAAACAATGTGATAGCTCTCAATACTGTTAATGGATAAAACTCTTCTTGATTAAACTGGGATTCTGTAACACCTCGTAAAATCACGTCCAATGAAGTATTGACACATGTAATAAACCCTAATGAAGTCAAACATTGAATTCAAGGGACTAATTTTTCGAAAAATCGAAAACTTTGATTATGAAAGAACTGGAAGTATTATCATACCAAAAATAAGTTTCTAATTAACCTTTTATGGTTTTATATTCAAAAATGAGCCACTTGTTAATCAAGTGTAGCCGTTTGTGTAAATAATTGAAAGTTTGCGCAGAAAAGGGTTAAAAGCGTCAACAAGTAAATTCTTACCTCTGAGTGACCTTTTAACAAACCGAGAGCCTCATGATATTTGATTATACTCTCGGGAATGCCAATCATTGGCAATCCAAGGCTTTTAGGCCTAAAAGTGAAGTTACGCGCAACTTTTAATTATACCTCTGAATGACCTTTTATCGAACCCGAAGCATTATGATGTTTAATAATACATTCAAGAATGCCTAATATGGATTATATGAGGCTTCAATGATGTTAAATAATGAGTTACGCAAGTTTGCGCATTAGAAGGACCTAAAGCATCAAACTGCTAAAGAATACCGATTCGTATGTTATCGGACCTCCCGGAATATGAACATGAGTTATACGTACCTTAATTATCCTTCTCATAGCTTAGATATAGGCTTTGAGGTGTTTAGTGCGCAAAAATAAACTTTTAAGTCATGCAGGGACTAAAAGTGTCAAAAAGCGCACAAGTTTGCGTTTACGCGCATATCTTACATTCTGGATATTCCCGGACACCCAAAAATTTATGTAAGCACTAAAATATTTTATTTTAGTGTTTGGCTTGATAAAATTCCATTCGTCGCGTCGTTTGGATTGTTTTTCGCGCCTGTCCGTGTTTCGTCGTAATTAGCCGAACAACGTGACCATACGACCAAACGAACCGACATCCGGCATATTTTTGAGCATGTTTCATGTTCTCTATGCTTAGGCATCATTATAAAGCCTTAAAAATGGTTTAACGGGCCTTAGAGGTGTCGGAAATGACATTTGGAAGTTCAGGGGCCAAACATGTAAAGTTTGAAAGTTCTGGTGCTGGCCAAGGGCTTGCGCACCTCAACACTTTGGACCTTACGGTGCGCAAGCAAGTCCCAGATGCGGAAAATCGTCTGTTTGGCTGTTCCATCTTGTTGCACCGCCTCTAATTGCCCGTTTTCACTTCAAGGGCGACCCCTACTTGTTCCTTGGCCTTAGGGGCACTTGTAAATGATCTGGGATCCATGGTAGCATGAGTTGTCAACAATCTAAGGGATTAAAATCACTATATAAAGGCCCTTATGTTGCAACAATTGATCATACCATTCCATCTGCTTTTGAGGGACTCTCTGGAGCTCAAGATCAGACCCTAATCATCCTTAGTCTTAATTAAGACCTTGGTAAGTTTGCTTAACCTTCCTTAGTTAAGTTTTTACTTAGTTTAAGCTTAAAAGTCAAACCGTCGTAATTAACGGTTGACTTCGCGATTAATCATTAATGGTCCAGTGAATAATCGAATTGAAGGTAGTTATAAGTTGGTATTTATGTGGGTAATAAACCCTTAGAAGGGCATCCACTGATTCCCATCCTAACTAGATCAAATGTCGGGTCAAAGTTGTTTAGAAAAAGTCAACAGAAGCTTAATTTGCAAATTAACATGTAATTAGCAATGTAGAAGGCATGTAACCTATTTTATCACTCATATAACTTGGTAATAAGTATAAGAACTGATCTAAGCTTGTTTGATACGACAATTTTCTATTTAGACCCGGTTCGGAACCGAAAGTCGCAAAACTTTGACTTTTGCTTTGACTTCAGTTCTGACCCGATTTAGTAAGATTTGTAAATGCCTTAGAGCTTCCTTAGGACCAGGCTACATGATAGCATGACCCTCTGTGGTTGGATCGTTGATTGTCCGATTCGTTTACTCGTTTCCGTTAAATGCCTAATGATTGACCAATATGCCCTTTTGACAATAAAACGAGAATTTTGGAAATATGAAAGGACAATAATCCCTATTACTGATTTATAAAGTTGTTCCTAAAATTTTACATCAGTTGGAGGTCTAGATGAGGAGTTATGCTCATTAGCGTAATTATGACGCCTTTTAGTAATTAAAAGGCGCAATTAGCATAAAGCCTATCTAAACCCAAATTTGGACACTAAACCTTTTACCCACTGATGTAATATAATATTTTGAGATTTTTAAAGATTTTTAAAGATTTTTAATTATTTTTAAACTGATCAAAACCTAGGGTTATCGCCTTAATTCGGTAAATACCGAATATACCCTTTTCGGTCATAAAATGAGTTCTACATAGTATTTTGACACCAATCCAATTTCTACTGATTTTATATAATAAATAAAGTATTTTGAACTTTATAAACTGATCAGAAAACTCAGATTTCCGGTATAACCCAGAAATCGCTTAAAAAGGCTTTTAAAGCGTATTAAACGCATAGTTTGGGTTTTAAACCATTTTGCCATATAAGGCTTATTACCAACTGATATGACCCATTAAAATAAGTTATTTTACTGATGTATTCGGACCCGAATCTCAGAACTTCATTTAAACTCTTTTATAACCTTTAAAATGACCAAAATACCCCTACGGGGCTTATTTTGAGATTAAACTCGTTTTGGGCATAATGGAAGATATCCTACTGATATCACAACATGTTTAAGGCATATTAACTTAGGAAACCTATATATGACTCTCATGAATACCCGTTATGCATATTACGCGTTCGGTTCGGTTTATGTAACTAGTTTGCATAAATTAGCCGAAACGGGTCAAACCGTATCGATTTTATCTCAAAATCCTGAATGTGTATGAAATACCCATATTAAGCAAGTCTTCAAACTTGTCGGGCCTAAAACACATTCTACTCCGGTCTACGCTTAATCATGCGTTTGAACCGTATATTTCCTTAAGACTAACCGGTCTAAGCTAAGGCTTAATTAAAGACCCGTTAGCATTCTAATTGGTTATTTATACCATCATTCCAGACTAGAGCCTTCCGGTAAATTGTACCTACGCTTACTTAAGTGAATACGGCTGAGTTATTATAAATCTTGCTATTTAAGACAGGAGCTAGCTCAGGTAAATACTCTTAACTTATTTTCCCTATTACGGGCTTGGGATACGGTAATATAAATACCGCATGGTCAGGTATGGGATTCAAAGACCAATAAGTCGGGAAATCCAAATAACCTGTTTTAATTCGTATTGCTTGACTGAAACATTGGGGGTTAATACGACCGTGTCCTGGATATCCTTGACTCATTAAATGCAATGGCCACGACTTAAGCACGGGATGTAGGCATACACCTGACATATGCTATATGCTAATTAATTAATTATACCCAATAAGGGATTCCCAATAAGGGAATAGTGGTGTGTCGGTTAATCATGAACCGGCATAGATCCGGGCCCTGTATGTAGAGCAAGTTATGTAAAACTGATAACATGAAATATAGCTTGTCCCAAGTATACAAGGTTAATTTTGCCTCTGTGCATCTTAATCAAGTTATAAAAGATTAATTTTGCCTCTGTGCATTTTAATCAAAGTGTCAAAAATATTTTGTGCCTGGTGCATCTAAATCAATTTTCTTAAACTCTTTTCAAATGAGTCAGTTGAGTGTATTTACCAGTGAAAACTGACGTATTTTCAAAAGTCTAAGTGACAGGTACAAGTACGTAATAGGCTGGAAGCTGCTAAGGACGTTAATAAGGAATCTTGCAAGTTCTAGGCGTCTAAAGTCTGTTGAACAATATTTATGTTTTAAGATCCGCCTGTGGATCCTTTACTTTCCGTTGTAATACTTGATATTACTTTATATTCGGATTGTAATATATTCATCTTTTGCTTCCGCTGTGCATTTATATATTGTGTTGTTTGACTATAATGATATCAACTACGTCACGATACTCCCCACCGGTGACACGTGGAAAGTCGGGGTGTGACAGGTTGGTATCAGAGCCAACATTGAGTGAATTAAACACTAGCTTTTTGGTGTTTAATCTCAATGACACATTAGCACATTCTTTGACCTCCTGAGTCTAGACTTAACATAGGAATATTCTCAACCCTAATCTGGAAATTTTTGCTTCCAAATTTTTATATATACGTCGCCAAGCGAAGAAGCTGTAATAAGAATTCTCCACACCTGGAGCCTTGAAATGCTGAGCTTCGTACCGCGACCCGGATGAAACGTGCAACCAAGGAGAAAGCATTCAGGAATTTAATGAAGAAGAAACTCCTTTGCTGAAAATCGTTTCCTCAATAGTCCTTATAAGGACATATTTATCTTTTCAGTCCCTTCGAGGACAACACTATTCCTTTCAAGTCCCTCTTAGGGCAACTTTATACTTTTATTTTTATATAGTGGAATGATTAAGTTTAAACTTTCATTCTAAACACGAAATATGAAATAAGTGAAAAATAACATTTTTTTATAAGATCTACCATTATAATAAAATGGCAAAATCTAAAAAGGACAAGACCTAGCCTCGGGTCATATTAAGACCGGCCAAGATGGCAGTTCCTCAATTTAGATTCAGATCCTTATTAACATTCCTTTTTGCAAGATCTACCATTATAATAAAATGGCAAAATCTAAAAGGACAAGACCTAACCTCGGGTCATATTAAGACCGGCCAAGATGGCAGTTCCTCAATTTAGATTCAGATCCTCATTAACATTTCAAATTAGAAATTGTTCTGCGTTAATTATTAAAAAGAATCTTAAAGGTAAAACCTAGCCTAAATGTCAATGCTGACATGGTCAAGATGGTAAAACCTAGCCTAAACGTCAATGCAGACGTGGCCAAGATGGTAAAACCTAGCCTAAATGTCATTGCAGACATGGCCAAGACGGTAAAACCTATTCAAAAGATTCCTAACCCAATTTAATGATCTCTGAATCATGGGTTTAAATCATCAATTAGGATGATCATGTTTTGACCATACGTGGTAATATAATGCCTATGGGCCTTGCTCATTTCTACATGAGCCAAAATACAGTGGTAGCTATGACTCCCTGTCAGAAAAAGGTAATGAACTAGGTTCAAACCTCAAATGCTTTGATTCTCTGAAATCATAGCATATAATTTATATATGTCCTTGTGACTAAGCCTGTTGTGCTAATATACTTAAAGGCCTTGATTCTCTGAAATCATGGCTTATAATTTAAAATTGTCCTTGTGACTAGGCCTTTTGTGCTATTAAATAAAACTGTTATTGTTTCTTTGATTCTCTGAAATCATAAGCTTATAATTTATAAAAGTCCATGTGACCAGGCCATTGGGTGCCACTAATAAAACTGTTAATGTTTTATAATTAGGATAAATTATAATAGAAATCCTAAATATATATGATTAATAAATTAACCAATTATGGTCTCTGTTTACCATGGTTAATGAATTTCCCTAAGGGGCAATTCCGTAATAAACATTCCTTAGAAGGGAAGTGCCTACGAGCTATAGTTAATGTCCTCTGAGACTAAAGACAGTGGTAGCCTACAACTCCCTGTCAAGAAAAGGTAATGAACTTTAATTCAAACCTTAATGCCTCGATTCTCCGAAATCATGGCTTATAAATTAAACTTGTCTACGCGACTAGGCCATTTGTGCTATTATTAACTTGTAAATTAGGATTTATGATAAAAATCCTGAATAAAATAAATATCCTTCCTCCACTGCCAGTATGCATTTTAAAAAGAATCTTAAAGGTGAAACCTAACCTACGCGGCCAAGATGGTGAAACCTAATCAAGGGATTCAGATCCTTGTTAACACCTAAGAACGTGTTAGCACTCCTGACAAATGTGATTCGATAAAATCACAACAGTCATCCCTATATTGAATTTTTTTTTTAATTCCTAAATTGCCTTATGATCTAGAAATCATGGCTTATATCATCTTATAAGATGATCATATTATAAACATCCGTGAGTGATGAAGTGCCTACGGGCAAAATTTGTTGTCCGATAAGACAACGACAGTGGTAGTCTTTGACCCTGTCTAAAGATGTTGGAATACGTCCAAGCATAGTAGTCAGTAGGGTCCATACGATCTCGACTAATATCATCTGAAAGATGATCATACCATAAATATTCCTTAGGAAGGAAATGCCTACGGGCTATAATTAACGTCCTCCGAGACTAATGACAGTGGTAGCTTACAACTCCCTGTCAAGAAAAGATGTTTTGCCTATAGGCTATAATAAATTGTCCATCTGAGACATTGACATTGTGATCTTTATGATTCCTTGTCTAAGGTGGTGAGCTATGCTCAAGCCAAATAGTCAATATGATTAATGCAATCCTGACTTATATCATCTAAAATGATGAATCCATTGTAAACATCCATTAGTGATGTTTCGCCTACGGGCCATATTATATTGTCCATTGGTGACACAAACATTATGATCTCTATGATCCCCTGTTTAAGGTAGTGAGCTGCGCTCAAGCCTAATAGTCTATATGATCATTACGATCCTGACTAGTATCATCAGTATGATGATCATAAATTCATAATATCGACATCCCTAGTGATGAATCGCCTACGGGCTATACTGTATTCTACTGTCGATAAGACAAAATAGTGGTGATCTTTATGATCCCCTATTCAAAATGGTGGGATTATGCCCAGACCTAATAGTCAATATGATCGATGTGATCATAACTAATATCATTAGATACGAAAATTATAGATAGACATCCATTAGTGATGTTAATTGGTTTACCTTTCTGTCAAAAGAATCGCCTTTCAAGACGATGACAGTTGTAGTCTATGACTCCCTGTCCAAAGGTGAAGAACTATGTTCAAACATTAAAAATCCTGATCTAATAAGATTGCAGCCTAGGAATTGATGTCCTTGTGACAAATCCACAAGTTATATTTCAAGTCACCCATAACAAGCCTCCGTGCTATAATTCGTCGTTCGTGACAAGTTAACATACTAAATGTTAACATCCCTGGTGACAGGCCTTAGTGCCATATCCTATAACGTCCTAGAGACAAAGCCATTTGTGCCGTATCTAAATGTCATTACGACAAGGCCCTCGCGCTATATATTTACTTATGTCCTTCATGACTGGGCTTTATGCCATATCTTTCTACGTCCCTCGCGACAAGCTTCTATGCCATATATGTATATATATAACCAAAGTCATGTAAGGCTAGCCTTTGAGCTATTTATAATCGTCCTTGTGACAAGGACAGTTGTGACATTATGTTCCCCTGTCAAGCAGGTATTGGTCTCGCTCCAAACCTTGAATGCCATTAATAGACCTTTAAGTAAACCATAAGCTTAGCAAACTTTTGATTGCATACATAAGAACTTCAGATATTAAATATAAGGTATAATTTACCAAAGGAATCTTTAATGACCCTCTCTCCCATCCTCGGAGAAAATCCTTCCATCAGAATCTGAAGTACTCTTCCCCAGAAGGAGTACGACAATATATATTATTTTATTTTATTTTATTTTTCTCATTGTTTTCTATCGCCTGCGAATGCCAAACTATGTTTGATAAAAGTGCCATATGAGGATTGGCGTATCTTAGTGTGTACCATAGATTGCTTCCATGCCTGATCAGTATGGAGGTTTAATACATGGAACCCCTGAGATATCCCAATGGTCATATTGTACTAGAGTCGACTAGTAGTATTCAAAGAAGATATCCAGAATGGAATTGTCCAAGAAAATGTTCCCGATTAAGGAATTCGTGGACTAGTAACATAAAAGGTGTCACTTATTCGACACAAGCAATGATGGGTGAACTGGAGTCTGAGATATGGAAATCTCTGTGACCTCCTTGTATTTTGATTGCCTTCTCCTAAGACTACCCTGTCTACCTTCCGAGAGGCAAGTAGAGTTAAGATTAACATCCCGCTTTGGGTTAGAGTGTTGTGAAAATTCCATATTGATTTTGGAATAAACGAAACCCTGATTAAGAAAGTTTTAAGGCATAGGCTCATATAGCTTGACTCAATATTTTGAGGATGTTATGTTATTAAATAAGAAAGACGATTCATATCGTTGATATACTAATTACCGCAGCCCTAATTTAGGCAACAATTAAGAATCGCTATTACCTACCCAGGATCGTCGATTGGTTCGACTAGCTGTAAGGATTAGCTATTCTTTGAGATTAGTTAAGCAGTGGTTGGAATAACCATCTCACCATAAAATAAGTTTTTCTATAGCAATTATTATATAAGTATCAAGGATACTCCTTTTGAGACCTTGTATGGATGGAATGATAAACATCTATTGTTAAATCGAGAATTGGTAAGTCCAACTATCAGGATCTGAAAGTTGCCTGGGAAACAACAAATAAGATCATACAAATCCATAGTCGATTGTAAGCTGCCAGTATTCGGCAGAAAATCAAGGATTAATGAAAGTAGCAAACCTCCTGAATTCTTGTTAAGGAAGGGAGTGCCAAATTGTTAAAATTATCAGGCTAGTTAAGCTCTGAATATAGAGAATCATTCGAAGGAAATTGAATGTATCAAGATCAGGTAGCCTTTAAGCTAAAACCTATTTAAAGAGCTTGGCGGAGCTCACAATACATTGCACATCAGTGATTGAAGGATGTGTTTCGCCAATGAGTCAAGAAGCATTATCACAATATGATATGCAGATTTATGATATGATGAGCAACCTGTGATGATTAAGGATCGACAGGATTAGAAGCTCTAAAAAGATACATGTACCTATTATAAAGGTCAATTGGAATGCCTTAGAGGCCCAAAGGTACTGGGGAAGATTAAGCCCAATATAAGGCAGAAAATACTTCCTTTACTTTAACAAATCTCGAGGTCGAGATTTCTTTTAAGGGGGTGAGGATGTAACACCTCGTAAAATCACGTCCAATGAAGTATTGACACGTGTAATAAACCCTAATGAAGTCAAACATTGAATTCAAGGGACTAATTTTTCGAAAAATCGAAAACTTTGATTATGAAAGAACTGGAAGTATTATCATACCAAAAATAAGTTTCTAATTAACCTTTTATGGTTTTATATTCACAAATGAGCCACTTGTTAATCAAGTGTAGCCGTTTGTGTAAATAATTGAAAGTTTGCGCAGAAAAGGGTTAAAAGCGTCAACATGTAAATTCTTACCTCTGAGTGACCTTTTAACAAACCGAGAGCCTCATGATATTTGATTATACTCTCGGGAATGCCAATCATTGGCAATCCAAGGCTTTTATGCCTAAAAGTGAAGTTACGCGCAACTTTGCAACTATAAGGGACTAAAAGTGTCAATATGTTTAATTATACCTCTGAATGACCTTTTATCGAACCCGAAGCATTATGAAGTTTAATAATACTTTTAAGAATGCCTAATATGGATTATATGAGGCTTCAATGATGTTAAATAATGAGTTACGCAAGTTTGCGCATTAGAAGGACCTAAAGCGTCAAACTGCTAAAGAATACCGATTCGTATGTTATCGGACCTCCCGGAATATGACCATGAGTTATAAGTACCTTAATTATCCTTCTCATAGCTTAGATATAGGCTTTGAGGTGTTTAGTGCGCAAAAATAAACTTTTAAGTCATGCAGGGACTAAAAGTGTCAAAAAGCGCACAAGTTTGCGTTTACGCGCATATCTTACATTCTGGATATTCCCGGACACCCAAAAATTTATGTAAGCACTAAAATATTTTATTTTAGTGTTTGGCTTGATAAAATTCCATTCATCGCGTCGTTTGGATTGTTTTTCGCGCCTGTCCGTGTTTCGTCGTAATTAGCCGAACAACGTGACCATACGACCAAACGAACCGACATCCGGCATATTTTTGTGCATGTTTCATGTTCTCTATGCTTAGGCATCATTATAAAGCCTTAAAAATGGTTTAACGGGCCTTAGAGGTGTCGGAAATGACATTTGGAAGTTCAGGGGCCAAACATGTAAACTTTGAAAGTTCTGGTGCTGGCCAAGGGCTTGCGCACCTCAACACTTTGGACCTTACGGTGCGCAAGCAAGTCCCAGATGTGGAAAATCGTCTGTTTGGCTGTTCCAGCTTGTTGCACCGCCTCTAATTGCCCTTTTTCACTTCAAGGGCGACCCCTACTTGTTCCTAGGCCTTAGGGGCACTTGTAAATGATCTGGGATCCATGGTAGCATGAGTTGTCAACAATCTAAGGGATTAAAATCACTATATAAAGGCCCTTATGTTGCAACAATTGATCATACCATTTCATCTGCTTTTGAGGGACTCTCTGGAGCTCAAGATCAGACCCTAATCATCCTTAGTCTTAATTAAGACCTTGGTAAGTTTGCTTAACCTTCCTTAGTTAAGTTTTTACTTAGTTTAAGCTTAAAAGTTAAACCGTCGTAATTAACGGTTGACTTCGTGATTAATCATTAATGGTCCAGTGATTAATCGAATTGAAGGTAGTTATAAGTTGGTATTTATGTGGGTAATAAACCCTTAGAAGGGCATCCACTGATTCCCATCCTAACTAGATCAAATGTCGGGTCAAAGTTGTTTAGAAAAAGTCAACAGAAGCTTAATTTGCAAATTAACATGTAATTAGCAATGTAGAAGGCATGTAACCTATTTTATCACTCATATAACTTGGTAATAAGTATAAGAACTGATCTAAGCTTGTTTGATCCGACAATTTTCTATTTGGACCCGGTTCGGAACCGAAAGTCGCAAAACTTTGACTTTTGCTTTGACTTCAGTTCTGACCCGATTTAGTAAGATTTGTAAATGCCTTAGAGCTTCCTTAGGACCAGGCTACATGATAGCATGACCCTCTGTGGTTGGATCGTTGATTGTCCGATTCGTTTACTCATTAGCGTAATTATGACGCCTTTTAGTAATTAAAAGGCGCAATTAGCATAAAGCCTATCTAAACCCAAATTTTGACACTAAACCTTTTACCCACTGATGTAATATAATATTTTGAGATTTTAAAGATTTTTAATTATTTTTAAACTGATCAAAACCTAGGGTTATCGCCTTAATTCGGTAAATACCGAATATACCCTTTTCGGTCATAAAATGAGTTCTACATAGTATTTTGACAACAATCCAATTGCTACTGATTTTATATAATAAATAAAGTATTTTGAACTTTATAAACTGATCAGAAAACTCAGATTTCCGGTATAACCCGGAAATCGCTTAAAAAGGCTTTTAAAGCGTATTAAACGCATAGTTTGGGTTTAAAACCATTTTGCCATATAAGGCTTATTACCAACTGATATGACCCATTAAAATAAGTGATTTTACTGATGTATTCGGACCCGAATCTCAGAACTTCATTTAAACTCTTTTATAACCTTTAAAATGACCAAAATACCCCTACGGGGCTTATTTTGAGATTAAACTCGTTTTGGGCATAATGGAAGATATCCTACTGATATCACAACATGTTTAAGGCATATTAACTTAGGAAACCTATATATGACTCTCATGAATACCCGTTATGCATATTACGCGTTCGGTTCGGTTTATGTAACTAGTTTGCATAAGTTAGCCGAAACGGGTCAAACCGTATCGATTTTATCTCAAAATCCTGAATTAGTATGAAATACCCATATTAAGCAAGTCTTCAAACTTGTCGGGCCTAAAACACATTCTACTCCGGTCTTCGCTTAATCATGCGTTTGAACCGTATATTTCCTTAAGACTAACCGGTCTAAGCTAAGGCTTAATTAAAGACCCGTTAGCATTCTAATTGGTTATTTATACCATCATTCCAGACTAGAGCCTTCCGGTAAATTGTACCTACGCTTACTTAAGTGAATACGGCTGAGTTATTATAAATCTTGCTATTTAAGACAGGAGCTAGCTCAGGTAAATACTCTTAACTTATTTTCCCTATTACGGGCTTGGGATACGGTAATATAAATACCGCATGGTCAGGTATGGGATTCAAAGACCAATAAGTCGGGAAATCCAAATAACCTGTTTTAATTCGTGTTGCTTGACTGAAACATTGGGGGTTAATACGACCGTGTCCTGGATATCCTTGACTCATTAAATGCAATGGCCACGACTTAAGCACGGGGTGTAGGCATACACCTGACAGATGCTATATGCTAATTAATTAATTATACCCAATAAGGGATTCCCAATAAGGGAATAGTGGTGTGTCGGTTAATCATGAACCGGCATAGATCCGGGCCCCGTATGTAGAGCAAGTTATGTAAAACTGATAACATGAAATATAGCTTGTCCCAAGTATACAAGGTTAATTTTACCTCTGTGCATCTTAATCAAGTTATAAAAGATTAATTTTGCCTCTGTGCATTTTAATCAAAGTGTCAAAAATATTTTGTGCCTGGTGCATCTAAATCAATTTTCTTAAACTCTTTTCAAATGAGTTAGTTGAGTGTATTTACCAGTGAAAACTGACGTATTTTCAAAAGTCTAAGTGACAAGTACAAGTACGTAATAGGCTGGAAGCTGCTCAGGACGTTAATAAGGAATCTTGCAAGTTCTAGGCGTCTAAAGTCTGTTGAACAATATTTATGTTTTAAGATCCGCCTGTGGATCCTTTACTTTCCGTTGTAAGACTTGATATTACTTTATATTCGGATTGTAATATATTCATCTTTTGCTTCCGCTGTGCATTTATATATTGTGTTGTTTGACTATAATGATATCAACTACGTCACGATACTCCCCACCGGGCCCACCGGTGACACGTGGAAAGTCGGGGTGTGACAGATTCACTCACCAGTATTTCCCACTGACAAAATGTTTTAAACGCGTTTCAGGTAACAAAATGTGAAAGCCAACCAGAAGCCAGCTGGATAGCACTGAAGGCTTGGAAAAAGTGGCTATAAAAGTTACCTAAATAAAAGAAGATGTTTTATTCAATAAAATAGGGATTTTCCCTATGAAAATGTTTGTAATGAAAACTTGGGTTTTATCCCAATATGTTTAATATTATAAAAGTGTGGTATTTACTCTAATAAACATTTCCTAACTACGGTCCTGATGTAATTTCCGCTGCCAAAATGATAAACAAATGATACCACCAAAACTGGTCTCACGGCCGCCCGTTCCCGGGACAGATAGGGGGCGGGGGTTGCGACAGAAGGTGGTATCAGAGCTAAGCCACTGATTCAGCCACAGAAGTGTTCTGCTGACACTGAAATATTATTCAAATTGTTAGGAAATTAATTATGGAAATACGTGCATAATTGTATTTTATTGTTGTGTGTTATTTGACTATTTGTTAGTTTACAGTATGAGTGATCAAGGACCCTCAGACGCATATTGTCAGTTGTCCGATTCACCTAGGAGTGAAGGTACCTCTTCCTAGCCTGCCCTCTCTGGGTATTCAGCTGACCAGGAAGAAGGGATGTTTATCTTTAAGGCTCAGTATGAAGAGCCATTCCCTCAGAAAAAGAGAGGATGGTTCAGTAAGGGAGCGTTCGAGCGTAGGAAAAGAATGCGAAAGTTGCAACAGCAGAGAGTGCTAGCAGTCGCTAAGCGAGAGTCGGATGTCCATACACAGGATATGCTTAATAGGAGCTTAGCCAATTTTCATATCCTAGCAACAACAACTGCCGACCCAAACATGGAACAACTAGTAGCCCCACAACCCTTACCTTTGTTCCCCACTCAACCGATGGAGATAGAAAACAACCCCGAAAATCAAGTTCAAATGCATGATTCCAACCATGAGGAGATTCCTAGGATACCAGCCCCTAATCCCTTAGATCCAGATTATGATCCATGGTTTAATGATCATAGGGATTATGTGCCACGCTACCACGTAAACGACGAACCCATGCCAAATTTAGCAGCTTATCCAGGTCTGGACCCTCTAGATCCCTACTACTACGATAACGATGAATACATTAGGGAGATCTTAGAGAATCCGTACCCTCAGGAGGATCCCATGCCCCAGTACCAGCACCTGCACCCCCAATGAGTGCAGAAAATGTGCATGAGCTCCGAATTTTCGGAAAAGAGATTTTAGAGAATAGTGAAAGGATGAGGCAAGTAGGAGAGCGACTCGTCTGGAAGTACGACGAGCGCAATATGGATTACTGGATGAATCCAGATCAATGAAGGTGATGGTGGAGTTGGTAATAATAATAATAATATAATAATATATATATTTGTAATAATAATAATATATGCTGTAGTATAGACCACTTCGTGGTTAAGGATGCATGGTAGTATTGTAATTTTAATTCCAACTTTAGTGTGTATTAGACGCATACTATATAAGAAAGAGTAAAGTCGCAATGCTCGACGCTTTTGACCAATATGTGTGTTGTGTGATTGTTGCCTAAATTATTAATTATTTTGTGATATTAATAATTGGTAAATGTTTAAAATTCAGATGGACGACGAAGTAAAACAGGAAAACCAGAATAATGATAACCAGAGTAACAATAACCTGGATAACGATAACTCGAACAAAAACAATAATGGAAACCAAGTGGATAACAGTGCCATGCAACATATAGTGGCACAAGGGATAATAGATGCGATGCCATATATTATCAAAACGGTTAGGGAAGCCGAAAATAAAAGTAAGCATGATAGTAAACGACCTTCTGAACTTGAAAATAGCGTAAACAATGGACCCGTACTTCAAGTGCCCATTCCCAAAAGAAGAAGAACCATGTCTTACGGTTGTTCTTATAAAGAATTCTGGTCTTGTAAACCAATGGAATTCTCGGGCAATGAAGGGGCCGTTGCATCTTTACGCTAGATAGAAAAGACTGAGGCAGTCTTAAGGATAAGTAAATGCGCGAAAGAGGATAAGATAATGTTTACTTCCAATCTATTTAAGAATTCAGCACTAGAATGGTGGAACACTATCCTCCAGTCGAGGGGAAGTGATAGAACTTACAATATGGAATGGGAGGAGTTTAAAAACATGGTAGAAAAGAAATTCTGCCCTCCTAATGAAAAGGAACAGATAGAAAACAAATTCCTAAACCTTAGGATGATTGGGATACTACATTATTCTTCGAATATGCCTGAATAGTACCAACCCTTGCTTCACCAGAACCAGTATTAATCTCCCGTTACATCTGGGGATTAATTGGAGAGATTAGACATGTAGTCAAGACAGCTAGACCTCAAACCATAGAAGAAGCAGTAGAACTAGCCAACACCTTGACAGATGAATTAGTCCGTACACGAGAAGAGGATCAAAGGAGGAACCTAACCCAGAAGCTTACCCAAGAATTCCGTTCTGGAAATTCTAACCGTGGGAGAAATGTAGGTTCTACCTCTGCACCTTATTGTAAGTATTGCAAAAGGAAGCATTCAGGAAGATGCTCCATATACTGTAACTTTTGCAAAATATCGGGACACAAGGAGGAAGACTGCAGGAAAAAGCCTAACAACAGGATATGCTACAACTGCGGAGAACAAGGTCATATCAAGCCTAACTGTCCAAAGCTAGCTCCAGCTACGAACACCAAGAATACTAAAAATGCTAGATCATTTGTTCTGACTGCAGAAGAAGCGAAGATGATCCCGGATGTGATCGCCGGTACGTTTTTAGTTAATGGTGTTTTTGCTAAAGTATTATTTGACTCTGGTGCGAACCAAAGTTTTATTAATACTTCATTTTGCAAACTTCTTAATCAATCATTAACTAAACTCCCACACGAATGACTAGTAGAGACAGCAAATGGAGAAACTATTAATATTTCTGAAATCTTGCAAGGAGCAAGAATAGAAATTTTAAATCAGAAATTTATTACAAACCTTTACCCCATGAATCTGGCAGGATTTGATGTTGTGTTAGGAATAGATTGGTTAATAGCCAATAAAGCCAATATTTTATGTGATCAAAAGTCAATTCAAGTAAATTCACCAAGGGGTGAAAAGATCACAATTAAAGGAAATAAAACCTCTAAATCCACAAAATTCATCTCTGTGATGAAAACAACAAGTTATATAAGGAAATGGTCATTAGTGTATTTGATTTCTATAATCACTAACACTAAACGAAAAGAATTAAAGGATATTCCAGTAGTATCCCAGTTTTCAGATGTATTTCCAGAAGAGCTACCAGGGCAACCTCCAGACAGGGAAGTTGAATTCCGAATCCACTTAATACCAGGAACCGCACCAATTGCCAAAGCACCTTACCTTTTGGCACCCGCATAAATGCAGGAACTGAAGAAACCATTAGATGAATTATTGGAGAAGGGATTCATACAGCCAAGCTCATCGCCATGGGGAGCACCGATTTTATTCTTCAAAAAGAAGGACGGATCAATGCGTATGTGCATTGACTACCGTGAATTGAACAAGGTCACGATTAAGAATCGGTATCCATTACCAAGAATAGATGATCTGTTGATCAATTGCAAGGAGCACGATTTTTCTCTAAAATCGATTTAAGATCAGGATATCACCAATTAAAGGTACAGGAAGAGGACATTCCTAAGACCGCTTTCAGAACAAGGTATGGCCATTATGAATTTACTGTCATGCCATTTGGTTTAACCAATGCCCCAGCTGCATTTATGGACATGATGAACCGAATATGTAAAACATATTCGGATAAATTCATAATTGTCTTTATAGATGATATTCTTATTTATTCTAAAAGCAAAGAGGAACATGCAGCGCATCTGCACGCACTTCTAAGTTTACTAAGAAAAGAAAAGTTTTATGCTAAGTTTTCGAAGTGTGAGTTTTGGTTAGAACAGGTACAATTTCTTGGACATCTAGTTAATCATGAAGGAATTCATGTAGATCCCACCAAGATCGAGGCAATTACCAAGTGGAAAACCTCTGAGTCACCAACCGAGGTTAGAAGTTTCTTAGGATTAGTCGGTTATTATAGAAGGTTTATTCGAGATTTTTCTAGAATAGCCATTCCCTTAACTAAGTTAACCTGTAAATCCATTAAGTTTGAATGGGGACCAAAACAAGAAGAAGCCTTTAAAATTCTTAAGTAAAGATTAACCCATGCACCCATACTAGTGTTACCAGAAGGAACTGAAGATTTTGTAATCTATTGTGACGCTTCTAAGTTAGGTTATAGATGTGTGTTAATGCAACATCAAAAGGTTATAGCTTACGCCTCTAGGCAACTTAAGAGTCATGAAGAAAATTATTCAACCCATGATCTAGAGTTAGGAGCTATAATTTTTGCCCTTAAAATTTGGAGACATTACCTATACGGTAGTAAGTTTACCATATTCACCGACCATAAGAGTTTAAGGTATGTTTTTGGGAAAAAGGAATTAAATATGAGACAAAGACGCTGGATGGAGATACTTAGTGATTATGATTGTAATATCCAGTATCATGCAGGAAAGGCTAATGTAGTAGCTGATGCTTTAAGTCGAAAGTATCATGAAAAGCCAAAAAGTGTACGTTCTCTAAGTTAAATCTATAGGTAGATTTAAATGAACAGATTAGAAAAGCACAAGAATCAATAATCAAGGATGACACTGAAAAGTTAAAAGAAATGATTAAGGAATTAGAACAAGGAACAGATGGAATTTGGAGATTCCATAAGAAAAGAATGTGGATACCTAAATTAGGAAACCTACGCCACCGTATATTAGAAGAAGCCCATAAGTCTAAGTATACGATGCATCCTGGAAATGATAAGATGTATCAGGACTTAAAAAAGAATTTCTGGTGGATAGGAATGAAAAAGGATATAACAGCATATGTTGCAAAGTGTTTAACCTGTTCACAAGTCAAAGCTGAACATCAAAAACCCTCAGGTTTATTGCAACAGTTAGAAATACCTGTATGGAAATGGGAATTGATAACAATGGATTTTATTACTAAATTACCCAAAACAAGAAAAGGTAATGATACAATCTGGGTGATTATAGACAGGCTAACCAAGTCAGCTCATTTCCTACCAATGAAAGAAACTTTTAGTATGGAACAGTTAGCTAAATTATATGTAAATGAAATAGTCTCATTACATGGAATTCCTCTATCGATTGTTTCTGACAGAGATAGTCGTTTTACCTCTCATTTTTGGACAAGTTTCCAAAAAGCAATGGGAAACAAGTTGAATCTAAGCACCGCTTATCATCCTCAAACGGACGGACAAAGTGAAAGGACAATTCAGACATTGGAGGACATGCTTAGAGCTTGTGTAATTGATTTCGGAGGTAATTGGGACGATCATTTACCATTGATAGAATTTTCTTATAATAACAGTTATCATACAAGTATTAATGCTGCACCATTCGAAGCACTTTATGGACGAAAGTTCCGAACGCCAGTCTGTTGGGCAAAAATTGGAGAAAAGCAACTATCTGGACCCGAGATAGTACAAGAAACAACAGACAAGATTATTCAAGTCAAGGAACGACTGAAAACAGCATGTGATCGACAAAAGAGTTATGCTGATAACAGACGAAAGCCATTGGAATTTCAGGTCGGAGATAAAGTATTATTGAAAGTCTCTCCGTGGAAAGGAGTGGTAAGATTCATCAAAAGGGGAAAGTTAAAACCCAGGTATGTTGGACCTTTTGAAATTATTAGAAGAATAGGACCTGTAGCCTATCAGCTACAACTGCCAGAGGAAATGGCATGAATACATGATGTGTTTCATGTAGCTAATCTCAAGAAATGTTTAGCTGATGAATCACTGGTAGTACCTCTTAAGGATATAGAGGTAAATGAACAGTTAAAGTATGTAGAGAAGCCTCTACAGATTGAAGACATGAAAGTTAAGAACCTCAAGCACAAAAGATTAGTTCTGGTCAAAGTGAAATGGGACTCAAAAAGAGGACCAGAATACACATGGGAGCTTGAATCAGAAATTCAAATGATATATCCACACCTGTTCCAGTAGATCTCGAGGACGAGCTCTAAAACAAGGTGGGGAGGATATAACAACCCTCCTGAATTTTTCTAACGCCCTAATATATATTAAAATATTCCTATATATCCTAAAATACACCCCGTCTGTCAAAACTAAGCCCAATATACGATATATCATTAAAAATTAAACGAAAACAAAGTTTTTGTGTCGCTCGCGGGCCGCGTAAGACCACACCTGGGTCTACGCGGGCGTGACAGCCCTACAACGAGGCGCAACCCTGAGCAGACACGTGTTATGATCGTGTCGACTCTAGTGGTGATGACCAATAAGGGCTAAGTTCTACACCCCTACTACGCGGGCCGCGTAAGCCTTAGCCTAAGCTTACGCGGGGTGCGAGAGACCCCAAATGCAGCCCTATAAATTGCAACGAAGGCCTTCAGTCTCAAATCGTTCATCCCTCGACTTTCTCTCTCAAATTCTAAATAGTAGGCATAATTATCGGGTATAATACCCCCCTAATTAACGAAGTTCTGCTCCGTTGTAAGTATTATAACCCCGGTTACGTATTAGATACGCTGCCCGATTGATCAAGGGTTCCGTAACGGCTGTCGAGGTTTTGCCCGACGTAGTCGTTGGAATGCCGTCTCGGGGAGGGTATTACTAATGTAAATATAAAAGGTTATTATACTAACGCGTGTGCAATGTGTAAATTATAGATAATCGCCAGGAAACCTTAGAAGAAATCTAAGACAGCAATGTGAGTAATCTCCTTTTTGTAAACTGTTTTACAAAACCTTAAATGTTTTACAATGTGATTAAGCAGTGAATGAGTCTTTGTAGTTCTTCAATTACTGCCGGTATGTTGGGGTTTTGTATACAAAATGTGGAACACGTTACCATTGGACAAAGAGTTAGCCAATGTGTAATATGACCCACCAGTCAGGATTGACAATACTGAATGAGTAATTGTGTAGAAATAAACAATGTGATAGCTCTCAATACTGTTAATGGATAAAACTCTTCTTGATTAAACTGGGATTCACTCACCAGTATTTCCCACTAACAAAATGTTTTAAACGCGTTTCAGGTAACAAAATGTGAAAGCCAACTAGAAGCCAGCTGGACAGCACTGAAGGCTTGGAAAAAGTGGCTATAAAAGTTACCTAAATAAAAGAAGATGTTTTATTCAATAAAATAGGGATTTTCCCTATGAAAATTTTTGTAATGAAAACTTGGGTTTTATCCCAATATGTTTAATATTATAAAAGTGTGGTATTTACTCTCATAAACATTTCCTAACTACGGTCCTGATGTAATATCCGCTGCCAAAATGATAAACAAATGATACCACCAAAACTGGTCTCGCGGCCGCCCGTTCCCGGGACAGATAGGGGGCGGGGGTTGCGACACAATGTTTCGGTAAGAAATGTAAAATTTTCTATTTTTCGTCCGAAAATTTTAAAATTATATAGGATTGTCCCCCAATTATTTTGCCTAAATATTTACACATTATACAAATTAGGTCCCATGACTTTCCGCCCCCTCGGAACTTTTGGTCAAGCTCCGTCACTGGTGTGAAATGAAGCACAAGAATCCATGACCCATTAATCTACACTACTCTCAACACTACAAACTAATGCATCATCATCTTCATTGTGCTCTCATGTAGAGTTTATTTCTTTCTTTTGTTTCGAACACTTATTCCTAAAGTGTCCCACTTCAATGCAATTCCAACATACCACATCCTTTGGGGCCTTAGACACACTCCTCCTCTTGCCCTGACATTGGCCTATGTACTCCACAAAGAACTCGGAGACTCACCTAAACCACAACGTCGAGCATCCTCTCCCAAAATAAGATCCCGCATCTTCGCAAAGGTGAACTTACTCATTTCCGAAGTTCTAGTAGCAGCAGTTACAGTTTCGGCTAACTATCAAACAATGAGGATAATAACAGTAGGGTTGTACCTCATCATCAAACTTAATATTGACAGGCACTAAGCGAGATAAGATTGAGTTTAGGTTATTGGTGTGATTTGTCATCGAGTCACCCTCCTTTATCCTTGTATTCACAAGCTCTTGAATAAGATAAACCTAATTTACTGTAGAAGGCTTCTCATACATGATAGATAATGCTTACATCATACCTTTAGCTGAGGTCTCCATCTGGGTGTTATAAGAAACATTCTCTGACAGAGAAAGCGTTATCATTACTCTGGCTTTCTTATCCAACTTCACCCAATCTGCTTGTGACATATCTTTTGGCTTCTCATCCTCAAGCACTACATCTAAGTCTTTCTGACAAAGTAGTGCTGCAATCTGCATCTTCCCCCAACCAAACGTATTCCCATCAAACTTCTCTGTTATAACCTTTACGGCTACAGCCACGAAAATGACTAAACGAAACACTGGTTTTGGATAAATAGAGACAAATACAACAAATAATCTATTCATTGCCTAGTGGAATAACGAACTTAATAATCAAAACTGAAAATTTAAACTGAAACAATAAAACCTGACAAATGCGGTTGATTCTAGTTCTAGATTTCTATAGCCGGTCTCTTTGATTCAACCAAACTGTTCTTCTACAAAATAAATCTCTAATTTCAGCTTGGGACTGGTTGTTAAAGCTTTTGAAATTAACAAAAGCCAAAACTCCTTCTACTGGGTTGGGGCGACGGCGGCGGTTGACTTGGTGGCTGACGACGAAAAATTGAAGGTGGCGGTTCTCGTGTGATACCGATCAAGAGCCAAAGCTCTGATGCCAATTTTTAGGATCGTTAAGATTTGAACACACACACGAAATCAATAAATGACATGAGGATTTAAAGTGGTTCGGTCACCTAACATGTAAGACCCTTACAATCGTTGTATATTTTATATCATACCTTGCATATTTTTATAATATTGTCGTATTTATCAAAACATTGATTTAACGATGTTTCATAGACTCCAAAACATTCAACTAGTATTTACCAAAAAAAAAACACATCCAGCAGATGGTTATAATAGTTTTGCATAAGATTTCGTTACAAAAGAAACTAATATATTAGCGGAAGCTTTGTAGTTCATGTGTTCGGTTATCGTGTGCGCTTGATCCTCATCTGACATTTGGTATAAGTTACCTAAAGCCAAAACACTCAAACTTATTAGTTATGAGAATTAAAACATGTTTATACAAGTTTCTAGGATTCAAACAATGAACAACAAAATGCCAAATTTAGATGCTGTCGCGTGTCACGATGTCGTTCTCAAAACCTGTCGCGCCACTTGAGGTCTCCTTCGTCGTGTGGCGCGAGGAGTACACTTTTACAACAAGTTTTATTTTGAAACCTGCATTTTTCCAGCAATTCTTACTTTTACGAAAACAGCCATAACTTGCTCGTTATTGGTCCGTTTTGAGTCACGTTTCTACCTACGTGAACGTAATTCAATCCTCTATAATATAGAATCAAAATCCAACGTCTGAAGGAACAAATTTCTTAAATTTAGGCATTTGGTTTAGAATAGTTTCAAGTTATTTTGACCCGTTCGGAATTATGATCAATCAACTTCGTGTATAACTATCAATCTTCTATGAGAATGATACTTATGAACATATATATTTTCACAAAGCATTACATGTACAGTTTGTGCGCCGTTTTCTCGATGCATATCACTTATTTGACCCGTTTAACTATAGATAGTTAAACGAACATAACTAGAATTTATTCTAAAGAATTTCGCATCTTTTAGTCATACTCACTCCTGAGTTTTGACTTGTATTCAACGTTTCCATTTCTCGGTCAACGATTATAATGAATGTAAATTCTTAATCTGACATCATCTCGAAGTCTTTAATAATACAACCTTCCCGGTTCACAAAAAAACATCGATTTGACCCGTTTAGCTTGCTTAGCGACATCCATCGCTTTATATCACCAAAGTTTCATTTCTTTGGTTATTTTGACCCGTTTGGTTTGTTAGCGAAATCCATAGCTTTGTACAACCAAACATGTATAATTCGAGTCATTTTGACCCGTTTGAACATTATAGCGGAATCCACCACTTTTACCTTTGTACTTATCGCTATTCTCTAGTTATTCCGTTCGGTTAATACATACGGAAATCCTCCGTTTTAGTATCAACCAAATTTCATAACAATTCAATTTTCATTCAAGTAAATAAACATAAGATACTAGCGAAAATTTACGAAGCGTGTAGCCGCGTACCTTTCAAAGCTTTCCCTTTAAACGATTATCTGCTCCGCCTTGATTACTTGAGGATCCACCCAAATTGCCTATAGAATTAAATTTGTACATATCGCTTAGAACTCATATTTCAATATTCGACACACAATTCCTCTAACTAATCACTTAAGGGATTCTTTCATATTTCTCACTTATTTCAAGTTTAATTTAAGCATTTTGTCGAACATCTTGTGGGCGAAATTAGTATATTAACACTATCATGTTCAAGATCAGTGGCTGACCCAGGATTTTTTTTTCCACAGGGGTCCATTTTTTGTGCAAGAATTTTCACAACCAAATATTAAAATTTTCGGGTCGGTCATCGTAGTCGGGTCGGGTTAGGGCTAGGAAATAATATAGAAGCATTTAGTAGACATGAAACAACTACATTATTAAGAACCATTTTTAAGAATCAAGTTATCAAATTGTGGTAATTAATAAATTGCTTGAAACCAATAGTTACCTAAACAACACATGGAAAAATAAACTAAAAAATAAAAGATGTAAGACTCGAACTTGAGACCTAGTTGTTGGAACACAACGGGATTTACCACCATACCGTCTTTGTTTTTAATACTATGGGGTCCAACTAATTTATTTTATGGGGTTCTTGAAAAATTTAACATACCGGTTCTACTATTTTTTTAAACACATTGGGGTCCGTGGACCCCGACCCGCACCATATGGGTTCGCCCATGTTCATGATTAATAATTTTTACCCATGTTAAATCATGATATTCCAAATAACATGTCAAGAATATCATAACAACACTTGAACTTACATCATAACTATCAAGCAAAACTAAATCATCATTATGATTCAAGTGTTTTTCATTTTATTCACAAAACCCACATAACACCTATATGATTAACATTGAAATCACTAAGTTATGACATGAATTCATCAATTTCTTATCTATGACTTGTTCCTAGACTTGTAATCATCCTAATTTTTGCCATAACATCAATCAATCCTTCACTTATGAGAATTTATGAAAAATCAAACATCACCAAAGATTAATTTTAAACATACCTTGTGATCTTCTAAATATAGTGATCACGAATATCACTTGAATTCAATTCCTAACTTGATTTTTCTCTGAATTCTTGAAGGAATTTGATATTAGGGTTTTGAAGAACAAGAGCTCCTTGTTGCTCTGTTTTGGTCGACCAGAAGGAAGTGTTTGTTTCAAATTTATCATTGGTTTTTAAAACAACTTTTAAAAATGTGCAGGTTAGTCCCTTTAGTTTTTAAGTTATATAAAATGGTTAGAATCCCTTGATTCCCCATCTTTTTATAGCATATATGTAACTAGGTTAATTATTCTTAGTCTTATTTTCACTATTTTATTATCGATCTAACTAATTATACATGTATACACACATATATAGTTTATTATTTTCGGGGTGTTACATAACCTATGTCCTCTGTGCTGCAACTAGGGTTTATTTGTTATTCAGGTGCAAGGAATTACAAATACAATGATATGAACATATAGAGACTAATCTAGGGTTAGGAAACCTAATCCCCAAGTTAGGCCCAAGCCCACATACAGATAACCAGGGCCGACTAAATTAGAACCCTAATTTAACTGTCAAATAGAAGACGTGTGGGCCGACCCAAGGCTAGGGTTGGCTGCCCTCCCTTGATCGGGCCTCCAGACCAATTCGCCCGATAACTTTCACCATAAGAGAGAGTTGGTGGCTCACAATACTCGTCACCCTTGAGAAGTAATCACCAATGGATTCACCCCCTTCATACCCAGGTTCTCAACTCAAAGTGTCTTTTGAGGCCTTGGAGCTTAATAACCTTATTAATGAGTCTACTTGAAACCCCATCTTCAATATTTCCCACATTTCTTTAGCCAAGGATGCAACAAACACACACCATAGTCCCTATTTACACACCCTCGTATACGCCTCGTATAGGTCTATACGTCGCGTATAACCTTTTTCAATTTCCAAGAGAATTTTGATTATGTCATATTTTGTCTTATATGCCTCGTATATGCCTCGTATAGGCCTATATGGGGCGTATAGACGAAAAAGACCATTTTACCCGTGAGTTAGGCCTAGAATGGGGGTAAATTATTCTTTTTTGCCTCTCTTATATGCCTAGTATAGGCCTGTATGAAGCGTATGTATATAATGAGAATTACCATTTTACCCCTGAGTTAGGCCTAGACTGGGGGCAAAACAGGGCTATAATGGTCTTTTGGACCCCACTATACGCCCAATCTAGCCCTATATGCGGCATATTTTTAAAATTTTTTTGTTTTCTCTTTTTAATATCCATAACACTAATATTAATTATAAAAAACTCATATTAATATCAATAACACTAATATTAATTATGAAAAACTCATATTAATTATAATAACACTCATATTAATTATAAAAAATTCATATTAATATCAATAACACTAATATTAATTATGAAAAACTCATATTAATTATAATAACACTAATATTAATTATAAAAAACTCATATTAATAGCAATAACACTAATATTAATTGTGAAAATCTCATATTAATTTAAATAACACTAATATTAATTATAAAAAACTCATATTAATATCAATAACACTACTATTAATTATAAAAAACTCATATTAATTATAATAACTCTACTATTAATTATAAAAAAACTCATATTAATTATAATAACTCTAATATTAATTATAAAAAACTCATACTAATTATAATAACTCGTATAGGCCTGTAGGTGTAGTATAGGTCTCGCATAGGACTATAGGTGTGGTTTAGGTCTCATATAGGCCTATACAGGTGTTGTATCATATCATGTACTTGTTATTTTTATTTATTTAAAATAGAAAACTTGTTTTTGTATAAAAGTTTGCTAAAACCATTAATATTGTATAAACTGTTTGTTAAAAAAAAAAACCTTTTATACGCCCCATATAGGCCTATACGTGGCATATACGGGGCATGGGTCATATATGAGACCTATACGAGGGGTCCTATACGCCACGTATAGGCCTATACGAGGCATATAAGAGCAGTCAAACCAGAACTGACATGAGTCAGACACTGAATTTGATGTAACCTTATACGCCTCGTATAGGCCTATACGAGGCATATACAAGGCAAAGAGTGTTTAAATAGGCAGCTATGGTGTGTGGATAGTTTTAGCCTTTAGAAAACAGCTAATCATGGGCAGCTTGCTGAATTACTACCATTGCATGAGCATCTTTCTTTCGATTAGTTTTCTGTCAGGTTTGATCTGCATCAGCTTCATTTACACCATTCTCAACCCTCTCCCAAAGATCTCGAGATCTTAGTATTGTTTTCAGTTGAATGCTCCAATACTCATAACCTTCATCCTTAAACACAGGGAGCGGGGTAGGAGCCATTGGAAGTACATTCACTTGTTCAGCCATCTAAAAAATTGGAATGGATTCTCGCACACTCATGTTTCAATTGAGAGCACTTGACGGCTTTTATACCACAATTGTTGGTTTATAACAGTTATGAATCACTCAAACACGATAACAAAATAGACTAAAATGCTTGGCTCTTTATTCACTGAATTGAAAGTGCATACGTTGGAAAGGAAACTACTGCAACGGTACAAAAAAAGGAAAGCAACGGTTGCCCCGTAGGAGTAGGGCTACCTAACAACCTTGGGCAATATCCTTATTCAAATAAATTCAAATAACTAGGAGCCAGCTTAACAACCATGTATATGCAAATGATGACCTCGTACCGACTGATTTGTATAAGTCTTCAACATTACTTAATTTGTTGATATCATTAATGGCACAGATATATTTATTATGCTTAGAAGTCATTTATATAAGAGTGAGAGGCAAGCCATCCATCCAAAATAACCCAAGCTTCTTCAGGCTTGTATAAAGCAATTGAATGACCTGCAGCCTACATATACATAACAATTGCATACGTTAACGATACAAAGTTAGAAATAGAACTGAAATTTTTATACAAAGGAATTTTAATATTCATTTTTTTATTTTTATTTATTTATTTTTTTTAGCTCACACAAATAAATTTTCAATCCTGATTCAACAAGCTCAATACGATTACAAACTAATGGCAGGTAGGAAAAACAAGTTGCGCCGATACCCCCTTTTGAATAGCAAACCCTAACCTGCTAAACACAAAATTATAAGTAATTCAAATTCTTACCTTAACAGTTGCATACGTTAACGAGTATCCATTCTTTGCATATCTCATCCGATATCTACAAAAGAAGAGACAATGTCTAACTTGTATTAAAGCATGTCATTTCATGAACTATTAAGAAACTAACAATATATTTTTAAACTAGAAAAGCCACAAAATATATGTCACAATGAAACTGGAATTAGAATAAAAATTGGAACTGAAAAATTATTAATACTATATAGAAAGTAGATATTTGAGCTAACCCGGCAACTTGATCATTAACAAACCATGGGTTCCATGGGCTTTCAATTGGAAGATTGAGAGATGTTATCCATTGTTCTACCCCAATGTATGGGAAAGTGTAATCATGATCACCACTGTCAGATGAATTTTTTAGAGAATGTAAACATATAAGCTATCATAAATTTACTTGTCCATAGACTAAGTGATAACATTATACTAGTTGATATGTTACATTAAAAACCAATACGCAATACTTATTCGTAAATATGGGGGCTTTTCAGTGAACCACGACGCAAAATATATTTGTAAAATGCGGATTTTTTTAATGATGAAATGATACTCTTATGGGTAACAGTGCTCATGGTACCTAAGGATCAAAGCTTGACAGTTTCTTGAAAGAAGTTTTTTATGGTAGATGATGCTGCTCCAGATGTCATATGAGTAACACTCGTTGTCCTTTTTCTTGAAATTATAGTGGATCGTCTCATTGGTCATCTCAAAATATTTGATTGTTCCCTGCAGAAATAATAGAACATAAAAATTAAATTATGAGAGTTGAACCATGCTCGGATTTTTTTTTTTTTGTTCCGTTTTTTTTTTTTTTTTTCTTTTTATTTCTTTAATGTAAAACCCATTAGGGTTACAACAAAACAAACCCATAACAAAAAACAACAGCAGCAGACTGACGAACAATTGAACAAAAGTCAACAGCGGCGCCTCCACCCTCAGCGACCATCTCCGCTCGCTCCGGCCGTCCTCCTCCACTCCAGCTGAATAGCTGATAGCCGTCATCCTCCGGCCGTTCTTCACAGGTGTGTTAAATTAACCCATTGTGGCATTGATTTTTTGAGTTGAACAAATTGCTAAATAATGTCTTTTACTTTGGCATTATTTATTTGTTTATGTCATTTTTGAGTTCAAAATATAGTTAGGGAAATTTCTAGTTCTACACTGAATGCTTGTGTTACTCATTTTAATGCTGCTATACATATTGCTTAATGGTCCCAATGGTGTAAATTGAAATTGATGATGCTTTATATCATTTTTGAAACAAACAGAGGAAATAATAATGCTTTGAGCTTGAATATATAAATCCTTGTTAACAAATATTGGTTATGGTTGTTAGATCCTGTAAAATGTGTATGGATTGGTGGGAATCTCATATTCTTGTTGAGTACCCACTGGCAAAGCAAATAGGAAGATACTTCTTGCTTCTTTCTATTGTGATTCTAGTTAAATTATAAGTATGGGGATAGGGAACACACTATGAATGCTCTTAGAAGATGTAAATACTGGGGACATTACATTAGGAAGGTTGGATAGATGGTGGGCTGATGGATATTTAGGGGGAATTCCTTATCATAAAGGAAAAAGTGCCTACAAATGATGTAGATTTTTCTAGTGTTTTTGGATAATTTAATGTGTGTAATAAGTTGAATGAAAATAAACCATCCCACATTGTTTGAGCAAACAAAGATACAAATTTAAAGGAAGCAAGTACAAACAGAACATAACGATCATATAGATTTGACTATTATGTTTTGAACTTTACCCGATCGGAACCGTCGAACCGACCCGAAAATTTTAATGTCCGGTCTATGAAATTGAAGCATCTAAAAATAGTGAACCCATTAGAAAAAATTTCTGGATCCACCACTGTCGAAGGAGCAATCTTTAACGTTAAGTAAAGAAAAGTCCGCTCAATTTATATATTACATGACAAAAGATCAAATACAAAGAGTGTTATCGTGTTAAACATACGAAGTGAAGGTTTTGCTGAAAAAACGCGGTAATATTTTCGTAATTAAAACTCGTAGAGTAATTATCAAAATTACCCTACAAATTATCTTGTAGGTTAATTTTTTATTTTGTACGGTAATTTTGTAAAATGATCTTGTAGGGTAATTTTGATCTTGTAGCGTAATTTGTAATTTTATAGAGTGTCATAATTACTTTACAAACGATCTTTTAGGATAATTTTGATCTTATATGATAATTTTGTAAAGTATCATAGTTATTCTACACATGATCTTTGTAGGTGATTTTGATCTTGTAGGTAATTTTGATCTTATAGGGTAATTTTGTAGAGTATCATAATTACTCTACAAATGATCTTTTAAGGTAATTTTGATCTTTGTAGGGTAATTTTAATTTAGATATTTACCCTACGAGTAAATAATTACGAAAATGTTATCGCGTTTTTTTCAGAAAAAACCTTCACTTCATACGTTTTGTATGATAACACACTTTCTACGCAAACTTTACTCTACACTACATTGTAATATATACATAAACACAATTAACAAAAATCGTCATAAAAATTGGAGAAAGGTTTAGGATTACTTTTCTTTTCTTAAATTGTCAACGTTAGCTACAAAAGTATAAATATAATACCAATACATACTAAAACCTTTAATGATTGAGGCTCTAAAAATGTACTTTTGTGGAATCAGTCATGGAATTCTAGAAAAGTTGTACCGTGAAAAAAAAAATACTAAAAAAGGTTTCCTCTTATATTTTTTTTTTAAGGTAAACTTCATTAGAATGGTCGGTCTAAAAAAACGCAGGACCGCACCACAAACAATTACATTATATACAACGGGGACTTACACCACTCTCTCCATTCAAGGTTACAAAAATTCGACCTACTTTTTAACCAAAAGAAACTAAGAGCCTTAACCTCCCCGAAGATCTCCGAACTAAGACCTCTCCCATTGGAAAATATCTTCGTATTCCTCGCTTTCCAAATGCACCAACACGTAACCAAAACTATACCACAAACGACATCCTTAGCCTTCGAGTTCCCTTCAAAGCTTTTGTGAACCTCGAGCAAATCCAGAAAAGAAAAAGCGTATATAGGAGGAAGTTTAACCCACTCACTTAAAGAATTCCAAACCCGAATAGACGTAGTACAAGCCGTAAACAAGTGGTCCACAGATTCACTCGACTCCCCGCAAAGGACACACTCATCCGACCCGTTCAAAATGTTCCTCCTAACCACAGCTTGCTTCGACGGGATGGGATCTAGACTCGCCCTCCAAATGAAAATATTACACTTAGAAGGAATTCATTTGCATCCATTGACCGTGAAGACAACCTCCGAAGAAGGAGGCACCGCAGCCAAATCTTAAAAAGAACTAATCGACAACCTGCCATTGCTAGCTGGAGCCCATCGCCACCTATCTCGCTGTTGAGAACAGACCACGCCCGACAGACACACGAGGCAGTGATCAAGCTCAACCACCTCAACCTGGGTAACCGGGCTCCTGGACCAAGCCCAAGACAGCGAACCAACCCCCTCACCCGACGGTAACCTATCGCAAACCCAACATCTTTTATATTTTTCAAGCGCGAATAAATTTGGCCACTTATACATTAGAGGGGTATCCCCAAACCACCAATCAATCCAAGAACGAGTACTAGAACCATCCCCTGCCACCCCTTTGATGTAGCTATGAATTCTTCTACCTTTCAGAAGCACTTTTGACTCTAATCTAGCTATGTTTTTCCAAACTCCAGACATACCGGATTTAGAGGGCAAAACCGACCACTTCCTATTGTTTCCGTGACACGCCAAAACCACTTTCCTCCAGAGACTATCAACTTCCACCCTATATCTCCACACCCACTTGGACAAAAGCGCCTCATTCATAGTTTTGAGTTTGCAAATGCCGAGCCCACCAGAATTTTTTTGGAGAAGAGACTTTATCCCAGGCTACCCAATGGGTTTTCCTATTGCCTTCCGACCCTCCCCACAGGAAGTTCCTCATGAGAGACTCCAACTTATCAATCACTTTACATGGCGCCTTAAAGATAGAAGGTAATAAATCAGAAGGCTAACAAGGACCGACTTAACAAGCACCACCCCAACTTATCAATCCTCTTACATGTAAAGGTGATCTTTAATCATAACGAAAGAGATGAAAATGTTTGTACTTGGAAGAACATTCTCATAAATAAATTATAAAAGAAGTAATTACGGATTTCTTTTCTAAGATTTTCTACATGATTATTCAATTTATATATGTGTTGTATACATAAGTATAATATAGTGCTAGACATAAAATTCATAATATAAATGTTGAATTTGTAAATAAACTAGTATTTAGAATCCACGCTTTGTGGGACCTAATAAACAAAAAGTAGACGTAAAACGTTAAACCACGCATGCGTGTTGCTACATGCAAACTCTCAAAAGCTAGACCGATACGTCAAACATAGAAAATAGTAACCAAGTGTATTTAGGACCCGCGCATTGTGACAAGGTTGTTAAACCAAAAAAATTAAAAATAAACGTAAAAATGTTAAAGCACTCATGCACATTATTAACTTGCAAATTTAGACTGAAACGTAAAATATTATTGTAAACAAATAACCAAGTTGCAACATTAAAAAAAGACCATGCAAAAAGGAAATAAAATACTTGAACTCAAATAATAATAACCGTAATAAATCTATATCTATACATCTATACTATATAATAAAAGAAACCATTTTGAGGACACTTGTCATTATATTAGGCCATGTCTAATGGATAATTATTATTTTAGTTTAATCTTTTCTAATTAATTATAGATAATCCTTCTACTAAATATTATTTATTTAATTATTACTTTTATATTTATCTATTTACTTCAAATTCAAATTTAGTTATCTAATTTGATATTAGAGTAAATTACGATTTTGGCCCCTGTGGTTATATCACTTTTAGCCTTTTAGCAAAAAATGAATTTTTTAACATCTAAGCTCTAAACGTATTTTTTCTAACTCTTTTGGACCTCAACGTCTTTTTTTCTAACCCTTTTATTAAACTAAAGTAGTTAAAAAAAAGGGTAATTGCACGGTACCCCTGACCGCGGAAGGGATCTCCCTTCCCAGTTCATCACCCGACAAGGATCCCTGGCGGCAAATACCCATAGCCATCAAAGAGGGGTAAGAAACATGTTTCGAACCCGAGACCTCGAGTGTCCTCGGTCCGGCTTTAAAGCGGGTGTCGGTGGCCACCAAAGTGGCACTAATGGGAATTGAACTTGGGTCTCCATTGGAGAATCCAAGTCACTCCACCACTAGGCCACTTGTGGTGGTTAAACTAAAGTAGTTAAGGGTAGAACTTATTTCAAAAATGTTTATAAAGGGTAAACAAAAACATTAATCAATGTTTATTGGTTCTATACTTTTATTTTCGTGTTCAACTCTCAACTCAAATACGGTATTCACTATGTTTACGTGACATTTATAAGAAACATCACCGCAATCACCCCATCCATCATATATTGAGTATATTAGTTCGTTTTTTTAAAGATATATTTTTTTATTAAATCCATTCAACCAGTGTAATAAAAGAGGTTTTTTAAAGATATAATATTTTTATTATTTACTATACAAAATTGCATTTATGCAACTCGTGTAATACACCAGGTTTTTAAAAATATAACTTTTTATTATTATTTGGTATATAAAATTAGATTTATTCAATCCGTATAATACACAGGGTTTATAAATATATAACAAGATATAACTTTTTATTGATTGATATATAAAATTACATGTGCTCAACCCATACAATACATGAGGTTCTTAAAAATGTAACTTTTTCATTATTTAATATATAAAATTAAATTTACTCAACCCGTACAATACACGGGGTTCTTAAAGATATAATTTTTTTTATTTAATATATAAAATTACATTTATTCAACCCATGTAATAAAAGAGGTTTTAAAAGATATATTGTTTTATTATTTGGTATATAAAATTAAATTTATTCATCCCGTGTAATAAACAAGGTTTTTAAAGATGTATTTTTTATTTATTTGGTATATAAAATTACATTTATTCAACCCGTGTATTACACGGGTTCTAACCTAGTACTAGTATTAATTAAACAAAACAAACCATCGCCACGTGGGAGCCTCTTACTCCACCTTGATTGTATTTAGGCGGTAAAACTTTTTTCCTCTTACCAATACCTCTTATTTCCCTGTCCTTTTCAGACGTATTATTTTGGCTACTCGATATGGGGTTCGTCCCCGGTCCGTCTTGGTTCGGCGACGGGGTGAACACCGTGCCGCCACCCCCCCCCCCCCCCCGCGTCCCGTCGTCCTCGTCCACTTCTTGCCGTTTGCGATGGTCCAAAAAAGGTGGGGCCCAACCAAAAGTAACCGTTGAAAAAAAAAATAATTTCTAATTAAAATTAAATTTTCAAACGGCCATAATTCAAAAAATCCCACAATTCACTTCCATTTTTATAAATACTCACCTCTTTAACCAATTTTTTCATAACTTTTCATCCTCTATCACCCCATCTCTCTCACATTTATTACCACTCTTCCCTTTTTTATAAAAACTCATCATATTTTATACCATTTTTTACCCGCTACCACCCCATCTCTCGCTCAAAAATTATCATGTCTTCACCTTCTCCCATTTCTTCAATTTCTTCTATGTCTTCATCGTCTTCGTCTGCATGGTATTCATCATCTTCGGAAGAGGATGGTATTATGCACAACATGATTATGAACGCGGCTCAGGTCTTCATGGCGGCTGATGAAGGGTCGTCCCAACGGCTAACTAGACGAGCAAAATATAACCGAGACCAAGAAGGTATTTTACTTTTTTTTCCTTATGTTTTACATAGATTTGAAAATGTATTTTATAATTAATTTCATTTATGTTTCGCTTTAAATTTATAGCCGGCCACGATAAACTACTAGCCGATTATTTTGCCGACGAACCCGTGTACCCAGCCGAGATTTTTCGACGTCGCTTCCGCATGAGTCGTCCACTGTTTTTACGTATTGCAGGCGACATGGCCCAGTCTGATCCGTTTTTTACATTGTGAAACGACGCTAGGGGGCAAAGGGGTTTCAGTAATTTACAAAAATGTACGTCGGCCATTCGCCAACTTGCGTACGTTACGCACCCGATGCATTAGACGAGTATATTAGGATATCTGAAAGAACTGCACGTCGATGTTTGCACAAGTTTTGCGAATGGGTTGTCAAATTTTATAGCAAGCGATATCTGCGGAAACCAAATGCAAACGACGTTCAAAAATTATATCAAGCACACGAACAGAGACATGGTTTCCCAGGAATGCTCGGAAGCATTGATTGCATGCACTAGTCGTGGCAGAACTGCCCAGTTTCCTGGCAAGGTCAGTATACTAGGGGAGATCATAGACATATGACTATTATTCTAGAGGCGGTTGCGTCACATGATCTCTGGATTTGGCATGCTTTTTTTGGTCTACCTGGTTCGCTCAATGACCTTAACATCATATACCAGTCACAGATATTTGAGGTTGTAGTGGCGGGTACAGGTCCAGACACAAGCTTACAGTGTCGGGGGTGGAATACAGGCAAGGTTACTACCTAGCCGATGGGATATACCCAAAGTACTCGACAATTGTTAAAACTATTCCGCACCCGACAGACGACAAAAGAAAAAAGTTTGCGAAGTTTCAAGAGGGTGCGAGAAAAGATATTGAACGGGCTTTTGGTGTTCTACAAAAAAAAATGGCACATCATTGAACATCCAGCACGTTCGCAAACACCAAAGAGGTTACGACACATTATGTACGCTTGTATCATCCTTCATAACATGGTCATTTAAGACGAAGGTAGAGCGATATGCGAGTACGACGAAAACGCGTCTACTGGAAATTCTGTTCCAGTTAGTGTGGAAGAACAAGATTTGAACATGTTCGTTCTATGTAATGAGTACACACATCATAACCTACAAGCGGACTTGGTGGAGTACATTTGGAACAACGCTCAAAACGAACCCGGCCACGACATGGAAGACGAAGACTAGTAGCTTATTTTAACATATTAGGATATTTTTAAGTTTATTTTTTTAAGTTTATTTTTTTTAAGTTTATGTTTTTTTTAAATTTATTTTTTTTAAGTTTAATTTTTTTTTTTAAGTTTATGTAATGTTTTTTAATATTAATGAAAATATTTTGTTACTTTATTTGTTAATTGTTAAAAAAAAAGTTGAAGATTAAAAAAAAAACATAAAAGTGGCGGAGGACTATGACTAGGACCATCCTCCCATGCCCTCTAGTTTTGGAGGATGGACCATCCTTGGGAGGACTATGACGTGGCGCCTACGTGGCGGATCATCCTCCAAGGATAGTCCATCACCATACCAAGTAGCCTTATAAACCCTAATTCTCATCTATGACCTGTCTCTCATATATCTTCGATTCATCTCAGGGAATCTCATCTATCTCCACTCCTTTCACAAACACTAAATCTATACTAGGCGTGTCCTTCTCTTAGAGACACTCAGATTCGTTTTTTTTGTTTATGTGATCTGAAGCAACAAGGTATGGTTTCTTCAAACACTAAAATTTATTGTTATTTGTCTAAGCTTGAAGATCTACCATCTATTTTTTCGATCAAATCCAAAAGGTAGGTGTCTCTCCATCGAGTGTGAAGTATCCAAGTAAACTACATGGGAAGCTTGTATTTTTGGAAGAGAAAGTGACGGGGATAGCGTATAGAATGAAAGTATTTAGGGTTTAGGGAGTAAAAGTAGTCACATGATGTTGTTAATGCACTTTGGGTGATAAGTGCATGCTTTCCAATTGTTAGGGTCTTTATTGTACATGTCTTGAAACTTAGTCCAAGGTTTATCCTTGGACAATTTGTCCAAGTTTGTGTCTAGACTTTTGTCAGGGGTTTGGTTTTTGTGTAGATTATTTTGTCCGGGTTTTAGTCCCTAGTCTATATATATGTGTTGTATAGGATTAGGGCAAGGATCTACGAAGAAGCTTTGTGCACATCTCCTAACTTATTGTTCCTCCTGGTGTGCACATCCTAGAGAGAGAGAGAATATGTGTTAGTGAGAGAAAGCTAGGGTTTAGATCTTTGTGATCTAAACCAGCTTGTAGATGATGTATACTCCTTTGGTTTGTGTAATCTGTGATGACTGATTCAATAATAAAGGGTTCATCTTCTACATCTTTCTATCTTTGGTGTTTATGATTGTTCTTCATGTCTTGAATCAAGTGCAATGTTGATGTTCGTCATCGATCTGGTGCTTTAATAGTGGTATCAGAGCTTGGTTACCGATTCAGAATGGTCTAACCGCCTTCCGAATCACCATTGCTCTTGATTTGATGTTTGTTTCCGCCAAACATCTTGAAGACGTGAAGATTTTGGTCCAGATATGAAGAAATTCGAGCTGTGTTGGAGAGAACTGCTGGGTTTTTGGAGATCTAGGGTTTTGATCTAAAAAGGATTGTCCGAGTTTAGTTTTTCGTGTTTGGGTTTCCGGGGTATTGGTGAACCAGTGTGAAGTCACACTGGGGAGATAATCCGGAAGCTGGTTACTCAAGCTTGTCCGAGTTTTACACTTGTCCAAGTTTTTCCTTTTCTGGTATAAAATGTCAGAGTTTCTCCATAAAATCTTGGTCCGAGTTTCATGTTTGATAGTTGTCCAAGTTTAAAACTCTTTCTTGGTCCGAGTATAAGGTATTTTGGTTCAAGTTTAAAACTCTTTCTTAGTTGTCCAAGTTCAAAACTCTTTTTTGGTCCAAGTTTAAAACTCTTTCCTGTTTAAAACTCTTTCATGTTTGATAGTTGTCCAAGTTTAAAACTCTTTCTTGGTCCAAGTTTAAAACTCTTTCTTAGTTGTCCAAGTTTAAAACTCTTTCTTGGTCCAAGTTTAAAACTCTTTCCTGTTTAAAACTCTTTCCTGTTTGATAGTTGTCCAAGTTTAAAAGTCTTTCTTGGTCCGAGTATAAGGTATTTTGGTCCGAGTATAAGGTATTTTGGTCCGAGTTTCTTCTTAGTCTATCTCCGAGTTTTCAAAACCAACTTTCAGTTCCGAGTTTTAGCAGGTCCGGATTTTAGTAATCAGTTTAGCAGGTCCGGGTTTTGCTTGGATTTGTTCCGAGTTTTTAATGATAGTGGATATATTCCGAGTTTGTAATCTTCGATTTTACACCTGTTCCGAGTTTTCTCTGCATGTAAAGGGTCCAATTTTCTTGGTATTAGTGCGAGTAACTTTACTTGTTCCGAGTTTTCTCTGCATGCAAACAGGTCCGAGTCTTGAATGTTATGAATTTTAATCAGTTCCGAGTTTCGGTTCAATTCCGAGTTTCTTTAACCGTATCCGAGTTTTGGTCAAGTTCAGTTCCGAGTTCTGTAAATCCATTCAGGTCCGAGTTTTTGGTCCAAATTCAGGTCCGGGTTTTAGTAACTATTCAGGTCCGAGTTTTTGGTCAAATTCAGATCCGAGTTTTGTTAAAAGTCGGTTCCGAGTTATTCAAAACCAACTTTCAAAACCAATTTTATTTGTTCCGAATTTCTTTGTACTCTAAGTATTGTTCCGATGATCTGATTCGAGGTTTCAAGAGCTTTCAGGTTTTACGAGTTCCGAATTTTCTAGAATTACGGGTTACCTGGGGTACCGGATTTTTAACTAAGTTTAGAAGCTTGTGTAGTTCGGAAGTTTCGAGTTGTGCATGTTCCGAGTTTTTCTAGTTATTCCAGGTTACCTGGGGTACCGGATAACTAACTAAGAGTCAGAATTATGTGTAGTTTGGAAACTTGAAGTCGGTTTCGGATTATCGAAAAGTTTTATGGTACTTATGTTGTCCGGATCAAGTGAGGAGGTGAAGAGAGTAAGACTTGTTTGGACTTTTGTATTGTTTACAAAGAAAAAAGGGGAGTAAAAATTTCCTATTTTCTTCGTAAATATAAAGCTTGTGCGTGAAATAGCTCGTGTGTGATGGTGTTTTGTCACGTGTGGTTATGTTATTAATCAAGTGTTGACGTGATGAAGTTGAATTCTCGATTGACGACTAGTTGAAGATTGAGCCTTATTAAGTTGCTGTTTAGAGTAGAGAAGATTAGTTCTGGTCTCGAAATAATGTGGGGCTTCATGATTTGAGGGGAAGGTCGGAGATGAAAGCCATCGGGGATTCAGCGGATTTGTGAAGATAGGAGATTGATCATGAGGATACATGACGAGATGAGATCATACATGAAGGGTTGAAGACTTTTGATTAATATGGTGGATGTACTTTTACAAAGTTCAGTTTGTTATTAACTTATCGAACCAAACTTCATGTCTTTGCGGAATTTGAAGTGTTTGATGTTGGGCATTGGAAATCCGACGTTTCGTTCTGCTACCGGTTAGGTTTGAAGATTAATGTATCGAGCGATATTCCTACATGTGGTTGTAGGTCGGTTCGCGTTAACTTGATTCGGGAGTAGTTTGAGGGGGAGGATCTACAGTGTTTGATGTTGGATTCTTCGGGTTTCTCAAAGCGGCCTTAAGTGATCGTCAGCAAGTCTTTTATTAGAAGGGTTGAAGATCGTTGTGCTCTACCAGAAAGATCAAGTCTCAGCCAAAGTTGAAAGCAGCCATGATATCATCAGTCAAGGGGGAGTCTGTAAGTGCAGTATCCGGTGACTAAGATATCAGTGTTAGACAGAACTGATTGCAACAGTTAAGGGGGAGACTGTAAGTGAAGTTCCTGCAGGGTAACTGTCGCTTATCAGTTCTGGTCAACCAAAGCAGAAGTCCAAGTTAAAGTCAACAATAATGAAGAATTCAAGACCACATGAAGACCATGCACTGATCAAGGGGGAGTTTGTTAATGCACTTTAGGTGATAAGTGCATGCTTTCCAATTGTTAGGGTCTTTATTGTACATGTCTTGAAACTTAGTCCAAGGTTTATCCTTGGACAATTTGTCCAAGTTTATGTCTAGACTTTTGTCAGGGGTTTGGTTTTTGTGTAGATTATTTTGTCCGGGTTTGAAGGGGTATGGTCCCAAATATCGCGTCAGCACGACCGCGAATGACCATTACCCTCATTAAAAACCCCCAACAGCAATTAAACTCTCCAGTGTCCGCGTAGACACACGCGAACACTGCGGTCCAATCTGTCCATTGATGAGAAGACTTACCTTAGGGATGGAAACTAATGTTACGCATAGCGATGCGGCCTCGCACCGCATCCTATGAACATTTTCGTCACGAAAAGGGATCTGGACAACAGTAACAGTCACTCAACAGGCGATGCGGCACAACACCGCATCCCGCGCAAATCATGGATGGAACAACCAATGCGGGAACAACATCAATGACCGCAAGCAGCGAAGCGGCTTGGCACCGCATCCTGCCTACAAGGCAAGTGGGTCTGACACCACAGTGCAAGTGGCACTGGGAACAGTCGCCTACTAGCCACGTATGAACAACAGTCTGACACCACAGCCGGACGTGGCATCACCACAGCATCCGACAGGTCTGACACACCTGCAAATAGCTGTGCGATGTCAGACTAACTACTCAACTACCCTCCTTCACTCCTCGGCTATAAATACTCACCCCAAACCAGGTTTGAGGTATCACTTTCGAACTCTCTCAATACTACTACTATCATACTTTGCTTCCCAAGCAACTTACTGATTCTCACGCCGGAGAGTGGTAACAAGGAGCACCCCCCACCCCATCCTCCTTGTTACGAGTCACGGTTTGTTTCCTTGTGCAGGAAACCCACCACCAGACGATCCAGCCAACGGTCCTCGGAAAGAAGGGATTAACCCTCTTGACGAGATCAGTGAGTTAACCCTACCCGGTTAACCATTGTTTCATCATTGGCGCCCACCGCTACTCTTAGCACTTTTTTCCAATCATCCTTTTCTTTCCAAAGATGTCTGATCGTCAAAACAACACTACCGGGGATAACTTAAACCCCGCAAACCAAGGGCCTGCGGGAACCATTCCCCTAGGCCCAAATGCCGAACACATTGGCACATCAGCGCAAGGGGGCGCATCCCTTACGTTTGGACACGATCTGTCACAATACGCTGCTGTCATACCTCCAGGCATGAACCCTCATACCTGGTATGACCAACAAGCGGCCCTTCTGGCCGCAACATACAACAGAGCGTGTGCAGACGAACAAGGAGGTATCGGACCTACCCCGATGCCACGTACACCTGCCGGTCGTGTTTTACGATACGACGACAGGGCCCCCACACATCCAGCCTCCAGAAGCAGACAGGAGGACCGCGGCTCCTCCTATTGTGATGTCCGCACAATCAATGAGGACGATTCCTCATACGGGTCCCGCCGCAGGGACTCCGTACATAGCCGTTTAGGCTCTCAAGAAGAAAGAAGGCGGCAGTCTACAATGCGCCGCAACACAAACATTCATAGTCGTTTGGGACCACAGTCCCACCATGAAGGGTATGGCCATACTGATCCAGATGACAGTACATACCGCGGAGAGTCCCATTCCACCAACAGTAGACCGGGCGGACGCAACTATGTTCCTCCCAATCAACCCCGCAACACATATCTCCGCGCTGCAAAGCGCAACCAGGGCAAACCTTATAGGCCGAAATCTGCGGCCGAAAACTCTAAGTTTGTCCCGGAGATCGCCAACGCCGATGTCACTACCACAAAATTCCCATTGAACATTGAGAAATACAACGGCTCGACCGACCCAGATGATCACAACAACATCTTCGTCGGCGCTGGTTGCAACGGTAAGTGGGACGAACCTACCTGGTGCCATTTTTTCCCACAGACCCTAACAGGTCTGGCCAGGGCATGGTTCGATTCTCTCCCACCAGGGTCACTAACCTCTTTCGAGGACTTACAACAAAAGTTCCTCGCGCACTTTAGCCAGCAACGACGCCATGAACGTGATTCAATGGACGTCATGAACATCTGGCGCAGACACAACGAATCACTTGACGCATTCGTTGTCTGTTATAATAAAGAGATCCTAGAAATAGGCGACGTTGACAACCAGATGGCACGTAACCATTTCATTGTTGCAGTCAAAGACGAACAAATGGTTATGAATATTTCTGGCGGTAACGGCTTGCCTAAAAAGTGGGAAGATGTCATGGCTAAGGTCAAAACATATGCCCAAACTCAGCGGTCTCTCAGACCGCACATGTCAAAGGCACAACCCCTAGTGGAAGGCCAGTCTTCCCGCCAAGAATCCAAGCGCAGCAATAAGCGCAACAGGGACACATGGAATCGCGACAGCGATTCCAAGCCATATGTTCCCCGGAACAACCAGCCCGACGCAAGGGCTACAATCAACGCCCAATGAGAAAACCGGGCGTCAAAGAAAGAGTCTCGGGACCGCAGCTGGACTGAAATCAACCAGTCGCCAAGCGACGTTCTCCTCACGGATGCGCAATTCCTGAGACCGGCCCAACCAATGAAGTCCAAAAAGAATCAAGATCTCGCACTCTACTGCGAGTATCACAAGGACTCGGGCCACACCACGAACAACTGCATCAGTCTCCGACTGGAGATTGAGCGAGCCCTAAAGGAGGGGAAACTGCAGCACCTGTTGACAGGCGCACAAAAAGCTACCAAGCGCATCACTCCCCACAACGAGGGCACCTCTACGGGTAAAAGGGCCATGTACGTGGCCTCTACCCACATGATCAATGGAGGAAAAGGAAGACCGCGTAAAGCGGCGAGAAGACCGGACAATGACTGGAAGGATGAGCAAGTCGTCTTTCCAAAAGTCCGAGGCGGCCCACGCGATAGGCGCGCCGTCGTTATCACTGGGCACCTAGCTCACTACTGCACCGAGCGATTGTTCATCGACCCAGGCAGTACGTCCGATATTATATACGAGCAGTGCTTCAACCAGTTCGATCAAGAAGACAAAGATCGACTGCAGCCAGCGGACTACCCGTTGGCTGGATTTTCAGGGGAAACTGTGTTCCCCCTGGGACAAATTACCTTCCCTGTGCGCCTCACCAACGGAAGGCACACAAGGACAGAGGAGGTGAACTTCATGGTTTTACCTCACACCTCAAAGTATGACGTAATTCTCGGGAGGGAATCCCAAGGCGACTTCAACATGATAACATCTGTCCCCCACTCTGCCATCGGTTTTCCAACCGAAACGGGGATCGCGATAATATACGCCCAAAGAGAAGTCATGTCTACGGACGAACTGCGTCCGACAAAGGTAGCAAGGCCTACCCCCAACACTCAACCAGAAAAATGGGTTCTTAATCCAAGACACCCAGAACAAACAGTCACGTTGGGCCATGCCTTGACACCTACCATCAAAGCGCGCCTGAAGCAACTCCTTTTCAGAAACCAAGATATTTTCGCGTGGACACCCGCAGATATGACAGGGGTACCACGCGAAATTGCGCAACACTTCTTGAATACCATGCCAGGTATCAAGCCCGTGATCCAAGGCCAACGCCACCTTGGATCAGCAAAAAACGCGGCGATGGAAGAGCAGGTACAGGAACTGCTCTCCGCAGGCATCCTGCGGGAAGTAAAATACCAGACTTGGCTGTCCAACCCAGTCATGGTAGAAAAACCAAGCGGGGGCTGGCGCATGTGTGTCGATTACAAAGACCTCAATAAGGCCTGCCCCAAGGATTGTTACGTGCTTCCAGAGATCGACGAGAAGGTCGATAACCTCGCACCATTCCGATGGAAGTGCTTCCTCGATTGTTATAAAGGCTATCACCAAGTACAAATGGCAATCGACGATGAAGATAAAACGGCATTCCGCACTCCTACCGGGAATTACTGCTACACCAAAATGCCGTTCGGGCTGCGCAACGCGGGCGCAACCTATCAAAAGTTGATGAACGACACCTTTCGCGGTCAAATCAGCAAAAGTGTCGAAATCTATATGGACGACCTGGTCGTCATGAGCATGGAGGAAAACACCATGCTCGACGACATCGAAAGAACATTCCAAACTCTGCGAAGCGTTAATATGAAGCTCAACCCAGGGAAATGCTCGTTTGGAATGGAAGAAGGCAAATTCCTTGGATTCATCATAACCAAAGATGGATTCAAGGTGAACCCGGAAAAAGTTCAGGCGATCGAGCGCATGCCATCACCTTCTACGATGAAGGAAATGCAATGACTAGCCGGTAGGCTAGCCGCACTCAATAGATTCTTAGCCAACCATGCAGCTAAGTCTTACCCTTTCATCAAGACCCTGCGGAGCTGTCTAAAAAAGGAACAATTCCAATGGACCGCAGAGGCCGAGAAAGCTTTCCGGGAAATGAAAGAGTGTTTGATCCAACTCCCAACTTTAACCGCACCTCGAAAAGATGAGCCACTTATCTTATACCTGTCTGCCGCGGACAACGCGGTAGGCGCGGTACTTATAGTGGAGCGGGAAGGAGTCCAAACACCCATCTACTACATCAGCAAAATGCTCAACGACCCAGAGACAAGGTACTCCATCATGGAAAAATTGGTACTGGCACTAGTGCACGCATCGAGACGTTTACGACGTTACTTTGCAAACCACGTCATCACAGTGTTAACCAACTATAGGATCGGTCCGATCCTATCAAAACCCGACATCTCTGGGAGGTTAGCAAAATGGGCAATCGAGCTGGGCGCGCTTTCACTGAACTATAAGCCGCGCCCCGCAATCAAAGGCCAGGTCTTGGCTGACTTCGTCGCTGAAATACCAGCAAACCGCATCCAAGAATGCGAAGAAGAACAAAACCCTGTATCACAACCATCCTCCACAGAAACCTGGGCACTATTTACAGATGGTGCATCCAACGAAGATGGTTCTGGCGCAGGTTTGCGACTTGTCAGCCCCGATGGCCAAGAGCTAACCTACGCAATACGCCTCGATTTCGAAAGTACAAATAACGAAGCGGAGTATGAGGCTCTACTGGCAGGGTTGCGTTTAGCAATTAAACTCGACGTCAAACATTTGGAAGCCCACGTCGATTCACTACTAGTTGCAGGGCAGATACGCGGTGACTATGCCGCAAAGGGGGATACCATGATCCTCTATCTCGAACAAGCCCTGCAACTGAAGTCAAAGTTTACCTCCTTCAATATTCGCCACATCAACAGGAGTGAAAATAAACCCGCGGACGCACTATCAAAACTTGCGTCCACCAGCTTCCAACACCTGGCAAAAGAGGTACGCATCGAAGTCCTGCAAAATCCTTCGGTACCCCTGCGCCAAGTCAATGTCATCCAATACGGTACAACATCCAGGAATGACACCGCTCATTGCATACTTACAATCAGGGGTTACTCCCGAAAGCAAAGCAGAGGCACGCAAGTTGCAATACAAAGCGTGTCATTACCAAATGGTAGACGGTATCTTATACCGTAAATCATACCTGGGGCCACTCCTACGATGCGTCAACCCCCAAGATGCCACATACCTTATCAAAGAAATTCACGAGGGGATATGTGGCATACACGCAGGACCACGCATGGTGGTGGCCAAAATCATGAACGCCGGGTACTATTGGCCGGGCATGCACCTAGATGCAGTCACAGTCTTACGCAAGTGTTTCAATTGTCAGCGACATGCTCCCAAGACCTTGCGTCCCAAGAACAACTTGATCCCCGTCACCACCGCATGGCCATTCCAAAAATGGGCAATCGATGTGGTGGGACCATTTCCAGACGCACCAGGAGCAGTGAAATTTATCATAGTAGCTGTTGATTACTTTACAAAATGGGTAGAAGCAAAGCCACTTGCATCAACCACCGCTATGATAACAAGGAAATTCGTGTGGGAACATATCATCTGCCGTTTCGGTCTACCAATGTGCATCGTCACCGACAACGGTACCAACTTCGCTGCCGACGACTTTCAAAAATGGCTAAAAGAGCTAAACATTGAACACATATTCTCCTCAGTGGCGCATCCGCAAGGGAACGGCCAAGTCGAGAGTATCAATAAAAGCTTAGTCGAAGGCATCAAAGCACGGTTGGGAACAGCCAGACGCGGCTGGGTTGATGAACTCCCAAGTATTTTATGGGCTCACAGGACAAGCCCAAAAACAAGTAACGGCGAGACCCCCTTCAGCCTAGTCTACGGTACTGAAGCGGTGATCCCCGCGGAAGTAGGCCTCCCCTCACCTAGAATGTTGGCCATCAACAAGATGGACAACAATGAGGAACGCAGGGTTGACTTAGACCTCTTGGAAGAAAGGCGCGAAAACGCTGCAATCAACGAGGCCAAGTACAAAACCAAGTTGGAAAAGTACTACAATACACGCGTTCGCATTTGTACTTTCAACCCTGGAGACTACGTCCTTCGTGACAACGAAGCATCCAACGCAGAACGCCCAGGGAAACTTGCCCCCAAGTGGGAAGGACCGTACCTCATCCAAGAGGTTCTGGGCAAAGGCGCGTATAAACTACAAACATTAGAAGGCGAAACTATCGCACGCACATGGAACGCACAGCAACTTAGACGCTGTTATATGTAAGCCATGTTTTCTGCATGTAATCTATTGGGCCGCAGGCCATTTGCAAATAAATAAATAGACGATTCAATGCAATATTGTTTATTTATTTCTATTACAAATGCGTGTTCCACTCTGAGGTATACACAAAAACAGATTAGCAAAATCTTCATTCGTGATACCCACACAGAATGGTAACCACACGCAACTATTGTAATAGGCCAGCAATGGCAATACTGTTTGTCTAGCCATAGACAAATCTTCATACTTGCATATCACCTAGATATGCAAAAGGCAATTACAGATTTAGTATTACTCACAGTAACACTAAACGCGTACAAATTCAAACATGCAAGTACTAAAAACACTTGTAAAAATTGAAACAACAATTCTTTATATTCAGAAAATTCCTGCACCTGCGCGGTGCACAAGGAATTTACATAAAGTTTTGTAACGGTTACATAAGGAACCAAAAGAGGCACGCAGGCCAAATCTAATCTTCCTTTGTGCCACTGGGGCCCGCACCATCCGTACCCTCAACATCTGGTTTTTCCTCATCTTCATCTTCATCAGCGTATAAGACTCGCAAGCGGTCCACATAATCCTCCGCTTCCAGACACTTTTCAAGTTCTTCAAGATCTGTGAGGGTTGTATCATTAAACTCCTTAATCGCAGAAGCAAGAAGCGCTTCGGTGTCCACGCCATGAAACCCGGACCGCTCATCAGTAAGCCCGCCGCGCGCTGCAACGTTCAAATGACTAATACAGCGGTTGTAGCCAGCTTTGAAACCAGCATCCCGGGCACGCTCCCTGATCTCGTTAATACCTGCTACGGTCTCGGGTGCGTCAAGAATGGCAGTAACAATCTGCGAAACATGAATACAATGGTTATCATAGGCAAACCTACAATAAAAATAACAAGGCAACGGATACTTACATGCCCGATCCCGCGCATACGCATCCATTCATGATCAGCCTTGAGCAACCCAAGTGAAGAGGCGTGGCTATCCCTAGCCTCTTCAGCCTCTCTTGCCCGCACTTCAGCTTCAGCAGCACGGGCAGAGATTTCCTCAATAGCGACCCCTCGGGTCCGCACTTCAGCCTTTTAAACAAGGAATCAGAAGTATACAAAAAGAATCAACAAACTTGTGAGACACAATTTCAACGTTAGGAAAAACTTATACCTGAAGGTCCAAGATAGTTTTGCTTAACTTGGTGCGGTCAACATTTGCCCCTTCAAGAGCTTTTGCAGCACGTGCCTCCGCCTCCTTGGCCTCTTCCAGAGCCTTGGCAAGACGAACCTCTGCTTCCTTGGCCCCTTGGGCAGCCGCAACAGCCTCAGCTTTCTCTTTAGCCAACGCAGAAATTGCTGCCTTGGCATTGATAAGCTCCTGACGAACATGAAAGAGAGTTTCATTCTGTTTACCCCAAGATTCTTTCCAAGTCTTGCGCTCATCAGATAGCGTCTTGCGCTCATCAGAAAGAGTTTCTTTCCAACGCTTACGCTCATCAGACAGCAATTTTGCAAGAGTACGAACCTGTTTAAGCTCAGCAGTTGCAGCCCATTCTTCAGTCTGCTTATGCTTCTCAAACGCAGCTCTATCCCTCTCAAGCTGCTCTCTATCCCTCTCAAGCTGCTCTGCACCCTCACGTGCAGCTTTCACCAACTCCTCGGCCTCGGCCCGTAAACGCGCATTCTCCTCCCCCTTGCGCCCCAGCACCTTGCACTTTTCCATAACGGCATTTGCCATTATGGAACTCCCCACAAGCATGGAGGAGAGGTGGTTCATCTGGACCTCAGTCGGTAAAGAACGGGCCCGGTTTACCTCAAAAGGAGTGCCCAAACCACTCAAAACCTCCCTACACGCAGAGGGATCAGCGGAAATGTCATCCCCTTGCATCACAGACCACGGAGGGCGGTGGTAAGACATGGCCCGGTCTTCTGTGTAAGAGCGATAATAATACTCCAATTCAGACTCTTCAGGCTGAATTGGAGTCTCTACAAAACCCGCACCACCAGCGGAACCGGAAGCCTTCTCGGCAACAGGAGACTTTGGCTTTCCGGTGTAACCAAACTTCAAATCCATAACAGTATCCTCTGGGGTGATAACATTATCACTCGAATCAACCGTGTCATGGATTTGAGCCGCGGGACCCTTTCCAGTGTCCACCCCCCGCACAGAGGCTTCAGGAGTAACAGCCTTATGAACCCCCGCACCCGCAGCAGTGTCGTGCGGGGGAGGGGGAGGAGGAGCATCAAAATCGAAGAACCCTTCATCTTGCGGCTCTGAAATCAACACAGATACTTTAAAGAACAAGTATAAGCACGAAATATTTGTTAATCATGCGTAACATACCAGAAACAACCGCAGGCTTCCTTGGTATGACAAAAGGCTTGCGCCTGGTCTGAATCTTCGGCTTCTTTCCCCTACCAGCATCACCAGCATCCTCCGCTTTTCTCTTCTTTTCATCACCCGGTTTCGAACCCGCAGTGGTTCCACCGGTGGCTGCACCAACACCTGGAACACCCAAGCCCTCTAGGGTGTCAGATACTACCACGTAATCGGTATATCTGCGGAAATGAGAACGAGAGATACCTGTTGCTTGCTTCACCAAGGGCGGAACAACAGATACATCAGTTTTCTTCACACCGCGACCCCGCCCAGGTTTATCCACATGCTTTTTCTCCGCATGTTTTTGGGGGCACCCTTTGACTCAAATTTACCAAGGTTCCCAAGTGTACCTGCGTATAGAATATCAGCAACAAACCTTGTAAAGCAATAAAGGTTATGAGTTATACCTTTTCCCTGCGGCAGGGGTGCAGTCATCGCCTCGCGTGAAGCAACGCGGAAAAGAGGGACAATCGTCAAGTTAAAACCTTTACCATCCGCAGTGGGAATAAGATCAACTTTGCCAGTAAAAGTTGGATCAAATATCTTCCACACTTCCACAATTTCTGATAATACATATCCAAATTAATAACAAACACGGGAATAAAGCAACCGCAAAAGAGTGGTAACACTTACCACCAGTTTTCTCCCGCACCACAGGCGTAAAATTCCTCTTAGGCCGGGTCAACATCATCCGCAGCACCCACAACTCATTGTTGGTCAGCTTCCTATGCTCAATGGGTTTCAGCTTTGAGAACCACTCCGCAGTCTCCGCGGTAGTCATAGCAATATCCTCCGCAGGGATAGGCTCATTGACGTTCCGCATATTCATGTCTACAACAACTGCGGCAGCTTTAACGTAGAAGAACTTACACTTCCACTTCGTGATACCCTTCGGAGGGGTCATCAACTTGATACTTCCATAACGTTCTCTAAAGGAAAAGAAACCGGTGTTCACCGTCAACTGGTAAAACCCCCGGAAGTTTTCAACGGTAACCGGCAGACCAAGAGCACGAAAAGTTGATTCAAAATGTCTAATACGGATCATCCCAAAAGGACTCATCTGGGAGATATGGATCTTGTAATGTTCCAAGACCTGAGCAACAAAAACTGTTAATAGTAAACGGAGGTTACCATCAGTAAAACACTCGGCCCACATGGTGATGTAACCGGCCGGAGCACTGGCACCAGTATCACCAGTTTGGGGATATTCAGCCCCATACTCGTGAGGCATCTCAATCTTGGCCATCAGTTGGTCGAATGAAGTTTTCGACCACTTCAATGGTGGTAGGCCACCACCAGGAACACTGCCACCATCATCTTCTTCTTCTCCGGCCACCGGAGAAGATGCTTCAGGGTTTTCACCCTCCACATTATGTGGGTTAGATGGATCAGCCATCAGAAATATGTAGAACAGAAGTTTCGAGTTAAGGAAAAACTCAGAAAACTCAAAAGATTGCCGGAATAAAAGACAGATTGGTCGGAGAAGACGAAGGGAATGCTCTCTCTCTCAACATAAATTTTTCGAAAATTTTGAACAGTAAGGAGAAACCAAACGGTTCCCCCTTTATATACTCATCGCAATAAATGCGATACAGTAAACCGCCTCCACACGTTCAAAATCGGCGAGTTACAACGCGACACGTGGTCAGCGACCTTTCCGCTGACGGTTATCACGCGCGCGTGGCCGCCCACGCGCCTGACAAAGAAGACTTTTTCGCTCCCTGCTACAGTGCAGTTATGACCTCGGTCAGTGTAAACGTCTTTTCAAATCAGCACATGTCAGAATCCTACCAACTTCAACAACCCACACGTGCAATCGTGACGTCGGCAACAAAAACCAAAAACCTTATCCAAACACAAGCGGCATGCGGTTTCTCTGGTTTACCGCACCATAACCCATACCGCATGTCGTTTTTTACATACCCCTCAAAAAAGGCAAAAATATATATCTTTAAATTATATAAAGGGGTATAAGTCATAAACCGCACATATCCACGAGCACACGCGGAATATGCGGAGATGACGCACATCAACCCGCACAGGTGTGTCAGATACTCAGAACCAGCACGGTTCTTTGGACTGCGAAAACCGCTTCTCAGGACGCGGTAAACCGCACCCCATGAAAGCTTCTTCAAGCTTCAAAACCCTCGTTTCCGGTTCACAACCACAGAGGGAACGCAAACAGGCTCTCCTTAAGGAACAGGACAAGTATGCTGAGCAACCGCACATCAGCAACCCTGTCCCCTGAACCTTCAAGAGCCACATCCAGGCTACAAGACTTCTAGAAGCGAGTTCTTTGCTGCAAACCGCAACCATTCTTACGTAGTTACTGCAAACCGCAACTATGCGAACGGTAGCTACGGAAGAGCCACAACTAAGCCACCACGCGGAAGAGCAAAGCTATTTCAAGAAAAACTGCTTTCCAACTAAACGTGAAGGAAAGTGGCTACAAAACGAATGCGGAAGAGTTTCAACCAACTTCCCAAGTATCTAAAACGATCTCTTCCGGCAACGCTACTTACAGGGACACTACTTTCCACCAAAGCGTGAAGGAAAGTGGCTCCAGAACAGCGGTAACAAGTCTGCCTATGACTAGTTACCCACCTATGGACCGCATAGAATAAACAATGGTGGGCACAACCCTGCCTATGATCATGTTTATCTGCCCATAGTCCAGATTCACATTGTTCGACCAAACACGGCCAACAATGACGCAACTACCCCACGATCCTCAAAGAAACATGGCAAACGAGGTTCGGCAACGAGGTAACCGCAAAGAACGTACGGTTACTAGAGAGCTACACCTCTGAGGACGTGCGGTTACTTGAGAGATAAACCGCAGAAGACGCGCGGTTACTAGAAAGCTTAACCGGAGAACACGAACACCCCACAAAACAGGGATCATCGTTACATGTCCAGTTGCTGAACATAGAGCTTGAGCAAAGTACTTACAACTTTGCACCAACTGACGCAGAGGTTCTAACTACACTGAAGAAGACATCTTCAGTCACGATCTCAAAGGTTGGTTCGAACCCTGCTAATACCTTCAGTCACCGTCTCAAAGGTTGGTCCGAAACACCAACAGGTGGCTGATGACATCAGCAAAAGGTAGACAGAGTCAAGTCCTTGACTGAGAATTCCGCATCAGACGGAACTTGCTCACCATGCACCCTTCTCAAAGGAAGAAACAATCCACTCGAAAGGGCCTACTACTTCAAGAAGGTGCCATCTGCATGACACAATCTTAACCTTCTAGACAACATAGTCCAGTATCCCTCCCACATGCGACTCGCATACGGAAGGAACACTAGACTGGGGGGACTTGAAGGGGTATGGTCCCAAATATCGCGTCAGCACGACCGCGAATGACCATTACCCTCATTAAAAACCCCCAACAGCAATTAAACTCTCCAGTGTCCGCGTAGACACACGCGAACACTGCGGTCCAATCTGTCCATTGATGAGAAGACTTACCTTAGGGACGGAAACTAATGTTACGCATAGCGATGCGGCCTCGCACCGCATCCTATGAACATTTTCGTCACGACAAGGGATCTGGACAACAGTAACAGTCACTCAACAGGCGATGCGGCACAACACCGCATCCCGCGCAAATCATGGATGGAACAACCAATGCGGGAACATCAATGACCGCAAGCAGCGAAGCGGCTTGGCACCGCATCCTGCCTACAAGGCAAGTGGGTCTGACACCACAGTGCAAGTGGCACTGGGAACAGTCGCCTACTAGCCACGTATGAACAACAGTCTGACACCACAGCCGGACGTGGCATCACCACAGCATCCGACAGGTCTGACACACCTGCAAATAGCTGTGCGATGTCAGACTAACTACTCAACTACCCTCCTTCACTCCTCGGCTATAAATACTCACCCCAAACCAGGTTTGAGGTATCACTTTCGAACTCTCTCAATACTACTACTATCATACTTTGCTTCCCAAGCAACTTACTGATTCTCACGCCGGAGAGTGGTAACAAGGAGCACCCCCCACCCCATCCTCCTTGTTACGAGTCACGGTTTGTTTCCTTGTGCAGGAAACCCACCACCAGACGATCCAGCCAACGGTACTCGGAAAGAAGGGATTAACCCTCTTGACGAGATCAGTGAGTTAACCCTACCCGGTTAACCATTGTTTCATCAGGGTTTTAGTCCCTAGTCTATATATATGTGTTGTATAGGATTAGAGCAAGGATCTACGAAGAAGCTTTGTGCACATCTCCTAACTTCTTGTTCCTCCTGGTCTGCACATCCTAGAGAGAGAGAGAATATGTGTTAGTGAGAGAAAGCTAGGGTTTAGATCTTTGTGATCTAAACCAGCTTGTAGATGATGTATACTCCTTTGGTTTGTGTAATCTGTGATGACTGATTCAATAATAAAGGGTTCATCTTCTACATCTTTCTATCTTTGGTGTTTATGATTGTTCTTCATGTCTTGAATCAAGTGCAATGTTGATGTTCGTCATCGATCCGGTGCTTTAACAGATGTCTATATGCGTGAAATTGTTTAATATTTTTTGAACTGGTTTTTTTTTTTTTTTTTTGAACTGTGAAATTGTTTAATATGCCCATTAAGGTATAACACATTTAGAAAAATGGCAACCTTTTTAGGGCTTAATAGTTGCCTCAGCAACATAATTTGATCCACAATTTGATCTAAATGTGCTTTTTCTTTAGATAATTTTTCTTTTTTTTTTTGTGTGTAGATTGAGAGCAACATTCACATAACACCAAGAATATACGAGACAGGATTGTGTATCATCAACCACACTTTCTCCGGTAGTAATAATTCATTTGTTATTTTTCCATTTTCCTTCGGTATCCATTAAAATGAAGATGTTATAGTCTCTGAGTTTTTTTAGTTTTATGAATAATATCCTTTTGGTGGTTCAGGTGTTGATATATTTTTCGAAATTTGGAGAATATTTCTAAAGTATGTCACTTATCCTATCCATTTATTTTATGAATATTTACAGCATATGCTATAATGCATACTACTTATAGCAATAGTGAGCTTTGATTAGGAAATAAATGTAGTATGTTAGTGTAAACTATGTTTAACATATATACCCATGGGTGCTGTTGGGTTCACCCAAGGAAGTGAACACTGAACAAGATTCCTCTCAACCCAAAGATTGATCAATCCAGACGTCTTATTTACGCGCACGGGAGGTTGTGGATTGTTGGTTGTAGGACTTTGATTGATAATATTTTCTTTATATTGAATCTTACCCTAAGTTTGTGAGAGAAAGGTCTTTGAAAATTCTAAACATAGTGTCATAAATTGTAAGGTAAACATAAACAACTTACCTCACGGACATGTAGAGCTTTTTGAACTTCTTTATCATTCCCAAAATATTTTAAATATATTTCACTAGCTTCCTAAAAAATAAAAAATAAAAATCATTTTATCATAATTTTCTTAACCAAGAATACGTGTTTTATATAAGAACCATCTTAGCAAATAAGTGTTGCACTTTATGAATTTGAGGAAGAATAATTACCACACAGTTTGGATCTGTATCACCATCATAACAGTACGGGTCTAATATGTTTCGTTGATTAATTCTACTCATGCACTGAAATTGAAAATTCATATTAGATCTATGCCACACATAAAATTCATAAATAAGTTTATCAAAGCGATATGCACATACCTCATCTACCCGTTGAAGACAACTTGAACATTCAATGTTTTCGGGATCATTGTATGCATAGTTACCATGACAAGCATTTTCTGTAGACTGAAATACAATACCAAATCAACAAGATATCAAAATATATTTCAGTCAGTTTTGAAATAAAAGCATATATTTAGAAAATTACAATAAATATATTTAGAAAATTACAATAAACTAACATTTGAAGTCTATTCATATGCGTTCAAAAAAAAAAATTAATATGTTTTATTTTTCTAATAGTAAAAATACGTTTTCGTTTTCTTAAATATCTTTTTTTTTTCGTTATAAAAATATATAGCTTGAGATGTATGAAGATGAATCATTTTTTTTTTATTATGTATATGCACATATTTTATGAGCGCGAACCTTTTCGCGTAATTATCATATATACTTTTCTCGTATGTCTATTATTTTTACGGATTTATTTTATTTTCAAAGAGAGAGAGAGTGGGCATCTTTTTTACACATTTCAGCATATTGACGATGAAACATAAAAATAAAATGGATGCATTGAATGTTTTAGGTATATTTATAAGTATAAAGGTAAATTATTAGAACTATATAAATATATCAAAAAATTAAGCTCTTGATTTTTTCCGATGTAATTTTTGTTACCTCATAGATATCATCCGATATAAGTGCAAGTCTGTGAGCAAACTCAAATCTTGAATTGAAATCACTGAATTTATCAGTGAGAGGGCTAACAATAATGTACCCCTGGAAAACCATGTGTCAATTTCTTGTTTTTTTCATCAAGTAAAATAATATTTTAGTGTAAATTACTATTTTCGCCCCTGTGGTTTAATCAGTTTAACTCTTTTGGTCTAAAAAGGAATTTTTTAATATATTAAACCATGTGGTTGCATTTTATAATGGTTTTAGCCCTTGACAATAACTTTGTTACATTTTTATAATTAAGTATAAGAGTAATTAGGTCATTCTAAAAAAACTTTGAAAAATAAACGATCGTTTGTTCAAAATTCATTCATTTCTAAACCTTTTGTTTATTAAAATTGTTTGCCTTTTAAGATCTTACATTTTTAACTTAATCTTTTAATACCTTTTGTTTTCTTATACACGTCGTTTTTTAACATTTTCATTTATAAACCGTTCATTTATTTAAAATTGTTCGTTTTAAATTCCTTTGATTTTTAAAATCGTTCATTTTTCCTAACGGCTATAAGTAAATTATAGAATACAAAGTTAAAATGAACTATTTTAAAAAGAACCGCTTTAAAAATGCACGATTTAAATAACAAATTGTTTAAAAAAAGTTTAATAAACAAACGATTGTAATATGAACGGTAAAAATGATTTGTTTTTTTAAAAAACAAGAACAACTTTAAAATAACCATTTTAAAAAACAAAAGGTTTAAAAATGAACGATTTTTAAAAGACGGACGATTTTGATAAAAAAAAGGTTAAAAAATGATTTTAAAAATGTGTATAAAACCATATTTGTATATTTAAAACGTATTTTATTAAATAATAATAATGAAAATAAAAAAATAAGCATAAATTAAATAATTAAATAAATAGTCTGTTAGATATAAAAAGATCTTTGTAATTATCAGAAACAATCCGTATAAGATATATAATGACCTAATTATCCTTACAATTAACTACAAAAAAGTAACAAAGTTAGTGTAAGGGGCCAAAAGCATTATAAAATGCAACCTCAATGTTTGATACGTTATAGAATTCCTTTTTGAACTGAAATGGTTAAACTGGCTAAACTAAATGGACCAAAATAGTAATTTACACAATATTTTAATTAAATAAATTTAGAATAGTGTTATAATATTTGTACATTACTTTAATATTCAGTTGAGGTTGATCCTCGCGTTCATTGCCTACAAAAATAGAGAAACATACGGATACAGTAAATAGACTTTTACAGTGCATAACAGAACAATTTTTGGAAGACAAATAAGTAAGAAAAGAGATTATTTATAGACTATTATTTTATTTATATATAATTAGTTAATCAATTTTTTACTATTTTCTTTGGCGCATAAAGGAAAAGTTATAGTCTGGCCGTAGTGGAATAACGAGACTCTACAATTTAGAAAGTGCGATATCCAAACACAATCTGTTCCCAAAAAAATTACAAATGTGAAGTTGATATATGTGACATGATTATTACATACTACTAAAAATGAACACACTATTAGAAAAGCATAATTATGTAATTGTTTAGTATCATTCTTTTACATTACAATATACAGATAGTTTTAAGGATTTATTTGTTTATTAAACTTGATTGATAACTATGAAAATATATAACCTTAAGCAAACATTTAGAAAGTTGAATAGAAATCTTATGCCAATTAGAAAATATATAACATTTAGAAAGTTGAATAAAAATCTTAAGGGGTGAATTCGGTGAAATAAAAGAAATATAACATCGTTCAATTAAAAATAAGAAAAAAAAAAAACTATTTTTAGGCTATAAGGTTTAGTCATGATCCCTAAGATCGCCGTTATCCTCAATGTCAGTGTCATGTCATCCACTTTAATCCACCATCCAAATCCAAATCTAACATCATATACGGTGTGGTTGTGACCCAAACCACCATCCCTGTTTTTTAAAAATTTATTTTATGTAAAATATATTTAATTAATTAAGGAAAAAGAGGTGCATATTTGCCGTTGTTTAATTCATGTCAACCATGGTAATTCCTTAAGTGGGGTGATGTAGTACATCATCCACTATCCTAGATGGCAATCCATGACTCATCCCATACCCCGATACCACTTAGCCAGAGAATATTGTATTAAATTCCACACAAGATATCTCTCACACCATGTTAGTATTACAATCTTTTGTGCCAAAAGACACATGTCGTCGTTATTCAGTGGTAATTTTAGAAAGTCCATGGCAATGTTATATAATTAAGAGTAAAGTGTAATTTGTCTCCATGTGATTTTGACGTGAGTGAAGCGTGAGAGCAAGTGCACCAATCATTGGCGTAGTATAGTGATGGTAAGATACCGAGTTCGTCTAAGGACACAAAAGCTTTTAATACCAGAATATTGTCGACGTCTAATCTAACCATTTTTTTAGGAAAAGATATTAGTAAATAAAATTTAAAAGAAAATAAAATATTAAAAGAAACAATAAATAAGATAGAATCACTTGGTTCCGACTCCCCTTTTACGTATCCTTGGATAATTTCCGCACTTTGGATTTTTTAAAAGATTATCTTAGTTATAGTGGCATGTCCCTCTATTGGATGCAACGCTACCCTTAGCCATATTGGTCTGAGTCAGCAGGGATACAGTCACGCAAGGCCAGAATATTGGAAGATAATTAAGTAAGTTCTTAATGCAAAATGTGGCATGTCCCTCTTTTGGAGGAAACGCTACTCTCGGCCATATTGGTCCGAGTCAGCAGGGATACAGTCCCGCAAGGCCGATTTAAAGTTTTAATAGTAATTTATTTTAAGGGATTCAAGTCATTCTTACTTTTCTTGATTTGATGCTATCTGCCTCAAGAGAAATCATAATAAGCTTGAATCAAGTCCTCGTATAATCTATACACTGAATGAGGCAAGAACTTTACCCAAACCACCATTGTTTGACAAGCACTCTTACGATCAATCTTGGATCCCGAGACTACTACACACACTCTAAGATGCATGATGGATGAATGTGGCGGATGATGGTGTTGTAGTGGGGGTAGAATGGTGGCAGATGTGAGAGAAGTGGTTTGCCAAGGGATGAGTTACAAATGAACCAAGCACCTCCTTTTATAGCTGGAAACAGACCCTTCACATGGCCCCTTGCCCAGGGGGCACGGTCCCGTGTCCTAGCTTCTCTATCTTCATTAATTGCCTGGTGTCAGTTCGTATACACACACGGCCCCATGTGTCAGAGGGCACGGCCACGTGGTCTGTACTTTGCTATACTTTGAGAGATTCTGCATATATGGGAGTTGACCACGAGCCTGTGTCTCTTGTCTGCTTTGTTTATCTTGTTCTGCATGGACTCTAGAGTGGGGCATGACCCCATGCCTTGGGGGCACGACCCGTGCTTGTCTTCTGATATGCTGTTTTGATCTTATGGTGAAGCTTGGAGGGTAGGTATGGTGTGTCAACTTCTCTTCTTTTATATTTATGTTGGTTTTTGTCGTTAGTTTGTTCCTTTTATACATTAAGCTCTTTAATTCCTGAAAATCTAAAGTATACAAAGAAACACATTTTTTTTTATATTTGTACATAAAAAGGTTGATTTTATACTTTGTTTGATATAATTTATATGTTGCATTTTGCACATATCAAATTGTGTTTCATGCGCTCTTCTGCTTGCAAAATGTAATACTCTACACACTTGCCTCTAACTCCGTTAGAATATTTTCTTTAATATTTAACAATAGAGGGGCATTTGTTTCATTTCACCCCTCTAAAACCCTACCCCCAACCCCCAATGAACCTCCACCTAACAACTTGACATCCCATACTTTCACCTCACTCTTCCATCCCACCCACCATCAACCATTGGCTCCTGCCACACCGAACCCCACCACTGCTTACACCGACCATAGTGTATCATGTAGAAATGGTGATGGATACACCGGTCGTCATCAACAGTAAACATAATAAATTCCGTTTATTTACTTCAATTATACTTGATTTGGTTAGAGTAGTTTATTTTTAAATTGAAATTGGATCATGATACAACTTTATATGAACATTTGTACCCGGCATTAGGGTGAATGGTATTGGCACCCACCTCGTATTCCACTTGATGTTGGTTATTCGATTCTTGAACAACTTAACCTTGGATTTCCTCTTTCAACGTGGAAGGAAAGGTAGGATTGTAACACCCCAAAAATTTCCTCTTTAACTGCATTGACCCGCAAGAATATAAAATTTGATTGGGGTCCTAAACAGAAAGAATCCTTTGAGATTCTAAAGTAGAAATTGAACAATGCTCCAGTCTTAACCCCACCTGAGGGGATTGAAGATTTTGTCGTGTATTGTGATGCTTCGCACACAAGGATGGGTTGTGTGCTTATGCAGAGAGGCAAAGTGATTTCCTATGCATTACGACAACTCAAAGTACACGAAAAGAATTATACCACCCATGATTTAGAACTGGGTGCAGTGGTGTTTGCATTAAAACTATGGAGACATTACTTGTAGGTACAAAGTGTATTATTACACGGACCATAAAAGTCGTCAACACCTTTTTAATAAAAAAGATCTTAACATGCGACAACGCCGATGGATGGAAACTCTAAATGATTACGAATGTGAAATTAGACACCGTCCCGGTAAAGCTGATGTCGTTGTGGACGCTCTAAGTCGCAAAGAGAGGGCTAAACCAATTAGGGTTAATGCCAAAAGAATTGAACTACGTACTAGCTTGACTGAAAAGCCATTAGAGGCTCAAAAGCAAGCCCTGCTAGAGGTGAATGCTCAGACTGAAGGATTAGGTGGAACTGTGGAACAGTTGACACCTGGAGAGGATGGAATTCTAAGACTGAAAGATAGAATCTGGGTTCCTATCTATGGAGGACTCAGAGATTTGATTCTTGAGGAATCACATAACTCAAAATATTCAGTACATCTCGGTGGAGATAAAATGTACCAAGACCTGAAAAAGAACTATTGGTGGATGGCCATGAAAAAGTCCATAGCCACCCATGTAGCAAAATGCTTAACATGTTCACAAGTTAAGGCTGAACATCAAAGACCTTCTGGCCTGCTACAACAACTGGAAATTCCCACTTGGAAATGGGAAATGGTAGTAATGGATCTGATTACCAAGTTACCTAAGACCAGTCATGGCAATGACACGATATGGGTTATAGTCGACAGACTGACTAAGTCGGCTCACTTCTTGCCAATTAAGGAAACTTACAGTTCTGACAATCTAGCTAGGTTGTATGTTAACAACCTTGTGACTCTTCATGGAGTACCGTTGTCTATAGTATCAGATAGAGATACTAGATACACTTCACATTTTTGGAAAAGTTTCCAACAAGCACTTGGTACAAGCTTGACCTTTAGTACGGCTTACCATCCCTAGACTGATAGGCAAAGCGAGCGTACGATTTAAACTTTGGAAGATATGCTACAAGCATGCATGTTTGATTTAGGCGGTAGCTGGGATGAACATCTACCCCTGATTGAATTCTCCTATAATAACAGCTATCACACTAGTATAAAAGTCGCACCTTTTGAGGCTTTATACGGGAGAAACTGTAGAACACCCGTCTGTTGGGCTGAAGTTGGTGAAAGCCAACTCTTTGGGCCAGAGATTATCCTTGAAACAACTGATAAAATTGTGCAAATCAGAGATAGATTCAAGGTTGCCTGTGAAAGGCAGAAGAGTTATGCTGATAAAAGGCGGAAGCCTCTCAAATTTCAAATCGGGGACAGAGTAATGCTCAAGCTCTCGCTTTGGAATGGCGTAATAAGATTTGGAAAGAAGGCCAAGCTAAGCCCTAGATATATTAGACCATTCGAGATAACAGAATGTGTCGGATCTATAGCTTACAGGCTTAAGTTACCCGAAGAGCTGATTGGAATCCATGATGTATTCCATATCTCTAACCTGAAAAAGTGCTTAGCTGATGAAGCACTTGTCATGTCTCATCATGACGTTCAAATTGACAAGAGCTTAAGGTTTATTGAAAAACCTTTGTCCATTGAGGATCGTGAAGTCAAAAAGCTCCGTAAGAAAAAGGTTTCCCTCGTCAAGGTGAAATGGTATTCCCGTCGTGGCCCAGAATACACTTGGGAGGTTGAATCTAAAATGAGACGGAAATACTTGTACCTGTTTGAATAAATCTCGATGACGAGATTTCCTTTAAGGGGGTGAGGATGTAACACCCTGAAAATTTCGTCCAATTATGTGACGACGCGTGTCCAATTCTCCAATTAATCCCAACTATATGGAGGGAAAAACCTCCAGCAAATCCTGACTATGTGGAAGGAGGAAGGACCTACACTGTACGTTCACTGAAACGTGTTCTGAATCTTCGACTAATCCCAATTCTGGGAAGGAGAAAGAGATTATTATTGTGCGTTAACTAAAACGCGTCCCAGATCTTCGACTAATCCCAACTATGAGGAAGGAGGGGGACTAAAAGTGCCAATTGGCCAAAGAATCATAGTCCAAGGACTATATATGTAAAAAATCTCAAATTTTGATTTTTGGAGGTCCCATACAGACCGCAGGGTTAACCCCTTACGGTCTGTAAGGAGGTTTGAAAGTATGCGCGCTTAAGTTCCTCACGGACCGTAAGCCACCACCCTTATGGTCCGTAAGGGACTGCCAGTGACAGCTTCTTGGCAGTTGGCTGCCTTGGCTACCAAGCATGCCACCTTGCTCGTTTGTGCCACTTCTCACCTCCATTCAACATATGTCCTGCCACTAATCAATGCCTAAACACCTTGTGAAACACTTGGCAAGATTTGGTGGCACTTGGATTAGTATAAATAGCCATTGAAACTTCTCCAATCTTTGCTAATTCATCTCTCTTTCACTCTAATCACTCTTGGAGCTTTCCTCTGGAAAAGAGTACTCCCCTCTTAGTAGTTTTATGCTCAAACACTTCCAAGTAAGTGTTTCCCCTTGTTCTGTTTCATTTTTATTTAGTTATTTTAAGCAAAAAGTCAAATAGTTGACTTTTTGTTTTACTTTAGCTTCTGGCCATTTTGGTCAAGGTAAAGTTCAATCCGAACTTTCCTACGTGATCGTAATAACGATGGTATGATCACTCTGTGATCATACCTTCGGCTAATCATGTTTACTAGTTGAAATGATAAGTTGAGCATGTTACGTAAAAGTTAAATTTTCGACTAAATGACATAAATGGTTTCTATAACTTATAACTCAATTATTTTAACATATATACAAGTTTTATAACTCATATAAACTGAGGTTAACATGCCCAACTTGTCCAATTCAGTTTAGACTCTCATTCTATGTCAATAGTCAAGCAGTTTGACTTTTTCTTTGACTTTTGATTATGACCCGTTTGGTTAATGTTTAGACCTGTTTTAAACTTGTTTTGAGACCATATTATTATTGAGTATAACTCTCTAAAGTTATACCACATGATCAATCCGTTTGATGGGTTAAATGACAAGTCTTAAATATATTGTTGAAAATGACCGCAATACCCTTATGTGGTCAAAATAGCTAATAAAATGGTTTCAATCTAAACCAAGTTATAAACTGACTTTTGAACAGAAGATATATCAACTAAAGATATAATTTTGATACTTAGACTTCTCATAAGCTCATCCGACCTTCCGAACCCGTCTTTATGCGCATAACTAGTTATGTGAAGCTAGTTCGCATAAACTAGTCGTAACGGGTCAAAACATTTCTAAATCAGAATGTTAGTTTAATTAACCTTTATCCAATGAGTCCTTACACTCGGATAGGTGTAAACCACATTCTAATCAATCTATGCTTAATCTAGCAAACCAATCTTTTTCTTATGTAACGGGTCGTGTCTAAGGAACTAACCTATGACCTGTATACATTCTAACAGATAACTGAATCTGTTCACTCCAGACTATAGAACCCCCTAGATATTCGGACTTAAGTTTTAATAGTTTGACTTTATGACTTTTACTATACTAAAACCGTTATCGGTTGGAAGCAAGCAAAAAGGTAAATACTCTTAACTTATTTTGTTTTAAAACTTGGGGAATGACGAATACGCCACTTGGAGCGGGTATTACATAAATGATCCGCCTATGATTGCTCATAAATGTAAGAACCCGGTTTAATCCATTTTATTTGATAACTGAAACAATTGGGGGTTATTGGTACCGTGTCCAGGCGTCCCGACTCATGAACTATTATGGCCATACAAAGTAACGTGTCGGGGTAGGCACACTGACTGTAAGACACGTTATTCTACTTTGGTGTGTACCGTAATCATTATAGCACTGAAAATGGCTGGCTTTGATCTCTGTTACCCATTGTATGGCATATGTGTAAATCTGATGACAAGATAAAATCCCTAGAAATATTAAATGATCACCTACGGGTTTTCTTTATATATAAAATCATTTTTGAAAAACTACTTTCAAAATGAGCCAGTTAATTATATTTACCAGCGAAAGCTGACGTATTTTCAAAAGATTGAACTGTAGGTACCGAACCTTGATATTAGGCTGGGAATCCGTGTCGGCTATGTTAAAGGCTATGGAATTTGCAACTCCTAGCTTAAGGCCTATGATGTCTAAGCTTCTTTTTATCTCGATCCCGCCTGTGGGGTTTTATCTCAAAGCTTGAACAAATTTTATTTATTGTATATTCAGACACTTTTAATGATATGAATATATTTACTATAAATACTTCTGCTGCATTATTAAATTGTGATACTGTTATCCAATCGTCACAATCCGTCCGGGCCCACCGGAAATCCGGGTGTGACAAGGATCCAGTAGAGTAGAGTAGTGTTGATGCATAATTATGTAATTATAGGTAGATGATTTTGTGAATTAACATCTGATCTCACTACATAGTTGCTTTTGTAAAACTAACATCTAATTATGCCTAATTATGCTAATTATCTAGCTTATGGTTCGGTTTCTTTGTTTATGTATACAATTGGTTCGGATTGTTTGAGATTTCATGGTTGGCTTTGGAGTTTATCTTCAAGGTTGGTTTTAAAAAAAGACGGATACAAATTTATCACACCATATGTAGTTTGTATGTATTACGAATAGTTGCAATTTGCAAATGATGTTATGAGGTGATCTAGTATAAATGTTTTACACGTCATTTTTACCGCATTTACGTAATATGTGTTGTTGCAAAACTTATTGGGTTAAAATGGTAACATTATGTGTTCTTGCAAATAATGATTAATAGTTCAAATGGTTTGCAAGTTAAAATGGTTATTGTTTGAGATTGCGTGGTTAGTTTGCAAGTTTGGGTTAAAATGCTAAGGTTTCATGGTTAGAATGCATGTAAGTATGGATTGGAATTCATGCATGCAAGTATATAGTTTAAGTCGTTTAAACGGGTCAAAATTGGTTCAAATGGTTTGTTAGTTGATTCATTTGGGCTGGAGGGAATGGATTTGTTAAGATGATGGATATGGATTTAGGTGGGAAAAGTAATTTTTTTTGTGTTAGTTTACGGGGCATAATAATAATGAATCACCCATTACAAAATGCATTCAATTACCTTAAATTCATTCCATCCACACTCTTTTTTTCATTCCATTCCCTATCTCATCCTTCATCACCACCACCGCTGCCACCCTTCGCCATCGACCACCGACGCCACCTCCGACCACCGCCGACCACCGCCACCACCGACCACCGCTACCGCCACTCCTAACTACCATCACCGCCACCCTTGCCACCACCCTCCATTATCGACCATATGCGCCACTACCGACCACCACCATCCGCCACCGGCACTCACCGCCGTCGCCACTCGCTGCCCTACATCACTGCCACCCGCCCACGCTGACCACCACAGCCGCCACCACTGTCGACGACCTCCACCCATCACCACAACCACCCTCCGCCATCGACCACTACCACCACCACCCATAACCGCCACCCTCAACAACCGCCACCACCCACCAGTACCACAGACACCACTCACTACCGCCACCCATCGCCGATTTTATTTCTTCATCTTATCTTGCCTACCAAACAACACACGGTAATAATTCATTTCATTCCCACATGTTAACCAAACAAGACAATGGAGTGGTAATGATCCATTTCATTCCTTTGTTCATTCCATTATCTCGTCCATTCCATGGAGTTTTTTTTTACTGAACTAATGCTTCTTTCAAAATCAAAATCACAAGTAATGCCGTCCAAAAATTTCTTTCACAATTAGTGCTAAAGCCATTTAAAATGGCGAAATTACAAACCTCGTAGTCTTGTGGCAGGAATATTCTGAATGTGCAGCGCTCAGATCATTAGAAAAGGTACCTCAGCCATTAAGAATGGCGAAATCTGCATTAAGCTGCACATAAAGCCAATACAAATGGCAAATTCTGCAATGTGAGGTACAATAGCCATTCAGAAAAGAGAATTCTGCACAACATTCCATTTTGAATGGCGAAATCTGCATGTTTTTGTACATAATGCCATTTTGAATGGCGAAAACTGCAATTAATGGTGGTCATCCTCTCCGTGCAGGCCTACTGTTACCATAGAAGAAATGTGAGCAAGTGTAAATCTAAACCAGATTCAAAAAATCATATATATTGTAACGCCACCTGAAAACACCCTAAAACAAGCCGTGACCGAAACCCTAAACACGTACGACAAAAACCGAAACGAAAAATAATTTTTTCTAAGTTCTGGTGTCTCTCGCGGGGCGCGAGAAGGTCACCAGTGTGTCTCGCGGGGTGCGAGAGCTCCTGTCGATCGCCTCAGACACGTGTCGTCCGCGTGGAAAGTCTACTCGCTGACAAAGGCCACCTATGCCCTAGCTTGGGTCTCTCGCGGGCCGCGAGAGAGTAGAAGGTGGCGGTCACGGGTCGTGATATATATCCTTCTTTAATACTTAAAATATCAAACTTATGAGAATCATTAGTTTTGTTTTTCCACAAATTATAACTTTTTACAGAAAATATACCCTCTTCTAATGTCACATATGTCTTGACCCCAACATCTCCAGCTACCACCCCGCCCAACCTCAGGACCTGGTTGGTATCTTACTTTTGCTTGAAGAACTGTAGTTATAGAAGAAATGATTACAAGTGCAAAGAGTATAACCAAGAAGAAAACAGTGACACCCTTTAATCCCATGTTCACTTACACACAATGAAATATATGTTAGAATGTGTGTGTGCTTATATATAGTTATATACATCTTTTAAAAGTCTTGGATTGATCGGATCAGAGTCTTTTTCTTTTGATTCTACTAGAATTTGAATCATTCAAACCTCATTATTTAAAACCTCATTTGAAATGGCTATGACATTAGAATTCGCCATTACAAATGGCTTTGGTACCATTTTTGTTTAGAATTCGCCATTACAAATGGCTATTGTACCTTTTCAAATTATTGGTCTCCTGCACAAACTGAAAATAACTGACACAACCCTAGGATGCAAGAAATTTTGCCATTTCAAATGGCTTTAGCACTAATTGTGCAAGAAATTTTTGGACGGCATTACTTGTGATTTTAATTTTGAAAGAAGCATTAGTTCAGTAAAAAACTCCCATTCCATACTCTTGTCTATTCCATTATCCCATACAAAACAAACCCTAAGTTTGAGAGTGACAACCTGCTCCCACCGCCAAACCAAAAAGCGGCAAATTGTACTTTACTCTATAATTAATTTTTTTTTAAATGGGGCAGAAATTGGATCTTATTGGCGTAGCAGATCCCTTTCTTGGCACTAGGGCTGTAAACGAACCGAACGTTCAACGAACAGTTCGTGAACCGTTCGGCGGGAAGTTCGTTTATGTCCGTTCGTTTAATAAACGAACGAACATGAACAAGAAATTTCGTTCGATTAGTTAAATGAACGAACATGAACAGAGGTCTCGTTCGTTCGATTGTGTTCGTGAACGTTCGGTAAGGTGTTCGTGAACGTGTTCATGAACATTCGTTCATTTGCGTTTGTTTATGTTCATATGTTTGTGTTTTAATTGAATATTTTTGTACTTTCATATATTTTATCTATAATTTTTATATTATTAAACTTTTATTTATTTTATTACCCTAACAATTAAACTAGGAAACCCTCTTTCACATTGTTTATACACCATTTCCCTTTCGTTTCTCATTATTTACATCGGTGAATACGGTTGACCTTCGTTCCACAATAAGGGATTCAAGTTCCAGTGCTACTCTCTGAGCCATCTACCTTTATCCTTCATCGCGTTTGCCAAATTTATTTGTGTTCGTGAACCGTTCGCGAACACGCTCATTTCCTTAATGAACGAACACGAACATAAAATCTCGTTCGATAAGTGTTCATGAACCGTTCGTGAACACATTTATTTCCTTAACGAACGAACACGAACAAGGCCTTGTTCGTGTTCGTTCGGTTCGTTTACAGCCCTACTTGGCACAATAAATTCTTTTCTTGGCGTAGGAGATTTTAGTCCACGTGAACATTGCGATATAGGGTGATGACAGCTGACGTATGTTATTGGTCGTACATCACATTATTGGAAACTAAAAAGAGAAAAGTCAAATGGTTATTTTCATAATTTTTAAAAGTCAATCGTGTTATGTTAGTTATGTGGATTAAACTAGATATTTTGGTGATTTTATTAGCCAATATGAATCGTAATTAGAGGGATGCTGGACCCGTTTAGAGCATAATTAAGCATTATTATATTTTTTGAATGTCAAAATGACCTCCTCCTATAAAACCTTGAGAGATGCCGTGGAGTGGTAAAGAGTGTTTCAAATATCCCAGAGGTCTTGAGTTTGATACTTCCTTCCGTCGGTTCACTGAAGGCCACTGACCCGGTGCTTGTCCTGCGCTATATCTGTTTCCATCGGTTAGTCAGGTATTAAGGGGACCCAGGTGTTTACCACTTAAGCGATTTCCCGCAGTTATAAAAAACTCATATAAACCACATGTCTACCTTAAAAGATTTGAATTTTCTACTTCTTAAATATATGAGAATCATCATGTCGATAAACCACTAGACCATGGATAAGCATTATTAGTAATGTACAAGAAATTAATGAGAAGCGTGAAACCGTTTGGAGCATATAAAGCATTATCTTGTTTCATGTGTATATGTATAATATAATATTTAATACATAATAAATAAGTATTTAATTATGTTAGGTGTTATAGTTTTATATGCCTACTATTATTTTTCACCATTCTCTTATTTTTTGTATTCTATTTCTAAATTCTGTAAATATCTATCTATCTATACTTTCTATAAAACTAGAAATCCCAATAATATAAGAAAAGCTGATGTGTCAGCTAGAGAGACTGTCCAACAATGCTTTTCTTATGTCATTACTGCATCATAAACTTGAATATATAAATCACTTTAAAATACATTTAAATTCAAAGCACTACCGTGTATTCAAATGTTAAAAGTCTGGCCCACATTCAAAAGGGCAAACCACTGCCCATCTACAAGAAAGTATAACTTAGCAGATGGTTCCTTTGGCAAACGTATACCTTAGCAGATGTTTTGAAATTGCCGGTAATTTCAAATTCAAAATGCATGGAGATATGTAATTTGCAATTAATGTATGTCACTCACTCACTTCTGTCAATCATCTTCTTATATAAACTGATTTATATTCTCATTTCACTCTTCATATTTACATTCTCGTGTTTTCTGCTTTTGTATTTTCAAACCACATTTCTAATGTATCTCTCCCTACAATCCCTTCTTCTCAATACTCGACATTTGTTCATAAATGATAAGAGAAAACAGAAGCTCTCTCTGACCAACTTTCAGAACAAATGTTGGGGATATGTGGTTTGCCTTGATGATGGTAATGTGATATATATATATGATTATGTTTGTTTTGGTTTTTGATTTTTACTAAAGTTTTTTTATCTGAGTTATGACTAAATGATGATTGTGAATGATCTGAGCAGATGATGATGATGATTGTTCTACGGTTGTTTCGAGCATCATTGTTCCAACATCATTTAAAGTATGTTTTATTTGCTATTCTAATTTTGAAATTTTGAATTTTTAATTTTGAAGTGATCTACTCTAATTCTCGCTTTATATTTCAGTCTAATCACAGTTGTTTGAAATTCTCGCTTTATGTTTTTTATTTTTACTAATTTTTTTTTTATCTGAGTTATGACTAAATGATGATTGTGAATGATCTGAGCATATGATGATGATGATTGTTCTACGATTGTTTCCAGCATCATTGTTCCAACATCGTTTAAAATATGTTTTTTTGCTACTCTAATTTTGAAATTTTGAAATTTTGAATTTTTAATTTTGGAGTGATCTACTCTAATTCTCGCTTTATATTTCAGTCTAATCATAGTAGTTTGAAATTCATACAATCATCTGTGGGTTATTTTAGGTTTGTATTCAAAGAAGCATAAAGTTAAATTAAACACAAAGAAAGATTATTAAATGTACAGTTAAAATAAGTTTTGCTTATGACTAAATGATGATTATAATTGACTTGGGCAGATGATGATGATGTAGAACCCACAATAGTTCCTACTAAACGCAAGAAATAATCTGCTACTGCTGTAAGATAAGATTTTATTTTACTAGAGATTTTTTCTTTCCTGCCTTTTTTGTATTAAAAGAAGCATAAAGTTTGGTTTAAAGCAGCTCTTTATGAAGCAAGTTGAGGATTAAGTATACGAGGATAGGGCTACTCTTCAACAGCTGAAAAAGTGTTTTCATGTACTGCATCTTGGTCTGTTCACGAGAGACCAAGTTTCCAGAAACCTGATGGTGATGCATTCAGTACTTCCGTGGACTTCATGGTGATTGTCGAAGATATACATTGATAAGTTCGGTACTCGATGGAGTTGAAGCTAAAAGAACTAAATTTTTGTTGCTAGATTCCTAAATTTCTTGGTGGTGTTGTTAGATTTTAAAGTTTCGTTGTTCAGTACTCGATGTAACTGTTGATTTTTTAATCCTCATAATTAAATTTTAATCCTATTAATGTTTGTAGAGCATTTTATTTTTACTAATTTTAAGGTGCATAAGTATTATTATGTAATTTTTTAATATCATCTGATTATTGCAGATCGGTACTTTTGATGTAGAAGTGAAATTGTCTCAGAGTTTAATTAGATTATGTTGATGTTGAATCAATTTTTGTTAGTGTATAGATCTATCAAAGTTAAAGTTTTCCAAAAGAGAACATCTGCTCCAAATCATCATCTGCTGATCTAACGACTGTTTGACTTGCTACTGTTGCCAACATCTGTTGTTGCCTAACAGAGCTTTTCGAAGAATTTCCTCCTCTCAATTGTAAGTACTAAGGCATCTGTTACTTTAACTCTCTGTCAAAGGTAAAGTCTGCCCAAAGAGAACATTTGTTCAGTGGTGATCTTCTGCTAATCAAACGGCTGTTTGACTTGCTACTGTTGGCAATATCTTTTGTTGCCTAACAGATGTTCGCAATATCTTTGTCTGCTTGAGTTGCAGAATCATTTGTTTACTATGTAGAGTATTGCTGGTCTTTAAATGAATAGATTTTTTATCTGAGTTATGACGAAATGATGATTGCAAATGAAGCGATTTTTTATCTGAGATTTTTTATCTGAGTTAAAATACATTTAATTTCAAACCACTGCTCTATTTTCAAATGTCAAAGGTCTGGCCCACATTCAAGAGGGCAAACCACTGCCCATCTCTAAGAAAGTATAACCTAGCAGATGTTTCTTATGGCAAACATATACCTTAGCAGATGTTTTGAAATTGCCGGTAATTTCAAATTCAAAATGCCTGGGGATATGTACTTTGCAATCAATGCATGTCACTCACTCACTTCTGTCTTATGGTAAAGGCGTCTTATGGTAAATGAAGAGGTTAATTGTAATTATGATAACGTGTTTAATTTTATACTTTTCCCATGGAAACACACTTTTCAAATGTTTTGCATTAAAAGCCTAACGAATGTCGCATCATATTCTTTAGTCTGACGATGTATTTAGATATAACCGCCTTCATTGGGTATATAAAAATACATTGGGCAGAGGCTTTCATCATTACCATTTTCATCCATCTACTCAATCATCCTCAAAAGTTTTTTGTTTATCAATATCATTACAATTTCTTTGGCTTTCAAAGACGCATTTGTTCACTGCAAAATGGAAAACATTGGGTTTCAAGTGATTGTTGATGAAATTTTCACAAGGCTCTCTGCAGAAGATATTGGTCGTTTGAAATGTATTTCCAAGAATTTTTATAGGGAACTGTCAAGTCATGCATTTGAGATGATGCATGCTCTCCGAAGAGGAGATTCACTACAAAAGAAACTACTCTCCTTTAAAGACACATCAATTGTCGTTGACGACGTAGTTGCTGGTAATTTGGATGTTGTGAGAAGCAAAACCTTAAGTTTTCCTAACAATGTCCACACTACCTTCTTACGTATTCTATCGTCATTTAATGGATTGTTGTTAGTTTGCAATGAAGGGATTTGCTGTGAGTTGATTCTTTGGAATCCAACTACCAGGCGCTATAAGGTTTTGTCTAACGACTACTTAAATTACAATCATGATCGAAACTCTGATACTGGTGGAATTTATTTTGATCAATTCAATGATCTGAAAGTGCGGAACATCAGATGTTACCGTAATGTGGCTACTGCTCGTGTTTACTCACAAACAAATGAGTCATGGAGAACAATAAATTTCAGTAGCGTAAATAATTATGGTTCAAGCGGTTATTCATGGTCTACAGGAGTTTATGCTGATAAAACCATATATTTACTGTTTCAAATTATCGGTATCCACTAGGTGAGAGGAACATTGTTTCTTTCTGTCACACCCCGATATTTCCACATATTACCGGTGGGCCCGGTGGGGAGTATCGTGACGTAGTTGATATCATCATAGTCAAACAACACAAATAATAATAATGCACAGCGGAAGCAAAAGATAGATAGATTTATTTCAACCGAATAAATTGTAATATTTAAGTACCACAAACAGTTGAAACAGATCCACAGGCGGATCGAATAAAAAGGAAACATTGTTCATCAGACTTGATGCATCCAAGCTTGCGAGACTCTTAATGATGCTAAGGAGAGGCCAGCCTATTACGCTTAGTACCTGCACTTAACCTTTTTGGGAAAATACGTCAGTTTACACTGGTAAATACAATTAATTGACTCATTTTGAAAAAGGTTTGAAAATTTATTTGAATGCACGTGGCACAAAACATTTTATAACTTGGGATAATTATTTATATATATAATACTTGTAAAAGAATTACATGTTTCTTATGCGTTCAGTAGCTCGGTATTTGACACAGGGTTAAAGATTAATTGACACACCACATTATTTATTTATGCACTGACGGGTGTACGCCTACACCCCGTGCTTAGGTCGTGGCCATTTCGTAAAATGATGCCAAGGATATCCGGGACATGGTCATTAACCCCCCCAAAGGCTTTAAGCAAACAAAACATTTTTAAACAGGACATTTCAATGATTTAACCTTCACAAAATTAAAGATGCAATGTCCGACCAAGCGGTATTTTATATACCGTACCCCAAGCCCGTATAGGGAAAATAAGTTAAAAGTATTTACCTGAGCTAAATATAAATTTAATCCCAGCCGTATCAAATCAGCAAGTACAGATAGCTTTTACTGGGTCTCCTATTCTGGAATGAAGGTTTATAATAACCTATTAGATTCCTAACGGGTCTTCATTTAAGCTTAAGCTTAGACCGGTTAGTTTTAAAAGGAAAAATACGGTTCAAACGCATGAGAAGCGACGACCGGTTTAGAATGTGGTTTTGACCCAACAAGTTTGCATATTTGTTTAATATGGGTAACTTATTCACATTCTGAATTTTGAGACAAAAACGATATGGTTTGACCCGTTTTGGCTAATATATGTAAATTAGTTACATAAGCCGATCCGAACGCGAAGGGTGCGTAACGAGTAACCATATGAATCATATACAAGTTTCCTAAGTTAATATGCCTTAAATATGTTGTGACATCAGTAAGATATTTTCTATTATGCCCAAAATGATTTTAAACACAAACTATACCCCATAAGGGCATTTTGGTCATTTTAAAGGTTATAAAAGAGTTTAATTAATAATCTGAGTTACAGGTCTGATTTAATCTGTAAATATACTTAATTTAATAAGTTATAACAGTAGGGTATCATCTATATGTGAAATTTATTAATTATAACCATACTATGCACCGTAGGGGCATTTTGGTAATTTCACATAAGCTTAAAAGGTCAAAACTGGAATCTGACTTTAAAAGCTTATGTGAAATTACCAAAATGCCCCTACGGTGCATAGTATGGTTATAATTAATAAATTTCACATATAGATGATACCCTACTGTTATAACTTATTAAATTAAGTATATTTACTGATTAAATCAGACCTGTAACTCAGATTACTAATTAAACTCTTTTATAACATTTAAAATGATCAAAATGCCCTTATGGGGCATAGTTTGTGTTTAAAATCATTTTGGGCATAATAGAAGATATCTTACTGATGTCACAACATATTTAAGGCATATTAACTTAGGAAACTTGTATATGATTCATATGGTTACTCGTTACGCACCCTTCGCGTTCGGATCGGCTTATGTAACTAGTTTACATATATTAGCCGAAACGGGTCAAACCATATCGTTTTTGTCTCAAAATTCAGAATGTGATTAAGTTACCCATATTAAAAAAGTATGCAAACTTGTTGGGTCAAAACCACATTCTAAACCGGTCGTCGCTTCTCATGCGTTTGAACCGTATTTTTCCTTTAAAACTAACCGGTCTAAGCTTAAGCTTAAATGAAGACCCGTTAGGAATCTAATAGGTTATTATAAAGCTTCATTTCAGAATAGGAGACCCAGTAAAAGCTATCTGTACTTGCTGATTTGATACGACTGGGATTAAATTTATATTTAGCTCTGGTAAATACTTTTAACTTATTTTCCCTATACGGGCTTGGGGTACGGTATATAAAATACCGCTTGGTCGGACATTGCATCTTTAATTTTGTGAAGGTTAAATCATTGAAATGTCCTGTTTAAAAATGTTTTGTTTGCTTAAATCCTTTGGGGGGTTAATGACCATGTCCTGGATATCCTTGGCATCATTTTACCAAATGGCCACGACCTAAGCACGGGGTGTAGGCGTACACCCGTCAGTGCGTAAATAAATAATGTGGTGTGTCAATTAATCTTTAACCCGGTGTCAAATACCGAGCTACTGAACGCATAAGAAACATGTAATTCTTTTACAAGTATTATATATTTAAATAATTATCCCAAGTTATAAAATGTTTTGTGCCACGTGCATTCAAATAAATTTTCAAAACCTTTTTCAAAATGAGTCAGTTAATTGTATTTACCAGTGTAAACTGACGTATTTTCCCAAAAAGGTTAAGTGCAGGTACTAAGCGTAATAGGCTGGCCTCTCCTTAGCATCATTAAGAGTCTCGCAAGCTTGGATGCATCAAGTCTGATGAACAATGTTTCCTTTTTATTCGATCCGCCTGTGGATCTGTTTCAACTGTTTGTGATACTTAAATATTACAATTTATTCGGTTGAAATAAATCTATCTATCTTTTGCTTCCGCTGTGCATTATTATTATTTGTGTTGTTTGACTATGATGATATCAACTACGTCACGATACTCCCCACCGGGCCCACCGGTAATATGTGGAAATATCGGGGTGTGACAGGTTGGTATCAGAGCCAACGCTGAGTGAATTTAACACTAGCCTTTTGTGTTTAATCTCAGTTACACAAATTGCACATTCCTCGATCCTCGAGTCTAGACAAATAACATAGGACAAATTCTGTTTTGTATTACTTTTGTCTTTCATTTTATATATATATTCTTGTTGTTATCTTTGTTAATTATTGACAGGTTCAAGATGCCACCCAGAATCAGAGGTAGAGGAAGAGGTAAAGGGACATTCCATGCCCCCAATGATCATGAAGCCAGACCTTCCCACCGGCGCACGCCATCCATCAACATGAGCACGAGTCCCCAGGAACCCTGGAGGACGTATTTTGAACCCGGGAGGTGATCCATCTCTCTAAGCTCCTCGCCATCCTACCTTCATTCATTTGGGCCTTATTCAAAAAACGAGCCCAACGAACCACAACCTTCCTTCATACCTCTACAGCGATCTAACTCGCACCACTCTTTCGGCGATCCCACTCCCGCCTTTCAGAGCCGGTTCAACCCGGCTAACTACATTCAAGAGCCAATGGGTTTTAACCCATTGGGCCCCGAAGCCCATTTCCCTAAAGCTCAGGGAATGGATATGGATGAAGATCCGGACCCCGCGGAACCAGCAACCGGGACCCCGAACCATCCCATCGAGGTCTCTGATGGGTCCTCGTTTCATGGATCGCCTTACCACGGTCCAGATAGCTACCAGGCAAGGTTCAACCAGATTGATTGGTATTTTACCCCTTCTGAGCACTCGTCTCCGTACCAGCAGCAGGATCCTTCAGAGGATTCTCGTTTTGTGACAGTTACCCTGCCACCACCACCACCTGTTCAGCAGCCGCCTCCGGAACCACCGAGGCGGAGGAGGTCAAACGCGCGGATGTCTGCGCGAGGAGGAGTGCGTATTAGCACCCCTCAACCTTCAAGTGGCAGCCACTATCCGCCACTTTATGAAGACCCGCAGATGGGAGGACCTTCAAACCCCATCTCCGAGGTAGACTCTGCGCCTGTAGCGCCACCACCATTGGGTTTTGGTAACCCAATTCCGACATACGCCGGTTCAGCGGCGTATAATCCCTTTGAGCAGCCGGTCCACAGCAACTATAACTATGCAGAGGCTGACCCGTATCTTGTAGCTGCGAACTACAACGCTCTCCACCCAGAAGGACCTTATGGAAATCCTTGGGGAATTGGGTACCCACCTTATGGGTATCATCAGCAGCCGCCTTCTCAACCTCCGCTATATCAGTAGCCCCCGCAGATGTCGCCACCGCAGCATCAGGAGATTCTGCAAAGTATTAGAGAGGTGCGGCATGAAGTACGGGAAGACCGAAGGCATAACCGAGGGATGTTCAAGACCTTGGCAAACTTAATTAAAGGGAAAAGCAAAAAGGATCACTAAATCCTTTATTTGTTTATTTATTCTTAGTGTTGTGATCAAGTCCCTGCGTGGACTTTTGTTTCAGTACTCAGCCCCTGCGTGGGCTTGTCTTTTTGTATTCTGCCCCTGCGTGGGCATGTTTTTCTTTTTGACCCCTGCGTGGGTATGTTTGTTTGTTTCGCCCCTGCGTGGGCATGTTATTTTGTAGAAGTCCCGTTTAGGGCAAAATTTGTACTGTTTAAATTTATAATGGAATGGTTTAATTTTAATTTTCATATTTATTGCTACTTATATGCATAAAGGTAAAACATAAAAATAAATGAAAATAACATTCCTATTATAAGATCTACCATTATACTAAAATGGCAAAATCTAAAAAGAACAAGACCTAGCCATGTGTCATCTTAAGACAGGGCCAAGATGGTAGTTCCATAATTAGATTCAGATCCACATTAACGTCTCAATTTAGGATTGCTCTGCGTAAATTATTAAAAGAATCTTAAAAGTAAAACCTAGTCTATATGTCGTTTCAGACATGGCCAAGATGGTAAAACCTACACAAAAGATTCCAATCCTTGTTAACATCTGTAAGCGTGTTAACATTTTTGACAAACTGTGATACGATAAAATCACGTAGGTCATCTTTAAACTGGGTTAATTTAAATTCCCTTATTTATATAACCATCCCTTAAGGATGAAGTGCCTACGGGCTATAATTAATGTCCCTTGGGACTAAAGACAGTGGTAGCCTACAACTCCCTGTCAAGAAAAGGTAGTGAACTTTGATTCAAACCTTAAATGCCTCGATTCCATGAAATCCGGGCTTATAAATTAAATCTGTCTGTATGACTAGGCTTTTGTGCTATTATTAAAATATATTATAGGATTGTAATAAAAGTCCTGAGAATATTGAAATAATTTATAAGTTAACCAAAATGGTTATTAAGACCATGGTTAATAACTCATAAAATACTGTAAAAAGCTTCTAAATAAACCTTGCCCATTGTTCTCTTGTATGTAGCAATTAAAGCTACATGGCTGGGTCGGATGAGGTAAACAGTCATCCGGTGGAAAACCACGAGAATGCAAGGATACAGATGACCGGTGCAGAACTACAAGCACTAGTCGATAATGCTATTACAAGGGCTTTAGAGCGACAATATAATGAGTCTAGCGGGACTCAAAGTAAGACCCTATCTACACCGCATTCCAAGCCTAAGACTCATTCTGGGGCTCACAACAAGCCGCCCTCCAAGAAAAATGAGTCAAAGAAAGATGATGATCAACATTCCTCGAACCAAAACAGTGTTCCATCCAAGAGGATAGTACTTGATGATGCACCACGCGCCAAGTCATGTACTTATAAATACTTTGTTTCTTGCAAACCTCGGGATTTCACGGGAGAGAAAGGGGCAGTGGATTGCATGACCTGGTTGGATGAGATGGACACTGTAGTAGATATTAGTGGACGTGCTGAGAGGGATATCGTGAAGTTCGTATCTCAATCATTCAAGGGTGAGGCCCTAGCCTGGTGGAGATCGTTGATTCAGGCTACTGGGAAGATTCCACTCTACAATATGACATGGGAACAATTTGTTACCCTCATCAAAGAGAACTACTGCCCTCAGCATGAGGTTGAAAAGATTGAGTCTGACTTTCTGTCTTTAGTAATGAAGAATCTGGATTGCCAAGCTTACCTTACGAGCTTTAATACAATGTCAAGGTTGGTTCCTTATCTGGTGACCCCGGAACCCAAAAGGATAGCTCGATTCATTGGGGGTTTAGCCCCAGAAATAAAGGCAAGTGTGAAAGCCTCTCGGCCAGCTACATTCAGATCTGCAGCTGATATATCTTTTTCCCTTACACTGGACGCGGTCAGGCAGAGATCGCTGAGGAACATAGATGCTGAGAAAAGGAAACGTGAGGATGACAACTCACGAAGGTCAGATAAGAAGCATAAGGGAAACAATGACCACAAAAAGGGTTTTGGATCTAAGAAGGATGTGCATCAATCAGGAGATAAGCCCAAGTGTAAAATCTGTAGGAAGCACCATTTCGGGAGGTGCAGACTCGAGTCGAAATCCCAATCGCAGCCAAGACCTTGTGGGATTTGTAAATCCTCTGAGCACAAGACATTAGACTGTAAGAAAATCAAGGAAGCAGTGTGCTATAACTGCAATGAAAAAGGGCACATTAGGTCCAATTGCCCAAAGCTTGAGAAGAAAGTTGAGGATGAAAAAAAGACCAATGCTAGGGTCTTCCAGATGAACGCACAGGAGGCTATCCAAAATGATAACGTCATAACAGGTACCTTCCTTATAAATGACGTTTATGCTAGAGTACTTTTTGATTCAGGCGCTGATAAGTCATTCGTAGATAATAAGTTTTGTGAATTGTTGAAATTACCTGTTAAAACCTTAAGTGTGAAGTATGAGGTGGAATTAGCCGATGGAACCATAGAAACCGCATCAACCGTGTTAGATGGATGTGTTATATCCATTAGGAACCACTCTTTTCCTTTGTCCCTGCTTCCGTTGAAGTTAGCCGGTTTCGATATAGTTATAGGTATGGATTGGCTATCCCACAACCAAGCTCAGATTGTGTGCAACAAGAAGCAAGTGGTGATCTAGACCCCGTTTGGTGAACCACTTACCATTCAAGGAGATACCCAGTATGGTCTGCCTAAGCAAGTGTCTATGCTTAAGGCGTCTAGGTGCTTGAAGAAGGGTTGTGTCATTTATATGGCACAAGTCACCGTTGATGAGCAGAAGCCTAAGATTGAAGATATCCCCGTCATTTCTGAATATCCTGAAGTATTCCCTGAAGAACTACCTGGTTTGCCACCAGATAGGCAAGTAGAATTCAGAATTGACATTATTCCAGGAGCAGCACCAGTCGTAAGAGCACCCTACAGGCTAACACCAACTGAAATGAAGGAGTTGAGGACTCAACTAGATGATTTGTTAGCAAAAGGTTTTATTAGACCTAGTTCATCTCCTTGGGGAGCGCCAATTTTGTTTGTCAAGAAGAAGGATGGGTCAATGCGCCTATGCATTGATTACCGTGAGCTCAACAAGGTCACTATAAAGAATAGGTATCCATTGCCCAGGATCGACGATCTGTTCGATCAATTGCAAGGGGCAAGCTACTTTTCTAAGATTGATTTAAGGCCAGGCTATCATCAACTGAAAGTTAAAAATGAAGATGTGCACAAGACTGCGTTTAGGACTCGTTATGGTCATTATGAGTTCTTAGTGATGCCTTTTGGGCTCACTAATGCACCAGCCGCGTTCATGGATCTCATGAACCGTGTCTGCAAGCCTTACTTGGATAAATTCGTCATTGTCTTCATCGATGACATTCTCATCTACTCAAAAAGCCAAGCTGACCATGAGAAGCATCTTCGATGCATTCTGAAACTGCTCCATCAAGAACAGCTCTATGCCAAATTTTCAAAGTGTGAATTTTGGCTTCGAGAAGTCCAGTTTCTTGGACATATGGTTAGTGAGCGTGGCATCCAAGTGGATCCCGCTAAGGTTGAAGCTGTCATGAATTGGCAAGAGCCCAAGACGCCTACTGAGATTCGTAGCTTTCTAGGCTTAGCAGGTTATTATAGGCGTTTTATCGAAAAATTTTCAAGGATTGCTGCACCCCTAACTTCATTGACCAGGAAGAATATTAAGTTTAACTGGGGTCCTAAGCAGCAGGAATCCTTTGACATTCTTAAGCAGAAGCTGAGCAATGCACCTGTGTTAACATTGCCTGAGGGAATAGAAGAATTTGTAGTATATTGTGATGCATCGCACACAGGCATAGGATGTGTGCTAATGCAAAAGGGCAAAGTTATTGCCTATGCTTCTCGACAGTTAAAGGTGCACGAGAAGAACTACACCACCCATGACTTGGAGCTGGGTGCCGTTGTATTCGCACTAAAACTGTGGAGGCACTACTTATATGGAACTAAGTGTGTGATCTATTCTGATCAGAAGAGCCTTCAACATTTGTTTAATCAGAAGGACTTAAACATGAGACAGCGACGATGGATGGAAACTCTAAATGATTATGACTGTGAGATAAGATACCATCCTGGCAAGGCAAATGTAGTCGCTGATGCCCTAAGTAGAAAGGAAAGGGTGAAGCCTATAAGGATCAATGCCAAGAGCATTGAGATAAAGAATAGTCTGAATGAAAGGTTGTTAGCTGCACAAAAGGAAGCTGTGTTGGAAGCTAACTATCCTGACGAAAAGCTAGGAGTAACTGAAGAACAGTTATCCTATGACAAGGACGGAATTCTGAGGTTAAATGGACGAATATGGGTTCCAGTGTATGGAGGACTTCGGGATGTTATTCTACAGGAGGCCCATAGTTCCAAATATTCCGTTCATCCTGGGGCTGATAAGATGTACCAGGATCTAAAGGAAAACTATTGGTGGATAGGCTTGAAGAAGTCTATAGCCGCCTATGTAGCTAAATGTTTGACGTGTGCACAAGTCAAAGTTGAACATCAAAAGCCGTCAGGTTTGCTACAACAGCCTGAGATTCCCACTTGGAAATGGGAAATGGTGACAATGGATTTCATCACCAAGTTGCCAAAGACAAAGAAAGGAAATGATACTATATGGGTGATAGTAGATAGACTGACTAAGTCAGCACATTTCCTACCCATTAAGGAAACTTATAGTTCTGACATGTTAGCCCAATTATATGTTGATAAGATTGTATCTCTACATGGAGTACCGATGGCTATTATCTCAGACAGAGATACCAGATACACGTCACACTTTTGGAAAAGTTTCCAACAGTCTTTGGGCACGCGCTTAAATTTCAGTACAACTTACCATCCTCAGACGGACGGGCAGAGTGAGCGTACCATCCAAACGTTGGAAGACATGCTTCGCGCATGTGTAATCGATTTAGGTGGTAGTTGGGATAACCACCTGCCATTGATTGAGTTTTCCTACAACAATAGCTACCACACAAGCATTAAGGCTGCGCCTTTTGAGGCACTATATGGTAGAAAATGCAGAACGCCTATTTGTTGGGCGGAAGTAGGAGAAGTTCAATTGTCAGGACCTGACTTAGTCTTTGAAACAACGGACAAGATTGTCCAGATTCGCGACCGTCTGAAAGCTGCCAGGGATAGGCAGAAAAGCTACGCAGATTTAAAGCGTAAACCTCTGAAATTCGAGGTTGGTGATAAAGTTTTGCTTATGGAAGGGGGTGATGCGATTTGGTAAGAAAGGTAAGTTAAGCCCAAGGTACATAGGACCATTCGAGATCATCGAATGTGTAGGATCAGTGGCTTACAAGTTGAACTTGCCAGAAGAGCTCAGTGGTATTCACAATGTATTCCACGTCTGCAATCTAAAGAAATGTCTAGCTGATGAATCGCTAGTCATACCACATACAGATGTGCATATAGATGAGAGCTTAAAATTTGTGGAACAACCTTTGTCGATTGAGGATCGACGGGTTAAGAAGCTTCGGAGGAAGCATGTACCTATCGTAAAGGTCAAATGGGATGCCCGCAGAGGTCCCGAATATACTTGGGAGGTAGAGTCTACCATGAAGGAAAAATACCATCATTTGTTCCAATAAATCTCGAGGTCGAGATTTCTTTTAAGGGGGTGAGGATGTAACACCTCGAAAATTCATGTCCAGTGAAATAAAGACACGTGTCATGTTATGCAAACGTGTTATAAAAACGGATCCAGATAAAGATGTACAGTAGGATTTAAAAACGTCGACATGTCAATTTATACCTCTGAGCGACCTATTAATAAATCCCTAACCAGGATATATTTAATCAACATCTGAATTATGTATATAAATCTGGCTATCCTAAATAATAAATTGGTTACAACCTTAGACATGGATCCAATATGAATTTATTGGTATTTCTGACATTAAAAACCTCCCACAAGAATACAAGTTGTGTAAGTGCATGGCTAGGCATGCAATGGCTGACTTCATGGTCCCCATACTGATTAAAAGGCACAAGAGTCGGAGATGTCATAGTTGCATGGTCACAGCCTGAAAGAAAACAAATTTTTGTCCTCTGGCGAAGTCTTACGGACCGTAAAGGTCTAACCTTACGGTCCGTAAGGGAAACGGTTACGGACCGTAAGCTCCAAGCCTTACGGTCCGTAAGGTCTGCATCTGGGCGATTTTTGGATAGCTGCCTGTTAAAACGGTTGCACCGCCTTATTTGAGTGGTATTCGAAAATCAGGGGCTCTATAGGTGGTTTTTAGCATCTTAGGGACACCTGGGATGATCTTGCAACTCATGTAGACTATTTTGGCATGATCCAATGCATTTGGGTTCACTATATAAGAGAACCAAGTTTGCTACATTTTGCTCTTTCACTTGCAACTTCTTTCAAGCTAGTCTCTGGAGCTCCCCTGATCAGCAACAAGTTTTCTAGTGGTCCATAATCATACTTAGGACATTTGTAAGTGTCCTTAACCCTTCTTAATTCAGTTTAGCTTAGTTAATTAGCTAAAAGTCAAACCGTCGTAATTAAGGTTTGACTTCGAGATTAATTAAAATTGGTTCAGTCAAATCTCGAATTAAAAGTACCTTTAAGTAGGTAATTATGTGGGTAATAAACCCTTAAAAGGGTACTCTCTGATTCCCACTCTAACTAGGTCAATTGTCGGGTCAAAGTTAACTTTAAAAAGTCAACAGAATACTTATTTTCAAATTAATACATAATTAGCAATGTAGGATCAATGCAACCTGTTTTATCATTAATGTAACTTGGTAATTAACGTAAGAACATGTCTAAACATGTTAAACCCGACAATTTTCGGTTTAGGCTCGGTTCGGAACCGAAAGTCGCATATTTTGACTTTTGCTTTGACTTTCAGTTCTGACCCGTTTAAGCATAGTTTAGAAATGCCTTAGAGCTTTATTAGGACCAAGTTACCTATAAGTATAACCCTCTGAGATTATACAACTTGGTTCATTAGTTATCCGATTCATATGCATGTTTCCGTTAAAAGCTTAAATGTTGACTATTATGCCCTTTTCACCTTAAAACATGATTTTTGAAAATGTAGAAGAAGAGAAACCTTAGTTACTGATTATTAGACTTGTCCCTAAAATTTGACATCAATTGGAGGTGTAGATTAGAAGTTATGCTCATTAGCGTAAATAAGAAGCTTTTATTAATTAAATGGCATAATTAGCGCATAGCCTATCAAAACCCGATTTCTAATACCAAACTTTTTATCCACTGATGTAATATAATATTTTGGGATTTTTGAAGATTTTTATTCTTTTTAGGCTGAGCATAACTTAGAGTTTTAAGCTTGATTCGGTAATTGCCGATTTCGCCCTTTTGGGCTATAAAATGAGTTTTATAAAACCTTTTGACCCCAAACCTTTTGCTACTGATTTTAAATAATAAATAAAGTATTTTGAGCCTTCTGGAATTATAAAAATATCAGCTTTCCTTTAAAACCCGGAAAAGGCTCCAAATCGCCTTTTTAAGCGTTTTTAACACACAGTATGTGTCAAAACTATTTTAAACATATAAGGGTTAATACCTACTGATATATTAAGTAAATTTTTATATTATAACAGTAAGTAAAAGCTTTTAAAGTCAGATTCCAGTTTTGACCTTTTAAGCTTATGTGAAATTACCAAAATGCCCCTACGGTGCATAGTATGGTTATAATTAATAAATTTCACATATAGATGATACCCTACTGTTATAACTTATTAAATTAAGTATATTTACTGATTAAATCAGACCTGTAACTTAGATTACTAATTAAACTCTTTTATAACCTTTAAAATGACCAAAATGCCCTTATGGGGCATAGTTTGTGTTTAAAATCATTTTGGGCATAATAGAAGATATCTTACTGATGTCACAACATATTTAAGGCATATTAACTTAGGAAACTTGTATATGATTCATATGGTTACTCGTTACGCACCCTTCGCGTTCGGATCGGCTTATGTAACTAGTTTACATATATTAGCCGAAACGGGTCAAACCATATCATTTTTGTCTCAAAATTCAGAATGTGATTAAGTTACCCATATTAAACAAGTATGCAAACTTGTTGGGTCAAAACCACATTCTAAACCGGTCGTCGCTTCTCATGCGTTTGAACCGTATTTTTCCTTTTAAAACTAACCGGGCTAAGCTTAAGCTTAAATGAAGACCCGTTAGGAATTTAATAGGTTATTATAAACCATCATTCCAGAATAGGAGACCCAGTAAAAGCTATCTGTACTTGCTGATTTGATACGGCTGGGATTAAATTTATATTTAGCTCAGGTAAATACTTTTAACTTATTTTCCCTATACGGGCTTGGGGTACGGTATATAAAATACCGCTTGGTCGGACATTGCATCTTTAATTTTGTGAAGGTTAAATCATTGAAATGTCCTGTTTAAAAATGTTTTGTTTGCTTAAAGCCTTTGGGGGGTTAATGACCATGTCCCGGATATCCTTGGCATCATTTTACGAAATGGCCACGACCTAAGCACGGGGTGTAGGCGTACACCCGTCAGTGCATAAATAAATAATGTGGTGTGTCAATTAATCTTTAACCCGGTGTCAAATACCGGGCTACTGAACGCATAAGAAACATGTAATTCTTTTACAAGTATTATATATATAAATAATTATCCCAAGTTATAAAATGTTTTGTGCCACGTGCATTCAAATAAATTTTCAAACCTTTTTCAAAATGAGTCAGTTAATTGTATTTACCAGTGTAAACTGACGTATTTTCCCAAAAAGGTTAAGTGCAGGTACTAAGCGTAATAGGCTGACCTCTCTTTAGCATCATTAAGAGTCTCGCAAGCTTGGATGCATCAAGTCTGATGAACAATGTTTCCTTTTTATTCGATCCGCCTGTGGATCTGTTTCAACTGTTTGTGATACTTAAATATTACAATTTATTCGGTTGAAATAAATCTATCTATCTTTTGCTTCCGCTGTGCATTATTATTATTTGTGTTGTTTGACTATGATGATATCAACTACGTCACGATACTCCCCACCGGGCCCACCGGTAATATGTGGAAATATCGGGGTGTGACACTTTCGATATTCTTTCTGAGACTTTCAGAATGTTTCGTTTTCCAGAGAGTATCGTCGTCAATCCTTGCCAAGGGTATTTTTTTACCATCGCAAAGAGGCTGCATTTGATTGTTATTGGAAAGTCTGCTAAGCTAATTGCTGATTTGCTCAGATATGAAGAAGAAGGCTGGATGAAGGTGTTTTCTTTCAATAATCCTCGTGTAGTTGATTATGTAGATAGGCGCCGAAGGACTAATATAATTGAAAACAACAAGTGGCTGATAACAAACATCTGGGGGGATATGGTTGAAGTTGATCTGAGCAACGAAGTTCTGAAATACCTCCAACATGTTGACAACTACAATGGTCCGAAAGGAGCTTTATTTATAGAGACTACTGTTTCGCGCATTGATTAGAAATTAGTATGCTGTATTTTACTGAATGTTGTTTGCTGTTTTGAACTTTGTTTATTATATAGTTACCTCTGTTTGACACTTGTAGTTTTTATATAGTTAGTTGTGTTAAAATTATTAACCATGATTGTTATTTAAATTAACTAAATGAATATTTAGGTTTGAGAGTGTAAAAGCTTATAATATTGCCAAAGGTCTGTTTAAATGATCAAAGATCTGTTATTGTGAACAGATGTTTGAAAATAAAACAGTGGTTGATACATCTGTTGACTTTGGTCAACAAATGGATGAAAACAGATGTTTAGAACCACTGTTGTGATAAAGCAGAGTGTTGTGGAGAAAACTGTGGTTGAAATCGCTGTTTGGTTAAAACGGTGGTTTAAAACCACTGTTGGGTTAAAATAGTGTTTTGTGGAGGTTGAAGGGGATTGAAATGACTGTTGGGTTAAAATATTGTTTTTTGGAGAAGGAACATGCTTGAATGCAAATGTTATTTTGTTTACAAAAGATTAATAAATTGTATATTTTTTGTATTTTTTATACTCTAAACTTTAAGTATTTAAGGTTGAAGTTGGGGAGATATGGTTGAAGTTGATTTGAGAAATGGAGTTTTGAAATACCTCCAACATGTTGACAACTACAGTGATCCGAAAGGAGCTTTATTTATCGAGAATACTGTTTCGCCCATTGATTAGAAATTATTATGCTGTATTTTATTGAATGTTGTGTGCTGTTTTGAAGTTTGTTTATTGTATAGTTACCTCTGTTTGACACTTTCATATTTTATATAATTAGTTGTGTTAAAATTATTAACCATGTTTGTTATTTAAATTCACTAAATGAATATTTAGGTTTGAGAGTGTAAAAGCTTGTAATATTGGCAAAGGTCTGTTTAAATGATCAAAGCTTTGTTATTGTGAACAAATGTTTGAAAATAAAACAATGGTTGATACATCTGTTGACTTTGGTCAACAGATGGATGAAAACAGATGTTTGGAACCACTGTTGTGATAAAGCAGAGTGTTGTGGAGAAAACTGTGGTTGAAACCGCTGTTTGGTTAAAACGGTGGTTTAAAACCACTGTTGGGTTAAAATAGTGTTTTGTGGAGGTTGAATGGGATTGAAACGACTGTTGGGTTAAAATATTGTTTTTTGGAGAAGGAACATGCTTGAATGCAAATGTTATTTTGTTTACAAAAGATTAATAAATTGTATATTTTTTGTATTTTTTATACTCTAAACTTTAAGTATTTAAGGTTGAAGTTGAAGTTGGGGAGAAATGGTTGAAGTTGATTTGAGCAATGAAGTTTTAAAATACCTCTAACATGTTGACAACTACAGTGATCCGAAAGGAGCTTTATTTATCGAGACTACTGTTTCGCCCATTGATTAGAAATTATTATGCTGTATTTTATTGAATGTTGTGGGCTGTTTTGAAGTTTGTTTATTATATAGCTACCTCTGTTTGACACTTTCATATTTTATATAATTAGTTGTGTTAAAATTATTAACCATGTTTGTTATTTAAATTAATTAAATGAATATTTAAGTTTGAGAGTTTAAATGATGAAAGCTCTGTTGGTGTGAACAGATGTTTAAAAATAAAACAGTAGTTGATACATCTGTTGATTTTTGGTCAACATATGGATGAAAACAGATGTTTGAAACCACTGTTGGGTTAAATGTATTTGTTGTGGATAAAACTATGGCTGAAACTGCTGTTGGGTTAAAACGGTGGTTTAAAACCACTGTTGGGTTAAAATAGTGTTTTGTGGAGGTTGAAGGAACATGCTTGAATGCAAATGTTATTTCGTTTACAAAAGATTAATAAATTGTAGATTTTTGTATTTTTTTATACTCTAAACTTTAAGTATTTACCGACTGACTTATTTATTTATTTATAAGTCTATAAATATAACCATATTCATCATTTATATTTGTTATGCATGGTTTTCTAAGAAACGACCCGTGTTTGCACACAGGTCTTACCGCTAGTACTATATAATAGAAGAAACCAATGGGAGGACACGTGTCATTCATTGAAGCCATCTATTTTTTAGTTTATCATCTCTCTCCTACTTAATTATAGATAATTGATATTAATTAAAAGATAATTATAAAATTAAATTGAATATAAATTTTAACAATTCGTATAGGAGATAATGTAATATTTTGAAATATTATTAGATTTCAAAATTATTTATCCTGAAATTAACAAAAGACGTACACTAAATATAAATTAATATAATGTAAATGATTTATTTATTTTATTAAACTAAAGTAGTTAATAGTAGAACCTATTTCAAAAATGTTTATAAGGGGTAAACATAAACATTAATCAATGTTTATTGGTTCTATACTTTTATTTTCGTGTCCAACTCTCAACTTAAATATGGTATTCACTATGGTTACATGACATTTTTAAGAATCATCATAGATAATTAATATTAATTAAAAGATAATTATAAAATTAAATTTAATATAAATTTTAACAATTCATATTCGAGATAATATAATATTTTGAAATATTTATTAGATTTCAAAATTATTTATCCTGAATTAACAAAAGACGTACACTAAATATAAATTAATATAATGTAAATGATTTACTTATTTTATTAAACTAAAATAGTTAATAGTAGAACCTATTTCAAAAATGTTTATAAGGGTAAACAAAAACATTAATCAATGTTTATTGGTTCTGTACTTTTATTTTCGTGTTCAACTCTCAACTTAAATATGGTATTCACTATGTTTACGTGACATTTATAAGAACTATCAACGCAATCACCCTATCCATCATATCTCGAGTATATCCGTTAGTTTTTTAAAGATATAATTTTTTATTAGATTTATTCAACCCGTGTAATAAAAGAGGTTTTTTAAAGATATAATATTTTTATTATTTACTATACAAAATTACATTTATGCAACTCATGTAATACACCGGGCTTTTAAAAATATAATTTTTTTATTATGTGGTATATAAGATTAGATTTATTAAATTCGTATAATGCATTGTGTTTATAAAGATATAACTTTTTATTGATTGGTATATTAAATTACATGTGCTCAACCCATACAATACATAAGGTTCTTAGAAATGTAACTTTTTCATTATTTAATATATAAAATTAATTTTGCTCACGCATACAATACACGAGGTTTTTAAAAGATATTATTTTTTTATTATTTAATATAAAAAATTACATTTATTCAACCCATGTAATAAACGAGATTTTTAAAGATATATTGTTTTATTATTTGGTATATAAAATTACATTTATTCAACCCGTATGATAAACGAAGTTTTTAAAGATATTTTTTTTATTATTTGATATATATATATATATATATATATATATATATATATATATATATATATATATAATTACATTTATTAAACCTTTGTATTAAACCTTTTTTTTTTTCTAATACTTTTTATAAAAAAAATCGTTTTTTTTTTGCTACTAAAAGTAGCGATTTTAACATAAAAAATATTAAAAAAAAATTTAGATTTTTTTTAGATTTTTTTAGGTTTTTTGGGGGTTTAGTTTTTAGCATTTTATGGCGTCGATCTATGTCTCCAACTATAATTATTAATTTTATTAATTTATTTTCCTTTCTTATGTACAGTTGACGATTTCCTATTTGCTGACGGGGGAATGTCTTTGACATAAACCCGGTGACCACTGGTCCAGTACATAGAAAGTCACCTTCCAAAAAAAAAAAAAAAAAAAAAAAACCTAATATCTTATATCTAAAAATCGTATTAAATTCTTAAATCTTTATAGGTCCCGCCCCCTAGCTCAGTTGGGAGGAGGCCGGGGGTTTGCCTATGGCCACCCCGGTTCGAATCCCGGCGTCTACGGTTTGGGGGTTGGGATGTCCCGATGATGGATCGTCTCCTACCGAGGCATGGAACGGTCTTGAGGGCAACCCGGTTTTACCCAGCTGTTACCCCAGCGAGTCTCTCGTGTGGGGGCAGTATGGTTTCCGGGCGGAAGTCAGCTCACGCGGCAGGCCGGGGCCCAATCGAACATCGCGTCCGCAGATGCGGGGCTGACGGGGGAATGTCTTTGAAATAAACCCGGTGACCACTGATCCAGTACATAGAAAGTCACCTTCCAAAAAAAAAAAAAAACCTAGTATCTTATATCTAAAAATCGTATTAAATTCTTAAATCTTTATTACTAATTATTTAATATTTTCTTTTTTCACGCTTTGTAATACACATAATTTTTACCTAGTTTTTATAATATATAAAAACTAAGACATCAAGTATTTCTTAAGAAGATGATAACATTATTACCTTTATATACCTCTAAAGTAACAAGTGGTACCATTATGCCCATATATGAAATACCCGCTATATGCAAAGGATTACTGAGGAACCTTGGGTGCTCCTTAAGCCACTGCAATAAAGTAATATTATATCCTTCTATATATTAATCAAACGTAAATCAAAGTTTGTATAACTGTAAATGAAGTGAACAAAAATCAAACTATTATATGTCAAGGGACAATAAAACTTGTTGTACCTTAACTAAAAATTCATAACTCTGTTGAGCTAAAATAGAATCACTACTCTTCCATGCTTCGTATGTTGTAGCATACGAAAACCCCGTACCAGCTGGTAGATCAACATATATTACATTTGCCGTCTATAACGATTTAGAATTTTTTTTTGTCATTCCAAAATAGATAAAATAAACATATATGTACACACATTATTAATACATCATGTAACAAAAAGGAAACATTTCAGAACGTTAAAAACATATAAAAAATATGTACCTTTGCCCATGAATTGAGATTTAACTCTAACTCAACCTTCTCCCATGTTGACTTATCATAATTTACACTTAGCGGACCTACACAAGATAAATTAATTGTGTTCATCGGATAAATTTCGGATCAGATTTAGGGATATTTTTAGACGGAAGATCGAACCGGTTAACGGTATCAATTTCGGTTAATGGTGGTACAACTCAAAATTATAAGGAGGATATTTGGAAATAATTCTAAGCGATAAATCAACGTGGTCAATTTTGGTCATATGTGGTCAATTAACATGACTATCTATATGACCGAAATTGATCCCTATCTGTATTGTGGTATATTTTTTACTCCAAAGGCCAGGCGGGGCGGATGATATATAACGCGTGATGGCCATATATAACGCGTGGAACATCAAAAATCCCACCCCCACCTCCAAGTATAACGCGTTATATATTAACGAAAACATGATTTTGTTATTTTTACAACGCCGTGATGGTTTTATTTGTGAGTGTAATTGTTGGTTGGGGGGAAATTGTTGGGTGTGGTGGTGAGTGATGACCACAAGGTTGTGAGTGATGGAAAAATGGTTGCTGACATGGCGGAACATGATTGGATATTGTGAGTGATGGAAAATGGTCACTGGTGACCACCCCCCTCCCCTAAATACCACCTAATCAACCTGCACATGCTGGGTTTTGAACTTACACCACATTTGTAAAGAACAATAACCGATTATACTAGTCTACAAGGCTATGGGCTGGCCTGTATCTGTTTTTTTTTTTTTTTTTTTGAACGGCGATTGACTCCAACAGTCGAGAGGATCACACCCACATTGCATGGGTCCCTAGTCCCCCTCGGGCGAGGCATCCGAGGTTGACCATAGGCGCTCCACGAGAAAATTTCCAGCCGACAGCCACTTGACTGCCGTTGCAGCCTCCGCACTCAAGAGCCGGAGTAACCGCACTGTAATAGAAAACTCGTGTGCGGCTCAAGACTCGAACCCGGGCTATTACGCACTCAAGGCTCTTATCCATCATTGCCATGACCCCTCAACCAAGGTTGGGGTCATTTACCCCCAAATGCAACAGGTGGGGATCGAACCCGGGTCTCCAAGGAAACCCAAAGTTCTTTCCACCACTCCACTACAAGTGGGGGATAGCCTGTATCTGTTAACATGACTACGTTGGGTGCCGTAAGTAGATTTTTTTTGAACTGCAGCCACTGTCGGTTGTGATGTGGCGATAAACTGAATGCTCATATTAAACAACTCAACATCATGAGCCGGCCCGACCACTAATTTTCACAGGTTTTCCGGTTTGGCCGCCGGCCACCGGTTCAACCGCCCGGTTGCATGCTAAAACGATCCGAAGCCATGAACCGGACCGGCTAAGGCTACGGTCGCCGGTCGAACCGGTCGGACCGGCCGGTCCGGTCCGGCCTTCAAAACGTTAAACGGAGAACAATGAAGGCCCAGATTTCTGACAATGGGTTGTGTCAACATGGTGGGCCTAGCTCATATGGACCCGTACATTCGCAAATAGGAGGACTAAAGGCAAAGAAAATTCATGATTATTATACAACCACATGATTAATGTAGATATTATCTATTTGGTACAAGTCTCGTCAAAGGTAAAGATGTACTACCTCCGTCCCATTAAATGTGTCTTATTTTGAATTTTCAAAGTCTTTATTTATAAACTTTGACTTTAATTATATATTTTTGTGTTATATAAAACTTGATGAAAATTAACCCAATAAAAACACTTGTAAAACACACTCAAATCATATAACTTTCATCAAGTATTATCTAACACAAATAAAATTATTTAAGGTCAAAGTTTACAAATAAAGACTTTGAAAATTCAAAATAGGACACTTTTAGTGGGACGGAGGGAGTAATACAGTAGATATTATCTTTTTGGTACAAGTCTTGTTAAAAGTAAAGTTGCAAAAAATAAATTAATAATACAATTTATAAAATACTTTAACCGTGAAATTACACCTACTTCGCTCAAAACTATGAGTGTAAACGGGCTAAGACCCCGAGCTTGACTAGGCTTGAACTTGAGCTCTTTTTATTTAGGGAACTCGACCTCAAATTAGTTCAACCTCTGTTTCTAAAACTTGAGCTCAACTCGTGGGTGGTTTTTTCAAGCTCGAGCTTAGCTTAACTCAGGCTTAGGCTTGGCTTGTTTAATATTTATTTATTTATTATTTATTAATTATTAATTATTTTATTTATACATTGTTTCTTTTTATATATAAAACAATATACACCATTTAGTTGTTTTGTCACAAATTTATATATAACGATAATTATTATATAAATATATATTAAATAAACATTATATAAATAAAAGCTTGTTTAGGGTCACGACCGGATAAGGCTTGGGTTCAAGATCTTTTATCCAACCAACTTATTTTAGGCTTCTGCTTGTTTAACCTTGTATCGCGTAGCTCATAAACGCATTGGTTGTTTACTCATCCCACCCCCCCCCCCCCCCCCCCACACACACACACACACACACACACGTTTAAACCTGCTGTAATACTTTTTTACCAATTTGAAAGAGGAAAGCATAAAGTGCCCCCCCCCCCCCCCCCCCACACACACACACACACGTTTAAACCTGCTGTAATACTTTTTTACCAATTTGAAAGAGGAAAGCATAAAGTGCAGTAGCGCCAGGGCCGCCAATGAGGTAAAGAATGAGAGGATCATGCGACGGATCTCTTCCAGACTCAACAAAGTAGTAGAACAACTGAACTTCATTATCTGCTCCAACTCCGACATATCTTCCAACACGAAAACAAACAAGAGCTCGTTACTGGTATTAATATTATTATTGAGGGTGTTCGGGTTAGCTTATTTTGGAAGAAGTTATAAGTTATTGACTTATAAAAGTTAATAAGTTGTTTTCATAGTGTTTGGGTTTGGTTAGCTTATTAATAAAAAACTTAGAAGATGAGACATACCCAGTTTCGAGAGTGAAAGGGAGATCGCCATGAAAACCAGGGAGGTTCTTGACGATGGATCCGGCGTGAGACGAAGAAGATAACAGAAGTATACAAAGAAGAGTTATGTAATTTATCTCCATTATAGCGTAGAGCAACTATGTTTGAGTGAGTGCCTACTCTTTATTGAGGATATTTGCCAGCTGGTTAAGGGAACGACTTTTCATGCTAATGTTATTATTTCATAGCTTTTTGGGACTTCATAGTTTTTTTGTTTTTTTTTTTGTTTTTTTGTGTTTTGTTATTTCATAGCAAGTTAATTATACATAGGGCTGTAAACGAACTGAACGTTCAGCGAACAGTTCGTGAATCGTTCGGTGAAAAGTTCGTTTATGTTCGTTCGTTTAATAAACGAACAAACATGAACAAAAAAATTTCGTTCGGTTAGTTAAATGAACGAACATGAACAGAGGTCTCGTTCGTTCGATTGTGTTCGTGAACGTTCGGTAAGGTGTTCGTGAACGTGTTCATGAACATTCATTGATTTGCTTTCGTTTATGTTCGTATGTATGTGTTTTAATTGAAGATCATTGTACTTACAAATATTTTATGTGTGCTTTTTATATTATTAAACTTTTATTTATTTTATTGCCCTAACAATTAAACTAGAAAACCCTCTTTCACCTTGTTTATGCACTATTTCCCTTTCATTTCTCATTATTTACATCGGCGAATACGATCGACCCCTATTCCACAATAAGGGATTCAAGTTCGAGTGCTACCCTCTGGGCCATCTATCTTTATCCTTCCTCGCGTTCGCCAAATTTATTTGTGTTCGTTTGTGTTCGTGAACCGTTCGCGAACACGCTCATTTCCTTAATGAACGAACACGAACATAATATCTCGTTCGGTAAGTGTTCATGAACCGTTCGTGAACACATTTATTTCCTTAACGAACGAACACGAACAAGGCTTTGTTCGTGTTCGTTCGGTTCGTTTACAGCCCTACTTGGATGTATAAATTATACATCCAAGAGTAAACTTCCGTTTTGCTCCCTGTTGTTTGGTCATTTTAACGGTTTTGCCCCAAACCTTTCAAAATAGCCATTTTACTCCATGATCTTTGAATGCCTTCATGATTTTGCTCCCCGCCACTTAACCTCATCCATTTAAGCAGTTAAACCATGTCACGTGCAAATCACCTGAGGGGCAATTAGGTCTTTTCCCAACCCTGATTAATGAATCACATTTAAAACCCTAACAACCCATTATCTGGTACCCCCTTTCATCTTCTTCCCCATCACATTCAAAACCTTAAATTCCATGGCAAACTTACATTGTGCTTGCGGATCCCCACAATCAAAACCCTAACTTCCATTCAAAAATAAAACTTTTTATTAAGAAAAGTTCCAAGATTCAATCAATCTTGAATCACCATGGGACGAAAACCACGAGGATCTGATCTCAACTTTCGGTGAGGACCCGAATGTGAACTGCCATGACCAGAGGAACCCGTAGCGGATGTCGAGGTGGAAGAACCCGAACGCGCCGCCACAAAACGGAAGTGTATTAACCCAAACGCGTCACCAACACCAACAAAATCGGAATCGAGCATACACTAGCCCCTTTTTCATCAGACCTGAGAAGACCCCTATAGTGTATTAACTCCGGCCACGAGATTTGCAACTTCCGGCGGCGGTGCAGGTTGTGGTGGTGATGGCGATAATGGCGGCAGGTGGTGGCTGTGGGTGGTGATAGAGAGGTAGAGAGAGAGACGGGTGAGAGAGAGACGGGTGAGAGAGAGTGTGTGGACTGGGCGGGGGTGGTCGCTGATGGTGGTGATGGCAATGATGGCGGTGGTTGGTGGTTATGGTGGTGGTGTCTGCAGGTGGTGGTTGTGGTGGTGGCCATGGATTTTTTTATTTTTTTTTTAAGCTTCCACAAGATGCAGATGTTTTGTTTGAGTCTTCAAACAGATGAGATTATGATAAGTTAGAGTTTTAAAATGAAGGGTATAAAATATGTTGGAAGGAAAAAGACTAAAATGTCCCTCATGTGAGGGGCATGTGACTAAATTTAACGACTAAAATGGATGTCGTTTAGGGCGGGGAGCAAATTAGTGAAATATTAGTAACATCAAGGAGTAAAATGGCTATTTTGAAAGGTTTGGGGTAAAACCATTAAAGTGACAAAACCACAGAGAGCAAAACGGAAGTTTACTCTACATCCAAAGATAACCATATGACTTTTTACCCTCTATAGTTTTGTATCTCTATGAGTAATTTAGTTGAATACTTACGACGTGAGTACTCGGAGATCACATTTAGAAAAATAAAGGTTAATAACAGTCGCAAGTAAATAATAAAGAATGTTAAACATAAACTAAAAGTAAAATGCTGAAAGTCGGAAGTTGGAAGCTCCCGACGAGAAGCTGATGCACCAACGGCTGGTGACAGGGAGCTAAGGTTACTGTACAACCATGGAACTTGAACCTAACAAGTCAAACTGATTACATTTCTCCCCAAAGCACATAATGGTGTACTCGAGACACACAAACCTGAATCTTACCCAAAGAGGCAAGGCTAATCCTGAAGCAACGTCAAGGGAGGATAAACTTACCAAGACTAGAATGTACCAACTGTTAGGTCAGAACACGATTCACACAAACACTAGAACAAACACACACAACAACTCTCTCACACACACACACACACACACACACACTTTAAATCACAAGAACAAGAACACAAGATTTATAGTGGTTCAATCAAGTTTGATCTACATCCTGTCACACCCCAACCGATGACGGAAATATCGGGATGAGATGAACAAATTGCTCAAAGCATCATTACACTATGTGACAATATAATTTATATTCAATTTCATAGCAATACTAAAAATGTCATACAAGATTCAACATAAGCAAAATTGTTTCAAAACATAACATCAAAATAATTGTTTATTCTAGGTATGTTTCTAAGTCCACCTAAATCTCGTTTCTTCACTTAGCATCATCTCGTCTATCAACCTGCAACATGTATTAAAATATAATCGACAAAAAGTTGCGAGTATACAAGTTTTATACATATCATAAAATAGAATAAAATTTTTTAACGTGCTCATATCCAACATGAATAACTTGCTCTACTTGGTCCGATTTTTTGCCCTAAACTTGTTGAATCTTTCTGTAACTATTAGAGTTTGAAATTTAAGGTGATTTGTTTTGTTAACTTGTGTTATTAGATTATGCTATGGGGAAGAATAAAATCATAATTTCTTTTTTCAAAAGAAAGAATGAAGAACAAGTAGAGCTGTAGAGGGACTAGAATATTGTTATTATAATTAAGGCAGACGGGAAGAATATTGATTCGGAGTCCATAATTGAAGAATTCAAAAATCTTAAAGGAAGACGGACAGAACTATAATTCTTCATCTAGGAGAACCGGATAGCCACCTTCCCCTCTCCTTTTTAATGTTTTGGTGTCTTTGTTCATTTGTTTGTTAAACAATGTTTACGTTGTTGATACATATTATGTGGATACGGCTCGGCTCGGTTCAACTCGGCTACGAAGTGAAGGCCGTAGTCAAGACAACCTCCTGTCTTGATTCGGTATGCGATTTACTTTGTAAAGTTCGATGTAAATGCAACTGCTTGTGTGCAGTTTGCATTTAGATTATGTTTACTTGTTGTCTATTTATTGTTTGGACCAATTGTTTGAAGCCCAACATAAGAAGTAGTCCAACATGATGAAGCCCAAGTCTGAGGCCCATACATGTGACGAAAACAGGGACTCAACATGTGACTGTTGGCGAAATCACTTTGTGATGAAATCACCTTATGGGACGAAATCAAGTGATTTTGTCTGGACCATGTGTATTCGTCACTGGGATTTCGTTCTCCATTGGATTTCATCATGTTGTTAGTATAAATACCCAGACAACAGACAGAAACACTAAGAGAAGTCTGAATAGATTTCGGAGCGAACACACTGTAAACACACACACACTGAGAGTTTATGAGAGCATCTTGTAAACATTGCTTTGTAACTTTTTTCTAGATTAATACAATGGAGTGTTAATCGTGAATCTTGTGTTTTACGTGTTCGTAACTTGGTTTAACTTACCCGTTTGGATTCCGCACTCTCGGGTTTGTCGGAAAACAGGGAATAGAGGTTACTCGATCCTCCGGGTGGACCTACAATTGGTATCAGAGCATTGGCTCGATTCCTTGTTAAAACCAAGTAGATTTTCATGTGTTTCCAGATTTGTTCTTGATTTTTGAAACAGAAAGTTTATATTTTCAGAAAAATCAGTTTTAAATCTTTGAAAATCTTGTGTTTTTGCTGTTTGTTCTTATAAAAATCTTGTTAGTTTTCATTTTTACATGTTACGAAAGGATTTTTATTGAACTTTTGTGCAAAAACTTATGTTCGGAAAATTATTCCGGTGAAAATATTGTCCAGAACCTTTAAAAACTCATATTGTTCTTCATTATTCTTAAGGTTGTTCATATTTTCTGGGATATTTGAAGTTGAATCTGGTTGTTTGATGTTTGCAAATTATTGTTATTGTTGATTATTATATTGTTGTGTTTGAATTATTTGACAACAAATGATGGTTATTGTTGAAAAATAGTGTGTAAGGGTAAGGTGGGTTTGATAAAGAAACTTCTTGTGTCAGAAGTAGATAAGATTTGGTTTAAAAAATATCTCACTTGTCTGGTCCTTTGGTCAACGAAATCAGCTGGGTGAAAACACTACCTTGGGCGAAATCACATGTGGGACGAAATCAACCATTTTCTTCAAACATCCAGTCAACGAAATCCCATTAGTCAACAATATCAGGCTTGGATGAAATCCAATTGCACTTCTTGGACGAAATCTAATTGTTACCATTCTGGACGAAATCACTCCTAATTTCATCACCCACCCCACGAAATCACCATTTTCATCACACCACCCCACGAAATCACCTATTTTCATCACACAACCCCTGATTTCGTCATAAAAGGCACATCAGCGACGAAATCACCCTTTCAGCGTCGAAATCACCATTTCAGCGACGAAATCAAAATATCAGTGACAAAATCAAACATATCAGCGACGAAAACCCCTATTTTCGTCACATATCTTTTCATATTATTAACAGAAGCTTTTTATTCTATTGTTAACTGTTTGATTTGAGTGTTTTGAGCAGGTATTCGTCATTATACATTCAAAATGAATCCGGCTTGGTGGGGTGCTCCGTCAAATGTGGAGAGCAAGTATAGAAGCACTGGATTATCGCCATCATGGGCCGAATCTCCCACACCACCTCGAATTACGACGTTTGTCACAAGCACAGATTTGTATGGCAATCCGATACAAGTTCCTGTAAAGCAAGCTCCAACCACAGACTTGTATGGAAATCCACTACCACCAATTGCCTCAAAGCGCCATCGTTCTACTGTAGCACCATCATCTCTTGATCCAAGGAACTGTAGTCAAACAAAAACGGCGTTTTATGCTAAAATTGTCAAAGATGCCAGCAACGGTGAATCATCGCGAAACAATGACAGTTCTGAACATGACAGTAGTTCAGTTGAAGACGTTTCAACTTCAGTTGAAGATGTTACAACTTCAAGTTCAAGTTCAAGTGAGGATGGATCTGAATGTGAATCATCAAGGGAGGTTGTTGATTCTGATGCAGATAGGTCAACATCTGAGAGTGATTCCAGTCAGGTATGTGTCGATGAACCAACTGTTATTAATTGTGATAATTGTGCTAGCTTAAGTGTTAAATGTGCTGATTTGGATGCTAATATGTCTGAGTTGCAAAGCAAACATGATGCTTTAAATGCTGAATTGTCTGACTTGCAAAACAAACATGTTTCTTTAGATGCTAAGTGGTGTGATTTGCAAAGCAAACATGAGGCTTTGCAAAACAAATATGAAGTGACAAATATCCACAATCAACATTTGATCGTGGATCTTTCAAAATGCACAGAGGCCAACATGTTTCGTGAAAATTATGAAAAGGAATTTAAAAAGATAATTGAAACATTAAAAGAAGATAAGACCAAGCTAACGAAAATGGTTTCAAGAAAACAAACTGAAATAAACCTTTACATCAATAGGCTCGAGTTAATGCAAAAAGAGTTGGCCTGTGCTAAGTGTGAAAGTAAGGCGATCCAACTTAAGCTAAATAGTTATTCAAACTCTAGGTATGTGCTGGATCAAATCATTGACATACAGAAAAAGAAAGATGATGTCACGTGCATAGGTTATAAGAAGTGTCCACCACCTATTAAACACGATTATTCTTCGATGCCTGATGAGGAAAATAAACCTCATTTTGAGCCCTCAGTTTCATTGAGCCTTGAGGAATTCACATTTGGGCTAGGTTACAAAAAGGAAGTATCCTCAGATTCGGATGAATCAACAGATGCGAAAGTGTCAACAGCTGAACGAAATCAGGATCCTCCAATCATTGTTGAGGATGCTGATTCGTCAGATGATGAATCCGAGGATACTAACTCTGAACAGTCAGAAACGGTAACAAAAGAGGAAAACATACCTCTCGAAAATTACATTCTTTGTGATCCACCTGCAAAACCGTTTGTGACTGCTACAGCCAAGTATGTTGAATCCTCATCTAGAAGCTGTGAAAGCGTGAACTTGTTTTACACGTTGATTGGATCTGATAAAATATACTCAGACTATGATTTTCCAATCAAGAATGTCAATCAATCTTTGATTGATAAAGTTTTCGAAGATTCTACCAGTAAGTTTTTGGGAAAGTCGAGCCCAGGAGTTGTAGTAATTAGTGTGCTCCTATCCCAAAATCCGAAGTTAGAAAGAGATATGGGAATCAAAAATTGCAACCACAAAACAATCAACGAAAGCAAAGTCACGCTCACCAAGGAAAGGGAAAAGGCAAACAAAGCCAAAACAAGAAGACGATTCAGAAGATAAACTTTGTGAAATCCAGAAGGACTGATAAAATTGAAACTTTCGAAAACAAATCCAACACGGATTTTGTTAAACAAGTTAAAATTTTGAAAAGAAACAGTCAAAACAATTACACACAACACACAAACGGTTGTGATGTAGGACCAAGTACCTCAAGATCACGAAGTTCATCATCAAGCTCTTGCAGTTATGATACTCCGAGGTTTGTTGAGCGGAGATCATGCTTTGAATGCTGTGAGTATGGACACATTGTTAAGAATTGTCCTTATCTCACCAAGGGAAAGTCAAAGGTTGAACCCCCCCCCCCATGGTAACAGTTACCATAAAAGATATGTTTCACCAAAACAGGACCCTCGTCTTGTTAAACAACGGGAAATGAAACAGAAAAAGAAACAACGAAAAGAAGTTGAAAAGGTTTTAAAACCGGAGGTTGTCCAAACAAAATCTGTCAAATCAAATGTTAAACATGAAAAATAAAAACAGATTTGGAAACCAAAATCGATAACTGTTTCAGGGGGAGATACATCACAATTTCCAAAACATCGAGAAGTTGAAGTAACTTATGTCGATGAAAATGGAAGACCCAAGTCTGTGAAGGCTTGGGTCCCCCTCTCCAACTAATCTCTGAATGAGTATGCAGGATGTTCCAGGAGGAACTATTGATAGTCTTAGGATTGTTGATAGTGGAGCGTCCATGCACAAGATCGACGACATAAGGCTTCGAAATATTGTTACATCTAGGAGAATATTGTTGCCATTGATGGAGAGGAAAAAGGAATGAAGTTGAAAATTCGACCAGATGAAATATGTGCCAAAAATTTGGTTGTTATGGTTTTTGATCGGGTCGACAGGAAAGATTCCAATGAAAAGTACGCGCCTGCAGCACGTCAGAAGCTTTTTGAAGATTCATGGATTTTTCTTCCACAAGAAGTTCAAAGTCCACAAGATGAACGTGTAGGGTACTTTTCTCCACGGTGTGATTGAAGAAAATGTGTTTGTTGAACAAACCAACCGGGTGTGCGGATGCCTTGGCGTGGATTGAACAACCGCACACTACTTCTAAAGGAGAAATACAAAGACCTTCGCTGGTGCAATGTGGAAAACCAGCCGGACCCAGAGGTCTATGATCTTGTTATTGTGAAGAGATTTCTCAGTAGCTACAAAATCGACTTTGAAATCCACACCTGGTGGATATCCAGTTTGGGAGAGCACTCAGATTCCTTGCAATGCACGAAGCAGTTGCAGGATTACGGTTTTAAAATTCTAATCTCTTTTATACTTGTCGATATTTAAGCTGCTTTATCAATTATTATAATCCTGTGCAGCATTCAAAGACCAAACACATCGAAATTAAGTATCACTTCATACGTGATTGCTTTGATAAAAGGCTAATCGATGTTGTTAAAGTCCATACTGATGACTAACGTGCCGACCTTTTTACCAAAGCATTTGATAAATCAAGATTTGACTTTTTATTATTGGTAAACGGCATTAAGGTCAGGCAAGAGTAATCCACATCGGAAAATCGTTTTTGTAAATATCTTTGTGTTTTTAAAATTTATTTTAAGTTTGTTGATTTTGGGGGGGAGTAAATCCAAATTTGAAAAATTCAAAAACATCGAAAAATTTCAAAACCCAAAAACAATAGAAAAACAAAAATGAGTTTCATGGCGAGCAAAAGAGAAAATGATAGTACATCAGTGGTCTGTCTAAACCTCTTTGAAATGAACTTAAAATGAAAAACGATAAGCAGCTCTATATAAGATGTATCGGTAGGCTCACAATCATCTTAAAGTGTGCAGGGTGATATAAACTTAAATCGACTGAAGACCAGGTGGGAACCGCACATTGGCATATGGTCTTAGTACCGAAATTTCGTTTGAGAGATTGCCGAGGTTCTGAGATATGTGGTCTTTATACTGTTTATCATCTGGGTATCATGGTTGTTTCTTTTACCGAAACAAACGGAGACGAAGTCTAGATCTTCCATGATATCATACATACGTGTACATACTGCATACGACCTCAATAAGTGATCAACAATCACATGTCTACAAAATCAGTGATAATATATCACATTCATCCGGGAGTCAAGTTCATCTCTTTGCTGTACGAAAGTACTGACCTGTTCACGGACTTGCTCCTGTGCCCTCATGCATCTAAAAATCAAGTTCCTCATCAATAAGTGATTCTATCACATAGGGCTTGTTTTCATCAAAATAAGTGAGTTTCTCACATTTTCATATACGACAAAACAGATGATAAATGGTATACTCACCAGTAAGATGAACTCTCGTGCATACCTTGATATGGGAATGTGTCGTGATGTGGATGAACACCGGTCGGTAAGTATAAATCATACCTTAACGTATCCCCTCACCATGATTACATCTGATAAGTTGAGCTTATGTGGATAACAATACCGATAATCGTTATAGGATGCTTATCTATATGTTAACAAAAAGAATAACAAGAGCATTTTGGCATGACCGTACACTGATATGATTCTCTTACCCTCGAAACTCGCAAAAAGAATGTTTGTATATATTTACTTTTCTTAATTTCTGCAACTCTATATATATTTATTTACTGCTTTCAGTCTTTAAGTTTGAAATATTCAAAATGCCAAAAAGATTTTAGGTGTGTTTTAATTTAAACTTTATAAAAGTCAAAAAGATTTTATTTCTGCTTTAGTTTTGATTAACCGATGTTGGAACTCGAATCTTCGTTACTTGAAATCTGATGAAAACCAAAACGACTGAATCTTCATAAACGGTTAGAGTTTGCAAGTTTTTGAAAGTTAAAAACTAAAATTGAACAATTTGTTAAACTTTCAAACTGTAGGACGGTAGTTGAAAACATGGTCACATGTGTGTCATTTGTTTAATGTTAACTATATTCCAAGCAGTTGTTCTCATTACACGTTTAGCTTTCTTGCATGTGCAGATGCTAAAGGCGAAGGGAACATGTTCGATGATGAGCTTCGGAATGAAGACACGACGTGAAGGCACTCAAATGATAAAGATGATCGAGTTGCCGCTGATCAATCATCAACACCACAAGGATCTCAAGTTTTGAAAATCAAAAGAATCACAAGCATAATCAAAGGGGAGTTTGTTGATACAATTCCTAGATAAAAGCAGGAGTTTGTTAATACACTTTCTACTTACAACACGTGAAGTCATTGAAGATCCTTTCCGAGAATGAATGAACCATCAAGAGATGGAGAACGAGATTACGAACCACACGAGCAGCATCCAAGGGGGAGTTTGTTGATACATATTATGTGGATACGGCTCGGCTCGGTTCAACTCGGCTACGAAGTGAAGGCCGTAGTCAAGACAACCTCCTGTCTTGACTCGGTATGCGATTTACTTTGTAAAGTTCGATATAAATGCAACTGCGTGTGTGCAGTTTGCATTTAGATTATGTTTACTTGTTGTCTATTTGTTATTTGGACCAATTGTTTGAAGCCCAACATAAGAAGTAGTCCAACATGATGAAGCCCAAGTCTGAGGCCCATACATGTGACGAAAACAGGGACTCAACATGTGACTGTTGGCGAAATCACTTTGTGATGAAATCACCTTATGGGACGAAATCAAGTGATTTCGTCTGGACCATGTGTATTCGTCACTGGGATTTCGTTAGCCATTGGATTTCGTCATGTTAGTATAAATACCCAGACAACAGACAGAAACACTAAGAGAAGTCTGAATAGATTTCGGAGCGAACACACTGTTAACACACACACACTGAGAGTTTATGAGAGCATCTTGTAAACATTGCTTTGTAACCGTTTTCTAGATTAATACAATGGAGTGTTAATCGTGAATCTTGTGTTTTACGTGTTCGTAACTTGGTTTAACTTACCCGTTTGGATTCCGCACTCTCGGGTTTGTCGGAAAACAGGGAATAGAGGTTACTCGATCCTCCGGGTGGACCTACATACGTTTTAATGTTTGATAACGTTTTTTATTTGATATTAATGTTTGACCCGACCCGAATCGAATCATTAACGTCCGACCCGAACATACACCTCGAAACTACGCGATAGAAATTTTTTTTAGGTCCGCTATTTTCCGACCCCCCGAACTTTTCTTTTCAAGCTTCGCCACTGGGTGGCGGCGGTGTTCAGGCACTAGTTTGTACCCGAATGCCCCTACCGGTGGAGTGTCCCATCCCCCCTTAGGAAGGTGTCATATATAGGGGGAAAAACTTGGTTTGTAAAGCTTATATATATACATACATACAAAAATATTTATAGAAATTCATGCAGAAATGTTCTCATGGAGTACATTAATGTGAAATATTTATACAGGTATTCCTATAAGAATAAGAATTGATAAACAAAAATAAGTTCAAATCCTTAACACTAAAAGTGGAGGGAGTGTTTGTCTCCAATTCCGCACTTCCAACTACACATTTCTCCTCCACATCAACATCACACCGGATTTCACTATTACTTGCATCTTCTTTGCCACAAATTGACAAATTATTAGAAATGCATATGTTTCTTATGCCACAATCAATTTTAAATTAAAAAGAGCTAACGAAAAATTTGATTGGTTAGTACTGGGAGAAAGGGTCCGCCCCCAATACCTTATGCTTCTCGACAAGGTTGGCAAAACCACAACCAACCTTGCCGAGCCACGCTTTGTCGATTGAGGGGAGTCGCACACAACTTGCCACACCCTTGACGATACTACCTTGCTGCCCCACTCCCTCCACCATAATAACTATCAGATAAAGAAAATCAACAGCGAATCAACCAGGGATCAACCCGGATCTAAAAAAACAAAAAAGTAAATTTTTAGTAATTGCGTTGTTCCATTGGTATTTCCCCCAGATCTTCTACAAAAGCTTTAAGAACAATAAACAACAAAGCCAAAGTTTCTTATGTAATCGACTTGTAATTACCGACACATCATAAAGAGAAGATTTGTGCTTAGATCTCGTCCCAGGGTTTTTAGTCATTGTTGGTGAATTATGAAACTAGTATTTCAGATCCAGACTTTTCACTCATTGTCACATGTCAGAACCCACAATTAAAATCATGCAAGGGTATCCCAATGCAAGTCGACTTTTACTAGGAATGGGTTGACATGGATTTAAAATATGACACATATATAGGCATGGGCAAATACCGATCCTTGTACCATACCGTCCCGATACCGATAAATCCCGATCCCGATTTTTGTGAAAAATGGGTACCGATACCGATACCGAAATACGTCGGTTTGGTACGGTATCGGTACGGTATCGGTATTTTGAGGGTAAAATGCGGTATTATACCGATACCATACCGTACCGATACCGACAAATACCTAAAAGTGGATACCGATACCGAAACCCCTTCGATCTGGTATTCTCGGGATCGGGATCGGGATGGGATCGGTATTGGATACCACTTGCTCATCCCTACACATATATGTGTTGTTACATATGTCATATGTGTCCCCACGCAGTGTTTAATAAGAATTTTATAATCTTGTATGAAGCTATAACGCAGTACAAAATAGATTCGAGATATATGGGCAAACTAATGGTTTTTTTCCTAATTTTTTATGTTATAGAAACTCTCAACGGAATTTATTAGAACTAAAATTAAAGACTAGCAATGAAAAAGTGTGTCAAATATTGGTAACCATGGTAATATTCTGTGGTGGTTTGGCCTCGCATCTTTAAGTGGAGGGCTGTCAGAACTCAAGGATCAAATGAACAAAGTAGTTTTATTATGAAATCTTAACATCAAATACAAGGAGTGAACAAATCAGTCATCACAGATTGTTAAGTAAGCAAGAGATCTCCAACATAATGATCAATACAAGATGAAGATAAACCCTAGACTCACGAATATACGTGTGAGGATAGGGAACAAAACAGCGATAAAAAAGGTGAAAACGAGAAATGAAGAGCTCGTTGTGTATCTTGCTTCTGGAACCACCGAATAGATATAAGCCCCAAACCCTAGACAGCTAAGACCAGTTGTCACGAGCCCAAATAAAAGCAGCCACAAGCCCACCGGACAAAAGGAAGGAAGCCCAATAAGAAGCAATCCAAACCTCGCATAAACAAAGTAAAAATAAAGGAAACACTTGTTAAGACAAATGAACAAATAAAATATAAAAGGAACAGGCACATTTATACTTGAAATATACTAGTATTTTAACATCCCCCTCAGTTTAAATGTGTGAAAAAACTAGAAAGCCCTAAAGACTTACACATCTCAGAATGAGCCTTTGGCAGCAAGCCTTTAGAGAATATATCAGCTAGCTGATGTTCGGTTTTAACCCCATGAGTCTTAATCAAACCCGAGGCAATATTCTCCCTTAGAAAAAACAGGTCAACTTCGAAATGTTTGGTTCTGTCGTGAAAGAAAGGATTGGCAGCAATGGACAACGGGAATATTCACATCAACTTGAAGTTCCCTTAAGACATTCAGCAGCCACAACACTTCGCATGTGGCATTGCACATGGACCTGTATTCTGCCTCGGCAGATGACCTTGAAACGACACTTTGTTTCTTGCTTTTCCATGACACCAATGATCCACCAAGAAATATGCAAAAACCAGTGACCGACCTACGACTGTCCACACATTTAGCCCAGTCCGAATCTGCAAAAGCAGTTAACTGAAAAGTATGGCTCTTTTTTAAACAGGATCCCAGTGCCAGGGGCACCTTTAAGGTATGCTAATACTTTAAAGGCGATCTGAGTATGAGCCTCAGTTGGTTTATGCATGAACTAACATAAGTAATGAACTGAATAAGCAATATCAGGTCTGGTGTGTGATAGGTAAATGAGTTTGCCTATCGGTTTTTGGTATTGAGTTACATCGACAGCTTGTGACTCTTTCATAGTTAGGTTTGTCAAGACATGATTTTGTTCTATGGGACAACTAGAAGGTCTGCTTCCACTCATCCCATATTCATTTAACAAGTCCATACAGTACTTTTTTTTGTGATAGGCAAATACCTTCATTTACCTTAATTACTTCAATACCAAGGAAGAACTTTAGTAAGCCAAGATCCTTAATTAAAAATTCATTTTTCAGAAGATTCTTGATTCTTTTTATCTCACCTTCATTGTTCCCGGCCAGCACGATGTCATCAACATAAACCAAGAGAACAATAAAGGTAGAATTTTCAGATTTAATGAACATCGAGTGATCACATTTAGATTGAACAAAACCAGTTTTGACTAACACATGAACAAGTTTTTCATTCCACATAAGTGGAGCTTGTTTTAGGCCATATAGGGACAATCAATTTGCAAACTTTATTCTGATTGTCAATATTCAAACCATTAGGTAAAGTCATGTAGACTTCTTCCTTAAGATTACCATAGAGGAAAGCATTGTTAACATCAAGTTGATATAGCGGCCAATTATTTTGAACCGAAAGACTAATAACACACCTTACGGTTACCATTTTAACAACGGGAGAGAAAGTTTCCTCAAAGTCAATTCCCTCACGTTGTTTAAACCCTTTTGCAACCAGCCTAGCCTTAAACCTATCAACTTCACCCGTAGATTTGTATTTTACTTTGAATACCCATTTGCACCCATTGGTTTTTTTTTATTTTTAGGGAGGTCAACAATATCCCAAGTGTTGTTTTTATAAAGAGCAGACAATTCATCATTCATAGCATCAATCCACCTTTTATCTTTAATAGCATCTTTATAAGTTGAAGGTTTAAGGATTTTATTAATATTAGCAGCAAGACATATATTTTCACTAGGCAAATTAGAATAATCAACAAACTTTTCATAACTATATCTAGCATTACCAACAATAAAGTCATCAAATCTTTTTGGAGTAAACGAAGATCTAGTGGATCTTCTAGTAGGTAAGGTACCCTCAGGAAGGTTTGACTCGTCATTAACACTACTAGACCCTGCCCTCACAGGACCAGTTTCAGTACCTAAAGACTCATTACTCCCAGGCATATCATCAGTCCCTGATGATTGCTGAGCATTACTATCAACAGGAGATTCAACCTCATCACTGTGTTGTTGTGTCAAGGTAGTTGAGTCAGTGGAACCCTTCTCTTCATCATCGGGATTTAAATCACTTGAAAATTCAAAGTTATCAAGAAAGTTTAATTGATTTAAGTTATTTGGACTTTCTAGAGCAGAATGTGATTCATTCTTAAAGTGAAATGTAGTTTCATGAAAGCTAACATCCCTAGAGAAGATGAATTTTTTCTGTTCTAGACTCCAAACCTTGTATCCATTTTTAAAATTAGAGTATCCCATAAAAACACATTTTTCAGCTCTTTCTTCAAGTTTATCAGGATTATCCAAAATAGTAAAATAACAAAGGCAACCAAAGATTTTCAAGTGATCAAGAAAAGGTTTGAAACCAAACAATTTTTCATAAGGAGAACAGCCATGCAACACAGAAGAAGGAAGCCTGTTAATTAAGTAAGAAGCTGTAAGAACACATTCAGACCAGAACCTAAGAGGAACATTAGATTGAAATAGTAAAGCTCTTGCAATATTTAACAGGTGTCTATGTTTCCTCTCCACGATACCATTTTGTTGTGGAGTATATGTGCAAGATGTTTGATGAATGATTCCATTTAGTTTAACAAAGGTAGTCATTTGAGAATTGATGAACTCAGAACCGTTATCACTCCTGAAAACCATAATGTTAACTTCAAATTGAGTTTTAACAAGATTGTAAAAACTTTGTACATTTCCAAAAACCTCATATTTAGATTTCATCAGATAAACCCAAACGGATTTGGTGAAATCATCAACGATAGTAAGAAAATATTTATATCATTCCACACTAGTGACCTTGTAAGGACACCAAACATCTAGGTGAGTGAGGTCTCCAACCTTAGTTGATCTATGGTCGCTGAGTGGGAAAGGAGACCTGTGTTATTTAGCCTTGTGACATATATCACAAGGGTTAGAAGCAGACTCAGATTTAAATTGAAGAACATTTAACACTTGTTCAGCTGGATGACCTAGCCTAGAGTGCCAGAGCTTTACTTTTTCAGCCTTACTTAGACAGGAAAAACTAGAACTAAGAGAGTTACCACAGAAATACAAACCCTCAGTTTGTCTACCAGTCACCAGGGTTTTCTTTAAGCAAGAATCCTGAATGTAGCAAGTATTTTCATCAAACACAACTTTAAGCTTATTGTCTTTAGCTAGCTTATATACAGAAATGAGATTCACACAATATTCAGATACGACAAACACATCTTTTAGAATCACTGAATCCAAAAGTTTAAAGCAGCCAATTTGAGTGACTTTTGAATCAGTTCCATTTGGATGCTTAACAGTTATATTATATTCAGAGACATCAAGTAGATTGAACATGTTTTTGCTAGACATGACCATATGCTGGTTTGCACCAGAATCGATAATCCAGTTCAGATTCGGTGATGAAAAAGGTTTTGAGTTGAAACAGAAAATATTTTTGTATTCTCCTAAAGAAGAGAAAGAATTGAAACATTTACCTCCTACATTGGACTTATTTGTGTCCTCTGTTTTATTCTCATTAAGCATCCCTGGCAACTTAGAAAATTGATCAGCAGTCAAAGAGTTTAAAGAGCTAGTATTTTTATCATTCATAGTATCATTCATAGAGGAACCAGTGCCACTACTAGTAGAGTTGTTAGACCTAGACGACTTGTGACTACTTTGAGATGGTTTTGGTCTATAATTTGGAGGATAACCATGCAATTCAAAGCATTTATCAACCGTATGCCCAATCTTGTTGCAATAAGAACATTTTAGATTTGGATTAGGGCCTTTGTTAACCCTTTTCTTGTTATCATTGAAAATGTTTGACTTTGCAGCAAAACCAACATTAGTAACCTTTGAAATATTGTTTGATCCTCTATGAGATTCTTCTCTAGAGATGATTGAAAAAACAGTTTTGATAGTTGGTAAAGGGTCCCTTGTTAACAGATTCTAACAGGTTGATAAATGTCATCTAATCCCATTAAGAATTGCATAAGTTTGATTAGCTGATTGAATTCATTGAATTTTGTAGAAGCATTGCAAGTGTAGGAGGGTAATTGGAGCATGGCATCAAATTGTTTCCACATTGTGTTAATTTTATGATAATATTCAGAAACACTAGCACCATTTTGACAAACGGAGTTGATTTTTCGATACAAACCAAAAACAACTGAACCATCTACTTTATCATAAGTATCTTTCAAATCATCCCAGACTTCAGAAGCAAGTTTTGAGTAAACTTGACCAACATATAATTCATCAGAAACAGAATTTAGAATCCAAGTTAACACAATAGAGTTGCAACGATCCCATTAACTAGCAAGAACATCATCAGTTTTAGACCTAGCACAAGTACCATCAATGAAACCTATTTTGTTTTTAGCCATTAGTGCAAGCCTCATAGAATTTGACCAGACTACATAGTTTTCAGTCTCTTTTAACTTTATATTGACTATAGTGAGACCACTAGAATCACTAGCATGAAGATATAAAGGATCACTAGCATCAAGTTTGCTGACTAAAGTAACAGAGGGCTCAGTTTTGTCACCCATATAAGCAATAAGAGCAAACAGTCAGACAAGCAAATAAACACAGTGATATGAACCAAGTAGAAACAGAAAGGCAAGAAACACAACCAGATAACAGGAAAAATAAAGCTCAAAGAAGGGGCCGGCGAAGCCTGGACAGAGGTCCGATCAGAGGTTTGTCACTCAAGGGTGCCTCTGCAGACGGTAACCAGGGAGCCACAAAACAATAGACCAGACAAGACAACCACAAGACAATCAAATGCAACAGAGTGAACCCTCTCTGTGTCCCGAAACAAGCCGGTTATGCCTAAAACCCGGTATCAATATGCTTAGACACAAGACTCAGTGATGCAGAGAGCAAAAAATAAAAGAGAGAGAGGAACGATCTCACAGTGGGTGCGTAAAAAAACTCCAGCGGATCAGGCTTGTAACCTTCACTTAGGGTTATAAGCACTTGATCAGAAAAACCAAGCACAAGTCTTGTTAGTTTGCCCTAATAGGGACCAACGAGGACCTTCTTCAAGTGTATCCGAGAAGAAAACAAAATTAGGGGCGCAATCTTCCACGGCAGCGCCATTACAGAAGCCAAAGCTATAGAGCAACCAAACCCTAGAAATTAGGGTTTCAAAACACACCGCAGTGGTACAGGCAGTAAGAGAAGGGGATCACCAAATATTGAAGTCGGCAGACCCTCAGGACTACCAAGACTTCAAGTTCACCGAAGATACAAACTTGCTTCGGATCGGAAAAACCCTAGATCGCTTCCCAGAGAAACAGACCTTCGAGAGATGCAGCGGAAGAACACCAGAGCACCGATTCAACCTCGGAGCTCTAATACCATGTCAGAACTCAAGGATCAAATGAACAAATTAGTTTTATTATGAAATCTTAACATCAAATACAAGAAGTAAACAAATCAGTCATCACAGATTGTTAAGTAAGCAAGAGGTCTCCAATAGGATGATCAATACAAGATGAAGATAAACCCTAGACTCACGAATATACGTGTGAGGATAGGGAACAAGAGCAGCGATCAAAAAGGTGAAAACGAGAAATGAAGAGCTCGTTATGTATCTTGCTTCTGGAACCACCGAATAGATATAAGCCCCAAACCCTAGACAGCTATTACCAGTTGTCACGAGCCCAAATAAAAGCAGCCAAAAGCCAATCAGACAAAAGGAAGGAAGCCCAATAAGAAGCAGTCCAAACCTCGCATAAACAGAGTAAAAAAAAAAGGAAACACTTGTTAAGACAAATGAACAAATAAAATATAAAAGGAACAGACACATTTATACTGGGAATATACTAGTATTTTAACAAGAGCAAGGGTGAGAATGGCGGCCTTTGTGATTCCCGCCACTAGATTTATGTCGAAGGATTTTTTTATTTTTTATTTTATTTTTATATTCATTTGTTTGTATTGTTATTAGCCGGGTAGATGTTTGTATGGATCCATATTTAGATTCCATACTTGTCTTGATTATGAAATATAAATATTTTATAACACGTCAAGATTAATTTGATTAGAAATGAAAATATTTTGTTTAAGGTTGTTCTTGGTGCAGAAACAAAGCTTAAGATGGAGTTTATAATTTTGTCAACATGTGCAATTTCGGATTTTTGCAAATGACCATTAGGATAATTAATTGGGTAAAAGTTTTAGCTCAATATCCTTTTCCTTCACATTCATCTCCATATAAACACCTTCTCTTGTTACTACTTGATACCCAGAAACCCCATGTCTTCTTTAGAAACAGATCTTGCTCCCTTACGAATCCCGTTTGAAGATATACTACTTGCCACCAAAGATTTCGCTGAAGAAAACCGGTTAGATGAAGGTGGAATCGCAGATGTTTACAAAGGACTGATCTTGCGGTCAGAAGTATGGATGGATGTTGTAATACGAAGGTTTCGCCGTCCTTGTCCTGGGCTAGAAAAAATACACTTCCTGAGAGAAATTCGTAGACTTTATCATAAAAGATAGAAATATTGTTTCTATTGTTGGTTTTTGTGATGAGAATGATGAAATGATGATTATTATGGAGCATACAATTAATGGAAGTCTCGAGAAACATCTAAGCGGTCCAACAACGCTTACATGGTCCCAAAGATTGCATATATGTGTCGGTGCTGCACTTGCGTTGAGATACATCCATACTGATATCTATCGTTTTCGTTGTCATCATGATATTAAGATCTCTAAAATTTTGTTAGACAAAGATTGGGAAGCCAAGGTATTCTGTTTTGGATTCTACGTATCACATCGTGTTGTTTTCCCTTACACATCCACCTACACGGACCAGGATTATATAAAGACAGGAAACACTGCCAGAAAAAAGTCAAGTGTTTACTCTTTGGGTGTGATATTGTTGGAAGTGCTTTGTGGTAGGAAAGCAACAATTGAGGATGTGAATAAATATGCATCCCAAATGAAGGAAATCTGTTATGAAGAGGGAAACCTAGATGACATGATTGATCCAAATCTAAGGAAACAGATGTGCACGCACTCACTGTCCATATTCTCAGAAACAACCTATGAGTGTTTAAATGAACAACCTTACAAACGCCCACATATAAATCATGTTGTTGTTCGTCTTAAGGAAGCTTTGGAGCTTCAACTGAAACATGAAAATCTTGTAAGATTACGGGTTATTGTAGTTTGATTTGATACTTTATTTTCAAGCTCTTTGCGCATTCACATCCCTTCCACCAATTCTACCATTAATTACACTAAAATTGACCACATTTTCTTTCTTCTTTTAATCAAATGATACTTTTTATACATTTATCATTACATTTTCTCTCTCCTCTACTCATAACCATTTCAAAATGTATTAAAAAATTATAGAGGGTGAAGACTGTCCCTCAAATATAAATATACAGATGAACAGTAATATATTCCTTCTCCTACACTCACAACCACTTACAACTACTTTTAATAATGTAAAACCAATTTTTATAAACAAAAAACACCTTCACAGAATTTAGTGGAAGGGATGTGAATGCTCTTAGAAGTTAGAAATTGATTTATTTTTAATTTACATTATATGTGTTCCTTTTTAATTTAGTTGTCATTCTTAATTAGTAAATATTACGATGTTACAGGTGAAAAACTTCGCATACATGAAGATTCCACTCCATTCTATAAGGTTGGCCACAAATGATTTTGCGGATGAATGCGTCATTAAGTCACACACAGATTTTATGGTCTACAAAGCAGAGCTAGACAATTTTGATAGGGAAACTGTGTTGGCAATAGATGGGGAGAACAAAGGTGTACTGCCAAAAAAGAAAGTAAACATTAAACTATTCATCAAACAGACATACGAGAGCATAACAAGCTTCTTTAAAGAATTTGAAATGCTTAGTAGTTGTGAGCATCCCAACCTGGTCTCTCTTCTAGGCTTTTGCGATGAAAATTCTAAGAGCATTATTGTTTTGGAGTGGCCTTTTAGAGGAACCCTCAGTGGTTATTTAAAAAGCGCGAGCAACATGACTAATTTTACTTGGGAGAAACGAATACGTATTTCCCTTGATATTGCACATGGGTTGAAGTACCTTCACAACAGCATCGATAACAAAGCATACATGAGACATCGGCGTATACTTAGTGCACATGTTTTATTGGATGAGAAGTGTGTTGGAAATTTTAGTGAAAATGAGTTTTTCACTAAATATTTTGGACATTAATAATATTTATATATGTGTTGTATAAATAATTATTTATGGTTTGTGTTCAAACTATGTCCAAATAGAGCTAAGATGAATGAGATATCGAAGCTTGAAGTTGTATGTTTGGAACAAACAAAGATGAATAAAATGGATTAGTTTTGTCAACTTGTCCCACATAGGTGGGATGACAAAACTTAAAGTGGTTTATAAGGAGGAGCATTCCTTGTACTCATGCACATATGCGCGCGTGCCGTGTGCTATAGGCCCTATGTAGTGCACTTTGAACTTCGCACACCGCCTTTGTATTTTTGTCCATGAGCGCGTGGTCAGATACATGGCGGGTCCGCTTATGGCGCACCCTTGGGTGGAGTAGGCAGATGCCATGGCATGGCACATGTCATTGGCTATGGCGAAGAATGCAAGTGGCGCACAAGTTTGGATGGCGCATGACCAGGTGGCGTCCTGGTATGCGTAGTCGCATCAGTGTGGTGCGTAACTCCATATGGCGTGGCATGAGATCCTTGAAGCATGGCGCGCGGACTAGCGGATCAGTTCTAGCGCGCGCACAGGTTTGCAGCGGAAACAAAACAGCTGGTTGGACTTGGTCAAACTAGTTGTTTCAACTCGTTTAATTCTGTCATGAATGAATATGACAGTTTCGTTGACCACATGAATTCCATTTTAATATAATTAAATCTTGTTTATTACAAGATTTATTGCCTCGTTAATTAGAGAATTAACGGCAAAGTATGTTTCAACTTTTTGTGAATGTGTATATATATGAACGTTGGGTTCATATTTTCATATACGAAAAGACACGAGATGAGAGGATCTCATAAAAACTATTAGAAACATTCACAACATATTTTTAGAGGAGTACTCTAAAATATATACAACTTCTTTTCTTATTTTCCAATAACACCAAATTATACCCGGTGTAATCTCGGGCGCGAGTGTCATCTCCGGCAGTACAACTACTGCTTCGGTTGTTGTATCCTGGAAACAGACCGTCTGAGAGGAGGCGCGAAATCTGTTTTAAGGGCCCCGTGTCTAACATGATCCTCAACCAAAACCGTCAACGACATTTTGTTCATTCTTGCAGCGGAGGCTTATACAAGATGGTGCGGTTGAAGTTCTTCCAAAGATGCTGGCTTGAATCAAGATTGGTATAATTATATTGTATTTATAGTCGTTTATTCAGTTTTTGTAACCGGTATTGTACTAGTCGAATTTCCCACAAATAACGAGAGTCTCGTTATTATTTATTATTTATTTTGTAATATTTTTAATAAAAAGTGAACCTAGTTCCTACAAAGTGGACCGCAAAGATAGCTAGCTTTTGGCTTTTCAAATTCGATTCATGTCGTACTACATTTTTCTGGGATGAAAGCCTTGTTGAAGACGACATTCCTTCGCTTGGAGTAATTTTATTTGAGATCCTTACTGGGAGGTTGGCCTTTGATCCGGTATACAGGATAGAAAGTGTCCAAGGTCTTAAATCGGTCGCACGAAGACACTTCAATGAAGGAACGCTAAAGAATATTGCAGATCCTAACTTATTGGAAGAAGCTCAAGAATGGAGTTATACTCTCAAAAAAGGACCCAATCAAGATTCTTTTGACACATTTTCCAAAATCGCATATCAATGTTTGGAACAAACTCCAAGCATGCGTCCTACATTGGAAGATGTCATCGAGTCCCTTGAGGAAGCGTTACACTTCCAAGTAAGTAAATATTGTATATGTTATAAATAGTTCTTTTCATCCTCAACAGTCTTTATTATTTTAAAGGAATCGAAGGCATTATGGTTGTAGATAACTGCAAGTACAACTAGGCTGAAGTTAAGGAATCAATCTTCTAATTAATGATGCAAACTACATAGTGACTTGGTCAACCATGGCACACTTTAACAATATAATGAGAAAATATAGAAAAAATCGGTAGCTAGGCATGTAAGGGTGAACATTTTAGCTAACTTTTCCATAGTCTTAGTTCATATTGTATAGCTTTTATTATTTATCCACGCCATTATGTAGAGTCCTAACAAGTTTTACTTAATATTGTAATTCAGGATGCATACATTAATTCCAGTTTGGCTCAACACCCAAAAAAACATATTATAATATAGAGGTAAATGAACAACTCAAGTTTGTAGAGAGGCCTCTACAAATTGAAGACAGGAAAACCAAGAATCTCAAGCATAAGATATTAGTTCTGGTCAAAGTGAAGTGGGACTCCAAAAGAGGACCTGAGTACACATGGGAGCTTGAATCTGAAATGCAAAGGAAATATCCACACTTGTTCTAGTAGATCTCGAGGACGAGCTCTAAAACAAGGTGGGGAGGATATAACAACTCTAAAGAAAACCGACACCCTCGATTATTTTCCGACACCCTAATATATTTTAAAATATTCCTATATGTCTTTAAATACACCCCATACGCGAAAACGGGCCTCAAATACATTAAATAGTATTAAAAATAATTAAAAACTGAAAATTTAAGTTGAGGCGGGCCGCGTAAGACCCACCCCAACTTTCACGCGGGCCACCTGAGATCGAAAGGTGGCGCAGCCCGGTGCGGCCACGTGGCCCAACACCCGGCGAACCTACCTGATGACCCGGATCACCTACGCATTGACCTGGGGTCAACGCGGGCCGCGTAGGCTCTGCTCTTGTGTTACGCGGGCTGCGACAAGGTCAAGATCAGCAACTATAAATAGAATACATCGGATCTTCAGTCTGTTCGTCCCATTTTCTTTTCTCAATCTCAATTTCTGAAGTGTAGGCTTTATACTCGGGTATTATACCCCCCTAATTAGCGAAGTTCTACTCCGTTGTAAGTATTATAACCCCTGGATACGTATTAGATACGATGCCCGATTGATCTAGGGTTCTGTAACGGCTGTCGTGGTTCTGCCCGACGTAGTCGTTGGAATGCCGTCTCGGGGAGGGTATTACTAATGTTAAAATGGGTTATTATACTAACGCGTGTGCATTTGTATAAATTATAGATTATCACTAGGAAACCCTTACGAAAAATCTAAAACAGCAATGTGAGTAATCTCCTTTTAGTTAACAGTTTTTACAAAACCTTAACTATTTTACAATGAAATTTAGCAGTGATTGAGTCTTTGTAATTCTTCAATTACTGCCGGTATGTTGGGGTTTTGTATACAAAATTTACTACACTGTGAGTAGTAAGTCGGGATGACAATACGTTACCATTGGACAATGAGTTAGCCAATGTGTAATATGACCCACAAGTCAGGATTGACAGTACTAATGGAGTAATTGTGTAGATATAAACATTGTAATCGCTCTCAATACTGTTTAAATTAAATTAATGTTTCTTGATTAAACTGGGATTCACTCACCAGTATTTCCCACTGACAAATGTTTTTAAAACGCATTTCAGGTAACACAATGTGAAAGCCAATTAGAAGCCAGCTGGACAGCACTGAAGGCTTGGAAAAGTGGCTATAAAAGTTACCTAAATAAAGAAGGAGTTTTAATTCAAATAAAATGGGATTTATCCCTATAAGTCAGCTTGTAATAAAAACTTGGGTTTCATCCCAATATGTTTATTTATATATAAATGGTGGTGTTTTACTCTGATAAATATTTCCTAACTACGGTCCTGAAGAAAAATTCCGTTGCCAAACTAGACAATACGAGATACCACCGAAACTGGCTCGCGGCCGCTCGTTCCCGGGGAACCTGGGATCGGGGGTTGCGATAGAAGGTGGTATCAGAGATAAGCCACTGATTCAGCCACAGAGGTGTTCTGCTGACATCAAAATGTAAAGTGTTAGGAAATAAATTACGGAAATACGTGCATAATTGTATTTTATTGTTATGTGTTATTTGACTATCTGTTAGTTTACAGTATGAGCGACCAAGGACCATCTGACGCGTATCGTCAATTGTCTGGTTCGCCTAGAAGCAAAGGCACCTCCTCTTCTCAGCCTGCCCTTTCAGGGTACTATGCTGATACGGAAGAAGGAATCTTTGTGTTTAAGGCTCAGTCAGAAGAGCCATTTCCTCATAAAAAGAGGGGATGGTTCAGTCGAGGGGCACACGAGCATAGGAAGCGTATGAAAAAGTTGCAAGATCAGAGGGTACTAGCCGCCGCCAAGAGAGAGACAGATGCCTATGCCCAGGATATGATAAATAGGGGTATAGCCAACATCCACATCCTAGCAACTACTGCAGCTGACCCTAATCTGGAGCAAATAATAGCACCCCAACCACAGCTACCAATCCCTGACCAACCCATGGAGATAGAAAACCCTGAAAACCAAGTAGAGATGCATGACTTCAATCCGGAAGAAATACCTAGGGTACCAGCACCTAACCCCCTAGACCCAAATTACGATCCCTGGTGGGATAACGTTAGGGACTATGTGCAACGCTACCCGATACATGAAGACACACCCATGCAGAACGTAGGAGCCTACCTAGGTTTGGACCCTTTAGATCCCTATTTCCACGATGAATATATTAGGGAAAATTTAGAAGATCCTTACCAATTCCAGGCACCTACACCCCCACTCCAGGAACCCGCACCCCAGATTCAAAACCCAGTCCTAGAACCTGCACCCCCAATGAGTGCGGAAAACGTACAAGAACTTAGGACATTTGGTGAGGAAATTTTAGAAAGTAGTGAAAGAATGCGACAGGTGGGGGAGCGACTCGTTTGGAAATACGACGAGCGCAATATGGATTTCTGGATTAATCCATATCCGTGAATGTGATGGTGAAACGGTAGTAGTAGTAATAATAATATAATAATAATAAAATAAAAAAAATCAAATAAAATAAAATATGTGTGTACGGATGCCTATTACTATTAGTATAATTCTATTTCAGTTTGTATTGTAATTTTTATTTCAGTACTAGTGTGTAATAGATGCCTAGTATATGGAAATAGAGTAAAGTCGCAATGATCGACGCTTTTGGCTAAAAATGCGTGTCATGTGATTGACTATATTAATATTATTTTGTGATATTAATACGGGGTAAATGTTTAAAATTCAGATGGCCGACGAAGGAAATCAAGGAAATCTGAATAACGATAACCAGAGTAACATTAACGTGGTTAATGAGAATTCGAGCATCAATAACAATGGAAACCAAATGGATAATAGTGCAGTTCAACATATAGTGGCACAAGGAATTATAGATGCAATGCCATTTATTATTCAAACGGTTCAAGAAGCGAATAATAAAAGTAAACATAGCAGTAAGCGACCAATTGAACCAGAAAACAGCGTGAACAATGGACCCGTACTTCAAGTGTCCATTCCCAAAAGAAGAAGGACCGTGTCTTACGGTTGTTCTTACAAGGAATTCTGGTCCTGCAAACCAATAGAATTCTCGGGCAATGAAGGACCCATTGCAGCTCTACGCTGGATAGAGAAAACTGAGGCTGTTTTAAAAATAAGCAAGTGTGCTGAAGAAGACAAAATAATGTTTGCTTCTAATTTGTTTAAGAACTCAGCCTTAGAATGGTGGAACACTATCCTCCAATCAAGAGGAAGTGATAGGGTTTACAACATGGAATGGGAGGAATTTAAAAATATGGTAGAAAGAAAATTCTGCCCTCCCAATGAAAAGGAACAAATAGCTAATAAGTTTCTGAACCTTAGGATGACCGGGGTAGATAGTAAGGGTTATACTACCACATTCTTTGAATATGCTAGAATAGTACCAACCCTTGCATCACCTGAACCAGTATTAATCTCCCGTTACATCTGGGGATTAATTGGAGAGATTAGACATGTAGTCAAGGCAGCTAGACCTCAAACTATAGAAGAAGCTGTAGAACTAGCAAATACCTTGACAGATGAATTAATCCGTACTAGAGAAGAAGAACAGAGGAGAAACCTAACCCAAAGGCTTACTCAAGAATTCCGTTCTGGGAATTACAACCGTAGGAATTTGGGTTCTACCTCTACACCTTTCTGCAAGGTCTGCAAGAAAAAGCATTCGGGAAAATGCTCTACTCTTTGCAATTATTGCAAGATGCCAGGACACAAGGAAGAAGATTGCAGGAAGAAATCCAGTAATGGATTATGCTACAACTGTGGAGAAAAAGGTCATATCAGGCCAAACTGTCCAAAACTAGCCCCAGCTGCAAACAACAAGAACACTAAAAATGCTAGAGCATTTGTTCTGACTGCAGATGAAGCCAAGATGATGCAGACGTGATAGCTGGTACGTTTTTAGTTAATGATGTTTTTGCTAAAGTATGATTTGACTCTGGTGCGAACCAAAGTTTTATTAATACTTCATTTTGCAAACTTCTAAATCAATCATTAACTAAACTACCACAAGAATGTCTAGTAGAGACAGCTAATGGAGAAACTGTTAGGGTTTCTAAAATCTTGCAGGGAGCAAGAATAGAAATTTTAAACCAAGAGTTTATGGCAAACCTTTATCCCATGAATCTAGCAGGATTTGATGTTGTATTAGGAATGGATTGGTTAATAGCCAATAAAGCAAGTATTTTATGTGATCAAAAGTCGATTCAAGTAAATTCACCAAAAGGTAAAATGATCACAATTAAAGGAAATAGACCATCTAGATCCACAAAATTCATCTCTGTGATGAAAACTGCAAGTTATATAAGAAAAGGTTCTATAGTGTATTTGATTTCCATAATCACTAACACTAAAGGAAAAGAACTAAAGGACATTCCAGTAGTGTCTCAATTTTCAGATGTCTTTCCAGAAGAATTACCAGGACTACCGCTAGATAGAGAAGTTGAATTCAGAATTCACCTACTACCAGGAACGGCGCCAATTGCCTAATATATTTTAAAATATTCCTATATGTCTTTAAATACACCCCATACGCGAAAACGGGCCTCAAATACATTAAATAGTATTAAAAATAATTAAAAACTGAAAAATTAAGTTAAGACGGGCCGCGTAAGACCCACCCCAACCTTCACGCGAGCCGCGTGAGATCGAAAGGTGGCGCAGCCCGGTGCGGCCACGTGGCCCAACACCCAGCGAACCTACCTGATGACCCGGATCACCTACGCATTGACCTGGGGTCAACGCGGGCCGCGTAGGCCCTGCTCTTGTGTTACGCGGGCCGCGACAAGGTCAAGATCAGCAACTATAAATAGAATGCATCGGATCTTCAGTCTGTTCGTCCCATTTTCTTTTCTTAATCTCAATTTCTGAAGTGTAGGCTTTATACTCGGGTATTATACCCCTAATTAGCGAAGTTCTGCTCCGTTGTAAGTATTATAACCCCTGGATACGTATTAGATACGCTGCCCGATTGATCTAGGGTTCCGTAACGGCTGTCATGGTTCTGCCCGACGTAGTCATTGGAATGCCGTCTCGGGGAGGGTATTACTAATGTTAAAATGGGTTATTATACTAATGCGTGTGCATTTGTATAAATTATAGATTATCACCAGGAAACCCTTACGAAAAATCTAAGACAACAATGTGAGTAATCTCCTTTTTGTTAACAGTTTTTACAAAACCTTAACTATTTTACAATGAAATTTAGCAGTGATTGAGTCTTTGTAATTCTTCAATTACTGCCAGTATGTTGGGGTTTTGTATACAAAATTTACTACACTGTGAGTAGTAAGTCGGGATGACAATACGTTACCATTAGACAATGAGTTAGCCAATGTGTAATATGACCCACAAGTCAGGATTGATAGTACTAATGGAGTAATTGTGTAGATATAATCATTGTAATCGCTCTCAATACTGTTTAAATTAAATTAATGTTTCTTGATTAAACTGGGATTCACTCACCAGTATTTTCCATTGACAAATGTTTTTAAAACGCGTTTCAGGTAACACAATGTGAAAGCCAATTAGAAGCCAGCTGGACAGCACTGAAGGCTTAGAAAAGTGACTATAAAAGTTACCTAAATAAAGAAGGCGTTTTAATTCAAATAAAATGGGATTTATCCCTATAAGTCAGCTTGTAATAAAAACTTGGGTTTCATCCCAGTATGTTTATTTATATATAAATGGTGGTGTTTTACTCTGATAAATATTTCCTAACTACGGTCCTGATGAAAAATTCCGCTGCCAAATTAGACAATACGAGATACCACCGAAACTGGCTCGCGGCCGACCGTTCCTGGGGAACCTGGTATCGGGGGTTGCGATAATTATCAATAAAACGAAGTTTTTTGGTGTTAATATTTGTGTATTTATGTTTGATGATTTTACGATTTAATTCTAGTTTGATTTCAAGCTTTAAATCGCTTTTTGGAAAGTTATACGCAAACTGATGCGTAAACATAATCAGTTTAACACAACAGACACTCCGAAATAGTGACATAGGTTAACATACCTAAAATAACCTTTACATGACTTAGAAATAAGTTTTGGAGGGTTTGGTGTGTCAAAACAAGTTTATTCGATTGCAGGGACTATTTGTGTCAAACTGCGAAAGTATGCCGATTCGTACTATAATGAACATTCCGGAACTTGATCATAAGCTAAACATACCCTAAATATCCTTTACATAGCTTAGAAATAGGCTTTGAGGGGTTTATTATGCGAAAATATGCTTATTTGATCAATAGGGACTAAAAGCGTCAAAAAGTGCATAAGTTTGCATTTACGCGCATATCTTACGTTCTGAACATATCCGGACATCCAAAAATTTTTGTAATCATTAGTGATTGGAATGCAAAAATACCATTCATCGCGAAATTTGGATCGTTTTCGCGTTCGTTCGAGTTTTCATCGTAATTAACCGAATAACGCAATCGTACGACCAAACGAACCGACATCCGAGATGTTTTCAAGAATATTTCATGTTCCCTATGCTTTAACTTCATTGTGGAGCCTTGAAATGGGGTTAACGGGGCTTAAAAACATCAAAATCTAAGTTTTGGGCTTGTAGGGACTAAAACTTACAACTGGTGAAACTTAGCTGGCGGGCCGCGAAGGATCCTGTGTGGATCTACGCGGGGCGCGACAGCCTGCCAGACAGAAACATTGCATCTGGCCATTTCAGCTGATTTCGGTGGTTTTAATCCCTGATTTGGGATACCATTTGCTAGTTTTTGAGTTCCCCTTGTATTGTAATCTATGGGCACAAGTGTATAGCTTGGATTAAGCTTTGATTCTTGCAAAAACACTTGTCAAGATCTTGTAAACTCAAGACTTTCTATAAATACCCACTTGTTCCTCATTCATTCCTCACACATTTGATCTAAAATCTGCTCTAAGTTGAAGCTAAGGCTTCATACCTGAGTGTTTTAGTTCAAATCTTCCTTGCTTGGACCTTTTGTAAGCTTCTTTCATGCTTGTTATTGCTTTTCAAGCATGAAAGTCAAACATTTTTTGACTTTCTGCTTTGACCATAATTTGGTCAACACAAAGTTCGTTTGAACTTTGCAACGTGAGCGTAATCACGATGGTTATAGTTCCTTGTGACTATACCTACTAATTACCACGTCGATTAGTCGAAGTGACGAGTCAAAGTTTCGGTCAAAATACGTGTTTATGCGTATTTTGTGACGAAGCTATTTTCGGGTATCAAAACACTTTGTTTTAATATCAAACTTGTTTTCTAACTTAGTTAAACATGTTTTAACATGTTTAACTCGTCACTTTTAGTCTAGTGCTTGTATAGGGTCGTAAGATAAGCGGTCTTAACAACCGCTTAGACTTTCGAACCCGACCCGTTTGGTCGATCGTTAGGATCCGACCAAGCATGTTTTGTGACCATAGTTGTATAGGGAATAACTTTCCGAGGTTATACCTTATGGTCACTTAGTTTAATTAGTTGTATGATAGGTAGTTTATATGCCTTAGGAAAATGACCAAAATGCCCTTTTCATGCATAATTTGTATTTAAGCATATGTTACCTAACTTTTGTCACTTAAACTAATTATGCAACATATTTAAACATGTTAGGGCATATAATACTTGTCATAGGACTAGTTAGGCGTCTCCAACGCGCATTCGCACGAACGGCACGTTAAAGTAGCGTAAGCTACCTTAATGGGTCGAAATGGGTCGTAAGCACTTAGGATAGGTTCCAATTTAGAATGTAGGCTTTGTTAAACCATATTACATGAGTTCCAATACTCATTTGGTTTTGCAATACCTCATTCTATCCGATCTCCCGATTTAGATGTCGATTTATTAACTTAGCGATCCGATTACTAGGTACCACTTGATTTCCTTGGTTTTCCCGAGCATTGTTAGTTCATTAGATCAAGGATACTATACAATTCAATGTGAGTACATAGTTCCCCTATTTTACTGTTTTCAATTGTTTTGGGGTGATTCATATGTGTTAAACGATTTCAAAGTTTTCAACGATGATTTCAAAAACGAATACTATGGTTTATATTAAACAATAACGATTTCGATAATGTGAACGAACTTGTTGGACGTATTTACATAACGAATGACATTCATTAGCTTTGGCAGAGCCGACCAGTATTAGGTTATGGTACCATAGGATCTGACAAATCCCGTTATCGGACTGCACCCATGGTTATCTATGGGGGTTATGTGGGTAACGACTGAACCTGTTGATTGTTAACTTACCCTTTGGTGGTTTGTTAATACGAGTTGAACCTACAAAAAAAATGCCATCTAGTGGCATGCAAAAAGTGCCACAGAAAAACAAAAAAATGCCACTAAAGAACCTTGTAAGAATGGGCGGCACACAAAAAAAGTGTCATTAGAAGCGCTGACGCTAAAGCCTTTTAGTGGCACTTTTTCAATGTGTCGCACAAAGTTTTTAATCTTTTAGTGGCACTTTTTTATCTGCCAGTACAAACTTTTGAGCTTTTAGTGGCACATTTTTTTGCCACAAAAATCACATCAAATTAAATCCCATTGACATTTATCATATTAATTTTAATTAATTACAAATATAATTTATTTACATTAAAAAATAAAAACAAAATTGTAAAATGTAGAAATCATAAAATAATCACTTCAATTAAAAGTTCAACCAATCTTCCAAAGACTCCAAATGTCTAATAAGTGTCGATCTAAGTCTAATGATCAAACATGTAACACAAATAAACTAACAAGTGTATGAATAAAAACTCAAAACTTCATTGTGTTCATGAATCTCTTTCACAATCTTCATGCGAGTTAAGTAATCATCGCGTTAAACTAGAGTGGGCCCACCCCATGGCTGCATTAAAGCCGAGCACATAAGGCCTTCCTTTGAAGATCCCTATTCTTGTCATTTTTCCATGCTTCAGGGATCATCATCGTAACAGCCCCGGGAAGACATCTATCGGCTCGACTAAGAGTTCCAAAAACCCATCAAAAGCACCTGGATACATATATAAATGTTAATGATATAAGCATCACATTTTATTTAAAAGAAGGAAATATTTATAAAAATTACACACCTGAATATAAATGAGCCGAGTCAAACTCGGTAGTTTAACTCCGAGTGGAGCTCGAGCACAACATATAGGCTTGTTTACGGCCCCCATATCCTATGTACAATATATTAAAAAAAATTATAAGCAATAATCTCAAGGAAAACGAACCTAGATGACAAAGATACTCGTAGAAGTCCCAAACCCCACCATATTAAAGGTTTAATGCAACATGTATTGCTACCATTGAAACTCTACTTAGTATGTACATCTACAAATATCAATTAATAAACAAGATAAATATAAACCCATTAAAAATGGTAAATTTAAAAAGAAAACAGAAAATTAACATATACCTTCTGTTCAAAGTCAGCTTTTGACCTAGAAGTGGGCGTGAGAAATACTTGTTTAAGCCAGTGATCTTTTGTAATAATAATTAATAAACTAATTATATATTTAGAATCCTAGAAATGAGAAAGAGAAGTAGTTTGAGGTCAAAGCCTTTGGACCAGTATTAAAAAGGATACGTCTGACCCGTAACAATTTTGACTTGTTACCAACCAGCCTGACCCGCACATATTTGACCCGTCACCCAGCTACCCATTATGCCAATCAGAGAAAATTTTACTTTTTAATCAGTTAATGATTAATCCTGAAGAGGTATGGTCCCAATTCCTTGCCCACATGGCAAGGACCACACCACTTTTCCATCCTATGTGGCACTTACATCAGCAAGATCATCCAGAAGCTTCTAGAAGCTTCTGGAAAAAATCAAGGTGACGCCAAAGATGCTCCATCCGGCAAAAAGGACAACACTGTCACCAGTCATCAAGCGCCAGGTAGGCCTGTAACGAATCAAGGAGCAGTCCGACAGTACCAGTACGACGTCTCCAAAATAAGCAAATGTAAGCGCGCCACGTGGACCACTACACTGACCACGGCAGAGGAGACCAAAAGGATATTCCCCTTGGTCGGACAGCTGGCGCGCAACCACAGCTGGCACAGCTGCTCCTCCCTCCTTCACCCTCCGGCTATAAATAGGACCCTTCATCATCCAGGTTGAATCATCTTGCTCTCTATACTCTCACACTCAACACACACTGTTTATTCTCCCTCAGAACAGTGCTTATTCTCACGCCGGAGCCTGGTTAAGAGGGAAACCCCCATATTCCCCTCTTAACGAGACTAACGGTGTTGCTGTTTTGCAGGACCCAGGTCATTTCTACGAGTAAGAAAGGAGATTGAACCCACAGAAGAAATAACCCCACAGATTAGCCTTGGTGTTAACCTGTGTTTCATCATTGGCGCCATCCGCTTTTAGCAAAAAAACCACTCTCATCTCTTTTCTTTTTGAAAAACACTCGTCAAAATGGCTGAACAAAACCCTTCACACCAAGTCGACGGAGAAGTTTCTTCCTTTGAGCTCGTTTCGGACACAGCACACGTCCAAAGGGGTCAAAGGAACGAAATCATCCAAGAAGGGCCGACAAACAATGATTTTCCTAGTATTTTTGGAAGTGCCTCCAGGGTTGTTAGCCAAACTACAACTGGACCGACTTTCCAACATCCAACTAGGATCATCAACCAAACCACAAATGGAGCCACTTTCCAACCTCCACCTGGGGTAGTCCAACAAACACCCCCACCAGTGCAGACACCAAGCCATGGATCTGGCCCCTCAGTTCCATCGGAACAAGCACAGCTGAATTTTTCTGCACTCTTAGGGCTACCAGAAGGAAAAACTCTGGCTTCCTAGTATGCCGAACAAATGGCGTCTATAAACCTTGTTTATACACAACTCAACGCGCAACAAGCTTTTCTCCAAGCACAAGCCAACCAGTCTGCATTTGTTACCCCACCGCAAAGGTCTCTGAGTATGCACACAACTCAGCAGACCAATGCATGGAACTTACGCCCAGAAAAAGGACCTGTGCCAAACATCAGAAAGCCAAGTGCGCAAGACACGCGCGACACCTACGGCGAAACGGAAAGCAACTATGTGCAGTATTCTCATCCACCAAGGAAGCCAGTACAAAGTCGTTTAGGTCCGCGCAACATAAACGACGAGCTCGATAATTATAAAGAGGAAGACGACGAGACATACAAAGAAAGCACAGTGTTCAGCAGACTGCCGCCAGAACATGAAGCATACAAGCCTCACAAGCGCGCAGGTTATAACCCAAAAGCAGAGCATGATTACACCTTGAGCTATCGTCCAGACGACATGGCTGAAAATTCAAAATTCATCAGAGAGATTGCCACAGCCGCTATCGACAAAACGAAACTGCCACATAACGTGGGCAAATACAACGGCTTGACAGACCCGGATGATCACCTCCAAGTTTTTAATGGTGCTGGAGCAACAGGTGGATGGAACTTACTGACATGGTGCCATCTCTTCGATCAAACCTTCGTCGGCCCAGCGCGCGTTTGGTTTGACAGCCTACCAGCAGGAAAAATCAAGTCATGGGTCGATTTCCGAGAGAAGTTCCTTGCACACTTCTCTCAGCAACGTAGACACACCAGAGACCCAGCTGATTGTTTAAATATATGGCGCAGAGACCACGAGAGTGTGGAAGACTTCATCACTAGGTACAACAAAGAATGTCTGGAAATAGGAGATGTAGGCGAAAAGATGATGCGCGCACACTTCATGAGGGCAATCAAGTGCGATGATCTAATCAAACGTGTAAAGGTAAGAGACGGAGGACCCAAAGATTGGGAAACCTTCATTGAAGCAGCCAAAACCATCGCGCAAATAGACAAATAGGTGACCGGTGATGACCACCGTCAACGCGGGTATAACCACAATGACCGGCACAACAAAAAGGGCAGAGGCCAACCATGGAAAGCGTCCGGTCACAGAGAGAGAAGCCCAGCAAGGGAGGATGCGTGCCACACAATCAATCAGATAGCCCACCGGAAAGAGGTAAAAAGAGAAAATAGGGAGAAACAGTGGACACCACTAACAAAGACCTCTTCCGAGGTCTTGGCCACTGAAAATCACCAGTTCAAACCACCCCTACAAATGCGAAACAAGAGGGGTCAAGATCCCAATCTTTTCTGCGAGTTTCACATAGACACGGGTCACTTAACTGACGACTGCTTCAGCTTAAAGAAAGAAATAGAAAGGGCCTTAAGAGATGGAAAACTCACTCATTTGGTAAAGGGCGGAAAGCGCGACTACCGCCAAATACAAAGAAGAAAAGAAGGACCAGATAACAAAAAACTCCGGAAATTAGAAACCCACATGATTCAAGGAGGTCAGCGAAGGCCAAAGAAAAACTACAACAAGCGCACACAAGACGACTCGTGGCGCGAAAGACAGGTTGTTTTTCCTATTGTAAGAGGAGGCCCAAGAGAAAGAAGACCCATAGTCATCTCGGGCGTGATCGGACACTACCAAACCGATTACATTTTCATTGATCCAGGGAGCACCGCGGATATCATATATGAACAATGTTTCAATCAATTCAATCAGGAGGATAAGGCGCGCTTAGAACCAGTTGATTACCCACTCACTGGTTTCTGCAATGAAGCCGTTTTTCCCCTCGGACAGATATCGTTCCCGGTGTTACTCTCGGATGGAAGGAATTCAAGAACAGAAGATGTTACATTCATGGTGCTACCCGCACATTCAAGACATGACATCCTCCTGGGAAGAGAGTCTCAAGGAGACTTCAGTGTGATTTGCTCCGGTCCACATTCAGTTGTGGGATTCCCAACAGAAACGAGGGTAGCAATAATATACGCAAGCAAAGAAGTTTTAGCAACAGATGAACTCAGACCTGCAAAGGAAAGTAAACCAGCACCACGCGCGGAAGCAGAAAAATGGGTGTTAAACAGCGCATACCCATAACAGACAGTTACCTTAGGACCTGCAATATCCAATCTAACGCGCGCGGTGATAAAAAAGCTGTTGTTCCAAAACATGGATGTGTTCGCCTGGACACCAGCGGACATTGTCACACCCCCAAATTCCACACGCGGAGTACCACCGCTTGGAGGCGTGACTGACCAGGATCAAGCCACCAATCATATTGAACATATAAGTAAATAGTAAAAGTCATTCATCACAATACAATTGGTGCTAAAACAAAAGCATAGCATAGGTAGCGGAAGCATAGTTATGAACATCCAACACAAGTGTTTAGTTTAAAGAGTCATAAAGTTTTCATCAAAACATCCACAATCTGTGCCCACAACGACCGCGCCTCCCGTGCAAGCTCCAAGAGTACCTATGGTCCTGCAAGGCATGTAACAGAGAGTCAACAACTAGTTGAGCGAGTTCACAGTTGGTTGTTCAATTATAGTGTTCGTATTGTAAATCATAAGTTCGTTTAGTAATCATGTATCGTATGTAATGGTATCGCGGCCCTCTAGGCATGTTTGCGAAGTTTAGTGGGGGTTTCCCATGTTTTCTAGACTAGTTATATTTGTATCGCGGCCCTCCAGGCATGTTTGCGAAGTTTAGTAATTGTATCGCGGCCAACCCAGGCATGTGTGCGAAGATTAGTATTTGTATCGCGGCCATCCCAGGCATGTGTGCGAAGAGTAGTGGGGGCTTCCCATGTATTACTAGTCTAGCTATATCTACAGGTGTCCTTCCCAACCCGAGGACAGTGGTGCGTATTCTAGTAGCGAAGTAAGTACATGAAATCGTTCAATCCCATTCCCAACCCCGGGAATCCCATGCCTTGGTAAGAGTGTGAACTCACCTTGTTTTGCTCGGTATGCTAAGTATGTGCTCAAAGTAAGTCAATCTCGTCCTAAAGTGTGCACGTATACTAAATTAGTTTGTATTCAAGTTGTTTGCACGTAAACATAATCATCAAGAACATCGCATCAATAACACTGAGTATCACATTGCACGCATTTGTGATCATACAAGTATTGCTTTTATACATAACAGCAGTTAACTAACCCGGTTAAGTTTAACAGAATTAACCTAAGTTATTGAACAGTTTAACCATTCGACGAAACACCCATGTTTCGTCGTTAAGCCCCTTCGACGAATCAGCTTTGATTCGTGGTGATATCCCGCAGCGAAACACATGTGTTTCTTCGGATCTATTTCAGCAATAACAAACAATGTCATGAAAATCCAAAAGCCCTAGTGGCCGACACCTAGCAATCACCACCCAACCTCATTGGACCCAATATCAAACTCATTCACATGCTTTCTGTATAATAAATCACATGGCTACACTTTACTAAGACTTATCCAACATGTAACTTTAATGTCTTTATTGGGGCTGCCAAAATTGATGGTGAGTTGAATGCCCACTGTTACCTCAAGGTCAATTAAGGCTCACATGCACACACTAATCGATATCAGCCAACAATCATAGGATTCCATTTATTTAATCAACTAATCGATTCAATCATATGCTTCTCATCATTACCCATTCACAAATAACTCATGGTAATAAGCAAATAGTTCACGATTCAATCAAGCAAATAATAAACAATAGTTACACACTAACCGATTTGGGATGAACAAGGGAGGATTCGAGAGAGAAAGATGATGGTGGAAGATAGTTATCGCCTTTTCAAAGTGGAGAGTTCTAGGGTTTCTATTTTTTGTTCAAAGTGTGAAATAGGAAGTCGGTTCACGTTATTAAACACGAATTACCGTTCTGGGCCCTTATTGGGCTTCGCGTAACAATGGGCCGGCGAAACAGCCTGTTTCGTCGAGAGGCAAATGACGAAACACTCTTGTTTCGTTGAGAGGTTATTGGCGAAACACATCTTGTTTCGTCGGGCCGTTTCAAGTGTTAAACAGTTTAAGTTTTTCAACAGGTTTCGTGTTATACAACCAAACACAATGCACTTTATCATATCATAACATGTACAGTTACAAGTCAAACAAGTCAAACAACTAACAGTCAAAGTCAACGCGCAATAAATACGAAAGTGAAAGTCGGAAACTCGAGTTGTCACATTATCCCCAACTTGAAAGAAATTTCGTCCCGAAATTTAGCATGCGGTTACTGAGGAAGCTAGGTGAGTTGTATCGTTTACTGGTTTTCCTGGGGTGTCACATCATCCCCCCGTTGAGTTGGAATTTCATCTCGAAATTATGTAGTAGCTTCAGCCTCAGTAGTAGTAGCATTGTTTTCGAACAACTGGGGATATTTGAGTTCCATTTGATCTTCTCGTTCCCAGGTATACTCTGGGCCACGACGGGAGTTCCAACGAACTCGAACAAGAGGTATTCTAGTGTTCTTGAGGACCTTAACATCCCGGTCCGTGATTTCAACTGGTTCCTCGACGAAATGTAACCGTTCGTCGATAGTGAGCTCCTTCAAAGGAACTATGTGGGTCTCATCTGACAGACACTTCTTCAGATTCGACACGTGAAAGACGTTGTGAACTGCACTGTGTTCAGCTGGTAAGTTCAGTCTGTAGGCCACTTTGCCTATTTTCTCTATGACTTCGAAAGGTCCGACGTATCGCGGATTTAGCTTGCCTCGTTTGCCAAAACGAACCACACCCTTCCAGGGTGAAACCTTGAGTAGCGCTCGATCCCCAACCTGGAACTCGAGTAGTTTCCTGTCTTTATCTGCGTATGCTTTCTGACGGTCACGAGCTGCCGCCATGCGTTGTCGTATTTGAGCAATCTTTTCAGTAGTGTCAACTACCATTTCTGGACCTGTGATCTGACTGTCACCCACCTCTGCCCAACAAAGAGGTGATCGGCATTTACGCCCGTACAATGCCTCGAATGGAGCAGCTTTAATGCTGGTGTGGTAGCTGTTATTATATGAAAATTCCACAAGTGGCAGATGTTTTTCCCAGCCCTTGCCAAAATCAATTACGCACGCCCGAAGCATGTCTTCTAGAGTTTGAATAGTGCGCTCAGATTGCCCATCTGTCTGAGGGTGATAAGCTGTGCTCATGTCTAATCGAGAGCCAAAAGATTTATGCATTGCTTGCCACAGTTCTGAGGTAAAACGTGCATCACGATCGGAGATAATAGAGATGGGAACCCCGTGCCTCGAGACAACTTCCTTAAGGTATACGTCTGCTAGAGTGGAGAACTTATCCGTTTCCTTGATAGCCAAGAAGTGAGCAGACTTGGTGAGTCGATCCACGATCACCCAAATAGTATCATTTCCGCGCTGGGATCTAGGTAGGCCAGTAAGAAAATCCATGGAAATTTGTTCCCATTTCCATTGTGGTATCTCAGGCTGTTGGAGTGGGCCTGATGGTTTCTGATATTCCGCTTTGACTCTCGCACAAGTCAAACACTTGCTAACGTAAGTGGCTATGTGAGCTTTCATGCTAGGCCACCAATATGTTGTTCTGAGGTCGTGGTACATCTTATCCGAACCAGGATGTACTGAGTAGCGAGACTTATGAGCTTCATCCATTACAAGCTCGCGCAAGTTGCCATAGAGTGGGACCCAGATGCGTCCTGTTACATAGTAGGCTCCGTCTGCCTTTTGTTCTAACCTTTGCCTTGAGCCGCGTAGGGCTTCAGCCCTGATGTTTTCTGGTTTCAATGCTTCTACCTGAGCATCTCGTATCTGTGAAGGAAGACTTGACTGAATAGTGAGTTGCAACGCTCGTACACGCCTAGGTGTAGTATCCTTTCGACTGAGGGCGTCGGCCACCACATTGGCTTTGCCCGGATGGTACTTTATAGCACATTCGTAATCGTTCAGTAGTTCAACCCATCTATGTTGTCGCATGTTCAATTCTTTCTGCTTGAATATGTGCTCGAGACTCCTGTGATCGGTGTAGATGGTGCATTTAGTGCCATACAGGTAATGCCGCCATATCTTGAGCGCAAAAACAACAGCTCCCAGCTCTAAATCATGTGTAGTGTAATTCCGTTCGTGAATCTTAAGTTGGCGCGAAGCATAAGCAATAACTTTATCCCGTTGCATCAACACACATCCAAGACCTTGGATGGATGCGTCACAGTAAACTACAAAATCGTCCGTGCCCTCAGGCAATGAGGGGATAGGTGCGCTACAAAGTCTATCCTTTAAGTGCTGAAATGCTGTCTCCTGTGTATTACCCCAACGATAAACAACACCTTTCTGTGTCAGTAATGTGAGCGGCTGTTCTATCTTTGAGAAGTCTTTGATGAACCGTCTGTAATATCCCGCCAAACCCAAGAATTGGCGTATTTCTGTCGGTGTGCGAGGTGCAGGCCAGTTCTTGATCGAATCTACCTTGGATGGATCGACGTGAATCCCATCCTTGTTTACCACGTGGCCTAGAAAGTGGACTTCACGAAGCCAGAAGTCGCATTTTGAAAACTTAGCGTACAGCTGTTCTGCTCGAAGAAGTTCCAGAATAAGTCGTAAATGCTGCTCATGTTCCTCCCGATTCTTAGAATAAATCAGGATGTCGTCGATGAAAACAATAACAAACTTGTCAAGATAAGGTTTGCACACCCTGTTCATAAGATCCATGAAAACCGCAGGCGCGTTCGTTAGCCCGAATGGCATGACCAAAAACTCGTAATGGCCGTATCGAGTTCTGAATGCTGTTCTGGAGACGTCCTCATCCCGGACTCTCAATTGATGATAGCCTGACCTTAGGTCAATCTTCGAGTAATAGTTCGACCCTTGCAACTGGTCGAATAAGTCGTCGATGCGTGGAAGAGGATAGCGATTCTTCACGGTCACCTTGTTCAGTTCGCGGTAATCTATGCACATGCGGAAAGTGCCGTCTTTCTTCTTCACAAATAATACTGGAGCTCCCCAGGGCGAAGAGCTAGGACGTATGAAACCCTTTTCCAAGAGTTCTTGCAATTGCTTAGACAGTTCTTCCAGTTCATTTGGAGCTAAGCGATAAGGTGCTCGAGCTATAGGTGCTGCTCCCGGAGCTAGCTCGATCTGAAATTCGACCTGACGATGAGGCGGTAGCCCAGGTAACTCTTCAGGAAACACTTGAGGAAAATCGCGTACTACAGGAATATCCTCAATCTTTTTCTCTTTCTTCGATGTATCAGTAACGAGTGCTAAAACAGCGGTGTGGCCCTTTCGTAAACACTTCTGAGCCTTCAAGAAGGAGATGATGCCACTCACGACACCACTCTTGTCGCCTTGAACTTCGAGAGGTTCTTTTCCAGTACGGGAAATGCGAATGATCTTCTCCTTGCATAGGATCTCTGCTTGCTGTTGGGATAACCAATCCATACCAATGACGATATCAAAACTACTCAGAGTTATAGGAATGAGATCGATAGAGAAAGTCTGACCAGCGAGGATAAGATTACAACCCTGAACTATGTGTGTGGCCTCCAGACTTTTTCCGTTAGCTTATTCTACGACATGTTTGGTGTTCAAAAGTGTTGGTGCGCGTTTAAGCATTTGACTAACTTTCAGAGACATATAACTAGTATCCGCACCCGAATCAAATAATACAGTAACATAAAAGTCGTCGAGAAGAAACTTACCCATAACCACATTAGGATCGTTCCTTGCATCACCCTGACCAATCACAAATGCACGACCCCTAGCGCCATTGTCGTTGTTGTTTCCCCCATTGTTGTTCCCATTGCCCTGATTATTGTTGTTGTTACTCTGATTCTGGTTTAACTGGGGGCAGTTCCGCTTGAAGTGACCTTCAGCCCCACACTGAAAACATGTCTTATTTCCTTGTTGCTGTTGCTGTGGCTGGTTTCGTGGAGCTGGTGGCTGTTGTTGCTGATTCTGATTCGCAGGTCTTGAGCTTCTGCAATCCTTAGCTTCATGACCTACCCTTAGACATCTCTGACAGCGGCCTTTACGACACTGACCACTGTGGTGTCTGTTGCACCTGTTACACAGTGGGTGAATTCCCCGATATCCACTCTGCCCCTGACCACCAGACGATTGCTGACTCGGGCTCTGGAAATCACTAGTCTTGCGCTGCTGCTGTGCTTGAGACTGTACGGTAGCTGAACCCTTGCTGGAATCCCCTTCCCATTTCCGCTTGTTGTCACTGGGAGTAGCAGGAGTAGCTGGAGTGGTAGCGGTAGTAGTAGCGCTGAGGCGTTTAGGCAGCCTGTTCTGTTCCACTGCCTGATCGGTGAGGCGATGAGCTAACTTGACGATCTGTTGAATGGTGCCAAGATTTGCTGAGGTTACGTGACTTTGAATTTCCGGCACCAGACCATTGAGATATAGTTCGATACGCTTAATGGGAGGGTCTACCATAGTAGGACACAGAATAGCCAACTCATTCGATCTTCTGGTGTACGCTTCGATTTCTGACCCCGTCATTTTCAAGTGGTAAAACTCTACCTCCAGCTTATGAATATCATCCCGGCTACAGTATTCCTCTTTGATCAATTCCTTAAAATCATTCCAGGGTGTGGCGTTAGCAACAGCCAACCCTAACATCTGAACTTGTGCATTCCACCAAGTCAGCGCAATGCCTTCTAGAGTACCAGTGGCGTACTTCACCCTGCGAGCCTCAGGGCATTCACACATTTCAAATACTGACTCAAGCTTTTCAAACCAATGGAGGAGTCCAACCGCTCCTTCCGTGCCACTAAAAGTAGTAGGACGACAGTCCATGAAAGTCTTGAAGGTGCAAACAGGTGGCTGAGCGTGCTGACCTCCTGCTTGCACGGCTGCAAGTGCCGCAGCAACTCGCTCGTTAATGAGAGCCGTCAATTGGGCTTGCGTCATGTTGATACGTCCAGACATGATCTTCATAGCAAAGATAACATAAGTGAGAGAGGTTCGCGAATAGTGCGATGACAGAAGAGAGTAAGCACACAAATGTTCTCATGCAATAGTGTTACGTTAATCTAAGCATACCCTGAGCAAAGTTCTATGCAATTCTAGCAAGTAGGCAATAAAACATGTACCATATTACCTAGGATGTTGAGTCTTGCACGTGGAGCGAAGCGTCGTAGTGGATCGTTGAGCACTGTTCAGGTTATAGTCTGGTTTTAACAAAAAGTTTTCCCTTATCAAAACCTAGTTCACTATAACCAATGGCTCTGATACCAATCTGTCACACCCCCAAATTCCACACGCGGAGTACCACCGCTTGGAGGCGTGACTGACCAGGATCAAGCCACCAATCATATTGAACATATAAGTAAATAGTAAAAGTCATTCATCACAATACAATTGGTGCTAAAACAAAAGCATAGCATAGGTAGCGGAAGCATAGTTATGAACATCCAACACAAGTGTTTAGTTTAAAGAGTCATAAAGTTTTCATCAAAACATCCACAATCTGTGCCCACAACGACCGCGCCTCCCATGCAAGCTCCAAGAGTACCTATGGTCCTGCAAGGCATGTAACAGAGAGTCAACAACTAGTTGAGCGAGTTCACAGTTGGTTGTTCAATTATAGTGTTCGTATTGTAAATCATAAGTTCGTTTAGTAATCATGTATCGTATGTAATGGTATCGCGGCCCTCTAGGCATGTTTGCGAAGTTTAGTGGGGGTTTCCCATGTTTTCTAGACTAGTTATATTTGTATCGCGGCCCTCCAGGCATGTTTGCGAAGTTTAGTAATTGTATCGCGGCCAACCCAGGCATGTGTGCGAAGATTAGTATTTGTATCGCGGCCATCCCAGGCATGTGTGCGAAGAGTAGTGGGGGCTTCCCATGTATTACTAGTCTAGCTATATCTACAGGTGTCCTTCCCAACCCGAGGACAGTGGTGCGTATTCTAGTAGCGAAGTAAGTACATGAAATCGTTCAATCCCATTCCCAACCCCGGGAATCCCATGCCTTGGTAAGAGTGTGAACTCACCTTGTTTTGCTCGGTATGCTAAGTATGTGCTCAAAGTAAGTCAATCTCGTCCTAAAGTGTGCACGTATACTAAATTAGTTTGTATTCAAGTTGTTTGCACGTAAACATAATCATCAAGAACATCGCATCAATAACACTGAGTATCACATTGCACGCATTTGTGATCATACAAGTATTGCTTTTATACATAACAGCAGTTAACTAACCCGGTTAAGTTTAACAGAATTAACCTAAGTTATTGAACAGTTTAACCATTCGACGAAACACCCATGTTTCGTCGTTAAGCCCCTTCGACGAATCAGCTTTGATTCGTGGTGATATCCCGCGGCGAAACACATGTGTTTCTTCGGATCTATTTCAGCAATAACAAACAATGTCATGATAATCCAAAAGCCCTAGTGGCCGACACCTAGCAATCACCACCCAACCTCATTGGACCCAATATCAAACTCATTCACATGCTTTCTGTATAATAAATCACATGGCTACACTTTACTAAGACTTATCCAACATGTAACTTTAATGTCTTTATTGGGGCTGCCAAAATTGATGGTGAGTTGAATGCCCACTGTTACCTCAAGGTCAATTAAGGCTCACATGCACACACTAATCGATATCAGCCAACAATCATAGGATTCCATTTATTTAATCAACTAATCGATTCAATCATATGCTTCTCATCATTACCCATTCACAAATAACTCATGGTAATAAGCAAATAGTTCACGATTCAATCAAGCAAATAATAAACAATAGTTACACACTAACCGATTTGGGATGAACAAGGGAGGATTCGAGAGAGAAAGATGATGGTGGAAGATAGTTATCGCCTTTTCAAAGTGGAGAGTTCTAGGGTTTCTATTTTTTGTTCAAAGTGTGAAATAGGAAGTCGGTTCACGTTATTAAACACGAATTACCGTTCTGGGCCCTTATTGGGCTTCGCGTAACAATGGGCCGGCGAAACAGCCTGTTTCGTCGAGAGGCAAATGACGAAACACTCTTGTTTCGTCGAGAGGTTATTGGCGAAACACATCTTGTTTCGTCGGGCCGTTTCAAGTGTTAAACAGTTTAAGTTTTTCAACAGGTTTCGTGTTATACAACCAAACACAATGCACTTTATCATATCATAACATGTACAGTTACAAGTCAAACAAGTCAAACAACTAACAGTCAAAGTCAATGCGCAATAAATACGAAAGTGAAAGTCGGAAACTCGAGTTGTCACAGACATGGTGGGTGTTCCACGGCACATAGCTGAACATCGACTAAACGTCTTAGAAGAAGCAAAGCCGGTGGTACATGCCAAGCGCCACTTAGGAGACATAAAACACGATGCTATGAAAGAGCTGGTGATGGAGCTGTTAAATGCGGGAATCATCAGAGAAGTCAGATACCAAACATGGGTGGCGAGCCCAGTAATGGCACAGAAGCCAAATGGTAGTTAGAGAATGTGTGTAGATTACAAGGATCTAAACAAGGCATGTCCGCGCGACTGTTACGCCCAACCAGACATCGATGAAAAGATTGATTCGCTGGCAACATTCCGGTGGAAGTGTTTCGTTGACTGTTACAAGGGGTACCACCAGGTACAGATGGCTGTGCAAGATGAAGACAAAACCGCATTCCGCACGCCGACAGGGCTATACTGCTACACCAAGATTCCTTTCGGTTTAAAGAATTCGGGCGCGACCTATCAGAGGCTGATGAATGAAACATTCCACGATGCTATCGGCAAGTACATCGAAGTGTATATGGATGACCTAGTCATTATGAGCAAAGAAGAGAATACAATGCTGATGAACATCCAAAAAACGTTTGACACCTTGCGCGGAGTAAGTATCAAGCTAAACCCAGCGAAATGCTCTTTCGGCATGGAAGAGGGAAAATTCCTGGGTTTCATCGTCACAAAAGATGGCTTCAAAGTAAATCCTGATAAGATACAAGCAATCGAACGCATGCCTTCACCTTCGACGATCAAGGAGATGCAAAAATTGGCAGGGCGGTTGGCAGCACTTAACCGTTTCCTGGCCAATCACGCAGCTAAATCTTTCCCGTTTATCAAAACACTCCGCAACTGCATGAAGAAAAGCCAATTTTAGTGGACTCCGGAAGCCGAAAGCGCATTCCGCGAGATGAAAGATTGCCTCATCAGGTTGCCAACATTAACTGCACCAGTCAAGGGAGAACCTTTGGTGCTATACTTGTCAGCCTCCGACAGAGCAGTAGGAGCAGTGTTACTTGTTGATCGACAAGGTATCCAAACCCCAGTTTACTACGTGTCACGAACCTTGACCGACCCAGAAGGTATGCCATCATGGAGAAACTAGTACTCGCATTGATCCATGCATCAAGACGGCTGCGCAGGTACTTTGCCAACCACGTCATTCACGTGTTAACAAACTACAATATTGGCAACATCCTCGCAAGGCCAGAGATTTCTGGAAGACTAGCAAAGTGGGCGATAGAACTCGGTGGCCATAATGTGGTTTTCAGGCCAAGACCAGCAATCAAGGGCCAAGTGCTAGCAGACTTCATGACAGAAGTGCCTGACGACAAGGATCGGGAATGTAAAGCAATGGAAAAAGCCAAAAAACAGCAAGTAGAAGAACCATGGTTGTTTTACACAGACGGCGCGTCTAACGAAGACGGCGCAGGCGCAGGGCTTCGGCTGGTGAGCCCTGACAAACATGAATTCACCTACGCCATACGTTTGGATTTCAAGAGCACGAACAATGAAGCCGAATATGAAGCTTTCCTTGCTGGCTTAAGACTGGCAATCAAAATGGGAGTTAGACACATCGAAGCACATGTGGACTCCATGTTAGTGGCCGGGCAAATCAACGGGCAATACGAAGCCAAAGGAGATGTAATGGCGCTCTACCTGAGTCAAGCAAAGACGTTGCTACAAACCTTCTATTCCTACAAGGTGCACCACATTAATAGAAGCGAGAATAAACCAGCAGACGCGCTGAGTAAACTCGCATCTACAAGTTTTCAACACCTGGCAAAGGATGTGCGTATAGAAGTTTTGAGCAACCCATCAGTGCCATTAAGAGAAGTAAGCATTATTCAAGTAGGAACAACGTCATGGATGACTCCGATAATAGGGTACCTTTAATCTAGGATACTCCCAGAGAACAAAGCTGTCACAACCCCCAAAACCCACACGTGGAGTACCACCGCTTGGAGGCGTGACATGACCAGGATCGAGCCACCAATCATATTGAACATAAGTATATAGTAAAAGTCATTCATCAATACGATAGGTGTTTCCAAAACCAAATATAAACAAGTGTGTAGTGGAAGCATTTAAAGTAAACCCAACATAAGTTTAAGTACAAAATGTCATAAAGTTTAACAACACATTTCACGATCCATGTCCACAACGACCGTGCCTCCCGTGCAAGCTCCAAAAGTACCTAAGGTCCTGCAAGGCATGTAACAGAGAGTCAACAACTAGTTGAGCGAGTTCACAGTAGGTTATACAGTTATAGTTTTCGTATTGTAAATCGTAAGTTCGTTTAGTAGTCATGTATCGTATGTAATATCATCGCGGCCCTCTAGGCATGTTTGCGAAGTTTAGTGGGGGCTTCCCATATGTTCACTAGACTAGGTATATTTGTATCGCGGCCCTCCAGGCATGTTTGCGAAGATTAAAGTATAGTTCGCGGCCATTCCAGGCATGTTTGCGAAGATTGTTCTAGTATCGCGGCCGATCCCGGCATGTGTGCGAAGAGAAGTATATGTATCACTAGTCTAGTAGTATCTACCATTGACCTTCCTTGCCCGAGGCCTATGGTATGTAATTCCGATAACTCTTAAGCATAAATAATCAATCAACCCATTCCCAACCCCGGGAATCCCATGCCTTGGTAGAAGTGTGAACTCACATTGGTTTGCTCGGTATGCTAAGTATGTGCTCACCGTTAATCAATCACGTCCTAAGGTATGCACGTATACATAATCAGTTTGTATTCAAGTTGTTTGCACGTAAACATCATCATCATGAACATCGCATTAATAACATTGAGTATCACATTGCACGTATTTGTAATCATACAAGTATTGCCCTTATTCATAACAGCAGTTAACTAACCCAGTTAAGTTTAACAGAATTAACCCAAGAGATCGAACAGATTATATATTCGGAGAAACACAGATTGGCGAAACACATTCTGTTTCGTCCCATCTGATTCGTCAAAAATGGTCTCGGCGAAACACATTCTGTTTCGCCAAGTCTGTTTCGTCGTCCGGTGTTTCGTCAAAACATCAGTTACGTCACCTACATAACAGTTGCAGAAATAACACAGAATCTTAATGCCCTAGTGGCCAACATCTATCAACCACCGCCAATCCTCATTGGACCATCATAACATTTAGCCGATTGAACTCTCCCTTAACGTTAATTGTCGACAACTTCACATGTACTGAATTTTGATGTAAGGTGCCACTATTTTGATTGGACTAACTTTTGTTCCAGCCAATATTTGAACCAATGGCACACAATAATTCAACCAACATTGACTCACAACATTAATCCCAATATAATCTGACAATTCACGTGCAAGCATAATATCAAGAAATTTTGTAGACAATGTTATTGGACCAAAAAGAAAATAGTGGCCAACAATGTTAAATATGGACATGTTGTGATTGGACCAAGAATATGTAATCATATGAATTATCAAATCACTAACAAACATCATCATTTAAATCGGCATTTCACAATTCCCCACCCATTGTCCACCGATTTGTCCCACCATCTCGATATCAATGAACATCCATGTGGTATTCCTCATCTTACAAAACGACAACATTTATACAAACAATTAACAAGTGAATCTTGACTAATATCCTGACAACACACACATGGGCCGCAACTAAAAGCATTCATCGAACATACTTTTAATCAATATAACAAGTAATCAGTTCTGTTTAATACACACTAACCGATTTGGGATGAACAAGGGAGGATTAGAGAGAGATGATGGTGGGAGATGGTTATCGCCGTCACACAGTGATAAGGGGAAGTGGTTAGGGTTTTCAATTATGTTAAAGTGTGCCGAATGGAACCGTAAAACCTAATTAATATACGTGTAATCGGACTGGGCCCTTAATGGGCTTCGGCGAATCAGTGGGCCGACGAAACACATCTGTTTCATCGAGATGTATATGACGAATGGCACTTGTTTCATCGAGCTTATATAAAGCTTAATTAGTTTAAGTATTTCCAAGCAAGATGCATGTTATATTAGCAAACATATAATTGTAACAATCACAATTCGTTATACTATATTACAACGTGTATAGTTACAAAGCAAACAAGTCGAATAAGCAAACAACTAAACAGTTATCGTGCAATAAATGCGAATAGGAAATCTTGGAAACTCGAGTTGTCACATTATCCCCAACTTAAAAGAAATTTCGTCCCGAAATTTAGCATGCGGTTACTGAGGAAGCTCGGTAAGTTGTATCGTTTACTGGTTTTCCTGGGGTGTCACATCATCCCCCCGTTGAGTTGGAATTTTGTCCTGAAATTTCGTAGTAGCTTCAGCCTCAGTAGTAGTTGCATTGTTTTCGAACAACTGGGGATATTTGAGTACCATTTGGTCTTCTCGTTCCCAGGTATACTCTGGGCCACGACGGGAGTTCCAACGAACTCGAACAAGAGGTATTCTAGTGTTCTTGAGGACCTTAATATCCCGGTCCGTGATTTCAACTGGTTCTTCGACGAAATGCAACCGTTCGTCGATAGTGAGCTCCTTCAAAGGAACTATGAAGGTCTCATCTGACTGCCACTTCTTCAGATTCGACACATGAAAGACGTTGTGAACTGCACTGAGTTCAGCTGGTAAGTTCAGTCTGTAGGCCACTTTGCCTATCTTTTCTATGACTTCAAATGGTCCAACGTATCGTGGATTGAGCTTGCCTCGTTTGCCAAAACGAAAAACACCCTTCCAGGGTGAAACTTTGAGTAGTGCTCGATCCCCAACCTGGAACTCGAGTAATTTCCTGTCTTTATCGGCGTAAGCTTTCTGACGGTCACGAGCTGCCGCCATGCGTTGTCGTATTTGAGCAATCTTTTCCGTAGTATCAACTACCATTTCAGGACCTGTGATCTGACTGTCACCCACCTCTGCCCAACAAAGAGGTGATCGGCATTTACGTCCGTACAATGCCTCAAACGGAGCAGCTTTAATGCTGGTGTGGTAACTGTTGTTGTATGAAAATTCCACAAGTGGCAGATGTTTTTCCCAGCCCTTGCCAAAGTCAATTACGCACGCCCGAAGCATGTCCTCTAGAGTTTGAATAGTGCGCTCAGACTGCCCATCTGTCTGAGGATGATAAGCTGTGCTCATGTCTAGTCGAGAGCCAAAAGATTTGTGCATTGCTTGCCACAGTTCTGAAGTAAAACGTGCATCACGATCAGAGATAATAGATGTGGGCACCCCGTGCCTCGAGACAACTTCCTTAAGGTATACGTCTGCTAGAGTGGAGAACTTATCCGTTTCCTTGATAGCCAAGAAGTGAGCAGACTTTGTGAGTCGATCCACGATCACCCAAATAGTATCATTTCCGCGCTGAGATCTAGGTAGGCCAGTAACAAAATCCATGGAAATTTGCTCCCATTTCCATTGTGGTATCTCAGGTTGTTGGAGTGGGCCTGATGGTTTCTGATATTCCGCTTTGACTCTCGCACAAGTCAAACACTTGCTAACGTAAGTTGCTATGTGGGCCTTCATGCTAGGCCACCAATATGTAGTTCTGAGGTCGTGGTACATTTTATCCGAACCAGGATGTACTGAGTAGCGAGACTTATGAGCTTCATCCATTACAAGCTCGCGTAAATTACCATAGAGTGGGACCCAGATGCGTCCTGTTACATAGTAGGCGCCGTCTGCCCTTTGTTCTAACCGTTGCCTTGAGCCGCGTAGGGCTTCAGCCCTGACGTTTTCTGGTTTCAATGCTTCTACCTGAGCATCTCGTATCTGTGAAGGAAGACTGGACTGAATAGTGAGTTGCAACGCTCGTACACGCCTAGGTGTAGTATCCTTTCGACTGAGGGCGTCGGCCACCATATTGGCTTTGCCCGGATGGTACTTTATAGCACATTCGTAATCGTTCAGTAGTTCAACCCATCTACGTTGTCGCATGTTCAATTCTTTCTGCTTGAAGATATGCTCAAGACTCCTGTGATCGGTGTAGATGGTGCACTTGGTGCCATACAGATAATGTCTCCATATCTTGAGTGCAAAGACAACAGCTCCAAGTTCTAAATCATGTGTAGTGTAATTCCGTTCGTGAATCTTAAGTTGGCGTGAAGCATAAGCAATGACTTTATCCCGCTGCATCAACACACATCCAAGACCTTGGATAGATGCGTCGCAGTAGACTACAAAATCGTCCGTGCCTTCAGGCAATGAGAGGATAGGTGCGCTACAAAGTCTATCCTTTAAGTGCTGAAACGCTGTTTCCTGTGTATCACTCCAACGGTAAACAACACCTTTCTGTGTCAGTAATGTAAGCGGCTGTGCAATCTTTGAGAAGTCTTTGATAAACCGTCTGTAATAACCCGCCAAACCCAAGAATTGGCGTATTTCTGTCGGTGTGCGAGGTGCAGGCCAGTTCTTGATCGAATCTACCTTGGATGGATCGACATGAATCCCATCCTTGGTTACCACATGGCCTAGAAAGTGGACTTCACGAAGCCAGAAGTCGCATTTTGAAAACTTAGCGTACAGCTGTTCCGTTCGAAGGAGTTCCAGAATAAGTCGTAAATGCTGCTCGTGTTCCTCCCGACTCTTCGAGTAAATCAGAATTTCATCAATGAAAACAATAACAAACTTGTCAAGATAAGGTTTGCACACCCTGTTCATAAGATCCATGAAAACCGCAGGCGCGTTCGTTAGCCCGAATGGCATGACCAAAAACTCGTAATGGCCGTAGCGAGTTCTGAATGCTGTTTTGGAGACGTCCTCATCCCGGACTCTCAGTTGATGGTAACCTGACCTCAGGTCAATCTTTGAGTAATAGCTCGACCCTTGCAACTGGTCGAATAAGTCGTCGATGCGTGGAAGTGGATAACGATTCTTCACCGTTACCTTGTTCAGTTCGCGGTAATCTATGCACATACGAAAGGTACCGTCTTTCTTCTTCACAAATAGTACTGGAGCTCCCCAGGGCGAAGAGCTAGGACATATGAAACCCTTTTCCAAAAGTTCTTGCAATTGCTTAGACAGTTCTTCCAGTTCAGTTGGAGCTAAGCGGTAAGGCGCTCGAGCTATAGGTGCTGCTCCTGGAGCTAGCTCGATCTGAAATTCGACCTGGCGATGAGGCGGTAGCCCAGGTAACTCTTCAGGAAACACTTGAGGAAAGTCGCGTACTACAGGAATGTCCCCAATCTTTTTCTCTGTCGTCGATGTATCAGTAACGAGTGCTAATATAGCGGTGTGGCCTTTTCGCAAACACTTCTGTGCCTTCAAGAAGGAGATGATGCCACTCACGACACCACTCTTGTCGCCTTGAACTTCGAGAGGTTCTTTGCCAGTACGGGGAATGCGAATGATCTTCTCCTTGCATAGGATCTCTGCTTGTTGTTGGGATAACCAATCCATACCAATGACGATATCGAAACTACTCAGAGTTATAGGAATGAAACCGTTCCAAGGTGTGGCGTTAGCAACAGCCAACCCTAACATCTGAACTTGCGCATTCCACCAAGTCAGCGCAATGCCTTCTAGAGTACCAGTGGCGTACTTCACCCTGCGAGCCTCAGGGCATTCACACATTTCAAAAACTGACTCGAGCTTTTCAAACCAATGGAGGAGTCCAACTGCTCCTTCCGTGCCACTAAAAGTAGTAGGACGACAGTCCATGAAAGTTTTGAAGGTGCAAACAGGTGGTTGACCTATTGTGTATAAGAATCAGGACAAGGTTAAACACAAGAGTTGGTTTAAAAGTGTAGGATCTAAAGATCCTAGTGTGAGTTACAACTGCAGGGTATACCTCCTGCTTGTGCGGCTGCAACTGCCGCAGCAACTTGTTCGTTAATGAGAGCCGTCAGTTGGGCTTGCGTCAAGTTAATGCGTCCAGACATGATCTTCATAGCAAATATGACATAAGTGAGAGAGGTTCGCGAGTAGTGCGATAACAGTAGAGAGTAAGCACACAAGTGTTCTCATGCAATAGTGTTACGTTAATCTAAGCATACCCGGAGCAAAGTTCTATGCAATTCTAGCAAGTAGGCAACAAAACATGTATCATATTACCTAGGATGTTGAGTCTTGCACGTGGAGCGAGGCGTCGTTGTGAATCGTTGAGCACTGTTCTGGTTATAGTCTGGTTTTAATAAAAAAAAAAAAATGTTTTCCCCTTATTAAAACCGAGTTCTCTATAACCAATGGCTCTGATACCAATCTGTCACAACCCCCAAAACCCACACGCGGAGTACCACCGCTTGGAGGCGTGACATGACCAGGATCGAGCCACCAATCATATTGAACATAAGTATATAGTAAAAGTCATTCATCAATACGATAGGTGTTTCCAAAACCAAATATAAACAAGTGTGTAGCGGAAGCATTTAAAGTAAACCCAACATAAGTTTAAGTACAAAATGTCATAAAGTTTAACAACACATTTCACGATCCATGTCCACAACGACCGTGCCTCCCGTGCAAGCTCCAAAAGTACCTAAGGTCCTGCAAGGCATGTAACAGAGAGTCAACAACTAGTTGAGCGAGTTCACAGTAGGTTATACAGTTATAGTTTTCGTATTGTAAATCGTAAGTTCGTTTAGTAGTCATGTATCGTATGTAATATCATCGCGGCCCTCTAGGCATGTTTGCGAAGTTTAGTGGGGGCTTCCCATATGTTCACTAGACTAGGTATATTTGTATCGCGGCCCTCCAGGCATGTTTGCGAAGATTAAAGTATAGTTCGCGGCCATTCCAGGCATGTTTGCGAAGATTGTTCTAGTATCGCGGCCGATCCCGGCATGTGTGCGAAGAGAAGTATATGTATCACTAGTCTAGTAGTATCTACCATTGACCTTCCTTGCCCGAGGCCTATGGTATGTAATTCCGATAACTCTTAAGCATAAATAATCAATCAACCCATTCCCAACCCCGGGAATCCCATGCCTTGGTAGAAGTGTGAACTCACATTGGTTTGCTCGGTATGCTAAGTATGTGCTCACCGTTAATCAATCACGTCCTAAGGTATGCACGTATACATAATCAGTTTGTATTCAAGTTGTTTGCACGTAAACATCATCATCATGAACATCGCATTAATAACATTGAGTATCACATTGCACGTATTTGTAATCATACAAGTATTGCCCTTATTCATAACAGCAGTTAACTAACCCAGTTAAGTTTAACAGAATTAACCCAAGAGATCGAACAGATTATATATTCGGAGAAACACAGATTGGCGAAACACATTCTGTTTCGTCCCATCTGATTCGTCAAAAATGGTCTCGGCGAAACACATTCTGTTTCGCCAAGTCTGTTTCGTCGTCCGGTGTTTCGTCAAAACATCAGTTACGTCACCTACATAACAGTTGCAGAAATAACACAGAATCTTAATGCCCTAGTGGCCAACATCTATCAACCACCGCCAATCCTCATTGGACCATCATAACATTTAGCCGATTGAACTCTCCCTTAACGTTAATTGTCGACAACTTCACATGTACTGAATTTTGATGTAAGGTGCCACTATTTTGATTGGACTAACTTTTGTTCCAGCCAATATTTGAACCAATGGCACACAATAATTCAACCAACATTGACTCACAACATTAATCCCAATATAATCTGACAATTCACGTGCAAGCATAATATCAAGAAATTTTGTAGACAATGTTATTGGACCAAAAAGAAAATAGTGGCCAACAATGTTAAATATGGACATGTTGTGATTGGACCAAGAATATGTAATCATATGAATTATCAAATCACTAACAAACATCATCATTTAAATCGGTATTTCACAATTCCCCACCCATTGTCCACCGATTTGTCCCACCATCTCGATATCAATGAACATCCATGTGGTATTCCTCATCTTACAAAACGACAACATTTATACAAACAATTAACAAGTGAATCTTGACTAATATCCTGACAACACACACATGGGCCGCAACTAAAAGCATTCATCGAACAGACTTTTAATCAATATAACAAGTAATCAGTTCTGTTTAATACACACTAACCGATTTGGGATGAACAAGGGAGGATTAGAGAGAGATGATGGTGGGAGATGGTTATCGCCGTCACACAGTGATAAGGGGAAGTGGTTAGGGTTTTCAATTATGTTAAAGTGTGCCGAATGGAACCGTAAAACCTAATTAATATACGTGTAATCGGACTGGGCCCTTAATGGGCTTCGGCGAATCAGTGGGCCGACGAAACACATCTGTTTCATCGAGATGTATATGACGAATGGCACTTGTTTCATCGAGCTTATATAAAGCTTAATTAGTTTAAGTATTTCCAAGCAAGATGCATGTTATATTAGCAAACATATAATTGTAACAATCACAATTCGTTATACTATATTACAACGTGTATAGTTACAAAGCAAACAAGTCGAATAAGCAAACAACTAAACAGTTATCGTGCAATAAATGCGAATAGGAAATCTTGGAAACTCGAGTTGTCACATTATCCCCAACTTAAAAGAAATTTCGTCCCGAAATTTAGCATGCGGTTACTGAGGAAGCTCGGTAAGTTGTATCGTTTACTGGTTTTCCTGGGGTGTCACATCATCCCCCCGTTGAGTTGGAATTTTGTCCTGAAATTTCGTAGTAGCTTCAGCCTCAGTAGTAGTTGCATTGTTTTCGAACAACTGGGGATATTTGAGTACCATTTGGTCTTCTCGTTCCCAGGTATACTCTGGGCCACGACGGGAGTTCCAACGAACTCGAACAAGAGGTATTCTAGTGTTCTTGAGGACCTTAATATCCCGGTCCGTGATTTCAACTGGTTCTTCGACGAAATGCAACCGTTCGTCGATAGTGAGCTCCTTCAAAGGAACTATGAAGGTCTCATCTGACTGCCACTTCTTCAGATTCGACACATGAAAGACGTTGTGAACTGCACTGAGTTCAGCTGGTAAGTTCAGTCTGTAGGCCACTTTGCCTATCTTTTCTATGACTTCAAATGGTCCAACGTATCGTGGATTGAGCTTGCCTCGTTTGCCAAAACGAAAAACACCCTTCCAGGGTGAAACTTTGAGTAGTGCTCGATCCCCAACCTGGAACTCGAGTAATTTCCTGTCTTTATCGGCGTAAGCTTTCTGACGGTCACGAGCTGCCGCCATGCGTTGTCGTATTTGAGCAATCTTTTCCGTAGTATCAACTACCATTTCAGGACCTGTGATCTGACTGTCACCCACCTCTGCCCAACAAAGAGGTGATCGGCATTTACGTCCGTACAATGCCTCAAACGGAGCAGCTTTAATGCTGGTGTGGTAACTGTTGTTGTATGAAAATTCCACAAGTGGCAGATGTTTTTCCCAGCCCTTGCCAAAGTCAATTACGCACGCCCGAAGCATGTCCTCTAGAGTTTGAATAGTGCGCTCAGACTGCCCATCTGTCTGAGGATGATAAGCTGTGCTCATGTCTAGTCGAGAGCCAAAAGATTTGTGCATTGCTTGCCACAGTTCTGAAGTAAAACGTGCATCACGATCAGAGATAATAGATGTGGGCACCCCGTGCCTCGAGACAACTTCCTTAAGGTATACGTCTGCTAGAGTGGAGAACTTATCCGTTTCCTTGATAGCCAAGAAGTGAGCAGACTTTGTGAGTCGATCCACGATCACCCAAATAGTATCATTTCCGCGCTGAGATCTAGGTAGGCCAGTAACAAAATCCATGGAAATTTGCTCCCATTTCCATTGTGGTATCTCAGGTTGTTGGAGTGGGCCTGATGGTTTCTGATATTCCGCTTTGACTCTCGCACAAGTCAAACACTTGCTAACGTAAGTTGCTATGTGGGCCTTCATGCTAGGCCACCAATATGTAGTTCTGAGGTCGTGGTACATTTTATCCGAACCAGGATGTACTGAGTAGCGAGACTTATGAGCTTCATCCATTACAAGCTCGCGTAAATTACCATAGAGTGGGACCCAGATGCGTCCTGTTACATAGTAGGCGCCGTCTGCCCTTTGTTCTAACCGTTGCCTTGAGCCGCGTAGGGCTTCAGCCCTGACGTTTTCTGGTTTCAATGCTTCTACCTGAGCATCTCGTATCTGTGAAGGAAGACTGGACTGAATAGTGAGTTGCAACGCTCGTACACGCCTAGGTGTAGTATCCTTTCGACTGAGGGCGTCGGCCACCATATTGGCTTTGCCCGGATGGTACTTTATAGCACATTCGTAATCGTTCAGTAGTTCAACCCATCTACGTTGTCGCATGTTCAATTCTTTCTGCTTGAAGATATGCTCAAGACTCCTGTGATCGGTGTAGATGGTGCACTTGGTGCCATACAGATAATGTCTCCATATCTTGAGTGCAAAGACAACAGCTCCAAGTTCTAAATCATGTGTAGTGTAATTCCGTTCGTGAATCTTAAGTTGGCGTGAAGCATAAGCAATGACTTTATCCCGCTGCATCAACACACATCCAAGACCTTGGATAGATGCGTCGCAGTAGACTACAAAATCGTCCGTGCCTTCAGGCAATGAGAGGATAGGTGCGCTACAAAGTCTATCCTTTAAGTGCTGAAACGCTGTTTCCTGTGTATCACTCCAACGGTAAACAACACCTTTCTGTGTCAGTAATGTAAGCGGCTGTGCAATCTTTGAGAAGTCTTTGATAAACCGTCTGTAATAACCCGCCAAACCCAAGAATTGGCGTATTTCTGTCGGTGTGCGAGGTGCAGGCCAGTTCTTGATCGAATCTACCTTGGATGGATCGACATGAATCCCATCCTTGGTTACCACATGGCCTAGAAAGTGGACTTCACGAAGCCAGAAGTCGCATTTTGAAAACTTAGCGTACAGCTGTTCCGTTCGAAGGAGTTCCAGAATAAGTCGTAAATGCTGCTCGTGTTCCTCCCGACTCTTCGAGTAAATCAGAATTTCATCAATGAAAACAATAACAAACTTGTCAAGATAAGGTTTGCACACCCTGTTCATAAGATCCATGAAAACCGCAGGCGCGTTCGTTAGCCCGAATGGCATGACCAAAAACTCGTAATGGCCGTAGCGAGTTCTGAATGCTGTTTTGGAGACGTCCTCATCCCGGACTCTCAGTTGATGGTAACCTGACCTCAGGTCAATCTTTGAGTAATAGCTCGACCCTTGCAACTGGTCGAATAAGTCGTCGATGCGTGGAAGTGGATAACGATTCTTCACCGTTACCTTGTTCAGTTCGCGGTAATCTATGCACATACGAAAGGTACCGTCTTTCTTCTTCACAAATAGTACTGGAGCTCCCCAGGGCGAAGAGCTAGGACATATGAAACCCTTTTCCAAAAGTTCTTGCAATTGCTTAGACAGTTCTTCCAGTTCAGTTGGAGCTAAGCGGTAAGGCGCTCGAGCTATAGGTGCTGCTCCTGGAGCTAGCTCGATCTGAAATTCGACCTGGCGATGAGGCGGTAGCCCAGGTAACTCTTCAGGAAACACTTGAGGAAAGTCGCGTACTACAGGAATGTCCCCAATCTTTTTCTCTGTCGTCGATGTATCAGTAACGAGTGCTAATATAGCGGTGTGGCCTTTTCGCAAACACTTCTGTGCCTTCAAGAAGGAGATGATGCCACTCACGACACCACTCTTGTCGCCTTGAACTTCGAGAGGTTCTTTGCCAGTACGGGGAATGCGAATGATCTTCTCCTTGCATAGGATCTCTGCTTGTTGTTGGGATAACCAATCCATACCAATGACGATATCGAAACTACTCAGAGTTATAGGAATGAGATCGATAGAGAAAGTCTGACCAGCGAGGATAAGATTACAACCCTGAACTATGTGTGTGGCTTCTAAACTTTTACCGTTAGCTAACTCTACGACATGTTTGGTGTTCAACAGTGTTGGTGCGCGTTTAAGCATTTGACTAACTTTCAGAGACATATAACTGGTATCCGCACCCGAATCAAATAGTACAGTAACATAAAAGTCGTCGAGAAGAAACTTACCCATAACCACATGAGGATCGTTCCTTGCGTCACTCTGACCAATCACAAATACACGACCCTTTGCACCATTGTTGTTGTTGTTTCCCCCATTGTTGTTCCCACTGCCCTGATTATTGTTGTTGTTGTTCTGATTCTGGTTTAACTGGGGGCAGTTCCGCTTGAAATGACCTTCAGCCCCACACTGAAAGCATGTCTTATTTCCTTGCTGTTGTTACTGTGACTGGTTTCGTGGAACTGGTGGCTGTTGTTGCTGGTTCTGATTCGCAGGCCTTGAGCTCCTGCAATCTTTAGCTTCATGACCTACCCTTAGACATCTCTGACAGCGGCCTCTACGACACTGACCACTGTGGTGTCTGTTGCACCTGTTACACAGTGGGTGAACTCCCCGATATCCACTCTGTCCCTGACCACCAGACGATTGATGACCCGGACTCTGGTAATCACTATTCTTGCGCTGCTGCGGTGCCTGAGACTGTACGGTAGCTGAACCCTTGCTGGAATCCCCTTCCCATTTCCGCTTGTTGTCACTGGGAGTAGCAGGAGTAACTGGAGTGGTAGCGGTAGTAGTAGCGTTGATACGTTTAGGCAGCCTGTTCTGTTCCACTGCCTGATCGGTGAGGCGATGAGCTAACTTGACGATCTGTTGAATGGTGCCAAGATTCGCTGAGGTTACGTGACTTTGAATTTCCGGCACCAGACCATTGAGATACAGTTCGATACGCTTAATGGGAGGGTCTACCATAGTAGGACACAAAATAGCCAACTCATTCGATCTTCTGGTGTACGCTTCAATTTCTGACCCTGTCATTTTCAAGTGGTAAAACTCTACCTCCAGCTTATGAATATCATCACGGCTACAGTATTCCTCTTTGATCAACTCCTTGAAACCGTTCCAAGGTGTGGCGTTAGCAACAGCCAACCCTAACATCTGAACTTGCGCATTCCACCAAGTCAGCGCAATGCCTTCTAGAGTACCAGTGGCGTACTTCACCCTGCGAGCCTCAGGGCATTCACACATTTCAAAAACTGACTCGAGCTTTTCAAACCAATGGAGGAGTCCAACTGCTCCTTCCGTGCCACTAAAAGTAGTAGGACAACAGTCCATGAAAGTTTTGAAGGTGCAAACAGGTGGTTGACCTATTGTGTATAAGAATCAGGACAAGGTTAAACACAAGAGTTGGTTTAAAAGTGTAGGATCTAAAGATCCTAGTGTGAGTTACAACTGCAGGGTATACCTCCTGCTTGTGCGGCTGCAACTGCCGCAGCAACTTGTTCGTTAATGAGAGCCGTCAGTTGGGCTTGCGTCAAGTTAATGCGTCCAGACATGATCTTCATAGCAAATATGACATAAGTGAGAGAGGTTCGCGAGTAGTGCGATAACAGTAGAGAGTAAGCACACAAGTGTTCTCATGCAATAGTGTTACGTTAATCTAAGCATACCCGGAGCAAAGTTCTATGCAATTCTAGCAAGTAGGCAACAAAACATGTATCATATTACCTAGGATGTTGAGTCTTGCACGTGGAGCGAGGCGTCGTTGTGAATCGTTGAGCACTGTTCTGGTTATAGTCTGGTTTTAATAAAAAAAAAAAAACGTTTTCCCCTTATTAAAACCGAGTTCTCTATAACCAATGGCTCTGATACCAATCTGTCACAACCCCCAAAACCCACACGCGGAGTACCACCGCTTGGAGGCGTGACATGACCAGGATCGAGCCACCAATCATATTGAACATAAGTATATAGTAAAAGTCATTCATCAATACGATAGGTGTTTCCAAAACCAAATATAAACAAGTGTGTAGCGGAAGCATTTAAAGTAAACCCAACATAAGTTTAAGTACAAAATGTCATAAAGTTTAACAACACATTTCACGATCCATGTCCACAACGACCGTGCCTCCCGTGCAAGCTCCAAAAGTACCTAAGGTCCTGCAAGGCATGTAACAGAGAGTCAACAACTAGTTGAGCGAGTTCACAGTAGGTTATACAGTTATAGTTTTCGTATTGTAAATCGTAAGTTCGTTTAGTAGTCATGTATCGTATGTAATATCATCGCGGCCCTCTAGGCATGTTTGCGAAGTTTAGTGGGGGCTTCCCATATGTTCACTAGACTAGGTATATTTGTATCGCGGCCCTCCAGGCATGTTTGCGAAGATTAAAGTATAGTTCGCGGCCATTCCAGGCATGTTTGCGAAGATTGTTCTAGTATCGCGGCCGATCCCGGCATGTGTGCGAAGAGAAGTATATGTATCACTAGTCTAGTAGTATCTACCATTGACCTTCCTTGCCCGAGGCCTATGGTATGTAATTCCGATAACTCTTAAGCATAAATAATCAATCAACCCATTCCCAACCCCGGGAATCCCATGCCTTGGTAGAAGTGTGAACTCACATTGGTTTGCTCGGTATGCTAAGTATGTGCTCACCGTTAATCAATCACGTCCTAAGGTATGCACGTATACATAATCAGTTTGTATTCAAGTTGTTTGCACGTAAACATCATCATCATGAACATCGCATTAATAACATTGAGTATCACATTGCACGTATTTGTAATCATACAAGTATTGCCCTTATTCATAACAGCAGTTAACTAACCCAGTTAAGTTTAACAGAATTAACCCAAGAGATCGAACAGATTATATATTCGGAGAAACACAGATTGGCGAAACACATTCTGTTTCGTCCCATCTGATTCGTCAAAAATGGTCTCGGCGAAACACATTCTGTTTCGCCAAGTCTGTTTCGTCGTCCGGTGTTTCGTCAAAACATCAGTTACGTCACCTACATAACAGTTGCAGAAATAACACAGAATCTTAATGCCCTAGTGGCCAACATCTATCAACCACCACCAATCCTCATTGGACCAACATAACATTTAGCCGATTGAACTCTCCCTTAACGTTAATTGTCGACAACTTCACATGTACTGAATTTTGAAGCTTATGTCGTGTACAAAGGCCCAAAGTTATTTGCGAAAAGGATATGTTGCTTTTCTGGCACATGTCACCGAGGAGAAAGACAAGAGCAAGAGTATTCAGGATATTCCGATTGTTCAGGATTATCCAGAGGTGTTTCCTGATGAACTGCCTGGTTTGCCTCCAGTTCGTCAAGTCGAGTTTCATATTGACCTTGTACCCAATGCCAACCCGATTGCAAAAGCGCCTTATCGACTTGCACCATCTGAGATGCAAGAATTATCGAAGCAGCTACAAGAGTTATCTGATAAAGGATTCATCCGACCAAGCTTTTCACCTTGGGGAGCTCCTGTCCTCTTCGTGAAAAAGAAAGATGGATCTTTTCGAATGTGTATCGATTATCGTGAGCTTAATAAGCTCACCATCAAGAATCGATATCCCTTACCTCGAATTGATGATCTCTTCGACCAGCTGCAGGGTGCTTCATGTTTTTCCAAGATCGATCTGCGTTCTGGGTATCATCAACTTCGTGTTCTCGAAGAAGATATTCCCAAAACTGCTTTCCGCACAAGATATGGGCATTTCGAGTTCACAATCATGCCTTTCGGTTTGACTAATGCTCCTGCTGTTTTCATGGACTTAATGAATAGGGTCTGCAAGCCTTATTTGGATCAGTTCGTCATTGTTTTTATTGATGACATCTTGATTTATTCAAAGTCTCGAGCCGAGCACGAACAACACCTTCGCTTAACATTAGAACTCCTGAAGAAGGAACAACTTTTTGCTAAATTCTCCAAGTGTGAATTCTGGCTTAAAGAAGTTCAATTCTTGGGTCACATAGTCAATGAGCAGGGTATTCATGTGGATCCATCCAAGATTGCTGCTATTAAGGACTGGAATACACCGACGACGCCCACAGAGATTCGATCTTTTCTTGGTCTTGCTGGTTATTATCGGCGATTTATTTCAAATTTCTCGAAGATTGCGGTTCCACTCAATGCTTTGACTCAGAAGAAGAAGCCTTTTGAGTGGGGACCCAAGCAAGAAGAAGCGTTCCAAACGCTGAAGCAGAAGTTATGTAATGCTCCTGTTCTATCTCTGCCCGAGGGAAGCGATGATTTCGTTGTCTATTGCGATGCATCCAAACTAGGCCTTGGTTGCGTCCTCATGCAACGAGGTAAAGTTATTGCATATGCATCTAGACAGCTGAAAATTCACGAGAAGAACTACACGACTCATGATCTCGAGTTAGGAGCTGTGGTTTTTGCGCTTAAAATCTGGAGACACTACCTCTATGGAACGAAGTGTGTGGTTTTCACAGACCACAAAAGTCTCCAGCATATTCTTAATCAGAAAGAGCTGAATATGAGGCAACGACATTGGGTTGAACTCTTGAACGACTATGATTGCGAGATTCGCTACCATCCTGGTAAGGCGAATGTCGTAGCTGATGCGCTTAGTCGAAAAGAACAAGTCAAGCTTCATTCTATTCAAACTCTATCTGATCTTCAAACTTGTGTTCTTCAGGCTCAGCAATTTTGTGTTTCACAAAATTTAATAGGTACGGAATTACCACATCAGCTTGAGCTTAAACTCGAAGCGAAAGACGATGGTTTGCTCTATTTCATGGATCGTTTGTGGATTCCGAATAAGGACGATCTTCGTACCTTGGTAATGGACGAATCTCATAAGTCTCGATATTCTATCCATCCTGGTGCTGAGAAAATGTACAAGGATCTTCGTACTTCGTGCTGGTGGCCTGGTATGAAGAAGGATGTTGCCTTGTACGTATCAAAATGCCTAACTTGTCTCAAAGTCAAGGCTGAACATCAACGACCTTCTGGCTTGTTTGTACAGCCAGAAATACCGGTTTGGAAGTGGGAGAACATTACGATGGATCTCATCACTAAATTACCGCGTACATCTAAAGGTCACGATGCTATTTGGGTTGTTGTCGATCGATTAACAAAGTCAGCTCATTTTATTGCGATCCGCGAGGATCTATCTGCTGATAAACTTGCAAAGATTTATGTTGATGAGATTGTGTCACGACATGGTGTTCCTTTGGATATCATTTCTGATCGTGATGCTCGATTTTCATCTCATTTCTGGAAGGCCATGCAATCTGCTTTGGGAACCCAATTGAATCCAAGCACTGCTTATCATCCCCAAACAGATGGCCAATCTGAGAGAACGATTCAAACTTTGGAGGATATGCTAAGAACATGTGTAATAGACTTTGGTGGTAGTTGGGATTCTAATCTGCCACTGATCGAGTTCTCTTACAACAATAGCTATCATACTAGTATTAAAATGGCACCATTCGAAGCTCTCTACGGTCGAAAATGTCGTTCACCTGTCTGCTGGAACGAGACCGGTGAAGCTCAGCTTACTGGACCTAAACTCGTTCTGGAAACAACAGACAAAATCAAGAAAATCCGCAATAATCTTGTGACAGCTAGACTACGTCAAAAGAGATATGCGAATTTACGACGCAAGCCCTTAGAATTTCAAGTCGGAGATCGTGTCCTACTCAAGGTTTCACCTTGGAAGGGAGTCGTGAGATTTGGAAGGAAAGGAAAACTTGCACCACGATATGTTGGACCATTTAAGATCGTTGAAAGAATTGGAAAGGTTGCCTACCGACTAGAGCTACCTCCAGAGCTTGGAAACGTTCACCCGACTTTTCACGTGTCCAATTTGCGAAAGTGTTTGATTGACGCTGATCTTCACATTCCTCTCGACGAGATCCAAATCGATGAAACGATGCACTTTGTTGAGAAACCTGTGGAGATAGTGGAACACACATACAAACAGTTGAAGAACAAACAGATTCATTTGGTCAAAGTTCGCTGGGAATCCAAACGAGGTCCTGAGTTTACTTGGGAACGTGAGGACCAGTTGAAGATGAAGTATCCGCATTTGTTTTCACAAGCTTCCTCTAGTTAAAATTTCGGGACGAAATTTCCTGAAGTAGGGGAGACTGTGACAACTGTACTCTGTAATCGATGTACGATGTAAAACAATGTTGTTTATTAATAAAACAATGTGCTTTGGTGTTATTATATGTGTTTTGATGTCTTTATGTGTGTGTTTATGTTTGGTGATTTTACAATTCGATTCGATTCCGATTTCAAGCTTTAAATCGCTTTCTGGAAGGTTATACGCGCACAGATGCGTAAATATAACCAGTTTAATGCAACAAACACTCCGGGATAGTGACATAGGCTTAACATACCTTAAATAACCTTTACATAACTTAGAAATAAGTTTTGAATGGTTTGGTGTGTTGAAAACAAGTCTATTCGATCACAGGGATTAATTGTGTCAAACTGTGAATCTATGGGGATTTACACAGTAACGAACATTCTGGAACTTGATCATAAGTTAAACATACTCTAAATATCCTTTACATAGCTTAGAAATAGGCTTTGAGGGGTACGGTATGCTAAAATAAACTTTATGCTCATTCAGGGACTAAAAGCGTCAAAAAATGCACAAGTTTGCATTTTCGTGCATATCTTACGTTCTGAATACCTCCGGACATCCAAAAATTTATTTAAGCACTAAAATATTTTATTTTAGTGTTTGGCATAAGAAAAATCCATTCGTCGCATCATTTGGATCGTTTTTCGCGCTTGTGCGCATTCCGTCGTAATTAGCCGAACAACGCAACCGTACGGCTAAACGAACCGACATCCGATATATTTTTGAGAAAATTTTAAGTTCCCTTTACTTTAACTTCATTTTAGAGCTTTGAAATGGGGTTAACGGGCCTTAAACGCGTCGGAAAAGGCCTTATTACACTACAGGGACCAAATCTGCCATTTTTGAAACTTTCTGTGCAGAAACATTGAATCTGGCCTATACCACCTTTGCACATGGTTTTGGGCAATACTATGGGCTGGTTTGATGTGCACATGGTATTACAATACCATGGGTGCAAGTGTATGGCCAAGATTGAAGCACTTTTTCCAAGAAACGATCCTAACGGTTCGGGAAATCCTATAAATACCCCATGCCTTCATTTGCAAAACCCACAAGAATTTTGATTTGAGAAACTCTAAGTTGAAACCATTGTTTCATACCTGAGTTACTTGGACCGAGATTGGGACCCTTCGTAAGTATTCCTTCGTTCTTTTCTTGCTTTTCGAGTCTGAAAGTCAAACTTTGTTTGACTTTCTGCGTTGACCAGTTTATGGTCAATGCGAAGTTCGTTTGAACTTCGCAACGTGATTGTAATCACGATGGTTATAGTCCCTTGGGACTATGCCTACTGATTACCACGTTGTCTAGGGTCGTAAGGGTAAGCGATCTGATAAATCGCTTATACCTTCGAGCCCGACCCATTTGGTCGATCATTAGGATCCGACCAAATACATTAGGTGACCATAGTATATAGGGAATAACCTTCCGAGGTTATACCTTATGGTCACTTCTTTAAGTAGTTGTATGATAGGTAGTTTATATGCCTTAGGTAAATTACCAAAATACCCTTTTCATGTATAATTGGTAATTTAGCTTATGTAACTTAAACTTTTGTACATAACTGATTATACAACATGATAAAACATGTATAGGCATATAATACTTGTCATAGGACTAGTTAGACGTCTAGAACGCGCTTTGCGCGCACGATGCGTTAAAGTAGCATAAGTTACCTTAATGGGTCACGATGGGTCGAAAGCACTTAGGTTAGGTTCCGATTTAGGATGTAGGCTTTGTTAAACCATATCACATGAGTTCTAACACTCATTTGGCTTACAAGACCTCATTCTGTCCGATCTTCCGATTTAGGCGTCTATTGTTTGATTAGTGATTCGATTACTAGGTACTGTTTGATTTCACTGGTTTGCTCGAGTTTGTTGAAGTTCTATTGACTGAGGATACTTTGCACTACAAGTGAGTACATAGTTCCCCTATTTTACTGCTTTCAATTGTTTTGGGGTGATTCATATGTACTAAATGTTTTCAAGGTTTTAACGATGGTATCAAAACGATTTTTGATGTTATAACGATGGTTTCAAAAATGATTAAGACGATTTATACAAAACTAATAACGATTTCGATAATGTGAACGAACTTGTTGGTTGGGTTACATAACAAATGACATTCATTAGCAATGATCAAGCCGACCAGTATTAGGTTATGGTACCATAGGATCTGACAAATCCCGTTATCATACTACACCCATGGTTATGTGTGGGGGTTGAGGGTAGCGACTGAATCTGATATTTGTTAATTTACCCTATGGTGGTTTATTAATGCGAGAAACGAGGGATGAGTCACGAAGGTTTGAATTTTATTAGCGAGACGACTATATATAAGTTATTCACAATTAAAACGAGGATGATTTGGACGATGTAAATGATTTGTAAACAATTTGGACGATACGATGTTAAACGATTTGGGTAAACGATAGCGAAACGATGTCACACAACGATGTTTTCGAAGTAACATACGAGTTTTATTAACGAGTTAATACGAGATGTTTTACAATTTGCTTTACTAAAACAAAGGTTTTCGGGTTAAGAATCATGGCTACGAGGTTTCATAAACTATAACCCGCTTGTTTTGAGTTGGTTAATAAAGTTGCAATATTATACTCTTTTCAAAACAAGGTTTTTAATAAAGTATTGCAACATTTAAACTAGCCATGAATCCAATACTCCTATAAAACCTATGTACTCGCCAGCATTTCTTTGCTGACTGTATTTTCACATATGTTTCAGGAGTTGATGCTTGATGATGATTTGCTAGGATGCATGCGTCACGTAGGATCTGGACGAGGCCTTAGTGACATAAAACAATATTAGTCTATATGTAACTTGTTTGTTCTATTTTAAGACAATGATAATGTTTAATATTCAATAAAACGAAACACTTTTGTATCCATGGTTATGAAACGATAATTCTATTGCAACACGCCCCGACGTTTTTCGCCGCGATTTGTTGTTTTACGCGGTCGGGGTGTGACAATAAGGTTTTGAACATTCAGAGTTTTCAAAATCTCGTCAAAGTTTGGGTCTAAATAATGTGAACACGTGCAATCTAGAAGGGTGGATGCCTATATCCTGAGTTTTTTGTCTAAGGCTAGAGTGTTCGTACAAATCCACATAATTGGACCAGTCACTCTTACCTGGGAACTCTTGGGGTAAGTGTCCACTTATAGGCTAAAGCATGTCTTAGCGATACATTATATTAACCCCATTTACTTTGATTAGTCACTGTGTATCGTTTGTTTGTTCGAGGTAAAGAACGAATGATCACCTTCCTTATGTTTTGTCGATGTTTTCAATACCTCTGTTGTTTATCCAATTGTTGATCTCACTTGTTTCTCATGTTTCCTTGTTCCTTTTAGAATATGCCTCCTCGACGAGATGCACAACCTCAAACTAACGCCGAAATCACAGCCCTTGTCGCTCAGCAGATGGCTGTTGTGATTCCGAACCTAATAACTCAGATTAATCAACTGAACAACAACAATAACAACAATGCTCAGTGTAGTTTCAAAACGTTTAATTCGGCTAAACCACTAAAGTTTTCTGGGTCTCAAGGAGTAACTGTGCTCCTACAATGGTTCGAGAGTCTCGAAAGCACATTTAGACATGTTCAGTGTCCGAATGAACGGAAGGTTGAGTTTGCATCCAGTGTTTTCGAGAAGCGTGCTCTTACATGGTGGAACGGTGTGATGCGAGATAGGGGTGAAGATGTGGCGATGTCACAAACTTGGGAAGAGCTACGGGCTCTCATGATGAAAGAGTTTTGTCCTCGTCATGAAATAAGGGCTTTGGAACGAGAGTTTGACGACCTGAAACAAGATGGGGGAGAACACCGTGCATACACGGATCATTATGAGGAGCTGAGTTTATTGTGTCCTACTATGGTTACCCCGTTGGAGAAAGCGATCGAGAGGTATATTGATGGTTTGCCTGATTCTGTACAAGACATTGTAACTGGTAGTAACCCTACCACTGTTCGTCAGGCAATCGAACAAGCTGCAACTCTGACTGAGTCTCGAGTCAGAAAAGGTAAACTGACCCGCAAGGGTGACAAAAAGCAGTCAACCGATTTCGTTCAAGACAAGGGTAAGGGAAAGAAGAAGGGTGAGTCATCAAGGAGGTCGAGGAAGTGTAAGGCTTCCTAGAATTTTGTAGTTACCAATCAAAATGCTCGGAACCCACCAGCACAACCTCCTGCCAAGAAACAATATGCTGGTACTACACCTCACTGTACTCGGTGCAATAGTCATCATGCTGCCCAACAAGCTTGTAAACAGTGTACCACTTGTGGTAAACTTGGGCACACAGCCAACATCTGTCGTTTGGGTCAAAATCAAGCTGCTCAGAATCCAGCACAGGTTCAGGGGAACGCTGCTAGATTCCCACCTGGTTTTTGTTATAATTGCGGAGAGATGGGTCACTTCCGCAACAATTGTCAGAGTCTTGCAAATCTGAATACCAACGCGAATGCCAATATCAATCCTGCTCGTGGACGAGCATACAACTTGAACAAAAACGAGGCTTGTGCTAACAACGAGGTTGTTAACGGTACGTTCCTTGTTAACCATCAACCTGCATCTGTTCTTTTCGATTCTGGTGCCGATAGAGGTTTTGTTTCGTTATCTTTTGAGCTTTTGCTTGCGATACCTAGAACTAAACTGAGGAAACCCTTATCTTTCGAATTTGCTACTTGTAAACCTCTTGTACTCGATTCTGTGATTCGCGATTGTCAATTGAACCTCGATAACCATCTTTTTTCTATTGACCTCACACCGATGCAACTTGGGAGTTTTGACATTATCGTAGGGATGGTTGGTTAACTAAGTTTCATGTTGAGGTGGTTTACTTTGATAAGATTGTTCGTATTCCTCTTTCATCTGGTGGAGTTTTAGAAGCTCGTGGCGAGAGACCATCTGGAGCTTTGAAACTCATGTCGTGTACGAAAGCCCAAAGTTATTTACGAAAAGGATATGTGTCCTTCCTGGCACATGTCACAGAGGCGAAAGGCAAGAGCAAGTGTATTCAAGATATTCCGATTGTTCGAGATTATCCAGAGGTGTTTCCTGATGAACTGCCTGTTTTGCCTCCTGTTCGTCAAGTCGAGTTTCATATTGGTCTTGTACCCAATGCCAACCCGATTGCGAAAGCACCTTATCGTCTTGCACAGTCTGAGATGCAAGAATTATCGAAACATCTTCAAGAATTATCTGACAAAGGATTCATCCGACCGAGTTATTCACCTTGGGGCGCTCCAGTCCTTTTGTGAAAAAGAAAGATGGATCTTTTCGAATCTGTATCGATTATCGTGAGCATAATAAGCTTACCATCAAGAATCGATATCCCCTACCATGAATCGATGATCTCTTTGATCAGCTACAAGGTGCTCATGTTTTTCCAAGATCGATCTGCGTTCTGGGTATCATCAACTTCTTGTACTCGAAGAAGATATTCCCAAAACTGCTTTCCGTACGAGATATGGTCATTAGGAGTTCACAGTCATACCTTTTGGTTTGACGAATGTCCCAGCTATCTTCATGGATTTAATGAATAGGGATTGTAAACCTTATTTAGACAAGTTCATCATTGTGTTCATTGACGACATTCTCATTTATTCGAAGTCTCGAGCCGATCACGAACAACACCTTCGTCTAACAATGGAACTCCTGAAGAAGGAACAACTTTTTGCTAAATTCTCCAAGTGTGAATTCTGGCTTAAAGAAGTTCAGTTTTTGGGTCATATTGTTAACGAGCAGGGTATTCATGTGGATCCTTCAAAAATCGCTGCTATTAAGGATTGGAACACCACTATAACACCCCCATAAGTTCGCTCTTTTCTTGGTCTTGCTGGTTATTATCATCGATTCATTTTGAACTTCTAAAAGATTGCGGTTCCACTCACTACTTTGACTTAGAAGAATAAACCTTTTGAGTGGGGACCTAAACAAGAAGAAGCGTTCCAAACGCTAAAACGAAAAATCTGTGATGCTCCTGTTTTGTCTTTGCCCGAAAGAAACGATGATTTCGTAATCTATTGTGACGCGTCGAATCTAGGCCTGAGTTGTGTTCTCATGCAACGAGGCAAAGTTATAGCTTATACGTCAAGACAATTGAAAGTTCACGAGAAAAACTACACCACTCATGATCTTGAGTTGGGTGCTTTCATTTTTGCACTCAAAATCTGGAGACACTATCTTTATGGTACGAAGTGTGTGGTTTTCACAGACCACAAAAGTCTCCAACACATTCTTAATCAGAAGGAGCTAAACATGAGACAACGACGTTGGATTGAACTCTTGAACGAATACGATTGCGAAATTCGCTACCATCCTGGTAAGGCGAATGTCGTAGCCGATGCGCTAAGTCGAATGGAACGAACCAAGCTTCATTGTGTTCGAATTCTATCCGATATCCAATCATGTGTCTCTCAAGCTCAACAATCTTGTGTTTCACAAAATTTGATGGGTAATGAATTACCACGTCAACTAGAGCTTAAACTCGAAACGAAGGACGATGGGTTACTCTATTTCAAGAATCGTTTGTTGATTCCGAAACAAGACGATCTTTGCACTTTAGTGATGGACGAATCTCACAAGTCTCGATATTCTATCCATCCTGGTGCTGACAAAATGTACAAGGATCTTCGTACTCAGTACCGGTGGCCTGGTATGAAAAAGGATATTGCCTTGTATGTATCGAAGTGCCTAACTTGTCTCAAAGTCAAGGCTGAACACCAATGACCATCTGGTTTGCTTGTACAACCAGATATACCGGTATGGAAGTGGGAGAACATTGTGATGGATCTCATCACTAAGTTACCGCATACATCTAGAGGTCACGATGCTATTTGGGTAGTCATTGACCGATTCACGAGGATCTATCTGCTGATAAACTTGCCAAGATTTATGTTGATGAGATTGTATCTCGACATGGTGTTCCTTTGGATATCATATCTGATCTTGATGCTCGATTTTCATCTCACTTTTGGAAGACCATGCAATCTGCTATGGGAACCCAACTGAATCTAAGCAATGCTTATCATCCCCAAACAGATGGACAATCCGAGAGAACGATACAAACATTGGAGGATATGCTTAGAGCATGCGTGATAAACTTTGGTGGTAATTGGGATTCTCATCTACCATTGATTGAGTTCTCTTACAATAACAGTTATCATGCTATCATTAATACGGCACCGTTCGAAGCTTTATACGGTCGAAAATGTTGTTCACCTGTCTGTTGGAATGAGATCGGTGAAGCTCAGGTTACTGGACCTGAACTCATTCTGGAAACAACAGATAAAATCAAGAAAATTCATGATAATCTTCTAACAGCTAGAAGCCGTCAAAAGAGTTATGCATATTTGCGACGCAAGCCCTAGGAATTTCAAGTCAGAGACCGTGTCCTACTCAAGGTATCCCCTTGGAAGGGAGTGGTGAGATTTGGAAAGAAAGGAAAACTTGCACCACGATATGTTGGACCATTTAAGATTGTTGAAAGAATTGGAAAGGTTGCCTATCGACTTGAGCTACCTCCTGAACTTGGGAATATTCACCCAACATTCCACATGTCCAATTTACGAAAGTGTTTAGCCAATACTGATCTTCATATTCCACTCGACGAGATTCCAGTTGATGAAACGATGCACTTTGTCGAGAAACCTATGGAGATAATGGACCGTGCAGTCAAGCAATTGAAGAACAAGTGATTAAAATTAGTCAAAGTTCGCTGGGAGTCCAAACGTGGCCCAGAGTTTACTTGGGAACGTGAGGACCAAATGAAAGCGAAATATCCACATTTGTTTTCACAAGTTTCCTCTAGTTAAAATTTCGGGACGAAATTTCCTAAAGTAGGGGAGACTATGACAATTGTGCTCTGTAAATGATGTACGATGTAAAACAATATCAATTATCAATAAAACAAAGTGTTTTGGTTTTAATATTTGTGTATTTATGTTTGATGATTTTACGATTTAATTCTAGTTCGATTTCAAGCTTTAAATCGCTTTCTGGAAAGTTATACGTAAACTGATGCGTAAACGTAATCGGTTTAATGCAACAGACACTACGGAATAGTGACATAGGTTAACATACCTAAAATAACCTTTACATGACTTAGAAATAAGTTTTGGAGGGTTTGGTGTGTCGAAAACAAGTTTATTCGATCGTAGGGACTATTTGTGTCAAACTGCGAAAGTATGCCGATTCGTACTATAACGAACATTCCGAAACTTTATCATAAGCTAAACATAACCTAAATATCCTTTACATAGCTTAGAAATAGGCTTTGAGGGGTTTATTATGCGAAAATATGCTTATTTGATCAATAGGGACTAAAAGCGTCAAAAAGTGCATAAGTTTGCATTTACACGCATAGCTTACGTTCTGAACATATCCGGACATCAAAAAAAATTTTTAATCATTAAAATATTTTATTTTAGTGATTGAAATGCAAAAATACCATTCGTCGCGCAATTTGGGTCGTTTTCGCGTTCGTTTGAGTTTTCGTCGTTATTATCCGAATAACGCAACCATACGACCAAATGAACCGACATCCGAGATGTTTTCAAGCATATTTCATGTTCCCTATGCTTTGGGCTTATAGGGACTAAACCTGACCACTGGTGAAACTTAGCTGGCGGGCCGCGAAGGATCCTGTGTGGATCTATGCGGGGCGCGACAGCCTGCCAGACAGAAACATTGCATCTGGCCATTTCAGCTGATTTCAGTGGTTTTAATCCCTGATTTGGGATACCATTTGCTAGTTTTTGAGTTCCCCTTGTATTGTAATCTATGGGCACAAGTGTATGGCTTGGATTAAGCTTTGATTCTTGCAAAAACACTTGTCAAGATCTTGTAAACTCAAGACTTTCTATAAATACCCACTTGTTCCTCATTCATTCCTCACATATTTGATCTAAAATCTGCTCTAAGTTGAAGCTAAGGCTTCATACCTGAGTGTTTTAGTTCAAATCTTCCTTTCTTGGACCTTTTGTAAGCTTCTTTCATGCTTGTTATTGCTTTTCAAGCATGAAAGTCAAACATTGTTTGACTTTCTGCTTTGACCATAATTTGGTCAACACAAAGTTCGTTTGAACTTTGCAACGTGAGCGTAATCACGATGGTTATAGTTCCTTGTGACTATACCTACTGATTACCATGTCGATTAGTCGAAGTGACGAGTCAAAGTTTCGGTCAAAATACGTGTTTATGCGTATTTTGCGACGAAGCTATTTTTTGGTATTAAAACACTTTGTTTTGATATCAAACTTGTTTTCTAACTTAGTTAAACATGTTTTAACATGTTTAACTCGTCACTTTTAGTCTAGTGCTTGTATACGGTCGTAAGATAAGCGGTCTTAACAACCGCTTAGACTTTCAAACCCGACCCGTTTGGTCGATTGTTAGGATCCGACCAAGCATGTTTTGTGACCATAGTTGTATAGGGAATAACCTTCCGAGGTTATACCTTATGGTCACTTAGTTTAATTAGTTGTATGATAGGTAGTTTATATGCCTTAGGAAAATGACCAAAATGCCCTTTTCATGCATAATTTGTATTTAAGCATATGTAACCTAACTTTTGTCACTTAAATTGATTATGCAACATATTTAAACATGTTACAGCATATAATACTTGTCATAGGAGTAGTTAGGCGTCTCCAACGCGCATTCGCGCGAACGACACGTTAAAGTAGCGTAAGCTACCTTAATGGGTCGTAACGGGTCGTAAGCACTTAGGATAGGTTCCGATTTAGAATGTAGGCTTTGTTAAACCATATTACATGAGTTCCAATACTCATTTGGTTTACAATACCTCATTCTATCCGATCTCCCAATTTAGATGTCGATTTATTAACTTAGCGATCCGATTACTAGGTACCACTTGATTTCCTTGGTTTTCCCAAGCATTGTTAGTTCATTAGATCAAGGATACTTTACAATTCAATGTGAGTACATAGTTCCCCTATTTTACTGTTTTCAATTGTTTTGGGGTGATTCATATGTGTTAAACTATTTCAATGTTTTCAACGATGATTTCAAAAACGAATACTATGGTTTATATTAAACAATAACGATTTTGATAATGTGAACGAACTTGTTGGACGTATTTACATAACGAATGACATTCATTAGCTTTGGCCGAGCCGACCAGTATTAGGTTATGGTACCATAGGATCTGACAAATCCCATTATCGGACTGCACCCATGGTTATCTATGGGGGTTATGTGGGTAACGACTGAACCTGTTGATTGTTAACTTACCCTTTAGTGGTTTCTTAATACGAGTTGAACGATGGATGCGTTACGAAGGTTTGAATGTTATAAGCGAGACGACCAAAAGTTTGTTTTCACAATTAAAACAAGAACGATTTGAACGATTGGAACGATTTGAACGATTGAACGATATGAATGATTGAACGATGTTTTATAACACACGAGTTAAAAGAATTGGACGATTGGTTTTTGGGTTGTGATTAGATAACGGGATGGGTATAATGTGATAAAAGCATGGTAGATACGCCGCTAGTACTTCTTATATATAAGTGCTTTTATCATATTGTATTCCGTGGCGTTATTTAGTTCACTTGGACGAACAATTTGAAACGATGTCACACTACGATGTTTACTAAATGATATAAACCATACGAGTTTTATTACGAGAACGATTTACGATTTGGTTTACATAAACAAATATTTTGGGTTAAGATTCATGGCATCAAGATTTTATAAACTATAACCACTTATTTTGAGTTGATTATTCATATTGCAATATTAAACTCTTTTCAAAACAAGGTTTTCAATTATCGACTCTTGTAATCAAACGAGGTATTGCAACATGTATACGAGCCATGAATTTGATACTCTCACAAAACTTATGTGCTCGCCGGCATTTCTTTGCTGACTTTATTTTTACATATGTTTCAGGTGGTGTTGAATGATGTTGATTGCTACTAGGATGCCTTCTCACTTAGGACTGGACAAGGCCTTAGTGACTTAATAACAATGATAGTCGTGATGTGAACTTGTTTGTTTTAACTTCAAGACAATGTTTAATGTTTAATAACTCAATAAAAGGAAACTTTTGAATCCATGGTTGTGAAACAATAATTCTGTCGCTCCACTCCCCGACGTTTCCGCGCGCGGTTTCGTTGTTTTACGCGGTCGGGGTGTGACAAGAAGTGTTTACAAAAGGGGCATACCGCTATTCTAGCACTCATTACTGACACCCTGGAGAAAGAAAGAAAGATTGAAGATTTTCCCATTGTACGCGACTTTCCCGAGGTATTCCCTGAGGAACTACCTAGCCTCCCACCTCATCGTCAAGTTGAATTCCAAATCGAGCTAACTCCTGGAGCGGCACCAATAGCTCATGCACCTTATCGACTAGCCCCCTCTGAACTGGAAGATTGTCTACACAATTGCAAGAGCTATTGGACAATGGTTTTATCTGTCCTAGCTGTTCACCATGGGAGCACCTGTACTCCTTGTCAAAAAGAAAGACGGTACTTTTCGCATGTGTATCGATTATCATGAGTTGAACAAAGTAACTATCAAGAACCGTTACCCACTCCTCTGTATTGACGATCTGTTCGACCAGTTATATGGGTCAAGTAACTATTCTAAGATTGATCTAAGATCGGGTTACCATCAGCTGAGAGTCTGGGATGAGAAAATCTCTAAAACAACCTTCAGAACCCGTTATGGTCATTACAAATTCCTGGTTAATTCCTTTTGGAATGATAAACGCACCTTCTGTTTTCATGGACCTGATGAACTGCGTGTGCAAACCTTATCTTAACAAATTCGTAATCGTGTTTACCGACGACATCCTAATTTACTCAAAGAATCGAGAAGAACACGAGCAACACCTACGTCTTATCCTTGAACTCTTACGCAACGAACAACTCTATGCCAAGTTTTCAAAATGCGACTTCTGGCTTCGAGAAGTTCATTTCCTTGGACATGTGGTCAATGAAGCTGGGATTCACGTCGATCCAGCTAATATTGACTCCATCAAAAACTGGCCTACACCAAAAACTCCAACCAAAATCCGTCAATTTTTGGGATTGGCGGGATACTATCGTAGATTCATCGAGGGATTCTCGAAGATTGAAGAGCCTGATGACTCTTACCCAGAAGGGTATTGCCTACAAGTGGAACGATGCTCAGGAGTCTGCATTTCAGAAACTTGTAGGATCGTTTGCACGACCAAACGAGTCGTTCAGAAGAGATCTCGTCCAATACGAGAGGCGGAATCAAACGTATCGGTGTTATTTCAGCTGTATACACACTAGAATCACTTAATCTATCTCTTGTATTGATTTGATGACGATTACAGAACTGGAGATACTTCGGCAGAGCTTCGCTACCGGAATGACCAAGTTACAAATGAAAATCACAAGTCACCTATTTATACTATTTCCATTTCGTTTGAACAAACCTTTCTAGTTCGTACGAACTGGTCCAGTTCGTTTGAACTGTCCACTTCGTTTGAACTGGCCACTTCGTTTGAACTGGCTTGTTCACCTCTGTTTCCCACTTATCTCGAACTGCGTGACTTGTTTTATCTATTTTATTACAAGACTCGATACAAGATGAAGTCGACAGACGTATGCACCAACAGACTCCCCCTCGAATGTTGACGAGTCTTTAGTGTCGAGTCTTCGGTTGTCAAACCTTCAGTCTTTATCAGTTTGCTCGTTCTCTCCAAAGATTTTCCATTGTAAGCATCCACAATCAATCTCTTTCTCTTTCCTCCAGAATCGCAACCTAGCTCTGAACTTTTTCCACAAGCATCTTCAGAATCCGAATCCGAATCTGTCTCTACTATCTTCAGACTCTCTCTTGATGTCCTCAGACTCCCCCTCTCACTAAGCTGGGATCATAGTCTGGAATTCACTTTCCACATATTCTTAGATCGTAACCTGGTACTCATCTAACTCAGGTATCAGAACCTGTCTATCCTGCATAACTCTACCCAAAAATAAGTTTCACAAATTTTAAAATTTTGCAAATTTAGAAATCACTTGCAGGTACCATTCAAAAATGATTTAATCTTTGATAGCCACTTGAAAATACAACTTCTTCATACATTCTTTCCCAAACCTGTTCATCAAGTTTAGCACTTGGAATTTTGAAAATCAGCTCTCCAACATCAGCTGTCGAAAATCTTTTTGAATTTTTCAAAATTTATGCTAAAACACACTAAACTCTTTTTGGATTTTTGAATGTAATGAAATACAATAAAGAAATATTTACAGACAATATTTTTGTGAGTTTGTGTAAGAGGATCATATCAGTTTATGAGACCAATCACCAACACCGTTAAGCTTTAAACATTTTCAGTTCTAAACGATTCACGTTGATTGACGATATTGTTGTCCACTTAAACTCAATCTAAAAACTTTCGAAATGCTTACTGATACGTTAAGGTATATTAATTTTGCACTAAATTCTTATAGACCCCACGATCTCAGCATATCCCCTCATCATGCAATACACTGACCCAAGTTATGCCTTTAAACTTTTATCAACTGTGATTTGTGCGAAAACAAAGCAGAATGTTTAAACATTAACAATCAGGTCGATACTTCCGTATACGCAGAGAAAGTCCAATGTTTAAACAAAATAAGAAAAATAAAACAAGTTGAAGTTGTTTAGGATTTAACCACTAGGTCGATACTTCCGTATACGCAGAGGTGATCCAAAGATTAAACGAAACACCAAAGAAAATAAAGCAGAACGTTTAGGCAATAACATCCAGGTCGATACTCACGTATACGCAGAGGATGTCCAATGCTTAAACAAAATAAAGAAATAAAACAAGTTTAAATCTTTGCAAAATGAAATGCACAATCACAACAATTTTTTTAGCAAAGTTGTGAAAGTTCACAAACTTAACCAGTTTTATGTCTTTCGACAATCAGCGATTACTGAGTAGGTACACAATCAAGAAGGACAAAACTAAGTACTATGCTTTTGACCATGTTTCCCACTCTAGGCTTTTTCATTTAGGTTTGTAACGTTATCGCAAATCTACTAGTCTAGCTGAGCCTATCGTCATATCTTTAGTGAGACCGTTTATCACATTTTGACTTTCCATTTCTTTAGCATGTCGTGATAGTCCACTGATGTACTATCATTTCCTCTTATTCTCAACAAAACTCATTTTTGCATTTTTTTCATGTTTTTGGATTTTTCAAATTTTCAAATGTTTTTGGATTTTCTAAAATTTCTTACTCCCCCTAAAATTCAAACACAATTTAGGAAATTTGAAAACAAACTATACAAGTAAATTGACAACTGATATCGAATCACTTCAATTCGCCATCCACTTGGCATAAACAATCAGAACTCCCCCTCACAACAAACTATTTTCCCATTGTGATTTCAAAACACTTAAGTTTGTTTTAATCAAATGGTTTTTCCGGAAAATAAGTTGTGTTGATTTTGTAAAACCATTAGTAGGTTAGGGGTTTGGTTCATCATATTGTCTTTCAATCACTTGTAGGAAAATGCAAGTACAACTTAATGTCCTTGATTTACCACTTGTAGATAAAAATCTTTTTCAACCACATGGCTTACCAACCAATACCATTTGTAAGTTACCATATATGGGTTGCATTCTCAAGATGCCGATTCCTACTCCTCGCTTACCAACCTGGGAGTTCCGACAAGTCACACTTATCAAAATTTTCAATTTTCAAACACAATATAAGAATGATGCCGATTCATGCTCCACGATTACCAACTTGGGAGCTCCGGCAAGTCAGGTTTTTATTCTTTGAAAAGTATAGACACCCAGGCCTGACCATCCTTGGGTGTAACCACTTCTTCACTGTTACTTTCAACCGACCTGTGAACACTCCTTTTGGAAGCATAGAATTCTTTCACTCCTTTGGCCTTACCATCAACCATTTTTCCAAAAATGTGTTTCACAGTTCCGTTGAAAGCCTTTTCAACATCAAACTTATTCTTTTCAGAACAAAATTGATTTGAAATTTCCACTTTTCCAACTTTCTTTTTAAAATTTTCAGCCTTTAGTAATGGAAAATTTTCATCATTCACAATCGGAACAGATTTCTCATTTTTCTTAACAACCTGTGGCTCCTCTGTCTTTGTGGAGATAGATTCATCACCAATAGATAGCTCCTCTGATTTTGACAAATCAGATTCATCACTAGAATGACTTCCTGAACCCTTAACCACCCACTTCTGATTTTTCAGATTTCTTTTCTTTTTAAAACATTCCTTGAACATTCACCAACTTCAAAAATTGAATTTTCAAAACCTGTAAATTTTCTGGTTTTAAGTTCAGTTTTCTCAACAACTTTTTCCTTTTGTTTGTCAGAGACTCCCTGTTTTGTTTGTATTGTTTTAGGACAATTTCTGGCAATATGACCAATTGTTTTACATTGAAAACAGGTTCTCGTCTCTATCTTCTTTTGAGTAACATTTTTCTTCATCTCTTCTTGCTTCTTTGCAAGAAATTATTTGTTCGTTTGCTTCCAGAATGAACTCTTCTGTTCTTTCTCAGCACTTGTTCCTGAAACAAAAGCAGTTTTAGGTTTATAAGTTTTCTCATTTTTATAGTTTTTCTGTGAAATAAAACCAAGTCCTTTCTTTTTGAAATTACCATTATGGTTTGGTTTCTTTTGAAAACTATAACTATAATTGTAACCCATTTTCTTGTTTAAACGTTGTTGAACTCTTGAGGTGTAATGATTTGGTTTTTCAGAAAGATTTACATCTTTTATTTCAGAAATATTAATTTCTGTTAGTTTGAAAACCTTTTTAATCATTTCAGTTTTCACACCTCTTATTGGAAAAGCCTCATCAAAATATAATTTGTCAGAATCTTTCAAAGTATATGCTACTTTGATCGGTTCGTCATCCAAATTAGATTTTGATAACAAAAACTCTTTATTATACAACCGTTTTCCCTGTTTGGCGTTTTGAATTGACGCATCGGACTTTGACTTCGATTTTGACTCTGACGTTGACTCCTCTGTTTCATCTTTATCCAACACATGATCGACCACCTTTTTTATTAATTCGGACTCATGATCGGTATCAGACGACGTAAAAGTGACATCTATACTTTCTGGCAAGTTATCCGATGACCCAGACTCCCACTGTAAATTGTTGCCTTTTCGACTCTTTTAGAATTTGGATTTCGAGGAGAATATCCATTTTCGACCGGGGGTGGACATTTGTTATAGACAACACTTGGTTTCTTACCAGAAATCTTCACTTCATCATCTTCTTTTGTTTCTGAAATCTTTTCTTCAGAAGCCTTTTCTTCTTTAAACGTCTTCAAACCTTCAACTATTGGGTAAATTCTGTCAATCACAAAAGTAGAACATGAGTAACTTTTTAATAATCTATTTACTCTCTTAGTCTCAATTCTCTGAGTTTCCAATTTCAGCTCAAGCTCAGCACATTTCTCAGTGTAATAGTTGACATTGTCAAGCTGTCTCATGTATGCCCCTTTGAGTGTATTCATTGCTACAGCTTGTTCACTGTTCGACTCGGTGTACTTATTTATCTCTCTATTCAATGTATCATATGATTCTTTCAGCCTTTTTATGTTGTGCAGCAATTCATTGTTCTGCATTATCAAAGAATCACAATTCATACACTTCTCAGCAACCTTGACTACTTTAGCATCTGTTTTGATTTCAAATTCTGGAACTTCTTTGACTATTCTTACTTGAACTTCTTCAGCTCTTTTCTTTTTCTCAGCTTCAGCTTGTCTCTTTTCTTCTTCTTCTTCTTCATATCTTTTCCATTTCTCCTCTTCAGCTTCTCTAATTTTTCTATATTTTTTTGCCCAATATTCATCAGAAGCATTAGCAACACAACATTTATGATTTGTAGATTTGTTCGGATCATAATCATCCCAGTTGAAATTTTCCCAACTAAAGCCTTCCGGTAACTTTTCATCATCTTGATCTACCACACATGCTTTACTATCTTTTGGAATGTATTTATCCCAATTAAATCCTTTTCCATCATCTTGATTAACAAGGCATGCTCTCTTTGAATCTTCAATTTCTTTTTTACCATGAGCTGTTTGTGGCTGTTGTTGTTGATGTGGCTGTTGAGCAACTTGATGATATAACGCTTTTCGATAGTAATCATTGTTTCCAAAGGGATTTTGAGCTCCACTTGCTTCACGATTGGTGCACTCCCTCTTGAAATGCCCTTTTTCCCTGCAACGAAAACAAGTAACTTTAGACTTATCAAATCCTAAATTTGAAACATGTGCATCACGAAAATCATCTCTGCCTGTAATTTCTTTAAACTTTTCAGCCCGTCTCAACACACTAGCCATACACCATTTTATATCCATCAATTTCATCTCCTCAGCATCAATTTGATCGTAATCCTCCTTCGTGAGCATTGGATTCCCGATCCTCCCTGTAACTAAACCTCCATAGGATTCAAGCACAGTTACCAACAAGGACATGTGGCTTTTAGCAACTTCCTCGGTATAATTCTGATTATTTTCAAGATTCAAAGCAATGTTGCATTGAAGAACTTTGCCACTTTTTGTTGTAGAAAAATGTGGATCAAATGTTGGAAATGAAGAAAATCCAGTTTTGATGCTTGATCCCTGAGATGAACTTTCTGAAGAATCTTTTGCATTGAAAGCAGTTCCAACTTTTGGAGAAAAATTGGTCTTATCACTAACACCACTTTTGAAATACAATCCGATGTCTTGTTCTCCATCATAGTTCTTCATCCTAGCAATCTTTCTTTGCTCCATCTCTTGAGCTTCAAGATGTTTGATGAACTCTCCCAGTGTTAGCTTTTTATATTCCTTTCTATTATTCCTCAACATCATCAGATACGTTCCCCAAATATCATGTGGTAACGCATCAGCTAGTTTTTCAATCAGCTCATCTGTATCCTTTTTGATGCCTAATTTCGACATATCTTTCACCAAGTTACAATATCTTTCAATAATTTGCTTGGTGTTTTCTGATTTCAAACCACGGAATAAATCGAATTCTTTCTTCATAAGTGACATCTTGTTCTTGAGCATATCATCACTTCCCAGAAATTTTACTTCCAATTCATTCCAGATCGAATAAGCACTTCCATTATGTTGAAGCAGAACCAAAATGTCTTCTTTAATCGCTTGCTGTAACAGACTCACCATCAATTTCTCATCTCTATACTTTTTTTCTCATCAGCACTCATTTCTCTGATTGGCATTATCTGATTACCGTTCTTTGTTGGCCTTTCATATGGAACCTCAGTATGTTCCCAAGCATCCAAATGATAAGCTTCAACCCAATTACCAAAACGTTCGGACCAACCATTATAATCATCAATATCCAAAAGCTTAGGCGGTTTTTGTGATGCCCATGTCTCATTTTCAAGCAATGTACTTTGAGTCACAGTCATCGGACTAGTAAAAGCATTGTAAAACTCGTTGTCTATGATTTAATTTTCAAATATTTCACAAAACTGACTGTTCAAGCTAGCTGAGTTTGAAACAAACTGATTTGATGCGAACTGGTTCACCTCGTGAATCACCTGAAATCACCTGGAATCACCTGGAGATACCTGAAGATAATCAAACAAACGATCAGTTTAAACGAACTGAATACGTAAAAGTGTGTGTTGTTGAAATCAATCTAAGACTCGTGTCGAAGATTTGCGGATACTTTCAATGAATTTCGGTATAATCTCTGAATGAATAGACTAGAACAAATGGGTCGCGAGATATGGGCTTCCAATGGACCACAAGCAATGAAGCTCACTTGATGACCTGATATACTTAAAATCCAATTGGGCCGATAAACTCTAACACATAATTGGTCGGTGCTCACTAATATGATTGGACCATGATTAAGTGAGCTGACAACCAAATTAATTGGGCTGATAGACTGATAACGTCACATGGGCCATTTAATGGACAAATGTTTTAACTTTTAATAATGGCCGACAATCAAGAATCACAACTCAAGTTCATTGGACCGATTAAATCTTGTGTTCACATGGGCCGGTGATATCCTGCTTGTAATCGCCTGAGAAACGTTATTCTATTATGCCACAAGTACCAATGTGCTGACAAACTAATTAATGGCCAAAAACTTTAATGCACAATCTGACATTATCACAAGCTTGAACCGATTGCTGATTGGACCAATTAAATGATATCTCATGAAATGATTGCACCAAAATTCCACTAAACCGACAACTTCAAATGTTCAAAACAAATCTGATTGGGTCGATTGTTTTAAAAAACTGTTAACAATTGATTGGGCCGACAAAAGCCATTAAGTCGACAAATTCAAGTGTTAAAAAAAAACTGATTGGGCTGCTAGACTTTGTAGACAATTGAAATTCACGTGATGTCAGTACTTTCGATCTGAAATCAAAATTCAAACGGACTGAACAACTTTCAGACAGACTGGACCTTTCAAACGATCTGACCTCTTCAAACGAACTGAACTAGCAATTCAGACGAACTGAATTTCATGCGAACAAGAAGTTCAAGTTTACTCCGTATGAACTGAATTCTCAAACGAACTAAGTACTTCGTATGAACTCGTTCCAATCTTAAACGAACTGGCTCAATACAAACGCACTGATGAACAAACTACATACGAACCGGGGTATCCTTCGACAAATTGATTAAGTTTTCGATTGAATTAGGATCTGATATGTTCAAGGATTGTTCTACTATGAATTCCGAACACAATGATGTATAATTTGTTCAATATAGTTCACTGAATCGTCGTAAATCTGAGTTTGAAGTTCCGTTCATGTGAATTGAATAACTCTCAAACGAACTGGTTGGTTTTTATGCAAATTGATTGAGTTATACTTTTTTTATAGTCTGATACTTTCACAGATTATCTAAATCACAATTTCGCGCAAAATATTTCAAAATCAAACCATTTTATCTATAAAATTCAGTTTTAATTCTGAAAATATGTGACAGAAAGGTGTAGAAGCAGAATTTATCAGCGAATATCGGCTGAAATAGCAAGAGCTCTTCCTCCTGAGCTCTGATACCACTTGTAGGATCATTTGCATGACCAAACGAGTCGTTCAGAAGAGATCTCGTCCAATACGAGAGGCGGAATCAAACGTATCGGTGTTATTTCAGCTGTATACACACTAGAATCACTTAATCTATCTCTTGTATTGATTTGATGACGATTACAAACCTGGAGATACTTCGGCAGAGCTTCGCTACCGGAATGACCAAGTTACAAATGAAAATCACAAGTCACCTATTTATACTATTTCCAGTTTGTTTGAACAAACCTTTCCAGTTCGTATGAACTGGTCCAGTTCGTTTGAACTGTCCACTTCGTTTGAACTGGCCACTTCGTTTGAACTGGCTTGTTCACCTCTGTTTCCTACTTATCTCGAACTGCGTGACTTGTTTTATCTATTCTATTACAAGACTCGATACAAGATGAAGTCGACAGACGTATGCACCAACAAAGCTGAAGGAGAAACTCTGTAGTGCCCCTATTCTCTCGTTACCTGAAGGCACTGACGACTTTGTCATCTACTGCGACGCGTCTATTCAAGGAGTCGGTTGCGTGTTGATGCAACGCGAGAAAGTTATTACCTACGCTTCTCGACAACTCAAGATCCACGAGCGGAATTACATAACACACAATTTGGAACTGGGAGCGATAGTATTCGCACTCAAGATATGGAGACATTACTTTTTTGGTACCTAGTGTACGATTTACACCGATCACAAGAGTCTCCAGCGTACACTGGACCAGAAGGAGTTGAACATGCGGCAACACCGGTGGGTCGAGCTCCTACGACTACGAGTGCACAATCAAGTATCATCCGGGCAAGGAAATCGTTGTGGGCTATGCCCTCAGCAGGAAATAAACCAAACCTAAGCGTGTTCATGCCTTACAACTTACTATTCATTCGAACATCCCTAACCAACTTTGAAATGCTCAAGTCGAAACACCGAAAGCAGAGAACCTTCCAGCTAAGTCCATGCGAGGCATGGAAAAGCAGCTCGAACTCAAAGATGACGGCATACACTATTTCATGGAATGTATCTGGGTTCCATCTTACGGAAATCTCCGAGAGCTTGTGATGGATGAAGCACACAAGTCTCGTTACTCGATACATCCTGGTGCTGACAAGATGTATCACAATCTCAAGACTTTGTACTGGTGGCCTAACATGTCACACCCTGACTTTTGCGGAAGCGTATGATATGTGACTTGCTTAATATCATTGCATTCAATGATAACCAACAACTATATGATTAAAACCATGATGTTCATCCATTAATAAGTTTCAAAATAATACAAACCACATTGTTTAGTACCAACCAAAGACTTCAAATTTAACATACAACCAACCAAATGTTTTAAGTCCATAAAGGGATTTAATAAAAGACATAAATAAAACAAGGCTTTGATTCATGTATCTTATCAAGGATAAAATACACAAATCAAACCCCTTCAAAACGGGATGACAAAATTTCTTGTAAACACATCTTGAAAACTTTGAAACGCCCGCCAGATCCATATCAATTTCCTGAAAGACATGTAATTTGAAAACATCAACAAAAGCTGAGCGAGTTCATGTGTTTTGTTTATGTGCACGAATAACCTTGTAAACATTTGTAAGTATGTCTTTGTAAACCGGTATGAAAGCGTCTATGAACAGATCAATTAATGATTTGCAAGGTCATTAATATGTGTGCAACGGCGTAGGAAGGCTCAAACCTAGCGGATTTTGTACCGAGCTTCCGGCTGGAAGACATAGTCACCACATTCGGCCACTCCGGCCCATGCGTGGGGCTCGCAAGACCCAGATAGATCTATCACTCATGTCCCTCGGTCCTTATACTAGGATTAATGGTCTTGAGTGTGCGCCTACCCATTCACATGATCTAACAGTTCATTCCTTAGCTAACTATACCATTTGTAAACGTCTGTAAACATTTGTAACATGTATTTTACCCCCGAAGTTATAAACCGAAAACAGTTAAAAGAAAAGGGGGACATGAACTCACGGTTTTGCGTTCTTTAATCAAGTAACTCAAAGCGTCTTTCCTCGGGTCATACAACTACCTACACACGTGCTATGGTTTATTAGACGGCTAGGTCGTGTAACGACTCTTAGTCTTAGTTGTTATGGCTTAGTATCCTTTGAGTTATGTCTTGAATGTGCGTTATATTATTCCAAGGTATATAATTATTGGTTAAAATAATAATATTTTAACTTAAATTATATTTATCAATTATATGGGATATTTGTTAGAATAATATATTTTGACTTATCTCATTTTGTAATCCTTCATGAATATTTCCCAAGTATAGGTAATATTATACTTGTGTATTTTGCCAAGTATTGGTGGCGTATTCTGGTGTGTATTTGTACGTACGAGAATATGTATTTTCTTGTATTTATTACGTATTTTATACTTAATCTTGTATTAAACTTTTCGGAATATTATTTTTAATCAACTAAAAATCACCAATTTATACTCTTAAAATATATGTATTTTAAGAAAAATTTTATAGAAAAATATCTATAAATCTTTCTTGGCAAAAATAATTATATTTTCATATAAACCTCAAAAATAATATATTTTCAAGATTAACTTAGAAAATATTTACAATTCCATTTTTCACCCAAAATAATAATATGTTTTTAGCTTGTTTAAGAAAATATATATTTTCTTCAAAAATAATATATCTTCTAATTGTTCAAGAATATATATATATTTTTCTCCACTCAAAAATAATATATTTTCTACTTGATAAAATATGTTATATCTTGTAATACTTGTAAAAATTATACTTTCCGTACTTTTGGTTTCCAAAATACTGTTTAACCCGTTTGTCGAAATATATGAATTTAATTCCGGAATATATATATATATATATATATATATATATAGTCCATAGTCCTCCGGTTTGTCCAATATTCGGGTATAAATTATATATTTGTTTTCTTGAAATTTTGGTAATTTTTTGTATTATAATTTTGGTATTTTGGTGTGTTATATTATTTTCAAGTCCTAAAGTAATATAACTAATACACATAATACACAAGTAAGACACAAATTGTGACATCTAAATATATATTTTCCTAAATATATACTTAGTCACTTTTATTTATCAAAAATCAACCACCAATATTTCTAATTTTTGTAACAAAAATTGTGGCAAATTTTTATATGAAAACCTTGATCAAAATTTACTTGTAAACACTTGTTTAAAAATATTTTTCTAAGTGTTTAATTTCTACAAAAATTTTGCCATAGTTTCCCCTTAAAAATGGAGGTTTCCATGCTTTAAAAGCATATCATTTTCTTTTAAAATCATCATCCATCATCAACAATTAAATCAAGACTTACCATGTGCCAAAAATATGAAATTTACACTATGACATGAATTTGAAATTTTGTAAAAATTTGTTGTAACTTAATATGTTCTTAAGTAAGCTTACTTACCCCTAAAAACATGGTTTATATTTTATAAAACTCCTTCTTGCAATTTTTAGTTCTCCACAACTTGTATGAAGATTTTCTAAAAATGTTTCTTCTTGTATTCTTCTTGTTTCCAACATTTTTCTAGTCTTGTTTTAACACTAAAAACATGTTTAACTTCTTTAAAAATCATGATCATGTAAATCTTGTAATTAACTTTGGTTTCTTGAGAAAATATTTTTGAAATCATCCATTTTCAAGACTCACAACATGTATCAAGAATCATCATATACTAAATCAAGCTTATATTCAAGTTCATGTTCCACATAAAGGATGATCATTATGATTTTCACAATATTCATCCTCATACTTGCTAGATCATGTGTTTAATCACAATCTAGCAAGCTTCTTATGATGATCAACATCATAAACACAAGAAATCAACAATCAAGTATCACAGATACACTAAAATAACTTAGATTCTTATGTTATTGAGCTTTATGTGAATGATCATCCTCTTATTTCTTTGAGTTTCTTAGAATTAACAACTTACATAATCTTTTAACCACTAAAATAAGAAGTAAATTCGAGTTGTAAAGAGCTTACTACTAGCACAAAGGCTAGGGAAGAAATCAAGATGAAGAAGATGATGATCAAGGTGGATAAAAGCTCTTGATGAAGGTCCTTAAAGTTCCAATGCTTCCACACTTCTTAACTAAGCTCCTAGCATCATTGGATCACCTTAGATTGTATGAGATTGAAGTGAAAATGGTGGGAGTGTGGGTGTGAGTGGCGGCCGAGAACAAGGAAAGAGGAGAGGAGAGGTGAAGCTTTGTTGAGTGTTGAATGAAATATGATACGTGTCTTATGGTTATTTAAAACAAACTCCCAACATCACTTAGTCTAATGGTTCATGTGTTTCAAAAGCATCCAACAAATCTAATAAACAAATACTAGAAAATCATGGGGGTGGGTCCCATGGGGAACAATCAAAATGAGGGGGGGTATATGGTTGGATTTCAAATGTAAGTTGGTTAAGTTAGTTGATTTCTAAGTATGATGTTTAGTGTTATAAGTGTTTAGTGATTATAGGAGGCATTATGATGTTCGGTGACCATAACTAGCCCGAAAATGTTAAAACAATGCTTCTAGTGAAAATTTGGTGTTTCGGGTAGTGTCCGGTTGTTCGGTTGGTTACCGGTTCGTTAAGGTGCTAAATCACGCAGTTTAGTGTGCTTTATGTTCCCTTTTATGACATTTTTGATTCCCGACACCTAGGAAGGTATTCTGGACTATTATATCACAATTCTACATTATATTTTGTAGTTAAAGTGCTGATTTTTGCTGAACTATGTAGAATTCTGCAGTTTTTGTGAGTCTTAGGCACTTTCCGGCACTTAAACTATCTATAGGAAGGCAGTTTTATGATCCATACTTTCCTACACACTATACTAGTGTAACTCTTGGTTTCGGTTCATTCTGTGTCTTAACATCATGTCTGTCTGAGTACTGAACTCCCGTCAGTACTTCTAGTGTGTCTGATAACTGTGCTAACTTTGTTTCGTGCACTAATTAAATCATATTGTGTTGCATTGCAATAATGATAAATAATCATGCAACATTTAATGAACTTTTATATGCATGACAATAATCAAGAATCATTCATGTCATTAATTCAATTCAAGCACAGTCATTAAGATACAAATTACTGTTTAATTATTGTACGAATACAAGAAAAATTGACAGTTGTCACATTCTCCCCCCGTTAATAAAATTTCGTCCCAAAATTTTAAGATGCGTTATCCGTTGCGTGGGAGTTTGGGAACAAGTGTGGATACTTTGATTTCATTCGATCTTCACGCTCCCAAGTAAACTCTGGTTCGTGTCGTGAATTCCAGCGAACCTTGACAAGCTTAATACGACTTCTCCGAGTCTTGTGGACTTTCCAGTCCATAACTTCTACATGTTCCTCAGTGAATTGGAGAGTGTCGTCAATATGCACCTCATCCGCAGGGATGATAACTGTTTCTTGAGTTGGGCTCTTCTTCAGGTTGGACACATGAAATGTATCGTGTAAACCGTTCAGTTCTTCTGGTAATTCTAGATTGTATGCAACGGTACCAACCCTTTCCAAAATCTTGAACGGCCCAATGTAACGTGTGTTTAACTCGCCGCGTTTCCTAAATCGTTCTACACCTTTCCAAGGTGAGACTTTCAACAATACCCTGTCTCCTACCTCGAATTCTAAAGGTTTCCGTCTTTGATCTGCATAGCTCATTTGTCGATCACGAGCCGCCTTGATGCGCTCTCGGTTCAGCATGATCTTGTCGGTTGTTTCTTGAACCAGTTCGGGACCAACCATCTGTCTATCTCCGGCGTCTGCCCAACACAACGGTGAGCGGCACTTACAACCATATAGAGCTTCGAACGGTGCGGCTTGAATGCTCGTATGGTAGCTGTTATTATAAGAAAACTCAACTAGTGGTAGATGAGTATCCCAACTGCCACCTAAATCCATCACACATGCACGAAGCATGTCTTCCAGTGTTTGTATAGTCCGTTCGCTCTAACCGTCTGTCTGCGGGTGAAAGGTCGTACTCAGATTTAACTGAGATCCAAAGGCCTCTTGAAAGGATTTCCAAATCCTTGATACAAATCGTCCATCTCTATCTGATATTATCGAGATAGGCACTCCATGACGTGCCACTATCTCCTTAAGGTAAAGCTCAGCTAGCTTTCCAGTGCTATCTTTCTCTCGAATAGGTAGGAAGTGTGCAGACTTTGTCAATCGATCCACTATTACCCATATCATATCATGTCCTCTAGGAGTCCTGGGTAATTTTGTTATGAAGTCCATCAAAATTTGTTCCCACTTCCACATAGGTATTTCAGGCTGTTGCAAAAGACCTGAAGGTTTCTGATATTCGGCCTTAACCTTAGCACAAGTTAGGCACTTTCCAACATAAAAGTCTACGTTGCTCTTGAGCTTTGGCCACCAATAATAATCTTTCATATCTTGGTACATCTTGTCCGATCCTGGGTGGATCGAGTACCTTGACTTATGAGCTTCGTCAAAGATAACCTCCCAAATACCGTCGTAGAGCGGCACCCAAATGCGTCCCATGAAGTATAAGGTTCCTTCCGCATTTAGCACCAACTTCTTCTCCATTACTCGGAGATACTCAGCCTTAAGGTTTTCCTTCTTAAGGGCTTCTTGTTATGCGTCACGTATACGTGAAGTGAGATTCGTCTAAATAGTCATTTCTAAAGCTCGAACCCTTATGGGCTTAACCCTTTCCTTTCGACTTAAGGCGTCTGCTACTATGTTTGCCTTTCTAGGATGATACTTGATCTCACAGTCCTAATCATTCAGCAACTCAACCCATCGTCGTTGTCGCATATTAAGCTCCTTTTGATCAAAGATGTGTTGCAGACTCTTGTGATCCGTGAAGATGGTACATCGAGTACCATACAACTAGTGTTGCCAAATCTTCAAAGCAAATACCACCGCGCCTAGCTCCAGGTCGTGAGTGGTAAAATTCTTCTCATGTACTTTCAGTTGGCGTGAAGCAAAAGCGATGACTTTTTGGCGTTGCATGAGCATGCAACCCAATCCCTGTTGCGAAGCGTCGCAATATACCACGAAGTCTTCCGTGCCTTCGGGTAAGGATAGAATCGGTGCATCGGATAGGTTGTTCTTGAGCAGTTGAAAAGCTTCTTCTTGATTGTCTCCCCAGTCATACTTCTTGTCTTTCTGAGTAAGGGAAGTTAGCGGTTGAGTTATCTTGGAGAAATTCTCGATGAACCTGCGGTAATAGCCTGTAATCCCAAGAACTGTCGACTCTCAGTCGGTGTCTTGGGAGTTTCCCAGTTCTTGATTGCTTCAATCTTTGTGGGATCCACATGTATACCATTCTTGTTTACCACATGACCGAGGAACTGTACCTCGCGAATCCAAAATTCGCATTTCGAGAACTTGGCGTAGAGTTTCTCTTTCTTCAGTAGTTCTAGAATGGCTCTGAGATGCTGCTCGTGCTCTTCCTTCGTCCGTGAATAAATCAGGATATCATCGATAAATACAATCACAAATTTATCGAGATATGGGTTGCATACACGATTCATCAGACCCATAAACACTGCTGGCGCGTTAGTCAATCCGAACGGCATCACGAGGAACTCGTAGTGTCCATAACGAGTTCTGAACGCAGTCTTCGGTATGCTCTCCTCTTGAATCCGCAACTGATGATAACCCGATCGAAGGTCAATCTTGGAGTAATAGCTCGATCCTTGCAGTTGTTCGAATAAATCATCAATCCTCGGTAATGGATACCGATTCTTGATTGTTAACTTGTTCAGCTCCTGGTAGTCGATGCACATTCGAAAGCTACCATCCTTCTTCTTAACGAACAATACTGGAGCTCCCCAAGGCGAGAATCTCGGCCTTATAAATCCATTGTCTAATAACTCCTGATGCTGCGTGGATAACTCTTGCATCTCGGATGGCGCAAGTTGATATGGTGCCTTGGCTCGCGGCGCCTGGAACTAAGTCAATGTGGAATTTGACTTGTCTTTGGGGAGGTAATCATGGCAAGTCTTCGGGGAAGACCTCAGGATAGTCCCTCACCACTGGAATATCTTCAAGCTTTGGCTCTTCGGCTTTCTTATCCACTACATGAGCTAGGAAGGCAACACATCCCTTACGTAGACACTTCTGCGCTTTCATATAATTGATGATCTGCAAGGGTGTATCATGCTTCTCTCTGTGAATCATGATCGTCTCCTCATTCGCCATCGGAATACGGATGACCTTCTCATGGCAAACTATCTCTGCACTGTTGTTAGAAAACCAATCCATCCCGACCACAACATCGAAACTTCCCAACTCGACTGGTAGAAGATCTATAGAAAATTCACGCTCTCCAAGCTCTAAAGTACAACCTCTAATCACCTCATTCGCCTCTACTAACTTTCCATTAGCCAATTCTATTGAATATGGGACGTCTAGCTTTCTTGTAACTAAACCAAGTATATTCTTAAAGTCTATGGATACGAAGCAAAAATCGGCACAGTATCAAACAGCACAGATGCATATCGTTGGTTAAGAGGGAACGTACCAGTAACCACATTTGGATCCTTGCGTGCTTCCCTGACGCCAATGGTGAACACCCTTCCACGAGCTTGATTGTTCTTTGGGCAATCCTTCTTGAAGTGCCCCAGGTCACCGCAACCAAAACATCCTTGGCCACGTCCATTCCCATTACCACCCTAGTTGTTGTTGTTATTGTTGTTTCGTACACGATTCCCTTTCCCCGCTTGATTCCCGTTTCCACCACGGTTCTGATTTCCATACTGATTTCCATTCCCACCATGATTACCATTACCATTACCACCTTGTCCTCCATTCCCACGTCCCACTCCATACCAAAACGTCTCCTTAGAGTGCCCAATCTTCCCACAAGTATCACATTTTCCATATCTGCACTGACCAGCATGATGAAATTGGCAGACGTCACACTTTGGTAGGGTACCCATGTATCCTTTTCCTTTGGGTTCAGCGTTTGCAGCACCAGCTCGTGCGTCAGCTGGCTGGTTGGTATCCCTACGCTTGTTAGCATTGTTGTTCACTCGGGCACTCTTCTTAAAATTCGTGATGTTCGGTGACCAAAACTTTGATTTCTAAGTATGATATTTAGTGTTATAAGTGTTTAGTGATTATAGGATACATTATGATGTTCGGTGACCAAAACTAGCCCTGAAATGTTAAAACAATGCTTCTAGTGAAAATTTGGTGTTTCGGGTAGTGTCCGGTTGTTCGGTTAGTTACCGGTTCGTTAAGGTGCTAAATCACCCAGTTTAGTGTGCTTTATGTTCCCTTTTATGACAGTTTTGATTCCCGATACCTAGGAAGGTATTCTGGACTATTAAACCATAATTCTACATTATATTTTGTAGTTAAAGTGCTGATTTTTGCTGAACTATGCAGAATTCTGCAGTTTTTGTGAGTTTTTGGCACTTTCCGGTACTTAAACTATCTCTAGGAAGGCAGTTTTATTGTCCCTACCTTCCTACACACTATACTAGTGTAACTCTTGGTTTTGGTTCATTTTGTGTCTTAACATCATGTCTGTCTAAGTACTGAACTCCCGTCAGTACTTCTAGTGTGTCTGATAACTGTGCTAACTTTGTTTCGTGCATTAATTAAATCATATTGTGTTGCATTGTAATAATGATAAATAATCATGCAACATTTAATGCACTTGTATATGTATGACAGTAATCAGGATTCATTCATGTCATTAATTCAATTCAAGCACAGTCATTAAGATACAAATTACTGTTTAATTATTGTACGGATACACGGAAAATTAACAGTTGTCACATAACATGAAAGCCATTATCGCTAAGTACGTTAGCAAATGCTTGATGGTGTGCGTTTGGTGTGATATGTTTTTTTTTATATTTTGAGCCCATTTTATGCATTAGTCAAGTTTTAAATTTATAAAACACGATATTCTATTAACACTAAACACACACTTGGGCAAGTGCACCCATCGTGAGCGTAGTATAGCGTTGGTAAGATACCGAGGTCGTCCAAGGAAACAAGAGCTTTTAATACCGGTTTATCCTCAACGTCAAATCAATCTAAATTTTTGAGAAAAGTTTTGAAACATAAAAATTAAAAATGAAAAGATAAATGAAAATAAAAACATATAGACAAGATAGAATCACTTGGATCCAACTCGTCTTTAATGTATCCTTTGATGATTTTCACACTTTCAGACTTTTTAAGAGATTATATTAGTTATAGTAGTAGGCCCCTCTTTTGAAGGTGACGTTACCCTCAACCCAGTGGTTTGATTCAGCAGGGATAAAATCCCAAAGGGTCGGAATATTGAAAGACAATTAAGTAAGTTATTAATTCGAAAAGTGGTAGGCCCCTCTTTTGAAGGTGATGTTACCCTCGGCTAAAAGGTTTGAGTTAGCAAGGATACAATCCCAAGAAGCCGGTTTAAAGTATTAACAGTTGTTTACATATGAGGGGTTTAAGCTATTCGCACCCCCGCCATCCAATACCAGTGGATATTTAAGGAGGTCCTAGTAAGCTTGAACCAGGTCTTTACAGGATCTATACACTGAACAAGGCAAGAACCTTACCAAACCATTCCCCTAACCCCCGACCAGGTAGTCAACATGCCTTTATATAGATCGTAAAGACATGAATGATGCAATCTTTTACTTTATATAGACAGTAAAGTAACTTCAAGACACCACGGAAAAAATGATAAAGAAAATTCATCTTCAACATAAGAAACTAGTTATTAAAGTCATTAATACAAACCTAAATAAAAAGTGCCGAAAGATTAAAAATCAAAAGTAATGCAATAAAGACTTGTCTTCACCAAGTGATGTAGGAGGCTTAACCAAACATGGCCTTTGATTGGCAAGAACCCTTACACTCAATCTTGGATCCTGAGACTACTACGCACTCTAAGGATGGATTATGGATGATGGATGATGGTGGTGGGTGTTGGTGTTGTAGTGGTGGTGGAGTGGTGGCAAAGTGGGAGAGTAGTGGTTTGCCAAGGGATGCCTTTCAAGAGATGTAGGTCCCGGTTTTGACTCCGTTTCGATTGCGAACCGAACGTGTGACGTGCGGAATCCTTACACGTACGTGACCGAACACACGAGAACGTACTATAACCGTGATTCTTATTGAATAACATGACGTGTACAAGCACCGAGAATCACGTAAAGAACTTTCTCTCTCTAGAGTTTCTCTCTCTAAGATTAGCTCTCTAATTCCCAAATGAGCAAAAGTCTTCATCTCTATCCCTAAGAGATCTATTTATAGGCCAAGATATAAGGAGGTTCTCCTTATTTACAAATATGCCACCTTGCCTTTTCTATCAAGATATTACAATAAAAGCACTAAACTTCTTCTGTTTCTGCTACGAACGGAATTGACGAAGGCGATAGACATAAATGCACCAACACACTCCCCCTTGGATATTGCCGCAGTCAATCCGTAGTCAAACTCGTAGCGACTTGTCTTTCTCTCTCTCTCTCTCTCTGAGTCTTCTTGAAGCTTTATCATCTCTTCTGCAACATAGACTCCCTCTTTCTTGAACAGAATCCCGGTGGATCTGTCTTGAGCTTCAGCTCCCCCTTTCAGCAAACTCTTTCTTCAGGCTCCCCCTTTCGTCAAGCTTCCGTGCTTTGGGATCGACACCTGGCTTTCCGTATACAAGCTCCTTCAGGATAGTTTCCTAGCTTCTTGAATCCACGCTTCCTCTTGCGTTGAGCTCGTCTTCAGACTCCCCCTTAGACTCAGCTGTCGGGATCGTAGTCTGGCCTTCACATGTTCACAAGTTCAGGATCAATTCCTGGCTCTATTCTGCATCTGCTCAGGATTTGAAACCTGTCTAACCTGTACATCCTCTACCTCAATATAAGTTTCACAAATTTATAACATTTAGATTTAAGAAACTTACTGGTAGAAATCATTCATTCATCAATCTGTTATAATTACATCAAGTTCAAGTGAATGACCTTGATTAACTAATCACACAATCTTTCAAAACATTTGTATATAACATTCAAAGTTTCTCAACAAACTCTCCCAACCCAATATAGTTAATCATGTTTAGCACTTGGAATTTTGAAAATCAGCTTTCCAACATCAGTTGTCGAAAATCTTTTTGCATTTTTCAAAATTTTATGCTAAAACACACTAAAATCTTTTTGGATTTTGAGTTTATATAAATGCATTAAAGAAATATATACAGACAATATTTTTGTGAGTTTATGTAAGAGGATCATATCAGTTCATGAGACAAATCACTAGCACCGTTAAGCTTTAATCATTTTTAGTTCTAAACGATTCACGTAGATTGACGATATTGTTGTCCTTTTAAACTCAATCTAAAAACTTTCGAAATGCTTACCGATACGTTAAGGTATATTAATTTTGCACTAAATTCTTATGGACCCCATGATCTCAGCGTATCCCCTTATCATGCAATACACTGACTCAAGTAATGCCTTTAAACTTTCATCAACTGTGATATGTGCGAAAATAACTCAGAATGTTTAAAAATTAACAATAAGGTCGATACTTCCGTATACGCAGAGAAAGTCCAATGTTTAAACAAAATAAGAAAATAAAACAAGTTGAAGTTGTTTAGGCTTTAACCACCAGGTCGATACTTCCGTATACGCAGAGATGATCCAAAGCTTAAACGAAACACCAAAGAAAATAAAGCAGAACGTTTAGGCAATAACATCCAAGTCGATACTCACGTATACGCAGAGGATGTCCAATGCTTAAACAAAATAAAGAAATAAAACAAGTTTAAATCTTTGCAAAATGAAAACACAGAATCACAGCGACTTTTTCAGCAAGTTGTGAAAGTTCACAGACTTAACCGGTTTTATGTCTTTCGACATTCAGCAATTACTGAGTAGGTACACAATCAAGAAGGACAAAACTAAGTACTATGCTTTCAACCATGTTTCCCACTAGAACTAGGCTTTTTTTTATTTAAGTTTGTATCGTTATCGCAAATCTACTAGTCTAGCTGAGCCTATCGTCACATCCTTAGTGAGACCGTTTATCACATTTGACATTTCATTTCTTTAGCATGCTGTGATAGTCCACTGATTTACTATCATTTCCTCTTATTCACAACAAAACTCATTTTTGCTTTTTCAATGTTTTTGGCATTTTCAAATTTTCTAATTTTTTTTTTAATTTTTCTCCCCCTAAAATCAAAATATATTTCAATTTTGATTTTCAAAGGAAAATTTGAAAACAAACTATACAAGGAAAGTGACAAACTGATATCGAATCGCTTCAAATTGCCATTCACTCGGCTTAACAATCAGAACTCCCCCTGACAACAAACTATTTTCCCATTTAGATTTCAAAACACTTAAGTTTGTTTTAATCAAAATGGGTTTTCCGGAAAATTAGCTTTGTGTGTCATTTCACAAATTCGGGGTTTCATCACCTTATTTTCTTCAACCATTTGAAACATTTAAAAATTTTAGACTCTCATCAACAACAAACACTTGTAGAAAAGATAAATCAAGTACAACTTAATGTCCTTGATTAACCTTCTGTAATTCGAAATATCACAAACGTGAATTTCTCAAGAAAGATGCCGATACCTGTTCCACACTTACCAACCAGGGAACTCCGGCAAGTCAGGTTTTTCATTTCAAAAGATCTACCCAAGCCTGACCATTCTTGGGTTTGACAGTTTTTACCTCAACAGATGGCTCTTCTGGTTTTGACGAACCAGAATCATTGCCTGATTGTGGCTTGTCTGACTTTGTTGAGCCAGATTCATCGCCGACAATTTTCTTCTTCTTTTCTTTTGTCCCCAGATTTGTATTTGATGAATTCGTTTTGCTTGCCTTTTCAGTTGAGGAAAGCGATTCATCAAAACTTTTTCTCGGATTACCAGTTGTATCCGAGGACAAAATTTTCTCCAAGTATTCTCTAGCCTTCTTTCTTTTCTTCCTCAGTCTGTCTTTCTGTCCCTGTGAAAGCTTCATTTTCTGTTCGTGAACTTTAGGTTCTTGAACTTTTGGTTCTTGAACTTTCTGTTCTTTGGGCTTGACATTGACTGGTTTCTTTGCCATTTTCTGAGATTCATCCCTCGATCTTCCCTTTGATCTCATTGGGCAATCTCTGGCAATATGTCCTCTGATTTGAGATTCATAGCATCTTCTTGTTTCAAATCTCTGAGTTTGGCAGTTAACAGCAATGTGTCCCTGATAACCACATGTGTAACACACTCTGTTATCATACCTTTCCTCATTTTCATACCACACACTCAGATCAAAACATTGTTTTGCCTTGTGGTAGTCATTTCTCCTCTTGTATTCTTGACTTGGCATTTGAGCACTGTGGTCAAACCTGCACCACTTATTACCAACTTTTTTTGAGTTTTGATTTTTAAATTTTTGTGATTTTTTATTGTGATTGGATGATTGATCTGATGAGCTTTTATTTTCTTTTTGAAAATTTTTCAATTTTTTATCGTTTTGTTTCTGTTCCACATTCTTCTTTACAGGTTTTTGCGTTGAGCATTCATCTTTCTCAGTAGAATGTAAAACAGTATTTTTAAACATTTCATTTAATTTCAAAAATGTTTTTCTTTTTTCTTCTTTTTCTTTTTTATCATCAGATTTATCATCACAATCTTCAATTTTGAGTTTGTCAAAATTTGTGACATTGTCACTTATTGGAACAGAATTGATCGGTTTTGGACATACAAGATCTGGTATAGATGACGGAGTCTCAAAGCCGTTCAATTTATTTTCTAACTCTTCAATTCTATTTCTAGCACATTCAGCTTCCTTTTCAAGCTGAATGATTTTCTCAAGATGAGAATTTATTTCTTTTTGCTTTTCAATATTATTTTTACCAAAAATCAATTTTTCATTTTCTAAAATTTTTATCTGATTTTCAAAATCTTTTTCAATTTTTAATTTTTCATTATCAAAACCTGTTATTTTATTTTGAAAATCTTTTTCATTTTCTTTTAAATTTTTGACTTCCAATGTCAAACTCTCCACATCTTTCAAGAGTTTGACATTGTCTGCTTCGAATTTTTCGCATTTTGAGCACACAAGTTCATAATTTGAAGTTTCGTTTTTCTTCGATTCTTCTTTCTCTTTTTCTTTTTCTTTCTCTTCTCCGCTTCCCCACCATTTCCTTTGCCAATACTCATCTTCTTCCGCTATTTCTTTAATTATGGTCTCAAGATCAAGAGTGTTATGGTCAATGGCAATGTTTCCCATGGGGTCGAGATAACATTCTCTGTCTGGTTCCCATCTCCTCGCTCTTTTTGCTTCAGAATAGATACCAGATATTCTGATCATTTTGTTTTGAGCTATCATCTTTCTGTAACCATACTTCTGTTCTTCAGTTCTGTTGTCTTTCCAAGGAATAGGTTCAGCAGATCTTGCCATGATTTTATATTCTTGAATTACCTCGGAATCACGTGCAAACAAACAAGAAAGACCATAAGTTCAAGACTATCATTCTCATTTCTACACAACACACACACTCTCCTTCTTCATCCTCCCTCATTCTCGGCCATAACCCACTCCCACACAGCCACCATTTTTCATTCAATTCCCGTCCATTCCATACATGCTCAAAGGTGAAAGAAGGTGTATAAGGAAGCTAGGAACTCTTGGAAGTTGAAGGACCACTCACACAAGCTTTTATCCACCTCTTTTCCATCTTGTGATCATCCCTAGCCTTGAGCTAGTAGTAAGATCATCTACACCTTATTTTACACCTTCTAAAGTTGGTTAAAAGATGGTATAAGTTGTAAATCATGAAGAACACTATGAATCTTGAACATGAAACTTAAACATAAGACTAAAATCATGAGAATACATATTGTTTAAGTGTTGTTATGCTATTTGATGGTTGATTAATTGTGTTTATGATGTTAAACATCATATGATCTTGCTAGATAGTGATTAAAGACATAATCTAGCAAGATGAGAGGATGATTATGTTGTAGATCAATAGATCATCCTTGTGTAAATCATGAACTTGAAGTAAAAATTGTTTTTTCTTGTAAAATGATGATCAAAGTGAACATAAAGTCTTGTAAATCTATGATTTCAAGAATGATTTTTCAAGAAACCAAGTTAAAAATACAAGATTTATTTAAGCTTGGTTCTTAAAGGAATTAACCACATTTTTAGTGGTTAAACAAGTGTAGAAATATATATGTAATAAGAAAAACTCAAGAAGAAATATTTTTAGAAAATTTATTTACAAGTTGTAAACATCTAATTTCTTCAATAATGATGTTTTTAAATAAACAACCACACTTTAAAGGGTAACTAGGCTTACTAAACACACTAGTAAGTTACTACAATTTTTTGTAAATTTTCAAGTTCATGAAGTAGTGATTAATGCTTGATTTTGGAAAATTGGTAAGTGTTATTTGATTTATTGTTGATTGTGGGGATTTATAAAAGAATATGATATGCTTTGAAAGCATGGAAACCTCCAACTTTAAGGGAAACTATGGCAAAAATTTTCTACAAATTAAACACTTAGAAAAATATTTTTAAACAAATATTTACAAGTATACTTTAAACCATAAATTTTCATATAAAGTTTGCCATAATTTTTGTTACAAAAATTATAAATATTGGAGGTTGGTCTTTGTAAATAAAAGTGACTAAATATGTATTTAGGAAAATATATTTAGATGTCACCATGTGTGTGATTATTTGTATATTATGTGTATTAGTTATATTATTTTAGGATTTGAAATAATATAACCCACCAAAATACCACGAAATTACAATCCAAAATATTATCAAAATTCCAAGAGAATAAATATATAATTTACACCCAAAATTTTGGACAAACCAAACAAGGAATATAACTTACAAAATATTCCGGAATTTAAGTTCATAAGAATATTTTGGTAATTAGTATTTTGGACACTAAGAGAATAAAAATATGGTTTTTACAATTATTACAAAATATATCATATCTTTGACAAGGGGAAAATATACTATTTTTAGTAAGTAAAAATAGATATTTTTCTTGGAATTATTGGAAGATATATTATTTTTGGTAGAAAATATATATTTTCTTGAATAAACATGAAATACATTATTTTTGGATGAAAAATAAGTTTATATATATTTTCCAAGTTAAACTTGAAAAAATATATTATTTTTGAGACTTATATGAAATTTATAAATATTTTTGCCAATGGAAAAATTATAAATAATTTTTCTATGTAATATTTCTTAAAATATATATTTTGAGAATATATATATATATTGATGATTCTATTAGAAATATTATTCCGGAAAAAAATAATACAAAATTAACTATAAGATACTTAACAAACACAATAGAAATACGTATTCTCGTACGTATAATTAAACACCGGAATATGCCATCGATACTTGGCAAAAATATACAAGTATTAGAATACGAATATAAATACACTCATCCTTGGGAAGTTATACACGTACAAATACATAATTGTGTCAAGTTAGAATATATTATTTTAACTAATATTCCAAAAATTAAATAAATTTAATTTAAGTTAAAATAATTATTATTTTAACGAATAATTATATACTTGGAATAATATTAAGAACACAAAGAAATGTAACTCAAAGACACTAATTAATACTAAGTCAAGGCATGACCCGTCCGTCTAATAAACCGTAGTACGTTTGTAAGAAGTCGTGTGAACGAGTATCAGCTGTGAGTTACGTTGGATTGAATTGAAGAACGCAAAACTGTGAGTTCATGTCCCCCTTTTCTTTTTAACTGTTTTTGTTTTATAACTTCGGGGGTGAAGTACATGTTCCAAAATGTTTACAAACAATTACAAATGGTATGATTAGCTAAGGAATGAACTGTTAGATCATGTGAATGGGTAGGCGCACACGTAAGACCATTAATCCTCGTATAAGGAACGAGGGACATGAGTGATAGATCTATTTGGGTGTAGCGAGCCCCACCCATGAGCCCGCAGGATGGACCGTGTGGTGACTATGTCTTACAGCCGGTGGCCCGGTACAAAATCTGCTAGGTTTGAGCCTTCCTACGCCATTGCACACATGTTAATGGCCTTGCAAACCATTAATTGATCTGTTTCCATGTTTGCTTTCATACCAGGGTTTACAAATACATACTTACTTGTAAGATTACAAAGTTTATTCGAGCTCACACACTAAACACATGAACTCGCTCAACTTTTGTTGATGTTTTCAAACTACATGTATTTCAGGAAACTAAGTATGGATCTGGCGGGCGTTGAAGTTTTCAAGTCATGTCTATAATAAAAGATGTCATCCGAAGTCAAAGGGGTTTGGGTTATGTATTTTATCTTGGATAAGATACATGGTGCAAAACCTAGTTTATTAGTTTCTTTTGTGAAGTCCTTGTGGAACTTAAAACTTGTTGGTGTTGTATTCTGAACGCGAAGTCTATGTTTTGGGATTTAAAACAAGGTTGCATTTAATGTTTTTAAAACTATCTATGGATGAACATCTTGGTTTTATCATATAGTTGTTTGTTATGGTTGAATGCAATGATATTAAGCAAGTTACACATAATCACGCTTCCGCAAAAGTCAGGGTATGACAGTTTGGTATCAGAGCTTCGATTGTAGCGAACTAGGATTCCTTCTCGAGTCTAGACTACAATAATTAGGGTTCTCACGAAAATACTTTTGCAACATGTTTTCATTGCATACACAAAACGTCCAGATCCATGGAACATACATTTTTTACAAAAGGAAAGGCAAAGAAACACAATGCAAGGTCGCATTGGTGGCTTGGTCTGCATGGGGTAGACTAGGAAAGATAGAGAAAGTTTCATGAAAGATCACGTGAATACATGTCTAAGTGATGAATGTCTTGTTTGCATACTAAGTGTTAGTGGTTACTATATGTGCACATGTTATGATTGCTATGTTATAGGCATTATGTCTTCTTCAGAGAGCGGATTATCAGACGTTGATGATCCTATGGCTATCGTCTCAGATGATGAGATTGCATCAGAGCCCGAGACACTTATGTCAGACTCTGAGAGTGACCCAGACATGCTATCGGATGACGAGGACGACTTCCAGCCGTTCGCGCTACCAGACTTTGGCGATGATTTACCCCTTGCTGATGGTTTCCCTGACGAGGATCCTTTTGTCATTCCTGTTCCAGTCCATGATCACCTCATCATTGGTCACCCCGATGGCGAGCACATCGTGGCTCCGATCCTCGATGTCGTACCTCTTGTGGTCATTCCTCCCGAGGCTTGGCCTATCGATGACTGTTCGAGGATGATGTCGATTTGTTTGTAGGTGGTCTTCCAGTTGACACCCAGGGTGATGGGGAGATAGATGAGGATGTTGTAGTTGTCCCACCTCCTGCTGTTCCTGTCATTGAGATATCTTCTGATTCCAGATTGCACTCGGTTTCAGACTCCTTTGAGTCTGTGACATCTTCAGCTTTACAGACAGCCGGATTGCAGCTTTTTGCTACTGACTCAGACGACGACACCGCTATGTCTGCCGCACTATCACCTGCTCGAGATCCCACACCTCCATACGATCCAGAGCCTGCTCCTAAGCTAGTTCCTGTTCCTTTTTGGCCAGCCTGATTTGAGCCGATTCCTGATCCTGACCATGTTCCGTTTGAATTACCAGATATTGCACTCCCTATTCCCGACCCAGTACCTGCACCTGTTGATCTTCCTTTTGCCGAGCCATTTATTCCTCCACCCGCACCCGCTGATGTTGCTCCTCTCCCTCATGTAGAGTCTGATGCCCATCGCACTGATTTGCCGATTGTTTTCCTTCAGGACATCCTTGCACCCCGTCCAGGGGAAGGCACTTCAGGTCAGCACCTACGTGACGATCCTATTGCTTCAGCAGCTTTTCCACAGATCCCTTAGGCTACACTGTTTGCTCCCTTCATTTCTTCACCGCTGGACAAGCCATTCTGATGGTTCCTACCATACACTATGCTGATTTCAGACCCCTATCATCCCTCACATTATGGAGGCTACACACGTGATGAGTTGCTCCTGCCACTTCAGCTACAGTTTGAGGTTTTGAGTCGTAGAGTTTTGGAGCTTGAGCTGACACCACGTCCTCCACCCTGTCCCTGTCAGTATACTTTTGTTCCTCCACATTCATCACTTTCTCCTTTTGCACTCTCACCTGCTGCTTTTACGACTTCTCCAGGTTTTGATGCTAGATTCCTTACTATCGAGTAGCAGAACAGTTACTTACTTCACCGTGTATACGAGCTCGAGGAGGAGCTCACACATGTTCGCAGTTTGCTTTTCTTCCCTTCTCCACCTCCGCCATCAGTATAGTAGGTTTTTAGTCTTATGAAGATACATTACCTTTGGTGAGAGCACTACTATTGAGTCGAGATTGTGAAGACTTTTGAAGACCCCTTTTTGACTATGTGATTTTTGTATATTGACAGACTTATTGGAGAAGGGTAGTGTGACCCTATGTCCCTCTTGATGTGATACACTTTGTAAACAATGTAACTGTGGTCGGTAATTAATGAAAGCTCAACTGTCATGTTCTCACTAAACCCTTTGTTGATTTACCTGATTGCTATGATTATGTTGTTGCATAATTGCTTGCTATGATGAATGCTTATATATACGCATACATACGACCTTTAGACGACTATTTACTTACTTGACGAATAAGACCTGACCTATCCGACCTTCTTCTTAGAAGATTTTGCCTCGAAGGAACATCGATACCAACAACCCTCTACCGACGAGAGAGGCGAAATTACAAGAGCGCATCTCACAGGCCATCGCACATCGCGAGGCCCTTTGCTCCAAACACAGCGAAGGTACCTCAGGAAATAACCCTCACAACGGTAATGTTTAGTCACTTAAGACACATTACAAAACGTTTGGACATTTCCAAGTGTGCTTTGCTAATGCCTTATGTCAATGATGTTGCTTATGTAGCATGCTGCACCTACAAGCAGTTCTTGGGCTGCAAGCCCCTGCATTTCGATGGCACTGGGGGTGCCGTAGCTTTTGTGCCTTGGGTTGAAAAGACGGATTCTGTTTTGTGATTGAGCAAATGTACTCTAGAGCAACAAGTCACGTACATATCTGGACTGTTTCTAGATGGAGCTCTGTCATGGTGGAACCTTCAGGTTCAGTCGTTGGGTGAGGCTGGTGCATATACTTTGACATAGAATGAGCTGGAAGAGCTGATGCGTAAGAAGTATTATTCGAGAGCAGAAATCCAGAAGTTGGAAACTGAATTTTGGAACTTGAAAATGGAAGGTCCAAAGATAGCTGATTATGTGCAGAGATTTCATGATTTGTCTAGGGTGGTTCCTTATTTGGTGGAGCCAGAGTTTAAGAGGATCGAACGCTTCATCTGGGGATTGGCGCCTCAGATTCTAAGCTTGGTGACAGCATCTAAACCTCCAACGATTACCGATGCTATTGACTTAAGTGTGGCGCTCACTGAAGAAGCAGTTAGGTTGGGAAAATTCTCAATCTCTGAGGAGAAAAAGGAGACTCATGTGGAGTCATATGGGGAGAACAAGAGGTAGTTTACCCATTTCAAGAAGGGTACTCGGGCGAATAACATCAACAATCCCAAAAAGGAAAAAGGGTACACGGGTATCCTACCTAAGTGCAACAATTGTCGACGTCATCATACCGGGCGATGTAGATATGGAAAATGTGATAACTGTGGCAAAGTGGGGCATGTCAAGGAGACGTGTTGGCATAGTACTGAACGTGGAAATGGAGGTCAAAATGGTAGCGGAAATCACGGGGGAAACAACGACAACAACAACTATCAAGGCGGAAATGGTGATGATCAAGGACGTGGTCAAGGGTGTTTTAACTGCGGTGATGTGGGGAATTTCAGGAAGTATTGCCCTAACAACAAACAGGCACAAGAAAGAGTGTTTAACATCGGAGCTAGGGAAGCACGCCAGGATCCAAACACAGTTACTGGTATGTTCCCTATTAGTCAACATTATGCATCTGTGCTGTTTGATACTGGTGCCGATTTTAGCTTCATATCTCTAGAGTTTAAGGATATCCTTGGTTTAGTAGCAAGTAAGTTAGATATCCCATACTCGATAGAACTAGCTAATAGGAGGCTAGTAGAAGCCAACGAAGTGATTAGAGGCTGTGTTATAGAGCTTGGAGAGCGTGAGTTTTCGATAGATCTTCTGCCAGTTGATTTGGGGAGCTTCGACGTCGTAGTTGGGATGGATTGATTGTCAAGTAATCGTGCAAAGATTGTATGCCATGAGAAGACTATCCGCGCCCCGATGGCGAACGGAGAGATGATCGTGATTCATGGGGAGAAGCATGACACGCCTCTACGGATTATCAATTGTTTGAAGGCACGAAAGTTTTTGCGTAAATGATGTGTTGCCTTCTTAGCTCATGTAGTGGACAAAGAAGCCGAAGAACCAAAGCTCGAAGATATCCCTATGGTAAGGGAATATCCTGAAGTCTTCCCCAAAGACTTGCCAGGATTACCTCCTCAACGACAAGTCGAGTTCCGCATTGACATGGTTCCAGGCGCCGCGCCTGTAGCCAAGGGACCTTATTGACTTGCGCCTTCAGAGATGCAAGTGTTGTCAACGCAGCTTCAGGAGTAGCTAGATAAGGGATTTATAAGGCCAAGCTTCTTGCCTTGGGGAGCTCCAGTTCTGTTTGTCAAGAAGAGGACGATAGTTTCCGTATGTGCATTGACTACCGAGAGCTGAACAAGTTAACCATCAAGAATCGGTATCCCTTGCCGAGGATTGATGATTTATTCGACCAACTTCAGGAATCAAGCTACTATTCCAAGATCGATCTTCGATCAGGTTATCGCCAGTTGTGGATTCAGGAAGAAAGCATACTGAAGAACAGTGAGCCAATAATTTGTTTTAAACATACGCTAATATTGTGATTTATACATGGTAAGCAAAACAGTTATACACAGAATACAAAACTTTGAGACTCTAGGAGACATGTACTTAGGACCTTCGGGAACTTATGTCAAAGCTCATTAAAGGTTATCACTTAGGAACCACGTCCGTTAACTCGAGCGAACACCATTATTTTGTCATATATGCTATTCTAGTTAACCGAACAGGTGAAGTACTCGAAATTCTTATATTGAAATTTCCACTTTCGCATCTAGCAAGTAGATTTTTACATCTCTACTCCTCTTAATGGTAGTTGCATCACGATAATTTTCTTCATTAAAGCAAACACTCCTTTGTTTCGGTACTTGATCATTTCATATGATACACATGCAATCGTTTGTAACGCATGTGGCTTCCCTTCTAATGATCGCTTTCATCAAAGTTACCAATATCATTTCGCTATATTCAGTTATTGCCTTGTGCCTCGGATAATCAGCATTATTGTAAGTATCGACTCCTTGATATTGAGTCAACAAAAATCTTCATGAAATTCCTTTTCCTTCGAGTTACATACATGGTTCATCTTTGTAACATTGCCGAAACTTCCTGGTCGATACATGTAATTATTGTCGGATTGCGCTGAAACCAAGTTCAATTGCTTGAATTTGTCCATTTTGCATATTCAATTCAAGACACCATATGATGTATTGAAAGCATCATATTCAAATTCCTTTTAGCAAGTGTTTCTTTTGTTCCGAGTCATAGTAGACTTGTTCGGTGTGCGACTTCCTTATATCGTTTGTTGGTTTTGTCACCTTGTGGTGATGCTTTCACTAAATTGAAGCTTGCGCTAATCTCGTTTACGCATCTCATACACGGATTTAATTGTTTATTTATTGATTGGCTCTAAATCCGCTCTGTTTTATCATGATTAAAGCAGTCTTAACACAATCGTGTGTTAGGACAATGGTACATAAATTCATTTTATATCCCAGTGTACCTCCTAACGGTTCTTGTTAGGAAACTTTATTTGTAAGTATTAAAGAAAATCAGATTCAACTGGATCTATGAAGAAGATAACAGTCCTGAAGATCACAAGAAGAAGAAGAAGATCATATAGGACAACTGAAAGCTGCAACATCTACTTCAAAGAATCACAAGTTGATCAAGAGCCGAAGAAGATTATTAGAGAATGTCATTTCTGATGGATCTGATGATATTTCTGATGAAATATCATCAGTTTCTGACGATTCTGATCATCAGATTTTCTGATGATTTGTTCACCAGAATTTCTAATGAAGTGGTTTATCAGAAATTTTGATGAATACCCCACTTATCTAAAAATCAGCACTATCCTGCCACAATAACCGAAGAAACTTGACATTATTGGATATCATGATTACAAAGGCAACTTGAACGTTGGATTCAATGAATATCTCAAATTGCTACTTTATGCAGGACTTATTTCATGAATAAACAAATGTTTATTCATGAACCCAGCCTTCTATAAATAGAAGGCTCACCAAGCAGAAGACAATTGAGTTAAGCTAAGCATTCATACATACTACAAAACTCCATTGCCCTCTCACCCACAGAATTCAAGATTCATTTGTATTAGATAACAATCTTACAATCACCTTGTAAACTATTTTGTTTCAAAGTGACATAAACTTGATAATTCTGTAGGTCTTGTTTCTTGAAAGTCTGATTTCCATTTCCGCACATCTTTTTCACATCTACTGAAATCACTTGCCATATTACGTGAAAAGAAGTTTTTAAGCCCAAACTGGGACCAACAATTGGTATCAGAGCTGATTGAATAAACTATTTTCAAACGATCAATCGCTCATCTTCTTTTCTCTAAATATGGCCAGCTTTCAATCCTGGAATAGTGCTTTTAACATTGGTTCTATGTCTAAACCTCCGACTCTGATCAGAGAGGAATATCCCCAATGGAAAATCAGGATGGTCAATTTCCTCAATGGTCATGACCGAGCTCTGTTTCAATCCATTGAAAGGGGTCCACATACACCAATGACTGAAATACCAGCTATTCCAGCAACTGACCAATCACCTGCAATCCCTGCCTCCCGTGCTCCCAAAAGTGAAATAAACTGGAGCGCGGAAGACATGGAACTGGTGGCTGGGGATGAAAGGGCAAAGTCACTTTTAATAATGGCCATCCCCAATGACATATTTTCACAAGTTGATGCATGTGCATCAGCTAAGGAAATATGGGATCAGTTGGAAAATCTTCGTGAATGAGGAGAAAGGATGAGGAGAAATAAGAGAACAAACAATGTTTCCTCATATGAGAGGTTCAAAAGTTTACCAAATGAAAGATTAAATGATGCATATCAAAGATTTACAAAACTTATACAGCATCTTAATCCCCAGAGAGGAAGAAATATTTGAAGAAGCCATTCAAAGAGGGGGATCTTTAGCTCTTATCTCAAACTCACAAAGAACACCACCTACCAATGATCCACAACCATCAAACAGCCAAAATCTTGAAATTTCTGATACATCATCAGATTTTTCAGCTTTTGCTGAAGCAATAGCACTACTCACCAAAACATTTGAGCAGAGGTTGAGGGGAGGAGGCCAGAGATACCAGAGAAGTGACAGAGGGAGGATGGATGGAAGATCTAAGGAAGAAGGTAGATCTAAGGATAAAGGGAAGGCTGAAGTTGTGTGTTACAAGTGCAAGCAAAGAGGTCACTATGCATCAGAATGCAAGACCAAGAAGCTAAAAGATGTTGCTTACTATGAGAAGAAGCTAAGAAGCAGCAGCAAGTCAGTCTAAGTACAGGGACAGATACATGGCTTTCTGATGATTCTTCTGATGATGAAGAAGAAGAAATGGCTAACTTCTGCCTCGTGGCACTTTCTGATAACATACCAGAAACTTCAGGACAACAGGTAAATTTAGACAATCTTGATCTTGAACACAAGCTAAACAAGCTCATGTCAGATTTTCTAAATCTGCAAGATAAGCAGAAATTAGATAGTAAAAAATCTGATGAGTTGCAAAGGACCATGAATAAAATCATTCTTGAAAACCAATTACTAATAGAAGAAAGTTTAGATCAAAGAGCTAAAATTGAGTTCTATGAAAATGAAAGAAAAGATCTTTACAAGAAAATAAATGATAAAGAAATTAATGTAAGAGGTTTTCAACAAGCCAAAGAATTCATAAACTTCATTGAGTCCACACCAAAGAACAAAGGAGAGGGTTTAGGATATGTGAAAACAACAGAGAGTAAACCCATTGTCTTTGTAAAAGAAACCCACCAGATTTCTGATAAGTTTTCATCAGAATCTGATTCTGAATCTTGCAAGTCAACCTGTTCTGAATACTCTTTTGAAAAACCCAACTTCAAACCAAAAAGAAGTGAATGCAAACAAGAATCTTTAAGGAATCCAGAAGCAGTTCACTCATCTTTTCAAAATTACCCACTCATTACATCACAAGAAAGAATATCAGAAAATTCTGATAAATCTTGTATGTGTGTGACATACTGAAGCTTGTTCAACACCATCTCCAAAAGAAAAATGTAAAATCTGTTTATGGCTCAGCATATAACAGAATTTCTGATGAAAGGCCAACAAGAGAAAATAATTTGTTTTTAATCTCATCAGAAAGAGTACCCCAAGCAAGCCTGGGTACCAAAAACCCTCTAATCATTCCATTTCAGGACCATCATGTGCAACAGATCTGGTACTGCGATTCAGGAAGCTCCAACCACATGACTAGGGACAAGAGCTTACTCAGCAATTTTGTTTCAAAGCTGGGTAAAATGGTAAATTTTGGAAATGGAGTGAAAGGGAGGATCATGGGATATGGATGCATAAGGTATGGATGCTTGACCATAGAGAAAGTAGCCTATGTTGAAGGCATAAAGTATAATCTGCTTAGCTGTGGTCAATTCTGCGACAAAGGTTTTCAGGTAACCTTTTTACCCGAAAAATGCTTGCTAATAGGTATGGATGATAATAAAATTTATTTAAGTGGAAAAAGAATAAGACAATCAATATACTATTTTGATTTCAAAGAAGAAAATGAACATCCAGAATTATGTTTATTTTCAAAAATCAACAAGGGAAGTAGTTGGTTGTGGCATAAGAGGTTAGCCCACTTAAATTTCAAAAACCTAAGCAAATTAGCAAGCAAGGGTCTGGTAAAAGGATTACCTTTTATATCCTCAAAGAAGGATAAAATTTGTGAAGCTTGCGAGATGGGAAAATAAAAAAGAAGCTCACACAAATCAATTTCTGAGTCCTCTATCACACAAAATTTGGAACTTTTACACATGGATTTGTGTGGACCCATAAGTACAGAAAGTTTTTCTGGAAAGAAATATATACTAGTAATAGTAGATGATTTTTCCAAATACCCATGGGTCGAATTTTTAAGGAAGAAAAGTGAAACTCCTGATCTGATCATTAATTTTATCAAGAAAATTGAAAATCTATTAAAACTAACAGTCAGAAGGATCAGATCAGACAATAGGACAGAGTTTAAGAATTCAAAAATTGAGAGCTTTCTTGTAAGTAAAGGAATCTCTCATGATTTTTCTGCTCCCAGAACACCTCAACAGAATGGGGTAGTTGAAAGAAAAAAATAGAACCTTAGTAGAAGCTGCCAGAACAATGCTTGCTTATGCTACAGTGCCCACTCATTTCTGGGCAGAAGCAATAGCAAATGCCTGTTTTACCCAAAACAGAACCCTAATCAACAAAAGGTTAAACAAAACACCTTACAACATTATCAATGGAAGGATTCCAAGTGTAAAGTTTTTACATACATTTGGTTGTAGATGTTTTGTTTTCAATGATTTTGAAAGCCTTGAAAATTTTGACAGAAAAGCAGAAAAAGGTATTTTTCTTGGTTATTCTTTGTCCTCAAAAGCTTATAGAATTTTTATTCTTAACACTAGGACAATCAGAGAAAGTCTGTATGTTTCATTTGATGACTCATCAGAAACAGAGGTTTCTGATGAATACATGAAAGAAATAAATTTTTCTGACAAACAAGAAAATTATGAACATCTCTTTGAAATGATAACAGAAGATTTCTTAGAACATAATAAATCTTTCAAAAACAAATCAATAGATATTTCATGTACTAACCCTGCAAAACAAGTAAGTAGTACATCAGAAAATCAAAATTCTGATACACTACACACAACTGAGGCAACTGTTTAGGGGGAAACTTCAAATCCATCAGAACCAACAACTTTTCACAACAAGTTAAGATGGATCAAAGGACATGTTCATTCTGACATCATTGGCAATCCAGCAGATGGTGTGAGAACAAGATCTGCAACTGCACATGAGTGTGCATTTGCTGGGTTCTTAAGCAAGATAGAACCCAAGTCTGTCAAAGAAGCTCTGAATGGCTCAGACTGGATTCAAGCTATGCAAGAAGAGCTTGATCAGTTTGAAAAGAGCAAGGTATGGGATATGGTACCCAAGCCAAATGACAAATCTGTCATAGGCTCAAAATGGGTATTCAGGAATAAATTTGATGAAAATGGCATAATCACAAGAAACAAAGCAAGGTTAGTGGTCAAAGGTTATTGTCAACAAGAAGGCATTGATTATGATGAAACTTTTGCACCAGTAGCTAGATTAGAAGCTGTAAGAATTTTTCTTGCTTATGCTTCATCCAAAGATTTCAAAGTTTATTAAATCGATGTAAAATCAGCTTTCCTGAATTGTAAAATTGAGGAAGAAGTTTATGTGCAGCAACCAGAAGGCTTTGTTGATCCAAAATTTCAAAATCATGTTTACAGATTAAACAAAGCCTTGTATGGTTTGAAGCAAGCTCCTAGAGCCTAGTATGAAACACTATCGAACTTCTTACTCAATTCTGGGTTTACTAAAGGTACTATTGACACAACACTTTTCCTCAAAACACACAAAGGTCATACTTTGTTGGTCCAGATATATGTTGATGACATTATATTTGGATCAACAAATGAAAAATTCTGTAAAAAGTTTCAAAAGTTAATGACCAGCCACTTTGAAATGAGTATGATGGGTGAGTTAACCTTTTTCTTGGGTTTAAAAGTAAAACAAAGAATTGATGGAATATTTTTTAGTCAATCAAAATATGTGAAAACAATTCTACAAAAATACTCGCTTGAAAATTGCTTTATTTGAAAAACTCCCATGGCAACAGGGAACAAATTAGATTCTGATAAAGATGGAATAAGTGTGGATATTAAAACCTATAGGGGGATGATAGGACCATTGCTATATTTAACTGCAAGCAGACCAGATATTATGTTTGCAACATGATTTCTGGCCACATATCAATGTGATCCTAAAGAATCCCACCTAAAAGCTGTAAAAAGGGTTTTCAAATATCTAAAAGGCACATCAGAACTTGGTCTCTGGTATCCTAAGGATACAAACCTTGAACTAATTGCATATACAGATGCAAATTATGCAGGATGCAAGATTGACAGAAAAAGCACATCTTGTGCTTGTCAGATCTTGGGAGAAAAATTGGTTTGTTGGGCAAGCAAGAAACAAAACTGTGTTGCCACATCAACAGTAGAATCAGAATATGTAGCAGCAGCAAGTTGCTGTTCACAAGTGTTGTGGATGCAAACTCAACTAAGAGATTATGGAGTAAATCTGACAAAAATACCAATCCTATGTGATTCAAAGAGTGCAATTGCAATAACAGAAAATCCAGTTCATCACTTAAGAACCAAACACATAGATGTCAGATATCACTTCATAAAAGATCATGTGGAGAAAGGTAACATAGAAATGTATTTTGTTCCAACTGAAAACCAAATTGCTGATATCTTTACAAAACCTCTTGATGCAAAGAGACACAATTTTTTTATCAGCAAACTTGGCATGGTTAATATAAAAGATGAAGATGTTTCAGAAAACAAAAGGAGACAAATTGAAAACCAAATTGATGAACATCAAAATTCTAATAATCAAAGAACAATTCAACAGGTTTCTGACAAAGAAATCCATCAATCTGGTGGAACATCAGAAGATCTAATAAATCATCAACGAACAATGATTTATCAAAAAATCTGAAGAAATATCAGAAATCTGATGAAATCATCAGAAATTCTGATATAACATCAGAAACTTTGTTGAAACATCAGAATGATCACTGATCATCAAATACTTCCATCCTCATGCATATCACACATATGGATAAATTCATAACTGTATAGAGTCTGTTTTTTGTATTTTTTTCTGTCTTTTATTTAATTTAAAAAAAATAAAAAGGGGGAAACTAACATGCATTAAGATAAAATTCAATATAGCAGAGAAAATCAACCGTCACAAGAAAATTTTTGCAGAAAATTGAATTATTCTTACACTACCAATGCATGCAACGTCATTTTTTTTCATAAGAAGTTTAAGAGACACATAGGCACTAAAATGATTAGGAGCTATGAAAGTAGCCGCCTAGCTATTCAATGCTTACTCACACATGGGGCTTAGTAGACTGTCATATTCAATGCAACAGATATCGTCTTAATTGAAGAGATGAAAATGAAAATATTTGGATGTTAATAACATTTTTGAGGCAACTATCACTTTCATCTATAAATATTAACAACCTGAAAAAGACTTTCTTCACATCAAACAAATCTTCTCTTCAAAAGCTCTTCATCAGAAATTTCTTATTTTAGAATGGGTCGCCCAAAAATGATGAAAGTAACACAATTCCCTCTCCCTCTTCCCAGACATCATAATCTTAGACTTAGGTCTAACTTGGAAGGACCTGCATGGGAGAACTGCAGGTATGTGTATAACATGATCATGCAAAGTCCTTTGGGCTTTGTTGTATCTACACATGTCACTATCCATCCAGAACTTCTTCAAGAATTCTGGTGGAATTCTGAAATCGTCTTCAGTGGCACTTCCATGTGGATAGAGAGCAAGGTTATGGGGGTCAAGATCACCCTAAAGGAGGAAACACTTAGAGATTTCCTTCGGTTGGGTGTTTATCAAGAAACACCTTCCTGGATAAGGCAGATGTGCAACTGACCTTGACAGAAATGGGCTATCATACAAACAATGTGTCAAGGCAAGTTAGCAAATCTGGTTTTTTACCACCTTTCAAGTATTTGGTGACACAGCTCAGTGTCTGCTTCTCTAAGAAGATTGGACACTTCAACGAGCTGTCCCATAGGATGATGGAAGTGATTCATGCAGTTATATAGGAAAAACCTTACAACTTTTCTAAGTTTCTCATGAGAGACCTAGAAGCAAACATTCACGACTGTCAACCTTTTCTGATCTACCCTCGATTCATAACCAAGGTGATTACCAGTCAGCTGGACTTCGGAGGAGTAAGAAGCTGGTATCGAAGGGCTAAGCTGGCACTTCAAGAGAACATAAACGATCCCACCCTGGTCCCATCAACGAATAACACCAGACGAATAACCAGTCTCTGGTTGTATGTGAAGTGCATGTACAATGTGCTCAAGGAGGAGGAGTAGTTGTTTGCTTTTTTTATATGTTTTTTTGTGTGTTTAATGATATTCTCTTATCTTTATATATTTAGTTTGCTTTACTTTTTCTTTTATCTTAAAAAAAAACAAAAACATGACAATAGATTTAGGGGGAACTAAAACAGTATATCTGATAAAAACAAGGAAAATCTGGTGAAATACAAATGAAATCTGATTGATTTAGTGAAACTCAGAAAATCTGATGATCAATCAGAAAATCTGATAATTTTTCAGAAAACCCAATAATTCATCAGAATCTGTTCATACATCAGAAAATTATCAAAATCACCAGAAAATCTGATAATATATCAGAAAATTAATTTTTTTATCAGAAAAGTCTCTTGACAACTAGGAAGTCTGACAAATCAACAGAAAGAAACATCAGGAAACATTGCCTTAAACCAGATTCAAAGAAACTTATAACCAAATATTTTTTTTTTTAAATAAGTTTCTTTCAAAATATTTTTTCTGAGGATTGGAACAAGCTATATAACAAAATCTTCCTGAACATCAGAACAAAGTGGAGTTCAGAATTGCAATGTAAGTAAAAATCTTTAAACTCTACTTATTCCCTCTCATCTAAAAAAAATGCTGATTCAATCTCAATATATGAATTAAATACATTCTGATGATATATGAATCCAACTCACAATGTTTTATTCAAAGATTTTCTGATATATATCATCAAAAGGAAAACTTGGGAAGATACACAATCTCAGAAAAGGTTTCTATTGGACCTTTTTGAAACAAAAGGAGTCCCACATGAAGAAAAGGTGCAAGTTGGACATTAGTGTTTATCTGCTAAATCCTTGGAATCTCTGATTTTTATTAAAAGATTTATATTAAATTAGAGATAACCCAAAGATTTTTCAAAAACGGTTGTTTCCTAAACGGATTAAAACACTCAAAGATCTCTGTCTCGATACACTATAAATACCTCTTTCAAAAACAGAGACTTCCATCTTCAACCTTCAAACTCAAAACCATAAAAACCCTTTTCCGAAACAAAAACCCCAATTCTCAATGGCTGCTATCAACATCAATATGCCACCAGTTGGACACACTGTTCCTTTCATCACCGAAGCTGAATTTCTTCCATTAAAGAGCAACAATGAAGCAATGAATGACAATATCGAAGAATATGATATAAAGTGTCAAATCCTAATTGAATTTCTAATCAGAAGCCCGATAGCTCAAGCTCTCACAAAGACCAGAGAGGTACCAGAAAAACTCTTACAACAAGTTGTAAAAACTCTCAAAGTCTCAAATCAGATTGAGCTAACAACACATGTGTGGGGAGATATTTTCATTACAATCGCATCGGAGAAGATAAGGGAATGTTTAGAACTACCCTTAAACCAAAGAAGCACCAGATGCTATAATGGTTTACAAGACAAAGATTTCAAAAATCAATGAATTCAAGAGGAACAAACTAACTGCCTTCTGGCAAGTGTTAATGGAAATTCTGAACAACTGTTTATCATCAAAAATTGGAGGTACAGATCAGATAAATATGAATATTCTAACAATCATGTTCAGTCTCATTAATGGGTTGAACATTGATTTTGGAACAGAGATATTTAATCTGATCAGAAGATCAATTCTGACTCACACTGGAAGGATAGATTCACATCTACCTTTTCCAAGATTTATGTCAATCATAATTTCTGATACATTTTCTAAAAGGAACCTAGATATTCCAGGATCAGAAAATATGTGGAGTATAGAAATTATGAGACCTTGGACTGCTGTAGGGTCTTGGAAGTCAGATTATGATGTGCCTGTTCTGTCAGAAAGAATGATGTATCTGATACCAGAAGATTCACCATACAGAGCAGAATACCTGAAGATGTTAAGCAAAAAGCCAGAAAACAAAGTGGTTTTTGAAAGTGTGTCCACCTGAAGATGTTAAGCAAAAAGCCAGAAAACAAAGAGGTTTTTGAAAGTGTGTCCCCCATGGAGCATGATGCACAAGAGTAAAGCACTCCAAGAATGGAGCAGCAGGATGAACTAGATCCTCATCCAGCTGATGAAGATGTGAACATGAGTCCTGTGGCAGAAGAACATCATGCTGAAATCTCACACATGGGAGAAACAGGTGCACAACAATCTAAACTTGATATTATTCATATTCTGAAAGTGATTCTGAAGATTCAATTCAAGGAAATTATGAAATTTCAAAAATGGGCACTGTTTCTGTAAGACAGAGTGAGATTGGAACCAAAGACCTATTTTCTGAATCAGATTCTGAGGAGGAAAATGAGGTGGCAACAGGTGGAGATCAGTCTACTGATCAAGGAAACCTGGATGAGAAAACTAAGAGTTTCTCAACAACTCATGGAGAACCTAAAAAGGTTTAAGGATATGAGGAAAACCAGAACTTGAATGTGTTTCAATTTTCTGGTGAGGGTATAGAGAATATGGAATATTTCAATCCTCTTACCCTCAGAACCACAGAAAATGTGTTTTCTGATGGTGTTAGAGGTGGATCATCTGTTGTTCCTCCTATTTACCAAGGACATCAATCTATGTCCACTGAACAACTTCACAAAGAACTTGAAGACACAACTGCTGTTTGTACTGAGAAAACAATCACAGAAAGAAAACTTGATCTGATACTGGAAGAAATCAGAAATCAAAAATCAGATATCAAAGTTTTATCAGAAACTGTCAAAGCTGTGTAGAAGCAAACAGAAGACAACACTACAGCCCTCAACAAACTACAAGAGTCATCAGAAAACAGAGAGAGCTCATCAGAATTCAAGAAAGCTCTCAAAGAACTGCAAGATATCAAGAAACAGATGGCTAAGGTTGCAACTGTAGGAGAAAACTTAAGTTCAGGAAGAATTCTTGAAGAAATACAGTTCCTCAGATCCAACAACAGCAGCATGGCTGAGGCTTTTGAGAAGCTGATAGTGGAATTGACTGCACATATGATATTCACCAATTTACACATATTTTAGTCCCCTATTTTATCCCCATTTTATGCGTTTTTGGCCGTAAAACCGTTAATCGGATATTTAATCAGGTATACTTTTGTTTACATGCCTAAAACAGCATGCCAAACAAGATGATAGTGAAAACGAGGACTTTCCGGATGAAACGACAAAGCTGCGAACATTCTGTGAAGATTCTGACCTGGGCGTTTGGCACGGCCGTGCAATGAGTGGCACGACCGTGCGGATCCGACAACATAGCCCAGCCCGGCAGTGCACGCCAGTGCGATCCGGAGTGCAAGCCAATCCCGGAGTTGAACGATCGTGCGGACGGTTGCACCTCGTGCAGATCCGATGACTAGCACCAACCCAGAAAGGCACTGCCCTTTCAGATGTCCATGCCACCCTTACCCGGAGATGCACGATCGTGCCACCAACGGAACGGTCGTGCGAGATCAAAGATTGGTCAAGATCTGATGATGTCATGCGGTATGGTAAACAGTAACTCCAATGATTCAAAAAGTGAACGGTCGTGCACTTTATTGGCACGACCGTGCGATCGCAAAATGTTATAAAAAACATGCAGAAACATTCTGTTCGTAACTCTGGACATTTTGGGAGCTCTTCAGGCGATTTTCAGGCTTCGGAGGCATTAGCTTTCACCCGGATTCAAGCCACATTGTGCCGATTAGCTCCGTTATCATCCGGATTCTTAATCTAGTGCTTATTTATGGTTTGATTCTCTATTCTTTCCATAATTTTGTTAATGTTTCAAGCATTTAGATTAATGTTTTATGTATTATTGTAGCCTTTGGGCAAAAACACTACAATCCCTTGCTTAATTATAATCGTTAGTATGTTAATTTTGTTTGTAAAGACACTTGGAAGTATTTTCTATGTTAATCTTTGATGATTAGTTTGCAACCTTGCTTATTGATATTGATTTCTTGATTATAAGTAATTATGTTGGATGATTAGTATATGGTTAGTTGAGATAGTTGAAAGATGAAGCTTAATTAATCATGTATTAGTAGACTTTGAACATGCTTAACTTGTTTAAAATGTGTGCACCATGATACTAGAAATGGTTAGTGGTTTAATAAGAGGTAATTATTGTTAATCAAGAAAGCTTTCTGTCACGTAAGGACCTTAACGGGTTAAATGGTGTTGTTATGAATTCTTGCCATGAATTGTTAGCTTAGTTAGTAGTTTAGGCCAAAATTGCTATCTTGGTGAATTTATGTGCTAAATTTGTAAAATGAGCTCGGTTGTGATTTAATCTAGTTTATGCTTGTCTCGGTTGTTGCATTGTGTTTATCGGTGTCACTTTCCTTGATTAAGTGAGGTTAGAAAACTCCTAACGGATGACTAACTTATTTTTAGGGGATTTTCATAGACATTTATCCATCGCACGTTAAAGAACAATTTTAGGTGGTTAAAGTGTGTTTATCGTTTTAGCTTTCCAAATGATTGTCATGTTAGGATTCCCGGAAGGGATACTAATTGTCTTGAAAATGAAGAATTGACCAAATGTTTCTAGTGGCAAAACCGACTTAGTTTGCATGCTGTGGTTGTGTATAAAGCAAGGCTATTTATCTATTTTCTTATTTGGAGTCTATTTTGTTTTTTTAAATATTTGTTTATGCTTATTTTAGTTTTTATAAAATCAAACAACTTATCTTTCTTCCGTTAATTTAATGATAAAGGTCTAGTATTATTCCTTCGCCCACTTCCTTGGATCGATACTTGGTTCTTACCGATGCTTTACTACATATATGACGGGGTACACTTGCCTCTTTCGTGTGTGTTTTGATGTTGAAGTATAAATCACTTTTATAAATTTAAAACCGAATCTTGTGTAATTTCATTATAAAAAAATGTATATACGCGCACACGTCAAGTTTTTGGCGCCATTGTCGGGGAGCCGGCGAGCTTTAGGAACGACCCGAGTCATTAGTTTATCGGTGTATATACTTGTGAATATTTGTGAATATTTTCTTGATTATTTATTTGTTAATATTTCTTGCTTTTAATTCAATTTATTCATTTTCATGATTATTTTTGTACTCTTGTAAATTTTTATTACATTTATTTATTCGAATTCGAACTCATTATTCATTTATTCTTTGAGTTTTCGGGTCCGAAAAATCATTTTTACACTAGCCGTTTCGATTATTTTTATTGGTTTAATTTTTATAAAATTTCGGGCCCATTTTCGGATTTTTTATAGAATTTTCAGCACATTTAAAATAATATTCTGTTTCTTTTCAGCAAAAAAAAAAACAACATTATTATAATAATAAAATATTCATTGTGTCAATTTTTCGTTTGCAGGTTGATGTCCTCAACCCCTGCTCCCGATCCCGTTGAGCCGTCAGACGAGCCCGAGCGTGATCTGAGGAGGCGTATTCGTGATAGATCCCGCGCGGTAGCGTTGCTACTCGCAGCTGGTGAGCCGGAGCAGGTGGTACCCGCTGAAGCCGAGGGCTCAGGGGCAGCAGGAAACGCAATCATGGCGGACGACGAGCGACCTTTGAATGAATCGAATCAGCCCGGAGGGGCAGGCCTGGAGCCGAGTATCCTGCAACCTACTATAGATGCACCTACTTTTGAAATTAAATCTAGTATTATTAATATGGTGCAGAATTCGGTGCAGTTTGACGGGCGTGAGCATGAGGATCCCGGGAGACATATCGCTGCTTTTCTCGCTGTTTGTTCGATGTTTAGGATTAGAGGTGTTTTGGAGGATGCCGTTCGGTTGAGGTTGTTTCCATTCTCACTGCGTGACAAAGCTAGAGCTTGACTTATGTCACTTCCAGCTGGGTCCATCAGGACCTGGAATGAGTTGGCGGAGCTGTTTATACAAAAATATTTTCCACCTGAGAAAACAACCAAGCTACGGAACTGGATTGTGACCTTTCACCAAGATGAGGGAGAGTCGTTGCACGCGGCCTAGGAGAGATTTTAAAGTTTCGTTGATTGATGTTCCACATCATGGCTTCTCCAAGAGACAACGGTCTTGACGTTCTATCAAGGGCTTAGTTACCATACGCAGGAGAGATTAGACGTGAATGAAGGAGGCGATCTAGGAACGAAGACGCCGAATGAAGCTTATGATATCATTGAAAAAGCTGCGTTGAAGTCTAGCTCGCGTCGCGAAGGAGATAGAGGCCGGGCAACATCATCATCATCAGCACCTCGCCCAGGAGTTCACACTGTGGACGACTACATGACCATTACTGCACAAATCTCGGCTCTTGCTGCGAAATTCGATAAGTCCCAGATAGTCGCGCAGGCTGGTTCGGGATGTGACCAGTGTGGAGTGTCACACGAGCCTGGTGCATGCTTTCAGGGAGCCGTGTATGAAGGCCACGAAGAAGTAGATTTTGTGAGTAATCAGGTGAGGCCGCAGAACAATCCCTACAGCAATACCTATAACCCCGGATAGAGGAATCACCCAAATTTTGGGTGGCGAGCGAATGCGGGCAATCAAAACCCATTGGGATTTACTCAGCACGCTCCAGCGCCACAGTAGGCTCAGGGTCAACAATTTCAGCCATACAACCAACCTTACCAGCAACGTCCATATTCATATCAGAATCAGGGCACTGGGAGTAGTTCCCAGCAGCAAGCCCCTCAATCTAGTTCCAAGCTGGAGGATATGATGGCTCAGCTTCTTAATAGCTCCTCGAGTGCAAATCAGTTGGCAGAAAAACGATACCAACAGAGCGAGGATCGTTTTCTATCCCATGAGGGAGAAATAAGGAGTCACAAAGCCTCGATTCAGAATATCGAGAATCAGGTTGGTCAGCTGGCAAAGATGATAACTGAAAACCCCCAGGTGGTCTTCTGGGCAATACAGAGACAAACCCGCGCGGGCATGGGCATGTTAATGCTGTCATGACCAGGAGTGGTAGGACTTCCAGACCTGATATATCGGACTCATCACCGATCACTGGAGCGGTCCCGACTGACACATCGGACGAGGTGCAAGCCAGGCTATGCCAGCAAGTACAACACAAGTCCAGGAGCTAGTCAAAGATCACACTCCACCAGTACCTTATCCGGGCAGGCTGAAGAAACAGAAAAACGAAGAACAATACGGTAAGTTCCTTGAGTTGTTTAAGCAACTTCACATAAATATACCGTTTGTTGAAGCCCTGGCCCAGATGCCAAAGTATGCGAAATTCCTAAAGGACATCCTCTCGAATAAGCAGAATCTCGAGGATATATCATGTGTGGTGATGAATGAAAGTTGTTCAGCCATTCTTCAAAACCGTCTGCCCACGAAAATGGGAGATCCGGGTAGTTTCACGCTCCCTTGTTTGATTGGAAACATGTCTGTTAGCCATGCATTGGCTGATTTGGGAGCGAGTATCAACCTTATACCATATAAGGTTTTTACTAAACTGGATCTGGGTGAGCCGTCACCCACTAGAATGAGCATTCGGTTGGCAGACCGTTCAATCAAGTATCCGCTTGGATTTGTTGAAAACATGCTTGTTAAAATCGATAAATTTGTTTTCCCCGTGGATTTTGTTATTCTTGACATGGACGAAGATTCAAGAGTGCCTTTGATACTTGGACGCCCGCTCCTCAATACTTCGAGGATGATTGTTGATGTGGCAGCTGGCCAAATCACGCTCCGAGTAAATGACGAGCACGTGACATTTGATATCAAAAGATCAATGCAGCATCCGCAAAGTCACGATAACATGCTTTACTATGTCGACATTGTCGACGCATGTGTGTGCTCTCATTTTCAAGGCATTGTTGATGAGATTGATTCGGACACACGTCTGTCGTGTGGGGACCTGATTGGCATTAAACAGGAGGGCCACGATTTTGAGCAGCCAGTCTATCAGATTGGTGACGATGGTTCTCAGAGTCCGGAGCGATTTCTAGAAATTGGCCATGTACAAGAAGAGAAAGCAAAACCTTCGATTGAAGATCCACCGTCTTTGGAGTTGAAAGAACTCCCACCACGTCTCGAGTATGCATTTCTGGACGAGGAGTGTCGCTTGCCGGTCATCATTTCGGCATCACTGGAAAAAGATGAGAAGAAACAGCTTCTCGAGGTTCTGAGACTTCATAAGAGAGCCATTGCGTGGAAAATCATGGATATCAAGGGCATCAATCCTTCTTTTTGTACTCACAAGATTCTGATGGAAGACGAGTACAAACCCTGTGCACAGGATCAGAGGCGGTTAAATCCGAATATGCAAGACGTGGTGAAGAAAGAAGTGATTAAGTTGTTGGATGTCGGGTTGATATATCCTATATCTGACTCTGTGTGGGTGAGTCCAGTGTAGGTAGTACCCAAGAAAGGTGGTAATACTGTAGTCACAAATGATTGGAATGAGCTAATTCCTACCCGTACCGTCACTGGGTGGCGAGTTTGCATTGACTACCGCAAACTCAACGATGCTACTCGTAAGGATCACTTCCTGCTTCCATCCATCGACCAGATGTTGGAGCGTCCGTCGGGGAAGTTGTATTACTGTTTCTTGGACGCGTTCTCTGGGTACTTCCAAATTCCTATTGCTCCCGAGGATCAGGAGAAGACTACCTTTACCTACCCCTTCGGCACATTCGCCTACTGGCGTATGCCTTTTGGGTTGTGTAATGCACCGGCGACCTTTCAGAGATGCATGGTTGCAATTTTTCATGATATGATCGAGGATTCTATGGAGGTTTTCATGGATGACTTTTCGGTATTTGGGGATTCCTTCAATCATTGTTTGGAAAATTTGAAGTAGATGTTGAAGAGGTGCGAAGAGACGAATCTGGTCCTAAACTGGGAAAAGTGCCACTTCATGGTGAAAGAGGGCATAGTTCTGGGACATAAGATTTCTCGTGCTGGTATGGAGGTCGATCCAGCTAAAGTTGACATTATTTCACGACTTCCGCTTCCCACCTCTGTGAGAGTGATACGGAGCTTTCTTGGTCATGCGGGGTTCTATAGGCTATTCATTAAGGATTTTTCAAAAATAGCTAGGCCCATGACTCGTCTGTTGGAGAAAGACGCTCCGTTTATCTTTGGAAATGATTGCTTGAGGGTTTTTGACCTTCTCAAGCAAAAGTTGATTGAGGCCTCTATTTTAGTTGCACCTGACTGGAGTCTGCCATTTGAAATTATGTGCGACGCGAGCGATTTCGCTATAAGGGCCGTTCTGGGTCAAAAGAAAGAAAATCACTTTCACCCGATCTATTATGTGAGCAAGACTCTTCACGACGCTCAGGAGAACTACACCATGACTGAAAAAGAGTTCTTGGTGGTTGTTTTCGCATTTGACAAATTTAGATCGTATTTGGTGCTTTCAAAAACAATTGTGTATTCTGATCACGCAGCCATCAGATATCTTTTCAGCAAACAGGACGCCAAACCGCGTCTCATCAGATGGATCTTATTGCTGCAGTAGTTTGATATCGAAATTCAAGATAAAAAGGGTGCGTTGAATGTAGCGGCTGACCATCTATCTCGGTTAGAGCATGGAGACATCAAAGACACGCGTTGGGATTCAATCAATGACAATTTCCCACACGAGTCGTTGATGGGTGTTGAGATATGCAATGTGTCACCTTGGTTCGCCGACTTTGCGAACTATCTTGCTTGCGGGATTCTGATTAAAGGGTTGACTCATCAACAAAAGAGGAAATTCTTTTCGGATATCAAGCACTACATTTGGGACGATCCTTTCTTATTTAGGGTGGGTGCTGATCAGGTGATCAGCAGATGTGTTTCAGGGAAGGAGGCGACCAATATTCTGCGTCATTGTCACGAGGGACCTACCGGAGGCCACCATGGAGCCAATTTCACCTCCAAGAAGGTGCTGGATTCTGGGTTTTATTGGCCGACTATATTTCGTTATGTGCAGAGTTGGGTTAGAGCGTGCGCTGCCTGCCAGAGGGCGGCAAATATATCGGCACGTGATGAAATGCCTCAAAACTGGATTCAAGTTTGTGAAGTCTTCGACATTTGGGGGATAGACTTCATGGGACCATTTCCCCCCTCACGACAAAATAAGTACATCCTGGTAGCGGTTGATTATGTATCAAAGTGGGCGGAGGTACAAGCCTTACCCACCAATGATGCCAGGGTGGTCGTGAGATTTTTGAAAAGTTTGTTCGCCCGGTTTGGTGCACCGAAGGCGCTTATTAGTGACAGAGGGACTCACTTGAAAAAGCTTTGTCCCACTACGGTGTGCATCACCGTTTATCCACGCCCTATCATCCACAGACGAGCGGGCAAGTGGAGGTCACAAACCAGGGATTAAAACGAATCCTTGAGCGGTCTGTAGGTGCAAACCGCAAGGATTGGTTGGACAAACTAGACGAGGCGTTGTGGGATTTCCGTACGGCTTACAAGACCCCTATTGGGACTACTCCCTTTTGGCTTGTATACGGAAAAGTGTGTCATTTACCGGTGGAGTTGGAGCATAAGGCGATGTGGGCTATAAAAACTGCAAATCTGGACCTAAAAACCGGAGGTGAAGCCCGGTTTCTTCAGATTCATGAATTGGAGGAGCTACGACAACAAGCTTATTAGAGCTCCGTGTTGTACAAAGAGCGCACCAAGAGATTGCACAACAAACGCTTGAAGGACCATAAACAATTCCAAGCGGGCGATCTAGTTCTTCTCTACAACTCGAGGTTGCGTTTATTTCCAGGAAAATTACATTCACGTTGGACAAGACCATACACGGTAAAAGAGGTATTTCCATATGGGACTGTTGCAATTGAGAATGCGGACGGCGTTATTTTCAAGGTAAATGGTCATCGTTTGAAGCTTTACGTTGCCGGACCGATCAAGACGGCGGTGGAGGTTATCGAACTCCACGCCTCGCACACATCATAAGTGTGGGGAGGAGAGTCTACGCTACTGACTCGAGGATTAAAAGTGTAGCAAGAGCGTCTTAGGCGCTTTAGGGGTAAAATCGTCCATTTTTATGTTTTTGTAGTTTTAGCGTAATTTAGGTGTGTTCTGTAGATTTCGTTAGTTTGTACAGTTTTTAGACGTGCCGAGCGTAGGGACTATGTGGGAATAATTTTAGATCAGTTTGCGGATGGTAAAAATGGCAAAAAAAGGCGAAATCGGCTGCTGAATCTGCATTCTGCAGAAAACAGACAAGTCTGCAGATATTGCACGACCGTGCCATGGGCCGCACGCCCGTGCGGTCGCGGGTTGGCCGGCATCTCGAGTCGCACCCCCGGTGCAGTTCCGAGATCATCGTGCCAGGGTGACCCAAGTCTGGTGACGCACGACGGTGCGAGCTGTCGCATGCCCGTGCTAATGGCTAAGGGCATTTTTGTCATTTGTGCAGTATAAAAACCCACATCTGCTGCCATTTCTCACAAGTCGCGAACCCTAAACTGCAACAGCCGTTCCAGACCGATTTTTCCCCAAATCGCACGATTCTTCGCACGGTTTCTCAGTTCCTTTCGCACGGTATGTTTTTTCTTATCGATTATCTGTTTCATCCTCGTTCTAGGTTAGATTTGTTCGATTTCTTCAAGGATTTTTAGGGTTCCCTTCATAAACACAGGCGAAACCCTAGCCCTTGCAAGAATCATATGTCTCGTGAACATCCGGTTGGATTTCCAACACCTGTCTGCCATAAATTTGTTAAATTTCATAAAAATCTGGCTGTTCAAGTTTAGGGGTTCGGATTCTGCAAAAACATGGTCGCACGGTCGTTCATCAAATGGAACGGTCGTTCAATGACGGTGTTCACGAGGGATTGTTGTGGTCTCGGTGATGCACAGTGGTGCCATTGGTTACACGCTGTGCAGTCACGACATAAGCCGACCACCATTGCTCGTTCTCAGTGACGCACGACCGTGCGGTCTGTCGCACGCCCGTGCCAATCGCCCAGATCAGTGAGACAGTAGCTTCATAACTGTATGCTAGGCTGTTCCAAATGATAATTTTTCTGTTTCTCCTGTTCTTACTGTCATCCCTCATTGCAGATGGACCATCCCTTCGTACAATTCAACGAAAACGACGAGAGGGAAAGTCTTTGCATCCCAAAACTTCATGCATTGTGGCGAAGGCGAGGCCAGTTTGGCATCCCTAGAAGGCTAGACTGGGATGTTATGACTGAATTGAATCAGCGCGATCGACTAGAAAACATGTTAACAATTCCGCTTTCGCGTTTGGTAGCCATCGACCGCCCGATCTACCGAGAGCTTACGATTGAATTCTCCGCTACCTATTTATACGACAAGCCAAAAGCGCATAAAGTTCCCAACTTCCGCTACAAGAATATGATAACTTTCAGATTGGGCGGACGTTGGCATAATTGGAGTGTGGGAAGATTGGGTCGAAGACTAGGAATCTACACCAATGAAGATATGGATTCCGAGTTCTTTACAGATCAGTTCACCTTCCCAAGTGAAGAAGCACGGGGCGAGTTTTGGGCTCAGATTGCAGTTGGAGACCCATATGATCCTAGGATGTCGAAGGCTTCAAGGTTACATGACCCTATGCATAAAGTCATGCATCACATCTTCAGCCATACCGTATGCGGGCGCATGGACAGTTTGGGAAACTGTCCAACACCGGATCTTATATTTCTATATGCGCTAGCGGAGGGGGTGCACATCAACCTTGCCGCGCGGATGGCGGAGTACTTTGTGAATAGTTTGGGAAGAACCAACAACACTCAAATACATGGCGGTCAGTATGTGACCGAGATCGCTTACAACTTAGGAATAATGACTGATGAGGTGCTTCAGGGACTTACTTTGAAGACCGAGGGTATGTATGTTGATATCTGCTCCTTGAAAGCGATAGGGCTTATTGCAGAGACAGATCATGGGGATCGTTTGAAGGGATTGAACAACGAGGTCTGGGACCTGTTGCCTCCACTTCCGACGGAGGATGAGGATGAGGAGATGAGAGAGCAGCACGAGCAGTATCAGGAGCCACCACAGTTACCACCACACTCACCACAACATCATCACTGGCCCCCCGGCATTCCTCCGTACCCAGAGTTATATGGCCAGTTCCAACAAATGCAGGTCAGTCACGAGCATCAGCGGGCCAGTTTAGAGCAGCTGCATGCTAATCACGAGCTGCAGCGGGCCAGTTTAGAGCGGCTACATGTTAGTCAGGAGCAGCTGCGGGCGAACCAGGAGGTGATTAGGCTGAACCAAGACTTCATGCGCCAGGTGGTGCAAGCAGGGTTTTCATAACTTTTCGGGGGCCTTCATAATGCATTCCCGAACTACTTTGGGGAGCCCCCACAGTTCCCATACGGGAACCCACCCGGTTATGGAGGGGCAGGCCCATCTAGCACGGGAGGAGATGCGGCTGACGACGACGAGGAGTAGGTGGAGTTGTTGGTGGGTGGTTTTGTTATTTAGTAGTTTGTTTATCGGGTGTTCATTTTGGTTATTATTTCAAACACCCCCGGATATGTACTTTATTTTCAGACACTTTAGTTTATTTGTCTTGTCTATGTTTGGATATTTAGTACATTTATTTATGTAAATTAGGGTTTGTTTGAGTTTATATTGTTTCTGCCTTCTGTTCTATTTTGTTGTGCCTTGTGACATTCTTACAGATCTCAGAAGCAAGTCTTGGACCAGAGCACATTACAGGATCAGCTTTGAAGTCTCGTTGTATCAAAATCATCTTCAGGGGAGTATTATTCTCCTTTATCTCTATATTTCGGGTTTCGCATTGGGGACAATGCGAAGTTCAAGTGTGGGGAGGGGTTTAACTTGTTAACTTTGTTTGTCCTAAAAAAAAGAAATCAAAAAAATCAGAAAAATCATTCAAAAATATCAGTAATTTGTATATATTTTTAGTAAATAAACCGGTTGGTTGTGTTTTAGAAAGCTTCGGACATGATAAAAACTCAACAAGCCAAATAAATTTTGAAAAAGAAAACTAGAAAGCGTGACAAACAAAGAGAAACTTGCATGATAATTTTCACACTGTTACCCATTCCATCCGTATGTGAGCATATTTCGGCCTTGAAATTGTTATATGTTTGTTCATTTCGGAGTAGGAGTGAGCCGGATGTCATGTGTAATTTAGAACTTGTCACTAGCATGCTTGTTAAGACCATGAACTTGCGAAATTGTGTAGAAGTGATAGAGGCACTTAGAAAACCCATTTGTTGTTAGCCTGGTTCTTTGTGTTGTGCTTCCCATAAACCCTACATTACCCCTTAGGATTAACCGTGTTGAGCCTTCCCCGTGTTTCCCTTTGTTTACCCAACAAAATCACCCACTTAGCCAAATTTAGCCTTTTTATTTTTTAAACCTTTTAGTGTTGAAACTCGGCCAAAATCATCGTTTAACTAGCGCTTGTTATAGTTTATTGTTTATTGTACAAATCCGTTATAAAAAAAACACCCTAAATTAGGGTGAATTCGACAAAATTCGAGCAATTTTGAATGCTTAATGATGAAATCTCGTTGATGAGCTCGATGTCACAAAAGTCGCCTTTTTAAGGCATATATATGTATAGTTTTATTGTATTACGTTAGTTAAACGCTATTACCGAGTTTTAGCCATTTCTCCACTTTAAAAATCCCTTTCCATACCCTTCACCCAAGCCTACTGTTAAAACCTGTAAAGTCCTCTTGATTTGCACTTTTTCGTATGTTAGTTGGTGGAGACGAGATCTTATGACAAGCTTATGATATTACACGTTTCATTGACGAGGCATTGAGTGTTTGCACATACACATTTTATGTATGTTTCACAAATAAAACCGAGTGTGTGTGAACATTGTGAGGTGTGTAAAGATTAACATGTTAAGTCAATTGAAAGTGATGTCACGGCTTTTTGGTTATATCTATATACATATTTTCAAGCGCTTGTTTGGTTTGATTCAATTGATGTTGTCTTTCGAAAAACCGGCTAACCGTATGTTTGTAGTTGTTTTAGTAGATAGTTTGTAAATTCTCGTTCTTGTTAGATTCTAGCTTTTATTGCATTATAGTTTTAGCTTGCTTGAGGACAAGCAAGGTTCAAGTGTGGGGAGATTTGATATTCACCAATTTACACATATTTTAGTCCCCCATTTTATGCGTTTTCGTCCGTAAAACCGTTAATCGGATACTTAATCAGGTATACTTTTGTTTACAGGCCTAAAACAGCATGCCAAACAAGATAATAGTGAAAACGAGGACTTTCCGAATGAAACGACAAAGCTGCGAACATTCTGTGAAGATTCTGACCTGGGCGTTTGGCACGGCCGTGCAATGAGTGCACGATCGTGCGGATGGTTGCACCCCGTGCAGATCCGATGACTAGCACCAACCCGGAAAGGCACTGCCCGTTCAGATGTCCGTGCCACCCTTACCCGGAGATGCACGATCGTGCCACCAACGGAACGGTCGTGCGAGATCGAAGACTGGTCAAGATCTGATGATGTCATGCGGTATGGTGAACAGTAACTCGAATGATTCAAAAAGTGAACGGTCGTGCACTTTATTGGCACGACCGTGCGATCGCAAAATGTTATAAAAAACATGCAGAAACATTTTGTTCGTAACTCTGGACATTTTGGGATCTCTTCAGGCGATTTTCAGGCTTCGGAGGTATTAGCTTTCACCCGGATTCAAGCCACATTGTGCCGATTAGCTCCGTTATCATCCGGATTCTTAATCTAGTGCTTGTCTATGGTTTGATTCTCTAATCTTTCCATAATTTTGTTAATGTTTCAAGCATTTAGATTAATGTTTTATGTATTATTGTAGCCTTTGGGCAAAAACACTACAATCCCTTGCTTAATTATAATCATTAGTATGTTAATTTTGTTTGTAATGACACTTGGAAGTATTTTCTATGTTAATGTTTGATGATTAGTTTGCAACCTTGCTTATTGATATTGATTTCTTGATTATAAGTAATTATGTTGGATGATTAGTATATGGTTAGTTGAGATAGTTAAAAGATGAAGCTTAATTAATCATGTATTAGTAGACTTTGAACATGCTTAACTTGTTTAACTTGTTTAAAATGTGTGCACCATGATACTAGAAATGGTTAGTGGTTTAATAAGAGGTAATTATTGTTAATCAAGAAAGCTTTCCGTCATGTAAGGACCTTAACGGGTTAAATGGTGTTGTTATGAATTATTGCCATGAATTGTTAGCTTAGTTAGTAGTTTAGTCCAAAATTGCTATCTTGGTGAATTTATGTGCAAGATTTGTAAAATGAACTCGGTTGAGATTTAATCTAGTTTATGCTTGTCTCGGTGGTTGCATTGTGTTTATCGGTGTCACTTTCCTTGATTAAGTGAGGTTAGAAAACTCCTAACGGATGACTAACTTATTTTTAGGGGATTTTCATAGACATTTATCAATTGCACGTTAAAAAACAATTTTAGGTGGTTAAAGTGTGTTCATCGTTTTAGCTTTCCGAATGATTGTCATGTTAGGATTCCCGAAAGAGATACTAATTGTCTTGAAAATGAAGAATTGACCAAATGTTTCTAGTGGCAAAACCGAGCTTTAGGAACGACCCGAGTCATTAGTGTATCGGTGTATATACTTGTGAATATTTGTGAATATTTTCTTGATTATTTATTTGTTTATTTATTTGTTAATATTTCTTGCTTTTAATTCAATTTATTCGTTTTCATGATTATTTTTGTACTCTTGTAAATTTTTATTACATTTATTTGTTCGAATTCGAACTCATTATTCATTTATTCTTTGAGTTTTCGGCTCCGAAAAATCATTTTTACACTAGCCGTTTCGATTATTTTTATTGGTTTAATTTTTATAAAATTTCGGGCCCATTTTCAGATTTTTTATAGAATTTTCAGCACATTTAAAATAATATTCTGTTTCTTTTCAGCAAAAAAAAAAAACAGCATTATTATAATAATAAAATATTCATTGTGTCAATTTTTCGTTTGCAGGTTGATGTCCTCAACCCCCGCTCCCGATCCCGTTGAGCCGTCAGACGAGCCCGAGCGTGATCTGAGGAGGCATATTCGTGATAGATCCCGCGCGGTAGCGCTGCTACTCGGAGCTGTTGAGCCGGAGCAGGTGGTACCCGCTGAAGCCGAGGGCTCAGGGGCAGCAGGAAACGCAATCATGGCGGACGACGAGCGACCTTTGAATGAATCGAATCAACCCGGAGGGGCAGGCCTGGAGCCGAGTATCCTGCAACCTACTATAGATGCACCTACTTTTGAAATTAAATCTAGTATTATTAATATGGTGCAGAATTCGGTGCAGTTTGACGGGCGTGAGCATGAGGATCCCGGGAGACATATCGCTGCTTTTCTCGCTGTTTGTTCGATGTTTAGGATTAGAGGTGTTTTGGAGGATGCCGTTCGGTTGAGGTTGTTTCCATTCTCACTGCGTGACAAAGCTAGAGCTTGGCTTATGTCACTTCCAGCTGGGTCCATCAGGACCTGGAATGAGTTGGCGGAGCTGTTTATGCAAAAATATTTTCCACCTGAGAAAACAACCAAGCTACGGAACTGGATTGTGACCTTTCACCAAGATGAGGGAGAGTCGTTGCACGCGGCCTAGGAGAGATTTTAAAGATTCGTTGATTGATGTTCCACATCATGGCTTCTCCAAGAGACAGCTGGTCTTGACGTTCTATCAAGGGCTTAGTTACCATACGCAGGAGAGATTAGACGTGAATGAAGGAGGCGATCTAGGAACGAAGACGCCGAATGAAGCTTATGATATCATTGAAAAAGCTGCGTTGAAGTCTAGCTCGCGTCGCGAAGGAGATAGAGGCCGGGCAACATCATCATCATCAGCACCTCGCCCAGGAGTTCACACTGTGGACGACTACACGACCATTACTGCACAAATCTCGGCTCTTGCTGCGAAATTCGATAAGTCCCAGATAGTCGCGCAGGCTAGTTCGGGATGTGACCAGTGTGGAGTGACACACGAGCCAGTGCATGCTTTCAGGGAGTCGTGTATGAAGGCCACGAAGAAGTAGATTTTGTGAGTAATCAGGTGAGGCTGCAGAACAATCCCTACAGCAATACCTATAACCCCGGATGGAGGAATCACCCAAATTTTGGGTGGCGAGCGAATGCGGGCAATCAAAACCCATTGGGATTTACTCAGCGCGCTCCAGCGCCACAGCAGGCTCAGGGTCAGTAATTTCGTCCATACAACCAACCTTACCAGCAATGTCCATATTCATATCAGAATCAGGGCACTGGGAGTAGTTCCCAGCAGCAGGCCCCTCAATCTTGTTCCAAGCTGGTGGATATGATGGCTCAACTTCTTACTAGCTCCTCGAGTGCAAATCAGTTGGCAGAAAAATGATACCAACAGAGCGAGGATCGTTTTCTATCCCATGAGGGAGAAATGAGGTGTCACGGCCCCCGACCCACCCTGGACGGAATCGGGTGCCGCGAACAGCCCAGTGGTACCGATGATTATTTTGAAAAATGTTGCAGCGGAAATTTCATCAGGACCGTGAGTTAGGAAAAATATCAGAGTTTAGAAAGCACCGGATTTTATTTATTAAATAGATGGGATAAACCCATGTTTTACAATGGTAGCTTTAATAAGGGATAAACCCAATTTACATAAAACAATATTTCTTAATTTGATTTAATTAATAAAATAAGCCACTTCTTGAAGTCTTTCAGTGCCGTATCCATCTCTTACTCCAACCTACTGTAATTACCTGAAACATGTTTGAAAAAGGTTTTGTCGGCGGGAAATACTGAGTGAATCATTCATTTTGCTAAAACGACTCATTTGTTATAATTCATAGTATTAAGAGCGATTACAATGTTTTTATATCAACCAACTACCCTCGGTATTTGTCACTCGACTCGTTTCTGTGACTATGGTCATATCACCCATTGGCTAACTCGTTGTCCAATGGTGAAGATTATCAAGTAATGTATACAAAACCCCACATACCGGCTGTAATATGGTGATTACAAAGACTTAATCCCTGTAATTATAACCTTGAAAATAAACATACTTTTGTAAACATATTTGATAAAAAGAGAATGACTCACATTATAATCATGCAGATTCATACGGCCAAAGTTTAGTCTACAGATAAGCCTTGATATATTGCAGATTTATACAGGCAGAGCTTAGCCTATTGATTTAGCCTTGTAATCTAGTGCACACGAACTAGGTAAGTAACTTAATACAGCAATTACGATAACTCACGAGATTAAAACCCTCACAACGAATGATAAAGTGCAATCACTTAAATATCCATCGGATTCACAACGAATGACAGAGTATTCCCCGATTTCGGGTGGTACTCAAACATCCTGTCGGAATCATGACTAATGACAAAGGATAGCACTTAAACATCCATCGGATAGTTTCTATCGATTGGACTTTGAATCGTAGCAGCGATTGAGTTAATACCCGGTATCGTAGCAGCACCCCGCTATACTAATTAGTGATTTTGAGACTGTTTCGACTATAACTCGACGTACAGATTGAATTTGATCGTCGAACGAACGCCAGAAATCAAGTGCCAATGCCTGCTATTTATACACGAATTTTGACTAGCTTACGGACCATAAGACTCCTCCCTTACGGTCCGTAAGGGTTGTATTTTCACTATAGCCTTGCCACGTGTGGGTGTAGGCCTGCTGAGTCGACGAAATCGATAAATTAAATTTTTACAGCGTTTTATAAGGATAATCGTTAAGTAGGGAATACCCCCCTAAGTTTTAGGGGCCCTGATCCTGATTCTGATTGTTCTGAAAATTTTAGGGTTTTTGCATAATCACTTGGGTATCTCAATTAGGGTTTCCTATTGGATAAATAATAAAATAAATAGGACTTTTAGTGAGGGTTGTTACATCAGGGGTCCGGGTTTATACTTACAGAACGTTTTTAGGACATTTTTGTGTGAGTCGTTACATTCTCCCCACCTTAATAAAAATCTCGTCCTCGAGATTTGGGTTATGATATTTCTTTTAGACTAAATACAATATAGAATTAAAATATTAAATTTTGTGAATATGAGTTGTACCATAAGTAGGATTCAATGGTTTAACTGAATTAGTTCAAGAAATTGATGACAAACGAATGAGATGAAATGATAAAATTTTCAAGGTGACTAGGTTCAAGTTAAAAGATATTTGATCAATAGATATTTAAAATGAATGTGAAGGATTTTTAGAATCAATAAAATTCTTTGTCAAAAGAAAGCTTACTTTGATTGGCAACTGAGGAAGACTTAGAATTGACAGGTTCAAAAAGCATGAAAAATGATTTGTCAAATATTTATGATATAAGAAAATCAAAGTGTTGAGAGGAGTGAATTGCAAAGATACACCAAAAGACAATACAGTTAGTGTATCATTGTTTAGAGTTCCAAATTGTTTTAATTGTGAAAAAAAATATGATAGTACACTATTAGTAATCATATTTTTCATACTATGTCCTAGAGATCGAAATAAAATAAGAACAAGTTGTTTTGGCATGACCAACTATTATATTATATTTGTAAGGCAAATGTAATATATATTATTTGTTACGCATTTTTACTATATGGTCACCACTTTTAAATAAATATTATTTTAGTATTTTACTATACTATGTAAAATACTTATATTTACTATGTAATATATATTTCAAAATACCGCAATGAAGTTATTACAAAATATTTTAGTATTATTATTTTGTAAAAGAAATCACTTTTATTTATAACGTTGAATGAAATTTGTAAATAAAGGTGTAAAAATATTTATTGTACAAAAGTATTTGTAAAATATTTTGTAAATATATATCACTTAATGAATCGATTCTATGTGATTACTTATTTTCATTTTTGAAATCATATAACGTTGTGAAGGTATTTACAAATGTTGTAAATAAGTGAAAACGGGGACTATTTTTATATATTACCATGTTTCCCTAACCCAACGTAGTTGATGACTACCATATTATTTTTATATGGTTATTTTCTTACTAAATTGTTACGGTACATAGTTACCACAAAACATGTGATAGGCAATTATTTATATAATTTTATTCGTCCCTCAAATTCTTGTATTATTTCATAAAAATATGTCTTCTCCTTAGAGTACAAAGTAAAATATATATAATTAAAATTTACCAAATAAGTATGATGACTTAATTTATATATATTAACTAGTCATTATCATGGTTGGATATTGGTTAGTTCTGCCTTGTTTAAGCATAGGTGGCCAATCCATGCCTAACTAAGGCCAGGCTATTCAATACCTGCCCCTGACAATAACCCTAGTACTTAAGAATAATACTAACACTTCTGTTATTAATTTATTATTAATAATAAAACTAATATTAATTATCAATAATAAATAACTGAACATAAACTTAAATGAGAGTATACTTCAACATAAATTATATATATATAAATTCTTTACCTTAATGGTTTAATAAGAATATAGTAATACTATTTTGTAAATTAAGTAATCACTTATATAAGTTTCCATATATAATTAATTTTATATAATGTTTTTCGATTGAAGATGTTAAAACAATAATTATTACGAAAGGCTAGATTGATGTTGTAAGAATCTTTAAGAGATATACTGAAATATGACAAGAATTTGTGTATCATTATCTTAGCACACGATGTTAAGATGGCTTTTATAAATATATAAATAATTAAATCCGTATATGATATATATATAAACGAGATTAGTGCAAGCTTTAAATTTTGTGAAAGCGTCAGTACAAGGTGGTCGAGATTAAAGAAATGATTTAATGAAGTCAAAGATTTAAACAAACCTATTATGGTTCAAAACAAATGAAGTGCTTGTTGGGACTATTTTGAATATGATAACTTCCATCCATCATATAGGATCTTGAAATGAATATGAAATGTGAGCAAGTCAAATAATTGGAACTTAAACAAAACAAGTTTTAATAAGAAAGTTCGGGCATGGTCACAATAGAAACTATGTATGTCAAAGAAAATTAAAATTTTCAAGAAATTCATTGACTCGATATCAAGGAGTTATTGTTTTGCAATAATGCGGTTCACAGTACAAAAAGCGGAATGATATTTGAGTTTGGATAAGATAACAAATTGGAATGAAGCCCTCCAGTGATCTTTATAAATCAATTGAATCACATGCGCAACAAACAGTGCATGTGTAATGTGTGAATTTACCAGGAAAAATAAAATAGATTAATATTCGCTACGATGAAAAAAAATCCTCATGGTATGATGACTATTAGGGGAGGTAGAAATACGAAAGTCAACTCTTTATATGCAGAAGTCAGAATTTCAACGGAAGAAATATAAGAACTTTTATCTGGAATTTCGTGTGATAGCCGTTGTTAAGTGAAATTACCAGGGAATGTCAAATAAAATAAAATAGGAAATTTTGCAAAGGTATGTGACTCCTTTTGTAGTGATAATAATTATGACTCTGATTAGACTGTGCACCAATGATTGTGAAATCTTGTTACAACGTACCTCAGCGAGATTTATGTTGGTTGTAGGATCACGTGGCAAAGTGCTTCTTTTTTATTAATAGTTTTTCTACTGACGGAATTAGCATTGGTGTCATCGTGCCCAATTTATATTTTCCAAAGGTTCTGCCTTGAAAGTCGTGTGTGATATACTTCAATGTCTGTGGAAGTATAATTTAAGTTTCTTATGTTTTCTTGTGTACTATCACAACTTTACATGCTTCTTACTTGCGTTAATAGTTTATGATAATACTTTGGAAATTCTTTATACTTTTGATGGCGTACCAACTTAAAGAGTTTCCATCGTTTATATTGTAGCATGAGTTACGAGACAGATGATCAAATGAAATAATGTTTGATATCGGAAAAGAAATTCCTAATAAAGAAATCTAGACACAGATGCTTGTGCTTTATTCCAAATTGACTTTTGGAATTTCTTATAGATATACATATCTATATAATCATATATTTCACATGTTGTAATAAACATACCATCTATCAGGTCAATGTATTTAACAGATTCATATTTCCAAACACCAGTCAGATATCAGATCATGATACTATTTAGGGAAATATTGTCACTTGTTTGACATATTATATACCCCGTCTTACCCGGTTCGCGCCGGAGAGGTAATCCCAGTATATCCGAACAAACTGGAGAGTATGCTACACCATACCCAGTCTTGCCGGAGAAAATTTTCTATTTCCCATAAATAGTATCTTTTCAAGATTTACAAAGTGCCTCTTTTATTAGGGCTTTTATCCAAAATCAAGGAAATTTGTATTCCCGTAACATATCTTATTCTTAGACCAAGTAATATCAATAAGCAATAATGACTATTAATTCTTGCTTATTTATCATATCTTGCAATATTCTAATTACCATTCTTATGGTATATCAAAACCCATCACACTTTATTTACACAAGTACTTAGCTTATCTCGAAGGTGATACTAAGGCATCTTTTCTTAAGTTCAAGTCTAAATGTTATCATGTGTGCTACCAGTTAACAGCAATCTCCTAACTCTTTTATACAAACTTAGGTATTATTGTCACAACACCTAAAGGCTTAAATCAGTGGCTCTGATACCACCTTCTGTCACGGCCCCCGACCCACCCTGGACGGAATCGGGTGCCGCGAACAGCCCAGTGGTACCGGTGATTATTTTGAAAAATGTTGCAGCGGAAATTTCATCAGGACCGTGAGTTAGTTAAAATATCAGAGTTTAGAAAACACCGGATTTTATTTATTAAATAGATGGGATAAACCCATGTTTTACAATGGTAGCTTTAATAAGGGATAAACCCAATTTACATAAAACAATATTTCTTAATTTGATTTAATTAATAAAATAAGCCACTTCTTGAAGTCTTTCAGTGCCGTATCCATCTCTTACTCCAACCTATTGTAATTACCTGAAACATGTTTGAAAAAGGTTTTGTCGGCGGGAAATACTGAGTGAATCATTCATTTTGCTAAAATGACTCATTTGTTATAATTCACAGTATTAAGAGCGATTACAATGTTTTTATATCAACCAACTACCCTCGGTATTTGTCACTCGACTCGTTCCTGTGACTATGGTCATATCACCCATTGGCTAACTCGTTGTCCAATGGTGAAGATTATCAAGTAATGTATACAAAACCCCACATACCGGCTGTAATATGGTGATTACAAAGACTTAATCCCTGTAATTATAACCTTGAAAATAAACATACTTTTGTAAACAGATTTGATAAAAAGAGAATGACTCACATTATAATCATGCAGATTCATACGGCCAAAGTTTAGTCTACAGATAAGCCTTGATATATTGCAGATTTATACAGGCAGAGCTTAGCCTATTGATTTAGCCTTGTAATCTAGTGCACACGAACTAGGTAAGTAACTTAATACATCAATTATGATAACTCATGAGATTGAAACCCTCACAACGAATGACAAAGTGCAATCACTTAAACATCCATCGGATACACAACGAATGACAGAGTATTCCCCGATTTCGGGTGGTACTCAAACATCCTGTCGGAATCACGACTAATGACAAAGGATAGCACTTAAACATCCATCAGATAGTTTCTATCGATCGGACTTTGAATCGTAGCAGCGATTGAGTTAATACCCGGTATCGTAGCAGCACCCCGCTATACTAATTAGTGATTTTGAGACTGTTTCGACTCTAACTCGACGTACAGATTGAATTTGATCGTCGAACGAACGCCAGAAATCAAGTGCCAATGCCTGCTATTTATACACGAATTTTGACTAGCTTACGGACCGTAAGACTCCTCCCTTACGGTCCGTAAGGGTTGCATTTTCACTATAGCCTTGCCACGTGTGGGTGTAGGCCTGCTGAGTCGACGGAATCGATAAATTAAATTTTTACAGCGTTTTATAAGGATAATCGTTAAGTAGGGAATACCCCCCTTGAGTTTTAGGGGCCCTGATCCTGATTCTGATTGTTCTGAAAATTTTAGGGTTTGTGCAGAATCTCTTGGGTATCTCAATTAGGGTTTCCTATTGGATAAAATAATAAAATAAATAGGACTTTAAGTGAGGGTTGTTACATCAGGGTCCGGGTTTATACTTACAGAAATTTTTAGGACATTTTTGTGTGAGTCGTTACATGAGGAGTCACACAGCCTCGATTCAGAATATCGACAATCAGGTTGGTTAGCTGGCAAAGATGATGCCTAAAAGACCCCCAGGTGGTCTTCCGGGCAATACAGAGACAAACCCGCGCGGGCATGGGCATGTGAATGCTGTCATGACCAGGAGTGGTAGGACTACTGGACCCGACATATCGGACTCATCACCGATCACTGGAGCGGTCCCGACTGACACACCGGACGAGGTGCAAGCCAGGCTATACCCAGCAAGTACAGCACAAGTCCAGGAGCCAGTCAAAGATCACACTCCATTGGTACCTTATCCGAGCAGGCTGAAGAAACAGAAAAACAAAGAACAATACGGTAAGTTCCTTGAGTTGTTTAAGCAACTTCACATAAATATACCGTTTGTTGAAACCTTGGCCCAGATGCCAAAGTATGCGAAATTCCTAAAGGACATCCTCTCGAATAAGCAGAAGCTCGAGGATATATCATGTGTGGTGATGAATGAAAATTGTTCTTCCATTCTTCAAAACCGTCTGCCCACGAAAATGGGAGATCCGGGTAGTTTCACGCTCCCTTGTTTGATTGGAAACATGTCTGTTAGCCATGCATTGGCTGATTTGGGAGCGAGTATCAACCTTATGCCATATAAGGTTTTTACTAAACTAGATCTGGGTGAGCCGTCACCCACTAGAATGAGCATTCGGTTGGTAGACCGTTCAATCAAGTATTCGCGTGGATTTGTTGAAAACATGCTTGTTAAAATCGATAAATTTGTTTTCCCCGTGGATTTTGTTATACTTGACATGGACGAAGATTCAAGAGTGCCTTTGATACTTGGACGCCCGTTCCTCAATACTGCAAGGACGATTTGTTGGGCAAGCAAGAAACAAAACTGTGTTGCCACATCAACAGCAGAATCAGAATATGTAGCAGTAGCAAGTTGCTGTTCACAAGTGCTGTGGATGCAAACTCAACTAAGAGATTATGGAGTAAATCTGACAAAAATACCAATCCTATGTGATTCAAAGAGTGCAATTGCAATAACAGAAAATCCAGTTCATCACTCAAGAACCAAACACATAGATGTCAGATATCACTTCATAAAAGATCATGTGGAGAAAGGTAACATAGAAATGTATTTTGTTCCAACTGAAAACCAAATTGCTGATATCTTTACAAAACCTCTTGATGAAAAGAGACACAATTTTTTTATCAGCAAACTTGGCATGGTTAATATAAAAGATGAAGATTTTTCAGAAAACAAAAGGACACAAATTGAAAACCAAATTCATGAACATCAAAATTCTGATAATCAAAGAACAATTCAACAGGTTTCTGACAAAGAAATCCATCAATCTGGTGGAACATAAGAAGATTTAATAAATCATCAATGAACGATGATTTATCAGAAAATCTGAAGAAATATCAGAAAATCTGATGAAATCATCAGAAATTCTGATATAACATCAGAAACTTTGTTGAAACATCAGAATGATCACTGATCATCAAATACTTCCATCCTCATGCATATCACACATATGGATAAATTCATAACTGTATAGAGTCTGTTTTTTGTATATTTTTTTCTGTCTTTTATTTAATTTAAAAGAAAACAAAAAGGGGGAAACTAACATGCATTAAGATAAAATTCAATACAGCAGAGAAAATCAACTGTCACAAGAAATTTTTTGCAGAAAATTGAATTATTCTTACACTACCAATGCATGCAACGTCATTTTTTTCATAAGAAGTTTAAGAGACACGTAGGCACTAAAATGATTAGGAGCTATGAAAGTAGCCGCCTAGCTATTCAATGCTTACTCACACATGGGGCTTAGTAGACTGTCATATTCACTGCAACAGATATCGTCTTAATTGAAGAGATGAAAATGAAAATCTTTGGATGTAATAACATTTATGAGGCAACTATCACTTTCATCTATAAATATTAACAACCTGAAAAAAAGACTTTCTTCACATCAAACAAATCTTCTTTTCAAAAGCTCTTCATCAGAAATTTCTTATTTTAGAATGGGTCACCCAAAAATGATGAAAGTAACACAATTCCCTCTCCCTCTTCACAGACATCATAATCTTAGACTTAGGTCTAACTTGGAAGGACCTGCATGGGAGAACTGCAGGTATGTGTATAACATGATCATGCGAAGTCCCATGGGCTTTGTTGTATCTACACATGTCACTATCCATCCAGAACTTCTTCAAGAATTCTGGTGGAATTCTGAAATCGTCTTCAGTGGTATTTCCATGTGGATAGAGAGCAAGGTTATGGGGGTTAAGATCACCCTAAAGGAGGAAATACTCAGAGATGTCCTTCGGTTGGGTGTTGATCAAGAAAACACTTTCCTGGATAAGGCAGATGTGCAACTGACCTTGACAGAAATGGGCTATCATACAAACAACGTGTCAAGGCAAATTAGCAAATCTGGTTTTATACCACCTTTCAAGTATTTGGTGACACAACTCTGTGTCTGCTTCTCTAAGAAGATTGGACACTTCAACGAGCTGTCCCATAGGATGATGGAAGTGATTCATGCAGTTGTATAGGAAAAACCTTACAACTTTTCTAAGTTTCTCATGAGAGACCTAGAAGCAAACATTCACGACCGTCAACCTTTTCTGATCTACCCTCGATTCGTAACCAAGGTGATTACCAGTCAGCTGGACTTCGGAGGAGTAAGAAGCTGGTATCCAAGGGCTGAGCTGGCACTTCAAGAGAACATAAGCGATCCCACCCTGGTCCCATCAACGAATAACACCGGACGAATAACCAGTCTCTGGTTGTATGTGAAGTGCATGTACAATGTGCTCGAGGAGGAGGAGTAGTTGTTTGGTTGTTTTATTTGTTTTTTTTTTTTTTTTGTGTGTTTAATGATATTCTCTTATCTTTATATATTTAGTTTGCTTTACTTTTTCTTTTATCTTAAAAAAAAAAAACAAAAACATGACAATAGATTTAGGGGGAACTAAAACAACATGTCTGATAAAAACAAGGAAAATCTGGTGAAATACAAATGAAATCTAATGATCAATCAGAAAATCTGATGATCAATCAGAAAATCTGATGATCAATCAGAAAATCTGATAATTTTTCAGAAAACCCAATAATTCATCAGAATCTGTTCATACATCAGAAAATTCTCAAAATAACCAGAAAATCTGCTAATATATCAGAAAATCAACTTTTTTATCAGAAAAGTTTCTTGACAACCAGGAAGTCTGACAAATCAACAGAAAGAGACATCAGGAAACATTGCCTTAAACCAGATTCAAAGAAACTTATAACCAAATAATTTTTTTTTAAATAAGTTTCTTTCAAATTATTTTTTCTGAGGATTAGAACAAGCTATATAACAAAATCTTCCTGAACATCAGAACAAAGGTGTGGAGTTCAGAATTGCAATGTAAGTAAAAATCTTTAAACTCTACTTATTCCCTCTCATCTCAAAAAAAATGCTGATTCAATCTCAATATATGAATCAAATACATTCTGATGATATATGAATCCAACTCACAAAGTTTTATTCAAAGATTTTCTGATATATATCATGAAAAGGAAAACTTGGGAAGATACACAATCTCAGAAAAGGTTTCTATTGGACCTTTTTGAAACAAAAGGAGTCCCACATGAAGAAAAGGTGCAAGTTGGACATTAGTGTTTATCTGCTAAATCCTTGGAATCTCTTATTTTCATTAAAAGATTTATATTAAATTAGAGATAACCCAAAGGTTTTTCAAAAACGGTTGTTTCCTAAACGGATTAAAACATCATTAAGGTGTCATTAATCACCTTGAATTCAAACAACCCACGAAAAACACTCAAAGATCTCTGTCTCAATGCACTATAAATACCTCTTTCAAAAACAGAGATTTCCATCTTCAACCTTCAAACTCAAAACCATAAAAACCCTTTTCCGAAACAAAAACCCCAATTCTCAATGGCTGCTATCAACATCAATATGCCACCAGTTGGACACACTGTTCCTTTCATCACCGAAGCTGAATTTCTTCCATTAAAAAGCAACAATGAAGCAATGAATGACAATATCGAAGAATATGATATAAAGTGTCAAATCCTAATTGAATTTCTGATCAGAAGCCCGATAGCTCAAGCTCTCACAAAGACCAGAGAGGTACCAGAAAAACTCTTACAACAAGTTGTAAAAACTCTCAAAGTCTCAAATCAGATTGAGCTAACAACACATGTGTAGGGAGATATTTTCATTACAATCTCACCGGAGAAGATATGGGAATGTTTAGAACTACCCTTAAACCAAAGAAGCACCAGATGCTATAATGGGTTACAAGACAAAGATTTCAAAAATCAATGAATTCAAGAGGAACAAACTACCTGCCTTCTGGCAAGTGTTAATGGAAATTCTGAACAAGTGTTTATCATCAAAAATTGGAGGTACAAATCAGATAAATATGAATATTCTAACAATCATGTTCAGTCTCATTAATGGGTTGAACATTGATTTTGGAACTGAAATATTTAATCTGATCAGAAGATCAATTCTGACTCACACTGGAAGGATATATTCACATCTACCTTTTCCAAGATTTCTGTCAATCATAATTTTGATACATTTTGTGAAAGGAACCTAGATATTCCAGCATCATAAAATATGTGGAGTACAGAAATTATGAGACCTTGGACTGCTGTAGGGTCTTGGAAGTCAGATTATGATGTGCCTGTTCTGTCAGAAAGAATGATGTATCTGATACCAGAAGATTCACCATACAGAGCAGAATACCTGAAGATGTTAAGCAAAAAGCCAGAAAACAAGGAGGTTTTTGAAAGTGTGTCCCCCATGGAGCATGATGCACAAGAGTCAAGCAAACCAAGAATGGAGCAGCAGGATGAATCAGATCTTCATCCAGCTGATGAAGATGTGAACATGAGTCCTGTGGCAGAAGAACATCATGCTGAAATCTCACACATGGGAGAAACAGGTGCACAACACTCTAAACTTGATATTATTCATAATTCTGAGAGTGATTCTGAAGATTCAATTCAAGGAAATTATGAAATTTCAAAAATGGGCACTGTTTCTGTAAGATAGAGTGAGATTGGAACCAAAGACCTATTTTCTGAATCAGATTCTGAGGAGGAAAATGAGGTGGCAACAGGTGGAGATCAGTCTACTGATCAAGGAAACCTGGATGAGAAAACTAAGAGTTTCTCAACAACTCATGGAGAACCTAAAAAGGTTCAAGGATATGAGGAAAACCAGAACTTGAATGTGTTTCAATTTTCTGGTGAGGGTATAGAGAATATGGAATATTTCAATCCTCTTACCCTCAGAACAGCAGAAAATGTGTTTTATGCTGGTGTTAGAGGTGGATCATCTGTTGTTCCTCCTATTTACCAAGGACATCAATCTATGTCCACTGAACAACTTCACAAAGAACTTGAAGACACAACTGCTGTTTGTACTGAGAAAACAGTCACAGAAAGAAAACTTGATCTGATACTGGAAGAAATCAGAAATCAAAAATCAGATTTCAAAGTTTTATCAGAAACTGTCAAAGTTGTGCAGAAGCAAACAGAAGACATCACTACAGCCCTCAACAAACTACAAGAGTCATCAGAAAACAGAGAGAGCTCATCAGAATTCAAGAAAGCTCTTAAAGAACTGCAAGATATCAAGAAACAGATGGCTGAGGTTGCAACTGCAGGAGAAAGCTCAAGTTCAGGAAGAATTCTTGAAGAAATACAGTTCCTCAGAGCCAACAACAGCAGCATGGCTGAGGCTTTTGAGAAGCTGATAGTGGAATTGACTGCACATAAAAATCAAGAAAATCTGGAGTTTCAAAGAATGAAGAAACAAGAGGAAACAAATAGTCAAACTCTTGCTAATGTTCATCTATTAGTAAAGAGGTTGCAGTATAATGTTGCCAGACTGGCAAAAGCTGATCTTCATGAACTGAAAGCCACAATTCCACAAGAACAAGCAGAAGAGTCAGAAACTCCTCAACAACAACCAAAAATCATTCAACAAGATCAAACCAAACAATCAGAAACTCCAACAACTCAAAAACAGAAGCAGCCCATGGGTCCCCCTCCTAGTAAGCCAAAGTTACTCATGGGTCCTCCACCAAATGTCCCAAATCCAGATACTTCAAAGGTCCAACAGAAAGAACATGATCCAGTTCAGTCATCTTCCACAGTTCTCACAGGAGAAACAGAGTTCAGCATAAAGATGGATACAAAAGAGAAGAGAAGAATGGAACATGAAGTGACCTCCTCAAAAAGGCCAAGAAAAGTGATGAGAGAAGATTCAGATGGAAACATCAAAGAAATAGAAGTGCTGAAAGGTGATTTGCACACAATTGTATACCCTGAAGAACACCTAAAGCACTACTACTGGAAAGGTCCAGAAGACAACCCAAAAAGGCCACTCTCTCCAATGAGTAAAGGTATTGTTCAAATCAGGAATGAGGGAAGCTGGGAAATTCTGCATAAACCAATGACCAATCTAATAGTCTCCATTGATAAAATCATCACTTTAACCACCGGGGAGGTGTCTTAGGAAATGAAGGTCAGAACAAGTACACCTTGATCAGAAAAGATAACAGTGAACAAAAGGTTACTGATGGAAATCTGGATGATGATATTCACCCAATGGGCATAGTCAAAATGAAGAATATCATTGATCAAGAGAAAAGTGGTTCAGTTGTGATCAAAAGAGCCCTTGACAGCATCAAAAGTGCAGAAGCAAAGTTATATAAAGGAGCTGCAATGGCAGACTTTGATCTTTGTATCAATTTTGAGTATAGCAACAAGGTGCTATTACCTCCTCCTAACAACACAATTCCAGCTGAAATTCCTTCTAAACTAGTGAGACCTGGAGTAATCTTTGACAAACCAGAAATGTGTGTAGTCTTCAAAGATGCTCATGATGAGAAAGCTCTGTTCAGAATCAGTGAAATATGCAGGTATTCAAATCAAACTCTAAAATATATAAAGAACTGCATGAATGAGAAGCAAGAGCAGCTCAAGAAGAAGGGAAAGAACAATGAACAGCTGAGAAAGACAATTGAAGACTGCATTGATAAATGGATAGAATCCAGAGGATGGTATAAAGAGTTGTACAAGGAAACTCAAAAGGCAATTGATCACCAGAAAAGACTGAAACCAGGAGACAAATACATAAGTGGAGTGAAGATCAATTAATGAATTGATGAGATTAAATTTCTGTTTTTTAAGAACAATATGTTACTTTTTGAACAATGGTTGGTTTGATTATGTTTTATGTTTCTGAACTTAGTTGTTTGAACTTTCTTTTCAAAGGATTAGTTGAAAGTTGTTTATGTTAGATATAGAGATAGTTCATTTTCTTACAATACTTAGGGGGAAACTGTTAGGAAACTTTATTTGTAAGTATTGAAGAAAATCAGATTCAACTGGATCTACGAAGAAGATAACAGTCCTGAAGATCACAACAAGAAGAAGAAGATCAGATAGGACAACTGAAAGCTGCAACATCTACTTCAAAGAATCACAAGTTGATCAAGAGCTGAAGAAGATTATCAGAGAAGGTCATTTCTGATGGATCTGATGATATTTCTGATGAAATATCATCAGTTTCTGACGATCCTGATCATCAGATTTTCTGATGATTTGTTCACCAGAATTTCTGATGAAGTGGTTTATCAGAAATTCTGATGAATACCCCACTTGTCTAAAAATCAGCCCTATCCTGCCACAATAACCGAAGCAACTTGACATTATTGGATATCATGATTACAAAGGCAACTTGAACGTTAGATTCAATGAATATGTCAAATTGCTACTTTATGCAGGACTTATTGCATGAATAAACAAATGTTTATTCATGAACCCAGCCTTCTATAAATAGAAGGCTCACCAAGCAGAAGACAATTGAGTTAAGCTTAACATTCATACATACTACAAAACTCCATTGCCCTCTCACCCACATAATTCAAGATTCATTTGTATTAGATAATAATCATACAATCACCTTGTAAACTATTTTGTTTCAAAATGATATAAACTTGATAATTCTGTAGGTCTTGTTTCTTGAAAGTCTGATTTCCATTTCCGCACATCTTTTTCACATCTACTGAAATCACTTGCCATATTACGTGAAAAGAAGTTTTTAAGCCCAAACTGGGTCCAACAGTTCCTTCATTATCGATCGAATACCTTGAAGTATTTATTGCTTTTTCATCTTTGATCAGAAACAGTAGTTCTTTAGTGTTCTATATTCAATTGAAAAATCATATGATGCCGTTTGAATCAAATTTCCAGGTTTGCTTCATTACACTTTCATTTGATTTCAAACACGGTGAACTTGTTCGGTCACCGCTATTATTGAATCATGGCATTACGACACCTTGTGGTGTTGGTACAAACTTGTAGCTTGTGCTAGTCATGGTCAACCGTTTCACACGAAACAACACATACATTTGTTTGACTTGTCATTTAAACACACTTAATGCAACTACGAATTAAGACAATGATACACCAGATTCGGTTGTACTTCATTTCGGTGTATTCTCACAATTCAATAATGTCAACACACTAATTTTATCCATTTATTTGTTCAAAAGTTGACGGATCTTTTTCATGTCACTATCGCATTTGAGCTTGCTGTTTCCGAATTCATCTAGCGGATATTATTGTTTCTAGAACTCATTTGCATACTGTAAACGATCGTTTGGAATTCTATCGGTCAAAACTCCTCTTTTGTTGAAACCATGTTAACTAAGTTACACTAGGTTATACATCTATACCTCTCGTATCCTTTGACATCAAATTCTGAAACACATATCTTTTAACCGCTGGGTTCCTATTGTTGTAATATGTCCTTGGATTCACCTTATTCAATTAAGTCTTGATTCAGTTTCGTGATTAATCACTTTGGTATTACTCACATCCATACACACATAACGTAACCCTAAGGAGTTAATATAGTTTAAATTTCGAGGACGAAATTTTCTTAACATGGGGAGAATGTGACAATTGTCAAATTTGCATGTATATGTACAATTATTAAACAGTAATTAGTGCTTAATGACTGTGCTAATTTAACATTTATGACATAAATACTATCTAATTATTGTTATCATATATACATGTGCATCATATATTGCATATGTCATATCATTATTACATGCAACACTTTATTGATTCAAATGGTGCACGAAACAAAGGTAGCACACTTATCAGATAAATCAGAAAAATGCTGATGGAGTTCAGTAGATAGACAGACAATGTATTAAGACACGGAATGAGCCAGAAACCAAGAGTTACACTAGTATAGTGTGTAGGAAAGTAAGGATCATGAAACTGCCTTTCTGGAGATAGTTTAAGTGTCGGAAAGTGCCTAAAACTCACACAAACTGCAGAATTCAGCAAAATTCAGCATTTAAACAACTTAATATCATGCAGAAATATGGTCCTGAATGCTTTCCTAATTGTCAGGAATCAAAACTGTCACAAAAGGTAACATAAAGCACACTAAACTGCATAGTTTAGCACCTTAACGAACCGGTAACCAACCGAACAACCGGACACTACCCGAAACACCAAATTTTCACTAGAAACATTGTTTTGACATTTCCAAGATAGTTATGGTACCCGAACATCATAACACAATATATAAACACCTAATAACTAAATAACCTAACTAAACACTTAGATTTCAACCATAATCTAACTATAACATTACAACCAAGTCTAGACCCCCCCCCCCACCTATACACGGCCAACATGGTGTCCCCACTATGGATTTTATTTGAATATTAAACTAGATCATGTTTTCTCTTTACTAAACACATTAACCCTTAGACTTAACACATGTTGGTGTATTATAAGAAAGACCATAAGTTCAAGACTATCATTCTCATTTCTACACAACACACACACTCTCCTTCTTCCTCCTCCCTCATTCTCGGCCATAACCCAATCCCACACAACCACATTTTTCATTCAATTCCCATCCATTCCATACATGCTCAAAGGTGAAAGAAGGTGTATAAGGAAGCTAGGAACTCTTGGAAGTTGAAGGACCACTCACACAAGCTTTTATCCACCTCTTTTACATCTTGTGATCATCCCTAGCCTTGAGCTAGTAGTAAGATCATCTACACCTTATTTTACACCTTCTTAAGTTGGTTAAAAGATGGTATAAGTTGTAAATCATGAAGAACACTATGAATCTTGAACATGAAACTTAAACATAAGACTAAAATCATGAGAATACATATTGTTTAAGTGTTGTTATGCTATTTGATGGTTGATTAATTGTGTTTATGATGTTAAACATCATATGATCTTGCTAGATAGTGATTAAAGACATAATCTTGCAAGATGAGAGGATGATTATGTTGTAGATCAATAAATCATCCTTGTGTAAATCATGAACTTGAAGTAAAAATTGTTTTTCTTGTAAAATGATGATCAAAGTGAACATAAAGTCTTGTAAATCTATGATTTCAAGAATGACTTTTTAAGAAACCAAGTTAAAAATACAAGATTTATTTAAGCTTGGTTCTTAAAGGAATTAACCACATTTTTAGTGGTTAAACAAATATAGAAATATATATTTAACAAGAAAAACTTAAGAAGAAATATTTTTAGAAAATTTATTTACAAGTTGTAAACATCTAATTTCTTGAATAATGATGTTTTTAAATAAACAACCACACTTTAAAGGGTAACTAGGCTTACTAAACACATTAGTAAGTTACTACAATTTTTTGTAAATTTTCAAGTTCATGAAGTAGTGATTAATGCTTGATTTTGGCAAATTGGTAAGTGTTATTTGATTTATTGTTGATTGTGGTGATTTATAAAAGAAAATGATATGCTTTAAAAGCATGAAAACCTCCATTTTGAAGGGGAAACTATGGCAAAAATTTTCTAGAAATTAAACACTTAGAAAAATATTTTTAAACAAATATTTACAAGTATACTTTAAACCATGAATTTTCATATAAAGTTTGCCATAATTTTTTTTACAAAAATTATAAATATTGGAGGTTGGTTTTTGTAAATAAAAGTGACTAAATATGTATTTAGGAAAATATATTTAGATGTCACCGTGTGTGTGATTATTTGTATATTATGCGTATTAGTTATATTATTTTAGGATTTGAAATAATATAACCCACCAAAATACCATAAAATTATAATCTAAAATATTATCAAAATTCCAAGAGAATAAATATATAATTTACACCCAAAATATTGGACAAACCAAACAAGGAATATAACTTACAAAATATTCCGGAATTTAAGTTCAAAAGAATATTTTGGTAATTAGTATTTTGGACACCAAGAGAATAAAAATATGATTTTTACAATTATTACAAAATATATCGTATTTTTAACAAGGAGAAAATATACTATTTTTAGTAAGTAAAAATATATATTTTTCTTGGAATTATTAGAAGATATATATTATTTTTAGGAGAAAATATATATTTTCTTGAATAAACATGAAATACATTTTTTTTGGATGAAAAATAAGTTTATATATATTTTCCAAGTTAAACTTGAAAAATATATTATTTTTGAGACTAATATGAAATTTATAAATATTTTTGCCAAGGGAAAAATTATAAATAATTTTTCTATGTAATATTTCTTAGAATATATATTTTGAGAATATATATATATATATATATTGATGATTCTATTAGAAATTTTATTCCGGAAAAAGTTAATACAAAATTAAGTATAAGATACTTAATAAACACAATAGAAATACGTATTCTCGTACGTATAATTACACACCGGAATACACCATCGATACTTAGCAAAAATATACAAGTATTAGAATACGAATATAAATACACCCATCCTTGGGAAGTTATACACGTACAAATACATAATTGTGTCAAGTTAGAATATATTATTTTAACTAATATTCCAAAAATTAAATAAATATAATTTAAGTTAAAATAATTATTAGTTTAACGAATAATTATATACTTGGAATAATATTAAGAACACAAAGAAACGTAACTCAAAGACACTAATTAATACTAAGTCAAGGCACGACCCGCCCGTCTAATAAACCGTAGTACTTACTTCTCTTACTCATAAGGACCAGCCTTTTGTCTGGGGAACCAAACAAGAGTCTGCCTTTCGAACCCTCAAGTACATGCTTTGCAATGCTCCCGTTCTCACGCTACCCGACGGGAACAATAATTTCATTGTCTACTGTGATGCTTCTAACCTTGGTCTCGGTTGTGTCTTAATGCAACGAGACAAGGTTATTGCTTACGCATCTCGTCAGCTCAAAATCCACGAGAAGAACTATACAACCCACGATCTCGAGCTAGGCGCAGTTGTTTTTGCATTAAAGATTTGGCGACACTACCTGTATGGTACCAAGTGTACGATCTTCACAGATCATAAGAGCCTACAACACATCTTTAATCAGAGGGAACTAAATATGCGTCAACGCCGATGGGTAGAGCTTCTCAACGACTACGACTGCGAGATTCGTTATCACCCAGGCAAGGCAAATGTTGTTGCCGACGCGCTTAGCAGACGAAGTTATTTGCTTAGCACCCGAAATGTTCAAGCCCAGCACAATCTCGAAGCTCTCATTCGCGACGCCCAGCATGCATGTTTTAACGAGCGCACCTTGAAGAAGGAAAGGATCTACCACGATGGAGCCCAACTTGTGAGCAAATCAAAAGGGATATTCCACTTCTTAGACAAAATCTGGATTCCCAAGCGAACTAACCTGCGACAGATCATCATGGACGAAGCCCACAAATCCCGATACTCTATTCATCCTGGTGCTGACAAAATGTACCATGACCTTCGATATAGGTACTGGTGGCCGGGTATGAAATGGGATATCGCTCTCTACGTCGGAAGATGCCTAACCTGTGCTAGAGTCAAGGCTGAACATCAACGACCCTCTGGCTTGCTCGAACAACCTCCAATCCCCATGTGGAAGTGGGAGAGCATAGCTATGGATTTCGTAACCAAGCTTCCAACCACGTCATCAGGTCACGACAGCATTTGGGTTGTTATTGACCGTTTGACTAAATCAGCCCACTTTCTGCCGATACGAGAAGACTATAAGGTGGAACGATTAGCCCGAATCTACACCGACGAGATCATTTGTCGACATGGGACGCCTCGTGACATCATCTCTGATCGTGATGCTCGATTCACTTCGCGATTGTGGGGAACGTTTCAAACGGCACTCGGTACAACGCTTAATCTAAGTACTGCGTTCCACCCACAAACCGACGGTCAGACTGAAAGAACGATTCGTACGCTTGAAGACATGCTCCGTTCATGTGTTCTAGACTTCGGTGGTAATTGGGATAGACACCTTCCGTTAGTCGAATTCTCGTACAACAACAGCTACCAGGCTAGCATCCAGATGGCACCTTTCGAGGCCTTATACGGAAGAAGATGTCGATCGCCTATTGTGTGGCACGAGATCGGTCACTCGCAACTAACCGGTCCGGAGCTGCTACAAGAAACGACAGACAAAATTTTCCAAATTCAGGACAATCTAGCGAAGGCTCGAGATAGACAGAAGCTTCTCGCCGATAAAAAGCGCAAGCACCGTGAGTATGGCGTTGGTGACTACGTACTCCTAAAGGTATCACCTTGGAAGGGTGTAGTCCGATTCGGCAAAAAGGGGAAACTTGCGCCTCGATATGTGGGACCTTTTAAGATTCTGGAAAGGATCGGAAAAGTCACCTACAGACTCGAATTACCGGAAGAACTTAACAATGTCCATCCGATCTTCCACGTGTCAAACCTCCGAAAAAGCATCTACGAACCAGACTTACATGTTCCTCTAGGTGATTTACGAGTGAACGAAACATTACACTTCGTGGAAAAGCCTGTCGAAATCATGGATCGCCAAACCAAGGAACTCAGGCGCTCACGTATTCCTATTGTGAAGGTCCGATGGGAAGGCAAGCAAGGCGCGGAGTTCACGTGGGAACTCGAAAGCGACATGAAGGCAAAGTATCCACAGTTGTTCTACGAGTGAGCAATGACTGGGAAGAAAAGGCAAGGTGGCAATATTGTAAATAAGAGAAACTAGAGAGAGAAAGCTCTTGTACATTATCAGATCAATCAAAGAATCACGTTAAGAAAAAGATTGCACGCTTTGTCTGTTCGATCTCACTCGTGCACGGATTCCGCACGTTGCACGGTCGGTTACGCAATCGAATCGGTTCAAAACCGACCCTACAAAGATGAAGAAGTTGCTCAAATCTGAGCGTGTTTGATCTCGCAACCGAGCACCTGCTCGGATACCACTTGTAGGATCGATTTGACACCGTTACGACTGTGTTGGTCACGATCGTTCGCGGATTCCGCACGATTCAGAGTCAGCAATAGTCAACACGGATTGTTATCCATGCGGTGAACATCAACAGCAACTTTCAACATTTTCTAACAAAAATCTCAGATTTCTCTCAAACGACTTCGAATTAAAATCTGAAACTTTGTAGGTTTTTAGATCACGTATATTCGCTCAACATATCCAAAAATCAGCCGATTTTAACCGTAAAATCCTGGTTAATTTGGCGATTTTCAATAATCCAAACGAAGGACTCTCACATGTGATTCACGAACTAGTTACAGCTTCAGTTTAATTTCGGGACGAAATTTCCTAAACAAGGGGAGGCTGTAACACCCCGTGTTTTCACAAGTGAAAGTCAAAGCCAAGGTCAAAGTCAACGACCGATTTCGCGCGACGTGACTCGTAGAATTGTTTGTATGATATTTAGATTATGTGGAGTAATTGTTGTACATGACAATAATCAAGCCCTACTATTCGTATTTCAATCGACCCGCGACCGTGAAAGATAGGAAGTAACAATGCGATAAAGTTAATCAAGCAAGCTAATCAAATCGACACCGAATCGTAACTCGAACTATGTATTTTTACTTGTTGTTATACGTGTGTGTGTGCCTTAAGTGTTACCTGTGCATGTTTATTTTACGTTATGTTATGTTGAGATAATCAAGCGAACTCAATCGAACTCGAAGTCTAACTCGAATGTAAGCGAACCCGAACCCGAATTCCGAGTCGAACCCTATAAGAAGTAGTTGGGACTGAAAGTAATTTAAATTAGGAAACCCTATCGAACCGCTCGCAAATCAGAGCCGAATCAACATCGCATCGAGCCCACCCAAGGAGGTGGCATCCGCACGGATGGCCAATCCGCACGGATTGCCAGTCCGCACGGATGGCCAGTCCGCGCGGATAACCTACCCGGGTGCGTGCCGTGCGCACGGCTCACCCCCCCCCCCCTTTCCCTTTTTGGCATCCTATATATACATGGGTCACTCTCCACTTTTTCCACTTTTGGCAAGTGACGTCCGAACCACACGCATTCTTCACCTTTTCTCAGATTTCTCTCAATCCAGGTAAGACCTTGCACTAATTCTTGTACATCTTTGATCACTACACCATTCCACACACTTCTATCTTTCGAATCTTCGATTTTAACCATGAAATCATCCGGATTTGAGGTATTCACGGGTGACGTCATCATGAAGTTCATAAGAACTTCATGCTTGGCCTCATTCCACCAAGAATATTCCAGATCTAAATGATTTCTACAAGTTTTTACAATAATTTCACCTAGATCTAAACTTTCCTAAGGATAAAAGAGCTGAAAGAAATAAACCTAAGTTCTCTTCTTCTTTTACTCTTAAAACCGGTACGAATCCGATCAGTCCTAGTGTTCTACTCATCAATAGTGGTGCCCTAGCTCCAGATCTGGAATTCTACCCATAGACAACTGATTTCGGGGTTAACCGGGACGACCGTTCTAAGTCGCCGACAGGCCAAGTTAGGGTGGTTCCTGACCGGCCTAGTCACGCGGGTAGGAACACAACTCCAAGTGGTTGCCACGTGATCAGAACGTCTTGATAAACGACAACAGAAACCAAGTGTAGACGAACGGGACAACCAGACCAGTTGTCCGCACGGACTAGCTGTCCGCACGGACGAGCCATACGCACGTACAGCCCATACGCACGTACGGGTCATACGCACGGGTTGTCATCCGCACGGACTACCCTTGGGACCCACTTTCCAAACAAAGGTTTGAGTATCGACGAACGAGCAATCCGAACGGACGACCTCTGAATGGATTACTCTTCGGATCATGAGATACTAAGGCCTTAAAATGGAAATCAAACAAACTTCATCCGCACGGCCAAGCCGTACGCACGGACAGGCTATCCGGACGGATTGTCTCTGCCCGCGCGCACAGGCTGCCCGCACGGACTACCATACGCACGGACCGCCATCCGCGCGGCCGGCTTGAAAGGTAGAAACACTTTGGTGTTTTCTAAATGCTACAACGAAAACTTCAAAGCACAAGCCATCATACACAAACACATCTTAGGAAGAAACAATCCATTTGAACATTTATCCACACAAGCAATCTAACCGTACGGATAAGTCGTCCGCACGTATAACTAGTCCGCACGGATTGTCACCCGCACGGACAGTCACACGCACGGATGACCTATCCGGATGGAACACCGTCCGCACGCATCACCATCCGCACGCATCACCATCCGTGCGGATAGGTCATGCGCACGGATGACTTCTATTCACAGATAACTGATCCGCACGATCCGTCATCCTACCCACTCCCACTTGTACTGTTTTACGCGTCACTTATCGTTACGTTATCGAATCTATTCAGGCTAATCGTACTCGCTGTAAAGCGCTCCCTTCAATCCATATCACTGTGAGTATACTCGAACCCTTTTTGCTTTTAGCACTTTTGGGTGTTACATACGTTACAACTATTCAAACTACAACTACCACACTACTCAAGCTATTTAAAACGCTTAACCGCTAATGCATGTTATACGTGGCTTATGAATGCTTGTTTGTTATGTTTACACATGGAATGCTGTCTACCTGCCTTAGCAACGATAGTACTATAGTTTGGACTCAGCACCCGTTCACACGGGGGTTGTTAAGGATCTTTTACTTGCATTGATTACAGTGGTAATCATGTATTGCGAACTGCCTCGGGCAGTCACCCCGCAGTCATTGGTATCGATGGATCTATGTCGATAACTAACGTGCTTCATTTCTCTATGTGTACGTGCTGGTTATGCGTAAACGAATTCGAACTCTATATGCTATTATCAAACTTGTATGCTCACCTTTACATTTTATGTATTGACTTTATTTTAACGTATGTGACAGGTGCTTAGGTTGCATGATCGCTCTTTGTGCTGTGATGAAATCGAAGCTAGGAAATGGAGTCCTAGAAACCAACGAATAAATTTAATTATGTTTAAATCTGAGTTGTCGGAACAGAATACTTGTTTTGATGTTATCTGTAATAACTTGTTTGACTATTTAAGATACGGTATGGGACGTATCACTTTAATTAAATGGTAATGATAGTTGTTATGGAAACTTCTGGACAATCTGTTTCGCTCAGTGCCGTGCCCCGATGATTCCGCCATCGGTTGGGGTGTGACATGGCAGGAGGTAATTTGGTACGGAGACTGAAGAAATCTATCTTGAATGTCGAATTAATAGGCTTACATAGTGCCTTGGGTCTTTTAGTGGTTGGAAGCAATTTGCTGCTGAAAATGAATTGGGTCTTTCAGTGCCTTGTGTTTCTCAATATCATCTTTTTAAGGAAAATGAATTGATTAAAGAAAAACAATTTGCTGCTGAAAATCAAATCTAAACTAAAGCAAAGAAGTTGGAAGTAAACTCATTCATTGAGTTTGTGCGTGATCGATTCCTTTTTAGTATGTCAATTTCCTTTTTCGTTTTTGTTTTGGGTCTGCAGAGGGTTAGGTGTGATTTGAGTTAAATGGACAGCGGAGGGAGAGAGAAGTGGTTGAGAGTGTTGGAGGGTGGTGGCTGGAGGTGGTTGAGGGTGGTGGCTGGAGGTGGCAGTGGTGGTTGTGGTGGCGAATGGCGGTGGCAGGGGGTAATATTACAGAGTAGAACAAAACATAGGAGGTAATATGAAAGGGCATTATAGTAATTTACCTGTGGGGGGTAATTATGCAACATAACAGGAATGTTTGGGGGTAAAATAAAAGGGTAAAATAGTCATTTCACCACCAAGTCAACAGATCAGTCAACAAATTTGAGGCCGGGGGGTAAGGTTGCGACATAACAGCAAACGTTGGGGGGTAAAATTGCAATTATTTCGTTAGGGGGGGGGGGGGTAAGGGTGCCAATCACCCCAAACCACAGGGTGTAAAATTGCAGTTTACTCTATTATATTCAATCAAAAATGGTCATGGTAACTTTTGCCGTGAAAAGTTATAATTAGTTATGTGGATTAACGAATCGTGTTAGGTTTTAATAGTCATGACAATTCTTAATGTCGCGTCATGAACCTTAATACGTAATTTAAAGTCCTTTATACGTTAGATCGAGTTGTGATGGGTCACACTAGGTTGCAAGAAGTATTAGTGGATAATACATGTTTACTGTATGTCGCACATGGATATTAAGAGTCATGAGCCTAAACGAGATATTGTTAATATAATTTTTAATTAGAGTAAATTACGTTTTTGGCCCCTGTGGTTATATCAGTTTTACTATATTAGCCCAAAATAAGAACTTTTAACATATGTTCCCCCATAGTCTCTATAACTAACTAAATTGGCCCCTAAGTCTAACTCAACCCTAAACCCTGGTTAACTATTAGTCACATGAGATGCACATGATGGGTAAATTGGTAATTTCCCATCCCCTTTTATACTAACACCTATTCAATACAATTGAATACCCAATTACACCACAAAACCCCCAATCTGAGATTTGATTTCCCATCATCTTCTTCAACCGGTGGGAATTTCCTACCAGACCCTAATAACATCAGTCATGTGCCCAATTTGAGTGAAGAATCTCTATCGCGTCATATAACAATATCATATCAGAAAAATGCTTCATATGGAAATGCTATTCGAAATACCGCAACCAGTAAGCCCAATTTTACTTCTAGGATATAGCAAGGTGTAGGGCATTTGAACAGGTCCAGTCCTGTTCATCAACTTCTTATATCATGATTTATCTCCTCGATCTTCATGAACAAGAACAAATCAAAAAACACGAATCCATCATCTGCACATCATCATCTTCTAACCAGATCTTCAAGATGCGTCGTCGTTTCAACCCAGATCTTAAAGTTAACAAGTGTAAGAAGTAACTAACAGACCTGAAAATAATCAAAACATATAGATACCGATTACAAATCTAATCACTATCGCTGCTGCTGCTACCGCCATCGTGATGAACCAATATCCAAGCATCAGAAATCAGGAAGAAGGATAAGTGATAAAGTAATAGAAGAAACAGAGTGGTACAGTCAACAAGCACAAGCATCAGACGCAGTACAATCAACAATTACAAGCAATCGGAGCAGTACCAATATCCAGTGGATTCAATATCCCCACAAACCTCTGATGCCTCATCTTTGCGTTCTCAGTTAACATTTAACAGGCAGATGCAAAGAATGAAGGGTTTAGGAGAGGATTACTTTCAAATATGCCCACCTGTGCTTTCTATGTATAAACATATGTAGATCACCATGTTTGAAATTTATAAACTTAGGGTTTTATAAGAAAAAACGAAGAAGAAGTGATAAAGTAGGTAGGGTTTTTTTATAAAGTAATTAAAAGGGGGAGGTGAAATTACAAATATGTCCATCATGTGTATGTCATGTGACTGATAATTAACCAGGGTTTGGGGTTGAGTTAGACTCAGGGGACAAAATAGTTAGTTATAGAGACCATGGGGGCACATATGTTAAAAAATCTTTTTTGGGCTAATATAGTAAAAGTGATATAACCACAGGGGCCAAAAATGTAATTTACTCTTTTAATTAATATATTAGATATATATAACAGTTTTCAAGTTTTTCCCATGATTTGCTAATGGAAATTAACCATGATGTCCATATTACATAAACAATAATTGCTATAGGAAATTAACCCTTATGTTTATATAATATTTTTATGACGCTAAAAAGATGACACACAAAAACAATTTCATAAATTTATTAAATTTTGTACAACCATGACATTTTTTCTTGACACGAATTTAAATGTCAGAAAATAATCGTGTGTCATTAATCGCGTGTCAAGATAGATCTTGCCTTTTTTAATGACACTAAAAGGATGACACACAAAATTGTGTGTCATAAATATATTGAATTTTGTAAAACCATGACATTTTTTTTCTTGACATGCACTTTCGAATGTCATAAAATGAGCGTGTGTCATTATTTGCATGTCAAGATAAATCTTGTTTTTTTTCATGACGCTAAAAACATGACACACAAAAAAGAATGTCATAGGTTTATTAAATTTTGTAAACCATGACATTTTTTTCTTGACATACGCTTTTGAATGTCATAAAATATGCGCGTGTCATTGTTCGCGTGTCAAGAGAAGAGTATTTTCTAGTAGTGTGTGAACGAGTATCAGCTGTGAGTTACGTTGGATTGAATTGAAGAACGCAAAACTGTGAGTTCATGTCCCCCCTTTTCTTTTAACTGTTTTTGTTTTATAACTTCGGGGGTGAAGTACATGTTCCAAAATGTTTACAAACAATTACAAATGGTATGATTAGCTAAGGAATGAACTGTTAGATCATGTGAATGGGTAGGCGCACACTTAAGACCATTAATCCTCGTATAAGGACAGAGGGACATGAGTGATAGATCTATTTGGGTGTAGCGAGCCCTACCCATGAGCCCGCAGGATGGACCGTGTGGTGACTATACCTTACAGTCGGCGGCCCGGTACAAAATCTGCTAGGTTTGAGCCTTCCTATGCCGTTGCACATATGTTAATGGCCTTGCAAACTATTAATTGATATGTTTCCTTGTTTGCTTTCATACCAGGGTTTACAAATACATGCTTACTTGTAAGATTACAAAGTTTATTCGAGCTCACACACTAAACACATGAACTCGCTCAACTTTTGTTGATGTTTTCAAACTACATGTATTTCAGGAAACTAAGTATGGATCTGGCGGGCGTTGAAGTTTTCAAGTCATGTCTATAATAAAAGATGTCATCCGAAGTCAAAGGGGTTTGGGTTATGTATTTTATCTTGGATAAGATACATGGCGCAAAACCTAGTTTGTTAGTATCTTTTGTGAAGTCCTTAGGGAACTTAAAACTTGTTGGTGTTGTATTCTGAACACGAAGTCTGTGTTTTGGGATTTAAAACAAGGTTGGGTGTAATGTTTTTAAAACTATCTATGGATGAACATCTTGGTTTTATCATACAGTTGTTTGTTATGGTTGAATGCAATGATATTAAGCAAGTCACACATAATCACGCTTCCGCAAAAGTCAGGGTGTGACACAAACGTAGTAAGATACCTATCGTTCGAGTTCGTTGGAACTCACGCCGTGGCCCGGAGTTTACCTGGGAACGGGAACACCAGATGATGCACAGGTATCCCCAGTTGTTTGCAAACAATACTTCCAGCACTGAGTCTACAGTTAAATTTCAGGACGAAATTCCAAACTAACAGGGGGATGTGACACCCTATGGAAACATTCTAACACACTAGCTTATCAGTGGCTGTGCTCTAAATTTCGGGAAAAAAATTCTTTGAACTTGGGGATAATGTGACACTTCGGGTTTTCCTGTACAATTTCATTGTACATGATGATTATGTGATTTATTAAACGAAATCAAATTGAAAATTATGTGGTTAAAGTGTAGATTATATTTATTTTGTGTGATTTCCGTGTGATTTATTATTGTGACAATTATCATAAAAATCAGCTGAACACTCAATGTGTGCCCAAGCCGCACAACACCAACCCACCTTAAACCCTAAAGGGGGCCGCACACCTTAGGAGTGCACACTTTAAGTGTGCAGCAATCTCAGTTATAAAAGGGAGCATATCAGCCGACATTAGGAATGTTGGCAACCTTCATCATTGGGAGCAATCCCTAGAACATTCTTTCATTCTCCCTCTCTCTCTAACTTTCTCTCTCTAGAAACCCTAAAACACACCATCATCCTTCCTCTCTTCTTGAAGATCCAACGGCAGCCCTCACATTTCGGAGAAAATCATCGTCCATCATTTTCGAAGCTTAAATCTCTTGATCTTTCTACACCTTTTCACTCTCATCCTAACCGGTTAGTTTACTACTCTTATAATTGATGGCTAATACATGGTAAAGGTGCTAACTTGATTAAGTGATTTGTATGTTAAATGGTTGTGTACATGAATGATGCGTGTGTGTAACACCCTTGCTATTTTTAAGCGGATTTAGTTTTAAATCACGAATATAATCATGTAATTATATTTACAATTACATTGGAAAATACGGATTTATTTAAAACTTTTACAACTTTCAAGTATACCACTTAATGTGACTAAATTCGTCGTTTAAAATAACGATTAACAATGTGCGGAAGCTTGCATCTTGAACGTGTTCGGTTCTTCGTTGAACTTGATCGTCCTCCGGTACTAGAATTTTGCCTGCAACTCATAAAACGTGAGTTAGATTATTCATACGTAGCTTAAAACGTATTTAAATGGGTTCGCAACGCATAAAAGATTAAAACAACAATTTTTCGCGCATCAGGCACCCCGTCGCGTGGCGCGACGGCCTAGGGCCTTCGACGTCGCGTGGCGCGACGCCTTGATATTTCCAGAATGTTGCAGCTGGATGCTGCATTTTCCCAGCTCCGATTTCAATCAAAATTCAAACTTCAAAGCTTCATAATCGAGAAGTCCGTTTTATGCGATTCTTTTTCCTACGTTTTCGTAATTTAATTCTCCATCTTGTGGAGTTAAAATTCAACATTCAACTAATAAAATTCTAACCTTTTAAGCCTTCGGATTATTATTATATTTCAACATTTTGACCCGTTTATACTTAAAACCACAAACTTGTTTCAAAATAGTCATGGGGCATACGCCCATGTAATTAACTCAAATTCTTTTTTTTTCCGGATTCATAATATGTGAGAATTACACGGCTAATGTCTAGGTTATGTGCGTAACCAAATTTTGACCCGTTTAGACGGTCGTATGCATTTATTCATTAACCTCACTCTTCTCTTTTCGCACTTTACATTTTCACAATCAAAGTATCTACCCATATCAGGTAATCATTATGCAAGTTCCCAAACCACCCATATGGGTCGTTTGCCCAATTTACCCATCAAGGGCTTTTTGGTCAATTTCAGTCATTCATTTTACGACGAAGGACTTTCACTAATTATTGACCAAAATATCTCTTCTAACTAAAAATCTAATTATGCATACCTGACTCGGGTCATAGCATTGACCCATTTAAATACCTTTTGCTATTAATTTCTAGTTAATAGCAACACGAACCATGTGTTAATTCCTGTGATCACAAAACTCAACAAGCGATCATCAGACATTATTGTCAAATGGTGTTAACAACACCATTTGACCCGTTTAGTCGAAATGACAAATTGTCATTGTAAGATGGCATTTAATTACCATTTCACCCCTTTAACCTATCCCGATTCACTTTTTGAAATCATCTTACTTGAAAGTCGTTTCTTGCTTTGTTTGACCAATTATGACTTATGCCAAATGGTGTCGTTTTAAATCCCTTTATCTATTCGTTAACTCATGTCCGGATTACCATTTCACCATTTTACCCCTTTTTACGATAGTTTATGGTTTCTACCATTTTCACTTGTTCCGACTAGCATTATATCGCGCCGGAACATCATGTTTCATTTACTTAATATAAATCATATTCAATACTCACAAATAAGCATTTTGTAATTAAAATAAAAATAAAAAGGTCGTAAGCTTAACTTACCTCTCATCCGATTTCGCTCTTTCTCCGCGTTTTCAAGCCGTTTGACCCGCTTCTTTTCCCAAGCCGCCACCTAGCTCGTTTAGCGTCAAACTATCGCCATCATTTAGAAGGTGGTTAGTTTAGTCTTTAACAATCACGACTATTCCACCTTACGTATTTCTATGTCAAAACTACTATTTGACTTCATCATTTGTTAATTCAATTTATCAAAAGTTAACTACTTTTGATCACGTGATTTACACAATTAAGTCTAGATTAACTTGATTTACACAATTAAGTCTAGATTAACTTTATGCTTTGAACCTTATCGGCTCATACTTCGCATAATTTGTCATATTATTCAAATATGCGTTTCACCCGAATTTTCAACATTTAGCTTTCATTTAGGCATTTTATCAAACACCTAATGGGCATACTTTTACACCTTTACGAACTAGTTCATAACTAGTTATTTTTACCAAAGTTAACATCAAAGTTAAAACCCCATTGTTTAGTGTTCATGAATTACACCTAGTAATTGTAACATAACATCAATATTCATCGATTTAACTCCCTAATTCAAGTGTTCATCACAATGATATAAAAACCCACTTAGCACATATAGGGGGGATCATCAATTTCCTAGTTTTTTATACCAAATCATCAAACTTTTAACTAGGGTTTATTCCTAGACGTGGTTTCAACATAACCACACTCATACATTCAACATGCAAACATGAACTTCAATTCATGAGTGTTAATCAGAATTTTAAGATATCACCAAATAACGAAATTCGACTTACCTTGTGATCTCCTAGCTTGAGTGATCACGAATTTATTAAAAGCCCCAAATTTTAGCTTGATTCTCCTTCGATTTGGTTGGATTTTATGAGTTTTAGGGTTTTGAAAGAACCCCTCTTGGCTCCTGTCGTTCCTGCGCACGCACACACACTTAGAGTGTGTGTGTGTTGTGTTTTATTATTATTTTTAATAAAACATGTTTGCCCACTTTGCCACTTTAGTCCGTCATGTTTCATTTTTTATCATATAAGGCTATAAATCATAGTTCATCACTTAAATTCATATTACTTAACTAGGTTAATTATTCCTAGCCTTCTTAGTAGGTTCGGGAAGTTAAAAACCCGTTTTATTTTAAGTCCCGTTAACTCGGGCTCCTTATGAACTTTGTCTTCTCAAGTCGTTTGCTCTCTTTTTATTTATTATTAGGCTTATTTATTTAAATCCTAATAATTTCTGGGTTAATCTTTTCTGCTAACGGTATTCTACCCGCTCTTTAGTATTAACGGGGTTTAATTACCAGACCTGTTTTCGGGGTGTTACATTGTGTTAATGAATAATGAACTTGAGTTGATTAATGTTTGAATGATGATGAGGGTTTTGTTTAATGAATGTGAAATATATGAAGGATGATAGATATTAAGGATGATTCTTTGTTAAGAGTCAAGATGATTGTGATAAGGATGACACCAATAACAGTCCTCTTGATTCATAGTTAATGTTAGTATGAACATTGCTTATATGAAAAGATAAGATTAGAGATTTGTTAATCTATGTTGAAATCTATCCATGATGATGATGATGATTGTCCGATGAAATGATGAAATGATAAGATGATGGGTTGGAAATATTGTTAAGGATATGTGTTTGATCTATGTATAGATGAAAACCTGTTTGTTTTACTATTTATCTGATTGATAATGTACACCCAATGAATGTACAACACATTCTGCGCGTCGCACAACACGCGAACAGGTCGCATATCCAAGTGTGTGACGTATACCGCACACTCCTTGGGGTACAAACATCGGAAGCACACGGCACAAACACAACTCTGCATGACCGCACACTTTGGGATGCCGCACACTAGAGTGAGGGTCACACACTCTATGTGGGCCATCCCATAGTGGGTCGCACATTTGGTTACTGGACTGAACTATATTGGACCGCACACACATACATGGGCTAATAAAATGTGGGTCGCACACCCGTAGACTCGTACACTCTGATTTGAACAACTATTGATGCACAATGTATAAGTTGACTATGCATGTTAGCATACTCCGTATGGTACACATCTCAGTAGCACACAGTATAACCGCACATTATTCAGTCGCAGCACACCCCCACATTGTCACACCCCGACCACGTAAAACAACAAATCGTGGTGGAAACGTCAGGGAGTGTCGTAACAGAATCATTGTTTCACAACTCATGGAATTTAGAAAATTGTTTTATTACATAATAAGTTACATTGTCTTGGAATTTGATCAACAAACAGTACAATTGCCGTTCATGATTTTATAATTACTAAGGCCCCTTGTCCATCCTATGTAAAGCAATCAACAATCGTCATGAAATAAAACCTGAAACATATGTGAAAGTAAATACTTCAGCATAAAAATGCCTGTGAGTAGCATAGGTTTTGTGTTGAGGATTCATGACTTTGAATGTTTAAAGAAATGTTTAACAAAAGTAGTCATGAGCCTTAAAATATTTTCTTTTATATTTCATATAAAAAGTGATAAGAAATCAGATGATATAAAAGAATAATGCAATAATGAATTGAATAACTAACTAAAAATGAGTTTGTAGCATATATAAAAATATACCTTGGTTTTAAGAAAGTCGGATAAGTAATATATTAAAATATATTTTAGTTTCAAAACAGTTAAACAGATAGTATATCAAATATACTTCAGTTGTTAAAATAATAGTTTTCGGTAGTATATCATAAGTATACTTTGGTTTTGTAAATAACATATCAACTATGTTTTAGTAAATAACAAAATATATGTTGGATTTGTACATGGTATATCAAATATACTTTGGTAAATAATATCACATATGAGAGCATATCAAACTATACTTTGGATGTATATCAAATTATACAAAAGAAAATGTGATTTAGAATTCATTCAAACCTTAGTGTATCAAACTACACCTTAGAGACTATAGAAATACCACAAAGGCAATTTTTATTTGGATAAAATTCGGTTTCTGATATTCCATACAACAGGAATGGGGTGTCTAGTCCTATAGCGCTATATCATACTACCAATCGGTTTGGTGAATGTATAAAATAAGTACAACCCAACAATAAATTTTATAATCTTTGAAAACTAGTGTTTAAACCATAGATAATTGTTCAATTTGTCAAAAGATAAGTACTAGCATGTATAATCAATTTATACTTTGAAATCATGAAAATAACAATTAAGCACACATGTTTCACCCCAAAACATTTGAAAACAGTAAAAGAGGGGACTATGTACTCACCTTTGGGTGCGTTTTTATATGTTAACACAATCCCTCAAATTGTTTATTCGTCCTAAATTAAATAAGAACGATTTAATAATCAAAAACCCACAAAAATACATAAGTTTCTCTGATACTTAGAATTTTCACATAACTTTGAGATCTTCTCGAAAAGTTATTATTTTTTTATTATATTGGTGTATTTATATATATATATGAGTTCATATATATTTTAGAAACTTTGCGAATTGAACGATTTTATTGGTGACCCTCATCATGTTATAAGCAATATATCTACGATTTGCGCGTCGTAATATATATACTCAAATGTAACATACTAATAATAGCGTAATACACATAATCTTGTCAAATATTAACATGTCATCATACACATATTATAAAACACCTAACACATTGTAACACATAAAATTTACCCATGAACAACCCATTATAGTGTATGTTGAAAAACACGTATTTTAGAGATTCGGTAACGTTTTTGGGCGTCGGAAGTCATGTATGACCAACCAAACACCAAGTAAACTTAATATAAGTTAAAATACTTATTTTTATAGCAAAAACATCAGTTTACTTACTGATCTAAAACAGTTTTATTAAAATCATCCGAAAATCCGATTTCTAACTGTTTTTACCGCATAGTTTTGCATCAAATGTTACCCTGACCATCCCAAATCGTATCGACTTGATATTTTAACATAACCCATGTTATTTACTGAATAAAATAGTGGTTATACTCATGATAGTGCAGGTCTCACATAAAGCACATAAATCATGCAAATTTCACATATTTTACCACTTTCAAAGCTATATGTACAACATGCAAAGCTATCAAACCTATGACAAAGTTTCATGCAGTTATAATATACCAAATAATGTTATTTTTAGTGTTTATAACCTGTTCTAAAACATTTTTGTCATACAATCATTTTTTTATCATTTCTTGAGCTTTAAATCAACATACTATTCTCATGTACAAGTGTCTAAAGCACACTATCATATCAACATCATTTCATATGAATTTAAATGCATCAAACATGTAATTTATTCATGTTTATTTACTGATTTATTTGAACATTTATCATGTCTTACACAAATCATCCAGCACTTGCATTTTAACTATCATTCAAGAACGAGCAACAACTTAAAAATTCTCAAATATGTCTAATAAATTTTTAGCCATTTGCATGTCAAAATACTAACACTACTTCAAATTTACAACTCATGATTCAATCATTCCTTTATATCTCTACATATTTCATATAATCTTGTTCATGCATGCAAACATCTTAAACAAGTATTTACCAAAGATCAAGCTCAAATCTCATATACATATATATATATATATACGGTTTTATACACACATATATATCACCATTTTTATTTTGTATCAAGACACATTTCTTTTTAGATTTCAAATTTGTGAAAAATTCCAAGATTCAAGAGAAACTTCTAATCATCAAGAACAACCAAGAATCAAGTGTATGATTTAAACATAAACTTTATACCTTCAAGATTCAAGTAAGTTTTTGGATGGGATTTTGATGATATGGAGCTTGAAATCACTTGAAAGCACCTTGGAAACTCCTTTGGATCTTCACACCAACTTGAAATTAGCTTGGAATGGGGTTAGATCTTCAAGAACAAGGTTGAAGAAGATGATAATGGTGATGGTGGTGTGGTTACGGTTGGGAGAGAGAGAGAGAGGAAGATGAGTGGAGTGTTGAGTGATCTTTGAAAGATATTGTAGGATTTATAAGAGATATGGAAAATCTATGCATCAACACTTGTCCATACAAATCTAGCAAGATCCACATAGAATAAAAATAAAATCTTTGAGATATGGCGTGATCTTGGTGGGGTCCTAGTGACCGTAAGTTGTATGGGGGGGGTTAGTGTAAATTTTGAATGGTAAATATAGATAAAAACAGGTATTTAACTGGATACCGGGTATTTTAACTAGCGTTTAAATCCCGGTTTATGGCGTTCTAAATTATTGTTATTATTCTATAAAAATAAACTCGCCAAAATATTACTGAAATGAATTTCAGTTGCCGAGACTAGCTGCGTTGTCTGTGTTTTGCAGTGGAAGCACTTAAACTTTGAAAAATAACGTTTTTAAGCGTTTTAATTTATTTTTCAACACGAACATGATTAAAATAAAATTCTAATCATAACATAATATTTTTGGAATTTAAATATTATCCGGGCGGTCACCAACGTTCGTTTCGCAGTTTTGCCGTAATTAGTTCTAAAGTTCGAACAAACATGTTTTTGCCATACCGAATCCTTCGAAACTTATTTCTAAGTTATGTAAAGGGTATTTAGGGTATGTTTGGCTTATGTCACAGTTCTGGACTGTACGTCGCGTTAAACTGATTATGTTTACGTAACGGTTTATGATTTTACTTCCAGAACAGGTTTGAGAGTTCGAAATTGAACAATGATTGAAAACGTACTAATGTCACAAATAATTAAACAAATATTGAAATTAAAACGCCATATTTCATTAAACACAAAGTTGTTTGGAACAGTACAAGGGTTACAATACACAGATGTCACAGTCTCCCCTACTTTTGGAAATTTCGTCCCGAAATTTAATTAAAGGAAACTTGTGGGAAAGGTGCGGATGTTTCGCTTTTAAATAAATCCTTCGTTTCCTGAGTAAAACTCTGACTACGTTTGGATTACCAGCGAAATTTTGTTATCAGTACTCATCTGTTGTCTATAGGAATGAGTTCAGATCAGAAGATTAAAACTTCACTCCAATCGACAGATGTAAGATGGTACCAAGCCTCAAGAGAGTCATGTAAATGCCAAAGTGGCATTCTTTGTTGTAAAATAACTCGAAAAGAGTGTGAACTTTGGAGTTTCGAACAACTGATGGAAGAACGTTTCTCATGAAGACTATTATATGAAACTTGTGTGTGCTTGAAAACAGAGTCGGAGAGTGTAAGATAAAATAACATTGGTCAAGGTCTAGGACTTCTAGTAACTTAAATAACGCTACGTTCGCAATGTAATAAGGAACACTTATATATAGGAAGTACCAGCGGCGTATCCACCATGCTCCTTTCTACATTGTTCCCGTTTCGTTATTCTCATCACTATAGGTCTTAGCACATGATAAAACTTGTTGTGGTTTCTATGCACTGCATTCCATAATTATGTATGCATCCATAATTACGTAATTCCTTGCACGGTCCGCACAATTCATTTCATAATGCGTAGGGAAAAATCAATCGAATAAACATGAAGTGACTTGACTAGACCACCAAAGGATCTTTTTAACTAGATCAACGAACGATCTTTTTAACTAGATCAACACATGATCTCCTTAACTAGACCGTCGTACGATCCCCTTAAATAGACCACTTAAGGGATCTTTTCAGCTATGTCATCACATGATATTTCTAACCAGAATTTTGTATCAATCGTTTTAACTAGACCACTCAAGGGGTCCAATTATAGAGTAGTACTTCATAATCCAAGGGTCTTAACTATTACGTAGAAGCCCATTAAGGATTTAAAGTCGTACCTTTGGATATCCTACTATGAATCCCTCATATGAAGATATAGAAGATTCTATGAGGATTTGCATAATGAATATTCAGATCACACAATAACACAAAACATATAAGAAAGCACATAAGCATATAATCACATAATTGTTTAACTTGATTTTGTTAATTTGTTGTTGATTTGTGCACATGCATTTAAAGCACACTAGGAATCCAATTCGTGGATTTCATTTGGCACTTTAAACATCTTTAGGAATCTACTATGAAGATAGGAATATCTTAATAGGAATTCGGCTTTGTTTCTTAAAAGAAACGAGTGCTTAAGATTTTCGGGGAGATCATAAGTGATCATAGAAATGAAAGAACCACACGAGGGGTTTGTTTGTCGGCATCGTAGGGTTGTATCAACCATACACACAAATGTAGCAGTTTCGTAAGATAAAATTGAAACAACAAATTTTATTTATATATAACAACTGAATTGTTCCAAACGTCAAAGGATAACAAACAAAGAAATACAAAAGACTAATTGTTCACTGCTGCATTGTCGCACGTTTGCCTCGTTTATGTTGAACACCCATCCACGTGTTGGATTTGCATTAACAAGTCTTGGGCAATTGTTTCGGTAGTGAGTAAGGTCACCACAGTTATAACACGACCCAGGTGGGAACTGTGCTTGAGCAGCAACAGGATTTGCAGCAGCTTGGTTAGCATAATGGCAAGTATTGACCAAATATCCCAATCGCCCGCAGTGGGTACATTTGTGACACTGCACTTGCTCCAGATGATGTCGGTTGCATTTGTTGCAAAAAGGTGTGGTACCAACATAGTTTTTCCTTGTACGAGGTTGTGCTGGCTGATTTGTTGCAACCTGGTTGTTCTGAGCAGTTATTGCGCAGTTTTATGAAGCCTTGCGCTTCTTCTTCTTGGATGTCTTGGCCTGTCTATCCTTTGGTTCTTCTTGTGCAGACTTGTCATATGGTTTCGGGTCGCCCTTTCGAAAAAGCTTACCTTTCCTGATCTGGGATTCAGTCAGGGTAGCAGACAATTCAATGGCCTGTCTAACGGTAGTAGGATTGCTACCAGTAACGATATCCTGAACTAGGTCAGGAAGACCATCAATGTACTTTTCAATCGCCTTATCCATAGGCGTAACCATGGCAGGACATAACAGGCTCAGTTCCTCATAACGGTCAGTGTAGGCTCGATGTTCACCACTATCTTGCTTCAAATCATCGAATTCTCTTTCCAATGCTCTAAGCACATGACGAGGACAGAACTCCTTCATCAAGCTCGAAGCTCCTCCCAAGTTTGAGCTAGTGCCACATCGGCACCCCTATCACGCATCACCCCGTTCCACCATGTAAGAGCACGCTTCTCAAACACACTGGATGCAAACTCAACCTTACGCTCATTCGGACATTGCACATGCCTGAATGTGCTCTCCAAACTTTCAAACCATTGCAGGAGTGCGGTTGCTCCTCGAGTCCCAGAAAACTTCAAAGGTTTAGCAGAGTTGAATGTCTTAAAGTTGCACGGAACAGGTGCGTTGTTGTTGTTGTTTTCTTGGTTTAACTGGGTAACTAGGTTCGGGAGTACATCAGCGATTTGCTGAGTGATCAAGGCTGCCATTGCGGCGTCTTGAGTTTGATCACGTCGAGGAGGCATCTAAAAGAAAAGGAACACAAGGAAATGTGTGAGATTGACATAGAACAATCAAAAGGAGTATTGAAAACATCGACAAAACGAAGGAAGGTGGTCATTTGTTCGTTACTTAAAACAAACAAACAACACAGTGACTAATCAAAGTAAATAGGTCTACATAATGCATACTGAAGACATGCTTTAGCCTATAAGTGGACGCTCACCCCAAGAGTTCACAGGTAAGAGTGACTGGTCCGATTATGTGGATTTGTACGAACACTCTAGCCTTAGACAGAAAACTCAGGGTACAGGCACCGACCCTTCCGGATTGCACGTGTTCACATTATTAAGACTCAAACTTTGACGAGATTTGAAAACTTTAAAGGCGTAAAGCCTAAAAACTGATCATCTAAGGATAGATGATCGATTTTCAAATGGAATTGAGATTTGTGTACTTGTTTTGGTAATCACCTAACGATAGGTGATAGTAATGTTTTAAGATCTAAACACAAGGTAACTTGTGTTAGGGTCCTAGAAAGGTTATAGCCTAGGTCAAAATTTTACAAATAACCTAATTCCCTATAACCATGAGCTCTGATACCAACTCTTCTGTCACACCCCGACCACGTAAAACAACAAATCGTGGCGGAAACGTCGGGGAGTGTCATAACAGAATCATTGTTTCACAACACATGGAATTTAGAATATTATTTTATTACAAAATAAGTTACATTGTCTTGGAATTTGATCAACAAACAGTACAATTGCAGTTCATGTTTTTATAATTACTAAGGCCCATGTCCATCCTATGTAAAGCAATCATCAGTCGTCACGAAATAAAACCTGAAACATATGTGAAAGTAAATACGTCAGCATAAAAATGCCTGTGATTAGCATAGGTTTTGTGTTGAGGATTCATGACTTTGAATGTTTAAAGAAATGTTTAACAAAAGTAGTCATGAGCCTTAAAATATTTTCTTTTATATTTCATACAAAAAGTAATAAGAAATCAGATGATATAAAAGAATAATGAAATAGTGAATTGAATAACCAACTAAAAATGAGTTTGTAGCGTATATAAAAATATACCTTGGTTTTAAGAAAGTCGGATAAGTAATATATTAAAATATATTTTAGTTTCAAAATAGTTAAACATATAGTATATCAAATATACTTTAGTTGTTAAAATAATAGTTTTCGGTAGTATATCATAAGTATACTTTGGTTTTGTAAATAACATATCAACTATGTTTTAGTAAATAACAAAATATATGTTGGATTTGTACATAGTATATCAAATATACTTTGGTAAATAATATCACATATGAGAGCATATCAAACTATACTTTGGATGTATATCAAATTATACAAAAGAAAAAGTGATTTAGAATTCATTCAAACCTTAGTGTATCAAACTACACCTTAGAGACTATAGAAATACCACAAAGGCAATTTCTATTTGGATAAAATTCGGTTTCTGACATTCCATACAACAGGAATGAGGTGTCTAGTCCTATAGCGCTATATCATACTACCAATCGGTTTGGTGAATGTATAAAATAAGTACAACCCAGCAATAAATTTTATAATCTTTGAAAACTAGTGTTTAAACCATAGATAATTGTTCAATTTGTCAAAAGATAAGTACTAGCATGTATAATCAATTTATACTTTGAAATCATGAAAATAACAATTAGGCACACATGTTTCACCCCAAAACATTTGAAAACAGTAAAAGAGGGGACTATGTACTCACCTTTGGGTGCGTTTTTATATGTTAACACAATCCCTCAAATTGTTTATTCGTCCTAAATTAAATAAGAACGATTTAATAATCAAAACCCCACAAGAATACATAAGTTTCTCTGATACTTAGAATTTTCACATAACTTTGAGATCTTCTCGAAAAGTTATTATTTTTTATTATATTGGTGTATTTATATATATATATGAGTTCATATATATTTTAAAAACTTTGCTACTTGAACGATTTTATTGGTGACCCTCATCATGTTATAAGCAATATATCTACGATTTGCGCGTCGTAATATATATACTCAAATGTAACATACTAATAATAACGTAATACACATAATCTTGTCAAATATTAACATGTCATCATACACATATTATAAAACACCTAACACATTGTAACACATAAAATTTACCCATGAACAACCCATTATAGTGTATGTTGAAAAACACGTATTTTAGCGATTCGGTAACGTTTTGGGCGTCGGAAGTCACGTATGACCAACCAAACACCAAGTAAACTTAATATAAGTTAAAATACTTTTTTTATAGCAAAAACATCAGTTTACTTACTGATCTAAAACAGTTTTATAAAAATCATCCGAAAAGCCGATTTCTAACCGTTTTTACCGCATAGTTTTGCATCAAACGTTACCCTAACCATCCCAAATCATATCGACTTGATATTTTAACATAACCCATGTTATTTACTGAATAAAATAGTGGTTATACTCATGATAGTGCAGGTCTCACATAAAGCACATAAATCATGCAAATTTCACATATTTTACCACTTTCTAAGCTATACGTACAACATGCAAAGCTATCAAACCTATGACAAAGTTTCATGCACTTATAATATACCAAATAATGTTATTTTTAGTGTTTATAACCTGTTCTAAAACATTTTTGTCATACAATCATTTTTTTATCATTTCTTGAGCTTTAAATCAACACGTATTCTCATGTACAAGTGTCTAAAGCACACTATCATATCAACATCATTTCATATGAATTTAAATGCATCAAACATGTAATTTATTCATGTTTATTTACTTATTTATTTGAACATTTATCATGTCTTACACAAATCATCCAACACTTGCATTTTAACTATCATTCAAGAACGAGCAACAACTTAAAAATTCTCAAATATGTCTAATAAATTTTTAGCCATTTGCATGTCAAAATACTAACATTACTTCAAATTTACAACTCATGATTCAATCATTCCTTTATATCTCTACATATTGCATATAATCTTGTTCATGCAAGCAAACATCGTAAACAAGTATTTACCAAAGATCAAGCTCAAATCTCATATACATACATATATATATATATACGGTATTATACACACATATATATCACCATTTCTTTTTGTATCAAGACCCATTTCTTTTTGGATGGGATTTTGATGATATGGAGCTTGAAATCACTTGAAAGCACCTTGGAAACTCCTTTGGATCTTCACACCAACTTAAAATTAGCTTGGAATGGGGTTAGATCTTCAAGAACAAGGTTGAAGAAGATGATAATGGTGATGGTGGTGTGGTTACGGTTGGGAGAGAGAGAGAGGAAGATGAGTGGAGTGTTTAGTGATCTTTGAAAGATATTGTAGGATTTATAAGAGATATGGAAAATCTATGCATCAACACTTGTCCATACAAATCTAGCAAGATCCATATAAAATAAAAATAAAATCTTTGAGATATGGTGTGATCTTGGTGGGGTCCTAGTGTCTGTAAGTTGTATGGGGGGGGGTAAGTGTAAATTTTGAATGGTAAATATAGATAAAAACAAGTATTTAACTGGATACTGGGTATTTTATCTAGCGTTTAAATCCCGGTTTATGGCGTTCTAAATTATTTTTATTATTCTATAAAATTAAACTCGCCAAAATATTACTGAAATGAATTTCAGTTGCCGAGACTGGCTGCGTTGTCTGTGTTTTGCAGTAGCAGCACTGTGTTACGCAGTAACACGCGGTACGCGCTTAAACTTTGAAAAATAACGTTTTTAAACGTTTTAATTTATTTTTCAACACGAACATGATTAAAATAAAATTTTAATCATAACAGAATATTTTTGGAATTTAAATATTATCCAGGCGGTCACCAACGTTCGTTTCGCAGTTTTGCCGTAATTAGTTCTAAAGTTCGAACAAACATGTTTTTGCCATACCGAATCCTTCGAAACTTATTTCTAAGTTATGTAAAGGGTATTTAGGGTATGTTTGGCTTATGTCACGGTTCCGGAGTGTACGTCGCGTTAAACTGATTATGTTTACGTAACGGTTTATGATTTTACTTCCAGAACAGGTTTGAGAGTTCAAAATTGAACAATGATTGAAAACGTACTAATGTCACAAATAATTAAACAAATATTGAAATTAAAACACCATATTTCATTAAACACAAAGTTTTTTGGAACAGTACAAGGGTTACAATGCACAGATGTCACACACATGGGTCGCACAATGGACAGTGGGCCGCACACTCACATTTTGGCACTTAATTATTTGGGCCACACACCCTATGTGGGCTAATGGACCGCACACTGCCTATTATGGATTGTTCATATCACTGTTCACGATGTAGGCTTGGATTATGTGTGATACTTTGTGTGTTATTTGTTAATTATGGGTATAAATACGTGAACTACTTGCATATAAAACCTGGCCAATATTGGTAACCATATTAGGACGTGGTTGACCAACTGTTAATGAGTAAATTACCTGTCGAACAAACCAAGGTGAGTTCACACACTTTTCTAAAAGCATGCATTCCCAGTGGTTGGGAAACAGAACTAAAAACACTTTCCCTGGTTTGGGATTGCTTACTATTCCTGGTTTGGAATACACTTAATGGTACAACCAACACTTTCCCTGGTTTGGGAATGCTTACTATTCCTGGTTTGGAATACGGTTAATTACTATGTATATTCGATGCAACAAGTGTACTAAACGAAACTCTATACGAAGTCCCTACTTTCTATACCGATTAGTCGCCGGGGCCTGGCGGGCGGGTTATTAGTTGATAGTGCTATTTAGTTTTCACCAACCTTGTGATAACTCGAGTTTTCAAGGTCTTTCCTCTACACGTCAATTGTTTGATTATTGTGTTTGCACGACTTGTTGCCTTGTAATTTGCATGTTTGTTATATATTGAGATGTTGTTTGAAATCTTGTTTTACTATTTATTATACAACTTATGTGCTTAACTTATGTGCTTAAAGTGTCTAGTTATATAAACTTATGAACTGACTGAGAGTTAGGAACTATCTCGATGAAACCAAGGGGTTTCGTCTTATCCACCTCGACGAAACATCCAGAGTTTCGCCACATCTCTACTCGACGAAACCTGAGGGTTTCGCCATGGCTATCACGACGAAACACGGGGTTTCGTCGGCCCATTTCACTGTGAAGCCCAGTAAGGGCCCAACTCTTATACGCGAATATATAATGACTTAGGGTTACGTAAAAGCTCAGCAGTTATCAGTTTTCAAACCCTAGAGTTCTCCCTCTGAGCAATGGCAATCTTGTGTTCTCGAAGCCCTCTAGATCGATCAAGTTAGTATTTCCGTTTATCGCGGTTAGTGTTTAACTCTTACATGATTAATGGATTAACATCATTGTAAACTGTTTCATTGAAATCAGTATGGATTGATGCTAAGTGATGTTTAGATGATGAATTGATTATGATGTTTTGAACCTGTTGTTGATTGTTTGTGTTATATTTTACAAGGTGTATGGAAACCAGGGAATTCTTATGTTATATGTTAATACATCAATGGTTTGAACATTAATTGATGCAATGATCTAGATGGTAAATAGCTATCTCATGATCTAGGGTTTATGCTAGATGTTGATTGTTGTGTTATTGTTGGAATCATTTTAGATTGCAACTGATGATCATTGTATTTGGGAAATAAAATAACTGTATGATCGATGATAGTGTGAAACGGTTGATAATGATGATTAGGGTTCTTGTGATTACGTAACTGTTATGTATGCGACGAAATCTAGGCATCGACGAAACCTGAGAGTTTCGTCGATGGGGAAATTCGATGAAAACCTGGGGGTTTCGTCAAAGGGAACACGAGGAGGAGGTCGTTGTGGGATATGGACTGTTATGTCCCGTACATAACATTTGAACTTTAAACTATGTTTTGGTTATTTAAACATTACTATGCTTCCGCTGATTGCTTAAACATGTTTGGTTTCTTTTAAACACCAATTATATTGGGTTTAGTTTTATTTACTTAATTGCTTAGTTCAATATGATTGGTGGCTGGATCCTGGTCAGTCATGCCTCCAAGCGGTGATTACTCCGCATGTGGATTTTGGGGGTGTGACAGATTGGTATCAGAGCCATTGGTTATAGTGAACTTGGTTTTAAAAAGGGGAAAAGCTTTTTGATAAAACCAGACTATAACATGTACAGTGCTCAACGATCCACAACAACGCTTCGCTCCACATGCAAGACTCAATATTCTAGGTGATATGGTTTATGTTTATATTACCTACCTGTTAGTTATATAGTACATTGTTCATGATATGCTTAGATGAATGTAGCAACTATTGTTTGAAACACGTATATGCTTACTCTCTTCTGTCATCGCACTTTCACGACACCTTTCTCACTCATGTTTCCGTTGATATGAAGATCATGAGTGGACGTGTCAACCTAACTCAAGCCCAGCTGATGGCTTTAATCAATGAACAAGTTACTTCAGCACTCGCAGCCACTCAGGCAGGAGGTATAACCTGCCATAGCAACTTACTCTAGGATCTTTAGATCCTACTCTCGTAAACCAACACTTGTGCTTAACCTTGTCTCTTCTTACTCGCACGACAGGTCAACATGCTCAGCCTCCTGTTTGTACTTTCAAAACTTTTATGGACTGTCGACTTACTACTTTCAACGACACTGAGGGAGCTGTAGGCCTCCTTCACTGGTTTGAGAAGCTCAAGTCTGTTTTCGAGATGTGTGAATGCCCTGAGGCACGTGGGGTGAAGTATGCTACTGGTACTCTTGAAGGTGTAGCGCTCACATGGTGGAACGCTCAGGTCCAAATGTTGGGGTTGGTTACTGCTAATGCCACCCCATGGAATGATTTCAAGGAATTGATCAAAGATGAGTACTGTAATCGTGATGACGTCCACAAGTTGGAAGTCGATTTCTTCAACTTAAAGATGACGGGGTCGGAAATTGAAGCGTATACGAAGAGATCGAACGAGCTGGCTATCTTGTGTCCTACTATGGTAGATCCTCCTATCAGGCGTATCGAGCTGTACCTTAAAGGTTTAGTGCCAGAGATCCAGAGCCATGTGACTGCAGCGAACCTCGCCACTATCCAGCAAGTTATTCGTTTGGCTCATCGTCTCACTGATCAGGCAGTCGAGCAGAACAGGCTGCCCAAGCGTATTGGTACTACCACTGCTACTACTACTTCTGATGCCCCTAGCGACAACAAGCGCAAATGGGATGGAGTCTCAAGCAAGGGTTCAATATCAGCTCAGTCTCAGCAGCGAAAGACTGATGACTACCAGAGTCCTGGTCAGCAATCTTCTGGTAGTCAAGGGCAGGGTGGATACAGGGGAAACCACCCCAAGTGCAACCGATGTAACAAGCATCATAGTGGGCAGTGCAACATGGGTCGTTGTCTGAGGTGTAACAAGTTTGGTCATGAAGCAAAGGATTGCAGGGGTGCACGACCTGCAAATCAGAACCGTCAACAATAGCCACCAGCTCCACCGAATCAGCCGCAGCAGCAGCAGGGTAACAGGGGATGCTACCAGTGTGGTGCTGAAGGTCACATCAAGAGGAACTGCCCCCAGTTGAACCAGAATCAGAACAATAACAATAATCTGTGGAACGGGAACAATAACGGGGGTAACAATGATGGAAATGGTGCCAGGGGACGTGCTTTTGTGCTGGGTCAGGTTGACGCGAGGAACGACCCCAACGTTGTGATGGGTAAGTTTCTTCTGGATGACTTCTTTGTTACTGTATTATTTGATTCGGGTGCCGATACTAGTTATGTGTCCTTAAAAGTTAGTCAAATGCTTAAGCGCACTCCAACACTTTTGAACACCAAACACACGGTAGAGCTAGCAAACGGTAAAAGTAGGGCTGTAAACGAACCGAATGTTCAGCGAACAGTTCGTGAACCGTTCGGCGGGAAGTTCGTTTATGTTCGTTCGTTTAATAAACGAACGAACATGAACATGAAATTTCGTTCGATTAGTTAAATGAACGAACATGAACAGAGGTCTCGTTCGTTCAATTGTGTTCGTGAACGTTCGGTAAGGTGTTCGTGAAAGTGTTCGTGAACATTCGTTGATTTGCGTTCGTTTATGTTCGTATGTTTGTGTTTTAATTGAAGATCTTTGTACTTTCTTATATTTTATTTGTACTTTTTATATTATTAATCTTTTATTTATTTTATTACCCTAACAATTAAACTAGGAAACCTACTTTCACCTTGTTTATGCATCATTTCCCTTTCATTTCTCATTATTTACATCGGCGAATACGTTGACCTCCGTTCCATAATAAGGGATTCAAGTTCGAGTGCTACTCTCTGGGCCATCTATCTTTATCCTTTGTCGCGTTCGCCAAAATTTATGTGTTCGTTTGTGTTCGTGAACTGTTCGCGAACACGCTCATTTCCTTAATGAACGAACACGAACATAAAATCTCGTTCGGTAAGTGTTCATGAACCGTTCGTGAACACATTTATTTCCTTAACGAACGAACACGAACAAGGCCTTGTTCGTGTTCGTTCAGTTCGTTTACAGCCCTAGGTAAAAGTCTCGAGGCCACACACGTAGTTAAGGGTTGTAATCTCGTCTTAGCTGGTCAGACCTTCTCTATCGACCTCATTCCTATAGTTTTGGGTAGTTTTGACATCGTTATTGGGATGGATTGGCTGTCTCAACAGCAAGCGGAGATTATTTGCAGGGAGAAAATCGTCCGTATTCCTCGTTCTGGTGAAGAACCCCTCATGATTCATGGCGACAAGAGTGGTGCTGTTGTGGGCATCATCTCTTTCCTTATGGCCCAGAAGTGTTTGCAAAAGGGCTACACTGTTATTTTAGCCCTCGTCACTGACACCTCAAAGAAAGAGAAGAAGAGAGAAGATATCCCGATCGTACGTGACTTTCCCGAGGTATTTCCTAAGGAATTACCTGGTCTTCCGCCTCATCGTCAAGTTGAATTTCAAATCGAGCTAGCTCCTGGAGTAGCGCCCATAGCTCGAGCACCGTATCGTTTAGCTCCATCAGAACTTGAAGAACTGTCCACGCAACTACAAGAGCTCTTGGATAAAGGTTTTATTCATCCTAGCTCTTCGCCTTGGGGAGCTCCAGTGTTATTTGTGAAAAAGAAAGACGGTACCTTCAGAATGTGTATTGACTACCGCGAACTCAACAAGGTGACTGTGAAAAATCGTTATCCTCTACCACGCATTGATGACTTATTTGACCAGTTGCAAGGGTCGAGTTTCTACTCCAAGATTGACCTGAGGTTAGGCTACCATCAACTGAGAGTCCGAGATGAGGATATCTCTAAGACAACATTCAGGACTCGGTATGGGCATTACGAGTTTCTGGTTATGCCATTTGGATTGACGAATGCACCTGCGGTCTTCATGGATCTTATGAATAGAGTGTGCAAGCCTTACCTGGATAAGTTTGTCATAGTTTTCATCGACGACATCCTGATCTATTCAAAGAGTCAGGAGGAACACGAGCATCACCTTAGACTTATTTTGGAACTCCTTCGAATAGAGCAGCTGTATGCCAAATTTTTGAAATGTGACTTCTGGCTTCGCGAAGTACATTTTCTAGGCCACTTGGTAAACAAGGATGGGATTCATGTTGATCCAATCAAGGTTGACTCGATCAAGAACTGGCCTGCACCCCATACGCCAACAGAAATCCGCCAATTCTTGGGTTTGGCGGGCTACTACAGAAGGTTCATCAAGGATTTCTCCAAGATTGCGCAACCCCTCACCTCGCTAACTCAGAAAGGTGTCACCTATCGTTGGGGTGATGCACAGGAATCTGCATTTCAGCACTTAAAGGATAGACTTTGTAGCGCAACAATTCTCTCATTGCCTGAAGGCACAGACGACTTTGTAGTTTATTGCGACGCGTCTATCCAAGGACTTGGTTGCGTGTTGATGCAACGTGACAATGTCATTGCTTATGCATCGCGGCAACTTAAGGTTCACGAGAAGAATTACACTACACACGACTTGGAGTTGGGAGCAGTGGTTTTTGCTCTTAAGATATGGAGACATTACCTGTACGGTACCAAGTGCACCATTTACACCGATCACAGAAGTCTCGAGCATATCTTCAAGCAAAAGGAGTTAAACATGAGACAACGTCATTGGGTCAAACTCTTGAATGATTACGAATGCGCGATCAAGTACCATCCGGGCAAAGCCAATGTTGTGGCCGACGCCCTCAGTCGAAAGGATACTACACCTAAGCGCGTGCGAGCGTTACAACTTACCGTCCAATCTAGTCTTCCTACTCAGATACGAGATGCTCAGGTTGAAGCATTGAAAGCAGAGAACATCGGGGCGGAGTCCCTATGAGGATCAAGGAAATGGTTAGAACAAAAGGAAGACGTCGCCTATTACGTAACAGGGCGTATTTGGGTCCCACTTTACGGAAACTTACGCGAGCTTATGATGGATGAAGCGCATAAGTCTCGTTACTCAGTACATCCTGGTTCGGATAAGATGTACCACGACTTAAAGACTACATACTGGTGGCCTAGCATGAAACCCAACATAGCAACTTACGTCAGTAAATGTTTGACTTGTGCGAGAGTCAAGATTGAATATCAGAAACCATCAGGCCTACTCCAACAACCAGAGATCCCGACATGGAAATGGGAGCAAATTTCCATGGATTTCGTTACTGGCCTACCTAGATCTCAACACGGGAATGACACTATTTGGGTGATCGTGGATCGACTCACAAAGTCTGCACACTTCTTGGCTATCAAGGAAACGGATAAGTTCTCCACTCTAGCAGACGTTTATCTTAAGGAAGTTGTTTCGAGGCACGGAATGCCAACCTCTATTATTTCCGATCGTGATGCGCGTTTTACTTCTGAACTGTGGCAGGCAATGCACAGGTCTTTTGGCTCTCGATTTGACATGAGCACAGCACATCACCCACAAACGGATGGGCAGTTGGAACGCACCATCCAAACCCTTGAAGACATGCTTCGAGCATGTGTAATTGATTTTGGCAATGGTTGGGAAAAGCACCCCCCCTTTGGTGGAGTTTTCGTACAATAACAGCTACCACACCAGTATTCAGGCTGCTCCGTTTGAGGCATTGTACGGACGTAAATGCCGATCACCTCTTTGTTGGGCAGAGGTTGGCGACAGCCAAATCACAGGTCCAGAACTCGTCGTCGACACGACAGAAAAGATTGCTCAGATACGACAACGGATGGCGGCAGCTCATGACCGTCAGAAAAGCTACGCTGATAAGTGCAAGAAACCACTCGAGTTCCAGATTGGGGATCGAGTGCTACTCAAAGTCTCACCTTGGAAGGGTGTTGGTCATTTTGGCAAATAAGGCAAACTCAGTCCGCGTTATGTCGGACCTTTTGAAATCACTGAGCGAATTGGCAAAGTCGCTTACAAGTTGAATTTACCTAAAGAACTCAGCGGAGTTCACAACGTATTTCACGTGTCAAATCTGAAAAATGTCTTTCAGATGAGACCCTCAAAGTTCCTTTGGAGGAGCTCACTATCGACGATCAGTTGCGATTCGTCAAGGAACCTGTCGAGATCACAGACCGAGACATTAAGATTCTCAAGCGCACCAGAATACCTCTTGTTCGAGTTCGTTGGAACTCCCGTCGTGGCCCAGAGTACACCTGGGAACGAGAAGACCAAATATAACTCAAGTATCCCCAGTTATTCGAGAACAGTGCAATCACTACTGAGGCTGAAGCTACTACAGAATTTCAAACCAATGGGGGGATGATGTGACACCCCACGAAAACCAGGACAACACAACTAGCTTCCTCAGTAACCACGTGCTAAATTTCGGGACAAAATTTCTTTCAAGTTGGGGATGATGTGACAACTCGAGTTTTCAAGGTCTTTACTCTACACGTTAATTGTTTGATTATTGTGTTTGCATGACTTGTTGCCTTGTAATTTGCATGTTTGTTATACATTGAGATGTTGTTTGAAATCTTGTGTTACTATTTATTGTACAACTTATGTGCTTAACTTATGTGCTTAAAGTGTCTAGTTATATAAACTTATGAACTGGCTGAGAGTTAGGAACTATCTCGATGAAACCAAGGGGTTTCGTCATATCCACCTCGACGAAACATCCAGAGTTTCGCCACATCTCTACTCGATGAAACATGAGGGTTTCGCCATGGCTATCACGACGAAACACAGGGTTTCGTCGGCCCATTTCACTACGAAGCCCAGTAAGGGCCCAACTCTTATACGCGAATATATAATGACTTAGGGTTACGTAAAAGCTCAGCAGTTATCAGTTTTCAAACCCTAGAGTTCTCCCTCTGAGCGACGGCAATCTTGTGTTCTCGAAGCCCTCTAGATCGAACAAGTTAGTATTTCCGTTTATCTGTTTAACTCTTACATGATTAATGGATTGACATCATTGTAAACTGTTTCATTGAAATCAGTATGGATTGATGCTAAGTGATGTTTACGTTCATGTTTAGATGATGAATTGATTATGATGTTTTGAACCTGTTGTTGATTATTTGTGTTATATTTTACTATGTGTATGGAAACCAGGGAATTCTTATGTTATATGCCAATAAATCACTAGTTAGAACATTAATTGGTGCAATGATCTAGATGGTAAATAGCTATCTCATGATCTAGGGTTTATGCTAGATGTTGATTGTTGTGTTATTGTTGGAATCACGTTAGATAGCAAATGATGATCATTGTATTTGGGAAATAAAATAACTGTATGATCGATGATAGTGTGAAACGGCTGATAATGCTGATTTGGATTCTTGTGATTACGTAACTGTTATATATGCGACGAAATCTAGGCATCGACGAAACGCATGTCGACGAAACCTGAGAGTTTCGTCGATGGGGAAATTCGACGAAAACCTGGGGGTTTCGTCAAAGGGAACACGACGAAACCTTAGAGTTTCGTCAAATGGGAATCATGACGAAACAGGGAGTTTCGTCAAGTGGGTAAACTGCACAGTAACTCAGTTAAGTCTGTTAAGGGTTAACCATGTTAGTTATGTGTTGTTAAATATAAAGCATGGGTTGCATGGGCTTGTATAACTGTTAAATGCTATGAGCTAGTTGTGGCTCGAATATACGTTATGATCATGACTGTTACTTGAACTATGTGATTATCAAATGACTACGCATGTATGAACACTATAGGCTTGGATTGAATTAATTGTGAGCGAGTAGTAATCTTACCGAGCAAACCGAGGTGAGTTCACACTCTTTCTAAGGCATGGGATTCCCGGTGGTTGGGAATGGGTTAAAGAATTAAAACGGAACCTACATATCCTCCTTGGGTAGGATATGTACGGCCATCCTCCTTAGGTAGGATGCCAATATTAATCTTGCGTATTCTCCTTGGGTAGAATACGTACGTTCGTCCTCCTTGGGTAGGACAACAACCTTAAACTTACTAGACAAAACTCTATCATTAAGTCCCTCATTTTATATCGACTTGATCGCCGAAGCCAATGGCGAGCGGGTCATTAGTTAATAGCGCTATTAGGTTTGACAAACCTCACACCGTGCCGTTCGGACGGGCGTGTACTAATGGATCATGGCAAACTGTCAATGATGATAGACATTGACGTAGGGCACAACTATTGTTCATTAGTTGTCGATATGGTAACGGTCTAGTGGTTCACATGGGGAAGCCCCCACTGATTATGGATATGGTTTGGGAGATAAAGGAACTGGTTAACTCGTGGTTTACGAAACAACTTGTGGTTTTCAAAACAAACTGGTGCAACTAAACAACCAACTATGAACTCGCTCAACTTTGCTGTTGACTCGTTGTTACATGCCTTGTAGGTCGTTAGATGCTTACGGAGCTTGCACGAGGAGGAGGTCGTTGTGGGATATGGACTGTTATGTCCCGTACATAACATTTGAACTTTAAACTATGTTTTGGTTATTTAAACATTACTATGCTTCCGCTGATTGCTTAAACATGTTTGGTTTCTTTTAAACACCAATTATATTGGGTTTAGTTTTATTTACTTAATTACTTAGTTCAATATGATTGGTGGCTGGATCCTGGTCAGTCACGCCTCCAAGCGGTGATTACTCCGCATGTGGATTTTGGGGGTGTGACAAACCTCACACCGTGCCTGGAGAGGATCAGTCATGAACTAATAGACCTTGGCAAACCGTCAATGATGATAGACATTGACAAACGGGGCAACAACGAAACATGAGGTTGCTAAGTATTCGGTATTTCGCAGTTTAGTAACTTACATATGGGGTAGCTCCCCATGGCATGATATAAATGAGTAACTTAACAACTTAAACAAGTTTTATGGAATTAAAACTGGACAACTCATGAACTCGCCAACTTTATGTTGATACCCTACTGCATGCTTTGCAGGTACTCAGTAATGGAAAGGAGCTTGCAGCTTGGGAGTGTAGTGGTCGCTTAAATCCATGTTGGGTTCTTTTTAATAATAATGAACTTATGAACTTATGCTTCCGCTCTTACTTTTAAACTTTATTTTAAACTTAAGACTTTGGACTTTAACTTTGTTAGTCACTAATCGTATTGGTTTGTTGAAACTGTTTTATAATTAAAATTGTTCAATATGATTGGTGGCTTGATCCTGGTCAGTCACACGCCTCGCGGTAGCACTCCGCATGTGGAATTTGAGGGTGTGACAATAACAAAGGAACAAATACCGATTAAAATCTAGCTACGTAGCGCGGGAAACTTACACTATATTTTGGTTGATTGTACTTTGAAGTTTAGTAAAACAAAAGTGAGATTAGGTTAGAGGATGAGGACATCTATTGCACTTTAGGTAATTAGTATATCAATTTAACAGTAGTTTAATTCTATGTAAGCACTAGGGAGGGCGGGTTTAGGACGTATTTAGGTAATCCCAACCTTGAATCAGATTAGATAATTTGTTTCGGATTTGTTAGGTTTCTATATGGAAATTACCCGTTGGGTATTTGGTATACTCACGAGTGTTGGGTAAACCTGTTAATTTGAAAATTACCCTCGGGTGTCTATCAGCTAACTACAAATCAATTATATTTATCATTACCACTACAAAAATATATTAAATAATGACAATTTATATAAATAAAATACAAAATGTACATATAAAAAAGTCAAATACATAGATGACAAAAATATAGTGTATCCCAATAATTGATATATAAAAATATACACACAATTAATTTTAGTTTTTTATGTTTTTGTTTTTTTCCCTTTTAGTATTTCACCTTAATCTAACTAAATACTTTTTGTAAATTTTCCTAACTAAAGTTCAATAAAAAAAATGAACCGAACATGTGTCGATAGCCTTTTCTACATATTACAACCGAACATTGGTACACTGATATTTGTTTTTATAATTTGTGATGGATGTATAAGACGTGTCGAACTTTTTATTGGGACTGTGATGACTTTATCTTTTGGATTTCTCATACAACTGCTAAACAGAGTACCGGTATTATAACCATAACAATGCCGTAACAAATCAAAATGATACTAACAGGATTTACGTAGCAACGCGCCTGTGAATGTTACTGGTTTTAAAAAAAATTGCTAAGTGGATAGCAAATAAGGGATGGTACACTAGTGACTTATAAAATTATAACGTGTTTGAAATCGGAGTAGATATTTACACTATCATCTTATATAGACATGCGGTCATGACCTGTACATTACGTTTGAAAGATGTGCTTTGTATGGTAATTTATAATTTTGATCATCGGGACACCCGCTTTAAAGAAAGGTGAGTTCGATCACGTCGAAACAGTTCATCATGGCGGTGGCGCCATCCTTGCCAGTAAACTCCAGAGGCTTACAGGCCATGAACTGCTTGAACTGGAACGTCGATTTAGGCGTTTCCACTTTCGAATCGACACAACCATGGGGTGAATCGGGGTTGGGCTGAAGGTTGCTCACGATGTCTGGTATGACCTTAACCATCTGCTTGGCCATAAACTTCATTCAATCCTTTTTTAACATCGTGTCCGAGTTGGCGGTGGAGGTCGAATCCTTCTTCGATTTGGAGTTGGAGGTAGATTCCTTCTTTGACTTGGTCTTCTTCGACAAAGCGTTAGACGACATCTAAAGAATCGAAAGAGGAGGAAAAGATGAGACTTGATCATAAATTCAAAATAAGTTTTGCATGTATAAGCATGACGTATCAAGTATGGTTCACATAATTAGTATGAATTCAACAAGTATTCATAAAGTATAAACACGTATGAATGCGTAAAAGGAGTACAAATTTAGTTGGTTCATGAGAATTATTATTGTTTTTTGATTGTGAGAGACGTGCGAATCGTGTAATGGTTTTGAAATGAATGAGGTAACAAGTTTAAAATCACATATAAATTGAGATAGCATAAAAGAAAGGCTCATAAAAACATAGGATTGTTTCGGGTTTAGAAACGTCGACTATTCCAAAGTGAATCGAAAGTCCTTTCAAATTAGAGAAACGTGCTTTGGCCTATAGGTAAGTGTAAGTGCAGTTCCTGTAGGGTAACTGTGCTTTAACAGTTCTGGTCAAAGGTCAACAAAGTCAAAGCCAAGTCAAGGATTCAGAAGTTTTATCAGTTCCGAGTTTATGATGTTAAAAACTCGGAATACGTTGATTATCATTGTTGTCCGAATTATTTGTTATGTATCCCAGACAATATGTTTTGTCCGGGTTTAGTCCCTAGTCTATATATATGTGTTGTATAGGGTAGATTAGGGCAACCCTTGAGAGCTTGGTGCACCTCACAAGATCCCATCCATTCTCCCTCAGTGTGTGAATTCTAGAGAGAGAGGGATACTATGTGTTAGTGAGAGAAAGCTAGGTTTAGATCTTTGTGATCTAAACCAGCTTGTAGATGATGTATACTCCTTTGGTTTGTGTAATCTATGATGACTGATTCATTAATAAAGAGATTCATCTTCTACATCCTTTTATCTTTGGTGTTTATGATTGTTCTTCATGTCTTGAATCAAGTTCAATGTTGATGTTCGTCATCGATCCGATGCTTTAACAGTGGTATTAGAGCATGGTTACCGATTAAGAATGGTCTAACCGCCTTCCGAATCACCATTGCTCTTGATTTGATGTTTGTTTCCGCCAAACATCTTGAAGACGTGAAGATTCTGCATAAAACATGAAGAAAATGAAGCTGTTCGTCGGCTGTGATGGTTTTTTTTTCTTATTGCAGTTCTAGGGTTTTGATCCAAAAAAGGATTGTCCGAGTTTAAAGTTTTGTGCTTCCGGGGTATTGGTGAACCAGTGTGAAGTCACACTGGGGAGATAGTCCGGAGACTGGTTACTGAAGCTTGTCCGAGTTTTACACTTCATTACTTGGTCCGAGTTTGACTTGATAAGTATAAGAAGTCTGAGTTTCTTATAGTTCCAAGGATTGAGTCCAAGGTTTAACTTCCAAGGTTTGAGCTCCAAGGATTGAGTCCAAGGTTTAACTTCCAAGGTTTGATTCCAAGGTTTAAGTTCCAAGGATTGAGTCCAAGGTTTAACTTCCAAGGTTTAACTTCCAAGGTTTGATTCCAAGGTTTAAGTTCCAAGGATTGAGTCCAAGGTTTAACGTCCAAGGTTTGATTCCAAGGTTTGAGCTCCAAGGATTGAGTCCAAGGTTTAACTTCCAAGGTTTAAGTCCAAGGTTTAAGTTCCAAGGTTTAAGTCCAAGTTTTACCTATACTTTATTTAGTCCGAGTTTTATATCTTCAGTACCTTGTCCGAGTTTAGTCAATTGATCTTTGGTCCGAGTTTAATTTTTGAGTGCTCGGTCCGAGTTTTAAGCCTTTCAATTACTCCGAGTTTATCACTTCATTTGGTCTGAGTTTCCGTTTCAAGCTCCGGGTTTCTATGTGTCTCCGGAGGTTTGAAACAAGTAGTTCGATTGTTCCGAGATTAGTCTTTCGGATAGAAACCCCCGGGTTTCTTCAGAGCTTCCTTTATTTCTTTGCTTGTTTCGAATTCCTTTGTATTTTACATACTGTTCTGATCTGATCCAAGGTTTCAAGAGCTTCTGGGTTTTACGGGTTCCAAATTTTCTAAGAATTCCGGGTTACCTGGGGTGCCGGATTTTTTAGCTAAATTTAGAAGTTTGTGTTGTTCGGAAGTTTTGAGTTGTGCGTGTTCTAAGTTTTTCTAGTTATTCAGGTTACCTGGGGTACCGGATAACTAACTAAGAGTCAGAATTATGTGTAGTTTGGAAACTTGAAGTCGGTCTCGGATTATCGAAAAGTTTTATGGTACTTATGTTGTCCGGATCAAGTGAGGATGTGAAGAGAATAAGACTTGCTTGGACTTTTGTATTGTTTACAAAGAAAAAGGGGGAGTAAAAATTTCCTATTTTCTTCGTAAATATAAAGCTTGTGCGTGAAATAGCTCATGTGTGATGGAGTTTTGTCACGTGTGTTTATGTTTTTAATCAAGTGTTGATGAAATGAAGCTGAATTCTTGGTTGACGACTAGTTGAATATTGAGCCTTATTAAGTTGCTGTTTAGAGTAGAGAAGATTAGTTCTGGTCTCGAAATAATGTGGGGCTTCTTGATTTGAGGGGAAGGTCGGAGATGAAAGCCATCGGGGATTCAGCGGATTTGTGAAGATAGGAGATTGATCATGAAGATACATGAGGAGATGAGATCATACATGAAGGGTTGAAGACTTTTGATCAAGTTGGTGGATGTACTTTTACAAAGTTCAGTTTGTTATTAACTTATCGAACTGAGCTTCATGTCTTTGTGGAATTTGAAGTGTTCAAGGTTGGGCATTGGAAATCCGATGTTTCTTTTTGCTACCGGTTAGGTTTGAAGATTAATGTATCGAGCGATATTCCTACATGTGGTTGTAGGTCGGTTTGCGTTAACTTGATTCGGGAGTAGTTTGAGGGGGAGTATCTACAGTGTTTGATGTTGGATTCTTCGGGTTTCTCAAAGTGGCCTTAAGTGATCGTCAGCAAGTCTTTTATTAGAAGAGTTGAAGATCATTGTTCTCTGCCAGAAAGATCAAGTCTCAGTCAAAGTCGAAAGCAGCCATGATATCATCAGTTAAGGGGGAGTCTGTAAGTGTAGTATCCGGTGACTGAAGATATCAGTGTCAGACAGAACTGATAGCAACAGTTAAGGGGGAGTCTGTAAGTGCAGTTCCTGCAGGGTAACTGTGCTTTATCAGTTCTGGTCAAAGGTCAACAAAGTCAAAGCCAAGTCAAGGATTCAGAAGTTTTATCAGTTCCGAGTTTATGATGTTAAAAACTCGGAATACGTTGATTATCATTGTTGTCCGAATTATTTGTTATGTATCCCGGACAATATGTTTTGTTCGGGTTTAGTCCCTAGTCTATATATATGTGTTGTATAGGGTAGATTAGGGCAACCCTTGAGAGCTTGGTGCACCTCTCACAAGATCCCATCCATTCTCCATCAGTGTGTGAATTCTAGAGAGAGAGGGATACTATGTGTTAGTGAGAGAAAGCTAGGTTTAGATCTTTGTGATCTAAACCAGCTTGTAGATGATGTATACTCCTTTAGTTTGTGTAATCTATGATGACTAATTCATTAATAAAGAGATTCATCTTCTACATCCTTTTATCTTTAGTGTTTATGATTGTTCTTCATGTCTTGAATCAAGTGCAATGTTGATGTTCGTCATCGATCCGATGCTTTAACAGTAAGATACTCTCGTCGAGAAGCGATTAATGGTATCTTACCCTTCCAGTTACTACACGTCTCTAATCGATTGAAACAATCAAAACTTTGGCGAGATTGAAAATAGAGGATTGGGACTTAATCGACAAGATGCGGGTTTCACCCCTAACTTGATGATTTCGTACCCTAATGTGGTTGGTACTCGCCGGGTTAAAATTTAATTTCAACACTTTGACGAGGGTCCACTAGAGTTTGAATTGGAAATTTACCATTAAGATGTGGATATCACCCCTAGCTTAATGGTGTAATTTCGTGCAAAATAAAGAATAAGCGGAATGAGAGTCATTTACCAAATTGTGGGTTTCACGCCTATTTTGGTAAACTCGTCTCGTTTGTATTACGAGTGTCTTCAAGTCTTCAAGTGTATTGTGTAAAATGTCTTAGGAAAGACATAATGTAAGTATTAACTCCAAAAAGAAGAGAAAGAAGCAAGTAGGAAGAATAACATTTTAAGTGTTTAACAAGAACGGTCAAAAATAAGGTACCTACTATAGACTAGGTCGAATCATGGCAATTCTACCTAATTCCCTATAGTTATGGCTCTGGTACCAATCTGTCACACCCCAACCAATGGCGGAATCATCGGAGTGGGACGAAGATAGATTACGCATCACACATAACGCTAATTGTGAAAATATTTAAATCAAAATCGTTTTCATTGCATAATTCAAATTGTCAAATACAATACATGGAATTCAAATTACAACAAACAAAAGACAATACAATGAGTTGTACATAACATATTAAATCAAATCTAGTAATTTGTTGAGCGTGTTTCTAGTCACCCCTACTAGATTAATACGATCATCAACCCTCAACCTGTAACATGTTTAAAATAAAGTGTCAATGTGAAAGCATTGGCGAGTACACAAGGTTTGTATAAATATAGCATAAGTATAAAATCATTTTCTCAAATCCACATGGCAATTTGTAAACAAGGTAACTAGCATGCATCACAATATGTCAAACCCAAGTGTCCACTAGTATTTAGCATCCTTCGCCACAAAAGTAACGAGACCGTTCTAGAATAAATAAAGACTTAACAATACCCTGACGGGCGGCGTGCTACTCCTATAGTGCTATATATGTGAAGTTGGGGCTTAGCAAAGTTAATGACATAAAGGATGTATAATCTAGCATAAACCTAAGAAAACAATTAGCATGTATATGGGATTGAGAATATAAAGCATGTTTAAGTGTGTGATAGTGAAGTTTGTATAATAACATGTTACAACCCAAAGTGTTTTAAAGGTAAAAGGGGTTAAGTGTACTCACGGTTTTGAAAGCTTCCACTTGTTAAGCCGTGACAAGTTTGTTGGTTGATTTAGGATGGAACACCGAGTCCTTCTACTCGAGGAAACAAAGGTGTATGAGTATTTGGATGATAACGGAGGATTGGGAATTTGGAATGAAAAGTATAACAGGGTAAATATACAAGAAAGTAATCACTTAGACTTAGCACTCGTTCTTGACACTATGAAAATCCATAGGGGTTAGAATGATTTCATAGGTTTAATACCTATTAGAATCGTAACGAGGAACTAAGCACTTAGGTGATGTAACTTAGTAACTTGACAAATAACCATTTGGTTATCATCAAGGGTTCGGTTTCTTACATGTATTATATGTATTTTATATATGTCATATAGTATTTTATAGGTTTAGTCTAACAATATAACAAAGATTATCATAGAAGTCATGCATAGAGGTAGGAGGATAAATCTTCCATTTTTAAACCTCTTTTCTATTCACTAATGCACAAGTTGCAATAAGACAACAAGGATGGTTATAAATGAACAATAAGGATATGAAATACACATACTAACTAAGAGAAATCATCAAGTGAAGTGTGGATTGTAAGTAGGATAGCCCAAGCTATCCAAATAATCACACATACACAAGTTCAAGTCTTGTTCATCACTTGTGGGTTAAAACCATTTTAAAAACAGAAAGTTTAGATGATTAAAACCTCTGAATTTATATGTTACAAACTTGTTTTAAGCACACTTAATCATAGCCTTGATTAGTGGCATAAGGACATATGAATGTATGAAGAAAACATAAGTTTAAGTATGTTTAACAAAGTTCTTGTACAAAACAGAAAGTTTCTTGCACTTTTAACCTCATGATGGTGATGTTCCATTCTTGGTTTTCCATGGAAAACCTATGGAAACATACCTAGGGTTGTTCCAAGTACTAAGAAGCAAGAAGAAATGAAAAAGATGAAAGATAAGTGAGGTTAAACTCACTTTTGCAACTTGTCATGAATCTGCCTTTGCTACTGATTTCTCAGCTGAATTTAGAGTGTTTGAGAGTGAAAATGGAGTGTTTGTTGGATCGTTGTGCGACCTGAACGAGTCGATCAGAAGAGTTTTAATCCATATCAAAGGCGGAATCAATGATACGAACTTGACTACAGCTTGATTCTCCCTAATTATCTTGTTTTTATTGATTTCAAAGCTTTACAGATAATTGACAAATTGGCAGCACCTCGGCTCTGAAATCCGGAGCGTTACAAATGATGAACCAGCTCAGCTATATATAGAGTCATCATTTCATACGAAATGCTTCATGCCATTTCGTGCGAAATGACTCTTTCACATACAAAACCAACTTTCTAACCTACTGAGCACTGGTTTATCCTATCTAGAAATTAGACTCGATAAAGATGAAGTTAACAGACATTTATACACCAACAGTGTTGTAAAGTGGGAGAAGTGTGAAATTGAGTTGGGTTTTATAGGTAGTGTTTAGGGTTAGTTAGGTGGTCATTTAATGGAAGAAACACACCTAAACACACCAAAAATCGACCAATAATCGCGGCTGGTTATGCATTCTGCGGATCCACCTCTCTGGCAGGGCGCGAGAGGAATGGGGGTGAGGGTCGCGGCCCGCGAGCCGCCCTGGCTGGTGCATTTGTTTGTTATTTTGGCAAGTTTAGTCCCTATAGCTTCATATTTAGGTGTTTTAGGATGTTTTTAAATATAAAGGTAAAGTGTAGGGGTATATTATGAAATTAACACACAAAATAAATATAAAATAAGTATAAATAAGTATGTTTGTTGAGAATAAGTATCGTACACGCATGAATTGAGCATGTAAGACAAGTATTTGTATGTTTAAAGCATTTTTACAAGAATTACGAATAAGGCATCTAATGTATAATTATTCCAAATGTATGAACATGTATGAATATGTAGACCATGAATTTAAAGAAATACAAATATTATTTATGATCCAAGTCTTGGATTTTACAACGGTACAACGAAATGAAGAATTACAATAATACAAGATTCCGAAAATAGAAATACGGACAATGCTTTCTAATTATGGGAAGTATGAAAAAGCAGTGCGTTACACCACCCCCCCCCCCCCTTAAAAAGGGTTTTGTCCCCAAAACATGTGTACGTACCAAAAAGTGAAGGGTAAAGTCGTTTCATTTCTTCTTCGGACTTCCAAGGGGTGTCTGATCCCTTCTGATGCTCCCATTTGACCTTCACTTGGTCAATTTCCTTGTTTCTCAACCCTTTAACATTTCAGTCAAGGATTTCAATTGGTTTAGCTATGTAGTTAAGTTTGTCATCGACTTCAATATCATGGTACATAAGTCATCTCGTCTGCCAAATATTTGCGAAGGTGAGATATGTGGAACGTGTTATGTATCCTACTTAACTCCATCGAAAGCTCTAGTCGGTAAGCCACCTTACCCACACGATCGATAATTTTGAAAGGTCCAATAAATCGTGGGCTCAACTTCTCTCTTTTTCTAAATCGAATGATTCCCTTCCACGGAGATACTTTGAGCATTACCCTATCACCGATTTGAAATTCGATAGATCTTCGCCTTTTATCCGCATAGGACTTTTGTCAGTCTTGTGCCGCTTTTAAATGGGCCCGCACTGTGTCAATCTTTTTGTTTATGGTTCTAATCACGTCTTTGTGGCGAGTTCGCGAGGGCCTACCTCACCCCAATATACCGGTGTTCGACATTTTCGACCATAGAACATTTCGTACGGGGATCTACCGATACTCGAATGGTAACTATTGTTGTAAGAAAATTTGACTAACGTTAGATAGGCATCCCAACTAACTGTACCAATCAACAGTTTTGTGCCCATCTACTCTTGAAAGTCACGCCAAAAGTTTGAAGTAAACCGGGTATCCCTGTTGGACACGATTGATACCGGTACTACGTGGCGTGCCACAATCTCATTTATATACACTTATGACATCTTTTCATATGTATAAGTTTCGCAGATAGGAACAAAATGAGCGCTCTTGGTCAATCTATCTACAATGACCCATATGGCATCGAATCCCCGGGCCGTCCTTGGTAATGTGACAACCCGAGTTTTCAAGGTCTCTATTCGACTTAACTTATCTTATATGCAATATACGTGTTGTTTATAGATTCGTATGGTGTGTTATATGTGTGCATGTAATGATATAGGTTAATAAGAATAATATGTTTTATTTCATGAGAGTGGAACCTTGCCAAACACCCCCCTCACGAAATCACCTTAGCCGAAATCACCCACCCACTCACGAAAACACTTTGTGTGTTTTCGTCCACCATGAGGCCAACGAAAACAACAGTGGGCTTGGCCCAGTATCAGTTAAATAGAGTTTTGGGTATAACCTGTACGCGAGATCAGTATTCGGCAACAACCCTAATCACTCCTCACCTCCTCTCGCTACTCTTTAAATCCGACGGCTACCCTTATCTCATTCGAAGCTAGATCTCTTGTTGATTATTCTGAGTTCAGTTAGTGACTCTCACGTTTAGTTGTTTTCAGATATGAATATATATATATATATATATATGGTTATGTTGTTGGTTGTATTCTTGAAAGAATTACATATGATCAATCTGTTATATAACTCTATGCGAAACCTGTTGTGATCTAGAGGCCTAGGGTTGTTATGATTGAATTTATGATTGATTGATTAATCTGGAAAGATGTGAAGGCGATCATGATCCGAAAACATGTTAACTTGCTAACAGTGTTTGATTAGGAGATACGTTAATCTATTGCTGAATGCATGAACCATGGTTCCTGATAGATGATTAATAGTATTGTTGATTGCATGAATTGTTATGATTGGGTGATTGTATGATGAAGGCGTTGTTATTGTTAGATAGATTCTAGGGTTGTGATACGTAACTGTTGGTGATGAAGACACCATTCAGACGAAAACACTTGGTGTTTTCGCCATGACCCAAGCCGACGAAAACCCCCACCCCACTTGAATACATCTCGACGAAATCCCAAGGGATTTCATTGCCCAAGGGATTTCGCCAGACAGGATTTTCGCCAAGCTTTTGTTTTCGTCACCTGTGATGTCTGGCACCGTAGTTCTGTTAGACATGTAACACTGTTAGTTTAGTAAGTCTATTAAATTTATTAACGCTGTTGAACATGTCAAGTATGTTAATATATTAACTGGGTTATGTTAACTAGGTTATGTATGTTAAGCTCAATGTATGCGATAACTCTGTTAGTTTTGATCTAGCTCTGTAATGACACAATGACTATGTTAAGGGTGTTAACTCTACCATGCATGTTAGTTCTGTTAATCCTGCTTAACTGTTTAACGATGTAACAAGGTTAAGTCTACCAAGACTGTTGATGAATAACTAAGTTAAGATAAACTGAGGAAAGCCTTTAATGTAAAGCTGAATTGCATGAACTAGATTAACTGCTTATGTGTTACATGACGTAAACTGTCAAACACACGTTGTAACATAGAGTGTATGTGGAACTTTACAAACATATACTGATTGAATATACGTGCATACAATAGGACTTTACTGATTTCTTGTGAGCACATAGTTAGCATACCGAGCAAACCGAGGTGAGTTCACACTCTTTCCAAGGCATGGGATTCCCAAGGGTTGGGAATGGGATTGAATAACTACTCGTACTATCATTACTATTAAACTACTTTTTACTGTCCTCGGATTGAAGGGCACGTACGTAAAACCTGCGTACACTCATACTTACAACCATCCTCCGTGGGTAGGATGCCAAGATTACACACTGGACCAAACCTCTATCATTGAAGTCCCTCATTTATATCGACTTAATCGCCGAGGCCTATGGCGAGCGGGTCATTAGTTAATAGCGCTATTAGGTTTAACAAACCTCACACCGTGCCAGTCGGACGGGCGTGTACTAATGGACTATGGGCAAAGGGTCAATGCTGATAGACATTGACTTAGGGCACCACTTACATTTTCGTAGTAGTTGATACGCACGGTCTAGTAACACATGGGAAGCCCCCACCAATCTTCGCAAACATGTCTGGGAGACCGCGATACGAATTAATACGATACATGGTTTACAAAACGAACATACGATTTACGAAACGAATGCTATAACTAAACAACCGACTGTGAACTCGCTCAACTTTGTTGTTGACTCGTTGTTACATGCCTTGCAGGTCGTTAGGTATTCATGGAGCTTGCACAGGGAGGCGCGGTCGTTGTGGGATATGGCAGTGTGTGCCATGCTAAAAACATTACTTTATTTCGTACTTAATACTTACCTTGGGTTTTACAATTATGCTTCCGCTAAACACATAACTACGTTTTTTATTTGTAACACCTTTCATATTGTGTGGTTGAATTTTACTTATTATTTGTTATGTTCAATATGATTGGTGGCTTGATCCTGGTCAGTCACGCCTCCAAGCAGTGATACTCCGCGTGTGGATTTTGGGGGTGTGACAGATTGGTATCAGAACCATTGGTTATAGTGAACTTGGTTTTAATAAGGGAAAAAGTTTTTATTAAAACCAGACTATAACCTGTACAGTGCTCAACGAATCCACAATGACGCTTCCCTCCACGTGCAAGACTCGACATTCTAGGTGATATGATTTATGTTTACATTGCCTACTTGCTAGATTACATAGAACTTTGCTCATGGTATGCTTAGATAAACGTAACAACTATTGTTTGAAAACACGTGTATGCTTACTCTCTTCTGTCATCGCACTTTCACGAACCTTTCTCACTCATGTTTCCTTTTATATGAAGATCATGAGTGGACGTGTTAACTTAACTCAAGCCCACTTGGCGGCTTTGATCACTGAACAAGTTACTGCAGCACTCGCAGCTGCCCAGGCAGGAGGTATAACCTGCCATCACAACTCACTCAAGGATCCTTAGATCCTATTCTCATAACCCAACACTTGTTCTTAATTTTGTTTACTCTTACGCACACGACAGGTCAACACGCTCAGCCACCTGTGTGCACATTCAAGACGTTCATGGACTGTCGTCCTAGTACTTTCAGTGGCACTGAAGGAGCCGTTGGACTCCTCCATTAGTTTGAAAATCTCGAATTGGTCTTTGAAATGTGTGAATGCCCTGAGGCTCGTAGAGTGAAGTACGCCACTGGTACTCTCGAAGGCACTGCGCTAACTTGGTGGAACGCGCAAGTTCAGATGCTGGGGCTGGCGGCTGCTAATGCCACCCCATGGAATGATTTTAAGGAACTGATCAAACGTGAATACTGTAGTCGTGATGACATCCACAAACTGGAAGTGGAGTTCTTTAACTTGAAGATGACGGGGTCAGAGATAGATGCGTATACGAAGCGATCCAATGAACTGGTTGTGTTATGTCCAACTATGGTGGATCCTCCCATCAAACGCATCGAGCTGTACCTCAAAGGCTTAGTACCAGAGATTCAAAGCCATGTAACTGCTGCTAACCTTGCTACCATCCAGGATGTTACTCGTCTTGCTCATCGTCTCACAGACCAGGCAGTGGAACAGAAAAAGCTGCCTAAGCGTATTGGTGCTACTACTACTACTACTACTACTACTACTACTACTTCTGCTACTCCCGGTGACAACAAACGAAAGTGGGATGGAACCTCTAGCAAGGGTTCGACTACGGTTCAGTCCCAGGCACAGCAGCGAAAAGTTGATGACTATCAGAGCCCTGGTCAGCAATCCTCGGGTAGTCAAGGGCAGGGTGGATATCGAGGAAACCACCCGAAGTGCAACAAATGCAACAGACACCACAATGGTTAGTGCAACAGGGGTCGTTGTCAGAGGTGTCTCAAAATGGGTCATGAAGCTAAGGATTGCAGGAGCTCATGACCTGCGAATCTGAACCAACAACAACAACCACCAGCTCCACAGAACCAGCAGCGACAACAAGGTAACAGGGGATGCTTTCAGTGTGGTGCTGAAGGCCACTTCAAGCGGGACTGCCCCCAGTTAAATCAAAATCCGAACAACAACAACAACAATAATCAGGGCATTGGGAACAACAACGGGGGAAACAATGATGGAAACAATGGTGCCAGGGGTCGAGTGTTCGTGCTGGGTCAGGGTGACGCAAGGAACGATCCTAACGTAGTGATGGGTAAGGTTCTTCTTGACGACTTTTATGTTACTGTCTTATTTGATTCAAGTGCCGATACCAGTTATGTGTCTCTAAAAGTTAGTCAAATGCTCAAGCGCACACCAACACTTTTGAACACCAAGCATGTCGTAGAATTAGCAAATGGTAAAAGTTTAGAGGCCACACACATAGTTCAGGGTTGTAATCTTATCCTCGCTGGTCAGACTTTCTCTATCGATCTCATTCCTATAGTTTTGGGTAGTTTCGACATCGTCATTGGGATGGATTGGTTATCCCAACAGCAAGCAGAGATCCTATGCAAAGAGAAGATTGTTCGTATTCCCCGTTCTGGCAAAGAACCTCTCGAAATTCAAGGCGACAAGAGTGGTGCAGTAGTGGGCATCATCTCCTTCCTTAAGGCCCAGAAGTGTTTGCGAAAGGGCCACACCGCTATCTTAGCACTTGTTACAGACGCATCAACGAAAGAGAAGAAGATTGAGGATATTCCAGTAATACGCGACTTTCCTCAAGTGTTTCCTGAAGATCTACCTGGGCTACCGCCTCATCGCCAGGTCGAATTTCAGATCGAGCTAGCTCCTGGAGCAGCACCCATAGCTCGAGCACCTTATCGCTTAGCTCCAACCGAGTTGGAAGAACTGTCAAAGCAATTGCAAGAACTCTTGGATAAGGGCTTCATTCGTCCTAGCTCTTCGCCCTGGGGAGCTCCCGTGTTGTTTGTAAAGAAGAAAGACGGTACCTTCCGTATGTGCATAGATTACCGCGAACTAAACAAGGTGACCGTAAAGAATCGCAATCCTCTTCCACGCATTGACGACTTGTTCGACCAGCTGCAAGGGTCGAGCTACTATTCAAAGATTGATCTGTGGTCAGGCTACCATCAACTGAGAGTCCGAGACGAGGATATCTCTAAGATAGCATTCAGGACTCGTTATGGGCATTATGAGTTCCTGGTTATGCCTTTTGGGTTGACAAACGCACCGGCAGTTTTCATGGATCTTATGAACAGAGTGTGCAAACCTTACCTGGATAAGTTTGTTATTATTTTCATCGACGACATCCTGATCTATTCTAAGAGTCGGGAGGAGCACGAGCAGCATTTATGACTCATTTTGGAACTCCTTCAAACATAACAGTTGTACGCCAAGTTTTCGAAATGCGACTTTTGGCTTCATGAAGTCCACTTTCTAGGCCACGTGGTAAACAAGGATGGGATTCGTGTTAATCCATCTAAGGTAGACTCGATTAAGAACTGGCCTGCACCTCGCACACCAACAGAAATCCGCCAATTCTTGGGTTTGGCGGGCTACTATAGAAGGTTCATCAAGGACTTCTCCAAGATTGCACAACCTCTCACCTCACTAACTCAGAAAGGTGTTGTCTATCGATGGGGTAATACACAGGAATCAGCGTTCCAACATTTAAAGAATAGACTTTGTAGCGCACCTATTCTTTCATTGCCCGAGGGCACAGACGATTTTGTGGTCTATTGCGACGCATCCATTCAGGGTCTTGGATGTGTGTTGATGCAACGTGACAAGGTCATAGCCTACGCATCGCGCCAACTTAAGATTCACAAAAGGAATTACACTACACACGATTTGGAGCTGGGAGCTGTTGTCTTCGCACTCAAGATATGGAGACATTACCTGTACGGTACCAAGTGCACCATCTACACCGATCACAGGAGTCTCGAGCATATCTTCAAACTGAAGGAATTAAACATACGTCAGCGTCGATGGGTCGAGCTTTTAAATGATTACGAATGTGCTATAAAGTACCATCCAGGCAAAGCCAATGCGGTGGCCGACACCCTCAGTCGAAAGGATACTACATCTAGACGCGTACGAGCATTACAACTCACCATCCAGTCTAGCCTTCCTGCACAGATACGAGATGCTCAGGTAGAAGCATTGAAACCAGAAAACATCAAGGCTGAAGCCCTACGCGGCTCAAGGCAATGGTTAGAACAAAAGGCAGACGGTGCCTACTACGTAAAAGGACGCATCTGGGTCCCACACTATGGAAACTTACGCGAGCTTGTGATGGATGAAGTGCATAAGTCTCGTTACTCGGTACACCCTGGTTCGGATAAAATGTACCACGATCTCAGAACTACGTATTGGAGGCCTACCATGAAAGCTCACATAGCAACTTACGTTAGCAAATGTTTGACTTGTGCGAGAGTCAAGACCGAATATCAGAAACCATCAGGCCAACTCCAACAACCAGAGATTCCACAATGGAAATGGGAGCAAATTTCCATGGATTTTGTTAATGGCCTGCCTAGAACTCAACGTGGGAATGATACTATTTGGGTGATCGTAGATCGACTCACAAAGTCTGCACACTTCTTGGCCATCAAGGAAACGGATAAGTTCTCCACTTTAGCAGACGTTTATTTAAAGGAAGTGGATTTGAGGCACGGGGTGCCGACCTCTATTATCTCTGATCGTGATGCACGATTTACTTCAGAACTGTGCCAGGCAATGCACAAATCTTTTGGCTCTCGATTAGACATGAGCACAGCTTACCACCCGCAAACGGATGGCCAGTCTGAATGCACCATCCAAACTCTAAAAGACATGCTTCGGGCATGTGTAATCGATTTCAGCAACGGCTGGGAAAAACATCTCCCGTTAGTGGAGTTTTCGTATAACAACAGTTACCACACCAGCATTCAAGCCGCTCCATTTGAGGCATTGTACGGGCGTAAATGCCGATCACCTCTTTGTTGGGCAGAGGTGGGTGATAGTCAGATCACGGGTCCAGAACTTGTAGTAGACGCAACGGAAAGGATTGCTCAGATACGACAACGCATGGCGGCAGCTCGCGACCGTCAGAAAGCTTACGCAGACAAGCGCAGGAAACCACTCAAGTTCCAAGTTGGGGATCGAGTGCTACTCAAAGTTTCACCCTGGAAGGGTGTGGTTCGCTTTGGAAAAAGGGGCAAACTAAATCCGCGTTACGTCAGACCGTTCGAAATCATTGAGAAGATAGGCAAAGTGGCCTACAAACTAAACCTGCCGCAGAACTCAGTGCAGTTCACAACGTGTTTCACGTGTCGAATCTGAAGAAGTGTCTGTCAGATGAGACCCTCATAGTTCCTTTTAAGGAGCTCACTATTGACGATCAGTTGCGATTCATCGAGTAACCAGTTGAAATCACAGACCGGGACGTTAAGGTCCTCAAGCACACCAGAATACCTCTTGTACGAGTTCGTTGGAACTCCCGTCGTGGCCCAGAGTTTACCTGGGAACGAGAAGATCAAATGAAACTCAAGTATCCCCAATTATTCAGAAACAGTGCAACCACTACTGAGGCTGAAGCTACTACAGAATTTCAGGACGAAATTCCAAATCAGCGGGGGGATAATGTGACACCCCAGGAAAACCAGTAAACTACACAACACAACTAGCTTCCTCAGTAACCGCACGCTAAATTTCGGGAAGAAATTTCTTTCAAGTTGAGGATAATGTGACAACCCGAGTTTACAAGGTCTCTATTCGACTTAACTTATCTGATATGCAATATACGTGTTGTTTATAGATTCGTATGGTGTGTTATATGTGTGCATGTATTGATATAGGTTAATAAGAATAATATGTTTTATTTCATGAGAGTGGAACCTTGCCAAACACCCCCCTCACGAAATCACCTTAGCCGAAATCCCCCACCCACTCACGAAAACACTTTGTGTGTTTTCGTCCACCATGAGGCCAACGAAAACAACAGTGGGCTTGGCCCAGTATCAGTTAAATAGAGTTTTGGGTATAACCTGTACGCGAGATCAGTATTCGGCAACAACCCTAATCACTCCTCACCTCCTCTCGCTACTCTTTGAACCCGACGGCTACCCTTATCTCATTCGAAGCTAGATATCTTGTTGATTATTCTGAGTTCGGTTAGTGACTCTCACGTTTAGTTGTTTTCAGATATGAATATATATATATATATATATATATGGTTATGTTGTTGGTTGTATTCTTGAAAGAATTACATATGATCAATCTGTTATATAACTCTATGCGAAACCTGTTGTGATCTAGAGGCCTAGGGTTGTTATGATTGAATTTATGATTGAATGATTAATCTGGAAAGATGTGAAGGCGATCATGATCCAAAAACATGTTAACTTGCTAACAGTGTTTGATTAGGAAACACATTAATCTATTGCTGAATGCATGAACCATGGTTCCTGATAGATGATTAATAGTATTGTTGATTGCATGAATTGTTATGATTGGGTGATTGTATGATGAAGGCGTTGTTATTGTTAGATACATTCTAGGGTTGTGATACGTAATTGTTGGTGATGAAGACACCATTCAGATGAAAACACTTGGTGTTTTCGCCATGACCCAAGCCGACGAAAACCCCCACCCCACTTGAATACATCTCGACGAAATCCCAAGGGATTTCGTCGCCCAAGGGATTTCGCCAGACAGGATTTTCGCCAAGCTTTTGTTTTCGTCACCTGTGATGTCTGGCACCGTAGTTCTGTTAGACATGTAACACTGTTAGTTTAGTAAGTCTGTTAAATTTATTAACGCTGTTGAACATGTCAAGTATGTTAATATATTAACTGGGTTATGTTAACTAGGTTATGTATGTTAAGCTCAATGTATGTGATAACTCTGTTAGTTTTGATCTAGCTCTGTTATGACACGATGACTATGTTAAGGGTGTTAACTCTACCATGCATGTTAGTTCTATTAATCCTGCTTAACTGTTTAACGATGAAGTCTACCAAGACTGTTGATGAATAACTAAGTTAAGATAAACTGAGGAAAGCCTTTAATGTAAAGCTGAATTGCATGAACTAGATTTAACTGCTTATGTGTTACATGACGTAAACTGTCAAACACACGTTGTGACATAGAGTGTATGTGGAACTTTACAAACATATACTGATTGAATATACGTGCATACAATAGGACCTGACTGATTTCTTGTGAGCACATAGTTAGCATACCGAGCAAACCGAGGTGGGTTCACACTCTTTCCAAGGCATGGGATTCCCAAGGGTTGGGAATGGGATTGAATAACTACTCGTATTATCATTACTATTAAACTACTTTTTACTGTCCTCGGATTGAAGGGCACGTACGTAAAACCTACGTACACTCATACTTACAACCATCCTCCGTGGGTAGGATGCCAAGATTACACACTGGACCAAACCTCTATCATTGAAGTCCCTCATTTATATCGACTTAATCGCCGAGGCCTATTGTAGGATCGTGTGCTGACCCGAACGAGTCAATCGGAGGTGTTCTAATCCGTTTCAGATGCGGAATAACAAGAAACGGACACGAAAAACAGCTTGTTCTACTAAATCTTGCCTTGTATATTGATTTCACACTAATTACAAGTCAAACGGCACTTCGGCAGCAGTTCGTTACCGGAAATAAGACCTCTACAACTGATTTCGCTCATCAATGACCTATATATAGTCATGGGATTTCACTCATATGGACATGATGTCCATAAAAGCGAAATCACATATGTACCTAAGAGCGAAATCACCTAAAACCAACGAAATCTCATATAATTATACAATCTGATATCACGTGAGTTATGCCATATGGTTTTGTCTTCATGTGAGTTGATGTCATTGATGATGTCATATTGATGATGTCATCATTGTATTTGATGACATCATGTTGAATCATATCCACAACGAACTGAGACTCGATATAAGACGAAGTCGGCAGATGAATGCACTAACAGACTCCCCCTCAGATGTTGACGAGTCTTAAGTGTCGAGTCTTCTCAATCTTCAGTCTTTATCAGTCTTTAAGCTTCCTTCAGGATCTCTATCTAGCTTTATCCTATCTCCAATTCTCTTTCAGGATCTCTAGCTCCTAGCTCTCGCATCTTCAGACTCTCTTTCTCTAACAGACTCCCCCTCAACTTGTACTGGGATCGTAGTCTGGCTTTCACAGGTTCAGGTATCGTAACCTGATTCACCTGCATATTCTCTACCCAAAACATAAGTTTCATAAAAGATAAGATATAACAAATTTAGAAACTTCATAAACTCTTGAAGACACAACCCTGAATATAAAGATTTATCATGTCAATTTCTGATGAACCACTTGAAAAAAAATATCATTTTCATTTCACACATCTTCAAACACACTTTCCCAAACCTGTTCGTCATGTTCAGCACTCGGAATTTTGAAAATCAGCATTTCAACATCAGTTGTCTAAAATCTTTTTGAATTTTTCAAAATTTATGCTAAAACACACCGAAAATCTTTTTGGATTTTTGAAATAACTGAAATGAAATGCAGAAATGAAATATTTACATACAATATTTTTGTGAGTTTGCGTAAGAGGATCATATCAGTTTTTGAGACAAATCACCAACACCGTTAAGCTTTAATAAATTTTAAGTTCTAAACGATTCACTTAGATTATCAGTATACTGATCCACTTAAATTCTTACACAAAGTTCAACTGATCCGAGATACGATATTAATGTCTTAAGTACTTAAACTTATTCGCGTGTCCCACCTCAGAATATACTCCCGTATCCAGATCCCAATATTCAGTCTTACAGGTAAATATGACACAAATGATATCTGTAGGGGAATAAATTATGATCGAAATCGTGAGAGCTCAGGTCAGAACTACCATTCAGCAGAGAGATCACGAATCGACTTTTGAGTGTGTCCCCTTTAGAGGATCTTTTTTACAACAGCATTGCTAAGCAATTTTATTGTCTTATCATATATGCTGAGGGTGATGCTATGTTTCAAGCATTGCGGAAAGTATTATTCGAGGACTAGGTCAGAACTTCCATTCAGCAGAAGTCCAGGAATAATACCCCAGATATCACTGAGTATAAAGACCTAGTATATCAGAAAAAGGAATCTTTCAAACGAGATTTCGGGGGTTACCCATATATCCGAGAGATGTTACCCACGAATTAAGCAAGTTTGAATTTAGGTTTATATCTCGTCACAATCTACTAAATGTGCAAAAACCTACTGACACATCATCAGTGAGACCGTTTATCACTATTTTCTTTCCAATTCTTTAGCATGCCGTGATCGTCCACTGATGTACTATCATTTCCTCTTTTTCACAACAAAACTCATTTTTCATTTTATCATGTTTTTGGCTTTTTCAAATTTTCTAATGTTTTTGGATTTTCTGGAATTTTTTACTCCCCCTAAAATGCAAACACATTTTAGGAAATTTGATAAAAAAAAAACTGTACAATAAAGTGACAACTGATATCAAATCACTTCAATTCGCCATCCACTTGGCATAAACAATCAGAACTCCCCTTCACAACAAACTATTTTCCCATTGTGATTTCAAAACACTTAAGTTTGTTTTAATCAAATGGTTTTTCCAGAAAATTAGTTTTGTTGATTTTAAGAAACCATTTGTAGGTTAGGGGATAAGTTCCTCTTCTCAATGTAATGAACCCCATATATTTGTTAACCACTTGTCAATGAAAACCTCTATCAACCACTTACAGGTTCACTCACCAACTATAACCACTTGTAAATCAAAATATAACAATTTAAATATACCACCTGTACTTTACCAACTGTATCACTTGTAGGATAATTTGCTAAGAAAGATGCCGATTCATGCTCCACTCTTACCAACCTGGGAGCTCCGGCAAGTCCGGATTTTTACTCAAACATTATGTCCACCCAAGCCTCACCAGCCTTGGGTGATTTTGGAACACATCTATCCCACCAACATTTTGATTTGTAAAATTCTTTGGCACCTTTTACCTTTCTATCCACCATCTTACCGAAAATATGTTTGACTTTCCCATTGAAAGCCTTCTCAACATCAAATTCTCCCTTATCAGCGAAGAATTGATTTGAGATCTCAACCTTCCCAACTTTAGACTTCCAATTTTCCTTTGACAATGGAGGAAAATTCTCATCGTTCAACTCAGGAACGGAATTCACAATCTTTTTCTCAACCAAAGACTCCTCTGATTTTATGGAATCAGATTCATTGTCAGAATTACCTGCAGATTTAACCACCCACTTTTGCTTGTTTATATCACCTTTTCTTTTGTAAAATCTTTTTGAACTTTCTCCTTCCTCAGAAGTAGAATTTTCAAACTTTTTAACATTTTTGTCACACCCCGACTTTCCACGTGTCATCGGTGGGCCCGGTGGGGAGTATCGTGACGTAGTTGGCAACATTATAGTCAAACAACACAATATATAAATGCACAGTGGAAGCAAAAGATAAATATATTACAATCCGAATATAAAGTAATATCCAGTATTACAACGGAAAGTAAAGGATCCATAGGCGGATCTTAAACATAAATATTGTTCAACAGACTTTAGACGCCTAGAACTTGCAAGATTCCTTATTAACGTCCTGAGCAGCTTCCAGCCTATTACGTACTTGTACCTGTCACTTAGACTTTTGAAAATACGTCAGTTTTCACTGGTAAATACACTCGACTGACTCATTTGAAATGAGTTTAAGAAAATTGATTTAGATGCACCAGGCACAAAATATTTTGACACTTTGATTAAAATGCACAGAGGCAAAATTAATCTTTTATAACTTGGGACAATCATATTTATAATCTTGTATACAGATTTACATGTTCGTTGTACGTTCAGGCCCCGATGTAGAAACCGAGTCAGATTAACAGACGCGCCACAAGTATAGGCCCACAAGAGAGTGAGATACCGTTATTACTTAAGCAACTGTCAGGTGTATGCCTACACCCCGTGCTTAAGCCATGGCCATTTTATAATACAATGATGTCATGGATATCCGGGACATGGTCATTAACCCCTAAAGGCTTTTATTTCAAACAACACAGATTAAACCGGGTTACCTCAATAATTTAATCACAATCCGATTAAATATTCAATACCCGACCAAGCGGTATCATTATACCGTATCCCAAGCCCGTATAGGGAAAATAAGTTAAGAGTATTTACCTGAGCTAGCTCCTGTCTTAAATAGCAAGAATTAATAACTCAGCCGTATTCACTTAAGTAAGCGTAGGTACAATTTACCGGAAGGCTCTAGTCTGGAATGATGGTATAAATAACCAATTAGAATGCTAACGGGTCTTTAATTAGGCCTAAGCTTAGACCGGTTAGTCTTAGAGAAATATACGGTTCAAACGCACGATTAGGCGAAGACCGGATAGAATGTGATATAGACCCAACAAGTTCAGAGACTTGCTTAATATGGGTCCTTCATGCACATTCTGGATTTTGAGGTAAAACCGTTAAGGTTTGACCCGTTTAGGCTAGTTTATGTAAACTAGTTACATAAACCGAACCGAACGCGTAATAAGCGTAACGGGTAGTGATGAGAGCCATTTACAGGTTTCCCAAGTTAATATGCTTCATATATGTTGTGACATCAGTAAGATGTCTTTCATTATGCCCGAAATGAATTTAATCCCAAACTATGCCCCGTAGGGGTATTTTGGTAATTTCACATAAGCCGGAAAGCTCAAAACTGACGTCTGAGTTTATCAACCTTTGATTAATGTTAAAATATTATAATTTGCCTCAAATATCAGTAGGTATCACCCTTGGTATGTTTAAAATAATCTTAGTACATATTATGCGTTAAAAACGCTTAATTAGGCGACTAAAAGCCGTTTACGGGTTCGATACATAAAGCTGATATTTTTACTATTCCAGAAGGCTTAAAATAATTTATTTATCATTTACGATCAGTAGCAAAAGGTTTGGAGTCGTTTGGATGTGTAAAACTCATTTTATGGCCCGTTAGGGCAAAAACCGACAATTAAGGGATTAAGCCTAGGACTATAAGTTATGCTCAGCCTAAAATTTATTAAAAATCTTTAAAAATCCCAAAATAATATATTACATCAGTGGGTAAAATATTTGATATCAAAAAGTAGGCTTAACTAGGCTCTACGCTAATTACGCCGTTTTATTAACATAAAGCTTTAATTTTACGCTAACGAGCATAACTCTTATTCTACACCTCAAACTGATGTCAAAATTTTCATACAAGTCTATATATCAGTAATTAAGGTTTCTACTCTTTTACATTTTCAAAAATCACGTTTTAAGGTGAAAAGAGCATAATGGTCAACATATGAGCAATTAACGGAATCATGTGTATTAATCGGTTAACTAATGAACCATAGTGTATAATCACAGGGGGTTATACTAGCATGTAACCTGGTCCAAATGAAGCTCTTAGGAATTTCTAAATCATACCAAAACGGGTCAGAATTGAAAGTCAAAGTAAAAGTCAAACTATGCGACTTTCGGTTCCGAACCGGGTCTAAATAGGAAATTGTCGGGTTGAACATGTTTAGACATGTTCTTACACTAATTACTAAGTTATAACAATGATCCAACAGGTTGTATATGTTCTGCATTGCTAATTATGCATAAATTAGAATTTAAGGATCCTGTTGACTTTTTCTTAACAAGTTTGACCCGACATTAGACCTAGTTAGAGTGGGAATCAGGGGGAAGCCTTTTGAGGGTTTATTACCCACATAATTACCAACTTATAACTACTTTTGATTCGACTAATCACTGGACCATTAGTGATTAATCTTAAAGCCAACCGTTAATTACGACGGTTTGACTTTTAAGCTATAACTAAGCTAAAACTTAATTTAGAAAGGTTTAGCAAACTTACCAAGGCCCTATGCACGAAATGTGAAGACTTGAGCCTGCTTGGGAGCTCCAAGAATGATCAGAAGTGCCAATGAAGGTGTGAGGAACAATGTTGCAACTTATGGTGTTTATATAGTGATTTAAACACCACAAAATGTTGACACACAAGTCTAACATGGACCATAAATCTTCAACACATGTCCCTAAGTGTTTAGGGGGTGCCTAGGGGCCAAGAAAGATGTGGAGAATCGGATACAAATCGATTGCAAGGGCTGTGGCAGGCAAGAAACCAAAAAATTGGATCAGAAGGACCCTCGCGTGGCGTGAAGGCCCCTCCCCTGGGCGTCGCGTGGCGCGAGGCCTTATCTGACAAGATCTTAAATTTTTTATTTTTGTGTTATGGTCCTTGGCTCTTCAAACTTTGTTTAGACATCATTTTCTTGCACTTTGAGCCCTCCAAATTGATGTTTAGGGGCCTTAAGACATAGACCCATTTTGTTAAGTCCCCGGTTAACATTATTGTTACCCGAAAAGTCCTAACTTTCAACGTAGACGCTTTAACCCCTTGTAAACGAATTTGATCACAACTTGCTCATACGATAACGAAACTTTATGAAATTTATATCGTGCATTCTAGTGAGCATAATTAACCGTTATAAAGCTTCGGGTTTGTCAAAAGGTCACTCAGAGGTATAACTTAAACATGTTGACACATTTAACCCCTGTAGTTTGAAATCTCTCACTTTTAGCTTCGTATGATCCATGATTTATTCGTTTGAAGGTATGATCATCATGTAGGGTTAATGTACCATATATTTATTCACTGTTGACATTTAGAACTCGTATATTCACATACTTTTCATGTTTGTCAACTTTAGTCCCTCTAGAGTATTCTTTCACACGTTCAAGCTTATGACACGTGTCAATACATTATAGGACGTGAATTTTTCGAGGTGTTACATCCTCACCCCCTTAAAAGAAATCTCGACCTCGAGATTTGTTAAGGTAAGGGAAGTATTTTCTACCTTACATTGGGCTTAATCTTCCCCAGTACCTTTGAGCCTCTAAGGCATTCCAATTGACCTTTATAATAGGCACATGTATCTTTTTGGAGCTTCTAATCCTGTCGATCCTCAATCGACACAGGTTTCTCATACTATCATAGTTCTGCATATTATTATGTGATAGTGCTTTTCAACTTATTGGTGACACGTCGCTAAGTCATTAGTGTGGGTCACATTGCGCGTTCCACCAAGTCCTTAATTAGGTCTTAGCTCGTAAGCTATTTAATCTTGATACATTCGAATCCTTCGAATGACTCTATATACTCAGAGCCTGACTAGCCTGATAATTTAACAAATTTGGCACACCTTGCTTGGGTGATATCTTTTGTTGAGCCTTATTTCTTAACAAGAATTTAGAAAGGTTACTACTTTCCATTAATCCTTGATTTTCTGCCGAAATAATGGCAACTTATAGATAATTAGGGGTTTGTATGATCTTATTCGTTGTTTCTAATACAACTTTCAGATCTTGACAATTGGACTTACCAATTCTCTATCTAGCAATAGATGTTTAACATTCCATCTATACAAGGTCTCCAAAGGAGTAGCCTTAATACTTATATGTCAATTATTATAGAAAAGCTTATCTTAAGGTGGGATGGTTATCCCAACCGTTGCTTAAAACTAATCTTAAGGAGTAGCTAATCCTTATAGCTAGTTGAATAACTCAATGATCCTGGGTAGTTGATGGCGATTCTTAATCGTTGTTAAAATAGGGTTGCGGTAATGAGTGCATAAGCAAAGTTAACCGTCCTTCTTAACTAACAACATCAACCCTCGGAATATCGGGTTAGGCTATACGAACCCTCTATTTTAAAGCTTAGTTAATCAGGGTTTCGATCCTTCCAATGATGGTACTAGCCGTCTTGGAGATTTCATAATAATACAGCCTTAAACGGGATATAAATCTTAATTCTACCTGCCTTCCAGGGGTAAACAGGGTAATCTTAGGAGAAAAAAAAATAATCAAGATACAAGGAGATTACAGAGATTTCCATATCTCAGGCTCCAGTTCACCCATCATTGCTTGTGTCAAATAAGTGACACATTTATGTTACTAGTCCACGCATTCCTTAATTGGGAACATTTACTTGGACAATTCCATGATGGATATCTCCTTTGAATACCATTAGTTGACTTTAGTATCATATGACCATCGGAATATCTTTGTGGTCCCATGCATTAAGCCTCCATACTGATCAGGCATGGAAGCAATCTATGGAACATATTAAGATATACCAATCCTCATATGATGCTTTTTATCATACTGTTTGGTATTCGTAATCAATAAGGATTTAAGCGATGTCAATTACATGCGAATGTCCTTTATCTTATAGAGAGGGTATATTAAAATTTTATGGCTTAAAGATTTCTGATAGGAACGGAAGAAATGGTTCCTATTACTAAATGAATCAATTACTTAGTTGCAATCCAACATCTGCTATTCATCACCCTGATGGCCTTAACATATACTAACCATGGTTTCATCAAACTATACCGGCCAATAAGGCACTAACATTCTTAATGAACGTTATTTTAAAAATATATCAATATCACTTAGCCTAGGTCACAAAAGACCGTCAATGGCATTTAAGGGTTGGACCTAGTCCATCACCTTTTTGACAGAGGATCAAAAAGTCACATCTGCCTTTATTATACTGATGAATTTGGATAGCTTGAAAGTTTTCCATAAGGGTATCAGAAAAGAGCGATTTCCTAATAGATATAAGATATCAATCTAGGATTTATTGGAGCATTTTCTAAAGTATCATCGGTCACTTTCTACCTCGCATTAAATGACCGGAGTCTTAATCAGGCGGAGACAACAGTTCTCAACATTTATCATTCATTATAGAATCATATGTGCTAGTATCAAATAAATTTCTGCATAAACTGCTTGATATGGAAAGGTACCTGTTATATAGTTATCATTCTGCACCGTCTCTTAGGCGTTCATCTGATTCCTAGGGCTGTTGGTCTTGATATGCCCCTTCTCGTTGCAACCATAACAGGTTGCATCTTTTAGCTTCTTGCAATACAGGGTTTTATGTTCCTGAGACTTGCAAATTCCACACGGTAGAGGCTGAGATTCAAATCTGCATTTCCCGAGGTGGTATTTCCTACAGGTTTCGCACCTGGTCTTCTCAACCGACTGCTGGCTGTCTCTTTTAAACCCGAAAGTCTTCTTATCGGAGTGATGAGAACTCCCATCCTCCCTTTTACGCTTTCCATCTTCAGAGGCTTTGGCAGCCTTATTTCTAACCACATCGAGTGTGAGAGATAGCGACAGATCTGCCGCTGACCTGAATGTAGTAGGTCTTGAAGCCTTAACACTGGCTTTGATTTCTGGGGCTAAACCCCCAATGAAGCGAGCAATTCTCTTGGGTTCTGGTGTTACTAGGTAAGGAACCAGTCTGGACAGAGTATTGAAACGGGTGAGGTAAGCTTGACAATCTAAGTTTGTCATAACCAATGATAAGAAATCTGACTCAATACTCTCAACCTCGTGTTGAGGGCAGTAGTTCTCCATAATGAGAGCAACAAACTGTTCCCATGACATGTTGTAAAGTGGGATCTTCCCAGCAGCTTGAATGAGAGTCTTCCACCATGCTAGTGCCTCTCCCTTGAACGATTGGGATACATACTTTACTACATCCCTTTCAGCACAACCGCTGATGTCAACCACCGTGTCCATTTCATCCAACCAGATCATACAATCTACTGCTCCTTTCTCCCCAGTGAAGTCCCGAGGTTTGCATGAAACAAAGTATTTATAGGTACAGGACTTGGTATGCGGTTCATTACCGAACACTATCCTCTTGGATGGAACACTGTGTTGACCAGATAAATGTCGATCATCATCCTTCTTTGGTTCTTCTTTCTTAGGGGGCGGTGGCTTGCTGTGTGCCTCCGAATAAGTCTTAGGGTCAGACTTAGAGTGGGGTACAGATGAGGCTTTACTATTAGTCTCACTATACTCCCTAAATTGCTCCTCTACAGCTTTAGATACAACTAAATCAATCAATGTACGAAGCTCTCCTCTGGTTATATTAATCCTTTCATCATCGCGGTTTTCCAGAGGGTGACTGTTCTCTTCCTTTGACCTAGCCATGTACCTTTAAATGCTACATAAAAATCAAACAAGGGCAAGGTTTATACGGAAGCTTTTATAGTTTTATCGTTTTGAACGATTTATTAACCATGGTAATATAAACCACATTGGTTAATTTGTTAGTTATATTTAATTAGCATTTTCATTATAATTTATCCTAGTTATAAAACATTAAGGATATTTAATGTGCAAAAACCTACTGACACATCATCAGTGAGACCGTTTATCACTATTTTCTTTCCAATTCTTTAGCATGTCGTGATCGTCCACTGATGTACTATCATTTCCTCTTTTTCACAACAAAACTCATTTTTCATTTTATCATGTTTTTGGCTTTTTCAAATTTTCTAATGTTTTTGGATTTTCTGGAAATTTTTACTCCCCCTAAAATGCAAACACATTTTAGGAAATTTGATAAAAACTGTACAATAAAGTGACAACTGATATCAAATCACTTCAATTCGCCATCCACTTGGCATAAACAATCAGAACTCCCCTTCACAACAAACTATTTTCCCATTGTGATTTCAAAACACTTAAGTTTGTTTTAATCAAATGGTTTTTCCAGAAAATTAGTTTTGTTGATTTTAAGAAACCATTTGTAGGTTAGGGGATAAGTTCCTCTTCTCAATGTAATGAACCCCATATATTTGTTAACCACTTGTCAATGAAAACCTCTATCAACCACTTACAGGTTCACTCACCAACTATAACCACTTGTAAATCAAAATATACAATTTAAATATACCACATGTACTTTACCAACTGTATCACTTGTAGGATAATTTGCTAAGAAAGATGCCGATTCCTGCTCCACTCTTACCAACCTGGGAGCTCCGGCAAGTCCGGATTTTTACTCAAACATTATGTCCACCCAAGCCTCACCAGCCTTGGGTGATTTTGGAACACATCTATCCCACCAACATTTTGATTTGTAAAATTCTTTGGCACCTTTTACCTTTCTATCCACCATCTTACCGAAAATATGTTTGACTTTCCCATTGAAAGCCTTCTCAACATCAAATTCTCCCTTATCAGCGAAGAATTGATTTGAGATCTCAACCTTCCCAACTTTAGACTTCCAATTTTCCTTTGACAATGGAGGAAAATTCTCATCGTTCAACTCAGGAACGGAATTCACAATCTTTTTCTCAACCAAAGACTCCTCTGATTTTATGGAATCAGATTCATTGTCAGAATTACCTGCAGATTTAACCACCCACTTTTGCTTGTTCATATCACCTTTTCTTTTGTAAAATCTTTTTGAACTTTCTCCTTCCTCAGAAGTAGAATTTTCAAACTTTTTAACATTTTTGTCACACCCCGACTTTCCACGTGTCACCGGTGGGCCCGGTGGGGAGTATCGTGACGTAGTTGGCAACATTATAGTCAAACAACACAATATATAAATGCACAGCGGAAGCAAAAGATAAATATATTACAATCCGAATATAAAGTAATATCCAGTATTACAACGGAAAGTAAAGGATCCACAGGCGGATCTTAAACATAAATATTGTTCAACAGACTTTAGACGCCTAGAACTTGCAAGATTCCTTATTAACGTCCTGAGCAGCATCCAGCCTATTACGTACTTGTACCTGTCACTTAGACTTTTGAAAATACGTCAGTTTTCACTGGTAAATACACTCAACTGACTTATTTGAAAAGAGTTTAAGAAAATTGATTTAGATGCACCAGGCACAAAATATTTTGACACTTTGATTAAAATGCACAGAGACAAAATTAATCTTTTATAACTTGGGACAATCATATTTATAATCTTGTATACAGATTTACATGTTCGTTGTACGTTCAGGGCCCGATGTAGAAACCGAGTCAGATTAACAGACGCGCCACAAGTATAGGCCCACAAGAGAGTGAGATACCGTTATTACTTAAGCAACTGTCAGGTGTATGCCTACACCCCGTGCTTAAGACATGGCCATTTTATAATACAATGATGTCATGGATATCCGGGACATGGTCATTAACCCCTAAAGTCTTTTATTTCAAACAACACAGATTAAACCGGGTTACCTCAATAATTTAATCACAATCCGATTAAATATTCAATACCCGACCAAGCGGTATCATTATACCGTATCCCAAGCCCGTATATGGAAAATAAGTTAAGAGTATTTACCTGAGCTAGCTCCTGTCTTAAATAGCAAGAATTAATAACTCAGCCGTATTCACTTAAGTAAGCGTAGGTACAATTTACCGGAAGGCTCTAGTCTGGAATGATGGTATAAATAACCAATTAGAATGCTAACGGGTCTTTAATTAGGCCTAAGCTTAGACCGGTTAGTCTTAGAGAAATATACGGTTCAAACGCACGATTAGGCGAAGACCGGATAGAATGTGATTTAGACCCAACAAGTTCAGAGACTTGCTTAATATGGGTCATTCATGCACATTCTGGATTTTGAGGTAAAACCGTTAAGGTTTGACCCGTTTAGGCAAGTTTATGTAAACTAGTTACATAAACCGAACCGAACGCGTAATAAGCGTAACGGGTAGTGATGAGAGCCGTTTACAGGTTTCCCAAGTTAATATGCTTCATATATGTTGTGACATCAGTAAGATGTCTTTCATTATGCCCGAAATGAATTTAATCCCAAACTATGCCCCGTAGGGGTATTTTGGTAATTTCACATAAGCCGAAAAGCTCAAAACTGACGTCTGAGTTTATCAACCTTTGCTTACTGTTAAAATATTATAATTTGCCTCAAATATCAGTAGGTATCACCCTTGGTATGTTTAAAATAATCTTAGTACATATTATGTGTTAAAAACGCTTAATTAGGCGACTAAAAGCCGTTTACGGGTTCGATACATAAAGCTGATATTTTTACTATTCCAGAAGGCTTAAAACAATTTATTTATCATTTACGATCAGTAGCAAAAGGTTTGGAGTCGTTTGGATGTGTAAAACTCATTTTATGGCCCGTTAGGGCAAAACCGACAATTACCGGATTAAGCCTACGACTATAAGTTATGCTCAGCCTAAAATTTATTAAAAATCTTTAAAAATCCCAAAATAATATATTACATCAGTGGGTAAAATATTTGATATCAAAAAGTAGGCTTAACTATGCTATACGCTAAGTACGCCGTTTTATTAACATAAAGCTTTAATTTTACGCTAACGAGCATAACTCTTATTCTACACCTCAAACTGATGTCAAACTTTGCATACAAGTCTATATATCAGTAATTAAGGTTTCTAATCTTTTACATTTTCAAAAATCACGTTTTAAGGTGAAAAGGGCATAATGGTCAACATATGAGCAATTAACGGAATCATGCGTATTAATCGGTTAACTAATGAACCATAGTGTATAATCATAGAGGGTTATACTAGCATGTAACCTGGTCCAAATGAAGCTCTTAGGTATTTCTAAATCATACCAAAACGGGTCAGAACTGAAAGTCAAAGTAAAAGTCAAACTATGCGACTTTCGGTTCCGAACCGGGTCTAAATAGGAAATTGTCGGGTTGAACATGTTTAGACATGTTCTTACACTAATTACTAAGTTATAACAATGATCCAACAGGTTGTATATGTTCTGCATTGCTAATTATGCATAAATTAGAATTTAAGGATCCTGTTGACTTTTTCTTAACAAGTTTGACCCGACATTAGACCTAGTTAGAGTGGGAATCAGGGGGAACCCTTTTGAGGGTTTATTACCCACATAATTACCAACTTATAACTACTTTTGATTCGACTAATCACTGGACCATTAGTGATTAATCTTAAAGTCAACCGTTAATTACGACGGTTTGACTTTTAAACTATAACTAAGCTAAAACTTAATTTAGAAAGGTTTAGCAAACTTACCAAGGCCCTATGCACGAAATGTGAAGACTTGAGCCTGCTTGGGAGCTCCAAGAATGATCAGAAGTGCCAATGAAGGTGTGAGGAACAATGTTGCAACTTATGGTCTTTATATAGTGATTTAAACACCACAAAATGTTGACACACAAGTCTAACATGGACCATAAATCTTCAACACATGTCCCTAAGTGTTTAGGGGGTGCCTAGGGGCCAAGAAAGATGTGGAGAATCGGATACAAATCGATTGCAAGGGCTGTGGCAGGCAAGAAACCAAAAAATTGGATCAGAAGGACCCTCGCGTGGCGCGAAGGCCCCTCCCCTGGGCGTCGCGTGGCGCGAGGCCTTATCTAACAAGATCTTAAATTTTTTATTTTTGTGTTATGGTCCTTGGCTCTTCAAACTTTGTTTAGACATCATTTTCTTGCACTTTGAGCCCTCCAAATTGATGTTTAGGGGCCTTAAGACATAGACCCATTTTGTTAAGTCCCCGGTTAACATTATTGTTACCCGAAAAGTCCTAACTTTCAACGTAGACGCTTTAACCCCTTGTAAACGAATTTGATCACAACTTGCTCATACGATAACGAAACTTTATGAAATTTATATCGTGCATTCTAGTGAGCATAATTAACCGTTACAAAGCTTCGAGTTTGTCAAAAGGTCACTCAGAGGTATAACTTAAACATGTTGACACATTTAACCCCTGTAGTTTGAAATCTCTCACTTTTAGCTTCGTATGATCCATGATTTATTCGTTTGAAGGTATGATCATCATGTAGGGTTAATGTACCATATATTTATTCACTGTTGACATTTAGAACTCGTATATTCACATACTTTTCATGTTTGTCAACTTTAGTCCCTCTAGAGTATTCTTTCACACGTTCAAGCTTATGACACGTGTCAATACATTATAGGACGTGAATTTTTCGAGGTGTTACATCCACACCCCCTTAAAAGAAATCTCAACCTCGAGATTTGTTAAGGTAAGGGAAGTATTTTCTACCTTACATTGGGCTTAATCCTCCCCAGTACCTTTGAGCCTCTAAGGCATTCCAATTGACCTTTATAATAGGCACATGTATCTTTTTGGAGCTTCTAATCCTGTCGATCCTCAATCGACACAGGTTGCTCATACTATCATAGTTCTGCATATTATTATGTGATAGTGCTTTTCAACTTATTGGTGACACGTCGCTAAGTCATTAGTGTGGGTCACATTGCGCGTTCCACCAAGTCCTTAATTAGGTCTTAGCTCGTAAGCTATTTAATCTTGATACATTCGAATCCTTCGAATGACTCTATATACTCAGAGCCTGACTAGCCTGATAATTTAACAAATTTGGCACACCTTGCTTGGGTGATATCTTTTGTTGAGCCTTATTTCTTAACAAGAATTTAGAAAGGTTACTACTTTCCATTAATCCTTGATTTTCTGCCGAAATAATGGCAACTTATAGATAATTAGGGGTTTGTATGATCTTATTCGTTGTTTCTAATACAACTTTCAGATCTTGACAATTGGACTTACCAATTCTCTATCTAGCAATAGATGTTTAACATTCCATCTATACAAGGTCTCCAAAGGAGTAGCCTTAATACTTATATGTCAATTATTATAGAAAAGCTTATCTTAAGGTGGGATGGTTATCCCAACCGTTGCTTAAAACTAATCTTAAGGAGTAGCTAATCCTTATAGCTAGTTGAATAACTCAACGATCCTGGGTAGTTGATGGCGATTCTTAATCGTTGTTAAAATAGGGTTGCGGTAATGAGTGCATAAGCAAAGTTAACCGTCCTTCTTAACTAACAACATCAACCCTCGGAATATCGGGTTAGGCTATACGAACCCTCTATTTTAAAGCTTAGTTAATCAGGGTTTCGATCCTTCCAATGATGGTACTAGCCGTCTTGGAGATTTCATAATAATACAGCCTTAAACGGGATATAAATTAGATTTTGATAACAGGAATTCTCTATTGTAAACCCTGTTAACCGGTGAACTCGGACTCTTTTCTGACGAACTCGGACTTTCAGACTCAGACTCCGGTTTTGACTCTTCATCCGTATCCAACACCTGATCGACAATTTTCTTTAATAACTCAGACTCATGATCAGTGTCAGACGCTGTGAATGTAACATCAATATTGTCTGGTAATTCATCAATGATTTCAGACTTTAACTTGATGTTGACTGCCTTTTTAGACGCTCTTCATTAGGATTCCTGGGAGAATAAGTTTCATGGATCGGGGGCGGACATCTGTTATACTTGACACTTGGTTTCTTACCAGTATCAGTATCTTCAGTCTTTTTATCCATGAACGTTTCCAGACCTGCAACAGTAGGATAAACACGATCAATCAAATAATCACAAGTAGTATAACTCAACAGTAATCGTTTAATCCTTTCACTCTCAATTTTCTCAAATTCCAGCTCCTTCTTCAGATTAGCACAATCTTCAATATAATCATTGATGACGCTCTGCTTTGTCATTAAAGTTGCACTCATTTTATCCATTGCTTTTTCGGTTTCTGAATTTGTCTTCTTCAGACCATCAACTGTTCTATTCAGTACATCATAAGACTCTTTAATGTACTTCACATCAGACAATAAATCTTCTTTTATCTTCTCTAACTCAGCAATCTTCTTATCTTTCTCCTCACAAGCTTTGCAAGATTCTTTACAATTCGGACAAGGTTTAATGATTTCGACTATCTTATCAACCTCAACAACTTTCTCAACTTCTACGATCTTTTCTACTTCAACAATTTTCTCTACAATCTTTTCAACCACTGGTTCTTCAGATTCTATTTCAGCTTTCTGTCCCTCAGTTTCTTTTGTTGAGCTTTCTTCAACTTCTGCTTTCTCAGTTTCTACTTTTGCTTCCAACTCATGTTCTTCAATTTTCTGAATAAACTGTGCCAGATTCATGTTTTCATGTTTTCTCATATGTTTTACAATCAACAGATAAGTTCCCCATTTTTGCTGTGGTAATGCATCAGCAAGTTTATCAATCCATTCATCATTGTCTTTCTTAATGTTCAATCTTCCCATTTCCACGACTAAATGACAATATCTATCAATGGTCATCTTTGTTGTTTCATGGTCAAAAGCTACAAACATGTCAAATGACTTCTTCAACGACTCCTTTTCCATGTTTCAAAGTCAAGGCTTCGCAAACACAAACTTTCTTGTTTTAAAAATATTGTTTTCAAACAAGCTGTATCACCTTATAAAACACCTGCAAACAATCAAACAAACGATCAGTTTAAACTAACTGAATACGTAAAAGTGTGTGTTGATGAAATCAATCTAAGACTCGTTGTCGAAGATTTGCGAACTCGTTTCAATGTTGTTTAAGTGAAATCACTGAATGACTAGACTTGATTGGAACGAAATGACTTCAATTTGGGCCGAGGACACTTAGACAAACCATTTAACTTCTGTTGGGCCGATGACTATCACATGGGCTGAATCACGTGATTATCTGACTATTTTGTATCACATGACAAAAATTTATCAATTAATGTTATCAGTTGAACTTTATGTTAATTGGGCCAAGACTAGAAATATTGAAAGACTATTGGACCTTTGATATTTGTGGGCTGACAAACCTTAATTGTTAAAAGTTTATACTTGAGCCGACACTTGTAATTGATTTAATATGATGATATGACCGAAGATATAAGGTGAACAGTCAACAACTTCCCTTTTTTTAATACATTGAACATGCAGCACTAAACCGACAAAATGTTGTTGAAATGATAGTAATTGAGTCGTTCAATGTTAAACACGTGAACTGATATCTTCAAGACAGTAGACAATCAGACAAAGCTACTCTTCACATGCACATTTAATTCTTTAATGAACCGATAGGATGTCACAAAAGCGAAACCTTGAGTGTCACAATGAGCGAAAACTAGAGTGTCACAATGAGCGAAACCAGGTCTATGGATGACAAATGAGCGAAACCTAATGTTCCTTGGAGCGAAACTACTCAATTTATGTGTCAAATGAGCGAAATTACCCTGACAAATAAGCGAAATCACACAATGTCCAAATGAGCGGAACCACATCCGAAGGTAATTTGGTCCATTTTTAATCCGAATTTCAGTTCCAAACTTTCAAGGGTTTGTCTATGTCTAATTTTAAACAATCAGTGAAATTTTGGTCCGATTTTAACCATGAAATCTTCTCGAACTGATAAAAGAAGGAGTAGAAATTAGAAATAGAGATGAAAACAAGCTGATATATGCAGAACTCCTCGTCCTGAGCTCTGATACCACTTGTAGGATCACGTGCTGACCCGAACGAGTCAATCGGAGGTGTTCTAATCCTTTTCAGGTGCGGAATAACAAGAAACGGACATGAAAAACAGCTTGTTCTACTAAATCTTGCCTTGTATATTGATTTCACACTAATTACAAGTCAAACGGCACTTCGGCAGCAGTTCGTTACCGGAAACAAGACCTCTACAACTGATTTCGCTCATCAATGACCTATATATAGTCATGGGATTTCGCTCATATGGACATGATGTCCATAAAAGCGAAATCACATATGTACCTAAGAGCGAAATCACCTAAAACCAACGAAATCTCATATAATTATACAATCTGATATCACGTGAGTTATGCCATATGGTTTTGTCTTCATGTGAGTTGATGTCATTGATGATGTCATATTGATGATGTCATCATTGTATTTGATGACATCATGTTGAATCATATCCACAACGAACTGAGACTCGATATAAGACGAAGTCGGCAGATGAATGCACTAACACCTATGGCGAGCGGGTCATTAGTTAATAGCGCTATTAGGTTTAACAAACCTCACACCGTGCCAGTCGGACGGGCGTGTACTAATGGACTATGGGCAAAGGGTCAATGCTGATAGACATTGACTTAGGGCACCACTTACATTATCGTAGTAGTCGATACGCACGGTCTAGTAACACATGGGAAGCCCCCACCAATCTTCGCAAACATGTCTGGGAGACCCCGATACGAATTAATACTATACATGGTTTACAAAACGAACATACGATTTACGAAACGAATGCTATAACTAAACAACCAACTGTGAACTCGCTCAACTTTGTTGTTGCTCGTTGTTACATGCCTTGCAGGTCGTTAGGTATTCATGGAGCTTGCACAGGGAGGCGCGGTCGTTGTGGGACATGGCAGTGTGTGCCATGCTAAAAACATTACTTTATTTCGTACTTAATACTTACCTTGGGTTTTACAATTATGCTTCCGCTAAACACTTAACTACGTTTTTTATTTGTAACACCTTTCATATTGTGTAGTTGAATTTTACTTCTTATTTGTTATGTTCAATATAATTGGTGGCTTGATCCTGGTCAGTCACGCCTCCAAGCGGTGATACTCCGCGTGTGGATTTTGGGGGTGTGACAGGTAACTTGGTTAACAGGTCCACAGTAATATGTTCTCATTTCCAAACGGTATGTCTAATGGTTGGAGCTTGCCGTAAGGCTTTTGATGCTCCGCTTTTACTTGTAAACAAGTTAAGCATTTTTCAACATACTTTGCCACATCTCTTTTCATTCCGGGGCACCAATAATTTTGTTTCAAGTCTCGGTACATTTTGGTAGCTCCCGGGTGAACCGAATAGCGCGATTTGTTAGCCTCATCGAGTAGCAGGTTCTTAAAACCACAAGTGTTCGGAACCCATATTCTACCGAATCGGGATTTTAACCCATTTTCTTCGTCTTCAATATCTTTCACTAACTCTTTCACATGTTCTTTTCTCCAATTCTCTTCTTTTATCGCTTCAACTTGTGTCATTCGAGTTCGTTCGAGCAACCCCGATGTGACCACAAGTTTCTTAAACCGCACTCGAATAGGAGTGTAATCTCCCTTTCAACTAAGGGCATTTGCCCCTACGTTGGCTTTTCCCGGGTGATAATGGATTTCGCAGTCATAATCCTTTACCGTCTCTAACCAATGTCTTTATCTCATATTCAACTCATTTTGATCAAAGAAGTACTTTAGGCTCTTATGAATGATTGGTGAAACTGGTGCATTTCACCCCGTACAGGTAATGCCTCCAGATTTTTAGAGCAAAAACTGTCACTGCCAGCTCAAGACCATGGGTCGGATATTTCTTTCGTGACCTTTCAATTGTCTCTAGGCATAGGCAATCACCTTGCCCCGTTGTATAAGTACACACCCAAGGCCTAGGTGTGATGCATCCGAGTACACTACCAAGTCATCGGTGCCAGCCGGTAAAGTCAATACCGGAGCACTGGTCAACTTATCCTTGGGCATTTGGAACACCCTTTCTTGTTTGTCAGTCCAGACAAAATTTGCGTCCTTACAGGTTAGTTTAATTAATGATGATGCAATTTTAGAGAAATCTTGAATGAACCACCTATAATATCCTGCATGCCGCAAAAAGATTCTGATCTCCGATGGGTTTTTCGGAGGATTCCATTTCGAAACTACTTCAATCTTGGACGGATCTACTAGTGTCCCATCGGCGCTTATGATGTGCCTGAGGAATTATACTTCTCGAAGCCAAAAGGCGCACTTCGAGAATTTAGCGTAAAGTTTTTCTCGGCTAAGAGTTTCCAACACTTCGTGTAAATGACGAGTGTGATCCGCCTTGTTTTTCGAGTATACGAGAATGTTGTCGATGAACACTATCACCGACTTGTCTAACATTGGTTTGCAAACCCGATTCATGAGGTCCATGAAGGCTGCGGGTGCATTTGTTAATCCGAAAGACATTACGAGAAACTCGTAGTGTCCGTACCGTGTACGGAAGGCCATTTTTGGTACGTCTTCTTCTCTCACCCTCAGCTGATGATATCCCAACCTCAAATCAATTTTCGAAAACTAACTCGCACCTTGCAGTTGGTCGAACATTTTGTCGATTCTCGGAAGCGGGTATCGATTCTTTACCGTAAGTTTGTTTTACTCCCGGTAATCGATACACATGCGCATACTTCCGTCTTTCTTTTTCACGAATAACACCGGTGCTCCCCAAGGGGAGACACTTGGCCTTATAAACCCCTTATTGAGTAAATCTTGCAATTGGGACATTAGTTCTTGAAGTTCCGATGGTGCTAATCTATACGATGCCTTAGCCACCGGTTTCGCACCCGGAACAAATTCAATCCCGAACTCCACCTCTCGCTCCGGTGGTATCCCCGGTAAATCTTCCGGAAACACATCTTCAAATTCTCGTACGATGGATATGTCTTCAATCTTTGGCGGGTCTTTTTCTGTATCGCGTACGTAAGTCAAATAAGCCTTACACCCATGTTGGATGAGCCTACGGGCTTCCAACATTGAACATACTATGGGGTTGCAACTCTTTTCCCCATGAATAATAACATGCCTTCCGCTCGGAGATGTTAATTATATCTCCTTACGGAAGCATATCACTTTGGCGTGGTGATGAGACAACCAATCCATCCGAATCACCACTTGGAATTCCCCCATCGACATCGGTATCAAATCCACCAAGTAATCCTCGTCATCAACATTTAATTTACAATCCCGACATATATCACAAACAACAAAACTTTTATTATTACCTACTTCTACTTCTATAGGCATAGGTAATTTTGTTAATGTAAACAAAGGGTGTCGAATAAATCTATGTGAAACAAAAGACTTATTTGCACCCGTATCAAATAAAATACATGCGGGAATAGAATTTACGGTAAATGTACCTGAAACCACATCGGGTTCAATTTTGGCCTCCGCTGCTGTTATGTGGAAAGATCTTGCCCGAGTCTTTGGGGCTTCATTCGTCGCATCGGTTGCGTCCTTCTTTCCTACCAACTCTGGGCATTCGGATTTCTTATGACTCAGTTGGTAACACTTAAAGTAGACCGATACCTTAGTAGGGCAATTTGAGGACGCATGTCCCGTCTTTCCACACATGACACATGGTTTGTTTTTGTAAAAACACTCGTCCCGATGGGAACGTCCACAAAGCTTACAGCTAGGCGATCCTCCTTTCACATTTCCTTTCTTTGGAGATTCGTTCACCTTTTGTTTCTTTGTAGGGCTTGGGTATACATCTGACGCCCTCCTCTCTCCTCTTTCAATTTGCTTTTTCAATTCAATTTCACGCTCTCGTGCAACATTGATAATCTCCGTGAGATTCTTGTAATTTGAGGGAGTCATAAACTCCCTATATTCCGCACTCAACACGTTATGGTAGTGATAAATCTTGTGTTCTTCAGTTATTACCAATTCATCACTAAATTTCAACTTGTCGAGTAATATTCCCGTGATCTTGTCGATCGATTCACCCTTTTGCCTTAGATGCGTAAATTCTTCCTTTATTTTGTTGATCACGACCCTGGGGCTATGATGTTTGAGGAAAGGTTCTTTAAATTCCTCCCAAGTCATGGCTCCAATAGCCTCAACCCCTTGCTCTTTCTTGAGATTATCCCACCAATCTTTAGCTTGGACTCTTAGTTGGCCCGTTCCGTAAACCACGAAATCTTTTATGTCGCAATGAGTTCGTTCAAATATACCCTCCATGTCACTTATCCATCTTTGACAAACGATAGGGTCAACTTCTCCGTTAAAAATTGGGGGTTTACATGCCATAAACTTGTCATAAGGATAAGCTTTCTTTTGTTTATACTTGTCTCTTTCTTGATTGAGACTCTCCTTCAGTTCATTTACTCTCTCCTCAACAGTCGTGAGTATTGCGGTTTGCAGCCTTTCCATGAATCTCGGTAGGCTAGCTTCAAGAGCTTTTCCGACTTCCTCGGAAATCTTTTCTTTTATTTGTTCGGTAATTAAAGGTACCCTATCATCACCATTTCCACCCGACATCGTTTATCTGAAACGTTTACAATAATTTGGTAAACATTTTCAATTCATTATTCTCACATTATTATATGAGAATTTATCCTCTACATTTGTTTCTACACCTGGTGTATCTTTCTTCTTCGGTTTGGCCCAGTATACAACTTGACTAAACCATTTGTGCTTACTGCATTTTCCGGGTCCGAGTATATTAATACACTCCTCCCATACACTTTACATCATTATCTTTTCTAATATTTTTTTATTGGAATTCATCTCATAATTAATTCTTACCGGATGTCTTGATCAAGCTTCGAACCGAACACATTTACTCTTTAACCTTAAGCTCTGATTACCAACTTGTAAGACCCATTCTTAATATATTGAAAATTTTAAATAAAATTCTTTCATTTATATGATTAATGCAAGAAACATCAATAAAAATCATAGTAAAGTTCCCATACAAATAACTTTAACGTTCTAAACGTACGAAGTGCATGAAAAAGGCAAAAAAAACGTGGTGGCATTTTCGTAATTATTTGCTCGTAGGGTAATTATCAAAATTACTCTACAAATGATCCTGTAGAGTAATTTTCGTAATTATTTGCTCGTAGGGCATTTTCGTAATTATTTGCTTGTAGAGTAATTTTGATCTTGTAGAGTAATTTTGTAAAATGTTCTTGTAGAGTAATTTTGATAAAAAAAAATCCTATACCTCACCAAAAAAACCCCCAAAAAACCTAACCCCCCACCCCAACCCAAACTAAATGCTAAAAACTAAACCATAAAGTTAAACCCCATAACTAAATGCTTAAAATTTTTTACAAAATTACTCTACAAGAACATTTTACAAAATTACTCTACAAGATCAAAATTACTGTATAGGATCATTGTACAAATTACTCTACAGGATCATTTTTAGAGTAATTTTGAATTGTATCTTGTGTGATAAACGTGCAGAGTAATTTTTATTCACTTGTAGAGTAATTTTGATACACTTGTAGAGTAATTTTGATAATTACCCTACAAGATCAAAATTACTCTACGGGAACATTTTTCAAAATTACTCTACGAAGATCAAAATTACTCTACAGGATCATTTGTAGAGTAATTTTGATAATTACAAATAATTACGAAAATGCCACCACGTTTTTTCAGCAAAACATTCGGTTCGTACATTTTGTACGTTAAAATTATTTGTATTTGATCTTTTGTCATAAAAATCATATTAATAAAAACATTAGTGATTAAAAACATTTACAAAATAACATCAACATTGTTCAGTTTGAGTAAAACAACTAAGCAAAAGCGGAAGCATCATCTTCATTTGTGTTCGGTTCTTGTATAACTTGATCGCATCTGTTTACATCGTAGTGATGACCTAGATAACATTTAACAATGTTAAATGTTAGATTTAAAATGCTAAAATGTAATTTAATAACACTAGTAACTCAAGAAACAAAAATAAAAGTTTTGGACAATTCCCGCCATAAGCTACATTTGAGGAACCGTAGCTTACGGTTCACCTCTTCGAAATTGGGCAAAGGAGCCCTACCGTAGCCTAGAGTTCCCAACCGTAGGTTACGGTTCAGTGCTGTTGTTTTTTTTCTTTTTCTTGTTTTACCCTTTCTCGCAATATCTTTAATATCTTTTTGTAAGTTTATCCGTTTAATCCCACGTTTGTTCCTACATGATCGTAATTTGATTGCCCATATCATGGGCTCAATATCCATCATCCAAATTTATAAATTTCTATCCTTTAAGCATTTCGGCTTAGGAATTATTTATGAAATTATTTGACCCGTTTACATTTCTAAACAAACGAGCTCTTATAAGTACAACCCTTTCACATGAATATTGTATCCATGAACTTTCCCCATTGCACGGGTCACTATTCTTTTGTTTTATACATCCGTTACCCGGTTCGCAATTATGCATTTTGACTCGTTCGACCTTTTTATGGCCGAATTTTGATAAATCCACAATCCTTTTAAGAAATTCCAAACTTTTCTATCATGACTCATTACCCGAGTCCATTTATTTACAAATCGTGTTCCCGTTTCCCTGTTTACGCTTATCCTTGTGATTTAACCCAACAACCGAGTTTACACCGAAATCCCTTTTTCACACACCCAATCCGGTATGCGTTATAACTTCGTTATTTTGACTCTTTTGGATGTTTTAGTGAAATCCATCACTTTCAAGCAACCAAATATTTCATAAATTCTTATATTGATCTGTTTGGATGTTTTAGTGAAATCTATCACTTTCAAACAACCATACCTTTCATAAATTCTTATTTTGACCACCCGGTTCATTCGTGCGAAATCCATCACATATGAATAAACCAAATTTTTACAAGTATAACATCAATAATCAACATATGTTAATACAAAGTCTAATAAAGGAATTCTACGAAGCAATAAGCTATGTACCTTAAAGTTTTCCCTTCAAACGCGTGTTCGCCCCGGCTTGGCCACTTGATGCTTCACCCAAATTGCCTATAGAGTTCAATCTGATTTATCCTTTAGAACTCATAATAAAACATATCACACGTAAATTATCAGAATTGTCATTTACGTGATTCTTTCATATTTTTCAACAATCCAAGATCATTAGGCATTACATCAAGCACCTTGTGAGCAAGATTTTTATACTACATTTATCAAGTTCATGATTTAGCTATTAGCCATATATTTACATATGTTCAAGCCTCTATGTCTAGTATGTGTAATTAACACCTAGAATTTAACACATTAACATCAAATTCTATAATTTCACTATCAGAATTAAAGTGTTCATCACATTCATCAAAACCTATTTAACACAAGCATGGTTAATCACTTAAATTATGGCATTTGATCATTAATTTCTCATCAAGGGTTTGTTCCTATACTTGTATACATTTCAAATTTTGCCATAACATCTACAATTCATACTTGAATTGTAACTAGTGATGTTCATCAAATTTCATAACATCACCAAACATCGAAATTTAACATATCTCATGATCCCCTTGACTAGATGATCACAAAAATTGGTTCATGCATGAACTTAGCCTCAATTCTCCCTTCAATTTTGATCAATTTAGTAAAATGAGGGTTCGTGGTGTTCTTGTCTAGTCGCACACACATATACATGCACATAAGCATGTGCTGTGTTTTTGTTTTGATTTTTAATATAACAAGTTTTACCCACTTGGCCAATCTAATTCCTCATGTTCAGTTTGTTCTAAAGAGGACCATAACTCATGATTTTTATTACTTAACAACCTACCATTAACTAGGTTAAATGCCCATAGTTATTTATATGATTTAATATTTTTGGGGTGTTACACCGACTAGACTAGTCGTGCCAGCATGGCTTCGGTACTCACCTAAACAACAAGTATAGGACTTAGAATTAGGTCCAACATCGAAGTTATACCAACCCCCAAGTGGTAAAACAGATATATACATGATAAGACTTTCTGAAAAATATACAAACATTTCATTAATCCGATCTAAGCCGTTAAAATGCTAATTTTCACTGAACCGGTAACAATTTCAGCAATGTTTGGAATATATAAGATCAAATGATGATGTTAAACATCATGAACAATATCAAAGACATAAAATATATCATGAAGATATGCTAATCACAATTACCATACAAAGTTACATAAGTTACCGTTTGATATTTCGTAAGCGAAACTAGCACCCAATTTAACATGTTAAACATTACTATACATGTTCAACAAGCAAGTGCACATCATTTAACAACATAACACTAAATAAGATCATAAAATACCATAAATCATATTAATTAAACATGAAACACCAAATACTTGCAAATTACATAACGTGTGCTCTAAACACTTAACAACTTTCAAAACTTAACAAGACCCCCCCCCCCCCCCCGTGCTCCTAACCATCCACACCCCTTTTTGGGACCCACATGGACTAGTCTTGGTAAACCTCAAGTCAAAGATGCTCCTATTTGTCCAATGGATTAAGATTTGGTGAAGATTATATATCCATTACTAACCTTATCTTATCACCACCACTTCACTTTCAAGATCAAACACTAAAAATTCTCTCCTCTTCCCCCATAAAATTTCGGCCAAGAACCCTACACGATCACTTTCATTTTCAAGCTTCATATTAGAATATCAAGTGTACTTCAAGGTGTCTCATGGTAATAGAAGGGCCATGCAAGTGAAAGAAGACTTTTATCCTGATTCTAGAGCTTTTATCCAAGCTTTGAATCTTCATCTTCATTCTTCTAGTGTTCTTCCCCAGTCTTGTGCTAGTTGTAAGTGTTCTTATACATCTAGTTTACTTCTTATTTCATGAAGATCACTAAAAGTGAAAGTTATCATCAAAGAATCTTGAAAAATAGTATGAACACCTTAACATAAACAACATGATATAACTACTCTATGTGGGTTTTGTGTTATTCTTGTTATGGATCTTGAAGTTATATGTGTAGATCTTGATGTTGTCATGAAAAAGTCTAACTATAAACTTGCTAGAAGTTGTTAAAGTATAAGATCTAGCAAGTATGATGAACATGATGAACTTAAAGATGGTTTTCAAAAGTATGTTTAGTGATGTTATAAATTTCTATTACATTTTGTAGATGCAAAAGTTCAAGTTTATAAATTTGTCTTTAAAAGAATATATAAAAGTATGGTAACAATTAGATCTAAACTTTTATATAAATTCATGTTCATCATTCTTGTTGGAAAATATAAAGTTTATGTTGTGGTTGTCGATATATGTTGTTGGTGAGTTTTGAAAATTGATTTTGAAAAAGTTGTTAAACTTGGAAAAATGCATATTTTGGGGGAAAGTATGACAATTTTTTTCTCGAAATCTAAGTATGTTTAAAAAAAATGTTTTACAAGTTAAAAAGGTTTAAAAAATCTAAAAATAAGTTTTACAAAGTTATGGGGTTAAAAGAGTAAGTATAGAAAACTAGAGTTTCATAAACTTAAAATGGTCATTTATCTATTATCTATTATATATAATAAATGAAAATAATTTGGGACACGTGTCGCAATATTAGGGCTTCTTAGATGTGGTTATGGCGGGAAATAGGATGTGGGTTGACACAGGATCCGTATTCTGGTTTAATGACCCGTACGCATATAAGTTTCTTTTGTAAAACCCTAGATGTGTATCTCCTTCCTGTACTCCTTTTCTCTTCTCATGTACGCTTCTTTAACAAAACCCTAGATTTCCATTTGTTCATCCTTCTTCTCCTTCAAGCTCTGTAATCCATCAACCTCTGCAATCGAATCGATTCAACCATCAGGTACACCTTTATTATTGCTCATTTTTTTCACAACTTATAACCATACTCTTTTAAACCCTAATCTTCTATCGACGCCATTCTCTTCAAGGTGCGTTTTGGTTCCAATAATCAACGCCGCCACATTAGAGATGTTGCTTTTGTGCTCTACGATTATCTTCAAGGTATGTTTCTTGCTCCGTTAATCAACATTGATTTCAACTGAACTTTCAGCATTTTGTTCTTTTGCTTTTCATGTTGATTATATAAAATCCACCAAAAATTGATGTTTCTACCATTGAAGCAACCGTGAATTGCAGCCACGCCTAATCCTTCATTCAGTGGCTAGGGTTCCACCATGAACCGGTGATAGCGTCGATGTATTCATCAGAGTCTGTTGATTTTATTTTGTTTTTCCAAAATCTCTCTACTCATGGCTGTGAATTCGATCTGTATTCTGAACTTTTAACTGATTTGTGGTGGAATTGGATAGTGTCGGCGACTCAGATGAACAACTGAATGTTATCTTCAATCCCGATTTCAAGCCTTCGTTAAAGCTTTCTTCTGTCGCGATCTGGTATTGTTTCAATTTGGGTTTCTTATGGTTTTAATTTTTATGTTTTAGTTTGCAGGGTATTTGGGAAACCAGTGATGGGCAATTTGTGGTGATGATTCAATATCACTAAATCTCTATAATGTCGTCTTAATTTCACATTGGGCATTACTAATTTGATCTCATTTTCACTTCGGTATCGCTAATTTTATCTTAATTTTACATTAAGTATTATTAATTTGATTTAAATTTCACTTGGGTATTGCTAATTTGATTATTTAATTGGGTTCTTAATTGGGTTCACGGTTACAACTCTCTATAATTTTGATTGATGACTGAGTCACTTCCTCATGCCTTTATTAGTACTCACCAATCTTTGTTTAGGAACAACCTTTATTCAGAAAATTCATCATGTCCCCTTTTCTATCTGGCTATCCAAAACCTACCGGATGGAGTTTGAACTAAAAGTCAGGTATCCATCTGTCAGATTCAATTTTGTTTGTGTTAATTGTTTAATGACATTAATTCATTTTTCTTATTTTTAATCTTTGGTTGGTTGAGAAAAACTGTATTTCCATCTCATAATGAAATTGGTAAACATATAATCTTACATCTAAATGAGCAGGTTTGCGTTGAAGACGACATTGTTGCCTCATTGGATCAAGAAGAATGAACAGGGTAAGGTGGATTTGGTAATTCTTTTGCGCCAAATAGTATTATTTGGTTAATCCACTTTCATATCGATGAATCTGCACAAGTATTATGTATTTTCAGTCTTGTGGTGGTGAGATTTAATTTATCACATAACTTTTAATTTTTGTTTTTTGGTAGGTCTTTAATCCCTTTAGCCAATGGATGCAAGAAAAGTATTTTTGGTATGTTCAGGTCAAAACTGGTATGGGTACGGGTCATGGCGGGTCGAAACGGTTACCGGTACTGGTCAAGGGTGGGTTGTTTTTAAAAAAGATAATTTTGGTTTGTGTAAGAAACGGGTTTGTTGAATTGGATAGGGTCAAAACGGGTTGTTTTTCAAGAAACAAATAACTAAAAGTAATAATAACTATATCTATTATATCGAAATGAGCGAAAGGGGTCCAGTTGCATGGCCGGTCGAAACGAGACGATCATGTTACCATATTGTTATACACTTATACTAGGCTAAACATTTTTTTTCATTATTATTATTATTAATATTATTATTATTATTATATTTTTTAACTCTTGAGTTGTATGGGAATGGACTGTAGGATCCGATCCTACCTTATTATATTTTTAACTCTTGAGTTGTATAGGAAACTCCTCACAACTGGAGGGTGCATGATTGTTGGCATGTAGTACAACTCCCAAAATCCTACCCATAATTTTTATTTTTTATAAAATGGGATATTTAGGCTAAACTTCCATTGGGCTCGACAACCGGTTGGTACACGCAAGTGTAGTGAGTTGGCTAGCCTGCAATCAACCCTTTTATCTTTCACAACTGGGTTGGGGGAGAACAAGCGGGAACGGAGCTTAGAGACGTCCAAACACTTTTTTTGTTCGAAGTTTGCAGGACTGCATCCAACGGGTATTTTTTCAGATCTGGGCATTACACACACGACATTTTTTTTTTTTGAATTTTTTTTTACAAATGTGTTTATAATACACGCATCTACGTTTATGGAAAAAAAAATTGGTCCACCTCGCCCCGTACGGTGTAGTTCTCACGGTTCTTACAACTGGAGGTGGTTTTCATTTTAGCGGCCCCCTATATATATATATATATATATATATATATACATACATACATATACTTGGTAACTTTTCAGTGTATATTTTTTGTAGGTGTATTTTGTGGGTATTTAGTTAAATATAATTTCTTAATAGGTTATCACCTGGAACTGCTTCCTCGGTTGGAGAAATTTATTTAGATAAACATTAAGTGTATAAATAAAATAAAATACAAACAAAGTGCCATGTTACATAAATTATTGACAAGTGGAAATATAATTTAAAGATAGTACAGTCCCTTTGTAGATCAAATCATTCAAGTTGCCAAAACCTTTTTTAGTAAATCGAGTCCCTTTTACAAAAAGAACCAACAAAAGGTATAAAAATATTCTTTTAATATGTAATTAAAACCAACCAAAAGCTATGACTACAATAAGACAACACTTATTTTTCAATTTTAAACATGTATATACATATATGTATAATTGACAATATACATATATGTATAGTTAAAAGATTAACAATATACACATGTGTATAAATCCCAAAAAAAAATTTAAAAAAATAATAAAAAATTAAATCCTTAAAGAAAAAGCTGCGATTTTTCCAAAAAAAAATTGCATTTTTTTTTTTTTTGCATTTTTTTGCTTAGGGAAAATGTGTGGTCCAGTTAATCCTGATGTTACGGGTCGTGTACGGGTGAAGTCGGTTACCGGTTTTATTTAAATAGGTCACCAAATAGCAAACGGGTCACAGGTCAGCTGTAACGATTAATGGGTCATGGGTCAGTAGACTAATGGGTCAGCAAATACCTCATGTAATCGTGGGTTTGAGAGATTGTGGTGAATGAAGACTTAGATAGGTTTGACCGAGCTTCATGGAAAATAAACGTTGAGATGAGATGAATGTGGTATGCTAGAAAAATAGGAGCTGATAGTTTAACTAGCATGTGTTTTATTTACTTTGTTTATTATATATAGGTTGTAATTTTTCTTTTCGTATATACCCTATTTTCATTCAATTCAATACAGAAGCTTTCTTCATCTTCATATTTATGTATACATATTACATAATTGTGTGTTGAGTGAGTGTTGAACGAGCCTAAACCAACACTAGGGAAGGTAAACTTTTGGGTTTTGCGTTTGCTTTTGGGTCGGGGTCCAACTGCGAAGGCACTTGCAAGGAGGAATGCCATTTTGAGCTCTACTCTTGTAAAGTGTGATGAAAATGTTGAATCTACAAAGCATATTTTGGTCAAGGGTTCGAGGCTATGGTTATGGCCTTTTTGTTTTTTATTAATGTTATAGGCTAAAAAAAACGTTTGGAATGCTATTATAATGAGGTTTAAAAAGGATATTATAATGGAATTAATAAGTATGATCTTGGAGGATAGTGATTTTGCTGGGATTCTAGGAGGATATGAATGAGGAAGTATCACTGCAGGTTGTTGGTTGTAGTGGTTCTGTATTGTTGGTGCCATTGTAAAGGGGACCATACAATGCTCAATTTTTCTAATAAATGTTTTATAAGTAAAATGACCGAACGGTGTAAACTGGAGCGAGTCGTGTAGAGGAGATGGTAATAAATACCATCTTGCAAAGGTAAACGGTCATTTAGACTAAACGGGTCAAAAGGTGAAAATATCACCCTTTGACGATATCGACTAATGACTTTGTCGAGTGTATGATTACAGGAATATATATCGAATGGAAATTTGCATCGCTATTAATTAGCGTTTATTAAGCAAAGCATTAAATGGGTCAATATGTTGATCCGAGCCAGGTATGGGTGATAGGTTAACTACTCATTTAGAACATAAGGTTCAATGAGAGTTAAGTGAAATTGAAAATGGATATTCGGTTATCTTATAGGTAAACCGAATAATTTAAGTTATAATCATGGTGTTTTAGAAACATAATGGTTTCTAAACAAGATTATAGTTAAAAGGTCGGATTTTGGGGTCAAACAAGTATTAAAAGTCCTTTGTTGTAAAAGAATGACTAAAATTGACTAAAACGCCCTTGTAAGCTAAATCGGGCAAATGACCCTTAAAGGTTGTTTGGAAATGAGTTATACGATAAAATAAATACTTTGAATAAGTATAAAAAGCGAAAGATGTAAACTATTGGTCAAATGACTCTATAAGAGTCTTTGTCGTAAAATAATGATCCGAAGGGTAAAACTCGGAATTTATAAATCACCACATTGAATCCATCACAAATATAGTTGTGGTGGGAAATCATTTGATAAGAAATGTAGACATATGAATTTTGAAACGAATAAAAGCGATTCGTGCTTAAAATATGCTTAAATACCCTTAATGGGTCAAAATAAGCATATGAGCGAAAATGGGTTTAAGAAGGTATATAAACCTATAATTGGAACCTAATATGATAAATATCATTGAATTTAATAGGTTCATGAGAAATAAGGGTCAAACAAACTTGTTTGTTTGATAAATACGTGAACGGGTCAAAAAGTTAGTAAATATATTTTAAGCCGAAAGCTTAAAAGTCTCGGATTTTGTTAATCCGGGTGTCGGATTTTAATTTCATGTGATAGAAAATTTAATTACGATCACGTAGGAAGAAACGTGACGTAAATCGGATCAAAAAAACGAGCAAGATATGCTCGTTAACGTAAAACTTAGTTTGGCTGGAAATATGCAGCAGCTATTAACAATCAGTCTGCCGAAATCATGGCCTCGCGTCGCGCGACGGCCTAGGCATATTGTCGTTACGGCACGCGACGGGTGTCGCGGCACGCGACAGTGAAAGCTAATCCCGTCACGGCACGCGACGGGTATAAGTTGTTGTATTTTGTTGCTGTTTCATTGTTTGACATTACGAACTTGTCTAAACTAGTTTCAATTGTCAATATCACTAAAACATTTCATTTTTTATGAAATGTAGGTTTAATGTACGATACCGGAAAACAATCAAGCTCAATGAAGAACCGAACACGATCAAGAATCAAGCTTCCGCGAATTTTTCGTCATCATGTTTTAAACGGCGAATGTATTTATAAGACGTCGAATTGTTTTATTTCTTAAAAGTTTTTAAGAAATAGGTATTTTGTAAGTCATGTATACGTAGATATGACAAGTATAGTCGAAAACTATATAAAAATCATAATAAACAACCAAGGGTCTTACATCAAGTGGTTCCTAATGTGTCGGATAACTATGTGTTAGTGTATCGAGACTTTAAACGGGAGATCAGATAGAATGAGGTTTATAAACTAAACTAGTGATGGATCTCATGTAATATGGTTTAATATGCCTTACATTATGATTAGAAAGAGTTTCTAAGCGCTTTGACCCGTTACGAATTGATAAAGTGGTTTACACCACTTTAACGAGTTGTAAGCGTAACTATGAGTTCGGACGGTTAAATAAGTCCTATGACGAGTCAAACATGTCAAAACAAGTTTACTTATATTGTATGATCAGTTTAGATGGCAAAACAATGATCTTATATGCTTAAAACCATTTTATGCGCCAAAAGGGCATTTTCGCAAATTTAAAAGTACATAAAATCGACTCGTCGTATAACTAAACAAACGACATGACCATAAGGTATAACCTCAGAGGGTTATTCCCTATATTACTATGGTCATTAAAATGCGTTTGGTCGAATCCTAAGATTAACCAAACGGGTCAGATTCAAAAGTCAAAGCGATAGTCAAACCGCTTGACTTTCGACTAAGGAAAAAGCACTAAACTATAAATGACTAGTTAGACATGTTGGAACATGTCTAATAATGTTATAAAACTGATTTGGTGTCAAAAATTTAAGTTTTAATACTCAAAAACGTTTTCGTCGTAAAATGCACTTTTATGCATTTTTTACTTTTAATTCGTAAAAGTTTGACTCGTCATTTCGTCTACTAAACGTGGTAATCAGATGGTGCAATTGCAAGTCCTTAATACCTCCATGATTACGATCACGTTGCACATATCAATTTGAGCTTTGACTTGACCAAAATGGTCAGAACCGAAAGTCAAACAAAAGTCATTTTGTTTGACTTTTGGCTCATAAATAGCCAAAATAATAAAATAGACTAGGAAATAGGGCTGGCATATCGTGTATACCCGTACACGATACACGATATCCCATAAACAAACACGACACGATAACTTATCGTGTCCTTTTTTTCAAACACGAGCACGACACGATATACACGAAAATTACCTTTTAATACATGTTAACACGACTATGCGACTGTTATACAGGAAAATTACCTGTTAATACCTGTTAACACGAACACGACATGCTATCTGAGAGTTACAGAGGGAGTTTAGGGTTTTTTTTTAATTGAATGAGGAATGAAAATAGAAAGGAATTAAGGAACACACACGCGCATGGCTGGTGAGTTTTATTTAATTTAATTTCTTATCGTGTACTAACGGGTATTAACAGGTAAACAAGTATTTAACCAGTTTATACACGAAAATTAACAGGTAATCTTGTGTCTACCTGTTTGGTACACGATACCTGTTAACTTCGTGTAGGTTCGTGTCGTGTATTCGTGTAAAATTGCCAGCCCTGCTAGGAAAGAACACTTACTTGTGTTCTAGGAATGATTGAACTTCAGTAGGAGGTTTCCAATTGCTGGAAACAAGCTCCAAGAGAAGAGAGGAGGAATTTGGAAATGAGAAAGGTGAAATGAACAACTTGATCACCTTTTTATAGTGATCAAGAAGTCACCAAATCATGACAAGTGCCCATCCAGGTCTTAAGGCAATGCTTAGTGTCCTTTCAGGTGTCCAAAGGAGAAGAGAGGTGGCAAAATTCGTGACTTGGGGGACTAGGAATGCAGCTATGAATGACAGCTGCAATACTGTTGTTTGGGTCATCCTTACGGACCGTAAGGAAACGTAAGACCCTCTGGACCCTAAATCTTTCACATTTTGACAGTTTTGGCCTCTGGACATGTATTACCACTTGTTTGCCATTTTTAACCCCTTTAACCTAATATTTAGGTTATATAAAGGTGTTAAGGCATGTGTAACTCGGATTTTCTTCCGGAAATGTCGTGAATATCGTTTCGCTCGATTATTCGATTACGTATTTCATAAATAAAATATAACATGTTATCAAACACGAAAATGATCGAAATCGTACAATGTTTGAAAATTAGCAAATGTCACAGCTACGAATCTACCAAACAGGGAAAAATAGACGCGTTGCAACGAACCTGTCAAACGGGAAAACAGGCGAAAAAACGTTGAACCCCACACGTACGTTGTAGCGTGTTAACTCGTAAAATTTAAAAGGAAACGTAAAACAAAAAACTTGTGAAATATGAAAAGTATGGTGATCTAAGCTGAAAATAAATAAATAAAATGTCAGGGTTAAATTGCAAAAAATAAAAAGCTTTGGGTCAAAAGGTAAAAAAAAATCAAATGGGTTAAAATACAAAAGATGTAAAACTTTGGGTTTGAAGTGAAAAATTATTTTTTTTATAAAACTCCCTATGTATGAATTACAACAATATAAATCATTGTAATGTTACTAATTATTAATTACTAATTACTAATGTTTTATATATCAGGCTAACCTACTTTCCGAAAAGGATATAGTTATAATTTCTTGTGGCCGACACAAATAGTTGAATTGGGGGTTGTTTGGCAACATCTGAATGATTAAGTGCTAAACCAGTAAGAGGTCTGAACCATTAAGTGCTGAACCAGTAAGAGGTCTGAACCATTAAGAGCATGTTTAATGCTTAACTGTTCAGAGGCAAATGTCTGACCAATTCAGATTAGAGGTTTTAACCATTCAGACTCTGTATAAATCTTAACCATTCAGAGGCAAATGTCTGAACCATTCGGACATTTGCTCGTGAAACAAACATTCTGAACCATTAAGTGCTGAACCAGTAAGAGGTCTGAACCATTAAGAGCCTCATTAAGATGTAAACAAACAGCCCCTTGGACTTGTTTTTCCACTTTCCAAATGCTAAAAAAAATCTAAAATAGTAAAGTTAATAATTTATTAAAATAAAATATTTCTACCAACATCTTCTAACATGCACGTCATATGTTTTTAAGTTTGTGTTTAAAAGAGAACTTGGTCTATACTTCCGTGTGCGTTGCGCACGGGACCGCTAAGAAGAACAAAAAAAATTAGAAAAAAACACTAAACGATAACCGAAAGAAAGTCAACCAAAACAAATTTATGGTAATGATATTGTTCGTATGAAACCCGTTGTCAGAGATGAGCAAATGGTACTGGGTGCTGGTATCGAATTTCCCGAACCGAAAGATCATAAGTACCAATTCGGTACCGACTTTTGGCGTTCTTGGTAACGGTTCGCTACCGGTTTTTACCTTCATATACCAGTGTTGTAACCGGTATTTTCAGTACCAGTACCGATTTGGTATCGGTTGGCACCGAGCCCATCCCTACCCCTGAAACTAAAAAAAATCATTAAAAGTTGAAGAAAATCAACAAAAAAGACGTTGTACGATACCATTGTCTGTACGGTACCAGTGATCGGGGATGAACAAATGGTACTGGGTAGGAGCACCGAATTTCCCGAACTAAAAGATTTTCAATATCAACTCGGTACCGACTTTTGAAGTTTTCTGTACAGGATGGTGCCGGTTTTTACCTTCATATACCGATACCAAACAAGATCGTACTACTATTTTCGATACCGGTTAACACCAAGCTTATCCCAACTTGTGATGCTAAATAAATCATTAAATTAAAGTTAAAAGTAAAGAAAAGAATTATTACTATATATTACTTTATATTACTATATATTACTAAATGAATTGAAATGAATAGTGATTTTAATATTATAACTAGTAGTATTCTCCAGCGTCACGCGGCGGAAATTCGATCGGTATCGGTTCCGTGTGTTACAGTATTGGCACTCGTTATAGCAATCGTAAGAGAAAACATATAATAAAAGTAAAGTCGTGACGTGTCCAGAAAGATTTTGAAATATGTTCTACATCGATCGAACACAACGAAAAAGAATAGTGGTACTGATGTTGTTCGGTCGGAATCATTTTAGTTCGTTACGACATTGGAACATCACCAGAAAAAAAAATTATCATTCGTCGTCGGTTTGGTTCGGTTTGGTACGACAGCAAGACAGTATCCATTTTCAATCAAATTTATATCGTAATTTTGAAAGAAAAAAAAAAGCATAGTTCTGGAGTTAGATTTTTTTATTATGTTAACGTACACAAGTTAAAACAGTTCATTACGGCATCCATATGTCATCAGTTAAAACTAATAAATTATCATTCATCATCGGTTTCGGTTCGGTATTATCATTCATTATTGGTTAATGTTCGGTTTGATACAAAAGCGGCACAATATCTGTTTTCATTAAATCTTATATTGTAATATTAAAAAAAAATAAACACAGTTATGGAGTTAGAAACTTTTATTAAAAAAGTTGTCATTAAAAAGTTAAAACAAATACCTAACAATTAGAATCACTACTAAACCTAAATAATAAATAATCTATTATCAAAAAAAAAACGAATACCTAAAGTATTATTATCCTAAAAAAAATTTAATCACCATTCAAATTAAATATTATATAATAAATAATCTTTTATTAAAAAACCTAAATCAAATACCTAAGAATGTTGTCACTATTCATCGGGAGTTTAAAATCATATGTATAATAATAATAACTAGAATTGAGACCCGCCGCAATGCGCCGGGAATTCTTTAGTTATAACTAAGTCGATCTAGGACTCGCACGTTATGTTAAACCAGTCAAACGGGAAAAAATAGACGATGTAAAAACGTTCACCCATACACGCACGTTGCGTCGTGTTAACTCACAAAATTTAGAACGACACGTAAAAACGTTAAACCAAAGACGCACGTTGCGATGTGTTAAGTCACAAAATTTAGAACCAAGCATAAAGTGGAAAATGAAAACTATAAAGGATGAAAGTTAAAAGTAAAAAAAGTTGTGAGAATAGATTGCAAAAGATAAAAAGTTTTGGGTTAAAAGTAAAAAAAACAAATTGTTTTGGGTTAACAGTAATTTATGAAATACTTTTGTGTGAAAAGTAAAAAAATCATTTTTTTTTGGAAAACCCCTAAAGCCAAGGTTACGACAACCATATGCATAACCATTTTTTCTTTGGAAAACCCCCAAAGCACACCCCGCGTTGCGGCGGGGCGTAAAACGGTGTCAAATAGTACTAATGTCACACAACCGTGATCGACCACCAACACTGACTCGACCTAGGATCTGCGTGTTGCGACGAACCTGTCAAACATGAAAAAATAGAGGTAAAAACGTTGAACCACACATGCACGTTGCGCCGTGTTAACTTGCAAAATTTGAAACAAAACATAAAAAAGTTGAACCACACTCGTACGTTGCGTCGTATTAACTCGAAAAATTTAGAACTATACGTATCGAAACGTAAAAACGTTAAACGAAAGACGAAAAGTATAATTGACAAAAGTTGTGAAGTTAAATTGCAACTAATGAAAAGTTTTAAGTTAAAGTTAAAAAAACAAATTTTGTAAGGTTAAAATTGCAAAAAAAAAATAAAAACCTTTGGGTTAAAACAAAAAAAATCAAGTTTTTTTTTTTTTGAAAAGTCCCCAAAGCACAAGTTACAAGTGTTTATGCATGAAAAAATCGCCCCCAGCTAAAAATAAAACTAATGTCACACAACCGTGATCGACCACCAACACTGACTCGACCTAGGATCTGCGTGTTGCGACGAACCTATCAAACATGAAAAAATAGAGGTAAAAACGTTGAACCACACATGCACGTTGCGCCGTGTTAACTTGCAAAATTTGAAACAAAACATAAAAAAGTTGAACCACACTCGTACGTTGCGTCGTATTAACTCGAAAAATTTAGAACTATACGTATCGAAACGTAAAAACGTTAAACGAAAGACGAAAAGTATAATTGACAAAAGTTGTGAAGTTAAATTGCAACTAATGAAAAGTTTTGAGTTAAAGTTAAAAAAACAAATTTTGTAAGGTAAAAATTGCAAAAAAATAAAAACATTTGGGTTAAAACAAAAAAAGCAAGTTTTTTTTTTAAATCCCCAAAGCACAAATTACAAGTGTTTATGCATGAAAAAGTTACTTATTTATATATGGAATAATATATAGTTTTTTTAATATTTTTATTATTTTAACATTATAATAATAGTTATTTTAATATTATAATAATACTTTTTTTTTACTTTTTAAGTTTAATCCTTTTTTTAATATCAGGGGTTCGGATAAGCTTTGTGTCAACCGGTATCGAACCAGTACTGGTATCGAAAATACCGGTACGGTCCTGTTCGGTATCGGTACATGAAGACAAAAACCGGCACTAATACAGAAAATGCCAAAAGTTGGTGCCAAATTGATATTGGAAATCTTTTTGTTCGGGAAATTCAGTGCGGCTACCCGGTACAATTTGCTCATCCCTGATCACGTTTATCGTACGAACAACGGTATCGTACAACTTTTTTGTTGATTTTCTTCAACTTTTAATTTTTTTTTTTTTTTAGTTTCAGGGGTAGGAATGAGCTCGGTGCCAACCGATACAGAATCGATACTGATACTGAAAATACTGGTTACTAGGGGTGAGCATGGTGCGGTTCGGTTCGGTTATTACCTATAACCGAAACCATAACCGTACACCGCGGTTATCAAAAAGTCATAACCGTTCTGTTTCGGTTAATGCGGTTTCGGTTAATCGGTTATTGCGGTTAATGCGGTTTCGGTTCGGTTATAGGTCGGTTATTTTCATTGTTTCTAATGTTGGACTTTAAATGTGTGGGTCGTGCAAAATTAATGCGCAAACAATAAACTAGGGTCGGACCCATTCTTTTTTTATTAGTGTAAACTATAATGGGCCAATAAGGTTGGGTCATGTTTAAAAGTTAAAACATTCAAATACTTCACCAAAGATACATATAGATTAGGCCATGGTTAAGCATTTAAATTCAAACTTAAAGACTTACGGTGCTACGGATTTGGCTATGTTTAAAATATTCGGTTCGGTTCGGTTATTTGCGGTTATAAAAATGAGAATAACCATAACTGAACCGCAAAAATCGGTTATTAAAAATATAAATAACCAACCCTTCGGTTATTTCGGTTATCGGTTATTTCGGTTCGGTTTTTTCGGTTATTTCGGTTACGGTTCGGTTAATTCGGTTGTATGCTCACCCCTACTGGTTACGATAATGGTATATGAAGGTAAAAAACGACCGGTACCAGGAACGCCAAAAGTCGGTACCGAATTGGTACTTAAAATCTTTCGCTTCGGCAAATTTGGTACCGGTACCCAAAACAATTTGCTCATCTCTGACCACGGGTTTCATACGAACAACATCGTTACCATACAATTTTTTTGGTTTATTTTCTTTCGGTTATCTTTTAGTGTTTTTTTCTACATTTTCTTTTTATTCTTGTCTGCAGTTTTGTTCGCAACACGCTCGTAGTGATTTCAAAACACATGTAAACACAAACTAAATAACAAAAGAAATTCGTCGCAACGATGCGAACTTCTTTAAACCTAGTTATTATAATAATAATTATTATTATATTAATATATTATTATAATATATTATAAATTATATTTATATTTTAGAATATTTATTAACTTCATCAACAATACAATACGGGTGTTCAACGAAACCAACTTTTGTTTTCTCGAATTAATCCAGCCATCTATGAAAACATTGCTTTATGATCAACTCACTCACCTTTGCATTTTATAATTCGTTGGTTCAATTTGAGATTAGGTATGGACAACACACACATCAACTAACTCATCAACCATTTCGAAAGCCTTTTCTAGAAAAGTTATACTAACATTGTCGATTACCTATTTACCTAATTACTGTGAAAAGTGACGATTGTGCATAAATCAGTGGCGGATCTAGGATTCCGACCAAGCGGTAACGTTTTATAAATAAGCGGTAACGAAATCGAAAAAACGTCAAATTTTTCCAAAATTTACACTAAAAACGTCAAAAATTTTCCGATCAAGCGGTAGCGGAGGCTACCCCTTGGTCCTCTATAGATCCGCCCCTGGCATAAATGCTTGGTACAAGAAGCTTAATAAATGGTACTATATGTACCATATTTAAACAATGAAACCGTCGGTAATTATATGTAACTTTTTTAGTGTACTAACAAGAAAAAGTGTAGAAATTTAATAAAAAGATGAAAATAAAAAAAATAGATGAAAATAAAAAAAATAGATGAAAAAAAAAATATATTTTATGTTAATTAAGAGATGTAACAAAAAGATGAAAATAAAAAAAATTAGATTTTGTAAAATTGATTTAAATTTAAATAAAATTAGGTGTTAATACTCAAATGTGTTACATTGATAAAACTAAAAAATGGAAGGGTATTTTAGTCATTATATTGATAAAATTAACTAATTTTGGTGTTAGTACCCAAAGGTGTTACAAAATTGAAACCATAAAAGCTAAACCTTTTTAAAAAAAAAAATTAGTACCCAAGGGTGAAACTAGCTATAAACCATAGGGTCCACCTGTGTAATTAACTCCCTTCAAAATGGTTTGTAAAAAAAAAAAAATTCTCAAAACTCTTAAAAAAATCAATTGTTCAAGTAGTGATTTGTCATATATATATATGGAGCCGCTAAAATAGGAACCACCTCCAGTTGTAAGAACCGCGAGAACCACTCTCAACCAATCACATTGTGCCAACATAAAGGGTATATTAGTCATTTACCCCATATGTCAAGTCACCACTCTCTCTCTCTCTCTCTCCATTTAATGCTTTTCTCTCTCCTCATCCTCTCTCTCTCTCTCTATTTAATGTTTCTCTCTTCTCAATTTTAATTACTTCCATCTGTCTCTCGGTCTCTCCTAATTTGAATATGCAAAGTTCCATCTTCTTCATCTCAAACCCATTACCCACCACCGTTTCACCACCTGCAACCCACCCCCCTCTTCCGTCAACCACACTTCCGGCACCCCCCAACACCGTTCACCACCGCCCTACTGTCACAAAACCACCAACCACTATTCACCGCCACCCAACCGGTCACCACCAACCATCGCCCAATCCTGGATCTGATGAAGACTTGCGTGGGCAACTGTCACAAAACCACCGCCCAAAGCTCTGATTTGGGGTAGTGAGCTCCGATTTGGAGTTTAGGGTTAGATGGTGGTGGTTTGACGGTGAACGATGGGACCTGTTTTGTTATCTCCGGCGGTGGTTTGACGTTGATGACCTGTGTTGTTATCTCCGGTGGTGGTGGAGTGTCGATGTCAGAGGTGGTGGGTGCTCGATGACGGTGGTGGAGTGCCAATGTCGGAGGTCGTGGGTGCTCGATGACGGTGATGGAATGTCGATGTCGGAGGTGGTGGGTGCTCGATGGCAGGTAATATAAAATCTTTAAAAAAATCTGAATTTAAAAATGTTTTTAATAAAAAATTATGTTTAAAAAATAAAAAGTAATATAATAATACAAAAACAAATAAAAAACAATAAAGACAAAATAGAGTAATTTTACTAAATTACCCTTTTGGATTAAAATATTAAAGACATAATAAGACAAAAAACATTTAATATTATTTTTAGTTACTTTTAATCTCATCCATTGATCTTTAAGATCTAATGGCCAGAAAGTGGTTCTCTCAGTTCTTACAACTGGGGGTGGTTTTCATTTTAGCGGTCCCCTATATATATAGGGGACCGCTAAAATGAAAACCACCCCCAGTTGTAAGAACCGTGAGATCCACTCTCTACCAATCATATTCTGCCAACAAAAAGGGTAATTTGGTCATTTACCCCAATAGTCATATCCTACCTCTCTCCACATTAAATATCACCAGCTTTTTTAAAATGTCACATTCTATTAAAACCCATCTTTTGTCTCTCTCTCTCTCTCTCTCTCCTCATTCTCATTTGAAACTCAAAATACCCTGATGAAGTTTTTGAAGACCTTCATCTTCATCATCTACAAAAGCAAACATCTTTGCTCCCTCTTTCTCTCGATGACATCCAGCCCCAACCTCACACCCACCACCACATCGCAACCACAGCCCCCCATCCCCCGGCGACGAGCTGGCCCGTGCCGGCCGTTCTTGTTCCGGCGAACCCATACATACCACACCTACCTAATCCTCCTTCTCCCTTAACCACACACACACACCCATTTCATGCTCCCTTCTCTCTCGTTTTCACGGCCAAGAAACACAGCCGGTCACCGGCTGTACACCGGCGACGGCTGCCGGTGGAGATGTTGAAGATGATGACGACTGCGGTGGTGGTGTGGAGGGTTTCGAGGGCGAGTGTGGTGGTGGGGTTTAACGGAGACCGAGACGGTGGTGGTGTGGAGGATTGACGGAGACGGTGGTGGCGGTGGTGGGTTTTTTACGGCGGCGGTGGTGGTGGTGGTGATTGACGGAGACGATGGTGGTAAGGTTTTTGCTTTGTTTTTGCTGGTGATTTTTGATGTTTTTGGTTCTGATCTTGTGTCCCTGTTTTTTGCTTGTGTCCCTGTTTTTGGTTCTAATGTTGTGTCCCTGTTATTTGCCCGGTGATTTTGATGTTTATGGCTGATGATGCAAAAAAAAAAAAAAGCAGGTCATTTTTTGCCGGTGATTTTGATGTGTTGCCGGTGATTTTTGATGTTTGCCGGTGATTTCGATAAGTGAACTATGTGGGTTTTGATCGGTTGGATTTTTGGGGTGGCGATGATGAAAAAAAAACATAGATTTTGATGACGATGGCGCGGCAAGGACGGCGGAGGGTAGGTTTTTTGAACCTGCAACCCCACTTTTGCAGCCTTTTGATTATCAGATATTGTGAGCCAAACTCCGTTTTTTTTTCGAGATACACTTTGTTTCGATGTTGTTGGTTTTATTTTTTTGCCCCCTAGTCGATGATGATAACAATATATCTGAGACACCTCCCGAGTTTGCGATTTCTGGGTGCGTTCGTTTTTGCGTAAAAAAGTTTTTGTAAAAAAAAAAGTTAAACCGTAAACTTTTTAACGTAAAACGTTTTACGTAAAACATAAAAAGTTTTACGTAAAACGTAAAAAGTGTAAAAAACGACGCGTTAAAAAAACGACGCTTGAAAAATCGGCGCGTTAAAAAACGACGCTTGAAAAAACCCGGCGTTAAAACGGCGCGTAAAAAAAGCGACGCTTGAAAAAGCCCGGCGTGCAAAAACCGGCGCACAAAAAAATTTGTCTTTGTTAAAAAAATCAGAATTTAAAAATTCTTTTAATAAAAAAATTGTGTTTAAAAAATAAAAACTAATATAATAATACAAAAAAACTAATAAAAAACAATAAAGACAAAATAGAGTTATTTTACTAAATTACCATTTTGGATTAAAATATTAAAGACATAATAAGACAAAAAGTATTTAATGTTATTTTTAGTTACTTTTAATCTCATCCATTGATCTTGAAGATCTAATGGTGAGGAACTGGTTCTCGCGGTTCTTACAACTGGAGGTAGTTTTCATTTTAGCGGTCCCTTTTATATATATATATATATATAAATACACTAGTGTTCACTCTAGAACTCCACCATATATATAGAGATAGAGAGAGAGAGAAATGGTAAAATGAAATCCATTCTGAGTTGTGAGAACTACGAGAACTATGCCTTCAAAATGGTTTGTCAAAAAAACATTCTCAAAAATTAAAAAAAAAACAATTGTTCCAGCAAATATTTAAAAAAATTGTCGAATGCAAAAATTTACTTCAGATGTAAAAAAAAAAATCATCTCCATAACAAAAATTACATTAGGCGTAAGAAAACGTACATCAGGCGTAGCTACCGACTAGACAATTTTTTTTAATTTTTTTTACAAATGTGATTATAATATTTTCCTCTACGTTTGTAAAAAAATTGTAGCCCAACTCGCACAGAAAATAGGAGTTCTTATGTTTTTTACAACTCGTGATGGTTTTTAATTGAACCGAAGCCTATATATATATATTTGCTATTTTACGATAGAATATGATGTATTATAAGGTAAACTAGTATTAAGTACCCCAACGTTGCGGCGGGGGCGAGCACTAATGCCACACTACTGTCAGCGACCACCGACACTGAAGTTGCGGTGTTAATGCGAAGAAATTAAACCAAAACGTAAAATATATAATAAAATAACTAATTTGATCTAGGACTCGCGCGTTACGATGAACCCCGTCTATTTTTTCCCGTTTGACAGCTTCATCGTAATCTATATATAATATATATCATTACCACTATACAAACCATAATGTATACATTACAACAACCATTGCATCAATATGTTGCAAATTATATTTATACAAGATTTTGGCTAAATTAATTAGATTATTATAAATAATAATAATTTACAAATAAAACAACACAACTTTGAATCGATCAAACCGATTGAATATAGTAAGATAATTAAAACATTATTTGATTAGGGTACAACCACTTAAGCACAATTTACAACCATACATGCATACAAAACAAATTGGATTTGGTAAGGTAATGAAACCATTATTATTTGATTAAGGTACAACCACTTAAGCACAACTTACAACCTATATTTGATTAAGATACAGCCATTTAAGCACAGCTTACAACAAAAGATGCACACAAATGTTTCAAATTAATAGTATACAAATTAATAGTATATAAATGGCATAAGACTAAGAACCCTTTGTATATATCATCCCATACTATGCTAAATACTATTGTACAACTTTCAAAGCAAACAAGATAACTAATGCACAAGATTGTTAAAAATTGATAGTATATAAATAGTGGGTTAGGATCAAATACAAAGGATAAAATAAATAAGAAGTGTAAGAAGAATTATAGTCCATTGATCTTAGATTTGGAGGGTTGAGATTGGTTGTAGGGAAAAGAAGATAATAGAAGGGCATAAAGGGAATCCTATATTTATGGATTTTCTCTCTCCACATGCCAATTCCCCCATCGATTTAAAAAGTCCATAACTTTTTCATACGACATTTTTTTCCAAAAAAAATTCACCATAATAACGAGAGTTTTTTTATCTTTAATATGAGTACCATATTATCATATAAAAATAAAATAAAATTTTTCATTTTTACTGGGTTTTTTGGCATTGTGTTAAAGGTTCAGGTCATTGTGTCTTTTAACTGGGTTTTGGTCAGTAGAGTTTCTATACATTGTGTTATTATCAAAACCTATAACACAATGTTAATTTGAGTTCTATCCATTGCGTTTTTATAAAAACCTATAACACAATATATGACACAATGAAGATTTTGTTATATCTGGGTTTTCTATAAATTGTGTTATTAGTTCAGGTCATTGTGTTTAATATGTTATTCATTGTGTTTTAATATCTTGTCCATTGTGTTTTAATAATTTGTTCAATTTTTTTATTATCTTGTTCATTGTGTTTTAGTTTGTTATGTATTGTGTTTTAGTTTGTTATGTATTGTGTTTTTAGTTTGTTTTTCATTGTGTCTTCATCTGTTCTCCATTGTGTCTTTTATCTGCTGTCATTAATTGTGTCTTTTATCTGTTGTCATCAATTATGTTTTTATTTAGTCTGATTCTTATTGTGTTATATGTTATCGCCATTGTGTTATACGTTATGTTCATTGTGTTTTAGTATGTTGTCCATTGTGTCTTTATCTGTTGTCATTGATTGTGTTTTTAATCTAATTTACATTGTGTAATATGTTATTCATTGTGTTTTAATATGTTGTCCATTGTGGTTTAATAATTTATTCAATTTTTTTATTATCTTGTTCATTGTGTTTTAGTTTGTTATGTATTGTGTTTTTAGTTTGTTTTTCATTGTGTCTTCATCTGCTTTCCATTGTGTCTTTTATTTGCTGTCATTAATTGTGTCTTTTATCTGTTGTCATCAATTGTGTTTTTATTTAGTCTGATTCTTCTTGTGTTATATGTGATCGCCATTGTGTTATACGTTATGTTCATTGTGTTTTAGTATGTTGTCCATTATGTCTTTATCTGTTGTCATTGATTGTGTTTTTAATCTAATTTACATTGTGTTTTACATCATGTCCATTGTGTAATATGCAACTGGGTTTTTGAATTTTTTTTAAAAATATAACAATATGGTACTCATATTAAATATAAAAAAACGCTCGATTTGATGGTATAATTTTTTTAAAAACAAATGATGTATAAAAAAAGTTACGGACGTTTAAAAGTTAGGGGGAAATAGCATGTGACTTGCATGTGCATATTCTCTTTCCTCTTGTAGACAAAATTATCTTTTCCATTTAATTACTCATAGGACACTTGTCACTCTCTGGTGCCTTCTTACCCTTCTTATTTTTAAATCTTTTGTATTATAACTCAACCCTATAAATAGTTTATATAAGTTCACATTTAAAATGTTAGATATTAAGATTGTCACTATAACAATTTTGTTTTTATTTCTTAAATTTTGTTTTTAATTCAAACTAGAATTAACCAACCCCCGCGTTGCGGCGGGGGCCTAAAACTATGCCAAATAACATCAATGCCACACCGCTTGTAGCGACCACCAACACTGAAGTTGTGGCGTGTTAATGCGGAAATATAAGACCGAAACATATAACATGAAAAAAATAACTATGTCGATTTAGGACACACGCGTTGCGACGAACTTGTTACATGGAAAAAATAGACGTAAAAACGTTGAACCACATACGCACGTTGCGCCGTGTTAACTAGCAAAATAACGTAGAAAAGAATAACTAAGTCAATGTAGGATCCGTCCGTTGCAGCGAACTTGCCAAAGGGGGAAAATAGACACATTGCGACATACCTGTCAAATGTGAAAAAATAGACGAAAAACGTTGAACCACACACGCACGTTGGGACGTATTAGCTCGCAAAATTTAGAACGAAACGTAAAACGAAAAACTTGCGAAAGTTAAAAAGTATGGGGACCAAAGTTGTAAATAAAAAAGTTTTGGGTTAAATTACAAAAGGTGAAAAGTTTTGGGTTAAAACTAAACAAATTAAAAGTGTTAAAATACAAATGATTAAAACTTTTGGGTTAAAAATGAAAAATCACAATTTTTTTTTTGGAAAACCTCCCATGCTTCGGGTACAACACATAATGCAACAATTTGTTGCAAATTTATATTATGGAAATCCGTTTTCTACCTTTTTTTTCTAAAAAAGCATTATATATGCATTTTCTTTACATGTTAAAATTAAAATACTTTAATTGCTACAAAATATATATATATATATATATATATATATATATATAGAAAAGACTTTTTCAAATAATTGAGACGATGATATTTAGTTTTATAAAAAAGAGTAAAATGCACGGATAGTCCCTGTGGTTTGGTGAAATTTCACCTTTAGTCCCCAACTTTTCAAAATTACACTCTTAGTCCCTGTGGTTTAACAAGTTGTTACTTGGATAGTCCCCAAAGTGGATGGAGGTTAGTTTTTCTGGTTAAATGGGTGTGAAATGACAAGGACTATCCGAGTAACAACTTGTCAAACCACAGGGACTATCCGAGTAACCTTCATCCGTTTTAGGGACTATCCGAGTAACAACTTGTCAAACCACAGGGACTAAGAGTGTAATTCTGAAAAGTTGGGGACTAAAGGTGAAATTTCACCAAACCACAGGGACTATCCGTGCATTTTACTCTATAAAAAAACATGTAAGAAATTATTTTTTACTTTATAAAAACAAGAGTAAATTACTTTTTGAGTCATTGTATTTTAGTGGTTTTAATCATTTGAGTCTAAAATCAAAGTGTTTAACGACCTGAGTTCCTAGACGTTTTTTATAACTTTTTGAGTCCAACTTTTAACCATTCGAGTCCAATTTTTTTTAACAAAATTGGACTCAAAATGTTATAAAATGAACAGAACTGGACTCAAAACGTTATAAAATGAGCGATTAGGGACTCAAGACGTTAAAAATTTTGATTTTATACTCAAATGGTTAAAACTAGTAAAACCCAAAGACTCGAAAAGTAATTTACTCTAAACACAAAATACAAAAGAATTGGCCAGGTAATAAATAAATAAACGTATAAACATATTGAGATATTAATGGATGTGAACATATTTATCCAGCGTTAATGTTTCCCAACTACCACAATGTACTACTAAACGCGTCGCCGACCTCCTTCTCCTCTGTTTGTATTATTATTTTTTGTACTTTTTTATTTAATTCACCGAGGTGTTTAATATTTTTGTTTATTAAACCAATTTATTTATTAAATATTAAATGCGTTTTAATATAATTGTTTTTGAACGGGCGTTTTAATATAATTAAAAAGGTGCACTGAAATTGATTTTATTAACTATAAATATTGATTACTAATAAAAAGGTTAAAAATGGGTTTTAATGCAATAACTTTAAACAGTTACGATTTTAAGCTTCAAAACTGAAAGTAAACAAATTTTACTTTATAATCATAGCTTCAAACAACGTGATTTTGATGTTTATGTGTAGGCGACGAATTCAAACAACGTGGGTTCTAGTATATTATTAAAAATAATATTTAATATACAATTTTCAGTATATGAAATGAAATTATAATTTTTTTTTTAGAAAATATACAATAATATTATATATTTGAACCAAAGTAGCAATTTACAAACAAGTGGCAGGTAAACGGGCAACAAGCTGCGCCGCAATCCCCTTTTGAATTGCAAAACCAATCCTACTAAAGACGAAACGACCCTTAAAGGTTGAGAGATTACTAAGGAAATTTACATATTGCAGGTAATTTCGTTTAACTTTTTTGTCAAAGAAAAGTGATTTTTGTATCCCATAGGAAATTACACCGACACAACTTGGAGTTTTTAGTATTATAAGATAAAGTTAAAGGGTGTTTGAATATTCTTTCTCAATGTTTGTGCTATATTATATGAAAAAGGTTAATCCAGAAGATATAAATTAAACTCATGACAATCAAATATTTATAGATTTAAAAGGTTCTAATATTTTTGAAGCTCTTGAAATGAGATAAGCTATTATGTGAAGAAAACACGAGTCTAATTCGTAGAGTAAAGACATAGAGGCAGTGGCGGATCTAGGATTCCGACCAAGCGGTAACGTTTTATAAATAAGCGGTAACGAAATCGAAAAAACGTCAAATTTTTCCAAAATTTACACTAAAAACGTAAAAAATTTTCCGACCTAGCGGTAGCGGAGGCTACCCCGCACTCTTTAGTATGTCCGCCCCTGCATAGAGGTGTTTCAACCGGTGGTAACTCTTCTGATTCTCTTTAATCAACACAAAGTGTGATCTTCAGAATCCATCTGTAAAACTCAAACAACATTGTGAGCTCGTTACAAGAAAGAGAGGTGTGGAGTCTTCTCGTAACGACCCTCTGGTGTGAGAATAAGTATATGTTCTTTCTAGAGAGAAAGGAAACAAGTGTGTGTTAAAAGTTAAAGAGCAGGAATCTGAATCCTTAAACCTTTGGTGGAGGTTGGCATTTATAATCGAATGGTTGGAGAAGGAGAGGGGTTGATTCGGCCAGACGTCGCTATCAAGGAACATCTATTTGGTCCCCTATGTCGTGACAATTAGTGTCCGCAGAGGTGGGAGTACGATTGCGCGTCATGATTGGCCACACGTCACTTTCATGATATAGTTATTGTCTCGATTGCCATCAGCTGTTGGTGGAGGTTGAGAAGAGGTGACATGGCGCACGTTGACTTGCCACACGTTATTGTCGGTTGTAATACTTGTTCACTGCACAATCGCGTATCGTGTGGGCAACTAGCGTAGAGCCTGCCGACTGTTGATTGGTTGTGCATCCCTTTCATGTTGTACTGTCTGTACCTCCGTACTGGGGTGGTTCCGTGCCCACGGTGGCGCACAAGAACCAACTGAGTGTTTTTAGACTAAGTGTGTGTACGGTCCTACCTGCATAGGGCTAGGTCGCAGCCTGCACGACAGTTGGGACCATACCCCTTCATTATGGTTAATTAAACACCTCACAAAATTGGTTGTTATCATTTTAAGTTTTATATCACTAATGGTAGGTCGGCCCCATATTTTCGATGATTCATTGATGAATATTTTCATCGATAACTACTTCATCATCGGATAACCTCTGGTTGTTACCTGCAAATCTTCGATAGCATTATTCTTAATAGATCATTGACTAATTTCTTACCGCGCTTTGTTAGTCGGTGATACTATTTTTAATTATAAGTTCACATAACTAACATGAATTTGCCACAAAAACTGGCTATGTTATTTAATAACATTGAAATATCATAATAGTCTGTGTGTTGTATGAGTTGATTATTAAGAAAATATGTAACACACACATATATATATGTTAGATATAATAATGTACATTAATAATATTATTTTTATTATTGTATCTTTCAAAAATAAATTAGATTTTGTATTCTTATTAAATAATCTTACACGGATTTAACTAATAATTAGTTTTTATAAAATTATAATCTATGTTAATGGATTACATATGATGAACAAAATATTTTCATAATTAATGATTAATTTATTATGTCACAACTTTATCATGAGGTTAATGACTCATTCATAAAAACAAAACCTTTCAAACAAAGGTTTAAACATCTTGGTTTAAGTCTCACAGACAACGTGATTAAAAAAATACACTTTTAATAAAAAAAAATTTGAAGGGATTTGCACATGAAAAAATTGATAAGTTGAAATATGATGATGAAAGATATTTAACTTTTTATTCATTTATTAGAACTAGGTTTTGTCCGCCCGCGTTGCGGGGCATTAAGCCGAATATTTCTTTCTCATAGCATATACGTCTGTGTTTTAGTTACTTGTACATACTACTCATAACACGATCTCAAAAACAATTACATTGACTAAACAAAGTAAAACAAAATACTACCATACTTTTGCCAAAAAAACTAAAACGATGGAAAAACTACCGCTTGGCATGACGAATAAAAATTAAATCGAGCCAACCAATTAAAACAAAATACTACCATAGTCTTGTAAAAAAATATTAAAACGAATTTTATACTGAGGGCAAAATCGCAAATAAGCACAAAAAAATCATATCAAAATGTAAATCAACTTACGTTTATATCGACACGTAAATAAAAATAAAGACGTAAAACTCGATTACAAAATATTTAGAAAGTTATTTACAAAGTTTATTAGGACAGTTAAGAAAAATATTTACAAAGTTTATTTAGCACAGTTAAGAAAAATAAGTAAATAATATAATGCAAAAAGCAACAAAAAGTAAAACATATTTCTAACAAAGTGTTGAGGGGGAAATCAAAGAAAATAAATTGTAGTGGTGAAATCTTAAATTTAGAAAGTTGACTGGCGGAAAAGAACGATGACAATTGATATATATATAATAATGTGCATTTTTTGGGTATTAAATTTTGTATGGTAATTATAGCCTAGTGGTATCTTGGGGGTGGGATAAGGCTTATGACCATTAGGTCATGGGTTCGATTCCAACAAAGGGGGTTTTCCCAGATTTATTGGGTTTCCTCCTGAATTGGTGTATAGGCATTATTGCCTAGTGGAGATGGATATGATCGGGTGGTTCTGCTGGTGGCACGATGATACTCCAGTGGTCCGTCAGTGATCCAAATTTGCCGTTCAAAAAAAAAAAATTGTGATTAGCATATCCTCATGATATATTTTATGTCTTTGATATTGTTCATGATGTTTAACGTCATCATTTGATCTTATATATTACAAACAATGCTGAAATTGTTATCGGTTCAGTGAAAATTAGCATTTTAACGGCTCGGATCGGATTAATGAAATGTTTGTATATTTTTCAGGAAGTCTTATCATGTATATATCTGTTTTACCACTTGTGGTTTGGTATAACTTTAATGTTGGACCTAATTCTAAGTCCTATACTTGTTGTTTAGGTGAGTACCGGAGCCGTGCTGACACGACTAGTCTAGCCGGACAACCTACCAACAGTTTTTGTACATAGTTTGCAATGTTTCACGACGCGGCAAATAAAATCATGTGATATGCAATTGAAATGCATTCCTTGATATTGCTAGACTTATGATACTCAAACATTTCGTAATTAAGTCTAATGCACATAATTGTATAGTTAAATAGTGATTAAGTTGTACGGAATTACCAGATAATTTTGTCGTTTGTCACATATTCCCCCCGTTAAAGGAATTCGTCCCGAAATTCAAGTTGAGTTGTCCGTTGCAAGAATCTTCTCGAACAGGTGGGAGTATTTTTCCTTGATCTAGTCATCACATTCCCATGTATACTCGGGTTCATGTCATGAGTTACAACGAACTTTGACTAGTTTAACACGACTTTTCCTTGTTTTTTAGACTTTCCAGTCCATAGCCTCCACAGGTTCTTCGGTGAATTGGAGTTTGTCGTCGATCTGTATTTCATCCGCAGGGATGATAACCGTTTCTTATGTTGGACTCTTCTTGAGATTTGACACATGAAATGTGTCGTGTATGTTACTGAGTTCTTCCAGCTACGCCCTTCCAAAGCGAGACTTCCAACAAGACTTTATCTCCAATCTCAACGGATAATGGTTTGCGTCTTTTGTACGTGCAGCTCGTTTGTGTGTCTCGGGCTGCTTTGATACGGTCTCGAATTTGATAGATTTTGTCGGTAGTCTTTTGGAATAATTCTGGACCAATTAGTTGTTTGTCACTAACTTCTGCCCGACATGGCGACGATCGGCATTTTCGTCCATATAGGGATTTGAATGGTGCAGCTTGAATGCTAGTGTGATAATTATTATTGTATGAGAACTCCACTAAGGATAAGTGAGTATCCCAATTGTCACCTAAATCTATCACACAAGCACGAAAAATATCTTCTAGTGTTTGGATGGTCCGTTCACTTTGGTCATCTGTTTGTGGGTGAAAGGCCATGGTTAGATCCAAACGAGATCCAAAGGCCTTTTGAAATGATTGCCAAATTCTTGATACAAAACGCCATCTCGGTCTAGATTATTGGAACAGATACTCCATGACGTGCCACAATCTCTCTAAGATATAATTCGGCTAGTTTCGTTGTACTATCTTTTTCGTGAATTGGTAAGAAATGTGCGGACTCTGTTAATCTATCGACTATTACACATATAATGTCATGACCTCTAGAGGTCCTAGGTGATTTTGTAATGAAGTCCATAGATATTTATTCTCCTTTCCACACGAGAATTTCGGATTGTTGTAGCAAGCCTGGTGGCTTTTAGGAAAGCGTTGTTCTTTTAATTATATGAAGATTATTAATACTTATTAAATTGTAAGAATAAACATGTAGTTCTATAGATCAGTGTGAGAGCGTCGTTCTTTTAACCACAAGGTCTGTAGTTCGAGACTGCATTCAGGCAAAAACGTTTAGTTTTTAAACATTTATTTAATAGGGAACAATACAAACTGCAGCCGAAAATGCCTGAATTTGAGCAAAATTTGGTGCCAAATATCGTACCGAATATATTGGTAAGGTACGGGTACGGTTATTTTGGTATGGTACTCGTTTTGGTGCCACATTGTTTTTTATTATTGTTTTTCAGCACTCATACGGGTAGTGCATAGGTAAAATCGGCATGAGTATCACTTTCGTGTGAGTGCCAAATAGGTCAAAATTGGTACGACTACCAATACCATACAGTACCGAATAGGTAAAATTAATACACGTACTATACATATTGATTCATGAATATAAAAATGATAATTAATTTATAATTATAATACTACTGAAATGATTAATCATTTTGTAAGACTAGAGGGTATGGAGAGCTCCATCCCCAAGGGATGGGCCGCCACGTAGGAGTGGCTTGGAGGGGATGGACCTAGGGGGTGGGGGATGAACCCCTTTATGTACATATATGTATGTATGTATAGGTATATGTGAGAGCAAAGAGGAGAAAGGAGGGCCGTCACAATCGTCGTCTGGGAGCTAGATACGCCGGGACGGGGCGAGGGGGGCGGTGTGGGGGACCGGCGCCGGGCCTAAGCCGGCCCCCATACCACTTAGTCTAATGTGAAATACAGATCGACTTGTCTTCTCTTTTGGATAGTCACGGGTGCCATCTTGTCCTTTCTGCTATACCCCTTTTACCTTCAATTATTTTCTGACCACTACTTGCAATACTTCTTAAAATATTCACAAGACGATAAAAACATGGACGTACTGTACTATATGTCTGTATGATCAAAATTAATAGACGACTAAAAACATGGACGTACTGTACTAATGTGCAGGTGATGGTGTAAATATCTACTCCTATTTCAAACATGTTATAATTTTGTGAGTCACTGGTGTACCATCCATTATTTGCTATCCACTTAGCATTTTTTTTAAACCAGTAACATTCACACGCACGTTGCTACATAAATTCTTTTAGTATCACTTCGATTTGTTACGGTATTGTTATGGTTATAATACCGGTACTCTGTTTAGCAGTTGTAGGAGAAATCCAAAAGATAAAGTCGTCACAATCCCACTAAAAAGTTCGACACGTCTTATACATCCATTGTTGGATTAATCGGGTTTGTTTATGGGTTACGGTTCAACATACGGGTGATGGTTATGGATCTGAATGTTTTGTTAATATTGGATTGGTTGGGGTTTGGCCGATTCATAAGAACCTGTACGTTCGTGAATTATAGATGCATGTGGTTAATTAAAGAAGTAGTCTATTTAGTTGACCGATTCTTTAGGATAGGAATTAGTTTTTATTAGGCTGGAGGGTGTGGGGGCGCCACCCTCGCCAGCTGGACACCTATAGCGCCCCCCCTCCGCCATCGACCACACCCCCGGCGCTATGCCGGGGCACCATTGTTGCTCCGCCACCATGGTAACGAGCTGAAATCGCGTTGATCGAGGAGAAATGGTCAAACATGACCGTTGTGAAACGGTCGAATATTAAAAAAAAATTCTTAATTTTATTATATATATAACCTATTCTAAACTAAAAAAACTCACCAATCACAACCAAAACACACACCAATCACAACTAAAACACACACCAATCACAACTTAAAAATGTCTTCTTCGAGCTCGTCATCCGACGGTGTTCTTGATGATATGGTTATCGCCATGGCGCAGGAGGCGATTAATTATTTGCAAGAAGAAGCCGAATCCTCTGCATCGCGTACCAGACAACCGCCTATTGAACGGAATCGGTTCGCTGCTCATGAACGTCTAGTGCAAGATTATTTTTGTGAAACTCCCGTGTACGATGATGTTCAGTTTAAGCGTAGGTTTCGTATGAGCCGACGACTATTCGTTAAAATTTCCAATGATTTTGCGGGCGAATCCCCTTTTTTCACGCAAAGGGTAAGTGCAAGTGGCAAGGTTGGTTTCTCTGGACTACAAAAGTGTACGGCAGCAATTAGGCAACTAGCCTACGACACATCGAGTGATGCGTGGGATGATTATTTAAGGATGTCGTCAAGAATGTGTCGTGAGTCTCTTGAAAATTTTTGTGAAGGTAACTTTTATTAACACTAGTATTTATTATTATTTTTACGTCGTTATTATTTTTTAATTAGCAATAATTTATTAGGTGTAATTTCTCTGTACGGGAGACGGTAATTGAGGATGCCAACCGCAGCCGACGTTCCAATTCTATACGAGGCCCATCAGCGCTTACATGGATTTCCTGGAATGTTGGGAAGTCTTGATTGCATGCACTGGGAATGGGCGGCATGCCCAACCGCTTGGAAAGGGCAACATCATCGTGGTGACCACGATGGTCCTACCGTAATATTACAAGCGGTCGCTTCTCAAGATTTATGGATTTGGCATGCGTACTTTGGCATGGCTGGTACGAACAATGACATTGCAGTTTTAATGACCTCGAATCTATTCGACGATGTCATAGACGGTGTTGCACCAGATACTTCATTCTATGCAAACGACGTGAAGTATAAGTATGACTACTATCTCACAGACGGTATTTATCCCGAGTGGGCGACGTTGGTAAAAAGTCTTTCGTGTCCAGATGACGAAAAAAGATTGTATTTCAAGAAAAAACAAGAGTCAACAAGAAAAGATATCGAACGGGCTTTGGGTGTGTTAAAGAAAAGATGGTCTATCATCACACAGCCTTCGAGGATACTTGAAAAAAGTAAAATGAGAAACGTTATGTATACGTGTATCATTTTGCATAACATGATATTGGAGGACTCTGGTAGAGCATTTTGTGGAGAAAGCTATGATGAAAGTATCCAACCGACGAACCCAATACTAACATACGCTGAGAAAGAAGATATCCGAGCAAAGATACGGGCTAGGCACACACACCAAAACCTTCGAGCCGATCTGACCGAGCACCTATGGTTTTATCGTGAACAAGGAGGACTCGACACAGACGACGAGTAGTGGTTTTATTTTTTAAATGAAGTTATGTAGTGTTTTTTTTAATGAAATTATGTAGTGTTTTTATTTTTTAAATGAAATTATCTAGTGTTTTTTATTTTTTTAATGAAATTATGTTTTGTTTTTATTTTCTAGTTAAAAAATAAATATTTAAATAAAAAAGTAATTAGGTAATCATGACACGGGGCTCCATCCACACCCTCCAAATTAAAGGGGGGCATGATAAAGCCCCCATGCTGACATGACGATGACATGAAACCTAGGTGGCATGATAAAGCCTCATGGGGCTCCATCCACACCTCATAGCCTTAGTTTTATTATTCTCACGTTTGTTTGTTACTTGTAGGCTATTTAAAGCCATTTGTTTTATTGAATGATGTACCTTCTTTTGTTAAATCTATACGTCCATATTATCCACACATACTTTCTTTCATATTCACGTACACAAAGTACTGTTGTGTGTGTGTTAATTTGGGGCCTGAACCAACATCCATCACAAATTATAAAAACAAATATCAATGTATCAATGTTGGGTTGTAATATGTCGAAAAGGTTATCGAAACATGGTGTTCCGTTCATTTGTTTTTTTTATTGAACTTTAGTTAGGAAAATTTACAAAAAGTATTTAGTTAGATTAAGGTTAAATACTAAAAGAGGAAAAAAACAAAAACACAAGAAAACTAAAATTAATTGTGTGTATATATATATATATAGCAATCACACAAAAATGTGTTTATGTTTGTATTTATGTGTTATATATTTAGTGTAAATATAAAAAATTATATTTAACTAAATACCCACAAAAATACACCTACAAAAATATACACTGAAAAGTTACCAAGTATATATATACTTATACTTACATACACTTAAAGGTGTACTATGTACCAAATACAAGAAGTATATATTTATATAAATATATACCCATGATCATTTGGACAAAGTGGACAAGTATGGACTTATGTATATATTAAGGACAATATATATATAAAAAAAATCCGTTAGGAATCACCTTTTATTGCGAGAACCGCGAGAACCAATGTGAACACAACCAAAAATACCTAAAAACATCTAAAAAACATACAATTTTTTTTTAATATTTTTTATGTTTAAATTGCTACTTTTCGTTATTAAAAAACAAAATTTTTGCCTCCTAAAAGTAGTGATTTAAACATAAAAAATATTATAAAAAATGTGTGTGTTTTTTTTAATTTTTTTAGGTTTTTTGGGGGTTTAGTTTTTAGCATTTAGCTTGGGTGGGAGGGTTTAGGTTTTTGGAGGTGGGGGGGGGGGGGTGTTTAGTTTTTTTTTTTTTTTTTTTAGGGGGGGGGGGGTTAGGTTTTTGGTGGTGTAGTGGGTTTATTTTGTTGTGTTCACATTGGTTCTCGCGTTTCTCGCAATAAAATGGTTCTCGCATGAACCCTACCCTCTCTCTCTCTCTCTCTATATATATATATATGGGTCGGGATTTAGAGAAAACGGTAGAAAGTGTGAGAACGGTGAGAACGCTTAACGATCGTCCGATCAAAACAATCTATAGACTAGATTGACGCGGTGGCGTTTTGGTAAATAACATCAATTTTATTACGTGGACGCGCTTCATTAAGGGTAAAAGGGTCTTTTGACTACTCCACACAAAACGCCATCTCATGAAATAAAACGCCAAAAACAAAAATCACAGATCATTCTAAGTAAAACGCCATTAAATATAAAACGCCAAACTTAATTATAGTAAAATCCCGCCAAAAAAAACCGCCAAAAAAATCCTATATATACAACATCTCAGACCTTCAATAACACACACAAAAACCCAAACGCCATGTTTGATATAACCCATTCTCCTTAGAAACGCCAAAAAACCCAAACATAAAATATCTTCTACCCCAAAACATTTTTTCGAAATTCAGTTTGGCTGTCAGTAAGATTTCGCTCAATGAAATAGACAAAATCCTTAAGTGAGGATATTGTCCATTTCATTGAGTAAAATCTTATTGACTTATCCTAAACTTCCATCCAATTTATAACGCCAAAACATACAAAAACATTATTGAGGTTTGTTGTCAATAAAGTTTAGCTGTATGGGGTGGACAACATTGTCAGTTATCTTTCTTAACCAAGGATTAACAATGTTGTCCATCTCATACAACAAAACATTATTGATTTTAGCATGATCAAAATTTGAGGTTTTAAGGTGATCTTATTTCGTGGCGTTCTTTTTATCGGTAAAACGCCAAAAAAGTTAAAAAATCAAACATCGTTGATTGTAAAAATTCAAGATTGTTGGCTGAAGGATCTAAACTCAATAACATTTTGTTGCATGATGTTGGTGCATCCGTATGTCGACTTCGTCTTATATCGAGTCTTGTTTGTATTTAGATAGATCAGGGCACGTTATACGAGAAAACTGTCAAAAATAGGTCAACTGGCAAGTTCAAACGAAATTAGAAAGTTTAATTTTGCTTGAAATGAACATGTCATTTCAAACGAAATTACTTGGCTAATTCCGTTTGAATTCGCAATTCCGCATGAAAGTAATTCCGCTTAAGTCATGTTCAAGCGGAATTAGGTGGCCTATAAATAGTTGAGTCCTGATTTCGTTTAAGCAAGTTCTGTAATTCCGGATTGAGCCACGAAGTGCTGCCGAAGTGTCGTCTCGCTGTAAATCGTTGTTAAATCAATCAAATCGACAGTTAAAGTGTATATCTAGCTGAATTGACCTCGATACGTCTGTTTCCGCCTTTTGTATTGAGCTTAAACTCTTCTGAATGACTCGTTCGGGTCTGAAAACGATCCTACAAGTGGTATCAGAGCTCAGGAGGAAGAGTTCTTACCAATTCAGCTGCAATTTCTGATTTCTACACCTTCTTTTTCAAAATTAACAACTTTTCACAGTTAAAATCAGCTAATTTTCTCACATTTTCTGCGCAAGAGTGTTTTAACAAAGCCTTGAAAGAATTGGACTTAAATTTGATCTAAAACTGGAAAAATTTTGTAATTTCATTTGAAAACCAGCGCGAGTATGATGACGTCAGCAGCATTTCAAACGAAATTAGACCTTAATTCCGCTTGAAACCGGTATTCCGCTTGAGAAGTTGGTTAATTCCGCTTGAAAAGTTAATTCCGTTTGAATATTCACACGGAATTAGCTAATTCCGCTTCAAATTCACAATTCCTTTTGAGAGTGTGTTACCTCAAACGAAATTAGGGTAATTTCGTTTCAAAGTTAATCTCGTTTGAACTGGGTATTTCCGCTTGAAAGGAATTCTGTTTGAAGAAGTAATTTCGTTTGGACAGGACTGTTTTGTGAACTTTGAAAAACCGAAACATGGAAGAGGAATTTTGTAACACCCCGAAAACGGGTTTGGAAATCAAACCACGTTAATAGTAAAGACGGGTAAAATACCGTTAGTGGTAAAATTAACCTGGTAAATATTAGGACTCAAATAATAAACCTAATATTAATTAAAAAGGGGAATAAATACTTTGAGAAAACAAAATATATATAAAAAGGCCAAATTAACGGGACTTAAAATATAACGGGTTATAACTTCCCGAACCTAATAAGTTAACTAGGGATAATTAACCTAGTTACTAGTATGTGGCTAAGTGATAAATGGTAAGTTGTAGCTTCAATTGATCAAAATAAAACATGAGGGACTAATACTTGCCAAATGGGAAACTTGTTTTAATTAAAACAAGTAATAACACATAATACACACACTAAGGGTGTGTGTGGAGATCGACCAGGGGCGACCAAGAGGAGCCAAACCCTAACCTTCAACAAATCCATCAAATTGAAGGATCAAATGAAGCCTAAATTCACAATTGAACATGGATTAATGATCACCCAAGCTAGGGGATCATAAGTTTGACGCTTGGCAAGCTAGGTGAAAGCTTGGGGAAGGAAGCGGGTCAAACGAATCAAGAATGAAGGAAAAAGCATATTTCGGATGCAAGGTAAGTATAGCTTACACTAGTCTTAAATTGTTGAATATTTTCTTATCATATAAATTACGAATGAGATATCTAAACAATCGAAATATGATGTTCCGTCGTGTAGTCGAACGGAACAAGATAATCAAAGATGAAAGGAACCATAATAATGGTTAAAAAGAAGTAAATCAATAATTTGGTCATATTATGTCGAAAGCAATAAACGGTTTATAAGTAAAATGACCGTACGGTGTTAAACGGAACGAATCATGTAGATGAGACGATAATAAATATCATCTCGCATAGATAAACGATCATTTCGGCCAAACGGGTCAAAAGGTGTAGACATCACCTTTTGACAATATCGACTAATGATTCTTTTGTCGAGTTATATGCTTACAGGAATAGATATCCAATGGATACCCGCATCGTTCTTAACTAGCAATTATAAGGCAAGGTATTAAAACCGGATAATAAGTTGATCCGAGCCATGTACGTATTATAGATAAACTCATAAATTAGAACTTGAAGTTCTATGAGAGTTAGGCAAAGTAAAAAGGACATTCGGTTACCTAAAAAGGTAAACCGAAGGATTTAAATTATAGACAGAATGTTTTGAAAATAAGATTTGGTTAAAAATGAGATTTTGGGCGTACATGGCTTAAGCAAGCCCTTCGTTGTAAAAGAAGGGTTAAAAATGACCAAAACGCCCTTGTAAGCAAAATTAAGTAAAAAAACCCTTAGAAGTCGCTTGAAAACGAGTTTTATAATCAAGTTAATACTTAGAATAAGTATAATAGCGTAAGATGTAAATCCTTGGTCAAAAGACTCTATATGAGTCTTTGTCGTAAATAGATAATCCGAAGGGTAAAACTCGGATTAGATAGATCGTCACATTAAAACCATCACAAATATAGATGTGATGGAAGGTCATTTGATAACTAATGTGGAAATAAAAAAGATTGAAAGAAATGGGTGTGAGTTATGCGTAAAAGTGCTTAAATGTCCCTAACGGGTCAAAATAAGCATTTGAGTATAAGCGGGTTTAAAATGCGTAGGAAACCCGTGGTTTGAGCCAAATATGATAGGCGATATAGAAATTAGAAGATTCACGAGAATTTGGGATCAAACAAATAAGTTTTTTTGATAAATACATTAATGGGTTAAAATGGGTAAATTCTAGTTTAAGCCAAAAGCTTAAAACTCTATAAATTTGTTAATCCGGAAGTCGGATTTTAAATCCATTTGATGGAGAATCACATTACAAACACGTAGGGAGAAACGGTAGGTCAAACGGATAAGCGGATTGAAAGATACGAAAGTTTTCGTGTCAAATAATGGCAAAATGGAAAGGTTGGATGCAGGGGCCACCGTAACTTACGGTGCCACCGTAAGTTACGGTGGAGCTGATATTGTTACGGTGAAACACCCATGAGTTACGGTGGGGGAATATCATTTCAGAGGCCACCGTAACTTACGGTGACACCGTAAGTTACGGTGGAGACCAGGTTGAAATTTTTTGTTTTGATATCAAGAGATTAACGTTGGGATTTCTCCTTTCATATTTGTTACCGGACTCGTTTAAACACGTTTTAATCCTAGTATGACTAAAGCATTTCATGTTTATGAAATGTAGGTACATTTTGGATGCCGAAAGACGATCAAGCTCAATGAAGAACCGAACACGATAAAGACACATGCTTCCGCACATGGCCTCGTTGTAAATTTTTAACGACGAACCTGATCACGTTATGTAGAATAACTTATGATTTGTAAAAGTTTTAATAAACCCGTATTTCCGATGTGTATGTAATCATTAATTACATGATTATTTTCCCAAAATATACGTTAAACCTTGATTTATAAGAACGGGTGTTACAAATTTTATAACACATTTGCTACTCCGGTTACCCCGATTACTCTTGCACATAATACAATGTTAGAAAATGAAACGGGTACCATGCAAAAACCGCCAAAGCTTATGAACATTGAGGAGTATAAGGGTTGGGGGGAACAGTTTGAGAATTGGGTACAAGCAAACTACTTAGATGCCTGGGAATGTGTTGAGATGAAATATGTTAGACCGATGACTGATGATGAGGAGATTATTGCAATTAAAGATCTAAGTGCCGAAGATAAAAAGAAATACAAAGATGAGAAAATGATGACAAGTTTATTGCATCAAGCTGTTAAGGAAGATATCTTGGTTTTATTGCAACACAATGGAACTTCTTATTCAATATGGAAGGCATTAAGATCGAAGTTTGTTGGAAGCCAAGAGATGGTCAAGAACAAAAAGTCGCTTTTGAAAAAAGAATTCGATTTATTCCGGGGCTTAAAAAATGAAAACACAAAGCAGATCATAGAAAGATATTGCAATCTATTAGCAAACATGAAGAGGTTGAGCATCACAAAAGATAACGAGGAGTTGATTGAAAAGCTAGCTGATGCATTGCCACACGAGACTTGGGGCACATATCTCATGATGTTAAGGAACAAGAAAGGGTTTAGCAGTCTGACATTGAGCAAGTTTATTGAAAAGATTGAGGCTCAGCAGATGGAACAGAGAAAGGTCTTAAGAATGAAAGATTTTGATGGTGAACAAGACATTGGGCTTTATTACAAAGCAGGGTTGAATGACAAAACTACCAACCTGTCACCAAAAGTTGAGACTGCATTCAATGCAAAGAGTTCATCAGGAAGTTCATCCAAATGATCAAACAGAAACACAAGTTTTTCATCATATCCATCTTTTGATCCGAACATTTCAGTAACCAAGAATGGCAAGAAGCTACAATGCAATATTGTATTGAATCTTGAAAACGATCAGGATTATTCTGAAGAAGTTGCGAAAAGCCATATGTCTTTGTTGGGAACCGTGTTGGAGTCGTATGGAAGTTTAGTGGCAGGTCGGATCGGGAATCCAATGCTTACAAAAGAGGATTACGATCAGATAGATGCTGAAGAGATGGAATTAATGGATATAAAATGGTGTTTGGCAAGTGTGTTGAGGAGAGCCGAAAAGTTTAAACAAATTACAGGAAGAGATGATTTCCGTGATGCGAATGTTTCTACTTTAGGCTTTGATAAATCTAAAGTCACTTGTTTTCGTTGCAGGGAAAAAGGACACTTCAAGAGAGAGTGCAAAAATCGCGAAGCAAGTGGAGCTCAAAATCCTTTTGGAAACAATGATTACTATCGGAAATCGATTTATCATCAAGTTGCTCAACAGCCACATCAACAACAGATGCAAACTGCTCATGGCAGGAAGGAGATTGAAGAATCATCTAAGAGAGCATGTTTGGTGAATCAAGAAAATTTCAGCTGGGTCAAATATATTTCAGCCGACAATAAAGCATGTCTAATCAATCAAGATGATGAAAAATTGCCAGAAGGCTTTAGCTGGGAAAATTTCAATTGGGATGATTATGATCCAAACAAAACTTCAAATCACAAAGCTTTTGTTGCTCGAATTGAAGAAGATAGTGATGATGATAATGATTATTATGCAAGGAGAATGGAAGCTCATTTAAAAATGATGGAAGAGAGTGACAGTGATGATGGAAAAGTTCAGAAGAAAAAGAAAGAAAAGAAAGCTAAGAAACCTGTCAGCAATGATGATGAAGATGTTTCTGTGATAAGGAAAAAGGTGAAAAACATTCCAGAGTTCAAAGTTGAAGCAGAAGCTAATGCACAAAAGATTACTGTGACATGTGAAAATTGTGAAGCAGTAAATAAGCAGAACAGCACATTGATTCATAACATGAACAGATTGAAAGAATCATACGATGTTCTGAACAAAGCAATGAATCAGTACAACCAAACAAGCAGTGAACAAGCAACAACCATGAAAACACTACAAGGAGCTTTTATGACAAAGCAGAAAAGTGTTAACAGTTATATTGAAAAGTGTGCTGTGTTTGAGCAGAAACTGGAAACACAAAGGATTGAAACAGAAAGAGTTAATAGATTGTTAAAAAGTTACTCATGTACTTCTTATGTTATTGACAGGGTTTATCCAACTGTGGAAGGCATGGAGGCTTTTGAGGAAGACATCCCTGAAGAGAAAAAGATTGACACAAAAGAAGAGACATCTGAGAGAAAGAATTCTGAAAAAAAGAAGAGTACTAAAGTGAAGAATTCTGGTAAGAAACAAGGTGTCAGTTACAACAAGTGTCCACCCCCGCTTGAAAATGGATATTCTCCAAGAAATCCAAATTCAGAAAGAGTTGAAAAGGCAACAAATTTACAGTAGGAGTCGGAGTCTTCAGTTAACCTGCCAGGAAATATTGATGTTACGTTTACATCGTCTGACACTGATCAACAATCTCAATTGATGAAGAAAGTAGTGGATCATGTGTTAGATAACGATGAAACTGAGGAGTCAAAGTCGGAGTCTATGTCAGAGTCAAAGTCTGAGTCCAGCACTCCGAGTCAAACCGTCAAACAGGGCAAAAGAGTTTACAATAAAGAATTCCTTCTATCAAAATCTAATTTGAATGATGAAACATTCAAAGTTGCATATACATTGAATGATTCCGAGAAATTATATTCTGATGAGGAATTTCCACTAAGAGGTGTTAAAACTGAAATGATTAAAAAGGTTTTCAAACTAACAGGAATTAATATTTCTAAAATAAAAGATGTAAATCTTTCTGAAAAACCAAGACCTTACACCTCAAGAGTTCAACAAAGAGAAAACAAGAAAAAGGGTTACAGTTCTGGTTCTGGTTATCAAAAGAAACAAAACCATAACGGTAATTTCAAAAAGAAAGGACTGGGTTTTATTCCACCAGAAAATCATAAAAATGAAAAATATGTTCGAGATTTTAAATCAAAAATGATATTTGTTTCAGGTACATCTTCTGAAGAAGAAAAAGAAAATTTGTTCAAAAAACAGTCGAACAGAGATTTCCTTGCGAAGAAGCAAGAAGAGATGCAGACTGTTGATCAGAAGAAGGAAACTCGAACCTGTTTCAAATGTGGAAAAAGTGGTCATATTGCCATGAAATGTTCACAGGCAAATCAAACTAAACAGGGAGCTTCTAAACTGAAAGATAAAGAGGTTGTGTTTGAACCACCAATTGAGAGAACTAAACTTTTCAAAAATTTGAAATTTGAAATTGGTGAATGTTCGAACAGATTTTACAAGAGAAAAGCAAATCTTGACAACCAAAAGTGGGTTGTTAAGAAATCCGATGATGAGTCTAGCAATGATTCTGATTTATCAAAATCAGAGGAGCTAACTTCTGGCGATGAATCTGATTCTACAAAGTCAGAGGAGTCACAAATTGAGGTTAAAGGTGAGAATTCAGTTCCACCAATGGATGATGTCAATTTTCCACCATTGAAGGCTGAAAACTTTAAACAAAAAGTTGGTAAGGTTGAAATTTCAAATCAATTCTATTCTGAAAAGAAAGAATTTGATGTTGAAAAGGTTTTTAATTCCAAAGTGCAACATATTTTTGGTAAAATGGTTGATGGGAAGGTCAAAGGGGTAAAAGAATTTTATGAAAAAAAATTGAAGAAACCAGGTAAAGTTGTGTCATCCCAGGTGTGTGACTGGGATGGTACCTATTATGAACAGTAAAACCCTGGATTTGCCGGAGCTCCCAAGTTGGTAATCGTGGAGCATGAATCGGCATCATTCTTATATTGTTTTTGAAAAATTGAAAATTGTTCACTAGTATGACTTGCCGGAACTCCCAGGTTGGTAAGTGAGGAGTAGGAATCGGCATCTTGAGAATTCAACCTACAAGTGGTATTGGTTGGTAAGCCATGTGGTTGAAAAAGAGGTTGTGATTTTATAAGTAGGTTAATCAAGGTCATTAGGTTGAACTTGATTGGACCATTCTTACAAGTGGTATTCTGTAAAACAATGTGATGAACCCCTAACCTACAAGTGGTAAAATCAACAAAAGTTATTTTCTGGAAAAACCATTTGATTAAAACAAACTTAAGTGTTTTGAAATCATAATGGGAAAATAGTTTGTTGTGAGGGGGAGTTCTGATTGTTTATGCCAAGTGGATGGCGATTTGAAGCGATTCGATATCGGTTGTCATTTTACTTGTACAGTTTGTTTTCAAATTTCTTTTAAATGATTTTGAATTTTAGGGGGAGTAAGAATTTTCAGAAAATCCAAAAACATTAGAAAATTTGAAAAAGTAAAAAACATGATAAAATCAAATATGAGTTTTGTTGTATAAAAGAGGAAATGATAGTACATCAGTGGACTATCACAACATGCTAAAGAAATGGAAAGTTCAAATGTGATAAACGGTCTCACTGATGATGTGCCAGTAGGTTTTTACACATTTAGTAGATTGTGACGAGATATAAACCTAAATTTCAAACTTACTTATATCGTGGGAACATCTCTCGGATATATGGGTAACCCCCAAAATCTTGTTTGAAAGGTCCCTCTTTCTGAGATACTAGGTCTTTATGCTCAGTGATATCTGGGGTATTATCCCGGGACTTCTGATTTTGCGGAAGCAATGGCCTAGTCCTCGGAGAATACTTTACGCTTGCTTGAAATATAGCCCACCCTCAGCATAAAAATGATGAAACATTGAAAAATGCTAATCATATGTTGTTGAACAAAAGATCCTCTAAAGGGGACACACCAAAAGTCGAAGCCGTCATCTCTCTGCTGAACGGAATTTCTGACCTGAGCTCTCACGGCCCTCGCAATTTAACCCCTTGCAGATATCATTTGTGGTATACTCACCTGTAAGACTGAATATTGGGATCTGGATACGGGAGTATATTCTGAGGTGGGACACGCGATTAAGTTTAAGTTCTTAAAACATTAATCTCATATCTCGAAACAGTTGAACTTTGTGTGAGAATTTAAGTGGACCAGTATACTGACAATCTAAGTGAATCGTTTAGAACTTAAAATGTTTAAAGCTTAATGGTGTTGGTGTTTTGTCTCAAAAACTGATATGATCCTCTTACACAAACTCACAAAAAATATTGTCTGTAAATATTTCTTTATTGCATTTCATTACTTTCAAGAATTCCAAAAATATTTTCAGTGTGTTTTAGCATAAATTTTTGAAAAATACAAAAAGATTTTCGACAACTCGTGTTGGAGAGCTAATTTTCAAAATTCCAAGTGCTAAACATGATGACAATTGGGTTGGGAGAGTGTGTTTTTGAAAAGAAAAATGATACTTTTTCAAGTGGTTCATCAGAGATTAATATTGTAAAATCATTCTTTTAATATCTTATCCACAAGTGGTCATCAGAAGCGTTTTAAAATGATAAATCATTTTGAGAATTGATTTTACAAGCGGTAAGCAAAGTATAAATTTGTCAAATTTTAAATTTGTGAAATTTATTTTTAAGTAGAGATTTGTGCAGGAAAAGTAGAGCCAGCTACAGATCTTGGGATAAACAGATAAAAAGCCAGGTTTCGATCCTGAGCAGGATGTGAGCCAGGTCACGATCTTGAATCTATGGAAGCTAGACTGCAATCCCAGCTTATTAAGAGGGGGAGTCTGAATGACAAAGAGCCAGGTTCTGAGTCTGAGATTGCTGATGCTGATGAACTTAAGGAATCAAGAGATCTGATCAAGAGAAGTTAGAGCCAGATTGTGATTCTGGAATTGAAGATTAGATCAACATCCAAGGGAAAGTTATCTGTTGGTGCTGATAAAGAGAAGAGAGAGAATTGAGGATACTTACAGTGTCAGATACTTCAAAGAGTTCGAGAGGACTGATAAAGACTGAAGATGCGAAGACTCGACACTGAAGACTCGTCAACATTCGATGGGGAGTCTGTTGGTGCATCCGTCTGTCGACTTCGTCTTGTATCAAGTCTTGTTTGTATTTAGATAGATCAGGGCACGTTATACGAGAAAACTGTCAAAAATAAGTCAACTGGCAAGTTCAAACGAAATTAGAAAGTTTAATTTCGCTTGAAATGAACATGTCATTTCAAACGAAATTACTTGGCAAATTCCGTTTGAATTCGCAATTCCGCATGAAAGTAATTCCGCTTGAGTCATGTTCAAGCGGAATTAGGTGGCCTATAAATAGTTGAGTCCTGATTTCGTCTGAGCAAGTTCTGTAATTCCGCTTTGAGCCATGAAGTGCTGCCGAAGAGTCGTCTCGCTGTAAATCGTTGTTAAATCAATCAAATCGACAGTTAAAGTGTATATCTAGCTGAATTGACCTCGATACGTCTGTTTCCGCCTTTCGTATTGAGCATAAACTCTTCTGAATGACTCGTTCGGGTCTGAAAACGATCCTACACATGAGATGGACAAATCTTCAAGAAAAGATGCTGATGTCAGACTGTGTGCTTCCAAACAGCAACACAAAAAACTACTTGAAAAACAAAATGAATCATACGAAAGCCGAACCACCCAGTTAACATGATTAAAAAAAGAAGAAAGAGACTGGTGACAGAAAATATTTGGAATATCAATTGTTTATGTATTCTTTTTTTTTATTTTCCTTTTCAGTTAATTGTTATATAATAAAAACGCCATATATAATAAAAACGCCATATATAATAAAAACGCCAAAACAGCCAAAAATGCTTGTTTAAACGATATCATGCAGTTAAACGCCACCAAAAAACTCCCAAACTATAATAAAATTACTTTAAAAATTATTATAAAAAACCCAAAAAATAATAATAATAATAATAATAATAATAATAAATAAAAAGCAAACTTGAAAATGTAACTAGAAACAGTAAATACAAAATCAGTAATACTGAAGAATCTAAAACGCCAAACTTGAAAGATGGGACGTGTTACAGACTTCAGAGATAAAGCTTATAAAAAACATTAATTACAAAACAGTAACTGAAAAGACGAATATTTTATTATAATAATGCACCGCCTAATTTAGGCGCCAAAAAGACATCCTATAAAATGATACGTCTCAACAAATTCAATTTGATCAAACAAAAAAAAAAAAACAAACGCCAATACTACTAAATATCACTCACTGTAAAACGCCAACAAATAAACTGAATTAATTGTTATCAGAGGGGAGTAACTCAGAAAGATTTTGCTGCATGAGATGGACAAATTTTCAAGAAAAAGATACTGATGCCAGTCATATGGCATTTTGTATTTTTTGTTCTTGAATAAGGATTGGATGAGGAGAAGAGATCAATGACACTGAAGAGTGGTTTCACTATAAAGATGAAGATCCAGATAAAGAAAAAGCGAAAAACCCACTCACACGCCATAGATCTATGTCCCCAAACATCCACAAAAAAAAGCCAGTTCAACAGACGAGCAGGTAATAAAAATCAAACCGATGGGTTTGTTAAGTTTTACACAAAACGCCATATATTTGGTGACAGTTCTTATACTATTAAAGAAGAGAGAGACTGATGATAGTGAAGATTGGGAAAAGAGATCCGATTAGGATTTTTAATTTATTTCCTTCACTTGTATTTTTTTTTCATGTTGTTGAAATATAATTTAATAACAGTAAAACGCCAAGATACCACAAACGCCAAAATGTTTATAAAAAATAATAGAACAATAGGTCATCTTGTTTAAAAACCCTTGGAAAACGCCATTCAAATAGATTTCTTGCCCTCTGGGTTCCAATGACATACGATGTGAATAAACACCATAAACGCCAAAATGTTGATACAATGAAACCATTAAAACGCCATTAATTATTGAATTTAGTTAACGCCAAAATCTTAAAAACCAAAAATTAAAACAACATTGGGAAAAAGCGGAACTGTAAAAGCAAAAGATGAAAGGACAAAAAAGCCCCTCCGCCCTTTTCTAAGCGGCGTGACACGTGTTAGGCCAGGAAGCGTTCTCACCCTTCTCACACTTTTGAGCGTTTTCTCCTGATCCCGTTTCTCTCTCTATATATATATATATATTACAAACTGATCTTAAAAATATATTATTTTTTAGAATTGTCAAAGTATATTTACAAGATATATAATTCCGGAAAAATGCTAAAAACCACAAGGGATGAATATATTCACTAAGTATAAAATACTATAATTAGGTATACATACATAAACGTATAAATACGTGCCTACATATACGTTTGGTAAAAAATAGAAGATTACAAGTATTATACATGTATACTTATAAAAAAAATATTGACAAAATTATTTTAACAAAGTATTAAAATCTAATTTTATATATATTTACATTGAAATATATATATATATATATATATACACAAACATTGACCTAGTCAAAGGACCACAAAGACAAGAATACATGAAATGGTATAAGTATATATATATATATAGGATAAGAGTTGGCCAGAAAGTCCAAATTTCCTAAAAATTGTAAAAAGTCATAAAACACCATAATGTTAACCATAAAACACACCAAAAACCCACAAATAATATGATGAAGATTACTAAAACATCATGTATGTGGGTTTTGTGTTGTGTTTTAGATGTTAAGGCTCTGATTGTGGAATGACAAATATTATTGTGTTTTATGTTGTTTAGCATTGTGTGTTTTATATTCATAGTTCTACGATGGTGTGTTTGAAGTTTTTATGGACTATTAGAGTTTGAATATGGTGTTTTAGTAATATTCATTCTATTATTTGTGAGTTTTAGGTGTGTTTTATGCCTGAAATTATTGTGTTTTATGACTTTTTACACTTTTTAGGAAAAACACACTTTCCGTAGGATCCCCACTCTATATATATATTATATAGGATAAGGCTAGGTAGAAAACCCTCCTTAGGTAGAAAACCCGGGAAACTCAAAGCTCCCGACATTTTTTTTTTGAAAAAAATAACACATGTAATATACATGTTTTTAAGAGTTTTGGGCCAAAAAAATCAAAAAAGCGCCGAAGGGTTTTTTTTTTTAAAAATAACAAATTTCAGCAACTTTCAGCATTTGTTGTCTAACACATGTTAGTTAACGAAGTTTTTGGAACTTGTTTATTTTTTAAAAAAAAGTACTCGGCGCTTTTTTGATTTTTTTGGCCCAAAAGTCTTAAAAACATGTATATTACATGTGTTATTTTTTTCAAAAAAAAAATGTCGGGAGCTTTGAGTTTCCAGAGTTTTCTAAGAAAGATAGGGTTTTTTGTCTAGCCCAACCCTATATATATATATATATATATATATATATATATATATATATATATAAACTTTGACCTAGTCAAAGGACCACAAAGACAAGAATACATGAAATGGTATAAGTATACCCATCCAAGGACCATATTAAAAATCTATTATTTTAACAACCATCGAACTTGGAAATTATATATATTAGGCAATAGGCAATAGGCAATTTGTGATCATATTTTTTTCCTTGGCGTTTACTTCCACATAACGTGATATGTTTATTAGAGATTAATGGAACCAACTTGTACCATCTGTTTGTATACCAGAGATTTATGGAGCCAACTAGTACCATCTGTTTGTATACCATCCAGTGGATTTGAGCATATAATCCACATGTTTTTTTTTATTACCAAGCATATAGTGAATTTATATGAATTATTAATAGCCGGTAAATTTATATGGTTACAATCACACAAGTTTTCCTCCTCGAGTGTTGTAGCTAGAGCTAGACAAGTCTTAATTAGTGTGGTACCATCTATTCCAGTCTATTTAAACAGGCAATACATGCTTTATTTTCTTTCATTGTTAGTTTTTATGCAACAAGATGTAAGAACATTTAATAAATTGTACGAAATGTTAATCTTTTTTCAGGAAAAAGAGGTGATGATAGAAAAAAAGACACTTGGATATGTGAAGATTAAAACATGCTTAAAAAGTGCGGTTGAGACAAGCTGAAGAAGATGGTTTCTTGCTGTTCGTGATAACTCGGGCGCCTGGAGAGTTCACGAAGAATGATCTATATTTGTTGCAACCTTTATTTTCCAATTATATAGATCGTGTTTTGCTATATATGTATTTTATTTTGTATTATGAGACATTAATTGTCATTTAGTGTGAAAATTAATAATTTTAGAATAATTATTTGTTTTAAACGCCTAAAACCATGACATAGTGTTTTTTCTAGTAGAGATAAAAGCAGGTATTTTTTTTTTGTTTTTTCTATTATTTTTTTAAATGTATATGTAAGAAATATGTAGGGAAAAGACTAAACAGGAAAATGCGTAAAAAATGCGTTATAAGAGGATTACCCGCGAGTAGAATTCCTACAACTCCTTTTCGTGAGAAATCTGTGGGTACCTGCAGTTATCTACTAATTTCCCATAGAAATTGACATGGGAATAGTAGATGTTTTCAAGTAGTGATTTGGCATATATATATATATATATATATATATAGAGAGAGAGAGAGAGAGTGTGTGAGGGAGAGAGAAATGGTAAAATGAAATCCATCTTGAGTTGTGAGAACCACTATATAATAACCCTAAAAAATGTCCTAAAACACTCCGTAATCGCAAAACCGAACTCGAATAATGTTATTTCGTTTGAAAATAAAAGAAAATAAGATTTTTATGCTTGTCTCGGTCCACGACAGACGAAGGAGAATCCCTTCGCGGGGCTCGATGGACTATAGCTTGCCGGGCACTCTTTGGGACACGTGTCATATAACGTGTCGAACCTATACTCGTGACCAGTCAACCCTAACCCTCGCTAGAGGGGAGTGGCGACCCGCGACGGGTGTGACATCTGTGCCTCCACGGCCATCGAACAAATACCAAATCAATGAAATGTTGTGTTTCATACTTGGTATTTGTATAAATATGTGTATCATTTGCACATATCAACTCTTGTTCGATTTCGGGCTCTAAATCGCTTTCTGGAAGGTTATACGCGCACTGATGCGTAAATATAACCAGTTTAATGCAACAAACACTCCGGGACATTGACATAGGATTAACATACCTTAAATAACCTTTACATAAATTAGAAATAAGTTTTGGAGGGTTTGGTGTGGCGAAATCAAGTTTATTCGCTTACAGGGACTAATTTTGACAAACTGCGAAAGTATGCCGATTTGTACTGTAACGAACATTCCGAAACATGACCATAAGTTAAACATACCCTAAATATCCTTTACATAGCTTAGAAATAGGCTTGAGGGGTTTGGTGTGCTAAAATAAACTTTTTGGTCATTCAGGGACTAAAAGCGTCAAAAGTGCATAAGTTTGCATTTTCGCGCATATCTTACGTTCTGAATACATCCGGACATCCTAAAATTTATGTAATCATTAAAATATTTTATTTTAGTGATTGGCATGATAAAATTCCATTCGTCGCGTAATTTGGATCGTTTTTGCGTTCGTTAACCGAACAACGCAACCGTACGACCAAACGAACCGACATCCGAGATATTTTTGAGCATGTTTTGAGTTCCCTATACTTTAACTTCATTTTAGAGCCTTGAAATGAGGTTAACGGGGCTTAAACGTGTAAAAAATGAGCCGAAATGCAAGATTCTGACGTTCAGGGACCAAAATTGTCATTCTGCCATAGTTATCTTAGGAAGGGACCAAAATGAAAAATCTAAATTCCAGCTTGTTCCAGCTGTTCCCCTCATTTGCACATGGTTTTAATGAAACTATGGGCTCCCATGGTTTCACAAAACCATGGGCACATGTGTACGGATGAGATCGAAGCTCGTTTTACGATGAACGATCCTAACGGTTCTAGTTTTCCTATAAATAGCTATCCCCTTTCACTTGCAAAACCCACATTGATCTGATTTTGGCTCTCTAAGTTGAAGTTTATGCTTCATACCTGAGAGTAAATCGAATCAAAGCTTGCGGGGACCTTTTGTAAGTATTCTTTCGTTCTTTTATCGCTTTTCGAGTCTGAAAGTCAGACTGCGTTTGACTTTCTGCATTGACCAGTTTATGGTCAATGCGAAGTTCATTTGAACTTCATAACGTGAGCGTAATCACGATGGTTATATTCCCTGGTGACTATACCTACTGATTACCACGTTATCTAGGTGTAGTGACGAGTCGTAGTTTCAGCCAAAATGCGCATTCTTGCGTGTTTTGTAACCAAACTACTTATAGGTATCAAAACCGTTTGTTTTGATACCAAATCTATTTTCTAAATTCGTTAAACATGTTTTAACATGTTTAACCCGTCACTTTTTAGATTAGTGCTTGTGTAGAGTCGTAAGTCAAGCGGACTAAACACCCGCTTAGACTTTCGAACATGACCCGTTTGGTCGATCATTAGGATCCGACCAAACATGTTTAGTGACCATAGTTGCATAGGGAATAACCTTCCGAGGTTATACCTTATGGTCACTTAGGTTTAATTAGTTGTATGATATGTAGTTTATATGCCTTAGGTAAATGACCAAAATGCCCTTTTCATGCATAATTGGTAATTAAGCATATGTAACACAAACTTTTGTCACTTAATTGATTATACAACATATTTAATCATGTTTAGTCATATAATACTTGTCATAGGACTAGTTAGACGTCTCGAACGCGCTTTTGCGCGAACGACACGTTAAAGTAGCTTAAGCTACCTTAATGGGTCACAATGGGTCGAAAGTACTTAGGTTAGGTTTCGATTTAGGATGTAGACTTTGTTAAACCATGTCATATGAGTTCCAATACTCATTTTATTTACAAAACCTCATCCTATCAGATATTCCGACTTAGGTCCGGTTTAATTATATAGTTATTAGGTTGCCGATTGATTCCGTGCTCCCTCTAGCTTTGCTTGGTTGTTGTTCAAGACCTCTAAACATTCTCAGGTGAGTACATAGTTCCCCTATTTTACTGCTTTCAATTGTTTTGGGGTGACTCATATGTGCTAAATGTTTTCGAGGTTTTAACGATGGTTTTCAAAACGATTTTCGATATTATAACAATGGTTTCAAAAACGATTAAGATGGTTTATATTAAATTAATAACGATTTCGATAAAGTAAACAAACTTGTTGGTTGTATTTACATAACGAATAATATCCATTAGTTTTGGCCGAATCGACCAGTATTAGGTTATGGTACCATAGGATCTGACAAATCCCGTTATCAGACTGCACCCATGGTTATGTGTGGGTTAGGTGGGTAACGACTGAATCTGTGATTGTTAATTTACCCTTTGGTGGTTTATTAATGCGAGAAGCGATAGGCGAGATAGTCGAGTCATGAAGGTTTGGATGTTATTAGCGAGACAATCAAAAGTAGTTTTCACGATTTAAGACGAGAATGATTTAAACGACTAAAGCGATTTTTAACGAATTAAACGATTTGGGTAAACGATTGGTTTTCGGTTAGTGTTTAGATAACGGGAAGGGTGTAATGTTATGAAAGCATGGTGGATACGCCGCTGGTACTTCCTATATATAAGTGTTTTCATCGTATAACATACCGTGGCGTTATTTAGTTCACTTGGGTAAACGATTTTGAAACGATGTCACACAAACGAGGTTTTCGAAATGATATAAACCATACGAGATTTATTAACGAGTTTTATTAACGATTTAATACGAGATGTTTTACAAATTGGTTTTCTAAAACAAAATGTTTTCGAGTTAAGAATCATGGCTACGAGATTTTACAAATTATAACCAACTTGATTTGAGTTGGTTAATTATGTCGCAATACTACACTTTTCAAAACAAGGTTTTTAATTAAGTATTGCAACATGTAAACTAGCCATGAATCCGACACTCTCAAAAACCTATGCACTCGCCAGCATTTCTTTGCTGACTTTGTTTTCACATATGTTTCAGGTGTTATTGAATGATGTTGATTGCTAGGATGCATGCTCACATAGGACTGGACGAGGCTTTAGTGACTTAATAACAATGATAGACTATGTTTAAATTGTTTATTTAGATTTCCAGACGATGTAATTATTCAATGTTTAATAAAACGAAACTTCAATTTCCGTGTGTTTTGAAACAATGATTCTGTTACAACACTCCCCGATGATTCCGCCGCGATTGGTTGTTTTACGCGGTCGGGGTGTGACTGAAAAGTTGGTATCAGAGCTCATGGTTATAGGGAATTAGGTTATTAGTAATGCTTTGACCTAGTCTATAACCTTCCTAGGACCCTAACACAAGATTCTTGTGTTTAGATCTTAAAACAATACCGTCACTTATCCTTAGGTGACAACCACAACAAGAACACAAATTCCGAATCCTCTTCGAAAACCAATCATCTGTTCTAGGATGATTGATTACTAGGTTTTGAACCCTCTAAGTTTTCGAAATCTCATCAAAGTTTGGGTCTTATAATGTGAAAGCGTGCAAACTGGAAGGGTGAATGCATGTACCCTGAGTTTTCTGTCTAAGGCTAGAGTGTTCGTACAAATCCGCAGTATCAGACCAGTCACTCTTACCTGGGAACTCTTGGGGTGACTATTCACTTATAGGCGAGCATGTCTTCAGTGATACATTAATATGACCCGTTTACTTTGATTAATCACCGTCTCATTTGTTTGCCCTAGGTAACAAACATATGATCGCAATTTCTATGCGTTGTTGTTCTTTTTTAATTATCCGATAACATTTCACTTGTTTTCTCCTATGTCTTTCATTCCTCTAGAATGTCTCTTCATCGCAACGACACTCAAATGTCCGAGAAAACTGCCAAATTTGCCCAGCGAATAGGCGAAGTAATCCTGAAGACTGTGGATTTAGGTATCGCCATGTCTCGTCTCAATAATGAGGCCACCCAATAAGCATCGAAAGAAGCAGAAGCCGAGCCTTCGAAAAATTCAAAGAAGCGTAAAGCTCCAAAGGATCCCGTAGCCGTTACACCAAATCAAGCAAAACCTAGCCAGGTGGCAGCACCACCAGCCAAGAAGCCGTACTTAGGAACTGCTCCTTTGTGCAATCTGTGTAACCTCCACCACTATGCCAGTGTCAAATGTTGGAAATGTTTCAACTGTGGACTCATTGGTCATTTGGCACGAGACTGTCGTTCAGTCACTGTGCTAAACCAAGCTTTTCAGAACCCCGTTCAATTTCAAGAAGATCCAGCACAGGCTCATTTTCCTCCTGGTATTTGCTACACCTATGACGAGACGGGTTATGTCAGGGACAGATACCCAAAGATTTTCAATGCAAATCCGACCCACGGATGAGCATTTGGCCGATTAGAAGAAGCTGCTGCTTTGAATAATCCGAATCTTATGTTTATGTTTCTAGTGTTTTCCTTTGAACTCGGAAACAATCGATTTTGTTTATAAATAAATCTTTATTTGCAATTCTGATGTACAAATATAGTTGCATGTGTGTATGGCATACCCTATGATACCTACAACAAAAGAACCGTATTTGTAGTTCTCTCGTCCATATGATCGATCATGATTTCCTCAAAGATGCTAAGTGCTCGTTTCATTCTAAGAAACGAAATGGCAATTTGAGTAATCACTTTTTTTTCCTATTGACCTCACGCCGATGCAACTTGGGAGTTTCGACATTATCATAGGGATGGACTGGTTAGCTAAACATCATGCTGAGGTGATTTGTTTCGATAAGATAGTTCACATTCCTCTTTCGTCTGGTGATGTTCTGGAAGTTCGTGGCAAGAAACCTTCTGGTGGATTGAAGATCATGTCATGTACGACGGCCCAAAGTTATTTACAAAAAGGATATGTTGTTTTCTGGCACATGTCACCGAGGAGAAAGGCAAGAGCAAGAGTATTCAGGATATTCCGATTGTTCGGGATTATCCAGGGGTGTTTCCTGATGAACTGCCTGGTTTGCCTCCAGTTCGTCAAGTTGAGTTTCATATTGACCTTGTACCCAATGCCAACCCAATTGTGAAAGCACCTTATCGTCTTGCACCGTCTGAGATGCAAGAATTATCGAAACAGCTTCAAGAGTTATCTGATAAAGGATTCATCCGATCAAATTATTCACCTTAGGGGAGCTCCTGCCCTCTTTGTGAAGAAGAAAGATGGATCTTTTCGAATGTGTATCGATTCTCGTAAGCTTAATAAGCTTACCATCAAGAATCGATATCCCCTACCTCGAATCGATGATCTCTTTGATCAGCTGCAAGGTGCTACCTGTTTTTCCAAGATCGATTTGCGTTCTGGGTATCACCAACTTCGTGTTCTCGAAGGAGATATTCCCAAAACTGCCTTCCGCACAAGATATGGGCATTACGAGTTCACTGTCATGCCTTTTGGTTTGACGAATGCCCCAACTATCTTCATGGACTTAATGAATAGGGTCTGTAAACCTTATTTAGACAAGTTCATGATTCTGTTCATCGACGATATTCTCATTTATTCAAAGTCTCGAGCCGATCACGAGCAACACCTTCGTTTGACATTGGAACTCCTAAAGAAGGAACAAACTTTTCGCTAAATTCTCCAAGTATGAATTTTGGCTTAAAGAAGTTCAGTTTTTGGGTCATGTTGTCAACAAGCAGGGTATTCATGTGGATCCATCCAAATTGCTGCAATTAAGGATTGGAATACACCAACGACACCTACAGAAATTCATTCTTTTCTTGGTATCGCTGGTTATTATCGTCGTTTTATTTCAAACTTCTCGAAGATCGCGGTGCCACTCACTGCTTTGACTCAGAAGAATAAGCCTTTGGAGTGGGGATATAAGCAAGAAGAAGCGTTCCAAACGCTGAAACAGAAGCTATGTGATGCTCCTGTTTTGTCCTTGCCCAATGGAAACGATGATTTCGTTGACTTTTATGACGCGTCGAATCTAGGCCTTGGTTATGTTCTTATGCAATGAGGTAAAGTCATAGCATATACGTCAAGACAGTTGAAAGTTCACGAAAAGAACTACACAACTCATGATCTTGAGTTAGGTGTTGTGGCATTTGCTCTCAAAATCTGGAGACACTACCTCTATGGAACTAAGTGTGTGGTTTTCACAAGACCACAGAAGTCTCCAGCTCATTCTTAATCAAAAGGAGCTGAACATGAGGCAACGACAATGGGTTGAACTCTTGAACGATTACGATTGCGTGATTCGCTACCTTCCTGGTAAGGCGAATATCGTAGCCGATGCGCTTAGTCGAAAGGAGCGAGTCAAGCTTCATTCTGTTCAAACCCTATCTGATATTCAATCTCGTGTCCTTCAAGCACAACGATCTTGTGTAAATGAAGGCTTATTAAAATATGAGCTACCACTTCAACTCGAGCTTAAACTCGAAACGAAAAGTGATGGGTTGCTCTATTTTAAGAATCCTTGTGAATGATTATCGCCCAAATCGGAGCCCTGATTGGATTCCTTGTACACCTTAATATGTACATTACAACTCAATAAGGACAAACCGAATTCCTATTAAGATCTTCCTATCTTCATAGTTAGATTCTTGAAAATATTTAAAGTGCCAAATGAAATCCACGGATTGGATTCCTGGTATGCTTTAAATACCCGTGTCCAAAGATAACAAATTAAAGGTCAAATTAAACAATTATGCGATTATGTGATTATGTGTTTATGTGTTCTCCTCTATGTTTTTGTGTGATCCGATTTTCGTTATCCAAATCCTCATAGAATCTCCCATATCTTCATATGAGGGATTCATAGTAGGATAGTCAAAAGGTACTACCTTAAATCCTTAATGGGCTTCTACGTGGTAGTTAAGACCCTTGGGTTATATAGTACCATTCCATGATTCGAAAAGAGACCCTTGAGTGGTCTAGTTAAAGATTGATTCAGAATCTGGTTAAGAGTGGCATGTGATGATACAGCTGAAAGGACCCTATGGTGTTCCAGTCACACTCATCACAGGTTCATTCATTTGGTTTTCCCCTACACATTATCAAATGCACTGTGTGGACTATGCAAGGAATTACGTAATTATGGACGCGTACATAATTATAAAAATTCAGTGCACGGAAACCACAGTAAGATTTATCATGTGTAAGAACCAATAGTGACAACAATAACGAAACGTGAACAATGTAATGGAGGTACGGTGGACGCACCAATGGCGCTTCATATACTTGTATATAAGTGTCCCTCTTACATTACAAGCATAATGTTATTTAAAGTTACTAGAAGTTCAGAACCCTAACCGGTGTTGTTTTATCTTTTCGACTTCATGTTTTGAGCTCTCACAAGTTTCCTCTAATTAAATTTCGGGATGAAATTTCCTGAAGTAGGGGAGACTGTGACATCTGTGCCTCCACGGCCATCGAACAAATACCAAATCAATAAAATGTTGTGTTTCATACTTGGGATTTGTATAAATATTTGTATCATTTGCACATATCAACTCTTGTTCGATTTCGGGCTCTAAATCGTTTTCTGGAAGGTTATACGCGCACTGATGCGTAAATATAACCAGTTTAATGCAACAAACACTCTAGGACAGTGACATAGGCTTAACATACCTTAAATAACCTTTACATAACTTAGAAATAAGTTTTGGAGGGTTTGGTGTGGCGAAATCAAGTTTATTCGCTTACAAGGACTAATTTCAACAAACTGCGAAAGTATGCCGATTTGTACTGTAACGAACATTCCAGAACATGACCATAAGTTAAACATACCCTAAATATCCTTTACATAGCTTATAAATAGGCTTTGAGGGGTTCGGTATGCTAAAATAAACTTTTTGGTCATTCAGGGACTAAAAGCGTCAAAAGTGCATAAGTTTGCATTTTTCGCGCATATCTTACGTTCTGAATACATTCGGACATCCAAAACTTTATGTAATCATTAAAATATTTTATTTTAGTGATTGGCATGATAAAATTCCATTCGTCGCGTAATTTGGATCGTTTTTGCGTTCGTTACGACTTCCGTCGTAATTAACCGAACAACGCAACTACGACCAAACGAACCGACATCCGAGATATTTTTGAGCATGTTTTGAGTTCCCTATATTTAACTTCATTTTAGAGCCTTGAAATGAGGTTAACGGGGCTTAAACGTGTCAAAAATGAGCCGAAATGCAAGATTCTGAAGTTTAGGGGCCAAAATTCTCATTCTGCCATAGTTATCTTAAGAAGGGACCAAAATGATAAATCTAAATTCCAGCTTGTTCCAGCTGTTCCCCTCATTTTCACATGGTTTTAATGAAACTATGGGCTCCCATGGTTTCACAAAACCATGGGCACATGTGTACGGATGAGATCGAAGCTCGTTTTACGATGAACGATCCTAACGGTTCTAGTTTTCCTATAGATAGCTATCCCCTTTCACTTGCAAAACCCACATTGATCTGATTTTGGCTCTCTAAGTTGAAGTTTATGATTCATACCTGAGAGTAAATCGGATCAAAGCTTGCGGGGACCTTTTGTAAGTATTCTTTCGTTCTTTTATCGCTTTTCGAGTCTGAAAGTCAGACTGTGTTTGACTTTCTGCATTGACCAGTTTATGGTCAATGCGAAGTTCATTTGAACTTCATAACGTGAGCGTAATTACGATGGTTATATTCCCTAGTGACTATACCTACTGATTACCACGTTATCTAGGTGTAGTGACGAGTCGTAGTTTCAGCCAAAATGCGCATTCTTGCGTGGTTTGTAACCAAACTACTTATAGGTATCAAAACCGTTTGTTTTGATACCAAATCTATTTTCTAAATTTGTTAAACATGTTTTAACATGTTTAACTCGTCACTTTTTAGATTAGTGCTTGTGTAGAGTCGTAAGTCAAGCGGACTAAACACCCGCTTAGACTTTCGAACACGACCCGTTTGGTCGATCATTAGGATCCGACCAAACATGTTTAGTGACCATAGTTGAATAGGGAATAACCTTCCGAGGTTATACCTTATGGTCACTTAGGTTTAATTAGTTGTATGATAGGTAGTTTATATGCCTTAGGTAAATGACCAAAATGCCCTTTTCATGCATAATTGGTATTTAAGCATATGTAACACAAAATTTTGTCACTTAATTGATTATGCAACATATTTAATCATGTTTAGGCATATAATACTTGTCATAGGACTAGTTAGACGTCTCAAACGCGCTTTTGCGCGAACGACAAGTTAAAGTAGCTTAATCTACCTTAATGGGTCACAATGGGTCGAAAGCACTTAGGTTAGGTTTCGATTTAGGATGTAGACTTTGTTAAACCATGTCATATGAGTTCCAATACTCATTTGGTTTACAAAACCTCATCCTATCCGATCTTCCGACTTAGGTCCGGTTTAATTATATAGTTATTAGGTTGCCGATTGATTCCGTGCTCCCTCTAGCTTTGCTTGGTTGTTGTTCAAGACCTCTAAGCATTCTCAGGTGAGTACATAGTTCCCCTATTTTACTGTTTTCAATTGTTTTGGGGCGACTCATATGTGCTAAATGTTTTCGAGGTTTTAACGATGGTTTTCAAAACGATTTTCGATATTATAACAATGGTTTCAAAAACGATTAAGATGGTTTATATTAAATTAATAACGATTTCGATAAAGTAAACAAACTTGTTGGTTGTATTTACATAACGAATAATATCCATTAGTTTTGGCCGAACCGACCAGTATTAGGTTATGGTACCATAGGATCTGACAAATCCCGTTATCAGACTGCACCCATGGTTATGTGTGGGTTAGGTGGGTAACGACTGAATCTGTGATTGTTAATTTACCCTTTGGTGGTTTATTAATGCGAGAAGCGATAGGCGAGATAGTCGAGTCACGAAGGTTTGGATGTTATTAGCGAGACAGTCAAAAGTAGTTTTCACGATTTAAGACGAGAATGATTTAAACGACTAAAGCGATTTTTAATGAATTAAACGATTTGGGTAAACGATTGGTTTTCGGTTAGTGTTTAGATAAAGGGACCGGTGTAATGTGATGAAAGCATGGTGGATACGCCGCTGGTACTTCCTATATATAAGTGTTTTCATCGTATTACATACCGTGGCGTTATTTAATTCACTTGGGTAAACGATTTTGAAACGATGTCACACAAACGAGGTTTTCGAAATGATATAAACCATACGAGTTTTATTAACGAGATTTATTAACGAGTTTTATTAACGAGATTTATTAACGAGTTTTATTAATGAGATTTATTAACGCGTTTTATTAACAAGATTTATTAACGATTTTTATTAACGATTTAATACGAGATGTTTTACAAATTGATTTTCTAAAACAAAATGTTTTTGAGTTAAGAATCATGGCTACGAGATTTTACAAATTATAACCAACTTGATTTGAGTTGGTTAATTATGTGGCAATACTACACTTTTCAAAACAAGGTTTTTAATTAAGTATTGCAACATGTAAACTAGCCATGAATCCGACACTCTCAAACACCTATGCACTCGCCATCATTTCTTTGCTGACTTTGTTTTCACATATTGTTGGTGCATCCGTCTGTCGTCTACGTCTTGTATCGAGTCTTGTACTGAACTAGTTAGATCAGGGCACGGAAAACGAGAAAGTGGTTTTTAGAGGTGATTCCGCTCGAAATGACACCTTGTCATTTCAAGCGAAATCACATAAATATCCTGATTCCACTCGAGTCATTATGTTCTGATTCCGCTCCAATGTGTAATGTTGATTCCGCTTGAAATGCACATGCATGTTCAAGCGGAACCCCAAGCCTATATAAAGGCACTCTTGAGCGAAATCATGTATCAGTTGTTTTCCAGTTTTGCCACGAAGTGCTGCCGAAGTGTCGAATTGCTGTAATTGTCATTATTATCAATCAAACGACAGTTTAAAGTGTATTGCTTGCTGAATTGAACTCAGTTTTTTAGTTTCCGCCTCTGAAACTGAGATAAACTCTTCTGATCGACTCGTTCGGGTCTGAAAATGATCTTACAAGTGGTATCAGAGCTCAGGAAGAAGAGTTCTATACAATTCAGCTGCGAATTCTGTTTCTACACCATTCTTTTTCAAAAGTTAAAAATTTTCACAGTTAAAATCGGCTCAAATTCACACAGTGCACTCGGAATTACATATTAACAAAGCCTTGAAAGTTTCAAGTTAAAATTCGAACTAAAACTGCAAAATTTAATGGTTCCGCTTGAAAACATTCGAGAGAAACATGACGTCACAGTGATTTCGCTTGAGATTTGGTTCTGATTCTGCTCCAAATCGACATTCCGCTTGAAATCTCTTCTGGTTCTGCTTGAAAATAGAGATATCGCTTGAAAAGTATTGGGTTGATTCCGCTTGAAGTTTCAGTTTTAATTCCGCTTGAAATTTGTTTTTGATTCCGCTCGAACTTGATATCCCGCTTGAACTGTGTTATCTGATTCCGTTTGAATCAGAGTTTGAACTTCAGATCGTTGATTTCGCTTGAACAGTTTTTGTTTGAAGTTGGTTATTTTGCTTGAATAATCAGTTTGTGAGATTTTGAAATTGAAAAATGGACGAAGATTTTTACAACGCATTCGCTACCCTGGTTACCCCGATCTGTATTGCACAGAACACGATGTTGGAAAACGAAACGGGAACAATGCAAAAACCGCCCAAGCTAATGAATATAGAGGAGTATAAGGGTTGGGAAGGTCGTTTTGAAGACTGGGTACAAGCAAATTATCTAGATGCTTGGGAATGTGTTGAAACGAAGTATGTGAGACCGATGAATGACGATGAAGAGGAGATTCCGATAAAAGACATGAGTGCAGATGGTAAGAGGAAGTACAAAAATGAGAAAATGATGCTAAGTCTTCTACAACAAGCTGTGAAAGAAGACATCATGGTCTTACTGCAACACAACGGGAGTTCTTATTCGATTTGGAAGGCTCTAAGATCAAAGTATGTTGGTAGTCAGGAGATGGTCAAGAACAAGAAATCACTTCTAAAGAAAGAGTTTGATTTGTTTCGTGGTTTGAAGAACGAGAGCACAAAGCAGATTATCGAAAGATATTGTAATATGTTGGTAAATATGAAGAGAGTAAGTATCAACAAAGATAATGAAGAGTTGATTGAAAAATTAGCTGATGCATTGCCACATGAAACATGGGGAACATATTTGATGATGCTCAGAAACAAGAAAGGATTCAGCACGCTAACTTTGAGTAAATTCATTGAAAAATTGGAAGCTCAGGAGATGGAACAGATAAAAATTTCCAGAATGAAAGTGTTTGATGGTGAACAAGACATCGGTTTGTACTACAAAGCAGGGTTGAATGAGAAAACAACCAACTTGTCACCGAAAGTTGAAACTGCATTCAATGCCAAGAATTCATCTGGAAGTTCTTCAACAGGATCAAGCAGCAAAACAAGTTTCTCATCATTTCTATCATTTGATCCGAATATTTCAGCAACAAAGAATGGAAGAAAACTTCAAAGCAATATTGTTTTAAATCTTGAGAATGATCAAGATTATTCAGAAGAAGTTGCTAAGAATCACATATCTTTGTTGGGAATGGTTTTGGAATCATACAGTAGTTTTGTAGCAGGAAAGATCGGGAATCCAATGCTTACAAAAGAGGATTACGATCAAATAGATGCTGAAGAGATGGAGCTAATGGATATAAAATGGTGTTTGGCTAGTGTGTTGAGGAGAGCTGAGAAATTCAAGCAGATCACAGGAAGAAATGATCTATGTGAGGCTAACATTTCTACTTTAGTCTTTGATAAATCTAAAGTCACTTGTTTTCGTTGGAGGGAGAAAGGTCATTTCAAGAGGGAGTGCACCAATCGTGAAGCATGTGGAACTCAAAATCCTTTCAACAACAACAATGATTACTACCGAAAAGCCATCTACCATCAAGTTGCTCAACAACCACCTCAACAACATCAACATCAAGCACAAACTGCACATGAAAGAAATGTGATTGAAGATTCTTCAAAGAGAGCTTGTGTGGTTAATCAAGATTCTTCAAAGAGAGCTGATGGTAGCGCCTTGATAATAGATCAAGATGACGAAAAGTTACCTGAAGGATTTAGCTGGGAAAATTTCACATGGGATGATTATATTCCTGATCAAGCTATAGCTCACACAGCTTTTGTTGCCAGAATTGAAGAAGATAGTGATGATGATACTGAGTATTATGCAAGAAGAATGGCAGAACATCTGAAGATGATGGCAGAAAGTGACAGGGAAGATGAAAAAGCTAAGAAAAAGAAAAAGAAAAAGGTCAAGACACCGATGAGCAGTGATGATGAAACTCCGGTGGTTAGAAGAAAAGTTAAAGAAGTTCCGAAGTTCGAGATTGATGAAGAAGCTGTTGCGAAAAAGAGTCCTGTAATGTGTGAAAATTGTGAAACAATGAAGAAACAAAATAGTTCATTGATTCACAACGTGAACAGATTAAAGGAGTCGTATGATGTGCTGAACAAAGCAATGAACATGTACAATGACACAAGTGAAGAACAGGCAACAGCAATGAAGACACTTCAAGGAGCATTCATGATCAAACAGAAAGTTGTGAATAACTACATCGAGAAGTGTGCTGCTCTTGAACAGAAACTAGAATTACAAAGAATAGAAACTGAAAGAGTTAATCATTTGTTGAAAAGTTACTCATGTACTTCTTATGTCATTGACAGGATTTATCCTACTGTTGAAGGCATGAAGGCATTTGAAGATGATGAAGTAACTGAAGAACAGACAGTTTCTGAAGAAAAGACTCCTGAGAAGAAGACCGAGAAGAAGAAAGACACTAAGAAAAAGGATGACAAGAAAAATTCTGGTAAGAAACAAGGTGTCAGTTACAACAAGTGTCCACCCCCGCTGGAAAATGGATTTTTACCCAGAAATCCAAATTCTGAAATAGTCAAAATGGCAACAAACTTGCAATGGGAGTCGGAGTCTACAGTCAATTTGCCAGACAGTATTGATGTCACGTTTACATCGTCTGACACTGATCAACAATCTCAATTGATGAAGAAAGTGGTGAATCATGTGTTAGGTAACGATGAAACTGAAGAGTCAAAGTCGGAGTCGATGTCGGAGTCAAAGTCTGAGTCCGGCATTCCGGGTCAAAATGAAAAACAGGGCAAAATAGTTTACGACAAAGAATTCCTGTTATCAAAATCTAATTTGAATGATGAAACATTTAAAGTGGCATATACTTTGAATGATTCAGACAAATTATATTCTGATGAGGAATTTCCAATTAGAGGTGTCAAACCTGAAATGATTAAAAAGGTTTTCAAACTAATAGAAATTAATATTTTTGAAATAAAAGATTTAAATCTTACTAGAAAACCTAAAAAATACACTTCAAGAGTTAAGCAAAGAGAAAACAAGAAAAAAGGTTATGGTTCTGGTTTTCAAAAGAAACCTAAGCATGGCAATTTCAAAAAGAAAGGTCTTGGATTTACTCCAACAGAAAAACAGAAAAATGAAAAATATGTTCGTGATTTTAAAGCAAAGATGACATTTGTTTCAGGTACTTCATCAGAAGAAGAAGAAAAGAAAGCATTTTGGAGACAGTCAAACAGAGAGTTCCTTGCAAAGAAGCAAGAAGAAATGAAGAATGCTAATCAGAGAAAGAAAACTCGAACCTGTTTCAAATGTGGTAGAATTGGACATCTTGCGGTGAACTGTTCGCAAGCAATTCAAACCAAACAGGGAGTTTCTAAACTCAAAGAGAAAGTGGTTGAGTTTGAACCACAAATTGACCGAACCAAATTATTCAAAAACTCAAAATTTGAAATTGGTGAATGTTCAAACAAGTTTTACAACAAAAGAGCTAAATCTGACAACCAGAAATGGGTTGTTAAGAAGTCTGTTGATAGTTCTAGCGATGATTCTGATAGGTCAAAATCAGAGGAACTATCTTCTGGCGATGAATCTGATTCCACAAAATCAGAGGAGCCACAGGTTGTTGAAAATGGTGAAGAATCAGTTCCGACTTTGGATGATGATAATTTTCCACCACTTCGGGCTGAAAATTTTAAAAAGAAAATTGGTAAAGTTGAGATATCAAACCAATTTTATGATGATAAAAAGGTTTTTGATGTTGAAAAGGCCTTTAACCCCACTGTAAAACATATTTTTGGAAAAATGATTGATCGAAAAGTCAAAGGGGTTAAAGAGTTCTATGAGAAGAAGAGGAAAGGTAAGAAATCGAGTGATGATGACTCGGTAACACCCAAGGCTAGTCAGGCTTGGGTGGATATTTTCTTTGATTGAAAAACCTGACTTGTCGGAGATCCCAATTTTGTAATCGCGGATCAGGAATCGGCATCTTTATTGTTTGTTTAAAATGGATAAGTGTGACTTGCCGGAGTTCCCAGGTTGGTAAGCGTGGAACATGAATCGGCATCATTCTTGGTATTTGATTGTGTTTTTCGTACAAGTGGTAAATCAGGGACATTAATTTGTACTTGATTTTCTACAAGTGATTGAAGACAAAATGATGAACCACATCCCCGTCTCTACAATTGGTAAAATCAACTAAACTTATTTTCCGGAAAAACCATTTTGATTAAAACAAACTTAAGTGTTTTGAAATCTAAATGGGAAAATAGTTTGTTGATAGGGGGAGTTCTGATTGTTTATGCCAAGTGGATGGCGAATTGAGGTAATTTGATATCGGTTGTCAAGTTTCTTGTACAGTTTGTTTTTCAAATTTCTTAATATGTTTGCATTTTAGGGGGAGTAGAAATTTCAGAAAATCCAAAAACATTAGAAAATTTGAAAAATACAAAAACTTGATAAAATGAAAATGAGTTTTGTTGTGAAAAAGAGGAAATGATAGTACATCAGTGGGCGATCACAACATGCTAAAGAATTGGAAAGTTAAAAATGTGATAAACGGTCTCACTGATGATGTGCCAGTAGGTTTTTGCACATTTAGTAGATTGTGACGAGATATAAACCTAAAAATTCAAACTTGCTTATTTCGTGGGGAACAATTTCTTGGATATATAGGTAACCCCTGAAATCTTGTTTGAAAGGTCCCTCTTTCTGAGATACTAGGTCTTTATGCTCAGTGATATCTGGGGTATTATCCCGGGACTTTTGATTTTGCGAAAGCAATGGCCTAGTCCCCGGAGAATACTTTACGCTTGCTTGAAATATAGCGCCGCCCTCAGCATAAAATGATAAGACAATAAAATTGCTAATCAATGTTGTTGTAAAAAATATCCTCTAAAGGGGACCCACCAAAATTCGAACTGTCATCTCTCTGCTGAACGGAAGTTCTGACCTGAGCTCTCACGGTTTCGTACTATAATTTATTCCCTTACAGATATCATCTGTGGTATACTCACCTGTAAGACTGAATATTGGGATCTGGATACGGGAGTATATTCAAGTAGTGGGAAACGCGATTGAGTTTAAGTGCCTAAGACATTAATATCGTATCTCGAAGCAGTTGAACTTTGTGTGAAAATTTAAGAGGACAAGTATACTGACAATCTAGGTGAATTGTTTAGAACTTAAAATCAAATTAAGCTTAACGGTGTTGGTGATTTGTCTTGTAAACTGATATGATCCTCTTACACAAACTCACAAAAAGATTGTCTGTAAGTATTTCTTTACTGCATTCTTTTCAAAATCTCAAAAAGATTTTAGTGTGTTTTAGCATAAATTTTGAATAATTCAAAAAGATTTTCGACAACTGGTGTTGAAGAGCTGATTTTCAAAATTTCAAGTGCTAAACATAACGAACAGGTTTGGGAAGATTGTGATTTTAAAATATTAACAATCTATCTTACAAGTGGTCATCAGAAGTTTTGAAAATGATACTCCTGCAAGTGGTTCATCAGAGACTAAATGTTAGATCAATTTATGATTTCTACAATTGGTGTCTGAGTGAGTTACAAGTTTATATTAGAAAACTTATGTTTGAGGTAGAGATTGTGCAGATAACCTGAGCTGGAGGAGAGCCAGGTCACGATCTTGGAATGGATTCTAAATCTGTGAAAGCCAGACTGTGATCTCAGCCGATTGAGAGGGGGAGTCTGAGTTGCAAAGGGTCAGAGAAGACGTCAACATCCGAAGAAAAATTGAAAGAGAAGAGAAGATAGAGATTGAGGATGCTTACAGCGTCAGATTCTTCAATGAGAAGCCCAGAGACTGATAAAGACTGAAGATGCGAAGACTCGACACTGAAGACTCCGTCAACATTCGAGGGGGAGTTTGTTGGTGCATCCGTCTGTCGTCTACGTCTTGTATCGAGTCTTTTACTGAACTAGTTAGATCAGGGCACGGAAAACGAGAAAGTGGTTTTTAGAGGTGATTCCGCTCGAAATGACACCTTGTCATTTCAAGCGAAATCACATAAATATCCTGATTCCACTCGAGTCATTATGTTCTGATTCCGCTCCAATGTGTAATGTTGATTCCGCTTGAAATGCACATGCATGTTCAAGCGGAACCCCAAGCCTATATAAAGGCACTCCTGAGCGAAATCATGTATCAGTTGTTATCCGGTTTTGCCACGAAGTGCTGCCGAAGTGTCGAATTACTGTAATCGTCATTATTATCAATCAAACGACAGTTTAAAGTGTATTGCTTGCTGAATTGAACTCAGTTTTTTAGTTTCCGCCTCTGAAACTGAGATAAACTCTTCTAATCGACTCGTTCGGGTCTGAAAACGATCTTACACATATGTTTCAGGTGTTATTGAATGATGTTGATTGCTAGGATGCATGCTCACATAGGACTGGACGAGGCCTTAGTGACTTAATAACAATGATAGACTATGTTTAAATTGTTTATTTAGATTTCCAGACGATGTAATTATTCAATGTTTAATAAAACGAAACTTTAATTTCCGTATGTTTTGAAACAATGATTCTGTTACAACACTCCCGACGATTCCGCCGCGATTGGTTGTTTTACGCGGTCGGGGTGTGACAACGGGCGACACCTTTGGGCGTCGCGGGGCGAGACGGGGTCCTAGAACAACTATAAATTGAAATACATTATAAATGAAATATGGGTTTTAGCCCATTTGTTTAATATAACAGTTTGGTGTTTTGCAAACCCTGAAATTATTTCCTAACAACAATCTTGATGTTTTAATTCCGCTGCAAATTTAATAAACATCAATACCACCGGCTCAGGTTCGTGGTGCCCGATCCCGGGGTGGGGTCGGGGGCTGCGACACACGAGAACTAGGCCTTGAAAAGAGTTAATTACACAGATGGACCCTATGGTATATAGCTAGTTTCACCTTTGGGTACTAACTTTTTTTAACAGATTTAGGTTTTATGGTTTCAATTTTATAACACCTTTAGGTACTAACACCAAATTAGTTAAGTTTATCAGTATAATCACTAAAATACCCTTCTATTTTTTTTTAACTTTATCAATGTAACTCCTTTAGGTACTAACACCTAATTTTATTTAAGTTTAAATCAATTTTACAAAATCTATTTATTTGAGTAAATTACAAAAATCGTCCTTTATGTATGTCACTTATTGCAAACTGTGTCCTTTGTCTTCAATAATTATAGAAAACGTACTCGATGTTTGCAAACCATTGCAAGTTATGTCCTTTAGCCCTACCAAAGTTAATTTTTGTGGTTAAATCTGACCAAATGGACCCCACATGAGGGTATTTTTGTGGGTAAATCTGACCAAATGGACCTCACATGAGAGTAAAATGACCAAAATACCCTCATGTGGGGTCCATTTGGTCAGATTAAACCACAAAAAAATAACTGAATTAGGGGTAAAGGACATAACTTGCAAAAGTTTGCAAACATCGAGTACGTTTTCTGTAATTATTAAAGACAAAGGACACAGTTTGCAATAAGTGACATACATAAAGGACGATTTTTGTAATTTACTCTTTTTTTATTTTCATCTTTTTATAATATCTCTTAATTAACATAAAATATATTTATTTTTTTCATCTTTATATTAAATTTCTTATTTAACATAAAATCTACTAGTCACACCAATATTTTTTTAAATAGATTTTTTAAATAAAATCTACTAGCTATATAATTTTATGTAAATTATGGTATATTATTTTTCGATAATGAACAATACGACAGATTCCATTTAAAGGCCTTTTGTGGATCAGAATAAAATTGCCATTTGCATGCATTTAACATTTTAACCAAAACAAGTTTCCTGTTGTAAAAAACAACGGCCTACTAGCGACTAGTATATGAACATAATCAAAGGAACACATGGAGAAAGATAGAATAAAGAATTATTAGTCATTGAGATGTACATCATTTACAAATGCCAATATATATATGCACTATGACATTAATACAAACATAAATGTGATATGGGAGTTGGTAATGTGGATAGTCACTAATAAATAATATATTCATAACACTCCCCCTTGACTATCCACATATGATAAAAAACAAGGGGTACATTATTCTTTTAATATGCTTGGATATGCTGCCTCGTTAAAAACCTTGCCAGGAAAACCCAGTGGGACAAAACCTCAGCTAAGGGAAAAAGAGTGCAGCGCGTATTGTCGCCCTCTGATACTTTTGGATCAGGTATGTTGCCTCATTAAAAACCTTACTAAGAAAACCCATTGGGATAAAACTTAGTTAAGGGAAAAAGAGTGCAACTTGAATAAATATCCCCCTCATTATAATATGTATCCTTTAAGTAAAGTGTGTCCATCATCCTCGAAAGTTGATCAAAACTTTTGTGGAATGATTTGTCGTTTGATGCCTTGAAGTGCAATCCTTTATATTGAGTAATGTTGTAAAATCTTCTTGTGAGACTTCTAGTGCTTCCTCTTGCGAACAAATACCATAAGATCCAAGACTATTTGTGTTACATTCTTTATATCTACAAGACTAACAAAACTAGCTTTCATGGGTTAGTAAAATTTAGACACATATCATTCTTACCTTTAGGGTATCGACATATCTGCTTTACCATTCAAATGTCTCCTCATTGGACATGTGCTATATCATGTTGATAAATTCAAATAAAAAATATATATATTATCATGCATAGCCAGAAAGTTAAGTTAATGCACAATTGCACTTTAGCCATGGTCTTTTTTAAAATGAGAACCTCTACTTTGGTAGGAGATGATAATAATCATTTCTTATAAAAAGTGTCTGAACAACCTTTAACATACTACTAAAATGTCCCACCAACATCTTCTAGATGTAGTTTGATAGATGAATAAAAGTATGATTACAAATATATTCGAACTGCAAGTCGAGTAATAATTAGACTGTGCCCGGGTCATTAAAAAAATTCCCATTCTAAAAGCTCGCCAGTTTCTCTTGATGATGCTCAGGCATCATCACTGTAAATTGCGATTATAGTGAACTTTTAAGAAAGAACATTTGATAAACATGGATAATATTATCAAACTTATATTGCTCTTTATCAGAATATATCATGAGTTGTACAACACTCAACTTGACTATTTTAGTTCATACTATCTTTAACTTTATAAAGATACATTCTTGAGGACTTGAAATCAATGTTTCAGGCATTGGCAATCATATACATACTTCTTTCAACTTTGAAAAACAATGTATGTGCATTCACTCTTTAGGAGTTCTATTATATATTCCTCCTCATTGATTTCTATATCATATGCAAGGATGTCTTGAATATTTAGTCCATATTGTACCATGCTTATACATTCTACATTAAGATGCCATAATAACCAGGCATAAGATTCCTATGTATAGTTATTGGTGCACAAGAATTACATCATTAAGATGTTTCAACTAACCTTATAAGCACTTAAATGCTTTACGGTACTCATAAGGAGTTCCAATTATATTCAACGTATTCAAATATGAAATTGTATACAACGATCATATCGTTCTCGAGAACTCATTTTACATGATTTTTGATAATTCAAATCCTTGAGGGACTTTCATGTAAACTTTTAGTATCAAGTGATACATAACATTCATAAGACGCATATCAATTCTCTCCTTATATTACCAGACTAATAAAATATTGGAAAGTCATTACATCCACCACTTGAGAATGTGTCTCATTATAATCAATCATGGGTATTTGCGAAAATCCTTGTCCACCATATTTGCCTTATCTCGTTTAATTTGATTTTCACATGATTCGCATAAAAGACACTTTTGTATCCAACATATTTTACAACTTTAGTTGTATGGACTATTAGTCCAGAAACTTTCCATTTCATTAGAGAACTAAACTCTGCCTTATTTGCGTCTTTCTATTTTGGCCAATCATTTCTTAATATTCATTCATAGGCAGATCTTAAATCTTGATCCTTATCATTTAATCATTTTAAGCGCTACATTATATACAAAAGTATAACGACGTCGATTTTTATTTCGATTCCATACATATTTTAGACATGATACAACTTATCAAGATCTCTATATTTTCAGGTACCTGAGGTTCTTCTTGAACCATCATGTCTATTGTCTCTTCAGGAGATATTACTATAACCTCGACTTGACCATCTTAATTAGTTGCTCCAATTTTTGAGGAATTTTATTATTGGAATCAACTAGTCTACCATGCTTTAGGCGTGCAATAGACTCATTACAAAAACATGTGGTTGTCATCTTGGGACACAAATATGACTGGAGCATAAGCAGTTGATTATGTGACTTATTTAGTCACTCTATTCAGGTCAGTGAACTTATCTGGTAATTTGTTTTTTAATATTGGTAAATGAATTATCCTTTGAACTTCTAATTCATAGTTTATAGTCTGAGGATCAAGATGACATGATAATTTATTTCACTTTTCACTTTCCAACTGCTTGTTATCTCCCCCTAATGTTGGGAACATTCATTTCACTAAAGTGAAAACCAATGAGCGTTAAACAAATATCTCACTAATGGCTTTAAGTATTCAATCATAGACGATTATTTATACCCAACATATTCTAAAACTTTTTAGAAGTCTCATCTTTGTGCGATGTGGTGGATGAGTTTCAATATATGTCGCACAACCAAAATCTTTGATGAGACATCTTTGGTTCCTGACCAAAAACCAACTGTATTGGGAGAACTCTAACTTATTAGCTTGATGTGAATTGATGGTACTATATATAAAATTACATGTACCTAAATGAACTTTTGCTCTTCTCATGGTTATTGGCTTTGTAACCAATAGTAGACGTTTAGTGATCATCTCAACAATAACACTTATTTCAATGATCGTTAATAACTTGGGAATCAAATTCACTATTATCAAATAAATATACTAATCTGGATTAATATGCTTGCTATCACATTAGCTAAGCCACAATCACACAAGCTTCAGGTTGTGGATTTGATATCCATTTAGACGATGCATCGATTTAAAAAAAATGGTATCATATTGGGATATGCATATCCTTTAATCGCTTCCAGAATATTTAGGTATACACACCCTAGTTTATTTTGAAAATATATAATTTCCATTGAGAGCAAACATTACATGCTAATTATTGTCTTGAAGAATCTTCTAGTTCTTCATTATGTTTCACATCATCATTGAATCGGAGTGGTCTAACCGGTCATGCCAACTAATTAAATAATTATGATCCATAAACTTCTGGTTTATGATCGTATGTGTATTATTTTCTCGTATGTAATGCAAAACGTATGATACGAGAGAATATATTATAACTTCAAAGTTAAAACCATTACGTTATGCAATCACTCCTTAGTTTGCCACTTTTGATGGTCCATCTCATTATTAAAATGACCATCATTACAATTCTTATAGTCAATCTCATCATTACAAATGACTCAATTAGGTCCATCATTACATTTACAATGATTAATATATAATCACATTCACTTTTGGGAATGAAGTAGAACCAAAATAAGCTTCATAGCTTTTCATTATTTAATCGATCACATGAGTATAAAATTATTTCATTTTTTCATAACTCTTATAATGACATTACTACTTTAGTAGCATATGTCTCAAGTGTGACAAATGAAAAGAATTTTATCGATTTTTCCTTGTAAATAATGTTCTCTTTGCTTACCATCAATTGAGAAGTAGTTGGGTTGTATAAGATTTATCAATCTTATATCTTACGACCTTTATAACGATCATTGTATAGTCATCACATTATTAACATGGTTGATCTCATTACATGAGCATCATAATAATTTCCTCAATTACCATGATTACGAACTTTACACCGATATTATTATATCATCACATTCAGTTCAAGGAATGGATTATAACCAAACAACTATCATGGTGACATCATTACAATTTTCTTAGTTGTTATATACATGATCGCGACCTTATATTGGTCATTATATCATCACATTCACTTCATGAATGGATTAGAATCACACAACCTTCATGGTGGTCGTTTCAAACCTTACATATTCTTTAACAATCTTGCTTCTTCAAGAGCATATTTGATGTTTGACAATGGAACTTGTTTTATTCCACATGTATATTTTTCTCATCATATGATATAAATCGAGATGTAGTTATATAATTATAATATATGATCTATGACTTTACATCAAAAGTCCTTCCAATAGATTGATTGGTTGCTATCTTTTATTTAAAAATCAATAACGATTTTCAGCAATATCAAAATTCCAATAAATTCAATATAATGAATTGTGAATGCAGCAACGAAACTGAATGTTAAACTGTTTGATTTTTTTTCTCAATAATCCATGGTGCAAACCAGATTATACGATGATATTGGAATTAGACCAACTACCGTTTATCTAAGAGTAATTTCAGCAATATGCGTTGAATTTTGCTTTTAAAACCAATTGAAATTATAAAATCTTTTGTCTTAACTCAAAGTTTGATTCTTTACATCCTATAATTATAAAATCTTTTGTCTTGCAAAACTTTCTGTCCTTTTTCATATCTATTTCTCAAAGTTTAAAAATAATAGTTTTGATTATGTTATTAAACACAACCCAATATCAACTAAATCCCAATTCTTTGGGAGTAACCATCTCTAGACTTTTGACCATCGGTTTTCGTAAAAAAATTGAAACAAATCTCTAACGACACAACCCAACTACTATATGAATTACAGTGTTGTTTATGCTTGATAGAATAATAAAAAAAATGAGACAATGAATTAATTAGATAATACCAACTGACCTTATGATAATGCAATCTGACTTCAAAAGTGATTCGTGCTGATAACGTGTTGTAAAAACAACGGCCTACTAGCGACTAGTATATGAACATAATCAAAGGAACACATAGAGAAAGATAGAATAAAGAACTATTAGTCATTGAGATGTACATCATTTACAAATGCCAATATATATAGGCACTATGACATTAATACAAACATAAATGTGATATGGGAGTTGGTAATGTGGATAGTCACTAATAAATAATATATTCATAACATTTCCCACATTATTGAAAACATATTGTTATCTATAAACCATAGACTTTGTTTTGAAAACTTGAAAACGGTTTAGCACATATGAATCACCCCAAAACATTTAGAAAACATAAAATAGGGGAGCTATGTAGTCACTTGGATTGCGTATATGTCTTGTGTAAACAAAGCTCAAGTGTTCAAGTGGTTCCTAATGTGTCGGATAACTATGTGTTAGTGTATCGAGACTTTAAACAGGATATTGGATAGAATGAGGTTTATAAACTAAACGAGTGATGGATCTCATGTAATATGGTTTAATAAGCCTTACCTTATGATTAGAAAGAGTTTCTAAGTGCTTTGACCCGTTACGAATTATTAAAGTGGTTTACGCCACTTTAACGAGTTGTAAGCGTAACTATGAGTTCGGATGGTTAAATAAGTCCTATGACAAGTCTAACATGTCAAAACAAGTTTACTTATATTGTATCAGTTTAGATGGCAAAACAATGATCTTATATGCTTAAAACCATTTTATGCGCCAAAAGGGCATTTTCGGCAAATTTAAAAGTACATAAAATCGACTGGTCGTATGACTAAACAAATGACATGACCATAAGGTATAACCTCAGAGGGTTATTCCCTATATTACTATGGTCATAAAAATGCACTTGGTCGTATCCTAAGATTGACCAAACGGGTCAGATTCGATAGTCAAAGCGATAGTCAAACCGCTTGACTTTCGACGAAGGAAAAAGCACTAAACTAGAAATGACGAGTTTTTTTTTTTTTGGGAAACGAGGGAAATCCCCCGGGCAAACCTTTTATTAATAATGTTCAAAAAGAGAATACAAACAAGAGAATTTGGCCATGGCAACTAGCCAAAAAACCAAACCTCAAAAAAAGAACATAACAGAACCAACATACACCAAAACCAAACTAGAAAAAAATAAAAGCTAAACTCCTCGAGCGATGTCTCTTGCCGATTCATCCGTCTCGGACTCAACCTCTATCTCATCTTCATCATGCGTTTCAATTAAGGCTTCATTCACCGGATCAAACTTCGTTAACATCACATAGTATGCTCTTAGTTTTTCGGACCAAGAAGCAAAGACATCATCCGGCGGTTGCATATTTGTCTCGTAAAATTTACGAACCATTAACATTTCTTTTTCCCACAATCCATGCTCGGTATCAAAGCAATCTTCTTCGTTTTGAAGTGTGTCAAACGAATTCTTTGTTTCAATTATTGGGCTAACCCGAGTTCCAAAATCTTTTGAAACGTCAAAGAACCCACTTCCCTTCCTATGGCCTTCATTTTGCAATTGTTGAATACAACTTATATTTCCATTTATATCTGGGCCAGAAGAACAACGATTTGGGCCTGCATTCACTGGGCTTTGAGAATGTCGTGGTTGATAATGTTCATTCGAAACAGCTGGGCCTAGGCCAACAGCCTTCCTGTGTCCACCCAATATTCCATCACCCTTTAGTGTAGGGAAGTTATCATCCAGCAAACCTGGGCCTGTTCCAATTGAGCCCACAACATTGCCAGTCCCCAAACGATCAGCATTATTCAACACATTTTCCTTAGTTGGAACTATACTTTCAACAGACTTAATAGCTGGGCCATTATTGTTACCCAAGACATTAGATGAACCCGCTCCATCCGATTTCGGCCCATACACAAGCCTATCAACATCCTTCTTGGCAAGAGGAGCCCACTTAACTTTGGGCTTTTTACAGGTAATCAAAGTAAATCCATCCTCATGAACCACTGGTTTTTTCAAAATAGATTTTGATGCCGGTTGATCAATAATGTTTTTTCCTTTCGTTTTTTCAACCGGCTTTTGAATAGCCTCATGACTCGAATCAATATGACCAAAAACTTGACATTTTCTACATATGGGAGGTTTCCATTTGTAGGTCAAATCAAGAAATTCAATTTTACATGGTGATTCATTAAGCGACGGAAACCGAACCTTGACACGAGTAGGAAGGCCAAAAGATGCATTAGCTTCAACAAGCACACGAGCATAGCTTAGCGGTCCCTTCTTTGATTCACAACGTAAATGCGTAGCTTTGTCTAACATAAGTGGTTTACCAACACAACTTACAATTTGCCCAATGTTACCTCCATTCCATAAGCAAAGCGGAAGGTCCTTTATTGTCACCCAAATTGGCACTTTATCCAAGTCCGGCTTCAATAGAATGGTGTCCGGTTGCCATAGTTGTAACACTAAAGGCACATTTCTAACTAACCAAGGATTTCTTTCCAATACTTGTAGCATCCCCTCATCATGTTCAAATGTAAAAAAGTAAAAACCTCCACTTTTTTTATTAATAGATTTCAACCCAAACTTATGCCACATCTTTATTAGGTTCTCCTTAACCACTTGAAAAGCAAGATTTTCCCCCACAAAATAACCATATAGTTGAAGACGGTGAGCCTTAACACTCTTGGTCATAAAATGCCCATTCAAATTGACTATAACCTCTCCATTTTCCATAACCGGAGTATCATAAAATAGCCTTGTTTCACTCTCCTCAATTTCAATTCCTTTCGTCAACTGAGCAAACAATTCCCGGTTCCAATACTTTGTTCCAAAAACTGGGTCAATGTCAACACCATTCGGACCAAATTTCAAATTAGGATCACACACAAACTGGAAAGTGGGCTTTCTCAATTTGTTAGGCTCATATGATCCAAATTGTAATGAACATGTAGTACCATTTTGCGGACCTATCTGGACATGGTCATGCCCAATATTCTCCCAAGCCCCATTAGATTTGCTATCAGGGCCCACATTAGATGTTGGCCCAGATACACATCCACTGTTATTAGGCCCAGATGAATTAATTGGATCCACAATTTTTGAAGTAGCCTGTTCACTTTGTTGAACTTGCCTAAACACGTTCACAGTATCAATTACATTATTCAAATTGGAAATAACAGTACCATTTAAGCCCACCAAAGGTGAAAGCATATTCTGATTTGGACTCTCCTCAGAATTCTGCTGGCCCACGGACTGAAAGTCATCCTTCTCTTCATTAAGCCCAATGTCTGAAACAAGCCCACTCTTAGATGGACTAGAGACAGGCCCAGCCGAAAACCTAGCAGACGTGACATACTCAGCCGCCAAAGAACATTCTCTGCCATCTAATGATTGGCTGACATCATCATTACTTTTTCCTATAATCTTCTCCAATGATAGTTCCGACGACAAATTAACCGTAATTTCACCTTCCGGTAATATTTCCGATTCTTTTTTAGCAAATTCCGACTCCGTTTTTTCCAACCTCTGTTCCGCCACCGGTATTCTACATCTTGCCGGAGGCCAACCAATATCATTTACATCCAGAATCTTCGTAACAGATGGAGAATAGCTTACCGTTTCTTTCATTATCTGTTCTGACCCCGGCTTATACATCCGACCAACCCCAGAGACATCTGAAATCTTCATAACAGACGGAGATGAATTCACTAACTCATCCCCAGATCTTTGATACAAAGACCCAGTCGACTCATACCCGGAACTCTCCACTTTTTCCGATGAACTCAAACTTGAGACTGTAGGGATTGTAGAGACGGATTTATTTGTTTCACAAACCACCGGATCTCGAACATTTTCATCATTCTTCTTGTCCAGATCACTTGTTCGTCCAGTACCTTCAGCATCTCCACTAATCAACTTGTCCCACCACGAGGATACTTGTTCTTTTATAACAATACCATCCTCCTTTGTCATAGATCTAGTGTTATACACCTTTGGAGGTGGTGTTTTCTTTTTCTTACCCATTTTCACGAAAAACACGAAATCACTTTCCCTAAAACACGAACATAATAGATTAATAGGAGAAGATGGATGAAAAGAAAGGTGGAAGGCGGTGGTTGACGGCGGTTATAGGGTGGAAGACGGCTAGGGTTTGAGAGAAAAAGATGAGAGCATTTTCTCTCTCACCATAAGTGTGTGTTTAGGAAAATAGACAAATGAAACATGTTAGAAATGACGAGTTAGACATGTTGGAACATGTCTAATAATGTTATAAAACTGATTTGGTGTCAAAACTTTAAGTTTTAATACCCAAAAACGTTTTCGTCGTAAAATACACATTTTTTTGAATTTTTTACTTGTAATTCGTAAAAGTTTGACTCGTCATTTCGCCTACTAAACGTGGTAATCAGATGGTAAAATTGCAAGGGACTAATACCTTCTTGATTACGATCACGTTGCACAGTTCAATTTGAACTTTGACTTGACCAAAATGGCCAGAACCGAAATTCAAACAAAAGTCAATTGCTTAGACTTTTGGCTCATAAATAGCCAAAATAATAAAATAGACTAGGAGAGAACACTTACTTGTTTTCAAGGAATGATTGAACTTCAGTAGGAGGTTTCCAATTGCTGAAACAAGCTCCAAGAGAAGAGAGGAGGAATTTGGAAATGAGCAAGGTGAAATGAACAACTTGATCACCTTTTTATAGTGATCAAGAAGTCACCAACTCATGACAAGTGCCCATCCAGGTGTTAAGGCAATGCTTAGTGTCCTTCCAGGTGTCCAAAGGAGAAGAGAAGTGTCAAAATTCGCGATTTGGGGGACAATGAATGCAACTGTGAATGACAGCTGCAAAACTGTTGTTTGGGTCATCCTTACGGACCGTAAGGATGGGGTCTTACGGTTCGTAAGACCCTCTGAACCCCAAATCTTTTTTATATTTTAACAGTTTTGGCCTCTGGACTTGTATTACCACTTGTTTACCATTTTTAACCCCTTTAACCTAATATTTAGGTTATATAAAGGTGTTAAGGCATGTGTAACTCAGATTTTGTTTCGGAAATGTCGTGAATATCGTTTCGCTCGATCATTCGATTACGCATTTCATAAATAAAATATAACATGTCATTAAACACGAAAATGATCGAAATTGTACAATGTTTGAAGATTAGAAAATGTCACAGCTACGAATCTATCAAACAGGGAAAAATAGACGCGTTGCGACGTGCCTGCCAAACGGGAAAACAGACGAAAAAACGTTGAACCCCACACGTACGTTGTAGCGTGTTAACTCGCAAAATTTAAAAAGAAACGAAAAACTTGCGCAATATGAAAAGTATGGTGATCAAAGCTGAAAATTAAAAAAAATGTTAGGGTTAAATTGCAAAAAATAAAAAGCTTTGGGTCAAAAGTAAAAAAATCAAATGTGTTAAAATACAAAAGATGTAAAACATTTGGTTTGAAGTGAAAAATCATTTTTTTTAACCTCCCTATGCATGAATTACAACACTATAAAGCATTATATTGTTACTAATTACTAATTACCAATGTTTTATATATCAGGCTAACCTACTTTCCGAAATGGGTATAGTAATAATTTCTTGTGGACGACACAAATAGTTGAATTGGGGGCTGTTTGGCAAAATCCGAATGATTAAGTGCTGAACTAGTAAGAGGTCTTAAGTGCTGAACCAATAAGAAGTCTGAACCATTAAGAGCCTGTCTAATGATTCACCGTTCAGAGGCAAATGTCTGACCAATTCAGATTAGAGGTCTTAACCATTCAGACTCTGTATAAATCTTAACCATTCAGAGGCAAATGTCTGAACCATTCAGACATCTACTCGTGAAACAAATAGCCTGAACCATTAAGTGCTGAACCAGTAAGAGGTCTGAACCATTAAGAGCCTCATTAAGAGATAAACAAACAGTCCCTTGGACTTGTTTTTCCACTTTCCAAATGCTGAACAAATATCTAAAATAGTAAAGTTAATAATTTATTAAAATAAAATATTTCTACGAACATCTTCTAACATTTGTGTTTAAAAGAGAATTATATTTATATTTTAGAATATTTATTAACTTCATCAACAATACAATACGGGTGTTCAACGAAATGAATTTTTGTTTTCTCGAATTAATCCAACCATCTATGAAAACATTGCTTTATGATCAACTCACTCACCTTTGCATTTTATATTTCGTTGGTTCAATTTGAGATTAGGTATGGACAAAACACACACCAACTAAATCATCAACCATTTCGAAAGCCTTTTCTAGAAAAGTTATACTAATATTGTCGATTACCTATTTACCTAATTACTGTGAAAAGTGACGATTGTGCATAAATGCTTGGTACAAGAAGCTTAATAAATGGTACTGACGTGTGCGTATATATACATAATTTTTGCAATGAAATTACACACGAATCGGTTTTAAATTTATAAAAGTGATTATTACTTTAACATTAAAACACACACGAAAGAGGCAAGTGTACCCCGTCATATATGTAGTAAAGTATCGGTAAGAGTCAAGTATCGATCCAAGGAAATGGGCGGAGGAATAATACTAGACCTTTGTCATTAAATTAACGGAAGAAAGATAAGTTTTGTGATTTTCTAAAAACTAAAGTAAGCATAAACAAATACTTAATAAAACATAGTAAATACCAAATAAGAAAATAGATAAAAAGCCTTGCTTTATACACAACCACAACATGCAAGCTAAGTCGGTTTTGCCACTAGAAGCATTCGATCAATTCTCCATTTTTAAGACAATTAGTATCCCTTTCGAGAATCCTAACATGACAATCATTTGGAAAGCTAAAACGATAAACACACTTTAACCACCTAAAATTGTTCTTTAACGTGCAATTGATAAATGTCTATGAAAATATCTTAAAAATAAGTTAGTCATCCGTTAGGCGTTTTCTAACCTCACTTAAACAAGGAAAGTGACATCGATAAACACAATGCAACCACCGAGACAAACATAAACTAGATTAAATCACAACCGAGTTCACTTTACAAATCTTGCATATAAATTCACCAAGTTAGCAATTTTGGCCTAAACTACTAACTAAGCTAACAAATCATGGCAAGAATTCATAACAACACCATTTAACCCGTTAAGGTCCTTACGTGACGGTAAGCTTTCTTGATTAATAATAATTACATTTTATTAAATCACTAACCATTTCTAGTATCATGATGCACACATTTTAACCAAGCTGAACTAGTTAACCAAGTTTAAAGTTTACTAATACAAGATTAATTAAGCTTCATTTTTCAACTATCTCAACTAACCAAATATTAATCATCCAACATAATTACTTATAATCAAGAAATCAACAACAATAACAAGGTTGCAAACTAATCATCAAATATTAACATAGAAAATACTTCCAAGTGTCGTTACAAACAAAGTTAACATACTAATGGCTATAATTAAGCAAGGGATTGTTGTGTTTTTGCCCAAAGGCTACAATAATACATAAACATTAATCTAAATGCTTGAAACATTAACAAAATTATGGAAAGATTAGAAAACCAAACCATAAACAAGCACTAGATTAAGAATCCGGATAGTAATGGAGCTAAACGGCACAATGTGGCTTGAATCCGGGTCAAAAGCAAAGCCTCCGGAGCCTGTAAAATCGCCTGTGAAGCTCCCAAAATTCCAGAGTTACGAGCAAAATGTTTCTGCATGTTTTTTATATTTTTCTGATCTCGCACGGTCGTGCACTTTATTGGCACGACCGTTCACTTTATGCATTATTGGAGTTACTGTGCACCATACCGCATGACATCATCTTATCTTGACCGTCTTCGATCTCGCACGGTCGTTCACTTGGTGGCACGGATGTGCGTATCCGGGTTAGGTTTGCACGACCAACTGCACTGGTGGTGCAGTTCCGGGTTTGGCTTGAACATCGGGTTTGCACGGGAGTGCCAATAGTTGCACGATCGTTCCTTTCCGAGAAAGCTTGCACTCCGGATTGCACCCTCGTTCACTGCTGGGCTGGGCTGTTTTGTCGGATATGCACGGTCGTTCCACTAACCGCACGACCGTGCCAAACGCCCAGGTCAGAATTCTTAACAGAATGTTCGCAGCTTTGTCGTTTCGTCCGGAAAGTCCTCGTTTTCACTATCATCTTGTCTGGCATGCTGTTTTAGGCCTGTAAACAAAAGTATACTTGATTAAGTACTCGATTCACGGTTTTGCGGCCGAAAACGCATAAAATGGGGATAAAATAGGGAACTAAAATATGTATAAATTGGTGAATATCAAATCTCCCCACACTTGAACCTTGCTTGTCCTCAAGCAAGCTAAACTAACATGCAATAAAAACTAGAATCTAACAAGAACGAGTATTTACAAACTATTTATTGAAACAACAACAAACGGTTAGCCGGTTTTTCGAACGACAAAATCAAATGAATCAAACCAAACAAGCATATGCAAATATATGTAGATAACCAAAAAGCCGTGACTTCACTTTCAATTGACTTAACATGCTAATCTTCACACAACTCACAATGTTCACACACACTCGGTTTTATTTATGAAACATACATAAAATGTGTATGTGCAAACACTCAATGCCTCGTCAATGAAACGTGTAATATCATAAGCTTGTCATAAGATCTCGTCTCCACCAACTAACATGCGAAAAAGTGCAAATTAAGAGGACTTTACGGGGTGTAACGTTAGGCTTGGGCGAAGGGTATGGAAATGGATATTTAAAGTGGCGAAACGGTTAAAACTCGGTGATAGCGTTTAACTAGCGTAAAACAATACAACTATACATACATACACCTTAAAAAGGCGGCTTTTGCGATATCGAGCTTATCAACAAAACTTCATCAATTTAGCATTCAAAATTGCTCGATTTTTGTCGAATTCACCCTATTTTAGGGTGTTTTATTCTCTGTTTTTTTTTTGCAAACTGATGGATTTATACAATGAATAATAAACTATAACAAGCTCTAGTTAAACGATTATTTTGACCGAGTTTCAACACTAAAAGGTTTAAAACATAAAAAGGCTAAATTTGGCTAAGTGGACGATTATGTTGGGTAAACGAAGGTAAACAGGAAGGCTCGACACGGTTACTATTCTGCGTCCTTCGAAATCTATCTATATATATATATATATATATATATATATATAATAGTTTGTCTACGTTCACATTTAAAATGTTAGATTTTATGATTGTCACTATAACAATTTTGTTTTTATTTCTTAAATTTTCTTTTTTAATTCAAACTAGTTTTTTTTGTCGTCACGCGTTATGGCGAAACCGAGCAAATGATAATGTAAAACAAACGTGATTGAAAATATAGCATGTTGTTTAGAAAGTCAAACCTTTAGAATGGTTTAGTTTATGATCGTACTGATTTATGATACCAAATAAATACTTTATTATAAGTACAATTTCGTTTTTAATAAAACTTATAACAAAATGCCTGGAAAAAATCAATCATAACTATGTACTTAAGTTTTTAGAAAATGTTATAAACGTAAATTATTAAAGAAGTATCAAATTAATCGATAATCTATGTTCTAAAAAAAGAAAAGAGAATTATTAAAAAAACGGTATAAGAAATATATGGTTTTAAAAAAGGAAAAAAAATTAAAAATAAAAAAATAATAAAAAGCTATATTTTATTATAAAATTAAAATTACTATTCATCATCTTTCACTAACAATATATATATATATATATATATGTGGTTCTCATTCTAGCGGCTCCCTATATATATATATATATATATATATATATATATATATATATATATATATATATATATATATAATTTTCATTTTTTGGATATTACAATATGGGTATCATAATGGTTCGATCGAACATCATCGGCACTGATATACTTTATTTTTATTTTTATGTCGATCGATGTACAACAATCGTCGACATCCTTTCAGTTATATCATAACTGTTTCTTTTTGGATTTTATTTTTTCATGTGTTGTAAAGAGTGCCGCTACCATAGTGATATCATAACAAAGGAACAAATACCGATGACGCTACGTAGCGCAGGAAACTTACACTATATTTTGGTTGAAAGTACTTTGAAGTTCGGTAAAAGAAAAGTGAGATTTGGTTAGAGGACGAGGACATCTATAATCTATTGCAATTTAGGTAATTAGTATATCAATTTAATAGTAGTTTAATTCTATGTAATCACTAGGGAGGGCGAGTTTGGGACGTATTTAGGTAATCCCAATATTGAACCGGATTAGATAATTTGTTTCAGATTTGTTGGGTTTCTATCGGGAAATTACCCATTGGCTGTCAGGTATACAGAGTGTCGGGTAAACCCGTTGATTTGAAAATTACTCTCGGGTGTCTATCGGCTAACTACTAATCAATTATATTTATCATTATCACTACAAAAATATATCAAATAATGACAATGTATATAAATAAAATACAAAATGTATATATAAAATAGTCAAATACATAGATGACAAAAATATAGTGTATCCCAATAATTGATATATAAAAATACACACACAATTAATTTTAGTTTTCTTGTGTTTTTGTTTTTTCCCCTTTTCGTATTTAACCTTAATCTAACTAAATACTTTTTGTAAATTTTCCTAACTAAAGTTCAATAAAAAAACAAATGAACGGAACACCATGTTTTGATAGCCTTTTCGACATATTACAACCGAACATTGGTACACTGATATTTGTTTTTATAATTTGTGATGGATGTATAAGACGTGTCGAACTTTTTAGTGGGATTGTGACGACTTTATCTTTTGGATTTCTCCTACAACTGCTAAACAGAGTACCGGTATTATAATCATAACAATACCGTAACAAATCGAAGTGATACTAAAAGAATTTATGTAGCAACGTGCGTGTGAATGTTACTGGTTTAAAAAAAAAATGCTAAGTGGATAGCAAATAATGGATGGTACACCAGTGACTCACAAAATTATAACATGTTTGAAATAGGAGTAGATATTTACACCATCACCTGCACATTAGTACAGTACGTCCATGTTTTTAGTCGTCTATTAATTTTGATCATACAGACATATAGTACAGTACGTCCATGTTTTTATCGTCTTGTGAATATTTTAAGAAGTATTGCAAGTAGTGGTCAGAAAATAATTGAAGGTAAAAGGGGTATAGCAGAAAGGACAAGATGGCACCCGTGACTTTCCAAAAGAGAAAACAAGTCGATCTGTATTTCACATTTCAACATGATTAATCATTTCAGTAGTATTATAATTATAAATTAATTATCATTTTTATATTCATGAATCAATATTTTTTTTGAACAGGCATATCATAAAACAAAGAGGGCAAAGGCCCTCCAGCGAAACTCGATAACAAGAAATAAATTAAGAAAAGCATATAAATTAAAACATGCTACAAAACAACAAAACCAGCACAAAGGCATTAACCACAGCAAAGAGGGTCTAAGACCCATTCAAACCAACTCCAATCTTAATGCTTAGACCTATTATAAATACATCCTAACAGGGTAGAATTAATTTCCTCCGAAACTTTGGTTGGAGGACCCTAACCCTTCGAACCTCTAAAGACTTTGTTATTCCTCTCGTTCGTTCTATAAGCACCAAAGAGTCGCATAAATAATACCCGACAAGACCTTTTTAGTCAAAGATTCCATGTCTTCGAAGCTGATCAGCATGGGAGAGACCGGTTAAGTCCCAACCGGACCATATAGAGATCTCTCTTCAGACAACATTCATCAAAGGACAATCTAGGAACGCATGAACAACTGCTTCAAAGATTCACGTGTACTCAATATAGCAGGCCCGTCTCCGAAAATATTTAAAAAAATTGGCCCTCGACAAGATAAAGAAACCAGGCCCTCGCCAAATTCAAACTGAAACATAAAAAATTATCATAAAAAATAACTAAGTCGAAACAGTAACAAAACCACGTATAAAGGAAATAAAAAACTAAAAAAACTTTAATGACTTGTTCGTCTATGCTTATATGACTCGTACATTATACACGTAATTCCATTTCAAACAAGACTTATATCGAAAATAAAAATAGAGCCAAATGATCGGTGCATTGTAGGTATACACTTGTTTATATTAATTATAATAAAAATGTATCAATATTATTAGAAAGATACCGCTTTGATCGGATTTTAAATTTTGTAGGTTGAATAATAAAACGAGTCAAAATCATGTCATTTATAGGATTATTATTATGTATATTATTTAGTAAATATAAATCATTATGGTTTTTACGTGACACAAATTGCTATTACTAATATATGAAAGGTATCTAAAACAGTTTAATACAAGATAAAAAAAGATGTGTCTAACATGTCCAAGTATGCACAAACAACATATCACCTCTTCACGGATTTCCTATCTCTAATAGCAGAGGTTATCGGATAAACAAGTTGGCGCCACCAGCCGACAAATGCACCTATGCTTCGGCTCTTGATTGCTTAGTAGGTCTGTGATCGATCTCGGCTTTCTTGTATAGTTTAGCTTGATTGATACGAATCATATTAACCTCTTAAAGATCTGTTGCTGGGTTCTTTGTCCATTTCTTTCGAAGATGGGAGGTGGTTCTCTTAGGCTCACTAAATTCTTTGTTTCTAATCTTCCGGAGGGGAGCAGCGCTGTCACACCCTGACCGCAGCGGAAGCATGGTTATTGGTGTGACTTCTTAATACCATATCATTCAATCATAACAACGCTATATGATAAAGCCATAAGATGTTCATCCATAAAAATTTAGTTTGAAAATAACATAATTGTCTGAAACGTTGACACCGAATTTAAGTTACAAACCACAAGTTTTAAATGAGTTCATGAAGACTCAACAAAAGACCTTAAATGAAACCGGGTTTAGAAACATGTATCTCGTCCAGGAATAGGATACACTTCCTAAACTCTAACGACCTTGGATGACATCTTTTATTCATGACGCAGCTTGACAACATGCACACACCTGCCAGATCCACTTAGTTCCCTGAAATACATGTAATTTAAAAAAAATTAACAAAAGTTGAGCGAGTTCATCTGTAAGTGTATGAATAAACCTTTAAAGTATGTCTTGTATGTATGTATGTCCCTGGTATGCAGCAATAAGGAAAAAGAGATCACCAATGGGTTGCAAAGCCAATGGTATGTGTGAAAATGGTGCAGGAAGACTCAAACCTAGCGGATTTTGCCACGGCTTCAGTTTGTGGACATAGTCACCACATGGGCCACCCTGGTCCTCATGGGTGTGGGCTCGCTACACCCAAATAGATCTATCACTCATGTCCCTCGGTCCTACGACGAGGATTAAAGGCCTTAAGTGTTATACCCACCACTCACATGATCTAGAAGTAACCCTCCTTAGCTAATCATACCATGTATAAAAAGTTTGTAAACAATTGTAATATGTATTTCACCCCCGAAGTATAAAACTGAAAACAGTAAAAGAAAAGGGGGACATGAACTCACAGTATTGCGTCTTCTATGCTCGTAACCCAAATCTTCTCAGCAAACAAACACGTCTCCCTACAATGTACTAGGGTCTATTAGACTAACGGGCCGTGCCAATATTATTCCAAGTTATAATTTCTTGCTAAAATAATAATTATTTTAACTTTAAAATTATATTTAATTTTGGAATATTTGTTTAAGCAATATTTCTGTATTAATACTTCTCAAGTATTTATTTTCGTATTTCCTTCCCAAGGATGGGGGTATCTCCTACACGTATCTTTGCATTCTTGTATTTGTATAACTTGCCATGTATTGGCGTCGTATTTCGGTGTATTATTCTAAATAAAAATATGCCAATATATTCCCAATATATATTTCCAAAACAATATATTTTCAAGTCTCACTTAGAAATTATATATAAACTTATTTATCCAAAATAATGTATTTCAAGAAAATATATATATTTTTCCCAAAAATCACATACCTTCTAAATATCCCAAGAAAATATATTTCTACTTCCAAAAACAATATATTTTTCTCCTTGTCAAAATATGATATAACTTTGTAATATTTACCAAAAATCATATTTCCATTTCTTGTATCCAAAATAATATTTACCAAAAATATGTTTATAACGGTATTTTCCGGAATATTTTGTAAGTTACGTTCTATCGTTCGGTTTCACAATATTAAGTGTGTAACTTGTGTATTTATTCCTTTGTGATTTTTGGTATTATTTTGGATTGTAAATTCTTGGTATTTTGTTAAGTTATATTATTTTACCCTAAAATAATATAACTATTTCACAACGTATACAAATATTCACACAAGTGTCTTTTATATATATATATATATATATATATATATTCTAAATATATATTCACCCATTTTTATTTATAAAAACCAACCTCCAATATTTGTATTTTTGTTACAAAAATTATGGCAAAGTTTATATTGAAAACTTATGATCAAAATACACTTGTAAATATTTGTTAGAAAATATTTTTCCAAGTGTTTGTATTTTTAGAAAATTTTGCCATAGTTTCCCCTAAAAATGGAGGTGTCCATGCTATTAAAGCATATCATTTTCTTTTTAAAAATCATCACAAACAATCTACAATTAATCCCTAAACGACTACACTTACCAAGTGCAAAAACAATGTTATTTGCACTACAACATGAACTTGAACTTTTATTAAAAACTTGTAGTAACTTGGTAGTGTTTTTAGTATGTTTAGTTACCCTTTAAAGTGCGTTTACTTCTTTAAAAATCTCATTCTTGAAAGACTTGGATGTTTACAACTTGTAAACATGTTCTACAAAAACGTTTCTTTATGAAATCTTCTTGTTTCTTTAGTGTTTCTACACTTATTTTATCACCAAAAATAGTGTAAGTTTAAGTAAGAACCATGATCTTCTAAAAATCATATTTTGAACTTGGTTCTTTTTGAAAAACCATTCATAAATCTTAGATCTATAAGTTTATCAACTCACTTGATTATCATTTTTCAAGAAATCATTTTGTTTTCAAGTTCATGCTTAGACATGAGGATGATCATCTTATTTCATCACATAATCATCCTCTCACTTGCTAGATCATGTGTTGAATCACAATCTAGCAAGCTCCTTATGATGATCAACAACATAATCTCAAGAAAACAACAATCAAATATCATTCATACACTAAACAACATTATTTCATCAAGATTTCATCATATGTTAAGCTTATGTTCAAGATTCAAGATTAGGTTCTTTAGTGTTCTTCATGATCATCAATGTATAACATCTTTTAACCAACAAAATTAGAAGTAAATAAGGGTTATGAGAGTCTTACAACTAGCACAAAGGCTAGGGAAGAACACTTGATGAAGAAGGTGATAAATGTGATGGATAAAAGCAATCGGGAGAGGTCCTTCAAGATCCGAGACCACCAAACCTTCTAATCTTGCATCTTACACCTTCTGTTCACTTGGAAATGGGTGAGATTGAAACGAAAATGATGGTGGTGTGGTGTTTGGGGTTCGGCCGAGAGTCGGCAAAGGAGGGAGAAGAAGAGTTGTTGTTTTGTGGGTGAAAGGTAATTGTGATTATGAACTCCAAGTTGCAACTTATATCCATACTTAGGCTTTGTCCAAAGGGTATTATGTTCTTAGAAGTACATACAAGATCAATTAGTATATCACAACAAATCAAACAAGATCGAGGGTGTGGTCCACCCTTGGATCCGTCAACAATGGGGGGGGGGGGGGTATAGGTGTAGCTTCAAACCAATTAGTTAGTTTATAATCCAAATCCAAGTATATAGTTACAAGTGTTAGTTACTAGATGTTTTAGTGGGTGTTAGGGTGTTCGGGGATCATGACTAGCTCAGAAATAATTAAACAATGCTTCTAGCAATATTTTGGTGTTTCGGGTAGTGTCCGGTTGCTCGGTTAGATACCGGTTCGTTAAAGTGTCAAACCTATTCGTTTAGTGATCTTTAAGTACCCTTTTGTGACACTTTTAATTCCGACACTTAGGAAAGCATTCAGGACCATTTCATCATATTTTTGCATGTTACTAGCATGTTAAAATGCTGATTTTTGCTGATTAATGCAGAATTCTGCACTTTAAGTGGGTTTTAGGCACTTTCCGGCACTTAAACTATCACCTAGTGACGCAGTTTTATGGTCCTTACTTCCCTACGCACCGTACTAGTGTAGTACCTTGTCTCTGGCTCATACTGGGTCTCAAAACACTGTCTGTCTATGTACTGAACATCGTCAGCATTTTTCAGAGTTATCCGCTAAATGTGCTAACTGTGCTTTGTGCATCATGTATGTCAATAGAGTTTGCATGTGAATATGAGGTGACATCATGTAATATGTGATGCACATGTAAGTATGATGCAGTAAACAGAAAGCATTTCAAGTTATAAATTGTAAGTCGGCACAGTCATTAAGCACTAGTCATCATTTAATAATTGTACGGATGCATGCAATTTTGACAGTTGTCACATTCTCCCCCTGTTAAGAAAATTTCGTCCTCGAAATTTATACTACCTTAACTCCTTAGGGTTTTGTTATGCGTGTATGTATATGAATGATACTGGGGTAACTACAAAACCGCGTCTAACCTTATTCACATCAGGTGAATTCCATGGATATATTTTAACAATAAGAGCTCAATAGTTAAAAGGTATGTGTTCTAGCAATTGGTGTCAAAGGACATGAGATGTATAGATGTAAAATCTAGTGTAGCTCAGTTAACAGGGGTGTAACAAAGGAGTTTTGACCAATGGATTCTCAAACAATTGATCACAGTATGCAAACGAGTTTTCACAAACCATAGCATCCGCTATATGAACTCAAAATCAACAACTTGAATATGAAAATGATCTGTCAACCTTCGAATCAATAAATGGAAAGGAGTAGTGTGTTGACATTCTTAGATTGCGAAAATACACCAAATGGAATACAAGCGAATCTGGTGTATCATTGTCTTGATTCGTAGTTGCATCAGGAATGTTTAAATGACAAGTCAAACAGAAGTATGTGTAGTTTTATGTGAAACGGTTGACCATGATTAGCACAAGCTAAAAATTTGTAATGACACCACAAGGTGTCGTAATTGACATATTTCAATAATAGCGGTGACCGAACAAGTTCACCGTGTTTGTAAACAAATGAAAGTGTACTAAAACAACCTGAGGATTTGATTTACACAATGTTATGGAGTTTTCAATCGATTGTGGAACATCAAAGAACTACTGTTTCTGATTGAAGACGGAAAGTAATAAATACTGTAAGGTAATCAATTTATAATGAAAGAATCGTTAGGAGGTATACTGTGATATGAAACGAATCTAGGTACCATTGTCTTAACACACAACTGTGCTGAGACCGCTTTAATCGTGATAAACAAAACAGATTTAGAACAAATGAATAGACAACCAATTCCGTGTATGAGGTGCGTAATCAAATTAGCACAAGCTTCAATTTTGTAAAAGTATCACCGCAAGGTATCAAAATCAACAAACGATTTAGTGGAGTCGTAGGCCAACCAAATCCACTACGACTCGAAATGAAAGAATCTTTGCAAAAATATTTGAATATGATGCTCCCAATACATCATATGACGTCTTAAACTGAATATGCGAAATGGATAAGTTCAAGCAATTGAACTTGTTGCTAGTGTAATCCGACAATAAACGTATGTATCAACAAGGGGATCTCGATATGGTTACGAAGATAAACCACGAGTGTAACTTGAAAGAAAAGAAGTCTCAAGAAAGTGTGTTGACTTGGTAACAAAAGAGCCAACAATTACAATAATGTAGGTCATTCGAATCACGAATCAGTAATTAGATTTAGCTAAATAATATTTGAATTTCAATGAAACGTTTATTCGAAACGAAACCACATGCGTAGCAAATGATGTATGTGTGACATATAAGTTCTCGAGTACTGAAACCATGAGTATTTGCTAAAATGAAGAAATGACCAAGTATTCGAAGCAAATGTATTTTCGCTCTCAGCGAAGAAAGTTAATGCGATGCAACTACCATTATGGGGAGTAGAGATGCAAATATCTACTCGCTAGAAACAAAAGTGGAAATTCCAACAAAAGAAATTTGAGTATTTTCTGTTTGGTTAACTGAAGTAGCATATTTATCAGGATAATAGGGTTTGCTTGAGTTAACAGGTGTGGTTCCTAAGCGACCTTTACGAGTTTTGACCTGGGTTCTCAAGGATTAAGCACATGTTTTCTTGATCCGCAAAGTCTCATATTTTGTATAAGACTGTTTTGCGCATTGCGCGGGAAACAAAATTTTTGTGTAGGTTTAAAACAAGTTATTGTCCCACAATTCCCCGGTATACTTTCTTCCCGAATTCCCATATAATGACACTCAATCGTCGATCCGTCTTGAAATAGTAGTTAGGTCCTCATAGTTAGTTAAATAGATAATTCGTTAATCCTCGGCAGGAGTTACCAACTCTTGTTGGTTAGTTCGTTCGGCCTCTGGTAATTGATGCTCATTTGAAAATCATCGTCTTTCTTCTTGATAAGCAAGACCGGTGTTACTCAAAGACGGGAAACTTGGTCTGTTAACTTCCTTCTCCATCAACTATTGAAGCTATACTGACAATCCTTGCCTCTCCGAAAGTGTAAGTCGCTAAGGTGGGTTGACTGTAGACGCGACGTCTGGAATCAAATTGATGCGAAGTTCGACTTGTCATTGGAGAGATAATTCAGCCAAGTCTTCGGCTTCTTGTCCATGATATGAGCCAAGAAGGGGACACATCCTGTGCGCGAAATTCCCGTGCCTCCAAGCACTGGTAATTTGTAGAGGCGTATCCTGCTTCATGAATCACGATTGCTTCGTTGTTCGTCATCGGGATGCGGATAACAATCTCCGCTTGGTTGCTCGACAACTGGTCCATCTGATTATCACGTCGAGGCTTCCTATTAGCTAGTTTCTATTGAGTTCAGGTTATTTAACTTACCCTTTCACTAAGTCAAGTATATTCCTAAATTCATGAGATACGAAGCTATGGTCGGTACTAGAATCAGATAACATAGATGCAAAATTTTTGGTTGACAAAGAACGTACCGGCAACCACATCTGGATCCTGGCATGCTTCACGAGTTCCGATATTGAATGCCCCTTCATGGTCTTGGTCAATCCCTCTTGGGCAATCTTTCCTAAAGTGTCCCATGCCCCCGCATTTGAAGCAACCTGGAGTTTTACCAACATTGTTTCCGTCTTGGTTGTCGTTATATTTCCTTCTTGTTTGGGATACTTCGTTCGGCAGGCGCACTTGTTGTGTCCTTTCCTTCCACACTTATCGCACCAAGGCTTCTAGCATCGACCTTCATGGTGAAACTTGCACTCATCACATCTCGGTTTAGTCCCCAAATAAACTCTCTGGAAATGTCCTATGCTACCGTAACCTTGGCTCTGTTCTTGTTTATTACTGTTTTCTCCGCGATGTCCGCTTCCATCTTGGCCTTCATTCCTATGTCTGGTACCGATCTGACATGTCTCCCCGATATGCCCTACCTTGTTGCAGACATCACTTTTTCCATACCTACATGGCTCAGCATGATGAAGTAGGCAGTTATCGCACTTAGGTAGATTGCCCATGTACTCCTTTCCCCTTTTGGTTTTGTTCTCGTCATTCATTCGGGTAGATTGCTCAGTCGATCTAAGACTGAGTATCTACACTGTGATTTCAGCGGTGTAGCCGTTGACGATGAAACCCAAATCACCATTGAGGATCAATTGGTCCCGCAGGTAACTAGATTTAAGTATCTAGGGTCGTTTATTCAAAGGGATGGTGACATAGATAGTAATGTAACCCATCGCATACAGGCTGGCTGGTGTAGATGGAGGGCAGGCAGTGGGGTATTGTGCGATAGGAGGTTCCCAATTAAACTAAAGGGGAAATTTTACAGGGTAGCAGTTAGGCCAGCTATGCTATATGGAACAGACTGTTGGGCTATCAAGAAGACACAAGCGCGCAAGATGGAGGTAGCAGAGATGAGGATGCTGAGGTGGATGTGTGGACACACGAGGTTAGATCGGATAAGAAATGAGGTTTTTAGGGAAAGACTAGGAGTGGCTAGTATATCGGAGAAGATTAAGGAGGGGATATTGAGATGGTTTGGGCATGTGAAGCGGAGGGAAGCGACGGCTCTGGTTAGAGTAGTGGAAACTCTTATTGTGCAGGGGAGGAGAGGAAGAGGCAGACCCAAACTGACATGGGATGAGCAGATTAGGCATGATTTACTAGAGTTGCATCTTTCTGAGGACATGGTCCACGATAGGACTTCGTGGAGGCGTAGGATTAGGGTTAAGGACTTCTAGAGGACATTGTAGTAAGGTCTTAGGTGGATTTTTCAGGGACGTAGGTTTTTCTTATTCTTTAAGGGACCTTTCCAGTGTTTGCCATATTGTGTTTATGCCCAAATGATGTTGTATGCTATTATACATGATTTACATTGTGTTTATGCCCAAATGATGTTGTATGCTATGATACATGATTTACATTATATTGTGCCACTCTGATCACTTTCTTGCTACTGGGCGACTTCTTATTTCTGTATTCTTTCTATATTCTTTGACTTGTTGTGTTGGTTTGTTGTTCGTTGTCGAGCCGAGGGTCTCTCTGGAAGCAGCCTCTCTATCCCTAGGGATAGAGGCAAGGCCTGTCTACATCCCACCCTCCCCAGACCCTATAAGTAGCTCTGCTATTTGTGGGACTTTCTGGGTATGGTTGTTGTTGGTTGTTGTTATTCATTCGGGTATCCTCCTGGAAGTCAGTGAGCTTCCTTTTGTTCTTTCTGGATGACTCTACCTGCGTTTCCTTCTTCTCATCAGGGTTTGAAAGCTTTTCCAGTCTAACTGCTCCTTTACTGAGTGCCACACTTAATTCGATCACATCGATAGCTGTTGGCGGAGCTGATTCCATCATTAAGCGCAGGATCTGAGGTGCCAGTCCCCAGATGAATGGCTCCCCCCTTTTCATCTCTGATTCCACTAGGTATGGAACAACTCGCGACAAATCGTGAAGTCTCTGCACGTACTCCGCCACTTTTGTACCTTCCATCATTAGCTTCCAGAATTCGAATCCTAGCTTCTGGATCGCCATCTGAGAACAATACTACTTACGCATCATTTCCTTCAGCTCATCCCATGTTAAAATATCCGTAGCGGCTCTGCCCATTGTTCGAATCTGAGAGTTCCACCATGTCCAGGCCCTATCTTGAAACAATCCTGACGCATATGGGACTTGTTGCTCTGGCGTACATCCGCTCATCCGAAAAACAGAATCCATGTCTTCAGTCCATTTCGCAAAGGCTATGGCACCTCCAGTGCCGTCGAAATTCGGAGGCTTGCAATCAAGGAACTGCCAGTAGGTACAGCCACGAGGTGGGTTATTTTCTGAGGTACCCCTGCTGGGTTCAGAGCGCAGGGCCTCGTGCTGTGCTATCAATTGTGCGATGTGCGCTTGTGGTTCTGCCTCGGTCATGAGCAGCTGAATGATCTTTTGAGACATATTCTATGAAAAGTTTGGGTTGGTCAGGTCTCATTTGTTCAGGGAGTGTAAATAGTTGTTTAGAGATCATATGTATTTACACGAAATAAATCATCATATCAACATGTCAAGCAACAGCATACTCATAGCATAAGCAAGTAAATGGAATTATGTTAATTGAGAGCATAACAAACAAGTACGTACCTTACAATCATTAGTAGCACGTCTAACGAGAATATTATGATTAGGTTTTCATTAAGCAGGTAAGTGCATAATATCTCAATCATAGCATAAACAAGTAATTTAACAATGTATATAATGAGAATGTTGCGATTGAGCTTTCATATATCAATGACCACAAATACAGTTTTACATGTTCTACAATGTACCATATATCAAAAGGGACTACAGGGTCACATCACCCTTGTCCAAATCATCCATCAATCTACAATAGTCAAAAATCAAAAAGTGGTCTTCAAAAAGGTTGTGCAATCTAGGCTCAATAGCTACACTCTCACCAAAAGTATGCTACCTGCATAAAACCAAAAACCAACTACGCTGATGGTGGAGGAGGAGGAACGAAAAGCAACCTGCGCAAATGCGCTAAATCCTCCTCAAGAGCATGAACGATACGCAACATATAGCTAATCTGATGCTCCATAGTAAGGAAACGGACTTCAAAATCTGGGTATGGTAGAAGTGGAGCCGGTGGAGTCGCGAATGGTGACTGACAAGTGCAAGGTGGAGGACGCGGGATCCTCTCTAACTCCATGACTCTCCGACACAACATCTCCTGCTGGAGTTGTAACGACAAAAGCAGATCATCCCTCTTGTATCCGGTATAATGAGAAGGATGATATGGATCAGAAACAGGCATCGTGTTGGGCGGAAACCAGATAAGTGGCTCGCCCAATGGTGCAGTAACAAAAGGAGTAGTATGTGTAGCAGGTGCAAACGGTGGCATGAAAGGAAAGGCTGCTGACACAGGTGGTATATGACTGGGCTGCTGACTCGATGGACCTTCCCCTGGACGGGGAGGAGGGATATCCTGAAGGAACGTGACCGGTAGATCTGTGTGGTGAATGTCAGACACAAGTGGGTGAAACGGGGCGATATCAATGGGTGCATGTGTAGGTGCAGGAGGGGGAGTAACAGGTATAACAAAAGGAGGTAAGTCATCGTCATCCTCTATCCACCTATTGTGGGTGAATGCGTATCTGGGGTCTACATGGTCAGTAAAAGGAGCATGCTCAATAGGTGCAGGGACCGGGTCAGGCAAAGGTGGTGCAACAACTGGAATGTCAATGGGTACCGGGTCATGCTCAGGCAAAGGATCGTGAGCAGGTATAGGCTCGGGTGCAATCACAGGCTCAGGGTCAGCTAGTGCAAGCTCAAGGTCAGTGGGTATCATGTCAGGATCGACAGGTGCCTCAAAAGGCTGATCATCGGGGACAAACTCAATCTCATGCTCAGGGTCAAAGTCGTGTAGAAAGATAGGATCAAACTTGTTAGGATCTGATTTTGGTTTTGATTGTGTTTTACGTTTGAATTAAGATGAATAATGAACAAGTAGTGCAGCGGAATAAGATGGTAACAAACTTTTCACAATCAAACAGGAGAATTGCTTTCAATACACATTTTCAACAATGAACCGAATGATTGAATTTATTTCATTAATGATTACAATTGCATGCATGTAACAAACTCCCCCTCAGCCTGAGCTCACAGTGATTTGTTCGTATAGGAAGAAAGATGGTGAAGAGCTGATAGAACAGTATAGGGTACTGTTCTATTTATAGGCACGGACAAACCACTGAGGCATCTTTGCTGACGTCACCATGAAAGTGACATCTAACCTCCTAACAAACTCTAACAACTTATCTATACAAGTACTGCTATGCTAACAACTGTTATACATTACGTTACATAAAGACAAACTAAACTACTGCTGAATCCTTCCACTGATGTGAACCCAGCAACACTTGATATATCCAGCAGTGCTTGACCCATAGCAGCAGATTGAACAGCAGGGCTTTAGTCTTCATTAGTCTTGGACTTGATCAGCAGTTGTAGGTCAGCAGTTGTACCGATCAGTAGATTGGAGGTCATCAGATGTTGAAACCACTTTCAAGGGGAGAGACTTGAATACATAACATCTGCTTATTCTGGATCCACTGCCCTGATCCAGTTTTGGCTTTAATTATCTGTTCCTCTGATAGGGTTCAATCCCAACAATCTCCCCCTGGAACAGATAATGCCAAAACCCTTCATTATTGGTAGATCTTTATTGCCTCATCAACAGTTCCCTTATTTTCCCTTTGAGTTGTAACTCAAAGCCTAAGGCATGTGTGTCATCTTCATCCCTACACAGTGGAAGATCAAGGAGATCCTGCAAATCTTCAAGACTTAGGCCAAGTGCTTGTTCCCTTGTTATTTTCTTCACTTCTCCACTAGACTTGATCACTGTCAGTACATGGGTCTGTTTGTCAGTTTTCCACTTTAGTACTTTTGAGTCTGGTGGGTTTCTTGGGAGATTTTTATTAGATGAGGTGTTTGGTGATGCTGGCCTTGTGATGACTGACTGAGCAGTGCTTGCAGGTTGATTTAGGCCAAGAGTTTCAACTATCATCTTCTTAATGCCTTCTTTTACAAGGTCATCTCCTGCCATTAATTCTTCCACTGTTTCAACATCCAGCTGTTTTTGTTGTCTTCTTTTGTAGATGGCAGTACCAGCTGGAGCAGTGGATCTCCTGATTTGCAGCTTTGGTGGTCTTGTTGAAACCTCTGCTTTAGGGTAGTCAGGTTTTTGTGGAACTTTAGGATCTTTCTTCCTTAATTCCTCCAACCTTTTGTAGGTGGTCCTGACTTTGTCTTCTCTCCATCTCATCACTTGATTTTTGGACCCATAATTAGCAGCAACTAATTCCTCTTTCATTCTCTTCAGCTCCAATGTCTTTTCAGGCACATTCTTTTTATACTTTGACCAATCTGGAGGAGTGTGTTTGACCTTATTCTTAATCATTTCTTGAATCCTGGCTGCTTCACTTTCAAGCTCAGGAATGGTCCACTCTTTGTACATATATTTTTCACCCTTATACTTCTTAAAAGCCATGATATTTTCAATGTAGTCTTTTCTCAGGGTTTCATCTGCTCTTTCTGATACTTGCTTACAAACATTCTTTGCAAACTGCTCCAAAGATCTGACTTGTGTGAGCAGAAATTGATAATGCCTTTGAATTTCTTTGTCAGTTTTTCCTTGAGAGTTTCTTTTGGAGATATCCTCTGCCTGTTGAGCCTTAATTTTCAAGTACTCTTCAATGTTGTTAGGCCTAGGATATCCTTCAACTGATGGCAACCTCCTTTTAGCAGGATCATCCTCAACGTAGAAGGATTTGATCTCTTCTCTGACTGCTATAAGTTCAAGAGGATACTGGAAACCTGCAGGAGTGATGGTAGTGATTGGTTGTTGTACTTGAGCTGATGAGAGAGGAACAGGGTTTGGGATATTAACAAGTGAAAGAGATTGTGAGGATGTTGGCGGTGGTGATGGAGAATCATCATCAGGTATAAAAATCCTTCTCCTTTTTATTGTAGGAGAGGCTGATGATGTTTTGGGTGGATCAGTGGTGGTGATTTGAGTGGTAGAAGGTGGCTGACTAACTGTTGTTGAAACAACTGGTGTTTCAACCACTGTTGTCATTACAACAGATGTTGTAACATCTGATGTCTTCTGCTTTTTAGCAGGAGGTGATGGTGGTGAGGTTGTTTTTGGTGGTGATGGTGGTTTTGGTGGTGAGATGATTTTTGGTGGTGGTGGTTTGGCAGTGGTTGTGGTGTGTGGTGTATGGTGTGTGTTGAAGTGATAGCAGATGTTGAAACTACTGAAGTACCAGCAGTTGTTGATACAGCAGGAGTTACAACAGCTGTTTGGGTGGAAGTTTGAGGTTTGGAGCCTTTAGTAGGTGGTTTGGAAGCATGCTTTGTGGGTTTGGATGGTGTGGATTTGGGTTGCCTCACTTGTCTAGTGGGCTTCTTCTTTTCATCCTTAGGATTTTCATCATCCTTTGGCTCAGAAGTACCATGTGCATTCAGCTCCATATAAGCTCTTTTCTCCTGTTCCCACCTGGCTTTATCCTTAGCCTCTCTATCCCTTTTTACACTTGCTTTTGCTTCAGCAAGTGCATTTGTTGTAGCATCTATCTTTTTACTACCATCTGGCAAAGGAATGTCTTTAGTCATGTTTTCTTTTTCTGGTTCAATATATAGACCATCTTCAATTCCCTTCTTCTTCCACTGCTTGATTTTCTCCCCCTTTTTGGCATTATCTGGAGGGGGGTTATCAATGAAGAGAACAGTGGGAGGAGCAGTGCCAGTGGTGTTCAGGATGTGGGCCTTTATAGCCTTGATGTCAGCTTGGGTGTCTTTAAACCTTGACTCCATCATGTTTTTCAGCATTTGAACATGTATTGCATGCTGCTGATCAGTCATTTGTCTTTGTTGTTGCAGCAGGGGTTGAAATAGAGTCCATAACTCATTTGCAGCAGGTGCAGGTTGTGCAGGTGCTTGAGCTGGAGCAGCAGTGGGTTGCACCTTTTGAACTTTCAACAACTGTTGTAGCATATCTTTAATTTCTGCAACAGAAGTATCCAGTTTGTCAATTCTGTCCGTCAATTCTAGGTATTTTAAACCATCACCTAACTTAATAGGATCATCTGATTTCCCACTAACAGTGGTTGTAACAGTGGTTGACTCAGGGAATGTATTCCAAAAGTCATCCACTGATGCCCCTTTGTCTTGGTACTGGGGACTTCTTCCTTCAAAAAGAGAGACACTTTTTAGTGACCCAGTATAAACTGGATACACAAGTGTTCCCAGAGAAGAAATTGCCTCCAAGGAAGTCTTATAGATGTAACCACTGTCCAAATGTAAACCAGTGGGTTCAACACTTGTAGTGGCTGCTTCACTTGGACTACCACCAAGAGTTACTTGTAACTCAAGGGGTGTAACCTCCTCAGGTCTTGTTGGTGGGTTAGCAATGATTGATACATCAGACCCAGTCACTTGTGGAGGTATATTCTCATTGACAGGTGATTGAGAAGGACTGGTTTGTGCCTGGTTCAAATCAAGAGCATCCAACAATATTTTTGTTTGTGGGGGAATTGTGGAGGTGAGGTTTGGTGTAGAAAGAGAATTGGCCCCGGGCATTGGGCTGTGGATGATGGAAGCAAGTGATTCCAGAGCATCATATTGTGGTGTCCCTATTTGTACAACCTGTTCTTTTTGAGAAGAAGCAGGAGGAGTTTCAGTCATGGGTTGAGATATTTCTACCAACTGCTGTGAGGAAGTAGCAGCAGTGGTTTCTTGTGACTTTTGTGCTGTCACTGGCAGTTTCTCTGGTATCTCATCCTCCAGAGTTGCCTTTTTGGTAGGTTTGGGGGGCTTTTGGGTTTTCTTTTGTTTTGGCTTTTTGGTGATTTTAGGTGTGGGTTTCAAAGCAGTTGTTTTGCTGCTTTGATCACCATGAGCAGTGGGCTCAGCAGCAGATACCTGAGGAGCAGTGGTAGCTGCTAAAGTCTTCTCAGGCACCTCTGCTTGTGTTTTGTAAGGTGTTGACATTCTTGTAAAAGTTTCAGCAGTTAAGCTGTTTATTTGAAAAGAGTCACCTTGTTTTATTACAGAAGCATCATCCTTACCAAATTTCTTTTCAAAATAATAACTTAGAAATCTTGGAAAAAGAACATTTTTAACCAAATCATTAAAGATTTCCTGGGAGTAATTGAAATTTTCATCTTGAAGAATAGCATATCCCAGGTTTTGAATCTTTAATGGTATCTCATTAAAAGAACTGGTTTTGTTTGAAACACACATAAGCAGGGTATCTAACAAAAATCTTGTTGCAGGTGGAAAATTACCTTTTTGTAAGGTATCCTTTTTTATTTGTTCTGCATAACCCCTTTCAAGGAAATCAGTTTTTAACTCATTTTTGGGAAAAGAAGTTTTACCTTGCTGATCATTGAGTTCAAAGATTTTCGAGATGGATTGTGGTGTGATTTTGACAGCTTTACCCATTAGAGAAGAGTTAATGGCTATGACATCCTCGCCTTTTTGGTCAAGGGTAATATTTTTCCAAAACTCTCTTTGGGTTTTCAAGTAAATTGGAGCATCTGCTGTTAACAAAGTTTTATACTTTGATGCAGACATGATGTCAATGATGGAATCGAAGGCATCGGTGGTGTCGGGTTTTGTAAGGAGACCCAGATAATTGTGAGGAGATTTGTATGGTATTTCGATGGGTGTAGCCTTTTGAGCGGCCTTTTTAGGAGATGATTTTGAAGTGGGTTTTGCGGATGACTTTGATTTTGTCATTTTGGAGAAGAAGATCGATGAAGGTTTTGAAGGATTTGAGAGAGGGAAATGGAAACTGTTTTGAGAAAGGAATTTTTGTGAATTCGATTCGATAGTAAAACCCTGTTTGGGGTTTGATGAGGGTTTTATAAAGGGAAAAAGTGAATGCTGACGTGGCAGCGGTTACAAAAGGTCTGACCACTATGTACTGTCCACGTGCCAACCCCTGATGAAATGAAGACATGTGTTTTTATGATAACCACTGATGAAAGAAGATCAGTGGTTGTAACGGTAACAAATGAAAGCAGTGGGTGATTTTTACTATCAGTGGATAACACATCAGTGGATAAAACACTGATTTTGAACAACAGTGCTTATCAAGAAAATGAGAGAACATGAGTTGACTTTCAGCAGTGGACAGACTTTTAAGTAGAACAGACTTTTGAACAAAGCAGTGGTTATGGCAGACTTTTAAGGATTTTAATGAAAAATTCATTTTTAGCTAATTTTAAGGATGGATTTTTGATTTTCTGAAAACATTTTAAAGCTTTTATTCATAGAAAAATAGGATTTTGCCTGTTATTCCATGTTTAGCATGCCAATCCTACAGATCAAGCTTTCAAAGGTGGATGTGTCTAATGCTTTGGTTAGCACATCTGCCAACTGATCCTTAGTTGGAACATGGTGCAGAGAAATCAAACCTTTTTCATAGCAATCCCTCACAAAGTGATGTCTGATGTCAATGTGCTTGGTGGTTGAGTGGGAAACGGGATTTTTGATGATATTTTCTGCTGCCTGACTATCCAACATGAGTGGTGTCTTTAAGGCAGTGATACCAAAATCCAGCAACTGATTTTGAAGCCAAAGCAGTTGGGCTGTACAGCTTGCAGCAGCTATATACTCTGCCTCAGCAGTGGATGTGGAAACAGCTGCTTGCTTTTTTGCTTTGCCAAGACACTAAACAACTGCCTAGGAATTGGCACCCTCCTGAAGTGGACTTCCTTGTCTTGTCACATCCAGCAAAGTCACTATCTGAGAAACCTGAAAGCTCAATTTTACCATCAGCTGGATACCAGATACCAAGTGCGGGAGCACCTTTTAGATATCTGAATATCCTTTTTACAGCAATAAGGTTTGACTTTCTAGGGGCTGATTGGGATCTTGCACAAACACATGTTGCAAACATGATGTCTGGCCTGGATGCAGTTAGGTACAATAAAGACCCAATCATGCTTCTATACAAAGTTTGATCAACCAATTCATCCTTCTCATCAGATATGACTACTTTATTGGTTGCAATGGGTGTACTGCATGGCTTACAATCATCCATCTCAAATTTCTTCAACAGTTCTTTGGCATATTTGCCTTGATGGATAAAAGTGCCATTTTGCAGTTGCCTTACTTGGAGACCAAGAAAGCACTGGAGTTCACCCATTGCACTCATTTCAAACTCAGCTGTCATGAGTTGCCTAAACTCTTGACACATTTTATTACATGTGCTTCCAAAGATGATGTCATCCACATAAATTTGGACAATCATCAAATCCTTTCCTCTCCATTTTAAAAACAATGTTTTATCTATTCTACCTCTAGTGAAACCAATGGATAGTAGGAAAGTGGAAAGAGTTTCATACCAGGCCCTTGGTGCTTGTTTCAGGCCATACAAAGCTTTATTTAGCTTGTAGACATGATTTGGATTAATTGGATCCTCAAAGCCTGGAGGTTGACAAACATAAACCTCCTCTTGAATCTTACCATAGAGGAATGCACATTTAATGTCCATTTGATACACCTTGATGTTGTGGTTGACAGCAAAGGCCAGAAATAGTCTGATTGCTTCAAGTCTTGCTACAGGGGCAAATGTTTCACCATAATCAATGCCCTCTTCTTGTCTGAACCCTTGAACCACAAGCCTAGCTTTATTCTTGACAACAATACCCCTTTCATCAGTTTTATTTTTGAAGACCCATTTTGTGCCAATAGGACTTACACCCTCTGGCAATGGTACAAGCTCCCAAACTTGTTGTCTTCTAAACTGTTGGAGCTCCTCTTGCATGGCTTCTACCCAGTTGTTGTCTTTTAGTGCCTCTTGGTACTTGACTGGCTGATGGAGAGATAGAAAACCAGCAAAAAGATAAATGTTTTGGGATTGACTTCTTGTGAGCACCCCTTCATTGATGTTGCCAATGATTTGGTCAGGTGGATGAGATTTCAAGAAGATGAGCTCTCCTTGGTATGGGACAATGGCATTGAGTGGGGAGGGCTGCAGATGTGAATCATCTGAGCTAACCACTGCTGGTGACTTTGATGATCCAGCAGTGGCTTCAAAAGGTGGTGGAATAGGTGGTAATGGTGTGGACACATGCTGACTTTTATCCACTGTTTGAGGACTTTTATCAACAGTGTTTAATGATGTGGAAGGAGGGGTTAATGGGGTACTTTGATCAACAACTGTTGAGGTAGCAGTGGTTGAGCTTTGATAGCTGTTTTGAACATCTGCTGCTCTTCCCATTGTGACAGACTTTTATTGAGGAATGATGATTTCATACCCATAGTCTGGTGATGAATCCTTTGATGGACCTGCACTGTTAGTCTTGACAGCAGTATTTTCAAAAGTGAATTTATCAAGATCAAACAATTCTGCAGGGTTTGCTGGGATTTTCATTGATGAAAGTTCATTGAACTTTACATTCAAAGTCTCTTCCACTGTTTTGGTCCTTGTGTTAAAGACTTTGTAGGCCTTAGCAGTGGTTGAGTATCCCAGATGATAACCACAATCAATTTTGGCTGCAAACTTTGAGATAGAATCTTTTAAGTTTAAAATGAAGCATGGGCAGCCAAAAACCTTGAAATATGAAATCAATGGCTTTATTTTATACAACAGTTCATAGGCAGTCTTTTGATGCCTGGGGTTGATTAAAACTCTATTTTGGACATAGCAAGCAATGTTTACTGCCTCTGCCCAAAAAGTTAATGGCAAACCTGAATCAGCAAGCATGGTTCTGGCAACCTCAATCAAAGTTCTGTTCTTTCTTTCAACAACCCCATTTTGTTCTGGTGTTCTTGGAATGCTGTATTGCCTCATAATTCCTTTTGACACACAGAAATCATCTAACTCCTTGTTCCTGAACTCTGTGCCATTGTCACTTCTGAAGATTTTTACTAGAAGATCAAACTGCTTTTCAACCTGTTTCACAAAGTCTTGCAGAATGCCTGCAGTCTCATCTTTTGAGTGTAAAAAGTAAGTCCATGTAAACCTAGAAAAGTCATCAACAATAACCAAACAATACCTCTTTTTCTTAAGACTCACGACTTTAACTGGGCCAAACAAATCCATATGAAGCATTTGCAAACATTTGGTTGTTTTGGACTCATCAATGGATTTGTAGGAGCTTTTATGTTGTTTTCCTTTTAGGCAGGAAACACAATGCTCAGGACAGGTGAACAGTTTTTGAGGTAAACCTCTTACTAACCCCTGTTTTGAAATGGCAGTGATTGTCTTGAGATTTGTGTGCCCCAATCTCCTGTGCCATAATTCTGTCTCTATGTTTGATGCAGCTGAGAACAGACATGCATCAGTTCTGGGGCTCTCTTTTGACATATCCACCACATAAACATTGCCACTTCTTTGAGCAACAATTTTGGTTTTTCCAGATTTTATTATTGCTTCAATCTTTTCAACCATTTCTGGTCCAACAATCCTACAACACTCCTTTGTGAAGAATGATCCATACCCCTTATCACTCATTTTTGAAACACTCAGGAGGTTGAATTTTAAATTGTCTATCAGATTGACATTTTCAAATTTTACATTACCAGACTGTACTGTACCAGACCCCAGAACTTTCCCTTTACTATTATTACCAAAGGATATATCATCCCCTCCATGCATTTTGAAATCTTTGAGTAGGGCTTTACATCCTGTCATGTGCCTGGAGCCTCCACTATCTACATACCAAAGGCTATCTAAGCATGCAGAAGCTCCCTGCACATGAAGTAAAGGATTAGTTCATTAGGGTCTCTAAAGCCAATAAGGCTTTGGATGGGCTCTCAACAGTATCTGGGATGAGTTCAGATGGATGGGCAGTGGTTAGGTCAGGGGTTTGGACAGTTTTAGGACTGTTTCTCTCTAACCACTGTTGTGGGTTTTGACCTATCACCTGCTGATAACCAAAAGGATGCCTGTTCACTCTTGGTTTAGAGGGCCTTTTGTAGGTCTCATAAACATGTGGGATCCTTTGGTATGGTGGTTGTCCCTTACCTCTTCTGAATTGATTGGCAGGAGGTGAATCAGTCACTTGAACATCTCTTTGGACAAATGTTTGGTTCAGCTGTTTTGTAACAGCTGTTTGGACTGGCACAAACAGTGGTTGGTTCTTGGTGAACTTGACAGATGATGTTGATGAACTTAAGGATGTTTTTGCAGTGTACTCATTCTTTTTTACATCAAAGTTTTTGAGATACACACATTCTTGAGTTTTGTGGTTTGTTTTACCACAGATGGTGCAGCTTTCAGCAGGTACAATGACACTTGTTTGTTTAGATCATATGCTTTTAGATGAAAACAGTCTTTTGTTAGATGATTCCTCTTTTCACAAAAATCACAAAACAGGTTTTTGATCTTTTCTCTTTTCTTCCTTTTCTCAGACTCCTTAGCAACAGAGTTTTGAACCACTGTTGGGATGTCTTTGATAGGAATGACCTTTGCTTTTGGAGCTGTGACACCATCAGTGGTTGTGAAATCCACGGGCTTGAAATTTTCAAGAATGTCACACTCATCAGACCATGTGGGTTTAAATTGGTATTTCTCAATTTCCTCAAAAGTTGAGGACCCCACAGATGATCTTTCCAGAGTGATTTTGTTACCAAGTTTGTCAGTAATCTTAACTTCTTGGCCATTCTTGTTGGTTGGTTTTATTTCAGTTGAACCAGCTTGTTTGACAGCAGTGTTTTCAAGTTCATCATATTTTCTATATCCTATTCCAAACTTGACATTGCTTTGAAGTTGTTTCTCAAGCATGACCTCATAACCTTTGCAAGATTCCACCAATCTTTCACAAGTGATTTGGGTGGACTCCAACTCCTTTTTACAAACTTGGTATTTTTCTACCATAGTTTGGAGTTGAGTCTTGGTTATGCTTTGCTCTTCTTTGAGACTGCTGATTTCCTTGTCCTTTTCAGTAAATTTGTTTTTAACTTCTTTCAATGACTTTTCAAATTTGACTTCATCAGTTAGGATTTTATCCCTAAGGTTTTCATTTACCTCTTTAATGCAAGCAAATGCAATAATGCATTTGTCTGAACACAATTTTTCAAGAACTTGAGGTGATACCTTAGTAGCAACCATCATGGCACAATCACATTGATGATCACCTTCTTCATCAGCTCTAACTTTTTTCTCACCTGCTTTCTTCTCTTCCTTTTCTTCTTTGTCTTCTTTGGACCAGGGGTCAGACAGTTGTTCAATCAGGGTTTCTGAATTTTCTCCCAGCAGTAGTTCACCAGCAACTGCAGTAACCACTGCTTCAGCCACTTCATCCACTGTTTCAGCACTTAGCTGTTCACCTTCAGTTTCTACCCCTTCTGGTATTGACTCTAATGCCATCAAACAAAATTCATCATTAAAAGTATCATTAGAAGCATAGAGTGCAAAATTTTCATCACCAAGCTCATCAGGTATGCTGCTCCAGTCAACAAAGCCTTGGGTGAAAAAGCTTTGCTGATCTGGTTGTACCACTGTTGGAGCAGCTTGTTGAGGTGCAACAGGTTGCACTTGTGCCTGAGGGACAGGGGCTTGAACATACTGAATTTGTGGAACAGTGGTTTGAATATAATGCACAGGCATAGGGGTTGCAGCATAGTGGGCAGTGTTAACATGTGCTGCAGGGGTATATTGGGTATAGTGCACAGTGCTTTGATGTTGTGGTCTAGGGTTTGAGCTGGGATGAGTTATTATCGGACCAGTGGTTTGACTCCTGCATTCCCTAGCAAAATGACCTAGCCTATTGCAGTTATAACACTTCAGTTTTGATTTATTCAACCCCACTCTTAGATTCCCATGTAACCCTGGGAATTTTCTCCCTGTTCTTTTATAGATTTGCTTGTTCTTACACTAAGCAAAGCCAATTGATGCAAAATGTCCATCTCTTCTAAGTCAATGGGATCAAAGTGTTGCAAATCATTGAGTTCAAAACACAAGTTATCTGACATCTGGTTTTCACAATTTGCAGTAAAAGCATAATTTGTAGAGTGAGAATCAGAGTTGTTAAAATTTCCACCAGCAGTTATATCAATAAAATGATCATAACTCTTATCCTTACTACTGCTACCAGATTCTTCCTAACCAAAAAGAGCTGTGCTGCCAAATGAATAATCATCAGCAACTTTGCCAGACTCTTGCAACTTCTTTTTCTGGTTTAACTCCCTTTCATAGGTTAGGAGTCTACCATGAAGTTGGGTTAGGGTCAGATCTTTGAACTCAGCAGAATTTTTAGTAACAAATGCAATGGTATCCCATTTTTCTGGTAGTGATCTAAGAAACCTGCTATTTTGTGTAGAATTTGGAAATGTAACTTTAACAAGTCTTAGCTCACTAATGATACAACTGAATCGCTCAAACTGCTGAGTCAATGATTCACCCTTGATGTGACAGAAGGTTTCATACTGCTGATTCAGAATTTCCCTATTGTTTTCAATAACTTCTTCCGTTCCCCCAAATTGTTCCTTCAGTGCATCCCATAGCTCTTTGGCACTGTTACTATGTAACAGTCCAGCATAGATTTCATTGGGTAATGCAGATGCTATGATGCTAAATGCTTTGGCATCAAGTTCGAACTTTTGAAAGTCAGTTTCAGTATAGTTTTCAGGTTTTTTAGGTTCGAACTTCTTTGTATCCCCAGCACTTGGCACCATAGGAACATGGGGCCCAAAAACAACAGATCTCCAACATCCAGTGTTCTGTTGAGCAAGGATGTGACCCATCCTTCTCTCCCAGATGTTGTATTCATTACGTTTAAGCATGGGTGGTTTGAAAAGAGAGCCAATGTTATTCTTATCATCTTGTGATTGTGACGTCATCCTGGTTGTTTTATAGGCACTGATTAATCAAATTTGATGGTGATTAAACCTTGCTCTGTTTTTCAACAAAACGAATAAACTATCAGTATCAACGATTGTGAGCTGAACTATTTATGTCAAAATGATCGTTAAATCAAATTTGACTGTCCGAGCTCTGATACCAATTGTTAGGATCTGAGTTTGGTTTTGATTGTGTTTTACGTTTGAATTAAGATGAATAATGAATAAGTAGTGCAGCGGAATAAGATGGTAACAAACTTTTCACAATCAAACAGGAGAATTGCTTTCAACACACATTTTCAATAATGAACCGAATGATTGAATTTATTTCATCAATGATTACAATTGCATGCATGTAACAAACTCCCCCTCAGCCTGAGCTCATAGTCATTTGTTTGAACAGGAAGAAAGATGGTGAAGAGCTGATAGAACAGTACAGGGTATTGTTCTATTTATAGGCACGGACAAACCACTGAGGTATCTTTGCTGACGTCACCATGAAAGTGACATCTAACCTCCTAAGAAACTCTAACAACTGATCTATACAAGTACTGCTATGCTAACAACTATTATACATTACATTACATAAAGACAAACTAAACTACTGTTGAATCCTTCCACTGATGTGAACCCAACAGCACTTGATATATTCAGCAGTGCTTGACCCATAGCAGCAGATTGAACAGCAGGGCTTTAGTCTTCATTAGTCTTGGACTTGATCAGCAGTTGTACCGATCAGTGGATTGGAGCTCATCAGATGTTGAAACCACTTTCAAGGGGAGAGACTTGAATACATAACATCTGCTTATTCTGGATCCACTGCCCTGATCCAGTTTTGGCTTTAATTATCTGTTCCTCTGATAGGGTTTAATCCCAACAAAACTCATCATCAAACTCGAAGTCCTGCGGCGGTACCAGTGCGGCAGACATAGCTGTGTCAGAATCGGAATCGGTGGGATAACGCTGTAATCCCAAAGCATGTAAAGTGGTAGATGACACAGACTCGAATGAATCAGGACCAGAATGTTCAGAATAAATCTCAACAACAGGAATATCAACAAGCGGAACAGCAATGACATCAGCGACTGGAGCTCCATCATCCTGGGCACCCTCAGGGGGACCCTTAATAAAAAGGTCGATGTCATCGTCAGACATAGCATCAAAAGGCAGATCCTCAAGAGGAAATACAGCAAGAGGAAAAGGAGCAGGGATCTGAACAAGAAGTAGATCCTCGCCAGGAAGACCATCAGCTAGTGGTACATCATCGCCAAAATCTGGTAAAGCAAACGGCTGAAAGTCATCATCGTCGCTACTCGTAGTGTCAGAGGTGAAAACCTCAGGGTCTGTGGTTATTTCATCGTCTAAAACTATGGCCATAGGGTCTATGGTATCTGTCAGCTCACTCTCCGATGAGGACATGGTATATGTAACAAAATAATCACAACATATGCACGTATATCAACAATCATCAAATAAGCATGTATGTAGTAACAATGTAAGCATGTATTCATCCTAATCTTCCCAGACTACCCACTTAGCCTCTCAGACTAAGCCTCCCAGTCTCTCAGACTGAACTATTTAGTCTCTCAGACTAAACTTCTCAGTTTCTCAAATTGTCCTAACTAGCTTTTCAGACTAAACTACCCAGTTTTCCAAACTGAATCTCTCAGATTAAACTCCCAGTCTCTCAGACGGAATCTCCCAGTCTCTCAGACAAAACTCCCCAGTTTCTCAAACTGAACTACCCAGTCTCTCAGACCGACCTCCCCAGTCTCTCAGACTGCCCCAGCTAGTCTCTCAGACTAACTCCCAAGTTTCTCAAACTAAACTACCCAGTCTCTCAGACCGACCTCCCTAGTCTCTCAGACTGCCCCAGCTAGTCTCTCAGACTAACTCCCCAGTTTCTCAAGCTGAACTACCCAGTCTCTCAGACCGACCTCCCTAGTCTCTCAGACTGCCCCAGCTAGTTTCTCAGACTAACTCCCTGGTCTCTCAGATTGAACTATAAACATAAAATTCGAAATGTGTTTTGTGTCTTTTATTTGTAAAAATGTTTGTTTCCTGGATCTGGGCGTTTTGTGTATGCAATGAAAACATGTTCGTAAAAACGTTTTCGTGAGAGCCCTAGTGATCATAGTCTAGACTTGAGAAAGAATCCTAGTTCGCTATGACCGAAGCTCTGATACCAAGCTGTCACACCCTGACCGCAGCGGAAGCATGGTTATTGGTGTGACTTCTTAATACCATAGCATTCAATCATAACAACGCTATATGATAAAACCATAAGATGTTTATCCATAAAAATTTAGTTTGAAAATAACATAATTGTCTGAAACGTTGACACCGAATTTAAGTTACAAACCACAACAAGTGTTAAATGAGTTCATGAAGTCTCAACAAAAGACCTTAAATGAAACCGGGTTTAGAAACATGTATCCTGTCCAGGAATAGGATACACTTCCTAAACTCTAACGACCTTGGATGACATCTTTTATTCATGACGCAGCTTGACAACATGCACACACCTGCCAGATCCACTTAGTTCTCTGAAATACATGTAATTTTAAAAAAATAAAAAAAAGTTGAGCGAGTTCATGTGTAAGTGTATGAATAAACCTTTAAAGTATGTCTTGTATGTATGTATGTCCCTGGTATGCAGCAATAAGGAAAAAGAGATCACCAATGGGTTGCAAAGCCAATGGTATGTGTGAAAATGGTGCAGGAAGACTCAAACCTAGCGGATTTTGCCATGACTTCAGTTTGTGGACATAGTCACCACATGGGCCACCCTGGTCCTCATGGGTGTGGGCTCGCTACACCCAAATAGATCTATCACTCATGTCCCTCGGTCCTACGACGAGGATTAAAGGCCTTAAGTGTTATACCCACCACTCACATGATCTAGAAGTAACCCTCCTTAGCTAATCATACCATGTATAAAAAGTTTGTAAACAATTGTAACATGTATTTCACCCCCGAAGTATAAAACTGAAAACAGTAAAAGAAAAGGGGGACATGAACTCACAGTATTGCGTCTTCTATGCTCGTAACCCAAATCTTCTCAGCAAACACGTCTCCCTACAATGTACTAGGGTCTATTAGACTAACAGGCTGTGCCTTGCCTTAGAGTTTAACGTTTTTGAGTTACGTTTTCTTGTATGTTCCCAATATTATTCCAAGTTATAATTTCTTGCTAAAATAATAATTATTTTAACTTTAAAATTATATTTAATTTTGGAATAATTGTTTAAGCAATTTTTCTGTATTAATACTTCTCAAGTATTTATTTTCGTATTTCCTTCCCAAGGATGGGGGTATCTCATACATGTATCTTTGCATTCTTGTATTTGTATAACTTGCCATGTATTGGCGTCGTATTTCGGTGTATTATTCCAAATAAAAATATGCCAATATATTCCCAATATATATTTCTAAAACAATATATTTTCACTTAGAAATTATATATAAACTTATTTATCCAAAATAATGTATTTCAAGAAAATATATATATTTTTCCCAAACATCATATACCTTCTAAATATCCCAAGAAAATATATTTCTACTTCCAAAAATAATATATTTTTCTCCTTGTTAAAATATGATATAACTTTGTAATATTCACCAAAAAAATATATTTCCATTTCTTGTATCCAAAATAATATTTACCAAAAATATGTTTATAACGATATTTTCCGGAATATTTTGTAAGCTACGTTCTATCGTTCGGTTTCACAATATTAAGTGTGTAACTTGTGTATTTATTCCTTTTTGATTTTTGGTATTATTTTGGATTGTAAATTCTTAGTATTTTGTTAAGTTATATTATTTTACCCTAAAATATTATAACTATTTCACAACGTATACAAATATTAACACATGTGTCTTTTATATATATATATATATATTCTAAATATATGTTCACCCATTTTTATTTATAAAAACCAACCTCCAATATTTGTATTTTTGTTACAAAAATTATGGCAAAGTTTATATTGAAAACTTATGATCAAAATACACTTGTAAATATTTGTTAGAAAATATTTTTCCAAGTGTTTGTATTTTTAGAAAATTTTTCCATAGTTTCCCCTAAAAATGGAGGTGTCCATGCTATTAAAGCATATCATTTTCTTTTCAAATATCATCACAAACAATCTACAATTAATCCCTAAACGACTACACTTACCAAGTGCAAAAACAATGTTATTTGCACTACAACATGAACTTGAACTTTTATTAAAAACTTGTAGTAACTTGGTAGTGTTTTTTAGTATGTTTAGTTACCCTTTAATGTGCGTTTACTTCTTTAAAAATCTCATTCTTGAAAGACTTGGATGTTTACAACTTGTAAACATGTTCTACAAAAACGTTTCTTTATGAAATCTTCTTGTTTCTTTAGTGTTTCTACACTTATTTTATCACCAAAAATAGTGTAAGTTTAAGTAAGAACCATGATCCTCAAAAAATCATATTTTGAAATTGGTTCTTTTAGAAAAACCATTCATAAATCTTAGATCTATAAGTTTATCAACTCACTTGATTATCATTTTTCAAGAGATCATTTTGTTTTCAAGTTCATGCTTACACATGAGGATGATCATCTTATTTCATCACATAATCATCCTCTCACTTGCTAGATCATGTGTTTAATCACAATCTAGCAAGCTCCTTATGATGATCAACATCGTAATCTCAAGAAAACAACAATCAAATATCATTCATACACTAAACAACATTATTTCATCAAGATTTCATCATATGTTAAGCTTATGTTCAAGATTCAAGATTAGGTTCTTTAGTGTTCTTCATGATCATCAATGTATAACATCTTTTAACCAACAAAATTAGAAGTAAATAAGGGTTATGAGAGTCTTACAACTTGCACAAAGGCTAGGGAAGAACACTTGATGAAGAAGGTGATAAATGTTATGGATAAAAGCAATCGGGAGAGGTCCTTCAAGATCCGAGACCACCAAACCTTCTAATCTTGCATCTTACACCTTGTGTTCACTTGGAAATGGGTGAGATTGAAACGAAAATGATGGTGGTGTGGTGCTTGGGGTTCGGCCGAGAGTGGGCAGAGGAGGGAGAAGAAGAGTTGTTGTTTTGTGGGTGAAAGGTAATTGTGATTATGAACTCCAAGTTGCAACTTATATCCATACTTAGGCTTTGTCCAAAGGGTATTATGTTCTTAGAAGTACATACAAGATCAATTAGTATCTCTCAACAAATCAAGCAAGATCAAGGGTGTGGGCCACCCTTCGATCCATCAACAATGGGGGGGGGGGGTATAGGTGTAGCTTCAAACCAATTAGTTAGTTTATAATCCATATCCAAGTATATAGTTACAAGTGTTAGTTACTAGATGTTTTAGTGGGTGTTAGGGTGTTCGGGGATCATGACTAGCTCAGAAATAATTAAACAATGCTTCTAGCAATATGTTGGTGTTTCGGGTAGTGTCCGGTTGCTCGGTTAGATACCGGTTCGTTAAAGTGTCAAACCTATTCGTTTAGTGATCTTTAAGTACCCTTTTGTGACACTTTTAATTCCCGACACTTAGAAAAGCATTCAGGACCATTTCGTCATATTTTTGCATGTTACTAGCATGTTAAAATGCTGATTTTTGTTGATTAATGCAGAATTCTGCACTTTAAGTGGGTTTTAGAGATTCTTTGTTGGGTAACTCTAGTGGGGATTAGAAGGTTGAGAAGGTATTTGAAGTTTCAAATTGTTAGTGCATTACGTCTATTGACTTCGTCTTGTATCATGAGATAGGATAGGATATCTAGTGCACGTGGTTCGAGAAACTGAGAAATGAGGTTTAAGTGATGATTTCGCTTGAAATGGACTTGTGACAAGTTCAAGCGAAATTGACACAATAGATTTCGCTTCAACCTGTTCTGGTCACCTTCAAGCGAAATCTTCAACTCTATATATAGTGCACATGTCATTTCATTTGGTACGCGCGACTTCCGAAAGTGTAACGAAGTGCTGCCGGTTTTCTGTCAGGTTGTAAACATTGTTATTATCAATACAAGCAACAGATTAAAGATTACAAGTTGTTTTCGTTTCCGGTTTACTGATTCCGCCTTTAAACTGGATGTAAAACTCTTCTGAACGACTCAGTAGGGTCATACAACGATCCAACAAGTGGTATCAGAGCACAGGAAGAAGAGTTTAGCTTGATATCATCTACTTTCTGAATTCTACACCTTCTTTTTCAATCTGGATGTGATTTCACGGTCAAAATGATCTGAGTTTTTCACCGAACGTGTAAAACAGTATTCTAACAAATCCTTGAAAGTTTCACGGCAAAATTCAAAGTAAAAATGACAAAAACTGGACAGAAACTAGATTTCGCTTGAAAGAGTTCGTAGATAATGGGTTGATTTCGCTTCAAATCAGACTTATTGGACTATTTCGCTTGAAACTTCTGAAGCGAAGTTGACTTTGCTGGATTTTGCTTGAATACAACTGAAGCGAAATAGTTGTTTTCGCTTGAAGCTGGTTCGATTGGAACTTGTATTGTTGAAGCGAAATAGATCATTTAGGATTTCGCTTGAAGGATCTAATCATCTTGAAGCGAAATTGAAGTGCTGGAATTTCGCTTGAAACACTTAAGACAGATTTCGCTTGAACAGTTTAAAAGGAAATTTCGCTTGAACAGTATTATATTGTGCTGAATTCGCTTGAAGTAATTAGTCAAAAGATTTCGCTTGAAGTCTCATTCTGTTTCAACTTGAGATTTCGTTTGAGTTTCCTAGTTCGATTGAAAAGTGGAATTTTGTGTCGGATCTTTTCACGACGATCAAGTATCAGTCATTTTCAGTTTATTTGATATTTGATTGTACTGATTGGGTTTGTTTGATCATTCTGTCAGGTTTACATTATGGCTGAGGAATTCTTCAATACGTTTTACAACGCATTCGCAACCGAATCGTCTGAGGCTTCAAATATTACACCAAAAACCATTTCTAAAGTGCTAAATGAAAATATCAAGAATGATAACTTTTACGGAACTCATTCAAAGCCACCAGCTCTTGATAGCATTGAGGATTATACCTGGTGGAAAGAACGCTTTATCAACTGGGCAAAGGCGTATGCTCATGAAAGTTGGTTTTGTTTGGAATATGGGTATGAAAAACCAAAAGACGATAAAGGCGAAGATCTTGTATTCAAAAAATTTACTAGAGAAGATAAAGCTGAATTTGGAGCTGAACAGAGAATGATAGCATTGATCCAGTCTGCAATCAGAAACGATATTTTTGCTTTACTAACTCATGACGGGTCATCTAAGTCTGTCTGGGAAGCTTTACGTGTTAAAGCTGAAGGGGGTAAACAGATTAAAAAGAACAAAATCGCTTTATTAAAGAAAGAATTTGATCTGTTTGATAACATAAAAGGAGAGTCGGTGAGGCAAATGATTGAGAGATTTTGTCATCTTAAAATCGAATTGGAAAGATTAGAGATAAATAAAACAAGAGAGGAATTGATAGACAAAGTGATTGAAGCGTTACCACGAGCTGATCAGTGGCAAACGTTTGTTTTTATTTTGAAAAATGATGCTGTGTATGATAATATTACTCTTGATGCTTTGTTTGAAAAGATTGAAAGTCATGATCTGGAGCTACAAAAGCAAAACAAGATGATTGATTCTTCACATCAACAGAACATTGGCTTGTACTATAAAAGCAGTGTGTTTTCTGATAAAGGCGTTGGTTCACCAAAAACAGCATTTAGTGGTGAAAAGATGAAAGAACCATCAACAACGTCAACAAGTCATCATTCTGGATATCATTCATCTTCAAAGACAAATTCTGATGATTCTGAAGAAATTCTGTGCAACATTGCTCTTAAACTGAAGAATTCTCCTGCAATGAGCATCAATGCAGCGAAGCAGCAAATGAGTTTCCTTGCATCTGTTCTGGAGTCATATGAAGGTCTAGTAGCTGGCAAAATTGGAAACTCCGAATTGACCAAAGAAGACTATGACCAGATTGACCCGGAAGAGATGGAGCTCATTGACATCCGTTGGTGTTTAGCTAGTTGTATTCGAAGAGCTCAGAGGTATATGGAGATTACCGGGAAACAATCTCTTGGAGGTGCGTCAACAAAGCTTGGATTTGACAAATCCAAAGTGACCTGCTTCAAATGCAAGCAGAAAGGTCATTTCAAGAGAGAATGCAGAAATTCTGAAGTTGGTGAAAGAAATGAACGTCCTTTCAACGATGATTATTATCGAAAGGCGATTTACCATCGAAGCAGAGAAGAACCAAAGTTGATTGAAGATAAACCGAAAGAAAAATCAAGAGCTTATGCTGTAATTTACGAGGATGAAGGATATGATTGGAGTGAGGTTCTTCCAATAGATGACATTGTTGATGAACGGTTCAAAACTGAAGCTAAACAGGAAGAAGATCGTTTAGAGAATGTTCGTAAAACAGCTCAAGGGAGAGCTATGACAGAAGAAAGAAAGTTTGTTTTTGTTGCTGAGATTCAAGATGAAAACAAAGACAAAGATACTGCTGAAATCAATGAAGAAAAAGTTGAGATCAAAGAGAAAACTCGGGAAGAGATCTTAAGTGAGAAGACTTACAGAGAAAGAAATGTGGTTTACAACAGAATGGATGATATGCAGGAAGAGTATGAGATGGCTGTCGGTAGCAAAAGATGGGATAAAAAGAGAGAATGCTACTATAACAGAGAAGGAGAACCAGTTGTTCCCAAGAAAGACATAATCTTCGATGATGTTCTTCTTGCAGTTCCGTTAAGAGCTGAATACTATAGAAGAGTATTAAAAGATGACACATACGCTAAGAAATATGAAAAGGATATCAGATATGCCATGTTATCATGTCTAAGAAAAAGGGACGAAGAGAGGATGAAGAAGAATGTTGAAGAAATGGTGAACAATCTGAAGAAAGCTGCTGAAGAGGTTAAAGCAGAAACTGTTGAAGTTGAAGCTGTGAAGGAAATCAAAAGTGAAGAAGTTGTTGTGAATGAAGAGGTTGAGAAAGCTGTTACTGAAGAACAGCAGATTGAAGAAGAGGTGAAGAAAGAAGAAAAGAATGAGAATGAGGAAGCTGGTAATGTTGGTGATGAAGTCGGTGTTGAAGAAAAGCAGAATGTTGCTGAGCAGACAGAGGTTGCTGAAAACACCGAAGTGCCAATCACTGAGGTAAATTCTGATTCTGAAAACTTGAAATTGATAGATCAGTGCAAGAAATGCATGGAACCGTGCAGAGCTTGTGCTGAAAAAGATGAGCAATTTAGAACAAGAGATCTTGAGTTTACAAAAATTGAAAAGATTTTCAAAGAAAAATGCAAAGAAATGCTAGAAAAAGAAAAAGTTTTTAAAGAAAATGATGAAAAACTTTCAGAAAAATGTAACAAATTAGAGAAAGAAAATGAAGTTTTGAAAGAAAAAGTTTTGAAAATGACAAATGAGTGTGAACAAAAAGAAATTGCTTGTCAAGAAATGAAAAAGGAATATGACTCAATGAAATTATCATATCACATTACAAAAGAGTCATATGATAAAGTAAAAGACGAAATGAAATATGCTCAATCAAGAATGAATTATCTTTCTGAAACAACTAAAGAGCTTAAACGAATGTATGCTATAAAACAAGATGTTGTTAATTCCTATATTGAGGATGTTGCTAAGTTAAAGCGACAGATTGCTGATTAAGAACAGGATAATAACAAGTTAAAGAGTTACCACGTGTCGTCATATGTGCTTGAACGAATTTTCAATATAAAACCGGGTGATGGTGAGTCTGAGCAAAACAAGAAAGGTATTGGTTCAGAGTTTCATCAAGTTCCACCACCGGGAAAATTTGCATTTTATGATGAAGAAAAGGTCGAAAAAGCTTTCAACATGGTAGACAAATTGCCAGACAACATTGACATAACCTATTCCAAATCTGATGATTCTCATGATTCAGAGGTGGTAGGTAAAGTCGTTGAAAGTGTGTTGAAAGAAGAGTCGGTTGATACAGGTAAATCTGAGTCACAGGATGAAGATGAAGGAAATCTTCATGCTGATTATCTGAAAAATACAAAATCAGAGGAAAGTTTGAATGATGATTCAAAAGGATTGGTTTATACCATGATTGGATCGGACAAATTATTCTTAGATGTTGTATTCCCGATTCAGAATGTGATTTCAGAAAAGGTTGACAAAGTTTTCAAAATGGTTGAGATTGAGAAGTCTGAGATTTCAAATTTTGTCGGTAAGAGTCATAGAGGTTCGTATAACAAACCTGGTTTCAAAAAGAAGAACATGAAGGCTGGGTTGGGTTATAAGAAGAAACAACATCGAAACAAAAAAGAAATGCCGAATTTTCAGACAAAAATGAGTTTTGTTCAAGGAGGCAGTTTAGAAAAAGAAAAAGAATTCAAAATGAAACAGTCTAATGATGAATTCTTTGCTAAAAAGCAAAAGCAACAACCACAGGTTAAAGATGTGTCCATGAGAATATGTTTCAAATGTGATCAAAAAGGACATCTTGCACGCAAGTGTCCTAATCTAAAACCTGTGGATGTTGATCAAAAGAAGATTGATGCTGAGAAAAAAAAATCTGAGAATGTGAGACAAAGATCAACCAAATTTGATTCGAAACAAACTTGGAGGTACAATACAAACAAGTTTGCTTCAAATCAGAATTGGAAATCAAACCCAAATAGGTTCGATTCAAGACAGACTTGGAATTCTCACACACCCAGATTCAGAACAACACAAAGTTGGAAAACCAAAATTGATATGACAAAACCTAAAGAGTTTTGGAAATCAAGAGTTGTTGTTCAAAATCAAAATGTTCAAAAAGTTTCACATTTTTACAAACGAGGAACACCAAAAGGTCAAACATGGAGTGTTAAGAAACATGTTGATTTGGTAAAAGATGAGAAAGTTGAAGTTAAAATTGAGAAAGTTTTTGTGAAAAATGATAAAGAATTTCCAGCATTGAATGAAAATTATTGTGTTGAAATGCCTAAGGTTCAACAGACCTGGGCTAAATTGTTCAAGTAATTGAGTAGTTTGTTTGTGCAGGTGTTCATGGAATTCAAAGATTGTGAAATTGGAGATTGGAGCAGCCTGGCACATCGAGAGGAGGCTGCTGGATCCTGTGTTGGTTGAAACAGGAAGTTTATATGTTTTCTGTAAATAAATAAACAATATTTCAAAAATCCTAAAAATTGGAAAACTTAAAAACCAAAAATATGTTTTTTTTTTAATTTTTGTCAAATATTAAAAAAATATAAAAATATGTGTTGCTTGAATACGCCGAAACCCTCACGGCTGAACAAACATGATTACTTTCATCAGATTGAAAAACGGTTTTCAAACTGTAAAATATCAATGTGTTGTATATCATGGGGGTATCTATATTTTCTGCAAATCAGAGCACTTGAAGCAGAAAATGGATGGCGAGACAAAGCTATCAGTGTTGGTTGTCAAATTTTCTTTATATGATTTTGCATTTTAGGGGGAGTAATATTGTTAGAAAATACAAAAACATTTGAAAATTTGAAAAAGCCAAAAACATGATAAAATTTAAAAATTGAGTTTTTGCGTAAAAAGAGGAAATGATAGTACATCAGTAGACAGTTATAGTATGCTAAAGAAATGGAAAGTTTAAATGTGTTAAACGATCTCACCGTGGATGTGTCGGTAGATTTTTATACATTTAGTAAACTTTTTCGGGATATAAACTTAAATTCAAACTTGCTTATTTTGTGGGGAACACTACTTGGATATATAGGTAACCCCTGAAATCTCGTTTGAAAGGTCTCATAATCTGATATACTAGGTCTTTATACTCAATGATGTCTGGGGTATTATTCCGGGACTTCTGCTGAATGGTAGTTTTGACCTAGTCCTTGAATAATACTTTCTGCAATGCTTGAAACATAGCATTAAACCCTCAGCATGCCGATGAAACAATAAAATTGATAGTCGCTGCTGTTGTAGCTAAAAGATCCTCTAAAGGGGACATACCGCAAAGTCGAAGCTGATATCTCTCTGCGTATACGGAAGTATCGACCTGAGATCCCTCGGCCCTCGCATACCTAATTTATATACAGATATCATTGTAGTATACTCACCTGTAAGACTGATTATTGGGATTCTGGATACGGGAGTATATTCAAGAGGTGGGACACATGAATAGGTTTAAGTTCCTAAAATACCTAATTCGTATCCTGAATCAGTTGAAGTTTGTGTGAAAATTTAAGTGGATCAATATATCGACAATCTAAATGAATTGTTTAATTCTTACTGTGTAATTAAGCTCAACGGTACTTGTGACTTGTCATAAACTGATATGATCCTCTAACGCTTACTCAATCAAAAATAGCGTCTGTAAATATGTTTGTACATATTTCTTTACTGCTTTATATTTTCAGAAAATACAAAAAGATTTTGATTTCTGCTTTATTTTCGACAACTGATATCTGAATTGCTGAGTTTCAAAATCTAAGTAAGCTGATTGTGTTTCTGAAAATAAAACAAGTTCATTAATTTGATACTTGATTTAAAATAAAAAATTTCAAAAACAGTTTGTGATATCTCCAAGGTCATTAGTTTGAACTTGGATGATTAACTGTGAGGGAGTTGGATTCTTTAATACTGCTAAATCTATGAAGTTTGTTGATAGAGGGAGTGGATTAGAGATTGATTGGTAATATGAAAACATTGTACTTATAAATGTTTGAGAAATTGCAGATGATAGTCCAGACTACGATCCTGAAAGCAGAGTCTAAAGGGGAGTCTGAAGACAAGCTGAAAGTTAGGAGCTTGTATCTGGAAAGCTAGGTGTCGATCTCAAAGCACGGAAGCTTAACGAAAGGGGGAGCCTGAAGCTGATAGGAAAAGAGAAGTGATGGATGCGTACAATGTTACAAGCTGAGTGAAAAGGCAGAATGATCAAGACTGAAAAAGGTGTCATAACAGAGAATAGTCACTAAAGACTGCGTCAATATCCGAGGGGGAGTCTGTTAGTGCATTACGTCTATTGACTTCATCTTGTATCATGAGATAGGATAGGATATCTAGTGCACGTGGTTCGAGAAACTGAGAAATGAGGTTTAAGTGATGATTTCGCTTGAAATGGACTTGTGACAAGTTCAAGCGAAATTGACACAATAGATTTCGCTTCAACCTGTTCTGGTCACCTTCAAGCGAAATCTTCAACTCTATATATAGTGCACATGTCATTTCATTTGGTACGCGCGACTTCCGAAAGTGTAACGAAGTGCTGCCGGTTTTCTGTCAGGTTGTAAACATTGTTATTATCAATACAAGCAACAGATTAAAGATTACAAGTTGTTTTCGTTTCCGGTTTACTGATTCCGCCTTTAAACTGGATGTAAAACTCTTCTGAACGACTCAGTAGGGTCATACAACGATCCAACACAAATTTTGTGAAGCCGATTGGTGACTGGAAAGATAGGAGTCTGATTGTTAGAATAAAAGATCTTACGACCCTTGTCAAGCTGGATAAGCTTATATTGGAGGCAGAAGGACCAAAGATTTCGTTGAAATGTGTGGGGGGTTTATACATGCTTTTAATCTTCGATAACAAAGACGAGTTATTTCTATTCAAGGATTTTAACCCTAACATTAAGGTATGGTTCTCATGGTTAGAAATTTGGAAAGGACAGAAGCTTCCGTTTGAATGTATACCTTGGTTGAAAATCACGGGAGTCCCGTTACATCTGGTGGATAATGAAGTTTTTGACTCCGTCGAAAGAATCTTTGGCAAGGTGGTTCATGCCTCTATGTTATCGAGGGATGATAATGATTTGACCTTCGATCTGGTTGGTGTCTTAGTGGGAGACGGGGTTAGGATTTGTCAGTCAATCACTTTGAAATGGAATGATAGGAGGTTCAGAGTTTGGGTTAGTGAAGAGTTGGGTGATTGGGTTCCGGACAGTATCAGTGATTGTACGGAATGGGTGGATAATAACGATAAGGACGAAGAGCAGGAAATGGAAAATGTTGAAGATTTTGAAGATTAGCCCCACTTAAATTTTAAGAATCTAAGTAAATTAGCAAACAAAGGACTGGTGAAAGGATTACTTTTCATATCCTCAAAGAAGGATAAGATATGTGTTGCAACCCCCGACCCCTGTCCGGGAGCGGGTGCCGCAAGCCAGTCAGATGGTATCGGTGTTTATTAATTTGGCATCAGTACCGTAGTTAGGAAATATTTTCATCAGAGTTAAACACCAAAATTTTTGTAACAAATCATTGGGATGAAACCCAAGTTCATTTGAGAATTTAGCATAAAGCTTTTCTTTTCTCAACAATGTCAGAAGTGTATGCAGATGCGCTGCACGTTCCTTTTTACTCTTAGAGTAAATTAGAATATCATCTATATAGACAATTATGAATTTATCCAGGTATGGTTTACATATCCTATTCATCATGTCCATAAATGCGGCTGGGGCATTGGTTAAACCAAATGGCATGACGGTAAATTCATAATGATCGTACCTTGTTCTGAAGGCAATTTTAGGAATGTCCTCTTCCTGTACTTTCAGTTAATGATATCCTGAGCGTAAATCGATCTTAGAAAAGAATCAAACTCCTTGAGTTGATCGAACAAATCATCGTTTCTCGGTAGTGGGTACCGATTCTTAATCGTAACCTTGTTCAATTCTCGGTAATCAATGCACATACGCATCAATCCGACTTTCTTCTTAACAAACAACACTGGTGCTCCCCATGGTGATGAACTTGGTTATGTAAAACCTTTGGAAAGAAGTCCGTCCAATTGTTTCTTCAGTTCCTGCATCTCCGTTGGTGCTAATCGATATGGTGCTTTGGCAATCGGTGTCATTCCTGGTTTTAGGTGAATTCTAAATTCAACCTCTCTATCGGGCGGTAATCCAGGTAACTCTTCTGGAAAAACATATGAGAATTTAGATATCACAGGGATATCTTTTAATTCTTTTCCTTTAGTATTGATGATTATAGAAATCATATATACTATTCCTCCCTTCCTTTCATAACTTGCAGCTTTCATCACAGAGATGAATTTTGTCGATCTGGTTGGCTTATTTCCTTTAATTGTGATCTTTTCACCTATTGGTGTACTTACTTGTACTGACTTTTGATCAACTAAAATACTGGCATGATTGGCTACCAACCAATCCATTTCTAACACAACATCAAATCCGGCTAGATTCATTGGATAAAGGTTAGCAAAGAAATGATGGTTCAGGATTTCTATTCTTGCTTCCTGCAAGATCTCACTAATCTTAATGGGTGGTCACCTCTTTTGGGTAGAGATAAACTATTTTTTTAATTTAAATTATGTATTTAAATAGAACAAATAAAACATAAATGACATTATTAAACTAAATTGAAAAAAAGACAACACATAAAATTAAAACTAGTAAAATAAATTAACACCATATAAAAATTAGAAATTGCATGGCCAATTATATTTTTTTGCGATCTCGCGTTTTCGGGCTAGTTTGATTTCCAGTATCTTCAGTGGAACATTATCGTGTGTGTCACACCCCAACCGATGGCGGAAACATCGGGGCGCGGTACTGAGCGAAACAGACTGTCCAGAAGTTTCCATAACAGCTATGATTACCAATTATTTAAAGCATCACGTCCCATACCATGACATAAAAAGTAACATAATTATTACAGGCAAAGTCAAGACAAATTGTTCTGTTCCGACAACTCAGAACTTAAATACAGACAATTCGTTTATTTGTTTCTAGACCTTTCCTAGCCTCGATTTCACAGCAAGCCAAGCATTTAAACATCTTAAGCACCTGCCACATACGTTAAAGTAAAAGTCAATACACATAGTGTAAAGGTGAGCACACAAGTTTAATATATATAATAGAGTTCGAAATCGTTTACGCATAACCAGCACGTACACAGTGTGAAATGAAGCATGTAAGTTATCAACATGATCCTATCAATACCAATGACTGCGGGTTGACTGCCCAAGGCAGTTCGTAATACACACTCACCATTGTGAGCCATGTAATTAATTGTCCTTAACAACCCCTGAGTGAACAGGTACTGAGTCCAAACTATAGTACTATCATTGCTAAGGCAGGTAGACAGCAATCCATGTGTAAACATAACAAACAAGCATTCATTAAGTCACGTATAACATGCGGTAACGGTTAGCGTTAAAGTATTCCATAGTGTGTTCGATGTGATTTAGAATAAGTAACGTATGTAACACCCAAAAGTGCGTAAAGCAAAAAGGGTTCGAGTATACTCACAGCGATGATGGATTGAAGGGAGCGCTTAGAGAGAGATTAGCCTAATCAGAACGATAGCATAAATGATAAGCGGCGCATAAAAAGATGTAAAGTGTCAATGGATTGGACGGTAATCCGATGGGGTGGCAATCAGATCGGGTGGCCGGTCGATCGGATGACAATTCGTTCAGGTGGTCACCCGATCGGGTGGCCACTCGATTGGTTTGTCATCTCGTTTGGGATGGATGTGTTTGTGTATGATGGCTTGACTTTTGAAGTTTTCGTTGTAGCATTTTTAAAACAGAGAAGTATCTCTTCCCTTCAGGTCGGTCGATCCGATTGGTAGGACACTTTAGTGAGAACAAGTTCACAGCAGTTTGTCACTCGATCGGATTGCAATCCGATCGGGTGGCAATCCGTACTGAACATGTTGAAAATTGTTTAAGTGTTGAAGTCAAAACATCACATGGTCGGGTGGTAATCCGATCAGGTGGCTATCCGATCAGACGGTAATCCGTTCGATGTTCAAACCTCCAAAGTTGAATTTAAAAATTAAGTGTGGGACCCAAGGTGCAAGCCGATCGGGTGGCTGTCCGGTCGGGTGGCAATCCGATCGGACGACAATCCATCCCAGACGACCTGATCGTCTTCTTCACTTGGTTGTTTTGATAGTTTGTCGTTTTCTCGAGGCTGTATGATAACGTGTCAAACAACAGAACCCTCGTCAAGACCTAGTGACCCGATCGGATAGGAATCACCCTAGTCCGGTCAGTCAGTGGTTCGAGCCGGTGGTTCACGCTTAACCCGAAATCTGTAGTCTCTTGGATAGAATCCAGATCTTGAACCAACACATCAACAAGAAGGAGTAGAAGATTAGAACAAGCTCCGATTCTATCGGTTTTGAGTGCATTGAGTGTAAAAGAGTTGAAAGAAAGTTAGAAAACCATCTTTCAATCCTTTTCACCATGAATATGTTCAGATCTATGCAAGATCTTTGTTTATTTATGAGGAAATCGTCCAGATCTAAGTTGTTCTTGGTGGATTGAAGCCAAAACATGAAGTTCATAAGAACACCATGATGACATCATCCTAGAACACCTTGAATCAAGTGATTTCACGGTTAAAAGTTAAGATTCAAAAGATAGAAAGGTGTAGGAGTGCGTGTAGATTAATAAAGTACAAGATTTAGGTTGAAAACTTACAAGATTCGCGAGAAATCGATAGAAAAGTAGGCTGGAGAGAGTTGAGTAGAGAGAGAGCTGTCAACATCAAGTGATGTGACAATGAGGGGTATTTATAGGGTTTCCATAAGTGGAAAGTGGGGATAAGTGGCTGGTCGATCGGGTGGCAGCCCGATCGGGTGGCAACTCGGTCGGTTGGCCACTCGATTCGAGTGTTTGGCACGACGAGTTTTGCTGTTTCGATTCGCGTGTTGAGTCTTGCGATGCGATAGAGTTTCTCATTCAAATTACATTTAATCCCAACTACTATATCTAACATACAATCATCATAATTAACTTGCGTTTAGCGTTTGTGATTCGATTGCGATTGCGTTTCGATTAATCACCACAACATAAACATAAATAAACATGCACAAGTAACACACAAAAGGCACACACGCATAAGGACAATAACCAGAACGTGTAATTCGAGTTGCGAGTGCGATTGCGATGCGTTAAGCGATAAAGCGATAAAACATGCGATAAACATCGAATCAACCTCGATTATTAATAAGTACTCCACATAATACAACTAACGTAACAAGGCAAATAGACTATCTACAAGTCAAAGAAGTCAAAACAGGATTTAAGCAAGGAGTGACAGATCACAATTAGCAATCTTTTCTTCCTTTGACTTCAATCTTGACTTTGACTTTGACTTTCGAAACACGGGGTGTTACAGCCTCCCCTAGTTGAGGGAATTTCGTCCAGAAATTAGGCCGAAGCCGTAACAAATAACTGCGGGTACTTCGCCTTCATGTCGCTTTCGAGTTCCCAAGTGAACTCTGCGCCTCGCTTGCCTTCCCATCGAACCTTCACAATAGGAATGCGCGAGCGTCTGAGCTGCTTGGTTTGGCGATCCATGATCTCGACAGGCTTCTCCATGAAGTGTAGTGTTTCGTTTACTTGGAGATCTTCTAGAGGTACATACAAATCATGCTCAGCCAGGCACTTTCTGAGGTTAGACACGTGGAAAGTCGGGTGGACGTTACTAAGTTCCTCCGGTAGTTCGAGTCTGTAGGCCACTTTTCCGATCCTTTCCAGAACTTTGAAGGGTCCAACATATCGAGGCGCGAGCTTTCCTTTCTTGCCGAATCTGACCACACCCTTCCAAGGTGATACCTTTAGGAGTACATGGTCGCCAACGTCAAATTCAAGGGGCTTGCGTCGTCTATCGGCGTAACTTTTCTGACGACTCCGAGCTTTCAGCAGGTTGTCTCGAATTTGGAGGATTTTGTCAGTCGTTTCTTGCAATAGCTCAGGACCGGTTAATTGCGAGTGACCGATCTCGTGCCATACAATTGGCGATCGATATTTTCTTCCGTACAATGCCTCAAACGGTGCCATTTGAATGCTGGAATGATAACTGTTATTATACGAGAATTCGACTAAGGGCAGGTAAGCGTCCCAATTACCACCGAAAACTATGACACACGAACGGAGCATGTCTTCAAGGGTATGAATCATTCTTTCAGTCTGACCGTCGGTTTGAGGGTGGAATGCGGTACTTAGATTTAGCGTAGTACCGAGTGCAGTTTGAAACGTTTCCCACAGACGCGAGGTAAATCGAGCATCACGGTCAGAGATGATGTCACGAGGCGTCCCATGTCGACAAATGATCTCATCGGTGTAGATTCGGGCTAATCTTTCTACCTTGTAGTCTTCTCGTGTTGGCAGAAAATGAGCAGATTTGGTCAAACGGTCAACGACAACCCAGATGCTGTCGTGGCTTGATGGCGTACGCGGAAGTTTCGTTATAAAGTCCATAGCTATACTTTCCCACTTCCACATAGGGATCGGGGGTTGTTCAAGTAAGCCAGAGGGTCTTTGATGTTCAGCCTTAACCTTGGAGCAAGTCAGGTACTTCCCAACATAGAGGGCGATATCTCCCTTCATGCCCGACCACCAGTACTTGTAGCGAAGGTCCTGGTACATTTTATCGGCTCCGGGATGAATAGAATATTGGGATTTGTGGGCTTCGTCCATCAAAATCTGTCATAAATCGGTCCGCTTAGGGATCCAGATTCGGTCCAGATAGTGGAATATCCCATTCGACTTATTCACAAGATGGGCTCCATCGTGGTAGATCCTTTCCTTCTTCAAAGTGCGTTCGGTAAAACACGCATGTTGGGCTTCACGGATGAGGGTTTCGAGATGATGCTGGGCTGGAACATTATGGGTGCTATGCAGATAGCGTCGTCAGCTTAGAGCGTCGGCAACGACATTTGCTTTGCCAGGATGATAATGAATCTCACAGTCATAATCGTTGAGAAGTTCTACCCATCGGCGTTGACGCATATTAAGCTCTTTCTGACTGAAGATGTGTTGTAGGCTCCTATGGTCGGTGAAGACCGTACACTTTGTACCGTAAAGGTAGTGTCGCCAAATCTTCAACGCAAAAACAAATGCGCCTAGCTCGAGGTCGTGGGTTGTATAGTTCTTCTCGTGGATCTTGAGCTGACGAGATGCGTAGGCGATAACCTTGTCTCGTTGCATGAGAACACAACCAAGACCAAGGTTCGAGGCATCACAATAGACAATAAAGTCGCCGTTTCCATCGGGTAAAGCGAGGACATGAGCATTGCAAAGCATGTGCTTGAGGGTTTGGAAAGCAGACTCTTGTTCAGTTCCCCAAACAAAGGATCTGTCTTTATGCGTGAGAGCGGTAAGCGGCACAGCGATTTAGAGAACCCTTCGATAAATCAACGATAATAGCCCGCTAGTCCGAGAAAAGAATGGACTTCAGACGGGTTCTTCGGTGTAAGCCAACTCTTTACGGCTTCAATCTTGGCGGGATCGACGTGAATACCTTGACTATTGACAATATGACCGAGGAATTGAACCTCCTCCAGCCAAAATTCGCACTTGGAGAACTTGGCATAGAGTCGATTCCCTTGGAGTAGCTTGAGAACCAAACGTAGATGTTGCGCGTATTCGGCTTTTGACTTGGAATAGATCAGGATATCATCGATGAACACGATGACAAAGCGGTCAAGAAATGGTTTACACACGCAATTCATCAGATCCATGAAAACCGCGGGTGCGTTGGTTAAACCAAAAGGCATAACAACGAACTCATAATGGTCGTAACGAGTGCGGAAAGCGGTTTTGGGTATATCCTCCTCTTGGATGCGTAGCTGGTGATAGCCTGAACGTAGATCGATCTTGGAGAAACACGTAGCACCTTGTAGCTGGTCAAACAAATCATCAATTCAAGGCAGGGGATAGCGATTCTTGATTGTCAACTTATTCAATTCCCGATAGTCGATGCACATCCGAAACGACCCATCCTTCTTTTTGACGAAAAGGACTGGTGCGCCTCATGGACAGGTGCTCGGGCGAATGATGCCTTTATCAAGTAATTCCTGGATCTGACTCGAGAGTTCACGCATTTCGGACAGAGCGAGTCGATAAGGAGCTTTAGCAACATGGTTGGCTCCAGGAATGAGGTCGATACGGAAGTCGATATCACGAATTAGAGGAAGACCAGGAAGATCATCAGGGAATAGATTCGATAGTTCACAAACAACAGGGACATCTTTCACTTCTGTCTTCCCTTTCTTTTCCTTCTCCGCTACTACAATATTAGCCAAGAAAGCTCTGTATTCCTTGCGGAGATACTTGCTAGCTTGGACACACGACATGAGCTTGAGACCTTTCGAAGCAGTTTCATCATAAACACACAACTGATCACCATTAGCAAGCGAGAATCGAATCATCTTATTAAAGCACCCAACTTCAGCATGATTTTCATGAAGAAAGTCCATGCCTACTATAATGTCAAAACTTCCGAGCTGCATCGGAATAAGATCGATGGGGAAGATGTGATTGTTGAGCTCGAGAGTACAATCACGAAGAATAGAATTGACAGCGACAGTTCTTCCGGTGGCGACTTCGACATCGAACGTTGAGGGGAGATGGGAGCGCTTACGATTATGGAGTTTTTCGAACTCAAACGATACAAAACAGTTATCGGCTCCAGTATCAAACAAACACGAAACATAAATACCATTCACGAGAAACGTACCATTGACCACGTTGTTATCAGCCTGGGCTTGGCGCACATTGATGTTGAAAGTTCTGGCACGGGCGGCTTGTTGTTGTTGTTGTTGCTGAGGCTGTTGTTGCTGCTGTTGCTGTTGCTGAGGCTGCTGCTGCTGGGGCTCTTGTTTCACAACCCTGTTCAGGCACATGTTTGCGAAGTGGTTGGGATCACCACACGCGAAGCAGACTCTGGCGTTGATCGCGGGTGCCTGAGCTGCCTGTTGGCCTTGCAGAGCTGGAAGTAGAGCTTGATGAGCAGCAGCTTGAGCTGGTGCTTGTCGAGGACCTGTACGGCAGTTGGCGGTGAAGTGGCCGTACATGTTGCAATGCACACAGAATCGGCAGGCGATACCCACTGGATGATGGTAGGTACATGTCGGGCAAGCAGGGTGGGGATCAGTGTAAGCACGCTTTGCAGGCGGTGCTTGGGTAACTGGTGCTGGAGCTGATCGGTACTGAGATTGCTGCTGAGCTGGTACAACTTGGAGCGGGGCAGCTATAGTGACAACACAGTTCTTGTTGCTGGAGTTGCTGTTGTTGTTCTTCCTCTTGCGACGAGAGGACTTTGAAGATTGAGGAGCGGCGGCGGTTTCAGCAGTTGCGGCGGTAGCTTGATGCAGGTTCTTCGAAGCTTTATCCCAAAAACCAGCTTTGACTCGCTTGTCGTTGATTTCAGCGGTAAGCAGGTAAGTTTCCTCGATGGTTACTGGCTTTGAAGCATGCACAAAATCTGTAACACAATCCGGCAGAGCTCGGATATACTTCTTAATTGTCATATCAGCAGTCTTGACTTGATCAGGACAGATAATACTGAGCTGCTTGAAGCGAGCAGTTAGAGCAGCGTTGTCACCATCCTTCTGCTTTATGTGCCAGAATTCATCCTCCAACTTTTGGCGCTCATGGGGAGGGCAGAACTCTTCCAACATGACGTTCTTCAACTCGTCCCATGACAGACCATAAGCTGCATCGTTTCCGCGTTTGTTTCTCTCGGCTGTCCACCAGTCTAAAGCGCGGGACTGGAAGACGCCGGTAGCATTCAGAGTGCGGAGATTGTCAGAACAACCGCTCTGGCGCAGGGTGACCTCGATTGAATCGAACCATTGAAACAAAGCCGTAGGGCCATCTTCGCCAGTGAATTCTTTCGGCCCACAAGCTTTAAACTGCTTGAAGCTGAAAGCAGCTTTAGGGGTTTCAGTCCTGGACTCTTCGGACGATTTGCTCACATTTTCGTATAGTTCACTCACGATCTGAGGAACAACTTTCGCCATTTGCTTAGCGATGAGAGCAACAAGGCGTTTGTCTTTCTGGCTCTGGCGAGCAGCGCGCGAGTGACGGGATCCAGATGACGACATTGTCGGCAACATACATCGCCATAGGAATCAGACACAATATAAGCGAATCTCACCTCACACGCCTAATACTACTAAAGCTCAGGAACACGATCATGTAACACACAAACACATAGGCACATAATCATAGATTCACATAGGCACAGAAGCACATAAGCACGTAAGACAAAGAAGCACAAAGCACAGAAGCATAAAAGCACAAGAGGCAGTCAGAATACAGAAACCTATCATTCAAAGTCCGCGAGCGTTCGAGAATAGCGATTACGATTAGCGAGTACACAGCGAGCAACATAGCGTATAGCGATTCCCAAACGATTTGCCAACGTATCGAGGTAGGTGTGCAGTGCGAGTCGTGTGTGTTAATCAAAGCGATAGCAAAAAACGAACAAATCACCAAAAATTGTAACACATAACAGATAAAATCACATAAAACACATAAAATTCACATAAAATCGTCGAATATCAGAGTCGGCAGTAGCGAGCTCAGAATCGTAACACATAAAATCGAGAAATAGATTGTCTCAGGCTCGATAGACATCGACTACACAAAGTGATTCGACTATTCACAAGGATGCACCAAAAGTCCTTGTTGAGCTGATAGACTGTGCTCTATCACCGACATTCGATGAATGGCACCCATCCTTTCAGCTATTCAAGCACTCGAGTCCTTGGAATCCATCGAGACTTTGGGGAGAGTTTTGTAAAACAAAGTAGAGAGCGGAACAAGTCGTCAAGGTTCGGGTTTCACCCCTGACTTAACAACTTCGTTCCTATTTTGATAAAATAAGGAAGAATTATGCGTCAAAGTATGGATTTCACTCCTGTTTCAACGCAAATTCTCCTGTTTGTAGATAAAAATACGGGTCGAACAAGCAATTTAGTCGAGAGTTTGCGGTTTTCACACCTAATCTCGACCTAATCGCTTGTTCATTTTCAAAAATTAGAGTGCAATTGTTGCAACCCCCGATCCCTAATCCCCGGGAACGGGCGGCCGCGAGCCAGTTTCGGTGGTATCGCGTGTTGGTCTAATTTGGCAGCGGAATTTTCATCAGGACCGTAGTTAGGAAATATTTGATCAGAGTAAAATACCACATTTTCATATCATTAATCACATGGGATAAAACCCAAGTTTGCAGTACACGCATTTTAATAGGAATAAATCCTATTTTTATTTAATAAAAACATCTATTTTATTTTTGGTAACTTTATTGCCACTTTTCCAAGCCTTCAGTGTATATGGCTTTCACAGTTTGTATCCTGAAACGTGTTTTAAAACATTTGTCAGTGGGAAATACTGGTGAGTGAATCCCAGTTTAATCAAGTTTAAATAAAAACCATTGCACAGTATTGAGGGCGATCTCGCAATTACATTTGTTTCCAAGTTATATCAATTAACATCCATGGTACTGTCAGACCTGACTTGTGGAAATGTTACTCCTTGACCAGGTGGTAACAAATTTTGTATACAAAACCCCAACATACTCATGATAATTGTATTCTTACAAATACTCAATAACTGCTTAATATACATTAAATTGTATGAGGTTTTGTAAAAACATTTAACAAAAGGTTTACAAAAACGGATCAACTCACATTGCTGTCTTAGATTATCCTTTAGGGTCCCCTGGTGACAATCTATAATTTACACAAATGCACACGCGTTAGTATAATAACCCATTTTAACATTAGTAATACCCTCCCTGAGACGGCATTCCAACGACTACGTCGGGCAGAACCACGACAGCCGTTACGGAACCCTAGATCAATCGGGCAGGGTATCTAATACGTATCCAGGGGTTATAATACTTACAACGGAGCAGAACTTCGCTATTTAGGGGGGGTATAATACCCGATTATATTGCCTAATATTCAGAATTTAGAGAGAGATTTCGATTTTGAACGATTCTTGACTGAAGGCCGATGCCTCCTTTATATAGGGCTTCACTTCGGGTTTCTCGCGACCCGCGTAAGAGTAGCCAAGGGGCTATGCGGCCCGCATCAATGCTGGTCAACGGACTAGCTTGTCCGGGTCAACTTATAGGTCTGCCGGGTGTTGGGCCAGATGGCGGCCCATGGTCGTGCCAGGTTTTAAGTTGTCGCGACCCGCATAGGATTTGAGCTTAGGCTTACGCGGCCCGCATAGGGTTTGAGCTTAGGCTTACGCGGCCCGCCTCAAACCCAAAAACCTGATTTTTAATTATTTTTGACAATATTTAGGGTATTCGGGGCCCGTTTTCACGTATGGGGTATTTTTAGGGACATATTGGGATATTTTAAAATATATTAGGGTGTCGGAAAATAATTCGAGGGTGTCGGTTTTCTTTAAGGTTGTTATATCCTCCCCACCTTGTTTTAGGGCTCGTCCTCGAGATCTACTAGAATAGGTGTGGATATTTCCTTTGCATTTCTGATTCGAGCTCCCATGTGTACTCAGGTCCTCTTTTGGAGTCCCACTTCACTTTGACCAGAACTAATCTCTTATGCTTGAGGTTCTTGACTTTCCTGTCTTCAATCTGTAGAGGCCTTTCTACGAACTTGAGTTGTTCATTTACCTCTATATCCTTAAGAGGTACTACTAGTGATTCATCAGCTAAACACTTTTTGAGATTAGATACATGAAATACATCATGTATCCCTGCCATTTCCTCTGGCAATTGTAGCTGATAGGCTACAAGTCCTATTCTTCTAATGATTTCAAAAGGCCCAATATACCCGGGACTTAGCTTTCCCATTTTGATGAATCTTACCACTCCTTTCCAAGGAGAGACTTTTAATAATACTTTATCTTCTACTTGAAATTCCAATGGTTTTCGTCTGTTGTCAGCATACCTCTTCTGTCAATCACGTGCTATTTTCAGTCGTTCCTTGACTTGAATGATCTTGTCAGTTGTCTCCTGTACTATCTCAGGTCCAGATAGTTGCTTTTCCCCAATTTCCGCCCAACAGACTGGGGTTCGGCACTTTCGTCCATAAAGTGCTTTAAATGGTGCAGCGTTGATACTTGTGTGATAACTATTATTATAAGAAAATTCTATTAAAGGTAAGTGGTCATCCCAATTACCTCCAAAATCAATTACACAAGCTCTAACCATGTCCTCCATTGTCTGAATTGTTCTTTCGCTTTGTCCGTCCGTTTGAGGATGATAAGTTGTGCTCAGATTCAACTTGGTTCCCATGGCTTTTTGGAAACTTGACAAAAAATGAGAGGTAAAACGACTATCCCTATCAGAAACAATTGATAAAGGAATTCCATTTAATGAAACTATTTCATTTACATATAATTTAGCTAGTTGTTCCATACTGAAAGTTTCTTTCATTGGTAGGAAATGAGCTGACTTGGTTAGCCTATCTACAATCACCCAGATTGTATCATTACCTTTCCTTGTTTTGGGTAATTTGGTAACAAAATCCATTGTTATCAATTCCCATTTCCACACTGGCATTTCTAGTTGTTGTAACAAACCTGAGGGTTTCTGGTGTTCAGCCTTAACTTGTGAACAAGTTAAACATTTAGAAACATAGGCTGCTATGTCCTTTTTCATTCCTATCCACCAGAAATTCTTTCTTAAATCCTGGTACATTTTATCACTTCCTGGATGCATCGTGTATTTAGACTTATGGGCTTCTTCTAATATATGATGACGCAAGTTTCCTAATTTAGGTATCCATATTCTCTTCTTGTGGAATCTCCACATTCCATCTGTTCCTTGTTCTAATTCCTTAATCATACCTTTTAGTTTTTCAGTATCATCCTTGATTACTGATTCTTGTGCTTTTCTAATTTGATCATTTAAATCTACTTGTAGATTTAATTTAAGAGAACATACCCTTTTTGGCTTTTCATGATATTTTCGGCTTAAAGCATCGGCCACTACATTTTCCTTTCCTTCATGATACTGGATATCACAATCATAATCACTAAGCATCTCCATCCAATGCCTTTGTCTCATATTCAACTCCTTCTGTCCGAAAACATACCTTAAACTTTTATGATCAATGAATATGGTAAAGTTACTACCAAAAAGGTAATGTCTCCAAATCTTAAGGGCAAAAATTATAGCTCCTAACTCTAGATCATGGGTTGAGTAATTCTCTTCATGATTCTTAAGTTGTCTAGAGGCGTAAGCTATAACCTTTTGACGTTGCATTAATACACATCCATAACCTAGTTTGGAAGCGTCACAATATACTACAAAATCTTCAGTTCCTTCTGGTAACGCTAGTATAGGCGTATGGGTTAATCTATGCTTAAGAATTCTAAAAGCTTCTTTTTGTTTTGGTCCCCATTCAAACTTAATGGATTTACAGGTTAATTTAGTTAAAGGAATGGCTATTCTAGAGAAATCTCGAATAAACCTTCTATAATAACCGGCCAATCCTAAGAAACTTCTAACCTCGGTTGGCGACTCAGGTGTTTTCCATTTAGTAATCGCCTCGATTTTTGTTGGATCCACATGAATTCCTTTGTGATTAACTAAGTATCCAAGAAACTGTACTTGCTCTAACCAAAACTCGCACTTTGAAAATTTAGCGTAAAGCTTTTCCTTTCTTAATAGACTTAGAAGTGCGTGCAAATGCTTTGCATGATCCTCTTTACTTTTAGAATAAATGAGAATATCATCAATAAAAGCAATTATGAATTTATCCAAATATGGCTTACATATTCGGTTCATCATGTCCATAAATGCGGCTGGGGCATTGGTTAAACCAAATGGCATGACAGTAAATTCATAATGGCCATACCTTGTTCTAAATGCGGTCTTAGGAATATCCTCTTCCTGTACCTTTAATTGATGATATCCTGACCTTAAATCGATTTTAGAGAAAAATCGAGCTCCTTGCAATTGATCGAATAGATCATCGATTCTTGGTAATGGATACCGATTCTTGATCGTGTCCTTGTTCAATTCACGGTAGTCAATGCACATACGCATTGATCCGTCCTTCTTTTTGAAGAATAAAATTGGCGCTCCCCATGGCGATGAGCTCGGCTGTATGAATCCCTTTTCTAATAATTCATCTAACTGTTTCTTTAGTTCCTGCATTTCTGCGGGCGCCAATCGGTAAGGTGCTTTGGCAATTGGTGTTGTTCCTGGTAATAGGCGAATTCTGAATTCAACTTCTCTATCTGGTGGTAATCCTGGTAATTCTTCTGGAAATACATATGAAAACTGAGACACTACTGGAATGTCTTTTAGTTCTTTTCCTTTAGTGTTAGTGATTATAGAAATCAAATACACTATAAACCCTTTTATAATATAGCTTGCAGTTTTCATCACAGAGATGAATTTTGTGGATCTAGATGGTTTATCACCTTTACTTGTGATCTTTTCACCCTTTGGTGAATTTACTTGAATTGACTTTTGATCACATAAAATACTGGCTCTATTGGCTATTAACCAATCCATTCCTAATACAATATCAAATCCTGCCAGATTCATAGGATACAGGTTTGCCATAAACTTTTGGTTTAAAATTTCTATTCTTGCTCCTGGCAAGATTTCAGAAATCCTAACAGTTTCTCCATTAGCTGTCTCTACTAGACATTTTTGTGGTAGTTTAGTTAATGACTGATTTAGAAGTTTGCAAAACGAAGTATTGATAAAACTTTGGTTTGTACCAGAGTCAAATAATACTTTAGCAAAAACATCATTAACTAAAAACGTACCAGCTATCACGTCTGGAATCATCTTGGCTTCATCTGCAGTTAGAACGAATGCTCTAGCATTTTTAGTGTTCCTGTTGTTTGCGGCTGGAGCCAATTTTGGACAGTTTGGCTTGATATGACCTTTTTCTCCACAGTTGAAGCATAGTCCATTACTGGATTTTCTCCTGCAATCTTCTTCCTTGTGTCCTGGTAACTTACAGAAATTGCAAAGAGTGGAGCATTTTCCCGAATGCTTTTTCTTGCAAACCTTGCAGTATGGTGTAGAGGTAGAACCCATATTCCTACGGTTGAAATTTCCAGAACGGAATTCTTGAGTAAGTCTTTGGGTTAGGTTTCTCCTCTGGTCTTCTTCTCTAGTACGGATTAATTCATCTGTTAAGGTGTTTGCTAGTTCTACAGCTTCTTCTATAGTTTGAGGTCTAGCTGCCTTGACTACATGCCTAATCTCCCCGATTAATCCCCAGATGTAGCGGGAGATTAACACTGGTTCAGGTGATGCAAGGGTTGGTACTATTCTAGCATATTCAAAGAATGTGGTAGTATACCCCTTACTATCTACCCAGTCATTTTAAGGTTCAGAAACTTGTTAGCTATCTGTTCCTTTTCATTGGGAGGGCAGAATTTCCTTTCTACCATATTTTTAAATTCCTCCCATTCCATGTTGTATACCCTCTCACTTCCTCTTGATTGGAGGATAGTGTTCCACTATTCTAAGGCTGAGTTTTTAAATAAATTAGAGGCAAACATTATCTTATCTTCTTCAGCACACTTGCTTATTTTTAAAACAGCCTTAGTCTTTTTTATCCAGCGTAGGGCTGCAATGGGTCCTTCATTGCCCGAGAATTCTATTGGTTTGCAGGACCAGAATTCTTTATAAGAACAACCATAAGGCATGGTTCTTCTTCTTTTGGGAATGGGCACTTGAAGTATGGGTCCATTGTTCACGCTGTGTTCTGGTTCAATTGGTCGCTTACTGCTATGTTTACTTTTATTATTCGCTTCCTGAACCATTTGAATAATAAATGGCATTGCATCTATGACTCCTTGTGCTACTATGTGTTGAATAGCACTATTGTCCACTTGGGTGCTGTTTGTTTTTTCTGCGGGAAAAGGTCTGCAGTCTGCGGACCACATCTGCAGGCATCTGCCGGAGAAGAGGTGGACCAAATGTCTGCAGTCTGCAAGGAGAAGAGGGTTTGTTTTTTTACATATAAAAACTTCTTCTCACACTAAACACACACACAACACACACAGACTCTCTCTCTGATCTCTCTCTCCCTGCCTCCCTCTACCACCACAACCACCGTCCACCTCCACCACCACAACCAACCACCACCACTTCAGCCACCACCCACCCCGTCGCAGCCACCACCACCCCGTCGCAACCACCACCACCACCTAACACTCACCACCACCATCTCACTTCCACCTCCTCCACCGAACACTCACTGCCACCACCGTCACCGGAAACCCACCAACACCACCACCACCGTGAAGATGGCTCAGCTTCTCTCTCTCGTTCTTGTCGCCGCTGCCAAACGAAGAGGGGGGGTTGCATGTGACATGGGGGGTATGGGGGTTTCATCGAGAGAAGAAAGGAGGTGGAGTGGTGGGGGGCTCGCCGGAGAAGAAGGGGAGCCGGCAACCGGCTCTGGTCACCGAACAGAGAGAGAAAGGAGGAGAAGCAAGGGGGTGTGGCTGGTTAGGTCTAATTAGGGTTTCCACAAGATGAGGGAGAAGATGGAAAGATCTGGTGTGGTGGCGGAGCAGGGGTGGGCGGCGGATGAGGTGGTGTCGGGGGTGGAGGTGGTGGAGGTGGTGGCAGATGAGGTGGTGTCAGGGGTGGAGGTGGTGGCGGAGCAGGGGTGGGCGGCGGATGAAGTGATGCAGGTCTGTTTTGGCAGAGAGAAGAAGTTGGAAGAGGTTGGGACATGTCTGCTTGGGGAAGAGGTGGGGAAGAACTTTTTGGTGAGAAGTGCTTCCGGAAAACAAACAAGCTGCAGACATCAAACGTCTGCGCGCGTCTGCGCGACGCAGACATAAGTGGCCAGAAGCACTTCTGGCCAAAAAACAAAGACCACCTTGGTTTCCATTGTTATTGATGCTTGGATTCTTATTAACCAAGTTAATGTTACTCTGGTTATCGTTATTCAGATTTTCTTGATTTCCTTCGTCGGCCATCTAAATTTTAAACAATTATCCCGTATTAATATCACAAAATAATATTTAATATAGTCAATCACATGACACGCACTTTGGTCAAAAGCGTCGATCATTGCAACTTACTCTATTCATATATTATGCATCTATTACACACTGGTACTGAAATAAAAATTACAATACCAACTAAAATAAAATTACACTAATAGTAGTAGGCATCCGTACACACATATTTAATTTTTATTTTATTATTATTATTATTACTACTACCGTCTCCTCCATCACATCACGGATATGGATTCATCTAGAAATCCATATTGCGCTCGTCGTACTTCCAGACGAGTCGCTCTCCCACCTGTCGCATTCTTTCACTACTTTCTAGAATTTCCTCGCCAAATGTCCTAAGTTCTTGTACATTGTCTGCACTCATTGGGGGTGCAGGTTCTAGGACTGGGTTCGGAATCTGGGGTGCGGGTTCCTGGTGTGGGGGTGTAGGTGCCTGAAATCGGTAAGGATCTTCTAAAATCTCCCTAATGTATTCATCGTGGTAATAGGGATCTAAAGGGTCCAAACCTGGGTAGGCTCCTATGTTTGGCATGGGCATGTCTTCATGGATCGGGTAACGTTGTACATAGTCCCTATTGTCGTCCCATCAGGGGTCGTAATTTGGGTCTAGGGGGTTTGGTGCTGGTACCCTAGGGATTTCTTCTGGATTGAAGTCATGCATTTCTACTTGGTTTTCAGGGTTTTCTATCTCCATGGGTTGGTCAGGGATTGGTAGTTGTCGTTGGGTGCTATTATTTGTTCCAGATTAGGGTCAGCTGCAGTGGTGGCTAGGATGTGGATGTTGGCTATACCCCTATTTATCATATCCTGGGCATAGGCATTAGTTTCTCTTTTAGCTGCTGCTAGTACTCTCTGTTCTTGTAACTTTTTCATACGCTTTCTACGTTAGTGTGCCCCTCGACTGAGCCTTAAACACAAAGATTCCTTCTTCCATATTGCAGAGTACCCTGAGAGGGCAGGCTGAGAAGAGGAGGTGCCTTCGCTTCTAGGCGAACCAGACAATTGACGATACGCGTCAGATGGTCCTTGGTCGCTCATACTGTAAACTAACAAATAGTCAAATAACACATAACAATAAAATACAATTATGCACGTATTTCCGTGATTTATTTCCTAACACTTTAAATTTTGATGTCAGCAGAACATTTCTGTGGCTGAATCAGTGACCTGGCTCTGATACCACCTTCTGTCGCAACCCCCGATCCCTAATCCCCGGGAACGGGCGGCCGCGAGCCAGTTTCGGTGGTATCGCGTGTTGGTCTAATTTGGCAGCGGAATTTTCATCAGGACCGTAGTTAGGAAATATTTGATCAGAGTAAAATACCACATTTTCATATCATTAATCACATGGGATAAAACCCAAGTTTGCAGTACACGCATTTTAATAGGAATAAATCCTATTTTTATTTAATAAAAACATCTATTTTATTTTTGGTAACTTTATTGCCACTTTTCCAAGCCTTCAGTGTTGTCCAACTGGCTTCTATTTAGCTTTCACAGTTTGTTACCTGAAACGTGTTTCAAAATATTTATCAGTGGGAAATACTGGTGAGTGAATCCCAGTTTAATCAAGTTTAAATAAAAACCATTGCACAGTATTGAGGGCGATCTCGCAATTACATTTGTTTCCAAGTTATATCAATTAACATCCATGGTACTGTCAGACCCGACTTGTGGAAATGTTACTCCTTGACCAGGTGGTAGAAAATTTTGTATAGAAAACCCCAACATAATCATGATAATTGTATTCTTATAAATACTCAATAACTGCTTAATATACATTAAATTGTATGAGGTTTTGTAAAAACAGTTAACAAAAGGTTTACAAAAACGGATCAACTCACATTGCTGTCTTAGATTATCCTTTAGGGTTTCCTGGTGACAATCTATAATTTACACAAATGCACACGCGTTAGTATAATAACCCATTTTAACATTAGTAATACCCTCCCCGAGACGGCATTCCAACGACTACGTCGGGCAGAACCACGACAGCCGTTACGGAACCCTAGATCAATCGGGCAGCGTATCTAATACGTATCCACGGGTTATAATACTTACAACGGAGCAGAACTTCGCTATTTAGGGGGGTATAATACCCGATTATATTGCCTAATATTCAGAATTTAGAGAGAGATTTCGATTTTGAACGATTCTTGACTGAAGGCCGATGCCTCCTTTATATAGGGCTTCACTTCGGGTTTCTCGCGGCCCGCGTAAGAGTAGCCAAGGGGCTACGCGGCCCGCGTCAATGCTGGTCAACGGACTAGCTTGTCCGGGTCAGCTTATAGGTCTGCCGGGTGTCACACCCCGACCACGTGGAACATACAAAACGTGGCGGAAATGTCGGGGAGTGTTGTAACAGAATTAATTGTTTCAAATCCATGGCAATTGAAGTTTCGTTTTATTGATTAAAAGTGTTACAATGTCTTAACAAACAAAGAAATACAACATAATTAACTAGTCTTGCATCTTTTATTGTCACTAAAGCCCAAGTCTGCCTATGTGTATCTTGATCATCTTATGCAACAGTTCCTGAAAAACACATGTGAAAATAGGTACGTCAGCATAAAAATGCCTGTGAGATACATAGGTTTTGTGAAAATAGGTTTCATGACTTATGTTTGAGAAAATGTTTAGTCATGAACCTTGTTATTTGCTTTGTTTTGTAAATCATTTGAAAAACAATGAGTTCAGATGATATGTATAAATAAGTGAATAATGTATGGTTAAATGAATAACTATGTAAACTGAGTTTGTATAAGATAAGTTGTTTGTAAATCAATGTCTTGTGAAAAGTATGTTATTTGTATAAAATGTTCTATGTCTCAAACTGAAATGATTCAAATAACGTTACAGTATGTAATACCATACAAACACTTATATATAGGAAGTACCAGCGGCGTATCCACCATGCTTGTATCATATTACACACGCATCGTTACTTAATCACTTAATCAAACCAAACCAAACAATGTAAAATGTCTATGTTTAAACCAATTGTCAAATGTATTGAATAATATGTCAAAGTGTTCATGTCAAGATGTAAATCATGTCAAAATGTCTATGTCAAATATCCATGTCAAATGTCTATGTCAAATATCCATGTATGGCAAGTGAAATGTCTCAACTAAACCATATGCACAAAACAAAGTATTGAAGTAAAACTTGGTTTAAATCAAAGTTATGTTTTGTGGGAAATGCATGATCAAATGTCAATCATGTTAAAATGTCTATGCCGAAATGTCTATGTCAAATGTCTATGTCAAAATGTCATGTAAAACGAGGTACTAAGTAATGCACACAATTGGGCACACCTAGCATGAAATGTCATAAAATCATGTACTATAATGTACTAACGAACATAGCAAGTATATGATGTGAAAACAGGAAAGCATGAAAGTAACAAGTAGGCACATGTGTTCCACCCCAAAACAGTTTGGAAAACAGTAAAAGAGGGGTCTATGTACTCACTTGAGATTGCTCAGAAGTCCTTGAGTAACAACCAAGCAAAGCTAGAGATCACGGAAATCAAACGGCACCTACTATAGGTAACTACATTAATAAACCGGACCTAAATCGGAAGATTGGGTAGCATTAGGGTTTGTAAACCAAACGAGTGTAGAGACTCGTGTCATTTGGTTTAACAAAGCCTACATACTAAATGAAACTTAACCTAAGTGTTTACGACCCATTACGACCCGTTTAGGTAGCTTATGCTACTTTAACGCGTCGTTCACGTGAAACGCGTTCGGACCGCCTAACTAGTTCTACGACAAGTGTTATATGCCTAAACATGTTACATAATCAGTTATGTGACAAAAGTTTAGGTTACATATGCTTAATTACCAATTATACATGAAAAGGGTATTCTGGTAATTTACCTAAGGCATATAAACTACCTATCATACAACTACTTAAACGATGTGACCATAGGGTATAACCTCGGAAGGTTATTCCCTACCTACTATGGTCACCTAATGTGTTTGGTCGGATCCTAATGATCGACCAAACTGGGTCGGGTTCGAGGTATAAGCGATTTATCAGATCGCTTACCCTACGACCCTAGACAACGTGGTAATCAGTAGGCATAGTCCCAAGGGACTATAACCAACGTGATTACACTCACGTTGCGAAGTTCAAACGAACTTCGCATTGACCATTACTGGTCAACGCTGAAAGTGAAACAAAGTTTGACTTTCTGACTCGAAAAGCAGTAAAATAAGGAAAAGAACGAAAGAATACTTACGAAGGGTCCCCGAATGCTAATCCCGATCCAAGAACTCAGGTATGAAACAATGGTTTCAACTTAGAGCTCTCAAATCAGAATTCTAGTGGTTTAAAACAATGGAAAGCATGGGGTATATATAGTTTTCGGTCCACCGTTAAGATCGTTTCATGCAAACCGTGCTTTAATCGCAACCGTACATGTGTCGGGACCTTATGGTGACTAAAATTCCATCCTTATCAGCTGACTAGATAATTAGGAATGTGTGGTTGAGGATCAAACATGTGCAACTTGTGATTAAATGCATTTAATCTGGTCTGATAGTGGGAAGCGGCCCGCTTTAGGATCAGCCAAATACAATGCGGGCCGCCTGGCCCTTCTGATCTGCACACATGTTTGAAAAATGACAGTTTCAGTCCCTGCACGTGTTTAAGGCCTTTTCCGACACTTCTAAGGCCCGTAAAGCCAACTTTAAGGACCTAAAATGTTGCCTAAACATTGTGGACATGAAACATGCTCAAAAATATGCCGGGTGATGGTTCGTTTGGTCGTACGAACGCGATGTTCGCTTAATTACGACGGAATGCGCATAAGCGCGAAAAACGATCCAAATGACGTGACGAATGGATTTTTCTTATGCCGAACACTAAAATAAAATATTTTAGTGCTTACATAAATTTTTGGATGTCCGGATGTATTCAGAACGTAAGTTATGCGCGAAAATGCAAACTTGTGCACTTTTTGACGCTTTTAGTCCCTGAATGACACAAAAGTTTATTTTAGCATACCGAACACCTCAAAGCCTATTTCTAAGCTATGTAAAGGATATTTATGGTATGTTTAACTTATGGTCATGTTCCGGAAGGTCTGTTACAGTTCAAATTGGCATACTTTCGCAGTTTGTCAACTTTAGTCCCTGTAAGCGATTAAACTTGATTTCACCACACCAAACCTTCCAAAACTTATATCTAAGTTATGTAAAGGTTATTTAAGGTATGTTAAGCCTATTTCACTATTCCGGAGTGTTCGTTGGATTAAACTGGTTATATCTACTCATCAGAGCGCGTATAACCCTCCAGAAAGCGATTTAAAGCTTGAAATCGAACAAGAATTGATATGTGTAAACGATACCCATATTTTTACAAATCCCAAGTATGAAATACTATATTTCATTGGTTTGGCATTTGTTTGATGGTTGGAGTGACACAGGTGTTACAGTCTCCCCTACTTTAGGAAATTTCGTCCCGAAATTAATTCGTAGGAGTCTATCTGTGACTTTGTGTTAAATAACCATCAAAGATGAACAAGACATAATCCTGTAATTTCTCTTTAATGAACATTTTCCAGAAATGAAAAATGAACGGAGTTATTTTCAACAGGCATTATTCAGAAACAAAAATGAACAGATTAAGTCATTTTCCACAACATCTTCAGAAACAAAAATGAACAGAATGAGTCATTTTTCACTATTTCTTCAGAAACAAAAATGAACAGAATGAGTCATTATTCACCATTTCTTCGGAAACAAAAATGAACAGAATGAGTCATTTTTCACCATTTCTTCAGAAACAAAAATGAACAGAATGAGTCATTTTACATCTTCAGAATCAAAAATGAACAGAATAGTCATTTTACATCTTCAGAAACAAAAATGAACAGAATAGTCATTTTACATCTTCAGAAACAAAAATGAACGGAATAGTCATTTTACATCTTCAGAAACAAAAATGAACGGAATAGTCATTTTACATCTTCAGAAACAAAAATGAACGGAATAGTCATTTTACATCTTCAGAAACAAAAATGAACAGAATAGTCATTTTACATCTTCAGAAACAAAAATGAACGGAATAGTCATTTTACATCTTCAGAAACAAAAATGAACAGAATAGTCATTTTACATCCTCAGAAACAAAAATGAACGGAATAGACTCTAGACACATGACAAAACTCGCTGTGGTTTCCGTGCACTGAATTTCATAATTATGTATGCATCCATAATTACGCAATTCCTTGCATAGTCCGCACAATTTGTCTGAAATGTGAAGGGGAGGAAAAATCAAACCTGATGATGAGTGTGACTAAACTACCATAGGGTCCTTTTAATTAGATCGACAAAGGATCCTTTTAAATTAGGCCACCAAGGAGTCCTTTCAGCTATATCATCACATGATATTCCTAACCAGATTTTTGGATCAATCTGTTTACCTAGACCTCTCAGGGTCTAATTATGGAATGGTACAATATAATCCAAGGGTCTTTACTATTACGTACAAGCCCATTGAGGATTTAATATAGTACCTTTGGATATCCTACTATGAATTTCCTTATACAAAGATATGGAAGATTCTACGAGGATTTGGATAACAAAACTTGGATTACACCAAAATCATAAAAGGAAACACATAAGCACATAATCACATAGTTGTTTAACTTGTTATTAACTTGTTATCTTTGAACGCGGATACTTAAAGCACACCAGAAATCCGATTCGTGGATTTCATTTGGCACTTTAATCATTTCCAGAATACATTCATGAAGATAGGATGATCTACCAAAAATTCGATTTTCGTTTTCAGGAAAACGCAATATTCGAATTAAGGTACACAATAATTTAGGACATACGAAAATACCTTTGGGTACCCTATTAAGAATTTATAGTGGTACTCGGGGTATTCGTACAGAGTTATAACTTGCACTTTGCACTTCGTCTCTTTGCAAGAGACGGGTACTTAGGATCTTTGTGTAAAACGTACAAGATTGTAAAATGGAAGAATTTTGGGGGTAGTCTGTTCTTTCAAGGAATACGGTTCCTTGATTGTCGGTGTTGTAGAGGATATGTTGTTTACACATACAATCACATAAATACATTGCAATGTAAAAGATTTATTTATAAACAACGATAACAACTGTTTCTTGGATCTTGACAACAAAAGAAAATAATACATAAGACGTGATTATTTCTAAACGATGTTGTCTTCTGATTGATCATATGCTCATCCCTGCGCTGGATTTGCATTTGCAAGCTTTGGGCAATTTCTTCGGAAATGTCCCATCTCACCACACTTGTTGCAAGAACCTGGTGGAAAGCGAGCTCGAGCAGGTTTGTTGTCAGCTCGATTTGGTGCAACAGCTACTACGCAAACTTTTGCTGTATGACCTTTAAGTCCACAAAGTTGGCATTCACGGCACCTCACATTAGCATGATGATGGAGGCCACATTGGTTGCACAAAGGTGAAGTTCCATTGTATGGCTTCCTAGTACGGGGTTGAGCTGGTTGGTTGGGGACGGCTTGACCATTGTGAGCGACCATGGCGAAGTTCTGAGAAGCCTTTCGCTTCTTTGACTGTTCAGGGGATCCAGTCTGTTCATCCATGGTCTTTGATTCCTCGAGCGGTTTCTTGTCACCCTTTCGGAAAAGCTTACGTTTCCTGATCTGAGATTCAGTCAGGGTTGCAGATAGCTCAATGGCCTTCCTAACCGTAGTGGGGTTACTACCAGTAACAATGTCTTGAACTGAGTCAGGGAGACCATCAATGTATTTTTCGATCGCCTTATCCAAAGGCGTAACCATGGTAGGACACAACAGGCTCAGCTCCTCATATCGATCAGTGTATGCTCGATGTTCGCCGCTGTCTTGCTTAAGGTCGTCGAATTCTCTTTCCAATGCCCTGATCTCGTGACGAGGACAGAATTCCTTCATCATCAGTGCTCTAAGTTCTTCCCATGTTTGAGCCAGTGCCACATCGGCACCCCTATCTCTCACCACACCGTTCCACCACGTCAAAGCTCGTTTCTCAAAGACACTAGATGCAAAATCTACCTTTCGCTCATTTGGACATTGAACATGCCTGAAGGTGCTCTCTAGACTCTCGAACCATTGCAGAAGTGCAGTCGCTCCTTGAGACCCAGAAAACTTTGATGGCTTGGCCGAGTTGAACGTCTTGAAGTTGCAGAGGGCATTATTGTTGTTGATAGCTTGGTGACATTGGGCAACGATGATCGGGATTGCAGCAGTCATTTGCTGTGTAATGACAGCTGCCAGCTCGTCAACAGATACCGGATTTTCACGTCGTGGAGGCATTCTAAAAGAGAAGAACATGAAAGGAAACGAGTGAGAGAATTAGACGAAATGAATGAGATGAAACAAATCTGATGAAAGCAAGGATAGTGGTCATTTGTTTGTTACTACAAAGCAACAAACGACACACAGTGATTAATCAAAGTAAATGGGTCAAAAATAATGTATCGCGAAGACATGCTCACCTATAAGTGAACACTCATCCCAAGAATTCCCAGGTAAGCACAACTGGTCTCGCGTCTGATGAGATGTATACGAAGTGCTTGCCTAGACAGAAAACCCAGGATACAGGCATTCACCCTTCCAGTTTGCACGTGTTCACATTATTTAAAACCCAAAACCTTGACGAGATTTTGAAAAATTCAAAGGGGTTCAAAACCTTACAATAGAGGGTTCAAAACCTTGTAATAAATCATCCTAGAACAGATGATTAGTTTTCAAAGCGGTTTTGAAATTTATGTTCTTGTTGTGGTCGTCGCCTAAGGATAGGTGACGGTATTGTTTTATGACTAAACGCAAGTAAACTCGCGTTAGGGTCCTAAGAAGGTTATAGACTAGGTCAAAGCATTACTAATAACCTAATTCCCTATAATCATGGGCTCTGATACCATCTTTTCTGTCACACCCCGACCACGTGGAACATACAAAACGTGGCGGAAATGTCGGGGAGTGTTGTAACAGAATTAATTGTTTCAAATCCATGGCAATTGAAGTTTCGTTTTATTGATTAAAAGTGTTACAATGTCTTAACAAACAAAGAAATACAACATAATTAACTAGTCTTGCATCTTTTATTGTCACTAAAGCCCAAGTCTGCCTATGTGTATCTTGATCATCTTATGCAACAGTTCCTGAAAAACACATGTGAAAATAGGTACGTCAGCATAAAAATGCCTGTGAGATACATAGGTTTTGTGAAAATAGGTTTCATGACTTATGTTTGAGAAAATGTTTAGTCATGAACCTTGTTATTTGCTTTGTTTTGTAAATCATTTGAAAAACAATGAGTTCAGATGATATGTATAAATAAGTGAATAATGTATGGTTAAATGAATAACTATGTAAACTGAGTTTGTATAAGATAAGTTGTTTGTAAATCAATGTCTTGTGAAAAGTATGTTATTTGTATAAAATGTTCTATGTCTCAAACTGAAATGATTCAAATAACGTTACAGTATGTAATACCATACAAACACTTATATATAGGAAGTACCAGCGGCGTATCCACCATGCTTGTATCATATTACACACGCATCGTTACTTAATCACTTAATCAAACCAAACCAAACAATGTAAAATGTCTATGTTTAAACCAATTGTCAAATGTATTGAATAATATGTCAAAGTGTTCATGTCAAGATGTAAATCATGTCAAAATGTCTATGTCAAATATCCATGTCAAATGTCTATGTCAAATATCCATGTATGGCAAGTGAAATGTCTCAACTAAACCATATGCACAAAACAAAGTATTGAAGTAAAACTTGGTTTAAATCAAAGTTATGTTTTGTGGGAAATGCATGATCAAATGTCAATCATGTTAAAATGTCTATGCCGAAATGTCTATGTCAAATGTCTATGTCAAAATGTCATGTAAAACGAGGTACTAAGTAATGCACACAATTGGGCACACCTAGCATGAAATGTCATAAAATCATGTACTATAATGTACTAACGAACATAGCAAGTATATGATGTGAAAACAGGAAAGCATGAAAGTAACAAGTAGGCACATGTGTTCCACCCCAAAACAGTTTGGAAAACAGTAAAAGAGGGGTCTATGTACTCACTTGAGATTGCTCAGAAGTCCTTGAGTAACAACCAAGCAAAGCTAGAGATCACGGAAATCAAACGGCACCTACTATAGGTAACTACATTAATAAACCGGACCTAAATCGGAAGATTGGGTAGCATTAGGGTTTGTAAACCAAACGAGTGTAGAGACTCGTGTCATTTGGTTTAACAAAGCCTACATACTAAATGAAACTTAACCTAAGTGTTTACGACCCATTACGACCCGTTTAGGTAGCTTATGCTACTTTAACGCGTCGTTCACGTGAAACGCGTTCGGACCGCCTAACTAGTTCTACGACAAGTGTTATATGCCTAAACATGTTACATAATCAGTTATGTGACAAAAGTTTAGGTTACATATGCTTAATTACCAATTATACATGAAAAGGGTATTCTGGTAATTTACCTAAGGCATATAAACTACCTATCATACAACTACTTAAACGATGTGACCATAGGGTATAACCTCGGAAGGTTATTCCCTACCTACTATGGTCACCTAATGTGTTTGGTCGGATCCTAATGATCGACCAAACTGGGTCGGGTTCGAGGTATAAGCGATTTATCAGATCGCTTACCCTACGACCCTAGACAACGTGGTAATCAGTAGGCATAGTCCCAAGGGACTATAACCAACGTGATTACACTCACGTTGCGAAGTTCAAACGAACTTCGCATTGACCATTACTGGTCAACGCTGAAAGTTAAACAAAGTTTGACTTTCTGACTCGAAAAGCAGTAAAATAAGGAAAAGAACGAAAGAATACTTACGAAGGGTCCCCGAATGCTAATCCCGATCCAAGAACTCAGGTATGAAACAATGGTTTCAACTTAGAGCTCTCAAATCAGAATTCTAGTGGTTTAAAACAATGGAAAGCATGGGGTATATATAGTTTTCGGTCCACCGTTAAGATCGTTTCATGTAAACCGTGCTTTAATCGCAACCGTACATGTGTCGGGACCTTATGGTGACTAAAATTCCATCCTTATCAGCTGACTAGATAATTAGGAATGTGTGGTTGAGGATCAAACATGTGCAACTTGTGATTAAATGCATTTAATCTGGTCTGATAGTGGGAAGCGGCCCGCTTTAGGATCAGCCAAATACAATGCGGGCCGCCTGGCCCTTCTGATCTGCACACATGTTTGAAAAATGACAGTTTCAGTCCCTGCACGTGTTTAAGGCCTTTTCCGACACTTCTAAGGCCCGTAAAGCCAACTTTAAGGACCTAAAATGTTTCCTAAACATTGTGGACATGAAACATGCTCAAAAATATGCCGGGTGATGGTTCGTTTGGTCGTACGAACGCGATGTTCGCTTAATTACGACGGAATGCGCATAAGCGCGAAAAACGATCCAAATGACGTGACGAATGGATTTTTCTTATGCCGAACACTAAAATAAAATATTTTAGTGCTTACATAAATTTTTGGATGTCCGGATGTATTCAGAACGTAAGTTATGCGCGAAAATGCAAACTTGTGCACTTTTTGACGCTTTTAGTCCCTGAATGACACAAAAGTTTATTTTAGCATACCGAACACCTCAAAGCCTATTTCTAAGCTATGTAAAGGATATTTATGGTATGTTTAACTTATGGTCATGTTCCGGAAGGTCTGTTACAGTTCAAATTGGCATACTTTCGCAGTTTGTCAACTTTAGTCCCTGTAAGCGATTAAACTTGATTTCACCACACCAAACCTTCCAAAACTTATATCTAAGTTATGTAAAGGTTATTTAAGGTATGTTAAGCCTATTTCACTATTCCGGAGTGTTCGTTGGATTAAACTGGTTATATCTACTCATCAGAGCGCGTATAACCCTCCAGAAAGCGATTTAAAGCTTGAAATCGAACAAGAATTGATATGTGTAAACGATACCCATATTTTTACAAATCCCAAGTATGAAATACTATATTTCATTGGTTTGGCATTTGTTTGATGGTTGGAGTGACACAGGTGTTACACCGGGTGTTGGGCAAGGTGGCGGCCCATGGTCGTGCCAGGTTTTAAGTTGTCGCGGCCCGCGTAGGGTTTGAGCTTAGGCTTATGCGGCCCGCCTCAAACCCAAAAACCTGATTTTTAATTACTTTTTATAATATTTAGGGTATTCGGCGCCCGTTTTCACGTATGGGGTGTTTTTAGGGACATATTGGGATATTTTAAAATATATTAGGGTGTCGGAAAATAATTCGAGGGTGTCGGTTTTCTTTAAGGTTGTTATAGCAGTGATAGCATACCGTAGGCGAGAAGTAGCGAAGAATAGCAAGCAAGCTCGTACATAACCCCTACAGAGTATGCACAAGTCGGTCTGTTGGTACCTAACTATAGACTAGGTCGTTTCTAAGACATCGACCCGGACTAGGTAGAGTCTTGCCTAATTCCCTATAGTTATGGCTCTAATACCAATATGTCACACCCCAACCGATGGCGGAAACATCAGGGCGTGACACTGAGCAAAACAGATTGTCCAGAAGTTTCCATAACAACTATGATTACCAATTATTTAAAGCATCACGTCCCATACCATGACATAAAAAGTAACATAATTATTACAGGCAAAGTCAAGACAAACTGTTCTGTTCCGACAACTCAGAACTTAAATACAGACAATTCGTTTATTTGTTTCTAGACCTTTCCTAGCCTCGATTTCACAGCAAGCCAAGCATTTAAACATCTTAAGCACCTGCCACATACGTTAAAGTAAAAGTCAATACACATAGTGTAAAGTTGAGCATACAAGTTTAATAGATATAATAGAGTTCGAAATCGTTTACGCATAACCAGCATGTACACAGTGTGAAATGAAGCACGTAAGTTATCGACATGATCCTATCAATACCAATGATTGCGGGTTGACTGCCCAAGGCAGTACATAATACACACTCACCATTGTGAGCCATGTAATTAAATGTCCTTAACAACCCCTGAGTGAACAGGTGCTGAGTCCAAACTATAGTACTATCGTTACTAAGGCAGGTAGACAGCAATCCATGTGTAAACATAACAAACAAGCATTCATTAAGTCACGTATCACATGCGGTAACGGTTAGCGTTAAAGTATTGCGTAGTGTGTTCGATGTGATTTAGAATAAGTAACGTATGTGACACCCAAAAGTGCGTAAAGTAAAAAGGGTTCGAGTATACTCACAGCAATGATGGATTGAAGGGAGCGCTTAGAGCGAGATTTGCCTGATCAGAACGATAGCATAAACGATAAGCGGCGCGTAAAAAGGTGTAAAGTGTCAATGGATCGGATGGTAATCCGATCGGGTGGTCGGTCGATCGGATAACAATCCGTTCGGGTGGTCACCCGATCGGGTGGCCACTCGATTGGTTTGTCATCTCGTTTGGGATGGATGTGTTTGTGTATGATGGCTTGACTTTTAAAGTTTTCGTTGTAGCATTTTTAAAATAGAGAAGTATCTCTTCCCTTCAGGTCGGTCGATCGAACGACCGTTCGATCGGACGGCTATCCGATTGGTAGGACACTTTAGTGAGAACAAGTTCACAGCAGTTTGTCACTCGATCGGATTGCAATCCGATCGAGTGGCAATCCGGACTGAACATGTTGAAAATTGTTTAAGTGTTGAAGTCAAAACATCACATGGTCGGGTGGTAATCCGATCGGGTGGCAATCCGATCGGACGGTAATCTGTTCGATGTTCAAACCTCCAAAGTTGAATTTAAAAATTAAGTGTGGGACCCAAGGTGCAAGCCGATCGGGTGGCTGTCCGGTCGGGTGGCAATCCGATCAGACGGCAATCCGATCGGACGACAATCCATCCCAGACGACCTGATCGTCTTCTTCACTTGGTTGTTTTGATAGTTTGTCATTTTCTCGAGGCTGTATGATAACGTGTCAAACAACAGAAGCCTCGTCAAGACCTAGTGACCCGATCGGACAGGAATCACCCTAGTCTGGTCAGTCAGTGTTTCGAGCTGGTGGTTCATGCTTAACCCGAAATATGTAGTCTCTTGGATAGAATCCAGATCTTGAACCAACACATTAACAAGAAGGAGTAGAAGATTAGAACAAGCTCCGATTCTATCGGTTTTGAGTGCATTGAATGTAAAAGAGTTGAAAGAAAGTTATAAAACCATCTTCCAATCCTTTTCACCATGAATATGTTCAGATCTATGCAAGATCTTTGTTTATTTATGTGGAAATCGTCTAGATCTAAGTTGTTCTTGGTGGATTGAAGCCAAAACATGAAGTTCATAAGAACACCATGATGACATCATCCTGGAACACCTTGAATCTAGTGATTTCACGATTAAAAGTTATGATTCAAAAGATAGAAAGGTGTAGGAGTGCGTGTAGATTAAGAAAGTACAAGATTTAGGTTGAAAACTTACAAGATTCGCGAGAAATCGGAAGAAAAGTAGGCTGGAGCGAATTGAGTAGAGAGAGAGCTATCAACATCAAGTGATGTGACAATGAGGGGTATTTATAGGGTTTCCATAAATGGAAAGTGGGGGTAAGTGGCTGGTCGATCGGGTGGCAACTCGGTCGGTTGGCCACTCGATTCGAGTGTTTGGCGCGATGAGTTTTGCTGTTTCGATTCGCGTGTTGAGTGTTGCGATGCGATAGAGTTTCTCATTCAAATTACTTTTAATCCCAACTACTATATCTAACATACAATCATCATAATTAACTTGCGTTTAGCGTTTGCGATTCGATTGCGATTGTGTTTTGATTAATCACCACAACATAAACATAAATAAACATGCACAAGTAACGCATAAAAGGCACACACACATAAGGACAATAACCAGAACGCATAATTCTAGTTGCGAGTGCGATTGCGATGCGTTAAGCGATAAAGCGATAAAACATGCGATAAACATCGATTAAACCTCGATTATTAATAAGTACTCCACATAATTCAACTAACGTAACAAGGCAAATAGACTATCTACAAGTCAAAGAAGTCAAAACAGGATTTAAGCAAGGAGTGACAGATCGCAATTAGCAATCTTTTCTTCCTTTGACTTCAATCTTGACTTTGACTTTGACTTTCGAAACACGGGGTGTTATAGTGTGGCCTGTTAAACGTCTCCAAATCCTTATCAAACAAAAGTGATCTAACCGCCTCTCGATGATCATCCGCCAACGCCATATATTTTTCCTCTCGTTTCTTTTTAATGTACATCAACTCTTTTTCCATAAATTTGAATTCTTCGAACTTGTTGGACAAACCAATTGATCTTTCGGTTGTTGCAGGTCCTTTATCTTTTTTTTCTATGTCTTTTTCTACCTTTTTGGAGAGAGATCTAAGTTTATGTCGGGTATACCACTAGTGAATTCAATATTCGGTGTGCCCGCTTGGTAGTTACCCGAATCCAATGATTTTCTTTTTTACCCCGAACTACCACTATCTTCACCCAACAATGGTATCGGGGCCCATTTATCATGTTTTTAACCACCTCCCACGCCTCAACATGAGGAACCCCCCCCCCCCCCAATGTCTTTTTTGGTAATCTTTTAGCGCTTGTTTCATGACATAAGCATCGTCACTCTCACTAGGACGTAAACGGTCCTATAATAAAGATAAAAATTGTATTAAGGTAAAAATTAAAAAATATCTAAACGTAAAAAATTATACCACTTGATGCCCAAAGCCGTTGAATAAGTTCAACTTTCCTTGCATAGGTTTCCATTTTGAATGAACTTGATGAACGGTTCGGGTACTTCCTCCAATGGTTGCATTGTAATGTTCGATTTTTTTAAAAACCATCCGATTTTTGTTGATTGCCTTTTGTCTTGTTTAAACTACAATGAACATTACCTTGGCTAACGACTCTTCTTGTGTTTTGATATTCGATAAATTATACATGTTTAAGTCCCCCATTTTTACGTCCGTTTTACGCGTTTTTGACCAAAATATAGTTGTTTAGGTACTTAATAAGGTACTTTTGCATTTTCAGGTCTTAAACAGTGTGCCAAAGACAAAGTTGGAGAAAAAAGGGTGATTTAAGGATGTTACAGATGAATTCTGTAGATTCTGTTGAATTGCCAGGTGATGCACGGCCGTGCGCCCCAACTGCACGACCGTGCGCGACTTACGATCTCGAAAGCACTGGCAGTGCAACGGATTCCTCGGAACGCACGACCGTGCGACCAAGTGCACTCCCGTGCACTACCTGAATCCTTATAAAAACTGTGATTTCAAGACCATGCACTACCGTGCGACCAAGAGCACGACCGTGCAGATCTGAGACCAGCCTGTCCCATCATCCACTTGTCTGACCCACCGAAGCAATGACGTCATGGTGCACGGGCGCGCACATAAAGTGCACTGACTTGCAAATATGAAAAATCATTATAAAACAGAGCATTCGCTACTGATCATTTATTGGGTATTTTCCAAGTTTCTGGGCGATTTCTGAGGTCCGAGAGCTGCTTGCTTTCGTCGATTTCAAGCCACAAGATTGCAAGTGTAACACCCCAAAAATGGGTTTGTTAATTATACTAGATTAACCAAAAATAAACGGGTAAAATACTGTAGGTGGTAAAAGTAAACCCGGTGAATATTAGGATTTAAATAAATAAATCTAATATTTATTAAAAGGATGAAAAAAAATATATACTTTGAGAAAACAAAGTATATAAAAGGCCCGAGTTAACGGAACTTAAAATAAAACGGGTTATGAACAAGATAAAATAACTAGGAATAAATAACCTAGTTAGTCACAAGTCTTGTAGTAATAAAAAAATTGGTTAAAACACACTATATGCAACTTGGGGAAAGTAGAGGGGCCGAAAGTGATAAACTAGAAACTAGTTTGTAATAAATAAAATATCAAACACCAAAACACACACCTTGAGTGTGTGTTCTGGTCGACACTTTCAACAGGAGCCAAAGAACTCCCTTGTTCAAACCCTAACTAGCATAAATTCAAGCAAATTGGAAGGGCAAATCACACCCAAATTGAAATCCAAGCACGGATTAGTGATCACCTCAGTGAAGTGATCATAAGGTATGTCAAATTTCACTATTTTGTTCCATCTCAAATTCTTGATGAACTCTAGGAAATCGAAATTTGATCTTGAATGATGGATATTTGGGTGGAAATAGGATGTATGCATGATTAGAAACAAACCCTAGTTAATAAACTAAGGAATTTGAGTGCATGTTAGTAAAACTCATGATCTCTAACTAGGTGTTTAATGGGTTTTGTAGAAACATGATGAACACTAGAATCATGATTATCAAACTAGTGTTATTTGAACTCTATGAAGTTAATCTTGACATTGAACCATGAACTAGATGATTATTTAGTAAAAGATGATGAAATTGGCAATATATGTAGTCATGGAGTTTGATTGTTAATTTTAAAAAAAGTATGCTCACTAGGTGTTTGATATAATGCCTAAGAGAAAGCCAAATGTTGAAATTTCGAATGAAACGCACATTTGAATAATATGGCAAATTATGTGAATTATGAAGCGATAAGGGTTCAAAACATCATGTTGAATTAGACTTAATTGTGTAAATCATGTGATCAAAAGTAGTTGACATTTGATAAGTTAAACTAACCAATGATGAAGTCAAATAGAAGTTTCGATACAGAAAATACGTAAGGTGGAATAGTCGTGTTTGTTAATGACTAATCTAACCACCTTCTAAATGATGACGATAGTTTGACGCTTAACGAGCTAGGTGGCGGCTTGGGGAAAAGAAGCGGGTCAAACGGCTTGAATACGCGGAAAAGAGCGAAATCAGATAAAAGGTAAGTTAAGCTTACACCCCCTTTGTTATTACAATACACTTACTTGTGAATATTGATTGTGAATAATGTTAAGTAATTGGAATATGATGTTCCGGCAAGATACAATGCAAGTCGGAATAAGTAAAAAGGTAAGAAACCATAAATTATGGTAAAAAGGGGTAAAATGGTAAATTAGTCGGGTGAAGACTAATAAATAACGAATTTTGAACAATACGTTATGGGGTGAATTGTACGTGTAAAAGTGGTTTAGTAATAATCCGGACACGAGTTGACGGATAGAATAAAAGATGTGAAAAGACACCATTTGGTATAAGTTATAACGGGTCAAACAATTCAAGAAATGTCTTTTAAGTAGTAAGGACTCATGGTGCTAACCGGAATGGGTTCAAGGGGCGAAATGGTATCAAAATACCATCATATGATGATAAGTGATCATTTTGACTAAACGGGTAAAATGGTGTGTTAACACCATTTGATGATAATTACTGACAATCGCGTGTTAAGTTTTGGTGATTACAGGAAAGTAATATATGGTTCGCGACGCTATTAATTAGTAAGTTAATAGTGAAAGGTATTTTAGACGGGTCAAAACTTTGACCCGAGCCAGGTATGTACAAATAAGATTATAGTTTTAAGTGCGATTTTGGTCAAACATGTTATTAAAAGTCCATCGTCGTCAAAAGACTTGAAACTTGTCTTTTGTAAAATTTCTAAACCGAAGATTAGAATACGGAACAAGTAGTTTATCACATTAAATCCACCACAAATATTGTTGTGGTGGAAAACAAGTAGAAACCATAGTGTGGAAATAAGACGCAAGCAAAGGATGAGCGTAATTTAAGCTTAAAAGTGCATAAGTACCCTTAACGGGTCAAAATAAGAGTATAAGCAAAAACGGGTTAAGAATGCGTATAAACCCATGATTTGAACCTTGTACAATAGGAAATAATTATAATAATATGTTACAAAAAGAAAACAAAGGCGACAAACAAGTTTGTTTGATGAAAGCACGAACGGGTCAAGAAGTGTCATAGTTAAATTTCAAGCCGAGAGCTTGAAATCTTAAATTTAATGAAGTTAGATGTCAGGTTTTTACTCCATAAGATGGAGAATTAAATTACGAACGCGTAGGAAAAAGAATCGCGTAAAACGGATCAATAACGAATAAGTTATGGTCGTTTTCGTAAAAACTGTTATTGCTGGAAAATGCAGGTCCCAGATCCAGACCTGCTGAAAAACGGTCTCCCCCGTGCCACGCGAGGGAGCAAGGTGGTGCCGGCGCGTGGCGCGACAGCACCCTGTTTCGGCGAAAATTTTGTATTTTAATCAGTTTCGCTTCCCGGACTCGTTTAGACTCGTTTAGACACGTTTTAAACTACGTATGACTAATTCAATTTATGTTTTATGAATTGTAGGTATACTTTACAGTACCTGAGGACGATCAAGCTCAACGAAGAACCGAACACGATCAAGATATAAGCTTCCGCACTATGTATCGTTGTTATGTTAAATGACGAACTTCCACATGTTATGTTGTATAGTTTTAATTCTGTAAAAGTTTTAATGAACCTGTATTTTTCAATGTATTTGAAATCATAATTAGCTGTTTGTTTTCGTAAACTATACGAAAACTGTTAAATAATAATACAGGGGTGTTACAGCAAGAAGCCTTTCCATCATCCAATCCATCAAATCCTTGCTTGTTTATGGTTTAATTCTTGAATCTTTCCATGATTTTGTTTATGATTCAAGCATTTGGTTGATGTTTTATGTAATATTGTAGCCTAAGGGCAAAAACACTAGTATTCCTTGCTTCATAAACAACCATTAGCATGTTAATCAAGTTTGTAATGACACTTAGCACTTTCTATGTTAATCCTTGATGATTAGTTTACAACCTTGTTTATTGATGTTGGATTCTTGATTATAGTTAATTATCTTGGATGATTAGTATGTGGTTAGTTGAGATATTTGCAAAAGAAGCTTAATTAATCATTTATTAGTAGATTTTTAACTTATTCAAAATGTTTACACCATGAAACTAGAAATGGGTATTGGTTTAATAAGGGGTAATTAATATTAATCAAGAGTGTTTTCCCTCACGGAAGGATCATAACGGGTTAGATGGTGTTGTTATGAATTATTGACATAAGTTGTAAACTTTGTTGGTAATTTAGGCCAAAATTGCTTTCTTGGTGAATTTATGTTTAAGATTTGTAAAATGAACTCGGTTGTGATTTAATCTAGTTTATGCTTGTCTCGGTGGTTGCATTGTGTTCATCGGTGTTGCTTTCCTTGATTAAGTGATGTTAGAAAACTCCTAATGGATGACTAGCTTATCTTTAAGGGATTTCCATAGACATTTATCAACAGAGTGTTAAAGAACAATTTTAGGTGGTTAAAGTGTGTTTATTGTTTTAACTTTCCAAAGAGTTGTCATGTTAGGATTCTCGAAAGGGATACTAATTGTCTTTGAAAAATAGAAAATTGACCAAGTGTTTAAGTGGCAAAACCGACTTAGTTAACATGTTCCGGTTGTTCGTAAAGCAAGGCTATTTACCTATTTTTCATATTTGGAGTCTATTATGTTTTAAAAATATATGTTTAGTCATATTTTAGTTTAAACAAATTATCCACCCATCTTTTTTACCTGTAATTTAATGACAAAGGTTTAGTATTATTGCATCTGCCCGCATCCTTGGATCGATACTTGGTTTTTACCGATACTTTACTACATATATGACGGGGTTCACTTGCCCTTTTGCGTGTGTTTTAATGTTGAAGTACAAATCAATTTATTAAATTTAAAACCGAATCGTGTGTAAAATTCATTGTAAAAATATGTATATACACGCACACGTCATGTTTCGTCCAATTTTGACGATCCGCCTTACCCCCTTTTCTTTTGGTTCATCTGCGGCTACTTATTCGTCTTAAAGTTCTTCTTCTTCTTCGACATAATCTTCATTTTCATCTAACTTTTGAGTCTCGGGCACAAATTCTTCTTCTTCTTCTTCTTCTTCTTCGTTATCATCGTATATCAGAAGCATGTGTTCAACATTATCTCTTGGTGATTGAGTCGGTGGACTCCGATAAGCAAACAGATCAAAAGAGTTTTGGGCATCCATAGAATATTTATACAAACAGGGTGCAACCATCGTGGGACCTTGTGGGAGTGAAAAAAATTATGATGCAAATTGGGTTGGGGTTATGTAGTTTGGGCGTAAAAATATGGAGGTTGAGAGTGTGGGGAATAACCGAGTTGTGATTGAAATGGCACACTTGAACCACTCGATCCGCCTCGTCTACTTTGCGAGTCGCGCCCCCTCGCCTTCGAACTGGAACCCTAAACTTTTTTTCTTGCCATCACCCATGTTTTGTCTATCTATAGTGTTTGAGAATTTGAGATTTAGTGAGAGTTTATGAATTGAGTGAAAAATCAGATGGAAAATGGTATTATCTATAAAGTGTTTGTTTTTTGTTTTTAATTTAAACGGCATTATAGCCGTTGAGTATTGTCCAACGGTCAAAAAAGCACAAACCGTCAACAATTCTATTCGGTGACCACACACTGAACCACAACTTAATCAAGGGGGTGGGGAGGGTCGGGGACGGTGTTGCCGATTGGTAAACCCGTTCACTGCACCCTTCCATGCAATGCGCCTCATTCACCCTTAATTCAAGTTGTTTAACACTTGGTATTCTAATATATATATATATATATATATATATATGTATGTATGTATGTATAGAGAGAGAGAGTAAATTATAAAACTCGCCCTTTATGTTGATACCGGATTACAAAGAGTGTCCTTTGTCTTTAAAAGTGATGAGATTCATACTTTATGTTTACAAATCGTAACACGTTACGTCCTTTACCCTAAACTCAGTTAAATTTTAATGTTAAATCAGGGCACATTGATAATTTTACTAATTGATTTAAAATATCTCTTATAATTAAAACAAAAAAGAATTTTAAAAATAAAAAAAACATAAAAGAATAAATCAGATCTCTCTCTCATTACTCTCATTTGTTTCTCTCTCTTAACTTTCTCTCCCCCTGTCTCTCTCTAACCACCACCATAAACAACCCACTCTCCTCTCACCCACTACCACTCCAGCCACTGCCCGACCACAACCACCCGGCCACCACCACCCATCCTTTCCGATCTTAGATCTGTAACACCTCCGCCGCCACCTCCCCTTTGACACCTTTGCCTCCTTTTTAAACATCTCCGCCATCACCATCAATTATGCGTTTAGAAATATCGGCTTTGACCTAATAAAGTAATAATCAACCTATTGTTGTTCATATGTCTATGCATTTGTTATACGGGCATAATTCATGTTCTTCAAAAATCAAAGAAAAGAAAAGCTCCCATTAATTCAAATCTGATACAGTTAACAAGAACACAATACCAAAATAGGCCCAACTAGCACCAAAACTAAAACTGGATTCAAATCCAAATTTGAAACTAAAATGAAACTGATGAACATGAATAATACATATATCTTTATCTCTAAACATCCTAAAAGTCCAAAGAAACAAAGACACTACCTTTTTCAACAGACTTCCCAACAACCACATAAACTTTATCACCACTGGCAACAATCTCCGACAGCGGAGGAATATTCTAACCAAACTCATCTCGGAAACTGGCCGGAGGAGAAATCCTAGAACATGTTCTAGTGGCCATGGTGGCAGAAGGGTGGGATGCTCTCAAAAGCTTCATTAATATGTGAAAATCAGCTGGCTATTATGTGTGTGTAAGGGAGGTGGCGGCGGAGGTGTTACACTTCTAATTTTGGAGAGGATGGGTGGTGGTGATTGGCGTTGGGTGGCGGTGGTCGGGTGGTTGTTGTGGTCGGGCAGCGGTGGCTAGAGTAGTGGTGGGTGAGATGAGAGTGGGTTGTTTATGATGGTGATGGTGGTGCTAGAGTTGTGGTTAAGAGAGAGAAAGGAATGAGAGTTATGAGAAATCTGATTTATTCTTTTTTTTATGTTTTAATTTTTAAAATTCTTTTTTTTAATTATTAGAGATATTTTAAATCAATTAGTAAAGTTACCCATATACCACTACAAGAAAAAACCCCTATAGGGACGACACCTATAGGGACAACACATGTCCTCTCTATAGATCACCCTATAGAGACGACATGTCGTTTCTATAGAGTTTTCGTGCCTTTTAAGATAGGTTACCTTATAGGGACGATATATCCTCTCTATAAGTTGAAAATATTTTTTTTTTTGCTTTTTTTTTATTCTCTAGTTTGTTGAATTGGAAACTTTAAAAAAACGTTTTAACTTATAGAGACGACATGTTGTCTCTATAACTTTAAATATTTTTCTTTTAATTTTATTTTATTAATGATCAATATCTATGAAAATTAAAAAAAAAACTAAAAAATAAAGTTTAACTTATAGAGACGACATGTCGTCTCTAAAATGTTTGAAATAAAAATTTTAAAAAATAAATAAACTAACCTATAGAAATGACATATGGTCTCTAAAATGTTTGAAATAAAAATTCTAAAAAATAAATAAACTAACCTATAGAAAGGACATATCGTCTCTATAGGGAAACATAATTTTGTTTTGTTTTTTTAGTTTTGGTTAATAAATAATTAAAAATACAAAAAAAATTATTCGTGTATAGAGACGACATGTCGTCCCTATAAACCCAATTAATTTATTCTTGTTTTTAACTAAAAAATATATATTTAAACCTATAAAGACGACATGTCGTCTCTAAAATGTTTCATTTATGTTAGGTGGTGGAGCAATACAAGCTGAGATAAGAAGTTACCCTTTGTTCGTGACAGATTGGTGGAGTGTTTTATGTAGACAGTAGAGGCGTGGACATACTCGAGGAATTGGGCCTAAGTTTGGAAACAAAGATGCTGATGACGAAGAAGCGGATAATGGTATGGAGACACAGTCACACATATTTGATGTTGAATTATGACGTATTTGTTAAGCAGTTTTATGACGTGTTTGCGCCATAAAATAACCCGGATTGTGACATTTGTGATATTTATGTAGTTTATGTTTATTTAGTTTTCGTGTGTTGTGAACTGGATATTGGCGGGTTTTGATATGAAAAAAGATGGAAAAAGAAAAAAAAACAAAAAAAACCCTTTTAGTAGCGACAAAAGTTGTCGCTATTGAGAAAAGGCTTTTAGCGACGAAAATAGTCCTGTTTCTTGTAGTGTTGTTGGATTATTGGGATTTATGGGTTTAAAAACCTGGACAATAAAATTAATTTTTTTTTTATTTTTTTAGGACCTATAGAGACGACATGTTGTCTCTATTGGTGAATATATTTTTTCTATAAAATTAAAAGAAAAACATATAGGGACGACATGTCGTATCTATAGGAGAAAATGACATTTTTTTATTTATATAAGAAAAACTTATATAGACGACATGTTGTTTCTATAGAGCTTAAATATTTTTTATTATTTTTTTAAACAAAATCTATAGAGACGACCTGTTGTCTCTATAGGTGAAAATATATATTTTTATTTTTTTAAAATAAAAACTATAGAGACGACATGTCGTCTTTATAGGGCTTAAAAATATTTTAATAAATGTTTTTTTATTTAGTAAATATTAATTTATTTTTTAATTATTTTTTATCATAGACTTGTAGAGAGGACATGTCCTCTCTACAAATGCATCTATAGCGACGACCCCTATAGGGACGACTTTTGTGACTTATAGGGACGAAGCTATAGAGACAAATCTTATAGAGACGACATGTCGTCTCAATAAGCAAAAAAGACATATAGAGACGACATGTCCTCTCTACAGACCTTAAAAATTTCGTCTCTATAAAGTTAATTTCTTGTAGTGTACCCTGATTTAACATTAAAATTTAACTGGATTTAGGGTAAAGGACGTAACATATTACGGTTTGCAAACATTCCATCACTTTTAAAGATAAATGACACACTTAGCAATCTATTAACGAGTTTTGTAATTTACTCATATATAAATGTGGTTGAATGCTATGATTGAATATGCATAAAGTGTACAGTGCCACAGTTGTATAAATAGTTGAGGTAGTCTCTCATTTGATATAAACTAAACTCTCTTTACCTACCTAGGGTTTCATGTTAAATTAAAAAGGTCTCGTCTTCATAGACAAAGTATCTTGCTCATCCAGATTACGTCTCAAAGGTTTGTTTGTTTTTCTTTTACTTTGAAATCCATGTCATTCCACTATATGATTTAAGAATCAGAGATGATGATCGTAGATTTATGGGAATTTTGATGGGCTTGATCTAGCATACAAAGGGCTCGTTCCATCTATTTGTCTTTTTAATATAGTTAAGAGTAAATTCCAATATCATAGATTTATGGGAATTTTGATGAGCCTTGGAGTTTGAGTTCTGATATTATGTTGATTCTGATTTTCTAGTTCTAGAATCTAGATAATGAATCATGACTTAACCAAACATCTTCTTTCTTCTTTCTATTTCTTTTTCTTTTTTTTACTGCCAACAAAAAGCGATCATATATTTAATAAAACATCTTAATCAAGAAAGGACCAATATGCATATAATTTTTGAACAAATGTAGTGGTCCATTGACAGAGACAAAGTTAGAATGAGAGGTCTTGATTCAAGTCCATACATAATAAAAGTTTTAAACTAAAATTTGCCTTTAAAAAATGGATATAAAATTATGACCCTTTTTCTAAAAGCTTAAATGAAGTTTGACCAGAGTAGCTATGGTCATTATTGAAATTTGTACCTTGAATTTTCTTATTTACTGCATTGATTGTTCTTTTTTTTTTGGATTGTGTTTGATAGACTTGCCAGAAATGGAAGAAAAACAAAAGAACATGTCAATGAGTATGCTGATGCATGTTTAAGAATCATAATTCATATAACCCCAAAATTCAGCAAAAAGGCTCAGCTTCAGCTTCTGTTTCTGGAACTTTTGTTGTTGGTTCACGGACACTAGTGCTAAACACCCCTTTTGACCCAATCCTATTTTGGTGGCAAAACGTCGCAAACCAAACTGAACAATTTCCTAATTGGCCTGTCCTGACCCGAACCCGCTCTAATTTGAACCAAGCTAAACTTTCTTTTCTTATTGACCTGCCCTGATCCGAACCTGTGTTGACTCGTTAACCAACCCACCCGCTGGTTTTGCCAGGCTTGCTTCACATTCATATACATACAAACCTTCTCTCCTTATAACTTGATACAAAGACCCCATGTCTTCTTTAGTCTCTAATTCTGATTTGGAGTCTGTTCTTGGCCACTTTAGAATCCGTTTTGATGATATAAAAAGTGCCACAAACAATTTCGCTAAAGAAAATCTCATAAAAGAAGGTGGAAGTGCAGATGTTTACAAAGGAGAGCTACCTGGGTCCGAAGTAGGTGTTGTTATATGGAGGTTTCGTATTCCTTTGCCCGATCATCAAGAAAAGTTCTTCCTATGGAAGGTTGCGAGACTTGTTAGTCTCAATGATAGAAATTTACCATCTCTTATTGGAATTTGTGATGCAAATGGAGAAAGGATGATAGTTATGGAGTATGTATCTTGTTGGAAATTTCTTAATGTTATGAATGGAAATTTATTAATGTTATTCATGGAAATTTAATTTATAGAGAACATTTGATTATTTGGAAAACTTAATTTTAGTATTCAAGTTGTCCCACATCGGTGGGATGGAAATAAGAGAGTGGTTTATAATAAGGTGTGTAAGGAAGATGATATCTTCTATACAAGTGGACACACCCAGTGGCAAGCCTGAGGGCCCGTAAGGGCCCGAACGCGCCCGGGCCCGGGAGCGGGGCGTAATGTGGCGTTTTGATGGCGCACTTTGCACTTCGCACACTCGCATCACCGCGAGCCGCCTTATGATTTTTGACGGTTTTAGCTGGTACCTGATTGCTGAAGTTGACTGCTGAAGTGCTACACTAAGTTGATAATGACTGCTGAAGTGCTGCACTAAGAAATTAATGGCCATTATCTCTTTAGTGGCTGTATTATCACACTAAGTGCTGCACTATATCTCTTTAGTGGCTGCATGATTGTTATAGTTCAGTGCTATTGAGCCTATAAAAACTAGATCAGTTCATCAGTTTTTGACACACTAACACCAACAGAAATCAGCAAACACAACACACCAGCACTACTCTCTCTTTTCTGTTCTCTAATACACGTTGCATGAGTTGCAGCACCAACGATCAATCATTCTCGTCACTGATGGAACTCTACGTCCTTGTTTCAGGTACATCTTCAGGTGCTAGGCTAGTCCCGGCAGTACTAACTGCTTCGGCTGTTGTACCCTGGGAAACAGACGGTTCAACTGGGTGACCCGAAATCTGTTTTAAGGGAAGCGTGTTCTTTGCGTGCCACAGTCACCATTATTTCAGTTTCATTTTTCTTGTTTATTTTTTGTTATCATAATATTGTGAACGGTGTTCCTACAAACTTAAAACAGACCTAAAAAAAAAAAAAAAAAAAAAAAAAAAAAAAAAAAAACCGTTCACTGTTTTGGTTTTATGTAAACCAATCTGTTCTGCATTAAACCGATTATTCCTTGTTTCAGAAATGGCTACTATTCAATCAACCACATCAACCACTGTTGGATCCACATCAACTACCATGGGACCATTAGTTGGTACCCAAGCGGCTCAAACAGTTGCTAATCATGCTGAGAAACCAGAAAAGTTCAATGGTTTGAACTTTAGGAGATGGCAACAAAAGATGTTGTTTTATCTTACCACCTTGAACCTTGCGAGGTTCTTGACTGAGACCCTTCCTGTTCCTGCAGAAGCGACATCTGATGTCCAATCTGCAAGTGATGTTGAAGCTTGGAAACTTTCTGAGTACATGTGCCGTAACTATGTGTTGAACGGCTTGTCGGATGCCTTGTATAACGTATATTTTAAGGTTCCAACTGCCAAAGAATTATGGGAGTCATTGGAACGAAAATACAAGACTGAGGATGCGGGTACCAAAAAGTTTGTTGTGTCTAGGTTTTTGGACTATAAAATGATTGATTCAAAAACTGTCATAAGTCAAGTTCAAGAACTACAAATTATTCTTAGTGACATTTTGTCGGAAGGAATGATTCTTAGTGAAACATTCCAAGTTGCAGCAATTGTTGAAAAGTTGCCTCCTAGTTGGATGGACTTCAAAAATTACCTTAAGCATAAGCGAAAGGAAATGACAATTGAACAACTTATAGTTCGTCTTCATATTGAGGAAGGCAACAGACTGTCACATAAAGAAAGTAAAGTTGAAGCATCTGTGAAAGCGAACCTTGTGGAACAAGCTCAAACCTCTAGAGGTCACAAGGGGAACAAAGGCCATAGGTTCAATGGCAAAGGGAAAAACAAAGGTGGTGATCACCTTGGGCCAAAGAAAGGTGGTGTAAAAAAGAAGGTTGCTCCCTTTAAAGGGAAGTGTTACAACTGTCAAAAAACTGGTCACCGTGCTGACCAATGCAAAGAGCCTAAACGTGACACGGCTCATATGGTTAATGATGATGATATGGACTTAGTGGCCATGATTACAGATCTCACTGCCATGATGGATGAGATAAACGTGGTGGCTAATGAGCCAAAAGGTTGGTGGGTTGATACTGGGGCAACCCGACATGTGTGCCCAGACAAGACCCTCTTTAATACATTTAAAGAGGTGGTGGGAGAAGAGAAGTTGTACATGGGAAACTCTGCTACAGCTGACATTAAGGGAGAAGGTGATGTGATCCTAAAGTGGACTTCTGGCAAAGAGATCACTTTGAAGAATGTGCTTTATGTTCCAGACCTACGCAAGAATCTTGTGTCGGGATGGATGCTCAACAAGTTTGGCTTTCGTTTGGTTTTTGAAAGTGACAAATTTGTTTTAAGTAAGCGTGGCATGTTTGTTGGAAAGGGCTATGCCGAAAATGGTATGTTTAAGCTTAATGTAATGCCTATTAAGAAAAACATCAATAAAAATGCTACCACTTCTGCTTACTTGGTTGAGTCTCCTAATGTTTGGCATGGACGTCTTGGTCATGTAAATTTTAATTCGATACGTCATTTAATTAAATTATATTACATACCAAAATTTTCCATGGACTCTAAAACAAAATGTAAAACATGTATTGAAGCCAAACAAACAAGATCATCCTTCAAATCAGTTGAAAGAATAACTGAACCCCTCGATTTGATTCACACTGATGTGTGTGACTTAAAATCAATTCCCACCAGAGGTGGTAATAAATATTTTATTACCTTTATTGATGACAATACAAGATATTGTAATGTTTACTTACTTAAGAGTAAGGATGAAGCAATTGACAAGTTCATATTGTATAAAGCTGAAGTTGAGAATCAACTTCAAAAGAAAATAAAACGTGTAAGAAGTGATAGAGGAGGTGAATATGTTTCACCATTTGGGGAAGTATGTGCAAACAGTGGCATCATACACGAATGTACCCCTCCTTATACACCCCAATCAAATGGTATCGCAGAGCGTAAGAATCGTTCGCTAAAAGAAATGATGAATGCCATGTTGATAAGTTCTGGGATGAGCCATGACATGTGGGGTGAGGCAGTTTTGTCAGCCAATTTCTTATTAAACAAAATACCTTTCAAGAAAAAGGATGTCACACCTCATGAGTTATGGTGGGGACAAAAATCATCCTATAAATACATGAAAGTGTGGGGGTGCCTGGCCAAGGTAATTGTTACACCCCCTAAAGCACTTACAATAGGGCCCAAAACTGTTGATTGCATCTTTATTGGGTATGCAAAAAATGGTAGTTCACATCGTTTTCTTGTATATCAATCCAAGAATCCTGAAGTGCACAAAAACTCTATCATAGAGACAAGGCCAGGAAACGTGACCTATTTTGAAGAAGAGTTTCCTATGTTAGTACAAACTCATGCGAGTTCTTCAAATCATGCAAGTTCATCAACAAGGGTTGATGAGATTGTTCGAGAGGAAACTCAAGAACAATCAGAGGCTGAAGTAGGTGAGCCAAGAAGAAGTAAAAGGCAAAGGACAGAGAAATCCTTTGGGCCTGACTTTCTTACATATATGATTGAGAGTGAGCCTCAAACTTATAGAGAAGCAGTCACCTCTTCAGATGGACCTCAATGGAAAGAAGCCATCAAGAGTAAAATTGATTCTATTTTGCATAATCATACTTGGGAGCTAGTAGCTCTTCCACCAGGGTGCAAACCACTTGGATATCGATGGATATTTAAGAAAAAGATTAAAGCTGATGGCTCTGTCGAAAAGTATAAGGCAAGGCTTGTGGTCAAAGGGTTTAGACAAAAAGAAGGTCTTGACTATTTTGACACCTACTCGCCTGTGACTAGAATAACCTCTATTAGACTGGTGCTTGCAATTGCAGCTTTGAGAAACTTGGAAATACATCAAATGGATGTAAAAACCGCATTTCTCAATGGAGAATTAGAGGAAGAGATTTACATGGAGCGACCAGAGGGTTTCTCTGCTCCTGGTCAAGAGGGCAAAGTGTGTAAACTCGTTAAGTCATTATATGGTTTAAAGCAAGCTCCAAAACAATGGCATCAAAAGTTTGACCAAGTTATGCTTAACAATGGTTTCAAAATAAATGAATGCGATAAATGTGTCTATGTTAAAGACACTTCTAAAGGTTATGTGATCTTATGCCTTTATGTAGATGATATGCTTATCATTGGGAGTGATGATAAGTTGATCAGATCTACTAAAGACATGTTGAAAGCGAGATTTGACATGAAAGATATGGGTCTAGCTGATGTGATTCTTGGAGTAAAGATCATTAGAACCCAAACTGGTTTGGTGTTAAGAATCTCATTGTGTTGATAAGATCCTTCAGAAGTTCAATCCAGAGGACACGAGTGTTGCTCAAACACCAATTGATACCTCTCAACATTTGTCAAAAAATAGAGGCGAGAGTGTTGCTCAATTGGAATACTCAAGGATCATTGGTAGTCTTATGTATCTCATGTCATGTACTCGGCCAGACTTAGCATTTGCTGTGAGTAGGCTAAGTAGATATACTAGTAATCCTAGTACAGAAAACTGGAAGAGTATGACACGATTATTAAGGTATTTGAGATACACGAGAAGCTATGGACTACACTATGGCCAAAATCCAGCTGTTGTGGAAGGATTCAGTGATGCCAACTGGATATCCGATACGAAAGCTTCTAGATCTACAAGTGGTTATGTGTTTACCCTTGGAGGAGCAGCTATATCTTGGAAGTCGTCCAAACAAACTCTTATAGCTAGATCCACGATGGAATCTGAGTTTATCGCATTAGATAAAGCTGGAGAAGAGGCAGAATGGTTACGTCAATTCTTGGAATATGTTCCAAGATGGCCTAAACCTGTGACGGCCATTTGCATACATTGTGATTGCCAATCAGCTATTGGTAGAGCTCAAATTGCAATGTATAATGGCAGATCAAGGCACATACGTCGTCGACATAACACCATACGACAACTACTCTCAACTGGAGTTATCACGATTGACTATGTAAAGTCAGAAGATAACATTGCGGATCCACTTACAAAAGGCTTAAGCAGAGAAGTAGTACATAAGTCGTCAATGGGAATGGGACTAAATCCCTGTGAGTAAGTTTGTACAACGGAAAACCTATCCTAGAAGATTGGAGATCCCATGATCTAGGCTCAATAGGACCACCTAACTGTACGAACTGAGGTCACTGTGGGGGAGTACCTCAACATACAAAGGGAGTTACAAACTTCCTAGTCCATTCCTGATTAGAATCAGTGATATCAAGAGAGGTTAAGCATATGGCTTTTAATGATTTGTAAATCACCTATGTTAGAGAGAAGTGGGGTCGCTTCGAATGGAATTGGGGGGCACAATTCCTAGAGCTCTCGCAGAACCAGGATGGTGTTCCATGACCATAACGGACACATCTATGAGGGGTTAGCCAGACCAAGAAGAGTAATGTGTGATGTGTAATAACGTCTACGTAAAAAGGGGTTGGTTCAAGGACATCGCGTCTACTAATCGCTAGGAGACAAAGTACACATCACAACGGAAAGTTCAAAGGAAACACCTACTTATCCGGCAATACTCAACTGTTGAAGTTGTATCGAGAAATCTGGAAGTGGATTAATTTCCATTCATGTGGGGGATTGTTGGAAATTTATTAATGTTATTAATGGAAATTTATTAATGTTATTAATGGAAATTTAATTTATAGAGAACATTTGATTATTTGGAAAACTTGAATTTTAGTATTCAAGTTGTCCCACATCGGTGGGATGGAGAATAAGAGAGTGGTTTATAATAAGGAGTGTAAGGAAGATGATATCTTCTATACAAGTGGACACACCCAGTGGCAAGCCTGAGGGCCCGTAAGGGCCCGAACGCCCCCGCGCCCGCGCCCGGGCACGGGCTCGGGACCGGGGCGATGGGCGTAATGTGGCGTTTTGATGGCGCACTTTGCACTTCGCACACTTATCTCTTTAGTGGCTGCATGATTGTTATAGTTCAGTGCTATTGAGCCTATAAAAACTAGATCAGTTCATCAGTTTTTGACACACTAACACCAACAGAAATCAGCAAACACAACACACCAGCACTACTCTCTCTTTTCTGTTCTCTAATACACGTTGCATGAGTTGCAGCACCAACGATCAATCATTCCCGTCACTGAAGGAACTCTACGTCCTTGTTTCAGGTACATCTTCAGGTGCTAGGCTAGTCCCGGCAGTACTAACTGCTTCGGCTGTTGTACCCTGGGAAACAGACGGTTCAACTGGGTGACCCGAAATCTGTTTTAAGGGAAGCGTGTTCTTTGCGTGCCTCAGTCACCATTATTTCAGTTCCATTTTTCTTGTTTATTTTTTGTTATCATAATATTGTGAACGGTGTTCCTACATATCTGATTTGGAGTCGCTTGTTGGCACCTTAAGAATCCCTTTTGATGATATAAAAAGTGCCACAAACAATTTCGCTAAAGAAAATCTCATAAAAGAAGGTGGAAGTGCAGATGTTTACAAAGGAGAGCTACCTGGGTCCAAAGCAGGTGTTGTTATATGGAGGTTTCGTATTCCTTTGCCCGATCATCAAGAAAAGTTCTTCCTATTGAAGGTTGAGAGACTTCATAGTCTCAATGATAGAAATGTAGCATCTCTTATTGGATTTTGTGATGCAAATGGAGAAAGGATGATAGTTATGGAGTATGTATCTGATTTGGAGTCGGTTGTTGGCACCTTAAGAATCCCTTTTGATGATATAAAAAGTGCCACAAACAATTTCGCTAAAGAAAATCTCATAAAAGAAGGTGGAAGTGCAGATGTTTACAAAGGAGAGCTACCTGGGTCCAAAGCAGGTGTTGTTATATGGAGGTTTCGTTTTCCTTTGCCATCGCATCAAGAAATTTACTTCCTATTGGAGGTTAAGAGACTTCATGGTCTCAATGATCTCAATGATAGAAATGTAGCATCTCTTATTGGATTTTGTGATGCAAATGGAGAAAGGATGATAGTTATGGAGTATGTATCTGATCGAAGTCTGGACAATTATCTAAGTAAGGAGACCCTCACATGGCGTCAAAGATTGCAGATATGCCATGGTGCTGCACTTGCGTTGAGTCGCTTCCATGATCCTAGCGAATATTTTTGTGGTATAAAGAGCTCTAAAGTGTTGTTGGATGAAAATTGGGAAGCCAAGGTATGTTGCATTAGAATATCCTTACATAAAGGGCCTGGATACGCTACACGCGAGTATGATGAATCCTATTTGGGTCAGATACTGTTTGATGTGCTTAGCGGGAGGAAAGCAACGGTTCCTCTTTATCTACCTAATATCCATTCTAAAAAGAGAGAACTGGATGATATGATTGCTCCATATCTAAGGAAACAAATGCACACAAAGTCACTCTCCATATTCTTAGAAATAGCCTATAAGTGCTTGGAGGAAGATCGTGAAAACGCCATGAAACACATTGCAGAAAAACTTGGGGAAGCTTTGGAGCTTCAAGAGAAACACGATAAGCACGTAAGTACTTTCATAATAATTTATTTTCGTTGATATCTAATCGACTTTCAATTAAACGACAATATCTGAGTAGTTAGCATTCTTTTGTTTTGAATTGATTTTCTATTTCTGTTTTGTTTGAAGTTCATGTGTGTATACGTGGGCGCGCCCAAACTCAAATTTTCACTCAAATTTATTTTAAACCTTCCTCTAAAAGTCAATATTTATTCTCACCCTCTAACTAAAATAATTAAAATAAATATGTGGTCAGAATCCAGTTTGTTCCATTCATAATGGACATCTTATTATAATTTGTGAATGGATTTTTTTTTTTTTTTGAACGGCCAACCAACAATTTTATTAGAAAGCTAGCAAGGAGCTAGCAAGAAAAGCCTGAAAAATACAAACCGAAACAAAACAAGAACACAACAAGAAATCCGAAAACAACCCACCCAGACGTTACCCCATTTTCCGTGTGTTAAACAAACACCAAGCGGCCCAAGAGATGTCCGTCATCTTCCCACGATTAGTAATCCACAAGTAGCTCATCACTTTAATCCCGTCCACAATTTTCCGAACCATAACCTGTTTCTGATTAAAAATGAAATCATTCCTGGGCCGCCAAATACTCCAAAAAGCCGTGAGAATGACCCCGTAGAAAGCCTTCCTCGGACGCTCCCCGTTTTTGGCCGTGTGATGTAGTTTCAGCAGGTCCGTGACATGAAACGCAAAACCATTTGGCACGTTACACCACCCGAATACCACCTGCCAAACATCAGAGAAAACCGGACACCCGGTAAACAGGTGATCAACCGACTCCACCGTTAACTCACAAAGCTTACAAATTTGCGTATCAAGCTGGACATGTCGTCTAGCCAAAGCTTCCGATGTCGGAAGTCTGTCTAAAAAAGCCCGCCATGCGATGATGCCGACCTTCCTCGGAACCCAATTACACCATTCATAACTAGATACCGGTAGAATATTATAAGCCTCAAACAGACATTGCCTCATTGTTTTAACCGAAAAACCTACCGACCCACCTGCCGACCAGGTCCATGAATCGGCCCCCATAGACAATTCGACATCAAACAGCAGCATATTCAATGCATCGAACTGCTGCTGCTCATCAGTTGAAAAAACGATCCGCCTCCACTCCCAAGTGAACTGCACAGATCCGTTGACAAACGTCACCCGATCGGCAATGGAACTCAGCCGATTCTTATCAAGAACAAACAACAGTGGGAACTTTAGCATCAATGGGTCATTATCGATCCACCAATCGTGCCAGAACAGAATACTCGTACCGCTACGCACATTTCCTTTCAAAAAATTATGAGGGTCGATATTCATCCTATGGAGGATAGTGGGAACGGAAGCAATCTGCTTCCATGCACCACCAATTGAAATCTTCAAAGGAATGCCATTCCAACCACGCCCACTGCCATGTAACGACCAAATTACTTTCCGCCAAAGAGATGTATGGTTTGACTTGAACCGCCACCACCACTTGGACAATAATCCCAAGTTTGCATCTCTAAGAGACCCTAACCCGAGCCCACCATATTTTTTCGGAACAACTGCTTTTTCCCAGGTGACCCAACTCATCTTATCAACCTCATCGGTGCCTCCCCAAAAAAAATTGCGCCTTAATTTTTCCAATGTATTTACCACTTGAATAGGAGCACGAAATAGTGAGAAAAAGTATAGAGGAAGCGAGCTCAAAACCGATTTCAATAAAGTTATGCGCCCTCCATAAGAAAGACTTTTAGCCTTCCAATTTGATAAACGTTTTTTCACCTTTTCAATGACCGGCTCCCAACTCCGAACCAAATTCATATTACATGCAATCGGAACACCCAAGTGCGTGAAAGGAAATCGATCCGGTATACATTTTAAAGCAAAAGCCATACTTGCAATTTCATTATCATCCACCCCAACCCCATACAAACTACTTTTTTTGGGGCTAATTTTCAACCCCGACAATAAATAAAAACCCCGAAGCAGTCTTCTAAGGTTAAGCGCATTTGACATAGACCATTCACCACAAAAGACGACATCATCCGCATAAATAAAATGGGAGATTAAAGGCCCCGAACCACCAACACGAATACCATGAAATACTCCCAAACCACACGCCCTCCTCATCATACGGGTCAAACCTTCCATGGCAAGAATGAACAAAAAAGGAGAGAGTGGATCTCCTTGACGAAGGCCACGGCGAGAAGAAAACTCATAAGTAGGCGATCCATTGACAAGAACCGAGGCCCGAGAGTTACGGATGATGGACATAATCCACCCCCGCCATTTTGTTGAGAAGTTCATTTGACCCATTAAATCATCCAAATAATCCCAACATAAAGAATCATATGCTTTCGCTATATCAACTTTAAAGAACATACCCGTCAAGCGAGCTTTTTTCAGCCCTGCAATAGTCTCATTCAGAATCAGTGGGCCGTCTAGAATATTCCTGTCACTCAGAAACGCCGTTTGTTCCTCGGACACAAGATGGGACATCACACCCCTAAGCCGAAGCACCAAAGCTTTAGATAAAACTTTATTAAGGATACCCACCAGACTTATTGGGCGGTAATCAGACAAAGTCGCCTGATTCCGACCCTTTGGAATAAGGGCGATGAAAGCCGAGAAAACACCCGCACTAACACAACCGTTCAAATGAAACTCCGCAAAAAGCCTCAGAAAATCCTTTTTTAGAACCGGCCAAAATTTTTTTATAAAAGTAAAGTTGAACCCGTCAGGGCCCGGCACCTTGTCCCCGTCACAATCCCAAACGGCATTAGTAATTTCTTCAATAGAAAAAGGAGCGTCCAAAGAATGAGCCTCGTCATCTGACAAACGCATAACATCCAGGCACAAAAACAGCGGCCGAGCACGATGACTGGCACTAAACTTTTCAGCAAAGAAAGAGGCAATTTTATCCTTGACCAGATTCGGTTCATTAATCCACTCGCCACCACAACTAATTCCATGAATCCTATTATTCGCTGAGTTTAGTCTAATAACACCATGATAAAACTTAGAGTTCTCATCACCCTCTATCGCCCATTTAGTCCGAGACTTTTGTTTGGCATCTAAAGCTTTTAACCTTTCCTCTTCAAACAAAACTTTCCGAGCATTAGCTCGGCGTGCCAACTCATCATCCAATAAAGGCCGATTATTTGCTATTAGCTCCAAATCTTGCACGATCTTCCTACAATCCAAGGATTTTCCGTTCCTCTTCTTCCGTTCCGCATCAACCCACAACTTAATCCTACCCTTCAACCATTTCAGTTTAGCAGCTAAGGCAATGTCCGCGGGCCCCGAACAGACAAACCGATCGGAAATAAAATTCACAAAATCCACAAACCCCGGAAATTCCAACCAAGAGTTATAGAAACGAAACGGCACATGACCATAATCAGTACTCTTCAAAGCAAATAACAATGGGCAATGATCCGACAGAGACCGCGAGAGAGCTGTTACACTCGCATCTGGCCAAGTCGACATAAAGTCATTACACACTAAAATCCTGTCCAATTTACTCAGTTTATCCCCCTTCCCGGACATATACGTGAACTTATGACCACACATATTATACTCGAATAAATCCGCTTCACTAATAAAACTATTAAAAGCCATCGCCTGAGTATGAAAAAATTCTGAGTTAACCCTTTCATCAGCTGACCGAACCTCGTTAAAGTCGCCCATCATAATCCACAATCCATGTAACGACCTCCTATAAATCAACAATTCATTCCAAAGTACACGGCGCGCCGCAGGATCATTAGGAGCATATATATTACCAATATTTACGTGAACACTAGAATGAACCAAAAGCCCGGAAATCACAAGAGCATGCTTCGACCGAAAGACACCAGACATTCTAAAACACGCAGGGTCCCACAAACAAAACAGCCCTCCCGCAGACCCCTCCGAATCAACACAATCAAAATTAAAAACAGAATTACCCCAAACCTTCGAGAGAAGCCAAGAAGGAGGAGCCGAGATCTTCGACTCCTGTAATGCCAAGAAATCCACACCATGGGCCGATTTCAGACCACGAATCCAACCGCCTTTCCTTTACGCCGAATCCCACGAACATTTAAAGACATACAATTCATTGTCAATTAGACACCCCCACTTCCGAAATAACTTCCTCAGCAATCGAGGTCGAAAAAGAGTGAAGATTTACCCCGACTATGTCACAAACAGGAATCGTAGCATCGACCTCAGTGTTTATCTGAACCGCCTCATCAATCACACTTGCCGGAACTGTATCCGCCGCCACTGTAGAAACAGAACCCACCTGTACAGACGACACCTCCACCGGCTCACCTGAAAAAGTACCATCAACAACAACTTCCGCATGTACCCCATCCTCCACCACACTGTTATTCAGATCCGGGCATCTTAGGGAATTGAACTGAGGAACCGATCCCATCATACTAGAAGAAGGCAAGGTGTCCTCAGGTGAATTGTGGAAGAATAACCGAGTTCTCTTTCTGCTCTTGAAACCAACCGAGGCCTTGCCAATTTTAAAACCCATAGGCTCAGTCAACGAAGGCCCAAAGGGAGTCCCATTCTCCTCCTGGCCCACTGAAGATCCATGCTCACCCTGATGGCCCAAAAAAGTATCCACTACATTCTCTTGGCCCATTAAAACATTCGACCCCACATTTGAATTCTGAGCGCCAAAGTTAGACTTCTCCAAATTAGGCACCTCATGACTATCATGCAAATTTTCCGGCACATCATCCGCAGTCAAAGGCTGATTTACCGGCATCTCTAGCTGTGTTGACTCCCGGTTGACCACGACGGCCGGAGCCTCCGTCGCCGGATCCCTAATTTCACCTTCCTCGAAATCGTCATATCTTTCATCCACCGAAACCGACTCGAATTCCTGAATCCAACCCGAATTCTCTTCAACAACCCAAACATTATAACCCTTATTACTCCAGAACACTGAAACTTCTTCATCGATTTTTGATGGAATATTAGTAAGAACATGGGCATAACCAATCGCATTATCAATCCCCAACCAAGAAAAATCCGAAGGCCACACCACCTTACCAAACAAGCTTCCAATCTTGTCATACACAGAGCCTTCCCGAACTAGGACCGGCACACCGACAATTTTTAAAACCACAATCCTCTCAAACGGAATGTTTTGACCCGACCATGGAGAGGCGGATACAAAAGTTTCCTTCCAAACCTCCTTCTTATCCTCAAGAAACACTTTCATCTGATCAGCATCCCAAAAAGTAACAAGGACCGTCAATCCCCCAAGATAAGACACTGCAACTTCATAGAATCCAGCCTTGAGCAACATCTTCTTAACCGTACGTAAACTAGCAATACAGTCTGATACTCCAACCACTGCCCTACCAACTGAATGCAATGGATATAACGCCCCCTCATCGTCTAACTGAATGGCCTTCCTAGACCCCAGAAGCACGACCATACACCATTGACATAGACGGAAACTCCTCCTCCGACACATGCTTTTCCTTTGGAACCCATGCCTTCTGCGCCACCCTTATATCATCATATGGAATCTTCTTATGAGATCTATCAAACATTGCAAGTGAAACAGAGATCTTGGACTCCATAATAACAATATCATTCAAACTTGATAAAACCGCATAATGATCCGAAAGCTTCTCGCATCTGACAAAACCAAACACTCTACCCTTAATACTGCGCCGACGGGGAACCCAAGCATCCGTTACATTTACAAAAGACCTAAAAGCCTCACGAAGCTTCAACCCGGTAACTCTATCCGAGATATTTGTGATGTAAAACGTTGTTCTGGAAGAAGGGTCATCAGAATCACGAAGAGGATTAGACGGCTGCTGGTGATCGCCTCGGCGATTAGGGTTTCCCATTCAACAGTTCCGGATGATGTAGTTGCTTTTAATAAAGATCTTGATGCAGGGATGAAAGAAGAGGTTTAACTACGTGGGCATATCATACTGGAACCGATGTCCGCGGGGAGGAAAGGATGAAGATGAAGTCGATAAAACGGAGCCTGACTGATGCAGATGCAGATGAAGTGAAGGAGGATCTGGATCTGTAATTGAAAGAGGATCTGGATCTGGAATTGACTGATGCAGATGCAGAAGAAGTGAAGGTAGCAGGCTGAAAAACTAGGTTTTTTGGAGGGGAAGGAACCCAAAAGGGCGAAAGGAAGAATCAGCAACTAAATAGAATGGAAGGTAGAACTCAGATGTGCAAGAGAAAGCAGATCGGAGAACCTCACATGCTAATCGGAAGATGATGTAAAATAGTTGTAAATGGTTGCAAGAAAGAATATTAATGTGAAACACTTTTTGAAAGTAGTGATTTGTATTGTAAGAAGGATAAAAGATTGAATGTGAATGCTTTTACCTTATCCACATTTTAATAAATAGGGGTAGGGGTGCTCACCACTTAGGTGTTGTTTGTTTTTTAAAAGATAAAACGTCTGCAGTCTGCGGACCACATCTGCAGACATCTGTAGCAGAAGAGGTGAAGCAAACCTCTGCAGTCTTCAAGAAAAAGACTTATTGTTTTTTTAACTTTTGCAAGTTGCTGAATTAAACTGAGATATAAATAAATTGATTTATTAAACTTAAAAGAGTTTTTCAACATTCATAAAAACACAATATAGTTACACAAGTGCTAAATCATCGGAAAAATTAACATCAAACAATCACAACAATTAACATCAAACAATCTGAAACACAATATAGCCATACTACCCTTCACCTTTGACATTTTTTCCATTTTCATCCAAACGATCAACTTGGATAGAAAGTACTGTTAATGAGGGTTTTATTTTTAAAACTTCACATTCTTAGTTGGGACTATTTTCGTCTTTGGGCTTCAAAATCTTTTATTTTATTACAACACGTTTATAACCTGCCAGCACGTTTTGAACTACCAACGTTTGATTAATTCAGACAACGAGTTAAATAAGTATTGTTTGTGTTAGGATTATGCTCTTAACGCAGATACATAGTTAATTATATGGGTCATAGACATACTTTTACAATCAGATATGAGATTATGATTACCAATACATGTCTTGTTATCATTCTTACCAATACATATCTTTATTACTGTGATTGAACAAGCGTCATCTTGATAAAAAAAAATTACATAAGCAAAATATACAAATTTTTCTTTTTTACTGTTTGACAATTTGAATCATTCAGTAATTACGAACAATTCAAAAGCATATTGATCACATGATTGAAAAAAACAGTTAAGTTGAAAAAAAAAAAAGAACAATATATGGTTAAGTTGAAAAAAAGAACAGAAATTTTTTACCAAAAGTTTAAAATTAATGCACCATATATATCACTCGAACAATATATGAAACGAAAGCAAAAGATCTTATTAAAACTAAATGTTCAGTCAAAATATCAAGTCAATGGAAAAAATAGAGGTGGTTCACATATAATAAAAATTGACTAAAGGGTGGAGAGAGGGTTGGAAGAGATGGGAAGACATTCGACCATGTCTGCATGGGGAAGAGGACGTGCAGAGGTTTGAAGAAATTTTTTAATGAAATGTCTTCTAAAAAACAAACGATCTGCAAAGCTAAACATCTGCGCGTGGTCTGTGCGGCGCAGACATAAGAGGTCAGAATCGATTTTTCTGAAAAAAACAAACACCCCCTTAGGTGTTGTTTGTTTTTTAAAAGGTAAAACGTCTGCAGTCTGGGGACCACATCTGCAGACATCTGTAGCAGAAGAGGTGAAGCAAATCTCTGCAGTCTTCAAGAAAAAGACTTATTGTTTTTTTAACTTTTGCAAGCTGCTGAATTAAACTGAGATATAAATAAATTGATTTATTAAACTTAAAAGAGTTTTTCAACATTCATAAAAACACAATATAGTTATACAAGTGCTAAATCATCGGAAAAATTAACATCAAACAATCACAACAATTAACATCAAACAATCTGAAAACCCAATATAGCCATACTACCCTTCACCTTTGACATTTTTTCCATTTTCATCCAAACGATCAACTTGGTTAGAAAGTACCGTTAATGAGGGTTTTATTTTTAAAACTTCACATTCTTAGTTGGGACTATTTTTGTCTTTGGGCTTCAAAATCTTTTATTTTATTTCAACACGTTTATAATCTGCCAGCACGTTTTGAACTACCAACGTTTGATTAATTCAGATAACGAGTTAAATAAGTATTGTTTGTGTTAGGATTATGCTCTTAACACAGATACATAGTTAATTATATGGGTCATAGACATACTTTTACAATCAGATATGAGATTATGATTACCAATACATGTCTTGTTATCGTTCTTACCAATACATATCTTTATTACTGTGATTGAACAAGCGTCATCTTTATAAAAAAAAATACATAAGCAAAATATACATATTTTTCTTTTTTACTGTTTGACAATTTGAATCATTCAGTAATTACGAACAATTCAAAAGCATATTGATCACATGATTGAAAAAAACGGTTAAGTTGAAAAAAAAGAACAATATATGGTTAAGTTGAAAAAAAGAACAGAATTTTTTTACCAAAAGTTTTAAATTAATGCACCATATATATCACTCGAACAATATATGAAACGAAAGCAAAAGATTTTATTAAAACTAAATGTTCAGTCAAAATATCAAGTCAATGGAAAAAATAGAGGTGGTTCACATATAATAAAAATTGACTAAAGGTGGAGAGGGGGTTGGAAGAGGTTGGAAGAGACGGGACCATTCGACCATGTCTGTATGGGGAAGAGGACGCGCAGAGGTTTGAAGAAATTTTTTAATGAAATGTCTTCTAAAAAACAAACGATCTGCAGAGCTAAACATCTGCGTGTGGTCTGTGCGGCGCAGACATAAGAGGTCAGAAGAGATTTTTCTAAAAAAACAAACAACCCCTTACTCATCACTCACAACATCTGATCAAGTTTCGCCACGTCATTGAACTTTATTCCATTACTAGTGGTGAATTTTAGTGGAAATGTCCATCACTCACTACACCCAACAATTTTCCTCACAACCTAACAATTTCCCTCATATTCTCTCTAACTTTTCACACATCATAGTGTCCACGCGTTTTTAGTTCCACATGTGATAGCGTTGAGCGGCGACGGTGTTCCACGGGGTATAATTTGTTGTCACCGTGCCTCCACGGAGCGCCCCGTCTCCCCTTACATTAAAAGTCATAATTTTTTTCTCTCTACTTTTTAATTAAATGATATCTTTTACACCTTTATTATTATCTTTTTATTTCTCCTTCATTTAAAACCATTTTAAAAATTATTAAAAAAATTATATGAGTGAACGGTGTTTTCATATATTTATAGATGAAAAATAATATTTCATCTCTTTTCCACTAACAACACACTCACAACCATTTCTTTTAATGTAAGAAATCCACTCACAAATATGAGAGAAACTGAGATAATTACTAACAATCATTCAAGTTAATTTATTTTTATTTTCAATTCTTATAATTATATATATTCACCAGAGCATATATGTTGCTCGTGGAATTACTTTTATATTTTCTATTATTTTTTAATTTTCATAAAGATTAGTAATATATAATATAAAAAGAATGATAAAAATAAAAAAAAATGTTTTTAAAAGTGGTCCGTTTATATATATATATATATATATATATATATATATATATATATATATATATATATATATATATATATATATATATATAGGAGACGAATCATTTAGGAACACACTTTATTACAAGAACCAATGTGAACACAACCAAAAATACCTAAAAAAATCTAAAAACCACACAAATTTTTTTTAAATATTTTTATCAAAAAATCGCTGCAAAAAAATTAAAAAAAATTGCTACTAAAAGTAGTGATTTTTTGAAATTTTTGTGTGCTTTTTATTTTTTAAGATTTTATTAGGTTTTTTAAGGGTTTAGTTTTTAGCATTTAGCTTTTGGGGGGGGGGGGGGGGGGGGGATGGGGTTCACCAGAGCATATATGTTGCTCGTGGAATTACTTTTATATTTTCTATTAGTTTTTTAATTTTCATTAAGATTAGTAATATATAATATAAAAAGAATGATAAAAATAAAAAAAATGTTTTTAAAAGTGGTCCTTATAAAGTCGTTATGTATCTTTTAAGTTTTCTTATGTTACTTTCCATGTGTGTGTGTATATATATATATATATATATATATAGGGCAAGGTTCATTTGAGAAGAAAATTTTATTGAGAAGAAAAAGAATAAAAGGGTACAATTTTAAAACATTAAATAGTTTTTTTCTCATCTCATTTATTATTATGTTTAACTAATTAATTAGTCATTAAGACTATAATCCTCCATACTAAATATTTTTGCCTACACACATCAAAAGTTATCCTACACATTTCGAAATTTATCCTACACATATTAAAATTTATCCTACACAACTCGTATTTTATCCTACACGCCTCGTATTTATCCTACACTATAAATGAATTTTAATTTTTATTTTTTGTGAAAAATATTTATCTTAAAAATAAGTTACAAATTTAATATAGTTAGTTATTAAAGATGAAACTACCGATTAATGATGTATGTAAGTTTACTAATATACCCTTATAGTTACATTAAGTACAAATATTAAATGAAGTCTAATGAAGCATTCCTATTGGTTGAAATTTCTTCTTTTTTATTCTTACAAAGAATTTCTTCTCATTTGAACCCTCCACTATATATATATATATATATATATATATATATATATATATATATATGTTTGAATGATATTTTGAAGAGGAATTGGCCTGTAATAATCTCACCTAGACCTTATTGGCCATTAATAATCCCACCTCAGAATATTCCCCCCACCAGTCCCACCTTTCACCTATTTTTCCTACAATGGTCCCCCGTTAAAAAAACTTAACGGAGTTAAGCTTTTTTCCAAATTAAAAACAGATTTTTTAGGGCTTTTGATCAAAACGATGATACGAGTCCATTGATGTAAAACTTACTTCGAAATGGTGCTCCAAGTGACTTGATTTTGGTTAATTGGAAATTTAAACACCCGAATTGAAGCGCCGTTTTCATCGTTTGGAGCACCGTTTCGAGGCAAGTTTTACATTAATGGACTCGTATCGTCGTGCTAATCAAAAGCCCTAAAAAATCTGTTTGTAATTTGGAAAAAAGCTTAACTCCGTTAAGTTTTTTTAACGAGGGACCATTGTAGGAAAAATAGATGAAAGGTGGGACTAGTGGGGGGGATATTCTGAGGTGGGATTATTAATGGCCAATAAGGTCTAGGTGGGATTATTACAGGCCAATTTCCCTATTTTGAAAACCCACTTGACTTTCAAAAACTCGTGAAAATCCTATGTAACAAGCCTTTAAAAAGGTTGACACATGTAATATGCATATTTTTGGTAGAGTTAAATGCTTGATTGGTCCTTGTGGTTTGCAAAAATTTCATACTTGGTTTTAGTGGTTTACTAATTACATGCGTGGTCTCAAAAGTTGGAAAAAATGAACTCGATTGGTCCCCTGACCTAACCTCTGTTAAATTTCTCAGTTTGTGTGAAATGACTATATTACCCTTGAACAATTAAAAGCAATAAAAAATATATAAAAAACACCATCATCCCTCAAAATCAAAACAAGAAATCGAAAACGCAGAAAGAGAAATGGAGAACACAAAACCCACTGAAATCAGCAGCACCAAAATGTTCGAAGGATTCAACAAAAGATACAAACATCATTCTCCCACCTTGAATTGCTCCATGAACTTTCACATTTACTTCCCCCCTCAACTTCCCCATCCCAAAAATTCCCCGTGTTGTACTGGCTCTCTGGGCTAATTGGCGGGACAAGAAGGCGGTGGTGGTCGGAAACGATGGAGCAATACAGTTGTGAAAGACTTCCATGTAAGGTGTTCGGGTCCTCGATACCATGAATTGAACCAAGAAAAAGGTTCATCATCAAAGGACTCAACAACAAAAGGAAACCGTTCTTCCACATATATTGCATAATAGGAAAAGAAACGTTTAACATCACAAATCCACCGGGCAGGATTGCAACCAGTGAAGCGAGATAGATACGTGGAGTCCTCGAGTTCTTCCAAAGCCATGGAGGCTAAGGCTCTCAATGAAAGCACCAAGTGATAGGTTTACGGAGAAAACCTACAAACTCCCAAGAACATAAGAGAAGAAGAGAGACATAAATTAAAGTTTTATTTAATAATTTTCTGCTATCTTTTCATTCATCAAACCATGCTTAAATACAAGAAAACTTAACGAACTAAAATAAGGAACATGCAGAGAACATGGAGTTCATGGGTCTCAAGGAATGCGACTTACATGGCTACGTGGAGGTATTAATGCAAAAGTGCAAACTAAATAATCTAATAAAATGTCCCTAAAAATAAACGTGGGTTCTTGACTGGTCTTCATGGGTCGTTGAAGCATGGTCCGTATCAGCTAACTTGCACCGATGAAAACTTCATAATCAAGTCCGGTGCACAACGAGTTGCTTCCACTGAAGGCATTGCTTTGGTTGTTCCAGATACGTCTCCAAGAGGCCCCTCTCTCTCTTTAGATACATTTAACTCTAAAGAGATTTTATATATATAAATATATAATGTATCTGAAGGTGGAGGAGATGGTGGTGTTTTTAATATATTTTTTATTGCTTTTAATTGTTCAAGGGTAATATAGTCATTTCATACATAGTTAACTGAGAAATTTAACAGAGGTTAGGTCAGGGGACCAACCGAGTTCATTTTTAACAACTTTTGAGACCACGTATGTAATTAGTAAACCATTAAGACCAAGTGTATATATATATATATACACACACACACACACACACGCATACTTCATTTCAAAATGAATATAATTTAAAATGAAACATATTTAAAGTTTAAACCTCATCGAGTACAAGGTCATGTAGGCCGAGTACATGTCCGAATATTCTGAATACAAGTCCGACTAGTCTGAGTACAAGGCCGAATAGGCCGCGTTGGCATATTTTGATTTTCGCCGAGTAGTTAAGTCCGAGTAAGGTAAACTCCCCTCGGAGATGGTCCGAGGACCGAGTAGGTCGACTTTTACAACACTGAGTATTAGATTAGATATCAACTTTCTTATGCATTAGAGCTTATACATCGTGTTTTGTTAAATTTTTTACGTTTTTCAACCTTTTTATTTTAACCCTTATACTTTTTATCTTTTACAATTTTTTCACAAAACCTTTTTTTTTTCATTTTTATTCCTCATACTTTTCCACTTTCAACTTTAATCCCTTATATTTTCCATCTAGAGAGATGACAAAAAAACCCAAGCCCATTGGATATACCCGAAATCCGAAGCATTTGGGACAAGTATGCATGATATCCGACGGGTATGGGGTTGGAAAAAATATAAATTTCGCGGGTATGGGATTTAGTGATACCCGACCAGATTACCCAAAATTATATATCCGTTTACCCGAAACACATGCCCGAAAACTTTTAAGTTTTATATTTATTTCCCTCAACTATTGCTTAGTAATGTTTCATTCAAATGGCTTCATTATTTGAAAAATATACTTTTCTTTTTAAAGTATATACTTTAATGACATTATTTTTATTTATATTTATAAGATATAAAATACAAAATTACCTTTTGAAATTAATATTATAATATATTTACATTTTCAAATATGATTACGATGGTGATCGATATATCTATATAGGTTCAGGATTTAGGGAAAACGGTGAAAAGTGTAAGAACAGTGAGAACACTTATGGATCGCCAGATCAAAACAATATATGGACTAGATTGGCACGATGGCGTTTTCGTAAATAACATCAATTTTATTACGTGGACGAGCTTCATTAAGGGTAGAAAGGTCTTTAGACTTCTCCACACAAAACGCCAACCTCATGAATAAAACGCCATAAGATCTTTAGACTTCTCACCACAAAACATCAAAACTCATGAATCTAAACGCCATTATATATAAAACGCCAGACTTTGTTTTTAAACGATAAAGCTGAACAAACATCAACTATTAACTGAAACAACAGAACTTCATTACTAGCATTTATTATAATAAAAACCCGCCTAAAATACCAGCCAAAAAAATCTTTATCTATATTTTACGTTTCGAAATTTTTGCACGTCAATACGCTGCAACTAGGGTGCGTGGTGGAACGTTTTTATGTCTACCTTTTTGTTCGGTTTAACAGTCCCGTCGTAAAAGCACAGGTCCAATAATGTCCCTTCAACACACGGGTTCGATAAAACGTTTTCAACAATACATTTTTATGGTTTTACGCCCCCGCCATAACATGGGGCTTAATACTTGTATAATAGTAATAGTATATGTTAATTACTAACTTATTTACGCATAATAAGTGTACATTCTAATTTGTGAATATGTTTTTCACTTTTATCTTTTTTTTTACTTATAAATTCTATACTTTTTATCTTTTACAAGTTTTTTGTTTACAAATAGTTTTTCCTTTTTAACCCCCAGATATTACACTCTTAACTTTGTTCCCCTATCTTTTTCATATTCAATAAAATTTTCGTTTAAAGTTTGGATTTAAATTTTGCGAGTTAAGACCCTGTCATGCACTGATTCTAAGTCGACTTAGTCCCAGTAATAACATAAAACTCGTTTCCCATCTGGCATCTTAACTTTTTTGAAAACATTCAAAGTTTTCACCATATCACCAACTAGTCCTAGGAATCGTTCTCTTGACATTCGGAACCTTCTTCCAAGCACATCATCACCAAATATTGGAATTTCATCGAAATAATCTTGCACGAGACAATGACGTAAACGTTGCTTGAGTAATTGTAGAAAAAAAATTGTAAGTTACGGACATTGTTGTAGATACGCGTTTCTGTATATAGTGGTTGAGTGTGAGGTTCAATGGCGAACACCAAAAAGTGATAAACTAAGGAATCATGCATTTAACATGTAAAATATATTATAAAAAATCAATATAACATACTTAAAATTATTTTATTTTCAAACAAAATTTCGATACTTTTTCATATAAAAATCTCTAGAAGTCATTCTAATAAAAAAATCATTTATGTAACAAGTTTTTTATACCTTTTTTTTTTTGGTATTTTTTTAGGTACTTTTAGGCCTTTTTTTACAAATTTTAAGTTTCTATTTTTTTTTTATAAAAAAAGGGCTTTTACAAGTATTTATCTGCAAAAGCTACAAAATTTTTTTATTGACAAAATTTTATTTTAATATGTTAAATTGAATTTTTATTATTTATTTCACATGTTAAATGTATAATTCTCGGTTTCCCACTTTTTTTGGTGTTCCCATTTGAACCCAACCCTAATGTTGAAAATAAAACCTTATTTTTTAAGTTTAACGAACATATCAAACTGATATATAGCTGTTAACCATCGGTAACAACTCCGGAGATGGTACCTGTGCGAGTAATGGTTCTTTTAAATATTTATTTGATTTATAGTTATGCCTTGTGTTGTAGTATTCAATTAGGACATAATTTCTTTTTAATTTTATTCACTCTTAATTACTAGTATTATGTACAGCCTGAACAGTCTTCTTTTTTTTTTTTTTCCTTTTCTTAACACACACTACTACAGGTGAAGGACTTGGTGGAGAAATTGGCATGTTTGAAGATTCCACTTAGTGATATTAAGTCACATCGAGATGAGAAGGCCGGTAAAGGTATATAAAGCAGAGCTAGATCATAATGGCAAAGGAAAAATTGCAGTGGTTATTAAACGCGTCATCAATCTTAAATACTGGACAAGAACAGACTTCTATGCAGAACTTGAGTTGCTTGCTGGTTGTAAGCATGACAACCTAGTCCCGTTTCTTGGCTTTTGTGATGAAGATCCTGAGATGATTCTAGTTTTTGAGTATTCTTTTGAAAAACCCTCGATTATTATTTGGGAAGCACGAGTAATGAGACTAATCTCACTTGGGAGCAAAGAATAGGTATATGCCTTGATATTGCACGTGGGTTGAAGTATCTTCACACCATGGAAGGCAAACAAAGCCAAGGTATGATACATCAAGGAATACTGAGTGCAAATATTACTTTGGATAAGGATCGGAAAGCCAAGATAGCTAACTTCAGGCTCTCCAAATTCGATTTATGCCCTAACGTTTTGTGGCAATCAAGACTTGAAAACTTTAGAAGCTGGTTGTGGGAAGACAACGATGCACATTTGATACCATCACATAAAAGACGTAAAAACAATAGAACCCGGTCTTGGGAATTCAGACGTTGGTACCTTGAATCCAAGGATGAATCCGAGGATGAACCTTCGAGACCATCAGGCCAAAGACTTGTTGTAGACGATATTTACTCTATTGGAGTAATTTTGTTTGAGGTTCTAACTGGGAGGTTGGCCTATGATCCATTTTACATGGCCGATGATTTCAATGGGCTTGCCTCCATGGTACGCGAACGCGAACCAGAACTAAAGAATATGACAGATCGTAGGATACTTGAAGAAGCTCGAGAATTAGGTTATACTCAAAAAATAGGACCCGATCAATATTCTTGGGATGCGTACTCCAAAATCGCATATCAATGTGTGGCACAGACTCCAAGCGAACGCCCTACATTGGAAGATGTCATCAAGTCCCTTGAGAAAGCATTACACTTTCAAGTAAGTAAATATTTGAAGTTAAAAATACTTCTTTTTCTCTTGATGTTCTATATCGTTAATAGTAATTAGGTAAAATGCTTACGTCATTATCTAAAAACTAGGAATGTAAGAATTATGGTAATGTTAGGCCAAAGGGTATGGTTTGGCCCATCCCAAATGGGATGAGCCTCCACGTAGGCGCCACGTGGGCGGCTCGTGGGGGATGGGCCTCCATGAAATTTGAGGGGGATGGAGGCTCGTATGGGATGCGGCCCCACCTCATTATTTTATAATTTCCTAAGTTTTAATTTATTAACTTAATAAAAACTTTATAAAAATTAAAAAATACAACATAAAACAACATAAATAATTTCATTTCATAACATAAAAAAAAATTACATTTCCTAAAAAAAAAAAATTACCGAAAAAAAAAAAAATTAGATTTCCTAAACATAAAAAAACAACCTACGACGACCATTTTTTCATCACTTCTTCCTTCATCTTCTGATAAACCACTCGTTCCGCCTCCGGAACCGAGTCGAGATCCAACCTCATAATCCTAAAATCTTCCGCTCGAGCAAGGTTAAGAAAGTCCGCCTCGTTAGTCCCGCTAGGAGGATTCATACGAATTTGGTTATAAATTGCGCTAAAGTTATTGATGGTCTTGCTCATTTTACGCCACTTGCCCGAGACGGCTTCTACATCACGATCCGAGCTATGCTCCATAATCGCATGAAATCTAGCCGTTGCCTTCCTCCAAAAACTGTCACCCTTTTGATTGTTTCCTACATTTTAAAAAACAATGCATTAGTAAAAATAAAAAATATAAACTTTTAAAAAATTTAAAAAAAAAATTTAAACTTTCGTTCATACCGACTATCGGGTTAGTAGAGGACTTAGTAAACGCAATGGCTAGCGCCTCCTCCTCTACTTTCGTCCACGGTCTCCCCTGTTTTCTCGAACCGCTTTTTGACGCGGTTTCGGGCACGTTTTCAACCTTCTTCCCCTTCCCCTTGTTTTTTTTTCGGTTGAGCTCTTGCGGTGGCGATTCGGGGACGACTTCATCATCATCATCATCGTCAAGGTGAACCGGTTGGGAAGTTGGCGGTTGCGATTGGAGTTGTTCAAACGAGTTGCGTTGCATCATTTGTTGTATCGCTTGGTATTGTTGGAGTTGAGACACTTGTGAGAATGCGTTGGGTGTTTGTTGGAAACCCGAAAAAGGAAATGGCGGAGCCCCCCACGATTGATCCATACTCGGAGTGTAAGCGGGGGTCGAAAAAAAGTTAGGTTGGTTCGGGTTGGGGTTGTTTGGGTTGGGGTCGTTCGGGTTGGGGTTGTTCGTGTTGGGGTTGTTCGGGTTGAAAGGATACATGATTTAGAGAATAAGGTATAAAAAATATGGAGTGTTTTTATAAAAAAGGAAGAGAAATGGAGAAGAATGGGAGTAGAAAGGATAGAAATGTATAAAAATGTTTGAGATATTGGGTATTTAAATTGAAAAATGATTTTTTTTTTTTTTTTTTTAAAAGTGCCGTTCAACGGCTAGTTTTGTTTGATGTGGGGCCTCGTCTCATTCGTCCCGTGTGAGTCGTTTGGGCCGGGCCGAAGCACAGGGGGGCGGTGTGGGGGGCTCGGCGCCGGAGCTAGCCGGGGCTAGCCGACCCCCATACCCATTGGCCTTAGTTCCAGAAATATTAACCATGAATTTTATTTGAAAAAAAAAAAACTGACAAAATAGGTTCATTAGTTAAATCTAAAACACCTAGTAAATGTTGATATAAGTTCATTAGTTAAATAGACTTGCATATTTCCCCAGCGTAAGTTTTCTGATCAGTGTAAGTTTTCTGATACATAAAAAGGAAAAATTACACGTTTTATCCTTTATCATGATACCCTTTTTCAGGCGGTGTCCTTTCTCAACGAAATTTGACGGATTTTACCCTTTATAGGGAATTTTGTTGCACGTTTTGTCTTTTGACCCTAACCCAGTTAGATTTTTTTGTTAAGTCTGGTTAGCCAAAGGTATTTTAATCTTTTTACCCCTTTATTTAATATTATATAAAATATAAAACAAAACATTTTTAAAATAAAACCACCCTCTTTGTACCACTCTTACTCTTCCTTCAACTTTCTTTCTCTCTACCACCTTCTCTCTCACACACAATCAGCTTTACCTAACACCCACCACCATCACCATCAACCCACCACAAATCAGCAAACGCCTCCACCAAAACCTACCACAACCTCCACAATCAGCTTCACTCTCTACCACCACAACCTCCACCAAAACCCTAGATCTATAACCACCACCACCATACCTCCATACAACCAGCTTTGCTCTCTACCACCATCACTCCCGGAGTTTCGAGTTCACGATCGGAGATTTAGAGTACCCCAACCGCCGCCTTCCGATTCCACCTTGAGGCCCTCCATCATCGAACGCTAACCCCATCACCACCGGCTTCTGTCACTCTTTCACCATCGTCATGTCTCAGTTCGGGTGGTTGTGGTGGTGCCGGGTTGTTGTTGGTTGTCACACCCTCAAATTCCATGTCACACCCTCAGATTCCCCATGCGGAGTACCACCGCGAGGCATGTGACTGCCCAGGATCAAGCCACCGATCACATTGAACATTTAAGATAAGTACAATAAAACCATCACCAAGATGATTAGTGACATAACGTATAAGTCTAAAACATAATAAGTTTGAAACAAAGTTCAAAGCATAGTTAGTTTAAAGAAGAGTTCAAAGGTTTAGCTGAAGCATTAAGTTCATAAATAGTTTAAAACATAAGTTCCAAAGTAGGAATCTGACATCGGATTCTAGACGACCAACACAACGCTCCAAGTAAACTCCAGCGCAACATCTACGGACCTGCAAGCATGCAGTAGGATGTCAACATAAAGTTGGCGAGTTCACGGTTTCGAAAACGTTTTTCTTGTTTTATCCTAAAAACAACAATTCATTAAGTTACCATGTTATCTAAAACATGCCATGGGGAGCTACCCCATATGTGAGCTACTAAAATGTGCAATACCGAAACTTTGACATAATTGTTATTTGCCCCAGGTCAATGTTCTACCATCATTGACCAGATTCCAGATAAAAGTTCACTCCCGTCCTACCAGGCACGGTGTGAGGTTTGTCAAAATCTAATAGAGCTATCAACTAATATCCTGTTCGCCCACCCGGCTAATCGGTATAAATGTAAAGGGACTTTCATGGTAGAGTTTTCGTTTAGTATTTCTGAGACATGAATTATGAGTTTCGTTAATTTCCCATACCGTTACCTTGGTATATCTATGAAGTTCCCAAACCACCGGGAATGCATGCTTATAGTGTTAGTTGTGAACTCACCTTTGGTTGCTCGGTAGATAGTGTATTTTTCCTAAGCCTTGTCAACCACGTCCTATTATGGTTACTGATGTGTTCAAATATTAACATATAAATTTCATCAAATGAGGCATAAAACTAACCCTTTTTTAGTACTAATGTTGGAAAAAGTGTGATTTTGTCTTCCTTTTGTATTTTCAGGATTAAATGAGCTCAAATTAACAAAAGAAGAAAAAAGACACCAAAATCTAACATAAATACAAGAAAATGAGCAAGACATGACGTGCCCGACCCCACAACAGCATCTTCCCAAGCAAAACAAGAGATCAGAGGCCTGAACACGCCCCGTGCTCAGCCAGCACGGGGGCGTGCCCAAGTGTCAGCAGAAAAGACAAAGTGGTAGAAGCTTCTATTGCCCACCACGGGGCCGTGCTCAGCGGACACGGGGCCGTGGTCAACTATAAGATTCGCACAATCCAGGCAAATCTTCATAGTACAAAGATTCTTCTGCACACGGGGTCGTGCTCAGCGGACACGGGGGCGTGGTCAACTAATATGACAAAGCTGCATTTAATGAAGAAAGAGAGGATGTGGACACGGGGCCGTGCCCACTGGACACGGGGCCGTGCCCGAGCTTCTGTTCAGCCTATAAATAGAAGTGCTTGGCTCAAGCTCAAACCATCCCTTGGCACACCACCTCTCTCACACTTCACCCACCACCCACCACCACCATAACACCATCATCCACCACCATCATCCATTGTCCATCGTAGAGTGTGTGAGTCGTCTCGGGATCCAAGATTGATCGTAAGAGTTCTTGACAATCAAGGCCATGTTTGCCTAAGTCTCTTACATCACTTGGTGAAGACAAAGTGTCTAGTGTAATACTTTTTATTTCTAATCTTTTGCACTTTTTATTTGGTTTTGTATTAATGACTTTAATAACTAGTTACTTATGTTGAAGGTGATCTTTCCTTATCGTTTGTCCGTGGTGTCTTGGCATTATTTTACTGTCTATATAAAATAAAAGATTTTCACCATTCATATCTCCACGGTCTATATGGAGGTATGTTGGCTACCTAGTCGGGGTTTAAGGGAACGGTTTGGTAAAGGTCTTGCCATTGTTCAGCGTTTAGAGGTCCTGCAATGGACCTGGGTCAAATTTAGTAGGACCTCCTTCAATACTTCACGGTATTGGATGGCGGGGGTCCAAACTCTTTGATCCCCTCATAAGTTAACTACTATTAATACTATAACCCGGCTATTTAGGACTGTATCCCTGCTGACTCAGACTACTTAGTCGAGGGTAACGTCACCTCCAAAAGAGGGGCCTACCATAATATTGCATTAATAACTTAATTCATTATCTTCCAATAATCCACCCTTTTAGGATTGTATCCTTGCTGACTCAAACTACTGGGGTGAGGGTAACGCCACCTTCAAAAGAGGGGCCTACTACAATAACTAAGATAATCTCTTAATTATGTGCAAAAGTGCGGAAATAATCAAAGGTTACACTAGATACGAGTCGGAACCAAGTGATTCATCTTGTCTATCTGTTTTTATTTTTATTTTTATTTTCAGCATTTTAGTTAGTTTTTATTTTTCTTAGTTTAAAACATTTTTCTAACCTTTTATTTTGATTAGACGTTGAGGATTAACCGGTACTAAAAGCTCTTGTGTCCTTGGACGACCTCGGTATCTTACCAACACTATACTACGCTCACGATGGGTGCACTTGCCCATATGTGTGTTTAGTGTTAGTGAAATATCGTGTTTTATAAATTTAAAACTTGGCTAAAAATAAGTGTTAAAGGGGCTTAAAATATACACCTAATATATATAACACTTCACACACATCAGTTACTAATATTAGGACCGTATGCAAATAAATCACGTATTTCACGTATCTCACAAGTAGGGTGTACACATCAGTAGTCGCATGTAATTCTAACACAACATCATACTTCTTAACATAAACAGTTGGCATGGAATTTTCCTTTAATAGTGAATGGGCGGTCTAATTAACAGGTTGGGCTTCTCATGGTGTGTGGCCCAACAGTAGTGTGTGTCCCATTTTAATTCAGTCCAGGGTTATACTAGTGTGTGGCCTAAAGATAAAACACGGTGCGGCACACTAAGGATAAGGCCCAAATGTAAGAGTGTGCGGCCCACTTGTCAGTGTGCGGCCTGCTGACAAGTGTGCGGTCATGCAAAGTCAAGTTGTACTTGGTGTATTTGTGACTTGAATCACCGATAGTGTGCGACCAAGGTGTGTGGTCATGCACACACAGCTTGTACTTTGTGCAACAGAGGTTGTACACCAGGGAGTGTGCGACCCTACTGAGTGTGCGACTCAGCTTGGGTTCCCTTGTACATTATGCACAATAAATTGTACATTTCGAAGATGTGCGGTTCTGGTGTGCGATCCTGTTGTATTCTCTTATACATTAAGCATCAGGGGTTTTACACTTGGGAGTGTGTGACCCCTGAGTGTGAGGTGTGCATAGTGTTTGTACATTAGGCTTTACAAGTTGTATATTCACAATTTATCCAACAGTTTCAGCCAATCAATCAAGTTTATAACTTTTTGATATCATTCATCTTAAAATCATGACATCTATCATTTCATCAAGCATAAACAGATTCATGTACTCATTATCAAACCGTTTGATCGATTCATCACCATTACCAATACATTCTTAACCAACAGTAGACTATTTCCTATTTCTCACTAAAAACATGATCATGTTCTCAGTTTGTGAATATTGTGAAATCCTATCATTCTTTCATAACATTCATGAAGCAACAACATCAACCATTCACCCAACAGTTACATTCATCAAATCACAAGATCAAACAATAGAGCCACATAAATCAAATTAGTGAATCATTTTAAATTATCGCCTAACCTAACTCATTGTAACACCCTAGATCTTTACTATTTTATAACATACAAGCCCTATGTTATCCATCACACCTTTATGTGCATATCAAGCAAAACAACAAGACAAAGACATATTCTTGAAGCAATTTAGAAACAAACAGTAAGAACCCATTAACCAAGAATACATCTTTTATCAACAACAACCTTTAACGTTTATAGATTTTAAGCACATATTTGCAAGCATCAAATCCACATGAATCATTTATACAATCATCTCATGAAGAATCAGGTTCAGGCACACACACAAATCATTCATATAAGATATTTAGTGAAATCAAAATAAAGCATCACTAACCTGAATGGAAAAAGAATAAGAAGGAGAAGAAAAGTTAAACACAATCACTATCTAAGGTTGGTTTGTACTTAAAAGAATCGATGTTTGCTCATTAAGACAAATAATGTATGTGACACTATTAAGAATAAAAAGAAGACACAAAGTCAAGTTACTATTATTAGACAAAGATGAAAAATGTTACAAATAAGACCAATAATGTGATGTATAAATAAACATTTAGAGATTTATAGGTTGCTTATATATTTGTTATTTATATATTGTAATTACCAATGGGGTTGGTGACCCATTGGTAAAGGCAAAAGCCTTTAGGTACACTTAGGTGCAGTATGTTTTTTAAGAGGTAAAATGTGTGCAGTCTGCGGATCACATCTGCAGATATCTGTAGAAGAAGAGGTGGACTAAACCTCTACAGTCTGCAAAAAGAAGGTTGTTTATTTTTTAACATACGTATACTTCTAAAATAATCTGGTGGTGGTGTACGGACGGTGGTTGTGGGTGGTGGACGTGGACGGTGGTTGTGGGTGGTGGACGTGGACGGTAGTGGTGGGTGGCTGGTGGTGGTAAACGGTGGTCGGTTATGGACGGTGATGGTGGTTGGTGGTGTTTAACCCTCTGCAGACCTTAGAAGATCTTGAACGTGGTTGGGCCAAGTCTGCACCAAGAAGAGCTCGCGTAGTCGTTTTTAAATGAAACGTTTTCGAAAAAACAAACAATTTGCAGAAGCCAATGTTTGCGTGTGGTCTGCGCGACGCAGACAGAAGAGCACACATAGATATTTTTTAGAAAAACAAACACTGATACGTTCTAAATTATACATATTTTTATATAAATATTCCTACACTTTTGAGTAGCTTAAAAGCTATTTTTGTTAAATTCTACTCGTTTGTAGTTCATATTGAAATTTGACAATTTTAAGTGGAAATGAACTAAAATGAGTAAAAATGGTTCTACATTATATAAATGGTGATAATTGTTAGTTAATGGGCAATTAAATGGGTTGACATTTAAAATTGATTTTATCAAATGTTTGTGAAATAATGTGCAGGTTATGAAAATAGTGATATTCTTGGTGTAATTTGGAAATCAACGCTATATATGGATGAAAGATTTAAATGGGCTTAAAGTCTTAAACTTATAAATGCTTTATTTGGGGCTGGACATTGGATGAAAAGCAACAAACATAAAAGCCCATTAGTCCATGAATGAAAAAGAAAAAGGAGGCGACATATATTGTTTTGGTGGGAAGATATTGGGGGAAATAATCGACAACAGTTAGACGGCAGCAACAAGAAGAGAGGTGACGGCTGCGCAAGAAGAGAAAAAAAATAAGAAAGCCAATTGGTTCGAGGGTTTAAGCCACGATCAAGATTCAAGTCCGGGTTTGATATTCATTAGTATTCAATTTTGTTAAGACTTTGTGTTTTTAGTCTTGATTGCTATGTTTTATTTATTATCTGAGACTTGCTTCTTTTTAGTGGTTATGATTATTGGCTAAACCTTTTATGGTTGCCTAGGGTTGATGAACTAGACGATTTGTTTGAATGAATAATTTTTGGTTTTGAATGAATGTGATGAATTACATGTTATAATTTTTGAACCCGATTCTAATTATTTGTGTGTTGGTGTTGATTGGCTTAATAATATATTTGTTGGTTCCATTGCTCTAGATACTTAGAAATATACTTTAGAGCCGGGAGTCAGTCTAGGTTGTAACTTTTCAGTCTAGACCTTGAAGGTGAGAAATCTAATTCAAGTTTAATAATTATTAAAACCAATTAATTAAAACGTGCAATCTTTTCTAGAGGTGAGAAATCTAATTTAGAATTGCTAGGTTATTAGCTGGGCGTTGTTTGGCAGTTTGGGTGGCCGATAACTCGGGTTCATCTGTTTATTCGCGTCTAGAGTTTCCTAGGGTCTCGGTGTTCTTAGTTATTTCTGCTTCATAATTTGAGGGTTTTAGTAAATAAATTGCTTTATACCTGATAGTTGTGGGATTTGGAGGTCGATAACTCGAGTCAGTCCATTTTAGCATTTCATCACTTGTCGTACTGTTGGGTTCGATACTCGGACTTCATTAGGCTTTACTACATACGATAGGTACACTTGCCTGTCAGTGGTCTAGCATTTAGAGAGTCTTAGTTTATAAATTTAAAACTAGGGTGTCTAGATTAGGTTAGTAGTTTTTACAGACCATAAGTAGTTTTTACAGACCATATTTTGTTGGGTAAGAATTGGGAGGCCAAGATTGCTGACTTTGGGCTCTCTAAATTTCACCCTACATATCAACACGCGAGCACCATCAATACAAATCATGTTGCAGGCACATATTTCTATTTGGATCCAGAATACGTCAGGGTGACACGTAAATTAAAAAAAGCATCAGATATTTACTCCCTTGGTGTAGTGTTATTTGAGATCTTCTCAGGGAAGCTGGCCTAGGATTCAAGTTTCACTACTGAAAATGAGAAGGGGCTTGCGGCCATAGCACAAATACACTTCAAAAAGGGAACACTAAAAGGATTGTTGGATCCGAGATTAATAAAAAATGCTTATGAACTTGGTTTTTCTCGAAAAGTAGGACCTGATCATGAATCTTTGGATGCATTTTCGAGAATTGCATATAAATGTTTAGCAAGAACTCAAGCAGAGCGCCCAAGAATTGATGTCGTCATCAAGGAACTTGAGAAAGCATTATACATTCAAGTAAGTCAATGCTTAGAAATACGGTCTAGCTAGGGCGATGGTTAAGAATACCTTTTACATATTCCTAATTAATACTAGTACTTAATGATTTATGACAATGCTAGTTCAAAAAATCTATTCACAATCTTTATTTTTCATAGAATTAAATGTGTATAACATTTGCGCGTTTATGTTTCTATTATAAACACACAAATCACATAAAATATTAGTAACTTGTGTTCAGTTTCTATTTTTTGGACATATTATTGCAATCAACGTACTTTCAAATCTCATGTTCAATAATACACAGGAAAGTGCGATGAAAAGCACCCTCAAAATTTCACTTGAACACATAAAAGCGAGTGTGGAAAACTTCAGTGATGACAACTGCATTATGAAAGGAGGATACGAGAGGCTTTACAAAGGACAAGTTCAATACAATAACGGAGACAAGGAAGTTCTTGTAAAGCGGTTTAGCACATCTAGTCAAAAAGATGGTTTTTTGAAAGACTTTGAAATTCTTTATAAGTATCAACACGAGAATATTATCCGTCTAGTAGGCTATTGAAAAGAAAATTTTGAAAAAATCATTCTTTATGAGCATGCCTCTATGGGAAGTCTCAATAGGTATTTAAACCATACTAGTTTTTCATGGCCCCAAAGACTTAAGATATGCATTGATATTGCAAACGGATTAAACTTCCTTCACGGAGGTTATGGGGGACAAGATGTGGTGATACATAGAGACATGAAAAGTTCCAACATTCTGCTAACTGGGGATTGGAAAGCAAAAATTTGTGGTTTTGAGCTAGCTGTAACATATCCAGCAAACAAGGATATTGAGTATGTCAAGAATGATGTTGTAGGCTCTCCTGGCTATTGTGACCCATTGTATTGGGACACACTAGTTTTGACCAAAGAATCTGATATTTACTCATTAGGTGTGATTTTATTTGAAATGCTCTGCGGGCGATCTGCTTGTCCAGACGACTTAAATGATTGCAGTCAGTCTTTAGACGTTTTGGTCAAACAACACTTTCAAGAAGCACGAATTGATGAGATAGTTTTTGAGGGTATAAAGGAACATATTGCACCGAAGTCACTGATTACATTTCGAAGGATTGCATTTCAATGCTTACATGACGAGAGAAAAGAACGACCCACGGCTGGTGATGTGGCGGTACAACTTCAAGATGCGTTGGAATTTCAAGTAAGTTTTACAGGGTTAGAATAAGTCTTTGTTTCTCTAAAGTACGTATTTTATTGATAATAGCGGAGTATGTAAATGTTATCAAGACATGAACAAATAGGCTAAACTAGTAATAAACGACAGGTTTTTTCTTAGAGAATATGATCCGGGAAAGTTTATTCATGATAATGGAATATGAAATTCATATTGTATCAATAGATGAATAAATAGTCTTAACTAGTATACAATTTTCATCGAATTTAACCGAGAAAGTTTAATCATAATAATTGAGGATTATAATCACTTTAAACCCATTTTCATTTTCTGTTTTTTTTTTTTTTTTTTTTTTTTTTTTTTTTTTTTTGTCAAAACCTAAAATGAACCAAATATTAAAATGGAAATAAAAAACGTATTTGAAATTAAGATGTGTGATGCATTGAAATATAGCTTAATTCTTTAATTAACATGCAGGAGGCTTATGAAAAACGAGAGAGTGACTCCACAATGGCGAAAAAGGATATCTACAACATACTCTCCAGCGGATTACTCCTTGAAGATGATAGATTGGTATTTAGTCCATTCTCGTGTGTTATTTTGTGTTCCATAGATCTTTTTCTACTTTTTAAGTACGTACCGAATCCACAAAGATAGATTGTTATGCCTGATCCGTTTATGTGTGTGAATCACAACCACTATTTTCCACATCAACTTTCAGGTTGTGCATAATCATTAAACAACCTTTTCTTTTATCACGAGACAATCTAATACAACAATAACTTGCATACTATGTATGATTTCGCATATGTACATATATAATCATATTTATTAGGGTTTGTATTGACCGCTCACATTTCTTAGTTATTCATCTTCAAAATTTTTACAAGCATTTATTCAAACAGATTTAAAAAATGATCGGCTAATGAACGTCAAAGCAACTAAGAGATATTTTATACCGATTATTAATCATTTATGTGTCTTATCAGGAAATTATGCGTTTCCTCCAAGAGACAACTCGGAATCCAGATTACCATTCAGATTATGTGATGTCAATGTCTACAAAAATGAAACAAGCGAGAAAGCGACATAGGAGGCACAAGGCATCAGCAACACTCAATTAAGAGACGATGGCTTCGTCTATGTAACTGTTGAGAATTAATTCAAACTCATGCATGCATGTGACCTATGGAACTGATTCTATCATTAAGTTTATCGTTAAAGTTGTTTCCTATTTTCTTTCTTGTTTTGAATAAAGCCTACTGGATGTAGTCGTTGTGATCGTTTTATAGGCTAGTAAGTAGTCTAGTAGTTGCATTCCTTTTCTATTTAAGTCGTTCATGTTATTGTGGTTGTATCCATGTACTTTTCAATTCAGTTAATAAGAAATCAGTTCCACATCTTAGTTTGTTATTGATTTGTGTTTGTGTTTGAGTGTTAAGATTCCAACAGAGTGGTATCAGAGCACATGCTCTATACTTTGTTTGCTGAAGTTGAAAAGTTGTTTCCAATCCGACCATGGCTGAACAAGTTAATACTCTCCCTATGGCTCCTACTCCAATCCCTCTGTTCAAGGGTGAAGGGTATGAGTATTGGAGTATTAGACTGGAAACTATTCTGAGACCAAGAGATCTCTGGGATTTGGTTGAGACTGGTGTTAATGAAGCTGAAACAGATCAGGGAAGATTGAAGGAAAGTAGAAAGTAGGATGCTCATGCCATGGCTGTCATACAAAAAGCTGTGCATGACCAACTGTTCTCAAGGATTGCTGCTGCTACATCAGCCAAAGAAACATGGGAAATCTTGAAAATGAAATTCCACACTACTAGAAATTTGGCATTTTCTAACAAGCTTTTCCGTTACAATTGCGTAGCAAATTCAGGTTTGTTACGCATTTGCAACAAAACCTTGATGTTGGAAAAAGCCCTGTTGAAAACTATTTGTTACGCATTTACTACGCAATCTTTAACGCATTTACGACAAAATATGGTGTCGGAAATTTGTGACGAATTTTCAACGCAATTTCAGTTTAGAGCTTTAAAGTTTTGCAACGCACTTGTGACGAATTTTTTTCTGTCAAAAATGCGTTGCAAATATGTCCGAATTTGTAACGCATTTTTTGCGTTGGAAATTTTCGTAACAAATTGACACTTTTCTAGTAGTGCCAGGGTGATACTTAGGTGAAGTCAGTAAAACTACAAGGACTCAGGAGGGATTTAGAGAATCTGTGTATGAAAGAAGGTGAATCCATTGGTGATTATTTCTCAAGGGTGATGGGAATAGTGAGTCAACAAAGATCATATGGTGAGACCATCTCTGATCAGACTGTGGTTGTGAAGATTCTTAGGAGTCTTACACCTAAGTTTGATTATGTGGTTCCATCAATAGAAGTGTCAAATGATCTCACTACCCTCACCCCTATGAAATTGATGGGATCCTTGCAGTCACAAGAGCAAAGAATTAACAATAGGGGTGGTGACAAGATAGAAAGGGTTGATGAGCAAGCCTTGCAGGTTTTTCAAGACACAATTAGGAGTCTACAAGGTGGTGCTAGAGGAAGATGACGTGGATTTGGAAGAGGCAGAGGTAGATGTAGATCTACTGAACGAAATAGAGGGCCTCAATGTTACTTGTGTAACAGATTTGGTCATATAAAAAAGGATTGCTGGTATAATGAGGAAGGCCAGGCTAATGTTGCAAAAAATGATGCACAAGATGATGACAATGCTGCTGAGGAACTACATCTCTTCATGATGTTTGTTCCCACCAATCAATATGCTCTCATGGCTGACTCAGGTTCTAATACTATATCAACATGTCTTTGGTTCTTGGATTCATGCTGCTCTAACCATATGACAGGCAATAAAGACATCTTCAGTAATTTGGATACTACATTCAAATTAACTGTAAGACTTGGTGATAAGAAAGGTCTCTCAGTTGAAGGGAAGGGGACAGTCAAGATTACTCTAAGCAGTGGTGGCTACAGGTTACTTGAAGATGTATATTATGCTCCTAGCTTAGAGTATAATCTTTTGAGTGTAGGGCAGTTGATAAGGAAAGGATATTCCCTGTTGTTTGATGATGGAAAGTGTGTTATAAAGAATAGAGATTCAGGAGCCACCTTGATGACTGTAATGGTGGCAAGAAATAATATGCTTCTGCTGGATGCATCAAGTTCTGATCCTATGAATCTTAGCCCTACAAAGCCTGTTCAGACAGTTGATGAGGTTTCTAATCTTTGGTATATGAGGTACGGTCATTAAAACTCCAATGCTTTAAAGGTTCTGTATGATAAGAGAATGGTTTTGGGTATGCCAAGAATAAAATCTTTTGGTGAATGTAATGGGTGTATTTTTGGTAAACAAGCCTTGTCACCCTTTACCTCTAAGTTGTGGAGAGCTAAACAAAAACTAGAATTGGTATACGCTGATGTTTGTGGGCCAATGCAAGTAGCAAGTTTGGGTGGTAGTCTTTGTTACATGCTATTTGTAGATGACTTCACTAGAATGTGTTGGGTTTATTTTATTAAAAATAAATCAGAAGTCTTTGGCAAATTTAAGATATTCAAAGCTATGGTTGAAAAGATGGGAATTATGCAATTAAGACTTTGAAAACTGATAGGGGAGGTGAGTTTTATTCTAAGGAATGTAACCTGTTTTGTGAGATAAATGGAATTAAAAGAGAACTTACACCTCCCTACACACCTCAACACAATGGGGTTGTAGAGAAGAAGAATAGGACAGTGATGGGACTGACCAGGAGTATGTTGAAACAAAAGCAGATACCTAACTATTTTTGGGTAGAGGCAGTGGCAACTGCTGTGTATCTTATTAACATTGCTTTCACAAAGGCAGTAGATAATAAAACCCTATTTCAAGCTTGGTTTAACTATAAACCAAGGGTTGATCATCTCAGGGTATTTGGAAGCTTGGCTTATGCAGTTGCACCATCACAAGGAAGGAGAAAACTTGATGACAGATCTGAAGCCTCTCTTCTCATTGGTTATATTGATGAAACAGATGGTTATAAGTTGTATAATCCTTCTACAAAAAAGATCTTTACTAGAAGGGATGTACAAATAAAGGAACATCTAAAGTGGGATTGGAACAACAAAGAAAGTAAGCAAGAGTATGAAGCCAACTTTATTGATCATTTCCCAATTAACTATGATAATACAAGTTTTGAAGCTGAAGGCTCTCAATCTCAATCCTTAAGTCAAAATAATGATCATGCAGCTAGCAGTTCACAAGTCCTCATGTTTCTTCTAATATGCAGGAACCAGCCGTGCAGGGTTCAAGTTCAAGCTCACCTTCACCTGTTCTTAAGTCTTTGAATGATGTTTATGCAAAGGCTAAGAGGGTGAAAGCAAACTATGAAACTAACACTATTCATGATGAAGATGATCCTACTATTTGTCAGTTTGCTTTAAATGTTGCAGACCCAATATGTTATTCTGATGCAGTTACTAAGGATGAATGGAAGGAAGCCATGAATGAAGAGATTCAAGCTATAGAAAACAATGGAACATGGGATCTTGTAAAACTTCCAACAGGAAAGAACTTGGTTGGCTTGAAGTGGATTTTCAAAACAAAGTTGGATGCAGATGGTAAGATAGTGAAGTACAAAGCAAGGCTTGTTGCCAAGGGTTATTCTCAGCAACAAGGCTTGGATTATCAGGAGACTTTTGCCCCAATTGCATGTTTTGAAACCATCAGGATGATTATTACTGTTGCTGCACAAATGTGATGGGAACTACACCAACTTGATGTGAAATCTGCATTCTTGAATGGTGAGCTGTTAGAAGACATTTATGTGCAGCAATCAGAAGGTTTTGAGGTAGCTGAACATGAGGATAAGGTGTACAAATTAAAGAAAGCATTGTATGGGCTCAAGCAGGCTCCTAGAGCCTGGTATGCAAAAATTGATGGGCATTTTGTCAAGCATGGGTACATCAGAAGTCATCATGAGCCTACCTTATATGTTAAATATCTGGCTAACAATCAAAGAATAATTGTATGCCTGTATGTTGTTGATATAATCTGCACAAGTTCATGTTCCAGTCTGATTGCTGAGTTCAAGAAGGTAATGAAGGATGAGTTTGAGATGACAGATTTAGGATTGCTAAAGTTCTTTTTAGGACTTGAAATCAAGCAAACAAAGGAGGGGATATTTCTGTCGCAGGAAATGTATGCCAGAGGGTTATTAAAGAAGTTTGGATTGGCTGACTGTAATGCTGAAACTATTCCTATGTGTGTTAATGAAAAATTCCAGGTTGAAGATCAAGCAGACAAGGCTAATGCCCTCATGTTCAGGAGTCTAGTTGGAGGGCTTATTTATCTAACTCATTCTAGACCAGATTTGGCCTCTGCAGTGGGAATTGTATCAAGGTTTATGCAGATTCCATCCAAAATACATTGGGGAGCAGCTAAGAGAATCTTAAGATATGTGGCAGGGAGTTTAAAGTTTGGAATTTGGTATTAAAAAGGTAAGAAGGTGGAGCTTGTGGGGTACACAGATAGTGACTGGGCCAGCTGTGTTGATGACAGGAAGGGCATTTCAGCACATGTGTTCAAGTTGGGTAGTGGAGCAATCACTTGGAGTTCAAAGAAGCAGCAAACAGTTGCTTTGTCCAGTACAGAAGCAGAATATGTTTCTGCTACTGCTGCAACATGTCAGGTAATCTGGATTAGGAGAGTATTGGAAGAATTTGGGTTGAAACAAGAACTAGCAACTACTCTATTCTATGATAACAAGTCAGCTATAAACTTGAGCAAAAATCCTATTATTCACAGCAGGTCCAAGCACATTGAATTAAAGTATCACTTCGTAAGAGAGATGGTGGCACAAGAGCAAGTTGCTTTGGAGTTTTGCAATATATATGAACAGCTTGCAGATTTGTTGACAAAGGCATTGGGTCGTGAAAGGTTCACCAGCTTGAGGCATCAACTAGGAGTTGTGGAGTTTGAATCAAGGGGAGGTGTTGAGAATTAATTCAAACTGATGCATGCACGTGACCTATGGAACTGATTCTATCATTAAGTTTATCGTTAAAGTTGTTTCCTATTTTCTTGTTCTTGTTTGAATAAAGCCCACTGGATGTAGTCGTTGTGATCTCCAGTTTTATAGGCTAGTAAGTAGTCTAGTAGTTGCATTCCTTTTCTATTTAAGCCGTTCATGTTATTGTGGTTGCATCCACTTTTCAATTCAGTCAATAAGAAATCCGTTCCACATCTCAGTTTGTTATTGATTTGTGTTTGTGTTTGAGTGTTAAGATTCCAACAGTAACACCCTAACATAAAAAAAAGGTTTATATGTAATGATAGCGATCGATTGATGAACCAATCTCCTAAGATAGGGACCCTTTGAGCTTGTTAGACTCCAAGAACTAAGATGAGAAAAAACTAAACGGTTTGCTTTAATTTTCTGTTGTCATTCCTTCATAATTCAAATAGCTTAAATATACTCAAAACAAGTAAACACTAAACCAAAATATGGAAACATGACTAAACAAATATGCATGGAAAATGGGAAAGAATAAAATGCATGTAGTTAAGTAAAATAATGCAACATGGATAGATGGTTGATGTGGGTTCATGGTTATTGACCACTTGACCATATCAATTGGTTACCGGGTCGGTTCCTGTGTTGGTAGTGGGTCAGATCGTATGATGTAACATCCTAGTTTTGGGTTGATTATATAAAAATTATAAATGAGTATTAACGTTATAATTTAAGTATGTTTGGTGATCAGTAACTATATATGTTGGTTATGATGATATGGGATTATATAAATAACTTAAGATAGTTTTAGGATAACAAGTGTTGAATGTTCAACAGGTAAACACTTAATTCTATTGTATGCTCAATATTTTTTAATGGGTTGGTCTCGGTTGGGTCGGGTCACATGTCAGGCGATTTTGGTTATGTTTTGAAGATTTTGAAGGTGATTTCACTTATTATTTTGGGTTTTGAATATATTTGATAATTACATAAACCAAAATTATATTAGTGATCTGATAGCAAAATATGATGAGAATCTAATTAGCATAATATATCACTAACTTAATTGTCCAACATCAAGTAAATCATCAAATAATCCATCAGAGAATTTAACTAATACAAAATGATTTCATTGAAAACTTAATCCATAAATAAACTTTATATCTTAAAATAAAATTGAAGTGAATTGTTCTCGTTAACATTTTTCAACCAGAAAAATGTTAACTCTCATAGAATGTGGATCAATTTTGACAATATTTCTTGTTGGTTGTTACTCTACTAAAAAAACCAGTGGACATGATAGTTCCAAGAGTAAATTACAAAAATCGTCCTTCATGTACGTGTGTTTTTGTAAAATATGTCATTTGTCTTCAATAATTACAAAAATCCTACTTACTGTTTACAAGCCTAACAAGTTATATTCTTTACCCCAAATTCAGTTAATTTTTACAGTTAACTCTTGTCACATGAGGCCCACGTGAGGGCATTAAAGTCTTTTAACCTACCCACATGTTTTCCCCTTATTAAAACCCCAAAGAACCCTAATCGATATCCCCAATCCAACACCTGCAAGTACATTATCCCATACCCCACACCTGCAAATCCCAATCCATGGATAGAAGTAACAATGGTGTTATGTGAATGCGGGAAAGTGTGACATCTGTGCCTCTACGACCATCATACAAATACAAAACCAATGAAATCTTGTGTTTCATACTTGGGATTTGTATAAATACGTGTATCATTTGCACATATCAATTCTTGTTCAATTTCGAGCTTTAAATCGCTTTCTGGAACGTTATACGCGAACCGGTGCGTAAACATAATCAGTTTAAGACGACAAACACTCTGGAATAGTGACATAAGCGTAACATACCTTCAATAGCCTTTACATAACTTAAAAATAAGTTTTGGAGGGTTTGGTGTGTCGAAAACAAGTTTATTCGATCGCAGGGACTATGTGCGACAAACTGCGAAGTTATGCTGATTTGTATAGTAACGAACGTTCCGGAACTTGATCATAAGCTAAACGTACCCTAAATATCCTTTGCATATTTTAGAAATAGGCTTTGAGGGGTTCGTTATGCAAAAATGCGCTTATTTGATCACAGGGACTAAAAGCGTCAAAAAACTGCGTAAGTTTGCATTTACGCGCATATCTTACGTTCTGACCACATCTGGACATCCAAAAATTTTTGTAGTCACTAAAATATTTTATTTTAGTGATAGGAATGCAAAAATACCATTCTTCGCTTAATTTGAATCGTTTTCGCGTCCGTTCGAGTTTAGTCGTAATTAACCGAATAATGCAACCGTACGACCAAAAGAACCAACATCTGTGATATTTCCAAGCATTTTTCAAGTCCCCTATACTTTAACGTCCTTTTAGAGCCTTGAAAATGGCTTAACGGAGGTTAAATACGTCAAATACGCAAGATAGTGTGTGCGGGGACTGAAAGTGACAATTTCCGAAACTTTCAGCCTAGCCCTCGCGTCACGCGACGCATATGGCCTTTCACTGTGGCGGGGCGCGAGCCCTTGATCTGGACAGAATGTTCATTTTTGACCTGCAACTTGAATTCCAGGGACTTTTCTTGCAAATTCTTTGTGTGGGCACCAAGTAAACACCTCTCCAAGCAATGCTAGCTGTCCTAAACACTTGTAGGGCCATGATTTAATGCTTGAAGGCTACACAAACACTTGTAATGATCCTACAAGTCCTCCACAACTATAAATACCCTCCATTTCACTTGTTCATTTGCTCATTCCTATCATTTGGACTCTAAGTGGAGGCAACCAGCATTGGAAGCCACCTACCTGAGTTCTCTTAGTCTAATCTTTCAGCCATAGAGCCTTGTAAGTGTTCTTTCATGGCTTAGTCTTTATTTTCAGGCATTTAGAGCTGAAAGTCAAACAGTTTGACCAACAGTTTGACTTTCGGTTTTGACCATCAATTGGTCAAATCAAAGTTCAATTGAACTTTGCAACGTGATTGTAATCACGATGGTTATAATCCTTAGCGATTATACCTACTCATTACCACGTTAACTAGGCGTAGTGACGAGTCAAAGATTCGGTCAAAATGCACATTTACGCGCATTTTACAACGAAACTATTTTCGGGTATCAAAACCCTTTGTTTTGATACCAAATCAGTTTTCTAACTTAGATAAACGTGTTTTAACATGTTTAACTCGTCACTACTATTTTAGTGCTTGTATAGGGTCGTAAGTTAAGCGGTCTCGACAATCGATTAGACTTTCGAACCCGACCCGTTTGGTCGATCATTAGGATTCGACCAAGCTTATTTAGTGATCATAGTTGCATAGGGAATAACCTACTGAGGTTATACCTTATGATCACTTAGGTTGGTAAGTTATCCATTAAGTCATTTATATGCCCATTGTAAATGACCAAAATGCCCTTTTTAAGCATAAATTCATATTTAGCATATGTGATCAAGTTTTTTATATCTAAACTGATTTAGTAACATATTTAAACATAGTTGGGCATGTAAGACTTAACATAGGAGATAGATAACCTTCCGACCTTAGATTTATGCAAATGACACGTTAAAGTAGCTTAAACTACCTTAACGAGTCAAAACGGGTCAAAAGCACTTAGGTTAAGTTTCTAATCAGAATGTTAGGTCTATTAAATCATGCCATATGAGTTCTAATACTCATTTGATTTATAGAACCTCATTCTATCCTATCTCCCGATTTAGGATTCGATTATTAACATAGTTACCTATATTAGGTGTCGTTTGATTCCATGATCCTTGAAGCTTTATTTGGTCTTTATTCCAAGACTAATAAGCAATCCCAGGTGAGTACATAGTCCCCTCTTTTACTGTTTTCAAACATTTTGGGGTGAAACACATGTGCCTACTTGTTACTTTAGTGCTTTTCGTGCTTTCATAACATATACTTGCTATGTTCATTAGTACGTATATAGTAAATGATTTCCATTATGCTTTGCTATGTATGTTTACTTAGCATGTTAGTGTATTGATTTACATTACATTTCTGCTTCGTATGTTCATTTAGCATACTTAGTACATTGTTTTCACATAACATGCTTACATTTGGTATGACATTTGATTATACATCGACATTTTACCTATGGGGTTGAGTAAATTCTTTTATTCACCATACCAGACTTTAGTTGTTATCTGACATTGGTTTGACAATACATTTTTGTGGTTTATTTAGTAAGTGATTTAAATAACGAGGCATGTGTAATATGATAAAATCATGGTGGATACGCCGCTGGTACTTCCTATATATAAGTGCTTTTATGATATTATGTATCGCAGCATTATCTAAACCACATGAATAAGAAACAAAGACATGTTACATTTTATACAAACGACATATTTATACAAGACATCGTTTTACAAATGACATATTGTATACAAACTCATTTTACTTGGTTACTCAGTTAACCATACACTTTTCTTTAAATATCATTTGAATTTCATATTGATTTTCGTATGATTTGTAAAAGAAATCATTTTACATGATTCATAACTACCTTTTGTTTAAACACTTCTTTTTTACTTACAAGTCATGAATTCTACAACAACAAAACCTATGTATCTCACAGACATTTTTATGCTGACGTACCTATTTTCACATTTTTTTCAGGAGCTATTGCATGATGATGTTCGTGAGACACTTAGGCGGACTTGGGCCTTAGTGACTTAAAACCATGAAAGACAGTTTAATTCATGTTATGTTTCTGTAAATTTCTAGTCAATGTAAACATTTTAATTAATGAAATCAAATTTTAAATTCCATGTGTTATGAAACAATGATTCTGCTACGACACTCCCCGACGTTTCCGCTGCGGTTTGTTGTTTTAACGCGGTCGGGGTGTGACATAAAAGTTGGTATCAGAGCTCATGGTTATAGGGAATTAGGTTATTAGTAATGCTTTGAACTAGACTATAACCTTCCTAGGACCCTAACGCAATAAATTTGCATTTAGATTCTTAATACAATACCAATCACCTATCCTTAGGTGATTAACAAAAACAAAACACAATCCATTCTCCCGAGTCAAAATTTTTCAAAACATCACAGGAAGTTATTTATCCTTAGATGATTTGTTTTGGGCTTTTAAGCCTTGGTGTTTTCAAAGTCTTATCAAAGTTTGGGTCTTATAATGTGAACACATGCAATCTGGAAGGGTGGGTACATGTACCTTGAGTTTTCTGTCTAAGGCTTGAGTGTTCGTACAAATCCGCCGTATCGGACCAGTCACTCTTACCTGGGAATTCTTGGGGTGAGTGTTCACCTATAGGCTAAAGCATGTCTTCGCGATACATTATCATGACCCACTTACTTTGATTAGTCACAGTGTCATTTGTTTGTTTTAGTTAACAAATAAATGGTCACAATCCTCATGTTTCGTCGATATTTTTAACATTCAAGTTTTGAATATCCAATAACATCTCATTGTTTTCCCTCACATCCTCCACTATCTTTAGAATGCCTCCTCATCGTAGTGATACTCAAAGGTCCGAACTAGCTGCTACAATTGCCCAACAATTAAGCATAGTACACCATGGGACCATTGAGTTAACTGTCGCCATGTCTCATCTTAATGATGGAACTATTCAAGAGGCATCTAAGAAGACAAAAGCCAAACCAAGCTATGGTGGTTCTTAAACAACCTATCACAACCCCTAATGCGATACGTGTTTGTCCTAAATACCCACAAGAAACCTGTTTCAATTGTGGTCGTCCAAACCACTTCAAATGACCTGGATGGCAGATGAAGACTCAATAAATAGGCACAGGATTAGCGCTGGCAATATCAAGGCTTGTGCTGACGTCTGAATAAACACTCTAACTTTTATGGTTTCTGATTTCTTTCCAAAGATCTTGAAACACTTGGGTTGTTCTACAAATAAATTTGTTCGCTTCCATTTTATTTATAAAGTCAATATGAACACGTGTATGAATGACATACCCCTACGATACCGACACAAGGGAACTGTGTTTCTTGTAAGACGAACTACTCTCGTAGTTCTTCCACTTTAGTGATCGCTCGCAATCTCCACAAAAATCCTAAGTACTCGTTTCTTCTAAAGAAACAAAGTACAAGGTACAAGTTACAACCCTGGACGAATACTTAAAGTACCACTTTAAATCCTTGCTTGGATATTTAGGTGTACTTTTCATAAGTCTTTCAATAGTCTCATGCGATATATCTATGTACATATCATTACATTCTGGTTTTCATAACAATATACATAGTATATGTTTTCAAAACATCTTTCATGATTTCAAATACATTTCATATGGTTTAAAAACATTTCAACATTGCATATTTACTGAATAATTTCAATAACATTATTAATGTTTTCAAAAACCTCAAACATGATTTCAAAACCATCTCTCATGATTTTAAAACATTTTATAAACATATTTACCTCATACACCTACTACATGGTTTCAAAAACATTTCATTTCAAAAACATTAAACACATTTCCAAAGAACCCCATGCATAGTTTTCAAGAACATTATGCTCGTATGTTGACTTAACATACGTAGTACACAACCTCCAAATTCTGCTTCATATGTCGCCATGGCATATCTGGCACCTTGACTTCATAAACATTTTACCTCATGTTTTGATTTAAGCACATCTAGAACAAGGTTTTGAAACATCTCTCGCTACACGGATTCCAAAATTCTTATGCGATCTTCCTATCTTCATAGTTAAATCCTTGTGGAAATTTAAAGCACAAAAAAAAAAAAAATCAAAGTCCATGGATTGAATTCCTGATATACTTTAAATACACGCGTACAAATCAATAACAAGTATACAAACAAATTTATAACAAGTTGATAACAAATTGATGACCAAGTGACTATTATGTGCTTACGTGTTTCTGTATTGACCTAATCAAAGAAACTTTATGGTAATCTAAGTCAAAGTTATCTCAAGATTGTTTGACAAATTCTATCCCCTACACATTATAAAACAAACTGTGCGGACTGTGCAAGGAATTACGTAATTATGGATGCATACATAATTATGGAATTTAGTGCACAGAAACCACAGCAAGTTTTGTCATGTATCAACATAAACAAGAAACTAAAGTTAACTCTATTCATTTTCGTTTCTGATGAGGTACCACTGAGGAAAAAAGAACTGGCTATTCATTTTTCACTTCTGAAAGAAATATCAGCTGAGGGAAATGAATAATCTATTCATGAACCGTGTTCATTTTCGTTTCTTATGAATTACCCACTGAGGAATATGAATTATCCATTCATATTCACTTCTGAAGAAATACCCACTGTGGAAAATGAACAAATTCATTTTCATTTCTGATAAAGTACCCACTGAGGAAAATAAACCATCCGTTCATTTTCTCTTTTGAAGAAATACCTACTGAGGAAAATGAATAAATCCATTCCACTTCTGATGAAGTATCCACTGAGGAAAATGAATCATCCATTCATTTTCACATCTGAAGAAATATCCATCGTGGAAATGAATATCTTTTTCAATTATCCTTCATTTCCACTTCTGACGAAGTACCCACTGAGGAAAATGAATCATCCATTCATTTTCGCTTCTGAAGAAATATCCATCGGGGAAATGAATATCTTTTTTAATTATCCTTCATTTCCACTTCTGAAGAAGTACCCACTGAGTAAAATTAATCATCCATTCATTTTTGCTTCTGAAGAAATATCCATCGGGGAAATGAATATCTTTTTCAATTATCCTTCATTTCCACTTCTGATGAAGTATCCACTAAGGAAAATGAATCATCCATTCATTTTTGCTTCTGAAGAAATATCCATCGGGGAAATGAATATCTTTTTCAATTATCCTTCATTTCCACTTTTGAAGAAATATCCATCGGGGAAATTAATATCTTTTTCAATTATCCTTCATTTCCACTTCTGACGAAGTACCCACTGAGGAAAATGAATCATTCATTCATTTTCGCTTTTGAAGAAATATCCATTAGGGAAATTAGTATCTTTTTCAATTATCCTTCATTTCCACTTCTGACGAAGTACCCACAGAGGAAAATGAATCATCCATTCATTTTCGCTTCTGAAGAAATATCCATCGGGGAAATTGTAAGGCCCTATAATGGTGTAGGTTTACGCTTATCTTTATCAAACGCAATTATAGGCTATTGGGCTTAGCCTTCTAGTGGGTTAGATGGTATTGGAATAAGCCATGTGGGCTAATTAGTGATTTGGGCTTGTTTGGGTATTATTTGTGCATGTGGGCCTGGCCCAGTCTGTAACTAGGTCACCCTATGTAACTATAAATAGGGTGAACCTAGTTCATTATTAGGTTAGATATTTTAGAGTGGCTGTTTGTTTTTGTTCTTCTTGTCATATTTCGAATTCGGTGTACCAGACGGTTCCTAGAAACCGTGTGCACTTTGGTTATTCAATCATTTAAGTTCTTGTTCTTATCACTTTCAACAGTATTCCGCACTCTTGATTGTGATTTTGATATCCGATTGATAGTTTTGGGACTTACAATTGGTATCAGAGCCTAAGTAGTCTCACGAAGGCTCGATTTTAATCGGATATTTTTGAAGTTCGAAGAACACGAAGAACACACTTGAAGATACGAAGAACAGTTGAATATTGGTGGTTTGATCTGTTTTGGAACGAAAAGTATTGTGTTTGCTATTTTTTAAGAATGTTTGGTGGAAAGAATAAGGAAATTGTTTTAAATTGTTTCCTTGTTTTACGAGATTTCAGTTGGTAATCTTCTTCCAAATATAGAATTGTGCGATTGATTTTGGTTGACTTTTCAAATTATGCGATCATCAGACATCATTTTCACAATTTAAGTGACATCATCAGATATCATCTTTGCATGTGAAACACATCTTGTGCGATCAACTAAAGTGTGAGATTGAGTCAAAATTGTGCGATTGTAAGAAGACTTGTGCGATCCAACTTGTGCAACAATAATATCCATAGTATCAGGATTCAAAGGCTGCAACCACCTCATTTCTTGTGCGATCAGGTTATTCTTGTGCGACTGAATTTCCGTCTTGTGCGACTACGGGATTATTGTGCGATCAAGATATCATCCATCATCATACTTCATCTTCTGCGGACCTGCAACTGTCCTCACTCAACCACCGGTCACCTCCTTGTTTCATCTCTGAATCTTCATCTTCTCCACAGTTCAGTAGTCATCATCTCCAAACAAGCTGCTCGCCTTGGACCGAACATCACAGTCATCTACATCTCCGGCAATCGCACCGTTCATCGATCTTAACCGTCATCATCACCGTGAAATCACCTTCAACCATCGTCATCATCGACCACCTTCACCAACCTGCTAAAACCTCTCGGTTACCTTATTCATCATCTCCGACAACCCTCGTCAAACCACCACCTCCGATCACGTCATCATCATCTTCTCTGTTTCGGTTTCGGGATTTCGAGTTTCCAATATCATACACCCCATCGTCACCAACCTCCAACCACCATCTCCAAACAACCTGCAACCTCCAACCACCTTCTTCTCCGGTCACCGTTATATCTCCTACACTCTTGTATCACACCACAGGCATCGTCTCACCGTCTCTTCATCAGAATTCACTAAAGGGATTCTTGGCGGCTGAAAAGGAATTAGGGTTTTGGAAGTTCGGTTGAAACGAAGAAGACGATAACAGTTTTTAGGTTTTTATTATTTTTTTATAATAATAATAGTATAATAATAATAATAATCATTTTGTAATCATTACCTAATCATTAATATATATTAAAATAGTTTTATTAAAACATAATAATTAAAAAAAATGTTTTTATTAAAAATTACATAAAAAAAATAATAAAAAGGTTTATTAATTAAAATATAAAAAGGGGGTTCGTTTTTGTTGGTTATAAGTTTTGACATGTTTGAAGGCGCGGTACAAAAAGTTGATTTGTGTGTGTGGCAAAGGATTTGAGTTAGCAAGTACACGGGTTCTTGCTTTGGGCTTGTGTTGTGGAAACAGTTAAAGGCGCACAGTTTTGGGGGGTCACACTTTCGGGGGATCACATATTTAGGGGATCACATCTTTGAGGAATCACATTTTTAGGGGATCACATTTTTGGGGGACCAAATCTTAAAAATGTCTTCTAAGAGAGAGGTGCTTGAGCAGGAACTCCAAGGATTCAGATACTCATATGGTGAATCTATAGAAGCACTTACAGGCCGGTTTGCTGAACTACTCTCTGAGATGGAGAAGGCAGAGATGGTGGTGTCTACTCACATGTGCAACAAAAAGCTTCTGGATGCTATAAAAGGGATTCCAGATCAGGCAAACTGTAGTTGGTTTAGAAATGTTAATCAGATAATTGTGACTACCGACTGCTACTGTTACAAAATGAAGCCGAATGAGCTGATCTCACTCATCAAATCATATGACAACGCTGACAAGCAGTCCACTCAAGGTATTCAAATTCACGACTTAATCCCATTCCCGATGAGGTATGTGTAGACGATGTTTGTTGTACTTCAAAGTGTAGGGAAAAGGTAAAGGGATTTAAAGAACAGGCTGAGTCGCTTACTATGCAACTTCAATATACCAGATCCAGTAGTTATGAAATTAAAAAGAAACTGGGTGGGTATAAGGATATGGTGGAGGCGCAAAAGCGTGATATCCGAAAGTTGCATAGCGATCTAAGCAAAACGAACTGTCGATATCTCCACTTCAAGGAGCTATCTGAAAAGTTAACTGTTGAATTAAATGACTTAAAATCAACTTTTGAAAATACTGAATTTAATTTTAAAAAGTTTGATGTTTCAAGTGAAAAGGTCGAAAAGATGATAAATCAACAGTTAAAGTATAGCAAAAAGGAAGTGAGGAATAAGGGATTGGGATTTGTATGCATACCTCCACCATACAATCACAATTACACCTCTATTCCTATGACTGAGGAGGAGATAGCCGACTTGCCTGAAATGGAATATGGGAAGACTGGGGATAGGAAGGTTGAGCCTGTTAATCAAAAGAAAGTTAAAATCACAAGGCCTGATAAAACCGAAATTATTCTAGAAAAACAGGCGTTTAATAAAACTTTTGTGAAACCTGCTGAAGTTTCAAAGCACACCGAGACTCTAAGTTTTGAGAAAAATGCTGATGTTGATAAGCATTTTCAAGTGTTAGATAATATTGAATCAACATTTTCTCAAAATTCACCTGAAGTACAACAACAAGAGAAAGAGTCAAAACAATCTTATGAAAATAAACCTGTCACAAAAGAGCCTGAAGCAAAAGAACCTAGAGTTAATATAGACAACATCGAGTTTGCCATGTTAAGAGGTTTGACTGAGTTTATAAAAGAATTCAATAGGAGCAAACAAGGTGCATCTGCTTCGTCATCTGACACATCTTGCGACACTTCTGAGACATCCACTTCTGAGAAATCAGAAATGGGCGAATCACCTAGTGTCAACAGTGCATCACCTGATGAAGCAGAGGCATCTCAATCTGAATCATTGGCTTCATCTGATTCAACCAGTGACTCCTATGAAAAGACTGACTGTGATCATTCAGAGTCAGTTGCTCCAGTGGAATCAACAAATGAATCATCTGAAACTGATGATTCAAATTCGATTAAAGAAGAATAAAAAACAACATCAGGAGCATCTGTTGGGTTAAATGGTAATGAAACCACAGAAGCCCCTGCTGAATATTCAAAAGAAGAAAATTCTGATTCTTCAGAACCAATTGCGTCACAAGAAATTGAGAGCAATTCTGCAGCATCAAGTGACATTGTTTGTGAGAAAATTAATGATACTAACCCTGTTGCTTCAAATGCAGACCAAGTAATTATTGAGGATTGGGTTGAGGGGGATGATGTTGTTTGTCAAAAAGCTGACGATGTTTGTCCAAAAACATCAAATTTGTCTGCTGATGCTCCTCCTTATGTGAGAAAGGATGCTTCTGAGCCAGCTTTGAGAGGCCCTACAAATAAATATGTGCCTCCAAAGCCAACAGATAGAAATGAAAATGTTAAATCCAATAAATGTACTAACTGTTGTAAACAGGGACATAAGAAGCAGGGGAGAAAGTCTGAAAAGTTTGCAAACAAATCATCCAACAAATCGTATAACTCATACTCAGCATCGGTTGGATGGAATGGATCGAGATACGCTCCTTACGTAAAGAAGCAGACCTGCTACAACTGTGGCATACCCGGTCACATTGCAAGAAACTGCACACATCGTCCCTATGTGCCATACTATACACAACATTAGAAGGTTACATCTAGGGATAAATCTTATTCTAAGCTAATGATGGTTGACAAACCTAAGGCAATGATGAATAAGCATCCCCAGGTTAAACCATCTGATGGGGATTGGAATGTTGCGAAAACTAAACGAAAACAAGCTTTGAAACCTAAACAAGTTTTGAAAAACAAAAAGGTTGAAAAGCATAATGTTTTGCCCAAGGCACCTAAGAAATTAGAAAAGCCTAAACAAGTATGGAAGGCAAAACATAAAGCAGCGACATCACCAGTCCTTGAATCAAAAGGGGGCATGTGCTTTCGAGAAGTGTCATATGTTGATGCTTCAGGAATACCCAGGACCACGATGGCCTGGGTACCAATGTCTTACTAATCTCCTTACTTTTCAGGGACAACCAAGGAGGAGCTGTTGACAATCCTTGGATGTTGATAGCGGTTGTTCCAGAGACATAACGGGTAACATTTCACTGTTGCAAAATGTATATTTCTTTACAGTTGATATGTTTCGTTTGAAGGAGATAAGAGAGGTAAGACAAGATCAGCGAAAAGGTACAAAATTTGAATTTCGTTTTCTAATTCGATATTGATTAGTCTTAAATTTTATGATGGAACAGTTAAACAAAAACAACAAAAATATTTTCATTTTCTTTTGTGTTTCTCTTTGTGTATACGTTTTCGTTGTTAGGTAAATTTGCGCATAAGATTTATGCACAAATTTAGGGGGATATCTAGAGATATATGTAAATAGAGAAAATGAGAAAATACAAAAACATTCGAAAAACAAAAAAAAAATAAAAAATATTTTGTTGAATAAATGGGAAATGAAATAATTTCATTATGTGGATTAAGGCTGACTCATGTAAGACCAATATTGAAATGGTCTGACTCTAGAGCGATATGTTGGTAGGCTTTATCCTGATGGTTGGACTCTTTGACTGGCTCTGTGTAGAACACTAAATTATTCTATGACCTCAGGAAAGAACGTCACTTGGAATTAGGACATGGCTATTTGAATACATGTGTGATGTCCCGATGCACACAATTCCGTTCTAGTTCTGAAATCTTTTCTGACCAACTCGTGTATCTCCTTTGTTTTGCGTGAGCAAAGACCTGGAGGTGCTAGGCAATGTCAGCTTCTGTTTTGCGTGAGCAAAGACCTAGCTGTACGTTGTCGCGCTATAGATCTATTACACCCGAAAGAGGCCTTCTAGTGCCCAAAAGAAACCCTAAAAACCTATATCAAACTGAGAAAACTCATTTGATCTGTATATTATATCCACCTTTACTGCTGATCTATTCTGTTCTTTTCTCAATCCAGTCCCAGTCAAGGTTTCAGAATCCTAGAACGGGCATGTGAAATATGTGGTAGGGAAACTGCATGTATGATAACTTGTTCTGTTTAAATTAAAATTCCGGGATTTGATTGTGATTGAATTGAGTGTTCATATAAATTAAATTGAAAAACATGATAAATCAGTTGCAGACCGTCACTTGAAAAGGCTTAAGGAGATAAGTTTTAGTGGACAAACATACTGGCAATCGCTCGGATCACCCAAAGTAAATTAGTGTTGATAAGTGTAGTCTAGCCCGAAACACTGTGATTTGATCCCATTGCAATTGTAGTTGTATATTAGTTTCTTTGTTTATTTTTGTGTCAATTTATATTGAAAATCAAAAATCCAAAAATAGAGTGTTTATTTGTTTTATTAAAAAATTTAACCGTTTTTGAAGATTTGACTGATCATCATAAATTGAATGAAATTTGAATTGTGAAATCTAAGTACAGATACTTGGATGTACCAAGTGTTCATGTGGTATTTTCCTCTGTTGCACATAAATGTTTGCTTATGAATTTCTGAGTATGTGCAGAATTTAAAATTCAAATCAAGAAACAGGGGTTGTTGAAGATTGAGATGCTGTTGGTTGCTGACAAAGCTTGAAGCATCATAATAGCAAGATGTACTGAGTCAGAAGAACCAGATACAAGTCATTATCTGATAGTGATAGTACATGTGAAGAAGTACCTGTGAACCTGCTTGAAATAGAAGACATTGACAAAGAAAAGAGTTGCTGAGAATCCTCCGCTTGCATTGTTTTCAACAAGTTTTTCAAGCAAAGCTGATCGTGATTAAGAAGAACAACGAGCCCAAGTTTGAAGATTAAGAGATAAAGTATCTTCCCACAGATTCATGATGAAGACAACAGTTTGATAAAGACAGCATAAACCTAGGGGGATATTGTAAGGCCCTATAATGGTGTAGGTTTACGCTTATCTTTATCAAACGCAATTATAGGCTATTGGGCTTAGCCTTCTAGTGGGTTAGATGGTATTGGAATAAGCCATGTGAGCTAATTAGTGATTTGGGCTTGTTTGGGTATTATTTGTGCATGTGGGCCTGGCCCAGTCTGTAACTAGGTCACCCTATGTAACTATAAATAGGGTGAACCTAGTTCATTATTAGGTTAGATATTTTAGAGTGGCTGTTTGTTTCTGTTCTTCTTGTCATATTTCGAATTCGGTGTACCAGACGGTTCCTAGAAACCGTGTGCACTTTGGTTATTCAATCATTTAAGTTCTTGTTCTTATCACTTTCAACAGTATTCCGCACTCTTGATTGTGATTTTGATATCCGATTGATAGTTTTGGGACTTACAGAAATGAGTATCTTTTTCAATTATCCTTCATTTCCACTTCTGACGAAGTACCCACTGAGGAAAATGAATTATCCATTTATTTTCACTTCTGAAGAAATCTCCATCGGGGGAAATGAATATTCTTTGTGACAATCCTTCATTTCTACTTCTGACGAAGTAATCCATTGCGAAAAATGAATCATCCCTTTATTTTCACTTCTAAAGAAGTAACCATTGAGAAACGAACAGCTTATCCATTACTTCATTTCCGTTTCTGATAAAAGTATCCATTTGAGAAAATGAATTACCCATTCATTTCTGCTTTTGAAGAAATATCCATTGGAAATGAATAACCTATTCGTCTTTCATTTCCACATTTGACGAAGAATCCATTGGAGAGAATGAATCATCCATTCGTTTTTGCTTCAAAGTATATCCACTGGGGAATGACAAAGTTATGCCTTACATGGAAATCTTTGATGGGTTACTCTATACAAATAGATAACACCCTAGATTCCATGCAAGACAATTTTTAATACAACGTTACAGACAGACTCCTACGAATAAATTTCATGACGAAATTTCCTAAAGTAGGGGAGACTCTGACATCTGTGCCTCTACGACCATCATACAAATATAAAACCAATGAAATCTTGTGTTTCATACTTGGGATTTGTATAAATACGTGTATCATTTGCACATATCAATTCTTGTTCAATTTCGAGCTTTAAATCGCTTTCTGGAAAGTTATACGCGAACCGGTGCGTAAACGTAATCAGTTGTTTGATTGAACCCTACAAAGGAATAGATGATGTAAAACCAAAACTGGATCAGGTCAGTGGATTCAGAATAAGCAGTTGTTTGTACTTAATCTTTCCCCTTGACAGTGGCTCTAACATCTAATGGAATCAAGTACTGCTCTTCATAACTACTGCTGACCTAAAGACTGATGAAGACTAAAGTGCTGATGCTCAATCTACTGTTATGTCTCAAGTACTGCTGAAGACCAAAGCACTGCTAGTTCTATAGCAGTGTAATGAAGGCTCAATGTTTTGTTTATTCTTTGTTTATTGTAATCAGTAGTTTGTAATCAGTGGTTGTAATAGGTCCGTAGTTTGAGTTTGTTAGGAGGTTAGATGTCACTTTCATGGTGACGTCAGCCAAAGATGCTCAGTGGTTTGTTCTGTACTATAAATAGAACAGTACCCTGTACTGTTCTATTAGCTCTGTTCACCACAAGTCATTCTGTACGAACAATCACTGTGAGCTCAGGCTGAGGGGGAGATCTTGTGCATGCATGCATTCGTATTGTTTATTATAATAAAATACAATAATTCGATTCTATGTTAAACATGTTTGCTGAAACTTGTTCTCTCACTGATTGTGTGTTGAAAGTTTGTTCCATTTAATTTCTGCTACACTTAACTCTTTTCATCTTCATTCTAATCAAACAAACACAATCAAAGGAAACTCAGATCCTAACAATTGGTATCAGAGCAAGGACAGTCAAATTTGATCTAACAATCATTTTGACATAAAAGTCCAGCTCAAACTCATTGATACTCTCGAATGTGCGGTTTTTGTTGTAAAGCAGAGTAAGGTGTAATCATGTACAAAGTTGATTATTCAGTGCCTGAAAAACAACCAGAATGACGTCACAATCACAGGATAACACTAATGGCGTTGGTTCTCTCTTCAAACCACCGATGCTGGTCAGATCTGAATACAACATCTGGGAGCGAAGGATGAGTTACATCCTAGCTTAACAGAATACCGGATGTCGGAAGTCGGTTATCTTTGGACCACATGTTCCAATGGTGCCAAGTGCTGAGGATCTAAAGGTCATGGTTCCTAAGAAAATTGAGAACTATACTGACCAGGATTATTAGAAAATTGAACTGGATGCCAAGGTATTTAGCATCATTGCATCTGCACTCCCAAATGAAATATATGCTGGGCTGTTACACTGTAACAGTGCCAAGGAGTTATGGGATGCATTGAAGGAACAGTTCGGTGGAACCGAGGAAGTCATTGAAAATAATAGGGAAATTTTGAACCAACAGTATGAAACATTTTGTCATATTAAGGGTGAAACATTAACATAATAGTTTGAGCGATTTAGCTTTCTCATAAGTGAACAAAAACTTGTTAAGGTTAAATTTGCTAAAGCAACATAAAATAGCAGGTTTCTTAGGTCACTTCCTGAAAAATGGGACACAATTGCTTTTGTAACCAGGAATTCTGTTGGGTTCAAAGATCTAACCCTAACCCAGCTTCATGGTAGACTCCTGACTTATGAAAGGGAGTTGAACTAGAAAAAGAAGTTAGAAGAGTCTGGAAAAGTTGTAGATGATTATGCATTTGGCAGCACAGCTCTTTTGGGTCAGGAAGAATCTGGTAGTAGTAAGGATCAGAGTTATGATCATTACATTGACATAACTGCTGGTGGAGCTTTTAACAACTTTGATTCTTACTCATCCAATTAAGCTTTTACAGCAAATGGAGAAAACCAGAATTCTGACAATCTGAGCTTTGAACTCAATGATCTCCAGCATTTTGATCCAACTGATTTAGAGGAAATGGACATTTTACACCAACTTACACTGCTGAGTGTTTGAACCAGCAAGTTTTACAAAAGGACAAGGAGAAAATTTCCAGGGTTACATGGGAATCTGAAAGTAGGGTTGGATAAATCAAAGATAAAATGCTACAAGTGCAATAGGTTAGATCATTTTGCTAGAGAGTGTAGGAGTCAAACAAGTGGACCAATCATCTCACATCCTAGCACACACCCTAGACCACAAAATAACCAAACCACTGTGCATTATGCTCAATATGCCCCTGCTGCTCATGTAAACATTGCTCATTATGCACATCCTGCAACCCCTGTTCCTGTTCACTATGTCCAAATTACTGTTCCTCAAATTCAGTATGTCCAGGCCCCAGCTCCTTAGGTTCAGGTGCAACAAGCTACACCTCAACAAGCTACACCAGCAGTGGTTCAACCAGATCAGCAAAGCTTTTTCACCCAAGGCTTTGTTGACTGGAGTAGCTTACTTGATGAGCTAGGTGATGAAAATTTTGCACTTCTTGCTAAAAATGATGTTTCCAGTGATGATTTCTGTTTTGTAGCATTGGAGTCTATACAAGAAGGGCTGGCAACTGAAGAAGGACAGTCAAATGAAGAAACAGTGGATACATTTGCTGAAGCAGTGGTTACTGATGTTGCTGATGAAATACTGTTGGGAGAAAATTCAGAACCCCTGTTGGAACCACTAACTGACCCTTGGTCTGCTGAAGAAGAAGAAGAGAAGAAACAAGATGAAAAAGAAGAGAAAGAGCCAAAAGAAAGTGAATGTGTCTGTGATTGTGCCATGATGGCTGCAACTAAGGTATCACCCCATGTTCTTAAAAACCTATGTTCAGACAAATGCATCATAGCATTTGCAAACATTAAGGAGGTGAATGAAAACCTTAGAGATAGATTGTTAAGTAATGAAGTACAATTTGAAAACTCTTTAAAAGAATTGAAAAACAAATTATCAGCAAAAGATATTGAGATTTGCAGCCTCAAACAAGAGCATAGCATAACCAAGGACCAACTCTAAACAATAATAGAAAAATATCAGGTTTGTAAAAAGGAGTTGGAATCCACCCAAATCACATGTGAAAAATGGGTGGAATCCTGCAAAGGTTATGAAGTTATGCTTGAAAATCAGATCAAAAGCAATGTAAAATTTGGTGTAGGGTTCAGAAAACATGACCAAGTTGAGAACACTGCTGAAAATGAATCTGTTCAAACCACTGTTGAAATCATACCCACCAACAAGGATGGTCAAGAAGTTAAAATAACTGACAAACTTGGCAACAAAATCACTTTGGAAAGATCTGTAGGATCCTCAACCTTTGAGGAGATTGAGAAATACCAATTTAAACCCACATGGTCGGATGAGTGTGACATCTTTGAAAACTTCAAACCCATGGACTTCACAACTGTGGATGGTGTCAAAGCTCCTAAGGCCAAGGTAATTCCTCTTAAGGAAATCCCAACAGTAGTTCAAAACTCTGTTGCAAAGGAGTCTGAAAAGAAGAAAAGAAAAGATTAAAAACATGTTTTGTGACTTTTGTGACAAGAAAAATCATTTGACCAAAGATTGTTTTCATTTAAAAGCTTATGATCTTATCAAAACAAGTACCATTGTGCCTTCAAAGAGCTGCACCATCTGTGGTAAAACAAACCATTCTACTCAGCAGTGTGTGTACCTGAAATCCTTTGAGGTCAAAAAGGAAGAGTACATTTCAAAAACACCAATGAGTTCATCAAAATCACATGTCAAGAAACAACCATAATTCCTGCTAGTTCAAGCAGTTGTTACAAAACAACTGAACCAAACCTCTGTCAAAAGAGAAGTTCAGGTGACTGATGCACCCCCTGCAAACCAATACCAAAGAGGTAAAGGTCAACCACCATACCAAAGGGTCCCACACGTTTATGAGGCCTACAAAAGGCCCTCTAAACCAAAAGTGAACAGGCATCCCTTTGGTTATCAACAGTTGATGGGAAATGACCCCCAGTAGTGGTTAGAGAATTTTTTTTCAAAAAATGTTCAAACCACTGAGCTAATCACCGTCCATCCACCTGAACTTAACATAGACACTGTTGAGACCACATCCAAAGCCATCTTGGCTTGGGAGACCCTCCTGAACTAATTATTTACTTGATGTGCAGGTACTTCTGCATGCTTAGATAGTCTTTGGTATGTAGATAGTGGAGGCTCCAGGCACATGACAGGATGTAGAGCCCTTCTCAAAGAATTCAAAACTCACGGAGGGGGTGATATATCTTTTGGTAATAATAGTAAGGGAAAGGTGATGGGTTCTGGTACAGTACAGTCTGGAAATGTTAGGTTTGAAAATGTTAATCTGATAGACAATCTAAAATTCAACCTTCTTAGTGTTTCACAAATGAGTGACAAAGGGTTTGGGTCATTCTTCACTAAAGATTGTTGTAGGATTGTTGGGCCAGAAATGGTCAAAAAGATTGAAGCAATAATGAAAACTAGAAAAACTCAACTTGTTGCTCAAAGAAGTGGCAATGTTTATGTAGTTGATTTGTCAAAAGAGAGCCCCAGAACTGATGCCTGTCTGTTCTCAGCTGCCTCTAACAAAGAGACAGAACTTTGGCACAGAAGATTGGGGCACACAAATCTCAAGACAATCACTGCTTTGTCAAAACAGGGACTTGTAAGAGGTCTTCCTCAAAAACTGTTCTCCTGTCCTGAGCATTGTGTTTCCTGTCTAAAAGGAAAACAACATAAAAGCTCTTTCAAGTCCATTGAAGAGTCCAAAACAACCAAGTGTCTGCAAATGCTACACATGGATCTGTTTGGCCCAGTTAAATTCATGAGTCTTAAAAAGAAAAGGTATTGTTTGGTGATTGTCGATGACTTTTCTAGGTTTACATGGACTTATTTCTTACATTCTAAAGATGAGACTGCAGGCATATTGCAAGACTTTGTTACACAGGTTGAAAAGCAATTTGACTTGCCAGTGAAAGTCTTTAGAAGTGACAATGGCACAGAATTAAAAAATAAGGAGTTGGATGCCATTTGTGTGTCAAAAGGAATTGTAAGGTAGTACAACATTCCAAGGACACCAGAGCAGAATGGGGTGGTTGAAAGGAAGAATAGAACTCTGATTGAAGCAGCCAGAACCATGCTTGCAGATTCAGGTTTGCCTTTAACTTTCTGGGAAGAGGCAGTAAACACTGCTTGCTATGTCCAGAACAGAGTTTTGATTAACCCTAGACATCAAAAGACTGCTTATGAAATTCTGTATAAAATCAAACCACTGATCTCATACTTTAAAGTATTTGGCTGCCCATGCTTCATTTTAAATTTAAAAGATTCCATTTCAAAATTTGCAGCCAAAGTAGACAGTGGATACCATTTGGGATACTCAACCACTGATAAGGCCTACAAAGTGTTTAACACCAGGACTAAGACAGTGGAAGAGACTTTGAATGTAAAGTTCAATGAACTTTCCTCAATGAAAATCCCTGCAAACCCTGCTGAGTTATCTGATCTTGATAAATTCACTTTTGAAAATGGTTATGTCAAGACTAATAGAGCAGGTCCATCTAAAAACTCCACCATCAGAATATGGATATGAAGTTGTGATTCCACAGCAAAAATTCAAATCTTCCATCAGGGCAATAGATGTTCAAAGCAGCTGTCAAAGTCCAACCACTGCTACCTCAACAGTTGTTGACCAAAGTAGCCCTTTAACCTCTGCTTCCACATCCACAACCACTGTTGATAAAAATCTGCCAACAGTGGATAAAAATCAACCTTGTGTCACACCCATTCCACCTATTCCTCCACCACCATTTTAAACAGATGTTGGGTCTTCAAAGTCCCCAACAGATGTTAGCTCAGATGATTCACATCTGCAGCCTTCACCAACAAATGCCATAATACCATACAAGGGAGATTTAATCTTCCTGAGGTCTCATCCACCTGATCAAATCATTGGCAACATCAATGAAGGGGTGCTCACCAGAAGTCAATCCCAAAACATTTTTCTTTTTGCTGGTTTCCTATCACTTCATCAACCTGTCAAGTACCAAGAGGCACTAAAAGACAATAGTTGGGTAGAGGCCATGCAAGAAGAACTCTAACAGTTTAAAAGACAACAAGTATGGGAGCTTGTACCACTGCCAGATGATGTGAGTCTAATTGGCACAAAGTGGGTCTTTAAGAATAAAATTTATGAAAGGGGTATTGTTGTCAAGAATAAAGCTAGGCTCGTGGTTCAAGGTTACAGACAGGAAGAGGGCATTGACTATGATGAAACTTTTTCCCCTGTAGCAAGATTGGAAGCTATAAGACTGTTCCTGGCCTTTGCTGTCAACCACAACATGAAGGTGTTTTAAATGGATATCAAAAGTGCTTTCCTCTATGGTACAATTCAAGAAGAGGTATATGTGTCACACCCCCAAAATCCACCTGCGGAGTACTACCGCTTGGAGGCGTGACTGACCAGGATCCAGCCACCAATCATATTGAACAAGCATATATGTAGTTATAAAAATCCAACCAATACAATTGGTGTTTCAACAAAACATAGTTAAGTTGCAAGCGGAAGCATAAGTCTTAAAAACAAAGCATAAGTTTAATTGTTCCAAAGTTTAACATGGCACCCAGTCGTCCATGTCCCACAACGATCCTCCTCCATGCAAGCTCCAGCTAAGAATCTAAGGACCTGCAAAGCATGTAGTAACGAGTCAACAACAAGTTGAGTGAGTTCACGGTTGGGTGTTCGTTTTAAGTTGTTTCGAAAACAGTTTCCTTTATCTGGCATCCTGCCGTGGGGGTTACCCCATAGTTAAAAACGTGACTTGTTTATTCCCAGTTACTCTGGCAATCCAGCCGTGGGGGCTACCCCGTGTTAGTTATCTGGCATTTCGGCCGTGGGGGCTACCCCATGTATATACTAGACTCGTTACCATATCGACTGCTGACTGTAGTCATGTTTATGTGCCCTGAAACTGTCAATGTCTATCATCATTGACGTGCCCCAGATCCATTAGTTCACGCCCGTCCTCTGCGGCACGGTGTGAGGTTTGTCAGACCTAAATAGCGCTATCTAACTAATGACCCGCTCGCCATTGGCCCGGCGATTAAGTCGATACAAAAATGAGGGACTTCATGATAGAGTTTTGGTCTAGTACGAGTTATCTGTCCGTGAGGACGAGGAATTACATTCCTGAACCATTGCTGTCCTACCCAAGGAGGACGAGGAACCCATGTTCCTTAACCCCAATTCCCGACCCCTGGGAATCCCATGCTTTGTAAAGGGTGTGAACTCACCTTGGTTTGCTCGGTAGGTACACAGAAAAGTCAAACAAGCAATATTGTGGTCACTCGCGTCCTATCATAGTTGTATCATACAAGTCAGGTTGGTAACCAAGTAGCACTCGGATGTTTCTAGCACATTGCATTCAAGTATCATCTATGGCAGTTCATCAACATTCACGTTCAACAGTAACATATAAGGTCTGTGCATCAGGCCCAAGAGTCCGGCCCAATCAATTAAGCCCGTAATGGGGTGCAAGTCCAAACAGTGTGCACATGCACCTGGTCTCGAGTCGCAACTGATGCAGGTTCTGGTCTCGAGTCGCAACCGGACTCGCAAACACGGTCTCGGGTTATCATGGTTCTGGTCTCGAGTCGCAACTGGACTCGCAACCGAGATTTCGAGTCATAAGGTTTGTGCTGATCAAGTGTGGTTTCGAGTCGCAACCAGGTGTTTGCGACTCGCAACCTGTGTCGCAACCGGGGGTCTCGACTCGTCATGCAGTGGTCTCGAGTCGCAACCGAAGGTCTCGACTGGACATAAGCTGATTCTGCACAGTGTACTACCCAATGGAAAATCGATTTCATGCAACATTATGTACTATCCTCATAAACATGTTTATTTGTCTAACCCTAACCAAAAACGGATCAAACACATAAATTTCAAATATTCATATCATGTTCATATCACATTCATCATATATTAATCTAGTTCATCTTTAGGGTTCTTCATCCTTTGAACAAACAAGCTCATGAAACCGATTCATGTTAACATAATCTACCTAGTTTAATGCACCAATAATCCTTATCATTCACATATTCAACCGAGAACATACAAGCACCATATTCAAACATATCTCTACTTATTCATATGTCCAACTAGCATGATTCTTAACAAACCAATCCATTCTTACTAACCATGACTTCATCTAGAATTCAAATATCAACATCATAGATGAACAACAACAATCCTAGTATCGATTATTCAAGTGGGGTATGTTCATCATGCATAAGGTCAACATATTATCAACTAACTTCATTATTCATTATCATCAACCAAAACATCACACATTATCATCAACCAAAACATCACACATTATCATCAACCAAAACATCACACATAATGAGAGTCACTAACCGGTTAGCTTTTTAAGGTGCAAAGATATGAGAAAGTCGATGAATAAGCTCCCAATCCGAGGGCTCTTGTTATCGCCGGTTGAATCCGAAGGGAAGGAGAGGAGATCTATGGCTTAAGGTTTTTCTAGAGTGAGGTAGTGTAGGAGAAGGTGTGTGTGAGAGTGAGTGTGTTGTCCAAAATGGTAAACATCACTAAGGTTATATACCCGTCCCAAGTAGTGCACCCTAATGGGTCTTCGAATGGGCTAAGGGCGTGTGTGTGACCAACCGGCCCATGTGTTGCATTGTTCACTCGAGACCACATGGTCTCGAGTCGGGTTCTTGTTGTCTCGGTTCATATACATACACACATACATACAATTACAACACATAATCTTATAAGTTCACATATATCATTCATCAAATCAGTTAGTCACTTAACGTTCAAGCATACAACGAAAGGTTCTAAATTTCGTGTTGTCACATCATCCCCAAGTTGAAAGAAATTTCGTCCCGAAATTTGGTAGGCACTCACTGAGGAAGCTAGTTAAGTTGTATGGTTTTCCTGGGGTGTCACATCCACCCCCCGTTGATCTGGAATTTCGTCCCGAAATTCCGTAGCTTCGGCCTCAGTAGTGGGTGTACTGTTTGCGAACAGTTGGGGATACTTTTGTTTCATCTGATCTTCGCGCTCCCAGGTGAACTCTGGGCCGCGACGTGAGTTCCAACGAACTCGAACGAGAGGTATTCTGGTGCTCTTGAGGACCTTAACATCCCGGTCCGTGATTTCGACTGGTTCCTCGACGAATCGTAACTGTTCGTCGATAGTGAGTTCCTTCAGAGGAACTACGTGGGTCTCATCTGACGGACACTTCTTCAGGTTCGACACGTGAAAAACGTTGTGAACTGCACCGAGTTCTGCTGGTAAGTTCAGTCTGTAGGCCACCCTGCCTATTTTCTCAATGACTTCGAAAGGTCCAACGTATCGTGGGTTAAGTTTACCGCGTTTACCAAAACGAACCACACCCTTCCAGGGTGAAACTTTGAGTAGCACCCGCTCCCCAACCTGGAGCTCAAGTGGTTTCCTGCCCTTATCGGCGTAGACTTTCTGACGTTCACGGGCTGCCGTCATGCGTTTTCGTATCTGAGCGATTTGTTCGGTTGTATCTACCACATATTCTGGACCAGTGATCTGACTATCCCCCACCTCTGCCCAACAAAGAGGTGACCGGCATTTACGTCTGTACAATGCCTCAAACGGAGCAGCTTTAATGCTGGTGTGGTAGCTGTTATTGTACGAGAATTCCACAAGTGGCAGATGCTTTTCCCAGCGGTTGCCAAAATCGATTACACATGCACGAAGCATGTCTTCTAAGGTTTGAATAGTGCGCTCGGACTGCCCGTCCGTCTGAGGGTGATACGCTGTGCTCATGTCTAATCGTGAGCCGAAGGATTTGTGCATTGCTTGCCACAGTTCTGAAGTAAAACGCGCATCTCGATCCGAGATAATAGAGGTGGGCACCCCGTGCCTCGAAACAATTTCTTTGATGTATATTTCTGCAAGAGTGGAGAATTTATCCGTCTCCTTGATAGCCAGGAAGTGTGCAGATTTTGTAAGTCGATCCACGATCACCCAAATAGTATCGTTCCCGCGCTGGGATCTAGGCAGGCCAGTGACAAAATCCATGGAAATTTGCTCCCATTTCCATTGAGGTATCTCGGGTTGTTGAAGTAGGCCTGATGGTTTCTGGTATTCCGACTTGACTCTCGCACAAGTCAAACACTTGCTGACGTAGGTCGCTATGTGGGCCTTCATGCTAGGCCACCAATACGTAGTTTTGATATCATGATACATCTTATCTGATCCAGGGTGTACTGAGTAGCGAGACTTGTGTGCTTCATCCATCACAAGCTCTCGTAGGTTGCCGTAGAGTGGGACCCAAACGCGTCCCGTTACGTAGTAAGCACCGTCTTCCTTCTGTTCTAATCGTTGCCTTGATCCGCGTAGGGCTTCAGCCCTGACGTTTTCTGGTTTCAATGCTTCTATCTGAGCAGCTCGTATTCGGGGAGGCAGACTAGAATGGATCATGAGTTGTAAAGCTCGCACGCGCTTAGGCGCAGTGTCCTTTCGACTGAGGGCGTCGGCCACAACATTGGCCTTGCCCGGGTGATACCTGATTGAGCACTCATAGTCATTCAGTAGCTCGACCCATCGTCGTTGCCGCATATTCAGTTCCTTCTGCTTGAAGATATGCTCGAGGCTCCTGTGGTCGGTGTAGATCGCGCACTTGGTACCATACAGGTAATGCCGCCATAACTTAAGTGCAAAAACAACAGCTCCCAGCTCTAGGTCGTGTGTAGTGTAGTTCTTTTCATGAACCTTGAGTTGGCGTGAGGCGTAGGCTATAACTTTATCCCGTTGCATCAATACACAACCAAGGCCTTGAATTGATGCGTCGCAGTAGACCACAAAGTCGTCTGTGCCCTCCGGCAAGGAAAGGATAGGTGCGCTACAAAGTCTATCCTTTAGGTGCTGAAATGCCAATTCCTGTGCGTTTCCCCAGCGATAAACAACGCCCTTCTGCGTTAGTGAGGTGAGAGGCTGTGCAATCTTAGAAAAATCCTTTATGAATCTCCGGTAGTATCCCGCCAAACCCAAGAATTGGCTAATTTCCTTTGGTGTACGAGGTGCAGGCCAGTTCTTAATCGAGTCTATCTTGGATGGATCAACGTGAATCCCATCCTTGTTTACCACGTGGCCTAGGAAATGGACTTCTCGAAGCCAGAAGTCACATTTCGAGAACTTTGCATAAAGCTGTTCTGTTCGAAGGAGTTCCAGAATAAGTCGCAGATGCTGCTCGTGTTCCTCCCGACTCTTCGAATAGATCAGGATGTCGTCGATGAAGACTATAACGAATTTGTCCAGGTAAGGCTTGCACACTCGGTTCATCAAGTCCATGAAAACCGCAGGTGCGTTTGTCATCCCAAAAGGCATGACCAAAAACTCATAGTGCCCGTAGCGTGTTCTAAAAGCTGTTTTGGAGACGTCCTCTCCCCGGACTCTTAGCTGGTGGTAACCCGATCTTAAATCAATCTTTGAATAGTAGCTCGACCCCTGCAGCTGGTCGAACAAGTCGTCAATCCGCGGTAGAGGATAACGATTCTTCACCGTCACCTTGTTGAGTTCCCGGTAGTCGATGCACATTCTGAAAGTACCGTCCTTCTTCTTTACAAATAATATTGGAGCCCCCCAGGGCGATGAGCTTGGACGAATAAAACCCTTATCCAGGAGCTCTTGTAGTTGCGTAGAGAGTTCCTTCAACTCTGATGGGGCTAAACGATAAGGTGCACGGGCTATGGGCGCAGCTCCAGGAGCTAGTTCGATTTGAAACTCGACTTGGCGATGGGGCGGAAGACCAGGTAATTCCTCAGGAAATACCTCTGGATAATCGCGTACAACTGGAAAATCTTCTATCTTCTTCTCTTTTTCTGACGTGTTAGTAACGAGAGCCAAAATGGCAGTGTGGCCCTTTCGCAAACACTTTTGGGCCTTAAGGAGAGAAATGACGTTCTCAACAGCACTCCTCTTGTCGCCATGAATCATGAGAGGTTCACCACCGGGACCTGGAATACGGACAACCTTCTCGTTGCAAAGAATCTCTGCTCGGTGTTGGGATCACACCCCCAAAATCCACCTGCGGAGTACTACCGCTTGGAGGCGTGACTGACCAGGATCCAGCCACCAATCATATTGAACAATCATATATGTAGTTATAAAAATCCAACCAATACAATTGGTGTTTCAACAAAACATAGTTAAGTTGCAAGCGGAAGCATAAGTCTTAAAAACAAAGCATAAGTTTAATTGTTCCAAAGTTTAACATGGCACCCAGTCGTCCATGTCCCACAACGATCCTCCTCCATGCAAGCTCCAGCTAAGAATCTAAGGACCTGCAAAGCATGTAGTAACGAGTCAACAACAAGTTGAGTGAGTTCACGGTTGGGTGTTCGTTTTAAGTTGTTTCGAAAATAGTTTCCTTTATCTGGCATCCTGCCGTGGGGGTTACCCCATAGTTAAAAACGTGACTTGTTTATTCCCAGTTACTCTGGCAATCCAGCCGTGGGGGCTACCCCGTGTTAGTTATCTGGCATTTCGGCCGTGGGGGCTACCCCATGTATATACTAGACTCGTTACCATATCGACTGCTGACTGTAGTCATGTTTATGTGCCCTGAAACTGTCAATGTCTATCATCATTGACGTGCCCCAGATCCATTAGTTCACGCCCGTCCTCTGCGGCACGGTGTGAGGTTTGTCAGACCTAAATAGCGCTATCTAACTAATGACCCGCTCGCCATTGGCCCGGCGATTAAGTCGATACAAAAATGAGGGACTTCATGATAGAGTTTTGGTCTAGTACGAGTTATCTGTCCGTGAGGACGAGGAATTACATTCCTGAACCATTGCTGTCCTACCCAAGGAGGACGAGGAACCCATGTTCCTTAACCCCAATTCCCGACCCCTGGGAATCCCATGCTTTGTAAAGGGTGTGAACTCACCTTGGTTTGCTCGGTAGGTACACAGAAAAGTCAAACAAGCAATATTGTGGTCACTCGCGTCCTATCATAGTTGTATCATACAAGTCAGGTTGGTAACCAAGTAGCACTCGGATGTTTCTAGCACATTGCATTCAAGTATCATCTATGGCAGTTCATCAACATTCACGTTCAACAGTAACATATAAGGTCTGTGCATCAGGCCCAAGAGTCCGGCCCAATCAATTAAGCCCGTAATGGGGTGCAAGTCCAAACAGTGTGCACATGCACCTGGTCTCGAGTCGCAACTGATGCAGGTTCTGGTCTCGAGTCGCAACCGGACTCGCAAACACGGTCTCGGGTTATCATGGTTCTGGTCTCGAGTCGCAACTGGACTCGCAACCGAGATTTCGAGTCATAAGGTTTGTGCTGATCAAGTGTGGTTTCGAGTCGCAACCAGGTGTTTGCGACTCGCAACCTGTGTCGCAACCGGGGGTCTCGACTCGTCATGCAGTGGTCTCGAGTCGCAACCGAAGGTCTCGACTGGACATAAGCTGATTCTGCACAGTGTACTACCCAATGGAAAATCGATTTCATGCAACATTATGTACTATCCTCATAAACATGTTTATTTGTCTAACCCTAACCAAAAACGGATCAAACACATAAATTTCAAATATTCATATCATGTTCATATCACATTCATCATATATTCATCTAGTTCATCTTTAGGGTTCTTCATCCTTTGAACAAACAAGCTCATGAAACCGATTCATGTTAACATAATCTACCTAGTTTAATGTACCAATAATCCTTATCATTCACATATTCAACCGAGAACATACAAGCACCATATTCAAACATATCTCTACTTATTCATATGTCCAACTAGCATGATTCTTAACAAACCAATCCATTCTTACTAACCATGACTTCATCTAGAATTCAAATATCAACATCATAGATGAACAACAACAATCCTAGTATCGATTATTCAAGTGGGGTATGTTCATCATGCATAAGGTCAACATATTATCAACTAACTTCATTATTCATTATCATCAACCAAAACATCACACATTATCATCAACCAAAACATCACACATTATCATCAACCAAAACATCACACATTATCATCAACCAAAACATCACACATAATGAGAGTCACTAACCGGTTAGCTTTTTAAGGTGCAAAGATATGAGAAAGTCAATGAATAAGCTCCCAATCCGAGGGCTCTTGTTATCGCCGGTTGAATCCGAAGGGAAGGAGAGGAGATCTATGGCTTAAGGTTTTTCTAGAGTGAGGTAGTGTAGGAGAAGGTGTGTGTGAGAGTGAGTGTGTTGTCCAAAATGGCAAACATGGGTAATCACTAAGGTTATATACCCGTCCCAAGTAGTGCACCCTAATGGGTCTTCGAATGGGCTAAGGGCGTGTGTGTGACCAACCGGCCCATGTGTTGCATTGTTCACTCGAGACCACATGGTCTCGAGTCGGGTTCTTGTTGTCTCGGTTCATATACATACACACATACATACAATTACAACACATAATCTTATAAGTTCACATATATCATTCATCAAATCAGTTAGTCACTTAACGTTCAAGCATACAACGAAAGGTTCTAAATTTCGTGTTGTCACAATATGTTTGTCAACCTCCAGGCTTTGAGGATCCATTTTATCCAGATCATGTCTACAGGCTTAACAAAGTATTGTATGGCCTGAAACAAGCACCTAGGGCCTGGTATGAAACTCTTTCCACCTTTTTACTCTCTATTGGTTTCAAAAGAGGTACAATTGATAAAACACTGTTTTTAAAATGGAGAGGAAAGGATTTGATGATTGTCCAGATTTATGTGGATGACATCATTTTTGGAAGCACATGTCATAAAATGTGTGAAGAGTTTAGGCAACTCATGACACTGAGTTTGAGATGAGTGCTATGGGTGAACTACAATGCTTTCTTGGACTTCAAGTTCAACAAATGCAAAATGGAACTTTCATTCATCAAAGCAAATATACAAAAGAACTTTTAAACAAATTTGATATGAATGATTGTAATCCTTGTAGTACACCCATGGCAACCACAAAGCTGGTCTTGTCTGATGAAAAGGATGAGTTGATTAACCTAACCTTATATAGAAGCATGATTGGGTCTTTGTTGTACCTAAATGCATTTAGGACAGATATCATGTTTGCAACATGTGTCTGTGCAAGGAGTCAATCAACCCCTAGAAAGTCAAATCTTATTGCTGTAAAAGGATATTCAGATACATAAAAGGTGCTCCCACACTTGGTATCTGGTATCCAGCTAATGGGAATATCAAGCTTTCAAGTTTCTCAAATAGTGACTTTGCTGGATGTAACATAACAAGGAAGTCCACTTCAGGAGGGTGCCAATTCCTAGACAATTGCTTACTGTCTTGGCAAAGCAAAAAGCAAGCAGTTGTTTCAACATCCACTGCTGAAGCTGAATACATTGCTGCTGCAAGCTGTACAGCCCAACTCCGGTGGCTTCAAAACCAGTTGCTGGATTTTGGTATCACTTCCTTGAAAACACCACTCATGTTGGATAGTCAAGCAGCAGAAAGTATCATAAAAAATCCAGTTTCACATTCAACCACCAAGCATATCGACATCAGACATCATTTTGTGAGGGATTGCTATGTGAAAGGTCTGATTTCTTTGCATCATGTTCCAACTCAAGATCAGCTGGCAGATGTGCTAACAAAAGCATTTGACACATCCACCTTTGAAAGTCTGATCTCGAGGATTGGCATGCTGAACATAGAATAACAGGCAAAATCCTGTTTTTCTATGAATAAAAGCATTAAAATGTTTTCAGAAAATCAGAAATTCATCCTTAAAAATAGCTAAGAATGAAAATTTTCATTAATCCTTAAAAGTCTGCCATAACCACTGTTTTGGTTCAAACATCTGTTTTGTTAAATGTTATCCACTGCTGAAAGTCAACCTCTGTTCATTCACTGTCCTTGTTAAATACTGTTGTCAAACACCAGTGTTTTAATCCACTGATAGGCTATCCACTGATAGTTAAAGTCAGCCACTGTTTTCATTTTCACCATTGTGAACCACTGATATTGATCCATCAGTGGTTTCCTAAACAACTGTCATCCATTTTCATCAGAGGTTGTCACGTGGACAGTACTTAGCCGTCAGATCTTTTGTAACCGCTGCCACATCAGCATACACTTTTTCATCCTATAAAACCCTGATCAAAACCCCAAACAGGGTTTTCACTGTCGAATCAAATTCAAAATTCTTTTCAAAAGCGGTTTCCATCAAATTCTCTCAAATCGCTTATCTTATTCTTCACTTTCAACCATCTTCGATTCACCATGGCTCCTCCATTCAAAACCCCTCATAATTACCTGTGTATACTTGACAAAACAAGTCAAAACATGGATTTTCATTCCATGATTGATGCACTTTCTTCTTCCAAGTACAAAACTTTATTGACATGCAATGCAACCATCTACCTGGATACCCAACGAGAGTTCTGGAAAAATGCAAAGCTTGAAACTAAGGACAAAAAGACCTTAGCTATTACTTCATCAATAAAGGGTATTCCAATTACCATCACACCTTAAACCATTTCCGAGGTTTTTGAACTCGATGATCTTACAGGTAAAAGCTCTTTCCCAAAGGCAGAGTATCAAAATGATTTCATTGAGAGAGGGTATGAGGAACAAATGTAAAAAGATACTTTACAAAAAGGTAGTTTTCCTCCTGCCCCAAGATTTTTATTTCATACTCTCCTAATGTGTGTGTCAAATAAAACCACAACTTTCAATGAGATACCATTGAAAATCCAATACCTGGGCTATGCCATAATGTCTGAAGAAAATTTTAACTACTCCTAGGAGATTTTCAATGATCTGGTCAAAAATGTTAATAAAAAATCATTTTTATTATTTCCAAGGTTTTTAAGTTTTTATTTTCAAAAGAAATTTTCAAAGGATAACGCCCATGTGCTTATCCAAGGTAATCCTCTTCAAATAAATAGCCTAACTTCTGAAACATTTACAAGGCTGTCAAAACCTTCAAAAACACAAACAGAGGTACCTGGGCAGAATTTAGCAGCAACCACTGCTCCTCAGGCTCCTGCTGTTGAGCCCACTGCTCAAGGTGAACACAGCAACACAACCACTGCTGTGCAACCCCCACCTAAATGCACCAAAAAGACCATCAAGAAAAAATCTACAAAGCCCCCCAAACCTCACAAAAAGGTAACTCTGGAAGATGAGATCCCAGAGAAACTACCTGTGACAACACAAAAGTCACTAGAAACCAATGCTGCTACTTCCTCACAGCAGGTGGAAGAAAGATCTCAACCCTTGCCTCAAACTCCTCCTGCATCCTCACAAAAGGATCAGGTTGTAAGCATAGGGACACCACATTATGAAGCTCTGGATTCACTTGGATCCATCTTCCCCAGTCCTAATCCCAAGGACATGTCTATTTCCACTCCACATCCTTCACCCCTCACATTACCACAATCCATGTTACCTTTGTTGCATGCTTTGGATATAGCTCAGACAGAAATCAGTTCCTCTCAACCACCTATCACTGAGAGTATACTCCCACAAGTGACTGAGTCTGATGCTTATACCTCTGCTATCCCAACAACAACTGAGGAGGTTACACTGCAGAAATTACAAGTTATTTATGTTAGTAATTCAAGCAAAGCAACAACTACAGGTGTTAAATCCACTGATTTACACCTGGCCAGTTGTTTCATTACTCAGACTTCCTTGAAGGCAATTTCCTCTTCGGGAACCAAGGTGACCACTGGTGTGATTCCCACTGGTGTGTTTACTAAGGTAACCACTGAGGAAAGAAGTCCCCAGTACCAAGAAAAAGGGGCATCAGTGGATGACTTTTGGGAAGCTTTCCCTACGTCAACTACTGATACAACCACTACCGGTGGGAAATCAGATGATCCCATTCATTTGGGTGATGGTTTGAAATACAAGGAATTGATAGAGAGGGTTGATAAAATTGAAACCTCTGTTGCAGATATCAAAAATATGCTGCATCAGTTGTTACAATCTCAAAAATCAATACCCACTGCTGCATCATCTGCTCCTTCCCCAAATGAGTTATGGCATCTGTTTCAACCTCTGCTTCACAAACAAAGACAGTATGCATATCAGCAACATGAAGTTCAACTTCAAATGATAAGAAATGTCATGGAAGCTAGGTACAAAGATACTCAAGCAGATATCAAAGCCATTAAAGCTCATCTGCTCCAAACCACTGGCACTGCACCTCCTTCAATCATCTTTATTGAAAACACTGATGATGCCAAAAAGGGGGAGAAAGATAAGAAAGGGAAAGATGGTCTGTACTTTCCACCAGATCCAATGGCTAAAGCAGTTGTGGAAATTCCCAAGCCAGATGGGTCAAAGAAGGTTGATGTGACTCTAAATGCTTTTGTTGAAGAAAAAGCAAAGTTAAAAGAGAAAAGGGAAAGAAAGGGAGATAAAAGATTTGAAGAGGAGAAGAAAGTTTTTATGGCCAAAGAGGCACAGAGTACTTCAAACAGAAGAAAGACTACCAGACAGGTTAGCCAACCCAAAACCACACCTCCCAAAGCCACTAAACCACCTCCTAAAATCCCCAAAACTTCCTCACATAAAACCTCCAAACCAACAGATGTTAAGACACCTATTGTATCAACAGTTGTTGATACTTCAGTGGTTTCAACAAATGTTGTGTCAACCACTGCCACCATCATTTCACCAAACACCACTCAATCCACTGTCACACCAAAAACAACACCACCTCAAAAACCACCTGCCAAAAAGAAGAAGACAACTGCTGACACATCAGCAGTTGTAGTGACAACAGTGGTTGAAACACCAGTTGTTTCAACAGCTGTTAGTCAGACACCCACTATTTCAATCACCACCACTCAACCCATAAATTCACCACCAACCTCTCTAAAGCTCAAAAGGAGAAGGGTAACAAATGTTATACTGGAAGATGATACTTCTCCACCTCCAACTTCTTCACAACCACTGACCCTTGCCACCATGCCAAACCCTATTCCAATCTCTTCAGTTCAAGCCTTGAATCCAAACACTGTTATTGTTCCTGCAGGAGTACAGTATCCATTAGATCTTCCAGCAGTCAGGAAGGAGATCAAATCCTTCTACTCTGAAGATGACCCTGCAAAAAGGAACCTTCCATCTCTTCAAGGTTATCCTATGCCAAACAACATTGAAGAATATCTGAAATTAAAAGTCCAACAAGTAGAGGATATCTCTAAAAGAAATACAGAGGGAAAGTCTGACAAAGAGATTCAAAGAAACTTTCAATATCTGCTCACTCAAGTCAGAACTTTAGAGCCGTTCTCAAAAGACCTCTATCAGAAATTATCAGAAAGAGATGATGAAAGCCTGAGAAAAGACTATATTGAACACATCATGGCTTAAAAGAAATATAAGGCAGAAAAGCACCAGTACAAGGAATGGACCATCAGTGAACTTAAAGAGGAGTTAGCTAGAATCCAAAAAATGATCAAAGACAAAGTAAAATAAACTCCTCCAATCTAGTCCAACTACAAGAAGAATGTACCAGAAAGGGCTTTGAAACTGAAAAGAATGAAAGAAGAGCTGATAACAGCTGATTATGGGTCAAGGAACCAGGTTACAAGGTGGTCAGAAGATAAGGTCGTAGCCACCTATAAAAGGTTGGAAGAGTTGAGGAAAAGAGATCCCACTGCTCCTCAAAAGCCTGATTATCCAGAAGCAGTGGTTCCAGTCAAACAACAAAAACTGCCCATTAGACGATCCACTGCTCCACCTGCTGCCATTCTTTATCAAAGAAGGAAACAAAAGGAGATGGATGCAGTAACAAAAGAAGACAAGGAACAAGAAGAAGAAATCATGAAAATAGTTTTTCAGACACTTATAGCAGAAAAACAAGCACAATCACAAGACCCTGCTAAAGTTGTCATCACCAGGCCTCAATCTCCAAACTCATCAACAAATAAACCTCTCTCAAGAAACCCATTGAATTCAAAGATACTAAAGTGGAAATCTAACACACAGACCCACTTATTGACTCTGCTCAGATTCAATGGTGTAGTGAGGCACATATCAAGGGAAGAAGCACTTGGCCTGGGTGTTGAAGATTTACAAGATCTCCTTGAGGTTACACTTTGCAGGGATGAGGATGATATGGATTCCATGAACTTTGAATTACAATTCAAAGGTCAAGTCAGGGAACTTTTGATGAGACAATAAAAATCCAAAATAATGAAGAGTTTTGGCATCATCTGTTCCAGGGGGAGATTGTTGGATTGAACCCTACAAAGGAACAGATGATGTAAAACCATTACTGGATCAGATCAGTGGATTCAGAATAAGCAGTTGTTTGTACTTGATCTTTCCCCTTGACAGTGGCTCTAACATCTGATGGAATCAAGTACTGCTCTTCATAACTACTTCTGACCTAAAGACTGATGAAGACTAAAGTGCTGATGCTCAATCTAATGTTATGTCTCAAGTACTGCTGAAGACCAAAGCACTGCTGGTTCTATAGCAGTGGAATGAAGGGTCAGTTTTTTGTTTATTCTTTATTTATTGTAATCAGTAGTTTGTAATCAGTGGTTGTAATAGGTCAGTAGTTTGAGTTTGTTAGGAGGTTAGATGTCACTTTCATGGTGACGTCAGCCAAAGATGCTCAGTGGTTTGTTCTGTACTATAGATAGAACAGTACCCTGTACAGTTCTATTAGCTCTCTTCACCACAAGTCATTCTGTACGAACAATCACTGTGAGCTCAGACTGAAGGGGAGATCTTGTGCATGCATGCATTAGTATTGTTTATTGTAATCAAATACAATCATTTGATTATATGTTAAGTATGTTTGCTGAAACTTGTTCTCTCATTGATTGTGTGTTGAAAGTTTGTTCCATTTAATTTCCACTGCACTTAACTCTTTTCATCTTCATTCTAATCAAACAAACACAATAAAAGGAAACTCAGATCTTAACATCATTTTAACACGACAAACACTCTGGAACACTGACATAAGCTTAACATACCTTCAATAGCCTTTACATAACTTAGAAATAAGTTTTGGAGGGTTTGGTGTGTCGAAAACAAGTTTATTCGATCGCAGGGACTATTTGTGACAAACTGCGAAGGTATGACGATTTGTATAGTAACGAACGTTTCGGAACTTGATCATAATCTAAACGTACCCTAAATATCCTTTGCATTGCTTAGAAATAGGCTTTGAGGGGGTCGTTTTGCGAAAATGCGCTTATTTGATCACAGGGACTAAAAGCGTCAAAAAAACTGCGTAAGTTTGCATTTACGCGCATATCTTACGTTCTGACCACATCCGGACATCCAAAAATTTTTGTAGTCACTAAAATATTTTATTTTAGTGATAGGAATGCAAAAATACCATTCGTTGCTTAATTTGGATCGTTTTCGCGTCCGTTCGAGTTTCATCGTAATTAACCGAATAACGCGGCCGTACGACCAAACGAACCGACATCTGTGATATTTCCAAGCATGTTTCAAGTCCCCTATACTTTGACGTCCTTGTAGAGCCTTGAAAATGGCTTAATGGAGGTTAAATACGTTAAATACGCAAGATAGTGTGTGCAGGGACTGAAAGTGACAATTTCTGAAACTTTCAGCCTAGCCCTCGCGTCACGCGACACCTATGGCCTTTTACTGTGGCGGGGTGCGAGCCCTTGATCTGGACAGAATGTTCATTTTTGACCTGCAGCTTGAATTCCAGGGACTTTTCTTGCAAACTCTTTGTGCGGGCACCAAGTAAACACCTCTCCAAGCAATGCTAGCTGTCCTAAACACTTGTAGGGCCATGATTTAATGCTTGAAGGCTACACAAACACTTGTAATGATCCTACAAGTCCTCCACAACTATAAATACCCTCCATTTCACTTGTTCATTTGCTCATTCCTATTATTTGGACTCTAAGTGGAGGCAACCAGCATTGGAAGCCAGCTACCTGAGTTCTCTTAGTCTAATCTTTAAGCCATAGAGCCTTGTAAGTGTTTTTTCATGGCTTAGTCTTTATTTTCAGCCATTCATAGCTGAAAGTCAAACAGTTTGACCAACAGTTTAACTTTCGGTTTTGACCATCAATTGGTCAAATCAAAGTTCAATTGAACTTTGCAACGTGATTGTAATCACGATGGTTATAATCCTTAGCGATTATACCTACTGATTACCACGTTAACTAGGCGTAGTGACGAGTCAAAGTTTCGGTTAAAATGCGTATTTACGCTCATTTTGCAATGGAACTATTTTCGGGTATTAAAACCCTTTGTTTTGATACCAAATCAGTTTTCTAACTTAGTTAAACATGTTTTAACATGTTTAACTCGTCACTACTAGTTTAGTTCTTGTATAGGGTCGTAAGTTAAGCGGTCTCGACAACCGCTTAGACTTTCGAACCCGACCCGTTTGGTCGATCATTAGGATTCGACCAAGCTTATTTAGTGATCATAGTTGTATAGGGAATAATCTACTGAGGTTATACCTTATGATCACTTAGGTTGGTTAGTTATCCATTAAGTCATTTATATGCCCATTGTAAATGACCAAAATGCCCTTTCTAAGCATAAATTCATATTTAGCATATGTGATCAACTTTTGGACATCTAAACTGATTTAGTAACATATTTAAACTTAATTGGGCTTGTAACACTTAAAATAGGACATAGATAACCATCCGACCTTAGATTTACGCAAACGACACGTTAAAGTAGCTTAAACTACCTTAACGAGTCAAAACGGGTCAAAATCACTTAGGTTAAGTTTCTAATCAGAATGTTAAGTCTATTAAATCATGCCATATGAGTTCTAATACTCATTTGATTTATAGAACCTCATTCTATCCTATCTCCCGATTTAGGATTCGATTATTAACGTAGTTACCTATATTAGGTGTCGTTTGGTTCCGTGATCCTTGAAGCTTTATTTGGTCTTTATTCCAAGACTAATAAGCAATCTTAGGTGAGTACATAGTCCCCTCTTTTACTGTTTTCAAACATTTTGGGGTGAAACACATGTGCCTACTTGTTACTTTAGTGCTTTTCGTGCTTTCATAACATATACTTGCTTTGTTCATTAGTACGTATATAGTACATGATTTCCATTATGCTTTGCTATGTATGTTTACTTAGCATGTTAGTGTATTGATTTACATTACATTTCTGCTTCGTATGTTCATTTAGCATACTTAGTACATTGTTTTCACATAACATGCTTACATTTTGTATGACATTTGATTATACATCGACATTTTACCTATGGGGTTGAGTAAATTCTTTTATTCACCATACCTAACATTTTACCTATGGGGTTGAGTAAATTCTTTTATTCACCATACCAGACATTAGTTGTTATCTGACATTGGTTTGACAAGACATTTTTGTGGTTTATTTAGTAAGTGATTTAAATAACGAGGCATGTGTAATATGATAAAAGCATGGTGGATACGCCGCTGGTAATTCCTATATATAAGTGCTTTTATAATATTACATATCGCAGCATTGTCTAAACCACTTGAACAAGAAACAAAGACATGTTACATTTTATACAAACGACATATTTATACAAGACATCGTTTTACAAACGACATATTGTATACAAACTCATTTTACTTGGTTACTCAGTTAACCATACACTTTTCTTTAAATATCATTTGAATTTCATATCGATTTTCGTATGATTTTTAAAAGAAAACAATTTACATGATTCATGACTTCCTTTTGTTTAGACACTTCTTTTTACTTACAAGTCATGAATTCTACAACAACAAAACCTATGTATCTTATAGGCATTTTTATGCTGACGTACCTATTTTCACATGTGTTTCAGGAGCTATTGCATGATGATGTTCGTGACACACTTAGGCGGACTTGGGCCTTAGTGACTTAAAACCATGAAAGACAGTTTAATTCATGTTATGTTTCTGTAAATTTCTAGTCAATGTAAACATTTTAATTAATGAAATCAAATTTTAAATTCCATGTGTTATGAAACAATGATTCTGTTACGACACTCCCCGACGTTTCCACCGTGGTTTGTTGTTTTAACGCGGTCTGGGTGTGACAGAAAGAAGCCATAATTTTGACATTGTGGATAGATCGCAACCTTGGTCGGTATTTTTATGCATGTCCTGATAATGTACGGGTAAATTACGGTTTTTTACTTAGTTGGTTATTGAAGTTAGTTGTTGTTCTGTTTAAATTAGGATTCATAATGTGGTTTCATTAGTTGGTTTGATCAAATAAGATGTCAAAGGTGTGTTGACATCATACCTGGACTGCTTGGAGCAAAGAACATTGCTGAAGATGAAAGGAACAAGCTTGAAGACCAGGTTAAACAAAGTCAACAGCAAGCAAGCTAACTGAAGAAGTGGTTGGTTATTAGTTGGGTTTGTTTCATGATATATGTAGTATGTGTTTAGTGTTCGTATCTAGTGTTGGTTTGTAAAGTATGTCATGTTGGTATGTTTCGTATGTGGTGTAGGTATGTAATGTCTATTATTCACTAATGTAATAGGATGTAATGTTTATCTATGTAATTTGAGTAACTTCTAATGAAATGTGCTATTTTGTAAACTGTTTAGAGTATCTAATGAAATGCTTTGGTGTTACAAAGTTTTGGTGTTAAAAATTGTAATGGCCAATGACCACTGCTATATGGAGAACGTACCAATGATCAATGCAACATGCAATAACCAATACAATAGGCATTTCCTACAATATGTAAAACCTGCCAATGACCAAACCATAAACTGTAACACCTTGAAAATATTTATAGAATTATATGGCAACACGTGTCCAATCAACTGTCAAATGTGCCAAGTTATTTGGACGAGAGGGGCTAAATGTGTAAAATAGTGGAAGATTGGATGTGGAGGGACTATTTGTGTCAACATGCCAAAAATTTGGCCTCTGAGTGACCCTTACGGACCGCAAGGATTAAGCCTTACGGACCGTAAGGTAAATATTATATTGTATCTGGCAGTCCCTTACGGACCGTAAGTGGTTTAAATCTATGGGCGCGAAGGGTCCTTACGGACCGTAAGCTGCCACCCCTTACGATCCGTAAGGGGTGCAGCTGGTAGAATTGGCAGTCTGCTATGGCAGCCTGCATGTTATGCCATCTAATACACGAATTGCCACTATCCTTCTACTTCAAACACCTCACTATGCACTTGTTATCATCTAAGGAACCTTGGGAACACATGGCATGTTCTAGTGATCACATTGCAACTATAAATAGCACCCCAAATCACCCATTGTTCCTTGCTCATTTCTCATTTCTTTCTCTACTCACTCTTGGAGTTGTTTCTGATCAAAAGGAAGCCTCCCACTGAGTTCATTATTCTCCTAGAACACTTGTAAGGGGGTAGGGGTGCTCCACTAGTGATAGTATTCCATCACTCACAACATCCAATCAAGTTCCGCCATATCATCGAGCTTCATTTCATCACTAGTGATGGATTTTACTAGGGGTGCCTATCACTAGTGATGGTTTTTTAATATAAATTAACAATAAAACAATAAAATTATATAAAGAAACCATTTTTACATAAAGAAATCAATTTATTGAACAAAATAAATCAAATCTCAGCAATTTCTCTGTATAATTTCCTCTCTTTCGCTCTCCATCTTCCCTAAATTGATGCACAGATTACACAGTCACCGTTAAAGCATAATCAAGACCAAATCTTCATTTGGGTTCATCATTTGGGATCCAATTTCGACTCAACAAGTGTCCTTTTCACTCTTGATTTGACCAGGTTTGAGGTAATCTTGCTTGTTTGGATCTGGGTTTGTTCTGTTTTTGTTGATCGATCTGCTAGTTTTTTCAGATCTTGTTATGTTCTTTAATGTGTGATGATGAGCACGCGTAATCAGTTCCATACATGGAAAAATAGTGCGGCGGTGGTGTTTGACGATGATCAACGAGTTATGGGATCAGTTCCATGGGGTGCCCCGACCCCCTAAGTGTTCTTTCATAGTTCCTTTTTATTTTAGGCTAAGTTATTAGCCGAAAGTCAAGCAAATTGATTTTTTCTTTGACTTTCGGTTATGACCATTATTGTCGAGCCAATGTTCGAATCGAACATGGCTACGTGATCTTAATATGGTAGGTGTAATTCCCTATGAGGGCACCTCCTGAAGATCACTTTAAGTTGGTCAAATGACGGATCAAAGTTATGTTATAATAAAGTCAAAACGCAGATTTTTGGAAAATGTATAAAATGAACTTATAAACATCTAAACATAAATTTTTGACATTATATCAGTTGGCATAACATATTAGGACATGTTAGATCATGTCCAACTCGTCATTTCCTGCTTATAGTCCAGTTCGCAACCGAAAGTTAAGCAGTTTGACTTCTGCTTTGACTTTCGATTCTGACCCGTTTTAGATACGTTAGCTACTGATTTGAAGTTTTATTATGACCATATTAATGTATGGAATAACCCTCTGAGGTTATACTATTTGATCATAATCAGTTGTCGGGTTTTATGCAAGTTCATGAATTATGCCTAATTATTAACCAAAATGCCCTTTTGAGCATAAAATAGTTTTAAACCATAATGAACTTATAATTTGAAATACCTACTAATGTGGTAACATATTAAATATGTTTTAGCATAATGAACTTGACATTGACTCATCCAATCACCCGATACCGCCTATGCGCGCACGGTTGACTTATATTGCTTAGTTTATATAAGTTAACTGAATTGGGTCAAATTCCTTCAAGTTCACTTCTAATCAGAATATATTATTGTTAGACCCATATTATACAAGTCATAATACTTTGTGAGGGTTCCAACAACATTCTATCCGATCTCCGCTTAATCTAACGAACCGTACCGTTATTATTATTAGTTAACCGGTCCAAGTCATATGCCTTGAATAAGACTCGTTAACATTCTATTGGATAATAATTCCATTCATTCCAGACTAAGGGCGTCCAGTAAATTGCAACATTGATAGTTTTTTTGTTTAATCGGTTGTGCTTATAACTATCTTTGCATTGTAAAGATTTAAGCTCGGGTAAATATTCTTAACCTATTTTCCCTATACGAGCTTCGTATACGGTAAATAATTACCGCTTGGTCGGGTATAGGATCAATGACCAATGTGTCCAAAATCTAAATAACCCGTTTTAATTCGTATTGCTTGATAACTTAAACATTGGGGGTTAATGTCACCGTGTCCTGGATATCCTCGGCTCATTTAATTGCAAATGGCCACGACCTAAGCATGGGATGTAGGTATACACCTAACAGATGCTAATGCTATGATAAAACATTTTCTTACCCAATAAGGGAATTAAAGTGGTGTGTCGGTTAATCATGTTCTCGGACATAGTTTCGGGTCCCATATGTATTGACAAGCATGTAATACTGATAACAAAAGATATACTTTGTCCCAAGTTATTTATGAAATTTAATATACCCAATGGTATATAAAATGATTTTGAAATATTTTCAAAATGTGTCGATTATTTGTGTTTACCAATGAAAACTGACGTATCTTCAAAAGACTAAGCATAGGTTGCAAAGAATGTAAATAGGCTGGAAGCTGCCCGGTAATTTCTTAGTGGAATTTACAACTCCATGCAAGAAGCCTAGTGGTCTTATATGTAATCATTTGATATTCGATCCACCTGTGGATCTTTTATACACTTTGGTCTATATATTATTTTGTACTTTTGGACAATTATATTTTGTAATAATTATTTGATACTCCCAAGACTTCCGTTGTGTTAATTGTGAATATCTATATCAATTTGTCACGCATAAACCCCAAGTCCGGGCCCACCGGGAAATCTGGGTGTGACAGTGTCACACCCCTTTCTATGGCGGAAGCACGAGGTGTGATCATGAAAGGTTCTCATTGCATACGAAGAGTAAACATGCTACATGCTCATAAAATAACATCAAATACCATGATTTGAAAAACATAAGTTTAGCGTTTACATCGCTAGACAGCATAAAGACATTGTCTTAAAAGTTTACAGCTTTATTTAAAGTTAAACACAAGCGACATCCACGAGCATAAGCAAGACCACGCGCACATCCATCCTAGTTACCTGAAATACATGTGAGTTTTTGGAAAAACGTCAACATAATGTTGGTGTGAATTCATGCAGTTTTGTATTTCATGTTTGTATACTTTGTATGAAAACATAGTTTGTGAGTAGATCAAGTTTTCATATATAAATCCAGTTTCGGGTGTACATCACGTACTCATGCATAATTCAATCTTTTCTTGAGTACCCCACGTACTTCAAGTTACATATCAATCCTCTTGAGTACCCCACGTACTTCAAGTTATTTATCAATCCTCTTGAGTACCCCACGTACTTCAAGTTATTTATCAATCCTCTTGAGTACCCCACGTACTTCAAGTTATATATCAATTTTTGTATGGTATGAATTTTATGTAATTACAGTATTTCTGTAATTATCAGATTGTTAATGGGTTGCAAAGCCATTAACATGTGACACGTCATAGGAAGTCACCAAACCTAAGGCATTTAATTGGTATATTCTGAGACACAAAAGCACTTCCTCGGTTCTCGCCCCGACCGGGAGTGTGGCTGCCAGGCACCCGTTAGATCTAACCTTTTGTTCTGCGGTCTGTATGTATACGTTGATTAATGGTGCTTCTGTACCCTATTCGTGACACTATTTCTCATAACGCATCCTACTTGGTTCTCGTCCTCACCAAGCGCGTTTCTTGTTATCATTTCTCATAGCGCCTTATACTTGGTTCTCGTCTCACCAAATGCGCTTCTCATATTCTTATATTTTGTCACACTTGGTTCTCGTTCTCACCAAGTGTACTTCTTGTATTTATATCATACCATTTATAAATATTGTACTTTTGTACATGTATTTCACCCCCGAAGTTATAAAAACTGAAAACAGTTAAAGAGAAAAGGGGGAGCATGAACTCACAACTTTGCGTTCCTAGCGTCGTAAACTCCACCGGGTTTGCTTAATTAACGTCGTAACCTATACGCGTTTTCTTAACGTTAGTCACTAGACTTGTGTCGCACAAGTACAGTCACTCTCTCTTGTGTATATTCTTGTGTTAAAAATATTCTATATTTTTAACTACGTATCTTACTTATATTATTTTCTCCAAAAATAAATATAAGTCTTTTATGTTTTGCACTTTGCACCCGAATTATGTATCTTGTGTGTTGTATGTGTATTGTTATGTTTATACTCCTCATGAGTATTTAGTGTATTTTTAAGTCTTAATACACTAGCACGTATAACACATACTATATACACTTAGCACAAAAGTTGGTGATAAAATAATATATATTTTTTTCTCTCAAAAATATACATACATCATATCCGTTTTATTTTTGAAGAAATCACCATTTCTTGCCACCCAAAAATTAGGGAAACCTTAGTAATACTTTTAAACACATTTTTAGGGAATAAGTTTCTCAAAAACTTATATTTTCTAAGTGTCAAAATTTATAAAAATTTTGACAGAGTTTCCCCTAAAAGTGGAGGTTTCCCACGTTTTCAAAACGTGTGTTTATTTTCTTTTAAACCATCATCAATCATCAATAATCAGCAACAACAATTATCAACAATAATCACTACTTTTCCCCACATCATGAACTTGGATATTTACCAAGATTGTGTAGTATCTTACTAGCACATTTAGTAAGTCTTGTTATCTTTAAAAATAAGTTTAATTTCTTAAAAATCTTATTTTTAAAGAATATGAAGTTTTACAACTTCTAGTCGGTTTTTACGAAAACTATTTCTTCGTCAAAACTTTTGTTACACAAGTATTCCATACACTTGTTTGTTCCCAAAAACCACTTTTGTTTGTGCAAGATCCGGTTTAGAACATGTGATTTCTTGGACACTTGGTCCTTTGAAAATACCGCTTGTAGATACGTAGATCTACTAGTTTTAAACACTTTTGTACAAGTTAAAACATTTTTACACAAGTTCATGGTTTATGTGTGGTAGGGTTTCACCTTTTAACCCTTGTTACTTCTAAAATAGCTTTATGTTAAGATCCATGATTTTACCAAACCGGGTTAAACGATGATCCGAGCTACCACATCATAGATCGGGTCTAGATAACCATATATTTCAAATACTACAACTTTTACACAACATATATGCTTTTAACCAACAATACTTGCAAGTTTAGTGGACTTTAATGCTTCAAAATGCAAGATTCCGAGTTTTAATCATCATACATCTTATTAACCACCTTAGATTAGTTAAAGTATGAGTTTTAAGCATTATACCTCTAGCTCAAGGCTAGGGAAGAATCTAAGCACAAATCGAGTGGATAAAAGCAAAGTAGAGAGGTCCTTCGAGTTCCACTTGCACCGAGCTTCCTTAATCACCTTCTTGCACCTTGTATCAAGCTTGGAATTGGATGAACTTGAAGTGAAGGTGGTGGTATGAGGGGAGGGGGTTACGGCCGTGAATGGGAGGCCAAGGGAGGAGTGAGATGGTGTTGAAGAGGATGGAGGATCTTGTCTAACTTATAACCACAAGTTCTTTTACCTATTGGTTATTATGTCTCCAAGAGTACATGCAAATCCTTACATCAAATTTACTAGAGATCTTATTAGATCTTAAAAGGATTTGAGGAGATCATGGAAGTCTTGAGGTGGGGGCCACCTCTTTAGGCCGTAGGTAAGCATATGGGGGGGGGGGGTTAAGTGTAAATTACAAACTCTAGTTAAGTTTTAAGTGTGTTAAGTAATGTATAGTGTGTTAGGGTGTTCGGGGACCCTAACTAGCTTAGAAAAATAAAAACAATGCTTCTAGCATTATTTTGGTGTTCCGGGTATTGTCCGGTTGTTCGGTTAGATACCGATTCGTTAAGGTGCTAAATTACACCTTTTAGTGTCTAATAAGTGTCTTTTTGTAACACTATCGATTCCCAACACTTAGGGAAATATTCTGGATAATAAAACGACATTTCTGCATAATATTTATATGTCTAAATGCTGAATTATTGCTGATTTGTATAAATTCTGCACTTAAAGTGCGTTTCGGGTGCTTTTTAGTGCTTATTTTTGCTTTCGCAATGTATATAAATTAAACCCTTGTATGTACTCTTGGGTTTTAATGTACTTTTGTCGTCGGACCTACACCTAGGCCTCTATTTTATTGTCTGACTGCTTTCTGCAGTTCTGTTGACACAGTGTGTCCTACCGGTGAGTTTACTATTATTCTGACGCAACGCTCTTGTTTATGCATAAAGCAATATTTTGTAGTATACAACATGCATGAATTCACTTGTTTAATCATGTGTTCAGACATTGCTGACACTTAAACTCATAATTGCAGTCATTAAGCAATAAATAATGTGTACACAAATTACCGGTTTGGGCCAGTTGTCACAGTCTCCCCCCGTTAAAAGAATTTCGTCCCGAAATTCAGGCTGAACTAACTCTCGCTGGAGTCTTCTTGAATAGGTGGGGATACTTTTTCTTGAACTGGTCTTTACGTTCCCATGTGTACTCGGGTCCGTGCTTAGAGCTCCAACGTACTTTGACAAGTTTCACACTGCTCCTCCTGGTCTTGTTGACTTTCCAGTCGGTAACCTCAATGGGTTGTTCTGTAAATCGGAGGGCTTCATCGACATGCACTTCATCCAACGGGATGGTCACGTTTTCTTGCGTTGGACTCTTCTTCAGGTTGGATACATGAAACGTATCATGTACTCCATTAAGTTCTTCCGGTAACTCCAACTTGTATGCCACGGTACCAATTCTCCTCAAAATTCTGAATGGTCCGATGTATCGTGGATTCAGCTTTCCACGCTTTCCAAACCTGACTACGCCCTTCCATGGTGAGACTTTTAACAACACCTTGTCTCCCACCTTGAAATCTACCGATTTTCTATTTGGATCCGCGTAGCTCTTTTGTCGCTCTCGAGCCGCCTTAATGCGCTCGCGGATCTGCGCAATCTTGTCGGTTGTCTCTTGTACAAGTTCCGGACCAACCATACGTTTATCTCCGGCATCTGCCCAACATAAGGGCGATCGGCATTTGCGGCCATACAGAGCTTCGAACGGCGCGGCTTTTATGCTCGTGTGATAACTGTTATTGTAGGAAAACTCAACTAAAGGTAGATGAGTATCCCAGCTGCCGCCTAGATCCATGACACATGCACGAAGCATATCTTCTAATGTTTGTATAGTCCGTTCGCTCTGGCCGTCTGTTTGCGGATGGAATGCCGTGCTCAGATCTAACTGAGATCCAAAGGCTTCCTGAAATGATTGCCAGATTCTTGAGACAAAGCGTCCATCTCTGTCTGAAATGATTGAGATTGGCACTCCATGTCGTGCCACAATTTCCCTTAAGTATATTTCAGCAAGCTTTCCAGTGCTGTCTTTCTCTCGGATTGGTAGGAAATGTGCAGACTTCGTTAATCGATCAACTATTACCCATATCATATCGTGCCCTCTCGGGGTCCTGGGTAATTTCGTTATGAAGTCCATCGAGATTTGTTCCCACTTCCACATGGGAATCTCTGGTTGTTGTAGTAGGCCGGACGGTTTCTGATATTCGGCCTTAACCTTCGCACAGGTTAGGCATTTTCCAACATAAACAGCAACGTCGCTTTTGAGTCTCGGCCACCAATAGTACTCTTTCAAGTCTTGGTACATCTTGTCCGATCCTGGATGGATGGAATATCTCGATTTGTGGGCTTCATTAAGGATGACCTCACGTATGCCACCACAGAGTGGAACCCAGATACGCTTCTTGAAGTATAAGGCTCCCTCTTCATTTGGCACCATGTATTTCAATGCACCCCGAAGGTATTCAGCTTTACGGTTCTCTTCTTTAAGAGCTTCTTGTTGTGCATCCCGAATGCGTGCAGTGAGGTTCGTTCGAATCGTCATTTCCAATGCTCGAACCCTTAGGGTCTTAACCCTTTCCTTTCGGCTCAACGCGTCTGCTACAACGTTTGCCTTTCCAGGATGGTACTTAATCTCACAGTCATAATCATTCAGCAGCTCGACCCAACGTCGCTGGCGCATATTCAATTCCTTCTGATCAAATATGTGTTGTAAGCTTTTGTGATCTGTGAAGATTGTACATTGAGTACCATATAAATAATGTCGCCAAATCTTCAAGGCGAATACCATTGCGCCCAACTCTAGGTCGTGAGTGGTATAATTTCTTTCATGAACCTTCAGTTGTCTTGAAGCGTAAGCGATGACTTTTTGGCGTTGCATGAGCACGCAACCCAAGCCTTGTCGTGAGGCGTCGCAGTATACCACGAAGTCTTCAGTGCCTTCGGGTAACGATAGTATTGGTGCATCGCAGAGCTTGTTCTTAAGTAGCTGAAAGGCTTCTTCTTGTTTGTGACCCCAGTCGTATTTCACGTCCTTCTGTGTAAGGGTCGTTAGCGGTTGAGCTATTTTTGAGAAATTCTCGATGAATCGCCGGTAATAGCCCGCTAAACCCAAAAATTGACGAACTTCAGTTGGGGTCTTGGGAGCTTCCCAATTCTTTATTGCTTCAATCTTGGATGGGTCTACATGAATGCCCTTCTCATTCACCACGTGACCAAGAAATTGTACTTCGCGAATCCAGAATTCGCATTTCGAGAACTTTGCATAAAGCTTCTCTTTCTTCAGTAGTTCCAAGATGGTTCTGAGATGTTGCTCGTGCTCTTCTTTCGTTCGCGAGTAAATCAAGATATCATCGATAAATACAATCACGAATTTATCGAGATATGGTTTGCATACGCGGTTCATCAGATCCATAAAGACCGCTGGTGCATTCGTCAGTCCAAACGGCATCACCAGAAATTCGTAGTGCCCATATCGCGTTCTGAATGCAGTCTTTGGTACGCTTTCCTCTTGGATTTTCAGCTGATGATATCCAGATCGAAGGTCGATCTTGGAATAGTAGCTTGATCCTTGCAGTTGATCAAATAAGTCATCAATCCTCGGTAGTGGATACCGATTCTTGATAGTGAGTTTGTTTAGTTCCCTGTAATCGATACACATCCGCAGTGTTCCATCCTTCTTCTTCACGAACAATACTGGAGCTCCCCAGGGTGAGAAGCTTGGCCTTATGAATCCTTTATCCAACAACTCCTGGAGTTGTGTAGATAATTCTTGCATTTCGGATGGAGCAAGTCGATAGGGTGCCTTGGCTACAGGAGCAGCTCCCGGAACCAAGTCTATACGGAATTCGACTTGTCGTTGCGGAGGTAATCCTGGCAGATCTTCGGGAAAAACATCAGGAAATTCATTCACCACAGGAAGGTCTTCGAGTTTTGGCTCCACAGCCTTCTTGTCTATAACGTGTGCTAGGAAAGCGACACATCCTTTCCTCAAGCACTTCTGTGCCTTCATACAGCTGATGATTCGAAGAGGCGCGTCTCGTTTTTCTCCATGCACGATGAGGGTTTCACCATTCGCTAAAGGGATGCGAATGATTTTCTCATGACAAATAACCTCAGCTTTGTTCTTGGACAACCAGTCCATTCCGACTACTACATCGAAGCTACCCAATTGAATAGGTAAGAGGTCGATGCTAAAAATTCGTTCGCCAAGTTCTAATGTGCAGCCTCTAACAACTTCGCTCGATCCAACGAGTTTACCATTGGCTAGTTCTATGGAATAAGGAATTTCTAATCTACTAGCTTCTATTCCGAGTATACGTTTAAATTCCACAGACATGAAGCTATAATCGGCGCCAGTGTCAAATAATATGGATGCGAAGTGATTGTTAACGAGAAACGTACCGGTGACCACGTTAGGGTCCTCGCGTGCGTCTCTTGCTCCAATCACGAATGCTCGAACCGGAGCGTTGTTTCTCTCTGGGCAGTTCTTCATGAAATGATCATTGCTTCCACACTTGAAGCATCCTTGGTTCTGCCCCTTCCCGTTACCATTCTTGTTACCAGCACCGTTTCCATTTCGGTTCTTTCCTTTTCCCCAACAGTCTTCTGTTTGATGACCCAATTTACCACATTTGTCGCACCTTGGAATGCGACAAGCTCCATCATGATGATACTTACATTTTTGACATCTAGGCATGGAGCCTTGGTATGCTTTGGTTGCATGGGTTTTCGTCTCCTGAGGCGGATTAGTGTCGCGCTTCTTGTTGAAGCCCTTGTTGTTACGAGTTGCTTGGTTCAAACTTGTATGTTTTCTCTTTTTGTCACCGGACGACTCAGCATGCGTCTCGGTCTTCTCAGTGGGGTTCAATGATAGCTTCTTCATACGAACACAATCTTCAGTGAGGCTGACAGCCAGAGTTACAGCCTCGGTGATCGTTTGAGGTTTGGCCGACATCACCATGCCACGAAATTCTGAGGCCAGTCCCCAAATGTAGCGTTCCACACGCTTAAATTCAGGAGTCACCATGTAAGGAAGCACTCTAGACAGATCGTGGAACCTTCGAGTGTAACCATTGATGTCAGCACCTTCCATAGTCAAGTGCCAGAACTCTGTCTCCAGCCTTTGGAGTTCGGCACGAGAGCAGTACTTCTCTCTCATTCTTTCCTTCAGTGCATTCCAAGTTAGGCCATAAGCGGCATCATCACCCAAGGTTTGGGCTTGCAGGTTCCACCAAGTCAGAGCTTCATCGACAAACAACCCAGTAGCAAAGGTGACTTGTTGATCCGCAGTACACTTGCTCATGTGGAAAGTAGCTTCAGTCTTCTCCGTCCAGCGCACAAATGCTACTGCACCTCCTGTGCCGTCATAGTTCAGCGGCTTGCAGTCGAGGAACTGCTTGAAAGTGCAGCCTGGAATTGATTCAACCAATTCATATATGAGCAATCGAAGAAATAATGAAACAAAGACCGTTCATAAATTTCCTCATGCTTAGTACAGTGTCTCAAGGTTACCTTGAGCTGCATTGCCTCCAGACGAATCTCCATTCCCATTACCCCTAGCGTTGCTTGGTCCTCCACTGTCTTGAGTTCGGTTCGCCTCGTACTGGGCGATAGCAGCGGAGATCCTTTCCTCCAGTAGAGCGTTCAGCTCCTCAGCAGTTCTTGGCAGTAGGGGAGGAGGAGGTTGATCGTCATTGCGAGCATTCACAGTTTTCCTGGGTGCCATGTTCTGGCAGAACATAACACAACAGGGTTAGACATTTGTTTGATATCGTCACACTAGACAGTAGTATCATATATATTCACAGGTATATATACCACATAAGTGACATCAAACAATTATTACTCGAGCAGAGTACTTAGTAGGCTTGCACTGAGGGAATCTATACGTGACAAGACTTGCTGTGATTTCTGTGCACTGAATCCCATAATTATGTATGCATCCATAATTACGTAATCCCTTGCACAGTCCGCACAGTTCGTTTCATCCTCGTATTTCTTCCTTCAGATAGGCCATCGCTTTCAGGTAAGGTCACATATACTTGTGACATTCTACTTCTAGTATATGCTAATTATCACACATAATAGAAAATAATTTCTCAGTTACAGACAAGTGCTACTCATGTGCACCCTAAGTCTCGTAGTGTCTTTTCTAGACTCATGTAGACAGTTTCAGGCAGTGGATGTCGCGGGACGTTTTATGCAATGAAAACTCTTTGAAAATTTGTTTTCGTGAATGGATCCTAGAGATGGTAGACTAGACTCGAGAAGGAATCCTGGTTCACTACAATCGCAGCTCTGATACCAATCTGTCACACCCCTTTCTATGGCGGAAGCACGAGGTGTGATCATGAAAGGTTCTCATTGCATACGAAGAGTAAACATGCTACATGCTCATAAAATAACATCAAATACCATGATTTGAAAAACATAAGTTTAGCGTTTACATCGCTAGACAGCATAAAGACATTGTCTTAAAAGTTTACAGCTTTATTTAAAGTTAAACACAAGCGACATCCACGAGCATAAGCAAGACCACGCGCACATCCATCCTAGTTACCTGAAATACATGTGAGTTTTTGGAAAAACGTCAACATAATGTTGGTGTGAATTCATGCAGTTTTGTATTTCATGTTTGTATACTTTGTATGAAAACATAGTTTGTGAGTAGATCAAGTTTTCATATATAAATCCAGTTTCGGGTGTACATCACGTACTCATGCATAATTCAATCTTTTCTTGAGTACCCCACGTACTTCAAGTTACATATCAATCCTCTTGAGTACCCCACGTACTTCAAGTTATTTATCAATCCTCTTGAGTACCCCACGTACTTCAAGTTATTTATCAACCTCTTGAGTACCCCACGTACTTCAAGTTATATATCAATTTTTGTATGGTATGAATTTTATGTAATTACAGTATTTCTGTAATTATCAGATTGTTAATGGGTTGCAAAGCCATTAACATGTGACACGTCATAGGAAGTCACCAAACCTAAGGCATTTAATTGGTATATTCTGAGACACAAAAGCACTTCCTCGGTTCTCGCCCCGACCGGGAGTGTGGCTGCCAGGCACCCGTTAGATCTAACCTTTTGTTCTGCGGTCTGTATGTATACGTTGATTAATGGTGCTTCTGTACCCTATTCGTGACACTATTTCTCATAACGCATCCTACTTGGTTCTCGTCCTCACCAAGCGCGTTTCTTGTTATCATTTCTCATAGCGCCTTATACTTGGTTCTCGTCTCACCAAATGCGCTTCTCATATTCTTATATTTTGTCACACTTGGTTCTCGTTCTCACCAAGTGTACTTCTTGTATTTATATCATACCATTTATAAATATTGTACTTTTGTACATGTATTTCACCCCCGAAGTTATAAAAACTGAAAACAGTTAAAGAGAAAAGGGGGAGCATGAACTCACAACTTTGCGTTCCTAGCGTCGTAAACTCCACCGGGTTTGCTTAATTAACGTCGTAACCTATACGCGTTTTCTTAACGTTAGTCACTAGACTTGTGTCGCACAAGTACAGTCACTCTCTCTTGTGTATATTCTTGTGTTAAAAATATTCTATATTTTTAACTACGTATCTTACTTATATTATTTTCTCCAAAAATAAATATAAGTCTTTTATGTTTTGCACTTTGCACCCGAATTATGTATCTTGTGTGTTGTATGTGTATTGTTATGTTTATACTCCTCATGAGTATTTAGTGTATTTTTAAGTCTTAATACACTAGCACGTATAACACATACTATATACACTTAGCACAAAAGTTGGTGATAAAATAATATATATTTTTTTCTCTCAAAAATATACATACATCATATCCGTTTTATTTTTGAAGAAATCACCATTTCTTGCCACCCAAAAATTAGGGAAACCTTAGTAATACTTTTAAACACATTTTTAGGGAATAAGTTTCTCAAAAACTTATATTTTCTAAGTGTCAAAATTTATAAAAATTTTGACAGAGTTTCCCCTAAAAGTGGAGGTTTCCCACGTTTTCAAAACGTGTGTTTATTTTCTTTTAAACCATCATCAATCATCAATAATCAGCAACAACAATTATCAACAATAATCACTACTTTTCCCCACATCATGAACTTGGATATTTACCAAGATTGTGTAGTATCTTACTAGCACATTTAGTAAGTCTTGTTATCTTTAAAAATAAGTTTAATTTCTTAAAAATCTTATTTTTAAAGAATATGAAGTTTTACAACTTCTAGTCGGTTTTTACGAAAACTATTTCTTCGTCAAAACTTTTGTTACACAAGTATTCCATACACTTGTTTGTTCCCAAAAACCACTTTTGTTTGTGCAAGATCCGGTTTAGAACATGTGATTTCTTGGACACTTGGTCCTTTGAAAATACCGCTTGTAGATACGTAGATCTACTAGTTTTAAACACTTTTGTACAAGTTAAAACATTTTTACACAAGTTCATGGTTTATGTGTGGTAGGGTTTCACCTTTTAACCCTTGTTACTTCTAAAATAGCTTTATGTTAAGATCCATGATTTTACCAAACCGGGTTAAACGATGATCCGAGCTACCACATCATAGATCGGGTCTAGATAACCATATATTTCAAATACTACAACTTTTACACAACATATATGCTTTTAACCAACAATACTTGCAAGTTTAGTGGACTTTAATGCTTCAAAATGCAAGATTCCGAGTTTTAATCATCATACATCTTATTAACCACCTTAGATTAGTTAAAGTATGAGTTTTAAGCATTATACCTCTAGCTCAAGGCTAGGGAAGAATCTAAGCACAAATCGAGTGGATAAAAGCAAAGTAGAGAGGTCCTTCGAGTTCCACTTGCACCGAGCTTCCTTAATCACCTTCTTGCACCTTGTATCAAGCTTGGAATTGGATGAACTTGAAGTGAAGGTGGTGGTATGAGGGGAGGGGGTTACGGCCGTGAATGGGAGGCCAAGGGAGGAGTGAGATGGTGTTGAAGAGGATGGAGGATCTTGTCTAACTTATAACCACAAGTTCTTTTACCTATTGGTTATTATGTCTCCAAGAGTACATGCAAATCCTTACATCAAATTTACTAGAGATCTTATTAGATCTTAAAAGGATTTGAGGAGATCATGGAAGTCTTGAGGTGGGGGCCACCTCTTTAGGCCGTAGGTAAGCATATGGGGGGGGGGGTTAAGTGTAAATTACAAACTCTAGTTAAGTTTTAAGTGTGTTAAGTAATGTATAGTGTGTTAGGGTGTTCGGGGACCCTAACTAGCTTAGAAAAATAAAAACAATGCTTCTAGCATTATTTTGGTGTTCCGGGTATTGTCCGGTTGTTCGGTTAGATACCGATTCGTTAAGGTGCTAAATTACACCTTTTAGTGTCTAATAAGTGTCTTTTTGTAACACTATCGATTCCCAACACTTAGGGAAATATTCTGGATAATAAAACGACATTTCTGCATAATATTTATATGTCTAAATGCTGAATTATTGCTGATTTGTATAAATTCTGCACTTAAAGTGCGTTTCGGGTGTTTTTTAGTGCTTATTTTTGCTTTCGCAATGTATATAAATTAAACCCTTGTATGTACTCTTGGGTTTTAATGTACTTTTGTCGTCGGACCTACACCTAGGCCTCTATTTTATTGTCTGACTGCTTTCTGCAGTTCTGTTGACACAGTGTGTCCTACCGGTGAGTTTACTATTATTCTGACGCAACGCTCTTGTTTATGCATAAAGCAATATTTTGTAGTATACAACATGCATGAATTCACTTGTTTAATCATGTGTTCAGACATTGCTGACACTTAAACTCATAATTGCAGTCATTAAGCAATAAATAATGTGTACGGAAATTACCGGTTTGGGCCAGTTGTCACAGACAGGTTGGTATCAAAGCCAATGTTTGAGTGAATTAGACACTAGCCTTTTGTATCTAATCTCAAATATCACATTAACATAATCCTTAGACTTTTCCGAGTCTAGGCAATAACCTAGGACCGTTCATATCTATTTAAGTTTATGTTATTGATTTTGATGTTTAACAGGTAGCTAAGCCGCCAAGAATTAGAGGAAGAGGAAAAGGTCCCATGAGGGAGGACCACCAAAGCAAATACCATCACAATCCCATAGTTCGGATCACCCTCAATACTCGAAGGAGTCACACTCATCGCAGCCAACTATACGTTCTGTCTCAAACCATTCCTCCCACTCTCATCACTCTCACCATTCACATCATTCTCGTTCTCATTCTCATTCTCACCATGACTCTTTTGACCCTAACCACTTTATAAACTCACCACCCGCTAGTCAAAACCAGCAGGACGATGATTCTGATCCGGAGATGCCGCCATTTGGATCCAATATGCATCCAATTGAACTATCAAGCGATATTGCATCTTATGAAGGATCACCTTACCAGACTCCCGATGAATGGGACCAATATTTTAATCAGTGTACCTTTGTTAACACACCTCCTTATCCTCATACGCAAACACCGCCACCTCCACAAGAGGATGAACCAATGGAGCCTGCGGAGCAGCAGCCTCAACCACCACCACAACTGAGGAAACCTCGTGGTGCACGTATATTGGTGTGTGCAGGGCAATGGTCGTGATCGCTTCCACCTTTGCCTCCAACTTATCCTACTATACCAGAGGACCCACAAATGGGTGGACCCTCTAACAATGAACCAGTTGTTGAGCCACCTCAACAACCACCTATAGGTTTTGATAACCCTATTCCTACATATCCAGATATGACTGGATATGATACTTCTTATTCGGCAGCCCCTATAGATTTTAATTATCCGGCGTCGTCATACGACCCCTATTTAGAGGTGGTTGTTCATAATGCCCTTTACTCGTCACCTTTTCCTCCTGCTTATCCAAATACTGGGTATCCTAATTATGGGTATCCTAATTATGGGTACCAGTATCCGGTTGTTCCACAACCACAACCACCACAACAAATTGAGGCTATTAATCAAGCCTTGGAACAAGCGGAACAAATTCAACGACAAGGTAAAAAGAATCAAAGGAGAACGAGCAAGATCTTCAAGAAACTTTCCAAAATCATCAAGGGAAAGAAGGACGAATAAAGATTATTATTTTTATCTTTTGTTGTAATTTAATTTCCAAAAGTCCATGTTGGACATGTCATCGTATTTCTTTTCGAGAGTCCCTATGTGGACTAGGTTTGTAATTTCAAATTCAAAAGTCACTATGTGGACATAGCATTGTAATTTATTTCAAAAGTCCCTATGTGGACTAGTATTGTAATTTCTTTTAAAAGTCCCTATGTGGACTCGTATTGTAATTCCTTATTTCAATGATAATTTTGAATTATATTATATAAATTCATTCCATCATTATTCAAGCGATTATCTTGATTTTAATTCAAACTTTAGCGATCTGCTCAAATTTCAACAAAATCTTCTTAATGGTTTGATTAGCCATATAGCAAGCATACATTATTGACACTGGTAGTGTGGCAATGGGGAATCACACTAACCAAAGAGGTGGAGGACATATGTCCAAACCTTATACCTACAGTCGAATGAGACTACGGATAATGATATATATATATATATATATATAGTGGATGGTTCAAATGAAAACCACTTTTAACGTGAAAACTCAAAAACTAACTAAAAAAAGCCTAAAAAACACACCAATTTTTTTTTTCAATTTTTTTATAAAAAATCACAGGTTTTTTAATGTAAAAAAAACTTTTTATTCAAAAAAAAAAAAAATTGTATTACACATGTGTAGTAATACACATGAGTATGTGTACTACACATGTGTAGTATTACACATGTGCACTACAATTTTTTTTTTAAATTTTTTTTATATATAAAAAGTGGCGAATTTTGGTATGAAAAAGAAAAATTTTGGTATGTTTTTTTTGGCTTTTTTAGTTAGTTTTCGCGTTAACTAGTGGTTTTCATTTGAACCTTCCCCTATATATACATATATACATACATACATATATATATATATATATATGTATGCTTATATATATTATCAAACCATTAAGACATTCATTCTTCCTGTATTAACATTCAATGAAATGTTAATATTTCTGGTAGTGTGGCAATGAGGAATTACACTAATCAAAAGGTGGATGACATATGTCCAAGCCTTGTAGCCTATATGATCGAATGGGATCTTGGCTAATGATATTGATATCATCAAATTAAGTGATTATTCTATTTTAACATTCAATGTAATGTTAAAATGATTTTCCTATGAGCAATATTTTATTGTCGAACGAGACAATGGCAATTGTGACCATATGCCACACTGTCCAAATAGGGTGGAGAACATATGTCCAAGCCCTATAGCCAAATGATCGAATGAGATCGCGGCTCATAATATTATCATATCATTGAGACATAACTTCAATAATCATTTTTCATTTAACATTCAATGAAATGTTAAATTATATATAAGGCAATGTGACAATGTGGAAGCACACTCACCAAAATAGGTGGAGGACATGTGTCCAAGCCTTATAGCCTTTATGGTCTAATAAGACTGCAACTAATGTTTAAATCCATCTAACATTCAATGTAATGGTAAATCATATTTAGGCAGTTGTGACAATGTGCACACTGGCTGAAAAGGTGGATGATATATATCCAAACCTTATAGCCCTTATGGTCTAGTGAGACCACGGCTGATAAAATTATCAAGTCATCAAATTCGATGACCGTTTTTTTATTATAGTCAAATATATTGCACTTAGCAATAATCTATTATTGGCATGTAGTCCAAAGTTTCTATATATGGCAAACCAAAATTCTGGTGGAGCCGATAGCGGGTGTGCTAACATTCGACACGCTACTCACAAGGGTGAAGGAAATAATCTTCAAGCCTTGATTGCCGCAGAAGTAGGCAAAGCTATGGAGAAATTCATGGCAAATTTTATGTGACAACTGTGTTCTGTAATCATCGTATAATGTAAAACAATGTCAGTTATCAATAAAACAATATGCTTTGGTGTTATTATATGTGTTTTAGTGTTATTATATGTGCAATTGTGTTTAATGATTTTACAATTTGATTCGATTCCGATTTCAAGCTTTAAATCACATTCTGGAAGGTTATACGCAAACTGGTGCTTAAACGCAATCAGTTTAACGCGACGTACACTCTGGAACTGTGACGTAAGCCAAACATACCCTAAAATATCCCTTACATAACTTAGAAATAAGTTCGAAGGATTCGGTATGGCGAAAACATGTTTATTTGAACTAAAGAGCTATTTACGACAACTGCGTCACTAGGTGATAGTTACAGAGCCGAGAAGGGCCTAAAACAAGCTATAAATACAGAATCCTGCCTTTATTATTATAAGTTCAGCATTTTATTATGTTAGTAAGGTGCCAGGAACAATTTGTGCTGCAAAAATATATTTAAAAGACCTTTGTCGACATAATTAAACACTTTAACGAAACGGTGTTTAACCGAACAACTGGACATTACCCGGAATATAAAAATATTGTCAAACATATTATTTTTATTTTCTGAGCTAGCTAGGGTCCCCGAATACCCTAACCCACTTTATATTATATTACAACTTACAACACACTAATTATATCATTGGATCTTGACTAAATAAGTAACTATACAATTAGAAACCAACCCTATACCCCCCCTCTCTTCTACGGTTTTGTGGAGTGGGGACAACCCCTCAAGATATTTTATTATTTTATTAATCATGTTGTTGGATAAAGAAGCATTATGTACATTGGTTAAACATGATATTGGATTATAAATAAACACTAAGGGTCATGAGCTTCTCTCATCAAACACACTTAGCAAACAAGCTTTCTTCTCTCCTCCTCCCCTTGTTTTCGGCAGCCACCACCACACCACCATACCACCACCATCAAGCCTTGTTCAAGCCATCCATACATACACAAAGGTGCAAGAGGTCCGACAAGTAAGCTTGGTGCACTCGGAAGTTCAAGAACCGCTCTAGTTTTCTTTTATCCACCACTTTTACGCCTTGAAACTGCCCTAGCCTTGTGCTAGTAGTTAGTGCTTCAAATATTCATCTTGATCTTATTTTTAGTGGTTAATAGTCGATTGAATGATAAAATGTTAAGAAACTCTTAAGAACCTAAACTAGTCTTGAACATCAACTAACATATGATGAAGTAGTGTTAAAATGATGATGAAATCATGATAAATCTGTGAAATACAAACAATAATCTTCTGTAAATAACTTGTGTTATGATATAAATCGTTATTAGGACGAATGGTGATCGTATGTGTGCGTTTTAGTAACATTTAACCTTTAAACAGAATGCTGATTTGCACTTTCAGCCGACTTTAACTGGCTGTAAACAGGTCATAACTTAACAAAAACTTGATTTTCTTAAGTCTATAACGTGTTATTTTGAAATACGGTTCTAATGGCACTGGAATCATAAGTTTTGGACTCCGTTTACTATTTTTAAAGTGTCATTTCGTAACAGCAGCTAGAGCTGTGTTTTTACTGCAGTAAATAGGCGAAATGTTTTTAGTCATAACTTGAGTTCTGTGTAGAATCAGCCCCTGAAATTTATACCATAGATGATCACTGATGTATGTGTGACCCTCCAACTGGAATTTCATAAATCGGACTTACGAAGAATTTTAAACGAATTATTCCGTAGGCTGCGGTCAGAAAATAACAAATCTGATCACAGTTCGGAAAATGAATTTTTATATAATATTGGTAACGAACTGGACCCTGATATTTTTACACAATAATATTTGGATCATTTAAGACATTCTGTAAAAATTTGGGAATTTTTGGAATAAGTTAACTATTTTATTTACATGTCCGAAAACAGTCTAGTTTCATATATATTAAAACAGAAATGACATAAGTAGCATTTTGCATGTTGAAGCGTATGTTTTTTATTATTAAAATCATTCTTATTTAATTTAGGGCGGATAAACAATTTGAGGGATTGTGTTAACATTTGAAAAACGCACCCAAAGGTGAGTACATAGATCCCCTCTATTTACTATTTTCGAATGTTTTGGGGTGATTCATATGTATCAAAACGATTTCAATATTCTAACGATGGTTTCAAAACGATTGAGATGGTTTATACAAAACTAATGACGATTTCGATAATGTGAACGAACTTGTTGGTGGTAGTTACATAACGAATGACATTCATTAGCATTGATCAAGCCGACCAGTATTAGGTTATGGTACCATAGGATCTGACAAATCCCGTTATTAGACCGCACCCATGGTTATGTGTGGGTTAGGTAGATAACGACTGAATCTGATGATTGTTAACTTACCCTTTGGTGGTTTGTTAATACGAGAACGAGTTGAACGATGAACGAGTCACGAAGGTTTGAATGTTATTAGCGAGACGACCAAAAGTAGTTTCACAATTAAAACAAGAACGATATTAAACGATTGAACGATTTTGAACGAGAACGATTTGAACAAGTTAAACGATTTGAACGAACGAATGGTTTTTGGTTAGTGTTTAGATAACGGGACGGGTGTAATGTGATAAAGGCATGGTAGATACGCCGCTGGTACTTCTTATACATAAGTGCTTTTATCATATTACATACCGTGGCGTTATTTAGTTCACTTGGGCGAACGAGTTAAACAAAGTCACACAACGATGTTTACGAAACTATATAAACCATACGAGTTTTATTACGAGAACGATTTACGACTTGGTTTACATAACCAAATGTTTTGGGTCAAGATTCATGGCATAGAGGTTTATAAATTATAACCAATCTCTTTTTGACTTGGTTATTCATTTTACAATACAAACATTTTACAAAACAAGGTTTCAAATATCGATTAATAAAGTCGTACGAGATATTTCAACGAGCCATGAATCTGACACCCACACAAAAACTATGTACTCGCCAGCATTTCTTTGCTGACTTTGTTTTTACATATGTTTCAGGTGAAGTTGCTTAGTGTTGATTGCGAGTAGGACGCATGCTCACTTAGGACTGGACGAGGCCCTAGTGATTTAATAACGATGATAAACTATGTTTGACTTGCTTGTTTAACTTTAAGACAATGTTTAATATTCAATAAAACGAAACTCTTTGTATCCATGGTTTGAAACAATAATTCTGTTACAACACTCCCCGACGTTTCCGCCACGATTTGTTGTTTTACGTGGTCGGGGTGTGACAGAAGAGTTGGTATCAGAGCCAATGGTTATAGAGAATTAGGTTATTAGTAATGCTTTGACCTAGACTATAACTTTCTAGGACCCCAACGCAAGTTGATTTGCGTTTAGAATTTTTTTTAAAAACAAAATCCGAATTTGCTTCGATAATTAATCATCCGTTTTAGGATGATTGATTACTAGGTTTTGAACCCTCTGTTGTAAGGTTTTGAACCCCTCTAGTTTGACTCATTTTTGGCCTAGTGGCTTCTGAGTTTTCAAAATCTCGTCAAAGTTTGGGTCTAAATAATGTGAACACGTGCAAACTGGAAGAGTGAATGCCTGTACCCTGAGTTTTCTGTCTAAGGCTAGAGTGTTCGTACAAATCCACATAATTAGACCAGTCACTCTTACCTGGGAACTCTTGGGGTGAGTGTTGACTTATAGGCGAGCATGTCTTCGCGATACATTATTTTGATTCATTACTTTGATTAGTCACTGCGTGTCGTTTGTTTGTTCGAGGTAACGAACAAATGATCGCCTTCCTTATGTTTCGTCGATATTTTCAATACCTCTTTTGTTTTTCCTAATTATCGACCTCACTCGTTTCTCATATTTCCTTGTTAGACAATGCCTCCTCGACGTGATGCACAAACTTTTACTGCTGAAGAAATCGCAGCCCTTATCACTCAGCAAATGGCTGCTGTGCTTCCAGGCGTTGTGACCCAAATCCACGAGCTGTACAACAACAATAATAACAATGCACAATGTAATTTCAAGAGTTACAATTCTGCTAACCCGCTAAAGTTTTCTGGGTCACAAGGAGCGACTGCACTCCTTCAATGGTTCGAGAGTATCGAGAACACATTCAGACATGTGCAATGTCCGAATGGACGTAAGGTTTAATTTGCATCAAGTGTATTTGAGAAGCGTGCTCTTACATGGTGGAACGGAGTGATGCGTGATAGGGGTGCCGAAGTAGCATTAGCACAAACATGGGAAGAGCTTCGAGCTCTCATGATGAGGGAGTTTTGTCCCCGTCACGAAATTCGAGCTTTGGAACGAGAGTTTGACGATCTAAAACAAGATGGGGGAGAACACCGTGCGTACACGGATCGATTTGAGGAGCTCAGTCTTTTATGTCCTACTATGGTTACCCCGTTGGAGAAAGCAATAGAGAGGTATATCGATGGGTTACCCGATTCCATACAAGATACTGTGACTGGCGTTAGTCCTGCTACTGTTCGTCAAGCGATCGAGTTATCTGCTACCCTGACTGAGTCGCAAGTCAGGAAGGGTAAACTTACCTGCAAGGGTGATAAGAAGAAGTCAACTGATACTGCTAAAGACAAGGAAAAGGGTAAGGGTAAGAAGGGTGAGTCTTCGAAGAAGTCGAGAAAGCGAAAGGGTGCTCAGAACTTTGCAGTAACTGCACAAACTGCTCAGAACCCACCAGCTCAACAGCCTGCGAAGAAAGCATATGCTGGTACCGCACCTCATTGTGCTCGCTGCAACGGTCATCATGTTGCACAACAAGCTTGTAGACAATGCACAACGTGTAGTAAACTTGGGCATCTGGCCAATGTCTGTCGATTTGGTCAGAATCAAGCTGCTCAGGTTCAAGCCCCAGTTCAGGGGAATGCTGCTAGATTCCCACCGGGTTCATGCTTCAATTGTGGAGAGTATGGTCACTTCCGCAACAACTGTCCGAGGTTGGCAAATACGAATGCAAATCCGAACGTGAATGTCAATGTCAATGCGAATGCGAATCCCGCTCGTGGACGAGTATTCAGTCTAAATGCAAACGAGGCGAGAGCTGACAACCTCGTCGTCAATGGTACGTTTCTTGTTATCAATCGACCTGCATCCATTCTTTTTTATTCTGGTGCCGATAGAAGTTTTGTTTCGCTATCTTTTGAGCCTTTGCTTGCGATACCTAGAACTAAACTGAGGAAACCCTTATCTGTCGAAGTTGCTACTGGTAAACCTCTTGTTCTCGACTCTGTTATTCGCGATTGTCAGTTAAACCTTGATAACCATATTTTTCCCATCGACCTCACCCCGATGCAACTTGGGAGTTTCGATATTATCGTAGGGATGGATTGGTTAACCAAACACCATGCTGAGGTGGTTTGTTTCGACAAGATTGTTCGTATTCCTCTTCCGGCTGGCGATGTTCTGGAGGTTCGTGGCGAGAAACCATCTGGTGGATTGAAGCTTATGTCATGCATGAAGGCCCAAAGATATTTCAAAAAGGATATGTTGCTTTCCTGGCACATGTCACCGAGGAGAAAGGCAAGAGCAAGAGTATTCAGGATATTCCGATTGTTCGGGATTATCCAAAGGTGTTTCCCGATGAACTGCCTGGTTTGCCTCCAGCTCGTCAAGTCGAGTTTCATATTGACCTTGTACCCAATGCCAACCCGATTGCGAAAGCACCGTATCATCTTGCACCATCAGAGATGCAAGAGTTATCGAAACAACTTCAAGAGTTATCTGATAAAGGATTCATCCGTCCGAGCTCTCCACCATGGGGTGCTCCTGTCCTCTTTGTGAAAAAGAAAGATGGATCTTTTCGAATGTGCATCGATTATCGTGAGCTTAATAAGCTTACCATCAAGAATCGATATCCCCTACCTAGAATTGATGATCTCTTCGACCAGCTGCAAGGTGCTTCATGCTTTTCCAAGATCGATATGCGATCTGGGTATCATCAACTTCGTGTGTTCGAAGAAGATATCCCCAAGACTGCTTTCCGTACAAGATATGGGCACTAAGAGTTCACTGTCATGCCTTTTGGTTTGACAAATGCCCCAGCTATCTTCATGGACTTAATAAATAGGGTCTGTAAACCTTATCTAGATAAGTTCATCATTGTGTTCATCGACGATATTCTCATTTATTCGAAGTCTCGAGCCGATCACGAACAACACCTTCGTTTGACTTTGGAACTTCTGAAGAAGGAACGACTTTTTGCTAAATTCTCCAAGTGTGAATTCTGGCTTAAAGAAGTTCAGTTCTTGGGTCATATTGTCAATGAGCAGGGTATCCATGTGGATCCTTGCAAAATAGCTGCTATTAAGGATTGGAATACACCGACGACACCTACAGAGATTCGATCATTTCTTGGTCTTGCTGGTTATTATCGTCGATTCATTTCTAATTTCTCAAAGATCGCGGTTCCACTCACTGCTTTGACTCAGAAAAATAAGCCTTTTGAGTGGGGACCTAAGCAAGAAGAAGCGTTCCAAACGCTAAAACGAAAGCTCTGTAATGCTCCAGTTTTATCTCTACCTGAGGGAAACGACGATTTTGTTGTCTATTGTGACGCGTCGAATCTAGGACTTGGTTTCGTTCTTATGCAACGAGGTAAAGTCATAGCTTATGCGTCTAGACAGTTGAAAGTTCACGAGAAGAACTATATAACTCATGATCTTGAGTTAGGAGCTGTGGTTTTTGCGCTTAAAATCTGGAGACACTACCTCTATGGAACGAAGTGTGTGGTTTTCACAGACCACAAAAGTCTCCAGCATATTCTCAATCAGAAGGAGCTGAACATGAGGCAACGACGTTGGGTTGAACTCTTGAAGGATTATGATTGCGAGATCCGCTACCATCCTGGTAAGGCGAATGTCGTGGCCGATGCGCTTAGTCGAAAGGAACGAGTCAAGCTTCATTCTGTTCGAACTCTATCTGATATTCAATCTCGTGTTCTTCAAACTCAACGAGCTTGTGTGATCAAAGACTTATTGAAATATGAGCTACCGCTTCAACTTGAGCTTAAGCTCGAAAGGAAAGACGATGGTTTACTCTATTTTGAGGATCGTTTGTGGATTCCGAATCAGGACGATCTCCGCACCTTGGTAATGGACGAATCTCACAAGTCTCGCTATTCTATCCATCCTGCTGCTGATAAAATGTACAAGGATCTTCGTACTCAGTATTGGTGGTCTGGTATGAAGAAGGATGTTGCCTTGTATGTATCGAAATGCCTAACTTATCTCAAAGTCAAGGCTGAACATCAACGACCTTCTGGTTTGCTTGTACAACCAGAGATACCGGTTTGGAAGTGGGAGAACATTGCAATGGATCTCATTACTAAGTTACCGCGTACGTCTAAAGGTCACGATGCTATTTGGGTTGTAGTTGATCTTTTGACAAAATCTGCTCACTTCTTACCAATCCGTGAGGATTTCTCTGCTGAAAAGCTTGCCAAGATCTATGTAGACGAGATTGTATCACGACATGGTGTTCCTTTAGATATCATTTCCGATCGTGATGCTCGATTTTCATCTCATTTTTGGAAGACCATGCAATCTGCTTTGGGAACCCAACTAAATCTAAGCACTGCTTATCATCCCCAAACAGATGGTCAATCTGAGAGGACGATTCAAACTTTGGAGGATATGCTTAGAGCATGCGTGATAGACTTTGGTGGTAATTGGGATTCTCATTTGCCATTGATCGAGTTCTCATACAATAATAGTTATCATGCTAGCATTAAGATGGCACCATTCGAAGCTCTCTACGGTCGAAAATGTCGTTCACCCGTCTGTTGGAATGAGATCGGTGAAGCTCAGCTTACGGGACCCGAGCTCATTCTGGAAGCAACAGACAAAATCAAGAAAATTCGCGATAATCTTGTGACCGCTAGAAGCCGTCAAAAGAGTTATGCAGATTTGGGATGCAAGCCCTTAGAATTTCAAGTCGGAGACCGTGTCCTACTCAAGGTTTTGCCTTGGAGGGGAGTGGTGAGATTTGGAAAGAAAGGAAAACTTGTACCACGATATGTTGGACCATTTAAGATTGTTGAAAGAATTGGAAAGGTTGCCTATCGACTAGAGCTACCCCCAGAGCTTGGAAATGTTCATCCGACTTTTCACGTGTCCAATTTGCGAAAGTGTTTAGCTGATGCTGATCTTCACATTCCTCTCGACGAGATTCAAATCGATGAAACGATGCACTTTGTCGAGAAACCCGTGGAGATAGTGGAACGTCCATACAAACAGTTGAAGAACAAACGGATTCATTTGGTCAAAGTTCGCTGGGAATCCAAACGTGGCCCCGAGTTTACTTGGGAACGTAAGGACCAGATGCAGATGAAATATCCACATTTGTTTTCACAAGTTTCCTCTAAATAAAATTTCGGGACGAAATTTCCTAAAGTAGAGGAGACTGTGACAACTGTGTTCTGTAATCATCGTATAATGTAAAACAATGTCAGTTGTCAATAAAACAATATGCTTTGGTGTTATTATATGTGTTTTAGTGTTATTATATGTGCAATTGTGTTTAATGATTTTACAATTTGATTCGATTCCGATTTCAAGCTTTAAATCACTTTCTGGAAGGTTATACGCAAACTGGTGCTTAAATGCAATCAGTTTAACGCGACGTACACTCCGGAACTGTGACGTAAGCCAAACATACCCTAAAATATCCCTTACATAACTTAGAAATAAGTTCGAAGGATTCGGTATGGCGAAAACATGTTTATTTGAACTAAAGAGCTATTTACGACAACTGCGTCACTAGGTGATAGTTACAGAGCCGAGAAGTGCCTAAAACAAGCTGTAAATACAGAATCCTGCATTTATTATTATAAGTTCAGCATTTTATTATGTTAGTAAGGTGCCAGGAACAATTTGTGCTGCAAAAATATATTTAAAAGACCTTTGTCGGCATAATTAAACACTTTAACGAAACGGTGTTTAACCAAACAACCGGACATTACCCGGAATATAAAAATATTGTCAAACATATTGTTTTTATTTTCTGAGCTAGCTAGGGTCCCCGAATACCCTAACCCACTTTATATTATATTACAACTTACAACACACTAATTATATCATTGGATCTTGACTAAATAAGTAACTATACAATTAGAAACCAACCCTATACCCCCCCCCCTCTCTTCTACGGTTTTGTGGAGTGGGGACAACCCCTCAAGATATTTTATTATTTTATTAATCATGTTGTTGGATAAAGAAGCATTATGTACATTGGTTAAACGTGATATTGGATTATAAATAAACACTAAGGGTCATGAGCTTCTCTCATCAAACACACTTAGCAAACAAGCTTTCTTCTCTCCTCCTCCCCTTGTTTTCGGCAGCCACCACCACACCACCATACCACCACCATCAAGCCTTGTTCAAGCCATCCATACATACACAAAGGTGCAAGAGGTCCGACAAGTAAGCTTGGTGCACTCGGAAGTTCAAGAACCGCTCTAGTTTTCTTTTATCCACCACTTTTACGCCTTGAAACTTCCCTAGCCTTGTGCTAGTAGTAAGTGATTCAAATCTTCATCTTGATCTTATTTTTAGTGGTTAATAGTCGATTGAATGATAAAATGTTAAGAAACTCTTAAGAACCTAAACTAGTCTTGAACATCAACTAACATATGATGAAGTAGTGTTAAAATGATGATGAAATCATGATAAATCTGTGAAATACAAACAATAATCTGCTGTAAATAACTTGTGTTATGATATAAATCGTTATTAGGACGAATGGTGATCGTATGTGTGCGTTTTAGTAACATTTAACCTTTAAACAGCATGCTGATTTGCACTTTCAGCCGACTTTAACTGGCTGTAAACAGGTCATAACTTAACAAAAACTTGATTTTCTTAAGTCTATAACGTGTTATTATGAAATACGGTTCTAATGGCACTGGAATTATAATTTTTGAACTCCGTTTACTATTTTTAAAGTGTCATTTCGTAACAGCAGCTAGGGCTGTGTTTTTACTGCAGTAAATAGGCGAAATGTTTTTAGTCATAACTTGAGTTCTGTGTAGAATCAGCCCCTGAAATTTATACCATAGATGATCACTGATGTATTTGTGACCCTCCAACTGGAATTTCGTAAATCGGACTTACGACAAATTTTAAACGAATTATTCCGTATGCTGCGGTCAGAAAATAACAAATCTGATCACAGTTCGGAAAATGAATTTTTATATAATATTGGTAACGAACTGGACCCCGATATTTTTACACAATAGTATTTGGATCGTTTAAGATATTCTGTAAAAATTTGGGAATTTTGGTAATAAGTTAACTATTTTATTTACATGTCCGAAAACAGTCTAGTTTCATATATATTAAACAGAAATGACATAAGTAGCATTTTGCATGTCGAAGCGTGGGTTTTTTATTATTAAAATCATTCTTATTTAATTTAGGGCGGATAAACAATTTGAGGGATTGTGTTAACATTTGAAAAACGCACCCGAAGGTGAGTACATAGATCCCCTCTATTTACTATTTTCGAATGTTTTGGGGTGATTCATATTTATCAAAACGATTTCAATATTCTAACGATGGTTTCAAAACGATTGAGATGGTTTATACAAAACTAATGACGATTTCGATAATGTGAACGAACTTGTTGGTGGTAGTTACATAACGAATGACATTCATTAGCATTGATCAAGCCGACCAGTATTAGGTTATGGTACCATAGGATCTGACAAATCCTGTTATTAGACCGCACCCATGGTTATGTGTGGGTTAGGTAGATAACGACTGAATCTGATGATTGTTAACTTACCCTTTGGTGGTTTGTTAGTACGAGAACGAGTTGAACGATGAACGAGTCACGAAGGTTTGAATGTTATTAGCGAGACGACCAAAAGTAGTTTCACAATTAAAACAAGAACGATATTAAACGATTGAACGATTTGAACGAGAACGATTTGAACAAGTTAAACGATTTGAACGAACGAATGGTTTTTGGTTAGTGTTTAGATAACGGGACGGGTGTAATGTGATAAAAGGCATGGTAGATACGCCGCTGGTACTTCTTATACATAAGTGCTTTTATCATATTACATACCGTGGCGTTATTTAGTTCACTTGGGCGAACGAGTTAAACAAAGTCACACAACGATGTTTACGAAACTATATAAACCATACGAGTTTTATTACGAGAACGATTTACGACTTGGTTTACATAAACAAATGTTTTGGGTCAAGATTCATGGCATCGAGGTTTATAAATTATAACCAATCTCTTTTTGACTTGGTTATTCATTTTACAATACAAACATTTTACAAAACAAGGTTTCAAATATCGATTAATAAAGTCGTACGAGATATTTCAAACGAGCCATGAATCTGACACCCACACAAAAACTATGTACTCACCAGCATTTCTTTGCTGACTTTGTTTTTACATATGTTTAAGGTGAAGTTGCTTAGTGTTGATTGCGAGTAGGACGCATGCTCACTTAGGACTGGACGAGGCCCTAGTGATTCAATAACGATGATAAACTATGTTTGGCTTGCTTTTTTAACTTTAAGACAATGTTTAATATTCAATAAAACGAAACTCTTTGTATCCATGGTTTGAAACAATAATTCTGTTACAACACTCCCCGACGTTTCCACCATGATTTGTTGTTTTACGTGGTCGGGGTGTGACATTTTAAAGGATCAGGTTCGACCCATCCAAAATCCAAATCAATCCCACCATTTTCCACACCTAAATCTGAGAGCTCACATTATTCCTCGAATGAGAGGAGTGAGTCTAAACATGTTGCAAAGGAGAAAACCCAGACTATTAAAGACGGGTGTACATATAAATATTTTGTGTCTTGTAAACCTCGAGACTTCATGGGGGAGAAAGGAGCCATCGATGCCATGAAGTGGCTCGTTGAGATGGAGACAGTAGTAGATATCAGCGGCTGTGCTGATAAGGATATTGTTAAGTACGTATCTCAATCATTCAAGGGCGATGCCCTGACATGGTGGAAGGCCATGATTCAGTCAACATGGAACGTGTCCCTGCACAACATGAAATTGTCCAAGTTTGTGGACCTGATTAAAGAAACATATTGCCCTCCACATGAGGCTGAGAAGGTGGAGTCTAATTTCTTGACTCTCACCATGAAGAACCTGGACTGTTGGAAATATGTGTCCGACTACAACTCATTGTCCAAATTGGTTCCTTATTTGATCACCCCAGAATCTAAGCGCATTGCATGTTTTATAGGCATGGTTAAAGCCTCTAAACCCACAACTTTTAGATCTGCTGTGGATCTATCCTTCTCACTGACTCAGGATAAGGTGAGATTGAAGTTAGTCAGGACTGATACTGATGGAAAGAGGAAGCGTGATCATAGTCTCTTCCAGGAATCAAAGAAAGGAAAATTTGGGTTCAATAAGAACCAGCAGAGGTCTGATGATAGACCAGTGTGCAAAACTTGTGGGAGAAGACACTAGGGACAGTGTCGGACAAACCAACAGACAAAGCAGTGTGGTGTCTACAATAAGACTGGTCACCAGTCCCATGAATGTAGGGACTTGAAAAATGTTGTATGCTATGGATGTTGTGAAAAAGGCCACATAAAGACCAACTACTCTAAGCGTGCTACTGAGGTAATGCTAAGCCTGGGGAGGCAAAGAAACCAAATGCAAGAGCTTTTCAGCTAAATGCAAGAGAAGCAGTTAATGATGCGAATGTTATTACGTGTATGTTTCTCGTAAATGATATATTTGCTAGAGTTTTGTTTGATTCTGGAGCTGATAAAAGCTTTGTAGATCATAAGTTTAGTAAACTTCTAAACCTACACCTAAGAGCTTTAGATATTACTTATGAAGTTGAAATGGCTGATGGAAGTATAGAAATAGCCTCCACAATTCTTAATGGATGAGGTATATCCATTAAGAATCATTATATCCCTGTTAATTTGTTGCCTATGAACCTTGTGGGATTTGATATAGTTGTAGGCATGCATTGGTTAGCTTATAACCAAGCCCGCATTGCCTGCGATAAGAAACTTATCGAAATTAAATCCCCATCCGGTGAGATACTCACCATTCGGGATGATCAACACTATGGATTGCCCGAGAAGGGGTCTCTGCTTAAGGCATCCAAGTGCTTGAAAAGATGATGTGTCATTTACATGGCAAATGTGACACCTGTGCCTCCACGGCCATCAAACAAATACCAAACCAATGAAATATTGTATTTCATACTTGGGAATTATATAAATATGTGTATCATTTGCACATATCAATCCTTATCCGATTTCGGGCTCTAAATCGCTTTCTGGAAGGTTATACGCGCACTGATGCGTAAATATAACCAGTTTAATGCAACGAACACTCTGTAATAGTGAAATAGGCTTAACATACCTTAAATAACCTTTACATAACTTAGAAATAAGTTTCGAAGGCTTTGGTATGGCAAAATCAAGTTAAATCGCTTACAGGGACTAAAGTTGACAAACTGTGAAAGTGTCAAAACTGTAACAGACATTCCGGAACATGACCATAAGTTAAACACACCTTAAATATCCTTTATATAGCTTATAAATAGGCTTTGAGGGGTTCGGTGTGCTAAAATAAACTTTTGGCTCATTCAGGGACTAAAAGTGTCAAAAAGTGCATAAGTTTGCACTTTCGCGCATAACTTACGTTCTGAATACATCCGGACATCCAAAAATTTATGTAAGCACTAAAATATTTTATTTTAGTGTTTGGCATAAGAAAAACCCATTCGTCGCGCAATTTGGATCGTTTTTCGCGCTTATGCGCATTCCGTCGTAATTAAGCGAACATCGCGTTCGTACGACCAAACGAACCAACATCCGGCATATTTTTAAGCATGTTTCATGTCCACAATGTTTAAGCATCATTTTAGGGCCTTGAAGTTGGCTTTACGGGCCTTAGAAGTGTCGGAAATGGGCTTAAACACCAACAGGGACTGAAACTGTCAATATGCAAAGTTGTTTCTGGTCAGACAAGGCCAGGCGGCCCGCGTAAACCCAGGGGTGTCCCTTACGCGGCCCGCGTCAGTCCTCCAGACCAGATTCAGTGAATTTAACAGCTGTTAACAGCTGTTTAGCACTCCCAATCCAATGCCAAGTGTCAATACCTTATGGTGGGTGGCCAATTGAGGTACCACAACATTCCAACACTTGTACGGATGGGATTGAATCACGGTTTTCGAGAAACGATCCTAACGGTGGTCCATTTCCTATAAATACCCACCTAAGTTTCACTCATTCCTCACACTTGAATCTGATTTTAAGCCTTCTAAGTTGAAGTTATACTTCATACCTGAAGGTAAATCGGGTCAAGAGCTTTCGGGGACCCTTTGTAAGTGTTCCTTCGTTCTTTTATTCGTTTTAGTGTTAAAGTCAAACTTTGTTTGACTTTCGATGTTGACCAGTTTATGGTCAACACGAAGTTCGTTTGAACTTCATAACGTGAGCGTAATCACGATGGTCATAGTCCCTAGTGACTATACCTACTGATTACCACGTTATCTTGGCTCAGTGACGAGTCGTAGTTTCGGCCAAAATGCGTGTTATTGCGTATTTTGTAACCAAACTACTTGTGAGTATCAAAACCGTTTGTTTTGATACGCAACCTGTTTTCTAACTTAGTTAAGCATGTGTTAACATGCTTAGCTCGTCACTTTATAGTTTAGTGCTTGTGTAGAGTCGTAAGTCAAGCGGACTAAACACCCGCTTAGACTTTCGAACATGACCCGTTTGGTCGATCATTAGGATCCGACCAAACATGTTTAGTGACCATAGTAGTATAGGGAATAACCTTCCGAGGTTATACCTTATGGTCACCTAGTTTATGTAGTTGTATGATAAGTAGTTTATATGCCTTAGGTAAATTACCAGAATACCCTTTTCATGTATAATTGGTAATTTAGCATATATAACCTAAACTTTTGTCACATAACTGATTATGTAACATGTTTAGGCATATAACACTTGTCATAGGACTAGTTAGACGTCTTGAATGCCCTTTTGCGCGCACGACGCGTTAAAGTAGCGTAAGTTACCTTAATGGGTCGCGATGGGTCGAAAGCACTTAGGTTAGGTTCCTTTTAGGATGTAGGCTTTGTTAAACCATAACACATGAGTTCCAACACTCATTTGGTTTACAAGACCTCATTCTATCCGACCTTCCGACTTACGCCCGGTTTATTTATATAGTTATTAGATTGCCGATTGATTCCGTGCTCCCTCTAGCTTTCCTTGGTTGTTGTTCAAGACCTCTAAGCATTTTCAGGTGAGTACATAGTTCCCCTATTTTACTGTTTTTAATTGTTTTGGGGTGATTCATATGTGCTAAATGTTTTCAAGGTTATAACGATGGTTTCAAAACGATTTTCGATGTTATAACGATGGTTTCAAAAACGATTAAGACGATTTATACTAAACGAATAACGATTTCGATAACGTGAACAAACTTGTTGGTTGTAGTTACATAACAAATGACATTCATTAGCATTGATCAAGCCGACCAGTATTAGGTTATGGTACCATAGGATCTGACAAATCCCGTTATCTTACTGCACCCGTGGTTATGTGTGGGTGTTGTGGGTAGCGACTGAATCTGTAATTGTTAATTTACCCTTTGGTAAGGGTTTATTAATGCGAGAGCGAGGTAAGCGAGTCACGAAGGTTTGAATGTTATTAGCGAGATGCCCATATAAGTAGTTTCACGACCTAAAACGAATTTAACGATTTGGGTAAACGATTGGCTTCAAAGCGATATACGATTGGGTTTTGGTTAAGTGTTTAGATAACGGGACGGGTGTAATGTGATGAAAGCGTGGTGGATACACCGCTGGTACTTCCTATATATAAGTGTTTTCATCATATTATATACCGTGACGTTATTTAGTTCACTTGGGTAAACGATTTTTAAACGATGTCACACAAACGAGGTTTTCAAAATGATATAAACCAAACGAGTTTTTAACGAGATTTATTAACGATTTAATACGAGATGTTTTACAAATTGCTTTACTAAAACAAATGTTTTTGGGTTAAGAATCATGGCTACGAGGTTTTGTAAAGTATAACCCGCTTGATTTGAGTTGGTTAATTAAGTTGCAATATTATACTCTTTTCAAAACAAGGTTTTTAATAAAGTATTGCAACATCAAACTAGCCATGAATCCGACACTCCTATAAAACCTATGTACTCGCCAGCATTTCTTTGCTGACTTTGTTTTCACATATGTTTCAGGTATTGTTGAAGTATGTTGATTGCTAGGTTGCATGCTCACATAGGACTGGACGAGGCCTTAGTAACTTAATAACAATGATAGACTATGTTTTATTTCTTTATTTGAATTTCAGACGATGTAATTATTCAATGTTTAAATAAAACGAAACTTCAATCTCCATGTGTTTTGAAACAATGATTCTGTTGCATCGCGCCCCGACGTTTTCCGCCGCGCTTTGTTGTTTTACGCGGTCGGGGTGTGACAGAAAAGTTGGTATCAGAGCCAATGGTTATAGGGAATTAGGTTATTAGTAATGCTTTGACCTAGTCTATAACCTTCTTAGGACCCTAACGCGAAGAAATTTGCGTTTAGATTTCTAAAACAAAACTGTCACCTATCCTTAGGTGATAACCACAACAAGAACACAATTTTCGAATCCGCTTTGAAAACTAATCATCTGTTCTAGGATGATTGATTACTAGGTTTTGAACCCTCTGTTGTAAGGTTTTGAACCCTTTGAGTTTTCAAAATCACGTCAGAGTTTGGGTCTAAATAATGTGAACATGTGCAAACTGGAAGGGTGAATGCCTGTACCCTGAGTTTTCTGTCTAAGGCTAGAGTGTTCGTACAAATCCGCAGTATCGGACCAGTCACTCTTACCTGGGAACTCTTGGGGTGAGTGTTCACTTATAGGCGAGCATGTCTTCAGTGATACATTAATATGACCCGTTTACTTTGATTAATCACCGTCTCATTTGTTTGCCTTAGGTAACAAACAAATGATCGCCTTCCTCGTGTTTTGTCGATACCTCTTTTGTTTTTCCTAATTTTCAACCTCACTCGACTCCCTTGTTTCCTTGTCAGACAATGCCTCCTCGACGCGATGCTCGAACCGATGCTCGGACTTTTACTATTGAAGAACTCGCAGCCCTGATCTCTCAGCAGGTGGCTGTTGTGCTTCCCGGGGTTGTAACCCTAGTCCACGAGATATACAACAACGGCAATAATAACAACAACAATAACGCATAGTGTAAATTCAAGGATTTCAATTCTGCGAAGCCGCTTAAGTTTTCTGGGTTGCAAGGAGCAACTGCGCTCCTACAGTGGTTTGAGAGTATCGAGAGCACATTCTGGCATGTGCAGTGTCAGGATGCGCGTAAGGTTGAATTTGCTTAGAGTGTGTTTGAAAAGCGAGCGCTTACTTGGTGGAATGGTGTTATGCGCGATAGGGGTGCCGAAGTGGCGTTGGCACAAACATGGGCAGAGCTTCGGGCTCTCATGATGAAGGAGTTTTGTCCCCGTCACGAGATTCGAGTTTTGGAACGAGAGTTTGATGACTTAAAGCAAGATGGGGCTGAACACCGTGCGTACACGGATCGTTTTGAAGAACTCAGTCTATTGTGTCCCACCATGGTTACCCTTTTGGAGAAAGCAATCGAGAGGTATATCGATGGTTTACCCGATTCTATTCTGGATATTTTGATCGGTGTTAATCCTACTACCCTTCGTCAAGCGATCGAGTTGTCAGCTACCCTGACTGAGTCTCAAGTCAGGAAGGGTAAACTCACCCGCAAGGGTGATAAAAAGAAGGCGACTGATTCTGGAAAGGACAAGAAAAAGGGTGAGGAAGGTGAGACTTCGAAGAAATCGAAGAAGCGGAAGGGTGCCCAAAATTTTGCTGTTACAGCACAGACTGCTCAGAACTTGCAGAACCCACCGGCTCAGCCACCTGCAAAGAAGGCATATGCTGGTACCGCACGACATTGTGCCCGTTGCAACGGTCATCACGTTGCACAACAAGATTGCAAGAAATGCACAACGTGTGGTAGACTTGGGCATTTGGCCAATGTTTGTCGTCTGGGACAAAATCAGGCTGCTCAGGTTCAAGCTCCGGTTCAAGGGAATGCTGCGAGATTCCCACTGGGTTCATGATTCAACTGTGGAGAGATTGGTCACTTCCGCCACAACTGTCCGAGACTGGTGAATGCAAATGCTAACGCAAACCCAAATGCGAACGTCAACGTCAATGTGAATCCAGCACGTGGTCGAGTGTTTAACATCAATGAGGCAATCAATGATGAAGGAGTGAACAATTAGTATTTTGTAATTCCTCTGGTTGTTATCTTGTAACATTTAAAGACAATGCGGTTGTTATATAAATAAAAATTTGTGGTTTTTATTTTTTTTTAACTAATGCAATTGTATGAATGTTTGATCCAACCTTATGATGTCAACACAAAGACAAACTACTCGTGTGGTTCTGCATTTTCATGATCACTTGTGATCTCCCTAAGAACCTCAAACGCTTGTTTCTTTTAAATCAAAAGCCCAAAGTTATTTACAAAAAGGATATGTTACTTTTCTAGCACATGTCACCGAGGAGAAAGGCAAGAGCAAGAGTATTCAGGATATTCCAATTGTTCGGGATTATCCAGAGGTGTTTCCTGATGAACTGCCTGGTTTGCCTCTAGTTCGTCAAGTCAAGTTTCATTATGATCTTGTACCCAATGCCAACCCAATTGCGAAAGCACCTTATCGTCTTGCACCGTCTAAGATGCAAGAATTATCGAAACAACTTCAAGAGTTGTATGATAAAGGATTCATCCGTCCAAACTTTTCACCCTGGGGAAACTCTTGCCCTCTTTGTGAAAAAGAAAGATGGATCTTTTTGAATTTATATCGATTATCGTAAGCTTGATAAGCTTACCATCAAGAATCGATATCCCCTACCTTAAATCAATGATCTCTCCGATCATCTGCAGGGTACTTCATGCTTTTCCAAAATCGATTTGCGTTCTGGGTATCATCAACTTCGTATTCTCGAAGAAGATATTCCCAAAACGGCTTTCTGCACGAAGTATGGCCATTACGAGTTTACAGTCATGCCTTTTTGGTTGACAAATGCTCCAGCCATCTTCATGGACTTAATAAATAGAGTCTGCAAGCCTTATTTGGATCAGTTCGTCATTGTTGTTATTGATGACATCTTGATCTATTCATGTCCCGAGCCGATCACGATCAACACCTTCGTTGACATTGGAACCCCTAAAGAAGGAACAAACTTTTCGCTAAATCCTCCAAGAGGAAATTTTGGCTTAAAGAAGTTCAGTTTTGGGTCATGTAGTCAACAAGCAGGGTATTCATGTGGATCCATCCAAATTGCTGCAATTAAGGATTTGATTCCTAGTATGCTTTAAATACCCGTGTCCAAAGATAACAAATTTAAAGGTCAAATTAAACAATTATGCGAGTATGCGATTATGCGATTATGTGATATGTGTTTATGTGTTCTCCTCTATGTTTTTGTGTGATCCGATTTTCAAATCCTCATGGAATCTTTCATATCTTCATATGAGGGATTCATAGTAGGATATTCAAAAGGTACTACCTTAAATCCTTATGGGCTTCTACGTGGTAGTTAAGACCCTTGGGTTATATAGTACCATTCCATGATTCGAAGAGAGACCCTTGAATGGTCTAGTTAAAGATTGATTCAAGATCTGGTTAAGAATGACATGTGATGATACAGCTGAAAGGACCCTATGGTGGTCCAGTCACGCTCATCACAGGTTCATTCATAAGGTTTTCCTCTACACATTATTAAATACACTGTGTCAACTATGCAAAGAATTGCGTAATTATGGACGCGTACATAATTATAAAAATTCAGTGCACGGAAACCACAGTAAGATTTATCATGTGTAAGAACCGATAGTGACGACAAATAACGAAACGTGAACAATGTAATGGAGGTACGGTGGACGCACCAATGGCGCTTCATATACTTGTATATAAGTGTCCCTCTTGCATTGAAAGCATAATGTTATTTAAAGTTACTAGAAGTTCAGAACCCTAACCAGTGTTGTTTTATCTTTTCAACTTCATGTTTTAAACTCTCACAAGTTTCCTCTAGATAAATTTCGGGACGAAATTTCCTGAAGTAGGGGAGACTGTGACACCTGTGCCTCCACGGCCATCAAACAAATACCGAACCAATGAAATATTGTATTTCATACTTGGGATTTGTATAAATATGTGTATCATTTGCACATATCAATCCTTGTCCGATTTCGGGCTCTAAATCGCTTTCTGGAAGGTTATACGCGCACTGATGCGTAAATATAACCAGTTTAATGCAATGAACACTCTGGAATAGTGAAATAGGCTTAACATACCTTAAATAACCTTTACATAACTTAGAAATAAGTTTCGAAGGCTTTGGTATGGCAAAATCAAGTTAAATCGCTTACAGGGACTAAAGTTGACAAACTGTGAAAGTGTCAAAACTGTAACAGACATTCCGGAACATGACCATAAGTTAAACACACCTTAAATATCCTTTATATAGCTTATAAATAGGCTTTGAGGGGTTCGGTGTGCTAAAATAAACTTTTGGCTCATTCAGGGACTAAAAGTGTCAAAAAGTGCATAAGTTTGCACTTTCGCGCATAACTTACGTTCTGAATACATCCGGACATCCAAAAATTTATGTAAGCACTAAAATATTTTATTTTAGTGTTTGGCATAAGAAAAACCCATTCGTCGCGCAATTTGGATCGTTTTTCGCGCTTATGCGCATTCCGTCGTAATTAAGCGAACATCGCGTTCGTACGACCAAACGAACCAACATCCGGCATATTTTTAAGCATGTTTCATGTCCACAATGTTTAAGCATCATTTTAGGGCCTTGAAGTTGGCTTTACGGGCCTTAGAAGTGTCGGAAATGGGCTTAAACACCAACCGGGACTGAAACTGTCAATATGCAAAGTTGTTTTTGGTCAGACAAGGCCAGGCGGCCCGCGTAAACCCCGGGGTGTCCCTTACGCGGCCCGCGTCAGTCCTCCAGACCAGATTCAGTGAATTTAACAGCTGTTAACAGCTGTTTAGCACTCCCAATCCAATGCCAAGTGTCAATACCTTATGGTGGGTGGCCAATTGAGGTACCACAACATTCCAACACTTGTACGGATGGGATTGAATCACGGTTTTCGAGAAACGATCCTAACGGTGGTCCATTTCCTATAAATACCCACCTAAGTTTCACTCATTCCTCACACTTGAATCTGATTTTAAGCCTTCTAAGTTGAAGTTATACTTCATACCTGAAGGTAAATCGGATCAAGAGCTTTCGGGGACCCTTTGTAAGTGTTCCTTCGTTCTTTTATTCGTTTTAGTGTTAAAGTCAAACTTTGTTTGACTTTCAATGTTGACCAGTTTATGGTCAACACGAAGTTCGTTTGAACTTCATAACGTGAGCGTAATCACGATGGTCATAGTCCCTAGTGACTATACCTACTGATTACCACGTTATCTTGGCTCAGTGACGAGTCGTAGTTTCGGCCAAAATGCGTGTTATTGCGTATTTTGTAACCAAACTACTTGTGAGTATCAAAACCGTTTGTTTTGATACGCAACCTGTTTTCTAACTTAGTTAAGCATGTGTTAACATGCTTAGCTCGTCACTTTATAGTTTAGTGCTTGTGTAGAGTCGTAAGTCAAGCGGACTAAACACCCGCTTAGACTTTCGAACATGACCCGTTTGGTCGATCATTAGGATCCGACCAAACATGTTTAGTGACCATAGTAGTATAGGGAATAACCTTCCGAGGTTATACCTTATGGTCACCTAGTTTAGGTAGTTGTATGATAAGTAGTTTATATGCCTTGGGTAAATTACCAGAATACCCTTTTCATGTATAATTGGTAATTTAGCATATATAACCTAAACTTTTGTCACATAACTGATTATGTAACATGTTTAGGCATATAACACTTGTCATAGGACTAGTTAGACGTCTTGAATGCGCTTTTGCGCGCACGACGCGTTAAAGTAGCGTAAGTTACCTTAATGGGTCGCGATGGGTCGAAAGCACTTAGGTTAGGTTCCTTTTAGGATGTAGGCTTTGTTAAACCATATCACATGAGTTCCAACACTCATTTGGTTTACAAGACCTCATTCTATCCGACCTTCCGACTTAGGCCCGGTTTATTTATATAGTTATTAGATTGCCGATTGATTCCGTGCTCCCTCTAGCTTTGCTTGGTTGTTGTTCAAGACCTCTAAGCATTCTCAGGTGAGTACATAGTTCCCCTATTTTACTGTTTTTAATTGTTTTGGGGTGATTCATATGTGCTAAATGTTTTCAAGGTTATAACGATGGTTTCAAAACGATTTTCGATGTTATAACGATGGTTTCAAAACGATTTTCGATAAAACCTTTGTACTCGCCAGCATTTCTTTGCTGACTTTGTTTTCACATATGTTTCAGGTATTGTTGAAGTATGTTGATTGCTAGGTTGCATGCTCACATAGGACTGGACGAGGCCTTAGTAACTTAATAACAATGATAGACTATGTTTTATTTGTTTATTTGAATTTCAGATGATGTAATTATTCAATGTTTAAATAAAACGAAACTTCAATCTCCATGTGTTTTGAAACAATGATTCTGTTGCATCGCACCCCGACGTTTTCCGCCGCGCTTTGTTGTTTTACGCGGTCGGGGTGTGACAGCAAAGCAGACTATTGATGCACCGAAGCCAAAGATCGAAGACATACAAGTCATTTCGAAAAATCCTGATGTTTTTCCAGAAGATTTATCTGGTCTGCCCCCGGAGAGACAAATCGAGTTTAGGATCGACATCTTGCCTGGATCAGCTCCTGTAGCTAGAGCTCCATACCGCTTAGCACTCACTGAGATGAAAGAGCTGAAGGAACAACTGGATGAGCTATTAGAGAAAGGATTTATTCAGCCTAGTTCCTTGCCTTGGGGAGCTCCTATTCTATTTATTAAAAAGAAAGACGGTTCAATGCGGATGTGCATTGACTACCATGAATTGAACAAGATAACGATCAAGAATCGTTATCCTTTGCCAAGAATTAATGATCTGTTCGATCAATTGCAAGGAGCTAGTTATTTCTCGAAGATAGATCTTCGATCTAGTTATCATCAACTAAAAGTAAGGAGTGAAGATGTTCCAAAGACTTCTTTCAGAACCAGATATGGTCACTATGAATTTCTTGTAATGCCTTTTGGGCTCACGAATGCTCCAGCAGCTTTCTTGGATCTCATGAACAGAGTCTGCAAACCATATTTAGATACGTTTGTCATTGTCTTTGTAGAAGACATACTTATCTATTCTCGTAATAAAAATGATCACGAGAAACATCTTAGATGTATTCTTGATTTGCTAAAGCAAGAAAAGCTTTATGCAAAGTTCTTTAAGTGTGAGTTTTGGCTTAGAGAGGTTCAATTCTTAGGACATGTCATAAGTGAGCATGGTATTCAAGTAGATTCCGCTATGATTGAAGCTAATAAGAATTGGGAATCATCCAAGACTCCATCTGAAATTCGTAATTTCTTAGGATTGGCTGGTTATTATAGAAGATTCATTAAGAACTTCTCAAGAATAGCCACTCCTTTGACTACGTTGACCGGCAAGAACGTCAAGTTTGACTGGGGTCCTAAACAAAAAGAATCCTTCGAGATTCTGAAACATAAATTGAGAAATGCTCCTGTCTTAACCCTACCTGAAGAGATTGAAGACTTTATTTCTTCGCACATAAGAATGAGTTGTGTGCTTATGCAAAGAGGCAAGGTGATTGCCTATGCATCACGACAACTTAAGGTGCACAAAAAGAATTACACCACCCATGATTTGGAATTGGGTGTCGTTGTATTCGCACTAAAGTTATGGAGACATTATCTATATAGCACAAAGTGTATTATATACACAGACCATAAAAGTCTCCCGCATCTGTTTAATCAGAAAGATCATAATATGCGACAACGTCGTTGGATGGAAACTTTGAATGACTACGAATGTGACATTTATTACCATCCCGGTAAGGCAAATGTTGTTGCCAATGCATTAAGTCGTCGGGAAAGGGTTAAACCAATTAGGGTTAACGCCAAAAGCATTGAGCTACGTACTAGCTTGAATGAAAACCTATTAGATGTTTAGAAGCAAGCCTTATTAGAAATAAATGCTTCTAATGAAGAAATAGGTGGAATCATTGAGCAGTTAACACCTAGAAATGATGGAATCCGGAGATTGAATAATCGTATATGGGTTCCTATCTTTGGAGGACTCAGAGATCTGATTCTACAGGAATCACATAATACTAACTATTTGGTACATCCTGGAGGAGATAAAATGTACCAGGATTTGAAAAAGAATTATTGGTGGATGGGTATGAAGAAATCCATAGTCACTTATGTAGCTAAATGTCTGACGTGTTCGCAAGTTAAAGCCGAACATCAGAAACCGCCAGGACTACTGCAACAAGTTCAAATTCCCACATGGAAATGGGAGATGGTAACTATGGATTTGATTACCAAGTTACTGAAGACCAAACATGGCAATGACATGATTTGGGTGATTGTCGATAGACTGACTAAGTCAGCCCATTTTCTGCAATCAAGGAAACTTTTAGTTCTGACAAATTGGCCAAATTATATGTTGACAATATTGTGTCCTTACATGGAGTGCCAGTATCCATAGTATCTGAGAGAGATACTAGATACACATCTCAATTTTGGAAAAGTTTCCAACAATATTTGGGCACGCGATTAAATTTCAGTATGGCTTACCATCCACAGACTGATGGACAAAGTGAGCGTACCATTCAAACATTGGAAGACATGCTAAGAGCATGTGTCATTGATTTAGGTGGTAGTTGGGATGATCACCTACCCCTAATTGAATTCTCCTACAATAATAGTTTTCATACGAGCATCAAGGCCGCTCCATTTGAAGCCTTGTCTGGGAGAAAATGTAGAACGCCCGTTTGTTAGGCTGAAGTTGAAGAAAGCCAACTGTCAGGACCTGAGATAGTCCTGGAGACTACGGATAAGATTATTCAAATCCGTGACAGGCTCAAAGCTGCACGTGATAGGTAGAAGAGCTATGCTGATAAAAGGCAAAAACCTCTTAAGTTCCAAATTAGGGACAAAGTGTTATTGAAAGTGTCACCCTGGAAAGGTGTGATAAGATTTGGAAAGAACGGCAAATTAAGCCCGAGATACATTGGACCATTGGAAATAATCTAATGTGTCAGTTCCGTAGCTTATAGACTTAAGCTACCTGAGGAAATCAGTGGAATCCATGACGTGTTCCACATATGTAACTTAAAGAAATGTCTAGCCGTGAGTCGCTAGCTATGTCGCATCATGATGTGCAGATTGATGAAAACCTGAGGTTCATTGAGAAACTGATTTCGATGGAAGATTGACAGGTTTAAAAGCTTCGAAAGAAAATGATCCCCATCGTGAAAGTCAAATGGGATTCCCGTCACTGCCCAGTATATACATGGGAGGTTGAGTCCAATATGAAGCAAAAGTACCCCTATCTGTTTGAATAAAATCTCGAGGATGAGATTTCTTTTAAGGGGTGAGGATGTAACACCTCGGAAAATTTTATCGAATTATATGGTGAACGTGCGTTTTGGATAGAATTCAAACTCCCGATGATTGCGAAAAACACGTATCACGTGCGGAATCCGTGTACGTGTGTGGATCGGACACAAGAATGTAATATGATGATGATTCTATTTAATATTTGACAATAACAACACCTTGAATCACCTTGTAGCACTTTTTCTCTCTAAATCTTCTCTAATGTGAAAAAAGTTCTAAATGAAACATAACAAGCTACTATTTATAAGGTCTAACTAAAGGATGGACTCCTTGACACATTACCTCTATCCATCCGGATGGACTAACCTCCATCCGTCCGGATGGACTTTCCCCTATATTTAATATTGTTTAAACCATGTCTTGTTCAGTTTCCTGCTACGATACGTGATTGATGGAAGTGATAGACATTATGAACTCACAGACTCCCCATTGGATGTTACTACAATCAATCTCGTAGCTTTCTATCTTTTCTCTCTCTCTGAGTCTTCACAAAGCCTTGACATCTTCAGCACCACATACCCCCCTTTAGCTCTTCAAGCTCCGCTTGTATCTGCTTCCTGCTTCAATAGCTTTTTTTCAATTTACTCTTTTCCACGCTCCCCTTTCTTTAAGATTTCGTGCTTTTCAGGGTCAACACCTGGCTCTTCGATTACAAGCTCCCCCATGCTTTGTGCTCGTCTTCAGACTCCCCCTTAGTCTCAGCTATCGGGATCGTAATCTGGCTTTTTACATTTGAAAATCACAAATGTTTAACAATGAAAGCTTTTTGAATGATAACCTAGCTCTAAACAAAGATGTAACAATATGTAGACTCCCAAAATTACCCGAATCTACTCCCCCTATCAAATAACTCTATATTTGACAATTAAGCATACAAAACCCTCTCAGATTATCATCCAAGTCCAAATTAATGACCTTGGAGATTTCACAAACTGTTTTTGAATTTTTCGATAAAATCTCAAGTTTCAAATTAATGAACTTGTTTATTTTTAGAAACATGTTCAGCATACATAGACTTTGAAACTCAGCTTTCGGACACCGGTTATCGAAAAGAAAATAGAACAAAATCTTTTTGTATTTTTTTTCGAAGTTTAAGCTAAAACACTCCAAAAATCTTTTTGTAATTTTTCTTTAATGAAAATAGTAAAGACATATTTACAGACATATTTTGTTTGAGTTCGTGTCAGAGGATCATATCAGTTTATGACAAATCACTAGTAGCATTGAGCTATAAACACTCCCTGTTTTTCACTTGCAAGGACCTGCCACCTCCCGTGCCAGGCTGCTCCGCTCTTCATCCTGACAGTCAGCTGTCTTTAGGAATACCTGCACATTCAAACAATTTAATCATTTGAATAATGCAACCCAGGCCTGTTTGACCTTGGGTATTGTGACACAATACGAATCGTTCAACTTCGGAAAATCTTTATCATTTTTTTACAAACACCTTTTTCATTCTTGTCGTCAACCTTCTTGGTTTAATCAATTTTCCAATTATCACTCACAGATGTCTGTTTCTTGACTACCCAAGTTTGTCCTTTTAAAACATTCCTTTGATAAAATCTTGAATCGCTTTGAATGTTATGTTTTGATAAATCATTTTTAGGTTTCCAGATTTGTTTTGGTTCTGAAACATCAACCTTTAGTTTCCAAATATGTTTTGGTTAAACTTTTGGTGTCTTTTGTTTCGGTTTCCAAGTTTGTTTTGATCCAAAGTTGGTTGACTTCTGTGTCTTAATCTCAACTTTCCGTTTCTTAACATCAACAAGCTTCAGATTCGGACATTTACAACCAACATGTCCAGTTTAATCACATTTAAAGCATGTTTTCTTTGAAACATCTTTGGCATGTTGTTGTTTCTTTTTCTGAGCATAGAATTCTTCATTAGTTTGTCGACTAAATCTGAGTTCTTTCTCTTCCTCGGAACTTGTTCCGTGAACAAAATTTGTCATTTTCTGATAATTTGCCTTTTCATATCGTTTCTTTTGAGTTTGTTTCTTTTTATAACCCAACCTGACCTTCATGTTTTTATTTTTGTAACTGGGTTTCTCTTCTCGATTTCTACCAATTTGAAAACTTTATCAATGTTATCCGAAATCACATTTTGAATGGGAAATTCAATATCTGAGAATAATTTATCCAATCCAATCATGGTATATGCCAATCCTGTTGGATCATCATTCGCATCTTTCTCAGATTTTGAATTTTTAAGATAGTTTTTATGAAAACTTTCCTCATTTTCATCATGTGATTCGAACTTTCCATTGTTGGTAGACTCATTTCTCAAAACGCTTTCAACAACCCTACCTACCACCTTTGAATCACCAAGATCATCAGATTTGGTGTAAGTCACATCGATCTTGTCAGGTAATTGGTTAACTATGTTTATAGCTTTTTCCACCTTTTTGTTATTATAGAATGTATAGTTATTCTCCAACGGTGGTGGAACCTGATGATACTCTAACCCAATCCCCTTTTTATTTGTTTCAGACTCTTTACTATCTGGTGTGATGTTAAAAATACGTTCCAGAATGTATGAAGAAGCATGATAACTTTGAAGTTTATTAACCAACTTTTCTGTAGGATCGAGAAACGATCTATACGAGTCTTTCAAAAGAGTTCTAGACCAAAACGAGAGGCGGAATCAGACGTTTCGGTGTCGAATCAGCTTTATTTACATGTAGAAGTAGTTTAACCGTCTTGTTTATTGATTTGACAAATTTACAGACCTGTAGACACTTCAGCAGAGCTTCGCTGCTGGAATTGGTGAAGTTACAAATGAAATGACTAACTCCCCTATTTATAGAGTTGGCCACCTCCCATGAAAGTGCCACTCCTCATGAAACTGTTTCAAAGGGACTGGCCAGTTCCCACGAAACTGCCACTTCCCATGAACTTGACATTTCATGCTTTCTGGTCTATCTAAACTAAAACATGACACGATAAAAGACGAAGTCAACAGACATATGCACCAACAAACCCCCCTGGATGTTGACGAGTCTTCGGTACTAGTCTTTAGTATGACGAGTCTTCAGTCTTGATCTGTCTTCTCGCTCTTTCCAAAGTATCTGACACTGTAAGCATCCTTATCAATCATTCTCTTCTTTTCATCTTCTTTTTCTTCTAAGATCACAACTTGGCTTTATCCTCTCTCTTACTCCTTTCAGAATCTAAATCTGGCTCTATGTCTTCTGACTCCCCCTTTCAATAAGCTGGGATCGCAGTCTGGAATTCGCTATCTGCATTGTTTGGATCGACCTTGGCTCTTATCTGCACATACTCTACCCAAAAGTAAAATTTCTCAATTTTAAAAGATTTAACAAATTTAGAACGACTTGCAGATATTATTCACAAATATGACATTGATAATCTCTGATGAATCACTTGTATTTATAACAATCAAATATTGATCTCAAATTATCTCAAAAACATTTCTCATTTCAAACAAACTCTCCCAAATCTTTTTGTCCATCATGTTTAGCACTTGGAATTTTGAAAATCAGCTTTTCAACATCAGTTGTCGAAAATAAGATGAAATAAAATCTTTTTGACTTTTCAAACTTTTATGCTAAAACAAAATAATGAAACGCAGTAAGGAAATATTCACAGACAATATTTTTGTGAGTTTGTGTAAGAGGATCATATCAGTTATTTGACAAATCACTAGCACCGTTGAGCTTCAAACACTTTAAGTTCTAAACGATTCACTTAGATTGTCAGTATACTGATCCACTTAAATTTTCACACAAAGTTCAACTGTTCCGAGATACGAGATTAGTGTTTTAGGACTTAAACTTATTCGCGTGTTCCACCTCAGAATATACTCCCGTATCCAGATCCCAATATTCAATCTTACAGGTGAATATACCTAGATGATATCTGTAAAGGGTGAATTGCGAAACTTTGAGAGCTCAATTTTACTTTGCAGAGATGAAGGTTCGACTTTTGGTGTGTCCCCTTTGGGGATCTTCTTTACAACAGCCCTTGATTTTATCTTTTCGATATTTCATCAATTTTTGAGCTGAGGGTGTGCTTTTATTTCAAGCAAGCGAAAAGTATTATACGGGGACTAGGCCATTGCTTCCGCATTATCAGAAGTCCCGGGATAATACCCCAGATATCACTGAGTATAAAGACCTAGTATCTCAGAAAGAGAGATCTTTCAAACAAGATTTCGGGGGTTACCCATATATCCAAGAGATGTTCCCCACGAGATAAGTAAGCATGATATTTAGGTTTATATCTCGAAAACAATCTACTAAACGTGTAAAAACCTACTGGCATATCATCAGTGAGACCGTTTATCACATATTTAACTTTCCAATTCTTTAGCATGCTGTGACTGTCTACTGATGCACTATCATTTCCTCTTTTTCACAACAAAACTCATTTTTGATTTTACGAATGTTTTTGACATTTTCAAATTTTCTAATGTTTTTGGATTTTCATAATTCTTACCCCCCCTAAAATTCAAAATCATTTAAAGAAAATTTGACAAACCGATGTGAATTGCTTCAAATCGCCATCCACTTGGCATAAACAATCAGAACTCCCCCTGACAACAAACTATTTTCCCATTTAGATTTCAAAACACTTAAGTTTGTTTTAATCAAATGTTTTTCCGAAAAAATAGTTTTGTTGATTTCACCACTTGTAGGAATGGGGATTAATTCATCATTTTGTTTTCTCAACCACTTGTATGATCAGGTTCAGTCAAGTTCAACTTAATGACCTTGATTAACCACTTGATCAACCACTACCACTTGTAAGTAAACTGTGACAGATTTAAGTTTCAAGAAATACCACCTGTAAGTCGAAATATCACTTGTTGTGAATTTCTCAAGAAAGATGCCGATTCCTACTCCACAATTACCAACCTGGGAGTTCTGCAAGTCAGGATTTTTTAAACAAAGAATACAGACACCCAAGCCTGACCAGCTTTAGGTGTAACCTTTTCAACTTCACTCGGGCTTTGGGTGTTCCTTTTGGATTCATAGAGATCCTTTACCCCTTTGGCCTTCCCATTGACCATTTTCCCAAATATGTTTTTCACTTTGCTGTTAAAAGCCTTTTCGACATCGAATTCTTTCTTTTCAGAATAAAATTGATTCGAAATCTCAACATTTCCAGATTTTGATTTTAAATTTTCAGCCCGCAATGGTGGAAAATTTGCGTCATCCATTGGCGGTACTGACTTTTCTCTATTTAGCTCAACTTGTGGCTCCTCTGACTTTGACGAGTCAGATTCATCGCCAATTTTAACATCAGATTTCTTAACAACCCACGTTTGGTTGTTAAGATTCACACTTCTTTTGTAAAATCGTTTTGAACTCTTGCCAATCTCAAATTTTGAATTTTTAAACACTTTAAATTGTTCGGTTGGTGGTTCATTATCAATCACTTTTGTTTTGAATTTCGAAGACACTCCCTGTTTTGTGTTGGTTGCCTTTGAACAGTTCCAGGCAATGTGACCAACTTCTTTGCATTGATAACATGTTCTTGTCTCTTTTTTATGAGCAAACCCATTCTTCATTCCCTCTTGCTTCTTGGCAAGGAAATCTTTATTCGATTGCTTCTAGAATGAGCTCTTTTCTTCTTCCTCAGCACTCGTCCCTGAAACAAATACATTTTTTGATTTAGAATTTTTAATATTTTTATGATCTTGTGCATCAAAACCAAGACTTTTCTTTTTGAAATTACCGTTATGGTTTGGTTTCTTTTGGAAACCAGAACCAGAACCGTAACCCTTTTTCTTGTTTAACCTTTGTTGAACTCTTGAAGTGTATTTCTTAGGTTTTTTAGTAAGATTTACATCTTTTATTTCAGAAATATTTATTTCTGTTAGTTTGAAAACCTTTTTAATCAATTCAGTTTTAACACTTCTTATTGGAAATTCTTTATCATAATATAATTTGTCAGAATCATTCAAAGTATATGCAACTTCAAATGTTCCGTCATTCAAATTGGATTTAGATAACAGAAATTCTTTATTGTAAGCCCTTTTGACTGATGATTTTGAACTGTTGACCGACGAACTCGAAATTTCAGATTCAGTCTTTGACTCTGACTCCTCATCCTTATCCAACACTTGATCGACCACTTTCTTTATTAACTCAGACTCATGATCAGTGTCAGATGCTGTGAATGTGACGTCAATGTTTTCTGGTAACTCATCGGTTGTTTCAGACTTTAACTTTATATTGACTGCCTTTTTTATTTGTTCCTCATTTGGTTTTCTGGGAGAATAACCTTCCCAGATCGGAGGCGGACACCTTTTATAATTGGTACTTTGTTTCTTACCAGTATTCGTATCTTCCTTCTTATCTTGAAAGAATTCAAAACCTGCAATAGTAGGATAAACTCTGTCAATCAAATAGTCAGAACTAGAGTAACTTAGCAGCAATCTTCTGATTCTTTCATTTTCGATCTTTTCAGTCTCCAATTCCTTCTTCAATTCTGCATACTCTGCAATATACTGACTGATGACCTTTTGCTTAGTCATCAATGTTGCATTCATCAATTTCAAAGCATCTTCGCTTTCTGAGTTTGTCTGTTGCAAACTATTCACCGTTCTATTCAGTACATCATACGACTCTTTTACATACTTGACGTCGAACAACAATTTTTGTTTCATCTCGTTGAGCTCACTATACTTCTTATCTTTTTCTTCACAATGTTTGCATGGCTCCAAACATTTCAGACAAGATTTAGTAACCTCTTCTTTTTCTCTTGCTGTGCATCTCTCCTTAAGCTTCTCCAATTTATCTGCAAAATAAAATTTGAAACTTTCAGGAGATAAATGATTTTTACCAATTTTTATTTGTTTAATTTCTTCTTCATCATCACTGCTATCAGTTAATGATTGATCACAGACTGAAGTCTTTTCTGAGCTACTTTCTGAAGAAACAAACTCTTCATCTTGACTTTTCTCATCATCAGCAAAAACATTCATCCATTCTTTCATTAATTCTGGCTCTTTGACAATCTGTGCAATGAACGCTTTAATCTTTAATAACCCTTTATCCTGACAATATTTGTCCCAGCTAAAACCTTCTGGTAATTTTTCATCATCTTGATTAACTAGATATGCTTTCTTTTTTTCATCTTCAATAGCACGGGAAGATGACGGTTGTTGTTGATGCGGTTGTTGAGCAATTTGGTGATAAATTGCTTTTCGATGATAATCATTGTTGCCAAATGGATTTTGAACTCCACTTGCTTCGCGATTTGTGCACTCTCGCTTAAAGTGCCATTTCTCCCTGCAATGAAAACAAGTAACTTTAGATTTATCAAAACCTAAAGTAGAAACATTAGCATCACGTAAGCCATCTCTTCCTGTAATCTGTTTAAATTTTTCAGCTCTCCTCAACACACTCGCTAAACACCACTTGATATCCATAAGCTCCATTTCCTCAGCATTAATCTGATCGTAATCATCTTTTGTCAACATAGGATTTCCGATCCTTCCCGCAACCAAACTCTCGTACGCTTCTAACACAGTAACCAGTAATGCCATATGACCTTTAGCGACTTCTTCAGAGAAATTTTGACCGTTCTGAAGATGCAACGCGATGTTGCATTGTAGCACATGACCATTACCATTGTTTGAGCTTTGGGACTGATAACTGGGAGTTGAAACATTTGGATTAACACTTGGATATGAAGAAAATCCACTGGTGTTGGTTGGACTTTGATTGACTGATCCGGATGAGTTTTCTGCGCTGAAAGCGGTTTGGATCTTTGGACTTGCTTCAACATTCTGAATACTACCTTTGTAGTACATCTTGATATCTTGTTGACCATTTGAATTGTTCATTCTAGCGATCTTTTGTTGTTCAAGATCTTGTTCTTTAAGTTTTTCAATAAATTGTGCGATTGTCAATCTATCATACTCTCTGGTATTCTTCAAGATCATAAGATATGTACCCCGTTCTTTTTGTGGTAAAGCATCTGCTAATTTATCAACCCACTCTTCTCGTTCTTTAGTGACCTCCAATCGAGTCATTGAACGTACTAGATGACAATATCTTTCAATGAGCGTCTTTGTGGTTTCACCCGGTACACTCGTAAACAAATCAAATTCCTTTTTCAATAGAGAATTTTTACTCTTGATCATCTCCTTACTTCCCTCATCATGTTGAAGTAAAATGAAGATGTCTTCTTTCACTGCTTGTTGAAGTAAACTGACCATCATCTTTTCTGCCTTGTACATATCTCTCTCTTTATCTGCTAATTCAGAGATATTTTTTACAACTCCAAGATTATTACAAGGTCTAACATACTTAGTTTCAATGCATTCCCAAGACATTAGATGATGTGCTTGAACCCAGTTTTCAAACTTTTCTTTCCAACTGTAGTAATCTTCAATGTTCATCAGTTTTGGGGGTTTCTGTGCCGTTCCCGTTTCATTTTCCATGTTCACGCTCTGAGCAACTTAAACTGGAGTACTCGGAGCTGTAGCGAACGCGTTGTAGAACTCGGAATCCATGTTTTGATATTTGAAAGATCACAAAATCAGATTCTTCAAACGAGCTAGTAAACAATTCACCTCGAATCACCTGTAGAAAATCAAACAAAAAATGATTAGTTTAAAAACTTATCAAACAATTTTGAATCTTGTACAATCTGGTTATCAATCAAACAATCTGATACAAATCTCTCAAACGTCCTGATTATACTTCCAATCAATCTGGTATCACTTCATGTGAAGTGAAATCGATCAAAGTAAACTAGAAATAACTTCGTGCGACCTGATTAGTGATTTTGGTGCAAAATGAAGTTCTCGTGCGAACTGGTTGCAAGATTCAATCCACGCGAAGTGACTATTCTTTGGTGCGAAGTGAGTGTATCAAGTGCGAAGTGAAGTTCTTTGATGCGAACAGGTTTCCAAAACGTGCAAACTGGAAAGTCAATGGTACGAATTGATAACAAACTGCGCAACCTGAACTTTGTGTTTCAAACGAACTGATGTTTATTCAAACAATCTGATTAACCTGACTGGATCAGATAACACTCTATGCGAACTAATGTTCAAACGAACTGATGAACCTTATCCCTTTTCAAACGAACTGATGAGTTCACTTCGTGTGAACCGTAATCAAAAACTTCAAGCGGACTGGATAAACTCACTTCGTGTGAGTTGAATAAATTTCAAACGGATTGATCTCTCAAACGAACTGGAACCTCTCACCTCGTATGACCTTTCAAACTAACTGGTTCAAATCCTAAATGACCTGGATGAAGTTCACTCCGTGTGAACTGAGATCAGTAATACAAATGGACTGGGTTTAAACTACGCGAATTGGATCCTTTACACGAACTGAACTGAAATCGATCAATATGAACCAATTACAAGCAACAAGAGATAAAATTCAACCTATACAGTCTTCGAAACAATCAAATCGGTCCATATTCATACACCTGAATCAATTTCACCACGTTTCAACTTCGAATACAACCTGGACAACAAATCTAACTCCGAAACTTCATCGATTCATCAAATTCAATTAGTTTTAGATCAATTTTATCGAGCAAGGTTAATAATCTATCAAGTGCTAAACAACTTTGGGCCGGCAACTTTGCATGCAAACTGTTATTCAAGACAAACACTTTTGCCGACAACTGTTTCTGAATGGATCTAATGAGTTGTTTCACGTGGATATGGCAATTGAATAATGCTCACAATCAATTTACTCTATCACATGCAAATTGTTATTTTAAAAAACACTTATCCGAACACCTTTAAGACCTCTAAATTCTCATTGGACCTCCCAAATTAAAACAATTTTCAATGTTTAGAACTTATCAAATCACATGCAATTCTTCTTCTTCTATTATAAATGTCTGACAACATTTAAATGATACCACCCAACTGATTCGACCAAAAATTTATCAAGCCGACAACCCTAAAATGATAAACGAATATGATTTGGCCGACAACATAATTTCACGTGAACTGATGATATGTTACCCACTCCGTACGACCTGAAGGAATATATTTCAAACGAACTGACTAAGATTTTCTCAATTCGTGCGAAGTGGTGCAATATTCACACGACCTGAACACTTTGGTGCGATCTGGAAGTCCACTTCGTGCGAAGTGGAGGTTTCTTCAAACGAACTGACACTTTCGAAGCGAACTGATGTCAGTTTCAAGCGAACTGGGGGTTTTTCACGCGAATTCGGACCAAAAATTCATGATTTTATCAAGTTTTAAGTCGATTTAGGTTCTAATTCTTTCAAGGATTGTTTAAAACTGTGTTTCGCGTATTATATCAAGAAATCAGTCCATTTTAACCATGAAAACTACGTTAATTTTGAAAAATGTGAAGAATGGAGTAGAAACATAAATTTTTTGATGAAATCGAGCTGAAATCGGTAGAACTCTTCCTCCTGAGCTCTGATACCACTTGTAGGATCGAGAAACCATCTATACGAGTCTTTCAGAAGAGTTCTAGACCAAAACGAGAAGCGGAATCAGACATTTCGGTGTCGAATCAGCTTTATTTGCGTGTAGAAGTAGTTTAACCGTCTTGTTTATTGATTTGACAAGTTTACTGACCTGTAGAAACTTCAGCAGAGCTTCGCTGCTGGAATTGGTGAAGTTACAAATGAAATGACTAACTCCCCTATTTATAGAGTTGGCCACTTCCCATGAAAGTGCCACTCCTCATGAAACTGTTTCAAAGGGACTGGCCAGTTCCCACGAAACTGCCACTTCCCATGAACTTGACATTTCATGCTTTCTGGTCTATCTAAACTAAAACATGACACGATACAAGACGAAGTCAACAGACATATGCACCAACATTTTCTTTTTCAGCCAGTTCTTGTTTAAGTTTAGCAACTTTATCAATATATTGATTTAAAACTCGTTGTTTTCCTTCATATCTAGCTTCTACAAGTTTACTTGTTTTTAAACATGCTGACAATCTATCATCCAGACTTTTGACTTTACTCTTCAAAGTTTCATAAGCTTCTTTTACAGTATGATATGACAATTTCATTCCATCATATTCTCTTTGCAACTCTTGAATAATTTTATATTTTTGAACACATTCGTTGCAATCAGTTGAACACTTTTGTTTCAAAATTTTGCTTTCCATTTCAAGAATATCACATTACTGTGTCAGCTCTTCTTCTTTTTGTTTCAAATACTTTTCATTTTCAAGCATTTCGATACATTTTTCTTTAAAAATATGTTCTATTTTTTTAAACTCAATGTCTCTGGATCTCAAATTTTTATCCATTTCAGTACAAGCACTGCATGTTTCCATGCATTTCCTGAACTGTTCTTCAGTTTTATTATATTGATATATGTACTCTGGGTAATGCGAGACCTTGAGAGCTCAGGTATGAACTATCGTTCAGTCAAAGTGATGAAGGCTCGACTTTGAGGTGTGTCTCACTTAGGGATCTTCTTTACAACTGCACTTGATTCATATCTTTCGATATTTTCTCAATTTTATGCAGAGTGGAAGCTTTTTAAGCATGCAAAGTATTATATGAGGTCTAGGCCATTGCCGACGCAAAATCAGAAGACCAGGTATAATACCCTAGATATCAAACAGTATAAAGACCTAGTATCTCAGAATCAGGCAATCTCTCAAACGAAATTTCGGAGGTTATCCATATATCCGAGAGATATTCCCCACGAGATAAGAAAGTTATTAATATTTAGGTTTATATCTCGAAATCAATCTACTAAATGTGTTAAAACCTACTGGCATATCATCAGTGAGACCATTTATCACTATTGACTTTCCATTTCTTTAGCGTACTGTGATTGTCTACTGATGTACTATCATTTCCTCTTTTTACACAAAAACTCATTTTCATTTTATCATGTTTTTGGCTTTTTTCAAATTTTCAAATGTTTTTCTATTTTCAAAAATCTTACTCCTCCTAAAATTCAAAACATTTAAACAACATCTGATAATCGATGTAGATTGCTTCATCTCGCCATCCATTTTCTGCTTCACATGCTCTGTTTTGTAGAAAGTACCCTCATGATTTACAACACATTTATTTTTAACAATGTTAAAACCGTTTTTATCAATTCTAAATATAATCATGTTTGTTCGGCCGTGAGGGTTTCGGCGTATTCAATCAAAAAAAATTAATTTTTTTTTATTCTTAACAAATTTAAAAACAAACATATTTTTTCATTTCTCATTTTTTGACAAAATAAAAACATATTTTTATAGTTTTTAAATTTTTCTATTTTTAGGGTTTTGATTTACGGTTTATTTATTTACAAAAACAAACAAACTCCCTGTTTTTCACTTACAAGGACCTGCTAACTCCCGTGCCAGGCTGCTCCGCTCTTCATCTTGACAGTCAGCTGTCTTCAGGAGTACCTGCACATTCAAACAATTTAATCATTTGAATAATGCAACCCAGGCCTGTTTGACCTTGGGTATTGTGACAAAATAGGAATCGTTCAACTTTGGAAAATCTTTATCATTTTTTTACAAACACCTTTTTTATTCTTATCGTTGACCTTCTTGGTTGAATCAATTTTCCAATTATCACTCACAGATGTCTGTTTCTTGACTACCCAAGTTTGTCCTTTTAAAACATTCCTTTGATAAAATCTTGAATCGTTTTGAATGTTATGTTTTGACAAATCATTTTTAGGTTTCTAGATTTGTTTTGGTTCTGAAACATCAACCTTTAGTTTCCAAATATGTTTTGGTTAACTTTTGGTGTCTTTGGTTTCGGTTTCCAAGTTTGTTTTGATCCAAAGTTGGTTGACTTCTATGTCTTAATCTCAACTTTCCGTTTCTTAACATCAACAAGCTTCAGATTCGGACATTTACAACCAACATGTCCAGTTTGATCACATTTAAAACATGTTTTCTTTGAAACATCTTTGGCATGTTGTTGTTTCTTTTTCTGAGCATAGAATTCTTCATTAGTCTGTCGACTAAATCTGAGTTCTTTCTCTTCCTCGGAACTTGTTCCGTGAACAAAATTTGTCTTTTTCTGATAATTTGTCTTTTCATATCGTTTCTTTTGATTTTGTTTCTTTTTATAACTTAACCCGACCTTCATGTTTTTCTTTTTGTAACTGGGTTTGTTACAATAAGTTTTCTTGCTTTTCCCAGCAAATTTTGCAATTTCAGACTTCTCAATTTCTATCAATTTGAAAACTTTTTCAATCTTATCCAAGATCACATTTTGAATGGGAAATTCAATATCTGAGAATAATTTGTCCAATCCAATCATAGTATATGCCAATCATGTTGGATCATCATTCGCATCTTTCTTAGATTTTGAATTTTTAAGATAGTTTTTATGAAAACTTTTCTCATTTTCATCATGTGATTCGAACTTTCCATTGTTGGTAGACTCATTTCTCAAAACGCCTTCAGTAACCCTACCTACCACCTTTGAATCACCAAGATCATCAGATTTGGTGTAAGTCACATCGATGTTGTCAGGTAATTGGTCAACTATGTTTATTGCTTTTTCCACCTTTTCATTATGATAGAATGTATTGTTATTCTCCAACGGTGGTGGAACCAGATGATACTCTAACCCAATCCCCTTTTTATTTGTTTCAGACTATTTAATATTTGGTGTGATGTTAAAAATATGATCCAGAATGTATGAAGAAGCATGATAACTTTGAAGTTTATTAACCAACTTTTCTTTTTCAACCAGTTTTTGTTTAAGTTTAGCAACTTTTTCAATATATTGATTTAAAACTCGTTGTTTTCCTTCATATCTGGCTTTTACAAGTTTAGTTGTTTTTAAACATGCTGACAATCTATCATCCAGACTTTTGACTTTACTCTTCAAAGTTTCATAAGCTTCTTTTACAGTATGATATGACAATTTCATTCCATCATATTCTCTTTGCAACTCTTGAATAACTTTATATTTTTGAACACATTCGTTGCAATCAGCTGAACACTTTTGTTTCAAAATTTTGCTTTCCATTTCAAGAATATCACATTACTGTGTCAGCTCTTCTTCTTTTTGTTTCAAATACTTTTCATTTTCAAGCATTTCGATACATTTTTCTTTAAAAATATGTTCTATTTTAGTAAACTCAATGTCACTGGATCTCAAATTTTTATCCTTTTCAGTACAGGCAATGCATGTTTCCATGCATTTCCTGCACTGTTCTTCAGTTTTATTGTCAATTTCATTAATTTTATTAGTTGACTTAGCATTATCAGACTCAGTAGATTTAGTTTGAATTGTTACCTCAACTTGATCTGCCACGGGTGTGTTATCCGTCGTCTTCTCTAGAATTTCTTCTTTCACCTTCTTGCTTTCGTCAATGATTTCTTCTACAGTTTTCTTCTTCTCGACACTGGCATAGATCACCCTTCTTATGTCCTCCTCTACTTCTTTCCTGTAGTTCGGATTTTCTCTGATCCCTGACGCCCACACTCCCGCAGTTGGAATAGCAGCAACAAGCGCTTTAAAATCTACCTTTTGAGGGTCAACTGCTGGATTCCCTTGAGGATCAACAAAACATTCTTTCTCACTATCCCATCTATTCGTACTTTTTGCTTCCATGAATATGTCATACACTTTGCTCCGTTCCATTCTTGCATGACGTTCTTCTCGACTCTGTCTCATCTCAGCAACCAAAGTCTGTTTCTCCTTTGGAATGTATTTATTCCAATTAAACCCTTCATCCTCTTGACTCGTTATCAAGGCTTGTTTCCTTTCACTCGATGAACTTTCACCAATTTGTTTCTGGTTTGTCCCTGACGGCTGCTCATTGGTGCGATGATAGATAGCTTTCTTGTAATAGTCTTCATGAAATGGATTCACACTATTATTAGCTTTATTATTGGTACATTCTCTTTTGAACTGCCCTTTCTGTTTGCACTTAAAACAAGTGACCTTTGCTTTGTCAAACCCTAGCTTCATGTCAGGACCTTCTAAACATTTTCTCCCAGTAATCTCCATAAAACGTTGAGCTCTCCTTATTACGCTAGCCATACATCATCGAATATCCATGAGCTCCATCTCTTTCGGATCTACCTGGTCATAGTCCTCCTTTGTCATATTTAGATTGCTTATCTTTCCTTCGACCATACTTTCGTAAGATTCCATAATAGAAACCAAGAAACTCATATGCAGTCTAGCAAAATCAGTATTCAAGTTTGGAGAATCTTTCCAGTTCTGATTTAGATTGGATTTAGCTAATGAAGACGATGAATGAAATCTAGAATCATAACTCGAAGATTTGTTCTTTGAAGAATCACCAGTGTTATCAGTACTAAAAGCTGTATCGATCTTTGGTGTCTGATTATTCAGCAACATATTTCTTCGATAGTACAGATCAACATTTTGCTAATAACTTGAACTGGACATTTTGTTTTGTTTTTTTAACTCTAGATCATGTCCTTCAAGTTTTTCAATCAAACCATCCAAAGTGATATCGTCAAACTTGGCATCCTTTTTCAAAACAATCACAAACGTTTTCCAATCGTCAACCTGCGGTAATGCCTCAACCAGTTTGTCGATAATCTCTTCCCTGTCCTTCTTGATTCCAAACCTCTCTTGCTCGATTTTCAAATGACAGAATCTTTTTGTCATTTGTCAGATAGTTTCTGTCACACCCCGATATTTCCACGTATTACCGGTGGGCCCGGTGGGGAGTATCATGACGTAGTTGATATCATCATTGTCAAACAACACAATATTTAAATGCACAGCGGAAGCAAAAGATAGATATATTTCAACCATATAATATTGTAATATCAAGTATCACAAATAGTCGAAAATAATCCACAGGTGGATCAAAATAAAATGGAAATATTGTTCAACAGTTTTATGGCATCCAAGCTTGCGAGACTTATTGTGGACGCTAGGAGAAAGCCAGCCTAGTTCGAGTAGTACCTACACTTAACCTTTTTGGGAAAATACGTCAGTTTACACTGGTAAATACAATTAACTGACTCATTTAGAAAAGGTTTAATAAAATTGATTTGAATGCACGCGGCACAAACTTTTTATAACTTGGGATAATTATTTGGATATAATCATTGTAAAGAATTACATGTTCGTTATACGTTCAGTTGCCCGGTTCGTGTCGGGTTAAAGATTAATAGACACACCACATTATTTATTTATGCACTGACGGGTGTACGCCTACACCCCGTACTCAGGTCGTGGCCATTTCGTAAAATGATGCCAAGGATATCCGGGACATGGTCATTAAACCCCCAATGGAGTTTAAACAAACAAAACAAATTTTTAAACGGGTCATCTCGATAATACTTAACCACCAATCGATTAAGGTCGAGTGCCCGACCAAGCGGTATTTTATATACCGTACCCCAAGCCCGTATAAGGGAAAATAAGTTAAAAGTATTTACCTTTGCAAGTATAATTCACAAACAGCAAATGCAGTAGCTTTTACCGGGTCTCCTATTCTAGAACGAAGGTTTATAATAACCTATTAGAATCCTAACGGGTCTTTAATTAAGCTTAAACTTGGACCGGTTAGTTTTAAAGGAAGATACGGTTCGTACGCATGATTAAGAGAAGACCGGAATGAAATGTGATTTAGACCCGACAAGTTTGAAGACTTGTATAATATGGGTAAACTAAACACATTCTGGATTTAGGGGTAAAAACGATAACGTTTGACCCGTTTCGGCTAATTTATGCAAACTAGTTACATAAACCGAACCGAACGCGAATAACGCATAACGGGCAACCGAATAGGTCATGAACAGGTTTCCTAAGTTAATATGCTTCAAATATGTTGTGATATCAGTAAGATACCTTCCATTATGCCCAAAACGAGTTTAATCTCAATTTAAGCCCCGAAGGGGTATTTTGGTCATTTTAAAGATTATAAAAGGGATTAATTATAAATCTGATGTTCGGGTCTGAAATAATCAGTAAAATTACTTATTTTAATAAGTTATATCAGTTGGTATTTAGTCCTATGCGTTTAAAATGGTTTTAACCCATACTACGCGTTTAATACGCGTAAAAAGCCGTTTTAAGCGATTTCCGGGTTAAACAGAAAATCTGAGTTTTCTAATTAGGTTATATAGTTCAAAATACTTTATTTATTATATGAAATCAGTAGCAATTGGATTGGTGTCAAAATACTATGTAAAACTCATTTTATACGCAAAAGGGTATATTCGGTATTTACCGAATCAAGGCCATAACCTTGGGTTATGATCTGGTTAAAATTAATTAAAAATCTTCAAAAATCCCAAAATATTACATTACATCAGTGGGTAAAAGGTTTGGTGTCAAAAATCGGGTTTAGATAGGCTATGCGCTAATTACGCTGTTTAATTAATAAAAAGCTTTCTAATTACGCTATTGCGCATAACTCCTAATCTAGACCTCGAATCGATGTGAAATTTTCGGGACATGTTTATAAATCAGTAGCCAATGTTCTTGTCCACTTACATTATCAAAATTCATGTTTTATGAACGAAAGGGCATTATGGTCAATATTAAGCAATTAACGGAAACGTGTAAACGAATCGGACAATCAATGAACCAAGTACAGAGGCTTATACTATCATGTAACCCAGTCCTAATGAAGCTCTAAGGCATTTCTAAATTCATCTAAATCAGGTCAGAACTGAAGTCAATGCGAAAGTCAAAGTTTTGCGACTTTCGGTTCCGAACCGGTTCAAAACTGAAAGTTGTCGGGTCGAACGTGCTTAGACATGTTTGTACACTTATTACCAAGTTATATGAGTGATAAAATAGGTTACACGCCTTCTACATTGCTAATTACGTGTTTTATGTTTTTGTTGACTTTTTCGGGTTAAGTTTGACCCGACATTCGACCTAGTTAGAGCGGGAATCAGAGGGTGCCCTTTTAAGGGTTTAATGCCCACATAATTACCAACTTATAACAACTTTCAATTCGACTAGACACTGGACCATTTGTGTTTTATCGTTAAGTCAAACCGTAGTTACGACGGTTTGACTTTTAGCTAATTAACTAAGCAAAACTCGATTAAGGAAGGTTAAGTATACTTACCGAAGTCCTTTGCACGATTAGGGATGCTTGGGGACTGCACTTGTGCTCCAGAAATGATCAGGAATTGAGTTTGGAATGAATGATCAAAGTGTTGCAACAATGGTGCTTTATATAGTGGGTTTTGATCTTATAAGATCATACCAAATGAGTCTACAATTGATCATTGATCATTCACAAGTGTCCCTAAGGTCTAAAAAACATGCTAGTGCAGCCCATGGTATTGCAAACAAGTGTTTGAGTCGGTTACAAGGGCTGGAGAGACACCTGTCCAAAGTTTCTGGTTCTGGCAGTCGCAGGCGGCCCGCGTAAGGGTCCTGCCTGTTCTTACGCGACCCGCGTGAGGCCTGGCTCCAGGTAACAAGTTTTCTATAAATTGCGTTTTTGGCCCCCGGTCCTCCTAAAAGTTGTTTTTACTTTATGTTTTGCACTTTGAGGCCTCAAACTTAATTTATAAGGGCTTCAAGACTTATACCCACTTTGTTAAGTCCTCGGTTAACTTATGATCACCCTAAAAGCCTTAAGTTTCAACGTTGACACCTATAACCCCTCGCGTACGAATATTGTCATAACTTTCTCATACGTTATCGAAACCTTGTGAAATTTTAATCACTTATTCTAGTGAGCATAATTAATCGTTACAAAGCTTCGGGTTCGCTAAAAGGTCACTCAGAGGTATACTTTAAACATGTTGACACATTTAACCCCTGTAGTTTGTAATCTCTCACTTTCTTCCACAAACGGCTTCATACGATTTATTATTCATTCGTTTAAGGGTATAAACATCGTGTAGGATTGTTGTAAGGTATATTTATCCGACGTTGACAATTTCAACCCTTATGTTTCACAAGATCCTTATTTTATGCACAAACGACTTTTAATGTTCGTTAAATTTATTCTTTAAGAATACGAACGTCGTGTGAGGTCACTCAGAGGCACAAGTTAGGCATGTTGACACTTTGGATCCTTTTACTCACATAACTACATTGTTTGACAACTTCAGTCCTTCTAACGTAATCCTTTACACGTTTAAAGTTCATAACACGTGTCGATATCATATTGGACATGAATTTTTCGAGGTGTTACATCCTCACCCCCTTAAAAGAAATCTCGACCTCGAGATTTACTGAAATAAATAAGGGTATTTTTCCTTCATCGTGGACTCTACCTCCCATGTGTACTCGGGACCTCTACGGGCATCCCATTTTACTTTTACGATTGGTACATGCTTCCTTCGAAGCTTCTTAACCTGTCGATCCTCGATCGACACAGGTTTTTCTACAAACTTCAAGCTCTCTTCTATGTGCACACCTGTATGTGGTATGACTAGTGATTCATCAGCGAAACACTTCTTCAGATTGCAGATGTGAAATACATTGTGAATACCACTGAGCTCATCAGGTAATTTTAACTTATAAGCAACTGATCCGACACATTCGATGACCTCGAATGGTCCTATGTATCTCGGGCTTAACTTACCTTTCTTACCAAATCGCATCACCCCCTTCCAGGGTGATACTTTAAGCAACACTTTATCACCTACCTCGAACTTCAGAGGTTTACGCTTTAGATCTGCGTCGCTTTTCTGCCTATCCCTGGCAGCTTTCAGGCGGTCACGAATCTGGACAATCTTGTCCGTCGTTTCAAAGACTATGTCGGGTCCTGATAATTGAACTTCTCCCACTTCTGCCCAACAAATAGGCGTCCTGCATTTCGTACCATATAATGTCTCGAAAGGCGCAGCCTTAATGCTCATATGGTAGCTATTGTTATAGGAGAATTCGCTCAATGGCATGTGGTTATCCCAACTACCACCTAAGTCAATTACACATGCATGAAGCATGTCTTCCAAAGTTTGGATTGTACGCTCACTCTGTCCGTCCGTCTGAGGATGGTAAGTCGTACTAAAATTTAAGCGCGTGCCCAAAGATTGTTGGAAACTCTTCCAAAAATGTGATGTGTATCTAGTATCTCTGTCAGAGATAATAGACACTGGTACGCCATGCAGGGATACAATCTTATCCACGTACAATTGGGCTAACATGTCGGAGCTATAAGTCTCTTTAATGGGTAGGAAATGTGCTGACTTGGTCAGTCTATCTACTATTACCCATATAGTATCATTTCCTTTCTTTGTTTTTGGCAATTTGGTGATGAAATCCATTGTCACCATCTCCCACTTCCATGTGGGAAGTTCGGGCTGTTGTAGCAACCCTGACGGCTTCTGATGTTCTGCTTTAACTTGCGCGCACGTCAAACATTTGGCTACATAGGCAGCTACAGACTTTTTCAAGCCTATCCACCAATAGTTTGCCTTTAGATCCTGGTACATCTTATCAGCTCCAGGATGAACGGAATATTTAGAACTGTGGGCTTCCTGGAGGATAACATCTCGAAGTCCTCCATATACAGGAACCCATATTTGTCCATTTAACCTCAATCTACTATTACCCATATAGTATCATTTCCTTTCTTTGTTTTTGGCAATTTGGAGATGAAATCCATTGTCACCATCTCCCACTTCCATGTGGGAAGTTCGGGCTGTTGTAGCAACCCTGACGGCTTCTGATGTTCTGCTTTAACTTGCGCGCATGTCAAACATTTGGCTACTTAGGCAGCTACAGACTTTTTCAAGCCTATCCACCAATAGTTTGCCTTTAGATCCTGGTACATCTTATCAGCTCCAGGATGAACGGAATATTTAGAACTGTGGGCTTCCTGGAGGATAACATCTCGAAGTCCTCCATATACAGGAACCCATATTCGTCCATTTAACCTCAAAATTCCGTCCTTGCCGTTCAGTTACTCCTAGCTTTTCATTAGGATAGTTAGCTTCCAACACAACTTCCTTTTGTGTAGCTAACAGCCTTTCATTCAAACTATTCTTTATCTCAATGCTCTTGGCATTGATTCTTATAGGCTTAACTCTTTCCTTTCTGCTCAAGGCATCGGCGACTACATTCGCCTTGCCGGGATGGTATCTTATCTCACAGTCATAATCATTCAAAGTTTCCATCCAACGTCGTTGCCTCATGTTCAGATCCTTTTGGTTGAACAAGTGCTGGAGGCTCTTGTGATCAGAATAGATCACACATTTGATACCATTTAAATAGTGCCTCCATAGCTTCAGTGCAAATACAACGGCACCCAACTCTAAGTCATGGGTGGTGTAATTCTTCTCGTGCACCTTCAGCTGTCGAGAAGCATAGGCAATAACCTTGCCCTTCTGCATGAGCACATATCCCATGCCTGTGTGCGATGCGTCACAGTATACTACAAATTCTTCTATCCCATCAGGCAATGTTAACACTGGTGCATTGCTTAACTTTTGCTTAAGAATGTCAAAGGATTCCTGCTGCTTAGGACCCCAGTCAAACTTAATTTTCTTCCTAGTCAATGAAGTTAGGGGTGCAGCAATCCTTGAGAAATTTTCAATAAAACGCCTATAATAACCTGCTAAGCCCAAAAAGCTACGAATCTCAGTGGGCGTCTTTGGCTCTTGCTAATTCATGACAGCTTTGAACTTAGCGGGATCCACTTGGATACCACGCTCGCTAACCACATGTCCAAGAAACTGGACTTCTCGAAGCCAAAATTCACATTTCGAAAATTTGGCATAGAGCTGCTCCTGCTGAAGGAGTTTGAGAATACATCGAAGATGCTTCTCATGGTCAGCTTCATTCTTTGAATAAATCAGAATGTCGTCAATGAAGACGATGACAAACTTGTCTAAATAAGGTTTGCAGACACGCTTCATGAGATCCATGAACGCTGCTGGTGCATTAGTGAGCCCAAAAGGCATCACCAGGAACTCGTAATGACCAAAACGAGTCCTAAATGCAGTCTTGTGTACGTCTTCATCTCTAACCTTCAGTTGATGATAGCCAGACCTTAAGTCAATCTTAGAGAAGTAACTTGCCCCTTAAAGTTGATCGAACAGATCGTCGATTCTGGGCAAAGGATACCTATTCTTGATAGTGACCTTATTAAGCTCGCGGTAATCGATGCACAGACGCATCGATCCATCCTTCTTCTTGACAAATAGAATTGGCGCTCCCCAAGGAGACGAACTAGGTCTAATGAAACCTTTGGCTAGTAATTCATCCAGTTGTGTCATCAATTCCTTCATCTCTGTTGGTGCCAACCTATAAGGTGCTCTTGCGACTGGTGCTGCTCCAGGGATGATGTCAATTCTGAATTCCACTTGTCTATCTGGTGGTAAACCAGGTAGCTCTTCAGGGAAAACTTCAGGGTATTCAGAAATGACGGGGATATCCTCAATCTTGGGCTTCGGCTCATCAATAGTCACTTGCGCCATATAGATGACACAACCCTTCTTCAGACATCTGGACGCCTTGAGCATAGACACTTGCTCAGGCAGTCCATATTGGGTATCTCCCTGAATGGTAAGTGATTCACCAGATGGAGTCTTGATCACCACTTGCTTCTTATTGCAGACAATCTGGGCCTGGTTATGAGATAACCAGTCCATGCCTAGCACTATGTCGAAACCGGCTAACTTCAAAGGAAGTAGGGACAAAGGAAAAGAGTGGTTCTTAATAGATATGCAACATCCATCTAACACAGTTGACGCTGTTTCTAAGGTACCATCAGCTAATTCCACCTCATATTTCACACTTAGGGTTTTAACAGGTAGGTTCAGCAATTTGCAAAACTTATTATCTATGAATGACTTATCAGCACCTGAATCAAATAGCACTCTTGCATATACATCATTTATGAGGAAGGTACCTGTGATCACATTGTCGTCCAGAACAGCTTCCTTTGCATCCATTCTGAAGACCCTAGCATTGGTCTTTTTCCCCTCCTCAGTCTTCTTTGCAAATTTTGGGCAGTTAGACTTAATATGCCCTTTTTCATTGCAGCTATAGCACGTTGCATCTTTTATCTTCTTACACTCTATCGTCTTGTGCTCAGAAGATTTACAAATTCCGCAAGCCCTGGGCTGCGATTGGGATTTCGATTCAAATCTGCATTTTCCCATATGACGTTTCTTACAAATCTTACACTGGGGTCTTTCACCCTCCTGTTTGTCATCTTTCTTAAATCCTGAACTTTTCCTGAAATCAGGGTTTCCTTTATGCCTTTTATCTGAACGTCGTGAGTTATCATTCTCACGCTTCCTCTTCTCAGCATCGGTGTTCCTCAGCGATCTTTGCCTGACCGCGTCCAGAGTAAGAGATAATGCAATATCAGATGCAGACCGGAAGGTAGCTGGTTGAGAAGCCTTCACACTTGACTTGATTTCTGGGGCTAAACCCCCAATAAAACGTGCTATCCTCTTTGGTTCCGGTGTCACAAGGGAACCAACCTTGACAATGTATTGAAGCTGGTAAGGTAAGCTTGGCAGTCTAGGTTCTTCATAACCAACGACAAGAAATCATATTCAATCTTTTCAACCTCATGCTGAGGGCAGTAATTTTCTCTTATCAAAGCAACAAACCGATCCCATGACAGATTGTACAATGGGATTTTTCCGGTAGCTTGGATCAAGGACCTCCACCAAGCTAATGCTTCGCCCTTGAATGACTGAGATATGAACTTTACCACATCCTTATCATCGCACCCGCTGATATCAACCACAGTGTCCATTTCGTCTAACCAAGTCATGCAGTCGACAGCTCCTTTTTCCCCAGTAAAGTCTCTTGGTTTGTAGGAGACGAAATATTTATAGGAGCAACCTTTAGCACGTGGTTCAATATCAAATACAATCTTTCTTGATGGAACACTGTGGTGATTCGAGGAGTTTCGATCGTCATCGTCTTTCTTTGGCTCTTCCTTCTTGGAGGGTGGCTTGCTGTGAGCCTCCGAGTGAACTCTAGAGTGTGATCTTACATGCTGCACTGATAAGGTTCTGCTTCGAGTACCACTCGACTCACTATACTGCCTATCCAAGGCTTTTGTAACAGCATTGTCAATTAATGCTTGTAGTTCTACACCAGTTACATTAATCCTAGTGGCGTCAAGATTCTCCCTTGGCCGACTGTTGATCTCATCTGAGTCCGCCATGTTGTTTGAACTGTTACATAAGATATGGACAATAATTTATTTGGGAGTTTATTATGGAATTGTCTTTTATGGCAATCCATTAACCATGGTAAACATAGACCATATTTGGTTAATTTGTTAATCAAATTTGTTTAGGATTTTTATTATAATTTATCCTAATAAAAAAAATAGTAACAGTATTATTAGTGGCACAAAAGGCCTAGTCACAATGACATTTAAATTATACCATGATTTCGAGGAATCTTGGTGTCTAAGGTCCGCACGTAGCTTATTACCTTTTATTGACAGGGAGTTGTAGGCTACGACTGTCTGTTGTCTTATATGACAATGAGTATAGCCCGTAGGCACTACATCACCAATGGATGTTTTAGTATCTGATCATCTTAATTGATGATTTAAACCTATGATTTATAGATCATCAGGTTAGGTTAGGAATCTTTTGAAGAATCCAATTATAAGAAAGACGTGTGTGATTTTAACGAATCATTTTTGCCAGGAGCGTTAACATGTTTTCAGATGTTAACAATGATTTGAATCTTTTTAAACAGGTTTTACCATTTTGGCCAGGTCTTATAGTGACATTCAGGCTAGATTATACCTTTAAGATTCTTTTTAATAATTAACGCAGAACAATCCCTAATTGAGATGTTAATATGGATCTGAATCTAATTGAGGAATTACCGTCTTGGCCCTGTCTTAAAATGACACATGGGCTAGGCCTTGTCCCTTTTTAGATTTTGCCATTTTATTATAATGGTAGATCTTATAATAGGAATGTTATTTTCATTTATTTTATGTTTATGCATATAATTAGCAACAATTATGAAAATTAAAATTAAACCATTCCATTAATCATTTAAACGAGTACATGTTGCCCTAAACGGGACTTTTGACAGAAACAAACTTGCCCACGCAGGAGCTAACAAATAAACATACCCACGCAGCGGTTAACAGGAAGTCATGCCCACACAGGGGCAGAATACAGAAACAAATGTCCACGCAGGGACATTATTACAAAAATAAAATAAACAAACAAATGAAGGATTTAGTGATCCTTCTTGCTTTTTCCCTTGATTAAGTTCACCAGACTCTTGAACATCCCCTGGTTATGCCTTCGGTCTTCCCGTATTTCATGCCGCACCTCTCTAATATTTTGCAGAATCTCCTGATGCTGCTGTGGCAATATCTGTGGGGGCTGCTGATATGGCGGAGGTTGAGGAGGCGGCTGCTGATGATACCCATAAGGTGGGTACCCAACTCCCCAAGGGACTCCATATGGCCCCAAGATACGGGTCGGCCTCGGCATAGTTATAGTTGGTGTGAGTCGGCTGTTCAAAGGGATTATACGCTGCTGATCCGGCGTATGTCGGAATTGGGTTGCCAAAACCCAATGGTGGCGGCGCAATAGGTGCAGAGTCTACTTCTGAAACAGGAATTGAAGGCCCACCCATTTGTGGGTCTTCATGCAGTGGTGGGTAGTGACTGCTTCTTGAGTGTTGGGGGGTACTGAAGTGAAAACCCCTTTCTTGCACGGACATCCGTGGGCCCGTTCTTCTGCGCCTTGGCGGTTCTGGAGGCGCTTGATGTACTGGCGGCGGTGGTGGCAGTGGCGTGACTGCCACGAAGCGCGAATCCTCGGAGGGATCCTGTTGCTGCTGATGAGGTGATGAATGATGAGAGGGTGTAAAGTACCAATCAAACTGGTTAAACCTCGCTTGATAACTGTCTGGACCACGGCAGGGTGATCCGTGAAAGGATGAACCATCTGAAATCTCTATGGGATGGTTGGGTGTCTCGGTTGCAGGCTCGACGGGATCCGTGTCCTCGTCCATGTCCATTGCATTATCGCTGGAAAAGTGATCCTCTGGTCCCAATGGGTTAAAACCCACTGGTTCTTGAATATAGTTTGCCGGGTTGAACCGGCCTTGGAAGACTGGAGTAGGGTCGCCAAAAGAATGGTGTGAAAGGGACCGCTGCAATGGTATGTAGGAGTGGCGTGAGTCTTCGGGCTCATTTTCAGATTGTGGCCCAACGGATTGACGATACGAAGGTGTTGAGCTATGCGAGACCGATCGTCTAGCGGGCTTCACATAGTTCCTCTAGATCCCTTGAGGATCGGCACTCCCTGTAGCAGAAGGTGTTTGCCGGTGTGAAGGTCCGGCTTCGTGGTTGTTGGGGGCGCTGATTGGCCCCTTTCCTCTTCCTCCTCTCCAAAACCTTGGTGGCATATTTCCTGTTAAAACAAGGTTAACAACAAGAATATATATAAAATAAAAGACGGAAATAAAACAAAACATAGTTTGTCCTATGTTATTTGTCTAGACTCGAGGATCGAGGAAAGTGCAATTCGTGTAACTGAGATTAAACACAAAAGGCTAGTGTTTAATTCACTCAGCGTTGGCTCGGATACCAACCTGTCACACCCCGATATTTCCACGTATTACCGGTGGGCCCGGTGGGGAGTATCGTGACGTAGTTGATATCGTCATTGTCAAACAACACAATATTTAAATGCACAGCGGAAGCAAAAGATAGATATATTTCATCCATATAATATTGTAATATCAAGTATCACAAATAGTCGAAAATAATCCACAGGTGGATCAAAATAAAATGGAAACATTGTTCAACAGTTTTATGGCATCCAAGCTTGCGAGACTTATTGTGGACGCTAGGAGAAAGCCAGCCTAGTTCGAGTAGTACCTACACTTAACCTTTTTGGGAAAATACGTCAGTTTACACTGGTAAATACAATTAACTGACTCATTTAGAAAAGGTTTAATAAAATTGATTTGAATGAACGCGGCACAAACTTTTTATAACTTGGGATAATTATTTGGATATAATCATTGTAAAGAATTACATGTTCGTTATGCGTTCAGTTGCCCGGTTCGTGCCGGGTTAAAGATTAATAGACACACCACATTATTTATTTATGCACTGACGGGTGTACGCCTACACCCCGTACTCGGGTCGTGGCCATTTCGTAAAATGATGCCAAGGATATCCGAGACATGGTCATTAAACCCCTAAAGGCGTTTAAACAAACAAAAAAAAAATTTTAAACGGGTCATCTCGATAATACTTAACCACCAATCGATTAAGGTCGAGTGCCCGACCAAGCGGTATTTTATATACCGTACCCCAAGCCCGTATAAGGGAAAATAAGTTAAAAGTATTTTTACCTTTGCAAGTATAATTCACAAACAGCAAATGCAGTAGCTTTTACCGGGTCTCCTATTCTGGAACGAAGGTTTATAATAACCTATTAGAATCCTAACGGGTCTTTAATTAAGCTTAAACTTAGACCGGTTAGTTTTAAAGGAAGATACGGTTTGTACGCATGATTAAGCGAAGACCGGAATGAAATGTGATTTAGACCCGACAAGTTTGAAGACTTGTATAATATGGGTAAACTAAACACATTCTGGATTTAGGGGTAAAAACGATAACGTTTGACCCGTTTCGGCTAATTTATGCAAACAAGTTACATAAACCGAACCGAACGCGAATATCGCATAACGGGAAACCGAATAGGTCATGAACAGGTTTCCTAAGTTAATATGCTTCAAATATGTTGTGATATCAGTAAGATACCTTCCATTATGCCCAAAACGAGTTTAATCTCAATTTATGCCCCGAAGGGGTATTTTAGTCATTTTAAAGATTATAAAAGGGATTAATTATAAATCTGATGTTCAGGTCTGAAATAATCAGTAAAATTACTTATTTTAATAAGTTATATCAGTTGGTATTTAGTCCTATGCGTTTAAAATGGTTTTAACCCATACTACGCGTTTAATACGCGTAAAAAGCCGTTTTAAGCGATTTCCGGGTTAAACCGGAAATCTGAGTTTTCTGATTAGGTTATATAGTTCAAAATACTTTATTTATTATATGAAATCAGTAGCAATTGGATTGGTGTCAAAATACTATGTAAAACTCATTTTATACGCAAAAGGGTATATTCGGTATTTACCGAATCAAGGCCATAACCTTGGGTTATGATCAGGTTAAAATTAATTAAAAATCTTCAAAAATCCCAAAATATTATATTACATTAGTGGGTAAAAGGTTTGGAGTCAAAAATCGGGTTTAGATAGGCTATGCGCTAATTACGTCGTTTAATTAATAAAAAGCTTTCTAATTACGCTATTGCGCATAACTCCTAATCTAGACCTTGAATCGATGTGAAATTTTTGGGACATGTTTATAAATCAGTAGCCAATGTTCTTGTCAACTTACATTATCAAAATTCTCGTTTTATGATCGAAAGGGCATTATGGTCAATATTAAGCAATTAACGGAAACGTGTAAACGAATCGGACAATCAACGAACCAAGTACAGAGGCTTATACTATCATGTAACCCGGTCCTAATGAAGCTCTAAGGAATTTCTAAATTCACCTTAATCGGGTCAGAACTGAAGTCAAAGCGAAAGTCAAAGTTTTGCGACTTTCGGTTCCGAACCGGTTCAAAACTGAAAGTTGTCGGGTCGAACGTGCTTAGACATGTTTGTACACTTATTACCAAGTTATATGAGTGATAAAATAGGTTACATGCCTTCTACATTGCTAATTACGTGTTTTATGTTTCTGTTGACTTTTTCGGGTTAAGTTTGACCCGACATTCGACCTAGTTAGAGCGGGAATCAGAGGGTGCCCATTTAATGGTTTAATGCCCACATAATTACCAACTTATAACAACTTTCAATTTGACTAAACACTGGACCATTTGTGTTTTATCGTTAAGTCAAACCGTAATTACGACGGTTTGACTTTTAGCAAATTAACTAAGCAAAACTCGATTAAGGAAGGTTAAGTATACTTACCGAAGTCCTATGCACGATTAAGGATGCTTGGGGACTGCACTTGTGCTCCAGAAATGATCAGGAATTGAGTTTGGAATGAATGATCAAAGTGTTCCAACAATGGTGCTTTATATAGTGGGTTTTGATCTTATAAGATCATGCCAAATGAGTCTACAATTGATCATTGATCATTCACAAGTGTCCCTAAGGTCTAAAAAACATGCTAGTGCAGCCCATGGTATTGCAAACAAGTGTTTGAGTCGGTTACAAGGGCTGGACAGACACCTGTCCAAAGTTTCTAGTTCTGGCAGTCGCAGGCGGCCCGCGTAAGGGTCCTGCCTGTTCTTACCCGGCCCGCGTAAGGCCTGGCTCCAGGTAACAAGTTTTCTATAAATTGCATTTTTGGCCCCCGGTCCTCCTAAAAGTTGTTTTTACTTTATGTTTTGCACTTTGAGGCCTCAAACTTGATTTATAAGGGCTTCAAGACTTATACCCACTTTGTTAAGTCCTCGGTTAACTTATGATCACCCGAAAAGCCTTACGTTTCAACGTTGACACCTATAACCCCTCGCGTACGAATATTGTCATAACTTTCTCATACGTTATCGAAACCTTGTGAAATTTTAATCACTTATTCTAGTGAGCATAATTAATCGTTACAAAGGTTCGGGTTCGCTAAAAGGTCACTCAGAGGTATACTTTAAACATGTTGACACATTTAACCCCTGTAGTTTGTAATCTCTCACTTTCTTCCACAAACGGCTTCATACGATTTATTATTCATTCGTTTAAGGGTATAAACATCGTGTAGGGTTGTTGTAAGGTATATTTATCCGACGTTGACAATTTCAACCCTTATGTTTCACAAGATCCTTATTTTATGCACATACGACTTTTAATGTTCGTTAAATTTATTCTTTAAGAATACGAACGTCGTGTGAGGTCACTCAGAGGCACAAGTTAGGCATGTTGACACTTTGGATCCTTTTACTCACATAACTACATTGTTTGACAACTTCAGTCCTTCTAACATAATCCTTTACACGTTTAAAGTTCATAACACGTGTCGATATCATATTGGACATGAATTTTTCGAGGTGTTACAGTTTCTCCTTTCATGCATCCGAATAAATCAAATTCCTTTTTCAGCAGAGAAATTTTATTTTTCTTGATATCTTTACCACCTTCGGCTTTCCGCTTCAATGCTTCCCACATTGATTTGGACGTTTCACCATGTTGAAGCAAGAAAATGATATCTTCCCTAACAGATTGTTGTAAAAATGTTATCATTCTTAGTTCATTAGAGTGATTTTTTTTTATCATTATCTGAAAATTCTTTAATATGAAGTAATTCATTTTTATCATTTGTCGGCTTTTCAGATTCGAATGTTAGCATATCCCAACTATCATAAGCATAAGCCTGCACCCAATTTTCAAATCTAGTGCTCCACCAATGATAATCCTCGATATTCATCAGTTTCGGTGGCTTTTGATGATTTCCGTACACGTTATCAAAGTCCAGACTTTCTGAAATCACACTTGAAACATTTTTCGTTGTGGGTGTCATTTCGGATGTAAACGCGTTATAAAACATGTTGTAAAACACTTCCTCCCTGATTGAAAGCTTCGAATCTTCTTGATTATCACCTGCAAATAATTAAACAAATGTGTTAAATCACACTTGAAATCCGAACAACAATGAATCCTTGAAATGTACGAATATGAAATAATATTGAATTTGTGTAAATGAAAATATGTTGTACACTCGCGCGGATGAACACGGCTCTAACTCTTTCGGACAGATGTACTATGCTTTACACAAACGAATGAAAATCTATTTCAAAGAATAAATTTTCTTTCCAGATGAGCCCAAGTATACCAAGAGAACTTGTTTCTGAACAGACCTGTTTGTCCTGACTACCGAATGAACTACAACTAAATCGAATGGGCTGTTACTGCGCCAGATAGACTCCAATTCACCGAATGTAGACTTGTTTACGGATGGGCTTTGCACCGAATGGAGACTTGTTTACGGATGGGCTTTTCACCGAATGAAGACTTTTTTACGGATGGGCTTTTCACCGAACAAAGACTTGTTTATGGATGGGCTTTTCACGGATGAATAATATATTCCGAATGAACAATAACCGAATGAATTTAACTTCTTTAGCCCGGATGAGATCCTGAATGGGAATAATGTCTTTAGTCCGGATGAGCTAAAAATGAATCGAATGAGGACTGTTTCATGAATAGCTTCAAGTTGGTGGATGGGCTTTCTAATATGTACTGAATGGACAATGTTTTATATATTCGGTCCAAATGGAATATAGCTTTCACCAAAAGTACTTGACTTTGGTCCAGATGAGTTGTTTATTTCCGAATAGGCCTGCCAACTGGACCGAATGAACTTGTCTGAATGAGTTCAATCCACGGATGAGCCAGGTTCAAATCCGGATAGGCTTTTTAGTCTATTCAGGCAAATAGATACACCCAAAACCTCCAAATGGGCTTGTTTATACCGGATAAACCACAACCGGACAAATGGACTTCACTTATTCAGCGGATGGGATTCAAATCTGATCTGGATGGGCCTGAGACTTATGGATGGGCCCCTTCCAACCGAATTGGCCAACACCTGTTACTTGTCACAACGAGAAACATATGTTTTTTCGATCAGTTTTTTTTTTTTTTTTAATCAAATTGGCCCCTAAAAACATTGAATTAAACCTTGAAATTTTGTAGGGTTATAAAACAATGATTTTCACATAACATATAAAAAATTCATCCAATTTTAACAGTAAATCTCTTGTAATTTTGAATTTTAAAGTTCAAAAAGTGAAAATGTGAAGATGAAGAAATATGACGAATCTGATGCAATTTCTGCTTCGAATCTGATGAAATCTCATGAATTCTTGTATCTCTAATCCATGCAATTGATCTCCTGCTATGATACCACTTGAACGTGCGTTTTGGATCGAATTCAAACTCCCGACGATTGCGAAGAACACGTATCACGTGCGAAATCCGTGTACGTGTGTAGATCGGACACAAGAATGTAATATGATGATGATTCTATTGAATATTTGACAATAACAACACCTTGTAGCACTTTCTCTCTCTAGATCTTCTCCAATGTGCAAAAAGTTCTAAATGAAACATAACAAGCTACTATTTATAGGGTCTAACTAAAGGATGGACTCCTTGACACATTACTTCCATCCATCCAGATGGACTAACCTCCATCCGTCCGAATGGACTTTCCCCTATATTTAATATTGTTGAAACCATGTCTTGTTCAGTTTCATGCTACGATACGTGATTGACGAAAGTGATAGACATTATGCACTAACATATGGTAACACAGGTCCAATCAACTCTCAAATATGCCAAGTTATTTGGATGAGAGAGACTAAATGTGTAAAATAGTGGAAGATTGGATGTGGAGGGACTATTTGTGTCAACATGCCAAAAAATTTGGCCTCTGAGTGACCCTAACGGACCGTAAGGTAAATATTATATTGTATCTGGCAGTCCCTTATGGACCGTAAGGTTTATTGCCTATGTGGGCGCGAAGGCTCCTTACGGACCGTAAGCTGCCACCCCTTATGCTCCGTAAGGGGAGCAGCTGGCAGAATTGGCCGTCTGCCATGGCAGCCTGTGTCACACCCCAATCGATGGCGGAAACATCGGAGTGAGACGAACGAGATTGCTCGAGACTTCATAACACTTTTGAGACAATATATAATCTAAAAGCTGATTTCATTCATTGATAACAAATAGTCATGTTGCAACATACGAAATCAAATACAACATTGTTTTCAAATAAAAAACAATACAAGAAGTAAAAATACAACATTGTTCAAACGTGATACATCAATACAACAACCTAATCTAGTATTACAAAATGGTTATCTAAAGTATCCCTACTAGATTTCATCATCTCAACATCATTAACCTGCTAAACGTTTAAAATACATGGTTCAATACAAAGGTATTGGAAAGTATACAACTTTAATACATAGCATAAGTATAAAAAGTATTTAAACGAATCCACATGCCAAACTTAGTTATCAAGATTAACGTAAAACTGGCATGCGAATATTCAAGCCAATCATATGATTACCGCAATTATAAAAGACTTAACATGACCACAAGACTACGGGCAGTGCGTTACTCCTATAGCGTTATACATGTTAAGGGGAGGCTCGTACGAAGTTAATGACAAGTTTATCATATAAGAATAACCCAGAAACACGAATCAAGTATAACGTATTAGCATGCATGTGTTGGATTATTTGTGTGATTGTATAAAAGTCTAAGTGTAACTGTGTAGGTTTATAGAATAACATATTACACCCAAAGTGTATAAACGGAAAAAGGGTGTTCGATAATACTCATGGTTTTGCTAAATATTCTTAGTTAATCCCGCGTGAGTTGAGTTGCAGACGAGAGTGCTGGAACACCGAGGTTACACTAAAGGATGAGGTAAACGAAGGTGTGAGTTTTGGAGTCGAACGGAGGATTTTGAATTCGGAGTTAAAGTACGTTGTATATAGTATAAAGTATGATTAAACAGAAAATATATTCTCTCCAGGCAGTCGTTAAGACACTGAGTTTTCTATGATTTCACGGGTCCTGATTTGTCCGTTAGAACCAGTAACGAGGAACGCGGAAATAGAGTAAATGGAAACCGAAACAACACAAACTGTTCGGGCGACTTGACAGTTCACACGAAAGGGAACCTTTCGCGCAAAAAGGGTTACCTTTTGTGTGAAAGGAACATGTTTGGTATGAACCGAACTTCGTTCTTGAATGTTTAAACCATTAATCGGTTATGTCTATGAGTCCAATTAGGTTATTTAGTTATAGATATAGTATAGTATAGTCCAGAATGTCATAGAAGTCATGCATGGAGGTAGTAACCTCATTATAGTTCAGCAAAGCACAAGTTAGTTAACTTAGTTAACTAACCGGTTGGTCATGAATAACGGAATGTAAAGGTGGAATGTAAATAATAACCAAACAACCGAACAAGAACAACCCGGGTGTGCCGTCTCAACATGGAAGGTGTGAACCAAGTGTTGAAGGCTGGATGGGGTTAACTTATTCTAGGTCTAGGAGATTGTTTGGGTGTTCATTTTACAAGTCCAAGTGAGGTGATGGAACTAGTTTGGAAGCCAAGGCTTCCACGGTTCACACATTGTTATCTCAGAATCGTTCATATCGAGAATGAGGATCTGATTAACATTCAACACATAGAAAATGTCAGAATGGGAAGAAACAGTACCTTTCATTCGAGGGGTCTGCGTTTCGTGCGAGAGGCTCTGTTTCGAGTTGAAAACAGTTCGGTTTTGTTTAAACTGTTTATCTTCTTGGCTGGAATCGACCTTAATACTAACCCATAGCTATGAACTTAGCTTGACTGCTCGAGGGGTCCATGATTCTGCCAAGTTCAAAATCAGAAAGCCAATTGTTATATAAAAGTTTCAAAGTTTAACTTCACTCTTTCAGCTTGGTCCTCATCATTGAGAGTAATCATCAGATTGCCAAGGCAATCTGTGTAACCTAGTGAAATGATGTGAAGGATGTATAAAAGTTTAGAAAAGTAGAAGAAATTAGGAGAAATTAAAGTTTTTGTGAGTTATAAACTCACTTAGGAAGTTGCTGGAATGAGCTCAGCTGATGTGTTCGAGTTCAGACAATTAGAGAGAATTTTAGAGTTGTGGAAGGTGAGAAATGAGGGTGTGGGTCCGTATCTATAGTGTAGGTGTAAATATGGGACGAGAGGGATTCCGGGCGACAGGGTCCTTCCGTGCGAAAGGGCCTTTCGCACAAGAGGGTTATTCCCTGTTGCACGAGGATTCAAGTTTGTTGATTTGCACGCCTTTTGTCGGTTTTAAGCGTCATAAACGTGTAAGTGCAATACGTAAGTGTAATTTATGAATAAATGAATGTATAAACAAGTACGGATTTTGATGCGTGTCGGTGTTATTATATTTTTGTGTATATTTTAAGCCCTTTTTAACACTTTAGTCAAGTTTTAAATTTATAAAACACGATATTTTACTAACACTAAACACACATATGGGCAAGTGCACCCATCGTGAGCGTAGTATAGCGTTGGTAAGATACCGAAGTCGTCCAAGGACACAAGAGCTTTTAGAAACGGTTTATCCTCAACGTCTAATCAAATCAAAAATTTAGAAAAGGTTTTAAATATGAAAATAAAAACTAAAAATGATGAAAATAAAAATAAAAAGATAGACAAGATGAATCACTTGGATCCGACTCGCCTTTAGTGTAACCTTTGATGATTTCCGCAATTTTGCACTTTTTAAGAGATTATCTTAGTTATAGTAGTAGGCCCCTCTTTTGAAGGTGACGTTACCCTCAACCCGGTAGTTTGAGTCAGCAAGGATATAATCCTAAAGGGTTGGAATATTGAAAGATAATTAATTAAGTTATTAATGCGTAATGTGGTAGGCCCCTCTTTTGAAGGTGACGTTACCCTCGGCTAAGTGGTTTGAGTCAGCAGGGATACAATCCCAAGTAGCCGGTTTAATGTATTAATAGTAGTTTACATATGAGGGGATCAAGCTATTCGCACCCCCGCCATCCAATACCAGTGGGTATTGAAGGAGGCCCTAGTAAGCTTGACCCAGGTCCTTACAGGATCTATACACTGAACAAGGCAAGAACCTTACCAAACCATTCCCTTAACCCCCGACCAGGTAGCCAACATATCTCTATATAGACCATAGAGATATGAATGGTGTAAATCTTTTATTTTATATAGACAGTAAAATAACGCCAAGACACCACGGACAAATGATAAGGAAGTTTCACCTTCAACATAAGAAACTTGTTAATAATGTCATTAATACAAAACCAATTAAAAAGTGTGAAAAGATTAAAAAACAAAAGTATTACACTAAATGTTTGTCTTCACCAAGTGATGTAAGAGACTTAGGCAAACATGGCCTTTGATTGTCAAGAACTCTTACTATCAATCTTGGATCCCGAGACTACTACACACACTCTATGATGGATGATGGATGGTGGTGGTGGATGTGGGTTGTAATGGTGGTGGAGTGTGGGTGAAGTGTGAGAGAGGTGGTTTGCCAAGGGATGCCTTTGAAGTGAACCAAGCACCCCTATTTATAGCCTATACAGAAGCCCAGACACGGCCCCGTGTCCATCCTTATCCTTTTTCTTCATTAATTGCAGTTTGTCTGCATTAGCTCCACACGCCCCCGTGTCCGCTGGGCACGGCCCCGTGTGCAGAATCGTATCTGTACTATCAAGATTTGCTTGTATTCTGCGAATCTTAGCGTTGACCACGACCCCGTGTTGAGCTGGTCAGACCCCCGTGTCGGGAATAGAAGATTCTATAGCTTTGTCCTTTCTGCAGACTCCTGGCCACACCCCCGTGTCCGCTGGGCACGAGGCCGTGGTCAGCCTTCTGTTTCTTTGTTTTTGCCTGGGAAGATGCTGTAGAGGGGTCGGGCATGCCACGTTTATTCCTTTTCCTGTAATCATGTTAGATTTTGCTGCATATTTGCTCCTTTTGTTCATTTACGTTCATTAATCCTGAAAATACAAAAGGAAGACAAAAGCACACTTTTTCCAACATTAGTACTAAAAAGGGGTTAGTTTTATGCCTCATTTGATGTAATTTATATGTTTCATTTTACACACATCAAATACCCCAACACTTGAATCTTTGCTTGTCCTCAAGCAAAACTCTTTATAATATGGTTACACGCACAAATGGAATGCGTAGAAGAGAAGTTTTGGGCTTGTCTAGCGTGTCGGGAATCCAAGATCCTTTATTAGGTTTTATTTTTATGTTATTTACAATCGTATTCGTTATGATTTATTTTGAACTTTTCATAAGGGAAATTACTTATTTGGGCATAACATGCCTTTTTAAAATTCTATTTATATACAAGTTCACATACCTCACGGGGAATCACTTAACACTCAGCCGAAGATGTATTTTTGTGAAACACTCGAGACCGGCATGGAACTTACTTCTACCATATGCTTGCCAAGCAATCAATCCTCCTCCTTTTTAACTATACACCTTTGTAAATATCAAGAGGACTTGGGGAAGGGTTAGGCTTGGGTTAAAGGTAGATGGTTTTGGGGTTTTAGTGGTTAGTAAAAGGGCTAAAAGCGTAAAAAGCGTCGGTCGTCGTAAAACCTTTTTTTGTTTTTGCGACTTTTATTTAAACAAAGCACTTTCAAACAAAGTTTCTTTGAGGAACTTGTTTGTTTATTGTTAGACTTCATTTTTTTTGAACGTCACATGAAGACCGAGCTTTTTACTAAAATGAAGGGTTTAAAAATAAAAAGGGTTTTGGTGGGTAAAGGGTGTTTGTTTTGTGGGTTTCGAAACGAAAAGTTTTAGGCTCAAAGGGGTTAACTAGGGGGATTTTTGGGTAGGTGGTAAAAAAAAAAGAAAAATAATGGTGTTGAAAGAAAAAGGGTTAGTCCTAATGCCTCCATCATTTACTTACTTGGGTTTAAGTTGGTAAGGACCCTGAATGTATCGTCATGCCAAGTTCTAAAGTCGTAAGAAACCAAGCGGCTATTCACACAAGAAACTAAAAATGAGCATTTAATCTAAAGATGTATATTTGTATGCTCAATAAAGACTCAAAACTCACTTTTTATGCGAATGGGTTTATAATGTGATCAAGTATATATAATTAACTTTTAACTAGATTTGTCATGCCGTTTCATAATTTTCTTATATTGGTTCTTTTTATCACGACGCTATCGGTTGTAAATTTGTAAAAAATAACCTTTTTTAGAACTTGTTATTCCCAAATTAAACCAAGAAAAGTAAAAAAAATGAAAAGTTTTCGAAAACAATTGCGGTGATTAGCGATTCCAATAGAGTTTTGTGTAAGGCTTGTTATTAGGACTTGCAAAATTCAAAGTTTTAGCATCCCCCCCCCCCCCCCACACTTAAATTATACATTGTCCTCAATGTGTCTAAAAAATAAGTTTTTAGGTTGATTGAATGTGTAAAAAGGTGTGAAAAACAAAATTTTATGTTACTGGGCATCTGGACACGGGCCCGTGTTGATCCGGGCATGACCCCGTGTTCAGATTGCCAGTATCATAATTAACAGAAGGCTGGGCACGGGGGCGTGTTCAGTGAACACGGCCCCGTGTCCAGTTACCTGTACTGGTCATTTTCTGCAGATACTTGAGCACGGGGCGTGTGGGCTGAACATGGCCTCGTGCTGCACTTGCTGTAATGAAGAAAAATCATCAGGATGCTTCTGTTTTCGTGCATGAAGTGTGGGTTCAAGTTTCCCTTAGTATCCTTCACCATCCCCAGTGTGCTTTACTCATTACAACATCATCCAAACACCATTTACTAAAAATTATCATTCCATTTAAAGAGTGAATTACATTAGTTCCTAGAAAATAAAAGCATAAACTAAATTTTAGATAAGTAGGCCAGAAAACACCAGAAATCTAAAACCACATAGAAGTTTTAGCCTATAGTTTATTTTAAGAGCAAAATTTCCAAGAAAGATAACTCTTGGTTGACTGCGCGTTGAAGAACTTCTTCTCCGGGAATGACTCCTCATTCATCGTTGAGCCATTCCTCTATCTCCTAAGGGAGAAGGAAGGCGGGCTCATTGGCGTTTTCGTTTTGAGGTGTGACTTCCACCAGAACTTCTTGTAGATTTTCAAGAGGAGGTTCCGTGGGGATGTCGTCCCATCCGGTGGGGTTAACGACTACAAGTGCTAGGTTCCAATCCTCTTGGGGAAGGATTGGTTCCATGGGAGGTGTTACAAGAATGTTCATCCTCTGGTGCAAGAGGTTGATTTCTTGAAAATTGTTTTCTAGCCCCACCGTGAGATAATTAATACGGTCAATGAGGACCTCCTCTACGAATGTCATTTCATCGAGAGCTTCCCGCAGTGCCATGACATAGCGCACAAGAGTTGCTTCAATGGAAGGCCTTCGTTCCCTCCGATTGTTTCTTGAATGCGCTGACGAGGTTCCACTGTTTTGGCTTGACATTCTACGAAAAAGAAGTCGAAAAGTTCAATTTAAATGAAACAGTACCTCGGACACGGCCCCGTGCTCACTGAGCACGGCCCCGTGTTCACCTCTCTGCAGGTTTTTGAAACAAGGAATCTTGGAGTTTTAAATTATTTTTCTGACTTTCGAAGCATTTTTTAAGCAGAAATAACTTAAAACAGTGTTGTAAAACTTATTTTTAACAAGATTCCTTGGATAAAAACCTAACAAATATTACAATAAAGCTTGAAACTATGGTGATTTCAAGCTCTAATGGAGGTTTGGAGGAAAAATTTGAAGAAGAAGGCAAATGACAAAAGTAGAAAAGACAAAATGGTTGTTGAGAACCTTCTTTAGAATATACCTAGTATGGTATATGTGAAGATCCCACCAGATCTTTGTCTTTGGAATGTGACCAATAGTGCAGGAATCTTGCTGCATTTATAGAAAACGATAGCACGCTGGACACGGCCCCGTGTGCAGACAAATTTCTGACACTTTTTTTCGTATTCTGACAAAAAGTCAGATGAGAATCTTTTGGGTGGGCACGGGGGCGTGCTGACCTGGACACGGCCCCGTGGCTAGAAGTTGTTTATGAAGTTTCGTCTATTCTTAAGGAATTTATCCGGATCGGGTGGTTCCTTACTGGACGGAACAACACCGAAGTGCCTGAGATACCTAAATTGCCCTAGTTTTAGACGAGAACGCAAGAGGTTATCGGAAAGGGTGATTCCTATGCTAAATGTAGGTGGATAAGTCCAACCCTTATCCGGGCTCTTGTTAAAGAAGGTGTATGTCGAATCGCTTAGGTCTATGTATGCATCGACGGAAATCGATGGGGAGTCCTTCACGGCACAATCGACACAAGGACGACTATCGCTCAAGTCTTCGCAAGAGTTTGAGGTGATTTCTGGAACAACGATGTTGTTATAATCCGAATTCGATCCCACTAATTCTCCTTGATCGTCGTCTTGAGATGAATTAGTTATATCCATCTCAAGTTCTCTTATCCATCGGAGAATTAGTTATTCCAATTGAAATAATTCTTCAAGCATCATTTCATCTAGAAGAGATGATTGGGAGCATTCGAGGGAGAGATATGGATTTTTTTACTTTCGCCCCATCTTAAGGCTACAGGAAAACAGTGGGTCTGTATAGTGGGGATTATAATTGAAAAAATAACATTTTAAATCTTCATGAGTTCCGCCACATATTTGACACCACGAGCCATAAGAGGAGTGAAAGTAAAAATTATCAGTATCACTCATGATTGCGTCAGAAATTACCAGCCGTCGGGATCTTACGGCTCTGTTTTCAGTATCTGAAGCTTGGGCACAGGGCGTGTTCAGTGGGCACGGCCCCGTGTTCAGCTACTGTCTGACTTAAAACAAGATTGCCAGTACCAAAGATTGGGCACGGGGGCGTGTTCAGCGGGCACGGGGGCGTGTTCAGCGGGCACGGCTCTGTGCTGAGCTTCTGCAAAAATTGAGAAATTAAGAAAAATCCTAAAAAAAACGGAAAAAATAAGAAAAACGATTAGGCCGTTGATTCCTAACTTTCTTAAAATCCTTGTGTCCCCGGCAACGGAGCCAAAAACTTGATGTGTGTTGGTGTTATTATATTTTTATGTATATTTTATACCATTTTTAACACTTTAGTCAAGTTTTAAATTTATAAAACACGATATTTTACTAACACTAAACACACATATGGGCAAGTGCACCCATCGTGAGCGTAGTATAGCGTTGGTAAGATACCGAGGTCGTCCAAGGACACAAGAGCTTTTAGTACCGGTTTATCCTCAATGTCTAATCAAATCAAAAATTTAGAAAAGGTTTTAAATATGAAAATAAGTAATAAAAATGCTGAAAATAAAAATAAAAATAAAAAGATAGACAAGATGAATCACTTGGACCCAACTCGCCTTTAGTGTAACCTTTGATGATTTCCGCACTTTTGCACTTTTTAAGAGATTATTTTAGTTATAGTAGTAGGCCCCTCTTTTGAAGGTGACGTTACCCTCAACCCAGTAGTTTGAGTAAGCAAGGATACAATCCTAAAGGGTCGGAATATTGAAAGATGATTAATTAAGTTATTAATGCGTAATGTGGTAGGCCCCTCTTTTGAAGGTGACGTTACCCTCGGCTAAGTGGTTTGAGTCAGCATGGATACAATCCCAAGTAGCCGGTTTAATGTATTAATAGTAGTTTACATATGAGGGGATCAAGCTATTCGCACCCCCGCCATCCAATACCAGTGGGTATTGAAGGAGGTCCTAGTAAGCTTTACCCAGGTCCTTGCAGGATCTATACACTGAACAAGGCAAGAACCTTACCAAACCATTCCCTTAATCCCCGACCAGGTTGCCAACATATCTCTATATACACCATAGAGATATTAATGGTGTAAATCTTTTATTTTATATAGACAGTAAAATAACGCCAAGACACCACGGACAAATGATAAGGAAGTTTCAACTTCAACATAAGAAACTAGTTATTAATGTCATTAATACAAAACCAATTAAAAAGTGCGAAAAATATTAAAAAACAAAAGTATTACACTAAATGTTTGTCTTCAGCAAGTGATGTAAGAGACTTCGGCAAACATGGCCTTTGATTTTCAAGAACTCTTACTATCAATCTTAGATCCCGAGACAACTACACACACTCTATGATGGATGATGGATGATGGTGGCGGATGTGGGTTGTAATGGTGGTGGAGTGTGGGTGAAGTGTGAGAGAGGTGGTTTGCCAAGGGATGCCATTGGGCACGGCCTCGTGTCCATCCTTATTCTTTTTCTTCATTAATTGCAGTTTGTATGCATTAGCTCCACACGCCCCCGTGTGCAGAAGCGTATCTGTACTATCAAGATTTGCTTGGATTCTGCGAATCTTAGCGTTGACCACGGCCCCGTGTTGAGCTGGGCACGCCCCCGTGTTGGGAATAGAAGCTTCTATAGCTTTGTCCTTTCTGCAGACTCCTGGCCACGCCCCCGTGTCCGCTGGGCACGGGGCTGTGGTCAGCCTTCTGTTTCTTTGTTTTTCCTTGGGAAGATGCTGTCGAGGGGTCGGGCATACCACGTTTATTCCTTTTCTTTTAATCATGTTAGATTTTGCTGCATATTTGCTCCTTTTGTTCATCTACGCTCATTTAATCCTGAAAATTTAAAAGGAAGACAAAAGCACACTTTTTTCCAACATTAGTACTAAAAAAGGGTTAGTTTTATGCCTCATTTGATGTAATTTATATGTTGCATTTCACACACATTAGATTTGCATATAAATTATATCAAGTATGCACGTATAATGAATGTATGACAAGTATTTACGAATTAGGTATAACAAGTTGTATAAAAAGATCAAGCTTTTATTATGATTCAAGTCTCGGATTACAATGTTTGGAAAAGAAAGTCGAATATAAAGAGAATACAAGTTTCTACAAACAGAAATACAAGCAAAGTTTCCAAATAAGGAAGGTTACAAAAAGCGAGGCGTTACAGTCTCCCCTCCTTTAGGAAATTTCATCCCAAAATTTATTCAAGAGGAAGGTGTAACGAACAGATGCGGATACTTAGTCTTCATCTCACTTTCGAGTTCACAAGTAAACTCAGCGCCACGTTTTCATTCCCATCGAACCTTGTGTAACAACCCTCATTAAAAGTCCTATTTATTTTATTATTTTATCCAAAAGGAAACCCTAATTGAGACACCCAAGTAATTCTACATAAACCCTACAAATTTCAGAACAATCATAATCAGGATCAGGGCCCCTAAAACTCAGGGGGGGTAAACCCTAGTTACGATTATCCAAATTAAACGCTGTCAAAATCGAAATTTCTCGTGCCGTCGACTCAGCAAGCCTACTACCACACGTGGCTACCCTATAGTGTTTAGGTGTCCCTTACGGACCGTAAGGGATGAGTCTTACGGTCCGTAAGCCAGGTTAAAATCGTGTATAAATAGCAGACATTGGGACTTGATTTCAGGCGCTTGAAACGACGAAGAAATTCGTTACGTAGACTGAGTTATAGCAGAAACAGTCTCCAAAACACTAATTAGTATAGCGGGGTGCTGCTACGATGCCGGGTATTAACTCGATCGCTGCTACGATTCAATGTCCGATCGATCTAAACTATCTGATGGATGTTTAAGCGCTATCCTTTGTCATTCGTTGTGAATCCGATGGATGTTTAAGTGATTACACTTTGTCATTCGTTGTGAATCCAATGGATGTTTAAGTGATTGCACTTTGTCATTCGTTGTGAGGGTTTTAATCTCATGAGTTATCGTAATTGCTGTATTAAGTTACTTACCTAGTTCGTGTACACTAGGTTACAAGGCTAAATCAATAGGCTAAGCTCTGCCTGTATAAATCCACAATATATCAAGGCTTATCTGTAGACTAAACTTTGGCCGTATGAATCTGCATGCTTATAATGTGTGTCATTCTCTTTTTATCAAATTACTTTACAAAACTTTGTTTATTTCAAAAGTTATAGTTACAAGGATTAAGTCTTTGTTATCTGAAATTACTGCCAGTATGTGGGGGGATGTGCACATAGCTACTAATTATTTATCACTTGTGGGTGAAAGGACCCAGCAAGTGATATGTCCACAGTTACAGTCCGGTAAAGTGACAACTGGATCAGTTAATTCAAAAGATAAAAACATTGTAATCGCTCTTAATACTGTAAATTATAACAAATGTTTTCTAGTTATACTTTGCATTGATTGAGTCTTTGCCAATCTTTAAGAAGCAAATGTAAAAAACTCTTAATGCTGTAAATTATAACAAACGTAAAGTTTTAGCAAAATGAATGAACTCACTCAGTATTTCCCGCTGGCAAAACCTTTTTAAACACGTGTTTCAGGTAATTACAGTAGATTGGAGTAAGAGATGAATACGGCACTGAAAGGCTTCAAGAAGTGGCTTATTTTATTAATTAAATCAAATTTAGAAATATGATTTTATGTAATCAAATTTATCTTTATTAAAGCTACCATTGTAAAACTTGGGTTTATCCCATCTATTTAATAAATAAAATCCGGTGTTTTCTAAACTCTGATATTCTTCCTAACTCACGGTCCTGATGAAATTTCCGCTGCAATACGTTTTCAAAATAATCACCGGTACCATTGGGCTGTTCGCGGCTCCTGATTCCGTCCAGGGTGGGTCGGGGGCCGTGACAGAAGGTGGTATCAGAGCCACTGCTTTAAGCCTATAAGTGTTGTGACAATAATACCTAAGTTTGTATAAAAGAGTTAGGAGATTGTTGTTAACTGGTAGCACACATGATAGCATTTAGACTTGAACTTAAGAAAAGATGCTTTAGTATCAGCTTCGAAATAAGCTAAGTACTTATGTGAATAAATAATGATGAGTTTTTGTATGCCATAAGAATGGTAATTAGAATATTGCAAGATATGATAAATAAGCAAGAATTAATAGTAATTATTGTTTATTGATATTAATTGGGCTAGAATAAGATATGTTACGGGAATACAAATTTCCCTAATTCTGGATAAAAGCCTAATAAAAGAGGCACTTTTAAAAATACTATTTATGGGAAATTTTCTCCGGCAAGACTGGGTATGGTGTAGCAGACTCTCCAGTTTGTTCGGATATACTGAGGTTACCTCTCCGGCGCGAACCAGATAAGACGGGGTATATAATATGTCAAACAAGTGACAAAATTTCCCTAAATAGTATCATGATCTGATATCTGAATTGCTTTGGAAATATGAATCTGTTAAAAACATGATCTTATAAAAGATATGTATATTACAGCATGTGAAATATGTGATTATATAGATATGTATATCTATAAGGAATTCCAAAAGCCAAATAGGAATAAAGCACAAGCATCTGTGTCTAGATTTTTTTTATCAGGAATTTCTTTTCCGATATCAAACATTATTTCGTTTGATCATCTGTCTCGTAGCTCGTGTGATAAAATAAACAATGGAAACCCTTTAAGTTAAAACGCTATCAAAAGAATTTCTAACATGTTACCATAAACTATTAACGCAAGTAAGAAACATGTAAAGTTGTGCTAGTGCACAAGAAAACACATGAAACTTAAATTAAACGTCCACAGACGTTGAAGTATATCACACACGACTTCCAAGGCAAGACCATTGGAAAAATATAAATTAGGCACGATGATACCAATACTAATTCCGTCAGTAGAAGAACTGTTAATCAAAAAGAGGTACTTTGCCACGTGATCCTACAAACAACATGAATCTCGTTGAGGTACGTTGGAACAAGATTTTACAACCATCGGTGCCTAGTCTAATCGAAGTCATAATTATTATCACTGAAAAAGGAGTCACATACCTTTGCAAATTCCCTATTTTATTCGACATTTCCTGGTAATGTCACTTAACAACGGTTATCACAAGAAATTCCTGATAAAGTTTTTAAATTTCTTTCATTGAAATTCTGACTTTTGCATATAAAGAGTTGACTTTCGTATTTCTACTTCCCCTAAAGGTCATTATACCATGAGGATTTCTTTCATAGTAGCAAATATTGATCTATTTCATTTCTTGGTAAATCCACACGTTACACATGCATTATTTGTTATGCATTTGGTTCATTTGATTTATAAAGACCACTGGAGGGCTTCATTCCGATTATTATTTTATCAAAACTCAAATATCATTTCGCTATACTTGATTTTTGGTACTGTAAACCGCATTATTACAAAACGATAATTCTTTGATATCAAGTCAATGAATTTCTTGAAAAACTTAAATTTCTTTACATAGTTTTGTTGTGACCATGTCCGAACTTATTAAAACTCATTTTGTTTAAACCAAGTTCAATTATTTGAATTTGCTCGCATTACGTATTCAATTCAAAATCCCATATGATGGATTGAAGCTATCATATTCAAAATAGTACCAACAAGCACTTCATTTGTTTTATAACATGCTTACTTAGCCTTTGACTTCACTAAAATTATTTTTTTGATCACAATCACCTTGTGGTGACATTTTCACAACATCTGAAGATTGCGCTAATCTCGGATTTAATTATTTAATTTGACTCCACTTTGTTGATTTATTCTATACAAGCAATCTTAAAACAATCATGTGCTCAGATAATGATACCCAAATTCATATTTCGGTATATTTCTTAATAGTTATTACAATATCAATCGAGCCTTTCGTAATATTTATTGCTCTATCATCGTTGATCGAAAAACATTATATATAAATTTAATTGATTATATATGGCATTACCTAATTTACAAATATAGTATTACTATATTTTAAACCATTGCGGTGAAGAAATTATATTTATATATATATATATATATATATATATATATATATATATATATATATATATATATAAACTATGTTTGAGGTATACTCTCATTTAAAGTTATTATTTAGTATTGATAATTTTATTATTAATAATAATATATTAAATAGTGTTAGTATTATTTTTAATATTAGGGTTATTGTCAAGGGCAGGTATTGGATAGCCTAGCCTTAGTTATGCATGGATTGGCCACCTATGCTTAAACAAGGCAGCACTAACCAATATCCACCATGATAATGACTAGTTAATATATATAAATTAAGTCATCATACTTATTTAGTAAATTTTAATTATATATAAAATATTTTACTTTGTACTGTAAGGAGAAGATATATTTTCATAAAATAATACAAGAATTAGAAAGACGAATAAAATTATATAAATAAATTGTCTATCACATGTTTTGTAAAGAAAATGATCATATAAGAATAATATGGTAGTCATCAAGCTACGTTGGGTTAAGGGAATATTATAATATATAAGGATAGTCATCGTTTTCACTTATTTACAACATTTGTAAATACATTCACAACGTTATATGATTTCAATATGAAAATAAGTAATCAAATAGAATCGACCCATTAAGTGTTATATATTTACCAAATATTTTACAAATACTTTTGTACAATAAATATTTTTACACCTTTATTTACAAATTTCATTTAACATTATAAATAATAGTGATTTCTTTTACAAAATAATAATACTAAAATATTTTAATAGCTTCATTGCGGTGTTTTGTAAAATATATTATATAGTAAATATAAGTTATTTTACATAGTATAATAAAATACTAAAATAATATTTATTTAAAAGGGGTGACTATTTACATATAGTAAAAATGCGTAACAAATAATATATATTACATAGTATTTGATACGCTTCAGACATAGACACAAATAATATATATTACATTTGCTTTACAAATATAATATAATAAATTGGTCATGCCAAAACAACTTGTTATATTTCGATTTCTAGGACATAGTATGAAAAATAAAGTCACTAATAGTGTACTATCATATTGTTTCACAATTTAAAACAACTTGAAACAATGATACACTAACTCTATTGTCTTTTGGTGTATCTTTGCAATTCACTCATCTCAGCACATTGATTTTCTCATATCATAATAAATATTTGACATATCATATTTTTATGCTTTTATTTTATTTTAAAACTGACAATTCTAAGTCTTCCTCAGTTGCCAATCAAAGTAAGCTTTCTTTTGACAAAGAATTTTTATTAATTCTAAAAAATCATTCACATTTATTTTTAATATCTAGTAATCATATATCTTTTGGCATAAACCTAGTCACCTTAGAAATTATATCATTTTATCTCATTCGTTTGTCATCGATTTCTTGAACTAATTCAGTTGAACCATTGAATTCTACTTATTGTACAACTAGTATTCACAAAATTTGATTCTGTGTCATTTACCTTAAAAATATTGTTTTATTGACTAAAATATGACATAAGTCTAAAAGAAATATCATAACCCAAATCTCGAGGACGAGATTTTTATTAAGGTGGGGAGAATGTAACAACCCTCATTAAAAGTCCTATTTATTTTATTATTTTATCCAAAAGGAAACCCTAATTGAGACACCCAAGTAATTCTACATAAACCCTACAAATTTCAGAACAATCATAATCAGGATCAGGGCCCCTAAAACTCAGGGGGGGTAAACCCTAGTTACGATTATCCAAATTAAACGCTGTCAAAATCGAAATTTCTCGTGCCGTCGACTCAGCAAGCCTACTACCACACGTGGCTACCCTATAGTGTTTAGGTGTCCCTTACGGACCGTAAGGGATGAGTCTTACGGTCCGTAAGCCAGGTCAAAATCGTGTATAAATAGCAAACATTGGGACTTGATTTCAGGCGCTTGAACGACGAAGAAATTCGTTACGTAGACTGAGTTATAGCAGAAACAGTCTCCAAAACACTAATTAGTATAGCGGGGTGCTGCTACGATGCCGGGTATTAACTCGATCGCTGCTACGATTCAATGTCCGATCGATCTAAACTATCCGATGGATGTTTAAGCGCTATCCTTTGTCATTCGTTGTGAATCCGATGGATGTTTAAGTGACTACACTTTGTCATTCGTTGTGAATCCAATGGATGTTTAAGTGATTGCACTTTGTCATTCGTTGTGAGGGTTTTAATCTCGTGAGTTATCGTAATTGCTGTATTAAGTTACTTACCTAGTTCGTGTACACTAGGTTACAAGGCTAAATCAATAGGCTAAGCTCTGCCTGTATAAATCCACAATATATCAAGGCTTATCTGTAGACTAAACTTTGGCCGTATGAATCTGCATGCTTATAATGTGAGTCATTCTCTTTTTATCAAATTACTTTACAAAACTTTGTTTATTTCAGAAGTTATAGTTACAGGGATTAAGTCTTTGTTATCTGAAATTACTGCCTGTATGTGGGGGGATGTGCACATAGCTACTAATTATTTATCACTTGTGGGTGAAAGGACCCATCAAGTGATATGTCCACAGTCACAGTCCGGTAAAGTGACAACTGGATCAGTTAATTCAAAAGATAAAAACATTGTAATCGCTCTTAATACTGTAAATTATAACAAATGTTTTCTAGTTATACTTTGCAGTGATTGAGTCTTTGCCAATCTTTAAGAAGCAAATGTAAAAAAACTCTTAATGCTGTAAATTATAACAAACGTAACGTTTTAGCAAAATGAATGAACTCACTCAGTATTTCCCGCTGACAAAACCTTTTTAAACACGTGTTTCAGGTAATTACAGTAGATTGGAGTAAGAGATGAATACGGCACTGAAAGGCTTCAAGAAGTGGCTTATTTTATTAATTAAATCAAATTTAGAAATATGATTTTATGTAATCAAATTTATCTTTATTAAAGCTACCATTGTAAAACTTGGGTTTATCCCATCTATTTAATAAATAAAATCTGGTGTTTTCTAAACTCTGATATTCTTCCTAACTCACGGTCCTGATGAAATTTCCGCTGCAATACGTTTTCAAAATAATCACCGGTACCACTAGGCTGTTCGCGGCTCCCGATTCCGTCCAGGGTGGGTCGGGGGCCGTGACACCTTGACTATGGGAATTCTACCGCGCCTTAATTGCTTGACTCCTCGATCCATGATCTCGACAGATTTCTCCATGAAGTGCAAAGTCTTGTTGATTTGAAGGTCTTCGAGTGGAACTTGATGTCCTTCTTCAGCTAGACACTTCTTCAACTTTTAGACATGAAAAGTTGGGTGGACATTGTTGAGCTCTTGAGGTAGGTCCAGTCGATACGCTACCTTGCCAATACTTTCGAGAATCTTGAAAGGACCTACATAGCGAGGAGCGAGTTTCCCTTTCTTACCAAATCGAACTACACCCTTTCTTATCAAATTGTTGAGCTCTTGAGGTAGATCCGGTCGAGTGACAGCTGAACCAGTTAATTATAAGATAGGGGCAAATATAAAAACTCTTAATGCTGTAAATTGTAACAATGTGTCATTTTGTGCAATTTAAATGACTCACTAGTATTTCCTGCTGACCAAATATTTTTAAAACGTGTTTCAGGTGATTACAGTAGAGGTACGAGGAAGCTTAGTAATAAAGTCCATTGCAATACTCTCCCATTTCCAGACAGAAATTTCTGGTTGTTCAAGTAAACCTGAGTGATGTTGATGTTCAGCTTTAACCTTGGAACAAGTGAGACACTTCGAAACAAAGGTGGCGATATCTTTCTTCATGCCAGGCCACCAATAGGACGTACGCATATTGTGCTACATCCTATCAGCACCAGGATGAAAAGAATATCGAGACTTGTGTGCCGCCTTCATCAGAAGTTCTCAAAGGTTATCACGAGTAGGAACCCAAACGCGATCAAGATAGTATAAAATACCATCAGATTTGGTTACAAGACTTTCTTCGGCACCACATTTCATCTCGTTGTAGAGGTTTCCTTCATTAACCGATGAATATTGAGCTTATCTAATGCGGTTTCGAAGATTGTCCATGAGTTAGAAGCAACTGACGTGAGGTCGATGACTCAATCTAATTTAATCCAATTACAACTATTAGATAGCGGTAAGTGGGTATCGAACACAGGGAGTTTGTAGAATATGTGTTATCTAAATGTATATCTAAATTGACTAAATTAACTAAATTGCAGAAATATAAACTCAAGGATTTGGATTGTTTGATTTTAACAACTAAGATTACTAATTAAATTGCAAAAGAGAAGTTTGGTTTGTAAACAGTTTAGGAACAAATGACCATCCTAGATTTTCGGTTTCAATTGACATTCATGCTCAAATTCAACTAGAAAGAACCACATAGACATGGCTCATGTGAAGTTACTTGTTTGTGATGAAAGGGAACAAAGTACTCGGATTACACTAATGCGAGGTTGTTACCCGATGATCAATTAATCAACATCCAACCCTTAACCCGCCCATGATATCTCGATTGCCAACGGCACCAAGAACGTATGGTTTAGACTATGATTGAAACGTAAATCAACAAGTTACAAACAAATATCATTACACCATAATAAACCAACAACGATTGCAAGTCTATTATTCTAGAAATAAAAAAACAAGAACATGAATGTCTCAAACAAACCTTCAATCTAGGATGATCACCATAAGTTTAGCCACTCATGACTTGGACAATCATCATCACATAAGCATCAATGTTCATAGGAATTAAAAACACTAACAAAATGTTTAGAAATTGTTTCAAACTCTCAAGAACACCCAAAAATCGCCTCTAGACTCCTGGTAACCGAATGGAAATGATTGGACATCAAGAGACACCATAAAAAGTCATTAAAATGGACAGTTACAAGTTTCACGTCAGTCGGCGCCGTAAGCTACGGTAGGCTTCATGCTGAAATTTTGTTTTCAGCATAACTTTTTTGCTTCAACTCCGTTTTCTTCACCGTTTTCACCAAAGTTCTCGTAATTTCATCCTCTATCATGTTATCTTCTTAATTATTCAATTCCAATAATTGATTTTTTTCATTTATTCTCCGTATTCCTTCCATTTTAAGCTCCATTTGTACCTGAAACACAAACAACCGTAATTATCTAATTCTTGACAATTACCCGATTAAATGTAGGATTTTAATATCGTTTATACCACTTAAGGGTTGTCCTACGGACTACCCGTCACATCCCCACACTTAACCGTTGCTTGCCCCCAAGCAACTTGTAACGACTCGCACCAAAATGTCTTAAAACACTCCGTAAGTGAAAACCCGGACCCCTAAAACCCTAAGTTTCATGAAAAATCAAGAAAATCCAAACTTATCAATCTGTCGCGGGCCGCGTAAGAGTTAACCAAGACTTACGCGGGGCGCGACAACCTTGAAATTCTCCGGATAAGCTTTAGGCCACGTTTCAAACACGTGGCAAACCTACGCCATGACGCGGCAGCCCTAGCCGTAGCTAAGGTGGCCCTCGCGGGCCGCGTAGGATGCCCTTCGAGTTTACGCGGGCCGCGACAGACTCAAAAATCAGCCTATAAATAGCAGCCGATGGTTTCAGTTCAAATTCGCTCAATTCTTTTCTTCTTTTAGCTTATATTATAGCAAAGTAATAACTCGGGAATAATACCCCTAAATCCCGAAACTCTGCTCGTTATTAGGGTAATAACTCTAATCACTGGTACGTTACTATATCCGATCGATTAGAACCGATCCAATGAATGTTTAAGTGCTGCCAATATCTGGCTATACTTTGTCATTCGTTGTGAGGGATTCGATCTCGTGATTATCGTTAAAGTTGAATTTGAGGTAATACACTAATACGAGTTCTGTCATACCTAGAAATTAGAACTCGTAACCAGGAAGCTGCTAAACTAGAATACTTATCGATTAAGTAAGCTTAGTAATTAACTAAACTAAATAGTTAAGTAAACTTAGTGTTCAAATAAACTTAATGATTAAATTAGCAATTGAGAAACCTTACTAGATAAGTACACTTAACAGCTAAGTAAGATTAAGTAAGTTAATTAATTAATCCACTAAGTAAGATTTATTAATTTAGCTAAGTAAGATTAATTAATCAGTTAAGCAAGATTAATTAAGCTAAGTAAGATTAATTAATCAGTTAATTAAGATTAATTAACTAAGTAAATTAAACACCTAAATAGATATACATGAGGTAGATAATATCTAAATAGGTATATATGGGGTAGATGTTATCTAAGAAAAATATTATCTAAGGAAAGTAATATATAGGGAAGGTTTTATCTCGGGAAGGTGCAACTGAGGAAGGTGTATCTGGGTAGATAACACCTAAGGAAGTTCTATATGGGATAAGACTTATCCCTTACCTATAAATAGGAAGCTTAGGATTCATTTGTCTTTGATCATTTCTTCTATTCCTCTCTCTATACGTTGGTGTTCTAACCAATAATCACCGATACGATATCCTTTCTGATCGATTCAGGAACCAACTAACGAATGCCAAAGTGCTGTCTGAATAAGACTATACTTTGTGAATTTCGTTTAGGTTCTGATCTCGTGACCATCATTAGGTTTGATATGGTTTTACACTAAAACGTATTCCACTATGTTAAACTATATGTTTAACTATCAGAAAACTCCAAACTATACACTTACTACCAAACAAAATATTTAATCATCAGAAGATTCAGAACTCTAAAGAAAGTAGATGCTTAGTTAGCAAAAGGCATAGAATCAGAAGGCTTGTTAATCAAGACTGTATGCTAACAAGGTGACTCATTCTCTTTTTATCAAATTGCTTTACAAAACCCTAAATGTTTTCCAGTTATACTTTGCAGTGATTAAGTCTTTGCTAATCTTTAATTACTGGCAATATGTGGGGGTTTTGTGCACCTTACTACTAACGATTTATCACTTAGATGGGCGAGCCTAATTTGTGATATGTCCACAGTCATAGATCCGGTCGAGTGACAGCTGAACCAGTTAATTATAAGATAGGGGCAAATATAAAAACTCTTAATGCTGTAAATTGTAACAACGTGTCATTTTGTGCAATTTAAATGACTCACCAGTATTTTCTGCTGACCAAATGTTTTTAAAACGCGTTTCAGGTAATTACAGTAGATCGGAATAAGAATGGATATGGCACCAAAAGGCTTAAAGAAGTGGCTTATTTTATCATTAAAATTAAATTAAGAAAATTTGTTCTATGTATTCTGATTATCCAATATAAAAGCTACCTTTGTAAAACCTGGGATTTTTCCCATCGGTTTAATAAATAAAATTCGGTGTTTCTAAAACTCTGGTATTTTTCCTAACTCACGGTCCTAATGAAATTTCCGTGGCAATACTTTTCAAAATAACCACCGGTACTACTGGACTAGTCGCTGCTCCCGATCCCGTCCAGGGTGTGGTCGGGCGTCGTGACACAACTCATTTAAACAAACCACAATTTACTCAAGCGACCAAACACAAACCAAGCAACCAGATGTCCTCATTTACTAACTTTTTCTTTAAGCCGCGCATAACACACCCCTCACAATAACTCTCCCCTCGGTGACAAGTAATAACTAGCAAGGATGAACTAGAACACACTTAAGGCAAACGGGTAGTTGCACAAAAATAAGCTTGTACCTAAATCGGTCATTCGCCTAAAGAATTTGCTAAACATGAACATGAATCAAAGGGACTTAAAGGTTTGTAACGTGGCTAGGCAACTGGGTAGGAAACGGAAATATATATGTGAATAGTAACTAACGATTCAACCCGGTCTTTTTTTCTAACTAAACATAACATAAACAACTATATACCAAATATGTCGTTCATTTTTTTCTTTTTTTTCATTGCTTTTTCTTCTTCTTTTTTTTTTCTTCATTTTCATATAACTTTTTATTATGTTTTTTTAACAAAAATAAACATAACAAACAACATACTAAACAAGATGATAACACTAATAGACCAAGTCAAATACGGGTTAATTTTTAGAGAAGCTAGGCAAGGGTTTCAAATGATCGGCTTCAAGCTCAAATGGGCTACTAAGTCCAAACCCCCGCCCTTCTCACTACCATGCTCATATATATGATTAACGAGGTCCAACCCCCGAAATCCCAAACTCACACTCACCATGACGAGGCTACCTAATTGCCCTTATCCTCTTCACATGCATATCAAGCTAGGCCTCAAACCGCATTCAAACATAAGTTCTAATGCACCCCCACCCGTTGCCATTCTCATCAAGAAAAATGTATTCTAATAAATTCAAGAAATGCCTCAACTCTCACCAAGAAAGAACAAGGGGATATGGGTTGCCGGTGTGTCATGCGGTTTAATACTCAAATGTTAAGGTTGTGATCTCGTGACCATCATTAGGTTTGATATGGTTTTACACTAAAACGTATTCCACTATGTTAAACTATATGTTTAACTATCAGAAAAGTCCAAACTATACACTTACTACCAAACAAAATATTTAATCATCAGAAGATTCAGAACTCTAAAGAAAGTAGATGCTTAGTTAGCAAAAGGTATAGAATCAGAAGGCTTGTTAATCAAGACTGTATGCTAACAAGGTGAGTCATTCTCTTTTTATCAAATTGCTTTAGAAAACCCTAAATGTTTTCCAGTTATACTTTGCAGTGATTAAGTCTTTGCTAATCTTCAATTACTGGCAGTATGTGGGGGTTTTGTGCACATTACTACTTATGATTTATCACTTAGGTGGGCGAGCCTAATTTGTGATATGTCCACAGTCATAGATCCGGTCGAGTGACAGCTGAACCAGTTAATTATAAGATAGGGGCAAATATAAAAACTCTTAATGCTGTAAATTGTAACAATGTGTCATTTTGTGCAATTTAAATGACTCACTAGTATTTCCTGCTGACCAAATATTTTTAAAACGTGTTTCAGGTGATTACAGTAGAGGTACGAGGAAGCTTAGTAATAAAGTACATTGCATTACTCGCCCATTTCCAGACAGAAATTTCTGGTTGTTCAAGTAAACCTGAGTGATGTTGATGTTCAGCTTTAACCTTGGAACAAGTGAGACACTTCGAAACAAAGGTGGCGATATCTTTCTTCATGCCAGGCCACCAATAGGACGTACGCATATTGTGCTACATCCTATCAGCACCAGGATGAAAAGAATATCGAGACTTGTGTGCCGCCTTCATCAGAAGTTCTCAAAGGTTATCACGAGTAGGAACCCAAACGCGATCAAGATAGTATAAAATACCATCAGATTTGGTTACAAGACTTTCTTCGGCACCACATTTCATCTCGTTGTAGAGGTTTCCTTCATTAACCGATGAATATTGAGCTTCTCTAATGCGGTTTCGAAGATTGTCCATGAGTTAGAAGCAACTGACGTGAGGTCGATGACTCAATCTAATTTAATCCAATTACAACTATTAGATAGCGGTAAGTGGGTATCGAACACAGGGAGTTTGTAGAATATGTGTTATCTAAATGTATATCTAAATTGACTAAATTAACTAAATTGCAGAAATATAAACTCAAGGATTTGGATTGTTTGATTTTAACAACTAAGATTACTAATTAAATTGCAAAAGAGAAGTTTGGTTTGTAAACAGTTTAGGAACAAATGACCATCCTAGATTTTCGGTTTCAATTGACATTCATGCTCAAATTCAACTAGAAAGAACCACATAGACATGGCTCATGTGAAGTTACTTGTTTGTGATGAAAGGGAACAAAGTACTCGGATTACACTAATGCGAGGTTGTTACCCGATGATCAATTAATCAACATCCAACCCTTAACCCGCCCATGATATCTCGATTGCCAATGGCACCAAGAACGTATGGTTTAGACTATGATTGAAACGTAAATCAACAAGTTACAAACAAATATCATTACACCATAATAAACCAACAACGATTGCAAGTCTATTATTCTAGAAATAAAAAACAAGAACATGAATGTCTCAAACAAACCTTCAATCTAGGATGATCACCATAAGTTTAGCCACTCATGACTTGGACAATCATCATCACATAAGCATCAATGTTCATAGGAATTAAAAACACTAACAAAATGTTTAGAAATTGTTTCAAACTCTCAAGAACACCCAAAAATCGCCTCTAGACTCCTGGTAACCGAATGGAAATGATTGGACATCAAGAGACACCATAAAAAGTCATTAAAATGGACAGTTACAAGTTTCACGTCAGTCGGCACCGTAAGCTACGGTAGGCTTCATGCTGAAATTTTGTTTTCAGCATAACTTTTTTGCTTCAACTCCGTTTTCTTCACCGTTTTCACCTAAGTTCTCGTAATTTCATCCACTATCATGTTATCTTCTTAATTATTCAATTCCAATAATTGATTTTTTTCATTTATTCTCCGTATTCCTTCCATTTTAAGCTCCATTTGTACCTGAAACACAAACAACCGTAATTATCTAATTCTTGACAATTACCCGATTAAATGTAGGATTTTAATATCGTTTATACCACTTAAGGGTTGTCCTACGGACTATCCGTCACATCCCCACACTTAATCGTTGCTTGCCCCCAAGCAACTTGTAACGACTCGCACCAAAATGTCTTAAAACACTCCGTAAGTGAAAACCCGGACCCCTAAAACCCTAAGTTTCATGAAGATCAAGAAAATGCAAACTTATCAATCTGTCGCGGGCCGCGTAAGAGTTAAACAAGACTTACGCGGGGCGCGACAGCCTTGAAATTCTCCGGATAAGCTTTAGGCCACGTTTCAAACACGTTGCAGACCTACGCCATGACGCGGCAGCCCTAGCCGTAGCTAAGGTGGCCCTCGCGGGCCGCGTAGGATGCCCTTCGAGTTTACGCGGGCCGCGACAGACTCAAAAATCAGCCTATAAATAGCAGCCGATGGTTTCAGTTCAAATTCGCTCAATTCTTTTCTTCTTTTAGCTTATATTATAGCAAAGTAATAACTCGGGAATAATACCCCTAAATCCCGAAACTCTGCTCGTTATTAGGGTAATAACTCTAATCACTGGTACGATACAATATCCGATCGATTAGAACCGATCCAATGAATGTTTAAGTGCTGCCAATATCTGGCTATACTTTGTCATTCGTTGTGAGGGTTTCGATCTCGTGATTAACGTTAAAGTTGAATTGAGTTAATACACTAATACGAGTTCTGTCATATCTAGAAATTAGAACTCGTAACCAGGAAGCTGCTAAACTAGAATACTTATCGATTAAGTAAGCTTAGTAATTAACTAAACTTAATAGTTAAGTAAACTTAGTGTTCAAATAAACTTAATGATTAAATTAGCAGTTGAGAAACCTTAATAGATAAGTACACTTAACAGCTAAGTAAGATTAAGTAAGTTAATTAATTAATCCACTAAGTAAGATTTATTAATTTAGCTAAGTAAGATTAATTAATCAGTTAAGCAAGATTAATTAAGCTAAGTAAGATTAATTAATCAGTTAAATAAGATTAATTAACTAAGTAAATTAAACACCTAAATAGATATACATGAGGTAGATAATATCTAAATAGGTATATATGGGGTAGATGTTATCTAAGAAAAATATTATCTAAGGAAAGTAATATATAGGGAAGGTTTTATCTCGGTAAGGTGCAACTGAGGAAGGTGTATCTGGGTAGATAACACCTAGGGAAGTTCTATATGGGATAAGACTTATCCCTTACCTATAAATAGGAAGCTTAGGATTCATTTGTCTTTGCTCATTTCTTCTATTCCTCTCTCTATACGTTGGTGTTCTAACCAATAATCACCGATACGATATCCTTTCCGATCGATTCGGGAACCAACTAACGAATGCCAAAGTACTGTCTGAATAAGACTATACTTTGTGAATTTCGTTTAGGTTCTGATCTCGTGACCATCGTTAGGTTTGATATGGTTTTACACTAAAACGCATTCCACTCTGTTAAACTATATGTTTAACTATCAGAAAACTCCAAACTATACACTTACTACCAAACAAAATATTTAATCATCAGAAGATTCAGAACTCTAAAGAAAGTAGATGCTTAGTTAGCAAAATGCATAGAATCAGAAGGCTTGTTAATCAAGACTGTATGCTAACAAGGTGAGTCATTCTCTTTTTATCAAATTGCTTTACAAAACCATAAATGTTTTCCAGTTATACTTTGCAGTGATTAAGTCTTTGCTAATCTTTAATTACTGGCAGTATGTGGGGGTTTTGTGCACCTTACTACTAACGATTTATCACTTAGGTGGGCGAGCCTAATTTGTGATATGTCCACAGTCATAGATCCGGTCGAGTGACAGCTGAACCAGTTAATTATAAGATAGGGGCAAATATAAAAACTCTTAATGCTGTAAATTGTAACAACGTGTCATTTTGTGCAATTTAAATGACTCACCAGTATTTTCTGCTGACCAAATGTTTTTAAAACGCGTTTCAGGTAATTACAGTAGATCGGAATAAGAATGGATACGGCACCAAAAGGCTTAAAGAAGTGGCTTATTTTATCATTAAAATTAAATTAAGAAAAGTTGTTCTATGTATTCTGATTATCAAATATAAAAGCTACCTTTGTAAAACCTGGGATTTTTCCCATCGGTTTAATAAATAAAATCCGGTATTTCTAAAACTCTGATATTTTTCCTAACTCACGGTCCTGATGAAATTTCCACGGCAATACTTTTCAAAATAATCACCGGTACTACTGGACTGCTCGCGGCTCCCGATCCCGTCCAGGGTGTGGTCGGGGATCGTGACAGAGGTGGTATCAGAGCCACTGATTTAAGCAATTGGGTGTTGTAATAATACCTAAGCTTGAATGAAAGAGTTAGGAAATTGTTATTAACCGGTAGCACCCAGGATAGTATTTAGACTTGAACTTAAGAAAGATGCCTTAGTATAAGCTTCGAGATAAGCTAATTACTTGTGTAGATAAAGTGTGATGGGTGTTGGTATGCCATGAGGATGACGACTAGAACGTTGCAAGTATGGTAAATAAGCAATAACACTTGGCCACTGTTATTTCTTATTTATTGGTACTACTTGGTTCTGGAATATGATCCGTCATGTGAATACTAATTTTCTTGTTTTTTAATGAAAACCCTGATAAAAGATTGATTCTTTTTAAATCATTAATTGAGAAAATTCTATTTATGGGAAATACAATGATATTTACCTCTCCGGCGAGAACCGGGTAAGATGGGGTATATGATATGTCAAACAAGTGACAATAATTCCCTAAATAGTATCATGACCTGATGTCTGACTTGTTTTTGGAAATATGAATCTGTTAAATACATTGACCTTGTGAATGGTATCTATATTACAGTATGTGAAATATATGATTATATAGATATGTATATCTATAAGGAAATCTAAAAACCATAGGGATTGACAATTTAGAATAAAGCACGAGCAGGTGTGTCAACAATAATTCCAGATTTCTTTATTAGGAATCTCTTGTATACATCTGTAATTCCGATATCAAAAACTATTTCATTTGATCATCCGTCTCGTAACTCGTGCGACAAGATGAACGATGTGAACCCTTTATGTTGGGACGCCATTGAAAGTATAAGAATTCCCCTTGCGTTACTTTAGATTATTAACGCATTAGGAAACCTGTAGCTAAAGTTGTGTTAGGCACAAAACGTCTCAAAACTTACGTTAATAAGAGTAATTCTACTTTTTTTAAGAACTCTTGCGAAGATAAAAGTAACCACGACTAGATGCACTTACAAAGACTCTTCACCTATAATCCTACTAAGATTACTAGTAATAAAAAAAAGCTGTTATGAAATACATAGGCTGCAAAGGACTAAAGTTGTCCAAACCATTAATATATATGTTAAGAAGAATGAAGGAATGTATGCTTCAAAGTTTAGACATTAAGATAGTGAGACCCGATCTTCAAAACACATAATCACGACGTATGCTATGAAATGAAAAGAATAAAAAGAACTGACAGAATGGAAATTCTGTCTGCTTCATAAAAAAGAAACAAATGGAAAAGATGATTCCTAAGGTGATTGCTTAATTAGGTTGAGATTTGCAACCCAACAGGAAAAGCGACCACAAAGGAGACAAGACAGACCGGCCGACAAAGTTCTTCTCTGTGATGAAAGCTGCAAGTTCTACACGGAAGTAAGGCCTAGTGTATATGGTCTCAGTGATCATTAACACTAGAGGTAAGAAACTAAAAGAAATTCCGGTAATATCGGAATACTCCGACGTTTTCCCAGAGGATCTACTTGGACTAACACCCGAGCGTAAGGAGAAACTCAGAATTCATCTAAGACTAGGAACAACACTGATTGTTATATCGCAAAGTTAAAACTAATGTAGTATTTGATGCCTTAAGTCATAAGTTTCATAAGAAGCCGAAATAAGTATGTGCTCTTAGATTAAATTGCGGATAGATTTAATAAAATAATTTAAGGGTACCCAAGAAACAGCAATCAAGGACAATGCCGAAAGATTTAAAAAGAGATAATGAAGGAATCAGAAAAAGGAACTAATGGAAATTAGAAATTCCATAAAAGAATTCGGGTACCTATTCAAGGAAACCTACAAGAAAGGATTCTCGAAGAAGTTCATAGAACTAAGTATTTGATGCATCGTGTAAGTAATATGAGGTATCGAGGTTTGAATAAGAATTACTGATAGATAAGAATGAAAAAGGATGTAGCAAGTTATGTCTCTAAGTATTCAATCGATTAGCAAGTCAAAACTAAACAATAGAACCCTTTAGGGTACCTCAGCAATTAGAAATGAAAGTATGGACATGAGATTGATAACAATGGATTTTGTTACCAAATTACCCAACATAAGAAAATGTACGACACAATCTGGGTAATTATGGATCGACTAACCGAGTCAGCTTGATTACTACCAATGAAGGAAACCCTTTAGTATAAAACGCTTAGTAAACGAAATAGTCTTGTTACATAGAATCATGTTATCTATTGTATGGGATCGAGACAGCCATTTCACTTCTCATTCCTGGGAAAATGTTAACCCGACTTATTTTGAGCAGTGTAAAGGAACACTACAAACATTGAAAGACATGTTAAGTACATGTGCGATACATATTGATGAAATTTGGACTATTGTTTATCACTCATAAAATTTTTTTTTTTCAATAATTGGCCTACAAATATTAGTATTACCCGTTTGAAGTACTTTATGGATGAAGGTACCATCCAGTATGTTGGGCAGAAATATGAGAAAAGCAACTATCAGGCCATGAGATCGGTAAATCAATAGAAATTCAAATCAGAAAAAGAATGATACAACAAGTGTTTTCTTGAATAAGGAATAGTCCAATTCGGTACGAAAGGTAAGTTAAGTACGAGGTATGTTGGACCATTTAAGGTTACTAAGCAAATTGGATCAGTAGCTTATCAGCTAGAGTTATCAGAAGAAATGACAGGAATACATGATATGTTTCATGTATGCCACTTAAGGAATGCCTAGCTGATAAACCTTTAGTTATACCTCTTCAAGCTATAGAGGTAAATAAAAATTTAAATCCATTGAAAGACCATACAAGTCAAAGATAAGAATCACAAGGCAAGAGATTAGTTCGGGCCAGGGTGAAATAGGACTTAAAACATGAATAAGAATATACTTGGGTATCAAAGAAGACGGAAATAACCACACTTGTTCCAGTAAATCTCGAGGACGAGATTTTAAACAAGGTGGGGAGGATGTAACGACTCGCACCAAAATTTCTTAAAACACTCCGTAAGTGAAAACCCGGACCCCTAAAACCCTAAGTTTCATGAAAAATCAAGAAAATCCAAACTTATCAATCTGTCGCGGGCCGCGTAAGAGTTAAGCAAGGCTTACGAGGGCGCGACAACCTTGAAATTCTCCGGATAAGCTTTAGGCAACGTGTCAGACATGTGGCAGGCCTACGCCATGACGCGGCAGCCCTAGCCGTAGCTAGGGTGGCCCTCGCGGGCCGCGTAGGATGCCCTTCGAGTTTACGCGGGCCGTGACAGACTCAAAAAGCAGCCTATAAATAGCAGCCGATGGTTTCAGTTCAAATTCGCTCAATTCTTTTTTTCTTTTAGCGTCTATTATAGCAAAGTAATACCTCGGGAATAATACCCCTAAATCCTGAAACTCTACCCGTTATTAGGGTAATAACTCTAATCACTGGTACGATACTATATCCGATCGATTAGAACCGATCCAATGAATGTTTAAGTGCTGCCAATATCTGGCTATACTTTGTCATTCGTTGTGAGGGTTTCGATCACGTGATTATCGTTAAAGTTGAATTGAGTTAATAAACTAATACGAGTTCTGTCATATCAAGAAATTAGAACTCGTAACCAAGAAACTGCTAAACTAGAATATTTATCGATTAAGTAAGCTTAGTAATTAAGTAAACTTAATAGTTAAGTAAACTTAGTGTTCAAATAAACTTAATGATTAAATTAGCAGTTGAGAAACCTTACTAGATAAGTACACTTAACAGCTAAGTAAGATTAAGTAAGTTAATTAATTAATCCACTAAGTAGGATTTATTAATTTAGCTAAGTAAGATTAATTAATCAGTTAAGCAAGATTAATTAAGCTAAGTAAGATTAATTAATCAGTTAAGTAAGATTAATTAACTAAGTAAATTAAACACCTAAATAGATATACATGAGGTAGATAATATCTAAATAGGTATATATGGGATAGATGTTATCTAAGAAAAATATTATCTAAGGAAAGTAATATATAGGGAAGGTTTTATCTCGGGAAGGTGCAATTGAGGAAGGTGTATCTGGGTAGATAACACCTAGGGAAGTTCTATATGGGATAAGACTTATCCCTTTCATATAAATAGGAAGCTTAGGATTCATTTTTCTTTGCTCATTTCTTCTATTCATCTCTCTATACGTTGGTGTTCTAACCAATAATCACCGATACGATATCCTTTCCGATCGATTCGGGAACCAACTAACGAATGCCAAAGTGCTGTCTGAATAAGACTATACTTTGTGAATTTCGTTTAGGTTCTGATCTCGTGACCATCGTTAGGTTTGATATGGTTTTACACTAAAACGTATTCCACTCTGTTAAACTATATGTTTAACTATCAGAAAACTCCAAACTATACACTTACTACCAAACAAAATATTTAATCATCAGAAGATTCAGAACTCTAAAGAAAGTAGATGCTTAGTTAGCAAAAGGCATAGAATCAGAAGGCTTGTTAATCAAGAGTGTATGCTAACAAGGTGAGTCGTTCTCTTTTTATCAAATTGCTTTACAAAACCCTAAATGTTTTCCAGTTATACTTTGCAGTGATTAAGTCTTTGCTAATCTTTAATTACTGGCAGTATGTGGGGGTTTTGTGCACATTACTACTAACGATTTATCACTTAGGTGGGCGAGCCTAATTTGTGATATGTCCACAGTCATAGATCCGGTCGAGTGACAGCTGAACCAGTTAATTATAAGATAGGGGCAAATATAAAAACTCTTAATGCTGTAAATTGTAACAATGTGTCATTTTGTGCAATTTAAATGACTCACCAGTATTTCCTGCTGACCAAATATTTTTAAAACGCGTTTCAGGTGATTACAGTTGATCAGAATAAGAATGGATACGGCACCAAAAGGCTTAATGAAGTGGCTTATTTTATCATTAAAATTAAATTAAGAAAAGTTGTTCTATGTATTCTTATTATCCAATATAAAAGCTACCTTTTTTAAAACCTGGGATTTTTCCCATCGGTTTAATAAATAAAATCCGGTGTTTCTAAAACTCTGATATTTTTCCTAACTCACGGTCCTGATGAAATTTTCGCGGCAATACTTTTCAAAATAATCACCGGTACTATTGGACTGCTCGATGCTCCCGATCCCGTCCAGGGTGTGGTCGGGGGTCGTGACATAACTCATTTAAACGAACCACAATTTACTCAAGCGATCAAACACAAACCAAGCAACCAGATGTCCTCATTTACTAACTTTTTCTTTAAGTCGCGCATAACACACCCCTCACAATAACTCTCCACTCGGTGACAAGTAATAACTAGCAAGGATGAACTAGAACACACTTAAGGCAAACAGGTAGTTGCACAACAATAAGCTTGTACCTAAACCGGTCCTTCGCCTAAAGAATTTGCTAAACATGAACATGAATCAAAGGGACTTAAAGGTTTGTAACGTGGCTAGGCAACTGGGTAGGAAACGGAAATATATATGTGAATAGTAACTAACGATTCAACCCGGTCTTTTATTTCTAACTAAACATAACATAAACAACTATATACCAAATATCTCGTTCATTTTTTTCTTTTTTTTTTCATTGCTTTTTCTTCTTCTTTTTTCTTCTTTTTTTTTTCATTTTCATATATCTTTTTATAATTTTTTTTAACAAAAATCAACATAACAAACAACATTCTAAACAAGATGATAACACTAATAGACCGAGTCAAATACGGGTTAATTTTTAGAGAAGCTAGGCATGGGTTACAAATGATCGGCTTCAAGCTCAAATGGGCTACTAAGTCTAAACCCCCGCCCTTCTCACTACCATGCTCATATATATGATTAATGAGGTCCAACCCCCCAAATCCCACACTCACACTCACCATGACGAGGCTACCTAATTGCCCTTATCCTCTTCACATGCATATCAAGCTAGGCCTCAAACCGCATTCAAACATAAGTTCTAATGCACCCCCACCCGTTGCCATTCTCTTCAAGAAAAATGTATTCTAATAAATTCAAGAAATACCTCAACTCTCACCAAGAAAGAACAAGGGGATATGGGTTGCCGGTGTGTCATGCGGTTTAATACTCAAATGTTCAATTTGGACCATTTTTCGCTTGATTTTTTTAAAATTTCACAATTTTCACAATTTTTTTTCAAAATTTTCCCCCATCCCCACACTTGGGATACATTGCCCCCAATGTATGGTTTTGAAGGGAAGATCGCTTAAACACCCAAACATCAATTTTTTGCTTCTTTTCTCAAATCCCAAATTTCTTTTTGTTTTTTTTATATTCTTATTATTAAAAACACCACCATTCTTTCACAACCCATCACTAAACACATCAAAACACCACCCAACAGCCCAACCATAAACATAAAACACAAATATATACAAATATATACAAAAATGTACAAAATGGAGCAAAACACGACCTGATCAGTAAATCAGCAGTGTCGGTAGTGATGCAGCTGCGGTGATCGGACAGGGACGTAAACATCTCATGGATTCGCTGGTATCTCATCGGGGATGTTGCCAAACATCCCCACACTTGAATCATTGCATCCGCGAGGATTGAAATGTAGTAACTTGCCAAAACACAAACACAACACCAAAACAAAACCAAACAATACATAACTTTACATCCTCGGGTTGCCACCCGAGAGCGCTAAGTTTTAGATCTTCAGCCAGATCGTACCTGATATGCGTTACGATGGTCTCAATGCACACTTACCCAATGTATTTCCAATGAATGCCCGGAAATTTACATGCCATCTCCATAAGCTCGTCGGTATAATTGGCATGTTTAGACAGCACATGCGGGTTTCGCTAATCCACTTCATGAGATATACCCTGATGTCTTGTAGCTTCGCCCTTCTCATCTTTTTCCTCGAACCCTCTTCCCCACACTTGTTAATTTGAATGATTGATATGTGAATAGGTTCGGTACACATATTCAACCCATCAGACTGCTCTGCCTCATCATCTGCACACACCATCTGATCCACCAGTGACTCTTCATCAGATAAACGACTCATTGGTGAGGTATTATCTTCTACAACGTCCTCTTTCATGTGAGAATAATCTCTAATATCACCAGGTAATAATGGCGAGAGGCATTGTTCTATTTCTATCTTCATTTTTAACTTCTGACACTTAGAAACTAAACAGCTGATTCGATCTTTATCGGAAAGGTTGGGTGCTGATAAATATTGCTCGAGTTTGGACAAAGTCACTTCCAACATAGCAAGCTCTTTCTCCTCCTCGGCCAGATAAATATAAACACCCTCGGGCTCAGAATATTCCTCGGGATGGTACTGTCGATATCCCTGATGTGGTCTTAAGATGTGCGCATCCACCATTTTTTTTATTCCAATACTTTGGGTTTTCCGAATACACCGTGCACACATCATAATCATAAGTATGATCACGACCACAACAGAAACATAGTCCATCCATCCTTGTCTCATAATAAGCATCCTCGTCCCGATCATATCCATCCGAGTAATAATTACCCTCCATTTCTGATTTATAATCATCAAAATGTGATGGAGGTGGAAGCTCGGAAACATACGACACCGGTTTTCCATGTGCCCTCCTGTATTGGGCCTTGTGGCAACCGATACACAGATGATGTGGACCCCCGCACAATCTACACGTAGAAAAGCTGAAATCTATGTAATGCTTTGTCATCCTGCACAACACATCTCAACTACCAAGTGTAAATCACGAACATAAAAAAAATCTTTTTGGGTTTTTAATTATTTTTGCGCACTACTCCCCGACAACGGCGCCAAAATTTGACGTGAGGTTGAAGTCACAATCAAATTTAATCCAATTACTACTAATAGCTAGTGGTAAGTGGGTATCGAACACATGGAGTTTGTGGAATATGTGTTATTTGGAAGTGTATCTAAGTTAACTAAGATTAAACTAATTGCAATAAAAATAAATTCAAGAGTTGGGTTGATTGTTTGTTTTTAAAACTAAGATTAATAATCTAATTGCAAAGTGAGAATTTGGTTTGTAAACAATTTAGAGACAAATAACCATCTTTAGTTTCCGGTTTGCTTTGACATTTATGCTATCATTCCACTAGAAAGAACCACATAGACATGGCTTATGTGAAGTTACTTGTTTGTGATGAAAGGGAACAAAGTACTCGGATTACACTAATGCGAGGTTGTTACCCGATGATCAGTTAATCAACATCCAACCCTTAACCCACCCATGATATCTTGATTGCCAATGGCACCAAGAACGTATGGTTTAGACTATGATTGAAACGCAAATCAACAAGTTACAAACAAATATCATCACACAATAGTAAACCAACAACGATTGTAAGTCTATTATTCTAGAAATAAAAAAAAAACAAAAACATGAATGCCTAAAACAAACCTTCAATCTAGGATGATCACCATAAGTTTAGCCACTCATGACTTGGACAATCATCATCACATAAGCATCAATGTTCATAGGAATTAAAAACACTAACAAAATGTTTAGAAATTGTTTCAAGCTCTCTACACCCAAAAATCGCCTCTAGACTCCTGGTAACCGAATGGAAATGATTGGACATCAAGAGACACCATAAAAAGTCATTAAAATGGGCAGTTAGAAGTTTCACGTCAGTCGGCGCCGTAAGCTACGACCCCTGCCGTAAGCTACGATAGGCTTCATGCTGAAATTTTTGTTTTGAGCATAACTTTTTCGTTTAAACTCCGTTTTCTTCACCGCTTTCGCCTACGTTCTCGTAATTTCATCCTCTATCATGTTATCTTCTTAATTATTCAATTCCAATAATTGATTTTTTTTTATTTATTCCCCGTATTCCTTCCATTTTAAGCTCCATTTGTACCTGAAACACAAACAACTGTAGTTATCTAATTCTAGACAATTACCCACTTAAATGTAGGATTTTAATATCATTTATTCCACTTAATGGATGTCCTACGGACTACCCGTCAGCAACGAACACTCTTAACATGAGTTTTACAACTAAGAGCGTCGGCCACAACATTCGTTTTACCTGGATGGTAGCGAATTTCACAGTCGTAGTCGTTTAACAACTCTACCCAGCGACGCTGAAGCATGTTGAGTTCCTTTTGATTGAAGATGTGTTGAAGGCTCTTATGGTGGTGAAGACCACATACTTAGTACCATAAAGGTAGTGTCGCCATATCTTCAAAGCAAAAACAACTTCACCAAGTTCAAGATCGTGCGTAGTGTAGTTCTTATCATGAATTTTCAGTTGCCTCGACGTGTAAGCGATAACCTTGTCCTGTTGCATAAGGACGCAACCAAAACCTTGGTTTGAAGCATCGCAATACATGACGAAGTCATCATTACCATCGGGAAGAGCAATGATAGGAGCATTACAAAGCATGTCCTTGGGGGTTTGGAAAGACTCCTCTTGTTCAGGACCCCAAACAAAAGGTTTATCTTTTTGGGTCAACAAAGTGAGAGGAACATCGATCTTAGAAAAGTTCGAAATGAAATGACGATAATAACCAAGTAAACCAAGAAACGAACGAATCTTAGACGGAGATTTAGGAGCAATCCAATTCTTCACATCTTCGATTTTCGCAGGGTCAACGTGAATACCTAGTTTATTGACGGTGTGACCATGGAATTGACCCTCTTTTAGCCAAAATTCACACTTGGAGAATTTGGGGTAAACATGCTCAGTATGCAAAAGCTGAAGGATAAGACGCAAGTGTCGCTCGTGCTCTTCTTGAGTCTTGGAGTAGATGAGGATATCGTCGATGAAGACGATCACGAAACGGTCGAGATAAGGCTTGCACACACGGTTCATTAAGTCCATGAAGACTGCAGGTGTGTTGGTCAAACCAAAGGGCATGACCACGAACTCGTAATGACCATAACATGTACGAAACGTTGTTTTGGGTATATCTTCTTTGAGGACTAGAAGTTGTTGATAACCAGAACGGAGATCGATCTTGGAAAAGCATGCCGCTCCTTGTAAATGATCGAAGATATCGTAGATGCGAGGAAGGGGATATTTGTTTTTTACTATAAGCTTGTTGAGCTCACGGTAGTCAACGAACATCCAAAAAGGTCCATCTTTCTTCTTGACGAACAGAATGGGAGCGCCCCAAGGAGAAGTACTAGGGCGTATAAAGCCTTTATCAATAAGCTCTTCAAGTTAGCTAGATAGCTCTTTCATTTCTGAGGGTGCAAGACGATAAGGAGACTTAGCGACAGGCAAAGCACCAGGCACTAAATCGATACGAAAGTTAATAGAATGAGGAGGAGGACTCAGAAGATCCTTAGGGAAGACGTAAGGAAAGTCACAAACGACAGGAACATCACTCACACTTGGACCCTTATCCTTCTTTTCCAGAACGTGGGTAACAAAGGCAAAGGAACCATTGCGCAATCATTTGTTCGCTTGAGTACACGACATAAGCTTGAGACCTTTAGAAGGTTTCTTACCATAGACGTGTAGAGAATCACCATTAGGAAGAGGGAGACGAATAAACTTCTCAGAACAAATAACTTCAGCACGAAATCGCCTAAGCCAATCCATGCCTACTATGATATTGAAGCTACCCAATTGCATGGGTATGAGGTCAATTGAAAACATATGATCGTTAAGATCAAGGTGTCACACCCCAACCGATGGCGGAAACATCGGGATGATACGAACAAATCGCTCAAAGCATCATAACACTAATTGTGACAATATAATTAAATCAAAATTTCATAAATCACTAAAATGTTATACAATCATTCAAACATGATCCAAAGTGTATCAAACACAATCCAAAACATTATTTATTCTAAGGCGTGTTTCTAAGTTCACCCTAGCTTGTTTCTTCATCATCTTGTCTATCAACCTACAACATGTATTAAAATATGATCAATAATAATGTTGGCGAGTATACAAGTTTTGATACATAGCATAATAAGAATAAAATGTTTAACATGCTGATATCCAACATAAATAATGTATACAAGTTACTAATATGCTGGACTAAGTAAACTATATGTCAAACCCAAGTTTCCAACGCAATCGTGCCTTCCCTACCTTATCGCAACGAAGAGGGGATTAACATGTTTTACTTAACAATACCCCAAGACTCAGGGGCGGTGCGTTAATCCTATAGTGCTATAATTGTCAAGATAGGCTAGCAAAGTTAATAAGCATATAGATACAAGTGTACACATAGCATATAAGACTAACAAGTATTACATGTTTACATGTTTAAATGTGGATAAAGTGGGATTAAAATAAGTTTCAAGTGTCGTGTGTTTTGTATATTGTACATGTTGCACCCAAAGTGTTTAAAATGAAAATGGGATCGAGTATATTCACAGTTTTGCGTAGGGTTCCACAAAAACCGAGAGTGGGTGGGATGAAGTCTTGAGATCACACTGAAATGAGTATACGAGCATATGATATTACTGATGTGAAAGGGTGTTGGATCGGATTGTTAAAATACACAAATATAAAACGAATCAAAACAGTCCATTCGTACGAACCTAGTCCCTTCGTACGAACCGGGACTTCTACTAAATACGAACTAACTGATTAAACGTGATAGGAACTGATTTGATTATGGAAAACAGTAAGGTGATTATCATAAATAGTAGATTGAACTAATCAGGTGTAAAGGTTGAAGTTTAAACAGAAAATAAAATAGTTTGGTTTGATAACAGTGTGGGTTCATACGAAGGCACTCCCTTCGTACGAAGGCACTGTGTTGTTTGTGAAAAGTTTTGGTTTTTATCTGATTTAGTTGAAAATGTTGAAGTATTTATTAAATTTATAGATAAACATTTAAATGACAACAATTGAGTGTGTGATCAGAATCAAAATTTAAAACAGAAAGTATGAACTGGAGTCCCTTCGTACGAACAAACATAGTCCCTTCCTACGAAGGCACTTTTCTAGATGAAAATCTTATATTTGATCTATCGAAACAGACCGTTTCTTGATGAAAATTAATCCTAGTGCAGGCCCTTAACTATGGGAGGAGTTAGGAGTCTGATAGATTCCCGATTTCACCAAGATCGTGCGATAAACGAATCAAGAATTTAATTAAGTTGTAAAATTTTATGAACTTTGATCTATTCTGGTATAAGGGATGCTCCACAATAGTTTGCCTAGGCAAAATGACTGGAAACCATCTTCGAGATGTTTAGGATCAGAGGTTCTTGAGAAAATTTCAAGAGTTTGTGATTAGAAATGCAAAAAATGAAGGAAAATGTAATAAAAAATGAAGAAGGAGAAAATCTTACAAAGCTTCTGATCGCAACAGCAATTCTAGAGTGTTTGCAAGGGAAAATAGCGAATTGGAATGAAGACCTAAGGCCTCTATTTATAGATTAGGGGGTACACTAGGGTTTCCAAGATTTTCGCCCAACTCCCTCTTCGTACGAAGCCACCCCTTCGTACGAAGCTACTCCCTTCGTACGAAGGGCTAGGTTTTAGTATTTTATTTTCCCAATTTGATTATTTTATGAGTTTTAATCAGTTTCACGAGTATCAAGTATCAATATTTAATAAAGAATCAAGGTTCAATCATAATGTAGTGTCCAAAACGTGGATTTTGAGTAAAAGTTTGCAGATAAGTCCAACATGGATAACATGAATATTATTAAAATAACTTCGTTTTCATTATGATCAATAGTCTCGGATTACAACTGAAACAAAAATAGAATACAACAAGAGTACAAGTGTCTAAAAATAGAAAGTACAATAAGACTTGCTTAAACAAGAAAGTACAAAAATGTGAAGCGTTACAGTCTCCCCTACTCTAAGAGATTTCGTCCTCAAAATCTGAAGAGGAAGGCTGAACGAAGAGTTGTGGATACTTAGTCTTCATCTCGCTCTCGAGTTCCCAAGTGAATTCTGCACCACGCTTTCCTTCCCATCGAACCTTGACTATGGGAATTTTGCTGCGTCTAAGTTTCTTGGTTCCTCGGTCCATGATTTTGAACGGTTTCTCCACGAAGTGAAGAGTCTCGTTTATTGGCAAGTCATCAACAGGAACTTGAAGTCCTTCATTAGGTAAACACTTCTTGAGATTCGAGACATGAAATGTTGGATGAGCGTTGCTGAGTTCATGAGGTAAATCGAGTCGATATGCTACCTTACCAATCCTCTCGAGTATCGTGAAAGGACCAACATAGCGAAGGTCATGTTTTCCCTTTTTTACAAAAACGAACTACTCCTTTCCAATGAGATACTTTGAGTAACACATGATCACCAACGTTAAACTCCAAAGGTTTGCGTCTCTTGTCGGCATAGCGCTTTTGTCTTCTTTTAGCCTTGAGGAGGTTGTCGCGGATTTGAAGAATCTTATCTGTTGTTTCCTGTATGAGCTCAGGGCCAGTAAGTTGAGTATCACCAATCTCATGCCAACAAATGGGAGATCGGCACTTATGACCATATAATGCCTCAAAAGGAGCCATTTGAATACTAGAGTGGTAACTGTTGTTGTACGAGAACTCAATAAAAGGTAAATGTACATCCCAATTACCACCAAAGTCGATGACACAGGAACGAAGCATATCCTCTAGGGTTTGGATAGTGCGTTCAGTCTGTCCATTCGTTTGAGGATGAAAAGTCGTACTAAGATTCAAGTGAGAACCCATAGCGGTTTGGAATGTTTGCCAAAGACGTGAAGTGAATCGACCATCGCGTTCAGAGATGATGTCAATGGGTATACCATGACGACATATGGTTTCATCAGTATAAACTCGAGCAAGTTTCTCAACTTTGAAATCTTCACGAAGAGGAAGAAAGTGAGCTGATTTGGTCAGACGGTCAATGATCACCTAAATGCTATCATGACCCGAAGGTGTACGAGGATGTTTGGTTATGAAGTCCATAGCAATGCTATCCCATTTTCAAACAGGGATTTCTGGCTGTTCAAGTAAACAGAGGGACGCTGATGCTCAGCTTTGACTTTCGAGCAAGTAAGACATTTCAAGTCATAGATGGCAATGTCCTTCTTCATGCCAGGCCACCAATAGGATGTACGAAGGTCATGGTACATCTTATCAACACCAAGATGAATAGAGTAACGGGACTTGTGTGCCTCCATCATTATGAGCTCACAAAGATTGTCGCGATCTGGCACCCAGATGCGATCAAGAGAGTATTGGAGTCCATTTGATTTGGTCATGAGTTGGTCTATGGAAGCACCTCGTATTTCGACGTTTAGACTACCTTCTTTGGCTGATGAGTATTGAGCTTCATGAATGCAAGTGCGAAGATAACTAGAGATTTAAAAACAATGAATACTACTAGCATGAGGTTTGCGACTGAGCGCATCTGCCACGACATTCGTTTTGCTAGGATGGTAGCGAATTTCAAAGTCATAGTCGTTAAGCAATTCAACCCAACGACGTTGACACATGTTTAGTTCTTTTTTGTTAAAGATGTGTTGTAGGCTCTTATGGTCAGTGACAACCACACACTTTGTACCATATAGGTAGTGTCGCCAAATCTTTAACGCAAAAACAACTGCGCCAAGCTAGAGATCGTGGGTAGTGTAGCTTTTCTCATGTATTTTGAGCTGTTGAGAGGCATAAACGATGACCTTGTCTCGTTGCATGAGGACATAACCAAGACCACGGTTCGAGGCATCGCAATATACCACGAAATCATCATTCCCATCAGGAAGAGCAAGGACAGGAGCATTGCAAAGCAAGTCCTTTAGAGTTTGAAAGGATTTCTCTTGCTCAGGATCCCAAGCAAAAGGTTTCTCTTCCTGAGTCAACACGGTGAGGGGAACAGCGATTTTCGAAAAGTTCGAGATGAATCGACGGTAGTAACCCGCCAATCCAAGGAAGGACCGAATCTCTGATTCAGATTTAGGCGCGATCCAATTCTTCACTGCTTCGATTTTGGAAGGGTCAACATGAATTCCCTTTTCACTAACAACGTGTCCAAGGAAATGAACTTCTTTTATCCAGAATTCGCACTTGGAAAATTTCGCGTACAGGCGTTCACCACATAAGAGTTCAAGAATGAGGCGTAAATGATGTTCATGATCAGCTTGAGTTTTTGAATAAATGAGGATATCATCAATGAAAACGATTACAAAACGATCAAAGTATGGTTTACAAACACGATTCATTAGATCCATGAAAACGGCAGGTGCGTTGGTCAAGCCAAAGGGCATAACCACGAACTCATAGTGGCCATGACAAGTGCGAAAAGCTGTTTTGGGAATGTCCTCTTCGAGAACACGAAGCTGATGATAACCAGATCGAAGATCGATCTAAGAGAAGTAGGTTGCGCCTTGAAGTTGATCAAAGAGATCATCGATGCGAGGAAGAGGATAACAATTTTTGACAGTGAGTTTGTTGAGCTCACGATAATCGATGCACATGCGTAACGAACCATCCTTCTTCTTGACGAAAAGCACTGGAGCACCCCAAGGTGTGGTACTTGGGCATATGACGCCTTTATCAAGGAGTTCTTGGAGTTGACTTGACAACTCTTGCATCTCAGAGGGTGTAAGACGATAAGGAGCTTTAGCAACAGGAGTTGAACCAGGAATGAGATCAATATAAAAATCAATCAATCGAGATGGAGGATGACCAGGTAAATCTTCAGGAAAGACCTCAGGAAAATCACGCACCACTGGAACATCACTTAAGCTTTTTCCCTTGCCCTTTTCTTCCACTGCGTGGGCTAAAAAGGCAAAGTACTGTTTACGTAAGTACTTGTTTGCTTGTGTGCATGACATAAGCTTTAGTCCCCTTGAAGGTCGGTCTCCATAGACGTGCAAAGTGTCACAAGAAGGAAGAGGTAAACGAACGTATTTTTCATGACAAGCAATTTCAGCATGGTTCTTACGAAGCCAATCCATGCCAACTATGATGTAGAAACTACCCATTTGCTTGGATATAAGATCTATAGAGAAAACGTGCTCATTAAGAGTAAGAAAACAATCGCGAAGAACGGTATCAATTAAGATAGACTTACCATTGGCAACCTCAACTGAGAACAGCTTAGGTAGCTTAGAGCGTGCACAATTTAACAAAGATTCAAATTCAACGGACACAAAGCTTTTGTCCGCACCAGTAACAAATAGTATCGAAGCATAAAGATTATTAACGAGAAACGTACCATTAACGGCTTCATTGTACTTTTGAGTATGTTTAGCGTTGATGTTGAATGTTCGTCCTCGTGGAGCTTACTTCTGTTGTTGCTCTTGATTCAGCTGAGGGCATTGAGGACAAAGATGCATAGTATCACCACATTTGTAGCAGGCTTGTGTGTTGTCGGTTGGTTTAGGGTTTCGGGCAGCTTGCTGAACTTGGTTGGTATGACGGCAATAAAGGGTTGTGTGACCAAAATGGTTGCATGCAGTGCAATGCCGACAAGTTGAGTTGGTAGGGTGATGGTAATGGCAAGTATCACACTTGGGATGAACCCTAGTGTATGGCTTCTTGGTGTTTTCTGGTGTAACAGGGTTGGGTTTAGGTTTGCAGCAGGTACAATCGTGTTACAGCCAGGGTTTTGAAACTTTCGTTTCTTACCCTTGCTACCACTTAATTGAGCGGTGATTTGGTTGGCTGGTTTGGAGGAGGTAGGTGTTGCAACTTATTTATCGCGAATGCGGTTGTTGTTTAGGCTAGCTGCGAGGCGATAGACTTCCTCGATGGTGTCGAGTTGTGCTGCTTCGATGGTGTCACGCATACCAGAGGGTAACGTATGGATGTATTTCCTGATCATGCAGTCAGCCATGGACACCAAATGTGGTACGATAAAGCTGAGTTGCTTGAAACGGGTAGTGTAGGCCAGATTGTCATCACCAAATTGTTTATGATGCCAAAATTCATCCTCGAGCTTTTGCTGCTCGTTAGCAGGATAGAACTCAAGCATCATTAATTCCTTAACCTCAGCCCATGGTAACGTATAAGCTTCATCATTAGAGCGGATGTTTCTCTCATTGGTCCACCATTCCAAGGCTCTGGTTTGGAAGACCCCAGTAGTGCTGTGAGTTTTGAGGTTCTCAGGACACTCGCTGTTGATGAAAGTAACCTCAATGCTATCGAACCATTCAAGCATAGCAGTCACCCCATCATTGCCAGTGAAAGGATTAGGGCTGAAGGAGGCAAAGTGTTTGTAGTTAAAAGACACCGGCTTGGGTTTCTCAACCTTGGAATAAACAGACGAATTCGGGGTAAAGGAGCTTTGGATCTCACTGACGATCTTAGGAACAACGCGAGCTATCTGGTTAGCCATGCCATCATCTTCTTTTGAGAACTGGTCTTAGACTTCTTGGTCGAGTTGAAGAGTCGGCTTGAAGACATCTAAAGATTCAAAACAAGGAATGGATAAGACTTGATCGTAATGTTTTGTTTAAAGAAACTTGTTTTCATGAATGCATCACATAGCATATAATGTTCAATTAATTTTCACATAACATGAGTTTCCACATGGTGTCACATAGAAAATGAAAGCATCACAAATATAATTTGTTCACGAGAGATTATTATTGTTTTAGATTCCGAAGATAGTGCGTATCGTGTTTCCAAAGTTGAAATGAAATAACATACAAAGGTAAAACACATTAAAATAGAGGTGGCATAAAAGAGATTTAACATAAAATTTAGATTGTCACGGATCATAACATAAGACTCTTCCAAAGTAAATCGAAGTCCTTTTCAAGTTAAGGATACGTGCTTTGGCCTAATAGACAAATACTCTCATTGAAAATCGAAGAGTGGGGACTAGTTATCAATATGTGAGTTTTACCTCTAACTTGGTAACATCGTACCCTAGTGTGGTTGCTACTTATCAATTGATAAGGGTTCACTAGATTATGAAATGGAAATTTTCTTCAAGATTTGGATATCACTCCTAACTTGAGGGTAAATTTTGTGCAAAATACAAAGTATAGATGAATGAAAATCATCACCGAATGTGGGAATCACCCCTATTTTGGTGAGTCGTTTCGATTGTGTTATAAGAGTGTCTTCATCAAGCCACCAAATGTGTATTGTGTTAGCCTTAGGAAAGGCATGTATATTTAAAGACCAAAGTGAATAGACAAGAAGCAAGCAAGATAGAAGGCAAGTAGTTTTAAAGAACACATAGTGATAAAGTTCCTAAACTATAGACTAGGTAAAAGCATTCCTACTTTTCCTAGTTACCTATAGTTATGGCTCTGATACTAATCTGTCACACCCCAACCGATGGCGGAAACATCAGGATGAGACGAACAAATCGCTCAAAGCATCATAACACTAATTATGACAATATAATTAAATCAAAATTTCACAAATCACTAAAGTCTCATACAATCATTCAAACATGATCCAAAGTGTATCAAACATAATCCAAAACATTATTTATTCTAAGGCGTGTTTCTAAGTTCACCCTAGCTTGATTCTTCATCATCTTGTCTATCAACCTGCAACATGTATTAAAATATGATCAACAATAATGTTGGCGAGTATACAAGTTTTGATACACAGGATAATAAGAATAAAATGTTTAACATGCTCATATCCAACATGAATAATGTATACAAGTTACTAATATGTTGGACTAAGTAAACTATACGTCAAACCCAAGTTTCCAACGCAATCGTGCCTTCCCTACCTCGTCGCAACGAAGAGGGGGTTAACATGTTTTAGTTAACAATACCCCAAGACTCAAGGGTGGTGTGTTAATCCTATAGCGCTATAATTGTCAAGGTCGGCTAGCAAAGTTAATGAGCATATAGATACAAGTGTACACATAGCATATAAGACTAACAAGTATCACATGTTTTAATGTTTAAATGTGGATAGAGTGGGATTAAAATAATTTTCAAGTGTCGTGTGTTTTGTATATTGTACATGTTGCACCCAAAGTGTTTAAAACTAAAATGGGATCGAGTATACTCAAAGTTTTGCGTAGGGTTCAACGAAAACCGAGAGTGGGATTGATGAAGTCTTGAGATCACACTAAAATGAGTATACAAGCATATGAGATTACTGATGTGAAAGAGTGTTAGATCGGATTGTTAAAATACACGAAAATAAAACGAATCAAAACAGTCCATTCGTACAAACCTAGTCCCTTCGTACGAACAGGAACTTCTGCTAAATACGAACTGACTGATTAAACATGATAAGAACTGATTTGATTATGGAAAACAGTAAGGTGATTAACATAAATAGTAGATTGAACTGATCAGGTGTAAAGGTTGAAGCTTAAATAGAAAATAAAATAGTTTGGTTTGATAACAGTGTGGGTTCGTACGAAGGCACTGTGTTGTTTGTGAAAAAAATTTGGTTTTTATCTGATTTAGTTGAAAATGTTGAAGTATTTGTTAAATTTATAGATAAATGTTTAAATAACAATAGTTGAGTGTGTGATCAGAATCAAAATTTAAAACAGAAAGTATGAACTGGAGTCCCTTCGTACGAACGGGCATAGTCCCTTCGTACGAAGGCACTGTTTTAGATGAAAATCTTATTTTCGATCTATCGAAACATACCGTTTCTTGATTAAAATTAATCCTAGTCAGGCCCTTAACTATGGGATGAGTTCGGAGTCTGATGGATTCCTGATTTCACCAAGATCGTGTGATAAACGAATCAAGAATTAATTAAGTTGTAAAATTTTATGAACTTTGATCTATTCTCATATAAGGGATGCTCCACAACAGTTTTCCTAGGCAAAACAAGTGGAAACCATCTTAGAGATGTTTAGGATCAAAGGTTCTTGAGAAAATTTCAAGTGTTTGTGATTAGAAATTCAAGAAATGAAGGAAAATGTAATAAAAAATGAAGAAGGAGAAAATCTTACAAAGCTTCTGATCGCAACAGTAATTCGAGAGTGTTTGCAAGGGAAAATGGCGAATTGGAATGAAGACCTAAGGCCTCTATTTATAGATTAGGGGGTATACTAGGTTTCCAAGATTTTCGCCCAACTCCCCTTTCGTACGAAGCCACCCCTTCGTACGAAGCTACTCCCTTCGTACGAATAGCCTGGTTTTAGTATTTTATTTTCCCAGTTTGATTATTGTTAGTACATATGTCTGTAGCTTCCATCTGCATCGAGTCTTTTGTATTTTGTCCTATCTGTATGTTTTTGTATATGTATGTACTTGTATGTATTTGTGTGTAAAGACAAACAGGCAATGGTACTGAGCTGTTAACATGTGATCCGTTCGGTTGACAAAGTGTCATTCGATCGGATGGCCATCCGATCGGATGGTGATCCGAACGGGTGACAACCCTCTTCCTTGTTTGCCTATAAATAGAGGACTTATATCATTTTGTCCACAACCTTTTGCTGAACTTGTAGCGAAGCTCTGCTTGTCTGAAGTTCTACCGGATCCTCTGTATTTTCCCCATCTATTGAATAGAATTCAGATGGATTAAACGCTGAACTTATTGTTGTTGATTCTGTGACATTATCAAGGGATTCCGCACCTTGATTCTGATCGATCCAGCCACGTTCTACTCGAACAGATCCTGAGATAACGGCCTAACAAGTGGTATCGGAGCCACAGGAGGTTGAATCGGAGACGACAACAGCAAATTCACCGGATTTCTAGCGATTTTCTGCCGATTTCTGTCAAATTTCACCGGAGATTATGACATATTCTTCATCTTCTTCTACATTTCATGCAGTTTTTACATTCTCACACCTTAAAATCAGAAAAACTCAAAATTAACCTAGATTTCACGGACGAAATTGACTAAAATTGGTATCAAACTGATCGGAATTCAACAAAGAACAATCCTACAAAGTTTCAATCCAAAATTGAAACTAAAACAGATTCAAAATGATCAAAAACTATGTCGAGTTCTTCGCACAAGATGACGCCATTCATCCGCTCGGATCGCAATCCGAACGGATTGGCCTAGTTCTGTTCATAAACTCATCTGCTGACGTCATAAGCTGATTCGATCGAATCACCACTCGATCGGATTAGATTTGTGGTTTAATAGTTTTAAAGACGTAAGTGTCACTCGAATGAATCACCATTCGATCGGATCACCATCCGATAGAATCGCCATTCGACATCTGTGTTTCTGTTACTTGACACTTGGTTCATTTCTCATTTGTGTCATCCGATCGAATCACCATTCGATCGGATCACCATTCGATCCAAGTGTAGTACTTTCAAGTTCTTTGAAAGTTGTGAAATTTCTCTAAGTGTTTAAAACTTTTCAGGTTTATCAAGATGGGAGACGACTTCCTAAACCCATTCAGTGATATCTTTGCATATACCACAGGAGAAGCATCCACAAATACAGAGGCAAACACCAATCCAAACCCGAAAAAGGCGATTGCTGACTCTCTTAGTGTCGACATTGCCTATGGTACGTATAACAAGCCGCCGAAGCTTATGGCGATTGAAGACTATAAGCGATAGGCAGGCAGATTTGAGGATTGGTTGAAAGCGTTTGCTTACCAGAGCTGGAGGTGTTTGAGGAGCGGTTTTGATATTGGAATAAAAGATTATGAAAATTTGAATGAAGGTGAACAAGAGACATTTGTTGCTGAACAAAAATGTATAGCCCTGTTACATTAATCTGTTAGAGATGATATTATCTCTTTGATTAGTTATGAAAATTCAAAAGATTTGTGGGCTAAGTTAGAGAAGAAATGTATAGGAGGGCAGAGATAGTGAAAAACAAAAACGTCTGCTGAAAAAGGAGTTTGACTTGTTTGCATGCATGAGGAATGAGACTGTGTTAAAGATGATTGAGCGTTTCTGTCATCTGAAGATAGAGCTTGTCAGACATGGGATAACTATCACCGAAGAAGAGATGGTTGAGAAGTTATTGGAATCTTTGCCAGATGAAAAGGATTGGCAATATTATGGGTTGGTTATGAAAAATACCATAAAAATGTCAAAAATGACTGTTGACTGGTTGATAGAAAAGTTTGAGAGTCATGAGTTAGAAATCAAGAAGATGAACAAAGTCAACAACACCCCGTACCAACAAAATGTCGATCTTTACTACAGGGGTAGTATGATTCCTAAGACCACTTCACCAAAAACTGCATTTTCTGCTGAAAGTTCAAGCATAATGAATCAAGAAAAGCAAAGAAGCAGTTCTGTACCTAGCAGTGGCTACCATGGAGGTTCTTCTTCATCAGTTTCAGGAAATCAGCAATAGTAGAATGTTCCCAAAATCGTCTTTCAGTGCAATATAGCTGTGAACCTGAACAATGCTCAAAACTTTAATGAAGAAACATCCAAACAACAAATGGTGTTTCTTGCTTCAATCTTGGAATCATATGAAAGCTTGGTCGTCGGGAAAATCGGAAATACAAATTTAACCAAAGAAGATTATAATCAGATTGATCCGGAAGAGATGGAATTAATCAACATACGCTGGTGCATGGCTAGCGTAATCAGGAGAGTGCAAAGATTTATGGAGATAATAGGAAGAAATTCCATCGGCGGGCCTTCGACAAAGTTGGGATTTGATAAATCCAAAGTTACATACTTCAAATGTAAACAAAAGGGGCACTTCAAGAGGGAATGCAGAAACTTAGCAGCGGATGAAACAACTAATCCGTTTCGTGACGACTACTATAAGAAAGTTGTTTATCACCGAAATCGTGAAGAGCCGCCCAGAATGAAGCAAATCGAAGAGACTCCAAAGGAGAAGTCGAGAGCCTTAGCTGTATTTCAAGATGGCGAAGGTTTCGACTGGAGTGAGTTTTTGCCGGAAGATGATGATGTAGGCTTTGCATTCATGGCAAAAGTTGAACCATACAAAGATACACGAACTGAAGAGCAAAAATACATCTCTCGGAAGATGATAGCTCAAACTATGAAGGATAGAAACTATCGAGCTTGGAAAGAAGCCAAAAGGGCAAACAACTGGGATCCAGATCGTGAATGCTATTTGTACCCGAAAGGCAACATAATTGCAGAACCATCATCACTTATAGTCGAAACTCTCATTGAATCCTTGAAGCAAGAAGATGAACAAAGAGAGAGAGATGCTGTAAAGAAAGTTGAGGAAGAGGAGTTAAAGTCAAGAAAGATACATGAGGGAATCATTGACACCACAAAAGAAATGACGGCTGAAAACCTGAAGAAAATGGATGAAAAAGTGCTTATGGCAAAGGAACTAGAGGTAGATTTCAAATCTTCGTCTGAGTCAACAAGCAATGTTAGTAGTAGTGGTTCAACAAATGAATCAGGTAAGACTGATGGAGCTAAAACAGAGAGTGACTGCAAAAATTGCATGAAAGAATGCAAAGTTTGCAGCACACATTCGTATCCCACAATGAAAAAGACCCAAGAACTGGTTGACAAAGTTAAAGTGGTTGAAGAACAAGTCTTAAATCGAGATAAATTGATGAGAGCTTCAAATGAGAGAATAAAAGAATTAATAGAAATGATTGAAAAAGATAAAACTGATGTTGAACGCTTTAAGAAAGAAAATGAGAAGTTAATTCATGAAAATAGAACCATTTCTGAAATTTTTGAGAAGTTAAAAAGAACTGTTAAAGATTCTGATGAGCGAAATAGTAAAACTCATAAGGAAAATGTTCAGTTGTCTGGAGTTCTCAGGTAAAAGAAAGACAAATCAACCAGTAATTGGATGAGATCGCAAATCTTACGCTTCAATTCCAAGAAGCTAAGATTGAGAATGAACGAATCAATTTGAAATTAAACAGTTACAACTCCACTAGCTTTGTTCTTCAACACATAGTTCCCAAACCAATTGGGAAAAACAAAGCTGGTGAAGATGTGTACTCGGATGGAACTGGGGTGGGTTATCATCAAGTTCCACCGCCTGTGATGAATAATTTTTCAAAGAAACAATCCGGGTTGGATAAAATTGCTGAAACAAATGAAAAATCAGACATTGAGAAGTTGCCAGAAACAATTGATGTCACATTCACTTCATCGTCAGATGAAGATAGTGTTCAGTAAGAAGTCGTAAAAAATGTGGTTGAAAATGTTTTGAAATCAGATAGTGATTCGACTGAAGATGATGAATATTTTCTGAATAACTACATTCCAAAACCAAACTCCAAGAATAACTCAAATGACGAACCTACTCTTGTGATGTACAAGATGTCGGGTTCAGATAAGTTGTACTCGGATGTTGAGTTTCCACTTGAAAATGTGAATGTTGATAAGCTGAACCAAGTCTTCAAACTTGTGGAAATTGAAATTCCTGAAATTGAAGGTTTAAAGAGTTCCAAACGGGCTTTGAACTTTGAGAAAGATAAATCTTACTATAAGAAACCTGTTGTGCCACCATGTTTTAACAATAACAACCAAAACAGATGGTCAGGTGGTTATCAGGGTGGTAAGAAATATCCAAAAAAGAACTTTCAGAACAAGAAATTTGTTGAAAAGAAAGTGTTTGTCAAGAGCTCAAGCTCAATTTCTGAACAAGAATCAGAAATCTTTTCAAAGACAAACGAAGAATTTTTTTGCTAAAAAGGCCTCACAGCCGCAGACTGAAGGTACAAGTCGGACAGTTGATACCCGCACTTGCTTCAAATGCAATGAAGTTGGTCATATTGCACGAAAGCGCACCAACTCAAAACCTAAGTCTGTGGTTGTTGAGAATCAACGAAAGAAAGATGATGTCAAAGGAAAAGCTCCAATGTTTATTGAGAAGAAGATTTTGAAAAATGAAAAAGGTAAAGTCAAAACTGAAACAGTAAAACAGCCGGTAAAGAAAAATGATCATTTTTACAAACGGGCTGCTTCTTCACAACAGACATGGTTGCCAAAATCACAAGCCAAAATGTTAATTGAGAAACAGACTTCAAAGGTTTCAGAAAAACAGACTTCATTAACTAAACCTGTCATGAAGTATGTTCCTAAAAAGATTGTTCAAAATGAAACCAAGAAGGAACAAACTTCCACATCCTCACACTTTGAGAAGTTTGATCCTAAGAAGTATGTTCCTCCAACGAATTTGTTAAAAATCGAAACAAAAGAGGAAATTGAAAGCAAATTGGAAATCAATGATGAAAATTTTCCAACTCTAAAATCAACAGTGAAATATGATGATGAAGTAAAGCTACCCGAGTCTGAAGAGGCTTGGGAAGCTGTAAGTCCCGTTTAACCGGATCTTTCAATGATATCAAACAACACCAAGTTTGTGCGGAATCCAAACTTGATGTGATTCAAGAAAATCAGAAAATGCGAAGAACAAAGAACAATACCGAATCACTTTTAAACACTTGCACACGATTCTATTACTTGAAAAGCAAAACCGTCTAGTACAAGTGCTCACAACCAAATCACCTCTCTCTCTAGCTCTCTAGAAGTTGTAACAATGAAGCTCCAAAAATTCAAACCTAAAAACAAGTTAGAAACTTGTTTTTATACTAACTCAAGCCCAAGTCCCTACATGGGCTCCCCTTGGGCCTGCTTGGCCCACATGGCCTAAAGCTTGGCCCAAGTGACCTATAAAGGTCCAAAACCTAATACTAACTAACCCGGTAAAGCCTAGTTCGTAACCATAACCCGTTGTGTTAATTTGATGCGTCAGTCTCACACTTTAGGGCCTAACAATCTCCCCCTAGACTGATGCCATCAAATTGTCTTCATAATATGAATTCAGCAACATCTTCAACGAAGTCTATGGTTGTAGCTATGCCGCAGATGTTGTGGAAGTTCTTGACTTCTGAACTCTCAGCACTAGGTCTCTTTCTTCAGCTCTTGTGGTTAGCTTCATATCAGGATCACGATCAGCTTTGCTTGAAAATCTTTGTCAAAAAGAATGTGAGAGGAGGATTCTCAACAGTTTTTTTCTTCTTCAGTCTTTATCTTTCAAGCAGGTTCATGGTACTTCTTCAAATGCACTATCACTGTCAGACGGCAATTCGTATCCGATTCTTCTGACTCAGGTACATCTTGTTGTTGAGCTGCTTCAGGCTTCTTCAGCAGCTAACATCATCTCAATCTTCATCAACCCCTGTTCTTGATTGAAATCAAGTTCTGCACATGCTCACAAACTCATAAGCAAATATTTCTAATGCAACAGAGGAACGTACCACATGAACACTAGGTACATCCAAGTATTTGTACTCAGATTTTACAATTTAAATTCTTTCAACTTTTTATGATCAGTCAAATCTTCAAGAACGGTTATATTTTTAATTTTTAAGAAAATAAAAAAAACACTCTATTTTTTTTTATAGAAAAACAAGACACTATTTTTGTATTTTTGAATTTTTTCTATTTTTTTTTAATTTTTAAGAACTAAAACAAATAAAAACTCAAAATATAAACAACTACCATAATATACAATTACAATTGCAATGGGATCAAAATTCGTTCTCAGGCAGACTAAGGAACACTTTTCAGTACGAGCCTAATCAAACTGGTCTATGCGATTGCCAATATGTTTGTCCACTTAAACTTTAACGCTCAACTTTCAATTTTTCAACTTTGTGATATGCTTTAGGTAATATTATACTATTATACCCGTGTATCCCATTCCAAGGCATACCCCCGCGATCAAGGTAAGCACAACGATTCATCGTAGCAGGTGAGTATACTGATGTCATCCTTTAAGATATCCTGACTGTATCTAGGTCTGCATATAATCTGTTTTATCATGTTTTGATTTCTTAACAATGAACACCCAAATAAATACTAATCAAATCCTGGAAATATAAACAGCACACTCTATCATGCAAGTAGCTTCCCTACCACATATTTCACAAGCCCAATCCAAATCTCTGAAATCTTAACTGGGAATAGATTGAGAAGAGAACAGAATAGATCTTAAGCAGAGATGGTATAATATACAGATCAAATGAGTTTTTCTCAGTTTGATATAGGTTTCTTGGGTTTCTTTTGGGCACTTGAGGGCCTCTTTCGGGTGTTTAATTGATCTATAGAGCGACAACGTACAGCTAGGTCAGCATGTATCTGGATGCAGCAGAAGCTGTCGTTGCCTAGCACCTCCAGGTCAGCATATATCTGGATGCAGCAGAGGAGGTACACGACTTTTTTCAGAGAAGATTTCAGAATCAGATCAAAATTGTGTGTATCGGGACAACATACAGACATTCAAATAGAAATGAGCTAATTCCAAGTGACTTTCTTTCCTGGGATCATGTACAATTTTAGTTCTGAACAGAAGGACAGCCAAGATATCCCCGGATGATTCAACAATATAAAGACCCGAAACCTCAGATGTTGGCTATCTATCAACGCAAGATTTAAGACCATAAAATCATACGCCGTTGGTATGTTACCCACATGGTACATAGTTCGTTATGTTTATAACACTTAGTATCTTTTAGCATTTTGAGCGTCAAGCCTATCGACATATCGCAGTAGATCCTAGTCTTTTCAGCTATGGCACCTTACATGTGTTAGTCAAACCCTTTAACACGAACATTTATTTCACTTCCCATATCATGCAATTTCTCTTTTTGGCTTTTTCATTTTTCAAATGTTTTTGTATTTTTCTCATTTTCTCCCCCTAAAATAATACATATTTACAGCAAACTCTTTTTGTATTTTCTGAGTTTTCTCCCCCTAAACTCTACATCTATCTATATGTTCCTCTCCCCCCCCCTAAATTTGTGCATAAATCTTGTATTTTTGCGCAAATTTACCATTTACTAGAGAAAGGACAATTTATATACAAAGTTATAAACTAAGAAAAAAAAATTTTTGCTTAACCGTTCTGTCATCAGATTGAAGACTAATCAAATTCAAATCAAAGTACTGAATTTAAACGGTACCTTTTGCTGATCTTATCTTACTTCTCTAATCTCCTCCAAAGGAAACATATCATCTGAAAAAAAAAATTTGAACTTTTTGCAACAGTGAAATGTTACCCGTTTTTATCTCTGGAACAACCGCTATCAACATTTCAGAGATTGTCAACAGCTCCTCCTTAGTTGTTCCTGAAAGGTAAGGAGATTAGTAAGACATGGGTACCCAGGCCATCGTGGTCCTAGGATTTCCTGAAGCATCAAAATAAGACACTTCCTTTAAACATAAATCCCCTTTTGTTTCAAGGATTGGAAACATTGCTGCTTTGGATTTGGGTTTCCAAATCTGTTTCGGTTTAACAAACGTGTTCGTTGCCTTCAGTTGAGCAACTTTAGCTGATTCAGTTTTAGAAAGACGTTTTTGTTCTTGAACAGCCTTGCGTTTGTTTTTAGCAGCGTTCCAATCCCCATCAGAAGGTTTAACCTTAGGATTCACATTCTTCATTACCTTAGGTGATGATACCTTCATCGGCTTGGAATGATTGTTATCATTTGGTGTAACCCTCTGATTTCGCATATAACAGGGTACATGGGGACGCCGTGTGCAGTTTCTAGCAATATGACCCGCAATGCCACAGTTGTAGCAAGTTTGTCTTTTCATCAGAAAGACGTTTTGAGGAGCTTGATTCGCTCTAGCAGGTCCTGAAGGACAAACCGGTCCTTTTTGCGCTGGATGCGCCTGCACATTTCTCTTAGATGAAGACGAATTTGGGTGCTTGTATGTGCTGGTTGCAGAAGTCTTGTTGCTTTGAGCACCATTCTTCGTCTTTTCTCCCTGATTGGAGCTTTCAATCACCTTGTCATGAGACTTATGGGATCGTGATTGTCCTTGATGAGCAGACTTCTTATATCCTCGACTTTGATCTGCTCGTTTTGGCTCCTTCTGTGTGTTGTGAACCGGCTCACAAACACCAGCACGAGAATGAGTGTTGACTTTTTGTTGCACTTTTGGACGATGAACACAATTTCTAGCAATGTGTCCAGGAATTCCACAGTTGAAACATGTATGTCGTTTCAATGTATGGAGATTCTGAGAGCAAGCAGCATTAGCCGATCTGATTGGTCTAGATGACCGAGGTTGCTTAGGTTGCTTTGGTTGTGTTCCGTGTGCGTTTTCTGAATTCTTCTGTACCTGTTGATCAGAACTAGCACATGTATGAGATTCAGATAGATGAGGATTTTCGTCTTTTACAATTTTATTATTATCATTTTGAGAAGACAATTCAGTTTCTGTCTTAACTTCCTTTTTAGAAATATTCTCTTGCGACAGTTCATTTATAGTGACCCCATCTTCTTTTACAAAATCAGGTTTAGTTTTAATCTTAGAAGATGTTGAAACTTCATCAACACATATTTCATCAACACATGTATCATATGAGTTTGATAATGGTTCCTTTTCAACCTCGGGTTCCAATGGGGTCCCACTAGGCTCAACATTAGGGAAGTCCACTAAGACCGATTCAGAAGAAGAATCAGAACACTGTTGATTTTCTTGAGAAGAAGTTTCAGTGGTTTCACTGAATGTATCCTGAGGGACCTCACCTGTCACACTATCATCAGCTGAAGAGTTAGAAACATTAGAATCACAATTTTCAGCTACTGAAAAACATCCATCATCACACACATTATTCAAAGTTTCATCACAAGCATTCACAGTTTTGCCCGAAACATAACTATGAAACGAGTTAAAAAACGATTGTCCAAACACACAACCAGAATCAGTTTTATCAAAAGTAGGTTTAGAAACATCAGAATCTAAAGGTGGTTCATTCCCAAACATATCTCCCCATCTTACTTCAGGTACTTCATCTGCACATGATGAAGAAACGTTAGGATCACAAGTACCCTTGGACACAAACAAACTGGTTTAACCACCTGTTTTTCAACAGGTCTTACATTTACTGATGACTTACAATTTTTGGGACCATAAGTCATTTTGCTGTCATTCAGCATCTCCTCCTCAGTCATAGGTAAGTAAGTATAATTGTCATTATAAGGAGGAGGAGCCTGATTAAAACCCAATCCCAACCCTTTTCTTTTCTGGTATGCTAACTGTTGATCACACAGGTTTTTGACTAATTTGCTGGAAGAGTCAAATTTTTTAATGTTTAGCTCATTTATTTGATATCTATCTCTGATATCCTCCAGTTCTTTAGTCACATTGCATAGTTTTTCTTTAACCATGAAGAGTTGGGCTGTCGTTACACTAACATCATCCTTGAGTTGGATGATGTCCTTTCACTGAGCTTCGATTTTCTCCTTAAAAAGTTTTTCATTATTAGCCAAAGTGAAATTTTTCCTTTTAATGTCATTATAATCTTCGATTAGCTCAGCGTTGTGTATTCTATAGGCTTCAACTCGTTCTCTACATTCAGGAGTACAGAAAACAGAAAGTATCTCTTCTTTGGTAATTTCATGAGCCACCGGTTTGTGAAACATGAATGCCATAATTTCAGCGGGTGGCTGTTACTTTTGTTCTTCTCCTCAAAACACAAACCAAACGAGAACCCGTGTACTCGCTAACTCAAACCCTTTACAAGCGAATAAACCCGCTTTCTGAACCGCACCTCAAAAATCTGTCAAAAACTTATCACAACCAAACAAACCTTCTCTTTTTTTTATTATATATATATTTTTATTAATTAATTAATTAAACAATATAATAAATACTATGATTATTAAACAAATATAATTATTATTATTATTATATTATAAGAGACCTAATGATTAGGCAATGATTATGCTAATGATTATTATAATAAATCCTAAACAACTAATACCAAACGTCACAATCAGTTTTCAATGTCAACCTTGCATTTTGTGACACTTTAGCATTTCCGACAAACAAACTGTCACCATAAAAGCCTTCTTCCTCTTCGTTTATACTGAACCAAATAATCCACAAATTTTTTGCACTGCTCAAATTATGATATGATTTCTATTGTGGTGGTGATGATGAAACCACAAGAAAGGTGGATGATAGCAAAAGAAGGACAAAGATTGACGACTGAATGAACGATGACGAAGATAAACTCGAAAAGAACGATGATGATGATAAAGGTCTACGGTGGTTCGAGAGGGAACCTGTAATGAACCTGCTTGAAAATGATGAAGTTGAAATGAAGTTGCAGGTTGTGGAACTCGCAAATTACGTTGAAGATGAACAACCCACTTAACACGAAAACACTAAGATTGTTGGATTAATCGGTTAGTTATGGTTCACGGGTCACACGGCTAGCACGTTATCGGATCACGGTTCAAACGGTTAGCTGATTATTGGTTCACGAGTCAAATGTTCAACAGGTTTTGGTTGGACGTGGTCAAGAGTTTTGAGCAAGTAAATCAGATGCAAACGTGGTTAATGCATGGAGCTACTTTGTATTTAATATTTAGTATTAAATTAAGTTTTATAATTACATGTTCTTTCACGTGTGGAGAGAGTTTAGGAGAATAAGTCATAGGTTAGTTGGTTGTGGGTATATTCCTATTCTATGGGAATTTCTTTGACATGTTCATTATTCACGTGCTTGTTACTTGTAAGTCTATTTAAAGACATTTGATTTATTGAATATAGTTAACCCTCTTTTGTTTCCATTGAATACAACAGTTTCCTATTTTTTCTTGCACCTCCTGTTATCACATATTCATATACACATATATACGTAAAGTGTGAGTTTTGTGAGTGTTTAGTGAGGGACCTGAACCAACATTTGGTATCAGAGCCTGGGGCTCGTCGAGAAGCGGGTTTGAAGATCGGAGGAAGCCTCCGCCGCCGGCGGGTGTGTCGGTCGGTGGAGGGCAGGCGTGAAAAAGGTTAGCCCGTCGCTGCGGGACAAACGCATCAGAAAAGTGGGTTGTTCGGGACTGTGTTGCAGCGTTAGACAGAAACAGAAAGGTGTTTCGGTTCGACCGTTGTTTCGGGAAAGTGCCGGTATGACAGCGGAGTGACCGACATCAGTTTTCGGGGCTGTTTCGGTGTCGTTTTACAGCAGAAGACGGAGGCGTTATGGTGTTTTCGGTAGGCCGTTGTTGTGGTAGACGTACCGGTTGAGACGACGGGGGTGACCGGTGATAAACACTTGTGTTCCGTGGCTGTTAATAGTGATCAAAAGAGGGTTCAAGGCTGTTCGGTTGTTAGTTGCGGGTTTGCGCAGCTGGTATGCAACCGGTGACAACAGTAGACGGTGAGAACGGTTGCCTTGATCGGTTGTTCGTGATAAGAGGAGACCGGCGTAGTGCGTGAAAAACGGGCAGAATGGATCCGTCAAAGCAGGTGGCTTTGGATTCGTCTCGTTTGGCAAGGTGAGAAAACGGAAGAAGCGGGTGGCTTGTTTTCTTTGTCGGTGGAGAGCCTCTTGAACAAGGGTGATCGGAAAAGGTTGTTGAAAAAAATGAAGAACACGGTGGTGACATTATGGCGTTGGAGTTCAAATCGGGTGGCTTTGGCTGTGACCGGGGAGAGGTCGTTGATCCGTGATGAGTCAAGATGTTAGTGAACGTTTCCAGCGTGATGCCATGTGACATGTTACAAGTGTAGCGAGTTTGTATTCGGGTTGAACCGAGAAGGCTTTGGGCGTGACCGCGGTTGAGGTCAGGTGTCCAGTAGAAGTCGAGATGGTTCAGGATGAAAAAAAATGGTGGTTCGGTGCTGTAAGTGACGGGTGTAAACAAACCGATTAAGGGGGTGATTGTTGGATTAATCGGTTAGTTATGGTTCACGGGTCACACGGCTAGCACGTTATCGGATCACGGTTCAAACGGTTAGCTGATTATTGGTTCACGAGTCAAATGTTCAACAGGTTTTGGTTGGACGTGGTCAAGAGTTTTGAGCAAGTAAATCAGATGCAAACGTGGTTAATGCATGGAGCTACTTTGTATTTAATATTTAGTATTAAATTAAGTTTTATAATTACATGTTCTTTCACGTGTGGAGAGAGTTTAGGAGAATAAGTCATAGGTTAGTTGGTTGTGGGTATATTCCTATTCTATGGGAATTTCTTTGACATGTTCATTATTCACGTGCTTGTTACTTGTAAGTCTATTTAAAGACATTTGTTTTATTGAATATAGTTAACCCTCTTTTGTTTCCATTGAATACAACAGTTTCCTATTTTTTTCTTGCACCTCCTGTTATCACATATTCATATACACATATATACGTAAAGTGTGAGTTTTGTGAGTGTTTAGTGAGGGACCTGAACCAACAAAGATGATGTTTAACTTGGAGGTTGCGACACGTGAATGATGATGTTGCAGGTTTGTGAAGTTGTTCGGAGTTGATATTATGATGAAGAATTGAAGTCAAAACCGTGACTCGAGACCACAGTCAAAACAATGGTTGCGACTCGCAATCCGGGTTGCGACTCGAGACCGTGGATGATGATTTTGGTTGCAACTCAAAAATGTGGAAGTCGAGACCAGGGTATCCAAAAATACAACCTTGGGGTTGTTGAGTCGAGACTGTGATGATGTGAAGTCGAAACCGTAATGAGTCGAGACCTCGGAGCTTTTGTATAATCCGAAGAATATGGAGTCGAGACCTGTGAGTCGAGAACTTGAATGATGGTGATAACTCGAGACCGTGATGATGTTTGAAGATGACTCGAGACCTCAAGAATGATCTGTGGTGGTTGCGACTGAAATATGATGGACTCGATACCTTTTGTCGAAGGAAAACAATGGACTCGAGACTGTGGGCGAATATAAAGATGATATGTTTACTTTTGAATAAAAACTGTTGAAACTGAATTCACGTGGCTTTCCTAAAACCTTGGATTTTTTAAATCTTTTTAAAAAAAATAAAGATATTGCAAGAACTATACAATTTTAAAAAGATTTAATTTTAACTTTTCAAAAACACTTTCAAAGCAGATCAAAGAGCCAAAATAGATTATTTTCTAATAAAACCGGTTGAACACAGTGAAGAACGCGAAGAACACGATGAATGTTCTTGGTGATTTTTAACAAAAAATTTCGAAAAACTTGAATATTTGATATCAAAACGAGCCTAGAAATAGGTTCTGAAGGCTCTGATACCACTTGTAAGTCCCGTTTAACCGGATCTTTCAATGATATCAAACAACACCAAGTTTGTGCGGAATCCAAACTTGATGTGATTCAAGAAAATCAGAAAATGCGAAGAACAAAGAACAATACCGAATCACCTTTAAACACTTGCACACGATTCTATTACTTGAAAAGCAAAACCGTCTAGTACAAGTGCTCACAACCAAATCACCTCTCTCTCTAGCTCTCTAGAAGTTGTAACAATGAAGCTCCAAAAATTCAAACCTAAAAACAAGTTAGAAACTTGTTTTTATACTAACTCAAGCCCAAGTCCCTACATGGGCTCTCCTTGGGCCTGCTTGGCCCACATGGCCTAAAGCTTGGCCCAAGTGACCTATAAAGGTCCAAAACCTAATACTAACTAACCCGGTAAAGCCTAGTTCGTAACCATAACCCGTTGTGTTAATTTGATGCGTCAGTCTCACACTTTAGGGCCTAACAGAAGCTTATTTCAACTGATCACATTTTAAATTGTGCAGGAGCTCCCGAGGTCTATTTCGAAGTGGATCATGGACAGCGGAGCATCCAGGCACATGACGGGGAGAAAGTCCCTGATATATGATGTGAGAGGTTTTAATGGAGGTTACATTGGTTTCGCCTGAAACCAAGGCGGTAGAATAATTGGCGAGGGCACATTGTTAAATGGGGTTGTTACATTTGAGAGAGTCAATTTCATAGCCGAGCTGGAGAATAACTTACTTAGCATTTCTCAAGTATGTGACCAAACGTATTCAACGCATTTCACTGACAAGGAATGTCTGATCCTGAAGCCGAGGTTTGTCATCCCCGAGGAGTGGATCATCATGCGAGCACCAAGGGTTAATGATCTGTACGTGTTGGATATGAGCGTTGCTACGACTACCACGGGTCAACCTTAGTGCTTCATATCAAAAGCTACTGAAAAGGAGTCAGAGCTGTGGCACCGAAAGATGGGCCACATTCACCTACGCAAAATGAACTACCTGGTGCATAACGATCTTGTTCAAGGAGTTCAATTGAAGAGTTTTCATCTAGAAGGGGAGTGTATCAGTTGTATAAAGGGAAAACAACGAAACAAATCCCATCCTGGTAAAAAGATGAACTCAGTCTCGAAGCCACTGGAGAGACTTCACATGGATCTTTTTGGTCCTGTGAATGTCAAAAGGATTATGGGTGATCTTTATTGCCTTGTTGTGACATCTGTGCTTGTGTAATCATTGTATAAACTCTGAACTATACAATATTAATAAAACAATGTGTTTTGATCCCAATGTTTGTCATTTATGTTTGATTTTATGCACATGTTGATTTTTGATCGATTTTGAACTCTATATTGCCTTCTGGATAGTTATACGCAAACTGATGCGTAAACACGATCAATTTAATGCGAAAAACACTCCGGGACAGCAACATAAACTTAACATACCTTAAATAACCTTTACATAACTTAGAAATAAGTTTTGAAGGCTTTGGTATAGCAAAAACAAGTTTATTCGCTCACAGGGACTATTTGCGTCAATTTGCAAAAGTCTGTCGTTCCGTAAGACAACGTACAGTCCGGAACTTGATCATGAGTTAAACAAACCATATATAACCTAAACATAGCTTAGAAATAAGCTTTGATAGGTTCGGTGTGCGAAAACATGCTTATATGATCTTACAGGGACTAAAAGTGTCAAAAACGACGTAAGTTTGCATTTTCGCGCATATCTTACGTTCTGACCATATCTGGACATCCAAAATTTTTGTACACACTAAGATATTTTTATTTTAGTGATCGGCATGCAAAAATACCATTCGTTGCTTAATTTGGTTCGTTTTCGCGTGCGTTTGATTTTCGCTGTAATTTAACGAATAACGCGACCGTACGACCAAACGAGCCGACATCCGAGAGTTTTCCGAGCACATTTTGAGTCCTCTAAACTTTATTGACCTTGTAGAGCCTTGAAAATGGCTTAACGGGTGTCAAAAGTGCCTAAAATGGACTCAAACCATGTGCAGGGACCTGAACTGTAATTTTTGAAACTTATGCTGAACTGGGGAGCCCAGGCGGGGCGCGTAAGGCTTATGCCTATCCTTAAGCGGGCCGTGTGAGGTGCCCAGCGACAGAAAACTCAGTTTCAGCAACAGATTGCTAATTCAGGGGATGTTTATGCAATTTCTTGGTGTGTTGAGCAAGTTTAAGTGTTCACCAAGGATCCTAATCAGTCCTTAACATTTATAGGGTCATGATTTCTTCCTTGTTGGCCACACAAAACTTGGCATGATCTTGTAACTTTACTACAACTATAAATAGCCAAGCCAATTCACTCATTCCTTGCTCATTTCCTCATTCTCTTCTCTACATCTGCTTTGGAGCTTCCTAATCTGATTTGGGAAGTTGTCTTCTTGTAGAAAAGATAGCAAGGACTTTAGTGAGTATTCTTTCATTCTTTTATTGCTTACTAGTTTAAAAAGTCAAACAGTGTTTGACTTTCAGTTTGACCAGTCAATTGGTCAAGTCAAAGTTCATTTGAACTTTGCAATGTGATTGTAATCACAATGGTTATAATCCTTAGTGATTATAGCTACTGATTACCACGTTAACTAGGCTTAGTGACGAGTCAAAGTTTCGGTCAAAATGCGTTTTAGCACGCATTTTGCAACGGAACTATTTTCGGGTATCAAAACCCATTATTTTGATACCAAATCAGTAGGTTAAACATGTTTTGACATGTTTAACTCGTCACTATTAGTTTGGTGCTTGTTTAGGGTCGTTGGTTAAGCGGTCTAAACAACCGCTTAGACTTTCAAACCTGACCCGTTTGGTCGATCATTAGGATCCGACCAAGCTTGCTTAGTGATCATAGTTGCATAGGAAATAACCTCTGAGGTTATACCTTATGATCACATAGGATTGGTTAGTCATTTGCTAGTTAGCTTGTATGCCCATATGAAATGACCAAAACGCCCTTTTAAAGAATAAATCCATATTGTGCATATGTGAACATATTTTTTAACATCTAAACTGATGTAGTAACATGTTTAGGGATAATTGGGCATGTAAGACTTGACATAGCACATAGTTAACCATCCGAACATAGTTTTGCGCTAACGACGCATTATAGTAGCTTATACTACCATAATGGGTTGAAACGGGTCAAAAGCACTTAGGTAGACTTTGAAATCAGAATGTTAGCTCTATTAAATCATACCATATGAGTTCAAATACTCATTTGATTTATTGAACCTCATTCTATCCTATCTCCCGATTTAGGATCCGTTTATTAACATAGTTACCTATACTAGGTGCCTTGTTGATTCCGTGATCCTTGGAGATTAAATTGGTCTTATTCTCAAGACTAATAAGCAATCCCAAGTGAATACATAGTTCCCCTCTTTTACCGCTTTCAAATACTTTGGGGTGAAACACATGTACATACGTGTTACTTTCGTGCATTTCATGCTTTTGTGACATAAATATGCTAGTTTCACCTAGTACATATCTAGTACATGCTTTCATTATGTTTTGCTATGTATATTAAGCATGCTAGCATATTGATTTATTACACATTTGTTGCATATGTTTACTCAGCATATGGACGCATTGTTTTACATGACATTTCTGATATGTATGTTTACTGAGCATGCTAGCACATTGTTTTACATGATCATTTCTACTAGGCATGTTTACTTAGCATACCTAGTACATGGTTTTCATAGCATGCTTACATTGGTTATGACATTTGGTGTGTTTAATCGGGACAATAATATATTCATTAACATTAGCTACGCCGCTCGGTAGTATGTAATGGTACCATAGGACTTGACAAATCCCGTTTCCGACTTCCTAGGTTTGTTTGGAAGTTGGGAATGACAGAATCCGATATACATAACTTAGATAAACCTTTAATTTGTTTAAAGGTTTGTCGCCACAGTCGCAAGGCTTGAATGTATGCGATTAACATTACTGCATAAATGTTTGTAATCATAAAGCTTTGCTTTCTGCAAAACATAACATTGATTTAAACTTAGGTTTACTCAAAAACATTGTTTTGTACATTTTACTATGGGGTTGAGTAATTACTTGTTATTCACCATACATGACATTTGTTTGTGCATTGACATTATCATGTAGTTTGAGTAGATACTTTCTACTTGCTATGCATTACATTTTGGTATACATGACACAGTTTATACATGACATTGAACACGGTTTACACATAAACATTTTTTACATTGAAAAAGACATTATGGTTGGTTATTGATAGTGATTTATGTAACGGGGCTATGTGTTATATGATAAAAGCATGGAGGATACGCCGTTGGTACTTCCTATATATAAGTGCTTTTATTGTATTATACATTGTTGCGTTATCTAAACCACTTGGGCAAGACATGAAACATTTTATACAAGAACATGACATTTTTTTTACAAAGTACACATTTTTACACGAATTCACTTTTACTTGGTTATTCATTTAACCATGCATTGTCCTTTCATCATCATTTGATTTTCATATCGATTTTCATATGATTTCATAAAGGAAAACATTTTACAAGGTTCATGACTACATTTTGTTAAACACTTTTCAAACCACAAGTCATGAATCCTGCATAAACAAAACCTATGTATCTCACAGGCATTTTTATGCTGCCGTACCTATTTTTACATGTGTTTTCGGTGCTAATGTATGATGATGTTTGTGCTTCACTTAGGCGGACTCGGGCCTTAGTGACTTAAAAGACAATATTTATGTTATGTTTTAATTTGAACTCAAGGACAATGTAAACTTTAATCTATAATACATAACTTTAATTACCATGGTTGTTGAAACAATAATTCTGTCGCCTCACTCCCCGACGTTTCCGCCGCGGTTTGTTGTTTTAAGGCGGTCGGGGTGTGACACTTGTAGTCACTAATGACTATTCGAGATTCTCGTGGGTGACGTTCCTAAAGATAAAAGACGAAACATTTGAGAGTTTGCTGAGGTTATTCAGGAAGATTGAGAATTTGTACCAAACGCACATTCGAAGATTAAGAAGTGATAATGGTACAGAATTTAAGAACAACAAAATGGAAGAATTCTGTGATCGACGAGGTATATTGCAAGAGTTCAGCGCACCATACACTCCGCAGTAGAATGGAGTGGCAGAAGCTGTATCAGCCGCTTGCTATACACTCAATCGGGTACTTACTGTGAACAAACACAACAAGACATGTTTCAAACTGATCAACGGTCGTAAGCCTAATCTCGAGTATTTAGAAATGTTCGGGTCTCCAAGCACTGTTCTAGATCCCGATGGCAAATTTGGTTCAAAGAGCATAGAAGGTATATTTGTGGGATATTCTAGCCCACTCAGACGAGTCTTTACTCCAAGTCTCAAAAAGATCATTGAAGCACAACATGTTGAATGTCAAGGCTACACGACGCCACCATAGAAGCCCGCGGACTCATGGCGATTCAACTACGATACCTTATGGGATTCATTTGAATTAGAAGAAGAGCCAGAGTTCTTTGATGATTTGGATATTTTACGAGAATATGAAGCATCACAAGGAAGCTTTCCAGAAAGGTCTTCTAGACGTCAACTACAAACTTCCAATGATGATGAAGCTGGTCCAAGTAACACTGGAGAGAATGATGAATTTCAGCAAACTCCGACTACTTCGGAACGCGAGCATGCTCTTGAAAATCAGACGGCAGTAAATTATAATTCAGAATCTGATGATAGCCCTACTTTTGATCGTGGAGATTCAGAATCTGAGGGGAGCAAATCCAAGATTCAGATCAGGTAGTTCTTGACAATGAACAAAGTGTGAATCAGAATGTTACTAATTTGGAAGGCGAGGTGGATGTTCCTGGCGAAGTTATGCCGATGACTCTTTCATATCACCCCGAGGAGCTGATAATAGGAGATCTACAGACAGGAGTTCGCACAAGAAGCCAGATTGACCATGGCCTTACTTGCTTTTATACTAAAATTGCTACTTTACAAACAGAATTCTCACTCAGTTGCTTTATTTCGCAGATTAAACCACGGACATACAAAGAGGCACTGACTGAAGAATCTTGGGTCATCGCAATACAGGAGGACCTAGGTCAATTCGAAAAACTTGGTGTATGGAAGCTTGTGCATCTACCTGACGGACACCGGAAGATTAACACCAAGTGGGTGTTCAAGTGTAAAAGGGATGATCGAGGAGTAATTGTGCGCAACAAAGCTCGACTCGTTGTCCAGGGTTTCATTCAGCAAGAGGGGATCGACTTCACAGAGGTTTACGCTCCAGTTGCTCGACTTGAAGCTATTAGAATATTCCTTGCTTTTGCTTCGTGGAAAGGTTTCAAAGTTTATCACTTGGATGTCAAATCAGCGTTTCTCTATGGAAAAGTGAAAGAGGAGGTATATGTTGGTTAGCCACCGGGCTTTACCGTCCCAATCCACAAAGATAAGGTTTACTTGCTAGACAAAGCGTTGTATGGTTTGCATTAGGCCCCGAGAGCCTGGTATGAGACGCTCTCTCAACACCTGCTTGCCAACAGCTTTATTAGAGGCAAAGTGAACGCCACTCTTTTCACTAAAGAAGTCGCTGGTCATCTGCTGATCGTCTAGATATATGTTGATGACATTATTTTTGGGCCAACAAACGATGAACTCTGCAAAGATTTCGAAAAAGTGATGAAGCAGAAGTTCGAGATGTCGTCAATGGGTGAGATGAAGTTCTTCCTAGGGCTGCAAGTTGATCAAATGCCTGAAGGAACCTTCATACATCAAACGAAGTACGTTTATGATGTTCTGGAGAAATTTGGGATGTCAGAAACGGCACCAATGTCCACCCCATTAGCTACGAATCATGGTATCAACCCTGATCTCACCGGAGAGAAGGTCGATGAAACATTATACCGTTTAATGATCGGATCGCTAATGTACCCGACATGCCTTGCGGCTCGATATCAGTCAAGTCCTAGAGCATCGCACACATCAATCGTCAAAAGGATCCTACGCTACCTGAAAGGAACCCCAAACCTGGGGTTGTGGTATCCCAAAGATGGTGACTTCACGCTCGAAGGATATTCTGATTCTGACTTCGGTTGCTGCAAGCTCAATGCAAAATCAACAATTGCAGGATGTCAATTTTTCGGACCCCGATTGGTCACTTGGCAATGTAAGAAGCAAACCTCTGTTGCTCTATCAACATGTGAAGCAGAGTACGTGTCTGCCAGCAGCTGCTGCTCGCAGATCATGTGGATCCAGCAACAGATGTGCGATTACTGTTTGCAATTTCTTACTTCACCTATTTTTGTTGATAATGAGGCTGCAATCAACATAACAAAAAATCCGGTACATCACGATAAAACTAAACATATAGAAATTCGTCATCACTTCATCCGAGACTGCTTCGAGAAGAAGTTGATACGAATTGACAAAATCCACACCGACGAACAAAAGGTATACTTACATACCAAAGCTTTTGATAGATCACGTTTTCAATATCTTTTAAAATTGAATGGTATGAAACTGTTGTCGGATGCGTAGGAGTTATTTGGCGTTGATGAGAAAACCACTACAGATGATGTTGAGAAGCAGACTGCACTGGTTTGTCGACTTTTTAGTTGTTTTGGTATTTAGGGGGAGATAGTTATATTTCAGAAAATACAAAAACAATAAAAAATGTAAAATCCAAAAACATGAGATATTTTCAAAATCCAAAAACAATAGAAAAACCAAAAAGAGTTTGTGTAAAAAGAGGAAATGATAGTACATCAGCTAGACAGTTACGGTATGCAAAAGAAATGTAAAGATTAAAAAGAGTTAAGCGGTCTCACTGATGATGTGCCGATAGGTTTTTACACATTTAGTAGACTCTTTCGGTATATAAACATAAAAATCATTTCTTGCTTATTTCGTGGGGAACATCTCTCGGATATATAGGTAAACCCTGAAATCTTGTTTGAAAGATTACCTGTTTCTGAAATACTGGGTCTTTTGCTTAGTGATATCTGGGCTATTATACCAGGACTTCTGATTTTGCGGGAGCAATAGCCTAGTCCTCGTATAATACTTTACGCATGCTTGAAATATAAGCCTCCCTTCAGCATAAAAATTGATAAAATATCGAAAGATAAAGATCAAGTGCTGTTGTAAAGAAGATCCCCAAGGGGGACACACCTAAAGTAGAGCTTTATCTCTACAAAAATATGAGCTCTCAAGGTTTCGCATTACGCCTTTACAGATATCATCTAGGTATATTCACCTGTAAGACTGAATATGGGAATCTGGATACGAGAGTATATTCTGAGGTGGGACACGCGAATAATTAAGTACTTAAAACACCTAATTCGTATCCTGAATAAGTTGAAGTTTGTGTGAAAATTTAAGTGGATCAGTATATCGGCAATCTAAGTGAACTGTTTAATACTTGGTGTGTAATTAAAGCTCAACGGTACTTGTAACTTGTCAGCAGCTGATATGATCGTCTAACACGCTCACCAAAAATATGTTTGTAAATAGTTTACTGTTTACTTTAGTGCATTTCATTCATGTTTAGCATTTAAACCCAAAAAGATTTTAGTGTGTTTTAGCATAAACTTTCTTAAAATCCAAAAAGATTTTATATTTCTGCTTTAGTTTACGACAAACCAAGGTAGAAAGCTGATCTTCAGACTCTCAGTCATGGAGCAAAGCAGGAAGTTTCGAAGCTGGAAAACTGGGTTGGGAGCTAATCTTGAAAAATTTTGAGTAATTTAAAAGCCAAAACAAGTTCATTAAATTGATACTTGTACAATTTTTTCATGGAAAAGAGTTTAAAAATTTTGAACAAATTGTCAGTTGTTTCGTTTTGGATAAACCAAGGTCATTAACTTGGACTTGGCAGACAAATCAAGTGCCTAGGGTCATTAATTTGAACCTAGATACTTGAGTGGATTTCTAAAACTGACAAAATCTGATAAAATGCCAAAAATAAAATCATAAGGTCAAAAAAATCAACACTTAAAGTCAAAGGAGTGTTTTGGTTCGAGTGGCAATCCGATCGGATGGCCATTCGACACTTGGTCACTCCTATATATAGTGGTCAATGTTGTTCAGTCAAACCTTTACTCGTTCGATTGGCGATTTGGCACTCTCAAACTTTCTCACTTTCTTGATTTTGTTTTCACATTCTTGCTTTCCACATCACATAGGATTATTGGCTTGCACAATCTTCACTATGGGAAAGGTAAGTTCACTGATCTTAACTGATTAAATTGATGTTTTTGATAGAGTTTTTGAAGACGGCGACTGTTCGGACCTATAATCTTAGATCTAGACTTTGATATTGATTTTTGTTAGAATCCAAACATAGGGTTTTGTTCACGAGCCTTAGATCTATAAGTTTACCGTCTCAATTTGTACAAAAACATGATAGAAATTGTTGAATTAAAGATCTATAGGTGTCGGCTTTCGGACATGTTTTTGTCAAATTAAACTCAAACTAGGCCGAGTTAGAGAAAAATGAACATAGTGTTTTGTTAATCGGCGAAATCTCTACGTGGATCTGTGTTCAATTTTGAGAAAAACTTAGAAAATTTTTTATGTTCATATGATGTTCAAACTGTTATTCATTGTTCATTGATCGAGTGGCAGTTCGATCGGATGGCAATCCGATCGGATGGCCATTCGATCCAATGCTTATTATATGATAAGTTTGTTGTTTAAATTTTTTTTTTAAGTATTTGTATTGAAATCTGTGCCTTACATGTGTGTCAGTGGATCGAGTGGCAGTTCGATCGGATGGCAATCCGATCAGATGACCATCCGATCCAATGCATTATATTTGTTTGAAATATTTTTCTAAGTGTTTGTCTTGGAACTTGTGCCTTATCAGTTATCAACCTGATTTGGATAGAATGGCAACTCGATCGGATGGCCATCCTATCCAAAACACTCTTTGTTCTAATTCATGAGCTTGTAAATGTTTGTCATTTTGTTCGAGTGGCAATCCGATCGGATGGCCATCCGATCCATTTCACTCACTTACATGGTTGACTTGTCAAAAGTACTGATCTTCTTGGATCGAGTGGTAACCCGATTGGATGGCAATCCGATCGGATGGCCATCCAATCCAAATGCACAAGTCTTGGATATTATGTTCTTTAAGGTTGATGGTTCACCTGATCGGATGGCAATCCGATCGGATGGCCATCCGATCCTCAGTACTGCATAGAGTGAAAACTCCCAGAGTTAGAAAATTTTTGAGTTTTCAAATTTCTGATACTTTACACTTCTTGTCTCGAAATTTGTGCAAATACTAACATCGATTATTTTTGCAGACAAGAGGATCAGATTGGGATAAATCTCACAACATTTACTGTCTGTGGAACGCACACTATACAGATTCAACGCCTTATAGAGACATGGCGAAGTTTTTGAGAGAAAGTAAAGTTGCCAAGGCATTAACTGATCAAACAACAGTGTACGAATCACATGTTAGAAGGTTTTGGAGTAGTGCTAGGTATGAGGAGAGTGAAAAGACCATTTACTCTGTAGTTAGAAAGAAAGACGAAAATGATCAGGATATAGAGTTTGAAATAAAATTCAATGTAGGTGACTTGAGAAGAGTTTTAGAGTTGGGAGATAGTGATGAAGAACCTACAATTGTTCCTGAGCGTTTGTGTAAAGGGTTATGGCTTAGGATGGGCTTCTCAAGGCACATAAACGGCAAACTTCTGAAGTCAATGTTCAGCCGTCCTTACAAGTTTCTTGTTCACTGTGTAATCCATGCTTTATCTCACAGGAAGGGAGCGTATGACGAACCATCGGATTATATAATGAACATAATCACTGGTTTGGTGCTTAACAGGCCATACAATGTATCACAAGTGATTTTTGAACATATGGTGGAAAACATCAGGGGTGAGAAGTACATCTTGTACCCTGATTCATACAAATGATGATAGATGATCAAGTATAAGGTCTGGAGAAGGATCCTGAAGATGTGCTAGGTTTACGTCATATGACAGCTGAGACTTTGAGCAGGTTAGGTCAATATAAGAAAGAACCTGAGCCAAGAGCTAAGCGTATGATATGCAAGATTGAAAATCCTGATTATGTTGCTCTTGAGAACGATGCTTGGAGGCATGAAAACAGTAACTCAGAGAATGAAGAAGACAGGCTAAGGGATATGCATGAGAAGAAGATTCGATATTGGTTTGTGACGGATGGAAAGAGAAAGAGAACACCAAAGTCATCCCCAGCTGTACCTGTTCCTAAAGTTTCAACACCGAAAATTGTTATCAAGGGTATAGTTGAAAGGGGGAGTCATAAGAAAAAATAGATCATTAATTTGTTATCTCATTCTAATAAATGTTTTAATGTCTGTGTTTACAGGGCCTTCAAAAGAACCGAGACCAACATTGGTGGATGAAACAGTGATACCTCCTGGAGGTGTTGAATTATTGATAGACACTTTTGAAAGCTATCTAAAGAAGAACGAGGAAGATGATGCTGCAAAAGCTACACAAGACATTGGATAATCATCAAAGCATGTTCAAACTGAAAGTGTCAAAGATAAAGATATTGAAGGTGGTGATCATTCTGATTCAATTGATGCTGATGATGAATCTACAGAAACAGAGCCAGAGATTGATATGGCAAAGGTTGGGCATGGAAAGGTTACTTTGAAGAAGAAACCTCAAAAGAAGAAAAAAGGATCTGATGATGAAGATCAAACATAAGTTCCAACTCCACAAGCTGAGAAGAAGAAAATCAAAAAGCGAAAAGCTGTCCAAACTGGTGTTATCTCAAGGAGTGTTCGAGTGAGAAAAGAGTCTGCAGCTGTACAAAAGACTCAGAGCAGTAAAGATCCAATAACTGAATCTGTTCAAACTCCAGAGGTTGAGATTGTAAGTGTTCAAGCACCAGAAGTTCAAGCGATAGAAATTCCAAAAGAAACAAAGAAGGTTGGTGATGATGATGATGAAGTTGAGATCACAGGAGAAAAAGTTTCTACACCTCCACCACCACCACCACCAGAAAACCCAGAAGCATCAAAGTCAAAGAAAGACACTCCTCCTGGCTTATTTGAAGATTTTCCAAATATTCTTGGTGACATGCCTCATGGTCTTCCTGATGATGATTATGATATGTTTCATGATGAATCTGTCAAAGATCTAAAGAAGAAAGTTAGTGTTCTTGAGAAAGAAAAATCAAAAGCAGAGGCTGATCGAGATGAGTTGAAGAAGCAACTTGAGGAGTTGTCGAAATAGAATGAAGAGATAAAGTCGGTTGTGATCAAACATGCAATGAAGATAAAGGATATGTTAGGAGATGTGAATGATAATGCACAGCTATTCGAGCAACTTTCTATGGAGATTACTGATCTGAATTTGAAGAACAATAAGTTGAATGAGATAAATAAGACGCTAAATCAATTGATAAGTGAACTTCATGAAGAATCCGCAAATGAATTCAAAGCGATGAAGCTAGAAATGGAAGCTCTTAGGGTTGATAAAGCAGTAAAGGATGAGCAGCTCAACATATTATACACAGTGATGGAACATCATCTGGGAATCAATGTTCAATCAATTAACAACAACATTGAGATCCAAAGAATTGAAGAAAGAAGGATTGCAAGGGAGAAAGAGTTGGCACAAGAAGCAACTCAGAAAAAGAAAGGTTTGGTTGTTGATACTGAAGAAACACTTGGTACTTCAAGTCAACAAGTTCAAGGCGATGTTGAAATGGTTAATGTTGAAGAGAATGTTGAGGTTGAGCATATGGAAGTTGATCCAGTGTCAAGCTTTATGCTAGTTGGTTAATCTCGATCAATTCCTTACAGTCTTGAAGAAGTGAAGAAGATGATGAGAGTTGGTGAAAAGAAAGGAAAAGTGAAACAAACTCCTCTATTTCTACAATGGAAGAATGAAGAGGAAGACGACGAAGATTATAGTTTGGAAGAATGGTTCGATATTATAGATTATTGTTGTGATTTAGGTAAGAAAAAGAACGATGATAAGAAAAAGGATGATGATGATGACCAAGGGTCAACGGGTTTGCTTGTTCCGAAGGTCTCTGTCCAACAATCGTTGGATGATTTTCTTAACAACGAAATCAATGAACAGGAAGAGGATCAGTATTAGGAGTCTTCTTCATCTGGCAAACAACACTCTGACTAGGTATTCCTCACAAAACCAAATGTTATATATTTAAATGCTTCATTTGAGGGGGAGTTGGAGGTACCTAGGTCTAGAGCTGAGATGTTAGAAGAGTTGGGTTTAGAAGAAGGGAAGTTTAAGTTCGACATTGAAGATGAGATTCCTTCATCACCAGAAAAGGAGTATGAATTCAAATATATTCATGAAGCCGATAATTACAATGATGTAATAGTTGAAGAAGGGTCGGATACGTCTGAAGATGATACGTCTTTTCATTATTCTGGTATCGATGAATCATTTCCTACTCTAGCTGAAATGTTTAAAGAACAAAATGAAGATGAGTTGCGTAGAAAAGTAGTTGAAAAGATTACAACTGAAGGTATACCTCAAACAGTTCCGAAAGAAACTTTGATAGAATGAAAGAAGAACTGGTTTAAGGTGATGCCTAAGGAGAGAAAGTATAGAAGACCTCTTCAGTATTTCACGCACAATGTTGATATATCTCTGGGAGACATCTAATCCTGGGGATATCTAGAAGATCTGAAAGTCTATGCCATCAGACGGGAAATGGGAGTTCAGTATTTTGAGTTTTTGAATGATATTCAAACGCTCCCGTGGTGGGACGTTGAAGAGTTGGTACAGACCAAGAACATCAAGCAATTTTATCTTGGTCCAGATGTGAAAATATGTGATCAGAAGCTGTGGAGGTATATCAAATGGCAAGCGAAGAATAAATTTCCTGATTGGAAGCCACAGTTTCCAAAGCAAGATATCAAGATAGATCCAGTGACGAATGAGAAGGATATTACGCTGAATATAAAGCCATCGAGATATTTGAAGAACATGCCGCTACGTGCAATGGAACAGGATTTTCATAAAGACTTTCAGGGTTGGATGTACAACCAAAGCACAGCGGAAGCGGTAACTTCAGTATTCGATAAGAAGACTGGAGAATCGAGGAGGATCAGTGTGTTGGATCCAATGTGGTTGGTGAACTGCTCTAAGAAGGATATAGATTGTCTATTCTATAACAAGATCGTGTATGAGAAACCAGAAAAAGTTCAAGCTCTCCAGTATCAAAAGTTGGTGAACTTATGCTACGCAAAAGATATTAATTCTGGAATATATTGGAAGACAAAGTGGAGAGACTTAGAGATTGATGAATTGAAAAGAGAAAAGCGAGCTGAACGTTTCAAGAAGATTGCTGAGAAACCTGCTGAACTTGGGAAACGAAAGTTGATGAGACCTCCACTTACAGACCAGACACCGATTGATAAGGAAGAAAACAAGATCCCAAGATAGGAAAAGTCTAAATTTGGTATTCCTGAGTATGATCACTGGTGGAAGACAGTGGGCAGGGTCAAAAGAGAAAAGATGCGGGCAGAGCGCGCAGAAAAAAGACGAGAGAAAGCTCGTTACAGAAGACACAGCAGGAAGACAGAATGAAGACTATGCAGGAAGGAACTACAGCTACATCCAAGGGGGAGTCTGCTAGTACATATGTCTGTAGCTTCCGACTGCATCGAGTCTTTTGTATTTTGTCCTGTCTGTATATTTTTGTATATGTATGTACTTGTATGTATTTGTGTGTAAAGACAAACAGGGAACGGTACTGAGCTGTTAACATGTGATCCGTTCGATTGACAAAGTGTCATCCGATCAGATGGTGATCCGACGGGTGACAACCCTCTTTCCTGTTTGCCTATAAATAGTGGACTTATGTTATTTTGTCCACAACCTTTTGCTGAACTTGTAGCAAAGCTCTGCTTGTCTGAAGTTCTACCGGATCCTCTGTATTTTCACCATCTATTGAATAGAATTCAGACGGATTAAACGTTGAACTTGTTGTTGTTGATTCTGTGACATTATCAAGGGATTCCGCACCTTGATTCTGATCGATCCAGCCACGTTCTACTCAAACAGATCCTGAGATAACGGCCTAACAATTATTTTATGAGTTTTAATCAGTTTCACGAGTATCAAGTATCAATGATTAATAAAGAATCAAGGTTCAAGCATAATGTAGTGTCCAAAACATGTATTTTGATTAAAAGTTTACACATAAGTCCAACATGGATAACATGAATATGATTAAAATAACTTCGTTTTCAGTATGATCAATAGTCTCGGATTACAACTGAAACAAAAATAGAAGACAACAAGAGTACAAGTGTCTAAAAATAGAAAGTACAACAAGACTTGCTTAAACAGGAAAGTACAAAAATGCGAAGCGTTACAGTAGGAACACTTGTAAAGAACAAAATCAACGATGACGGATTTACCATTAGCGACTTCGATAATGAATGATTTAGGCAACTTAGAATGTCTACACTTAAACAAAGGTTCGAATTCAACGGATACAAAACTTTTATCCGTGCCAGTATCAAATAAACATGAATCATAGACATTGTTAACGAGAAACGTACCGTTGATGACGTCGTTGGCATTCTAAGCTTGGGCAATTGTGATAATGAAAGCTCGACCATGCGCTTGTTGTTGTGGTTGCTGCTGGTTGTTTTTTGTTTGTGTTGCACTGAGGAAAAACGTTGGCGAGATAGTTAGGGTCGCCACACTTGAAACATGCACGACTAGTTGGTGTTTAATTTGGGCTTGGTTTGGTGTGGGGTTTTGGGCTACAGCAACGGTTTGGTTCTAGTTGGCTAGTGGCTTTGGGCCACTTTGACAATGGGTGGCATAATGCACGAACCTATTGCAATTCGTGCATTTGCGGCAAGTTGTATGAGTAGGGTGATGGTGTAAACAGGTGTTACACTTGGGATGAGTCCTAGTGTATGCCTTCTTGGTAGGCTCTGGGTTGGTTGGTGCAACTTGTTGAATGGGTTGAGGATTTGGCGGAGTGACTACCGCACAATTTTGGCTTGAAGCCTTCCGCTTCTTGCTTTTGTTGGTTTTGGAGGATGGCTTGGATGTGGCAGGTTCAACAATGGTGGTATCGGTGGTGGCTTGATGAGCACTCTTAGATGAAGCCTTGTCGGAGGTTCCATGAAGAATGAAGTTGTTGTTGAGTTTGGCGGCTAAGCGGTAGGTGTCTTCAAGGGTTTTGGGTGAGGCGGATAACAAGGTTCATGATCGAAGGGGGAAGGCAGCGAAGGTACTTCGCAATGGCCTTGTCGACCTGGCTAGGGCAAAGCGTACTCAATTGTTTGAAGCGAGCTGTGAGGCCATCGTTTTCATTCCCCTCTTGCTTCAGATTCCAGAATTCATTCTCTAGATTCTGAAGCTCATGCGGAGGACAAAACTCGTCCTTCATTGGCTTTTTGAGATTAGCCCAAGGGAGGGCGTGGGCGACATCGTTTCCACGAGCGTTATGCTTGGAGGTCCACCAACCAAGGGCTCTTGATCAGAAAACACCCGTTGTGTTAATGGTACAAAGGTGGTCAAGGCAACCACTTTGGAGGAACGTGATCTCAATGGCATCAAACCATTGAAGCATCTTAGTGGCGCCTTCTTCGCCAGTAAAGGGTAGGGGGTTGCAAGATTAAAATGGCTTTAACGTAAACGTCGACTTAGGTGTTTCCACATTGGAGTCAACGGAGGCGTTGTGTGAATCAGTGTTGGGTGGGGGGGTAGATCTTGATCATAACATAAAAAATCACATTTTTTACGTATGAGCATGTAAATATTCACATAGCACGTATGATTCACATAGTTTGCATGAGTATAACAAGTATTTCACAAAGCATAAACACGTATAATTGCGTAAAGGTGTGTAAATTTAGATTGTTCACGAGAATTATTATTATTTTTGACTGCGAGAGACGTGGGAATCATGCATCGGTTTCGAAATGAACGAGGTAACAAGTATTAAAACACATAGAAATTGAGATAACATAAAAGAGAGGTAACATAAAATATGGAATGTCACGGATCGTAACTAAGACTTTTCCAAAGTAAGTCGAAGATCCTTTCAAATTAGGGAAAGGTGCTTTGGCCTATAGGTAAAATACTCTTGTCGAGAAACGATTAACGGTATTTTACCCTTTCAGTTACTACACGTCCCTAATCGATTGAAAAATCCAAACTTTGGCGGGATTGAAAATCGAGGAGTGGGACTAGTTGATAAGATGCAGGTTTCTCCCCTAACTTCACAACATCGTACCCTAAGTGTGGTTAGTACTCGTCGGGTCAAGAAAGTTCATTCCGACACTTTGACGAGGGTCCACTAGAGTTTGAATTGGAAATTTACCATCAGGATAGGGATTTCACTCCTAACTTGATGGTGTAATTTCGTGCAAAAATTGAATAAGCGGATTGAGAGTTATTCACCAAAGTATGGGTTTCACGCCTATTTTGGTGAAGTATTCTCGTTTATACAATATGAGTGTCTTCAAGTCTTCAACATGTATATTGTGTAAAATGTATTAGGAAAGACATATTGTAATATTAAGACAAAAGAAGGGGTAGAAGCAAAATAGGAAGAAATAACATGTTAAGCAAGAATCAAGAATGGTCAAAGTTTGGTACTTACTATAGACTATGTCGAAAATGGAAATTCTACCTAATTCCCTATACTTATGGCTCAGATACCAATCCGTCACACCCCAACCGATGGCGGAAACATCGGAGTGAGATGAACGAGATAGCTTGAGACTTCATAACACTATTGAGACAATATATAATTTAAAAGCTGATTTCATTCATTAATAACAAATAGTTACGTTACAACATACGAAATCAAATACAACAACAATAAAATAAGTAAAAATATAACATTGTTCAAACGTGATACACCAATACAACAACCTAATCTAGTATTACAAAATGGGTATCTAAAGTATCCCTACTAGATTTCATCATCTCAATATCATCAACCTGCAATATGTTTAAAATACATGGTTCAATACAAAGGTATTGGCGAGTATACAAGTTTAATACATAGCATAAGTATAAAAAGTATTTAAATGAATCCACATGATAAACTTAGTTATCAAGATTATATAAAACTGGCATGCAAATATTCAAGTCAATCCTCTGATTACACAATTATAAAAGACTTAACATGACCACAAGACTACGAGTGGTGCGTTACTCCTATAGCGCTATACATGTGAAGGAGAGGCTCGTACGAAGTTAATGACAAATTTATCACATAAGAATAACCCAGAAACACGAATCAAGTATAATGTATTAGCATGCATGTATTGGATTGTTTATGTGATTGTATAAAAGTCTAAGTGTAACTGTGTAGGTTTATAGAATAACATATTGCACCCAAAGTGTAGAAACGGAAAAAGGGTGTTCGAGTATACTCACGGTTTTGCTAAATCTTTTAAGTTAATCCCGCGAGAGTTGAGTTGCAGACGAGAGTGCTGGAACACCGAGGTTACACTACAGGATGGGGTAAACGAAGGTGTGAGTATTGGAGTTGAATAGAGGATTTTGGATTCGGAATTAAAGTACGTAGTATATAGTATAAAGTATGATTAAAACAGAAAATATATTTTGTCCTGGTACTCGTTAAGACACCGAGTTTTCTATGATTTCACAGGTCCTGATTTGCCCGTCAGAATTAGTAACGAGTAACGCGAAAACAGAATAAACGGAAACCGAAACAACACAAACTGTTCGGGCGACTGGACAGTTCGCACGACAGGAAACCTTTCACGCGAAAGGGGTTACCTTTCGTGCGACAGGAATCTGTTTGGTATGAACCCAACTTTGTTTTTGAACGTTTAAACCATTAATCGGTCATGTCTGTGAGTCCAGTTAGGTTATTTAGTTATAGTACAGTCCAGAATGTCATAGAATTCATAGAAGTCATGCACGGAGGTAGTAACCTCATTGTAGTTCACCAAAGCACAAGTTAGTTTACTTAGTTAACTAACTAGTTGGTCATGAATAACCGAATGCTAATGTAGAATGTAAATAATAACCAAACAACCAAACAAGAACAACCCGGGTGTGCCGTCTCAACATGGAAGGTGTGAATCAAGTGTTAGAGGCTGAACGGGGTTAAATTATTCTAGGTCTAGGAGATTGTTTGGGTGTTCGTTTTACAAGTCCAAGTGAGGTGGTGGAACTAGATTAGAAGCCAAGGCTTCAACGGTTCACACACTGTTATCTCAGAATCATTCATATCGAGAATAAGGATCTGATTAACATTCAACACTTAGAAAATGTCAAAACGGGAAGAAACAGTACCTTTCGTGCGAGAGGTCTGCCTTTCGTGCGAGAGGCTCTGTTTCGAGATGAAAACAGTTCGGTTTTGTTTAAACTGTTCATCTTCTTGGCTGGAATCGACCTTAATACTAACCCACAGCTATGAGCTTACTTGAGAGCTCGAGAGGTCCATGATTCTGCCAAGTTTGAAATCAGAAAGTCATTTGTTTTATAAAAGTTTCGATGTTTAACTTCACTCTTTCAGCTTGGTCCTCATCATTGAGAGTTATCATCAGATTGCCAAGGCAATCTGTGTAACCAAGTGAAATGATGTGAAGAATGTATAAAAGTTTAAAAAAGTAGAAGAAATTAGGAGAAATTAAAGCGTTTGTGAGTTGTAAACTCACAAGGAAGTTGCTGGAATGAGCTCAACTGAAGTGTTCCAGTTCAGACAATTAGAGAGAATTTCGGAGTTGTGAAAGGTAAGAAATGAGGGTGTAGGTCCGTATTTATAGTTTTAAGTGGAAATTTGGGACGAGAGGGATTCCGGGCGACACGGTCCTTCCATGCGAAAGGGCCTTTCGCACGAGAGGGTTATTCCCTGTTGCACGAGGATTCAAGTTTGTTGTTTTATGCGCGTTTTGTTGGTTTTAAGCATCTTAAACGTGTAATTGCTATGCTTAAGTGTAATGTATGAATAAATGAATGTATAAAATGAATTTGCATGTATAAACAAGTATGGATTTACGTATAAATTGTATCGAGTATGCACATATAATGAATTTATGACAAGTATTTACAAATTAGGTATAACAAGATGTATAAAAAGATCAAGCTTTTATTATGATTCAAGTGTCGTATTACAATGTTTGGAAAAGAAAGATGAATACAAAGAGAATACAAGTTTCTATTAATAGAAATACAAACAAAGTTTCCAAATAAGGAAAGTTACAAAAAGCAAGGCATTACAGCCTGCATGTTATGCCATCTAATACGTGAATTACCACTATCCTTCTGCTTCAAACACCTCATTATGCACTTGTTATCATCTAAGGAACCTTGGGGATACATGACATGATCTTGCGATCACATTGCAACTATAAATAGCACCCCAAGTCACCCATTGTTCCTTGCTCATTTCTCATTTCTTTCTCTACTCACTCTTGGAGTTGTTTTGGATCAAAAAGAAGCCTCCCACTGAGTTCATTATTCTCCTAGAACACTTGTAAGTGTTCTTTCATAGTTCCTTTTTATTTTAGGCTAAGTTATTAGCCGAAAGTCAAGCAAATTGACTTTTGCTTTGACTTTTGGTTATGACCATTATGGTCGAGCCAATGTTCGAATTGAACATGGCTACGTGATCGTAATATGGTAGGTGATAATCCCCTATGATGGCACCTCCTGAAGATCACGTTAAGCTGGTCTAATGACGGGTCAAAGTTATGTTAAAATAAAGTCAAAATGCATATTTTCGGAAAATGTATAAAATGAACTTATAAACATCTAAACATAAATTTTTTACATTATATCTGTTGGCATAATATATTAGGACATGTTAGATCATGTCCAACCCGTCATTTCCTGCTTATAGTCCGGTTCGCAACCGAAAGTCAAGCAGTTTGACTTCTGATTTGACTTTCGATTCTGAGCCGTTTTAGCTAAGTTAGCTACTGATTTGAAGTTGTATTATGATCATATTAATTTATGGAATAACCCTCTGAGGTTATACCATTTGATCATAATCAATTTTCGGGTTTTATGCAAGTTCATGAATTATGCCTAATTATTGACCAAAATGCCCTTTCGAGCATAAAATGGTTTTAAACCGTAATGAACTTATAATTTGAAATACCTACTGATGTGGTAACATATTAAACATGTTTTGGCAGAATGAACTTGACATTGACTCATCCAATCACCTGATACCGCCTATGCGCGTACGGTTAACTTATATAACTTAGTTTTTATAAGTTAACCGAATTTGGTCAAATTCCTTCGAGTTCACTTCTAATCAGAATATATTATTGTTTGACCCATATTATACAAGTCATAGTACTTTGTGAGGGTTCAAGCCACATTCTATCCGGTCTCTGCTTAATCTAGGGAACCGTGTCGTTTTTATTATTAGTTAACCGGTCCAAGCCATATGACTTGAATAAGACACGTTAACATTCTAATGGATAATAATTCCATTCATTCCAGACTAAGGGCGTCCAGTAAATTGTAACTTTGCTAGTTGCTTTGTTTAATCGGTTGTGCTTATAATTATCTTTGGATTGTAAAGATTTAAGCTCAGGTAAATACTCTTAACCTATTTTCCCTATACGGGCTTGGGATACGGTAAATTATTACCGCTTGGTCGGGTATGGGAGTAATAAACAATGTGTCCAAAATCCAAATAACCCTTTTTAATTTGTATTGCTTGATAACTTAAACATTGGGGGTTAATGCCACCGTGTCTTGGATATCCTCGGCTCATTTAGTTGCAAATGGCCACGACCTAAGCACAAGGTGTAGGCATACACATGACAGATGCTAATGCTATGGGTTTACCCAATAAGGGAATTAAAGTGGTGTGTTGGTTAATCATGTTCTCGGACATAGTTCAGGGCCCCATATGTATTGACAAGCATGTAATACTAATAACAAGAGATATACTTTGTCCCATGATATTTATGAAAATTAATATACCAAATGTTATATAAAATGATTTTGAAATATTTTCAAAATGTGTCGGTTATTTGTATTTACCAGTGAAAACTGACGTATCTTCAAAAAACTAAGCGTAGGTTGCAAAGAACGTAAATAGGCTGGAAGCTGCCCGGTAATTGCTTAGTGGAATTTGTAACTCCATGCAAGAAGCCTAGTGGTCTTTTATGTAATTATTTGATATTCGATCCACCTGTGGATCTTTTATACACTTTGGTTTATATATTATTCTGAACTTTTGGACAATTGTATTTTGTAATATTTATTTTTTACTCCCAAGACTTCCGATGTGTTAATTGTGAATACGTATATCAATTTATCACGCATAAACCCCAAGTCCGGGCCCACCGAGAAATCAGGGTGTGACATAAACCAATAACCAATGCAGACCAATATACAAATATTGAAATATGCCAATTCTGCAATAACCAAACCAATATTCAAATTCTTCAATAACTAAAGTAGATATACCATAAAGTGGATAGACCATAAACATCAGTAACAAACACCAGTTCAGACTCCATTGTCACAGGACCAAAAAAGACTATTACAAATATCATAACACATAAAATTGTTCTTACATATTAACCCAACACCAAAACAGACATGTTCCACAGAAACTAGACCAGTTCACACAAACCTAAACGCTACCTTACCCCTTGCATGTGATCGGAGTGTCGTGTGTGACAACTGTGTTCTGTAATCATCGTATAATGTAAAATAATGTTGATTATCAATAAAACAATGTGCTTTCGTGTTATTAGGTGTGTTATTGTGTTTAATGATTTTACAATTTGATTCGATTCCGATTTCAAGCTTTAATCGCTTTCAGGAAGGTTATACGCAAACTGGTGCATAAACACAATCAGTTTAACGCGACGTACACTCCGGAACTGTGACATAAGCTAAACATACCCTAAATATCCTTTACATAACTTAGAAATAAGTTTCGAAGGATTCGGTATGGTGAAAACATGTTAATTCGAGCTTTAGAACTATTTACGACAAAACTGCGAAACGAACGTTGGTGACCGCCCGGATAATATTTAAATCCCAAAAATACTCTTTTATGATTAAAATTTTATTTTAATCAGGTCCGTGTTGAAAAATAAATTAAAACGCTAAAAAAAAACGTTATTTTTCAAGTTTAAGCGCGTACCGCATGTTTCTGCGCAACACAGTGCTTCTACTGCAAAACGCAGACAACGCAGCCAATCTCGGCAACTGAAATTTATTTCAGTAATATTTTGGCGGGTTTATTTTTATAGAATAATAAAAATAATTTAGAACGCCATAAACCGGGATTTAAACGCAAGATAAATACCCGGTATCCAGTAAACACCTGTTTTTATCTAATATACCATCAAAATTGAACATGGACCCCCTCCCCCACCCATATTTACGGTTACAATATATGGGGGCCCACCAAGATCACCAAAATATTTTCTAGATATTTGCAAGATTCTACTTGATCTTTGTTGGACACTTGTCTTTGCATGCAATCTCTTAAGATTTCCAAATCTCTTCCATATCTTCTACATATATCTTCATAATCTACCAAAGCTCACAAAATCCTTCTCTCTCCTCTCTCCCCAAACCGTCCACTCTCTCTCTCTCTCTCCATCTTCATATCTTCAAACTTAATTCATCAAGATTCAACTCCATTCCAAGCATATTTCAAGTGGTTGTGATGATCCAAAGGTGTTTCCAAGGTGCATTCAAGTGATTTCAAGCTTCCTATCATCAAAATCTCATCCAACAACTTACTTGAATCTTGAAGGTATAACATTTATGTTTAAATCATACTTTTGATTCTTGGTTGTTCTTGATGATTGAAGTTTCTCTTGAATCTTGGAATTTTCACAAACTTGAAATCTAAGAAGAAATGGGTCTTGAAACAAATAAAAATGGTGGTGATATATATGTATATATAACCGTACATATGTATGGGTGTATGAGATTTTGAAGTTTGATTTCTTGATGAGTACATGTTTAGGTTGCTGCTTATTCTTGAATAGTAGTTAAAATGCAAGTGTTGGATGAGTTATGCATGATTTGATAAATGTAAAGTACATCAGCAAATAAACATGAATATATCACATATTTGATGCATCTAAACTCATAGAAAAAGATGATGCTATGATAGTGTGCTTTAGGCACTTGTACATGAGAATGCATGTTGATTTAAAGCTCAAGAAGTGATAAAAAATGGTTGTATGAAAAAATATTTTTGTACAGGTTATAAACACTAAAAATGACATTATTTGGTATATTATAATGGCATGAAACTTTGACACAGGTTTGATAGCTTTGCATGTTGTACATATAGCTTAAAAAGTGGTAAATTATGTGAAATTTGCATGATTTATGTGCTTTATGTAAGACCTGCACTATCATGAGTATAACCATTATTTTATTCAGTAAATAACATGGGTTATGTTAAAATTTCAAGTCGTTTCGATTTGGGATGGTTCGGGTAATGTTTGATGCAAAACTATGCGGTAAAACGGTTAAAAATCGCCTTTTCGGAGGATTTTTATAAAACTGTTTTAGATCAGTAAGTAAACTGATATTTTTGATATAAAAATAAGTATTTTAACTTATATTAAGTTTACTTGGTGTTTGGTTAGTCATACGCGACTTCCGACGCCCAAAAATGTCACCGAATCGCTAAAATAAGTGTTTTTCGACATACACTAGAATGGGTTGTTCATGAATAAATTTTATGTGTTACAATGTACTATGTGTTTTACAATATGTGTATGATGATGTGTTAGTGTTGACAAGATTATGTGTATTACGCTTAAGTACATATATACAAATACACCAAAATAATCAAAAATAATAACTTTTCGAGAAATCTCAAAGTTATGTGAAAATTCTGAGTATAGGAGAAACCTATGTATTTTTGTGGGTCTTTGATTATCAAATCATCTTTATTTATTTTAGGACGAATAAACAATTTGAGGGATTGTGTTATCATATAAAAACGCACCCAAAGGTGAGTACATAGATCCCCTCTTTTTACTGTTTTCGATTGTTTTGGGGTGATTCATATGTATCAAAACGATTTCAATATTCTAACGATGGTTTCAAAACGATTGAGATGGTTTATACAAAACTAATAACGATTTCGGTAATGTGAACGAACTTGTTGGTGGTAGTTACATAACGAATGACATTCATTAGCATTGATCAAGCCGACCAGTATTAGGTTATGGTACCATAGGATCCGACAAATCCCGTTATCAGACCGCACCCATGGTTATGTGTAGGTGAGGTGGGTAACGACTGAATCTGATGATTGTTAACTTACCCTTTGGAGGTTTGTTAATGCAAGAACGAGTTGAACGATGAACGAGTCACAAAGGTTTGAATGTTATTAGCAAGACGACCAAAAGTAGTTTTCACAATTAAAACGAGAACGATTTGGAACGATTGAACGATTATGAACGATTTAAACAAATGAACGATGATCTATAACGAGAACGAGTGAAACGATGTCACACAACGATGTTTACGAAACTATATAAACCATACGAGTTTTATTACGAGAACGATTTATGATTTGGGTTACATAAACAAATGTTTTGGGTTAAGATTCATGGCATCAGGGTTTATAAATAATAACCAATCTGTTTTGACTTGGTTATTCATTTTACAATACAAACATTTTACAAAACAAGGTTTTCTAATATCGATTAACAAAGTTGTACGAGATATTTCAACATGTAAACGAGCCATGAATCTGACACTCACACAAAAACTATGTGCTCGCCAGCATTTCTTTGCTGATTTTGTTTTTACATATGTTTCAGGTGATGTTGCTTAATGTTGATTGCTAGGATGCATGAGTCACATAGGATCTGGACGAGACTTTAGTGACATAATAACAATGATAGTCGATATATAACTTGTTTGTTTCATGCTAGAACAATGTTAATTACTTAATGATTAAATAAAACGAAACACTTTTGTATCCATGGTTGTGAAACAATAATTCTGTTACAACACTCCCCGACGTTTTCGCCACGATTTGTTGTTTTACGTGGTCGGGGTGTGACAGAAGAGTTGGTATCAGAGCCAATGGTTATAGGGAATTAGGTTATTAGTAATGTTTTGACCTAGACTATAACTTACTAGGACCCCAACGCAAGTTGATTTGCGTTTAGATTTTTTTTTTTAAACAAAATCCAGATCTGCTTCAAAAATTAATCACCCGTTCTAGGATGATTGATTACTAGGTTTTGAACCCTCTGTTGTAAGGTTTTGAACCCTTCCAGTTTGACTCATTTTGGCTTAGTGCCTTATGAGTTTTCAAAATCTCGTCAAAGTTTGGGTCTAAATAATGTGAACACGTGCAAACTGGAAGAGTGAATGCATGTACCCTGAGTTTTCTGTCTAAGGCTAGAGTGTTCGTACAAATCCACATAATCGGACCAGTCACTCTTACCTGGGAACTCTTGGGGTGAGTGTTCACTTATAGGAGAGCATGTCTTCGTGATACATTATTTTGATTCATTACTTTGATTAGTCACTGCGTGTCGTTTGTTTGTTCGAGGTAACGAACAAATGATCGCCTTCCTTATGTTTCGTCAATATTTTCAATACCTCGTTTATTTTTCCTAATTGTCGACCTCACTCGTTTCTCATATTTCCTTGTTAGACAATGCCTCCTCGACGTGATGCACAATCTTTTACTGCTGAAGAAGTCGCAGCCCTTGTTTCTCAGCAAATGGCTGCTGTGCTTCCAGGTGTTGTGACCCAAATCCACGAGTTATACAACAACAATAATAATAACAATGCACAATGTAATTTCAAGAGTTTCAATTCTGCTAAGCCGCTAAAGTTTTCTTGGTCACAAGCAGCAACTGCACTCCTTTAATGGTTCGAAAGTATCGAGAACACATTTAGACATGTGCAATGTCTGAATGGGCGTAAGGTTGAATTTGCATCAAGTGTGTTTGAGAAGCGTGCTCTTACATGGTGGAACGGAGTGATGCGCGACAGGGGTGCCGAAGTGGCATTGGCACAAACATGGGAAGAGCTTCGAGCTCTCATGATGAGAGAGTTCTGTCCCCGTCATGAAATTCGAGCTTTGGAACAAGAGTTTGACGATCTAAAGCAAGATGGGGGAGAACACCGTGCGTACACGGATCGATTTGAGGAGCTCAGTCTTTTGTGTCCTACTATGGTTACTCCGTTGGAGAAAGCGATAGAGAGGTACATCGATGGTTTACCCGATTCCATACAAGATATTGTGACTGGCGTCAATCCTACTACGGTTCGTCAAGCGATCGAGTTATCTGCTACCCTGACTGAGTCGCAAGTCAGGAAGGGAAAACTTACCTACAAAGGTGATAAGAAGAAGTCGACCGAATCTGTCAAGGAAAAGGGTAAGGGTAAGAAAGGTGAGTCGTCGAAGAAGTCCAGAAAGCGAAAGGGTGCTCAGAATTTTGCAGTAACTGCACAAAATGCTCAGAACCTCAGAACCCACCAGCTCAACCGCCCGTGAAGAAAGCATATGTTGGTACCGCACCTCATTGTGCTCGCTGCAACGGTCATCATGTTGCACAACAAGCTTGTAGGCAATGCACAACGTGTGGTAAGTTTGGGCATCTGGCCAACAACTGTCGTTTGGGTCAAAATCAGATTGTTCAAAATCAAGCTCCAATTCAGGGGAATGCTGCTAGATTCCCACCGGGTTCATGTTTCAATTGTGGAGAGTTTGGTCACTTCCGCAACAATTGTCCGAGAATAGTGAATGCAAACGCGAATGCGAACCCGAATGCGAATGTCAACGCAAATGTGAATCCCGCTCGTGGGCGAGCGTACAATCTGAATGCTAATGAAGCAAGGGCTGACAACGAGGTGGTTAATGGTACGTTTCTTGTTAACAATCGACCTGCATCTATTCTTTTTGATTCTGGTGCCGATAGAAGTTTTGTTTCATTATCTTTCAAACCTTTGCTTGCGATACCTAGAACTAAACTGAGGAAACTCTTATCTGTCGAAGTTGCTACTGGTAAACCTCTTGTTCTCGATTCTGTTATTCGTGATTGTTAGTTAAACCTTCATAACCATCTTTTTCCCATTGACCTCACGCCGATGCAACTTGGGAGTTTCGATATTATCGTGGGGATGGATTGGTTAACCAAACATCATGCTGAGGTAGTTTGTTTCGATAAGATTGTTCGTATTCCTCTTCCGTCTGGCGATGTTCTTGAAGTTCGTGGCGAGAAGCCATCTGGTGATTTGAAGCTTATGTCGTGTACAAAGGCCCAAAGTTATTTACGAAAAGGATATGTTGCTTTCCTGGCACATGTCACCGAGGAGAAAGGCAAGAGCAAGAGTATTCAGGATATTCCGATTGTTCGGGATTATCCAGAGTTGTTTCCCGATGAACCGCCTGGTTTGCCTCCAGTTCGTCAAGTCGAGTTTCATATTGACCTTGTACCCAATTCCAACCCGATTGCGAAAGCACCATATCATCTTGCACCGTCGGAGATGCAAGAGTTATCCAAACAGCTTCAAGAGTTGTCTGATAAAGGATTCATCTGTCCGAGCTTTTCGCCTTGGGGAGCTCCTGTCCTCTTTGTGAAAAAGAAAGATCGATCTTTTCGAATGTGTATCGATTATCGTGAGCTTAATAAGCTTACCATCAAGAATCGATATCCCCTACCTAGAATTGATGATCTCTTCGACCAGCTGCAAGGTGCTTCATGCTTTTCCAAGATCGATCTGCGTTCTGGGTATCATCAACTTCGTGTTCTCGAAGAAGATATTCCCAAAACTGCATTCCGTACGAGATATGGGCACTACGAGTTCACTGTCATGCCTTTTGGTTTGACAAATGCCCCAACTATCTTCATGGACTTAATGAATAGGGTTTGTAAACCTTATTTAGATAAGTTCATCATTGTGTTCATCGACGATATTCTCATTTATTCAAAGTCTCGAGCCGACCACAAGCAACACCTTCGTTTGACCTTGGAACTTCTGAAGAAGGAACAACTTTTTGCTAAATTCTCCAAGTGTGAATTCTGGCTTAAAGAACTTCAATTTTTGGGACATATAGTCAACAAGCAGGGTATTCATGTAGATCCATCCAAGATAGCTGCTATTAAGGATTGGAATACACCGACGACACCTACAGAGATTCGATCATTTCTTGGTCTTGCTGGTTATTATCGTCGATTCATTTCTAATTTCTCAAAGATCACGGTTCCACTCACTGCTTTGACTCAGAAAAATAAGCCTTTTGAGTGGGGACCTAAGCAAGAAGAAGCGTTCCAAACGCTGAAACGGAAGCTCTGTGATGCTCCTGTTTTATCTCTACCTGAGGGAAACGATGATTTTGTTGTCTATTGTGACGCGTAGAATCTAGGACTTGGTTGCGTTCTTATGCAATGAGGTAAAGTCATAGCTTATGCGTCTAGACAGTTGAAAGTTCACGAGAAGAACTATACGACTCATGATCTTGAGTTAGGAGCTGTGGTTTTTGCGCTTAAAATCTGGAGACACTACCTCTATGGAACGAAGTGTGTGGTTTTCACAGACCACAAAAGTCTCCAGCATATTCTTAATCAGAAGGAGCCGAACATGAGGCAACGATGTTGGGTTGAACTCTTAAACGATTATGATTACGAGATCCGCTACCATCCTGGTAAGGCGAATGTCGTAGCCGATGCGCTTAGTCGAAAGGAACGAGTCAAGCTTTATTCTGTTCGAACTCTATCTGATATTCAATCTCGTGTTCTTCAAGCTCAACGATCTTGTGTGATCAAAGGCTTATTGAAAGATGAGCTACCTCTTCAACTCGAACTTAAACTCGAAACGAAGGACGATGGTTTACTCTATTTCAAGGATCGTTTGTGGATTCCGAAACAAGACGATCTTCGCACCTTGGTAATGGACGAATCTCACAAGTCTCGATATTCTATCCATCCTGGTGCTGATAAAATGTACAAGGATCTTCGTACTCGGTTCTGGTGGGCTGGTATGAAGAAGGATGTTGCCTTGTATGTATCGAAATGCCTAACTTGTCTCAAAGTCAAGGCTGAACATCAACGACCTTCTAGTATGCTTGTACAACCAGAGATACCGGTTTGGAAGTGGGAGAACATTGCAATGGATCTCATCACGAAGTTACCGCGTACATCTAAAGGTCACGATGCTATTTGGGTTGTTATCGATCGATTAACGAAATCAGCTCATTTTATACCGATTCGCGAGGATCTATCTGCTGATAAACTTGCGAAGATTTATGTTGATGAGATTGTATCACGACATGGTGTTCCTTTGGATATCATTTCCGATCGTGATGCTCGGTTTTCATCTCATTTTTGGAAGACCATGCAAGCTGCTTTGGGAAACCCAACTGAATCTAAGCACTGCTTATCATCCCCAAACAGATTGTCAATCTGAGAGGACGATTCAAACTTTGGAGGATATGCTTAGGGCATGCGTGATAGACTTTGGTGGTAATTGGGATTCTCATCTTCCACTGATCGAGTTCTCTTACAACAACAGTTATCATGCTAGTATTAATATGGCACCATTCGAAGCTCTCTACGGTCGAAAATGTCGTTCACCTGTATGTTGGAATGAGATCGGTGAAGCTCAGCTTACTAGACCTGAGATCATTCTGGAAACAACAGACAAAATCAAGAAAATTCGCGATAATCTTGTGATAGCTAGAAGCCGTCAAAAGAGTTATGCGGATTTGCGACGTAAACCTTTAGAATTTCAAGTCGGAGACCATATCCTCCTCAATGTGTCACCTTGGAAGGGAGTGGTGAGATTTGGAAAGAAAGGAAAACTTGCACCACGATATGTTGGACCATTTAAGATTGTTGAAAGAATTGGAAAGGTTGCCTATCGACTAGAGCTACCTCCAGAGCTACCTCCAGAGCTTGGAAATATTCATCCGACTTTTCGCGTGTCCAATCTGCGAAAGTGTTTAGCTGATGCTGATCTTCACATTCCTCTCGACGAGATTCAAATCGATGAAACAATGCACTTTGTCGAGAAACCTGTGGAGATAGTGGAACGTACATTCAAACAATTGAAGAACAAACGGATTCAATTGGTCAAAGTTCGCTGGGAATCCAAACGTGGCCCCGAGTTTACTTGGGAACATGAGGACCAGTTTAAGACGAAATATCCGCATCTGTTTTCACAAGTTTCCTCTAAATAAAATTTCGGGACGAAATTTCCTAAAGTAGGGGAGACTGTGACAACTGTGTTCTGTAATCATCGTATAATGTAAAACAATGTTGATTATCAATAAAACAACGTGCTTTGGTGTTATTATGTGTGTTATTGTGTTTAATGATTTTACAATTTGATTCGATTCCGATTTCAAGCTTTAATCGCTTTCTGGAAGGTTATACGCAAACTGGTGCATAAACGCAATCAGTTTAACGCGACGTTCACTCCGGAACTGTGACATAAGCTAAACATACCCTAAATATCCTTTACATAACTTAGAAATAAGTTTCGAAGGATTCGGTATGGCGAAAACATGTTAATTCGAGCTTTAGAACTATTTACGACAAAACTGCGAAACGAACGTTGGTGACCGCCCGGATAATATTTAAATCCCAAAAATACTCTGTTTTGATTAAAATTTTATTTTAATCAGGTCCGTGTTGAAAAATAAATTAAAACGCTTAAAAAACGTTATTTTTCAAGTTTAAGCGCGTACCGCATGTTTCTGCGCAACACAGTGCTTCTACTGCAAAACGCAGACAACGCAGCCAATCTCAGCAACTGAAATTTATTTCAGTAATATTTTGGCGGGTTTATTTTTATAGAATAATAAAAATAATTTAGAACGCCATAAACCGGGATTTAAACGCTAAATAAAATACCCGGTATCCAGTAAACACCTGTTTTTATCTAATATACCATCAAAATTGCACATGGACCCCCTCCCCCACCCATATTTACGGTTAAAATATATGGGGACCCACCAAGATCACCAAAATATTTTCTAGATATTTGCAAGATTCTACTTGATCTTTATTGGACACTTGTCTTTGCATGCAATCTCTTAAGATTTCCAAATCTCTTCCATATCTTCTACATATATCTTCATAATCTACCAAAGATCACAAAATCCTTCTCTCTCCTCTCTCCCCAAACCGTCCACTCTCTCTCCATCTTCATATCTTCAAACTTAGTTCATCAAGATTCAACTCCATTCCAAGCATATTTCAAGTGGTTGTGAAGATCCAAAGGTGTTTCCAAGGTGCATTCAAGTGATTTCAAGCTTCCTATCATCAAAATCTCATCCAACAACTTACTTGAATCTTGAAGGTATAACATTTATGTTTAAATCATACTTTTGATTCTTGGTTGTTCTTGATGATTGGAGTTTCTCTTGAATCTTGGAATTTTCACAAACTTGAAATCTAAGAAGAAATGGGTCTTGAAACAAATAAAAATGGTGGTGATATATATGTATATATAACCGTACATATGTATGGGTGTATGAGATTTTGAAGTTTGATTTCTTGATGAGTACATGTTTAGGTTGTTGCTTATTCTTGAATAGTAGTTAAAATGCAAGTGTTGGATGAGTTATGCATGATATGATAAATGTAAAGTACATCAGCAAATAAACATGAATATATCACATATTTGATGCATCTAAACTCATAGAAAAAGATGATGCTATGATAGTGTGCTTTAGGCACTTGTACATGAGAATGCATGTTGATTTAAAGCTCAAGAAGTGATAAAAAAATGGTTGTATGACAAAAATATTTTTGTACAGGTTATAAACACTAAAAATGACATTAATTGGTATATTATGATGGCATGAAACTTTGACATAGGTTTGATTGCTTTGCATGTTGTACATATAGCTTAAAAAGTGGTAAATTATGTGAAATTTGCATGATTTATGTGCTTTATGTAAGACCTGCACTATCATGTGTATAACCATTATTTTATTCAGTAAATAACATGGGTTTTGTTAAAATTTCAAGTCGTTTCGATTTGGGATGGTTCGGGTAATGTTTGATGCAAAACTATGCGGTAAAACGGTTAAAAATCGCCTTTTCGAAGGATTTTTATAAAACTGTTTTAGATCAGTAAGTAAACTGATATTTTTGATATAAAATAAGTATTTTAACTTATATTATGTTTACTTGGTGTTTGGTTAGTCATACGCGACTTCCGACGCCCAAAAATGTCACCGAATCGCTAAAATAAGTGTTTTTCGACATACACTAGAATGGGTTGTTCATGAATAAATTTTATGTGTTACAATGTATTATGTGTTTTACAATATGTGTATGATGATGTGTTAGTGTTGACAAGATTATGTGTATTACGCTTAAGTACATATATACAAATACACCAAAATAATCAAAAATAATAACTTTTCGAGAAATCTCAAAGTTATGTGAAAATTCTGAGTATTGGAGAAACCTATTTATTTTTGTGGGTCTTTGATTATTAAATCATCCTTATTTAATTTAGGACGAATAAACAATTTGAGGGATTGTGTTATCATATAAAAACGCACCCAAAGGTGAGTACATAGATCCCCTCTTTTTACTGTTTTCGATTGTTTTAGGGTGATTCATATGTATCAAAACGATTTCAATATTCTAACGATGGTTTCAAAACGATTGAGATGGTTTATTCAAAACTAATAATGATTTCGGTAATGTGAACGAACTTGTTGGTGGTAGTTACATAACGAATGACATTCATTAGCATTGATCAAGTCGACCAGTATTAGGTTATGGTACCATAGGATCCGACAAATCCCGTTATCAGACCGCACCCATGGTTATGTGTAGGTGAGGTGGGTAACGACTGAATCTGATGATTGTTAACTTACCCTTTAGAGGTTTGTTAATGCAAGAACGAGTTGAACGATGAACGAGTCATAAAGGTTTGAATGTTATTAGCAAGACGACCAAAAGTAGTTTTCACAATTAAAACGAGAACGATTTTGAACGATTGAACGATTATGAACGATTTAAACAAATGAACGATGATCTATAACGAGAACGAGTTAAACGATGTCACACAACGATGTCTACGAAACTATATAAACCATACGAGTTTTATTACGAGAATGATTTATGATTTGGGTTACATAAACAAATGTTTTGGGTTAAGATTCATGGCATCGAGGTTTATAAATAATAACCAATCTGTTTTGACTTGGTTATTCATTTTACAATACAAACATTTTACAAAACAAGGTTTTCTAATATCGATTAACGAAGTTGTACGAGATATTTCAACATGTAAACGAGCCATGAATCTGACACCCACACAAAAACTATGTACTCGCCAGCATATCTTTGCTGACTTTGTTTTTACATATGTTTCAGGTGATGTTGTTTAATGTTGATTGCTAGGATGCATGAGTCACATAGGATCTGGAATATACACAGAATAGCACAGCGGAAGTCTTTGGAATATAAAATATCATTACAAACTCAAATGTATGAAAATATCAAAGTAATAAGTACAGACGAGCTTGTATTAATAATCCACAGGCGGATCATTAAATACAAAAGAAGAACATCAGACTATAGGCTTATACGAAGGAGTTGCAAATTCCTCGTCTAACAATTCAGAGCAGCTTCCAGCCTATTTACGTATTTGCACCTGTCACTTAGTCTTTTGAAAATACGCCAGTTTTCACTGGTAAATACAATCAACCGACACATTTTGAAATCATTTTCAAAAATTGATTTAGGTGCACAAGGCACGAAAAATCTTTTATAACTTGGGACAAACTATATCTCATGTTATCAGTTTTACATAACTTGACAATACATATAGGGCTCGGAAACTATGCCGGTCCATGATTAACCGACACACCACTTGTTCCCTTATTGGGAAACCCATATTGGGTATAAAATTATAACTCATTCCCTTATTTGGGAACACACGTATTGGGCAAAACCCATATTGGATTATAAAATTATTTAATGAACCATATCGCATCTGTCATGTGTTTGCCTACACCCCGTGCTTAGGTCGTGGCCACATATAATGTTTAAGTCAAGCAATATGAATTAAAACGGGTTATTTGAATTTCCTGACACATTGGTCTTCGAATCCCATACCCGACCATCCGGTAATTATTTTACCGTATCCCAAGCCTGTATAGGGAAAATAGGTTAAGTGTATTTACCTGAGCTAGCTCTCGTCTTAAATTGCAAGATTTATAATAACTCAGTCGTATTCAATTAAGTAAGCGTAGGTACAATTTACCGGAAGGCTCTAGTCTGGAATGATGGTATAAATAACCAATTAGAATGCTAACGGTTCTTATTTAAGTCATAGACTTAGACCGGCTAGCTTAAAGTATTAAAAACGGTACGATACGCTAGATTAAGCGATGACCGGAATAGAATATAGGTTAAACCCAACAAGTACTGAGACTTGTATAATATGAGTAAACAAATAACATTCTAGAATTTGAGGTAGAAACGATAAGGTTAAACCCATTTCGGTAAACTTACGTAACTACCATACGCGTTTAAGCGATAACGGGTAACTGGATGAGTCATGAACAAGTTCCATATGCCAATATACTTTAAACAAGTTATAATATCAGTAGGATATCAACTTGTATGCCCGTTAAGGTTTTAAAATCAAACAATGCCTCATAAGGGCGTTTTGGTCATTTAGCGACGTATAAAAGAAACTTGCGTATAATCTGATGTTGCAACCATAAATATTCTGTGAAAACACTTTATTTATGATATAATATCAGTAGGATATCAAACATATGTGTGTTTTATAGTTTAAGACCAAACTATGCTCCGTAGGGGCATTTTAGTAATTTCACATATAATTTTGAAGGCTAATTTGGGAATCTGAGTTTATGACATGTACCTACTGTAACAACATTTTAAATGAGTTATAAAATCAGCAGGTAACAAGTCTTGGTTGGTAATTATGGTTTAAAACCATACTACGCGACGAAAAGGTGTTAAAGTCGTTAAATGACGATATTTGTGATCTTTCAGGAAAACTGATGTTATGATCAGGTTTAAATGACCAAAATATGTTAATTAATATAACATATCAGTAGTCAAAAGGTTTTGTATGAAAATTATGCTTTAAAACCATTTTAGGTGCCAAAAAGGCATTATCGTCATTTACAAACATAATTCAAGAACGTGTGCTTAAACTCAGTTTATAAACTGAACTGATATCCCAAAATATCCTAATTATGGTATTACATCAGTAGGCAATGAGTTTGGTATGAGAAATTATGCTTAAAACTGATCTACGCGCCTAAAGGGTATTTTGGTCATTTTAAAGCATAATTTACGAAATTATACGCAAACTCAGTTTATGATCAGATTCGTAACATCAAAATATGTTAAACATGTTAACATATCAGTATCTAAATCATTTGTTGTGACAATTGTCAAATTTCCATGTATCCGTACATTGATTAAACAGTAATTTATGACTTAATGAATGTGTTGATTTAAATTAATGACATGAATGCCTTCTGATTATTGTCTTATATATACATGTGCATCACATACTGCATGATGTCATATCATTATTGCAAGCAACACTATATGATTCCAATGACGCACGAAACAAAGTTAGCACAGTTATCAGACAAATCAGAAATGCTGACGGGAGTTTACTACTTAGACAAACATGGTATTGAGACACAGAATGAGCCAGAAACCAAGAGTTGCACTAGTATAGTGTGTAGGGAAGTAAGGATCACAAAACTGTCTTCCTAGTGATAGTTTAAGTGCCGGAAAGTGCCTAAAACTCACACAAAGTGCAGAATTCAACAAAATTCAGCAAAAATCAGCTTTTAAACAACTTAACATTATGCAGAATTATGGTTTAATGGTCCAGAATAAGTGTCAGGAATCAAAACTGTCATAAAAGGGAACATAAAGCACACTAAACTGTGTAGTTTAGCACCTTAACGAACCGGTAACCAACCGAACAACCGAACACTACCCGAAATACCAAATTTTCACTAGAAGCATTGTTTTATCATTTCCGAGCTAGTTATGGTCCCCGAACATCATAATACCTCTTATAATTACATAACAACTTATATCACTAACTAAACACTTAGATTCTAACTTATAAATCTAACTTACCATTACATGCTAACCTAGACCCCCCACCCCCTCATGCGACGGTCACACAAGGGTGGCCCACTCTTGATTTGTTTCCAATATTTTAATAGATCTTGCTAACCCTTTTGAAACACAATACACATTGGATATGCCCATGTTGGAAAGTTAGATTATAAACCCACAAGTTCATCATCATCTTCATTTTCACAACACAACACACATCAAACTCTCTCCTCTACTCTCTCCCTCACGGCTGTAACCCACCACCACCATACCACCACTTTCAAGCTTCCTTCTTCCATTCAAAGGTGATACAAGGGTGCTAGGAGCTTAACTAAGCTAGGAGCCATTGTTGATTGAAGGACCTCTCTCAAGTGTTTTTATCCACCTAATTTATCATCTTCATCAACTTGTGTTCTTCCCTAGCCTTGTGCTAGTAGTAAGACCCTCCTAATCTCATTTTACTTCTTGTTATGTTGGTTAAAAGTGTATGCAAAAGACTAATCATGAAGAACATAAAGAATCAAGAACATAATCACTAACATAAAGCTCTAAATCATCATGATCTATGTTGTTTAAGTGTTTGCATGCTTCTTGATAGTTGATTGTTTGTGTTTATGATGTTAAACATCATATGAAACTTGCTAGATTGTGATTAAACACATGATCTAGCAAGATGAGAGGATGATCTTGTGAAAAACCAAGATGAACATCCTTTATGTTCATCATGAACTTGAAAACAAAGATGGTTTTGTGGAAGATGATTATGAATACATGTTATTAGTCTATTACATGGATGATTTCAAAACTAGTTTTCTCAAGAAATCAAGTTAAATTACAAGATTTACATAAACATGGTTTTTAAAAAAAACTAATCACATTTTTGGTGATTAATCAAGTGTAGAAACATGTTATTAACAAGAAAAATTCAAGAAGAAATATTTTTAGAAAATCAGTTTACAAGTAGTAAAAGTCTAAAATCTTCAAGAATGTGATTTATAACTAAATAACCACACTTTAAAGGGTAACTAAGCTTACTTAACACCACACTAAGTTACTACAAATTTTTATAAATTTTCAAGTTCATGAAGTAGTGTAAATAGCATTATTTTGGCACTTGGTAATTATTGTTTGATTGTTGATGAATTGTGATGATTTTTAAAAGAAAATGATATGCTATGAAAGCGTGGAAACCTCCATTTTTAAGGGGAAACTATGGCAAATTTTTTCTAGAATTTAAACACCTAGAAAAAAAATTTTAAACAAGTGTTACAAGTGTAATTTAACCATGATTTTTCATATAAAATTTGCCATAATTTTTGTTACAAAAATTACAAATATTGGATGTTGGTTTTTGATAATAAAAGTGACTAAATATGTATTTAGTAAAATATATATTTAGATGTCACAATTTGGGTGATTACATGTATATTATGTGTATTAGTTATATTATTTTAGGACTTGAAATAATATAACTCGCCAAAATACCAATAATTACAATACAAGATATTACCAAAAATTCCAAGGAAAATGAATATATAAATTACACCCAAAAATTTGGACAAACCGAACAAGGAATATAAGCTACATTAATATTCCGGAAATTGAGTTCATATATATATATATAGAATCACGCTAAAATGAGAACCACCTCGAGTTGTAAGAACCGTGAGAACTACACCGTACGAGGCGAGGTGGACCAAATTTTTTTTTCACAAACGTAGATGCGTGTATTATAAACACATTTGTAAAAAAAAATTCAAAAAAAAAAGTTTTTGAGCACCACAAGTGTGTGTTTACGGATACCATAAATTTTCCGGTAGGATTTACGGTACCCGTAAACACAAACTTGTGGTGCTCAAAACTACACACACGACATTTTTTTTTGAATTTTTTTTACAAATGTGTTTATAATACACGCATCTACGTTTATGAAAAAAAAAATTTGGTCCACCTCGCCCCGTATGGTGTAGTTCTCACGGTTCTTACAACTCGAGGTGGTTCTCATTTTAGCGGTCCCCTATATATATATATATCGACAAATAACATAAACGGTATTTTGGAAACCAAGAAAACGGAAAATATGATTTCTATAATTATTACAAAAATATATCATATTTTGTCAAGGAGAAAATATATTATTTCGGGTAAAGAGAATATATATATATGTTTTCTTGAACAAGTAGAAAATATAACGCTTTTGGAGGAAATATATATTTTCTTAAGTAAATTTAGAATATATTATATTTTGGGTAAAAAAAAAAGATTTATAAATATTTTCTAAGTTAAACTTGAAAATATATTAGTTTTGGGATTTATATGAAAATATAAATATTTTTGCCAAGAAGAAATTATAGATAATTTTTCTATAAATGATTTCTTAAGATATATATTTTAAAGAATATATATTGGTGATTTTTATTGGTTAAAAATAATATTTTGGAAAGTATAAAAATAAAAATTACGTCTAAGAATACTTAATAAATACAACAAAAATACGTATTCTCGTACGTATAAATACACACCGGAATACGCCACTAATACTTGGCAAAAAACACACAAGTTTAAGAATACATGTATAAGTATACCCATCCTTGGGAAAATATTCTATGAAGAGTTACAAAACGACTAAGTTAAAATATATTATTTTTAACAAATATTCCAATAATTAATAAATATAATATTTATTATTTTAACAAATAATTATATACTTTGGAATAATACCATGACACAAAGAAACGTAACTCAAAGATACTAAGCCATAACAAATAAGACTAAAAGTCAAGGCACGACCCAACCGTCTAATTAACCATAGCACGTGTGTAGGTAGTCGTGCGACCGAAGGAAAGCTTTGAGTTACCGAGTTACGAGACGCAAGACAGTGAGTTCATGTCCCCCTTTTCTTTAAACTGTTTTCAGTTTTATAACTTCGGGGGTGAAATACATGTTACAATTGTTTACAAACGTTTACGAATGGTATGGTTAGCTAAGGAATGAACTGTTAGATCATGTGAGTGGTGGGTACAACGCTTAAGACCATTAATCCTTGTAGAAGGACCGAGGGACATGAGTGATAGATCTATTTGGGTGTTGCGAGCCCCACCCCTGGGCCGGTAGTGGCCGAAGGTGGTGACTATGTCTTCCAGTCGGAAGCCTGGTACAACTCCGCTAGGTTTGAGCCTTCCTGCACCATTGTCACACATATTAATGACCTTGTAAATCATTAATTGATCTATTCATAGACGCTTTCATACCAGGTTTACAAATACATACTTACAATGATTACAAGTTTATTTCGAGCTCACATACAAAACACATGAACTCGCTCAACTTTTGTTGATGTTTTCAAATTACATGTATTTCAGGAAATTGATTATGGATCTGGCGGGCGTTCAAGAATTTCAAGTGGTGTCTTCAATAAATGATGTCATCCAGTGTCGGAGGGTTTGAGTCGTGTATTTTATCTTTGATAGAATACATGGTTCAAAGCCTGGTTTTATTAGTGTCTTTTGTCAAGTCCTTTATGGAACTTTAAACATTTGGATGGTTTGTGTTTTAAACTCGAAGTATTGGTTGATGTTAAACAACATGGTATGTAATATTTCGGAACTCTTTAATGGATGAACATCATGGTTTCTATCATATGGATGTTTGTTATGGTTGAATGCAATGATATTAAGCAATTCACACGTAACACGCTTGCGCAAAGGTCAGGGTGTGACATTTGTAAGCTTATTGGTGTCTAAAACCTTATTTTTGCTAAAAAGGGCATATTGGTCAAAGTATGGCATAATTACGGAATCTTGCATAAAACTCATATTACTATTATGACCATGTAACATAACCTTATAGGGTTATGCTACATCATATTACGATCATAACGGAACCTAAAATCAGTCTCATGCTAGTCTAATTTGGTTTATAATCGAAAGTCAACGCAAAAGTCAAACTTTTCGACTTTCGGTTGCGAACCGACCCTAAAACTGGAATTGACGAGTCGATCATGTTTACACATGTTCTAATAATTATTTCCAAGTTGTTTATATGTTAAAACGTATTTTAGAACACCTTTAAACTCATATCACAATTATTTCAAAATCTGACAGTTGACATTTTAAAACATTAATATGTTGACTCGTCAATTGACCAAGCAAACGTGATTCTTAGGAGGTTCCCTTATGAGGGATTAACACTTACCTAATTACGATCATGTAGCCATGTTCGTTATGAACAATGACTTGCCCATTCAAGGTCTAACTGAAAGTCAAAGCGTTTATCGTAAAAGCTTGACTTTTCGGCTTTAAAAGCCTAATAAACGAACTAGTCATGAAAGGAACACTCACAAGTGGTCCTAGGGACTGATTAAAACTCAGAGGATGCTCCCAATTGCTCAGGAACTTCCAAGTATGAGAGATAGGAGGATTTAAGAAGAGGTGCAAATTGAAATGGTGAAAGAACACCTCTATTTATAGTTTTTGAGAATGAATTAGATTATGCCAAGTGTTCAGGGACTGACTTAGATGATTACAAGTGTCCTAACAGTTGTTACAAATCAGTTAATAAGTCTACAGAATTGATTAAATGGTTTAGAAGTGTTAGGACTGGGCTTCAAGCAAAAAAAAATAACAAAACAATATATAAAAAAACATGTTGCTGTTGTTTGTTGTCCTGGCGGCCCGCGAAGAAGACAGGCCAGCGGGTCACGGGCCGCGACTCAGTCCGGCCCAGCCACAACTATTTGATGTTTCACTTTTAGCCCCTACATCTTTTATGCATTTTTTATCTTTCAAACTTGACATTTTAAGCACATTATTTTCTAGTCTTTTATGTAAAATTGATATAATGCACAAATGCTCATCGTGGCCACTATTAGGCACACCCGGGAGTACGATCGAGCATCACGGAGTTCCCGGTTCGTTTAAAAGGTCACTCAAAGGTGTAGATTTACACGTTGACGCTTTTAGTCCTTTTCACGCACAAACTTGTGCGTATTATCGTTTAAGGGCATCAAAGCCCTAATTAGCCAATATTAGGCATTCCCAAGAGTATGATCGAACATCATGATGCTCCGGGTTCGTTAAAAGGTCACTCGGAGGTAAGAATTAACATATTGACACTTTTAACCCTTCGATGTACAAACTTTTGAATTTTATTGCAAACGGTTTCGTTTATCCAATAAGTGGCTCTATAAGAGAATACGAATACCGTGTAAGGTCATTCGGAGGCTTAGTTTAAGCATGTTGATACTTTTAGTCCCTCCACACTCATAGTTTTCAATTTTGACAAAATTAGTCCCTCATAGTCAACGTTTGACTTCATTAGGGTTTAGTACACGTGTCAACACATCATTGTACACGATTTTACGAGGTATTACACTAGCCCCATTGTTTTGCCCATTCCCACTGTTTTGCCCATCCCCACTAGATTGGCCAACCCCACTTGATTGCCTAACCACACTTTTAAAGACTAATGTTGCTGGGACAAGAGCATAAGGTCCAGGATCATCAATATCCTTAATAGTAAGTTGTTTTTGTAATTCTTTTTTTTGTGAGGAGAATGCTCATTTATGTTCTTTAACCCATGTGTGGTATACACATCAATGACCTTATGCTCTTCTACATGCCCAGCTAACCTTAAAACATCCTTGTCACAACTTAGGTTTTCAAGACCATTGTTTAAATCTTTTTTAGGACGACAATAGTGATATATTATATGTTCATTCCAACATAACCTTACATGTTAGTTGTTGATGCAACAAATAATAGACCAAGGCCTGTAGCGATATCTCTGGGGTAAAAAGGTTCAGGGGTTCGATTAGCCTAACGCAGGTCGTGGGGTCCCCCCACGTTTGCAAGACGTGGAGAGAGATTCACTAGTATTGTTTTTATCTTCCTTAGATCTTGAGCTGATTAGAAATCAGCCCAGAAAGCAATCGTTGGAGAAGATGAATTATTTAGTGTGAAGAAGAGAAGCAAGCATGAAGCTAGTTCTCAAGAGGGAGAAGGAGAATCAGAGAGTTAGAGTGACATCTGCTGATCCTGGAGTGAATGGCATGGTGGAATGGCCTGCATTTTATAGGGGAAGGTGTTTCTCAAAGGAGAAACCCATGACTAGTGAATCTGTGCTTGCAGTGAGGGGTTTGCCCATTTTGGGGGTTGAAGGGTTTGGACCTGCGGACAAAAGGGTGTGCTCTCCCACATGTTCTGGTTGCGGCTGGGCAGAAGGTTTCACACGTTATGTGTTGATGTGACCGGACACTGTGCTTGTCCTTTTTACTGTTCATGACCGTTGGACCATTTCCGAACCTTTTAACCTTTTAAGCTGTTGTGTCTCTAATCAGTTTATTAAGGTTTGAGCTACCCCCGTCATCAGCCCCCCAAGTCAGAGGTATTTGGGGTGTAAGCTCAAATGCTTCTGACTTTTGTACACGATTTTTATTGCTTAAAGGCTTCAAGGCTTGAAAGGTTATCAGGCGTCTAAGTTTTTTGGATTTGAATTTTGAAATGACAGTTAATGTGATGGATGGCGGTTTTTTTTTTTTTTTGCCTTTTGCGTAATAATAACTGCCTATACTTCACTTTCTTTTTTCTTTTGATCGCCTCTCCTGGGTGCTAGCAAAGATCTGTATGTGAGTTATTCTTGTCTCACTAGATAGGAAGTTGAGGCTTTTTGTAAATAATGGGGGATCGATCTAAAGTTTAATCCGGTGGCTCCGGGTTTTAGATAAATCGATCGATCAGTGTCCTGCTGGTTCGATTGCTCTTTATTGCTGTCATTTCGAGTTTTCCAACTTGTGTCATTCGTTTTTGGTCTTTGTTCTGAATATTTTAGAGTATTATCGTGTGTCGCTTGGTTAGTTGCGTCCTCAAGGTCTTGCTGGGAATTTACACTTTGAGGTCTTGTGATATGGTATGACCCATCGTTGTTGTTTTGATGTTTCTTACGGTTGACCAAGAACGACGATTGGGTCACGTTTGAGACATCCCAAGTTGATGTTTGTTTGACTTCCTTAATGGTTACTACCGTTTGTTCTTGGAAGGACCGAATTTGCTGGATTTCTGAGTCCATTGTTTTCTTCAAGCTTGTTTGGAGACACCCTGATGCTATGTTAAACAAGCTTAAGCCATTTAAGTCTGAACCAGATTGTTTAAAAGCCATTAGGAAGTATCCTTCAAGGCTTCGTCCCTTTCCTGAACACTTTTTAGTGTTGATGGGTATGAGCACCTTGTGGGACAGGCCGGATCGTGACCCTGTGCTCATGAGGTATGATCAGGGTATGATGTTTTGCCTTATACTTTATCAAGAGTGATGATACCTCTAATGTTGTGTTTGGGGATGCTGAGGCCACCCCCGGTGAAGATGCTGTTGCCAGAGGTGCTGAACACAGGTTCGAGGGTTCAGGTTATGTGAACCTTCCAAATGTCAAAGGTTTCACCAAATTTGTTGCTTCCAAAGTCTCTACTCGTCGTTCGAGCTGCTGTTTGATAAAGACTGCTGACCAACCATCGGCTTCTGAGCCAGTGGAACTAAGTAATGACATAGAGGCTTCAGATGATTTAGAAGTTGGGGTTGGGGAAAATAAAAAAGGACAAGGGACGGCCCTTGGTGGTTTGGCGGGTAAAAAGGTTGTGAGCTTGAAGGGTTCCGGGAAGGGTGGTGAAGGTTCCACCAATGTTAATCCAGGGGAGGTTTATGTGCCGGATTGGAAGGTCACAGTTGGTGACAGCTTCAAGCCTTCATCCGTTTGTGAGGATGTTCTTACCCACTTTGATTCTCCTATTGTTCGAGGTTCTTGCTCATCTATGGATGATGACCTGATGATTTTGAAAAATGGTATTGGGTTCTTATAACCTTGTTGCCTTGCTTCCTGAGGGTTTATCCCGATTTCGTAAGAGGATGTGAGAATATGATGTCTTCTCGAAGAAGAGGGATGAGATGAATGCTTCACTAGCTACTCTAAAGAAGGAGGCAGAGGGTTATGCTGGGAGGGAGAAAAGCTGATGTTGAGGATTGATGAGCTCTCTTCCCAGCACAAGACTGATATGGTTGACTTGGAAAAACGCTTGGAGGCTGACAAGGTTTAAGTCAGGGTCGATAAGGCTGCCTTGGAGGTTTAGAAAAAGAGCCTTCTTAGAGGAGAAAGAAGGGTTAAAGGCTTCATTTGCCCCGGAAACTAGTGATAATAAATGGCTCATTGAGGATGGATTCCAGCAAGTGGTTACTTATCTTCTCCATTCGTCAGAGTTCAAAAAAGTCTTGGGTGATGTGTACATCGAGCTTCTTGTTCATGGGAGACACCAAGGTTTGTTTGCTGGTTACAAATATTTGTGAACCTAGGAAGCCTTAGAAAAAATCTTCTCTTTTTCAACACAAAGCCTTCAAAGTATTATGGGAACAGTTTTTAAGATAGAGCATTTGATTTACTCTTATGTGGGTGAAGTCTCCGAGTGTTTTGGTAAACCTTTGCCTGTCTTGCAGGAGCTAAAACCCAAGGGCCTTAATGAGGCTGTTTGTAACGAAGTGTTGAAGTCCCTCTCGAAGAAACGTCCTTGCTTCGGAGATAGCGAGGAAACGTGTTCTGAAGGTGGTGAGGGCTCAAAGGGTTCAAGCCTTGAAGCCTCCGAGGCAACGGGTGCAGTAGGGAGGAAAAAGAGGAAGGCTAAAAAGACCCTAGATGATGGAGGTTCGAAGAAGGATGATGCAGCAAAGTCTACCATCACTGACGTTGCTAAGTGAAGAAGAGGCCTTAATTCATAGCTTTCTTAGCATGTCGAACAATGTTATAGGTTGTTTGTTTGAACATCTTTTTTATTTTAAAGGAACCGTCTAGATCCCTTGGTGGTTAAAGCCTTGGAGGCTTGTGGACAATGTTTTATGTTTGATGGCCAGTATGGCCCTTGCTATCTTTAACTTATCTTGCTATGTTGTTCTATTTATTCCCTTGCGTTTTCATTGATTTTGCATGTTGTCTTTGTTTTGGGTGGTGCATCTTATGTTATTTATACCTTAAAGGGTTCAGTGCTGCAGTCACTTAGCCTTAGGATATTTTTAACAAGAAGATACAACCTCTATCCTATGTATGACATTCACTTAGAGTCTTTTTGGTTCGTAAGCCAATGTTTGGGCTTAAGGAACATTTGGTGTAGGCTGTTCAAACCCAACTATGAGACATGATTTTTAAGATTTCTCTGAGTCTCATGGAGTTGTATTGATTTAGGAACTCACCCCTTATATAGGTCCATTCAACCCTTGAACCTATTGAGTGATGTGGCCTGGGAGCTCATCTCCTTACATGGCCCTTGCCATGGAGTTTCTTGCTAGGTTCTCAACCTGATTATAGGATAGAAAGACAAATTTTGATTCATCGTTCATTCCTTTCAAAGTACTTTGATTACTAGGGGAATAGAACAACTTTTGGGAACTCTTTGTAATACGTTTTGGTTAAACATGGAACCTTTTAAGGTTTTTTCCATTCCAATGGCGGGGAAGCTTTTTGCCTTGCGGACCTGCCAGCTTGTATGATCCCCCTTTGTGGGCTTTAAGGATAGTGTATGGCCCTTCCTACTTAGGGCCGAGCTTTCCTTAGCTTTCTTTCTTGCAGGCCTCATTATTTCGAAGCACGAGGTCCCCAGGCTTGAAGTGTTCATGCTTCACCCGTGTATTTTAATGCAATTCCATATTTTGCTTGTACCTTGCTTTTTGTATGGCTGCTTGATCACGAGCCTGTTCGAGGAGTTCCAAATTCAATATCGTCTCTTTCTTATTTGGCTCGAGGTCGATGTTAATTATTCTTTGTGTTGTTACTCCGATTTCAGCTAGGATTACAGCCTCTGATCCAAACACTAGGCTGTAGGGTGTTTTCTTGTGGCTCGTTTTCTTGGTTGTTCGAATTTCCAATAGCACATTGGGAAGCTATTCGAGCCAGTTGTTGTTGTATCTTTCCAATCGAGATTTAATCCTTTCAACAATGTTGTTGTTTGTCCTATTAACTTGACCGTTGGATTGTGGGTGAGCTACCGAGCTGAATACTTGGGTTATTTTGAACTCCTTACACCAGGAGCTAGAAGGCTTCTCGGGAAACTACTTCCCGTTATTCGTGACTAGTACCCCTGGAGCCCAAAACGACAGATTATGTTTTCGTAAACGAAATCAATGAACTGTTTCCCTGAGATTTTTGCCAATAGTTTTACTTTTGGCCACTTGGTGAAGTAGTTCACGGCTACCAATAAGAGCTTGACTCCTCATTTGGCTAGTGGGGATGGACCAACGATGTTGATTCTTTACTTGTGAAATAGCCAAGCCGAGGAGATGGGAACGGGGTCATGTTTGAGGCTTTTGGGTACCGGAGCATGTAACTGACAAGCTTCTTACTTTCGCAATTGTTCGGAGGTATCTCGATGCATGGAAGGCCAAAAGTGTTTGAGGTTCATCAACTTTAACACTACCGATTTTGGGCCACAATGAGCTCCACATATCCCTTCGTGAACCTCTTTGATCAGATATTGGCTTTGTTCTGGGCCAACGCATCGAAGTAGTGGTGCAAGGTATCCTTTTTGTAAAGGATATCTCCTTGTAACACATATTGCCTTGACTTGATACGAACCCTTTTAGCCTTAGTCTGGTCATTAGGTAATTCACCATTTTGAGGAACCTTTCAATGGGAGTCATCCAATTTGGCCCTTTTTTAGTGATCACATCTTGAACCTCAAGTCTTTGGATGGATGAGGTTTTAAACACCTCAATTAGTACCTTCTTGGTGAGGTGGGCAAACGTAGGAGATACAAGTTTGCTTAGTGCATTAGTTCTCTTGTTTTGAGATCTTGGAACTTTTTTGATGGAAAATGTTTGAAATGTGTTCATCAATTCCTTTGATTTCTCTCGGTACTAATACATGTTGGGTTCTTTTGCTATGTAGCTGTTATTGTCTTAGCTTGAGAGAGTCTGTAAGGACTTGAAGCTTTTGAACCCCCATTTCTTTGGCTATGTAGTTGTCACTTATTTGGTTTGAAACAAGCAACGAGTCTATGAAGACTTGAAGCCTTTTGACACCCATATTTTGCAAGCTTGAGCCCAGCAATCAATGCTTCATACTCAGCTTTGTTGTTTGTAGTCTGAAATTCAAGACGAAGGGCATACGTGAATTACAATTCGTTAGGGTCAATTAGAACTAGCCCTGCTCCTGACCCTTCGATACTGAAGCCTCATCGGTAAAAAGCTTCCAGGTATCAGGGTTGGAGGGTTCAGCTGCAGTTGTATTAACTTCTGTTATGGCTTTTTTAGGGACTTCTATGATGAAGTCAGCTTTGACTTGTGCTTCGACAGCTTTTCTCGGGACATAGGTGATTTTTCAAGCACATTCTTAATAGGTTAGTCAGTGACCATTTGTATCGGGTGACTGAAAGTACCTTCGAAGCCTTCTAGCCATTTGGACTAGGGCTAGAGCAAGTTTTTCCAAACAAGAATATTTGATTTCTACTAATTTTGAAGTTTTGGGTATCTGAACTTTGTTTCGTTCAATAATCAGAGCCGTACTTATGGTCTTTTCAGCAATCGATAGGTAGGTGGAGGTCGTTCCTCCGGTTTCCGGAGCCAAAATGGCTGGGAGTGAAGCCAAGTGTTGCTTCATTTGGTTGAAGGCTTCCTTTTGAGGTAAAACGCTTCAAAGCTGTAAGCTTTCCATCGAAAGTCTTTCTTGTTAACACATCCCTTGGGGGTTGGATTTTATGCTTTGTTTCCCCATGATGTGCCCTAGAAACAAGCACTTGACTGGGTTAAGCTTCATGTTGATCTTTCTTGAGTTTTGGAAGGTTTCTTGTATGTCATCGAGCATTTGGTATTCCGTTTTGCTCTTGATCACCAAATCGCCAACATAAGCTTTAATGTTCTTGCCGATTTGTCCGGCAAACGCTTTGTCAACCAGACGTTGATAAGTGGCACCTGCATTTCTTAAACCAGAAGGCATTTTTTGATAGAAAAATATACCTTTATCAGTGTGTAATGCGGTTTTTTATTCGTCTTCTTCTTTCATTAGGATCTGATGGTAACCCTTTTAGGTGTCAAGAAAACACGAGAAGCCCGTGCGTGAGTTAACCTTGAGGTCTATCCAGGGCAGCGGGTAGCAATCCTTTGGGCGTGCTTTGTTCAAGTCTTTAAAATCGATATACATCCTCCAAGACTTGTCGGGTTTTTAAACCATTATCGGATTGGCCACCCATGATTGATACTTGACCTCTCGAAGGGTTCCGACTAGAATAAGTTTTTCCATCTTTTGGCATTCTGCAAGGCTTCTTTTAGGGGCTTGACTCCGTTTCTTTTGTATAATGGGCTTAACACCGGGTGGGATCCATAACTCATGTTTCAACAATGCTACGAGGGATGCCGGTCATATCTTCGGGGCATCAAGCAAATACATAGTGCAAGAGCAGCTTTTCAAGGTATGAGAGGGTTTCATTATAAAGGTTAGTGTTTACCCTTATCCCCTGTTGACGATATTTTGGGTTTATGTTCAACCCTTGTTCATCGTCTTCGTCCTTTCTTGATCTTTCCTCTTCAACTACAAAAGCTTCTTGGGTAGGTTGAAGGGTTGCGATCCCTTTTTCAGTGGGAAACTTCACAGTGCCTTGACCAACTAAAACTGCCATTCTGAACACACCTTGCCCTGGCCTTCCTATGATGATATCATAGTTGGAAGGGATATTGATCACCGCAAAAGTGAGTTGTTCGGTTCGTCACTTTGTTCTCTCGTTGAACAAACATAATGGGTTATTTGGCCTAAAGGCTTGATAGGTATGTCTGCGATACCTTCAGACTGTTGAAGCTTTGAACGCTCATCGTTGCTGAGAGGATTAAAGCGTTTCAAGCTTTTCATCAGCTGAGAGGGTTAAAGCATTTCTCAAGCATGATTTTGGAGGATTCAGACTGTTGAAGCTTTGAACGCTCATCGTCGCTGAGAGGGTTAAAGCGTTTCAAGCTTTTCATCAGCTGAGAGGGTTAAAGCTTTGTTTTCAAGGTCGACCATGTTTACTTCCTACTTTTATGCTTCAACCATTTTGTCCTTGACCCCTTTAACCAAGTGAGCCAGTTCGGACTTGACGGCTTTTTCGATCCTCTTTTTGGGTTAGAAGCAATTATTGGTATGGTGACCTTTCTATTCGTGAAACTCACAATACTGGCTTGATTTTTCCAATCTTTTGTTTTTTGGCAAAGGTTGAGGAGGGCGGAAGTTGTGTTTTACCTCTTCGGTTGCCAAGATCTCTTATGTAGCCTTGGTTAAGGCTGTAAAGTTTATGGTTTTTTCTTGGCTTGGAGGGTTCCGGCCTTCAGGCCTTCTGGAATCCGAACCTTTGAACTGTTTGTCATAAGAGCCATACTGGAAGCTCCAGTTAAGAGTCTTTTATTTTGTTCTTTGATGTCTACAGCTTATTCTCCTCGAATGTGGGCTTCAGCCCTTTCGAGTGTTTCTTCAAGGGTTTTGGGCAGGCATTTATTGAAGTCTTCTGTGAGATATTTGGAATTTATAGCATTCATGAACCCTGCAACCCTAATCTTTTCATCGGTGTAAGTTAAACCTTCCTTCTTGTAACTTTCTATGAAGTCTCTGAGACTTTCATCATCACGTTGTTTGATCTGGAAGATTATCGTGGCGTCCTTAACATACCCATGTTTTTATAGGAACTTTTGCTAAGATCGTCAAAGGTCTGAACGCTTCGTCCAGGAAGGTCATTGAACCATATGCGCGAAGACCCTTCAAGGGTTTACCTGAACATGAGACAACATTCGGAGTTGGGTCATTTTTCAACTCTTGCAGTCCCGACGAAGATTTGGAGGTAGTCTTCAGTACCGTGATAGCATCTTTATCTGGGTTTGAAACTCGTACTCAACAATTTGTTGGGAGAGGCAAGACAAGCTGTTGGGCTTGTAAGGTTTTGAGAGGTATTTTACTACCCTTGAAGCTGGGTTACCGCTTGAGGTACCCTGGTGAGTGTTTGGCACTTGGTTGATGAAATTAAGGTTAAAGCCTTGAAGGCTTTCTGTGTCATCATCCAGCTTTCACGTGCTGCAAAGGAAATTGTGCCATCATCTGTGTCATCGGCTAGGGCATAAGGTTAAATCCTTAAAGGCTTTCTGAAGCCATTATCTGTGTCATAAGGTTAAAGCCTTAAAGGCTTACTGTATAAGGCATTCCCATGGATGTGCTCATGACCGCACCTTCGAGCCAAAGGCAGGGTTGCCATAGCTTGTTCTCACGAAGTAGCGATGGGAGGGGGAACACTTCAAGCTGGTGACTGCCATAATTGATCAAGAGTGGTTTTATGCCCCATAGGTGCACCGGTTGTAACGGGTTGGGAGGTAAATAAGGGAAAAACGATTGGACTTGGCCTCCCCAAAAGCTAAAGGGCTTGAGTGGTTGGTCTGTCACACTAGGACCAGCTTCAAGGTAAGATGTGGCTGAACGTGAGCTGCTAAAAGGAAGAGATGGACGGCCAGGTGATAATGAGGGTTTAGACTCCTCATAATTTAGTCTTATTCTCACCCTTTTTTCCCTTTCTAAGCTCACATGCTAGTTGAGAAGAAATCTCAGTTGTAAGAAATTTCTAGCTAGTCACTCGGGTGTTAGATCTATGCGTTCCGGTGTATGCATTACATCGATTTGAGTATGTGTAACCCCTGACCGAGATGGGGTTGGTGTTTGAAAAGAAGTGAACTCTGGGAACATATCCCGGTGGAGTACTTCTGGGAGTAGAAAGAGGTGTAGATAGGACCGGTGAGATCCGACCCGAATTTGGTGTTAAATCGGTGTTGTTAGGCACCTGATTTACCTGACCGAGAGACTCGCTTTCAGACATGATGTAAAGAGAAAATGGAGCTACACAACTGGTCTTTAAGATAAAGTAAGCGGCGTAGCCCCACGGTGGGCGCCAACTTGTTGATGCAACAAATAATAGACCAAGGCCTGTAGCTATATCTCTGGGGTAAAAGGGTTTAGGGGTTCGATTAGCCTAACGCAGGTCGTGGGGTCCCCCCACATTTGCAAGACGTGGAGAGAGATTCACTAGTATTGTTTTTATCTTCCTTAGATCTTGAGCTGATTAGAAATCAGCCCAGAAAGCAATCGTTGGAGAAGATGAATTATTTAGTGTGAAGAAGAGAAGCAAGCATGAAGCTAGTTCTCAAGAGGGAGAAGGAGAATCAGAGAGTTAGAGTGACATCTGCTGATCCTGGAGTGAATGGCATTGTGGAATGGCCTGCATTTTATAGGGGAAGGTGTTTCTCAAAGGAGAAACCCGTGACTAGTGAATCTGTGCTTGCAGTGAGCGGTTTGCCCATTTTGGGGGTTGAAGGGTTTGGACCTGCGGATAAAAGGGTGTGCTCTCCCACATGTTCTGGTTGCGGCTGGGCAGAAGGTTTCACACGTTATGTGTTGATGTGACCGGACACTGTGCTTGTCCTTTTTACTGTTCATGACCGTTGGACCATTTCCGAACCTTTTAACCTTTTAACCTTTTAAGCTGTTGTGTCTCTAATCAGTTTATTAAGGTTTGAGCTACCCCCGTCATCATTAGTTATTAAGGAAACCTCGTGCACTAAGAACACGTTAATGTCAATAAGGTCAACATAGTTAATCTTACCGCCTACATAAGTTCGACTTAGAGAATTTGTTAAGCTACCACCATGATGAATCCTAAGTGTAAAAAGATTAGGGAAACCATCTGCAACTTTTAACAACTTTGGACATCATCGGTATTATTACAATGAATACAACTTCAACTCAAGGTACATTACCGTATGGTACCAACATTTGTTCATGGTCAATCCCTTCACGTATATACCAACCCTACGATTGCAAAATTGCACTTGATCCTCGTTCAGCATCGTTGATAAACCTAAAGGATGCGTTGGGGTTTCATGTGAATGAATGAGGTTTGATTAGGGTTACTTGGGGTTTTAAGAGAGGGAAAACCGGTGGGTAGGTTAAAAGACTTTAATTCCCTCACATAGGCACCACGTGACAAGAGTTAACTGTAAAAATTAACTAAGTTTGAAGTAAAGGATATTACTTGTTAGGATTTGTAAACATTAGGTAGGATTTTTGTAATAACTGAAGACAAAGGACATACTTTACAATATACATAAAGGACAATTTTTTTAATTTACTCTTGGACCTACCACATTGTCCACTAGATTTTTTAGTAAAGTGACAACAAGAAATATTCTCAAAATCGATCCACGTTTTGCAATAGTTAATTTTTTTTTTTTGAAAGAAAAACCTAACAATGAGCAAGGATGATACAACAAAACTATTAATATGGATGGTCAATCCACAGATTTTACAAAACACTAATATTCAGAAAATCTAGCTAGAAGGGTGGGTTGTTTGTTAAAGATTCAAATACTAGCGCTTGGAGGATGCAGTGGATTTGAACCTATAAAGAGATCGTTACAACCAAGTGGGTAATGATCATAATCTTTCTAGCCTATTAAACATGTAAAACAAAATTGGTTAACCTCGCCAAAGAGAGAGGGAGGGGTCTCTCTATGACCACCCTCTAAAGTACGAGTAAATATTTGTGTATGAAGGTTGAAATACTAAAGAAAGAAGCATGGTCCACAGTATATGAAAAACTTAACCTTCTAGGATAGTAGATTACATATTTATATCCTTTGGATTTATCTAACATAAGCCTATGGTCCCTTCAGACTCTCTAAGTTAGTTAGACCAGACGGTATGGGGGCCGGCTTAGGCCCGTCCTTGCCCGGCGCCGGTCCCCCACACCGCCCCCCTCGGCCCGGCGCGTCCTCTCCAGCTCCCCGCTGACGATCTCGACGCCCCTCTCTCCTCTCTCCTAACACACACACACACCTATACATACATATATATATATATAGGGGATGGTTCAAATGAAAACCACTTTTATTGTGAAAACTCGAAAACTAACTAAAAAAAGCCAAAAAAACACACCAAAATTTTTTTTTTCAATTTTTTTATAAAAAATCGCAGGTTTTTGTATATAAAAAAAAAATTTCAAAAAAAAAAAAACAAATTTTTTTTTTGTATTACACATGTGTAATGCTACACATGTGTATGTGTACTACACATGTACACTACAAATTTTTTTTTTTTTTTTTTTTGAATTTTTTTTTTATATACTAAAAGTAGCGAAAATTATTATGCAAAAAAAAAAAAAAAGTTGTATGTTTTTTTGGCATTTTTAATTAGTTTTCGAGTTTTCACAATAAATAGTGGTTTTCATTTGAACCTTCCTATATATATATATATATATAAAGGGGTTCATCCCCCACCCCCCTAGGTCCATCCCATTCAAGCCCCGCCTACATGGCGCTGACGTGGCGGCCCATCCCCTTAGGGATGAGGCTCTCCATACCCTCTAGCCTTACTAGATGGGACGCTGATTGTTAAGCTTTTACGTACTTTTTTGTTATTGTGGTTCGATGGTCATTTCCATCTGTGACTCTACCAATGGAAGCTCCTGTGCTATCTCGTATTTACAGTTTGCACATGTCCTTCTAGTTATCATTGAGTTGATTTATCCAAATAAACAAGTTAATGAACTTTTATTTCTTTTGTGATATGGAAGAAATTTCTTTTTACCGCCCCTTTTGAAATGTCATTGAACGGGAATAATGTTGGTGACCCTCATGTGACACCAGAGTAAGTAAGTACTCTTGAAATAAGGCTTGAGGGTGTGGTTAGGGGCTTTATCACACCACCTCACCGTCACGTCACACAAGGGCTTTAAAGCCCTCTCCTTTAACTTGTAGGGTGTGGAGGGTGTGGCTAGGGCTTTATATTATAGCACCCCCCTTTAAAGCCAATCAACTTCAGTGGAGCCCCCCTTTCTTCCGTTACCATGTTGGCAAAACCACCATGGCGCCCCTTCCTTAAACTCGGAGGTTTGGGTGGGGGCGCCGTAGCAACACTATGGAGGCTAAGGTGGCAACGGTGGCGCCTCCACACCCTCCGACCTAACTAGAGCGATTTCTTATGTGTCACGTGTCACTTTGTGATTGTCGGACATGAATTGGTTGTACATTTTTATTTATAAGATAAAACTTTATCTTTTAACTTCCATTTTTTCTTTGCTTTAGAAGGAAACCGTCCTTGTTTTCCTAAGGTTTTCTTCGGTGGAAGTAGCAAGTGCATTTTCTTACCTCGAGCGTAATGACAAATAAGTTGAACATGGTGGTTTTGTACTCAATTTTATCTCAAACAGGATTAGATCATTTATAGAGGGGGGATTCTATTGGCAAAGCGGCTGGGCTATCCGCACACTTTGAAAGTCTAATATGGATCGTATAGGCCTATATGATCCGTATTGGATAAAGTTAAGACATGGCAGACTAACAGGTGCAAGGCTTGTCTGTCGGCTGGCCTATACGTATCGTATAGGCCTATACGATGCGTATTAAGGCCCTGATTTTTTTAGGTTTGATTTTTTGGTGTGTTGTGTTTGGTTTTTGGTGTTTTGGTTTGGTTTTTAGCGTATTTTAAGGGCATGCGCATTTTTTGCTGCCGATTTTCATAACCTTGGCCTTAATTTCATGTTCGCCATTACGACAACATTGGAGCCATGTCCAGTGATCCTTGGACCGTCTAGTAACAATAACGTATCCGTTAGCTAAACTCCTTCTTTTTACCCAACCTTCCAACTAATCGCGGGATATAAAATCCTAAATTAAAAATATATATAACATTTATAATAATTTTTTAAGTTAAAAAATATAACATTTATAATACATTTTTAAAAAAATATAACATTTATAATAATTTTTTAACATAAAAAATATAACATTTATAATACATTTTTTAAAATATATAACGTTTATAGTAATATTTTTAACAAAAATATATATATCTTTAGTACCTAATCAGTTTTTATACGAAACTTCAGGGTAAGCGGGTTGCCCGTAACCCAATGACTCTTGCGCGTAAGAAGGCTCACCAACGTCTTGTTGTACGCCCGATGCACCACTAACGAAAAAGTTATTGCCATATTCTTCTTGTTCGTACGAGGCACTTTAACCGGCTTCATAATACGGAGACCCATAACCATGATCATCGCTAGGCACAATAAACTGAAAAAAAAACAACGGTTAAATCATAACGGCACATCTAAAAGCCTTCTTAGTAATAAGTTAATATATTTTTATCTCGTTCAGATCTGGCTACAATTGTTGGCGGAGCTCAACAAACTAAAAAAACGGGTAAAAGGTAATGGTAACTTTAACGCTGAATAGAAAAAGTAAATAAATACTTACCTCGTTGAGGTCTGGCAACAACGATTCATTATGATGGGGACGAAAGTGATGACTGTCGTAAGGGTCATGCAAAAACCTAATTAAACTACGTAGATAGCGTAAGTAGGGTATCATATCCACGGGGAATATGTGGTTAGTGTTTAGCTAAATTAATTAATTAACTACTACTAATCTAAAATTGGGGTTTTGATTCATTCAAAGAGTACTTTAAACTAATTAAAAGAAAAGATATCAGATTTAGAGAACGTAACTTCCTCCAATCTTCAGGTTCTAGGTTTCACAAAACTCAGTCTACTTGGTTAATTGGTCATCACATAGACATGATGTTGGAAAGTTGGTTAATTTAATATGGTAATCAAAAATAGGTCTTTGTCATCAGATCTTTTATAATTTGCTTAACCCTATTTACTAGCGTGAGTCAACCTACTCTATGTCACCCAACAAGTTACTAGGTTTTGTCATCAACCGAACAAGTTGTAAAGCAAGAACTCAAAACACATGCAAATTGTTCAAATAAACCAACACATCAATGTATTCATACAACTTTGTCAAGGTCAAAAATACATACAAACCTGAATATAAACTGAGAAACGTAAAAACCTAACTGAACCGTCCGCCTGGAGGAAGCCACGAGAGAGCCTAGCCGCGCATGTTTGTCTTTGCCACTTCGTTTGTCATCCCGATTCGGTTAGACTTCATGGATTGGCTTGAGATATGAAGAATGATTTTTCTGAGCTAGTGATTTTTCTGAGCATTATTATTAAGGTATATGATTGTTTTTTCCCAAAGCATGTGCCTATTCTTTTAATGTTGGCTGCCTCGTTTCTTAGTAATGAATGCCCAATATTTCGTGTGTGTATTAATTGCTTGCTGACTTTCTTTTCTCCTTCTCCTTTTTTCGTTCCTCAACACAATTAATTCCTCTCAACCTGAAAACATTATAAAGAACATCACTAAAGTATAACACTTATAATAAACTGATGTAACAATAATAATGTTCTTCATATCTCAACCGGTTGTCATCCCGTATAAATGGGGTGGATATTAAGGGGGTTTGGGTAACTGACCCGGAAAGAATAAAAATGGAAGCTCGGAGGTTTTTTGCCTTCAAATTTCGGGAGCCGTTGAAACAATGACCTAACTTTCATGTGCCCAACTTAAAACAATTATCGAACGAGGAGGCGACCGGTTTAACGGTTCCCTTCACCCCTAATGAAATAAAAACGGCAATTTGGGATTGCGATAGCGACCGAGCTCCGGGGCCAGATGGCTTCAATTTTGGTTTCATAAAACACTTTTGGGAGATAGTCAAAGAAGACTTGGTGAAAATAATGGAGGCATTTTATGAAGTTGGAGTAATCAATAGAGGATGTGGATCGTCGTTCTTGGCTTTAATTCCAAAAGGTATGGATCCTATTTCCTTTAACGATTACAGACCTATCAGTCTTATTGGTAGTATTTCAAAAATTATTTCTAAGATTCTTGCCAATAGGATTAAAGGGGTTGTGGGTTCGGTAGTGTCTGAGTTTCAATCTGGTTTTTTGTCAAATCGTAACATTTTAGATGGCCCTCTCATTTTAAACGAGGTTATATCATGGGCGAAAAAATCAAAAAAGAAAATTTTCATTCTAAAAATTGATATTGAAAAGGCGTACGATACGATAAATTGGGATTTTATTGAAAAAGTACTCGAGCAAATGGGGTTCCCTGTTAGATGGAGGAAATGGGTAAGGGGTATTTTGGCATCTTCACGAGCCTCGGTTTTAATAAATGGGTCCCCGACTCTTGAATTCCAATGTTATAGGGGGGTACGTCAGGGTGATCCGTTATCACCTTTCATTTTCATAATTGCCATGGAGGCACTAACCGGTTTTATGTCAAAAGCATCCATGTTGGGTTTGGTTAAGGGTATTTCGTTATCAAATAATGGGCCAATACTAACACATATGATGTACGCGGATGATGTGGTTTTTATGGACGATTGGGAAGATGTGTCGATAATTAATATAATCAGATTAATGAGGTGTTTTTATTATATATCGGGGCTGAAAATTAGTTATAAAAAATCTAACATTTTTGGAATTGGGGTGAGTACAGCATCTTTAAATCAAATGGCTTTAACAATAAAATGTAAAGTAGGGGGTTCCCGTGTAAGTACCTAGGGGTTAATATGGGGGTAAACATGAATCAAAAAAGACACTGAAAGGGGGTGGTTGATAATTTCAAAAAGCGTCTCTCGTTATGGAAATCTAAAACACTTTCGAGTGGGGGGAGATTAACTCTTTTGAAAACAGCTCTGGATAGTCTCCCATTGTATTTTTTTCTCCTTGTTCAAGGCCCCGAAAGGTGTCTTGGATGAACTTGAGGCCCTCCGTAGGAGGTTCTTTTGGGGCGGTAATGACGAAAAATCAAAAATGGCGTGGGTTTGTTGGGAAAAGGTAATTGGCCCCACAGAAAAGGGTGGCCTTGGGCTGGGGTCTCTCAGAGACATGAATATCAGTTTAATCTCAAAATGGTGGTGGCGGTTCAAACACGAGAAATATAGTTTATGGGGAAAAACAATATCGGCAATTCATAATCATTCACATTCATCATCTTATCTACCTGTTAAAGAATGTATTGCTGGTACTTGGAATGGGATAGTAAAAGTGGGTAATGAAATCGGTTCTTATAATTTAAATATTGGACAATTAATTAAAGGTGTGGTGGGGAATGGGAAAAATATAAGATTTTGGTTGGATTGGTGGGTTGGGGAAGGACCATTAAAGGAGCGATTTCCGGAACTCTTTGGGCTAGAGAGACATAAACGCGCGTCGGTGGAAGCTAGACTAATGGAGTGGGCATGGAGAATAATTCCATCTTCAGCATCAGAACTTGAAGAACTACAACAACTTGCAGACATGTTAAGAGCGGTTGGATTGAATTCAGACCCGGACAAGTGGGTGTGGACACCGGCAAAAGATGGATCGTTTTCTGTATCATCTTTCCGATCAGTTTTACATAGATATGCAGTTCCTTTCTATCCTTACGATTGGGATAAAGGGGTGCCAAAGAAGGTAAATGTGACAACTGGCCCAAACCGGTAATTTCCGTACACATTAATTATTGCTTAATGACTGCAATTATGAGTTTAATTGTCAGCAATGTCTGAACACATGATTAAACAAGTGAATTCATGCATGTTGTATACTACAAAATATTGCTTTATGCATAAACGAGAGCGTTGCGTCAGAATAATAGTAAACTCACCGGTAAGACACAATGTGTCAACAGAACTGCAGAAAGCAGTCAGACATCAGAATAGAGGCCTAGGTGTAGGTCCGACGACAAGAATGCATTAAAACCCAAGAGTACATACAAGGGTTTAATTTATATACATTGCGAAAGCAAAAATAAGCACTAAAAAGCACCCGAAACGCACTTTAAGTGCAGAATTTATACAAATCAGCAATAATTCAGCATTTAGACATATAAATATTATGCAGAAATGTCGTTTTATTATCCAGAATATTTCCCTAAGTGTTGGGAATTGAAAGAGTACAAGAAAGGTACTTAAACGACACTAAAAAGTGTAATTTAGCACTTTAACGAATCGGTGTGTAACCGAACGACCGGACTTTACCCGGAACATAAAAATAATGTCAATGACATTGTTTATACTTTTTTGAGCTAGTTATGATCACTAAACACCCTAACACACTATATAACACACCATACACATAAACACTAACTAATACACTTATCTTCCAAGTAAATCACCTAACTTAACATCAAAACCAAACTAGACCCCCCCCCCCCCTTGGTTGGGACGGTCACATGTGGGTCCCCATCAAAATTCTTCACTTGATCTTCATAATCCCACTAAATCTTCCTAAAGATTGGCTTGATATCTTGGAAGATCATGTTTAGTACTATGGGAACATATTATTCAAAGGGTAAAGAAATTGGATCTTTATATAAGACTAAGGCTTTCACTCAACACTAAACAAAACACACTCTCTCTCCCTCACTATAAGCTTACGGCCAAGCACCACCCACCCTCCATCCATCATTTTCGATTTTGTTCATCACATTCCAAGTATCTACAAGTGATAAGGATCACGTATTAGGAGTCTTGGAGCAAACGGAAGGCGAAGGACCTCTCTACTTTGCTTTTATCCACTCGATTTGTGCTTAGATTCTTCCCTAGCCTTGAGCTAGAGGTATAATGCTTAAAACTCATACTTTAACTAATCTAAGATGGTTAATAAGATGTATGATGATTAAAACTCGGAATCTTGCATTTTGAAGCATTAAAGTCCACTAAACTTGCAAGTATTGTTGGTTAAAAGCATATATGTTGTGTAAAAGTTGTAGTATTTGAAATATATGGTTATCTAGACCCGATCTATGATGTGGTAGCTCGGATCATCGTTTAACCCGGTTTGGTAAGATCATGGATCTTAACATAAAGCTATTTTAGAAGTAACAAGGGTTAAAAGGTGAAACCCTACCACACATAAACCATGAACTTGTGTAAAAATGTTTTAACTTGTACAAAAGTGTTTAAAACTAGTAGATCTACGTATCTACAAGCGGTATTTTCAAAGGACCAAGTGTCCAAGAAATCACATGTTCTAAACCGGATCTTACACAAACAAAAGTGGTTTTTGGGAACAAACAAGTGTATGGAATACTTGTGTAACAAAAGTTTTGACGAAGAAATAGTTTTCGTAAAAACCGACTAGAAGTTGTAAAACTTCATATTCTTTAAAAATAAGATTTTTAAGAAATTAAACTTATTTTTAAAGATAACAAGACTTACTAAATGTGCTAGTAAGATACTACACAATCTTGGTAAATATCCAAGTTCATGAAGTGGGGAAAAGTAGTGATTATTGTTGATAATTGTTGTTGCTGATTATTGATGATTGATGATGATTTAAAAGAAAATAAACACACGTTTTGAAAACGTGGGAAACCTCCATTTTTAGGGGAAACTCTGTCAAAATTTTTATAAATTTTGACACTTAGAAAATATAAGTTTTTGAGAAACTTATTCCCTAAAAATGTGTTTAAAAGTATTACTAAGGTTTCCCTAATTTTTGGGTGGCAAGAAATGGTGATTTCTTCAAAAATAAAACGGATATGATGTATATATATTTTTGAGAGAAAAATATATATTATTTTATCACCAACTTTTGTGCTAAGTGTGTATAGTATGTGTTATACGTGCTAGTGTATTAAGACTTAAAAAAATACACTAAATACTCATGAGGAGTATAAACATAACAATACACATACAACACACAAGATACATAATTCGGGTGCAAAGTGCAAAACATAAAAGACTTATATTTATTTTTGGAGAAAATAATATAAGTAAGATACGTAGTTAAAAATATAGAATATTTTTAACACAAGAATATACACAAAAGAGAGTGACTGTACTTGTGCGACACAAGTCTAGTGACTAACGTTAAGAAAACGCGTATAGGTTACGACGTTAATTAAGCAAACCCGGTGGAGTTTACGACGCTAGGAACGCAAAGTTGTGAGTTCATGCTCCCCCTTTTCTCTTTAACTGTTTTCAGTTTTTATAACTTCGGGGGTGAAATACATGTACAAAAGTACAATATTTATAAATGGTATGAAATAAATACAAGAAGTACACTTGGTGAGAACGAGAACCAAGTGTGACAAAATATAAGAATATGGGAAGCGCATTTGGTGAAACGAGAACCAAGTATAAGGCGCTATGAGAAATGATAACAAGAAACGCGCTTGGTGAGGACGAGAACCAAGTAGGATGCGTTATGAGAAATAGTGTCACGAATAGGGTACAGAAGCACCATTAATCAACGTATACATTCAGACCGCAGAACAAAAGGTTAGATCTAACGGGTGCCTGGCAGCCACACTCCCGGTCGGGGCGAGAACCGAGGAAGTGCTTTTGTGTCTCAGAATATACCAATTAAATGCCTTAGGTTTGGTGACTTCCTATGACGTGTCACATGTTAATGGCTTTGCAACCCGTTAACAATCTGATAAGTACAGAAAGACTGTATTTACATAAAATTCATACCATACAAAAAGTGATAAATAACTTGAAGTACGTGGGGTACTCAAGAGAATTGATAAATAACTTGAAGTACGTGGGGTATTCAAGAAAAGTGATAAATAACTTGAAGTACGTGGGGTACTCAAGAGCATTGATAAATAACTTGAAGTACGTGAGGTACTCAAGAGGGTTAATATATAACTTGAAGTACGTGGGGTGCTCAAGAAAATATTGAATTATACATGGGTACGTGGGGTACACATGAAACTGGATTTATATATGAAAACTTGATTTACTCACAAACTATGTTTTCAATACAAAGTATACAAACATGAAATACAAAACTGCATGAATTCACACCAACATTATGTTGACGTTTTTCCAAAAACTCACATGTATTTCAGGTAACTAGGATGGATGTGCGCGTGGTCTTGCTTATGCTCGTGGATGTCGCTTGTGTTTAACTTTAAATAAAGTTGTAAACTTTTAAGACAATGTTTTATGCTGTCTAGCGATGTAAACGCTAAACTTATGTTTTCAAATCATGGTATTTGATGTTATTTTACGAGCATGTAGCATGTTTACTCTTCGTATGCAATGAGAACCTTTCATGATCACACCTCGTGCTTCCGCCATAGAAAGGGGTGTGACAGATTGGTATCAGAGCTGCGATTGTAGTGAACCAGGATTCCTTCTCGAGTCTAGTCTACAATCTCTAGGATCCATTCACGAAAACAATTTTCAAAGAGTTTTCATTGCATAAAACGACCCGCGACATCCACTACCTGAAACTGCCTACATGAGTCTAGAAAAGACGCTACGAGACTTAGAGTGCACTTGAGTAGCACTTGTCATTGACTAGAAATTACTTGCAATTATGTGTGATAATTAGCATGGACTAGAAGTAGAGTGTCACAAGTATATGTGACTTTACCTGAAAGCGATGGTCTATCTGAAGGAAGAAATACGAGGATGAAACGAACTGTGCGGACTGTGCAAGGGGTTACGTAATTATGGATGCATACATAATTATGGGATTCAGTGCACAGAAACCACAGCAAGTCTTGTCACGTATAGACTCCCCCAGAGTAAGCCTACTAAGTACTCTGCTAGAGTAACAATTGTTTGATGTCACTTATGTGGTATATACCTGTGAATATATATGATACGACTGTCTAGGGTGACGATATCAAACAAATGTCTAACCCTGTTGTGTTGTGTTCTGTCAGAACATGGCACCCAGGAAAACTGTGAATGCTCGCAATGACGACCAACCTCCTCCTCCCCTACTGCCAAGAACTGCTGAGGAGCTGAACGCTCTACTGGAGGAAAGGATCTCCGCTGCTATCGCCCAGTACGAGGCGAACCGAACTCAAGACAGTGGAGGACCAAGCAACGCTAGGGGTAATGGGAATGGAGATTCGTCTGGAGGCAATGCAGCTCAAGGTAACCTTGAGACACTGTACTAAGCATGAGGAAATTTATGAACGGTCTTTGTTTCATTATTTCTTCGATTGCTCATATATGAATTGGTTGAATCAATTCCAGGCTGCACTTTCAAGCAGTTCCTCGACTGCAAGCCGCTGAACTATGACGGCACAGGAGGTGCAGTAGCATTTGTGCGCTGGACGGAGAAGACTGAAGCTACTTTCCGCATGAGCAAGTGTACTGCGGATCAACAAGTCACCTTTGCTACTGGGTTGTTTGTCGACGAAGCTCTGACTTGGTGGAACCTGCAAGCCCAAACCTTGGGTGATGATGCCGCTTATGGCCTAACTTGGAATGCACTGAAGGAAAGAATGAGAGAGAAGTACTGCTCTCGTGCCGAACTCCAAAGGCTGGAGACAGAGTTCTGGCACTTGACTATGGAAGGTGCTGACATCAATGGTTACACTCGAAGGTTCCACGATCTGTCTAGAGTGCTTCCTTACATGGTGACTCCTGAATTTAAGCGTGTGGAACGCTACATTTGGGGACTGGCCTCAGAATTTCGTGGCATGGTGACGTCGGCCAAACCTCAAACGATCACCGAGGCTGTAACTCTGGCTGTCAGCCTCACTGAAGATTGTGTTCGTATGAAGAAGCTATCATTGAACCCCACTGAGAAGACCGAGACGCATGCTGAGTCGTCCGGTGACAAAAAGAGAAAACATACAAGTTTGAACCAAGCAACTCGTAACAACAAGGGCTTCAACAAGAAGCGCGACACTAACCCGCCTCAGGAGACGAAAACCCATGCAACCAAAGCATACCAAGGCTCCATGCCTAGATGCCAAAAATGTAAGTATCATCATGATGGAGCTTGTCGCATTCCAAGGTGCGACAAATGTGGTAAATTAGGTCATCAAACAGAAGACTGTTGGGGAAAAGGAAAGAACCGAAATGGAAACGGCGCTGGTAACAAGAATGGTAACGGGAAGGGGCAGAACCAAGGATGCTTCAAGTGTGGAAGCAATGATCATTTTATGAAGAACTGCCCAGAGAGAAACAACGCTCCGGTTCGAGCATTTGTGATTGGAGCAAGAGACGCACGCGAGGACCCTAACGTGGTCACCGGTACGTTTCTCGTTAACAATCACTTCGCATCCATATTATTTGACACTGGCGCCGATTATAGCTTCATGTCTGTGGAATTTAAACGTATACTCGGAATAGAAGCTAGTAGATTAGAAATTCCTTATTCCATAGAACTAGCCAATGGTAAACTCGTTGGATCGAGCGAAGTTGTTAGAGGCTGCACATTAGAACTTGGCGAACGAAATTTTAGCATCGACCTCTTACCTATTCAATTGGGTAGCTTCGATGTAGTAGTCGGAATGGACTGGTTGTCCAAGAACAAAGCTGAGGTTATTTGTCATGAGAAAATCATTCGCATCCCTTTAGCGAATGGTGAAACCCTCATCGTGCATGGAGAAAAACGAGACGCGCCTCTTCGAATCATCAGCTGTATGAAGGCACAGAAGTGCTTGAGGAAAGGATGTGTCGCTTTCCTAGCACACGTTATAGACAAGAAGGCTGTGGAGCCAAAACTCGAAGACATTCCTGTGGTGAATGAATTTCCTGATGTTTTTCCCGAAGATCTGCCAGGATTACCTCCGCAACGACAAGTCGAATTCCGTATAGACTTGGTTCCAGGAGCTGCTCCTGTAGCCAATGCACCCTATCGACTTGCTCCATCCGAAATGCAAGAATTATCTACACAACTCCAGGAGTTGTTGGATAAAGGATTCATAAGGCCAAGCTTCTCACCCTGGGGAGCTCCAGTATTGTTCGTGAAGAAGAAGGATGGAACACTGCGGATGTGTATCGATTATAGGGAACTAAACAAGCTCACTATCAAGAATCGGTATCCACTACCGAGGATTGATGACTTATTTGATCAACTGCAAGGATCAAGCTACTATTCCAAGATCGACCTTCGATCTGGATATCATCAGCTGAAAATCCAAGAGGAAAGCGTACCAAAGACTGCATTCAGAACGCGATATGGGCACTACGAATTTCTGGTGATGCCGTTTGGGCTGACGAATGCACCAGCGGTCTTTATGGATCTGATGAACCGCGTATGCAAACCATATCTCGATAAATTCGTGATTGTATTTATCGATGATATCTTGATTTACTCGCGAACGAAAGAAGAGCACGAGCAACATCTCAGAACCATCTTGGAACTACTGAAGAAAGAGAAGCTTTATGCAAAGTTCTCGAAATGCGAATTCTGGATTCGCGAAGTACAATTTCTTGGTCACGTGGTGAATGAGAAAGGCATTCATGTAGACCCGTCCAAGATAGAAGCAATAAAGAATTGGGAAGCTCCCAAGACCCCAACTGAAGTTCGTCAATTTTTGGGTTTAGCGGGCTATTACCGGCGATTCATCGAGAATTTCTCAAAAATAGCTCAACCGCTAACGACCCTTACACAGAAGGACATGAAATACGACTGGGGTCACAAACAAGAAGAAGCCTTTCAGCTACTTAAGAACAAGCTCTGCGATGCACCGATACTATCGTTACCCGAAGGCACTGAAGACTTCGTGGTATACTGTGACGCTTCACGACAAGGTTTGGGTTGCGTGCTCATGCAACGCCAAAAAGTCATCGCTTACGCTTCAAGACAACTGAAGGTTCATGAAAGAAATTATACCACTCACGACCTAGAGTTGGGCGCAGTGGTATTCGCCTTGAAGATTTGGCGACATTATTTATATGGTACTCAATGTACAATCTTCACAGATCACAAAAGCTTACAACACATATTTGATCAGAATGAATTGAATATGCGCCAGCGACGTTGGGTCGAGCTGCTGAATGATTACGACTGTGAGATTAAGTACCATCCTAGAAAGGCAAACGTTGTAGCGGACGCGTTGAGCCGAAAAGAAAGGGTTAAGACCCTAAGGGTTCGAGCATTGGAAATGACGATTCGAATGAACCTCACTGCACGCATTCGAGATGCACAACAAGAAGCTCTTAAAGAAGAGAACCGTAAAGCTGAATACCTCCGGGGTGCATTGAAATACATGGTGCCAAACGAAGAGGGAGCCTTATACTTCAAGAAGCGTATCTGGGTTCCACTCTGTGGTGGCATGCGTGAGGTCATCCTGAATGAAGCCCACAAATCGAGATATTCGATCCATCCAGGATCGGACAAGATGTACCAAGACTTGAAAGAGTACTATTGGTGGCCGAGACTCAAAAGCGACGTTGCTGTTTATGTTGGAAAATGCCTAACCTGTGCGAAGGTTAAGGCCGAATATCAGAAACCGTCCGGCCTACTACAACAACCAGAGATTCCCGTGTGGAAGTGGGAACAAATCTCGATGGACTTCATAACAAAATTACCCAGGACCCCGAGAGGGCACGATATGATATGGGTAATAGTTGATCGATTGACGAAGTCTGCACATTTCCTACCAATCCGAGAGAAAGACAGCACTGGAAAGCTTGCTGAAATATACTTAAGGGAAATTGTGGCACGACATGGAGTGCCAATCTCAATCATTTCAGACAGAGATGGACGCTTTGTCTCAAGAATCTGGCAATCATTTCAGGAAGCCTTTGGATCTCAGTTAGATCTGAGCACGGCATTCCATCCGCAAACAGACGGCCAGAGCGAACGGACTATACAAACATTAGAAGATATGCTTCGTGCATGTGTCATGGATCTAGGCGGCAGCTGGGATACTCATCTACCTTTAGTTGAGTTTTCCTACAATAACAGTTATCACACGAGCATAAAAGCCGCGCCGTTCGAAGCTCTGTATGGCCGCAAATGCCGGTCGCCCTTATGTTGGGCAGACGCTGGAGATAAACGTATGGTTGGTCCGGAACTTGTACAAGAGACAACCGACAAGATTGCGCAGATCCGAGAGCGCATTAAGGCGGCTCGAGAGCGACAAAAGAGCTACGCGGATCCAAATAGAAAATCGGTAGATTTCAAGGTGGGAGACAAGGTGTTGTTAAAAGTCTCACCATGGAAGGGCGTGGTCAGGTTTGGAAAGCGTGGAAAGCTGAATCCACGATACATCGGACCATTCAGAATTTTGAGGAGAATTGGTACCGTGGCATACAAGTTGGAGTTACCGGAAGAACTTAATGGAGTACATGATACGTTTCATGTATCCAACCTGAAGAAGAGTCCAACGCAAGAAAACGTGACCATCCCGTTGGATGAAGTGCATGTTGATGAAGCCCTCCGATTTACAGAACAACCCATTAAGGTTACCGACTGGAAAGTCAACAAGACCAGGAGGAGCAGTGTGAAACTTGTCAAAGTACGTTGGAGCTCTAAGCCCGGACCCGAGTACACATGGGAACGTGAAGACCAGTTCAAGAAAAAGTATCCCCACCTATTCAAGAAGACTCCAGCGAGAGTTAGTTCAGCCTGAATTTCGGGACGAAATTCTTTTAACGGGGGGAGACTGTGACAACTGGCCCAAACCGGTAATTTCCGTACACATTAATTATTGCTTAATGACTGCAATTATGAGTTTAATTGTCAGCAATGTCTGAACACATGATTAAACAAGTGAATTCATGCATGTTGTATACTACAAAATATTGCTTTATGCATAAACGAGAGCGTTGCGTCAGAATAATAGTAAACTCACCGGTAAGACACAATGTGTCAACAGAACTGCAGAAAGCAGTCAGACATCAGAATAGAGGCCTAGGTGTAGGTCCGACGACAAGAATGCATTAAAACCCAAGAGTACATACAAGGGTTTAATTTATATACATTGCGAAAGCAAAAATAAGCACTAAAAAGCACCCGAAACGCACTTTAAGTGCAGAATTTATACAAATCAGCAATAATTCAGCATTTAGACATATAAATATTATGCAGAAATGTCGTTTTATTATCCAGAATATTTCCCTAAGTGTTGGGAATTGAAAGAGTACAAGAAAGGTACTTAAACGACACTAAAAAGTGTAATTTAGCACTTTAACGAATCGGTGTGTAACCGAACGACCGGACTTTACCCGGAACATAAAAATAATGTCAATGACATTGTTTATACTTTTTTGAGCTAGTTATGATCACTAAACACCCTAACACACTATATAACACACCATACACATAAACACTAACTAATACACTTATCTTCCAAGTAAATCACCTAACTTAACATCAAAACCAAACTAGACCCCCCCCCCCTTGGTTGGGACGGTCACATGTGGGTCCCCATCAAAATTCTTCACTTGATCTTCATAATCCCACTAAATCTTCCTAAAGATTGGCTTGATATCTTGGAAGATCATGTTTAGTACTATGGGAACATATTATTCAAAGGGTAAAGAAATTGGATCTTTATATAAGACTAAGGCTTTCACTCAACACTAAACAAAACACACTCTCTCTCCCTCACTATAAGCTTACGGCCAAGCACCACCCACCCTCCATCCATCATTTTCGATTTTGTTCATCACATTCCAAGTATCTACAAGTGATAAGGATCACGTATTAGGAGTCTTGGAGCAAACGGAAGGCGAAGGACCTCTCTACTTTGCTTTTATCCACTCGATTTGTGCTTAGATTCTTCCCTAGCCTTGAGCTAGAGGTATAATGCTTAAAACTCATACTTTAACTAATCTAAGATGGTTAATAAGATGTATGATGATTAAAACTCGGAATCTTGCATTTTGAAGCATTAAAGTCCACTAAACTTGCAAGTATTGTTGGTTAAAAGCATATATGTTGTGTAAAAGTTGTAGTATTTGAAATATATGGTTATCTAGACCCGATCTATGATGTGGTAGCTCGGATCATCGTTTAACCCGGTTTGGTAAGATCATGGATCTTAACATAAAGCTATTTTAGAAGTAACAAGGGTTAAAAGGTGAAACCCTACCACACATAAACCATGAACTTGTGTAAAAATGTTTTAACTTGTACAAAAGTGTTTAAAACTAGTAGATCTACGTATCTACAAGCGGTATTTTCAAAGGACCAAGTGTCCAAGAAATCACATGTTCTAAACCGGATCTTACACAAACAAAAGTGGTTTTTGGGAACAAACAAGTGTATGGAATACTTGTGTAACAAAAGTTTTGACGAAGAAATAGTTTTCGTAAAAACCGACTAGAAGTTGTAAAACTTCATATTCTTTAAAAATAAGATTTTTAAGAAATTAAACTTATTTTTAAAGATAACAAGACTTACTAAATGTGCTAGTAAGATACTACACAATCTTGGTAAATATCCAAGTTCATGAAGTGGGGAAAAGTAGTGATTATTGTTGATAATTGTTGTTGCTGATTATTGATGATTGATGATGATTTAAAAGAAAATAAACACACGTTTTGAAAACGTGGGAAACCTCCATTTTTAGGGGAAACTCTGTCAAAATTTTTATAAATTTTGACACTTAGAAAATATAAGTTTTTGAGAAACTTATTCCCTAAAAATGTGTTTAAAAGTATTACTAAGGTTTCCCTAATTTTTGGGTGGCAAGAAATGGTGATTTCTTCAAAAATAAAACGGATATGATGTATATATATTTTTGAGAGAAAAATATATATTATTTTATCACCAACTTTTGTGCTAAGTGTGTATAGTATGTGTTATACGTGCTAGTGTATTAAGACTTAAAAAAATACACTAAATACTCATGAGGAGTATAAACATAACAATACACATACAACACACAAGATACATAATTCGGGTGCAAAGTGCAAAACATAAAAGACTTATATTTATTTTTGGAGAAAATAATATAAGTAAGATACGTAGTTAAAAATATAGAATATTTTTAACACAAGAATATACACAAAAGAGAGTGACTGTACTTGTGCGACACAAGTCTAGTGACTAACGTTAAGAAAACGCGTATAGGTTACGACGTTAATTAAGCAAACCCGGTGGAGTTTACGACGCTAGGAACGCAAAGTTGTGAGTTCATGCTCCCCCTTTTCTCTTTAACTGTTTTCAGTTTTTATAACTTCGGGGGTGAAATACATGTACAAAAGTACAATATTTATAAATGGTATGAAATAAATACAAGAAGTACACTTGGTGAGAACGAGAACCAAGTGTGACAAAATATAAGAATATGAGAAGCGCATTTGGTGAAATGAGAACCAAGTATAAGGCGCTATGAGAAATGATAACAAGAAACGCGCTTGGTGAGGACGAGAACCAAGTAGGATGCGTTATGAGAAATAGTGTCACGAATAGGGTACAGAAGCACCATTAATCAACGTATACATTCAGACCGCAGAACAAAAGGTTAGATCTAACGGGTGCCTGGCAGCCACACTCCCGGTCGGGGCGAGAACCGAGGAAGTGCTTTTGTGTCTCAGAATATACCAATTAAATGCCTTAGGTTTGGTGACTTCCTATGACGTGTCACATGTTAATGGCTTTGCAACCCGTTAACAATCTGATAAGTACAGAAAGACTGTATTTACATAAAATTCATACCATACAAAAAGTGATAAATAACTTGAAGTACGTGGGGTACTCAAGAGAATTGATAAATAACTTGAAGTACGTGGGGTATTCAAGAAAAGTGATAAATAACTTGAAGTACGTGGGGTACTCAAGAGCATTGATAAATAACTTGAAGTACGTGAGGTACTCAAGAGGGTTAATATATAACTTGAAGTACGTGGGGTGCTCAAGAAAATATTGAATTATACATGGGTACGTGGGGTACACATGAAACTGGATTTATATATGAAAACTTGATTTACTCACAAACTATGTTTTCAATACAAAGTATACAAACATGAAATACAAAACTGCATGAATTCACACCAACATTATGTTGACGTTTTTCCAAAAACTCACATGTATTTCAGGTAACTAGGATGGATGTGCGCGTGGTCTTGCTTATGCTCGTGGATGTCGCTTGTGTTTAACTTTAAATAAAGTTGTAAACTTTTAAGACAATGTTTTATGCTGTCTAGCGATGTAAACGCTAAACTTATGTTTTCAAATCATGGTATTTGATGTTATTTTACGAGCATGTAGCATGTTTACTCTTCGTATGCAATGAGAACCTTTCATGATCACACCTCGTGCTTCCGCCATAGAAAGGGGTGTGACAGTAAACATTTTCAGTTGGCGAGGTATACAAAACCGATTAGCAACTTTGGGTGGTTTAAAGAAACGGGGAATACTACAAGGCTCGGCGACATGTAAACTTTGTGGTGAACAAGAAGAAGATGCGGATCATTTATTTACGGGTTGTTACGTCGCGTCACACTTATGGTATAAAGTGAGTAGATGGTGTAAAATTCAACACATTTTCGCATTCAGCATGAAAGATTTATTGGAATTCTACAAACATAGCACTATGGATGAATGGAAAAGAAGCCTCGTAAAATCAATAATCTTGACAACGTGTTGGATCATTTGGAAGGCAAGGAACGAACACATCTTTAGAGGGAAAAGGGTGAACTCAGAGGCAATTTTTGGTTAAATACAGGCTACATCATTCTTACGGATAAAAAACAAAGGAAGGAAAACAAATCTGGAGTGGAATAATTGGCTTAGGTTCGAATTTGGTTAAGAAAGGAAAGGTCTGTTTTGTTTTCTAATTGTTTTCTTTTATATGTAATTTGGTGAGTTTTGTTTCTTCAGGTGGTTGGCTAGTTTCTTACTAACCATTTGAAAATTTTCTGATGTAATTTTGGTGTGGAATAAAAGTATCCTTTGCCGTTCAAAAAAAAACAATAATAATGTTCATCGAATTTAATTAGAACTTCAAATCTAATTTATTGGCTAACTCTTTTGGCTCAGTTCCCCTTATTAAAATAGAACATTTTAGCTCATTTTTCAGTAACCAACATGATACAATAACGAATCAATGGTCGTTCATTTTGTACCAATATCAATACATTATTAGCATAATTAATATAAACCATAGTGAACCTAAAATGTAACGATCAAAATCCCCACACTTATCTTTGATTGTCCTCAAGCAAATCAATCCGGAACTACTCACCATAGTAACAACACCTCTAAAATCCTTAACCGATGCAACAGTTTAAGCCTCAAGTCATACCCGTTCCATAGACTGACACAATCGAGATTGACAGTCCGACAAGCAATTGGTGCAATTTCTAAAACTCAAGACTTGTCTATTCAAAACTAACATGCTTCGGGTTATAATACATGCTACACGCCCCTCACAATGAACTCTCCTCTCGGTTTAAAAATATGAACTAGCGTGTAATGTGCTAGTATGTATAACACTCAAAACCAAACATGAAATCCTGTAATCATAGGCTTGTATAACAATCATACCTCCACTGCATCGTATAACATGGCACGCATCAAAAGGACTTTCGGTTTTGGGCTAGGCTAAAGGTGGGATATTTTTGGCTTATATTTATATTTTTATGTGGCGAACAAACAACCGACCAAACCGCGACAACTTTATTTGTAAACACAACGACTGACACACTTTTGGGTTGGTTTCTACCCAAGACATAAACAATCTTCACAAAACTTTCATTTTTTTTATATATTTTCTATCTTTTTTTTTTCTTTGCTTTCCTTTTTTTTTCTTTTTTCAATTTTTTTTTCTTTTATTCAAAACTTGTCGTTCACGGTCGGTATCAACACAATTCACAATAGGTGGACAAATGAAAGGGGAAATAGGCTCAACAGGGCTACTAAGGGTGATGATTAGGTAAACTTGAAACGAACACAACGGTGTACGGGATATCCTAATGCCTTTATCATTTACATGCACATATTAAACCACAGTCTCAGCATGCATCAAATCATACAAGTTCTAACACAGAATAACACGCGGCCTGCTCTCAACAAATGAATTCAATATGTAAATCATTCTATCATTCTACAGGCTCAAATTCTCACCAAGAAAGTGTAAAAGGGCTGCCGACATGTAGCATATGCAATCTAAAGCATGTTACCCCTAAATAGACATCTCTTCTCAACTCTTTTAACTGAAAACACCTATCGGACCTACTCTCATGAAACTTAAAGGAACGACCATGACAAGGGACTATATTAGTTTACTACCGGCAAGGAATCCATTAGTGATTGAAACGTTCTGTTTTCGTATCCATTTAGTTCACTTAAGGCGATGAAATTTTTCAAAATTTTCAATATTTTTGTTTTCACTTTTCATCGTTCTCAATCACTTTCAAACTCTTTATCCCTTCCCGGGTTTCCATATCCCCACACTTGAGCGGCATTGTCCCCAATGTATAGTGCTTTTAAAACAAAACCTGGGAATACCAACTAACAAACCTCATGAGCGACCATTCCTAACACAAATAACGTAAACACATTCCCTAAACATAAATAGTTCAACACCACCAAAAACAAAAATAAATCAAAATACAGAGATAAATGGAACAGACTCCCCTGATTTGACGCAGATGAATCTTCTGAGCCTTGTTCCACCGCAACCGTATAGCATTTCATTCGCGGCTGCTTCAACACGGGACGCTTGACTTGAAATTATTCGAATCACTTTCGTCCAAATGGAGATTGAGTATGGACAAAAGTGATCGTCACCTGCAAAATAACACTCACAAACTCCCAAACAGGTTAAACAAGTCAGTAAACGAAAATAAACAAGCAAAAACCAGTTCGACGAGCAACCAAACCTCCTCAGACTTCCCCACACTTGTCCGGTTCATACACAAAAACACAAAAACAAATGAAATAAAAACAAAAACTTGGGTTGCCTCCCAAGAAGCGCTAAGTTTTAGATCTTCAGCCAGATCATACCTATCAAATCATGGTGGGCGTGTAGTGTCACGACCCCCGACCCGGTTTGACCCGTTTCAGGAGCCGCGGGACAGAAATACTGCGGTATTGATTTAATTGAGTTTAACAGCGGAAACAGGATCGTTTAAAGCTAAAATTTTTCCCAATTATTTTATTTCATAATTCGGGATAAAACCCCGATAATTTACACTAGTATGATTTTTCTAGGAAATCGTTATGTTACAAAACTTATTGCTTTATTTTATAATGAGCCACTATCTTAAGCTTGAAATGCTCCCCAGCACTTTTCCTGATTTACAACAGATTACCTGAAACATGTTTGAAAAAGGTTTTGTCAGCGGGAAATACTGAGTGAATCATTCTATTTTGCATAATGATGCATAGTTATTAATTACAGCATAAGAGCAATTACAATGGCTTCTATCTTATTTTTATCTGGCCTTCTGTCACAATGGTGACATGTCACAATGGTGACGATGGTCATACCACTATTTAGATCAATGAACCTAAATAGTGACGATTATCCCTGTAGGTCAATGAACCTAACAGTGATTATCCCGAGTAGGTCAATGAACCTAACTGGGTGAGAATTAGTAATGTGCACAATACCCCACTAACCAGTAATTCAAGATATCCACGACTTAGTCCCTGTAATTATAACTGGAAAATAATTTGAGGTATTGTAAAATAGTTTATAAAAAGAGAATGCCTCATAAAAAGAAGAATGACTCACATTGCAGATTTATACGGGCAGAGCCTAGCCTACTGATTAGCCTTTTATCCTAATTTCAATAACAAGCACACAATTTGGGGTTAGTAATCAATCCAGCATTTACGATAACTCACGAGATCAAATTCTCACAATGAATGACAAAGTGCGGTACTTCAACTCATCCATCGAATTAACGACGAACGACAAAGTACGATACTTCAACTCATCCATCAAATTAACGACGAACGACAAAGTACGATACTTCAACTCATCCATCGAATTAACGACGAACGACAAAGTATAACCCTAATGTGGGCGGCACTTAAACATTCATTGGATATATTGATCGTCGGAAAATGAATCGTAGCAGCGATTGTGCTAATACCCTGATTGCAGCATCAATTTAGTGCCTCTGTGTGTTAATTGAAGTATACAGCAGTTAACTCGGTGTATATTCGTGAATTCTTTCGACGTAAAGTGTCCAGAAAGCAAATGCCAATGTTCTGAATTTATACACGATTTTTGTCAAGCTTACGGACCGTAAGCTTAATGACCTTACGGTCCGTAAGGCACATAAAATGCTTATTTTGTTGCCACGTGTGGGACTAGCTCAGATGAGTCGACATTTTCTAAAAATTCAACTTGGACAGCACGTTATGTAGATAATCGTTAAGTAGGGAATGCCCCCCCTGAGTTTTAGGGGCCCTAATCCTGATTCTGAAAATTATGAAAATTTTATGGTTTGTTCAGAATCACTTGGGTGTCTCAATTAGGGTTTCCTTTTGGTCAAATTAATTTAATAATTATGACTTTTGATGAGAGTCGTTACATTCTCCCCAACTTAATAAAAATCTCGTCCTCGAGATTTACCGGAATAATTGAGGATATTTTCTCTTCATTTTGGATTCCAATTCCCAAGTATATTAGGGTCCTATCTTTGAATCCCACTTTACTTAAACTCACACTATTTGTTTACCTTTATATCTTGAAAAGGTACTACCAAAGATTCGTTTAATAGGCATCTCTTGAGATTGGATATATGAAATATATCATGTACTCCAGCTAACTCTTCCTGGTAGTTGTAAATTATAAGTAACTGATCCAATACGTTGAATTCACTGGAAATGATCCTACATAATTTGGTCTTAGATTTCCTTTCTTACCAAATCTAACCACTCCTTTCCAAGGAGATACTTTTAATAGTATTTTGTCTCCAACTCGAATTCCAACGGCTTTTATCTATTATCTGTATAATCCTTATGACTATCTCTTGTCGTTTTCAGCTTTTCTTCGTGATACTGAATATCACAATTGTAGTCACTTAGGATTTTCATCCATCTCCTTCGCCTCAAATTCTTTTTGCCCAAAAATATATATCTTAAATTCTTATAATTCGTATAAATAGTATCCTTACTTCCATACAGACAATATCTCCAAAAATTATGGCTCTAAATTCTAACTTATGAGTGGTATAGTTCCTTCGTACCTTTTTCAATTGTCTTGAGGCATACGCAATTTTCCTTTTTGCGTTGCATTAAGGAATATCCAAACCCTAGCTTTGAAGCATTACCGTATACTTCAAAATCTTCTGTTCCTTCTGGTAAGGCTAGGATTTATGTTTTTATATCCTAAAAACTTCTTCTTCTCAAACTTAACCGTTTTACAGGTTAACTTAGTTAATAGTATAACTATTTTGAAAATTCCTTAATAAACTGTCTATAATACTAAACCTACAAAATTCCTAATTTCCATTGCTGATTGCAGAATCTTCCATTTGGTAATTACTGATATCTTAGCAAAATTTATGTGAATACCTTCATGATTCATCATATGACCTAGAATTGCACTTCTAGCAGTCAAAATTCATTCTTCAAAAATTTGGCGTAAAGCTTTTCTTTTTTTTTTTTTTTTTTTTTTTTTTTTTCCTTAACAACCAATATTGTGCTAACCGATAAGGTTCCCTGGTTTATCGGTATAATTCCTGGAATTGATAAATCCTAAATTTTATCTTCATATCTGGTGGTAATCCAGGTAAATCTTCTGGAAATACATCTGGGTATTCTGAAATTATAGAAATTTCCTTAATTTCTGTAGCTTTAGTATTAATGATTACGGAAATCATATATACTATTCCTTGCTTTCGTTCATAATTAGCAATTTCCATTACTGATATGAACTTCATAGGCTTACATGGTTTATCTCCTGTAATTATAATTACTTCTCCGATGGTTGTTTGAATTTCTAAGAAATTCTAATCACAGATAATGATCACAACATTGAATTTAACTAATTTCATAGATAATAGGGTTGTAGAAAACTTATGACTTAAAAGTTCTATGTTCTGCATAACCTTATTTATTTTAACTGAATTCCCATCTGCTGTTTCTAATATAGAAATTTATCTAATGCTTGTTAACGGCAAAATAAAGTATTTATAAAACTTTGGTTTGTACCAGAGTCAAATAATACTTTTAGGTAAATATTGTAAGCTAAGAACATACCGGTTATCACATCTGGAATCATCTCGGCTTCATGAGTAGTCAGTTGAAAAGCTCTCGCATTCCTTTTTGTTCCTTCTGACGGTTTGGCTTGATTGTCAAATGGTTTATTCAGTTTTGGACAATCTGGCCTAAGATGTCCAGTTTCTCTACAGTTGTAGCAAACTGAAAATTTCTTCCTCCTACAGTCTTCTTCTTGATGTCCTGGAATCTTGCAAAAATTGCAATATCCTTTGCATCTTCCAAAATGCTTCCTTTTGCAAAAATTGCAAAATGGACTAGTAGAAGATTGCTCATTCCCTCCTTTCTTGAAATGGTTATGGTTACCCGAACTGAATTCTTGGGTAATCTTTTGGGCTACTTCCTTCTTTCTATTTTCTTCTCTTGTCCGTACTAGCTCGTCAGTCATAGTATTAGCTAATTCTACTGCATCATCAATCGTGCGAGGTTTCGCAGCTTTGACAATATTACGAATTTCGGAAATCAATCCCCAAATATAACGAGAAATAAGTACTGGCTCTGGCGAAGCCAGGGTTGGTACCACTCTAGCATATTCGAAGAATGTCGTAGTATACCCTCGACAATCTACATCCACCATCCGATGGGTTAGAAACTTATTTGCCATTTGATCTTTTTCGTACTCAGGACAGAATTTTCTTTCTACAAGACTCTTAAATTCTTCCCAGTTCATAGCATACGCCATCCTTCTTCCTTTTGCCTGTAACATCGTATTCCACCATTCTAGCGCTACTTCTTTGAAAAGATTTGATGCGTACATGACCTGATCATCCGGATCACATTTACTTATGGCAATTACTGCCTCGGTTTTCTCTAACCAACGCAGTGCCGCAGTCGCTCCTTCATTGCCTACAAACTCAGTGGGTTTACAAGCAAGAAATTCCTTATAAGTGCAACCAGGCGTTGCAACTTTCCTTTTCTTAGGGAGCGGAGCTTGCCGTGGTTCATTATCATGATTAACATGATCACTACCTCCATTTACGCTATTACTGAAATTATTTTCAGAAATGCGTTTGCTAGGAACAATTTGTTGAGGTTCAATTGGATTTTTAACAGCAGCAATGATTGCTGGAATAGCATTAGCTATCCCTTGAGCAACTATTCCTGGAATAGTGTTGGCTATCTTTTGAGCAATGATATTTTCTATATCTTGCCTAGTCACATATTGATCCCCTAGTTGGTGTTCAGATTGATTACCCTCATTAACCGGTTCATTATTAGCGTTTTCCATCTGATATCTAATTTATAGATAAATAATTAGTATAAAGGAAATAATCAAATGTCACAATTTAGTTGCACATAATCATGTAAACGAATATACAAACAAAATTTGTAACTTTCTAAAATTTCCTTATATCTTGCTTCTATATACACCCGTTTTATTATTTATTTTACACATACTGATTTTACTATTATAATTACACAACCATAGTTTCAAAATCCCCTATCTTTTGTCAGATGATGTTCTAGTAACGACGTTTCTTCTCATCGTATTTCCAGGAGATCTGTCCCAAAATTTCTTGGATCCTATTCCCAGCATCCATTTCGTTAAAATGACGAGGTTCAGTCCTATTTTCGTTACTTATTGGTGAATTTGGTAAAAGTTCTGGTTTGTACTTAGGAAAAAGCCTATAAGGATGGTTTTGTAACAGGATTTCATTATCCAACCATTCGTCTATATTCCAGTGATTAGAAGAGTTTGGAATAGATGGTTCTAAGTTCATAAAATTATTTTCATTAACAGGCTCAATAGTATCATCGGTTGCCATTATAAAATCTAGTTCTTCTTGAGATGGTAACTCTTTAAATTGTCTAGAGCTTTTCCCAATTTCCATTTTCTTAGGCTTAGGTTTCTTGAGAGGTAAAGCATTGAATTCTATAGGTTCTTCTATGTCTGGAATATACCTATTAAAATCTCTGGAAACTTCGATTCTTACTGGATAGAGATTTAAATTCTGAAGGGCTTCCGACAGATCACTCATGCTGTTTATGCAAGATACACATAATTAAATCATAATAAAATTTTATAGAACAACTTTTTAAATAGTATTTCATACTAAAATTTAAAACATACTAGGTTTTATTTGAAATATATTTATAAATTTTCTTGACTGTAGAAAAAAAAATAAATAAAAAAAATACTAAACTTTAAATCAGAATATTTAAAGATTTATATTTACTATTTACAGTAATAAAAATCTATATATTAAATAAGTATGATGACTTAATTTATATATATTAACTAGTCATTATCATGGTGGATATTGGTTAGTGCTGCCTTGTTTAAGCATAGGTGATCAATCCATGCCTAACTAAGGCCAGGTTATCCAATATCTGCCTTTGATAATAACCCTAGTATTTAAAAATAATCTTAATACTACTATTATTAATATATTCTTATTAATAATAAAATTAATAATAATAAATAACTAAACAAAATTTTAAAGAAGAGTATACTTCAACTATAAAAATATAATTTCTTTACTGCAATATAGTAATACTTATATTAGGTAATTCCATATATTAATCAAATAAATTTATATATAATGTTTTTCTATTAACGATGATAGAGCAACAAATATTACAATATATATATAAAAATATGCCCATATTAAAATTAACAAATAGCCAATTAATAAAACACATAATCATATAATAGTAATCAGGAAAAATTAAGTATTTCTAAATACTTAATTAGCTTAACCCAGTGGCTCTGATACCACCTTTTTCTGTCACGACCCCCGACCCGGTTTGACCCGTTTCAGGAGCCGCGGGACAGAAATACTGCGGTATTGATTTAATTGAGTTTAACAGCGGAAACAGGATCGTTTAAAGCTAAAATTTTTCCCAATTATTTTATTTCATAATTCGGGATAAAACCCCGATAATTTACAATAGTATGATTTTTCTAGGAAATCGTTATGTTACAAAACTTATTGCTTTATTTTATAATGAGCCACTATCTTAAGCTTGAAATGCTCCCCAGCACTTTTCCTGATTTACAACAGATTACCTGAAACATGTTTGAAAAAGGTTTTGTCAGCGGGAAATACTGAGTGAATCATTCTATTTTGCATAATGATGCATAGTTATTAATTACAGCATAAGAGCAATTACAATGGCTTCTATCTTATTTTTATCTGGCCTTCTGTCACAATGGTGACATGTCACAATGGTGACGATGGTCATACCACTATTTAGATCAATGAACCTAAATAGTGACGATTATCCCTGTAGGTCAATGAACCTAACAGTGATTATCCCGAGTAGGTCAATGAACCTAACTGGGTGAGAATTAGTAATGTGCACAATACCCCACTAACCAGTAATTCAAGATATCCACGACTTAGTCCCTGTAATTATAACTGGAAAATAATTTGAGGTATTGTAAAATAGTTTATAAAAAGAGAATGCCTCATAAAAAGAAGAATGACTCACATTGCAGATTTATACGGGCAGAGCCTAGCCTACTGATTAGCCTTTTATCCTAATTTCAATAACAAGCACACAATTTGGGGTTAGTAATCAATCCAGCATTTACGATAACTCACGAGATCAAATTCTCACAATGAATGACAAAGTGCGGTACTTCAACTCATCCATCGAATTAACGACGAACGACAAAGTACGATACTTCAACTCATCCATCAAATTAACGACGAACGACAAAGTACGATACTTCAACTCATCCATCGAATTAACGACGAACGACAAAGTATAACCCTAATGTGGGCGGCACTTAAACATTCATTGGATATATTGATCGTCGGAAAATGAATCGTAGCAGCGATTGTGCTAATACCCTGATTGCAGCATCAATTTAGTGCCTCTGTGTGTTAATTGAAGTATACAGCAGTTAACTCGGTGTATATTCGTGAATTCTTTCGACGTAAAGTGTCCAGAAAGCAAATGCCAATGTTCTGAATTTATACACGATTTTTGTCAAGCTTACGGACCGTAAGCTTAATGACCTTACGGTCCGTAAGGCACATAAAATGCTTATTTTGTTGCCACGTGTGGGACTAGCTCAGATGAGTCGACATTTTCTAAAAATTCAACTTGGACAGCACGTTATGTAGATAATCGTTAAGTAGGGAATGCCCCCCCTGAGTTTTAGGGGCCCTAATCCTGATTCTGAAAATTATGAAAATTTTATGGTTTGTTCAGAATCACTTGGGTGTCTCAATTAGGGTTTCCTTTTGGTCAAATTAATTTAATAATTATGACTTTTGATGAGAGTCGTTACATGTAGGGTGTTTGCAATCTCTCACTTTCATCAATCTATTCATCCACAACTTCGAAACACCATCCAGCTTGTTCAAAAACCACCAGTTATTCAACTCACACTTTTCTTCTTCTCCATCCATCTACTGTGCCTCCTTCCTTTTCTTTCTCCTACTCCTCCTCGATTTCTTCTTCTTTTTCTTAACCTCTACCAACCTGTCAATCATAAAACATTCTTTCTCGTCCACACGACTCTTCTTTTCAGAAGGTTCACACTTGTTAGCAACAGGTTTGGTTGAGTTTGAAAATATTTTTAAAATTGATTTTTGATCCCCAAACCTAAACCTGACCGTTCCCTCAATACAATGAATGACAGCATGAGAAGTAGCTAGGAACGGTCTACCCAATATAACGGTTGGTTGATTATTTTTAACACAATCAAGTACCAAGAAATCGACAGGATAATAAAATTCACCAACTTTCACAATCACATCCTTTACAATCCCCCGAGGACACAAAGGAGTTTGATCAGCCAACACCACTATAGTTTCAACTTTTTGCAACGGCCCAAAATCATACTGATCATATAAACTCCCCGGTAATATACTTACACAGGCTCCAAGATCCAACAACGCCCTGTCCAATTTAAAATCACCTATTTGTATTGAAATAATAGGTACCCCTGGATCTTGGAGTTTCGGGGGAAGGGTACCCATCAAAACGGCGTTCACATGAATGGTATCAAGTTGTTTAGGCAACTTGTGATGCCGTTTTCGGGTATTTAACTCTTCAAAAAATTCAACGTGATCAGGACTTTTTTTAATTTGTTCAAGCAACGATTTATTTATTTTTATCTTTTCAAAGCTTTCCCAACTTTCACCATTAGATGATTTCCGTTTATTTAAATTTTTGGGTGTAAGTAAAGCCAAGGGGAATGGAACCTTTACATTCCCATTATCACTATCAGAAAATGTTTTATTTAAACCATGTCTAGATTTTATAAAACTCCCAATTTCCTGATCACGTTCACTCTCAACCTCAGACTCAGTCACATCCTCTATCATACCCTCAACATGTTGTGGTGACTGAGTTTCAATAGTAGAAATTTTAGAAAGAGAAGGAGTACTTACCTCATCTATGTGGACACTCGTGTGAGAAGAATTGTGAGATGTATTTTCCTGAAAATCACTAAGAAGCTGATCTTGATTTCTTCTGATGATAGCTACTTCTTCAGCTAATTGTCCAACCTGCTGTGAGAATGCCTTAACTTCCCTATCTCTGACCTCATTACCTTTCTGAATATCCTTCAATAACTCCATGATCGTGTCAATTTTTTCATTGATAGAGTTATCATCCAACTCATGCTAACCCGTTTGCTCATTCTCTTGAGTATGCCAGTTGCTTTCATAGTTATCTTGATCTCTTGAGTCTGTCACTTCCTTCACATCAACCGCCAACTGAGCAACTTGCTTGTTTAATGCTTGATACGCCTTAGCTCGTAACTCTAGATCATTCTTCATTTGTTTCAGCATTTCCATTATCTCATCATTCGGACCTTCAGCTGGACCACTCAATCCTCCATAACTATTCTGTTGAGCATTATTAAACCTTTGCTGATTCAAATTGACCCGATTCTGACCTCTTTGAATAAACTGCTGCGGTGGAGGCACAAAATCATTATATTCTTCACATCCAAATTGGTCATAATACCCGTTCACTTCATCTATATCATATCTAGCATATCGGTTTTGAGTCGGTGATTGTCTGTTTTGAAAGCTCATTTGCTGATGCATTGGACGGCTATGTTGTGAGAAATCAACATCCTCAAATTCATTAAACTCGGGCTGATAAGTTCGATCCATGATTCAAAGACCTGCACAAGCACTAAACAAAACACCCGCGCGTAATATCAAACTAACAAAAACAAACAAAATAAACTTGATGTGCGACTAGCGGTATGTTAAAAACTTGTAAAAAATGGTTAAATAAAAATTGACTTAAAATTAGACTTTAGACATGCTTTGGCCTAATAGGTATCGGTACTCTCATTGAGATAGTCCCCAGGTAGGCAACGGGTCCTTTTATTTGGATTTGTACGAATGCCAGCCTAGACAGGAGTTCTCAACTACCGGTACTTAACCCTTCCAGTTACTACATGTCCGACACAAAAAAACACATTTTTACAAATAAAATACAAAAAGACATAAATGTTTTTTTTTAGACAAATAAGAAAAATAACAAATTCTAAACTAAAAATAATATAAAATAAAATAAAATAAAATAAAATAAAAAGAAAAATATTTTTGAGTTTATTTTTTTTTATTTATTTATTTTTTTTTTTTTTGAAAACTAGAAAAACTAACAACTAACTAACTAACTAAAAAAAATAAAACACTAAGCGCACTAATTCCCCGGCAACGGCGCCATTTTGATGACTGTCGTAAGGGTCATGCAAAAACCTAATTAAACTACGTAGATAGCGTAAGTAGGGTATCGTATCCACGAGGAATATGTGGTTAGTGTTTAGCTAAATTAATTAATTAACTACTACTAATCTAAAATTGGGGTTTTGATTCATTCAAAGAGTACTTTAAACTAATTAAAAGAAAAGATATCAGATTTAGAGAACGTAACTTCCTCCAATCTTCAGGTTCTAGGTTTCACAAAACTCAGTCTACTTGGTTAATTGGTCATCACATAGACATGATGTTGGAAAGTTGGTTAATTTAATATGGTAATCAAAAATAGGTCTTTGTCATCAGATCTTTTATAATTTGCTTAACCCTATTTACTAGCGTGAGTCAACCTACTCTATGTCACCCAACAAGTTACTAGGTTTTGTCATCAACCGAACAAGTTGTAAAGCAAGAACTCAAAACACATGCAAATTGTTCAAATAAACCAACACATCAATGTATTCATACAACTTTGTCAAGGTCAAAAATACATACAAACCTGAATATAAACTGAGAAACGTAAAAACCTAACCGAACCGTCCGCCTGGAGGAAGCCATGAGAGAGCCTAGCCGCGCATGTTTGTCTTTGCCACTTCGGTTGTCATCCCGATTCGGTTAGACTTCATGGATTGGCTTGAGATATGAAGAATGATTTTTCCGAGCTAGTGATTTTTCTGAGCTAAGAGTGATTTTTCTGAGCCCCCATTTTGCTCCCCCCTTGTTGTTGTGTCGATGGTCTCTTTAAAGGGCTGCCTCCTTCTTAGCATTTATTAAATGCCATTCAATTCCCCTTTCCAAGTGTGAATGGCTGCCCAAATCGATATAATGAATCATTTATGGCTGCCAAATTATCAAGTGTATATGATTGTTTTTTCCCAAAGCATGTGCCTATTCTTTTAATGTTGGCTGCCTCCTTTCTTAGTAATGAATGCCCAATATTTCGTGTGTGTATTAATTGCTTGCTGACTTTCTTTTCTCCTTCTCCTTTTTTCGTTCCTCAACACAATTAATTCCTCTCAACCTGAAAACATTATAAAGAACATCACTAAAGTATAACACTTATAATAAACTGATGTAATAATAATAATGTTCATCGAATTTAATTAGAACTTCAAATCTAATTTATTGGCTAACTCTTTTGGCTCAGTTCCCCTTATTAAAATAGAACATTTTAGCTCATTTTTTCAGTAACCAACATGATACAATAACGAATCAATGGTCGTTCATTTTGTACCAATATCAATACATTATTAGCATAATTAATATAAACCATAGTGAACCTAAAATGTACCGATCAGAAAGCCGGACACGACCTCCTCCGCGTGATCATCATTTCCTCTCCCATCGTAAGAATCAGGGACAGCAGGCCCCTCCTAATACAAACGGTGTGCTAAGTATTTCTTAAACAAAAAAAAAAAAAAAAAAAAAAACAAGTTAAAAAAAATGCTATACCACACTCTTTTCCGGAATAAACGTGCTCGTGTTTGTGTCAGACGACTCGCCGAAAATATAATTAAGGTTGAACCAAGACATGGTGTTAGCGAATATAAAGAAAAAACGAAGACAAATTCACAGAAGACAAATCGAATATGAATCATCTTTGTCTTCCTTCCTCGTCTATAAAGGCCAAGCAAAATGCAAATTCATAGACCAATACGGATCGTATAGGCCTATACGACCCGTATAGGCCTGACGCAATATTCTTTCAATCACTTTATGTCACTGTTGAGTGACAGAAAGTAACCTCGTACTATAATATGGATCGTATAGGACTATATGCTCCGTATAGGGTTTGCATGTGAACCCTATCTGTCAGGTTTGATAGACAACCTATTACTAATAAGAACCGTATAGGCCTATACGATGTGTATTAGTCCGCATGAGAAGGCAGTGTCAGCCTTTGACTGACCTTGGAAATTGAATTTAACCTATTACGCATCGTCTAAGCCTATACGATGTGTATTGGTGGTGTCGATTTACTTTTTCAAAGTGAGCCAATAATACGATGCTTGTAGAAAGATATTAAATCCCCTTAAAATTTAATTTGACACTTCCTCTTCCCAATAAACCCACTATTTCGCGTGTCTAGTAAATTTTGTCACACCCTCAAATTCCACATGCGGGGTTTTACCTAGAGGTGTGCGACTGACCAGGATCCAACAACTAATCATGTTGAACCAATTATTTAAGTTGTAATATCATCACAATCAACACGATTGGTGATCAGTGTTTAAAAGTCCGAAATACAGTTTAAGTTAGCAGTGGAAAATATAGTAAACCTATCTTAAACATAAAACCATAAGTTTAATAAATGTACGAAGCATAAGGCTTTTCGAAACACACACTCCAGCCGACTGCAACGACCGTCCAAAGTTGTACCTAACAACCTGTAAAGCATGCAATAGGGTATCAACATAAAGTTGGCGAGTTCACGGTTTTTAGTATTGTTTCAAAATCAAGTTTGTTTCCAAAAATCAGGTTGTTAAATTACTCAGTTATAAAACATGTCATAGGGAGCTATGTCACGACCCCCGACCCACCCTGGACGGAATCGGGAGCCGCGAACAGCCCAGTGGTACCGGTGATTATTTTGAAAACGTTGTAGCGGAAATTTCCTCAGAACCGTGAGTTAGGAAAAATATCAGAGTTTTAGAAAACACAGGATTTTTATTTAATAAATAGATGGGATAAACCCATATTTTTCAATGGTAGCTTTAATAAAGATAAATTTTATTATATAAAACAATATTTCTAGATTTTAATTTAATTAATAAAATAAGCCACTTCTTGATGCCTTTCAGTGCCGTATCCATCTATTACTTCAATCTACTGTAATTACCTGCAAAGTATTTTAAAAAGGTTTTGTCAGCGGGAAATACTGAGTGAATCATTCTATTTACTAAAATGACACATTTGTTATAATTTACAGTATTAAGGAAAATTACAATGTTTCTGATATCAAACCAATTACCCACAGTACTTTGTCACTCGACCCATTGGCCCTTCCGTCCAATGGTGTCTGTGACTATGGTCATATCACCCCTTGGCTGCCCCAATGGTGAAGATTATCAAGTAATGTATACAAAACCCCACATACCGGCTGTAATATGGTGATTACATAAACTTAATCCCTGTATAACTTTGAAATAAATAGGGTTTTGTAAATAGATTTGATAAAAAGAGAGAATGACTCACAAATAATCAGGCAGATTCGTACGGACAAAGTTTAGTCTACAGATAAGCCTTTGATATTGCAGATTGATACAAGCAGAGCTTAGCCTATTACTTAGCCTTGTAACCTAATGCATACGAACTAGGTAGATAACTTAATACAGCCTTTACGATAACTCACGAGATTAAACCTTCACAACGAATGACAAAGTGCGATACTTCAACTCATCCATCGAATTAACGACGAACGACAAAGTATAATACTTTATCCATCGAATTAACGATGATCCGTCAAATTAATGACGAACGATAAAGTATAACCCTAATGTGGGCGGCACTTAAACATCCCTCGGATAGTTTAATTGATCGGACAATGAATCGTAGCAGCGATTGAGTTAATACCCTGTTCTGCAGCACCCCGCTACTCTTAATTAGTGTTTAGGGTGTTTTAATTGAAGTAAATAGGACAGAACTCGGTGTATTTTATGAATTTCTTCGTCGAACGAATGCCCAGAAGCCTGTCCCAAAGCCTGCTATTTATACACGAATTTGGCTTAGCTTACGGACCGTAAGCTTCCTGATGTTGCGGTCCGTATGACATCTTACGGACCGTAAGACTCACAGCTTTACGGTCCGTATGGGACAGAAAGCTGCTATAGTGTAGCCACGTGTGGGACTAGGCCTGATGACTTGACACTTTCTAAAAATTCAACTTGGACAGCACGAAATTTGGATAATCGTCAATAGGGTTTAACCCCCCTTGAGTTTTAGGGGCCCTAATCCTGATTCTGAAAATTATGAAACTTTTAGAAAATGTGTAGGATTACTTGGGTGTCTCAATTAGGGTTTCTTTTTAGACAAAATAATAATAATAATAATAATAATAATAATAATAATAATAATAAAAATATAATAGTTTTGGTGAGAGTTGTTATGGTTTGGGACATTTTTGAATATAATTATATTACAAAGAAAAAGGGAATAAAATAGTGAGAAAAGAAAATGGACTCACTTTGTAACTTTAGGGTTCAACTAGAAAGCCTCCTGGTATAAATTTTGGGTATAACTTCTGAGCTATTTTAAAAATATATACATATATATTTGTACTCGGGTTAAGTATAGTACCCCTAATTCAACCTTGTCCCGATGTCCCGAGACAGAACCCAAATGAACTTAGTCGGGCAGAGCCCTGACATGTGTTATGGGTTTCAGATCAATCGGAAAGGGTAGCGGTGATCGGGAGTTAAAACACTTAAAACGGGACATGGCTTTATTATTTTTATTAAATAATAAATATCTATAGAGATAAAAGAAATTGGCGAAGTATTTTGAGAGAGATAGGAAGGCTGGCGAGACCAGAAGGTAGAAGGGAAAGAAATAGCAATTTGAGATGTTCTATTTGTGTGGATATATATACAAAAAAATTTTACTTGGAGTGGAAGCTTACACCACACACGTAGTCCTTTGCATTGAATGACTATTTTCCACCTTTAAATCCTATGCACACACGTACACTGTGATTCTTTAATATATATTTTTAATATTATTTATTTATCAATAGTGGACACTTAGAGAAATGCATTCATTTAGGTGGGACATGAAACATGAAATTGAAAATAGAACATGGAACACGACAGGTAGCCACTTTGGTTTTTATATTATTTTATTATTTTTACTATACACGTACATAAGGTTTAATAAATTCAAATAATTATTATTTTATTTATATATTAGTTTTATTTTATTTCACGAAATTTTTAAGTATATTTTAATTAATTTATATATTATAATTAATTCAATGCTTTACTTATTTGGCGTGTATAACTTGTAAAATATAACGTTTCATAAAATAATAAATATGCCATTAGAAAGAGAATATTTTTGTCTATATTTGGGTCTAAGTTTCATTAAAATAGAGTAGGTTCAAAGTACCATATATTTTTATAGTTTAATTATTTAACGGTTCCTGGGCCCGTCCAGGTACTTCATATTTCTAGTAGTTAACTTACCCGTAATCTACCCGTCTAATAATATAAGTTTTATATACTTTTATTTTATTAGAAAAGTTACCCATATACAAGCCAATTAATATAATATTTCAACCAACTATATATAATAGTGTTAAAACTTTTTGGGTTGAATATTTATAATAAAATAAACTAGTTACTAGTTACTAGTTACTAGTTACTAGTGGTTAATAAATTTAACCAAACCTATAATTCTTATATTTAAAAATAGGGATGTTACATTCTCCCCACCTTGTTTTAAATCTCGTCCTCGAGATTTAGGTTACGATATTTCTTTTAGACTTGTGTCATATTTTAGTCAATAAAAACAATATTAAGGTAGATGACACAAAATTAAAATATTAAATTTTGCGAATACGAGCTGTACCATAAGTAGGATTCAATGGTTCAACTGAATTAGTTCAAGAAATTGATGACAAATGAATGAGATGAAATGATATAATTTCCAAGGTGACTAGGTTCAAGCCAAAAGATATATGATCAATAGATATTTAAAATTTTTAGAATTAATAAATTTCTTTGTCAAGAGAAATCTTTACTTTGATTGGTAACTGAGGAAGATTTAGAATTGACAGGTTCTAATTGAAATGAAAGTATGAAAAATGATTTGTCAAATATTTATGATATTAGAAAATCAAAGTGTTGAGATGAGTGGATTGTAAAGATACACCAGAAGATAATAGAGTTAGTGTATCATTAATTAAAGTTCCAAATTGTTTTAATTGTGAAACAATGTGATAGTATACTATTAGTGACCATAGTTTTCATACTATGTCCTAGAGATTAAAATGAAATAAGTATAAATTGTTTTGGTAAGACCAACCATTATATTATATTTGTAAAGCAAATGTAATATATATATATTATTTGTGTACTTGTCTGAACCGTATCTTACATATCAAATATAAATATTATTTGTGACACATTTTTACTATATATAAATGGTCACTACTTTTAAATATTTTAGTATTTTATTATGTAAAATAACTTATATATTACAAAATATCGCAATGAAGTTATTATGTTACAAAATATTATTTTGTAAAAGAAATCATTATTATTTATAATGTTTTATTTGTCCCTTTTATTTTATGAAAATATGTCTTCTCCAAAGTATGTATATTTTCATATATAATTAAAATTTACTAAATAAGTATGATGACTTAATTTATATATATATTAACTAGTCATTGTCATGGTGGATATTGGTTAGTGCTCCCTTGTTTAAGCATAGGTGATCAGTCCATGCCTAATTAAGGCTAGGCTATCCAATACCTACCCTTGATAATAACCCTAGTAAAAATAATATTAATACGATTATTATTAATATTTTCTTATTAATAATAAAACTAATATTAGTAATACATAACTAAACATATACTTAAATGGAAAAATTTCTAATAAAATGGTGAAACCGGCCGTCCCCTGGATCGAACCCGGGTCTAGGCCACACCCTTTCGCGCGTCTAGCCAACCGAGCTAGATGCCTAGTTTGTGAAATTTCCATTTTGGTTAAATATAAACACATTATGTTGACTAATAAGAATATAGTAGTACTATTTTTTGTCAATTAGGTAATCACTTATGTAAGTTTCTATATATAAAATAAATTTTATATAATGTTTTTCGATTGAAAAGGTTAAAGTAATAATTTATCACGAAAGGCTAGATTGATGTTGTAATAATTATTAAGAGATATATCGAAATATGAATTTAGGAATCATTATCTAAGCACATGATTGTTTTAAGATTACTTGTATAGAATAAATCAACAAAGTGGATTTAATATAAATAATTAAATAATTAAATCCGAGATTAGCGAAATCTTCAGATTTTGTGAAAATGTTACCACAAAGTGATTGTAATCAAAGAAATGATTTAGTGAAGTCGAGGATCCCATAAGCATTTTATAGTTCTAGAGAATTGAAGTGTTTGTTGGGATTATGTTGAATATGATAGCTTTAATCCATCATATGGGAATTTGAAATGAATATGTAATGCGAACAAGTTCAAGCAATTGAACTTGGTTTAATCACAACGAGTTCATGTAATAAGAAAGTTCGGACATGGTTACAACAAAATCATGTATGCCAAATAAAATTGAATTTCTCAAGAAATTTATTGACTTGATATCAAAGGGTCATCGTTTTGCATTACTGCGGTATATAGTGAGTATAGCGAAATGATATTTGAGTTTGGATAAACAACAAATTGGAATGAAGTCTTCCAGTAGGTTTCATAAGTTAATCGAACAATATGCGCAACCAACAATGCATGTGTAATGTGTGGATTTAAGAAATGAAATAAATCAATATTCGTTACTATGAAAAATTCTCAGGGTATGATGACCATTAAGGAGAGTAGCAATGCAAAAAGTCTATTCACCGAGGTCAGAATTTTACAAAAGAAATTTAAGAATTTTATTTGGATTTTCGTGTGATAACCGTTGCTAAATGACATTACTAGGGAATGTCGAATAAATGAAATAGGGAAATTATAAAGTATGTGACTTCTTTTGTAGTGCTAATAATTATGACTCTGATTAAACTGTGCACTGATTGTTGTGAAATTTTGTTTCAAAGTACCTCAGCGAGATTCATGTTATTTGTAGGATCACGTGGCCCAGTGCTATTAGTTCTTCTACTGACGGGATCCACATAGGTGTTATTATACCTAATTATATTTTTCAAAGGTCTTGCCTTGGAAATTGTGTGGAATATACTTTATCTTCTGTGGACCTATAATTAAATTTTCATGTGTTTTCTTGTGCACTAGCACTTTACATGTTTTTTACTTGCGTTAATAGTTTATGGTAACGCGTTAGAAATTCTTTACACTTTCGATGGTATCCCAACTTAATGGGTTTTTATTATTATTATTATTGTCGCTCAAGTTACTAGGCAGATAATCAAACGAAATAAAGTTTGATATTGGAAAAGAGATTCCTAATAAAGAAATCTAAACACAGATACTTGTGCTTTATTCCAAATTGTCAATCCTTATGGTTTTTGGATTTTCTTATAGATATACATATTTATTAAATCATATATTTCATATACTGAATTAAACATTCCATCTATCAGGTCAATCTATTTAACAGATTCATATTTCCAAAAACCAGTCAAATATCTGATTATGATACTATTTAGGGAAATCTTGTCACTCGTTTGACATATTATATATTCCGTCTTATCCGATTCACGCCGGAGCGGAAATTCCAATATATCCGAACAAACTGGAGAGTCTACTACATCATACCCAGTCTTGCCGGAGAAAATTTTCTATTTCCCATAAATAGTATCTTTTCAAAAAGTGCCTATCTTATTAGGGCTTTTATTCAGAATTAAGGAAATTTGTATTTCCATAACATATCTTATTATTATATTGATCACTAAGCGATTCTTGTGACAGTGTCAATTTGATCATTCTTTCAACTAGTGATTCTAATCATAACACTGTTGATCATTCTTTCAACTAGTGCTTTTGGTCATGTCACTGTTGATCATTCTTTCAACTAGTGACTCTGGACTTAGTTGTCTCGTGTCATTACTTTATCAAATATATTACTTATGGCACACCAAAATCCATCATATTTATTTACACAAGTACTTAGTTTATCATGAAGCTAATACTAAGGCATCTTTTCTTCGGTTCAAGTCTAAATGCTATCATGGGTGCTACCAGTTAACAGCAATCTCCTAACTCTTTTATATAAATTTAGGTATTATTGTCACAACACCTAAAGGCGTAAAGCAGTGGCTTTGCTTAGTGGCTCTGATACCACCTTCTGTCACGACCCCCGACCCACCCTGGACGGAATCGGGAGCCGCGAACAGCCCAGTGGTACCGGTGATTATTTTGAAAACGTTGCAGCGGAAATTTCCTCAGAACCGTGAGTTAGGAAAAATATCAGAGTTTTAGAAAACACCGGATTTTTATTTAATAAATAGATGGGATAAACCCATATTTTTCAATGGTAGCTTTAATAAAGATAAATTTTATTATATAAAACAATATTTCTAGATTTTAATTTAATTAATAAAATAAGCCACTTCTTGATGCCTTTCAGTGCCGTATCCATCTATTACTTCAATCTACTGTAATTACCTGCAAAGTATTTTAAAAAGGTTTTGTCAGCGGGAAATACTGAGTGAATCATTCTATTTACTAAAATGACACATTTGTTATAATTTACAGTATTAAGGAAAATTACAATGTTTCTGATATCAAACCAATTACCCACAGTACTTTGTCACTCGACCCATTGGCCCTTCCGTCCAATGGTGTCTGTGACTATGGTCATATCACCCCTTGGCTGCCCCAATGGTGAAGATTATCAAGTAATGTATACAAAACCCCACATACCGGCTGTAATATGGTGATTACATAAACTTAATCCCTGTATAACTTTGAAATAAATAGGGTTTTGTAAATAGATTTGATAAAAAGAGAGAATGACTCACAAATAATCAGGCAGATTCGTACGGACAAAGTTTAGTCTACAGATAAGCCTTTGATATTGCAGATTGATACAAGCAGAGCTTAGCCTATTACTTAGCCTTGTAACCTAATGCATACGAACTAGGTAGATAACTTAATACAGCCTTTACGATAACTCACGAGATTAAACCTTCACAACGAATGACAAAGTGCGATACTTCAACTCATCCATCGAATTAACGACGAACGACAAAGTATAATACTTTATCCATCGAATTAACGATGATCCGTCAAATTAATGACGAACGATAAAGTATAACCCTAATGTGGGCGGCACTTAAACATCCCTCGGATAGTTTAATTGATCGGACAATGAATCGTAGCAGCGATTGAGTTAATACCCTGTTCTGCAGCACCCCGCTACTCTTAATTAGTGTTTAGGGTGTTTTAATTGAAGTAAATAGGACAGAACTCGGTGTATTTTGTGAATTTCTTCGTCGAACGAATGCCTAGAAGCCTGTCCCAAAGCCTGCTATTTATACACGAATTTGGCTTAGCTTACGGACCGTAAGCTTCCTGATGTTGCGGTCCGTATGACATCTTACGGACCGTAAGACTCACAGCTTTACGGTCCGTATGGGACAGAAAGCTGCTATAGTGTAGCCACGTGTGGGACTAGGCCTGATGACTTGACACTTTCTAAAAATTCAACTTGGACAGCACGAAATTTGGATAATCGTCAATAGGGTTTAACCCCCCTTGAGTTTTAGGGGCCCTAATCCTGATTCTGAAAATTATGAAACTTTTAGAAAATGTGTAGGATTACTTGGGTGTCTCAATTAGGGTTTCTTTTTAGACAAAATAATAATAATAATAATAATAATAATAATAATAATAATAATAATAATAAAAATATAATAGTTTTGGTGAGAGTTGTTATGGTTTGGGACATTTTTGAATATAATTATATTACAAAGAAAAAGGGAATAAAATAGTGAGAAAAGAAAATGGACTCACTTTGTAACTTTAGGGTTCAACTAGAAAGCCTCCTGGTATAAATTTTGGGTATAACTTCTGAGCTATTTTAAAAATATATACATATATATTTGTACTCGGGTTAAGTATAGTACCCCTAATTCAACCTTGTCCCGATGTCCCGAGACAGAACCCAAATGAACTTAGTCGGGCAGAGCCCTGACATGTGTTATGGGTTTCAGATCAATCGGAAAGGGTAGCGGTGATCGGGAGTTAAAACACTTAAAACGGGACATGGCTTTATTATTTTTATTAAATAATAAATATCTATAGAGATAAAAGAAATTGGCGAAGTATTTTGAGAGAGATAGGAAGGCTGGCGAGACCAGAAGGTAGAAGGGAAAGAAATAGCAATTTGAGATGTTCTATTTGTGTGGATATATATACAAAAAAATTTTACTTGGAGTGGAAGCTTACACCACACACGTAGTCCTTTGCATTGAATGACTATTTTCCACCTTTAAATCCTATGCACACACGTACACTGTGATTCTTTAATATATATTTTTAATATTATTTATTTATCAATAGTGGATACTTAGAGAAATGCATTCATTTAGGTGGGACATGAAACATGAAATTGAAAATAGAACATGGAACACGACAGGTAGCCACTTTGGTTTTTATATTATTTTATTATTTTTACTATACACGTACATAAGGTTTAATAAATTCAAATAATTATTATTTTATTTATATATTAGTTTTATTTTATTTCATACGAAATTTTTAAGTATATTTTAATTAATTTATATATTATAATTAATTCAATGCTTTACTTATTTGGCGTGTATAACTTGTAAAATATAACGTTTCATAAAATAATAAATATGCCATTAGAAAGAGAATATTTTTGTCTATATTTGGGTCTAAGTTTCATTAAAATAGAGTAGGTTCAAAGTACCATATATTTTTATAGTTTAATTATTTAACGGTTCCTGGGCCCGTCCAGGTACTTCATATTTCTAGTAGTCAACTTACCCGTAATCTACCCGTCTAATAATATAAGTTTTATATACTTTTATTTTATTAGAAAAGTTACCCATATACAAGCCAATTAATATAATATTTCAACCAACTATATATAATAGTGTTAAAACTTTTTGGGTTGAATATTTATAATAAAATAAACTAGTTACTAGTTACTAGTTACTAGTGGTTAATAAATTTAACCAAACCTATAATTCTTATATTTAAAAATAGGGATGTTACAAGCTACCCCATCCTTAGCTACTAAACTGTGTGGTACCGAAACTTGACTGTTTAAGTTGTTTGTGCCCCAGGTCAATGTCTATCATCATTGATCAGTTGCCCAGGTATAAAAGTTCACCCCCGTCCTCCTAGGCACGGTGCGAGGTTTGTCAAACCTAATAGCGCTATCAACTAATATCTCATTCGCCAGGCCCCAGCGATTAATCGGTATAATGTGTGGGGACTTTCAGATAGAGTCCGTTTAGTCCGCTAAAAACATGCAGTATAAATAGCATTTAATTATATTCCAAACCTGGAATACTAGGCAATCCCAATCCAGGGAAAGTGTGGTTAACAATATTCCAAACCAGGAATACTAAGCTTTCCAAACCAGGGAAAGTGTGGTCCACCTCCAGTGGATAGTTTGTTCAGTAGTTCCAAACCAGGAACGCGCGTGTAGCCCCAAACCAAGGGTACCGTAGGTATTTTGCAAACCAGGGAAATAAGTGCGTTGTCCCAAACCTGGGACTCATGCTTTTTAGATAAAGTTGTGAACTCACATTTTCTTAGCTCGGCAGACTAAAGTACTCGAGCTAGTTTGGTCAACCACGTCCTATGATGGTTACCAAGATTGTTAGGGTTTGTGTATGCAAATTCACGCAAATCCTACACGTTTCTAGCAATTAACATGCGTACAAGTTGTCACAACATATTACCAAGTAGTTTTCAAGCATCTGTTAATAATATACACTGCGACATGCCATTCATCAGTTATTCAACCATTAAGCACATACGGACACTAAAAGTAGCAAATTCGTCACTTTATAAACTTATAAGTATGCATAACTCAATTCACTGAAAATAGGCTGTTTTGGGATACTCATTTACCGTACTTACAAGACTGCAAAAATTACAATCTTTTTATGTGACGTGTCCCTCGGAGAGGTTGGCATTGTGTTAAATTTTTAGAGTCTAACTCTTTACCAAAAATTTATAAAAAATCATTTACTAAGCAGCAAATCATATTCGTCACTTTCTGAGTGCAGTTTACGGAAAAATTATTTAAAACTCCTCAGTCACCCGATTGACCCGATTCCACTTGGGGATTTCCACGAAACCTAAGACTATCTTTTGTACAAATTTCATGTTCAATCTCCAAGTATTCACCAAGATATGACTTAAAACACAACACACAAAATCTGTAGAAAAATGCAGCTTTAGTTGTTGAAACAAAATAATTTATTTAAAATATCAAGCGACATCCAAAAATTATGATTCATATGCCTTTAGAAGCATATTTCAAAATAGCACGTTATAGACTCAAGACATTTAGTTTTTGTAAAGTTATGACCTGGTTACAGCCAACTGAAGTCGGCTGCAACGATTGGACAACTTCCTATTTTCGTTACCCGATTCCCACAAAATATTATCTGGTGAACCCATTGACCTTTATACTTTATTTACAGCAAATTACCACTCTAAATTTAATCACAAATCTTATTCATTATGAACCATCAAGGTTTTACCCACAACCAACCATCTAACGACTACCCGAACCCAAGTTCGACCGTAAAGCCATCAATAATGATTTTTAACAACCTGTGTAATCAACAAGTTTCGAGATTCATTATCTAAACAGAAAACACAGCCTATATAACATACTAAAATCATGCATGATCATTGATATTTAACGCAATACACAAGAGTTTTCCCCAAAATCAAAACTCTAGTGACATAACCGAACTTACAATGCCCCGAACATTAAAAATACATAATCCGTAGCATCTAGCACCTCATATAACGTTAGACCATCATACAAAACATCAGTCGCAGCCACATAATTAACATCATAATAAACTAAAATCAACTAGAACCAAAAGAGTTACCGGGTTATGAACTAGCGGATTCGCCGAGGACTTGTAACCGGCAAGACAAGAATCCTTGGCTGCTACTAACGTTAACAAAGGGAGAAGGAGGGAGATCGCCGAATGCTTGTGCGTGGGTTAGGGTTTTAAAATTTTGGAGTGTTATAAAGGATAACCTACTTCATGTACGTAATACATATATTATGGTTTAGTGGGTGGGGTGGTTTGGGGATTTGTTTGGGCCGTAGGTTAGGGAATTAATTTGAGGAGTTGTAACAAAACCAAGCACACAGAATGTAATAAATTTGAAAAGGGGTTTCATTGGGCAGCTTGGGGAAGTGGGTTGATGACACCCAAATAAAGAAAAAATATAAACTGAAATGTGATGAGGGATTTGGGCCATAAATGTTGCTCACAAAAAGTAAAAGGGAGTGGAGATGGTAGGTAGCGATTTTGTTTAATTGCATTACATTTTTCTACAATTAATCAACTCATATAAATTTATAGGATTTGCTATGGTTCAGACCTCATAAATTTCGAGTTACATGAGTGGGTTGGATCGACACGTGATATAGGTGTTTTGGTTCAAACGGTTCGGGTTGGTTCAACACAATAAGGATTTGACTTCAAGTATTCGTTTGTATAAAATAAATTAGATAAGTATAATTAATTTGTCACACGAGTTCATGCATTTATATAAATAAGATAAGTGTATGAATTGATTTATAAATGCGAAAACGAACGACGTTAACCTCGTAAGCACGAGTTGTCACAAATTTGCTCTTTCGGATCGCTTTCTTAATGCACCCTTTATATTTGGAAATAGTGAATCATTTTGAAATATCTTATTGATTATTGGGGAAGGTACCAAATCTATTTGTGTTTCAAGCGTTTTACCACTTGAATAAATATGGGGATTAGTACACCATTGAACATCACAGAGATACAAAGGAGTGTACTTCTAAGGTGCTGAGTAGGTTATAGGACTAAGGACTTGTAGGATTGATTTCTAGATTCAGTACTACACTTACTATTGTGTGAACATGAACAACACAACTCTTGTGGAATCCACAATAAATTGAAATCAATATACACAAACACAATCAATAAAAACACACACTTAGAAGTGAAGCTCTAAGAAGGATGTAGAAGCAGAAGTGACAGATGAATTTGCAAAAGGCCTATTTATAGCCTTAGTGGTGTGCGTTTGGTGTGATATGATTTTATTAATATTTTGAGCCCATTTTACGCATTAGTCAAGTTTTAAATTTATAAAACATGATATTCTATTAACACAAAACACACACGTGGGCAAGTGCACCCATCGTGAGCGTAGTATAGCGTTGGTAAGATACTGAGGTCGTCCAAGGACACAAGAGCTTTTAGTACCGGTTTATCCTCAACGTCTAATCAATCTAAATTTTTGAGAAAAGATTTGAAACATGAAAATAAAAACTAAAAATGCAGAAATAAAAATAAAATAAAAACAGATAGACAAGATGAATCACTTGGATCCGACTTGCCTTTAATATACATCCTTTGATGATTTTCGCACTTTCGGACTTTTTAAGAGACTATCTTAGTTATAGTAGTAGGCCCCTCTTTTGAAGGTGACGTTCCCTCAACCCAGTGGTTTGAGTCAGCAGGGATACAATCCCAAAGGGTCGGAATATTAAAAGATAATTAATTAAGTTATTAATGCGAAAAGTGGTAGGCCCCTCTTTTGAAGGTGACGTAACCCTCGGCTAAGTGGTTTAAGCAGGGATACAATCCCAAGTATCCGGTTTAATGTATTAATAGTAGTTTACATATGAGGGGTTCAAGCTATTCGCACCCTCGCCATCCAATACTAGTGGGTATTGAAGGAGATCCTAGTAAGCTTGAACCAGGTCCTTGAAGGATCTATACACTGAACAAGGCAAGAACCTTACTAAACCATTCCCTTAACCCCCGACCAGGTAGCCAACATGCCTCTATATAGACCGTAGAGACATGAATGATGCAATCTTTTACTTTATATAGACAGTAAAGTAACGCCAAGACACCACGGACAAATGATAAAGAAAATTCACCTTTAACATAATAAACTAGTTATTAAAGTCATTAATACAAAACCAAATAAAAAGTGCCGAAAGATTAAAAATCAAAAGTAATACATAAAAGACTTGTCTTCACCAAGTGATGTAAGAGCCTTAACCAAACATGGCCTTTGATTGGTAAGAACCCTTACGATCAATCTTGGATCCCGAGACTACTACACACTCTAAAGATGGATGATGGATGATTGTGGTGGGTGTTGGTGTTGTAGTGGTGGTGGAGTGGTGGCAAAGTGGGAGAGTAGTGGTTTGCCAAGGGATGCCTTTGAAGTGAGCCAAGCACCCCTATTTATAGCCTGCACAGAGCTCAGGCTACGGCCCCATGTCCAGCGGGCACGCCCCCGTGGCCAGCCTTTTCTCTTCCTTCATTAAATGCAAGTGTCAGCAGAGGGTCCCACACCGCCCAGTATTCAGCGGGCACGGCCCCGTGGTCAGCATCGTATCTGTACTATCAAGATTTTGCAAGATTCTGCGTATCTTTGCGTTGACCACGCCCCGTGTTGAGCTGGGCACGCCCCCGTGGTGGGCGTAGAAGCTTCTACAAGTTTGTCTTTTCTGCAGGCTCCTGACCACACCCCCGTGTCCGGCTTGGCACGGCCCGGTGGTCAGTCTTCTGTTGTCTTGTTTTTGCTTTGGGGATGCTATCGAGGGGTCGGGCATGTCATGTTTATTCCTTTTCTTTGTATTTATGTTGGTTTTGGCTGTATATTTGTTCCTTTTGTTCGTTTAAGCTCATTTGGTCCTGTAAATTCAAAAGGAAGACAAAAACACACTTTTTTCCAATATTAGTACTAAAAAAGGGTTAGTTTAATGCCTCATTTGATATAATTTATATGTAACATTTTGCACACATCAAATATCCTCACACTTGAATCTTTGCTTGTCCTCAAGCAAAACTCTTTAATATGTGGCTTTACACACCCAAATGGAAGAGGTAAAAGAGAAGTTTTGGGCTCATCTTGAGTGTCGGGAATCCAAGATCTTTATTGGGTTTTATTTTTATTTTAGAGTAAACTTCCGTTTTGCTCCCTGTGGTTTGGTGGTTTTAACGCTTTTGCCCCAAACCTTTAAAAATAGCCATTTTGCTCCCTGATGTTTGGATCTTGTCTCCAGTTTGCTCCAAGGCTCTAACTCAGTTAAAATTTTCAATTTAAGGTAGGGGTATTTTGGTAATTTTACTGATACAAGTATTTAGTTTTATTTATTCCTTAAATTATTTTGTATTTTATTGATATTATAATTCTAATTATTTATTCATCATATGTATCACCATAACATCTAATTACCCCTCCCCACCTGCAAATTATAACATCTAAAATTAAATCATCATCCTCCACTCCAGCAAACAGACCACCACCACCAGACATCATCTCCACCCCTCCCCTCCTGCTGCTAACAGACCACTACCACCTCCAGCACGTCATCACCACCCCATTCGTTCTACTAACAGAGCACCACCACCACCATCACGTCATCATTACCCCTCCTCATCTGCCGTCGGACCTCACCACCACCACCATGACTGTCGTTGGAGTTAACCACCGCTAAAGTCATCATACCTAACCACCACCGCCGCCTCTTGAAAATCTTGTAATCGGCCAAGGTTTGTAGTGATTTCCGGTCAAATCTTGTCTAGGGTTTCAAATCATATTCGAGTTTATGGTTTCTAATCTCGTTTGTAGATCGAGTTTTTGATCTCGTGTGGATTTTGTGGATCTAGATTGAGTTTGTAGATCTCTTTGCCGCCGCCGCTTGAAGATGTTGTAGCTGTTAGTGTTGGTTGCAGACGATAGTAGTCGGTGGCTGTCGGTGGTGGTGTCTGGTATAGAGGGGTACAAGATATTGGACCCGGATCCAAACCCATCTCGAATATGAGAGGTCTAACACTCAGATCTGCGGCGAAACGGGTGAGTGGTGTTGATGGCGGGTAGTTACAATCTGCAGGTGGCGGTGGCAGTGGATGATGACGATATTTGGTGGCTGCTGGTGGTTGTAGGTGGTTGGGGGTTCAGATTTGGTGTTTCGATTTGGTGTTTCGAAACCTGGGCTATCTCACCTGCAGCACCGGCAACCCCATCGATGGCGGCTAGGGTTTCAAAGATGAAACCTGATGGATAAAATTTGACAAGATTTCAGTGTTTTGGTCATAATATCATCAACAACAGGTGATACATATTTGAATCGAAATAACAGTAGATAAGGAATCAATTTGTGTTCATATTCACATATTCTGAAATCCAGATTTGTTGTGGAGTGGTTTGTTGTGGTTTGTTCTTACAATTTGTTATACAGATGATGATGAAAGCTTAATGAAAAACAAAAATGCTGGTGGTGATGTCAGTGGTGGCGCCCGGGTGGTGGGTGACGGTGGTGTGAGGTGGTGGGTGGTGGTGTAGGAGAGAGTGATCTTGTAGAGAGAGAGTGAAGACTGAACTTGTTATGCATATATTAATAAAATTTACTTTTAAATGTAAATTACCAAAATACCCTTATTTTATATTTGTAATTACCAAAATACCCTTTCAGTTAACATAGAATATGGATGGAGTTAAGACCGTGGAGCAAACTGGAGACAAAATCCAAACATCAGGGAGCAAAATGGCTATTTTTAAAGGTTTGGGGCAAAACCATTAAAGTGACCAAACCACAGGGAGCAAAACGGAAGTTTACTCTTTATTTTATTTACAATCTTATTCGTCATGATTTATTTAGAACATTTTATAAGAAAAGTTACTTATTTGGGCATAACATGCCTCTTTAAAATTCCATTTATATACAAGTTCACATACCTCACGGGAGATCACTCAACACTCGGCCGAAGATGTATTTTTGTGAAACACTCGAGACCGGCATGGAACTTACTTCTACCATATGCTTGCCAAGCGATCAATCCTCCTCCTTTTTAACTATAAACCTTCGTAAATATCAAGAGGACTTTGTGGAAGGGTTAGGCTTGAGCTAAGGGTAGGTGGTTTTGGTTAGTGGTTAGTGAAAATGGTGAAAAGCGTAAAAAGCGTCGGTCGTCGTAAAACTTTTTGTTTTTGTGGCTTTTATTCAAACTAAGCACATTCAAACAAAGTTTCTTTGAGGAACTTGTTTGTTTATTGCAAGACTTTCATTTTTTTATAGGAAACATCACAAAATAACCGAGCTTTTTACTAAAACAAGGGGATTTAAAAGGAAAAGGATTTTTGGTGGGTAAAGGGTGTTTGTTTTGTGGGTTTTGAAATGAAAAGGTTTAGGCTCAAAGGGGTTAACTAGGGGGATTTTTGGTAGGTGATAAAAAAATGAAAAATAATGGTGTTGAAAGGAAAATAGGTTAGTTCTAATGCCTCCATCATTTACTTACATGGGTTTAAGTTGGTAAGGACCGGGAATATACCGTCGTGGTAAGTTCTAGAGTCGTAAGAACCAAGCGGCTATTCACAAAAGAAACGAAAAATGAACATTTAGTTTTAAAGATATATGCTTGTATGCTCAATAAAGGTTCAAAACTCACTTGTTGTGGGAATGGGTTTATAATGTGATCAAGTATATATAATCAAATTTTAATTAGATTTGTCATGACTTTTCATAACTTTCTTATTTGATTCTTTTTATCACGACGCTATCGGTTGTAAATTTGTAAAAATATAACCTTTTTAGAATTTGTTATTCCCAAATTAAACCAAGATAAGTAAAAAAATGAAAATTTTGAAAAAATATGGGGTGATTAGCGGTTCCAATAGAGTTTTGTGTAAGGCTTGTTATTAGGACTTGCAAGATTCAAGGTTTTAGCATCCCCCCCCCCCCACTTAAAATACACATTGTCCTCAATGTGTCCCAAAAATAAGTTTTTAGGTTGATTGAATGTGTAAAAGGTGTTGAAAAACATTTTTTTTATTACTCGGCTTCTGGCCATGGCCCCGTGTTGGTCAGGGCACGGCCCCGTGGTCAGTTCGCCAGTAACAGAATTAAACAGAAGGCTGGCCACGGCCCCGTGTTCAGCGAACACGGCCCCGTGGCCAGTTACCTGAACTAGGAAAATTTCTGTAGAGCCTGGGCATGGGGCGTGTTGGGCTGAGCACGACCCCGTGCTGAACTTGCTGTAATGCTGAAAAAGTTGTCGGGAGGCTCCGTTTTCGTGCATGGGGTGTGGTTTTAACGTTCCCTTGGTAACCTCCAACTTTTCTTGTTAATTAAATCATTATAACATCATCCAAACACCATTAATTTAAACCATCATTCATTTAAAGTACGAGATACATAGTTCCTAGAAAAATAAAAAGTACAAACTAGAAATTAAGATAGATAGGTAGGTCCTAGAAAGCAAGAAATTTTAAACCAAAAAGAAGTTCTATCCTATACGTTTTCATTATAAGAACAACAAAAACCCAAAAAATGATTTTTCTGGTTTGAATAAGGCTTTAGAACTTCTTCCCGGATGGTGCTCCTCACACATCATTGAGCCACTCTTCTATCTCCCGAGGGAGAAGGAAGACAGGCTCATTGTCCACAACCTCATGTGGGGGAGGTGCGACATCTACCGGAACCTCGTGTAATTTGTCTAGAGGAGGTTCCGGGGGAATGTCATCCCATCTGGTTGGATTGACAACTTCTTGCGCCAAGTTCCAATCTTCTTGTGGAAGATTGATTCCATAGGTGGCATTGAAAGAATGTTTAACCTTTGGTGCAAAAGGTTGATCTCTTGAAAGCTACTCTTGTTGGGATTGAACCCTATAGAGGAACATATGATATAAAGCCAAAACTGGATCAGGGCAGGGGATTCACAATAAGCAGATGTTTGTACTTATTCTTTCCCCTTGACAGTGGCTCTAACATTTGCTGACTTCTAAGTACTGCCCTCCTACAACAACTGCTGGTCTACAACAACTGATCAACCCTAAAGACTGTTGAAGACAAAGTACTGTTTGGTCAATCTACTGATATGGTTCAAGTACTGCTGAAGACCAAAGCACTGCTAGGGCTGAAGTAGTGGAATGAAGAAAAAGTAGTTTAGTTTCCTTACTTGTAATTGTAATCAGTTGTTAGATAACAGTGTTTGTAATAGTCAGTGGTTAGAAGTTGTAAGGAGGTTAGATGTCACTATCATGGTGATGTCAGCAAAGATGCCACAGTGGTTTGTTCTGTACTATAAATAGAACAGTACCCTGTACTGTTCTATTAGCTCTTTCATCACTTGTCATTATGTACGAACAATCTCTGTGAGCTCAGGCTGAGGGGGAGATTTGTGCATGCATGCATTAGGGTTGATCATTGTAATAAATACAATCATTCGATTCTAAGATAAACATGTTTGCTGAAACTTATTCTCTCATTGATTGTGTTGAAAGTTTATTCATCTAAATTCCGCTGCACTTTACTTTGATTCATCTTCACTTTGTTAAACAAAACACAATCTAATCAAACTCAGATCCTAACAATTGTTATCAGAGCTAGGACAGTCAAATTTGATCTAACAATCATTTTGACGTAAAAGTTCAGCTCATAATCGTTGATACTTTTAATTGTTCGTTTTGTTGAAAAACAGAGTAAGGTTTAATCACGAGCAAAGTTGATTAATCAGTACCTTTAAAACAACCAGGATGACGTCACAATCACAAGATGTTAACAATAACATCGGTTCACTCTTCAAACCACCCATGTTGAAACGAAATGAATACAACATCTGGCAGAGAAGGATGGGTCACATCCTTGCTCAACAGAATACCGGATGTTGGAAGTCGGTTATCTTTGGACCACACATTCCAATGGTGCCGAGTGCTGAGGATCTAAAGGTCCTTGTTCCTAAGAAAATTGAGAACTATACGGACCAGGATTTTCAGAAAATTGAACTAGATGCCAAGGCATTCAGCATCGTTGCATCTGCACTACCAAATGAAATTTATGCGGGGCTATTACACTGTAACAGTGCCAAGGAATTGTGGGATGCATTGAAGGAACATTTTGGGGGGACTGAAGAAGTAATTGAAAATAATAGGGAAATTCTGAATCAACAGTATGAAACCTTTTGTCACATTAAGGGTGAAACATTAACACAACAGTTTGAACGATTCAGTTGTCTCATTAGTGAGCTAAGACTTGTTAATGTTGAATTTGCTAATTCAACACAAAATTGCAGGTTTCTTAGGTCATTGCCTGAAAAATGGGATACAAATGAAATTCAGTTGGGTTCAAAGATCTGACCCTGACCCAACTTCATGGTAGACTCCTGACCTATGAAAGGGAGTTAAACCAGAAAAAGAAGTTGCAAGAGTCTGGAAAAGTTGCAGATGACTACACATTTGGCAACACCGCTCTTTTGGGTCAGGAAGAGTCTGGCAGTAGTAAGGATCAGAGTTATGATCACTTTATTGACATAACTGCTGGTGAAGACTTCAACTCTGATCCTCACTCATCCAATTATGCTTTCACAGCAAATGGAGAAAGCCAGAACTATGACAATCTATGTTTTGAACTCAATGATCTTCAGCATTTTGATCCAACTAACTTAGAGGAAATGGACATATTACACCAACTTGCACTGCTGAGTGTTAGAACCAACAAATTTTACAAAAGGACAGGGAGAAAATTCCCAGGGTTGCATGGGAATCTAAAAGTAGGGTTGGATAAATCAAAAATCAAATGTTACAAGTGCAACAGGTTAGGTCATTTTGCTAGGGAATGTAGGAGTCAAAAAAATGGACCAATTATCAATCACCCTAGTGCAAGACCCCAAAATAACCAAAGCACTGTGCAATATACCCATTATACCCCTGATACCCATGTAAACACTGCTCATTATGCAAACCCTGGAACCCCTATTCCTGTGCAGTATGTCCAAACCACTGTTCCTCAAATTCAGTATGTCCAGGCCCCTGTCCCTCAGGTTCAGGTGCAAGAAGCTGCACCTCAACAAGCTGCACCAACAGTGGTTCAACCAGATCAACAAAGCTTCTTCACACAAGGCTTTGTTGACTGGAGCAGCTTACCTGATGAACTAGGAGATGAAAATTTTGCTCTATATGCTAATGATGCTGTTCCTAGTGATGAATTTTGTTTTGTAGCATTGGAGTCAATACCAGAAGGGCTGGAAGCAGTGTTGTAAGAATCGCTAGGCGCTAGTCGGGCGGTGGGGTATCGACTAGCGATTAATCGGGATTAATAGGGATTAATCGGAATTATCGGATTGAGATTTTTATATGCAATTTTTTGTTATATATATACATACACATTTTTATATGTAGTTTTTTAAAGTTGACATGTTTTACCACCTCATTAACCCATTTTTTTAAGTAATTGGAAGGAATTTATATGGTTTGGTCAAAATTTGGCCGACATCTAGCCAAAATTTGGCCAGAATAGGACCGCCATTGACTGCCTAGCTATTAATCGGCCATTAATCGGTGATCCTCCGATTAGTGATTAATCGGCGACTAATCGGAGACTAGTCGGGATTTTTACTACCATGGCTGGAAGCTAAAGAAGGACAGTCAAGTGCTGAAACAGTGGATGAAATTGCTGAAGTAGTGGTTACTGCTGTTGCTGGTGAAATATTGTTGGGAGAAAATTCAGAACCCCTGTTGGAACCACTTTCTGACCCCTGGTCTGAAGAAGAAGAAGAAGAAGAAGAAGAAGAAGAGAAGAAACGTGGTGAAAAGGAAGAGAAGGTGGCTGATGAGAAAGAGCATGTTTGTGATTGTGCAATGATGGCTGCAAGCAAGGTATCACCCCAGGTCCTTAAAAACCTTTGTTCAGACAAATGCATCATAGCATTTGCAAATATTAAGGAGGTGAATGAAAACCTTGTTGATAAATTGCTAACCTGTGAAGTACAATTTGAAAAATCTTTAAAAGAATTGAAAAACAAATTGTCAGAAAAGAAGAGTGAGATTTGCAGCCTCAAACAAGAGCAAAGCATAACCAAAGACCAACTCCAGACCATGATAGAAAAATATCATGTCTGCAAAATGGAGTCGGAATCCACCCAGATCACATGTGAAAAATGGGTGGAGTCTTGCAAAGGTTATGAAGTTATGCTTGAAAAACAAATCAAAAGCAATGTAAAATTTGGTGAAGGTTTTAGAAATCATGACCAAGTTGAAAACACTGCTGTCAAACCATCTGTTCAAACCACTTCTGAAGTCATCCTAACCAACAAGGATGGTGACGTGACCGTGTCGTCCGGATCAGTCAAAAACCCAATTAAACCTAGATAGCTAGGGTAAGTCAGGTACCGTATCCACGAAGAGCATGTGGTCAGTATCGCATGACCTGTTCGATTAGTTAGACTATTTACAAATAATGTACAAAGTGATTATGAAGATTGCTAATTTTTATAAATTTATTTGGTTATGAAAATAAATCGGAGTGAACCGACAAATTGATGTTATTCTTAAAACAATGTGTGATTAACTAAGATTGTAAACTAAACTAAAAGTTGAAACAAGAACTTAGAATACGGATCACACCCGGTTCGATAATTTCAAGACCTAGGGTTCCTACATGTTTTAACTTAATTCAATTGCGTATAGTGATTAACGGATTACTATCACGAAACTTAGGTGCCAATTGCAATCTACGTCATAGACAACGGACCACAATGCACTTCATTACGTCGGACATGTAAATCCTAACCTAAGATAAGGCATAATTGCACATAACCATTTCGCAATGTCATAACTTTATCATCGTTCGACAATTCATGAATTCGAAACAAATGCAAGACAATTATCCAAGGTTTCAAATACTAAACAATTTGTCACAAAACCAAATTAAAATACAAATGCATAAACCCTAGAAAATCTTACAACATCTACACCGGGGTGAAACCGAAGAGACTAGCCGCTCATGGTTGGATGGACGGGATCACCGGGTGATGAACATGAGCACGGAGCCATGACCTTGAGTCTTGAGGAGTGGTGGAAGTTAGGGTTTGAATGGTGATGATGTTAGGTGTGGGTTAGAGATGAAAGAGATGTGTTAGCCCCCTCCAAGTTCACGATGATGATGATTATCGTATGATGGTGTTTTTTTTAATATAAGAGCCCAAAAGTCAATCCAAGCTACTGCCCATAATTGGATGCCCAATAATTCGTTAATGGCCCACTCCCCTCTTTCTACCCTAGAAGTCCACGTGATGGCCCCTCACAAAAAAAATCCTCCACTTTTATTTGTTTGTGTTGAAGTCTGCGCCCAAAAGTAATCAATGTTGCTACAAAAATAGGTGTAAGTGGCTGCCCAAAATCGAGAGTGTTGCTGCCAAAAGTTGTGAATAATGGGCTGATTTGGGAGCTCATGTGCAGCCCATGTTTTGATGTGCAAACCAACCGTAACCCCCATGTTATGCCGTAAACCCCAAGTGAGTGTTTTTGTTACTTTTTGTGAAGCCATACACACACCAACCGTAAGCCTTGTTACCAATCCGTAGACCTCAACTACATGCCTCTGTTTCCTTTTGTGTGCATTGATAAAATCCATGTGATAATTGTTTCCCCCAATGCCCAAGTCTACACATATTGCGTTGAAATTGTCTTTTATGAACCATCTTTATGATAGAAAATATAATAATCACCCCAAGGTCTCCAAGTCAAATATGTAAATGAATGATGTGATTTTGGCTCCTTGTGCACATGATCCCCCAAAGAATCCATGTGATTATTTATCAAACCAACCGTAACCCCCATGTTATGCCGTAAACCCCAAGTGAGTGTTTCTGTTACTTTTTGTGAAGCCATACACACACCAACCGTAAGCCTTGTTACCAATCCGTAGACCTCAACTACATGCCTCTGTTTCCTTTTGTGTGCATTGATAAAATCCATGTGATAATTGTTTCCCCCAATGCCCAAGTCTACACATATTGCGTTGAAATTGTCTTTTATGAACCATCTTTATGATAGAAAATATAATAATCACCCCAAGGTCTCCAAGTCAAATATGTAAATGAATGATGTGATTTTGGCTCCTTGTGCACATGATCCCCCAAAGAATCCATGTGATTATTTATTGTTATATATTCAGACTATTTATCGACCCGCACACATCCCGCACATTGTCGTTCACTTTGTTTATCAACTTCGGATGTTCCACTTCGTCTCTAAACCTCGCCATATTACGCGTTTTACCTGTACACATACAAACACTCGCAATAAACTAATTTCACGTGTATAATCACATAGAACCAAACAAAACATGTAAGATAACGCATTTAACCCTCGTGTTTCACACCTTCCATCACATCCCCACACTTACCTTTGATTGTCCTCAAGCAAATCTGTTTTTCACTTTCACGTGGGTCGAACAAGAAACACACATCCCATTCCCGAGACTAAGGTTAAGGTTTAATGTCATACCCAAGTTCAAACTTTTTACACTTTTCAACATATTTAGCAATAACTGATTAATTATACAAAAAGTAGTTATCCAAGATTAACCCGCCCTTGAAACTAATAGATCATGCACATCTCTCACAATGTTCTCTCTACTCGGTTTAAAATTTGGCAAATTAGATAATGAATTAGCACTTTTTAAGTAATCACTCAAAACCTATTAGAACACGTACCGCATATGCTTGCAACTCAATCATTCTTTACCACCGAACACGAATACTAAGCACAAGTCAAAAGGTCTTTGAAGGGTTGTAATGGGGCTAGGCGAAGGGTAGGAAATATGATGTTTTAAAGTGGCTAATGTGATGAAAACTCGATTTTTATTACAAAGCAACTACTCTAAACAAAACTAACTATAGACATCAACTACGAGGCAACGATTTTTTTTCCTTTTATTCAACAAACTAAGACACATATTTTTGTATTTTTCTTAACAACTTTTCTTTTTTCTTTTTTTTCGTAACATTTTCTGATTTTTTTTCACTATAAATAAATAAATCACAACTATACGAACATATACTCCTACAATCGAATTTTCATCACACGGGCTTAAAAAGAAAAAAAGGTTTACGGTTATGGGCTAATTGGGTTGGTCAAACGAAAGGTTTAGGCTCAAAGTGGGCGACTAGGGGATTTATTTGGGTAAAGATAGATAAATGGTTTTAAAGGAAAATGTTCACCTAATGCCGTAATCATTCTCGTGCTTGTATTCGGTCTATGGTCTCAAACGTATCAAAAGATGCAAGTTCTACAATACATGACTAATGGTCCACTCAAACAAAGAAACATAAATATGTAATTTTATGATGTAAAAGTGGCTCAAAACCTCACATATATAAAGGGTATGGTATGTGACATGCATAATATGCTAGTTTCTTAGGCGGATTTTTCCCAAATAACCACCCGCTAAATACCCGTCATGCTATTAATTTGAACTTGACCATGACAAAAGACCACATGGGTGGTGCCATCCCTCGTTGACTTAGTTACTTGTGCTTTACGATCGCTTTTTAAACAAGACATTTTTGAAAAATTTTTGAAATTTTCCCCCATCCCCACACTTGAGGTAAACATTGTCCTCAATGTGTAGTGTTTAAATGAACGGGTCAAAATCGAAAAACTTTTACTACTCCCCCATCCCCACACTTGAGGTAAACATTGTCCTCAATGTGTAAGAACTAGAGTTTTTAAAACGCACAAGGGATGTGACACGGCTAACTTCCCCCAAAATTTCACCCCGGAAAATAAAATACAAAGTACAATCCACTTATTTGCTAACTAAAAATCAAAAGTAAAAAGAAACGTACGCACCTGATATTTAAGCTCATTCCTCGCGTGCTCTTCTTCTCTTCAAGGAAGCGGTCGTCCCACGAACATAATGTACCTACAAATCTTAACCCTTGTGTAGAACCATGCTTCTCACAACCATTAAAATTTATTAGCTACCTAGTTCTACCACTTTTATGAAAATATTACCAAGTCATACGTTAATTCACTTTGATTTATGTGGAAAAAAATAATTTACAATAACAACAAACCTAACTCACTTTCGTAGGAATCACGATTGCATTTAGCTTATGCAACAAGCCCTTTTAAACCACCCGATAGCTCGGGATGACGAGTAGGTCTCGTGAGGGTTATATAGGGAACACACCCACAACGTTCATTTAACTAAGAAAATAAAATAAAACGAAAATAATACAAACTCTACAACAATCATACCTGATTTGCCTCTCATGGTGGTCGAAGTGCACATTTGCCTACCGAGTTTCCAACATACGCTCGGTAGTTGGCATGCCGGATCTATTCTCTTTTTATTTTACGCGGCATGCGTAGTAAGCTACTTTGGGGTCGTTTCTTGACGAATTGTCCAATGTCTTGCAAGACTACCCTTCGAATCCTTATACCCGAACCCGCATCCCCAAATTTGTTTGTTGGGGTGATAAGTATGGGAGAAGGATGAATATGAACGAAGGCTTCTTTCGGATCCGAATCGTCTCGCGGTGTCATGTCTTCCACTCGGTTCAAACACTCAACTTATTGCTCCGAAAGATCTCTAACCTCTTCCACAACATCGTCATCCGCCATTGTACCATTAGCCAAAACCTCTTGGTCTCGCCTAAGTTGGGCCATCTCCTCGGTTAGTTGACCAACCTGAATAACCAAAGCCTCAAATGATTTGTCTCTCAGCTCATCTTTCTTTTTCATTTCTATCATCATGTCCATGATCATATCGAGCTTAGAGTTTAACGAATCTTGAGGCTCCTCGTATGTCGGCTGAGGGGAGTTATGGTAATAGTTATCATACTCCTCCTGGTAACTTGGGAAATGTGGCAAGTCGGATTTATAGTTGTTGTAACCCTGCTCTTGCTCATAATAGTAATCCATATCCAAATAATAATATTCTTGATAATCTGGTGGTGGTGGTGGTCTATCGTATAGATAGTGTGAGGATGGACCATTAAAATCTTCATAATCCGACCTCCCATTTCCGTACAATCTGCTGAGGTAGTCTTCCCGATCCTTGTGTGTTTGAACCTTCTGGTAGAAGACAGAGCAATCCTCTAAATAATGCTCTCCGCTTCCGCAACGCTCACACGGATCATCATCTACCCAATTCATATTGAAATATGGTACCTGCAAAACATGTACCTGCACAAACAAGCTCGACCACCCAAAGTAAAATCACAAATATACAAGAAAGAAAAACTAAACTAAAATCGAACAAGCAATGAAATACTAAGCGCACTAGCTCCCCGGCAACGGCGCCATTTTGACGTGACTGTGTCATCCCGATCAGTCAAAAACCCAATTAAACCTAGTTAGCTAGGGTAAGTCAGGTATCGTATCCACGAAGAGCATGTGGTCAGTATCGCATGACATGTTCGATTAGTTAGACTATTTACAAAAAATGTACAAAGTGATTATGAAGATTGCTATTTTTTATAAATTTATTTGGTTATGAAAATAAATCGGAGTGAACCGACAAATTGATGTTATTCTTAAAACAATGTGTGATTAACTAATATTGTAAACTAAACTAAAAAGTTGAAACAAGAAGTTAGAATACGGATCACACCCGGTTCGATAATTGCAAGACCTAGGGTTCCTACATGTTTTAACTTGATTCAATTGCATATAGTGATTAACGGATTACTATCATGAAACTTAGGTGCCAATTCCTATCTACGTCATAGACAACGGACCACAATGCACTTCATTACCTCGGACATGTAAATCCTAACCTAAGATAAGGCATAATTGCACACAACCATTTCGCAAAGTCATAACTTTATCATCGTTTGACAATTCATGAATTCGAAACAAATGCAAGACAATTATCCAAGGTTTCAAATACTAAACAATTTGTCACAAAACCAAATTAAAATACAAATGCATAAACCCTAGAAAATCTTACAACATCTACACCGGGGTGAAACCGAAGAGACTAGCCGCTCATGGTTGGATGGACGGGATCCCCGGGCGATGAACACGAGCATAGAGCCATGACCTTGAGTCTTGAAGAGTGGTGGAAGTTAGGGTTTGAATGGTGATGATGTTAGGTGTGGGTTAGAGATGAAAGACATGTGTTAGCCCCCTCCAAGTTAACAATGATGATGATTATCGTATGATGGTGTTTTTTTTCGTATAAGAGCCCAAAAGTCAATCCAAGCTACTGCCCCTAATTCGATGCCCAATAATTCTTTAATGGCCCACTCCCCTCTTTCTACCCTAGAAGTCCACGTGATGGCCCCTCACAAAAAAAAATCCTCCACTTTTATTTGTTTGTGTTGAAGTCTGCGCCCAAAAGTAATCAATGTTGCTCCAAAAATAGGTGTAAGTGGCTGCCCAAAATCGAGAGTGTTGCTGCCAAAAGTTATGAATAATGGGCTGATTTGGGAGCCCATGTGCAGCCCATGTTTTGATGTGCAAACCAACCGTAACCCCCATGTTATGCCGTAAACCCCAAGTGAGTGTTTCTGTTACTTTTTGTGAAGCCATACACACACCAACCGTAAGCCTTGTTACCAATCCGTAGACCTTAACTACATGCCTCTGTTTCCTTTTGTGTGCATTGATAAAATCCATGTGATAATTGTTTCCCCCAATGCCCAAGTCTACATATATTGCTTTGAAATTGTCTTTTATGAACCATCTTTATGATAGAAAATATAATAATCACCCCAAGGTCTCCAAGTCGAATATGTAAATGAATGATGTGATTTTGGCTCCTTGTGCACGTGATCCCCCAAAGAATCCATGTGATTATTTATTGTTATATATTTAGACTATTTATCGACCCGCACACATCCCGCACATCGTCGTTCACCTTGTTTATCAACTTCGGACGTTCCACTTCGTCTCTAAACCTCGCCATATTACGCGTTTTACCTGTACACATACAAACACTCGCAATAAACTAATTCCACGTGTATACTCACATAGAACCAAACAAAACTTGTAAGATAACGCATTTAACCCTCGTGTTTCACACCTTCCATCAGAAGTGAAAATCACTGACAAACTTGGCAACAAAATGACTTTGGTAAAACATGTGGGATCCTCAACTTTTGAGGAAATTGAGAAATACCAATTTAAACCCACATGGTCTGGTGAGTGTGGCATCCTTGAAAACTTCAAACCAATGGACTTCCCAACTATAGATGGTGTTAAAGCTCCCAAGGCAAAATTCATTCCTCTTAAGGACATCCCAATAGTAGTTCAAAAATCTGTTGCTAAGGAGTCTGAAAAGAAGAAAAGAAAAGATTAAAAACTTGTTTTGTGATTTCTGTGAAAAGAAAAATCACCTGACCAAAGATTGTTTTCATTTGAAAGCCTATGATATTAACAAAACAAGTACAATTGTGCCTTCAAAGAGCTGCACCATCGGTGGTAAAACCAACCATACTACTCAGCAGTGTGTGTACTTGATATCCTTTGAGGTCAAAAAGGAAGAGTACATTTCTAAAACACCATTGAGTTCATCAAAATCATAAGTCAAGAAACAACCACCTTTTCAGCTAGTTCAAACTGTTGTTACAAAACAACTGAACCAAACCTCTGTTAAAAGAGATGTTCATGTGACTGATGCACCCCCTGCTAACCAATACCAAAGAGGTAAAGGTCAACCACCATACCAGAGGGTTCCACACGTTTATGAGACCTACAAAAGGCCCTCTAAACCCAGAGTGAACAGGTATCCCTTTGGTTTCCAACAGTTGATGGGAAATGACCCCCAGCAGTGGCTAGAGAAAAATGTTTCAAAAACAAATCAAACCCCTGAGCTAACCACTGTCCATCCACCTGAACTTGACACAGACACTGTTGAGACCCCATCCAAAGCCATCTTGGATTTGGAGACCCTCCTGAACTAATTATTTACTTAATGTGCAGGGAGCTTCTGCATGCTTAGATAGTCTTTGGTATGTAGATAGTGGAGGCTCCAAGCACATGACAGGATGTAGAGCCCTTCTCAAAGAATTCAAAACTCATGGAGGGGGTGATATATCTTTTGGAAATAATAGTAAAGGGAAGGTGATGGGTTCTGGTATAGTACAGTCTGGAAATGTTAAGTTTGAAAATGTCAATTGTGACACCTGTGTCACTGCGACCATCAAACAAATACCAAACTAATGAAATATTGTATTTCATACTTAGGATTCGTAAAAATATGTGTATCGTTTGCACATATCGATTCTTGTTCGATTTCAAGCTCTAAATCGCTTTCTGGAAGGTTATACGCGCACTGATGCGTAAATATAACCAGTTTAATGCAACAAACACTCTTGAATAGTGAAATAGGCTTAACATACCTTAAATAACCTTTACATAACTTAGATATAAGTTTTGGAAGGTTTGGTGTGGTGAAATCAAAGTTTAATCACTTACAGGGACTAAATTTGATAAACTGCGAAAGTATGCCAATTTGAACTGTAACAGACATTCCGGAACATGGCCATAAGTTAAACATACCATAAATATCCTTTACATAGCTTAGAAATAGGCTTTGAGGTGTTCGGTATGCTAAAATAAACTTTTGTGTCATTCAGGGACTAAAAGTGTCAAAAAGTGCACAAGTTTGCATTTTCGCGCATAACTAACGTTCTGAATACATCCGGACATCCAAAAATTTATGTAAGCACTAAAATATTTTATTTTAGTGTTCGGCATAAGAAAAATCCATTCGTCGCGTCATTTGGATCGTTTTTCGCGCTTATGCGCATTCCGTCGTAATTAAGCGAACATCGCGTTCGTACGGCCAAACGAACCAATGTCCGGCATATTTTTGAGCATGTTTCATGTCCACAATGTTTAGGCAACATTTTAGGGCCTTAAAGTTGGCTTTACGGGCCTTAGAAGTGTCGGAAATGGCCTTAAACACGTGCAGGGACTGAAACTGTTATTTCTGAAACTTATGTCTGATCTGTGACTGCTAGGCGGCCCGCCTCAGGATCCTTACATCCTCAGGCGGCCCGCGAGGCCCCTTCTGACCAGATTAATCGAATCTAACAGCAGTTTCCAGCTGTTCGATCCACATCCACACATTCTCAATCGTCTAGTCAGCGGATAAGAACCAATTTCTAGCCACCATAAGGTTCCGACAAGTGTACGGGTTGGATTCATGGCACGTTTTCCATGAAACGATCCTAACGGTTCGGGTATTCCTATAAATACCCAACCCACTTAACCTCATTTCTCACAAGAATCTGGATTTGAGAGCTCTAAGTTGAAACCATTGTTTCATACCTGAGTTCTTGGATCGAGATTAGCATTCGGGGACCCTTCGTAGGTATTCTTTCGTTCTTTTCTTTATTTTATTGCTTTTAGAGTCAGAAAGTCAAACTTTGTTTGACTTTCAGCGTTGACCAGCTTATGGTCAATGCGAAGTTCGTTTGAACTTCGCAACGTGATTGTAATCACGTTGGTCATAGTCCCTTGGGACTATGCCCACTGATTACCACGATGTCTAGGGTCGTAGGGTAGGCGATCTAATAAATCGCCTATACCTTCGAACTCGACCCATTTGGTCGATCATTAGGATCCGACCAAATACATTAGGTGACCATAGTAGGTAGGGAATAACCTTCCGAGGTTATACCCTATGGTCACATCGTTTGAGTAGTTGTATGATAGGTAGTTTATATGCCTTAGGTAAATTACCAGAATACCCTTTTCATGTATAATTGGTAATTAAGCATATGTAACCTAAACTTTTGTCACATAACTGATTATGTAACATGTTTAGGCATATAACACTTGTCATAGGACTAGTTAGGCGATCCGAACGCGTTTCACGCGAACGACGCGTTAAAGTAGCATAAGCTTCCTAAACGGGTCGTAATGGGTCGTAAGCTATTAGGTTAGGTTTCATTTAGTATGTAGGCTTTGTTAAACCATATGACATGAGTCTCTATACTCGTTTGGTTTACAAACCCTCATTCTATCCAATTATCCGATTTAGGTCCGGTTATTAACATAGTTACCTATATTAGGTGCCGTTTGATATCCGCGATCTCTAGCATTGTTTGGTTGTTACTCAAGGACTTCTGAGCAATCTCAAGTGAGTACATAGACCCCTCTTTTACTGTTTTTCCAAACTGTTTTGGGGTGAAACACATGTGCCTACTTGTTACTTTCAAGCTTTCCTGTTTTCACATCATATACATGCTATGTTCGTTAGTACAATATAGTACATGATTTCATTTCATTTCATGCTAGGTGTGCCCATTGTGTGCATTACTTAGTACATCGTTTTACATTACATTTCATGCTACGTATGTCTATTGTTGCATACTTAGTATAGGTTACATGCTACGTATGTCTATTGTTGCATACTTAGTACAGGTTACATGCTACGTATGTCTATTGTTGCATACTTAGTACAGGTCACATGCTACGTATGTCTATTGTCGCGTACTTAGTACATTTGTTATTCATCACATGCTTACATTTTGGATACATATTACATGATTTACATTAGACATGAACATTTTACTTTGATAGTTTGGTTTGAGTAAGTGATTAAGTAACGAGGCGTGTGTAATATGATACAAGCATGGTGGATACGCCGCTGGTACTTCCTATATATAAGTGTTTGTATGGTATTACATATCGTAGCGTTATTTGAATCATTTCAGTTTGAGACATAGAACATTTTATACAAATAACATACTTTTCACAAAACATTGATTTACAAACAACTTATCTTATACAAACTCATCTTACATGGTTATTCATTTAACCATACATTTTTCACTTATTTATACATATCATCTGAACTCATTGTTTTTCAAATGATTTACAAGACAAAGCAAATTACAAGGTCCATGACTAAACATTTTCTCAAACATAAGTCATGAAACCTATTTTCACAAAACCTATGTATCTCACAGGCATTTTTATGCTGACGTACCTATTTTCACATGTGTTTTTCAGGAGCTGTTGCATAAGATGATCAAGATACACATAGGCAGACTTGGGCTTTAGTGACAATAAAAGATGCAAGACTAGTTAATTATGTTGTATTTCCTTGTTTGTTAAGACATTGTAACATTTCTAATCAATAAAACGAAACTTCAATTGCCATGGATTTGAAACAATTAATTCTGTTACAACACTCCCCGACATTTCCGCCACGTTTTGTATGTTCTACGTGGTCGGGGTGTGACATCAATCTAATAGACAATCTAAAATTCAACCTTCTTAGTGTCTCACAAATTAGTGACAAAGGGTCTGGGTCATTCTTCACTAAAGATTGTTGTAGGATTGTTGGGCCAGAAATGGTAAAAAAGATTGAAGAAATAATAAAAAATGGAAAAACTAAACTTGTTGCTCAAAGAAGTGGCAATGTTTATGTGGTTGATTTGTCAAAAGAGAGCCCCAGAACTGATTCTTGTCTGTTCTCAGCTGCCTCTAACAAAGAGACAGAACTTTGGCACAGAAGATTGGGGCACACAAATCTCAAGACAATCACTGCTTTGTCAAAAAATGGCCTTGTAAGAGGTCTTCCACAAAAATCATTTTCATGTCCTGAGCATTGTGTTTCCTGTCTAAAAGGAAAACAACATAAAAGCTCTTTTAAGTCCATTGAAGAGTCCAAAACAACCAAGTGTCTGCAAATGCTGCACATGGATCTGTTTGGCCCAGTTAAAGTCATGAGTCTTAAAAACAAAAGGTATTGTTTGGTGATAGTTGATGACTTTTCTAGGTTTACATGGACTTATTTCTTACATTCTAAAGATGTGACTGCATGCATATTGCAAGACGTTGTTACACAGGTTGAAAAGCAGTTTGACTTGCCAGTTAAAGTCTTTAGAAGTGACAATGGCACAGAATTCAAAAATAAGGAGTTGGATGCCTTCTGCGTGTCAAAAGGAATTGTAAGGCAGTACAACATTCCAAGAACACCTGAGCAGAATGGGGTAGTTGAGAGAAAGAATAGAACTCTGATTGAAGCAGCCAGGACCATGCTTGCTGATTCAGGTTATCCTTTAACTTTCTGGGCAGAGGCAGTAAACACTGTTTGCTATGTCCAGAACAGAGTTTTAATAAACCCTAGGCTTCAAAAGACTGCTTATGAAATTCTGTATAAAATAAAACCACTGATCTCATACTTTAAAGTATTTGGCTGCCCATGCTTCATTTTAAATTTAAAAGATTCCATCTCAAAATTTGCAGCCAAAGTAGACAGTGGTTACCACTTGGGATACTCAACCACTGCTAAGGCCTACAAGGTGTTTAACACCAGGACTAAGACAGTGGAAGAGACTTTGAATGTGAAGTTCAATGAACTTTCATCAATGAAAATCCCAATAAATCCTGCTGAATTATTTGATCTTGATAAATTCACCTTTGAAAATACTGCTGTCAAGACTAATAGTGCAGGTCCATCTCAAACTCCTCCACAAGAATATGGATATGAAGTTGTGATCCCACAGCAAAAATTCAAATCCTCCATTGGGGCAACAGATGTTCAAAACAGCTGTGAAAGTCCAACCACTGCTACCTCAACAGTTATTGACCAAAGTAGCCCTTCAACCTCTGCTTCCACATCCACAACCACTGTTGGTCAAAATCTGCCATCAGTGGATAAAATTCCATCAAGTGTCACACCATTACCACCAATTCCTCCACCTCCATTTCAAACAGATGTTGGGTCTTCAAAGTCCTCAACAGATGTTAGCTCAGATGATTCACATCTGCAGCCTTCACCAACAAATGCCATCATACCATACAAGGAAGATTTAATCTTCCTGAGGTCTCATCCACCTGATCAAATCATTGGCAACATCAATGAAGGGGTGCTCACAAGAAGCCAATCCCAAAACATTTGTCTTTTTGCTGGTTTTCTATCACTCCATCAACCTGTCAAGTACCAAGAGGCACTAATAGACAATAGTTGGGTAGAAGCCATGCAAGAAGAGCTCCAACAGTTCAAATGACAACAAGTATGGGAGCTTGTACCACTACCAGAGGATGTGAGTCCAATTGGCACAAAGTGGGTCTTTAAGAATAAAACTGATGAAAGGGGTATTGTTGTCAAGAATAAAGCTAGGATCGTGGTTCAAGGTTACAGACAGGAAGAGGGGATTGACTATGATGAAACATTTGCCCCTGTAGCAAGATTGGAAGCTATAAGACTGTTCCTGGCCTTTGCTGTCAACCACAACATGAAGATGTTTCAAATGGATATCAAAAGTGCTTTCCTCTATGGTACCATTCAAGAAGAGGTGTATGTTTGTCAACCTCCAGGTTTTGAGGATCCATTTTATCCAGATCATGTCTACAGGCTAAATAAAGCCCTGTATGGCCTGAAACAAGTACCAAGGGCCTGGTATGAAACTCTTTCCACCTTTTTACTCTCTATTGGTTTCAAAAGAGGTATAATTGATAAAACACTGTTTTTAAAATGGAGAGGGAAGGATTTGATGATTGTCCAAATTTCTGTGGTTGACATCATTTTTGGAAGCACATGTCATAAAATGTGTGAATAGTTTAGGCAACTCACGACAGCTGAGTTTGAAATAAGTGCAATGGGTGAACTGCAATGCTTTCTTGGTCTCCAAGTTCAGCAAATGCAAAATGGAACTTTCATTCATCAAAGCAAGTATGCAAAAGAACTTTTAAACAAATTTGATATGAATGATTGTAAACCATGCAGTACACCCATGGCAACCACAAAGCTAGTCTTGTCTGATGAAAAAGATGAGCTGATTGACCAAACCTTATATAGAAGCATAATTGGGTCTTTATTGTACCTAACTGCATCTAGGCCAGATATCATGTTTGCAACATGTGTCTGTGCAAGGAGTCAATCAGCCCCTAGAAAGTCAAATCTTATTGCTTTAAAAAGGATCTTCAGATACATAAAAGGTGTTCCTACACTTGGTATCTGGTATCCAGCTAATGGGAATATCAAGCTTTCAGGTTTCTCAGATAGTGACTTTGCTGGATGCAATACAACAAGGAAGTCCACTTCAGGAGGGTGCCAATTCCTAGGCAATTGCTTAGTGTCTTGGCAAAGAAAAAAGCAAGCAGTTGTTTCAACATCCACTGCTGAAGCTGAATACATTGTTGCTGCAAGCTGTACAGCCCAACTCTTGTGGCTTCAAAACCAGTTGCTGGATTTTGGTATCACTGCTTTGAAAACACCACTTATGCTGGATAGTCAAGCAGCAGAAAATATCATCAAAAATCCAGTTTCCCATTCAATCACCAAGCATATCGACATCAGACATCACTTTGTGAGGGATTGCTATGAGAAAGGTCTGATTTCTTTGCACCATGTTCCAACTCAAGATCAACTGGCAGATGTGCTAACAAAAGCATTAGACACATCCACCTTTGAAAGTTTGATCTCGAGGATTGGCATGCTGAACATGGAATAACAAGCAAAATCTTGTTTTTCTATGAATAAAACCACTAAAATGTTTTCAAAAAATCAGAAATTCATCCTTAAAAATAACTAAAAATGAAAATTTTCATTAATCCTTAAAAATCTGCCATAACCACTGTTTTGGTTCAAACATCTGTTTGTTAAAAGCTATCCACTGCTGAAAGTCAACCTTTGTTCCTTCATTTTTCTGGTTAAATACTGTTGTTAAACTTCAATGTTTCAATCCACTGACAAGGCTATCCACTGATAGTTATAGTCACTCACTGTTTTCATTTTGCCATTGTAAACCACTGATATTGTTCCATTAGTGGTTTCCTAAACAACTGTCTTCCATTTCCATCAGAGGTTGTCACGTGGACAGTTTTTAACCGCTGCCACGTCAGCATACACTTTTTCATTCTATAAAACCTGATCAAAACCCCAAACAGGGTTTTCACTATTGAATTGAATTCAAAATTCCTTTCAAAAGCAGTTTTCATCCAAATCTCTCAAATCACTCATCTTCTTCATCTCGCCTTAAATCATCGTCATTCCAAAATGGCTCTCCCACTCAAAACTCCTCACAATTACCTGTGTATACTTGAGCAAACAAGTCAAAACATAAATTTTCACTCCATGATTGACGCTCTTTCATCTTCAAAGTACAAAACTTTGTTGACCTGTAATGCAACCATCTACTTGGATACTCAAAGGGAATTTTGAAAAAATGCAACACTTGAAACCGTGGACAAAAAGACCGTTGCTATAAATTCTTCAATAAAGGGTATTCCAATCTCCATTACACCACAAACCATCTCCGAAGTTTTTGAAATCAACCATCTTACAGGTAAACGCTCCTTTCCAAAATCAGAGTATCAAAATGATTTCATTGAGAGAGGGTATGAAGAGGAAATGAAAAAAGACACTTTACAAAAGGGCAGTTTTCCTACTAGCCCAAGGTTTTTATTTCATACTCTTCTCATGTGTGTGTCCAATAAAACAACTGCTTTCAACAAAATACCACTGAAAATCCAATACCTGGGTTATGCTATTATGGGTGAAGAAAATTTTAACTATTCCCGGGAGATTTTCAATGATACGGTTAAGAATGTTAATAAAAAATCATTTTTATTATTTCCGAGGTTTTTGAGCTACTATTTTCAAAAGAAATTTTCAAAGGATAATGCTCATGTGCTTATCCAAGAAGCTCCAGTTCATATAAACAGCCTAACATCTAAAACTTTTACAAGGCTGTCAAAACCTTCCAAAACACAAACAGAGATTCCTGAGCAGAATTTAGCAGCAACCAGTGCTCCTCAGGTACCTGCTGTTGAGCCAACTGCTCAAGGTGAACACAACAGCACCACCACTACTGTGCAACCCCCACCTAAACGCACCAAAAAGACCCCAAAGAAAAAATCACAAAAGCCCCCCAAACCCATCAAAAAGGTAACTCTGGAAGATGAGATCCCAGAGCAACTACCTGTGACATCACAAAAGTCACTAGAAACCACTGCTGCTACTTCCTCACAGTAGTTGGAGGAAAGATCTCCACCTTTGCCTAAAACTCCTCCTGCATCCTCATAAAAGGATCAGGTTGTAAGCACAGGGACCCCACATTATGAAGCTCTGGGTCCACTTGGATCCATCTTCCTCAGTCCTAATCCCAAGGACATGTCTCTTTCAACACCTCACCCTTCACCCCTCACATTACCACAATCAATGCTACCTTTGTTGCATGCTTTGGATATAGCACAGATAGAAATCAGTTCCTCTCAACCACCTATCACTGAGAGCATACTTCCACAAGTGACCGAGTCTGTTGCTTATACCTCTGCTATCCCAGCAACAATTGAGGAGGTTACACTGCAGGAATTACCAGTAATTCATGTCAGTAGTTCAAGTGGAGCAGCAACTACAAGTGTTGGATCCACTGATCTACACTTGGCCAGTTGTTTCATAAATAAGACTCCCTTGAAGGCAATCACTTCAGAGGCAACCAAGGCATCCACTGGTGTGTTTACTGTAACCACTGGTGAGCTTTCCAAGATTTCCACAAATGAAGAGAGAAGTCCCTAGTACCAAGAAAAAAGGGCATCAGTGGATGACTTTTGGGAAAGTTTCCCTAAGTCAACTGCTGATACAACCACTACTGGTGGGAAATCAGATGATCCCATTCATTTGGGTGATGGTTTAATGTACAAAAATTTGACGGAGAGGGTGGATAGGATTGAAACTTCTGTTGCAGATATCAAAACTATGCTGCAGCAGTTGTTACAATCTCAAAAATCCACACCCACTACTGCACCACCAACTGTTCCATCCCATGCTGATCTATGGAATTTGTTCCAACCTATGCTTCACAAGCAAAGGCAATATGCTGACCAACAACATGAGGTTCAACTGCAATTGGTCGGAAATGCAATGGAAGCTAGGTATAAAGATACATAGGCAGATATTAAGGCAATAAAGGCCCATCTCTTACACACCACTGGCACTTCTCCTCCTACACTTCTTTATGTTGATGATGCCAAAAAGGGGGAGAATGATAAAGGGAAGAAGAAAGGACAAGAAGATGGTCTTTACATGAAACCAGATCCAAATCCAAAGTCACTGTAGATATCCCAAGGCCAGATGGTTCGAAAAAGGTTGATGAAACCCTTAATGTCTTTGCTGATGAAAAGGCTAGGCTAAAAAGGGATATGGTAGCAAAGGGGGTTTCAAGGTTTGAAAAGGAGAAGAAAGCTTTGATGCAAAAGGAAGAGCAGGGTACTTCCAAACCACAAAGAAGAGTGCCTACTAGAAAAGCAAGCCAACCCAAAGCATCCACACCTTCCAAAGTCACCAAACATACTCCTAAACCTCCTAAAAGCCCAGCTCATCAATCCTCCAAACCAACATCTGTTGAAACACCTGCCACCACTACCACAACCACTGCCATCCCCACTCAATCAACCACTGCCACACTAAAAACATTACCACCACCACAAAAACCACCTGCCAAAAAGCAGAAGACAGCTGATGACACATCATCAGTTGTAATGACAACAGTGGTTAAAACACCAGTTATTTCAACAGTTGTTAGTCAGCCATCTACCACCTCAATCACTGCCACTCAACCCATAAACCCACCAACTTCTCCTAAGCCAAAAAGGAGAAAAATCATACTGGATGATGACTCTTCACCACCTCCTACATCTTCACAACCTCTCACCCTTGTCACTATACCAAATCCTGTTCCATTATCTTCAGTCAAAGCTCATGATCCAAACACTGCCATAACTCCTGCAGATGTCCAATACCCACTAGATCTTCCAGCAGTAAGGGAGGAAATCAAATCCTTCTATGCTGAAGATGACTATGCTAAAAGGAAGTTACCATCTCTTCAAGGATATCCAAGGCCAAACAACATAGAAGAATATTTGAAGTTAAAAGCTCAACAAGCTGAGGATATTTCTAAAAGAAATACAGAAGGAAAATCTGACAAAGAGATTCAAAGAAACTATCAATACCTGCTCACACAAGTCAGAACTTTGGAGCAGTTTTCAAAAGATCTCTGTCAGAAACTATCTGAAAGAGATGATGAAAGTTTAAGAAAGGATTACATTGAGCACATCATGACATTCAAAAAGTACAAGGCAGAAAAGTCTCAGTACAAAGAATGGACCATTGGTGAATTGAAAGAGGAGTTAGAAAGAGTTCAAAAGATAACCCAAGATAAAGTGAAACACACTCCTCTTGTTTGGTCAAAGTATAAGAAGAATGTGCCTGAAAGGGCTTTGAAACTAAAGAGAATGAAAGAAGAACTAATTGCTGCTGATTATGGATCAAGAAATTAGGTGACAAGATGGAAAGAGGAGAAAGTGATAGAAACCTACAAAAGGTTAGAAGAGTTGAGAAAGAGAGATCCCAAGGTTCCTCAAAAGCCAAATTATCTAGAAACAATTGTTCTAGTGAGACAACAAAATCTGCCCATAAAAAGATCCACTGCTCCACCTGTTGCCATCCTTTATCAAAGAAGGAAACAAAAATAGATGGATGCAGAAACAAAACAAGACAAAGACAAGGGGATTACATCATAAAGATAGTTCTTCAACAAATGATAGCAGAAAATGCTGAATTAGCAAAGGCTGCAAACACTGCCCAAGCAGTCATTACAAGGCCTCCCTCACTAAACTCATCTGCAAATAAACCTCTCCCAAGAAACCCATTGAATTCAAAGATACTAAAGTGGGAATCTGACAAAAAGACCCACGTATTGACTCTGCTCAGATCCAATGGTGTAGTGAAGCACATATCAAGGGAAGCAGCACTTGGCCTGGGTGTTGAAGATCTGCAAGATCTCCTTGAGCTTACACTTTACAGGGATGAGGATGATACATATTCCATGAACTTTGAACTTCAATTTAAAGGACAAGTTAGGGAACAGTTGATGAGGCAATAAAGATCCTTAATAATGAAGAGTTTTGGCATCATCTGTTCCAGGGGGAGATTGTTGGGATTGAACCCTATAGAGGAATAGATGACATAAAGCCAAAACTGGATCAGGGCAGGGGATTCACAATAAGCAGATGTTTGTACTTATTCTTTCCTCTTGACAGTGGCTCTAACATCTGCTGACTTCTAAGTACTGCCCTCCTACAACAACTGCTGGTCTACAACAACTAATCCACCCTAAAGACTATTGAAGACAAAGTACTGTTTGGTCAATCTACTGATATGGTTCAAGTACTGTTGAAGACCAAAGCACTGCTAGGGCTGAAGCAGTGGAATGAAGAAGCAGTAGTTTAGTTTCCTTATTTGTAATTGTAATCAGTTGTTAGATAACAGTGTTTGTAATAGTCAGTGGTTAGAAGTTGTTAGGAGGTTAGATGTCATTATCATGGTGACGTCAGCAAAGATGCCACAGTGGTTTGTTCTGTACTATAAATAGAACAGTACCCTGTACTATTCTATTAGCTCTTTCATCACTTGTCATTCTGTACGAACAATCTCTGTGAGCTCAGGCTGAGGGGGAGATTTGTGCATGCATGCATTAGGGTTGATCATTGTAATAAATACAATCATTCGATTCTAAGATAAACATGTTTGCTAAAACTTATTCTCTCATTGATTGTGTTGAAAGTTTATTCATCTAAATTCTGCTGCACTTTACTTTGATTCATCTTCACTTTGTTAAACAAAACATAATCTAATCAAACTCAGATCCTAACAACTCTCCAGCCTCACCGTTAGATAGTTGATACGGTCAATGAGAACTTCTTCCACGGATGTCATCTCATCGAGTGCTTCGATTAGTGCACATGCGTATCGCACAAGGGTAGCTTTTATCGATGGCCTTCTCTCCCTGCGACTGTTTCTTGGGTGAGCTGAAGATGTTCCGCTGTTCTGGCTCGACATTCTAAGAAAACAAGTTGAAAAGTTCAAAATAATGAAAATGTAACTCTGGCCACGGCCCCGTGGTCACAATTCTGCAGATTTTTAAATCAAGGAATCTTATTTTTTTAAATTATTTTTCTGAGGTTTGAGACATTTCTGAGCATAAATAACTTAAAACAGTGTTGTAGAACTCATTTTTAATAAGATTCCTTGGTTAAAAACCTAGCAAATATCACAATAAAGCTTGAAGCCATGGAAGTTTCAAGCTTTAATGGAGGTTTGAGAAGTTTTTGAAGAAGAAGGTAAGAGACAAAAGTGGCAAAGACAAGATGGTGGTTGAGAACCTTCTTTGGAATATACCTTTTAAGGTATGTGTGAAGATCCCAGCAAATCTTGGTCTTTGGAATGGGTCCAAATGTGTAGGAATCATGCTGACTTTATAGAAAACGACAGCACGCTGACCACGGCCCCGTGGTCAGACAAGACTCTGACACATTTTGTTCGTATTCTGAGCACTGGGCGTGTTGTCCTGGGCACAACCCCGTGGTCATTTTTGAGGTGGGCACGGGGCGTGTTGACCTGGACACGGCCCCGTGGCTAGAGCATTTTATGAAGTTTGGTCTTATTTTAAGGATTTTACTAGGATCGGGCGGTTCCTTACTGGAAGGAACAGCACCGAAGTGCCTATGGTACCTTAATTGCTCTTGATTTAAACAAGAACGCAAGAGTTTATCGGAAAGGGTAAAACCTAAACTAAATACCGGTGGGCGAAACCAACCTTTATTCCCCTTATCCGGGCTCTTGTTAAAGAAGGTGTATGTCGAATCACTCAGGTCTATAAGCGCATCGGTGGGGATTGATGGAAAGTCATTCACGGCACAATCGACACAGGGATGACTATCGCTCAAGTTTTCACAAGAGTTTGAGGTGCTTTCGGTATCGTCGATGTTGGTAGAATCCGAATGTGACCCCAATAATTCTCCTTGATTGTTGTCTTGTGATGAATAACTTGTTTTCATCTCAAGCTCTTTTAATTTTAGGAGAATTATTTCTTCGAGCTGACATAATTCTTCAGGAGTTATGTCATCTAAAAGAGGTAGTTGAGGGCATTCGGGCGAGAGATAGTGGTCGTTTTTACTTTCGCCCATCTTGAGGTTACAGGAAAACGATGGGTCTAAATAGCAGGGAGTGAAATTTAGAAAGAAACATTCTAAATCTTTATGGAATCCACCACATATTTGACACCACTCACCGTAAGAGAAGCGAAAGTAAAAATAATCAATCACTCATATTTTTGTCAGAAATTACCAACCGTCGGGATCTCACGGTTCTGTTTACAGCAACTGGAGATTGGACACGGGGGAGTGTTCAGTGGGCACGGCCCCATGCTCAGCTACTATCTGACTTAAAACATGATTTCCAGTAACAAAGATGGGCACGGCCCCGTGTCTGGCTGAGCACGTCCCGTGCTGAAGTCTGCAGAAACTTAAAATTTAAGAAAAATCCTAAAAAAATAGAAAAATAAGTAAAAATAATTAGGCCGTTGATTTTAAACTTTCTTCAAATCCTTGTGTCCCCGGCAACGACGCCAAAAACTTGGCGTACGTTTGGTGTGATATGATTTTATTAATATTTTGAGCCCATTTTACGCATTAGTCAAACATGATATTCTACTAACACCAAACACACATGTGGGCAAGTGCACCCATCGTGAGCGTAGTATAGCGTTGGTAAGATACTGAGGTCGTCCAAGGACACAAGAGCTTTTAGTACCGGTTTATCCTCAACGTCTAATCAATCTAAATTTTTGAGAAAAGATTTGAAACATGAAAATAAAAACTAAAAATGCAGAAATAAAAATAAAATAAAAACAAATAGACGAGATGAATCACTTGGATCCGACTTGCCTTTAATGTATCCTTTGATGATTTTCGCACTTTCGGACTTTTTAAAAGATTATCTTAGTTATAGTAGTAGGCCCCTCTTTTGAAGGTGACGTTACCCTCAACCTAGTGGTTTGAGTCAGCAGGGATACAATCCCAAAGGGTCGGAATATTGAAAAATAATCAATAAAGTTATTAACGCGAAAAGTGGTAGGCCCCTCTTTTGAAGGTGACGTTACCCTCGGCTATGTGGTTTGAGTCAGCAGGGATACAATCCCAAGTAGCCGGTTTAATGTATTAATAGTAGTTTACATATGAGGGGTTCAAGCTAGGAGATCCTAGTAAGCTTGAACCAGGTCATTGCAGGATCTATACACTGAATAAGGCAAGAACCTTACTAAACCATTCCCTTAACCCCTAACCAGGTAGCCAACATGCCTCTATATAGACCGTAGAGACATGAATGATGCAATCTTTTACTTTATATAGACAGTAAATTAACGCCAAGACACCACGGACAAATGATAAAGAAAATTCACCTTCAACATAAGAAACTAGTTATTAAAGTCATTAATACAAAACCAAATAAAAAGTGCCGAATGATTAAAAATCAAAAGTAATACATAAAAGACTTGTATTCACCAAGTGATGTAAGAGCCTTAAGCAAACATGGCCTTTGATTGGTAAGAACCCTTACGATCAATCTTGGATCCCGAGACTACTACACACTCTAAAGATGGATGATGGATGATGGTGGTGGGTGTTGGTGTTATAGTGGTGGTGGAGTGATGGAAAAGTGGTAGAGCAGTGGTTTGCCAAGGGATGCCTTTGAAGTGAGCCAAGCACCCTTATTTATAACCTGCACAGAGCTCTGGCCATGGCCTCGTGTCCAACGGGCACGCCCCGGTGGCCAGCCTTTTCTCTTCCTTCATTAAATGCAAGTGTTAGCAGAGGGTCCCACACGGCCTCGTGTTCAGCGGGCATGGCCCCGTGGTCAGCATCGTATCTGTACTATCAAGATTTTGAAAGATTCTACGTATCTTTGCGTTAACCACGCCCCGTGTTGAGCTGGGCACGCCCCCGTGGTCGGCGTAGAAGCTTCTACAAGTTTGTTTTTTCTGCAGGCTCCTGACCACGACCCCGTGTCCGGCTGGGCACTGCCCCGTGGTATGTCTACTATTGTCTTGCTTTTGCTTTGTGGATGTTGTCTAGGGGTCGGGCATGTCACGTTTATTCCTTTTCTTTATATTTATGTTGGTTTTGGCTGTATATTTGCTCCTTTTGTTCGTTTAAGCTCATTTGCTCCTGTAAATTCAAAAGGAAGACTAAAACACACTTTTTTCAATATTAGTACTAAAAAGGTTTAGTTTAATACCTCATTTGATTTAATTTATATGTTACATTTTGCACACATCACTTAGCTTTCTAAACAAACCCATCATCTCGCCCTTTTTGCAATTCCTCCTACTTTCATCCTTTTACATAAATAACCCTTCACTTAATATAAACCAACACAAACTGACACGAACACATTAAAAACTCCAAACAGAAACAATATCTACTGACAATAGACATCTTGCATCTACAGACTCCCCTTGGATATAACCAGTAGATGACATAATCAATCTTCACTCTTAAACTTCCGGTTTGTCTTCCAATTACTTCCAGCATGGATGTTAAACCCAAATCAAACTCGAACCACTCGTTGAAAGTTTAAAGCTTGAGTCATATCTCTTATATCAAAGAAGATTGACTTTCTGTATAGTTGTTCAATTCAATAACTTTCTTTGACAAGTTCACCAGCCACGTAGGATCAAAAACTCTAACCTTCTGATTATCATTTGCCAAAACATTTATCGTTTAACCAGTATGGTAATTGTAGTACCACCATCTCATCGATTCGTAAAAATCTTGTTCCATTTTCATGAATGGCATCTTCTTCATCGTGAGTAGCCATTTGTACTTCAGAATCACATATGGTTTTCCTGTAACAAATGCTTTCTTTTTTAATTCACCCATATAGGATGTTACAGATGAAGATTCTTGAATTCTGTCTATTAGTCACATCTAAGTTGTCTTTCATAATAGTCTGCCATTCCATCATACTGGATCATTCTTTTGCGGGATAAGGTATGCACATCGTATGCCGTAAACTTGAAAACTCATGCGGTCACTTGAAGTATTGAATGCCATCGACACGCTTAACAGTATAACACCTCGGATTTTTAAAAGAGTAAATTGCCAAAATCGTCCTTGAGGTTTGGGCTTGTTTGCCAGTTTCATCCAAAACGACTTTGTTGTGTCATACTTCCCTTTACTTTTGGTTTTTTTGCCATTTTCATCCAAATGTATAACCTGGTTAAAAACACCGTGTAATGAGGGTTATGTTTGAAATTGCACACTCTAAATTTCACCTAACAATTTATACAACCTTATCCCATTTCTCTCTCATTCTTCTCTACATAAAACCCTAGCCCCTTCCACTTTAGATTCTAGAGAGAGAGGCACACTTAGAGAGACTGGGGGTATGTTTAGCAAAAGTAGCCGGTGGCTGGTGGCTGGAAGCGGTGTCTGGTGGCTGGAAGGTGGTAGCTGGTAGCTGGTAGCTGGTGGCTGTAGCTTTATAGATATATTTAGGTGTTTGGCAGAGTAGCTAGAGCTTTTAATAAAATGTATAAAATGACCAAAATGTACATAACTAAAAAAACATAACTAAAAAGTTCATTATCTTTAGAGGTTAAAATAGTCATTTTTTCCATAAAAGCTTGTAGCTCCTTCTAAACGCTAATACTAGGAGCGTTCAACCAAAAGCTTCAAGCTCCTAACCTAAAAGCTCAAGCTTCTTCAACCACACAAGACTTTTTATTGAGTAGGAGCTTTTTCTTAAAAGATTAAAAGTAGAAGCTCTTAAAAGCTCCATGCCAAACATACCCTGGGAGAGACGATGGTTGTAGAGATGATCGGCCAAGGCTGCACAACGGGTGGTGGGGCTCGTTCGATGGCAGAAAAGGAGGCGGTGATGGTCTAAGGCTAGGGTGTAGGTGGTGACAACGTGTAGTGGTGCTCGTGATAGTGACTTGCGGCGGCGCAAGCTAGAGAGCATCAGTGGACACGCCCAAACCTCAGGTGAAACTGGCAAACAATCATCTTCTTCATTTAGATATAACGATGCCAATTCGATCCATTTCTTCAAATCGATTTTCAATTTTTTGATTCCAACAAAGTTTTTAGATTTCGGATTTAAATGATGCATATGATCAACAAAACTAGATTTTTGTAACAACCCGCACTTTCATGCTTGTTACTCTCGTTACATTCGTTACGCCTAGCACCAGAGATTCGGATCATGATGTAACTATATCACTTACAACGCTACTTCGCATATATCGCATACTTTCAACATGCTATGTCGCACATCACAACGCATACACTAACGCTGACGATGACATCGTATGAGCGCTTGAACTGCTACCCTCACTCGTCGTAATGCAACGATGACATCGCGTGAGTACTTTAACTACTCCCCTCGTTCGTCGTGATGCGACACAATGCAACGCAAACTCGAAACGCAGTTACTTATGCTATGACCTACTATATATAATAATGATATTAAACATGTCTAAACGCGCACTCGATGGTACGCGCAACTCAATTTATCGCACTGAAACGCAACCTAACACGACGCTACTTAACGCTTAAAGTACCCACAATGTTTAACGCAACAAAAACACATCGAACGAAACGAAAGTTGGAAAACCAACTCGCACAAGCCGTCTGATCGAACGACCACTCGATCGAATGGACATCCATCCGGATGGCCATCCGATCGACTGGCCATCCGACCCACTTCTACACCGCCTTTCTCCCCCTCCCACACTATAAATACCCGTACGCACATCACTGTTCACTTATGTGACAGCTCCATTTGACCCAGCTCACTCCCAAGCCCTTCTCAAGCTTTTTCTCTCGATTCAAGGCCATTTCGTAAGTATTTCTCCCTAAATCTTGTACTTCCATCATCACTACACACTTCCTCATCATCTTCTCCATCAAAATCACTAATTTTCTTCCCGAAATCACCTGATTTGGACTCCTTGAAGGTGACAACATCATCACGGGTTCCTGTGCAAACTGTGGTGTGACGTCATCCCGTCAAGATTGGCTTAGATCTAAAGGATTTCCACACTATAAAACACAAATCACAACAAGATCTAAACATTTTCCAACTATTTTCTACTTTTCTTCAACTTTTCTTCACTTTTTACTCAAAACCGATGAGACTTGGACTCAAACTGACTTTAGACTCGCTCGTTAGTCAAGAGCCGGCTTGAAAACAGGTTTCCACCAGAGAGATGGCCGATTAACGGGTTGAACATGAAATCTCATTAAGAACAGTTAGTCTGATCGAATGGGGTGATTCCCATCCGATCGACTGAGCTGGACTTAGTGTGGTTTCCGTTGTTTGACACGTCGTCACGCCGTCTCCATTAAATTCCAAACTTTTAAACTTAGAAATTTTACCAGTTTTCAAAACATCAGGTTGCCCAATCGAATGACCATCCGATCGAATGACTATTCGACCAGGTGACTTGTCCTTTACAGCTTTCAACACTTAAATGATTTGACCAAAACATCAAACTACCAAACTCTCGATTGAATAGACATCCGATCGAATGGCCATCCGTCCGGATGACCATCCGACCGGATGACTTGATTTATACTACAACGAAAACTTCAAAAGTTTCTGATCAATTCACACACACTCACTCAATCGAATGACCAACCGCTCGAATGGTCATCCGTCTGGATGACCATCCTATCGAATGGGTGTTCACCCGTTCAATTCACCGTCCGACACTTATTACATCTGACACGCTGTTTACGCACTGTTCAACGCTCATGCTGCTGTTCTATGCTCAGGCTAACTCAACGCACTCTCTTCAATCTAACACAGGGTGTGTGTAGCAGCTACGAACCCACTGTGAGTATACTTGACCCCTTTTAAACGCTTTAAACACACTTTGGGGTGTAACACACGTTCCTATCTTATCAAAATGCAGTACATACTCTAAACTATTATCACATGCGAATAACTAACGTACATATTTACACGTGATGCTTGATACATATGTGCTAGGACTTTTACTCGCGACGTCCCACCTTAGCTAGTATGGTACTATAGTTGGACTCATACCCAACGGGGTCTAGTTAAGGAAATCACGCGCTTTTTGGGATCCCCATCGCAGTCATCGAGTGACTTAGCTGGTAGTATGTGTCTCGTAGTGTATGTGTTGTGTGTCTCGTTTATGTATGTGGCAATTCGCACTGCTCTTACCTAATTTATACTATTTCAAACCTTTATATTCGCCAGTACTTTTAGTATTGACATTATTTTAACGTATGTTGCAGGTTAATCGCAGACTATCTCGAATCAAGCTAGGAAGTCTAGAAACTCACAATAAATCTAGGTTGTCGGATTTGTATTGTTTGAGAGAACATGAAATCTGTATGACTGTTTGCTGAGATATTGTTTATTAGTATGGGATAATGAACGCATTAAATATTGTCGCCAAATAGTTGTTATGGATTCTCTTGAGCAATCTGATTCGCCTAGTGCCGCGCCCTGATGATTCCGCCATCGGTTGGGTTGTGACAAATTGGTATCAGAGCCATAACTATAGGGAATTAGGAAAGACACAACCTAGTCTGGGTTTGATTTCTTAGAATTGACATAGTCTATAGTCTAAGTACCAACAGACCGGCTTCGTGCGAACTCAGTGGGGGTTTGGTACAAGCCTACCTTTGAAGCTCTCATTCAAACTCGCGAAAACTACATCTTCGTACGAACTTCCACACATATAGCTTCGTACGAAGGAGCCTTTCCTAAGGCTGGAAACATACTTTTGCCTTTCCTAAGGCTAACACAATACACACGTTTGACGAAACTCGCATAACACCAATGGGCGATTCAGTCAAGAATAGGCGTGATAACCAAGAACTCTCGACGCGATCGCTCACTCAGCGCATTATTCTAGCACGAGAACCTTCGTTGAGTTAGGAGTGATATCCACATCTCAATGGAAATCTCCATTCCTATCTAGTGGAACTCCCGAATTGATTCAGCGAGCACAACCACAACTAGGAGCGAAGTTGTTAAGATAGGGGTGAAACCCGCATCTAAATAACCCGTTCCACTCCCTAAAATGGTTTTCAAAAGCTCTCACCAAAGTATCGACTATAGCAACAACTCGAGCCGCGTTGTAAATGGAAGGACGAAAGCTGTAGCCACATCCCGGTGAGAGCATAGTCCATTAGGCCAACGCGTGTGCTCGAACTTGTTGGGGATAGTTGAACCACTTTGGATAGTCGATGTCTAACACCCCAGACACTCCATCTATTTTTAGCCCGCAATCGCCGATTTTTTACGCGACAACGAATTATACATGTTTACGATTTTTACGCTTTATCGATTTTACTCTTTGTCGCTTTTCGCTCCCCGCTTTATACGCACAGCTATCGCAATCCAAAACAAGAGCCGAATATCCGCAACAAAACAAAAGTCTAACAACTCGTTCTCTCTCTTCATCGCGTCCTTATGCAATCTTCACAAATATATACGTAAGTGTATATATATTATACGATTATATATGTTATACGTGAGAACTTAGGAATCTCATGTCTCCTATGTGGCTCCTATGTGAATACGTACTACAATGCTACCTGCAACAAATTTTAAACGCGCTCAATCGCATCGCATACTCAAAATCATTATGATCGAATCTCACTCTAAATCTCTTTTCGTTTAGATGTCTTCGAACGATCCCACTTCAAGACGTACAACCAATAGAAGAACCAGACGAAACGCCGATAAGAGGATCGCCTTACTCGTGGCCAAGGAAGTGGCCAGGGTCATTCCTCAAATCGTTGTACAGGTTCAATCTCTCAGCAACTCTCGAACCTTGGAAGACACTAAGACCAACGCGCCGCAGACTACCTTCTTTTACAAACACTTCAAAGCCTGTGACCCAATGGTCCTCACAGGTGAAGGAGGTGTATCTCAGCTACTCCAGTGGTTTGATGCCATCGAGGTGACCCTTCGTCAGAGTGGGTGCCTCGAGCATTTTCGTGCTACATGTGCCATAGGAGTATTTCAATCAAGAGCCCTCGACTGGTGGACAGCCGTGCGTATCAAACGTGGGAATGATGCAGCTTACGCTCTCTCCTGGGATGAGCTGAAGGAGCTCATAAAGGTAGAGTACTGCCCTCCCCACGAAGTCTAGAAGCTAGAAAACGAGTTTTGGGAAATCAAACAAGTTGACAGTGACAACGCCGGCCTCATAGCAAGGTTCAAACAGCTTAGCATTATCTACCCAAGCCAAGTTGACACTCCTGAAAAGGCTATCAAGAAGTACATCCGTGCTTTGCCCGAGTGCGTGGGCGATTTTGTCGAAGCTGCAAAACCTGCTACCATCGAAGAAACCTATCTTTTGGCCACATAGATCAATGACAAGCGAGTCCTGGCTGGATTCTTCTCCAAGAATGCCACCTGGAAGGATAATCAAGCAATCGTCATCGAATCCTCCAACGAATCCTCAGACGGCAATGCACCACTACAAGACGTTCAGCCTACCCGCAAGAGAAAGAGCCTGAGCCTAAACTCTTCAACAACTGAACTGCCTCAACCAGAACCTCTCCGCGCAGTTCCAGTTCACCAAAAGCGTGCCTGCACGGGAACTCTCCCCCTGTGTCAAAGATGCACCTATCACCATCAAGCGGGAGCTGGTTGTCGCTATTGCATCAACTGCAACTGTTACGGCCACTACACCTGCCACTGCCGCACAGGACCACGACAACAAGGCACGCTAGCACTCCCCGCACCGCCAACGCAGCACGCACCTCCAGCAACAACCGCAGCTCCAGCGAGAGTCTTCAACATCAACCAAACACAGAATGATGCTGACGATGGTACGATTCTTGGCGAAAACTCTTATGTGTGTACCTGTTCTATCGCTCGATGTCGCCACAATATGTGACGTTGACCCTCTCACTCGCTCTCGTTCTTGCACTTAGTCTATGTTCACACCCATATTATACTGCTAGTACTACATACTATATCACGATATAATGTGTTTTACCCCCACTATGCGTCTTTGAAATAAGTTACTGACAATAGACATCTTGCATCTACAGACTCCCCTTGGATATAACCAGTAGATGACATAATCAATCTTCACTCTTAAACTTCCGGTTTGTCTTCCAATTACTTCCAGCATGGATGTTAAACCCAAATCAAACTCGAACCACTCGTTGAAAGTTTAAAGCTTGAGTCATATCTCTTATATCAAAGAAGATTGACTTTCTGTATAGTTGTTCAATTCAATAACTTTCTTTGACAAGTTCACCAGCCACGTAGGATCAAAAACTCTAACCATCTGATTATCATTTGCCAAAACATTTATCGTTTAACCAGTATGGTAATTGTAGTACCACCATCTCATCGATTCGTAAAAATCTTGTTCCATTTTCATGAATGGCATCTTCTTCATCGTGAGTAGCCATTTGTACTTCAGAATCACATATGGTTTTCCTGTAACAAATGCTTTCTTTTTTAATTCACCCATATAGGATGTTACAGATGAAGATTCTTGAATTCTGTCTATTAGTCACATCTAAGTTGTCTTTCATAATAGTCTGCCATTCCATCATACTGGATCATTCTTTTGCGGGATAAGGTATGCACATCGTATGCCGTAAACTTGAAAACTCATGCGGTCACTTGAAGTATTGAATGCCATCGACACGCTTAACAGTATAACACCTCGGATTTTTAAAAGAGTAAATTGCCAAAATCGTCCTTGAGGTTTGGGCTTGTTTGCCAGTTTCATCCAAAACGACTTTGTTGTGTCATACTTCCCTTTACTTTTGGTTTTTTTGCCATTTTCATCCAAATGTATAACCTGGTTAAAAACACCGTGTAATGAGGGTTATGTTTGAAATTGCACACTCTAAATTTCACCTAACAATTTATACAACCTTATCCCATTTCTCTCTCATTCTTCTCTACATAAAACCCTAGCCCCTTCCACTTTAGATTCTAGAGAGAGAGGCACACTTAGAGAGACTGGGGGTATGTTTAGCAAAAGTAGCCGGTGGCTGGTGGCTGGAAGCGGTGTCTGGTGGCTGGAAGGTGGTAGCTGGTAGCTGGTAGCTGGTGGCTGTAGCTTTATAGATATATTTAGGTGTTTGGCAGAGTAGCTAGAGCTTTTAATAAAATGTATAAAATGACCAAAATGTACATAACTAAAAAAACATAACTAAAAAGTTCATTATCTTTAGAGGTTAAAATAGTCATTTTTTCCATAAAAGCTTGTAGCTCCTTCTAAACGCTAATACTAGGAGCGTTCAACCAAAAGCTTCAAGCTCCTAACCTAAAAGCTCAAGCTTCTTCAACCACACAAGACTTTTTATTGAGTAGGAGCTTTTTCTTAAAAGATTAAAAGTAGAAGCTCTTAAAAGCTCCATGCCAAACATACCCTGGGAGAGACGATGGTTGTAGAGATGATCGGCCAAGGCTGCACAACGGGTGGTGGGGCTCGTTCGATGGCAGAAAAGGAGGCGGTGGTGGTCTAAGGCTAGGGTGTAGGTGGTGACAACGTGTAGTGGTGCTCGTGATAGTGACTTGCGGCGGCGCAAGCTAGAGAGCATCAGTGGACACGCCCAAACCTCAGGTGAAACTGGCAAACAATCATCTTCTTCATTTAGATATAACGATGCCAATTCGATCCATTTCTTCAAATCGATTTTCAATTTTTTGATTCCAACAAAGTTTTTAGATTTCGGATTTAAATGATGCATATGATCAACAAAACTAGATTTTTGTAACAACCCGCACTTTCATGCTTGTTACTCTCGTTACATTCGTTACGCCTAGCACCAGAGATTCGGATCATGATGTAACTATATCACTTACAACGCTACTTCGCATATATCGCATACTTTCAACATGCTATGTCGCACATCACAACGCATACACTAACGCTGACGATGACATCGTATGAGCGCTTGAACTGCTACCCTCACTCGTCGTAATGCAACGATGACATCGCGTGAGTACTTTAACTACTCCCCTCGTTCGTCGTGATGTGACACAATGCAACGCAAACTCGAAACGCAGTTACTTATGCTATGACCTACTATATATAATAATGATATTAAACATGTCTAAACGCGCACTCGATGGTACGCGCAACTCAATTTATCGCACTGAAACGCAACCTAACACGACGCTACTTAACGCTTAAAGTACCCACAATGTTTAACGCAACAAAAACACATCGAACGAAACGAAAGTTGGAAAACCAACTCGCACAAGCCGTCTGATCGAACGACCACTCGATCGAATGGACATCCATCCGGATGGCCATCCGATCGACTGGCCATCCGACCCACTTCTACACCGCCTTTCTCCCCCTCCCACACTATAAATACCCATACGCACATCACTGTTCACTTATGTGACAGCTCCATTCGACCCAGCTCACTCCCAAGCCCTTCTCAAGCTTTTTCTCTCGATTCAAGGCCATTTCGTAAGTATTTCTCCCTAAATCTTGTACTTCCATCATCACTACACACTTCCTCATCATCTTCTCCATCAAAATCACTAATTTTCTTCCCGAAATCACCTGATTTGGACTCCTTGAAGGTGACAACATCATCACGGGTTCCTGTGCAAACTGTGGTGTGACGTCATCCCGTCAAGATTGGCTTAGATCTAAAGGATTTCCACACTATAAAACACAAATCACAACAAGATCTAAACATTTTCCAACTATTTTCTACTTTTCTTCAACTTTTCTTCACTTTTTACTCAAAACCGATGAGACTTGGACTCAAACTGACTTTAGACTCGCTCGTTAGTCAAGAGCCGGCTTGAAAACAGGTTTCCACCAGAGAGATGGCCGATTAACGGGTTGAACATGAAATCTCATTAAGAACAGTTAGTCTGATCGAATGGGGTGATTCCCATCCGATCGACTGAGCTGGACTTAGTGTGGTTTCCGTTGTTTGACACGTCGTCACGCCGTCTCCATTAAATTCCAAACTTTTAAACTTAGAAATTTTACCAGTTTTCAAAACATCAGGTTGCCCAATCGAATGACCATCCGATCGAATGACTATTCGACCAGGTGACTTGTCCTTTACAGCTTTCAACACTTAAATGATTTGACCAAAACATCAAACTACCAAACTCTCGATTGAATAGACATCCGATCGAATGGCCATCCGTCCGGATGACCATCCGACCGGATGACTTGATTTATACTACAACGAAAACTTCAAAAGTTTCTGATCAATTCACACACACTCACTCAATCGAATGACCAACCGCTCGAATGGTCATCCGTCTGGATGACCATCCTATCGAATGGGTGTTCACCCGTTCAATTCACCGTCCGACACTTATTACATCTGACACGCTGTTTACGCACTGTTCAACGCTCATGCTGCTGTTCTATGCTCAGGCTAACTCAACGCACTCTCTTCAATCTAACACAGGGTGTGTGTAGCAGCTACGAACCCACTGTGAGTATACTTGACCCCTTTTAAACGCTTTAAACACACTTTGGGGTGTAACACACGTTCCTATCTTATCAAAATGCAGTACATACTCTAAACTATTATCACATGCGAATAACTAACGTACATATTTACACGTGATGCTTGATACATATGTGCTAGGACTTTTACTCGCGACGTCCCACCTTAGCTAGTATGGTACTATAGTTGGACTCATACCCAACGGGGTCTAGTTAAGGAAATCACGCGCTTTTTGGGATCCCCATCGCAGTCATCGAGTGACTTAGCTGGTAGTATGTGTCTCGTAGTGTATGTGTTGTGTGTCTCGTTTATGTATGTGGCAATTCGCACTGCTCTTACCTAATTTATACTATTTCAAACCTGTATATTCGCCAGTACTTTTAGTATTGACATTATTTTAACGTATGTTGCAGGTTAATCGCAGACTATCTCGAATCATGCTAGGAAGTCTAGAAACTCACAATAAATCTAGGTTGTCGGATTTGTATTGTTTGAGAGAACATGAAATCTGTATGACTGTTTGCTGAGATATTGTTTATTAGTATGGGATAATGAACGCATTAAATATTGTCGCCAAATAGTTGTTATGGATTCTCTTGAGCAATCTGATTCGCCTAGTGCCGCGCCCTGATGATTCCGCCATCGGTTGGGTTGTGACAAATTGGTATCAGAGCCATAACTATAGGGAATTAGGAAAGACACAACCTAGTCTGGGTTTGATTTCTTAGAATTGACATAGTCTATAGTCTAAGTACCAACAGACCGGCTTCGTGCGAACTCAGTGGGGGTTTGGTACAAGCCTACCTTTGAAGCTCTCATTCAAACTCGCGAAAACTACATCTTCGTACGAACTTCCACACATATAGCTTCGTACGAAGGAGCCTTTCCTAAGGCTGGAAACATACTTTTGCCTTTCCTAAGGCTAACACAATACACACGTTTGACGAAACTCGCATAACACCAATGGGCGATTCAGTCAAGAATAGGCGTGATAACCAAGAACTCTCGACGCGATCGCTCACTCAGCGCATTATTCTAGCACGAGAACCTTCGTTGAGTTAGGAGTGATATCCACATCTCAATGGAAATCTCCATTCCTATCTAGTGGAACTCCCGAATTGATTCAGCGAGCACAACCACAACTAGGAGCGAAGTTGTTAAGATAGGGGTGAAACCCGCATCTAAATAACCCGTTCCACTCCCTAAAATGGTTTTCAAAAGCTCTCACCAAAGTATCGACTATAGCAACAACTCGAGCCGCGTTGTAAATGGAAGGACGAAAGCTGTAGCCACATCCCGGTGAGAGCATAGTCCATTAGGCCAACGCGTGTGCTCGAACTTGTTGGGGATAGTTGAACCACTTTGGATAGTCGATGTCTAACACCCCAGAAACTCCATCTATTTTTAGCCCGCAATCGCCGATTTTTTACGCGACAACGAATTATACATGTTTACGATTTTTACGCTTTATCGATTTTACTCTTTGTCGCTTTTCGCTCCCCGCTTTATACGCACAGCTATCGCAATCCAAAACAAGAGCCGAATATCCGCAACAAAACAAAAGTCTAACAACTCGTTCTCTCTCTTCATCGCGTCCTTATGCAATCTTCACAAATATATACGTAAGTGTATATATATTATACGATTATATATGTTATACGTGAGAACTTAGGAATCTCATGTCTCCTATGTGGCTCCTATGTGAATACGTACTACAATGCTACCTGCAACAAATTTTAAACGCGCTCAATCGCATCGCATACTCAAAATCATTATGATCGAATCTCACTCTAAATCTCTTTTCGTTTAGATGTCTTCGAACGATCCCACTTCAAGACGTACAACCAATAGAAGAGCCAGTCGAAACGCCGATAAGAGGATCGCCTCACTCGTGGCCAAGGAAGTGGCCAGGGTCATTCCTCAAATCGTTGTACAGGTTCAATCTCTCAGCAACTCTCGAACCTTGGAAGACACTAAGACCAACGCGCCGCAGACTACCTTCTTTTACAAACACTTCAAAGCCTGTGACCCAATGGTCCTCACAGGTGAAGGAGGTGTATCTCAGCTACTCCAGTGGTTTGATGCCATCGAGGTGACCCTTCGTCAGAGTGGGTGCCTCGAGCATTTTCGTGCTACATGTGCCATAGGAGTATTTCAATCAAGAGCCCTCGACTGGTGGACAGCCGTGCGTATCAAACGTGGGAACGATGCAGCTTACGCTCTCTCCTGGGATGAGCTGAAGGAGCTCATAAAGGTAGAGTACTGCCCTCCCCACGAAGTCTAGAAGCTAGAAAACGAGTTTTGGGAAATCAAACAAGTTGACAGTGACAACGCCGGCCTCATAGCAAGGTTCAAACAGCTTAGCATTATCTACCCAAGCCAAGTTGACACTCCTGAAAAGGCTATCAAGAAGTACATCCGTGCTTTGCCCGAGTGCGTGGGCGATTTTGTCGAAGCTGCAAAACCTGCTACCATCGAAGAAACCTATCTTTTGGCCACATAGATCAATGACAAGCGAGTCCTGGCTGGATTCTTCTCCAAGAATGCCACCTGGAAGGATAATCAAGCAATCGTCATCGAATCCTCCAACGAATCCTCAGACGGCAATGCACCACTACAAGACGTTCAGCCTACCCGCAAGAGAAAGAGCCTGAGCCTAAACTCTTCAACAACTGAACTGCCTCAACCAGAACCTCTCCGCGCAGTTCCAGTTCACCAAAAGCGTGCCTGCACGGGAACTCTCCCCCTGTGTCAAAGATGCACCTATCACCATCAAGCGGGAGCTGGTTGTCGCTATTGCATCAACTGCAACTGTTACGGCCACTACACCTGCCACTGCCGCACAGGACCACGACAACAAGGCACGCTAGCACTCCCCGCACCGCCAACGCAGCACGCACCTCCAGCAACAACCGCAGCTCCAGCGAGAGTCTTCAACATCAACCAAACACAGAATGATGCTGACGATGGTACGATTCTTGGCGAAAACTCTTATGTGTGTACCTGTTCTATCGCTCGATGTCGCCACAATATGTGACGTTGACCCTCTCACTCGCTCTCGTTCTTGCACTTAGTCTATGTTCACACCCATATTATACTGCTAGTACTACATACTATATCACGATATAATGTGTTTTACCCCCACTATGCGTCTTTGAAATAAGTTACTGACAATAGACATCTTGCATCTACAGACTCCCCTTGGATATAACCAGTAGATGACATAATCAATCTTCACTCTTAAACTTCCGGTTTGTCTTCCAATTACTTCCAGCATGGATGTTAAACCCAAATCAAACTCGAACCACTCGTTGAAAGTTTAAAGCTTGAGTCATATCTCTTATATCAAAGAAGATTGACTTTCTGTATAGTTGTTCAATTCAATAACTTTCTTTGACAAGTTCACCAGCCACGTAGGATCAAAAACTCTAACCATCTGATTATCATTTGCCAAAACATTTATCGTTTAACCAGTATGGTAATTGTAGTACCACCATCTCATCGATTCGTAAAAATCTTGTTCCATTTTCATGAATGGCATCTTCTTCATCGTGAGTAGCCATTTGTACTTCAGAATCACATATGGTTTTCCTGTAACAAATGCTTTCTTTTTTAATTCACCCATATAGGATGTTACAGATGAAGATTCTTGAATTCTGTCTATTAGTCACATCTAAGTTGTCTTTCATAATAGTCTGCCATTCCATCATACTGGATCATTCTTTTGCGGGATAAGGTATGCACATCGTATGCCGTAAACTTGAAAACTCATGCGGTCACTTGAAGTATTGAATGCCATCGACACGCTTAACAGTATAACACCTCGGATTTTTAAAAGAGTAAATTGCCAAAATCGTCCTTGAGGTTTGGGCTTGTTTGCCAGTTTCATCCAAAACGACTTTGTTGTGTCATACTTCCCTTTACTTTTGGTTTTTTTGCCATTTTCATCCAAATGTATAACCTGGTTAAAAACACCGTGTAATGAGGGTTATGTTTGAAATTGCACACTCTAAATTTCACCTAACAATTTATACAACCTTATCCCATTTCTCTCTCATTCTTCTCTACATAAAACCCTAGCCCCTTCCACTTTAGATTCTAGAGAGAGAGGCACACTTAGAGAGACTGGGGGTATGTTTAGCAAAAGTAGCCGGTGGCTGGTGGCTGGAAGCGGTGTCTGGTGGCTGGAAGGTGGTAGCTGGTAGCTGGTAGCTGGTGGCTGTAGCTTTATAGATATATTTAGGTGTTTGGCAGAGTAGCTAGAGCTTTTAATAAAATGTATAAAATGACCAAAATGTACATAACTAAAAAAACATAACTAAAAAGTTCATTATCTTTAGAGGTTAAAATAGTCATTTTTTCCATAAAAGCTTGTAGCTCCTTCTAAACGCTAATACTAGGAGCGTTCAACCAAAAGCTTCAAGCTCCTAACCTAAAAGCTCAAGCTTCTTCAACCACACAAGACTTTTTATTGAGTAGGAGCTTTTTCTTAAAAGATTAAAAGTAGAAGCTCTTAAAAGCTCCATGCCAAACATACCCTGGGAGAGACGATGGTTGTAGAGATGATCGGCCAAGGCTGCACAACGGGTGGTGGGGCTCGTTCGATGGCAGAAAAGGAGGCGGTGGTGGTCTAAGGCTAGGGTGTAGGTGGTGACAACGTGTAGTGGTGCTCGTGATAGTGACTTGCGGCGGCGCAAGCTAGAGAGCATCAGTGGACACGCCCAAACCTCAGGTGAAACTGGCAAACAATCATCTTCTTCATTTAGATATAACGATGCCAATTCGATCCATTTCTTCAAATCGATTTTCAATTTTTTGATTCCAACAAAGTTTTTAGATTTCGGATTTAAATGATGCATATGATCAACAAAACTAGATTTTTGTAACAACCCGCACTTTCATGCTTGTTACTCTTGTTACATTCGTTACGCCTAGCACCAGAGATTCGGATCATGATGTAACTATATCACTTACAATGCTACTTCGCATATATCGCATACTTTCAACACGCTATGTCGCACATCACAACGCATACACTAACGCTGACGATGACATCGTATGAGCGCTTGAACTGCTACCCTCACTCGTCGTAATGCAACGATGACATCGCGTGAGTACTTTAACTACTCCCCTCGTTCGTCGTGATGCGACACAATGCAACGCAAACTCGAAACGCAGTTACTTATGCTATGACCTACTATATATAATAATGATATTAAACATGTCTAAACGCGCACTCGATGGTACGCGCAACTCAATTTATCGCACTGAAACGCAACCTAACACGACGCTACTTAACGCTTAAAGTACCCACAATGTTTAACGCAACAAAAACACATCGAACGAAACGAAAGTTGGAAAACCAACTCGCACAAGCCGTCTGATCGAATGACCACTCGATCGAATGGACATCCATCCGGATGGCCATCCGATCGACTGGCCATCCGACCCACTTCTACACCGCCTTTCTCCCCCTCCCACACTATAAATACCCGTACGCACATCACTGTTCACTTATGTGACAGCTCCATTCGACCCAGCTCACTCCCAAGCCCTTCTCAGGCTAATTCTCTCGATTCAAGGCCATTTCGTAAGTATTTCTCCCTAAATCTTGTACTTCCATCATCACTACACACTTCCTCATCATCTTCTCCATCAAAATCACTAATTTTCTTCCCGAAATCACCTGATTTGGACTCCTTGAAGGTGACAACATCATCACGGGTTCCTGTGCAAACTGTGGTGTGACGTCATCCCGTCAAGATTGGCTTAGATCTAAAGGATTTCCACACTATAAAACACAAATCACAACAAGATCTAAACATTTTCCAACTATTTTCTACTTTTCTTCAACTTTTCTTCACTTTTTACTCAAAACCGATGAGACTTGGACTCAAACTGACTTTAGACTCGCTCGTTAGTCAAGAGCCGGCTTGAAAACAGGTTTCCACCAGAGAGATGGCCGATTAACGGGTTGAACATGAAATCTCATTAAGAACAGTTAGTCTGATCGAATGGGGTGATTCCCATCCGATCGACTGAGCTGGACTTAGTGTGGTTTCCGTTGTTTGACACGTCGTCACGCCGTCTCCATTAAATTCCAAACTTTTAAACTTAGAAATTTTACCAGTTTTCAAAACATCAGGTTGCCCAATCGAATGACCATCCGATCGAATGACTATTCGACCAGGTGACTTGTCCTTTACAGCTTTCAACACTTAAATGATTTGACCAAAACATCAAACTACCAAAATCTCGATTGAATAGACATCCGATCGAATGGCCATCCGTCCGGATGACCATCCGACCGGATGACTTGATTTATACTACAACGAAAACTTCAAAAGTTTCAGATCAATTCACACACACTCACTCAATCGAATGACCAACCGCTCGAATGGTCATCCGTCTGGATGACCATCCTATCGAATGGGTGTTCACCCGTTCAATTCACCGTCCGACACTTATTACATCTGACACGCTGTTTACGCACTGTTCAACGCTCATGCTGCTGTTCTATGCTCAGGCTAACTCAACGCACTCTCTTCAATCTAACACAGGGTGTGTGTAGCAGCTACGAACCCACTGTGAGTATACTTGACCCCTTTTAAACGCTTTAAATACACTTTGGGGTGTAACACACGTTCCTATCTTATCAAAATGCAGTACATACTCTAAACTATTATCACATGCGAATAACTAACGTACATATTTACACGTGATGCTTGATACATATGTGCTAGGACTTTTACTCGCGACGTCCCACCTTAGCTAGTATGGTACTATAGTTGGACTCACACCCAACGGGGTCTAGTTAAGGAAATCACGCGCTTTTTGGGATCCCCATCGCAGTCATCGAGTGACTTAGCTGGTAGTATGTGTCTCGTAGTGTATGTGTTGTGTGTCTCGTTTATGTATGTGGCAATTCGCACTGCTCTTACCTAATTTATACTATTTCAAACCTGTATATTCGCCAGTACTTTTAGTATTGACATTATTTTAACGTATGTTGCAGGTTAATCGCAGACTATCTCGAATCAAGCTAGGAAGTCTAGAAACTCACAATAAATCTAGGTTGTCGGATTTGTATTGTTTGAGAGAACATGAAATCTGTATGACTGTTTGCTGAGATATTGTTTATTAGTATGGGATAATGAACGCATTAAATATTGTCGCCAAATAGTTGTTATGGATTCTCTTGAGCAATCTGATTCGCCTAGTGCCGCGCCCTGATGATTCCGCCATCGGTTGGGTTGTGACAAGTTGTCATGTCTCCTATGTGGCTCCTATGTGAATACGTACTACAATGCTACCTGCAACAAATTTTAAACGCGCTCAATCGCATCGCATACTCAAAATCATTATGATCGAATCTCACTCTAAATCTCTTTTCGTTTAGATGTCTTCGAACGATCCCACTTCAAGACGTACAACCAATAGAAGAGCCAGACGAAACGCCGATAAGAGGATCGCCTCACTCGTGGCCAAGGAAGTGGCCAGGGTCATTCCTCAAATCGTTGTACAGGTTCAATCTCTCAGCAACTCTCGAACCTTGGAAGACACTAAGACCAACGCGCCGCAGACTACCTTCTTTTACAAACACTTCAAAGCCTGTGACCCAATGGTCCTCACAGGTGAAGGAGGTGTATCTCAGCTACTCCAGTGGTTTGATGCCATCGAGGTGACCCTTCGTCAGAGTGGGTGCCTCGAGCATTTTCGTGCTACATGTGCCATAGGAGTATTTCAATCAAGATCCCTCGACTGGTGGACAGCCGTGCGTATCAAACGTGGGAACGATGCAGCTTACGCTCTCTCCTGGGATGAGCTGAAGGAGCTCATAAAGGTAGAGTACTGCCCTCCCCACGAAGTCTAGAAGCTAGAAAACGAGTTTTGGGAAATCAAACAAGTTGACAGTGACAACGCCGGCCTCATAGCAAGGTTCAAACAGCTTAGCATTATCTACCCAAGCCAAGTTGACACTCCTGAAAAGGCTATCAAGAAGTACATCCGTGCTTTGCCCGAGTGCGTGGGCGATTTTGTCGAAGCTGCAAAACCTGCTACCATCGAAGAAACCTATCTTTTGGCCACATAGATCAATGACAAGCGAGTCCTGGCTGGATTCTTCTCCAAGAATGCCACCTGGAAGGATAATCAAGCAATCGTCATCGAATCCTCCAACGAATCCTCAGACGGCAATGCACCACTACAAGACGTTCAGCCTACCCGCAAGAGAAAGAGCCTGAGCCTAAACTCTTCAACAACTGAACTGCCTCAACCAGAACCTCTCCGCGCAGTTCCAGTTCACCAAAAGCGTGCCTGCACGGGAACTCTCCCCCTGTGTCAAAGATGCACCTATCACCATCAAGCGGGAGCTGGTTGTCGCTATTGCATCAACTGCAACTGTTACGGCCACTACACCTGCCACTGCCGCACAGGACCACGACAACAAGGCACGCTAGCACTCCCCGCACCGCCAACGCAGCACGCACCTCCAGCAACAACCGCAGCTCCAGCGAGAGTCTTCAACATCAACCAAACACAGAATGATGCTGACGATGGTACGATTCTTGGCGAAAACTCTTATGTGTGTACCTGTTCTATCGCTCGATGTCGCCACAATATGTGACGTTGACCCTCTCACTCGCTCTCGTTCTTGCACTTAGTCTATGTTCACACCCATATTATACTGCTAGTACTACATACTATATCACGATATAATGTGTTTTACCCCCACTATGCGTCTTTGAAATAAGTTACTGACAATAGACATCTTGCATCTACAGACTCCCCTTGGATATAACCAGTAGATGACATAATCAATCTTCACTCTTAAACTTCCGGTTTGTCTTCCAATTACTTCCAGCATGGATGTTAAACCCAAATCAAACTCGAACCACTCGTTGAAAGTTTAAAGCTTGAGTCATATCTCTTATATCAAAGAAGATTGACTTTCTGTATAGTTGTTCAATTCAATAACTTTCTTTGACAAGTTCACCAGCCACGTAGGATCAAAAACTCTAACCATCTGATTATCATTTGCCAAAACATTTATCGTTTAACCAGTATGGTAATTGTAGTACCACCATCTCATCGATTCGTAAAAATCTTGTTCCATTTTCATGAATGGCATCTTCTTCATCGTGAGTAGCCATTTGTACTTCAGAATCACATATGGTTTTCCTGTAACAAATGCTTTCTTTTTTAATTCACCCATATAGGATGTTACAGATGAAGATTCTTGAATTCTGTCTATTAGTCACATCTAAGTTGTCTTTCATAATAGTCTGCCATTCCATCATACTGGATCATTCTTTTGCGGGATAAGGTATGCACATCGTATGCCGTAAACTTGAAAACTCATGCGGTCACTTGAAGTATTGAATGCCATCGACACGCTTAACAGTATAACACCTCGGATTTTTAAAAGAGTAAATTGCCAAAATCGTCCTTGAGGTTTGGGCTTGTTTGCCAGTTTCATCCAAAACGACTTTGTTGTGTCATACTTCCCTTTACTTTTGGTTTTTTTGCCATTTTCATCCAAATGTATAACCTGGTTAAAAACACCGTGTAATGAGGGTTATGTTTGAAATTGCACACTCTAAATTTCACCTAACAATTTATACAACCTTATCCCATTTCTCTCTCATTCTTCTCTACATAAAACCCTAGCCCCTTCCATATATATAAAACCTTATCCCATTTCTCTCTCATTCTTCTCTACATGAGGGTCATGGTTAAGCGTGGTGGATACACCGCTGGTACTTCCTATATATAAGCGTCTTAACCATGTCGACAAAGTGTGACACCTATTCACGGGACGGAGGCATGTGGTTGAAACGTGGTGGATACGCCGCTGGTACTTCCTATATATAAGTGCTTCGCCATGCTAACCAATTTCTCGTGAAGAAAGTGCCATGCAGAGTTGAACGTTATTAGACCTCTTATACTATTGAGACTATTTTCAACACGATAAACTCGTTCGCAAGGCGTAACATCTCATCGCATCTCAAACGCGTGATCGTTAGACTTTTTGTAAGTCTACACTCATGCAATCGCACTCGCTTTTGCTGTACGCTTGAACGCTTAAACGCACTCTCATCGATACTACCATCGATTTTTGACGCTTATCTTGTATCACTTAACGCTCATTGCGCATCACTTGTCGCTTATCACGCATCGTTGTTTGCTGTTCGCCATTCGCTATTCGTTTATGTCTTATCGCGTATCGCTCATCGCTTATCACATGTAGCTTAATGCTTATCGCTTTCGCTTTCTGTTTATCGCTTATCGCTGATCGATTTTCGCTTATTGTTCGATGCCTATCGCTTAGCGATCGTCGCTTATCGCTCGTCGCTTATCGCGTACCGCTCGTCGCTCATCGCATTTCGCTCATCGTGTGTCGCTTAACGCTTATCGCTTACCGCTCACCGCTTATCGCTACCTAAATGCTTCAATCGCTGACTCATTCGCGCACACTCATATCGCTAAACTGAGTTCGTAAACAATTCCATCAGTCAGTTTACTCAATCCCCCTCCTGAACTTGGTCTGATCACTAATCGCTTGGACCGAGGACGCAAAATCTATCCGTACCATATCGACACACATGACATTGCTTCACGGAACAGAGGCAATATGGTTAAAACATGGTGGATACGCCGCTGGTACTTCCTATATATAAGTGTTTTAGCCATATTGTTGATGCATTTAATGTCTATCGCCTTCGTCAATCCGAGTCGTAGTGAAAAGCCGGAAGAAATCAAGCGCATAATGTTATATTTAGTTAGAAATGGCAAGGTGGCAAACTTGTAATTAATGAGAACTTTCATTAAGTTGCCTTCACCATATAAATAGGAGGTTATGTCATGATTTTAGAAACACTTAAGATTTTTTAGAAGATTTGGAGAAGACTTGGAGAAGACTTTCTAGAGAGAGAAAGTGTAGAGAGAGAAAGTAGTGTAAACGTGAATTTTTGTACTGGATTTGTCACATCATTCAATAAAATCACGTTAGTAGTACGATAGTGTGTGTTCGGTCACGTACGTTCACGGATTCCGCACATCGAACGTTCGTTACGCAATCGAACGGTGTCAAAACCGGTCCTACAAGTGGTATCAGAGCTAGGAGCTCGATTGCTTGATCAAACACATCGTTTTCGTACAGATTTCAGTGATTTCAGAGGCGATTCAGATCCATATTTCATCAAATTCTTCATCTTTTTATTTTTATCACGTTTTTCATCGAAATTCGTCAAATTGAACGTGTTTTACCGGTCCGAATCTGCTGATTTTTTAGTATGTTGTGCGAAAATCTTTGATCTATAACCCTACCAAGTTTCAGATCCAAATTCCTAACCGTTTAGGAGAAATCGAAGATTTTCAGTCCGATTTCGCGTAAAAGTTGCAGGTCCGTTCATAGGGAGGTCCGTTTATACGAACCTTGTAGGTTCGCTCGAACAGACATAATCTGGTCCGCTTATTGTGACATGTCTGGTCCGCTTTTGTGAACAACAATAGGTTCGCTCATTGAGACAAAAGTTGAGGTCCGCTCTTATGGTCATTTCACAGGTTCGCTTATGTGGTAGAGTTGATTCGCTCATATGGTTCATTAATAGTGGGTTCGCTTTTGTGTCATCATCTTCACGTGGTGGTTCAGATCGTTTATAAGTTGTCGGATAGTTAATTGGTTGGCTTTGAATGCACCGACCCACTAACACAAAAGGCCCAATCACAAGTCTTTGTTGATAATCAACCCAATCAAGTTTTATGAATTAATGGTTTAACCGGCCCTATCGTATATCTTCTAACCTTTGAGGCACAATAAAAGGAGAACAATTAATTGATAAGGGTTGTTGTCGGCCACATTTGATGTAAAGTAAAAGTGTTTTGCTTTGTCCATGTGCACCGCCCATACATTTAATCAGTTGTGTTTACAAGTGTTGTTTTCGACCCAATCATCGGTTAAGTGAAGTCTCAGAGGTGTAAGTTTGCAAGTCTTGTTTTCACTCGGTTTTGGAAAGTTGTTGCTTACACTATCTAAACAAGATCTCAGTTCACACGAGTTCTATTTGTTTGATTTGCAAGGTGAAGTCTCAGAGGTGTGAAACGTGGTTTGCCAAATATCGGATACTTGCAAGAGCAAATCCCCACTCGATTAGTTGTTGCTTAATCTTTGATATTCAATCGAATAGTCGTTTGTTTGTCCGAATTTCATTATTGATTGAGAATTCGTAATTGTGAATCTTTTGATACCAAAACATGGATTCTGAAATTTATCTTACACTGAACAAGTTTGAAAATTTTACAGGTATCAAGGGAGAATCAACTGATGAATTGATCAAAAGATATATCGAGTTGTATTGGGAGATGGTGAGATTGAAGATAACCATGTCCAATGAGGAATGGGTTAACAAGTTAGCAAATGTTTTACCGGGTGATGAGTGTAGAACATATTTGTCAGATTTAAAGAAGATATACTTAGACGTGAATTTGTGTTTTTTCATCGAAAAGATTAAAGAGCGAGAGCTTGAACTCCGAAAGAATGAAGCAGCTGATGAAGCAAAATTCAAATCGGAGGAAATTGTTCAGGAAGAAGAGCAGGTTAAAGACATTTCAGCTATCAAGGTTGAGAAGAAAGCTGAGAATGTAAAGATGATTGTAAAGTGCTTAAACTGTGAAAATCTAAAATCAGAAAATGCCAAACTCTTGAGGGATTTAGAGAGTTTGACATTAGAAAATGAAAATCTTAAAAAATCAGAAAATGTTTTGAAAAATCAAAAACAAAATCTAGAAAATGAAAAGGTAATAATTGAAAAAGAATTTCAAATTCAAATAAAGATTTTAGAAGATGAGAGAGATATCTTTGGTAAAAATAATCTTGAGAAACAGATTGAAATAAATTCTCATCTTGCTAAAATCATTCAGCTTGAAAAAGAAGCTGAAAGTTATCGGCATAAAATTGCTGATTTAGAAAATAAATTGAAAGGTTTTGTGATTTCTTCAGCGTATGTGAATATTTCATGCCCAAAACCGATCAATTCTGTTCCAATAAGTGACAATGTCACAAACTTTGACAAAGTCAAAGTTGAAGATTGTGATGAGAAAACTGATGATGAAATTGAGAAAAGAAAAATATTTTTGAAATTAAAAGAAAAATTTAAAGAAACCGTTTTACATTCGACTGAAATAGGTGAATGCTCAAAGCAAAAACCTATTAAGAAGAATGTAGAACAAAAACAAAAGGTTAAAAATTTGAAAAATTTTCAAAACAACAATAAAAGCTCATCAGTCCGATCATCCAATCGCAATGAAAAATTACAAAAGTTTGAAAATCAAAACTCACAAAAAGTAGGTAATAAGTGGTGCAGGTTTGACCACAGTGCTCAAGCGTCAAATCAAGCTTATAGGAGAAGTCACGAGTACTACAAATTAAATCAGTGTTATGATTTGAGTGTTTGGATTGGTGGTGGAGATTGGTACGATAACAGGGTGTGTTACAACTGTGGTTTTCAAGGACACATTGCTGTTAACTGCCAGAGACAGAGATTTGAGACGAGAAGATGTTATGAATGCCAAATCAAAGGTCACATTGCCAGAGATTGCTCAATGAGATCAATTGAAAAATCGAGGGCTGTATCTCAGAAAAGGGTGATGAAGTCAGTCAAAGTCAAAGAAAAGCCCAAGGAAGTGAAAGTTTCAGAACAGAAAGTCAAAGAACCTAAAGTTCAAGAAAAGAAAGTGAAGCTTTCTCAGGGGCAGAAAGACAGACTGCAAAAAAAGAGGAAGAAGGCGAGAGAGTATCTGGAGAAGATTTTGTCCTCGGGTACAACAAATAAGAGTGCTGATGAATCGTTTCACTTGACAACAAAGTCAAGTAAACCGAATTCTTCAGATGCAAATCTGAGGACAAAAGAGGAGATAAAGAAGGTTGAAGTGGTTAGCAATGAATGTGTTTCTTTAAAAACAAAGAAGGTACATTTTGGCGATGATCCTGACTCATCAAAGTCAGATGAGCCTCGTGTTGGCGATGAATCTGACTTGTCAAAGTCAGAAGAGCCACCAGTTGAGCAAAAAGGAGAAAATTCAGTTCCGCCAATGGATGATATCAACTTTCCACCATTGCGAGCTGAAAATTATAAACAAAAAGTTGACGAAGTTGAAATTTCAAATCAATCTTTTTCTGAAAAGAAAGATTTTGATGTTGAAAAAGCTTTTAACCCCAATGTTCTAAACATCTTTGGAAAAATGATTGACGGGAAAGTCAAAGGGGTTAAAGAATTTTATGAATCAAAAAGGTATGTTCAAAACACCCAAGGACCGCCAGGCTTGGGTGAATGTCTTTAACTGAAAAACCTGACTTGCCGGAGTTCCCAGGTTGGTAAGCGTGGAACATGAATCGGCACATTTCTTGAGAAATTTCACTCTGGTGATTTTTCGCCTTACATGTGGTAAATCAGGGACATTAAGTTGTACTTGATTTTGTACAAGTGATGTTTGAGTATTAAAACTGAAATTGTAAAATCTGTCATGTGTATGAAGAAAACAATGTGATGAAGTGACCCTGAACCTACAAATGATTGGTAAACAAACTAATTTTTCTGGAAAAACCATTTTGATTAAAACAAACTTAAGTGTTTTGAAATCATAATGGGAAAATAGTTTGTTGTGAGGGGGAGTTCTGATTGTTTATGCCAGGTGGATGGAGAATTGAAGTGATTCTCATCAAGTTATCAAGTTTGTACAGTTTGTTTCAAATTTTCTCAGAAAATCAAAAGTGAAACATATTTTGATTTTAGGGGGAGAAAAATTTTAAAAAAATTAGAAAATTTGAAAAATTCAAAAACATTGAAAAATTCAAAATGAGTTTTGTTGTGAAAAAGAGGAAATGATAGTAAATCAGTCGGACTATCACAGCATGCTAAAGAAATGAAATGTAAAATGTGATAAACAGTCTCACTAAAGATGTGACGATAGGCTCAGCTAGACTAGTAGATTTGCGAGAACGATACAAACTTAAATGAAAAAGCCTAGTTCTAGTGGGAAACATGGTCGAAAGCATAGTACTTAGTTTTGTCCTTCTTGATTGTGTGCCTACTCAGTAATCGCTGATTGTCGAAAGACATAAAACTGGTTAAGTTTGTGAACTTTCACAACTTTGCTGAAAAGTCACTGTGATTGTGCATTTCTTTTTGCAAAGATTTAAACTTGTTTTATTTCTTTATTTTGTTTAAGCATCGGATATCCTCTGCGTATACGTGAGTATCGACCTGGATGTTGTTGCCTAAACGTTCTGCTTTATTTTCTTTGGTGTTTCGTTTAAGCTTTGGATCACCTCTGCGTATACGGGAGTATCGACCTGGTGGTTAAAGCCTAAACAACTTCAACTTGTTTTATTTTTCTTATTTTGTTTAAACATTGGACTTTCTCTGCGTATACGGAAGTATCGACCTGATTGTTAATGTTTAAACATTCTGCGTTGTTTTTGCACATATCACAGTTGATAAAAGTTTAAAGGCATTACTTGAGTTAGTGTATTGCATGATGAGGGGATATGCTGAGATCGTGGGGTCCATAAGAACTTAGTGCTATCTTAATATACCTTAACGTATCGGTAAGCATGTCGAAAGTTTTTAGATTGAGCTTAAGAGGACAACCATGTCGTCAATCCACGTGAATCGTTTAGATCTTAAAATGTTTAAAGCTTAACGGTGCTAGTGATTGGTCTCAAAAACTGATATGATCCTCTTTCGCAAACTCGCAAAAATAGTGTTTGTACATATGTGATTTCTGCATTTAATTTCTGTTATTGCATTTATGTTTTTTGAAAAATTCAAAAAGATTTTCGACAACTGATATTGAAAAGTTGATATTCAAAATCTCAAAGGCTAAACAAGATGAACAATTGGTTTGGTTAAGATGATGAGAAGTTGGAAGATAATCCTCAAATGTTTAGATGATTCATTAATTTGAATCACATTATCGTGTGTTATATGTTTGAGAATTTTGAGTGAACTCTTTTAGAGTCAAAATTATTTTGTCTTACGAGAGGTTGAGATGTGTAGGTTTCTGATTCTGTTGCTACAAAAAGCAAGGCGTCGATCCCAAAAGCACGGAAGCTTGACGAAAGGGGGAGCCTGAAGATTCTGAAGAAAAAGAGCAACGGAAGCTGAAGACAGATCCACCGGGATTCTGTTCGAGCAAGAGTATTTGAAGACTCTCACTAAAGATTCCGTCAACATCCAAGGGGGAGTTTGTTAGTGCAATTGTCTGTCGACTACATCTTTGTTCGAGTCTTAGAGAGAGAGAAAGACAAGCCGCTATGAGTTTCACTACGAGATTGACTACGGCAATATCCAAGGGGGAGATTGTTGATGCATTTAATGTCTATCGCCTTCGTCAATCCGAGTCGTAGTGAAAAGCCGGAAGAAATCAAGCGCATAATGTTATATTTAGTTAGAAATGGCAAGGTGGCAAACTTGTAATTAATGAGAACTTTCATTAAGTTGCCTTGACCATATAAATAGGAGGTTATGTCATGATTTTAGAAACACTTAAGATTTTTTAGAAGATTTGGAGAAGACTTGGAGAAGACTTTCTAGAGAGAGAAAGTGTAGAGAGAGAAAGTAGTGTAAACGTGAATTTTTGTACTGGATTTGTCACATCATTCAATAAAATCACGTTAGTAGTACGATAGTGTGTGTTCGGTCACGTACGTTCACGGATTCCGCACGTCGAACGTTCGTTACGCAATCGAACGGTGTCAAAACCGGTCCTACACATATTAACAAACATTCGTGGAAAGGTGCCATGTGGGGCTCGGCGTAAGATAAAACTTTTTGAACTGTTTAAACCCTTTCGTAAAAATGAAATTTTCTCACAAACTTTTTGAATAAATGAGAATCCTTCTGAAAATTTGTAATTAAAACCCTTTTTAGACAAACAAAACTTTCTTGTAACGTTGGTTTAACAATCAACTCAGGTTAACACAACGACATAAGAAACTTTTCGTAAATCAAATTCGCTTCAAGATCTTTTCAATAACTCAACAAAAACTTTTCTTACAACGCTGGTGTGAACATCGACTCCGTTTAACGCCACCCCGTGAGAAAATGTTCATAAACAAGTTTTCTTTAAAAAAAACTTTTGTAACAATTTGACAAACTTTTCGAGAACTCAAAACGCTTTTGTATCGCTAACTCATGAGATACCATCCTTTAATCAAGCGAATCGTCTTACTCAACGCTTTCTCTATGTTACCGAGACGCTCTCTGTCACGGCCCCCGACCCGGTTTACCCGGTTCAGAAGCCACAAGACAGAAACCCGTGGTATTGGTGTTTGATTTGGCAGCGGAAATTTTTAACAGGATCGTTTAGCTTGAAAACACCCATTTATTTTATTACAAGTTTCGGGATAGACCCCGTATTTTACAATAAAGGAATTTCACTGGGAAATTCCCGGTTTACAGAAAACATGTTTATTTATTTATTGAGCCACTTCATTCAAGCTTGAGTGCTGCACGACACTTTTCCTTGTTCATAGTAAATCACCTTAAATATGTTTTAAAAAGATTTGATCAGCGGGGAAATACTGGCGAGTCATTCAATTTTTTTATAAAACGACACATTGTCATAATTTACAGTATTAAGAGCGATTACAATTACCCCTATCTTATAATTAGCTGGTCCAGTTGTCACTCGACCGGATCTATGACTGTGGTCATATCACTAATGGGTCATGTCACCCACTAGTGACGTATATCACTAATTAGGCTCGCCCACCTAAGAGTGATAGAACAGCAGTAATGTGCACAATACCCCACTTACTGCCAGTAATTAAAGATACGCAAAGACTTAATCCCTGTAATTATAACTGGAAAACATTTAGGGTTTTACAAAGTAACTTGGATAAAAACAGAATGCCTCACATTGCAAGTTTAAGCGGACAGAGTCTGCCTACTGATTAAGCCGGTAACCTAGTTAAAATAACAATGCAAACGAAACTAGGTTAGTAACTTAATACAACTTTTACGATAGCTCAAGAAATTAAAACCCTCACAATGAATGACAAAGTGTAGCCCAGGATTTGGGCAGCACATAAATATCCATCGGATCGGTTTTAATCGATCGGACATTATATTGTAGCAGTGATCGAGTTATTACCCTGTTATCGTAGCAGCGTTTCAACACTTAGATTGAAATTTCGAACAGAAAGTAAGCTGTTTTTGTGAAAGTTTTCGAGCAGGTTGGACTGGCCATGAAACGTTCAATTTATAGCAGATTTTTAGGTCTCTCGCGGCCCGCGTAAACTTGAAGGGGAATCCTTCGCGGCCCGCGAGGGCCACCCTAGCTACGGCTAGGGCTGTCGTGTCATACCCTAGGCTTGCCACGTGTGTGACACGTGGCCCTGAAGCTTATCCAAAGATTCACCGGGCTGTCATGCCCTGCGAAGACTTTGCTTAACTCCTTCGCGGCCCGCGACCGAGTACTGAGTCTTGATTTTCTTTATTTTTCATAAAAATTAGGGTTTTTAGGGGTCCGGGTTGTTACTTACGGAACGGTTTAGGACATTTCTGTGTTAGTCGTTACATCCTCCCCACCTAATTTAAAATCTTGTCCTCGAGATTTACAAGAACAGGTAAGGATACTTTCGCTTCATTTCAGATTCCAATTCCCACGTGTACTCAGGTCCTCTTTTCGAATCTCACTTTACTTTGACCAGCACCAATCTCTTATGTTTGAGGTGCTTAACCTTTCTGTCTTCTATCTGAAGAGGTTTCTCAACAAATTTCAACTTTTCATTTACCTCTATATCTCAAAGCGGTACTACCAGTGATTCATTAGATAAGCATTTCTTAATATTAGATACATGAAATACATCATGTACACCAGCTAGTTCTTCTGGAAGTTGTAATTGATAGGCAACTGGTCCTATTCGTTGGATGATTTTGAAAGGTCCGGAATATCTTGGACTTAGCTTTCCTTTCTTACCAAATCGGACTATTCCTTTCCAAGGAGAAACTTTCAATAGTACCTTGTCTCCCACTTGAAATTCTAACAGCTTACGTCGATTGTCTGCATAACTTTTCTGACGGTCTCGAGCCGTCTTTAGTCTTTCTTTGATTTGAGTTATCTTGTCGGTGGTTTCCTGTACAATTTCGGGACCTGATAATTGACTTTCCCCTATTTCTGCCCAGTATACTGGAGTTCGACACTTTCGTCCATACAGTGCTTTGAATGGGGCAGCATTGATGCTCGTATGGTAACTATTGTTATAGGAGAATTCTATTAAAGGTAGGTGGTCATCCCAGTTTCCACCGAAGTTTATGACACATGCCCTGAGCTTGTCTTCTAGGGTTTGGATCGTCCTTTCACTTTGTCCATCTATTTGGGGATGGTATGCAGTACTTAAATTTAATCGTGTCCCCATTTCTTCTTGGAAACTTGTCCAGAAATGCGAAGTGAAACGACTATCCCTATCTGACATAATGGAGAGTGGAACTCCATGTAGTGACACTGCCTCTTCTACGTATAACTTAGCTAATCTTTCCATGCTAAAGGTTTCCTTCATTGGTAGGAAATGAGCTGATTTGGTTAGTCGATCTACAATCACCCAGATTGTGTCGTTACCTTTCCTGGTCTTGGGTAGCTTAGTAACAAAATCCATTGTTATTAGTTCCCATTTCAATACAGGCATTTCTAACTGTTGAAGTAAACCTGAAAGTTTCTGGTGTTCTGCCTTAACTTGCAAACAAGTTAGACACTTAGAAACGTATTTAGGTATGTCCTTTTTCATTCCTATCTACCAGAAGTTATTTCTTAAATTTTGATACATCTTGTTATTACCGAGATGCATCGTATACCTAGATTTATGGGCTTCCTCTAATATCTTATCTCGCAAGTTTCCTTGTCTAGGTACCCAAATCCTTTTCTTATGGAATCTCCAAATTCCATCTGTCCCTTGTTCTAATTCCTTTATCCGTCCTTTCATTCCTTCAGCATTATCCTGGATTGCTGTCTCTTGAACATTTTTCAATTGTTCCATTAAATCTAACTGCAGATTTAACATGAGAGCACGAACCTGTCTTTGTTTCTCATGGTACTTACGACTTAAGGCATCTACTACTACATTTGCTTTTCCTTCATGATATTGAATATCACAGTCGTAGTCACCTAAAATTTCCATCCACCTTCTTTGCCTCATGTTCAACTCTTTTTGCCCGAATATGTACCTTAAACTCTTATGATCGGTATAGACAGTAAACTTACTTCCATACAGATAATGTCTCCAAATCTTAAGGGCAAAAATTATTGCTCCTAATTCTAAGTCATGATTCGTATAATTTTCCTGATGCTTTTTCAATTGTCTTGATGCATACGCAATTACCTTTTTGCGTTGCATTAGCACACAACCTAATCCTAGCTTAGAAGCATCACAGTAGACTTCAAAGCCTTCTGTTCCTTCGGGTAAAGCAAGAATTGGGGCTTTTGTTAATCTTTGCTTTAAAATCCTAAAGGCTTCCGCTTGCTTGGGTCCCCATTCAAATTTAACAGTTTTACAGGTTAGCTTAGTTAATGGAACAGCTATCTTAGAAAAAGTCTCTTATAAAACGCCTATAGTATCCAGCTAATCCTAGAAAACTTCGGATTTCAGTAGCTGATTGCGGGACCTTCCAATTTGTGATTGCTTCTATCTTGGAGGGATCTATGTGAATGCCTTCCTGATTCACCATGTGTCCTAAAAATTGTACTTCTTGTAGCCAAAATTCACACTTTGAAAATTTGGCATAAAGCTTTTCCTTTCTTAACAGGGTCAAGAGTGCATGCAGGTGTTTACAATGTTCGTCCTGGCTTTTGGAATAAATAAGTATATCGTCAATGAAGACAATTACAAATTTACCCAGGTATGGCTTACAGATTATATTCATCATGTCCATAAATGCTGCATGAGCATTTGTTAATCCAAAGGGCATGACTGTAAACTCGTAGTGACCATACCTAGTCCTGAAAGCAGTTTTAGGTATGTCTTCTTCCTGTACCTTCAACTGATGGTATCCGGAGCGCAAATCTATCTTAGAGAAATACCTAGCTCCTTGAAGCTGATCAAAAAGATCATCAATCCTAGGTAATGGGTATCGATTCTTAATGGTAACCTTATTCAATTCCCTATAATCGATACACATCCGCATCGAACCATCTTTCTTTTTCACAAACAACACCGGTGCTCCCCAAGGGGATGAACTAGGTTGTATGAATCCTTTACTTAATAATTCATCTAACTGCTTCTTTAGTTCTAACATTTCTGTGGGTGCTAACCGATAAGGTGTCTTAGCTATTGGTGCCATTCCAGGAATTAGATGAATTCTAAACTCTACTTCCCTATCTGGCGGTAATCCAGGTAGCTCTTCTGGGAATATATCCGGGTATTCTGGTACTGCTGGAATTTCTTTAAGTTCCTTGCCTTTAGTGTTAATGATTACTGAAATCATATACACTATTCCTTGTTTTCGTTCATAACTAGCAACTTTCATTACCGAAATGAACTTCATTGGTTTACGTGGCTTATCTCCTGTAATCAAAATTACCTCTCCTGTTGGCGTATGAATTTCTATGGAATTTTGATCACAGAGGATTCGAGCATGGTTGGCGACTAACCAATCCATTCCTAACACGACATCGAATCCTGCTAAATTCATAGGTAGAAGATTTGCAGAAAATTTATGACCTGGGAGTTCTATATTTCCTTCTTGGAGTACCTTATCTATATTAACAGAGTTTCCTTCTGCAGTTTCTACCGTATAAATTTGCCTATGTTTAGTTAAAGGCTGCTTAAGAGCTTGGCAGAATGAAGTATTTATAAAACTTTGGTTTGCACCAGAGTCAAATAATACATTTGCATACACATCATGAACTAGGAATGTACCAGCTATCACATCTGGAATCAGATCTGCCTCTTACGTTGTCAGCTGGAAGGCCCTTGCATTCTTCTTATTAGTTCCTTCGGCAGGTTTGGCCTTGTTGTTAGTTGTCTTAATCAATTTTGGGCAATTTGGCTTAAAATACCCAGCTTCTCCGCAGTTGTAGCAGATCATTGATTTCTTCCTGCACTCCTCCTCTCGGTGCCCCGGTACTTTGCAGAAATTGCAATTTTCTTTACATTTTCCAAAATGTTTCCTTTTACAGTTTCCGCAAAATGGCGGTGCGGAAGACTGTCCGGGTCCTTTTTTCTTGAAGTTATTACCTCCACGGAAACCTTGGGTAATCTTTTGAGCTAAATCTGTTTTCCTGTTTTCTTCTCTCGTGCGCACTGATCCGTTCGTCAAGGTTTTGGCCAATTCGACCGCATCGGCGATCGTTCGAGGTCTCGCAGCCTTGACAAAATCGCGGATCTCGCTAATTAGTCCCCAAATGTAGCGAGAGATAAGTACCGATTCTTGCGAGGCCAGTGTTGGTACAATTCTAGCATACTCGAAAAATTTCGAAGTATACCCCCGACAATCCACGTCCACCATCCGGTGGTTCAGGAACTTGTTTGTCATATTTTCCTTCTCGTAGGAGGGACAAAGCTTTCTTTCTACCAATTCCTTAAATTCCTCCCAACTCATGGCATAAGCCACGTCACTTCACTTGGCTTGCAGCACCGTGTTACACCATTCCAATGCCTCTTCTTTGAAAAGGTGGGATGCATACATTACCCTGTCTTCTTCTGCGCACTTACTTATTTTAATCACAGCTTTGGTCTTTTCTAACCAACGTAGTGCGGCAGTTGCCCCTTCATTGCCTGCAAATTCGACTGGCTTACAGGCAAGAAATTCTTTGTAAGTGCAACCAGTCGTTGCCACTTTCATTTTCTTAAGTAATGGAGCTTGAATCATATTATTATTATCGCCGCCCCCATTCACACTGTTACTGAAATTATCGTCGCTGGTGCGTTTGCTATGGTTAGCTTGGGAAGGTTCAACGGGATTTCTGACGGCTGCGACGATTGCGGGGATAGCATTGGATATTTCCTGAGCAACTATATTTTCTCTGTCTTGTCTATCGAGAAATTGTTCTTCATTATTTGGTTCCAATTGGTCAACTTCATTTTCTGGTTGGTTTACTGCGTTTGCCATCTGAATTATTAATAATATACACGGATTATTATCACAGAAGGGATAGCAATTAGACACAATAGATTAATCACAACTACCAATAAGTCAACACATATAGCTAAAATCGTTGACATTGCGACATTTATATTTTTATATATAATATTTATGCGTCCGTACAAGCCCTGTATTTACAGATGTTTTATTTTATACTATTATATGATATTATATATTATTATTATTATTATTATACATTATTATTATTACACATTATTATTATTTTACAAAAACATTTAATAAAAACGACGCTCCCTCTCGTCGTATTTCCAAGAGATTTTTTCTCCCACTTCTCGAATCCGATTTCCCGCATCCACCAATTCCTCGCCGTAACGGCGGAGTTCAGCAACATTCTCCGGGTTCATGGGTGGAAAGGGATTAGGTTCAAACTGGGGAAAGGGAACATCTGGGTTATTCATGAAATTCTGGAAATGCCAGTCGATGGTCCACCATTCTTCCAATTCTCCTGGAAGAAGTTGGGGATTGACTATGGGTTCTAGGATGGCAGGTTCCAGATTAATGGGAAGTTCCGATTGAGCCAGGAAAACTGAAAAGGGTTTCACTAGTTGGTCCGAACAGGTCACAGTTGGCCAGTTTTCTGTCCAGCTCCTCCCACGACGGCAACTACTGAGCTTGGCTGGAGCTTTCTCCTACTTCTTTTCCTTTTCCCTTTGGGTCCACCGTCTTTTTCACTCTTTGGGCAGCGGGTTTCTTCTTTCTTCCTCGTTTCCAATCCAGAAGTCTTCTTCACTTTTTGGGTTTGGGTTTCTCCTGGGTTTGGAATACAATTGGCTCCTCAGTGTCAGCCTGATAACCGGACGGATCTCCAGTAGCTTCCATGTTAGTAGAATGGATTGAGAGATTTTGAAGGGCTTCAGATAACTCACTCATACTGTTAATCACATATAAGGAAACAAAAGTCCAAATTAAAATTTTCATTTATTGTTATGGAAATTTTCACAGAATCAAATTTGCAATTTAAAGTTTAAGTATTTTTCAAATACTTAATTGGCTTAAATCAGTGGCTCTGATACCACCTTTTCTGTCACGGCCCCTGACCCGGTTTACCCAGTTCAGAAGCCGCGGGACAGAAACCCGTGGTATTGGTGTTTGATTTGGCAGCGGAAATTTTTAACAGGATTGTTTAGCTTGAAAACACCCATTTATTTTATTACAAGTTTCGGGATAGACCTCGTATTTTACAATAAAGGAATTTCACTGGGAAATTCCCGGTTTACAGAAAACATGTTTATTTATTTATTGAGCCACTTCATTCAAGCTTGAGTGTTGCACGGCACTTTTCCTTGTTCACATTAAATCACCTGAAACATGTTTTAAAAAGATTTGATCAGTGGGGAAATACTGGAGAGTCATTCAATTTTTGTATAAAACGACACATTGTCATAATTTACAGTATTAAGAGCGATTACAATTGCCCCTATCTTATAATTAGCTGGTCCAGTTGTCACTCGACCGGATCTATGACTGTGGTCATATCACTAATGGGTCCTGTTGTAACAACTCTTGCCAAAATTATTAGTTCTTATTTTAATAAGTGCACATTAAGAAACCCTAATTGAAACCCCAAATGGTATGGTGCAACCCGTAAATTTTCAAAACAGTCAAAACTAGGATCAGGGCCCCCTAAAACTCAAGGGGGTATCCCCTTATTGATAATTATCTTCATAAAAAGAAGATAAACCTCAAAAATTCGGTTAAACTGACTCAGCAAGGCTAAGCAGGACACCAGGCACACCTAGCCTAGATTGGTCATTGTCGCGACACGCGCCAGGGGCTAGGGTGCCTGGCGCGACACGCGGGGGAGGACAAAATTCAGTATATATATCAGGGGTTTGGCACTTTCATGGAGAACTTGTTACGACGAAAAAATTAGTTACGTACTTTAAGTTATACGTTGTTTCGTTCAAAATACCTATAATCACGAACCTCTGCTGCGACAACAGGGTAATAACTCAATCACTGCTACGATACAATGTCCAATCGATTGAAACCGATCCGATGGATGTTTAAGTGCTGCCCGAATCCGGGCTATACTTTGTCATTCGTCGTGAGGGTTTTGATTTCGTGAGTTTATCGTAAATGTTGTATTAAGTTACTAACCTAGTTTCGTGTGCATTGTTATTTAACTAGGTTACCAGGCTTATCAGTAGGCAATACTCTGTCCAACTAAACTTGCAATGTGAGTCATTCTCTTTTTATCAAAAGAGTTTTACAATACCCAAATGTTTTCCAGTTATATGTTAGAGGGATTAAGTCTTTGTTATCTGAAATTACTGGCATTAAGTGGGGTATTGTGCACATTACTACTGTTTTCTCACTTTTAGGTGGACGAACCTAAACAGTGATAATCATCACTATTGGGTGAAAGGATCCAATGGTGGTATGACCATAGTCACCAGGGTGTGACACTGGACCAGATAATTATAAGATAGTGGCAATTGTAATCGCTCTTAATACTGTAATCTATAACAATGTGTCATTTTATGTAAATTGAGTGACTCGCCAGTATTTCCCCGCTGATAAAATCTTTTTAAACATGTTTCAGGTAATTTACTGTGAACCAGGAAAAGTGCCGCGTAGCACCACCAGCTGGATAAAGTGGCTCAGTAAATAAATAAATAAACATGTTTTTGGTAAAACAGGGAATTTCCCCCTGAAATTCCTTTATTGTATATTATGGGGTTTATCCCAAAAATGTGAAATAAAATAATTGGGTATTTTCTGTTTAAACGATCCTGTTAATATTTCTGCTGCCAATTAACACACCAATACCACGGGTTTCTGTCCCGCGACTTCTGAACCGAGTAAAACCGGGTCGGGGGCCGTGACAGAAAAAGGTGGTATCAGAGCCACTGATCTAAGCCAATTAAGTATTTAGAAATACTTAATTTTCCAAATTGCCATTCTGTGATTTTGTGAAAATTTAACTTACAATAAATACAATTTTAACTTAAAATTGGGTGTGTTTCTTCATGTGTGCTAACAGCATGAATGAACTATCGGAGGCACTCTGAAACTTTACTATCCATACTACCGATATGGATACAACATGAAACCAATCCGGCTATCAAGCGGATACTGAAGAGCCACCAGTATTCCAGGCCCAGCCTCAGGAGAAACCAAAGCCTAAAAAGAGGAGAATAATCCTGGACTGGAAACGTGGACGAAGGAAGAAGCCACCTGCCCAAAAGGTGAAAAAGACGGAGGATCCCAAAGGAAAGGGAAAGGAAGTAGGAGAAAGTTCTGGACAAGCCCAGGAGATGCCACCCTGGGAAGAATTGGATTGAAAACTTGCAAACTGTGACCTCATCGGAACTGCCGACGAGACCCTTTTCAATTTCCCTGCCCAATCTGAACTTCCAATTAACTTGGAACCTGCTATTCCAGACCCTATTGTCAACCCACAACTTGTTACCGGGCAGTTGGAAGAATGGTGGACAAGCGACTGGCAATTTCAGAATTTCACGAATAACCCCAATGTTTATTTTCCCCAATTTGATCCTGAACCTGCACCATACCCACCTATGAGCACAGAAAACTTGGCTGAACTCCGCCACTATGGCGAGGAACTGGTGGACGCGGGAAATCGGATCCGAGACATGGGAGAAAAGATCTCATGGAAATACGACGAGAGGGAGCGTCGTTTCTGAAGGGCCAGCTGACTGTGGTGGAATGTTTGTATAATATTAAAATGTGAATAATATAATAATAATAATAATAATAATAATAATAATAATAATAATATTGTATAATAATAATTAAAATAAAACTTTTGTAAAATAGATGGTGTGTATCGATGCATACTAATATATAAAGATATATATATCAATGTCGCAAGGTCGACGATTTTGGCTATACGTGTTAATATGATTATGTGTGATTGTTTTGTTGTGTTTAATTGCTATCCATTTTGTGTCAATAATTTATGTATATATATTTTTAATAATTCAGATGGCACACACGGAACACCAATCGGCAAATGAAGTTAACCAATCTGAACAACACAATGAAGATCATTTCCTCAATAGACAAGATATAGAAAATATCGTTGCTCAGGGAATAGCCAATCCTATCCCGGCAATTGTTACTGCCATTAAAAATCCTGTTGAACCTTCCCAAGCCAACCATAGTAAACGCGATCGCGATGATAACTTCAGTAACAGTGTAAATGGAGGCAGCAATAATAATGATAATAATGTAGTCCAAGCCCCATTATTTAAGAAAATGAAAGTGGCAACGGCTGGTTGCACTTACAAAGAATTTCTTGCCTGTAAGCCAGTTGAATTTGCAGGCAATGAAGGGGCGACTGCTGCACTACGTTGATTAGAGAAAACTGAAGCAGTAATTAAAATAAGCAAGTGTACAGAAGAAGATAAGGTTATGTATGCATCCCACATTTTCAAAGAAGAAGCATTAGAATGGTGGAACACGGTGCTACAAGCTAAAGGAAGTGATGAGGCTTATGCCATGAATTGGAAGGAATTTAAGGAAATGGTGGAAAGAAAATTTTGTCCTGACTATGAGAAGGAACAAATGGCAAACAAGTTCCTAAGCCATCGGATGGTGGATGTTGATTGTCGAGGGTATACTTCGAAATTCTTCGAGTATGCTAGAATTGTACCAACTCTGGCTTCGCGAGAACCGGTACTTATCTCTCGCTACATTTGGGGACTAATTAGCGAGATCCGCGATATAGTCAAGGCTGAAAGACCCAGGAATATCGATGAAGCAGTCGAATTGGCCAACACCTTGACTGACGGACTGGTACGCACGCGAGAAGAAAACAGGAAAAAGGAGTTAGCTTAAAAGATTACCCAAGGTTTCCGTGGGGGTAATAATTTCAAGAAGAAAGGAACTGGGCAATCCTCCACTGCTCCATTTTGCAGTATCGGTAAAAGAAAGCATTTTGGGAAATGTAAAGGGTATTGCAATTTCTGCAATAGACCGGGGCATCAAGAAGAAGAATGCAGGAGGAAGAAATCAACAATTTGCTTCAATTGCGGAGAAGCTGGACATTTCAGACCAGACTGCCCTAAACTGGTCATACCAGCTGATAACAAGGCCAAAACTGCTGAAGGAACTAATAAGAAGAACGCAAGAGCCTTTCAGCTAACTACGCAAGAAGCAGATCTGATTCCCGATGTGATAGCTGGTACGTTTCTTGTACATGGCGTTTACGCAAAAGTATTATTTGACTCTGGTGCAAACCAAAGTTTTATAAATACTTCATTCTGCCAAGATCTTAAGCAACCTTTAACCAAACTTAGGCAGATGTATACGGTAGAAACAGCAGATGGAAATTCGGTTACCATAGATACGGTTTTGCAAGAAGGAAAGATAGAACTCTCAGGTCATAAATTTTCTGCAAACCTGCTGCCTATGAATTTAGCTGGATTCGATGTCGTATTAGGAATGGATTGGTTAGTAGCCAACCATGCACGAATCCTTTGTGATAAGAATTCCATAGAAATTCATACACCTGTAGGAGAAATAATTGTGGTTACAGGGGATAAGCCACGTAAACCAATGAAGTTCATTTCAGTAATGAAAGTTGCTAGTTATGAACGGAAACAAGGAATAGTGTATATAATTTCGGTAATCATTAACATTAAAATTAAGGAACTTAAGAAAATTCCAGTAGTATCGGAATACCCGGATGTATTCCCCGAAGGACTACCTGGATTACCACCCGATAGGGAGGTAGAATTTAGAATTCATCTAATTCCTGGAATTTCACCAATAGCCAAGGCACCTTATAGGTTAGCACCCACAGAGATGTTAGAACTGAAAAAGCAGTTAGATGAATTATTAAGCAAAGGTTTCATACAACCTAGTTCATCCCCTTGGGGAGCACCTGTGTTGTTTGTGAAAAAGAAGGATGGTTCCGTGCGGATGTGTATCGATTATAGGGAATTGAATAAGGTTACCATTAAGAATTGATACCCATTACCGAGGATTGATGATCTTTTTGATCAACTTCAGGGAGCTAGGTACTTCTCTAAGATAGATTTGCGTTTCGGATATCATCAGTTGAAGGTACAGGAAGAAGACATACCTAAAACTGCTTTTAGAACTAGGTATGGTCACTACGAGTTTACAGCTATGCCCTTTGGACTAACGAATGCTCCTGCAGCATTCATGGACATGATGAATAGAATCTGTAAGCCGTATCTGGATAAATTTGTAATTGTCTTCATCGACGATATACCCATTTATTCCAAAAGCCAGGACGAGCATTGTGAGCACCTGCATGCACTCTTAACTTTGTTAAGAAAGGAAAAGCTTTACGCCAAATTCTCGAAGTGTGAATTTTGGCTACAGGAGGTGCAATTTTTAGGACATATGGTGAATCACGAAGGTATTCACGTAGATCCCTCCAAGATAGAAGCAATCACCAATTGGAAGGTCCCACAATCAGCTACCGAAGTTCGGAGTTTTCTAGGATTAGCCGGATATTATAGACGCTTCATAAAAGACTTTTCTAAGATAGATGTTCCCTTAACTAAGCTAACCTGTAAAACAGTTAAATTTGAATGGGGACCCAAGCAAAAAGAGGCCTTTAGGATTTTAAAGCAAAAATTAACAAATGCCCCAATCCTTGTCTTACTAGAAGGAACAGAAGATTTTGAAATTTACTGCGATGCTTCTAAGCTAGGATTAGGATGTGTGCTAATGCAACGCAAAAAGGTAATTGTGTATGCATCAAGACAATTGAAAAAGCACGAGGAAAATTATACGACTCATGACTTAGAATTAGGAGCCATCATTTTTGCCCTTAAGATTTGGAGACACTATCTGTATGGAAGTAAGTTTAGTGTTTATACAGATCATAAGAGTTTAAGATACATATTTGGTCAAAAAGAATTAAACATGAGGCAAAGGAGATGTATGGAAATTCTAAGTGACTACGATTGTGATATTCAATATCACGAAGGAAAGGCAAATGTAGTAGCAGATGCCCTAAGTCGTAAGTACCATTAGAAAGAAAGGCGGGTTCATGCTCTTAGATTAAATCTACAGTTAGATTTAATGGAACAACTTAAGAATGTTCAGGAAACAGCAATCAAGGATGATGCTGAAAGAATGAAAGGACGAATAAAGGAACTAGAACAAGGGACTGATGGAATTTGGAAATTTCATAAGAAAAGAATTTGGGTACCTAAGCAAGGAAATTTAAGAGATAAGATTTTAGAGGAAGCCCATAAATCTTGGTATACGATGCATCATGGAAATAACGAGATGTATCAAGATTTAAGAAATAATTTCTGGTGGATAGGAATGAAAAAGGACATAGCTAGATATGTTTCTAAATGTCTAACTTGTTCACAAGTTAAAGCAGAACACCAGAAACCCTCAGGTCTACTTCAACAGTTGGAAATGCCTGTTTGGAAATGGGAACTGATAACAATGGACTTTGTTACTAAGTTACCCAAAACCAGGAAAGGAAACGATGCAATCTAGGTGATTGTAGATCGATTAACTAAATCCGCTCATTTCCTGGCAATGAAGGAAACCTTTAGCATGGAAAGATTGGCTAAGTTGTACGTAGATGAAGTAGTATCCTTACATGGAGTTCCACTCTCCATTGTGTCAGATAGGGATAGTCGTTTCACTTCACATTTTTGGACAAGTTTCCACGAAGCAATGGGCACGCGATTAAATTTAAGTACTGCATATCATCCCCAAACGGATGGACAAAGTGAAAGGACGATCCAAACTCTCAAAGACATGCTCAGAGCATGTGTAATCGATTTTGGTGGAAACTGGGATGACCACTTACCATTAATCGAATTCTCCTATAACAATAGTTATCATACAAGCATCAACGCTGCCCCGTTTGAAGCACTGTATGGACGAAAATGTCGAACTCCAGTATGCTGGGCAGAAATAGGAGAAAGTCAGTTATCAAGTCCCGAGATAATACAGGAAACTACCAACAAGATAACTCAAATCAAAGAGAGACCGAAAACGGCTCGAGATCGCCAGAGGAGTTATGCAGACAATCGACGCAAGCCATTAGAATTTCAAGTTGGAGACAAGGTACTCTTGAAAGTTTCTCCTTGGAAAGGAGTAGTTCGATTCGGTAAGAAAGGAAAGCTAAATCCAAGATACATAGGACCATTCACAATTACCCAACGAATTGGACCAGTTGCTTATAAATTACAACTACCAGAAGAGCTAGCCGGGGTACATGATGTGTTTCATGTATCTAATCTCAAGAAATGTTTATCTGACGAATCCCCTGGTAATACCTCTTCAAGATATAGAGGTAAATGAAAAGCTGAAATTCGTTGAGAAACCTCTCCAAATAGAAGACAGAAAGGTCAAACATCTCAAGCACAAGAGATTGGTGTTGGTCAAAGTAAAGTGGGATTCGAAAAGAGGACCTGAGTACACCTGGGAGCTGGAATCAGAGATAAAGCGGAAGTACCCTTACTTGTTCCAGTAAATCTCAAGGACGAGATTTTAAACAAGGTGGGGAGGATGTAACAACTCTTGCCAAAATTATTAGTTCTTATTTTAATAAGTGCACATTAAGAAACCCTAATTGAAACCCCAAATGGTATGGTGCAACCCGTAAATTTTCAAAACAGTCAAAACTAGGATCAGGGCCCCCTAAAACTCGAGGGGGGTATCCCCTTATTGATAATTATCTTCATAAAACGAAGATAAACCTCAAAAATTCGGTTAAACTGGCTCAGCAAGGCTAAGCAGGACACCAGGCACACCTAGCCTAGATTGGTCACTGTCGCGACACGCGCCAGAGGCTAGGTTGCCTGGCGTGACACGCGGGGGAGGACAAAATTCAGTATATATATCAGGGGTTTGGCACTTGCATGGAGAACTTGTTACGACGAAAAAATTAGTTACGTACATTAAGTTATACGCTGTTTCGTTCAAAATACCGATAATCATGAACCTCTGCTACGACAACAGGGTAATAACTCGATCACTGCTACGATACAATGTCCGATTGATTGAAACCGATCCGATGGATGTTTAAGTGCTGCCCGAATCCGGGCTATACTTTGTCATTCGTCGTGAGGGTTTTGATTTCGTGAGTTTATCATAAATGTTGTATTAAGTAACTAACCTAGTTTTGTGTGCATTGTTATTTAACTAGGTTACCAGGCTTATCAGTAGGCAAAACTCTGTCCAACTAAACTTGCAATGTGAGTCATTCTCTTTTTATCGAAAGAGTTTTACAATACCCAAATGTTTTCCAGTTATATGTTACAGGGATTAAGTCTTTTTTATATGAAATTACTGTCATTAAGTGGGGTATTGTGCACATTACTGTTTTTTTCTCACTTTTAGGTGGACGAACCTAAACAGTGATAATCATCACTATTGGGTGAAAGGACCCAATGGTGGTATGACTATAGTCACCAGGGTGTGACACTGGACCAGATAATTATAAGATAGTGGCAATTGTAATCGCTCTTAATACTGTAATCTATAACAATGTGTCATTTTATGTAAATTGAGTGACTCGCCAGTATTTGCCCGCTGATAAAATCTTTTTAAACATGTTTCAGGTAGTTTACTGTGAACCAGGAAAAGTGCCGCGTAGCACCACCAGCTGGATAAAGTGGCTCAGTAAATAAATAAATAAACATGTTTTTGGTAAAACAGGGAATTTCCCCCTGAAATTCCTTTATTGTATATTATGGGGTTTATCCCAAAAATGTGAAATAAAATAATTGGGTATTTTCAGTTTAAACGATCCTGTTAATATTTCCGCTGCCAATTAACACACCAATACCACGGGTTTTTGTCCCGCGACTTCTGAACCGGGTAAAACCGGGTCGGGGGCCGTGACACCTGTCACCCACTAGTGACGTATATCACTAATTAGGCTCGCCCACCTAAGAGTGATAGAACAGCAGTAATGTGCACAATACCCCACTTACTGCCAGTAATTAAAGATACGCAAAGACTTAATCCCTGTAATTATAACTGGAAAACATTTAGGGTTTTACACAGTAACTTTGATAAAAACAGAATGCCTCACATTGCAAGTTTAAACGGACAGAGTCTGCCTATTGATTAAGTCGGTAACCTAGTTAAAATAACAATGCAAACGAAACTAGGTTAGTAATTTAATAAAACTTTTACAATAGCTCACAAAATCAAAACCCTCACGATGAATGACAAAGTATAGCCCAGGATTTGGGCAGCACTTAAACATCCATCGGATCGGTTTTAATCGATCGGACATTATATCGTAGAAGTGATCGAGTCATTACCATGTTTTCGTAGCAGCGTTTCAACACTTAGGTTGAAATTTCGAACAGAAAGTAAGCTGTTTTTGTGAAACTTTTCAAGCTGGTTGGACTGGCCATGCAACGTTCAATTTAGAGCAGATTTTTAGGTCTCTCGCGGCCCGCATAAACTTGAAGGGGAATCTTTCGCGGCCCGCGAGGGCCACCCTAGCTACGGCTAGGGCTGCCGTGTCATACCCTAGGCTTGCCACGTGTGTGACACGTGGCCCTGAAGCTTATCCGAAGATTCACCTGGCTGTCGCGCCCCGTGAAGACTTTGCTTAACTCCTTCGCGGCCCGCGACCAAGTACTGAATCTTGATTTTCTTGAGTTTTCATAAAAAATAGGGTTTTTAAGGGTCCGGGTTGTTACTTACTGAACGGTTTAGGACATTTCCATGTTAGTCGTTACACTCTCACTCATCAATTCTCGATCGATTGCACCCTCACTCCCCGCTTACCTTAATGCTTATTCGACGCTTACTCGTATCAACACTCGTAGCCTTCCTTGTGGATTAATTTTGGGACGAAATTTCCTAAAGCAGGGGAGACTGTAACAACCCGCACTTTCATGCTTGTTACTCTCGTTACATTCGTTACGCCTAGCACTAGAGATTCGGATCATGATGTAACTATATCGCTTACAACGCTACTTCACATATATCGCATACTTTCAACACGCTATGTCACACATCACAACGCAAACACTAACGCTAACGATGACATCGTGTGAGCGCTTGAACTACTCCCCTCGCTCGACGTAATGCAACGATCACATCACGTGAGTACTTAAGTTGCTCCCCTCACTCGTCGTGATGCGACGCAACGCAACGCAAACTCGAAACGCAGTTACTTATGCTATGACCTACTATATATAATAATGATAATATCTGAGTATTAAACATGTCTAAACGCGCACTCGCTGGCACGCGCAACTCAATTTATCGCACTGAAACGCAACCTAACACGACGCTACTTAACGCTTAAAGTGCCCACAATGTTTAACGTAACAAAAACACATCGAACGAAAAGAAAGTTGGAAAACCAACTCGCACAAGCCGTCTCATCGAATGACCACTTGATCGACTGGACCAACTTCTACACCGCCTTTCTCCCCCTCCCACAATATAAATACCCGTACGCACATCACTGTTCACTGATGTGACAGCTCCATTCGACCCAACTCGCTCCCAAGCCCTTCTCAAGCTTTTTCTCTCGATTCAAGGCCATTTCGTAAGTATTTCTCCCTAAATCTTGTACTTCCATCATCACTACACACTTCTTCATCATCTTCTCCATCAAAATCACTTATTTTCTTCCCGAAATCACCTGATTTGGACTCCTTGAAGGTGACATCATCACGGGTTCATATGCAAACTGTGGTGTGACGTCATCCCGTCAAGATTGGATCAGATCTAAAGGATTTCCACACTATACAACACAAATCACAACAAGATCTAAACATTTTCCAACTATTTTCTACTTTTCTTCACTTTATACTCAAAACCGATGAGACTTGGACTCAAACTGACTTTAGACTCGCTCCTTAGTCAAGAGTCGGCTTTAAAAACGGTTTCCACCAGAGAGATGACCGATTAACGGGTTGAACATGAAATCTCATCAAGAACCGTTAGTCTGATCGAATGGGGTGATTCCCATCCGATCGACTGAGCTTGACTTAGTGTGGTTTCCGTTGTTTGACACGTCGTCACGCCGTCTCAGTTAAATTCCAAACTTTTAAACTTAGAAATTTTACCAGTTTTCAAAACATCAGGTTGCTCAATCGAATAGCCATCCGATCAAATGACCATCTGATCGAATGACTATTCGACCAGGTGACTTGTCCTTTACAACTTTCAAAACTTAAACGATTTGACCAAAACTTCAAACTACCAAACTCTCGATCGAATAGCCATCCCGATCGAATGGCCATCCGTCCGGATGACCGAATGACTTGATTTATACTACAACAAAAACTTCAAAAGTTTCAAATCAATTCACACACACTCACTCAATCGAATTACCAACCGCTCGAATGACCATCTGTCCAGATGACCATCCGTCCAGATGACCATCCGATCGAATGGGTGTTCACTCGTTCGATTCACCGTCCAACACTTATTACATCTGACACGCTATTTACGCACTGTTCAACGCTCATGCTACTGTTCTATGCTCAGGCTAACTCAACGCGCTCTCTTCAATCTAACACAGGGTGTGTGTAGCAGCTACGAACCCACTGTGAGTATACTTGACCCCTTTTAAACGCTTTAAACACACTTTGGGGTGTAACACACATTCCTATCTAAAAAAACACACTTATCAAAATGTAGTACATACTCTAAACTATTATCACATGCGAATAACTGACGTAAATATTTACACGTGATGCTTGATACATATGTGCTAGGACTTTTACTCGCGACGTCCCACCTTAGCTAGTATGGTACTATAGTTGGACATACACCCGACAGGGTCTAGTTAAGGAAATCACGCCCGTTTTGGGATCCCCATCGCAGTCATCGAGTGACTTAGCTGGTAGTATTTGTCTCGAAATGTATGTGTTGTGTGTCTCTTTTATGTATGTGGCAATTCGCAGCGCTTTTACCTTCTTTATACTATTTCAAACATATATACTCGCCAGTACTTTTAGTATTGACATTATTTTAATGTATGTTGCGGGTTAATCGCAGACTATCTCTAATCAAGCTAGGAAGTCTAGAAACTCACAATAAATCTAGGTTGTCGGATTTGTATTGTTTGAGAGAACATGAAATCTGTATGACTGTTTGCTGAGATATTGTTTATTAGTATGGGATAATGAACACATTAAATATTGTCGCTAAATAGTTGTTATGGCTTCTTTTGAGCAATCTGATTCGCCTAGTGCCGCGCCCCGATGATTCCGCCATCGGTTGGGGTGTGACAATTTTGCCCCTATTCTTCCCCTTTTAATTGAAAATTTGATTTCATCGATTCCTATTTAATTAATTATCAAGGATGATGTTTTTTTATTTCCGTTTGGTAATATAAATTGAAAAGGTCGATTCTTGCTTAATATTGGTTGCGAATTTCTGATTGAATGCGATGGATGTTGTGACTCAAACTAGGGGATTGCGTTTTTCCCTTTTGGTTTTGATTTCCGATTCCGTTCTTTCTTAACATTAGATGGTTCTAGGTTTCTTGCTTACAGAGATTTCAAATAGAATTCTATGTATTGATCACAAGTCGTTCAATTTGTTATTGGAGTGAACCGTTAATACTTAAAGGAAGAAGAGATGATTGTATTTTTAATTAAACTAAAAGGGTAAAGTCAAAAGACCAAAATACTTTCACTTAAGTGTCACACCCCAACCGATGGCGGAAACATCGGAATGAGACGAACAAATTGCTCAAAACGTCATAACACTATGTGACAATATAAATTAAAATTCAAATTTCATAAAATTTCTAAAAATGTCATACAAGAATTTAAACAAATACAACATTGTTTCAACATAATATCAAAAAGACCAATTTATCTAGGTGTGTTTCTGAGTCCACCTAAATCTTGTTTCTTCTCATAACATCATCACGTCTATCAACCTCAACATGTATTAAAATATGATCAACAAAAATTTGGCGAGTATACAAGTTTTCATACATAGCATAATATAGAATAAAAAGTTTAACGAGCTCATATCCAACATGAATTACCAATATGCAAGTTACTAATATGCTGAAACGGTGTACTAGATGTTCAAACCCAAGTATACAACGCGTTAATTTTGCCTATCCCAAACAATAACGGAGGTTAACATGTTTAACTTAACAATACCCCAAGACTAATAGGCAGTGCGTTAATCCTATAGCTCTATAATTGTTAAGGTAGGCTAGCAAAGTTAATGAGCATATATCGACACAAAAAGTTTATATAGCATACAAGTCTAATAAGCATCATATAGTTTCATGTTAAGCATGGATACAGATTAAAATAGTTTAAGTGTTGTGTGATTTGTATAACATACACATTGCACCCAAAGAGTAAAAAGTAAAATGGGATCGAGTATACTCACGGTTTTGCAAGCTTTCCACTTGGTAAATCCGCGAAAGTTGTTGGTTGATTAGGATGGAACACCGTGTCCTTCTACACGAAGAAACATAGGTGTGTGAGTATTGGATGTTTAACGGAGGATTAAAGATTCGGAGTTAAAATGTATGAAAGTAGACATATGAGAAAGTAATCATCCATCACATAGTACATGTTTGACACTATGAAACTCAAAAGATTTTAAATGTTTTCATGGGTCAAAATGCCCATTAGAATCGTAACAAGTACTATGGTCTTTAGATGATGTAACCTATTACTTTGACAAATAACCACTAGGTTATCATCAAGGGTTTGGTTACTTAGATATTATTTATGTATTATAGTATATAGTATAGATTCTAGTCTAATAATTCAACAAGAATATCATATAAGTCATGCATGAGGTAGGAAGATGAATCTTCCATTTAGGAACCTCTTGTGTTTCACCAATGCACAAGTTGTCATGGACAACAAGGATGGTCATGAATATATACAATAAAGAATGAAATAACTACAAGCTAACTAAGAAAACATCAAGTGATGTGTGGATTTTCAAGTAGGATAGCCCAAGCTAGTCCCATAATCACACAATCTTCAAGCCATAAGCTTGTTCATCACTTGTGGGTTAAAACCCTATCAAAACAGAATGTTTGTGAGGATTAAACCTCTGGATTTACATGTCACAACCTTGATTTTAAGCTCACATAACCACGGTTTTGATTAGTGGCATAAGGACATAGGAATGTGTTGAGAAATCTCGATTTAAAGTGTGTTAAACAAGTGTTTATACAAAATTAGAAAGTTTATAGCACTTTTGAGCCTTTTATGGTGATGTTTTAGCCTTGGTTTTCCATGGAAAACCTATGGAAACATACCTAAGGTTGTTCCTAGTGTTTAGATAGAAGAATCAATGAAAAAGATGGAAGAATGATGAAGTTATGCTCACTTTAGTAAGTTGGAACAATTCTGTCTTTGCTACTGAGTTTAGCTGGATTTTGGTGTGTTTGAGAGTGAGTTTAGAGAGTTTTCAAAGTGAAAAAGGTGTAGGACCGAGTTTCGTGACCGAAACCGTGATTCTTGTGAGATCGGTTCAAGACGGGAGAGATTAGAGATGATAAACAAACAACTTTGTATTAATCCGGTAGTAAAACATTACAAATCGGCCCGATTACATGATAACCGAACTAATACCAAAGAAGTATACATCCGGGGAGAGACCAAGTGGTGATCTCTCCCGGTGAGGTCTCAAACCTCCTAAAATCTCCTTGTGTTTGAAATGGCAAGGGTTTTCTATTCATAGTCACACCCCTTGTCTTGCAAACACACACGGTCAACCGAATAACCCTCTCGTTTGACCACTTCAAACGAGCGGGTCTATACACGTTCGATAGACCGTTTCACTAACTATTACAAATTCAGCGTAAAATAATAACTAATCTATTCGACAAGCATCGGACACAAAATCTGCATCAACAAATTCCCCCTTAAATGCAGAAAATAAATAAAGTAAAGACATATTTTTGTATTTTTGCGGTTTTTCAATGTTTTTGTATTTTCCTTGAAACTTTCTCCCCCTAAAATTCAAAAATAAAATAAAGTAAAAACATATTTTTTTTTTTTTTTAGAAAAATATTTACAAAAACGATTTCCCGATGTCGGTTACTCTTGCTTCACCTTTATGCCGTTTACCAAAAGTAAATAATCGAATCTTGATTTATCAAATGCTTTGGTAAAAAGGTCGGCACGTTGGTGATCGGTATGAATGTGAACCACATCGATAAGTCTCTTTTCAAAGCAATCACGTATGAAGTGATATTTAATATCGATGTGCTTCGTTTTTGAGTGCTGTACAGGATTTCTAGTGATCTGTAAAGTAGCTTCATTATCAACATAAATAGGAGTAGTTAGGAATTCAAAACCGTAGTCCCGCATCTGTTGTTGGATCCATAGAACCTGGGAGCAGCAACTAGACGCAGCAATGTATTCCGCTTCACATGTAGACGTAGCCACACATGTCTGCTTCTTGCACTGCCAAGTGACTAGGCGATTGCCTAAGAACTGACATCCTGCTGTAGTTGATTTGCCATCTTTCTTGCAGCCGCCGAAATCAGAATCACTGTAAGCCTTGAGATCGAAGTTGTCATCCTTAGGGTACCATAACCCGGTGTCAGGGCAACCCTTCAGATAACGAAAAATCCTTTTGACAGCAGCATAGTGAGAGACCTTTGGATTCGCTTGGTATCTGGCGAGAAGGCACGTTGGATACATAATGTCGGGTCTTGATGCGGTGAGATACATTAAAGATCCAATCATAGCACGATAAAGTGAAGAGTCCACAGCTTCCCCTTTTTCATCCGGAGTAATCCCGTGATTCTGCGGAAGAGGAGTAGAAATTGGCTTCGAATCGGACATCTGGAACCGGCTCAAGATGTCTCCGACGTACTTGGTTTGATGGATAAAAATTCCAGATTCGGACTGATTAACTTGCAAACCCAAAAAGAACGTCATTTCACCCATCGCACTCATCTCGAATCGATCTTGCATCACCTTCTCAAATTCCTTGCATAAATTATCATCGGTAGAACCAAAGATAATGTCATCGACGTATACCTGTACCAACAGAAGATCTTCACCTTTTTCTTTGATGAAGAGGGTACAATCGATCAAACCCCGTCTAAACCCGTTGCTCAGCAGGTAGGTAGACAGTGTCTCATACCAGGCTCGAGGTGCTTGATGAAGACCATATAACGCTTTGTTAAGTAGTAAAACTCTGTCAGGATGTAATGGATCTTCAAACCCCGGTGGTTGCTCGACATATACTTCCTCTTCGACTACTCCGTGAAGAAATGCACTTTTAACATCCATCTGGTACACCTTGAATTTCTTGAAGGATGCGTAGGCTAGAAAGATTCTAATAGCCTCCAGACGTGCAACAGGTGCATACACTTCATTGTAGTCAATACCTTCTATCTGACTGAAGCCTTGAACAACTAACCTTGCTTTGTTTCGGACAACAATCCCACGGTCGTCCTTCTTGCACTTAAACACCCAACGAGTTCCGATCTTCTTGTAGTGGTCGGGCCTATCAACCAATTTCCATACGCCCAACTTCTCGAACTGCTGAAGTTCTTCTTGCATGGCTTCCACCCAGGAATCATCTTTCAATGCCTCCTTCCAAGATCTAGGCTCTTCTTGGCTAACATAGCAGGCGAAAGACCAATCATTTTGTTGTCCCGATTCTCGTATCTCAGCATACAAGCCAGCATTTTCGTTATTTCTGATTTGATTCCTTGTCCTTACACCACTGAGAACATCACCTATAATATTCTGCTGAGGATGAATGTTATGAATTCGGGTTTCAGGAACTAGAGGAATGTCAACATTGGTCCTCAAGTTATTGATATTTAAATTCCCGATATCATTCTGAAGCTGTTGAGTTGTAGAAGATGATGCATTTTCTTCTTGGACAATTGGCGCAGACACTGGATCCGTTGCTTCTGAAGTACCTTGAACCGGACCCCGTGCTTCACCATCATTTGCATCAACATACTCCTCATCTTCCGATGACAAATTGTAGTCGACAGCATCATTAAACACCTCATTTGAAACGAGATTGTTGACAGAAGAAGATGCTTGTGAGTCAACAATGATTGGGCGAACTAACTGAGAGCCAGTCGCATTCTCGCTTTCAGACAACATTTGAGCAATTGCATTGTCATCATCAAATGTCGGCAGATTGAATGAGTCGAAAAGACCATCATAATCGAACATCCATGGATCTCCAGAAGGCTTCGGTGGATTAGAATATCTTTGAACTTTTACTTCACCCCACTCTTCAATCTTCTTGGTAGTCAGGTTCCATACTCGCAGATTAGGAGTAGCATACCCAATGAAGTAACCTTCGATAGCTTTGGCACCAAACTTCCCGTCAGGCTCAATCATGGTACATGGTGCACCAAAAGGTTCTAGATATTCCAAGTCAGGAGTCTTCTTGTGTAGGAGTTCGAAGCACGTTTTGCCATGTCTTTTCACTGTGAGAACCCTGTTTAACGTGTAGCAAGCCGAGGCAACAGCTTCAGTCCAGAATCGAACTGGAAGCTGAGACTCAACCAACATGGTTCTTGCAGTCTCAATTAAGGTTCTGTTCTTTCTTTCAGCGACTCCGTTTTGTTGTGGCGTGTACCGAGAGCTGTATTCATGAAGGATTCCTTTTGCAGTGCAAAATTCATCCATAACCCTGTTTTTGAACTCGGTTCCGTTGTCGCTTCGAATTCGCCTCACCTTTAGATTATAAAGATTTTCCAACAAGGTGATCAAATTCTTTAGAATTTCTGGAGTCTCGCTCTTGTGGACCATGAAAGCAACCCATGAAAATCTTGAATAGTCATCAGTGACTACCAAGCAGAAAACTTCCCCGTGCACACTCTTGTGTTTGACTGGGCCGAAAAGGTCCATATGCAGACGTTCGAGTGGCATGTTTACAGTGTTAACCTTCTTCAATGGATGTGATTTCTTGATCTGCTTCCCTTTCTGACACGGCACACAGACATCTTGAAGTTGAAAATTCTTCACATTGACACCTCTCACCAGATTGTTTTTGACAAGGTGATTCATTTTTCTGAGATGAATATGACCCATTCGTCTGTGCCAAGAGATCGTCTCCTTTTCAGTGGCTTTTGAAATAAAGCAAGTAACTTGTTTGGACTTGGTTATTGCTTGGCTCATATTGAGGACATACAAATCATTAACTCTTGGTGCTGATAAGAGAATCCATTCTTCGGGAATCTTGAATCCTGGCTTCAGCACATAACAACCGGCATCATCAAAATGCACGGTGAACTTCTTGTCGCAGATCTGAGAAACACTCAGGAGATTGTGATCCAACTGTTGCACATAATTGATTTTGTCGAAACTCACAACTCCATTTGAGATCATTCCCTCGCCGGTGATATACCCTCCTTTGTCTCCAGCAAACGCAACATATCCTCCTCTTATACTTCGCACATCGAAAAGAAGACGATAGTCGCCCGTCATGTGCCTGGAAGCCCCACTATCAACAATCCAATGACTATTAATAGTTCCTCCTGGAGCCGCCTGCACATGCAATTAACATATCAGTTTGAGAGGGGGACCCAAGCCTTTGTGGACTTGGGTCGTCCTTTATCATCAAGGAAAGTGATTTCAATCACTTGATGATTAGGAAAAAGAACCTGTGGTGCTCCCCCTGATTGAATTACCTGCTTTTGCTTCCAAGCTGTTTGTCCTTTACCAGTATTTGAATTTATTGTTTTAGCATTTACTGGTTTTAAAGTTTCAGATTTTGCTTGTACAGGTTTTTCTTCTTTGACCTCTGATTTTAAGGCCTTTTCAATTACCTTTTGATTCTTTTGCTTTAACTTCTTTTCCCTTTCTTTCAAGACACGTGGGTCTTGTTTCGGGGAAACTGATCGTTTTCGGTAATCGATTTCTTGGGGAGCACTCGTTTTTGACTTCAGCTTTTGCACGTGTGGGCAATATCTTACAATATGCCCAACTGTCCCACATTCAAAACATGTTCTCCGCTCTACAAACTTCGGAGAAACATGTTGATGACCAGACGGAAAACCAGACAATGAACTTTGTGATCTAGACGTGCTTGGACCTAAATCACATCCGTTGGTGTGTTGGGTGTAATTATTCTGATCATTTCATTTTAAAATTCTAACTTGTTTTACAAAATCAACGTTAGATTTATCCTGAAATGTTTCAAGTTTGTCTGAACCCGTGGATCCAACAAAGTTCATTTTCGGTTCTCGTTTCTTAACAGGAGCTCTTTTGTTTTGCACCTTTTGTTGTTGAACCTTAAGTTGCTCAACCTTTAATTGTTGAATTGTAGGTTGTGCAGCCTTAGGTTGAGTAGCCTTAGACTGTTCAACTTTAGGTTGTTGAACCTTTGGTTGTTCAGTCTTAGGCTGCTGAACTTTAGGTGCTTGAACATTCTTGTTCTGAGCCTTCTTTCCCTGTACCTTACCCTTTCCGGATTTGACTTGTTGTTTTCGCTCAATTGGTAGTTTTTGGTTTCCGTATTGTTTTCTAATTTGTTCACACGGAATTTGATCACATTGAGTGACGGTAACTTTGCCACTTTTGTTCCCCAAAAACTTATCAGTGCATCCTTCAAAAATTTGCTCAATTAAATCTTGATTTACATTTTTAATTGGAAAATCTTTGTTAGGGTAGATTTTGCTATCTCCTTTGAGCGTGTACAACAAGTTATGCCCTTCACGGCTAGATACAAGGGACTCCATTGCTTTTGACATTTCAGTCTTACTCGGTTTCACTGGTGGATCACACAGGATGTGATTCTCGATTGGAATATCTGTTGTAACCGAGTTAGACTGTTGTTTCACAATTTCTTCAGATTCATCATCCGAAGAATCAGCATCCTCAACAATGGGAGGACTCTGTTCCTTAACACACGATGAATCTGTCACATTCTTAGATTCTGATTGACCCGAGGATGATGTACCAGTTGTGAACCCGAGGCCTGCTGCAAAGTCATCTAGACCGAGTGGCACAGTAGGTTCAAAACGGGGCATATCCTCGTCATCAGGCAATTTGGAGTAATTGTGATTCATTGGGGGAGGACATGATTTGAATCCAATACATATTGCATCCCCCTTTTTCTTTTGAACGTCAATGATGTGATCCAATACATAGCGGGAATTGGAATAGCTTTCCAGTTTCTGCTTAATTGTCTCACATTCACATCGAGCTGTTGCCAACTCTACCATTTGCTTTTCAATTGTGTCAATAAGATTATTGTTAGCATGTTGTTTTCGCAAAACAGCCTTTTGTAATTCTGAAACATCATGTCTTAATGACGCAATTGTTGCTTTAAATTCCTTTTCATTTCTGGTTAAAAACAAATTAGCTTCAGTTGCTTTAGAAAGATCTACAATCAATTCTTGATTGTGTTTGTATGTGATTTCAAACTGACTTTCCTTTTCAGCATATTTTAAACACTTTGCACATTCAATAGGAATAGAAATAGAGTCAGAATTAGTATCACATACCTGAGAAGTCTGACCTTCTACGTGAGCCATAAAGGCTGTATAAAAAGAAAAAGATCCATCTTCAGAGAAGAACTGAGCAAGCTTCTCGGAAGTTCCAGCAGATTTCTGGCAAAGAATAGATCTCCTCTTGCATAATGCTTCAGCTTCAGCCAAAAGCTCATCAACTTCCAAATCTAAAGCATCACATGATAAATCACCAGCATCAAGTGATTCCCCATCCATGCTCCCACTATAACCCGAACTATCTTCATCTTCTGAAGATTCACCAGCAGACCCGGGTTCTACTACCTTCTCAATCACTTTAGCATAACATGCTGTTCCACCATTTCCTCCTTCTCCAAGCTGAAGGTTCCAATTGCAGATTTCATCAGCTTGAACAACCAATCCTCTGTGGGGATTAGTGTTTATGGATCCAGATGCATTTCCTCCAACGGGAACTATTGATCTGTCAGAATTGTTGTTCAGTTGCTGTTGTGGCTGTCCTTGATTCCTGAAGGGATTCTGATTTCCTTGCTTAGGTGGCTTCTGACACTCCCGCTTGAAGTGACCCTTTTCACCACAATTGAAGCAAGTGACAGCATTCTTATCAAAACCATACTTGGTGTTGTTTTTGCTATTCAAGTTGGTTCTCCCCGTCCTTTCCATAAACTCCTTTGCTCTTCGAATTGCACTAGCAAGAGCCCATTTGATATCCATCATTTCAAACTCTTCTCTATCCACTTGCTGATAATCTTCATTGGTTAGATTGATATTCCCAATCTGACCTGCGACCAATCCACAATAAGCACTAACCAAGGTGTTCAACATCTCCATATGCTCCTTGGCTATTTCGACACTGACTTTGGAAAAGTTGGAAGTGTCTAATCTGACTGTGTTCGGATTGGAAGGGGCTTGAAAGTTTGAAGAGCTTCCATAAAACCCTTGCTGTTGCGGTTGTTGCTGCTGAGCTCTGCTTGGGTCTAAGAAAGGCGGTGGTGTGAATTGCTGAGCTGTCGGTTGCACATCCTGTTGTAGAGAAGAAGAATCTGGTCTTGAATACATCGTGTATGCTGAAGGATCAAACTGATTTGTTGTGGAAGGTCCGGTGTTTGAGATGAAGGCTGTTTGAAGCTTCGCATGTTGAGAGGCTGGTTTTTCTCCACTGATACCTCCTGCAATCCCATAGTACATCTCTGGATTTTGAGGAGTTAGTGTTCTTTTTGCCTTAAGCTTTTCTTCTACATCCTTGTTCTCCAATTTTTGAATTAACTCATAAACGGTGATTGTGTCTAGAACACCATTTTCTTTGAGAATTTCAAGATAACTGCTCCACTTTGCTGGTAAGCTATCAGCGAATCTCTTCACCATTTCTTGTGGAGTGGCAGTGACTCTAAAAGCAAACATCTCGCTCAACAAGTGATGGAACCTTGTAGATAACTCTGCCAAAGTCTCATTCTCCATACACGTGAATCCTTCAAACTCTTTCTTCAGTAATTCTTGCTTGATCTTTCTAGATTGAGCATTTCCTTCACATCGTAACGTGAGCATATCCCACAAGCTTTTAGTAGTCGTGCAGTAAACAAACTGGTGGTAAATGTCTCTGTGAAGAGCTTGTGTGAGAATCATGAATGCTTTCTTTTCTAACTCAAATTTCTTCTTATCATCATCAGACATAGTGCTGTAAGTTTGTGGATTAGATCCTGCAACTTCCAAATCATTGTCAAATGCGGTGAAGAAGCACATCCATAGATCTTGACCTTGCCCCTGAACATAAGTTCTCAGCCTTTCTTTCCACCATCCCCAATCATTGATGTGATTTAGCTTTGGCGGTTTTGTGCTTGTACCAGTTTCACTGTCGTTCTGCATCATAGCTTGAATGCTGCTGCTTTGATTTGTGACCAATGCCCATTGATTTGCAGTTATCATTGCAGCTTGAGGTGGGGCAATAGCCTGCATCCATGCAGTTTTGTTGAAATCTGACGCAGATTGCGTAGCTGATGATTGCGTAGCTGATGATTGTGGAGTCAAAGTTGTTTGAGTCCACGCGGTTGGATCCCACTGACTGTTTGTTCCCATTTTGTAAAGAAAATTAATATATTAAGTGAAAATTGATTTAAAATTTGAAAACAAGTTTTCCCTTTTTAAAAATTTAATTTTCACAAACTATGTTAATATCTCGAATGATAACAACCAGCCGAAGGATCCTTGATCGAAAGACCTGAAAAACACAAACTTGTTAAACTTAAACAGACTAGTATCGAAGGAACAGAACTTGTTCGAAGGATCAACAGTGTTCGAAAGATCACTGTTGAGTTTCGAACAATGATTTCGAAAGACTCTCCAATCGTAGGATCCTTATCTTTCGAATAAGAGCTGTAGATCGAAAGATATATCCTTCGAAAAGATTCCTTGGATCGAAGGATAAGTCACAGACTTCGAAGGATGTTCGAAGGATGATTATCTATCGAACCTCCTTTGATCGAAAGATGATCTTTCGACTTCGAAGGATATCCTTCGATCTGTACTGACACAGTTGACAAAAGTGACAGGTTGGTGAAAAGGTGATTGGTTGGTAGAAAGCTTTCGGCAGAAGGTATGTTCAGACCATACTTTCTACCAAACCAGATTTGACCAATAAAATATTACCTAAAAATAAGGTTCTTTTCCAGAAAACCGGTCACCGGAGTAAGCCGGAATTTGGCCGGAAATTACCAAACTTCTTAAAAACAAGTTTTTAAGTTACCCAACCCGTCCTTTAACACACCCGGTTAGTTTAGAACACGTTTTTACGTCTAGAAATGTGAGAAAAACACTAAAAACTGGTGCTAAACCATGTGAGTTTTTGTCCAAACACTCCAAAGTCTTGTATAAACTCGGTTTTTAACAAGGAAAAGAGCCACGGCTCTGATACCACTTGTAGGACCGAGTTTCGTGACCGAAACCGTGATTCGTGTGAGATCGGTTCAAGACGGGAGAGATTAGAGATGATAAACAAACAACTTTGTATTAATCCGGTAGTAAAACATTACAAATCGGCCCGATTACATGATAACCGAACTAATACCAAAGAAGTATACATCCGGGGAGAGACCAAGTGGTGATCTCTCCCGGTGAGGTCTCAAACCTCCTAAAATCTCCTTGTGTTTGAAATGGCAAGGGTTTTCTATTCATAGTCACACCCCTTATCTTGCAAACACACACGGTCAACCGAATAACCCTCTCGTTTGACCACTTCAAACGAGCGGGTCTATACACGTTCGATAGACCGTTTCACTAACTATTACAAATTCAGCGTAAAATAATAACTAATCTATTCGAAAAGCATCGGACACAAAATCTGCATCAACAAATTCCCCCTTGTCCGTTGCGGTCGAATGCTGAAAATGCAACTGCAATCGATCTTCAGTCAAGTATTCATCTTCTCTGTGTTAACAAATTCCCCCTTGACCGATGATCCAGGTAAGTAGTATCTTGACGCTCCTTGTAAAATATTTCCCCCTTAAAGTACGCGTATCCATGTTGGGTGTTGTGCAATGTCCTCAATTGACCGATCTTCCGCTGATCTTCCAATACTCCAACCGGCATTTGATAAGGGTTCCAATCTTTAAGAACTGCATCAAGTCTTGATCTTGTCATAAGAACTCTATTTCATGCAAGCATACTACATCGATAGAGATTTCTGGTGAACTGTCTTCTGTAAACCGTCTTTGTGGAATCAACCAAGTAATGCACTTTAATCTTCAGCATCAACACTCAGGAAAGTCAGCTAGACCAAGTGTATCCCTTGCAAGCTCAACCAGCATGCTTAGTTGAACTACATCCAGATCTCATTGTGTCACCTTTGTGAAGTTGACCACGTAATGCACTACGGATCTTCAGCATCAGTACTCAGGAAGTCAGCTAGACCAAGTACATCGTTTGCAAACTCAACGAATTGAGTTACCCCCAGATCCCTGTAAAATCCCAAAGAAACATCAAACCCAAAACCGAATCCTGCAGGTCTTCAGTCTTGAACTATCAGCTTTCATAAAGATTCCCCAGGTCTTCAGTGAACAGCGCTTTTGTAACTACTGTAGACTTTAGAAACCTGTATTTTTCCGTGCAAAACCCTTCACGCTGGCTGGAGAATTAATTAAAATCCTCAAATATGTGTATGTGCAAAACATTCCACGCCGAACCGTTTGTATCACCAGAAAATCACAAACTCTACCACCTGTGATTGCGTTTAGAAATTTACCGAACCCGGTGAGGTCTCAAACCTCCTAAAATCTCCTTGTGTTTGAAATGGCAAGGGTTTTCTATTCATAGTCACACCCCTTGTCTTGCAAACACACACGGTCAAGCGAATAACCCTCTCGTTTGACCACTTCAAACGAGCGGGTCTATACACGTTCGATAGACCGTTTCACTAACTATTACAAATTCAGCGTAAAATAATAACTAATCTATTCGACAAGCATCGGACACAAAATCTGCATCAACAAATTCCCCCTTGTTCGTTGCTGTCGAATGCTGAAAATGCAACTGCAATCGATCTTCAGTCAAGTATTCATCTTCTCTGTGTTAACAAATTCCCCCTTGACCGATGATCCAGGTAAGTAGTATCTTGACGCTCCTTGTAAAATATTTCCCCCTTAAAGTACGCGTATCCGTGTTGGGTGTTGTGCAATTTCCTCAATTGACCGATCTTCCGCTGATCTTCCAATACTCCAACCGGCATTTGATAAGGGTTCCAATCTTTAAGAACTGCATCAAGTCTTGATCTTGTCATAAGAACTCTATTTCATACAAGCATACTACATCGATAGAGATTTCTGGTGAACTGTCTTCTGTAAACCGTCTTTGTGGAATCGACCAAGTAATGCACTTTAATCTTCAGCATCACACTCAGGAAAGTCAGCTAGACCAAGTGTATCCCTTGCAAGCTCAACCAGCATGCTTAGTTGAACTACATCCAGATCTCATTGTGTCGCCTTTGTGAAGTTGACCACGTAATGCACTACGGATCTTCAGCATCAGTACTCAGGAAGTCAGCTAGACCAAGTACATCGTTTGCAAACTCAACGAATTGAGTTACCCCCAGATCCCTGTAAAATCCCAAAGAAACATCAAACCCAAAACCGAATCCTGCAGGTCTTCAGTCTTGAACTATCAGCTTTCATAAAGATTCCCCAGGTCTTCAGTGAACAGCGCTTTTGTAACTACTGTAGACTTTAGAAACCTGTATTTTTCCGTGCAAAACCCTTCACGCTGGCTGGAGAATTAATTAAAATCCTCAAATATGTGTATGTGCAAAACATTCCACGCCGAACCGTTTGTATCACCAGAAAATCACAAACTCTACCACCTGTGATTGCGTTTAGAAATTTACCGAAGAAATTCAACATACGAAAATTTTTATCCCCCCATTTCTTTGGTACAATCTCTAAACCTTAACAGATTCTTTCCACTTCAAAGAAACTGTCGTCAAATGTTCACCAATTCCCTCCACTGAGCGGAACTGTCGTCAATCTTCATTGAATGTTCTCGGTTCCGAAAAATCACGAAAACGACTTTCTTCTTTGCATATTCTAGTTGAATAAGAACGTCCCCTAGTACCCCGTAGGATCCGACTTGTATCCCTCCAAAGACTTTGTGAACTCGTTAGGACCGGTATTGACATTCTAGGTTCATTCATTCGTTACCAAATGCGAGAATATGACAATAAACAAAAAGATTTCTTCGTTGCATATTCTAGTTGATAAAGAAATTTCGCCTAGTACCCCGTAGGATCCGACTTGTATCCCTCCAAAGACTTTGTGAACTCGTTAGGACCGGTATTGACATTCCAGGTTCATACGTTCGTTTTCAAATGCGAAAATATGACAATAAACAAAATGCTTTCGAACATTTACGAATAACCGATAACAATCATAAACATTGACGTGCGGAAGTGAACATACCGTTTTCGTTTTTGGCCCATTGTAGTCGCGTCACCAAAATTTGACGTTTGCATCGGTAACCGTGACTACCCCACATTTTTCAAAAATCAAGTTTTCATCATCTCTTGTTTTCATCATGTCGCATCATCCCGCGCGCTCCCAAATTCGTACGAATTTGATGTTGAGATTTGGAAGCCCGGTTCAAATAATCTTCGCGAACACCCGACCCCACTCTGTTCGCAACCCAAAAATATATATAAATTTTTTTTTTATTTTTTATTTTTTTTATTAGCATATCTCTACTACACACAATCACTTTTGTCAAACCCCAAAAAGAAAAGTGTTTTGTCTCTCTCATCGATGATATACCATAAATCCAATAAATCCCCTTTTTTTTTTTTTTTTTTTAATCTTTGCAACCCCAATATCCAGAACAGACATTATCTTTCTCATCCAAAACCCCAAATCAAAAATAAATATCCAGCCAACAACCATTCTTTCTCAATCAAACTCAAAACCCAGCTTCAAAGATTCCACTTTCAAAGAAAACAGGCATCATTGCCTTCTTCTCCATCTTCGATACCCAGCCCCCTTCTTCTTCAATTGATCAATCAGCAAGCAACATTTATCTTTCAAGTTAATATACTTCAGCCGACAACATCAGACTTTCAATCCTCTTCTTCTTCGATATACACATCAAACTTCAGCCGACGAAAGGACTCCGGCGAAACAGAAGGTATATGCTGGACGATTGATGCTCGAAAGATGAATTGGTCAACGAAGGATTTGACCTATTGGATCCTTCGAGCTGATCAGACTTTTCGAAAGATGGATCAGGTCGAAAGATATCCTTCGAGGATCATCTTTCGAAGTTGTTGAGGGTTCCCACAAATATCTGGTATCTTTCGATCCAGATCTGGATCCTTCGACCCAAAGTCTCATCTTTCGAGCACCTTTTTTTATCTTTAGGGAGTGGGTATGAAGAAACCCTAGTTCTCTTTAACAGCCGCCAAGAACATCTCAAGAACACAGCCACTGTTTATACTGCAGATTTGACGAAAATCCTTAAAAACATGATATTTGATGATGAAAACTTGTTGATTTCGGTGTGAAACATAAAACCCAACACTCGTTTCAGCACAGATCTGAATATTCGGGTCCAGATCTGAGTTTTTCTCATTTTCACCCAACTTTTCTTCTTGAACAAAAATCACAAAAATCACAGATCTAGAGCACATGTGACTTAGTAAACGGTTAGATTTACTAAATCGGGCACCATGGCTCTGATACCAATTGTAGGACCGAGTTTCGTGACAACAAGGATGGTCATGAATATATACAATAAAGAATGAAATAACTACAAGCTAACTAAGAAAACATCAAGTGATGTGTGGATTTTCAAGTAGGATAGCCCAAGCTAGTCCCATAATCACACAATCTTCAAGCCATAAGCTTGTTCATCACTTGTGGGTTAAAACCCTATCAAAACAGAATGTTTGTGAGGATTAAACCTCTGGATTTACATGTCACAACCTTGATTTTAAGCTCACATAACCACGGTTTTGATTAGTGGCATAAGGACATAGGAATGTGTTGAGAAATCTCGATTTAAAGTGTGTTAAACAAGTGTTTATACAAAATTAGAAAGTTTATAGCACTTTTGAGCCTTTTATGGTGATGTTTTAGCCTTGGTTTTCCATGGAAAACCTATGGAAACATACCTAAGGTTGTTCCTAGTGTTTAGATAGAAGAATCAATGAAAAAGATGGAAGAATGATGAAGTTATGCTCACTTTAGTAAGTTGGAACAATTCTGTCTTTGCTACTGAGTTTAGCTGGATTTTGGTGTGTTTGAGAGTGAGTTTAGAGAGTTTTCAAAGTGAAAAAGGTGTAGGACCGAGTTTCGTGACCGAAACCGTGATTCTTGTGAGATCGGTTCAAGACGGGAGAGATTAGAGATGATAAACAAACAACTTTGTATTAATCCGGTAGTAAAACATTACAAATCGGCCCGATTACATGATAACCGAACTAATACCAAAGAAGTATACATCCGGGGAGAGACCAAGTGGTGATCTCTCCCGGTGAGGTCTCAAACCTCCTAAAATCTCCTTGTGTTTGAAATGGCAAGGGTTTTCTATTCATAGTCACACCCCTTGTCTTGCAAACACACACGGTCAACCGAATAACCCTCTCGTTTGACCACTTCAAACGAGCGGGTCTATACACGTTCGATAGACCGTTTCACTAACTATTACAAATTCAGCGTAAAATAATAACTAATCTATTCGACAAGCATCGGACACAAAATCTGCATCAACAAAAGGTGTGGAGGAGGTTAAGTGGTTTGGTGTATTTAATGGAGAAAACACAAACAAAACTCAACAAAAACACACATTCTACCCAATCCCGTGCTGCTGTGCTTTTTCTGCAGATCCAGCCACGAGCGGGTAGAGGAAGCGGGTCGCGGCCGGTGAGCCCCCCCCCCCCCCCAAGTGTGGTTTTTGTTTGCTTTTTTGTCATTTAGGCCCCCTAGACTTTCATATATTGGTATTTTAGGATGCTAAAAGGTGTTTTAAGCACAAAGGATCATATGTAAGGCATGTAATGATATAAAATCATAAAAACAAATGTAAACAAGTATAAATGAATATGTTTGTCGAGTTTATGTGTCGTTTTCGCATAAATTGAGCATACAAGTCACGTGTTTGCAAGTTTGACGTATTTTGCACAAATTGTGAATAAAGTGTTACATGTTTAATCAATCCAAATGCATGAACATGTATGAAATGTGTATAACATGAATATAAAGAATTACGAACTTTCATTATGATCCAAGTCTCGGATTTTACAACGATTACAACGAAACGACTATTGCAAGAATACAAGACTTCCAAAAATAGAATTACAAACAATGCTTTCTAATTATGGAAAGTACGAAAAAGCAGGGCGTTACATTAAGAATGTAAAATTTCAAACATACCCCTCATTAAACAGTTTTTTTAACCAAGTTAGACGTTTGGATTAAAATGAAAAAAATGCCAAAAATGAAGAGCAATATGGAAAAAAAAAGTCTTTTTGATGAAACTGGAAAACATGCCCAAACCTCATGGACGATTTTGGCAATCTAATCCTTTTAAAATGAGCCCAACTAATAATATCTCCAATCGGTATGTACTTGTGTTTATCAGAATAGTGACGCTTTTGCACAACCAGTTTTGGTGGAGGTATAGAATTTTTCTTGAATCTTTTCAACCATGCAAACCTGAGTTTTTCTTACTCTTCACATTCAGCTTTCTATTGAGCTACTTCTTTAGCTTCTTGCGGCTTTAAAAATTAAACAACTTTCTTCATCAAAGAACGAAACATCCTAATTATTTGACCTTAAATACATGTCTGGATATTCTTCTTCAGTTATATCTTAGATTTCTATCTCATCAACATCTTCAAACACTTTATTAGGCTAAAAGTCGATTGACTTTTCAGCTGGAATGTCGATGATAACAACTTTAGATTCGTTTAACTTGAATAACTCAACAATACATTCCTTTCACATACAATGAATTTCTTTTATTATCTCCTCTTCTTCCACATCTTCAGAATACCAAAATCCTTCAATTTCTCCCTAAACATTTCTATAATAGATCTTATCAGACCTTTTCATGGAAACCAATGCTTCCTTAGGATTCTTTTATGTGTCTACCCTCACAACTTCATTACCACAACCTTACTCCCCCTCAGCGGATGCATTGCCACCTGATGTACCAGTTTTGGTAGCACCATATTGACCTTGACGTTTACCACCTGCTACCTGCTACTAAAGGATCATCGTCATGATCACGACCTCTCAACTTCCTCAGTTCATCATCCCTGCAATCTATCTCCCCTTGAACGTTAGTTCTGTCACATCCCAACCGATGGTGAAAACATCGGAGTGAGACGAACGAGATTGTTTAAAGACAACATAACACTATGATTGTGACAGTAATTTAATAATTCAATTTCATACCATCATTAGAAGTTACATCGTCTTAAAAGGAAAGTACAACATATTGGGAAATAAAATAACAACGTAATGTGAAAACATAAAATGAATTTCTGGATGAGTTTCAAGTCCATCCTAGTGTTTTTATTGTCTTATCATCATGAATGTCCTGCAATCATGTATATAAAATATCTGTCAACACAAAAAGGTCTGTGAGCATACAAGTTTGGTTTACATAGCATAAGTATAGAAAATGTCTCAAATCCACATGGTAATTGTATACTAAGTTATATGAATCATACTAGCTTGCATGAGTTATAAATCAAACCAAAGTATCCACTAGCGTAATCTTATCATCGTAATGGTAAGACCGTAAAGATTGAATACTTAACAATGACCTAACAAATGTGGCGGTGTGCTACTCCTATAGCGCTATACATGTTAAGGGAGACTTTCAAAGTTAATGATAGATAGCATGCATACGAGTGTCCTAGTATGTATGAACAAGTAATGCAACAAATAGCATGTTTAAGGATTGAGTGATTGATGTGTGATTGTGTATTTTGTATGGATACATGTTGCAACCCAAATAGTGTTTTAAAGCGTAAAAATGGGTCAAGTATACTCACGGTTTGCGAATGCTTTCCACAAAGGTGAGCTTGGATGCTTTGGAAGGATGGAGCACTGAGGTTATCCTAAAATGGATTAACAAGGTGTATAAGTATGACGAATTTAGAGTTGGAAGGAATTCAGAATCTAATAGTATGAAAACACATAAAAATCTATCTTACTTGAATACTTATTTGGACACCATTATAGTTAGTATTTTTCAAGAGTAAGACAATCATTGTATGTCCAAGATAAGAAGTTAAAGACTTAGAAATATTCCCACCACAACACATGACATTCAACCATGGATTGGTTAATATCATGGTTTGTTTTCAGATTGAATATTGTATGTACATACATACATACATACAAGTCATCAATTGTCATGCAAAGTTGGGATAAATCCTTTAACCTTGGGATTTCACCAATACACAAATCATCACAAGGATGATTCAAATGGTCATGAATGAATATGAAGAACAAAATGAAATCCTCTAATTCACCAAAACTACCTAGTGAGTTAAACTAGATGAGTGCATTCCAGACATGGATAGTGTTTGAAGACTTGGTGTAGTTTGTTCACTTTGTTTACTTGAAAGTTGTTTGGTGACTTAGATGGTATGAAAGTAAGCTAATTAACTAAGTAATCTAGTGCGATAGGTGGAATCCAAGTTGTAGAACCAAGGTTCCATTGTTCACACCATTACTATAGCTCAAATCTTTTAACATTTCAAGTTGAAGACTTGGTTCGGTTCCTCTCAGTTTGTTGTATTGTGGAGATTACTTACTGTCTTTGAAGCATTATAAAGGATGCATATGAACCTCATGCTTTCTGGAATAAACCTTAACTCAAGTCCCTCAACATGAAGATTAGTTGGGAACCCAGTTTGGCACGTAATATTCCAAGAAAACCAAGTATAACAGAATAAGTATGAAAGTTTTAACAAAACATAGAAAAATAATCCTAACTTTGGACCTCAAAATGGTGATTTACCAACTTTGTTTACCTTCGTAAACATGTGGTAACGCTCATAGAGGTTGTCCAAGTAGGAGGAAAGCAAGAAACAAGAAGAAAATATGAAGAAACAAGCTCAAACTCACTTTTTGAACTTAGAATTTTCTACCCAAAATTGGAAGATTTCATGATGATTGAGAGAGTTTAGGAGTGATTAGAGAGTGTGGAAAGTGTTTAGGAGGTGGTGGAGGCTTGTATTTATAAGTGGAGATTAGGGTTTGGGAGTTAATGAAAGTGGTTTGGAGTTAGGACACTAAAGAAAGTGGTTAGGGAGATGGAAATTTTCATTTTGAGTCCTTACACTTGTATTGTTGGTTATTTTATGATATAAAGGTGTATGCAAGTATGTTATAAGTATGAAATGTCACACCACAAAAACGTCGCAGCAGAATATAAAACTTAGTGGTGACGGAAGTTGGTGCCCATAAATATCTTGCTGAACGATGCATTGTTAATGATGGACATTCAACCTAATTAAAACATAATTTTTAAAACTTAGAGTTTAAAGGTACATCACAACCACATCACAGTTAAGTTGTCTTGATCCTTATAGATCTTATTACATATGTCCCAAATTTGTTTTAAAAGTTGTCCAAAACATTATCAAACAAACATGCATTAACAACTACAAGATACACCATAATTCCCGAAGCCGAACTCAAGTACCTGAAGAACACGTTAAAATCAAGTGTCAACACAAAGGAGGGTGAGTTCACATATCCAAATTTTAAATAATTTGATCCAAGGAAAACTTTCTAATTATGTATTTATTATCAAAACATCCATATAATTTATGAAAGTTAATTTATTTCCTTAATAAAAATCCAAGGGTCAGCCGTCGCAAGCGTTTCCCAAAAACTTTCGACCAAAAGCATCTTCCCAAGTTTAAATATTAAATTAATAGCATCATATGTTAAGATTCGTAAGTTTGCAAGACATTACGAACTATATATTAACAATGAAGGTATAATCAAAGCTAGACTATAACATAATATCAATTCGTCGCTTGACTTGACACGGAGCTACCGGTCACGACGGGGTGGTCAACCCGATAAATCTACCAATAATTCCACGCGTGCAATGCTTAAATGACTAAACAACAATATTTGCGCATGTGCCCATAACGGGCCATATATACTGCTTGCCTCATGAACAATATATATATCTTGCCTCATGAACAATATATATATCCTACTAATTCTGATAAATTTAATATATCATGTTGTACGAATTCCCCGAAGTCCTCACCGAGACATAAGCCTATATCTGATACTTATTCTCTTGAGATCAAGCAAATTTGTCCAAACTTTAGATTTAAGCAATTTTAAATCTACACCGTCGTTTTCTCCCAAACACCGTAATAATCCTCGTCTCTCCCCGAAACATGTTTATTCAACAAAACTGTTTCTACCCGAAACATGTTTATTCAACAAAGCTATATATTTTCCACGAAAATATACATTTTATATAACAAAATGTATGTTTTATTCAAAAACATCTTTAATCATTTTAAGGCGTGTTCTTCCCCCAAAACATATACAAAACAGTAAAAATAGGGGGTTTAGTGACACTCACCTTTGGGTGCGTATTATAATAGCGCAATCCCACAAATTGATTCTACACGTCCTAATATACGTAGGAACGATTTATCAATCAATATTTCACAAAATTCCTAAATTTCTCCAAATCTTAGAATTTTCACATAACTTTGAGATTTTCTCGAAAAGTCATTATTTTTTATTATGTTGGCATATTAATATATATATGAGTTCATATATATATATATATATATATATTAAGATCTTGTGACTTGAACGATTTTATTGGTGACCCTTATTATGTAAATCCGTTATCACTCCTGTTTATAAGTAATATATCTACGATATATATATATATATATATTAAAATCTTGCGACTTGAACGATTTTATTGGTGACCCTTATTATGTAAATCCGTTATCACTCCCGTTTATAAGTAATATATCTACGATTTATGCATCGTAATATATATATATATATATATACATAAACGTGCACATATACTTAATATCATAACACGCGAAATATCGTTAACTTATACACTTTATCATTTTTTAAGCATTTATACATGAAATAACTTATCAAGTTAACCTATGTATCAATTTTCATGCTCGAAAAATAAGTTAATCATTTAACGCGATTTTACCGATTTTACCGCTTAAACACACAAGTGTACATGCATAGTTTAAATTCCCGCTATCATGTCAACACTTAACATATTATCATACACACATATCTAAATCACATAACACATTGTAACACATAATGTTCACCCATGAACAACCCATTCTAGTGTACATTGAAAAACATGTATTTTAGTGATTCGGTAACGTTTTCGGGCGTTGAAAGTCACGTATGACTAACCAAGCACCAAGTAAACTTAATATAAGTTAAAATACTTATATTTATATCAAAAATATCAGTTTACTTCATGATCTAAAACAGTTTTGTTAGAAACCTCATTCGTTTTTAGTTTCAAGTTTGTGAATCATCCAAGAACATTGAGAAACTTCCATCATCATCAAAATCATCAAGAATCAAGAACAAGGTTTTTAAAGTAAATTTTATACCTTCAATATTTTGATGGGTTTTTAGCAAAATGTGATGATATGGAGCTTGATTCTTTCTTGAAACACTTTGTAATCACCTTCGGATCTTCAAATAAGCTTAAAACCAACTTGGAATAGCCTTGAATATCCAAGAACAAGTTTGAAAATTTAAAAATGAATGAAGAAAGGGGGTGTTTGGCCGAAGCTTTAGAGAGAGAGGGAGTGAAGATTATTTTGATTTGGTTTTGTTGGAATATGTAAGATTTTAGAAGATTTGGAAAAAGTATAATCATCACTTGCATTCTCCAAGACCAACAAGTGTCAAGAGAGAGGAGAGATAACTCCCCCCTAGCTGCCACCTTGATCTCTCACACACCTACCATCATATACATATATATATATATTATATATATATATATATATATATAAGTTAAAAACTGGTATTTTACTGATCACCATGTATTTTATCTAGCGTTTTATGGCGTTTTAAATTATTTTTATCACTCTATAAAATTAAACTCGCCAATTTATTATTGAAATAATTATCAGTTGCCGTGACTGGCTGCGTTGACAGCATTTTGTCAGATATGCGCTGTATCGCGCGGTACGCGCTTAAACTCGAAAAATAGAGTTTCTTAGCGTTTTAATTTATTTTTCCTCCCTAACATGATTAAAAATACCATTTTAATCATAACGTAATATATTTAGGATTTTAATATTAATCGGGCGGTCACCGACGTTCGTTTCGCATTTTCTTCGTTACGCGATAAACGTTTATCTTATTATCGACAACATAATTTTTAACCAAGTTTGGATTTACCAACACATCAAATATCACATATAAACACCAATATCAATAAAATATACCCTTTTATTTATTCATGACACGTGTTACATTTGTACGGTAAGCTCTAAATAGCCGGGTGTCACATGAAACTCGTATGAATGTGATTCTGAGAAAATATAATCGCAATGTATGTCTCGGTTTTTAATTAAAACATGTATTTCGTGATTGATTACGTATTATGCATGTATGATTAAACAAGGTTGATAAAAAATACAATTTCCATTATGATCAAAGTCTCGTTATTATAAGGAATGAAATGAAATAAGAATACAAGCTTTCTAAAAATAGAAGTACAAATATATGGAACGTTACAAGTTCGATCTAATAATAAAAGACAATATTTTTGCCTTTAACAGTTGGATCTCTTCAGTTGACTATGAATTTTGTACCCTCAGTTCAGTTTTTTGTTTGATTGGCAAGTTGTGTTGAGTTTCAGATCTAGACATGAATGCTCAAAATTCAGGCTGATCCAAAGCTTGGGCAACATGAAAAAACTTGGTTTAACCACCCTACTGTTTAAGTAATCGTTGCAGATAAACAATCTGAAGTTGTATAGCAATTCAACCAACTTCATCTATTCTAACCTTAGGATATGCACCACTTTAGAATACAAATGGGGAAGAACCGAAGAGAGGTGTAGTGTGGTGTAGATGGCCCGACACCCTAAGAAGAACCGGTACCTGCCTGTGACGAACCTACACAAGGCATACCCATAGTTCTTTGAATACTTGATACCATTCGTGAAACGGGGATTGGCGTACTGTGGATGTAGGACGGGGAGTTGGAACTACAGTTTACGCTGGAACTTGTACTGGAGTTGGATAGCAAACTTTAGTTGACCTCAACTGATACTGTCTCAGATGTAACGGATTATGTGTAACGCCCTGCGTTTCGATACTCTTATTATCCTAGCAAGTCTTATCGTACTTTCTATCCAATTATGCTTGTACACCCGAGACGAACGATCATAATGAAAATAAGACTATTTTAATCATAATTTTGCTAAACTATGTGAAACTTTTACTCTATGTGATGCTTCTTGTGATGCTTCTTATATGTGAACGATATGTTATCCAGATTCTTGACTCTTTGTGATGCTTTGATACTTGATGAGCGAGAAACTAAATTGACACGAAGCATGGAATTACTCTCGTTATTTATGCTATTTAAACATCTAGATGTAATAATACTATATGTAAGGGTTACTCACAATAATACGCAACGCAACACTTAACCTCGCTCGCAAAACGAACCAAAGTTGGAAAACTAACAAACACAACCTGACCGTTCGAATGGACACCCGCTCGGATGACCATCCGCCCGGATGACCATCCGCCCGGATGACCATTCGACCGGACGCCATCCGACACCGTCACTTGCACCACCGACTTAACTCATCACCATCTGATCGCAACCATTCGAATGAGCCTGTCACTGTCACCTATAAATAGTAGCCTTGAACTTTCATTTGCACCTTTCACTCTGCCCATTCGCTCTTAAGCTTCTAGACGCAATCCAAGGCTATTTTGTAAGCTCTTTCACTCAAATCTTGTTCCATCTTCATCTCTAACCACTTCTACTCCATCTTCTTCATCAAAATCACATACACACTTTAACTTTTTCTCAAAAACACTGATTTTAGACCCTCCAAAGGTGGTTTTCACTCGTTTTGCTTTGGCAAACTGTTGTGAAGCACCAATAAGTTGGAGTTGGTCTAAGATCTAGAGGATTTTCACATTTTTATACCAAATCTACAGGATTTTCACATGTTTTCGGCTCAGATCTGATAAACTTTCACGTTTTACGACTTATTTCTAAACTTATCTTCTGTTTTACGCAAATATGGATGGAATCGGGACTCAATCAGGATCTCGACTCGTTCCTTAGTCAAGAGTCGGCTTGAAAACTGATTTCCACCAGAGAAATGGACCGATTAACGGGTCAAACATGAAATTTCACCAAGAACAGCTCGTCTATCCGAAGGGGTGGTACCCATCCGACCGAATGAACTAGGTTTGGCATGTTTCCGTTGTTTGGCACGTCGTCACACCGTCTCCGTTAACTCAAAACTTTTACTTAGAAAATTTTACGAAACTTCAAACACCGACCATCTGTCCGAATGGCCATCCGATCAGATGACCATCCACCCAAATGATCTGCCCATGATAACAATTGTTGTTTACTTTTGTAGGACACTTTGATCAAAACATCGAAAACTTTAACAGTTCACAAACAACCACGGACTACCGAATGACCATCCGTTTGAATGGTCATCCGACCGAATGGCCATCCGACCGAATGACCATCCGTTTGGATGATCATCCATTCGGATGGAACCCATCCTCTCGGATAGTCTGTCGAATACTTAAACTTGATTTTGCACCATTCGACACTTTGTTTCCAACCGGGTCAGCACTTAGAGGACTTATGCTCTGTTCCCAAACGCAGGCTGATCCCAGCGCTCACTTTGATCCAACCAAACTGTGTTTAGGTTCTAAGCACCCACTATGAGTATACTCGATCCCCTTTTGTTTTAAACACTTTGGGATGCAACATGTATTCTATATAAGCACAAAACACTTGAAACTTGTTTGTAAACATGCTCTAATCACTATTATACATGAGAACACGATCCTTGTGATACTTGTGAGTCTTATACGCTATGTGAACGTTGAATCTTATGTTTAGGCAACCTTGACAATTATAGCACTATAGGATTAACGCACCGCCCTTGAGACTTTGGGTATTGTTAAGTTTGATTCTTTTACCTCCTCTTCGTGGCAACGTTGTAGGAAAGGCACAGTTAACCCGTTTGAAACTTAGGTTAACATATTGATTACGTTAGCTTAGCATGTTGAAACTTGTAATATGTTTTTCATGTTGGATATGGGGAATTCACGTTTTAAACTATTTATGCTATGTATTAAACTTGTATACTCGTCAACATTTTTGTTGATTTTATGTTAATACATGTTGCAGGTTGATAAGTTTGGACGTTGAAGAATCAAGCTAGGGTGACTTTAGATACACACCTTAGAAAAACAATATTTTGAACAATGTTTGAAATTTTGGGATTTTTTGATACAATTTTGACTGTGTTTGGTTTGTATGACAATTTAGTCCTTAATATGAAATTTTGGTTAATCTATATTGACACAAGTAGCGTTATGATGCTTTGAGCGATTTGTTCGTCCCGCCCCGATGTTTCCGTCATCGGTTGGGGTGTGACATTATGGTGTTGAATATGAATTATTTTTCCTTTTCTTGAACTACCCTCACCACGAGAAGGTTTGCGGGCTTGGTGTTATTCATTATCATCATCTTCTTCCTCCTTGTTACCTTCTACACACTCGGGAACCTATTGATTAGGTGAAAGTGAATATGGTGTTGTTACGCATCTAAGCTTAGATGCGTAACCATCAAAACTACGTCGTTGTGATTAAGTTCTAACTAAAATTTAATTTAATCTCTTTATTTCACAAATCTATCCCCCACATTATAACATCTACTATGTTTTTGCCATTTTCAATCTTCATTTTCACCAAATTATTTTGATTAGGTGGCTAGGTCAACCGATTTAGATTTACTCTCCATTTGATTATACACTTCTTCATATAAATATTCAGATTCAACACAGACCTACTATGTTTTAGTTGAATATGAATTAAAATTAAGAGTAAACTACAATTTTTGTCCCTGTGGTAAACACCTAATGGCACGTTCAGTCCCTACTTGACGAAATTGAACATTCAAGTCCATGTTATTATCGATTTAGATCAATAATGTCCCTGTCGTTATCCCAACGTTATAGAAGTGGTGAAATGACCTTAATACCCCAGGGACGAAAAGTGCAAACGAGAACCTTCTTCTTCCTCACATTAGCTACATTATCATTAAAAATACCCAATTCACCATCACAATCATAAATAATAATTCAACAAATCCAACTGGTATTTATTAATTTATCTTCATTTGCATCATCGTTCAACAAATCCAACTCCTTTACAAACACAACAAAATATGAGAACAATGTTTCCACTTCAAGATTCTTCAAGAAATGATCAAAAGGAAAAAATAAAATTAAAAGAAGTTTGACTAAACGTTTACATTTGAAAACAGAGCATCCTATACAGAAGTTATAGTATGGTTGACCCATGAAAGGTAGCACCACCATCCACTTTCACCTCCACTGCACCCACATCGAATACCAACACCTATGGTAAAGCCCATCGTTTGATTTTCTTAAGTTCTGTTATTATTTTGAACATCGCTTGAAATTTGAGGTTTAACATACGACTATTAAAGTTAAACCTAAATTTCTATATTTGTAAGGCTATATAATTGAGTAGGTTTACGCTTATCTTTTCAAACACAATTATAAGCTATTTGGCTTAGTTTTCTAGTGGGTTGGATATTATTTGGATAAGTCATGTGGGCTAATTTAATGTCTTGGGCCTGTCTAGTTAATAATGTGCATGTGGGCTTGGCCCGGTTTGTATTAGGTCACCCTATGTAATTATAAATAGGGTGAGCCCAGTTCATTTTAGGTTACCCTGTTCTTCTATCAATTTTCGAGTTCTTGTGTACCAGACGATCCCTTTGAGATCGTGTGCACTTTGATATTCAATCCATAAAATCTTTCTTGTTCATCACTTTCTTAGTTTTCCGCACTTTGATTGTGATCGTGATATCCGATTGACAGTTTTTGGGACTTACAATTGGTATCAGAGCCTAAGAAGTCTTTCGAAGGCTCAGTTTTGTTGGATATCATTCGAAGAACAAGAAAACATGAGCAGATTCGAAGAAACTGTTTGCCGATTCTAAGAACACGAAGAACTGGTTGAAGACGTCAAGAACAGTTAAAAACTCGTGTTTTGATCTGCTTTGTAAGTCTTTGATTGTGTTTGCATGTTTTTTCGAGCCTATTGGTGGAAAGAATCAACAGAAAATTAAATTTCGAATAAATTCCTTAATTTTCGGGATTTAGTTTGTTGACTTTTCTACACAACAGCAAGTGTACGGGATTAAAAGGAGTGAAAACAGAACAAGTGTAAAGGATAAGTTCATAGTGTGCGACCAATACTGATAGTGTGCGACCTGAGTGTGTGCTGTTCAGTTCAAATTATAAGTGTGCAACCAGAAACACAAGTGTGAGGCCCAATTAAGTTAGTGTGCGGCCCAATTAAATCTAAGTGTGCGACCAGATTGTAGTGCGCGACTAGACTTTAATATTATACTTAAAAAATTATTATTATTAAGACTTAAAAAATTAATATTATACTTAAAAAATTATTATTATTAAGACTTAAAAATTGAATAACAAAATATGAAATTATTTGTGGACTAGACTTTAAGCGTGTAATTAGTAAACCATTGAAACCAAGTCTGTAATTTTTGCAAACCACAAGGACCAACCAAGCATTTAACTTTATTTTTAATTTTAATTATTGTAATTGTTTTTTTAATTAACGAAAATGTATTTTTTTTTATTAAATATTTATTAGCTCTAGGAAAAAGCATCCTACCTACCCACTTTCTTCTTCATTTTTGAACTGATCTGCAAAAGTAAACACAAATGGCGCCTAAAATCCTGAGATTCCAATCGGAAGAAGCCACCGCCATTGCTCTAGCTAACTACATAGCCGATCTGTCTGCCAAATCCATCGCCGCACACGGCTCCTTCTCCGTCGTCCTCTCCGGCGGTACTTTATTCGATACTACCAGGTAACTAAAACCTTAACAACCTACTGTTTCATTTTACTACTGATTATTTAAATGATGTAAGAAGTTAGAGATTGTAGTTGATAGATTAATCGTGTGTTATGTTATGTTTGGGTTGATGAATTTGAGCTGAAATATTATTATAGGAAGTTGCTGGAGCCTCCGTACATTAAGTCGATAGATTGGTCGAAATGGTTGATATTCTTTCTGGATGAACGTGTTGTTCCTGTTGATCATCCTGATTCTAATTACAAGCTTGCTTATGATGGATTTCTTAGTAAGGTAATTAATTTAAATCTTTTGATGTCTTTGTTACGGTTTTGACTTTTGAGAATGAATTAGGTGTGTATATGTAAGTTTTGTTTATTGTTAAATGTTAAATTTATGAGTAGATAAGTGAAGATGTTGAAATTTGGAAAAGGTGTAGGGGCAAAAACCTATCTAAATTTGCAATGTGTAGATATGAATCTAGTGTTGATTTGGGTCTAGATACACATTTTGTACATTTAGATGTCAGCATTCCTTTTTGGAATTTGCTTTAAAACCAATGTTTTCAGAACCGGACCGGACGTCGAACCCGTCTTCTTACCGGTTCAACGGTCTGACCAGTCGGACCGGACATAAGAACCGGAAAGTATCGTAAATATTATAAAAAGTAATATGGTTAAATCTGAAAAAGTATATTTCGTCACAAAATCTTCTTTACACGTTTTTACTTTACGGTCACTATATACATGAACCTTCACTTATATTATGTATTCATCATACATGTATTGACGAAAAAAGAGACTTCATTTGACAGTATGCTATGTTATTATCGGTTTCCTGTTGGAATAATAAGTGTTTAAATTTGCATAAAAAGCACTATTAGTTTCTTATAGGCAATGAATATTGGTTGCTCAACCACGTTCGGGGCCTCAAATTGTAACCAACAAGAATGAAATAAATCTCTGATTGTTATGTTTGTGAGCAGATAAAGTGAGGATACGGAAATTGGAAAAAATTTAAGAAAAAATCCTTTAATTTACAATAGGTAAGGATGATTATTGTGTTGATTAGGGTCTAGATACACTTTTTTTACACTTTGATGTAACAGTTTTTTTTTTTTTTTTTTTTTTTTTTTAAACGAAGTGTAAAAATGGTGCATCCGGACACGTATGGTCACAAGAATCTTTGCTACATATTTTTACACAATTGGTATACAATATTGTTGCTCATTATTCTAACACATGGTGTTAGGTACCAATACCCAAATCTAACATCTATCCCATCAAAGAAAACCTGTCACCCGAGGAAGCAGCGGAAGAATATGAGCAACGACTCAAACAACTAGTAGCAAACAAGACACTAAAAACATCACCAACTACAGGGTTTGCTAAATTCGATTTGATGTTAGTAGGAATGGGTCCAGACGGGCATGTTGCATCTCTATTCTGCTGGCATTTTCAACGATTCGAGAAGCAAAAATGGGTGACTTTTATTACAGATTCACCCAAACCGCCACCTCCTAGAATCACTTTCACTTTCCCGCTAATTAATTCAGCATCGGAGATCGCATTGGTGGTGGTTGGTGAAGAGAAAGCGGATGCAGTGAAGGTGGCGTTGGGTGAACATGCTTCGTATGGTTACCCGTTGCCTGTGCAGAAAGTCTCGCCTGAAGGAAATCTCACATGGTTTCTGGACAATGGTGCTACTTCGCGGCTGTAATTTTGTTTGATACGATCTTTGTTGTTGTTAGTTGGTATGGTGTTTGCATTGTCTCAAGATCTTTAAGCATTTTGTTGGTTGAAATAAATTGACATGCGATTTTCATTCAAACTCAAAACTGCAGGTTATTAGATTAGGATATATCAAGCGAATTACTATGTTTGGTAGCGCGAATGATCAAACATCTGCTGCTTATTTAGTTAATTAGAAGTTAATTGGATGATTAAACTGATGATTTGATCAATTGTGACATGAATGAGTAGATGTAATTTTAACTTGTTTTATATATATTAATTATGTTTCGGACATGTAAAACTTATAAAACTATCTCTGTATAGTGTTTAGGTTTCAAATTTCTAAAGGTTTTTTGGTTTTAAGTTTTAACTTTAAACATTTTTACCCTTTTTTTGTTAAGTTTTTACTTTTTCAAGATTTTGCTGCTATAAGAGCATTCACATCCAACCCCTCAAATTATGTGAGGGAGGTTTTATTTTAATGAAATGTTATTGTTAATCTGTAAATTTGAGTGGACACTGTTTACCCTCTATAATTTTCTAATATGTTTTGAAAATGGTTTTGAGTGGAAGTGAAAGAAAATGTAATGATAAGGGTACTAAACAATATTATTTAATTGAAAATAAGAGAGAAAAGATATTGATTTTTAGTATAATATAAGGTAAAAAATGGAGAGTTGGATGTGAGTGCTCACTTGGAGTGGTCTCAGCAAAGAGGGATCAACAAGAGAGGCATGGGTCGGCATCATCAACGGAACATTCCTCTTGGCGCGGAAAGCTTTGGCAAGCGGCAAGGTGGGGTGTGGCTTTGCCACTCTTGTAGATAGAGAGATGAGAATGTTACCGATGAAGTGAGGCTAGTCATTGTGGGTGACCATTTGAGGGAGAGAGGGTGTTTAAAAATAAAAAAAAAAGTTAATATTTCACCAGATTAAACTCAAAAAAAAAAAAAAAAAAAAAAACGGTTCATATTGTCGAATCAATAACTACTCGAGCAATACAAGCAACAACAACTTGCACAACAATTTCAGATACACATGCAACACCTTGAACGACAATAACAACTTGCACAACAACAATTTGCAAAACAATTCCCCAACAAACTACAATAGGAGAGGCATCTCAATCGAAGAAGTGGTCAATCTCGGACGAAGAAATTATCATTGAATCGGTAACAGAATTTCAAAGTCCAAAATACAAAAGAGTCATACAAAGTAAGTCCAGAATTTCAAGTTCTAAAAATTGAACGGAAATTGTGGCGGGGTTGAACCGATTGTTTATGAGTTCGAAAATTCGGCTAAAATGTTGAGAATCTGTGTACAATTTTATTTTTAATAAAGTCCAATTTTATCATTTATTAATATCACATGTTAATTGCCTAGCGGAAACAAACCATATATTAATTGCCTAGCGGAAACAAGTACACATTTATTTTAATCCGATTTAAATTCCCGTCAATGAGCCAGTTACAGTTCATTCAAACAATTATACACAACCATAGGGTATTTGAGATTATGGACCTTTTTGACGAAAATCTGCAGAAGCACACGAAGGTTAGAATAACATCACGCTAGTTGACGCGTTCACGATCACCCAAAGTTTCGAGACAACTCTAGAAACGAACTCCTAAAATCCCGAATACGGACGACTTGACACGAGACTTAGCGAAGCTAGCGGTGATTCACGGTGGTAATCTGATCGGAAAACGGGGGCGTTGAAATCACGGTTCGGTAGTTACGAGTGTATCTGGTCGAGCCGGTGTGGCGCGATGGAGCAGGCGGAAAGGGCCGGTGACGGCGGTTAGCGGCATGCACGGTGGCCGATATCAGTGCCCTATTTTTTACGGTGAGTAGGACTAGCTGTGGTGGTGGTGGTGATTTGTGTGTGACACCCCACCCAATAAGGATAGTTTATAACATAGTTGATACAGAAGTGCTTATCTTATTGATAATAAACGCATTCTACAAATGTTGGAAACTCAAATTACAGCATCTAATCAGACTAAGTCAAGCATAATGTAACAACACTTCCACCAGATCACACCGATCCGGATATACATTTCTACCAGACTTTCACAAGTCTAGGACTATGAGCAGCGATCATGTCTCATCACCTGTGACACATGCTTAAAAGACGCGTCCGTTATTGCTGGTGAATTCATAAATATACACAACTTATAAACCACATTATTTCACCATGACTTTGTACCCGCCCATATTATTATAACCCAACGTCAACACGTAACATACATCATCATATAGTTAATATCACTACAGCACCGGTGTAATACCTGACAAATCCCGCCGCAGCGGCACGTATAAGGGACCACAAATATCGTGTGTATGTGTGCATAGGTTATAAATATGTGTACAAAAGTCGTGTACTATTATTATAGTTTGGGACAAGCATGTTCACGTATTGAAAACATTCATAAAACTCACCTATGTAACACTTGCTAGCACAATCAGGTAACAATTGCTAGTACAATTAGATAACAGTTGCTAGTATAATCAAACAATATCTCTGGGTCCTGATACATCATAAGCAATCTTAGGTTAGGTTATGATACATCTAACTAGTTATTATCATGGTTAGAGATTGGTTAATGTTGGCTTGTTTAAGCATGGTTGATCAGGCCATGCCTAACTAAGGCTAAGCTACCCAATACCCACCTTGACAGTAACCCTAATACCTAAAATAATATAATACTAATAATACTATACTAATGAAACAATAATTAAAAAGACATATACTTAAATGAGTAAATACCTTAAGGCCATGGGGTATGGGGTATGGGGCTTGGGTTGGGGCGTGGCCCTTGGGGCTTGGCCTTTGGGGCTTGGCTTTCAAGCCGGGCGTGGGGCGGTATGGCCATGCTAGCTGGCTACCTCCCATTCGCTCACCCCGCCACGTCAAGCGGACTTTTTAAATTTTGAATTTTAAATTCAAACGGTTTGGGGAAAACCAAACCGCCACCCCCACCGGGTCTCCCAACAACCCCTATATATTGTAACCCCCAACCCACTGGTCCCCCCATCCCACGAACCCAACCCCACCGGCTACCCACTTCTCTCGAACCCGCTAACCCACTGGTCCCCCCATCCCACGAACCCAACCCCACCGGCTAACCCACTGGCCCCCCCATCCCACGAACCCGCTATGGCATCCTGGACCCATGAAGAAGAACTTGCTCTCGTCACAAGCGTCGTTGACGCTATGAAGGGACGGCCACCGGGCCAAACAAAATATTGGTCGGAAGCATTCGCAGCCTACCGACATAACGTCGGTAACGACCGCCACAACCTCAACGAGTGCCAACATAAATGGCGCGAGCTACGACCCAAGCTCGAGCGTTTCAAGGCTTACTACGAAGCCGTTCCGAGCGGCGAGTTAAGCCACGAGGACCGGGTGGCGGTGGCGAACATAGAGTTTCGAGGCAAGGAAAAAAAGGCATTCGACAAGATCGACCTTTTTGAAATTTATTTAACGCTCTAGGTTTGTTATTTTGTAATTTTTAGAAATTATGTAATTTTTAGGATTATGTAATTTTTTAAATTTTAATGAAGTTGTAGGTTTTTTTTTATAAATGTTGTGTGATTTTTTATAAATTTTTTGTAATTTTTTTTAATATTCTACCACGCGATGCACCCAACCCAAGCCCAACCCACGCCCCGCCATGCCCCGCGGACACGTAACCAGGCGGTGGGGGGCTCCCATTACACGTGTCAACAAATGCCCCAACCCAAGCCCCACCATACCCCACGGCCTAAGATTAAGTAAGATAATTTGATGTAGAGTTTCCTTATTAATGCTCCTATTCCCTTCAAAAAAGGGTACTACGTGCTTTGAATTCTCTATATTAAAGTCTTCTCGTGAAAACTTCTAATCTAAATGGAACTATAACCTCTATTTATATAAGGAAATAACTACTGAATTCCCTTTTTCATCGACGTAGAATAAGAGTGTTCATCTAATCGAATATCAAATTTTCAAATGGAATTGTCTGAATAATTTTTATTTTTCCTTGAATTCGAATTCGATTAAAACCTAACCAGCTCGATTCGAATTCGTATTTGAATAAAAAACCCAATTCATATTCGATTAAAAATTCGAATTCGAATAAATTCGATTTAATTCAGATTCTTTTAAAACATGTAAAAAAACTATCAAAATGAAACATAAATATTAAAGCAGTCATAAAGCGCGATATTACATTAAAAGTTCCAAATAAAGTACCATAATTCTAACATTCAAAACGAGAAGTCGAGAATAACCACTTTACATTACAAGTTAATAATTTTAGGGTTAGAAATCTATTGATAGATTTACTTAGGTTTTAGTTATGAGCCATGTAGTAGGTTTGATAATGGGTAATTTTAATATTTGGAATAAATTTTGAAATAGTTTATAGTATAGCCCAATAAAAGTTATATATGTATTATATATAAAAATAATAAATAAAAATGTATAATTTTTATTTGAATTTCGAATCGAATCGAATTTGAAATTATAGATTCGTATTCAATTCGTTTTCGATTTACTTAACTCGAATTGAATCGAATTCTTACAATCGAAATGAATTCTTGATAATCGAATCGAATTTAATCAAATTTCGAATATTTCGAATTCGAGACGAATTCAGAACTCTATTTCGATGTGGGAGACCATATGCATGATGTGGTACAGAAACATAAACGTGAATTTGTTTTGAAATGTTGTTTTAATTTTAATTTTAATTTTATTATTTGTTACTATGATTAATTCTGCTGCTTTACTTGTTTTTCTTGTAGAGCCATTAAAATATAATGTTTTATAAAATGATGAATATACTATTAAGATGAGTTTATCTTTCGCTACGTTTTAACTTAAGTTTCATTAGAAACGGAGTAAGGTCGAATTATATTGTATTGTATTGTATTGTATTGTATTGTATTGTATTGTATTGTATTGTATTGTATTGTATTGTTGTGACAACTGTGTTCTGTAATCGATGTACGATGTAAAACAATGATGATTATTAATAAAACAATGTGCTTTGGTGTTATTATATGTGTTTTGGTGTTTCTATGTGGGTATTTGTGTTTGGTGATTTTTCAATTCGATTCGATTCCGATTGCAAGCTTTAAATCGCGTTCTGGAAGGTTATACGCAAACTGATGCGTAAACGCAGTCAGTATAACGCGTCAAACACTCCAGAATAGTGACATAGGCTTAACATACCTTAAATAACCTCCACATAACTTAGAAATAAGTTTTGAATGGTTTGGTGTGTCGAAATCAACTTTGTTCGATCAAAGGGACTATATGTGTCAAACTGCGAAATTATGCCGATTTGTATAGTAACGAACATTCCGGAACTTGATCATAAGTTAAACATACCCTAAATAAAATTTACATAGCTTAGAAATAGGCTTTGAGGGGTTCGGTGTGCTAAAATAAACTTTATGCTCATTCAGGGACTAAAAGCGTAAAAAAGTGCACAAGTTTGCACTTTCACGCATATCTTACGTTCTGAATACATCCGGACATCCAAAAATTTATGTAAGCATTAAAATATTTTATTTTAGTGTTTGGCATGATAAAATTCCTTTCGTCGCTTAATTTGGATCGTTTTTGCGTTCGTTACAACTTCCGTCGTAATTAACCAAACAACGCAACCGTACGACCAAACGAACCGACATCCGAGATATTTTTGAGCACAAATTAAGTTCCCTATACTTTAACTTCATTTTAGAGCTTTGAAATGAGGTTAACGGGGCTTAAACGTGTCAAAAATGCATCGAAAACCAAGTTTGGGGCTTCAGGGGCCTGTTCTGCCATTTTTGAAACTTGGCTGGTCTGCAAAAGGCTTACGGACCGTAAGCCATACGGTCCGTAAGGACCTCCCAGAACAGAAAAACCAGATTAACCAGCTGTTAACAGCTGTTAAGCACTCATAACGCAATTGCACATGGTTTTGGGCAATACTAGGGGCTCAAATGGTGTTGTAAAACCATTGGCTTGAGGTGTATGGATGAGATTGAAGCACGGTTTACGAGGAATGATCCTAACGGTCCTAGAAATCCTATAAATACCCCATGATCTCAACCCCAAAAACCCACACCTTTGAAATCTGAATTTGTTCTCTAAGTTGACGTGTTTAACACTTCATACCTAAGAATATTCGGATTCAAAACTTCCATTCTTGGACCCGTTGTAAGTGTTCTTTCGTTCTTTTCATTCGTTTTAGCGTTAAAGTCAAACTGCGTTTGACTTTCTGCATTGACCAGTTTATGGTCAATGTGAAGTTCGTTCGAACTTCATAACGTGAGCGTAATCACGATGGTTATAGTCCCTTGTGACTATACCTACTGATTACCACGTTATCTAGGCTCAGTGACGAGTCGTAGTTTCGGCCAAAATGCGTATTCTTGTGTATTTTGTAACCAAACTACTCTAGGATATCAAAACCGTTTGTTTTGATATCAAAACCTGTTTTCTAACTTAACTTAACATGTTTTAGCATGCTTAGCTCGTCACTTTTTAGTTTAGTGCTTGTGTAGAGTCGTAAGTCAAGCGGACTAAACACCCGCTTAGACTTTCGAACACGACCCGTTTGGTCGATCCTTAGGATCCGACCAAAAGTGTTTAGTGACCATAGTCGCTTAGGGAATAACCTTCCGAGGTTATACCTTATGGTCACCTAGTTTAGGTAGTTGTATGATAAGTAGATTATATGCCATAGGTAAATTACCAGAATACCCTTTTCATACATAATTGGTAATTAAGCATATGTAACCTAAACTTTTGACACGTAACTGATTATGTAACATAATTAAACATGTATAAGCATATAATACTTGTCATAGGACTAGTTAGACGTCTTGAACGCGCTTTTGCGCACACGACGCGTTAAAGTAGCGTAAGCTACCTTAATGGGTCGCGATGGGTCGAAAGCACTTATGTTAGGTTTCATTTAGGATGTAAGCCTTGTTAAACCATATCACATGAGTTCCAACACTCATTTGGGTTACAAGACCTCATTCTGTCCGATCTTCCGACTTAGGCGTCTATTGTTTGACTAGTGATTCAATTACTAGGTGCTACTTGATTTCTCTGGTTTACTCGAGTTTGTTGAAGTACTATTGATTGAGGATACCTTGCACTACATGTGAGTACATAGTTCCCCTATTTTACAACTTTCAATTGTTTTGGGGTGATTCATATGTACAAAATGTTTTCAAGGTTTAAACGATGATTTCAAAAACGAATAGAACGATTTATACTAAACTATTAACGATTTCGATAATGTGAACGAACTTGTTGGTTGTAGTTACATAACGAACGAACATGTTGGTTGTAGTTACATAACGAATGACATTCATTAGCATTGATCAAGCCGACCAGTATTAGGTTATGGTACCATAGGATATGACAAATCCCGTTATTGCACTATACCCATGCTTATGTGTGGGTGTTGTGGGTAACGACTGAATCTGATGATTGTTAACTTACCCTTTGGAGGTTTGTTAATGCAAGAACGAGTTGAACGATGAACGAGTCACAAAGGTTTGAATGTTATTAACGAGACGACCATATATAAGTTTTCACAATTAAAACGAGGATGATTTAAACGATCTAAACGAGTAAACGATTTGGGAACGATTTGGAAATGGTGTTAAACGATTTGGGTAAACAATTGGCTTCTGGGCTAGTGTTTAGATAACGGGACAGGTGTAATGTGGTGAAAACATGGTAGATACGCCGCTGGTACTTCTTATATATAATTGTTTTCAACATATTACATACCGTGGCATTATTTAGTTCACTTGGGTAAACGTTATTGAAACGATGTCACTCAACGATGTTTTCGAAATAATATACGAGTTTTATTAACGAGTTTATACGAGATGTTTTACAAGATGGTTTTCTAAAAACAAAAAGCTTTTGGGTTAAGAATCATGGCTACGAAATTTTATAAATTATAACCATCTTGATTTGAGTTGGTTAATCATGTTGCAATATTATACACTTTTTAAAAACAAGGTTTTCGAGGTATTGCAATATATGAAAACAAGCCATGATTTCGATACTCTTATAAAACCTATGTACTCGCCAGCATTTCTTTGCTGACTTTGTTTTTACATATGTTTCAGGTATTGTTGCTTGATTGACGTTCTAGGATGCATGCGTCACATAGGATCTGGACGAGGCCTTAGTGACATAATATCTATGATAGACGATATAAAACTTGTTTGTTATGTGTTAAAACAATGTTACTGTTTAATATTATCAATAAGACGAAACACTTTTGTATCCATGGTTATGAAACGATAATTCTGTTACAACACCCCCCGACGTTTCCGCCACGCTTTGTTGTTTTACGTGGTCGGGGTGTGACAGAAGAGTTGGTATCAGAGCCATTGGTTATAGGAAATTAGGTTATTAGCAATTCTTTGACCTAGACTATAACTTCTAGGACCCCAACGCAAGTTTATTTGCGTTTAGTTTTTTTAAAACAAAATCGTCACCTATCCTTAGGTGATAACCACAACGAAAACACAATTTTCGAACCCGCTTCGAAAACTAATCATCTGTTATAGGATGATTGATTACTAGGTTTCGAACCCTCTATTATATGGTTTTGAACCCTTTAAGTTTTCAAAATCTCGTCAAAGTTTGGGTCTAAATAATGTGAACACTTGCAAACTGGAAGAGTGAGTGCCTGTACTCTGAGTTTTCTGTCTAAGGCTAGAGTGTTCATACAAATCCACATAATCGGACCAGTCACTCTTACCTGGGAACTCTTGGGGTGAGTGTTCACTTTTAGGCGAGCATGTTTTCGCGATACATTATTTTTGACCTATTTACTTTGATTAGTCACTGCGTGTCGTTTGTTTGTTCGAGGTAACAAACAAATGATCGCCTTCCTTGTGTTTTGACGATACCTCTTTTGCTTTTCCTAATTATCAACCTCACTCGTCTCTCATATTTCCTTGTTAGACAATGCCTCCTCGACGTGAAGACAATCTTTCACTATTGAAGAAATCGCAGCCCTGGTCTCTCAGCAAGTGGCTGCTGTGCTTCTCGGTGTTGTGACCCAAGTCCACGAGATATACAACAACAATAATAACAACAACAATAATGCACCGTGTAATTTCAAGAACTTCAATTCTGCGAAGCCGCTTAAATTTTCTGGGTCGCAAGGAGCAACTGCGCTCCTGCAGTGGTTTGAGAGTATCGAGAGCACATTCAGACATGTGCAGTGTCCGAATGCACGTAAGGTTGAATTTGCTTCGAGCGTGTTTGAGAAGCGAGCGCTTACCTGGTGGAATGGTATTATGCGCGACAGGGGTGCCGAAGTGGCGTTGGCACAAACATGGGAAGAGCTTCGGGCTCTCATGATGAAGGAGTTTTGTCCCCGTCACGAAGTTCAGGCTTTGGAGCGAGAGTTTGACGATTTAAAGCAAGATGGGGCTGAACACCGTGCGTACACGAATCGTTTCGAGGAACTCAGTCTATTGTGTCCCACCATGGTTACCCCTCTGGAGAAAGCAATCGAGAGATATATCGATGGTCTACCCGATTATATTCTGGAGATTGTGACCGATGTTAATCCTACTACCCTTCGTCAAGCAATCGAGTTGTCTGCTACCCTGACTGAGACTCAAGTCAAGAAGGGTAAACTCACCCGCAAGGGTGATAAAAAGAAGGCGACTGATTCAGGGAAGGACACGAAAAAGGATAAGGGTAAGGAAGGTGAGTCGTCGAAGAAATCGGGAAGCGAAAGGGTGCCCAAAATTTTGCTGTTACAGCACAGACTGCTCAGAACCCGCAGAACCCACCGGCTCAGCCACCGGCAAAGAAATCGTATGCTGGTACCGCACCTCATTGTGCTCGTTGCAATGGTCATCACGTTGCACAACAAGCTTGCAGGCAATGTACGACGTGTGGTAAACTTGGGCATTTGGCCAATGTTTGTCGTTTGTGACAGAATCAGGTTGCTCAGGTTCCAGCTCCGGGTCAGGGGAATGCTGTGAGATTCCCACCGGGTTCATGTTTTAATTATGGAGAGTATGGTCATTTCCGCAACAACTGTCCGAGACTGGTGAATGCAAACGCGAATGCTAACGCGAACCTGAATGCGAACGTCAACGTTAATGTGAATCCCGCTCGTGGGCGAGCGTACAATTTGAATGCAATGGAAGAGAGGGCTGACAACGAGGTTGTCCATGGTACGTTTCTTGTTAACAATCAACCTGCATCTATTCTTTTTTATTCTGGTGCCGATAGAAGTTTTGTTTCATTATCTTTTGAGCCTTTGCTTGCGATACCTAGAACTAAACTGAGGAAACCCTTATCTGTCGAGGTTGCTACTGGTAAACCTCTGGTTCTCGATTCTGTTATTCGTGATTGTCAGTTGAACCTTGATAACCATCTTTTTCCTATTGACCTCACACCGATGCAACTTGGGAGTTTCGATATTATCGTTGGAATGGATTGGTTAACCAAACACCACGCTGAGGTGGTTTGTTTCGATAAGATTGTTCGTATTCCTTTGTCTTCCGGCGATGTTTTGGAAATTCGTGGAGAGAAGCCATCTGGTGGTTTGAAGCTTATGTCGTGTTTGGAAGCCCAAAGGTATCTACGAAAAGGATATGTTGCTTTTCTGGAACATGTCACCGAGGAGAAAAGCAAGAGCAAGAGTATTCAGGATATTCCGATTGTTCGGGATTATCCGGAGGTGTTTCCTGATGAACTGCCTGGTTTGCCTCCAGTTCGTCAAGTCGAGTTTCATATTGACCTTGTACCCAATGCCAACCCGATTGCAAAAGCACCTTATCGTCTTGCACCGTTGGAGATGCAAGAGTTATCGAAGCAGCTTCAAGAGTTATCTGATAAAGGATTCATCCGACCGAGCTTTTCACCTTGGGGAGCTCCTGTCCTCTTCGTGAAAAAGAAAGATGGATCTTTTCGAATGTGTATCGATTATCGTGAGCTTAATAAGCTCACCATCAAGAATCGATATCCCCTACCTCGAATTGATGATCTCTTCGACCAGCTGCAGGGTGCTTCATGCTTTTCCAAGATCGATCTGCGTTCTGGGTGTCATCAACTTCGTGTTCTCGAAGAAGATATTCCCAAAGCTGCTTTCCGCACAAGATATGGGCATTACGAGTTCACTGTCATGCCTTTTGGTTTGACGAATGCTCCAGCTATCTTTATGGACTTAATGAATAAGTTCTGCAAACCTTATTTGGACAAGTTCATTATTGTGTTCATCGACGATATTCTCATTTATTCAAAATCTCAAGCCGAGCACGAGCAACACCTTCGCTTAACATTGGAACTCCTGAAGAAGGAACAACTTTTTGCTAAATTCTCCAAGTGTGAATTCTGGCTTAAAGAAGTTCAATTCTTGGGTCATATAGTCAATGAGCAGGGTATTCATGTGGATCCATCCAAGATTGCTGCTATTAAGGACTGGAATACACCGACGACGCCTACAGAGATTCGATCTTTTCTTGGTCTTGCTGGTTATTATCGTCGATTTATTTCAAATTTCTCAAAGATTGCGGTTCCACTCACTGCTTTGACTCAGAAGAATAAGCCTTTCGAGTGGGGACCCAAGCAAGAAGGAGCGTTCCAAACGCTGAAGCAGAAGTTATGTAATGCTCCTGTTCTATCTCTGCCCGAGGGAAGCTATGATTTCGTTGTCTATTGAGATGCGTCCAACTTAGGTCTTGGTTGCGTCCTTATGCAACGAGGTAAAGTTATAGCATATGCATCTAGACAATTGAAAGTTCACGAGAAGAACTATACGACTCATGATCTTGAGTTAGGAGCTGTGGTTTTCGAGCTTAAAATCTGGAGACACTACCTCTATGGAACAAAGTGTGTGGTTTTCACAGACCACAAAAGTCTCCAGCATATTCTTAATCAGAAAGAGCTGAATATGAGGCAATGACATTGGGTTGAACTCTTGAACGACTATGATTGCGAGATTCGCTACCATCCTAGTAAGGCGAATGTCGTAGCTGATGCGCTTAGTCGAAAAGAATGAGTCAAGCTTCATTCTGTTCGAACTCTATCTGATTTTCAATCTCGTGTCCTTCAAGCTCAACAATTTTGTGTTTCACAAAATTTGATAGGTAAGGAATTACCACGTCAACTTGAGCTTATGCTCGAAGCGAAAGACGATGGTTTGCTCTATTTTATGGATCGATTTTGGATTCCGAAACAAGACGATCTTCGCACCTTGGTAATGGACAAATCTCATAAGTCTCGATATTCTATCCATCCTGGTGCTGATAAAATGTACAAGGATCTTCGTACTCGGTGCTGGTGGCCTGGTATGAAGAAGGATGTTGCCTTGTATGTATCGAAATGCCTAACTTGTCTCAAAGTTAAGGCCAAACATCAACGACCTTCTGGCTTGCTTGTACAACCAGAGATACCGGTTTGGAAGTGGGAGAACATTGCGATGGATCTCATCACTAAGTTACCGCGTACGTCTAAAGGTCATGATGCTATCTGGGTTATTGTCGATCGATTAACGAAATCAACTCATTTCATTCCGATTCACGAGGATCTATCTGCTGATAAACTTGCAAAGATTTATGTTGATGAGATTGTGACACCACATGGTGTGCCCTTGGATATCATCTCTGATCGTGATGCTCGATTTTCATCTCATTTCTGGAAGGCCATGCAATCTGCCTTGGGAACCCAACGGAATCTAAGCACTGCTTATCATCCCCAAACAGATGGCCAATCTGAGAGAACGATTCAAACTTTGGAGGATATGCTTAGAGCATGCGTGATCGACTTTGGTGGTAATTAGGATTCTCATCTTCCACTGATCGAGTTCTCTTACAACAATAGTTATCATACTAGCATTAATATGGCACCATTCGAAGTTCTCTACGGTCGAAAATGTCGTTCACCTGTCTGTTGGAATGAGACCGGTGAAGCTCAGCTTACTGGACCTGAGCTCGTTCTAGAAACAACTGACAAAATCAAGAAAATCCGCGATAATCTTGTGACAGCTCAAAACCGTCAAAAGAGATATGCGGATTTGGGACGCAAGCCCTTAGAATTTCAAGTCGGAGATCGTGTCCTACTCAAGGTTTCACCTTGGAAGGGAGTCGTGAGATTTGGAAAGAAAGGAAAACTTGCACCTTGATATATGGGACCATTTAAGATTGTGGAAAGAATTGGAAAGGTTGCCTATCGACTAGAGCTACCTCCAGAGCTTGGAAATATTCACCCGACTTTTCACGTGTCCAATCTGCGAAAATGTTTAGTTGACGCTGATCCACACATTCCTCTCGACGAGATTCAAATCGATGAAACAATGCACTTTGTCGAGAAACCTGTGGAGATAGTGGAACGTACTTTCAAACAGTTGAAGAACAAACGGATTCATTTGGTTAAAGTTCGCTGGGAATCCAAACGTGGCCCAGAGTTTACTTGGGAACGTGAGGACCAGATGAAGGTGAAATATCCGCATTTGTTCTCACAAGCTTCCTCTAGTTAAAATTTCGGGACGAAATTTCCTGAAGTAGGGGAGACTGTGACAACTGTGTTCTGTAATCGATGTACGATGTAAAACAATGATGATTATTAATAAAACAATGTGCTTTGGTGTTATTATATGTGTTTTGGTGTTTCTATGTGTGTATTTGTGTTTGGTGATTTTTCAATTCGATTCGATTCCGATTGCAAGCTTTAAATCGCGTTCTGGAAGGTTATACGCAAACTGATGCGTAAACGCAGTCAGTATAATGCAACAAACACTCCGTAATACTGACATAGGCTTAACATACCTTAAATAACCTCCACATAACTTAGAAATAAGTTTTGAATGGTTTGGTGTGTCGAAATCAACTTTGTTCGATCGCAGGGACTATATGTGTCAAACTGCGAAACTATGCCGATTTGTATAGTAACGAACATTCCAGAACTTGATCATAAGTTAAACATACCCTAAATAACCTTTACATAGCTTATAAATAGGCTTTGAGGGGTTCGGTGTGCTAAAATAAACTTTATGCTCATTCAGGGACTAAAAGCGTCAAAAAGTGCACAAGTTTGTACTTTCACGCATATCTTACGTTCTGAATACATCCGGATATCCAAAAATTTATGTAAGCATTAAAATATTTTATTTTAGTTTTTGGCATGATAAAATTCCTTTCGTCGCTTAATTTGGATCGTTTTTGCGTTCGTTACAACTTCCGTCGTAATTAACCGAACAACGCAACCGTACGACCAAACGAACCGACATCCGAGATATTTTTGAGCACATATTAAGTTCCCTATACTTTAACTTCATTTTAGATCTTTGAAATGGGGTTAACGGGGCTTAAACATGTCAAAAATGCATCGAAAACCAAGTTCGGGGCTTCAGGGCATGTTCTGCCATTTTTGAAACTTGGCTGGTCTGCAAAAGGCTTACGGACCATTAGCCATAAGCCATACGGTCCGTAAGGACCTCCCAGAACAGAAAAACTAGATTAACCAGCTGTTAACAGATGTTATGCACTCATAACCCAATTGCACATGGTTTTTGGCAATACTAGGGGCTCAAATGGTTTTGTAAAACCATGGGCTTGAGGTGTATGGATGAGATTGAAGCACGGTTTACGAGAAACGATCCTAACGGTCCTAGAAATCCTATAAATACCCCATGATCTCAACCCCAAAAACCCACACCTTTGAAATCTGAATTTGTTCTCTAAGTTGATGTGTTTAACACTTCATACCTGAGAATATTCGGATTCAAAACTTCCATTCTTGGACCCGTTGTAAGTGTTCTTTCGTTCTTTTCATTCGTTTTAGCGTTAAAGTCAAACTGCTTTTGACTTTCTGCATTGACCAGTTTATGGTCAATGTGAAGTTCGTTTGAACTTCATAACGTGAGCTTAATCACGATGGTTATAGTCCTTTGTGACTATACCTACTGATTACCACATTATCTAGGCTCAGTGAGTAGTCTTAGTTTCGGCCAAAATGCGTATTCTTGCGTATTTTGTAACCAAACTACTCTAGGATATCAAAACCGTTTGTTTTGATATCAAAACCTATTTTCTAACTTAACTAAACATGTTTTAGCATGTTTAGATCGTCACTTTTTAGTTTAGTGCTTGTGTAGAGTCGTAAGTCAAGCGGACTAAACACCCGCTTAGACTTTCGAACACGACCCGTTTAGTCGATCCTTAGGATCCGACCAAACATGTTTAGTGACCATAGTCGCTTAGGGAATAACCTTCCGAGGTTATACCTTATGGTCACCTAGTTTAGGTAGTTGTATGATAAGTAGATTATATGCCATAGGTAAATTACCAGAATACCCTTTTCATACATAATTGGTAATTAAGCATATGTAACCTAAACTTTTGACACGTAACTGATTATGTAACATAATTAAACATGTATAAGCATATAATACTTGTCATAGGACTAGTTAGACGTCTTTAACGCACTTTTGCGCACACGACGCGTTAAAGTAGCGTAAGCTACCTTAATGGGTCGCGATGGGTCGAAAGCACTTAGGTTAGGTTTCATTTAGGATGTAGGCCTTGTTAAACCATATCACATGAGTTCCAACACTCATTTGGGTTACAAGACCTCATTCTGTCCGATCTTCCGATTTAGGCGTCTATTGTTTGACTAGTGATTCAATTACTAGGTGCTACTTGATTTCTCTGGTTTACTCGAGTTTGTTGAAGTACTATTGATTGAGGATACCTTGCACTACATGTGAGTACATAGTTCCCCTATTTTACAACTTTCAATTGTTTTGGGGTGATTCATATGTACAAAACGTTTTCAAGGTTTAAACGATGATTTCAAAAACGAATAGAACGATTTATACTAAACTATTAACGATTTCGATAATGTGAACAAACTTGTTGGTTGTAGTTACATAACGAACGACATTCATTAGCATTGATCAAGCCGACCAGTATTAGGTTATGGTACCATAGGATATGACAAATCCCGTTATTGCACTATACCCATGGTTATGTGTGGGTGTTGTGGGTAACGACTGAATCTGATGATTGTTAACTTACCCTTTGGAGGTTTGTTAATGCAAGAACGAGTTGAACGATGAACGAGTCACAAAGGTTTGAATGTTATTAACGAGACGACCATATATAAGTTTTCACAATTAAAACGAGGACGATTTAAACGATCTAAACGAGTAAACGATTTGGGAACGATTTGGAAACGATTTGGGAACGATTTGGAAACGATTTGGGAACGATTTGGAAACGGTGTTAAACGATTTGGGTAAACGATTGGCTTCTGGGCTAGTGTTTAGATAACGGGACGGGTGTAATGTGGTGAAAACATGGTAGATACGCCGCTGGTACTTCTTATATATAATTGTTTTCAACATATTACATACCGTGGCGTTATTTAGTTTACTTTGGTAAACGATATTGAAACGATGTCACTCAACGATGTTTTCGAAATAATATACGAGTTTTATTAACGAGTTTATACGAGATGTTTTACAAGATGGATTTCTAAAAACAAAAAGCTTTTGGGTTAAGAATCATGGCTACGAAATTTTATAAATTATAACCATCTTGATTTGAGTTGGTTAATCATGTTGCAATATTATACACTTTTTAAAAACAAGGTTTTCGAGGTATTGCAATATATGAAAACAAGCCATGATTTCGATACTCTTATAAAACCTATGTATTCCCCAGCATTTCTTTGCTGACTTTGTTTTTACATATGTTTCAGGTATTGTTGCTTGATTGACGTTCTAGGATGCATGCGTCACATAGGATCTGGACGAGGCCTTAGTGACATAATATCTATGATAGACGATATAAAACTTGTTTGTTATGTGTTAAAACAATGTTACTGTTTAATATTATCAATAAGACGAAACACTTTTGTATCCATGGTTATGAAACGATAATTCTGTTACAACACCCCCCGACGTTTCCGCCACGCTTTGTTGTTTTACGTGGTCGGGGTGTGACAATTGTATTGTATTGTATTGTATTGTATTGTATTGTATTGTATTGTATTGTATTGTATTGTATTGTATTGTATTGTATTGTATTGTATTGTATTGTATTGTATTGTATTGTATTGTAATGTTATGTTATGTTATGTTATGTTATGTTATTATTATTATTATTAATTAACGGACTCCTACAAAACTAAATATCCATCTAAATACTACATATCTCCATTAACATTTATGTTTGTTACTTACTCGTTCGACAAATATTAGTTTTATTTATTTTTTTCTAAAAAACAGGATGTTATATTGTTGTTTTCAGGTTTCTTGTCTCACAATTTGTGGAACATTGTGTTGACTAAAACCCCATGTATTTACAGTTAGATGAATTTCACATTAGGTTCCTAGCTAACCATATTCTAATACAAATACTTCACCATATTATATTTATCTCATAAATATAATATTATAATTTAAATTATTAAATAATAACAATCATTATCTGTTAATTATTTCATAAATAATTAATAAATAAATATATCTTGCAGATTCGTATTTTGTGAGCTAGTATTTAACGCTTAAATACTATAACTTGTTTGTCGTCCAAATTGTAACTTTTTGGATCGTACCTCGTTAGTAAAGTTGATTAATCGATCCTCGAACATCCCATATCAAACAAAAAGGTCTAAAACCTCCGAGATAAATACTTACACAAGGTCATTCAAAGGCAACTTTGAACCAATTGGGGTTGATGCCTCTCAAGATAACCCACTTAATGATGACATCCTACCTGATAAGTTGTCGCGACCAAAACGAAAAGTAAAGAAAGCGAAACATACATCGACGTCAGGTGAAACACAAGAACTTGTGTGAATGGTTTCAAATATTAACGCCACTGATGAAGATACCAAGCACATGAAATGGTTTCGTGATGAGAAGTTGCGTATAAAGGAAGAGATAAAACAAACAAAAATTCAAGTATGGCAAAAGCAAGCGGAGGCATTGAAAAAAAAGAGGCGTGGGTAAAAGACGCTCAATAGTGTTATGTATGTTTCGTATAGAATTTTTTAGGTATATACGTTTTCGCCCCCCCCCCCCCCCCCATATTAGGTTCGATGACTTCCGACCCTCGGTGGAAATTTTCAAACTTCGCCACCGATGGAAATCTGATATGAAAGAGAAACATATTCTAGCAAGTGTGGTATGAGAAAAAAAAACCTCCCTCCCCCTAATGTTTTCAATTTAATCCTTTAACCTTTTTTCTCTTCACTTTTGTACATCACCCATTCAACGTTTAACACGTTTATTAAATTGTTGAAAATGACATTCTACCGTTTTTGATAAGTTGTCCTAAAGCCTTTGATTATAAGTATTGTCCGTATGTTCACTTTGGTTGTCTATGTATTTGAAGTTTCATGATTTTGAATATTTCGGTTCATTATGACATGTTTAATTGTTTGGCAGCTTTAAATTGGTAGTCGTTGGTTAAATCAAATGTAGGCTTCATAGTGACTGGGTCAATTATTATTGGACTTTCTGTGTATTCATAAGAAGCCGGTTTCTGTTAAATATAAACATAAAAACATAAAGGTTCGTAGTAGTTTAGATAAATGTTAACTAATCCATCTTACTATCACACTTATTTGTATTCACCATAAGCTTGTCTACACCAAGAAAATCATATATACAACTTCCCACCGAGTGGCGAAGCTTGAGATTTCCGACGGTGGGTCGAAAACGTATATACTCAAAAATTTCTATAGAACCGGGGGGTCGAAAACGTATATACCCAAAAATTTCTATACGAAAGCTACATACATAATACTACTGAGCGAAAAGTTTGGGGGGTCCGGCGCCCCCGGCCCCTTCTAACCTTCGCCCCTGTTCCCACCTATAATTTAGTGATTACCTCTTCTTGTATCACTAAATTGATGGTTTGGAAGTGATCATCAATCTTGTCTCACTAGTAACCCCATTATTCTTCTCAATAGTCAAGATATATCACCTTTTTACAACTCTTACAATGTTTGTAAGAGGGTGACTTGTTAACAATAACTATATTACCGTTTATATATGATCTGTAGAGTCCACACAAAACAAATATATTAGGTTCGTGTTTTAATACGATTTAAAAGTAAATGATCTACTGACCTCGTTTTTTTAACGGCAAATGTTACTATTTTACATAAATTATACTAAAATGCTTCCCTTGCTCAGGTCTGAGCTTGAGACCTCCTCTCTAAAAAGTACGTGTTTCTTTCAAGTGGGCTAGCCCTACATTGTCACATAGTGATCTAATTAACATTAAACATATTGTTATTTAGATGAAATAATATACGATGATACATATCATAAAAGATGAATATTAATTACTTAGTATGGTATTATGGCAACTCGCATGCTCTAATTAAAAACAAACAACCACTAGTCACATGCATTTATCTTGCTATAAAAGATGGGTAGATGGATCTCAAGTTAACTCCATATCACGGGTACAATATGGCGCCAACTAGTGTTAGGAAATTCGAATCGGAGGAACAAGTATCGGTCGCTCTTGCAAGCTATATCCACCATCTCTCGGCTAAATTCATAACTGCTTATGGCACTTTCTCGGTCGTGCTCTCTGGCGGTACTCTAATTGATACTCTCAGGTAAGGTTAAACTTACTGTTTAAAATTATACTCAATCTATGAAATTCACGATTATTGTTGATGCTATGTTGCCTTTAGATGAATTTGTGTTTGTTGTTTGACAGGAAAGTAACGGAGCCTCCGTATATTAGCTCCATTGATTGGTCGAAATGGTTGATCTTCTTCCTTGATGAACGAGTTGTTCCTCTCGATCATCCTGATTCCAATTACAAACTCGCTTACGACGGATTTCTCAGTAAGGTGATTTTTAGTTTGTTTTTTCCCTATTCTAGTTTATGAATTCATGGATGTTAAATAAACTTTTTAGCCAAAAAACAATCCAAACACGCCCATTAGGGGTAGGGGCGCTCCACTAGTGATGGAATTCCATAACTCACAACATCCAATCAAGTTCCGCCTTTATTCCACCATGCGTTTTGAAAGTATATAAAAAAATGGACAAAAGGTTTTTTTTACAAAACTCCTTCCAACGGTCATATATCAACGGCTCTCATCCCACAACGGTAACAAAATAACGCGTGTTCATGGCCACACGTTTTATATTCCACGCGTGAACAAAGGTGGAGGCGGCGGTGTTTCACGGTCCAAAACGCGTGGATGTTGGTTCATCACGCAGAGCCCGGGGTGGCCTTAGAGTATTAGTCCTATGCTACAAATTGACAAGCTGATGAAAACTCAAAACTTCCTTTTTATGTAATTTTTATTTAGTTTTGGTTTTCTATACATGTTGGTTTACAAAAATGTTACTCAATATTCATATAAGGTACCAATACCCGAGTCTAACATCTATCCAATCAAAGAAAACCTATCACCCGAGGAAGCAGCGGACGAATATGAGCAACGACTTAAACATTTGGTAGCAAACACTACACTAAAAACATCACCAACTACAAGATTTGCTAAATTCGACCTGATGTTAGTCGGAATGGGTCCAGAAGGCCACATTGCATCGCTCTTTTGCTGGCATTTTCAGCGGTTTGAGAAGACAAAATGGGTGACTTTCATAACAGATTCACCCAAACCACCACCTCCTAGGATCACTTTCACTTTACCCTTGATCAATTCTGCTGATCATATCGCAATGGTGGTGACCGGAGAAGATGCAGCCGATGCAGTGAAGGTAGCATTGGGGAAACAGGCTTCGTATGGTTACCCTTTGCCGGTGCAGAAGGTTTCACCTGAAGAAAATCTCACATGGTTCTTGGATAAAGAGGCTGCTTCAGAGCTTTAAGTAAACTTCTACCGATTAGTGATGATGATATTTGATATGCTTTCTTTCTGTTTCAATAAAGCATGATGTGTTATATGGAATATTGTACAATTCCTTAATCTTTGCTCTTGTTTGCATCAACTCATGTAATTTTTCACAAGATTTGTGATAAAAGCTTTTGAGTTTTTTTAGAGTTAAATGTTATTTTAGTCCATGTGGTTTGGTCGATTTTGCTAGTTTAGTCCAAATGTTTTATTTTTCACATGTGGGTCTAAAAAAGTTTCACCGTTGTCATTTTAGTCCACCGGGTTAACTTCATCCATTTTTTCTGTTAACGAGAAGGGCAATCCGGTCATTTTATATGTAATTCTGTTAACCCAGTGGACTAAAATGGCAACGGTGAAACCTTTTTGGACCCACAGGCGTAAAAAGAAACTTTTGAACTAAACTGTCAAAATGACCCAAACCAATGGACTAAAATGACATTTAACTCGTTTTTTTGTCTTGCTAATTGGTTAATGACTTAGTGGAAAAATTCTGATAAAAAACATCAAGGCACAAGAAATTGCTTGAAGCAAGCTGAAAGTTAGAAGTGTCATTATCCATATTATCCGGGTCAAGTAACCATCTCGTCCATGCTTCCATGATCACAGATTACCCGCGTTTCCATTGCAAATCCTTTTTGTTTTCATTTTATTCTGTTTAAGGCAATTAGGGGCTGTTTGTTTACCTCTTAATGAGGCTCTTAATGGTTCAGACCTCTTACTGGTTCAGCACTTAATAGTTCAGACTGTTTGTTTCACGAGCAGATGTCAGAATGGTTCAGACATTTGCCTCTGAATTGTTAAGATTTGTACAGAGTCTGAATGGTTAAAACCTCTAATCTGAATTGGTCAGACATTTGTTTTTGAATGGTTATGCAGTATAGAGACTCTTAATTGTTCAGAGCACTTACTGGTTCAGCACTTAATGGTTCAGACATCTTATTGGTTCAGCACTTAACCATTCAGATGTTGCCAAACAGCCCCTTAATTATGTAGCGGGTTAATGCATTAGGTCTATATTTCATTTCTTTCAAGCACATGCACTTTTGGTTCTTGTAAGCCAATATAAGGCCATTGTTTTTATTGAATGTTACAGAAAAAATTGGTAGTAAAATGTCTCTTGTTAGTTATCAATTTTTTTGGAACCTAACCCACTTAACAAGTCTATTGGGAGATTAGTCATCTCGAATCGACCTCTGTCAATTATAGTTTGGATGATTAAACTCCGATTTGCTTTTTTTTTTTTTTTATAAATTTGTTCTTTATAACAAAATAATAAGAGGTGTCCCTCTAAAAAAAGGCTTGATACTTAAGTTGGTTTATATATTTAGGGTTAGAATCAAATACACAGTCTACTACAAATAGGAAGTCGTAGAAAATGTATCAAACAGTATCCGGTTAACCTGATTCAAGTGGCATTAAAACCATCTAATCGAACTCTACGATATGAGATTTTTGGTTTTCGCTTTTGGATGTTTATCTTATAGCTTATAAAATTTTTGTTTACATTATCGTGTCTTTTTATATAACATTGTGTTTTTTTTTATATTTGTGTCACTATGTCTTACTTAGCATTACGTTTTTTCTATATTGTGCAACTCATTGTGTCTTTTTTCCTTTACATTGTGTTATTTTTCTAGGCATTGTGTTATATTTTGCTCGACATTGTGTTATATTTTATGATCTATTGTGTCTTTGTACTCTTCATATTTTTAGAAGACTTTACAGGATAACTTTACGTGTTACATCTACTTTGAGATAAGACTTATTCGGGGTGAATGCCAAACGTGCACCTAATATTTGTTTGTAGCATTACTTCATGTTATATGATATTTTGATTGTTTCTATCAGTTACTTGATTTCAATATTATATATATATATATATATAGAGAGAGAGAGAGAGAGAGAGTGGATGGTTCAAATGAAAACCACTTTTATGGTGAAAACTCGAAAACTAACTAAAAAAAACCTAAAAAACACACCAAATTTTTTTTTTTCAATTTTTTTTATAAAAGTCGCAGGTTTTTTTATATAAAAAAAATTTCAAAAAAAGAAAAGAAAATTTGTAGTACACATGTGTAATAATACACATGTGTAGTACACATACATATATGTAGTATTACACATGTGCACTACAATTTTTTTATATATTAAAAGTGGTGAAAATTGGTATTAAAAAAATTTGGTATGTTGTTTTTGGCCTTTTAAATTAGTTTTAGAGTTTTCACAATAACTAGTGGTTTTCATTTGAATCTTCCCCTACATATATATATATATACTAGTGGGTTTACCCGCGCGTTGCAGCGGGATCCAAAAAAACATGCAATAGATTAACTTTCATTATAACCTTCTCTACAATTATATATCTGGACTCACGACTTGGCCAACGCTTTTTATCCTATCGGGCTATCGGCTCCATCTTATGCTAGTGCCCATTACTCTCACTTTCACTGTTTGTTTTGTTCTATTTGATTATTTATGTAATTTATACATATAACCATGACAGTTATGTAACCATAAATCTTGTTGTAAAAAACATAATTAAACCATTACTTTCTCTATTAGTTTAGTTAGGTTATCTTAGTTATAATTCGACTCACCAGTATTGTAATTCAACATTTTAAGAATTACACTTCTATAGGCTGATAAAAATTAAGTATAAACACTAAAATATCAAAAAATATTTAAAAATGTAGATGGTGTTCATTTTTAGAATGTTTTTATAAACCATAAATTATATCCTACACTTTGTACAACTTGTCCCAAGAACAAACAAATTACAAAAATTTACATGAACATTTTAATCTAAAAATGGACATTGACTATCAACCGATATTTTTTTTTATGAAACGTATACTTCATAAACGAAAAACGCCGACCCCAAAACAGGCCGACCAACAAACGAAAAAAGAAATTACATACCCAATCCTTCCACTCTACTTCTTTGTATTTAGATCTATACGAAAACCAAAAATGACCCAACGCTTTGATTTCACTCAAAATTCCATCGATTTTCACAGGAGCATTCGAAAACTTCAAGTTGTTTCTCGCGCGCCACAAGCTCCAGCAAGCCAGCATGATAATACCTTGCACCGCAACCTTTTTTCTTTCCGAAACTCTTAAAATAGAATGCAAACACAGAAGGTCCTTAGTAGAGAAGGCAAAAATATTCGGGATCTTACACCACGAGGAAATCCCGTTCCAAAGGATGGCAGCCACCCTACAAGCGATGAAAACGTGATCCACCGTTTCTTCTTCCGAGTTGCACATCGGGCATGTAATGTCGTCAATGGCTACTATCAACCGATATGTATACAAAAAAATCCGATTTAAAAACTTGGAATCGGAAACATAAGCCTTCCTTCCTGTAAAGAACACTAATAAATGCATTTATGAGAAATTGATAGAAAGATAAATGAGATGAAGTTTGACTTTTGACATCAAAGAAAGTACTAACCAACTTAAATCAGTATGATGGTTTTTAGATTATAAAGTAATTTGATGAGTACATCATCGCTTCACGTCTGCATGGAGTCAACTTAGATGATCATTGTTCTTGGTGTCATTACATGGGTTGTGTACCTAATTCAAATTAAAAAGAGAAAATTAAGCGCATGAGGCATGGTTCGAACTCTTGATCACCTGCTTGTCAATCCAACAATTCTAAAAAAAATAATAGGTGAGATAGATATTGTGCTTACAAATATATTTTGAGAATATGAAAAGCAAACCTGCCTCACTTGAAATTTTACCGTCTCCCTCCAACATGTCAGGCTTGAAAGATTAAGCTAATATTCAAATTTTCTTTTCCTTGTCTTCTCCATCCACTCTCTTCTCTATAATACAGTTTAATACAATCTTTTTTATATATTTCAATTTCCCTAAAGAAATGAAGTTTATATTCCATCATATTATCAGAAGACGAAAACGTAGAGACAAATACATTTTTTTCTATAATACAGTTTCTGTAGAGAGATGAAGGTTATACTCCATCATAATATCAGAAGATGAAAATGTAGAAACAAAGATGTAAAGTCAAGGATTTAAAGGATGAGTAGAAGTTCATTTACAACTCAAGACATTATGCTATTACTACTCAGTCTTGGTCCTTAGATTGTAAACCTGCTAACTGAAACCAGGTCCGACAAAAGCCAGACTACACATTTTAGGGTCGGTCCTCCATTCCATTTTGCAACCCATTCTTGGGTTCGGGTCTCTGTTGGTGCAGTTCGGTTTGTCATTCATGCTCAGCCCTGCATTACCAATGTTTTACTCCAATCCAAAAACATAATTCAAGCAACACAAGATGTTTAACGTTTCTGGTTATCGAGTTAATTGTTTGGGATTTACCTTGAATCGCGATTGATGACCAAAAACGACGGGGATGTTGGTATTTTGCGGTGGCTGACCAGAGGTACGAACGAACAACATACCGGTATGACACCAGCTTCTAGTATATCAGGCGACAACGGTGGTAACTTCACAAACTACGATCGACGAACTTATCTAGAAAGAAAATATGTGAGGTGATGCAGGATGTTTATTAAGATCGAACATATAGGCAATGATGGAGTCATGAAATTTTGAGACGTGATATATATACACTTCGAATTGTTTATCATGTTTATTCAATGGTAACATTATGGTGTTTAATTTTTGTATGATTGCCATAAATTTGATCGGTTATTAGACCTATCAATTCTTCCGTTTCATATTTTAAGTCATGAATTGAAATGTGATGAATCATAATGATAACCCATTTGTTATGAGGTTTATGAAAAGGTGGTAGTTGGTTACCGAAACCAAAGCATTTACAAGCATATAAAATTCCATTTAATATATAATATTAACTAATTGATTTACATTAATTTCATTTAATACTATATAATCTCTCATTAACTTATTATGGTGCAAAAGAAGAAGACAAATTTACCCCTAAAAGATAATTAATACATGCATTTTGTGTTGTATTCAAAGCATTTCTACTTGTACCTCTTAAGTTTTAAGAAGTCCCTAATGAAATGCTTTATAATATAGTGTATATATATATATATATATATAGGGCAAGGATAAATTGAAAACCCACTTGAGTTGAATAAACCCTGAAAACTCAATATATACCATTGATTATAATAGATGGATGGTTGTGATATGTTTGAGTACTATCTCTCTTACTTTTTAATATAATAATCAGTAATAGTACCCATAAGGGTAAAATGGGAATAAAGTATGACAATTATGTTCTTGGGAGAATTGAATTGCATGTCTTCGTATGATGCAACAGTTGTTTCATTATTATCCCTTTAGCCTATCAAAGCCTATGAAACCTAGCTACAACTTTCAACACCAAAAGAAATACAAAAGCCATCATTGCACAACTTCAATTTTCTTTTATTAGATTTTTAGCAAAGCACCTATTCTCTCTCTCTCTCTCTCTTCATCTCATCTTCATCCCAAAAAGTTCCTGCAGAAAAACACACACCGCATATCAACAATTATCCTCCTCCAAACCTAAATAACACTGATAGATTTGCAAACGATCTTTCCGGAGATTTCCATCAACTGCAAATTTTCAGGTGCGTCCGCCATCCGGCTTTTTTTGGGGGTAAAAATGTGTTTTTTTTTCTTGACAAATTTACGAGCTTTATTTTCTGTATAATTTGGGGTTTCATCTAGGGTTTTTGGTTGTTATTTTCATACACATTTTTTTTTTCTTTTTTTAAAAAAGTGGTTTATGTACTTTATGTGATGTTCATAAACAGTGTTGGAAGGTAGTGTACATTCCCTGTCTTTTGGTTTGTATGTTGGTGTTGAATAAAAAAACTTTTTTTCATGTTTTTTAAGGTTGTTACAAAAATTGTTCTATTGGGAAGAAAAGACTACATTTATGTTTGACAATTAATTTGAAATAAAACAACAGTCATATTTTTTTTTTGTTCTTTTGGTTATTATATAAGTTGAACTCTTTTTTCACAAACAAAAGCAGGTGTCTAAAAAAATAGGAAAGAAAATAAAAAAGAAACTAATTGGTATGTAACATTAGATTGTTAAATGGTTTGTTACATTTATGTTTGACAATTTATTTTGTAACAGTGTTGGAAGGCAATGAATCAGACACACCAGCAAAGGAATTGAAAGAAAAGAAAAAAGTGTTTTTGTAACTTAAGTATTTTGTTTTTTAGGGAACAAGTGTGTTGTATGCGTTGTTAGGTTATATAATAATGTTGCACCTTAACATTTGTGGGGGCAAAATTTTGTAACTTAAGTATTTTGTTCATAAAGTTGTTTTACGATACTTTTTTTAATTTATCGGTGTTTGGGCCACCGTTGTTGTATATAACAAATAAATGTAAAAGCATTAGGTGAAAAATTGGATATACACGTTGAATAAGGTTACATTATATGTTACTTTATATGTACCATCTTATTAAGGTTACATTTTATAAAATGAGCAATAAGTATTATATTATATGTAACATCTTACAAAAAAAAGTCCAAAAAATAAAATTACATTTTCTGTATAATTTCAAAAAATGTAAACACCCAGTAAACAAGAAAAATTGCTTGTTTTTTTTACATTAAAGGATATCCACATACATAAAAGTGTAACACGTTTTCTTTTCTTTCTCCTCCGACACAAAGTGTTATATTACATCACATTGTTACAAAAGCCGTCTTCCTACAAAAAGATGTTACATGTTGGTACGCACACTACAAAAAAAAATATATATATATGTTACATATATTATACAAATATATGAAGTTACACCAAGTGTAAACATACATTTTCTGTATAATTTCAAAAAATGTAAACACCCGGCAAACAAAAAAAAATGAGCAATAAGTATTACATTATATTTAACATTTTGCAAAAAATAACGTTACATTTTCTGTATAATTTCAAAAAATGTAAACACCCATAAACAAGAAAAAATACTTGTTTTTTTTACCATTTAAAGGATATCCACATACATAAAAGTGTAACGTGTTTTCTTTTCTTTCTCCTCCGACACAAAGTGTTATATTACATCACATTGTTACAAATTTTAAACTATAAAAATTTTACATTTAATGTACATATATAAACGTAAACAAAAAAAAAATAGAAGCTTGTGTTACAAAAGTTCCTCGTCCACCTGAATACCTACAAAAAAAAAATAGTTATAACGACGCTGGGCTTGCATATGTATATCATAAAAGTGAAACTTTAAAAAGGTCACAAGTCTTTTACAAAACATTGCATTGTTACTAAATTTTAACAAGTATGAGTTAAAAAAAATTACTTATAACATGAAACCTAATAAACTGATGCATTTTTTAAATGTGGCCAAAAGTGTAACCTCAAATATTGTTAACTGAGCCATTTTTAACTTCCAGGAAAATATAAAAACTTATCTCTTAAAAAAAATTCGGGATAGAATAAAAAAAATTTGTATTGTCAGTACAAGTTTAACACATTTTGGTACAATGGAAAGAAACATGGTGGTGCATTTTTTTAATACGTCCTTCCATGTTTCATATACACAACCAACAACAGGCTTTAAAACAATAGGAACATTAGGACACCACATTCTAGTGCCATTGGGTGAGTGGTGAACATAAAATTTCTCGTCCGCATGAATACCTACAAAAAAGGTATTGTTTAATAAATTTAAACACGTATAGGTTAAAAAAAATTACTTGTAACATGAAACCTAACAAACTGATGCATTTTACTGTATTCTCAATACAAGTTTAACACGTTTTCCTAATTTTCATAGCAAGAGCAAGCTCTTTATACATGAGAATGTAAATCTATGGTGAAATATATACCAACAAAACATGTTAGGCGAGTAAAAATATCGTTTTGGTAAAACCATGAAAAATATACAAGTCGACTTATTGTAATTTTAACTTTAAAGAAACAACCAACCTGAACACCTTGTTTGGCTTTTGCCTCAAGTAAATTATCAAGGCGAGATGAAGCATGGGCTTGAAAGGGACGTCTCAAATACAATTCAGGACACAACCACCACCCACAAATAAATATCTGCATAATAAAATAACCAAAAAAAGTAAATTGAAATAGAAAAATATTAATCAAGATATATGAATGAGGAACAGCTTAACAAATTACAAACCTTTGATTTTGCACCTTCAATTGCTAAAGCAATTGCTTCAAATGCTGCTCGACCATCAACGAACCACTGAGCCTGGCTGCCATCATCTGTCAGACCACGAGGTGGAGCAAATGAACCGAACCGATGAGGGTAACACCAGCCCTCAGGTGGCCTCAGTCCAGCATCGTTAATCGCAGCAACCCAGTCCCGTACCTTTGTTTTATTTCTACTTCTTATTGTTATGCTCCGGCTTCCACATGATACCTATTGTCAATTTCGTTGTTAACAACAGTTTCGGTCACTTTCCCAAAAAGAAATATCTAAAGATCAACTACGGTAATGATACATGAACAAAAAAGCCATATCATAATATTGAGAGGGTATGATGAAGATTATGAGAGAGAGTGAGTGTTTGGTGACTTTTGAAGATCTCCAGTTGATGAAGATTATGTGAGAGATGAGAGAGATACATCAAGTACAAAGCTATTAAATGAAACTAATGAAAAGATGAAAAGAAGTCTGCACCATCAAGTCTCTTACACATTCATCAGTCAAAATGTTAAAAGGAAAATGTCAAAAATGCCCTTGTCTCCTCTCAACTAACAAGCAACGTGGATCAATCTTAGCCACATGTGAGAGTTTTCAGGGTTTAGTCAACTGGAGTGGGTTTTCTCCTTATAATTAGCCTATATATATATATATATATATATATATATATATAGGGACAGGATCATTTCAGAACCATAAATATTTACAGAACTCGCAGAACTCCTAATAAACAATCTTTTTATTTATATATTTTATGTTTAGGATAATTTTATCATTTATTATGTGTATTTTTACGATTACATGCATGTTAAGACTAATTTTATCATTTTTTATATGTAATTTTATAATTACACATATGTAAACTAGTTTTTTTTACATATATGTAATAAGTTATGACACATATATATAATTTTGGCAATTAAACATATGTAAACTACTTTTAACATGTATATAATCAAAGAAATACATATAATAGATGATAAAAAGATCCTAAATACAAAAACTTATATATAAAATGATTGTTTATTAGGAGTTCTGAAAGTTCTGTAGTTATTTAGAGTTCTGAAATGAACTAAACCCTATATATATATATATATATATATATATATATATATATATATATATATATATATATATATATAGTAAGATTCATTTGAGAACCACCTTTATTGTGAGAACCATGAGAACCAAAGTGAACACACAAAAAAAAAAACCAAAAAAAAACTAACCCCCGAGCTAAATGCTAAAAACTAAACCACCCCCCCCCCCACTAAAATAAAAATAAAAAACCTAAGCCCCCATCCCCCACGGCCCCACCCAAGCTAAAATGCTAAAAACCAAACCCCAAAAAAACCTTAAAAAAATCTAAAAAACACACAAAAAAAATTCTTTTTAATATTTTTACATTAAAATCAAAAAATATTTTTTTTGGTAACGCAATATAGCGATTTTTTTTATAAAAAATATTAAAAAAATTTTTTTGTGTTTTTTAGCTATTTTTAGGTATTTTTTTTTGTGTTAACATTGGTTCTTACGGTTCTCACAATAAAGGGTGGTTCCTAACGGATCCTTCTCCTATATATATATATATGGTAGGGTTCATAAGTGAACAATACTGTATTTGTGAACAAATGAACTTATTCTGATAATTGATTTTGGAGATCTAGATTTTCTCTTTAGTGGCAAAATTATAATTATATTTTGTAACTTACATGTATTTTAATATACACAAGGGTATAATTATATTTTTCTCTCTTCATTTAATTAATTGATTTTTTTCTCTTTCCGGATTTCTCTTGCTAATTAAAAAAATATTTAATTAAATTCTCTATATTTTTCTCTCTCACAGATTACCTAACTTAATATTTGATAATTAAAAAAAACAAACATTATCAAATATTGTTCCATCTAAAACATGATTAAAAATATTTAATTATATTTTCTATACATTTATGTATTAGATCAATGTTTGATGAAAAGATACATAGTGGAAACAATATGTAATAATACACAGGTGTATAAGTCTGGTATATACCGACCTGTCTACACTTTGTACTTGAATAATACACAGGTGTATAAATCTGATTTATACCGACATGTGAGAACAAGATGTAATAATACAGAAGTGTATAAGTCTTGTATATACCGACTTGTAAACACATATGTTAAAAAACATAATTTAATTAGGTTTTATATTTAAGAGTAAAATGTCCGGATGCTCCCTGTGGTTTGGTAAAATAACACCTATAGTCCCCAACTTTTGAAAATTACAGGTATGTTCCCTGTGGTTTGCTTTTTGTTACTCGAATAGTCCCTATATTAGATGGAGGTTAGTTTTCCCAGTTAAGTGGATGTGAAATGACTTATTTACCCTTAATGATAAAAAAACAAAATAGAAATTGATTAGGCCAACTATATTTAGATTATTTATTTGTGAAACCCCACCACCACACTTCATCTTAAACCCCCACACCTCCCCCATCTCCGATCACTCCGCCGTTACACCTCCACCATCTCCGATCACTCCGCCGCCACCTGCAAGTCCTATTATTTCAGATGCAAATATCCTATATAACATTAAAACCAATAAACTATTTGTTGATGTGTTTTTATGTTCTGGGTTTGGTTTTGATCTCTTGTTGTTGCAAACAATCATAATTAACTGATACATGCTCGAAATTGAACAAAGCATTAAAGCATTCGTCCCTTTTAAGAAAAGATACATAAAATTGTCATAAATTCAATTATAAAGTCAGACTTACAAAACAAATCCAATAAAAAATGACTAATGAAAAGAAATTATGACTTCTTACTTTCTGTTGATATCCAAAAAAATTATAAGATATCAAAGAAACGCACATGGAATATTATCTCTATAATCTGACCCATCACATTAGTTGATGAAATTCTACAAATTTACCAATTGGTCTGCCCTTTGTTCATCATTATACTCTTTAAACCGAGAAACATATGCTTTTGAAGTCAAACTAACGGCTGAACACGCCTTCGTGTGTCCTTATTGCAACAGAGAATTCATCGAATTTGAACATTCTCACATGCATTCTCACCAGAGAAACAGAGAGTCCAGATCTCCGTTCACTTCGTTCATCATTCTTTGCGGTGTACTACGATGACGGAACTGGCTCCGAACTACAACAGTTGACGCCGACGATGACAGAGTTTCTGATCGGACCACAGTTCAACCGATTATTCGACCAGTTATCGCAGATCGAGACGAACAACGGACTAGGTCAAACGGGACATTCACCCGATTACTCGGTGTGTGGTGGCGGCGATGGAGGAGAGGCTGGTGGCATGGTGGCGATGGTGGTCCTGGTGGAGTGTGGTGGCCGGAGGATGAGGGTGTGGACTGTGGAGTGTGGATTGTTGAATTGGGATTTAGACTGCGGGGTATGGTGGGCTTGGGTTGGGGCATGGGTTGACACGTGGAATGGGAAAAAAATGGGAAAAAAAAACTCACGCCCATGGGGTATGGTGGGGCTTGAGTTGGGAGCTTGGGTTGGGGGCATGAGTTGACACATAGCCATTGAGAGCCTGCCATGTCACCTTGCTAGCCCGCCCCACGCCCGGCTTCAAACCCACGAAAAAGGGGCCACGCACAAACCCATGCCCACCCGGGGTGGTGGCTTGGGCGTTTTCAGCCCACCCACGCCCAAACCCCCGCCCCATACCCCGCAGTCTTATAGTGAGGGTGAGAGTGTGGGAGGGTTGGGTTATGAAGTGGGCCCCACTAAATTAAATAATCTAAATATAGTTAATCAATTTCTATTTTGTTTTTTATCATTAGGGGTAAACAAGTTATTTCACAACTACTTAACTGGGAACTCTAACCTCCATCCAATATAGGGACCATTAGAGTAACAAAAAGTAAACCACAGGGAACATACCTGTAATTTTCAAAAATTGAGGACTATATGTGTTATTTTACCAAACCACAGGGAGCATCCGGGCATTTTACTCAATATTTAATTTTAAAAAGAACATAAGAGTTTATTTTAAAAAAAAAAAAAAAACATTAGCCTTTCAATCTCTTATAATTAAAATAAGGCAAATTGGCCTGTAATAATCCCACCTACACCTTTTTGGCCAATAATAATCCCACCTCAGAATATTCCCCACACCAGTCCCATTTTTCAGATTTTTGGCCCACACTGGTCCCCAGTTAAAAATCCCTAACTCAGTTAGTAAAATGGCTGATGTGGGATTATTATTGGCCAAAAAGGTGTAGGTGGGATTATTATTGGCCAAAAAGGTGTAGGTGGGATTATTACAGGTAATCAGTTTTTAACACATCATCTGCCACATATCTGCCACATAATCAGTTTTTAACACATCATCTGCCACATCAGCCATTTTACTAACTGAGTTAGGGATTTTTAACTGGGGACCAGTGTGGGCCAAAAATCTGAAAAATGGGACTGGTGTGGGGAATATTCTGAGGTGGGATTATTATTGGCCAAAAAGGTGTAGGTGGGATTATTACAGGCCAATAAACCTTAAAATAATGAAGAAATAATTAAAAATGAGAGAGAGAGAGTTCGGAGATAAGAAAAATTAAGGGATTTTAATTAAAAATACTTGGCTAATCTTAATCTTACCCTTTTAATAAAAAAAAATGATCAAGGGCCAAAATTAGTTTACTCAGTTCACTCTTAAGAAGTTGTTTACAAATTAACCCAATCCTATATATATATGTCGCAACCCCCGTCCCCTAACAACCCGGGAGCGGGCGGCCGCGGCCAGTTTCAGTGGTATCGGTGTTTATCAAATTGGCAGCGGAAATTACATCAGGACCGTAGTTAGGAAATATTTTATCAGAGTAAAATACCACACTTTTATAATATTAACCACATGGGAGAATCCCAAGTTTCTAGTACACACATTTTCATAGGGATAAACCCTATTTTATTTAATAAAACATTTCTTTATTTAGGTAACTTTTATAGCCACTTTTTCAAGCCTTCAGTGCTGTCCAGCTGGATTCTATTTGGCTTTCACATTTTGTTACCTGAAACGCGTTTAAAAACATTTTGTCAGTGGGAAATACTGGTGAGTGAATCCCTGTTTAATCAAGAAGAGTTTTATCATTTAACAGTATTGAGAGCGATTACAATATTTATATCTACACAATTACTCATTCAGTATAGTCACTGGTGGGTCATATTACACATTGGCTAACTCTTTGTCCGATGGTAACGTTTTCCACATTTTGTATACAAAACCCCAACATACCGGCAGTAATTGAAGACTACAAAGACTCAACCACTGTTATTTATAGTTTAAAATAATTAAAGATTTTGTAAAAATAGTTTGCAAAAAGGTTTACAAAAAGGAGATTACTCACATTGCTGTCTTAGGGTTTTCTTTAAGGATTTCCTGGTGATTATCTATAAATTACACAAATGCACACGCGTTAGTATAATAACCCAATATTTACATTAGTAATGCCCTCACCGAGACGGCATTCCAACGACTACGTCGGGCAGAACCTCGATAGCCGTTACGGAACCCTGGATCAATCGGGCAGCGTATCTAATACGTAACCGAGGTTTTGATACTTACAACGAGGCAGGGCTTCGCTAATTAGGGGGTATACTACCCGAATATAGCTTCTACACTTATGAAATTCGAGAGAAAGAAAGAAGTTTGAACGATTTGTCGACTGAACCCCTCGTTGCTATTTATAGGGTTGCTCAGAGGGTTTGTCGCGCCCCACGTATCACACCCCTTTCTAAGGCGGAAGCACGAGGTGTGATCATGAAAGGTTCTCATTGCATACGAATGGTAAACATACTGCATGCTCGTAAAAATAACTTCAAATGCCAATAACATTACGTAATTGAAAACATAGTTTTAGTGTTTACATCACAAGACAGCATATTGTCTGAAAAGTTTACAACTTTATTCAAAGACAAACATAAACATCATCCAAGAGCAAGAGTATGACCGCGCACACATCCACTTTAGTTACCTGAAATACATGTGAGTTTTTGGAAAATCGTCAACATAATGTTGGTGTGAATTCATGCAGTTTTTGTATTGAACGTTTGTATACTTTGTATGAAAACATGGTATGTAATTTGTATAAATCAAGTATTTCTGTATCGAGTTTGTTAATGGGTTGCAAGGCCATTAACATGTGACACGACATAGGAAGCATCAAAACCATAGGCATTTTTCTAGTTGTCGATTCACGACTGAGACACAAAAGCACTACTTGGTACTAGTTATCACCAAGAGTGTGGTTGCCCGAAAACCTATTAGATCTAACCTTTTGTTCTGCGGTCTTAGTATGTACACGATTAATGGTGCTTCTGGTACCCTATTCATGACACGATTTCAAGTATCATTCCTTATTTCTTGTATCCATCATACCATAACACATGTATTTTCCCCAAGTTTAAAAAGTATGTAAAAGATTAAAAGTGGGGACATAAACTCACTTTTCTGTAATCATTTAGTAACATGTACTTCACCCCCGATGTTATAAAACTGAAAACAGTTAAAAGAAAAGGGGGAGCATGAACTCACAACTTTGCGTTTCTTGCGCCGTAAACTTCACCGGGTTTGCTTATATAGCGTCGTGACCTATACGTGTTTTATTAACGTTAGTCACTACACTTGTATCGCACAAGTACAAGTCACCATCTTTTATGTATGTGTTCTTGTGTTAAAAATAATTTATATTTTTAACTATGTATCTTACTTATATTATTTTCTCGAAAATAAATATAAGTTTCTTGTATTTTTCACCCGAGTTATGTATTTTCGTCCAAAACTTCATTTTAGTTCGTAACTCGTCTAAGTTACATAATCTATTAAGAAATATATTTTCATAAATTAATATATTCTCTTGTATTTGTCTATGCATGTTGTATGTGTATTTTGTATTTTTACTCCTTAGGAGTATTTAGTGTATTTTCAAGTCCTAATACCCTATCGCATACAATACGTATTACATACACTTAGCACAAAGTTTGGTGATCAATAAATATATATATTTTCCTAAAAAATATACATACTTCATATCAATTTTTATCTTGAAGAAATCATCATTTCTTAACTTGAAGTTTACATAAAAATTAGGGAAACCTTGGTAAATATTTTTGGGTGAATTTTTAGGGAATAAGTTTCACCAAAACTTATATTTTTCTAAGTGTCAAAATTTTATAGAAATTTTGACATAGTTTCCCCTAAAAATGGAGGTTTCCCATGTTTTCAAAACATGTGTTTATTTTCTTTTAAAATCAACACAAACAATCATCAACTCCTTCAACACTTACCGAGTGTCAAAATCAAGTAAATTACACTACATCATGAACTTGAAGTTTTTTTTAAAAACTTGTAGTAACTTACCATGTTATTTAGTAGGTTTAGTTACCCTTAAAAACATGGTTATTTGTTTGTAAATCACTTTATTAAAGGATTTAGTCATTTACAACTTGTAAGATGATTTTTCTAAAAATATTTCTTTTGTATTTTTCTTGTTACAATCATGTTCCTAGTCTTGTTTAAACACTAAAAAAAATATGATTAGTTTACTTAGAAACCATGGCTTGTAAATCTTATAAATAAACTTGGTTTCTTGGGAAAATTATTTTTATAATCATCTATTTACAAGATTTGTATTTTGTTTAAATCATTTTTACATATGAAAATCAATTTCATGAAGACATAAAGCATGATGATCTTGGTTTTTCACAAGATCACCACTTTAACTTACTAGATCATGTGTTTAATCATAATCTAGTGGGTTTCTTATGATGTCTAACATTACTAACACAAATCATCACTCATCAAGAAGCAAATCATCATCATTTACATGTATTCTTATGTATTTAAGCTTATGTTAAAGTATCATGATCATGTTGTTTTGTGTTCTTGTGATTAACAATATTCATCATCTTTTAACCATCAAAATATGAAGTAACAAGTTACAAGGAGCTTACTACTAGCACAAGGGCTAGGGAAGAACTCAAGAAGTTGAGGATGGCAAATGTGATGGTTAAAAGCAAATGGAGAAGGTTCTTCAAGATCCACAAGCTCTAAACCTTCTTAAACACCTTCTTGAACCTTGTGACTAACTTGGAATGGATGAACAATGGATGAAGATGATGGTGGTGGTGTGGGGGGTGGCTCACGGCCGTAGGGAGAGGAGGAGAGGGAGAGTGTGTTGTGTGAAGTGAGATGTTGATGGTGATGTCCTTTTATAGTGCTTGCAAGATCTTCCATATATCTTTTGAGATCCTATAGTATCTAAATGAATCCAAGAAATATCATATGCAATCTAATGAGATCAAGCAAGATCTAGCAAGATCACACAAGATCAAGGGTGGGTCCACACCCTTTGTGACCGTGAACAATATAGGGGGGGTAAAGTGTAAATTCCAATCTCTAATTGTATAAATAAGTTAGTTTTCAAGTATAAAGTTTAGGGATTTAATGTGTTATTATGTTATAAGGGGTGTTATGGTGTTCGGGGACCATAACTAGTTCAGAAACATTAAAACAATGCTTTTAGTAATATTTTGATGTTCCGGGTAATGTCCGGTTATTCGGTTAAATACCGGTTCGTTAAAGTGCTAAAATGCACCGTTTAGTGTCCTTTAAGTATCCTTTTGTGACCCTTTCAATTCCCGACACTTAGGAGGGTATTCTGGATAATAAAACATGAATTCTGCATAATATTTATGTGTTAAAAAGCTTATTATAGCTGATTTGTGCAGAATTCTGCATTTAAAGTGTGTTTCGGGTGCTTTTTAGTGCATATTCTAGCTTCCGGAACGTCTATATGTTAACCCTTGTATACATATTTGGGTTTTAATGTATTCTTGACGTTGGACCTACACCTAGGCCCCAATTCTATTGTCTGACTGCTTTCTGCAGAATTGTTGACACCATGTGTCTTACCGGTGAGTTTACTAGTATTTCTGACGCAACGCTATCATTAATGCATAAAGCAATATTTGTAGTATAAAACGTGCATGAATTCACAAGCATGGCATGTAATCAGAGGATGTTGACATTTAAGCACATAATTGCAGTCATTAAGTATTAATTAAAATGTACAAAAATTACCGGTTTTGTGCCAGTTGTCACACCGCGAAGACCACACCAAGGTCTAACGCGGCCCGCGACATAGGGTGGTAGGGCCTAGCTATGACCAGTCAGCACTCGTAGCCTCGACACATCGCCCGACACGTGGCAGCACTGGGTGCAGCCTATTCTCCTATCTGTCGCGCCCCGCGTAGGCTGAAGGCAAAGCCTTCGCGGCCCCGTCAGCGCCCCTAAAACTTGATTTTTTTAATATTTAATTATGTAAGGGTATTTGGGCTCGGTTTTTGCATATGGGGTGTAGTTTTGGACATATAGGGATATTTTTATTATAGGGGTGCCAAAAAAATATTTAGGAGGGTTATTATATCCTCCCCACCTTGTTTTAGAACTCGTCCTCGAGGTCTACTGGAATAGGTGTGGATATTTCCTTTGCATCTCTCATTCAAGCTCCCAAGTGTACTCTGGTCCTCTCTTGGAATCCCATTTTACTTTGACCAGAACTAATCTCTTGTGTTTGAGATTCTTGACCTTTCTATCTTCAATCTGTAGAGGCCTTTCTATGAATTTGATCTTTTAATTTACCTCTATATCCTTAAGAGGTACTACCGGTGATTCATCGGCTAAGCATTTCTTGAGATTAGATACGTGAAATACATCATGTATTCCTGCCATTTCCTCTGGCAGTTGTAGTTGATAGGCTACAGGTCCTATTCTTCAAATAATCTCAAACGGTCCAACATACCTGGGGCTTAGCTTTCCCCTTTTGATGAATCTTACCACTCCTTTCCAAGGAGAGACTTTTAATAACACTTTGTCTCCTACCTGAAATTCTAATGGCTTCCGTCTATTATCACCATAACTCTTTTTTCGATCACGTGTTGCTTTCAATCGCCCTTTGACTTGAATGATTTTGTAGGTTGTTTCTTGCACTATCTCAGGTCCAGATAGTTGCTTCTCCCCAATTTCTGCCCAACAGACTGCAGTTCGGCACTTTCGTCCATAGAGTGCTTCGAATGGTGCAGCATTGATACTTCTATTAATGGTAAGTGATCGTCCCAATTACCTCCGAAATCAATTACACAAACTCTAAGCATATCTTCCATTGTCTGAATTGTCCTTTTGCTTTGTCCGTATGTTTGAGGATGATAAGCAGTGCTTAGGTTCAACTTGGTTCCCATTACTTTTTGGAAACTTGCCCAAAAATTAGAGGTAAAACGGCTATCTCTATCAGAAACAATTGATAAAGGGATTCTATGTAATGAAACTACTTCATTTACATATAATTTAGCTAATTGTTTGTAACACCCCAAAAATATAGATTGATATATATATATAGGGTAGGGTTCCAGCGTGAACAACCTCTCAAGAGTGAACTGCGTGAACAGATCTGGACCCTTGATTTCCTTTTTAGTTGTTAAGGGTAGGATTGTAATTAGATAAAAAATTAGATTTAAATCATTATTTTAATAAATGAATTAAGTTACATCTTTCCTATTTTAAATTCATTATCCACATTATGTTTTATTTATTAATAAGATAATTATCAAAACAAACAACAAATCACCAGATTTCAATTTTAATTTTAATTTCAGATTTCATCACCAGAATTCAAATTTTGATTTTTAAGATCCACGTAACCTTCATATTTCAACGGTATACACATGTGTACTTGGATATAAATAAAACAGTACACAAGTGTACTCAACATCGTACATATGTGTAATTAGCTACATAATACATACATAGAAACAATACCTGTAAAACTATTTTATATTTAACAAATTACAAGTTCCATAATGTTTTCCAAACCAAACAAAAAAACATATAATTACAAGTTTCAGTTTCGTAAAAACAATAAACCAAACATAATCGAAAAAACAAAAAACATAATCTTTTACAACTATTCGCCACGTTGTATGCTGAATCATCCTTATAGACCTCATACGTGAATCATCCTTATCGACCTTCCATCTCCACTTTTCTCGTTAACGACATCTCCTATAATAGCACAAAAAAACTCAGCAACTAATACTTTGCATAATTCACAAGTGTACATCAACAACTTTACACATTCAATACACAAAAATTATGAGATATCACAAAAGCAGACGCTATACACATGTGTACATTGAGTTATAATTAGAGCAAAATCAGAATACACATGTGTACATCGCATTAAAAACAGAGCAAAATTAGAATACACATGTGTACATCGCGTTAAAAAATAGCAAAATCAAAGAATAGAACAAAAAAACTCAGAAACTAATATTTTGCATAATTCACAAGTGTACATCAACAACTTTACACATTCAATAGACAAAAAAAAACTGAGATATCACAAAAAACAGACGCTATACACATGTGTACATCGCATTAAAAAGAGAGCAAAATCAGAATACACATGTGTACATCGCATTAAAAACAGAGCAAAATCAGAATACAGGATCCAAAAAACTTAAATCGGAACCCTAATAGTACCCCCCCCCCTTTTTTAGAATTACACTTAATAGTTTATATTATCATCATTAGACCATATAACAGTTATCATCTTAACTCATCGAACACACAAGACGCATTTTCATTTCGTAATTCAAAATCACCGAGAATAACAATTAGCAACAATCGGGCAATAATCATCCTAACGCTCCTTCTTGAAATCATCCGATCAAAATTATCAACAAATCAACAAATATATGAGCAAGCCTAAGACTAACAGTTTGTTACAAAATGGATATATACTTTAATTAGCAAACATACTCTAACAATTTTACATTTAGGCTCATGACTACAAAAAAAGGAAGACCACTCATACATTAACCAAGAATTGCAAACAGTTAATCAACCCTATATTTTTTTATTACCACAAACATATGTATATATTAGACATGAAGCAAAAGAGAACACATTCCAAGACATCAAAAGAGTGAACACTGTATACATCAAAAGAACCTAAGAAAAGGGAAAATCACGATCGAATACACACCTGCTGCTTGCACCCCTGCCACTGTTGTTCTTGTCACCGGCGCCGCCATCTCGGGCCGGTGCTATGTGTCGTCGGTAGCCGCCGGACACTACTATTGTTCCGATGTGAGCCCACCGCCGTCATCTCTTTCTCCTCCACTTTCTTTCTCTGACCGATCTCTCCCTATCTATCTGCTTCAAGATCTAAAATATGTTGAATGAAATTGATAATAATAATAATAAGAGGAGATTAGAACCTAAAAAAAGGGAAAATCACGATCAAAAAGGGAAAATCACGATCAAAAGAACCTAAAAAAAGGGAAAATCACGATCAAAAGAACCTAAAAAAAAAGGGAAAATCACGATCTGGATCTGGGCGATGAAGGTGAGAGAAAGTTGGATGATGAAGAAAGATTGAATATGATGATTTGTGAGAGAGAACGAAATTTATGGAATGAGTTTAAAATAAAAATTACACATATACCCTTATTCATTTAATTAATTAGTAACAATTAATCAAATAATACCATCATGCCATTGACTTAAAATCTCAAGATGATAAAAATCAAGGGCCCAGATCAGTTCACGCAGTTCACGCTTGGGATTTTGTTCACGTTTGAACCTAATCCTATATATATATAGGGTCAGGATCATGAGTGAACAACATCCTTGTTTGTGAACATTGTGAACTCATCTCAACCATCCATTTTCCATCTTGATCAAAAGGGTATAGATGTCACTTTGCTAAAATACTAAATTAGAGAATATCAGTTACCAAAATTAAATTAACTATTTTTGCTATAATCACGTATGTGATATTCTTTCTATGATCTTTAGTTCTTCAATTATCATATATGTCTATATAACTACAACTCTCCATATATTATCATTAAACAAATCAGGTCCATTTTAATCAATTGTTAATGAAAAACAATTGGTACGTCAGATCTCTAGTATAACCGAAAACAAGAATTTCAATGTTTTTAAGTTTTAAAATCCTTATATTCACAAAGTCAACTATTATTTTCAAAGCATAAATATTGATTTTTCATATGTGTAATCTGTTTGTTTGTGGTTTTGTTCTTAGAATGACGCGTATCGTGTTGTATTTAATTCATTTTCCATGTCTATTAGTACTATTAATTTCCATTGTGCCTATTAATTACATGTGTTTTGTTCAACATTTTCGTTTAATTTCATATTATATATATATGTACTACACTAATATATCAAATGGTACATGAAGAAGATGATCTTTGATAATAAGCATTGTTATTATACATAGATGTATATTTGTTTTGAAAGTTGTGTAATATATATACACACATGCGTACATAGTGAACTGTTTTTGCTTACTTTCATGTTGTACATATATGTACAACACTAATATATCAAATGGTATACGAATGTTGAGAATAAGCATTCCTATTATACACATATGTATATTTTGTTTTGAAAGTTGTATTATATATACACACATGTGTATATAGTGAACTATTTTTTACATCAGACATATATACACATATGTACAAAAAATGAATTTTGTCCACATATGTAAAAAATGAAACATTTGTACACATGTACATTCAATTCAATGTATATAGCTTCATTTATATGTGTATATTAAATCCAGATGAATCATTTGTACACTACCTGAGAAAAAAATAACACATTTGTTTAAAGAAATGAAACCTTCAAATAGGAGAGAGCAGACAACTAGTTTGGTTGAAAATTAAAGAAACGGAAATGGCGAAATTAATGGGATTATAAATTCAAAATAGGAATTATTGTTGTCAGGTTTCCAAAAATGAAGGAATGCATTTTACATGTTTACCCTCGTATCTTTTAATATAAAGAGAAGATATAAAATATAATTACAATCGTGTCATTAATAAAAACACTCTAGATCTCTATAATCAATGGACAAGATTAGTTCACTCAGTTCACAAATACAATAGTGTTCACTCTAGAACCTCACCATATATATATATTGAAATGTCGGTAATAGTCAGGATAAAACGACTAGGAAGAAGTAACCTAGCTAGTTAAAAGTCTAGACATAATAGGAAAAACATGGTTAAACACCCTTTATAGAAACTTGATTATGTAGAGGGACCAAAGTGGACAAAAATTAAAGTGTTTTAATTAAATAAAAACTTAACACCAAAACACACACATAAAGTGTGTGTTCTGGTCGAGCTTTTCATAGGAGAAAAAGGGGTTCTCCTACTTGAACCCTAACCTTGCAAAATCAATCGAATCAAAGGCCAAAACAAAGCCAAATTGAAATCCAAGTTCAAATTTGTGATCACCTCAGTGTAGTGATCATAAGTTATGTCAAAATTTACGATTTGGTTTCATCACAAATTCTGGATGATTTGTGAAATCGAAATCTGGGCTTGATTATTTGATGTTTAGATGAAATTAGTAATAAAAACATGTCTAGGAGTAAACCCTAGTCAATAACATGTTAAATTAGTGTTTAATTTATGAAATTCATGATAATCCATTGATAAGTTAAATGGGTTTTGTAAAAATAAGATGAACATAAGAATCATGACTATCAAAAGTGGTGTTACTTGATTTCTATAAAATGATTCTGAGATTAGTATGCACGCTTGACATAATGGAATCTAAATGTATGTTTATATTGGGCAAAAATAACAAGTTATGAACTTGATTTTAAATATGTAAAATTATACCCGTTAGGTGTTCGTTAAAATGCCTAAATGAAAGATAAATGTTGAAAATCGGACAAAAACGCATGTTTGATAGATATGGAAAATTATGCGTTAAGACTTATAAAAAGGGTTCTAAACAGTTTGTGGATTGAACTCTTTAGGCAAGGAAACCGGGTCTTCAAGCGGACAAGCCGGAGCGGAGACACGCTTGAAGGGAACGCTTTAAAGGTACGCGACTTATCGTCTCGTTACATTTATTTAGATAAGCTTAGTCTTAAATATGTTTAATGTTGTTATGGCGAAAATAGTTGCGTTTAGTGAGTCTAGGAAGTGATGGAATTCACTCGACAAACCAAACGGGTCAAAAGAAATAGTTGAAATAGGTATGATGTCGAACTAGTGAAATTGTAATCCTTTGGTAGGTCTAAGAAGTGATGGAATTCACTCGACAAACCAAGTGGGTCAAAATAAATAGTTGGTTAGATATGTTTATTGAAAATATTGCTTAATTAGTCATAATGGGATGTAAGGAAAGTGATGTAATTCACTAGATAAAGAATGGGTTAAAATAATGGTCGAAATGGTAGTGTTTGGAGTGACTCGAACGTCACTCGTTAAGTTGAGTTATAAAAGCAGAAACCATGGATTAGAAGGGATACACTAAGGTCGACAAGCCCGGGAATGGGTAATTATGGTTAGAAAGCAATGTCGACAAATTATGAAGGTATGTAACTTGTTCTGTTACATTATGTAAATTTGATACTTAAATCATTCATAATTGTGTTTTAGAATAAAGATTTGTATTAGTTGAAGTGACAATGTTCACTACTTGATTGAATAAGTTAAAATTAGATTAGAAAGCGTTTGGTAGTCATTAGAAATGGAGGATTCCATAAATGAGCCAAACGGGTCGAATAATTGTTTAGTAAGTAGTAAAAGTGTGTTTTGAATAGCATTCGGCGATGATGGATCACAAGAGCGTGAAACCATAGATTTGGTAATGAAACGACGATGATCATAAGCCCCGGATGTTGGGTAAATACGCCTTGCGGTCATAAAAGTTGTTAGTGGTTGAATTAGTGCAAAACTATACGGGTCAAATAAATACGTTAGGCATTTATAGACTTCCAGCCCGTACACTTTATTTTTTGACACAACGATCATGATAAACGCGTTGGTAATTTAATTACGGACGCGTAGGAAAAAGAATCATGAAAAACGGACTAGTGGAACAAAAGTTATGTTGATTTAAAGTTGATTTTGGTAAAAAAAAAATTAGAGCTGGGAATATGCAGCATCAAGGACCCAACCCTTCTGCCGAAATGGGGTGCTCGCGTCGCGCGACACCAACCAGGAACAGAGTCGCGTCACGTGACGATTGGTCGCGGCCCGCGTAAGCCGAAGTGGGATCCGTCGCGGGGCGCGACAGACCCAAATTGCAGAATTTTTGCTTTGTTTTCATTGTTTGGCAATAGAACTTGATTATACATGTTTTAATATTGTCAAGACTAACATTTAAGTTGGTTTTGATGTTAGGTGGAGCTGGCAATACTCTGGGTGGCGATCAAGCAAGATCTTATGAACCGAACACAACACTTTGAAGCTTCCGCGTATTGTAGTTTGTTTTGACTAAATATGAACATGTAACTTGATGTCACTTTTCGAACATTTTAAACTTGTAGGGATGTAAATCCTAAATGCTCTAACCAAGTATTGGATATTAGACTTAACGAATTTTTGATAACCCGTATTTTACGCAAACTCAATGCGTATTTAATAATAAATTCATGTTAATTTGAGACGGGTGTTACAAGCTGGTAATCAGAGCTCAAGGTTGTTAACAAAGTGTGTTCGGTTCAAGCTTGATCAAACATCCGGTAAGAATTAGTGATGTAGCGCGTGATACGGAAACGAAGATCGAACACGTTGATTCTAAGAATACCCGTGTAGTTCTTCCCCAACCCCCAAGATTCCTCCCAAAAGGCACGGAATTTGAAGTGAAAATTCAGTAGTTTCAAAATTCAATTCTCCTTCTTCAAATTACTTGAGGGACATATAAATAAGAACATAAATTCGAAATGGGCCTAAAAAAAAGATAACGGGCCAAACACACGGCCTAAAACAAAATGCCCAAAATAGTTCAAAAAACATAAAAATGTAAATAAGTAATGGAAATAAGCGTTTTTTGGCCTGGACGATGACCCAAACCACCATAGGCTGTTTGTAGCAAGATGGAGCTCGTTCTCACGTTCGTTTCGCCTGGTCGTACGCCCAAAACGGACCCCCGTAGCCCAAGTTAGAGCAATTTTAGTGAAGCCCCTTTTGTTACACGATCTTGGGCCTCCAAATACAAAATAGCCCGCTCCTCCACACTTGGGCCTGCATCATTCCCCCCCTGGATAGACAAATTCGCCCTCGAATTACCAACAGGTTCATCATCAGAAGAATCTCCATAATAAGGCAACAGATGCTTCACGTTAAACACCTCAGAACAACGAATGTGACTTGGCAGCTTCAGACGATATGCATTCAGATTGATCTTCTCCACGATTTCAACTGGGCCAATCTTCTTTGCTGATAACTTGTTGTATTTCCCAACTGTAAAACAATCTCTAGTCAAAACAGCCCAAACAAAATCACCTTCCTCGAACTCAACATGCCTACGCTTCTGATCAGCAGCTTGCTTATACTTCTGATTTGCTCGGGTCAAATGATCATACACAACATTATGAACTTCATGTAAGCCCTCCACAAAATCTTGAACTCTCTTAGGAACAGATCCAGAAAGAGGGAGAGACATCAAATCAAGTGGTCCCCGAGGCTGAGATGAATACACTATCTGAAATGGGCTATATCCGGTGCTCCGATTAACAGCATGATTATGAGCAAACTCAGCTTGGCATAACTTTTGATCCCATGCCTTCACATGATCACCAACCAAACATCTCAGCAAAGTCCCAAGTGACCGATTAACAACTTCAGTTTGCCCATCAGTTTGTGGGTGATAAGCACTACTGAAGTTGAGTTGAGTATTCACCATCTTCCACAAGCTACGCCAAAAATGACTCAGAAATCGGGTATCCCGATCAGACACAATAGAAGAAGGTAGCCCATGCAAACGGTACACGTCACGAAAAAAGAGTTGGGCCACGTTAACAGCATCAGTCGTCTTCTTGCAGGGAATAAAATGGACCATCTTAGAAAACCGATCCACAACAACAAAGATAGAATCATTACCTCTCTGAGTACGAGGTAACCCCAACACGAAATCCATACTAATATCAACCCATGGCTGTGAAGGAATTGGCAAAGGCATATAGAGACCCGCATTGGTAGTCGTGCCCTTTGACACCTGACAGATACGGCACCTCTTCACATAACGATCCACCTCCTTCCTCATAGAAGGCCAATAATAAGAAGCTTGCACCAGTTGTAAAGTACGGTCACGACCAACATGCCCTTCACCATGTAACTCCTTAATAATCTGTAAACGAAGACTAGAATCAGGAATACATAGTTGATTTCCCTTGAACAAAAAACCATCATGCAAAAGAAAATCTGACTTTTTCCCAGTTTCCACATCCTGCAAAATAACTGAAAAATAAGGGTCAATGGCTAACTGCTCACGAATGACCTCCAGACCCGGCACATCAACCCTCATAGATACAAGCAGATTACTCCTCCTGCTTAAGGCATCAGCAACCCTATTTGAAACACCAGTCTTGTGTTTGACCACAAAAGTAAACTTCTCAAGAAAGGCCAACCATTGCCCATGCTTATGAGATACCTTGTCTTGAGTACGAATGTGCCTTAGGGAATCATGATCAGTGAATAAAACAAACTCCTTTTGAAACAAGTAATGACGCCAATGCTTTACAGCTTAGACCACTGCATAAAACTCTAGATCATAAGTACTGTACCTCAACTTAGGCCCAGTTAACTTCTCACTAAAATAAGCAACAGGTCGACCACCCTGACTAAGAACCCCACTAATTCCAACCTTTGAGGCATCAGTATGAAGTTCAAAAACTTGAGAAAAATCAGGCAATACCAGAATTGGTGCTGTAGTGAGCTTCTCTTTCACAACTTGAAAAGCTAACTCGGCCGCCTCTGTCCATACAAACGTCTTCCCCTTCATACAATCTGTCACTGGGGCCATAATAGAACTGAAGTGTGGAATAAACCGTCTATAAAAAGAAGCAAGCCCATGGAAACTACGAACTTCAGTAATGGTAGTAGGAGTTGGCCAATTTTGAACAGCCGCCACCTTGGATTCATCTACCTGTATCCCATCTCCAGAAATAACATACCCCAAGAACAACACTTTAGGGGTCATGAACACACACTTCTTGGTGGCTGCAAAAAAAAACGGTCCCTGCGAAGTAAGGCCAAAACCTGCCTCACATGCATAACATGGTCGCTGAAAGAAGCACTATAAATAAGAATGTCATCAAAATACACAACCACAAACTTCCCAATAAAAGGTCTAAGCAACTGATTCATCACTCGTATGAAAGTACTAGGTGCGTTTGATAAACCAAATGGCATCACCAACCATTCATACAACCCTTCACGAGTCTTGAAGGCAGTCTTCCACTCGTCACCCGGCCTAAGATGAATCTGGTAATACCCATTCTTCAAATCTAACTTCGTAAAAATAGTAGCACCACTAATCTGATAAGTAAATCATCAAGTCGAGGAATAGGAAACCTGTACCTCACAGTAATCTTGTTGATTGCCCGACTGTCAACACACAAGCGCCAAGTGCCATCTTTCTTTGGAGTCAGTAAAGCCACAAGGGCTCATACTTTCACGAACATGGCCCTTAGAAATCAATTCCTCAACCTGCCTTCGCAACTCTTCATGCTCACCAGGGCTCATCCTGTAATTTGGTCTATTGGGTAACTGTGACCCAGGCTCCAAATCAATATGATGTTGGATGTCACGCAAAGGTGGCAATCCATCGGGCAATTCATCAGGGAAAACATCAGAAAATTCTTCCAGTAAAGGGACCATAGCATCAGGAATTTCGACTTCCTCGGGCACTGTCTTCCCTATCAAAATAAAAACATTGTCTGTCTCCTCCAACTCTTCTTAAAACTGACTGATGGTCAACAAAGTACCCGACTGTTTTGTGGCCAACTGCTTAGGCTTGCTAGGAACAAGGGTTATCTTCACACCACCAAACAGAAAGCTATAAGTATTGGACCGCCCATTATGTTCAATATTACGCTCATACTCCCAAGGTCTACCCAACAATAAGTGACACGCGTCCATAAGGACCACATCACACACAACATCATCTTTATAAGTGGACCCAATAGAAATAGAAACAAGGGCTCTTTTAGATACCGTTACTTCACCTCCCTTTTTAAGCCATTGAAGCTTATAAGGTTTGGGGTGACTCTCCGTCTTCAGAGCCAACTTCTGGACCGCCTCTTCAGATATCAGGTTATCACAACTCCCTGAATCAATAACAAATGTGCAAACCTTTCCCAGAATGGTACAAGTTGAGTGGAAGATGTTATGCCTAAGCCAGTCATCTCCATCTGCCTTTGGCGTATAACAAGAGCGTCTGACTACCAAGTTCACTCCAACATCACCGGTCACAACCTCTTCTTCGTACTCAGTTTCTTCATCGTACACTGGGTTATTTTCATATTCTTCATACTGATCATCCTCAGACTCAGCAAACAAATGTCTTTTACCAGCCTTCTTGCACTCAGCTTGACGATGGCCCGTCTCACCACAATTGAAACATCTCGGACCACTACTACTAGCCCCCTTAGAAGTAGACCCGGTATTGTTAACCCCTGGCCTTTGCTGACTAGGCCCGCCACGAGGTGCCCCACTGCCCGACCCAACATTTCCTCCAGCAGGGGTAAATGAACCGCCCACCTGACGGTTTTGCTTCTCAAAGGCCAACGCCCGTTGGTGTGCCTCTGGGATAGTTAACGGGCCAAAAAGATTCACGGACTCCATGATTTGAACCCTCAGACCCCCAATATACCGAGAAACAAGTTGTTCCTCCGGTTCTTGAATATCATTCCTAGCAATCAACTGGTAAAACTCTGTGGTATAATCATCAACCGATTTAGCCCCCTGTTTTAAATTTTGCAGACGTTGGTACATCAACCTTTGAAAATTATAAGGCAAAAAAGTTGGACCGCAAGCACTTCTTCATCTTGGTCCATGTCATGATCCTTGACTTTCCGAGCCTATTCCGTGTTAACTTCAATTGCTGCCACCACGCAGAGGCCCTACCACGTAACCTGGTAGCGATCAAGGCCACCCGCTTATTTTCAGGCACCTCCTTGTACTCAAACACTTCCTCCACGGTAGCCAACCAATCGATGAACCCCTCCGGATTCAAACTAGTCCCATCAAATTCTGGAATATTAACCCTTATCCTAGAATCCCAACGCCTGTTACCCCCTCCACGTTCACCCCTTGGTCGCCCTTCCTGTTCATCTTCGGAAGTCGAACCATCACCAAATGGGTTACTGAAATCAGAACCAAACCCTTCATTGGGTCCCTGCCTCCTACGATTGATCAATTCGGCCATCCGGTCAGTCAACTGATCGACCACCTGATCCAACCGTTGATCCACTCTCGCCATGAGTCGCTGCTCCAACTCTCGTTCATACACTTCATCGAGAGGCCTGATGTTGTTTCTCCTCGGAGGCATTTTGAGCCAGGAATTCGGCTCTGATACCAACTGATGTAGCGCGTGATACGGAAACGAAGATCGAACACATTGATTCTAAGAATACCCGTGTAGTTCTTCCCCAACCCCCAAGATTCCTCCCAAATGGCATGAAATTTGAAGTGAAAATTCAGTAGTTTCAAAATTCAATTCTCCTTCTTCAAATTACTAGAGGGACATATAAATAAGAACAAAAATTCGAAATGGGCCTAAAAAAAGATAACGAGCCAAACACACGGCCTAAAACAAAATGCCCAAAATAGTTTAAAAAACATAAAAATGCAAATAAGTAATGGAAATAAGCGTTTTTTGGCCCGAACGATGACCCAAACCACCATAGGCTGTTTGCAGCAAGATGAAGCTCGTTCTCACATTCGTTTCGCCTGGTCGTACGCCCAAAACGGACCCCCGTAGCCCAAGTTAGAGCCATTTTAGTGAAGCCCCTTTTGTTACACCATCTTGGGCCTCCAAATACAAAATTGCCCGCTCCTCCACACTTGGGCCTGCATCAATTAGTCATTTAGTAAATTTTATTTGAATATTAGAAAAAGGAAATTGATTTGATGTGCACGGGAAGAGCGTGTTAACACACACAAACCCGGAAAGTGCACTAAACATGAATGGTTTAAGCAAGTGGTGAACTTGGCTAAACTAAAGCGAATGATGCATATGTTATAAAACGAAATGTTTAATAGTGACATAAACATTACGGATTCGAGATGTCTAGTGTTGATAAAAGATGATTAGGTAGTATAAACCCTAACCATAGATTGATTAGAAAATAAGTACTTATGAAATAAGTATATTTAAATGCCTCGTATAATAATACGACCAACATTGAATAGCAAGACTAATAATAAATTGGGAATGTTCGAATGATATGATAACCGCATCTGAAGATGACGTGAGATAAATAATCTAAATGAAGGAAGGTTCGGAAGCATGACAAAGAACATGCTAACAAAGAACTCAAATCAAGCGATGACTTGAGACTATGGAGTACATCAGGGCGAATATCAATCAGGTACACGTTATAAATTACGATAAGATAAGTAGAATGCAATAATTCACATAATGAACGATAGTTGCATATGAGCATATACGATTAGTGAAATGAATGAATTATGTAATATATATATATATATATATATATATATATATATATATATATATATATATAATGGCGAGTATGTGAAAACGAGGTAAAAGTAATCTCGATAAATATTGCAATGGGAAGGAGTGCATGTACACTCGAACCCGGGAATGCAATGAAAGACAAGTGTCATAATGGGAAGGAGTGTGCGTACACTCGAACCCGGGAACTTAATGAAGTGAATAAATGTTGTTTTGGGAAGGAGTGTAATTACACCCGAACCTGGAAAATTGTAATAGTAGTGAATGGCAAGGACAAGGTTATACACTTGGCCAAACCAAATAAAACATGTAGGAACATCATTATATTGATAAACGATGTGAGAAAATTCCATATAACGACATGGAATAATAAAAATGAAATGAATGGATTTCCATTATTGTTATAATGGAATGATGTCAACCATAGTTGGCGACAATACGGTATCCCTCATGACTGAGGAGACGCACGAAAGGATCTAGGGGAGGGGAGTCGAAAAGGCTACTGAAGCCGTTTAGCCTGGAATAATGGGAAGGCTATAAGTCACCATGATGATGGTAAAGAAAGAAAAGATCAACGAGTTGAGAAAAAAAAAGAGAGCCCATTGGGGTAAGTATTGCAGGTACACGTATTAAAACTTCATTAAGATAACGTTGGGCAACAATTAGATAATGAATTAAGGCTAAGAATGAGAAATTAAGGCTTGGGCGGAAAATATCCTCCAGAAAAGACTAAATGAATGATACGTATTATTCGCCACTGCGAATAAGAAAGTATCATTTAATGCGGATTTAGAAACTTGGGTATGGGTAACCATCCAAGTAATATGTTCTTAATTAAATCCTTATGAGGAAAAACAATGATCACATCGATGGGTGTGATTGTATAAAAGAGTAGTAAAATTAACATTTTTAAAAGTGATGGAACGAAAACGGGTAAACCCCAAAAGTCATATACCAATAGTAGTGGTTTTACCGAATAAGGCTTAAAAAATGGACCTTTGTGACATTAATAAAAGAGACGGACCTAAGGGTCGCTAATAGAAAGAAAGTTGGGTGTTCAGATCTAAGTAAAATGTTTTACAATAAAGGAGAACGCAAACCAGTGATACTGGAGAGTTAAAAATATTAAGATAGAAAGCCCGGGTGACGAGCTGTAAAGAAAAATAAGTATGAACCGGATAACGGTAAGTGAAGAACAAACCGACGTGTAAATGACGGGGAGAAGTCACAGAGTCGGGAGAATAGTTCGAACGAAAATAAATGTAGCCTTGGACTACGGTCATGGTCAATAAAATTCAAAAGCAAAAATGAATGATTCCAAACATAATAAGGGGTGCCTTGACGCTATATGTGTAGATATACATTCTAATAATGACACGAGTAGAAGATGATCTACGGGATCACCATAACCTTCGGGTTATAAACAATGTAAAGGTCTACGGGACCAAAATGACCCTCGGGTCATAAATACAAATAAACAAACTATAGGGTCTCACCTTAAAAAGTTGAAGATCTAATAAAATAGCCTACGAGGCTAAGTGAAGGAACCTACGGGTCACTTGGGGTTAAGCATGGGGACTGGTTACGATTCCCAGCATAATATAATAGTGGAAAAGAATAAATTCTTGTCGTCAATTCCTGGGTGTGAGTAATTGACATAAGTTAAAGAGATAAACGCTAAACTAAAATTCAGTTTTAGTGAGTAACAACGTTTAGCAAATATGAATATTATGAGATAAATTAGGAAATAGTTAATAATAAAGATATAGGTCGTGACACCGATAGGTGTAAAACGATACGTTAGAAAGAAGATTTTGATAATGAAAGGTTTATGAAAACTTAAACATGATGTGATGTGATGCGATCATGGTCACAAAAGTGATATAGAATATAATCATGTTGTAGCGCGAGTTACGTGATGGGAGATCATAAACTCACGCAAGTCCGAATATGGCAAAGGGTAGACCCAAATTAACGGGGCATGAGGTGACGGTGACTAATCAGTCTAGCCGATAAGATCATCCAAAGTTAAAATAGTGTTGTGATCTAAATAAAACACTTGTCAATATAAGGTAGTATGGAATAAACATATTGACGAACTCATACTAATGAGTGGTCAAGTGGCAATTGAGACAAATAGGCGGCAAGATAATAAATACAAGACACAAGTTACAGTCCGTGAGGACTTGCAAGTGGAAGACGCATGCGTCGAGGCAAAGGATAACTTTTGACTAAAAGAAAGAATGCCTTAAAAACAAAATTAAGTTAGTTTGGTCCAAAACAAAGAACTACTTACAGAAGGTTTCGGGGACGAAACCTCTTTAAGGGGGTAGACTTATAACACCCCAAAAATATAGATTTATTTATAAATATATATATATATATATATATATTAAAATGTTGGTAATAGTCAGGATAAAATAACTAGGAAGAAGTAACCTAGTTAGTTAAAAGTCTTGACATAATAGGAAAAACATGGTTAAACACCCTTTATAGAAACTTGATTATGTAGAGGGACCAAAGTGGACAAAAATTAAAGTGTTTTAATTAAATAAAAACTTAACACCAAAACACACACATAAAGTGTGTGTTCTGGTCGAGCTTTTCACAGGAGAAAAAGGGGTTCTCCTACTTGAACCCTAACCTTGCAAAATCAATCGAATCAAAGGCCAAATCAAAGCCAATTTGAAATCCAAGTTCAAATTAGTGATCACCTCAGTGTAGTGATCATAAGGTATGTCAAAATTTACGATTTGGTTTCATCTCAAATTCTTGATGATTTGTGAAATCGAAATATGGGCTTGATTATTTGATGTTTAGATGAAATTAGTAATAAAAACATGTCTAGGAGTAAACCCTAGTCAATAACATGTTAAATTAGTGTTTAATTTATGAAATTCAAGATAATCCATTGATAAGTTAAATGGGTTTTGTAAAAATAAGATGAACATAAGAATCATGACTATCAAAAGTGGTATTACTTGATTTCTATAAAATGATTCTGAGATTAGTATGCATGCTTGACATAATTGAATCTAAATGTATGTTTATATTGGGCAAAAACAACAAGTTATGAACTTGATTTTAAATATGTAAAATTATACCCGTTAGGTGTTCGTTAAAATGTCTAAATGAAAGATAAATGTTGAAAATCGGACAAAAACGCATGTTTGATTGATATGGCAAATTATGCGTTAAGACTTATAAAAAGGGTTCTAAACAGTGTGTGGATTGAACTCTTTAGGCAAGGAAACCGGGTCTTTAAGCGGACAAGCCGGAGTAGAGACACGCTTGAAGGGAACGCTTTAAAGGTACGCGACTTATCGTCTCGTTACATTTATGAGATAAGCTTAGTCTTAAATATGTTTAATGTTGTTATGGCGAAAATAGTTGCGTTTGGTGAGTCTAGGAAGTGATGGAATTCACTCGACAAACCAAACGGGTCAAAAGAAATAGTTGAAATAGGTATGATGTCGAACTAGTGAAATTGTAATCCTTTGGTAAGTCTAAGAAGTGATGGAATTCACTCGACAAACCAAGCGGGTCAAAATAAATAGTTGGTTAGATATGTTTATTGAAAATATTGCTTAATTAGTCAAAATGGGATGTAAGTAAAGTGATGTAATTCACTAGATAAAGAATGGGTTAAATAATGGTCGAAATGGTAGTGTTTGGAGTGACTCGAACGTCACTCATTAAGTTGAGTTATAAAAGCAGAAACCATGGATTAGAAGGGATACGCTAAGGTCGACAAGCCCGGGAATGGGTAATTATGGTTAGAAAGCAATGTCGACAAATTATGAAGGTATGTAACTTGTTCTGTTACATTATGTAAATTTGATACTTAAATCATTCATAATTGTGTTTTAGAATAAAGATTTGTATTAGTTGAAGTGATAATGTTCACTACTTGATTGAATAAGTTAAAATTAGATTAGAGAGCGTTTGGTAGTCATTAGAAATGGAGGATTCCATATATGAGCCAAACGGGTCGAATAATTGTTTAGTAAGTAGTAAAAGTGTGTTTTGAATAGCATTCGGCGATGATGGATCACAAGAGCGTGAAACCATAGATTTGGTAATGAAACGACGATGATGGATGTTGGGTAAATACGCCTTGTGGTCATAAAAGTTGTAAGTGGTTGAATTAGTGCAAAACTATACGGGTAAATAAATACGTTAGGCATTTATAGACTTCCAGCCCGTACACTTTATTTTTTACACAACGATCATGATAAACGCGTTGGTAATTTAATTACGGCGGCGTAGGAAAAAGAATCATGAAAAACGGACTAGTGGAACAAAAGTTATGTTGACTTAAAGTTGATTTTGGTAAAAAAAAAATTAGAGCTTGGAATATGCAGCATCAAGGACCCAACCTTTCTGCCGAAATGGGGTGCTCGCGTCGCGCGACACCAACCAGGAACAAAGTCGCGTCACGCGATGATTAGTCGCGGCCCGCGTAAGCCGAAGTGGGATCCGTCGCGGGGTGCGACAGACCCAAATTGCAAAATTTTTGCTTTGTTTTCATTGTTTGGCAATAGAACTTGATTAAACATGTTTTAATATTGTCAAGACTAACATTTAAGTTGGTTTTGATGTTAGGTGGAGCTGGCAATACTCCGGATGGCGATCAAGCAAGATCTTATGAACCAAACACAACACTTTGAAGCTTCCGCGTTATTGTAGTTTGTTTTGACTAAATATGAACATGTAACTTGATGTCACTTTTCGAACATTTTAAACTTGTAGGGATGTAAATCCTAAATACTCTAACCAAGTATTGGATATTAGACTTAACGATTTTTTGATAACCCGTATTTTACGCAAACTCAATGCGTATTTAATAATAAATTCATGTTAATTTGAGACGAGTGTTACATTGTTCCATACTGAAAGTTTCCTTCATTGGTAAGAAATGAGCTGACTTAGTTAGCCTATCTACAATCACCCAGATTGTATCATTACCTTTTCTGGTCTTGGGTAATTTTGTAACAAAATCCATTGTTATTAATTCCCATTTCCATACGGGCATCTCTAACTGTTGCAACAATCCTGAGGGTTTCTGATGTTCAGCTTTGACTTGTGAACAGGTTAAACACTTAGAAACATAAGCTGCTATATCTTTCTTCATTCCTATCCACCAAAAATTCTTTCTTAAATCTTGATACATCTTATTATTTCCAGGATCCATCGTATACTTAGACTTATGGGCTTCTTCTAATATACGGTGGCGTAAGTTTCTTAATTTAGGTATCCACATTCTTTTCTTATGGAATCTCCAAATTCCATCTGTTCCTTACTCTAATTCCTTAATAATTCCTTTCAACTTTTCAGTATCATCCTTGATTACTGATTCTTGTGCTTCTTTAATCTGTTCATTTAAATCTACCTGCAGATTTAATTTAAGAGTACGTACTTTTTGGCTTTTCATGATACTTTCGACTTAATGCATCAGCTACCACATTTGCCTTTCCTGCATGATACTGGATATTACAATCATAATCACTAAGAATTTCCATCCAGCGTCTTTGCCTCATATTCAACTCCTTTTGTCCGAAAACATACCTTAAACTCTTATGATCGGTGAAAATGGTAAACTTACTACCATAAAGGTAATATCTCCAAATTTTAAGGGCAAAAATTATGGCTCCTAGTTCCAAATCATGGGTTGAATAATTCTCTTCATGATTCTTAAGTTGTCTAGAGGCATTGGCTATAACCTTTTGACATTGCATCAACACACATCCATAACCTAACTTAGAAGCGTCATAATAGACTACAAAGTCTTCAGTTCCTTCTGGTAACGCTAGTATGGGTGCGTTGGATAATCTTTGCTTAAGAATTCTAAAGGCTTCTTCTTGTTTTGATCCCCATTCAAACTTAACAGATTTACAGGTTAGCTTAGTTAAGGGAATGGCTATTCTAGAAAAATCTCGAAAAAACCTTCTATAATAACCGGCCAATCCTAAGAAACTTCTAACCTCGATTGGTGACTCAGGGGTTTTACATTTGGTAATCGCCTCGATCTTGGTAGGATCCACATGAATTCCTTCACGGTTAACTAAATGTCCAAGAAACTGTACCTGTTCTAACCAAAACTCGCACTTTGAAAACGTAGCATAAAGCTTTTCCTTTCTTAATAAACTTAGAAGTGCGTGCAGATGCTCTGCATGTTCCTCTTTATTTTTAGAATAAATGAGAATATCATCTATAAAAACAATTATGAATTTATCCAAATATGGCTTACATATTCGGTTCATCATGTCCATAAATGCGGCTGGGGCATTGGTTAAACCAAATGGCATGACAGTAAATTCATAATGGCCATACCTTGTTCTGAAAGCGGTCTTAGGAATGTCCTCTTCCTGTACCGTTAATTGATGATATCCTGATCGTAAATCGATTTTTGAGAAAAATCAAGCTCCTTGCAACTGATCAAACAGATCATCGATTCTCGGTAATGGGTATCGATTCTTAATCGTGACTTTGTTCAATTCACGGTAATCAATGCACATTCGCATTGACCCGTCTTTCTTCTTAACGAATAAAATCGGTGCTCCCAATGGTGATGAGCTTGGCTATATTAATCATTTCTCCAACAATTCGTCCAATTGTTTCTTTAACTCTTGCATTTCTGCCGTAGCCAAACGATAGGGTGCTTTGGCAATAGGTGCTATTCCTGGTAGCAGATGGATTCTGAATTCAACTTCTCCGTCTGGCGGTAATCCTGGTAGTTCTTCTGGAAACTGGGATACTACTGGAATATCCTTCAGTTCTTTCCCTTTAGTGTTAGTGATTATAGAAATCAAATAGACTAATGATCCCTTTCTTACATAACTAGTTGTTTTCATTACAGAGATGAATTTCGTGGATTTAGATGGTTTCTCTCCTTTAATTGTGATCTTTTCACCCCTTGGTGAATTTACTTGGATCAACTTTTGATCACATAGAATACTGACTTTATTGGCTATTAACCAATCCATACCTAATACAACATCAAATCCTGCCAGATTCATTGGATAAAGGTTTGCAATAAACTTTTGATTTAAAAACTCTATTCTTGCTCCCTGCAAGATTTCGGAAATCTTAATGGTTTCCCCATTTGTAGTTTCTACTAGACTTTCTTGTAGGAGTTTAGTTAATGGTTGATTGAGAAGTTTGCAAAATGAAGTATTAATAAAACTTTGGTTTGCACCAGAGTCAAATAATACTTTAGCAAAAACATCATTAACTAAAAACGAACCGGCAATCACATCCGGAATCATCTTGGCTTCTTCTGCAGTCAGAACAAATGATCTAGCATTTTTAGTAGTCTTGTTGTTCGTGGCTGGAGCTAGTTTAGGACAGTTTGGCTTGATATGACCTTGTTCTCCACAGTTATAGCATATCCTATTGTTAGGTTTTTTCCTGCAGTCTTCTTCCTTGTGTCCAGATATTTTACAGAAGTTACAGTATGTGGAGCATTTTCCAGAATGCTTCCTTTTGCAATACTTGCAATAAGGTGCAGAAGTAGAACCTACATTTTTCCCACGGTTGGAATTTCCAGAACGGAATTCCTGGGTAACCCTTTGCGCTAGGTTTCTCCTCTGGTCTTCTTCTCGTGTACGAACTAATTCATCAGTCAAGGTGTTTGCTAGTTCTACTGCTTCCTCTATGGTTTGGGGTCTAGCTGCCTTTACTACATGCCTAATCTCGCTGGTTAATCCCCAGATGTAACGGAAGATTAATATTGGTTCTGGTGATGCAAGGGTTGCCACTATTCTAGCGTATTCGAAGAATGTAGTAGTATAACCCTTACTATCCACTTCAGTCATTCTAAGGTTTAGGAACTTATTTGCTATCTGCTCTTTTTCATTGGGAGGGCAGAATTTCCTTTCCACCATATTCTTAAATTCCTCCCATTCCATATTGTAAACCTGTCACTTCCCCTAGACTAGAGGATAGTGTTCAACCATTATAAGGCTGAGTTCTTAAACAGATTGGAAGCAAACATTATCTTATCCTCTTCTGCACACTTGCCTATTTTTAAGACTGCCTCAGTCTTTTCTATCTAGCGTAGAGTTGCAATGGGTCCTTCATTGCCCTAGAATTCTATTGGTTTGCAGGACCAGAATTTCTTTTAAGAACAACCATAAGACATGGTTCTTCTTCTTTTTGGAATGGGCACTTGAAGTATGGGTCCATTGTTCACGCTGTTTTCTGGTTCAGTAGGTCGCATACTACCATTGTTACTTTTATTATCTGCTTCATTAACCGTTTTGATAAGATATGGCATTGCGTCTATAATCCCTTGTGCCACCATGTGTTGGATGGCACTGTTATCCACTTGGTTTCCATTATTATTGTTGTTCGGGTTATCGTTGTTATTCTGGTTATCGTTATTTTGGGTTTCCAGGTCCACTTCGTTGTCCATCTGAATTTTAAACATTTGCCAATTATTAATATCACAAAATAATATTTAATACAAAAGATCACATAACACACATATTGATCAACATCGTGGAACATTGCGACTTACTCTTAATTATATAGTATGCATCCATATATATTACAATACAACTGGAATTCAAATTACAATACTATTAGGCATCCGTAGCTATTGTCAAGATATTTTTTAACCATACACACATATTTTATATATATATTACTATTATTACTAAGGGTATGGGTTCATCCAAAAGTCCATATTACGCTCGTCATATTTCCAGACGAGTCGTTCTCCTATCTGCCTCATTCTTTCACTACCTTCTAAAATCTCCTCACCAAAGGTTCGAAGTTCTTGCACATTTTCTGCACTCATTGGGGGTGCAGGGGCTGGTACTGGGTTTGGGAACTGGGGCATGGGTTTTTGGTAAGGGTAAGGGTTCTCTAGAATTTCCCTGATGAATTGATCATTATCATAATAGGGGTCTAAAGGGTCTAGATCTGGGTAAGCTTCTAGGTTTAGCATAGGTTCTTCGGGTATTGGGTAACGTTGTTGGTAATCCCTATGGTCGTCAAACCACGGGTCGTAGTTTGGGTCTAAGGGATTTCGTGCTGGCACTTTAGGTATCTCTGTTGGGTCGAAATCATGCATTTGGATTTGGTTTTCTGGGTTAGCTTCAATCTCCATTGGTTGTGTGGGAAACAAGGGTAATGGTTGGGGTGCTATGAGTTGCTCTAAATTAGGGTCTGCAACTGTAGTTGCTAAAATATGGAAATTTTCTATACTCCTATTGAGCATATCCTGAGAGTGAGCATCTGTTTCTCTCTTAACGGTTGCTAAAGCACGCTGTTGTTGTAACTTTTTCATCCTTTTCCTACGTTCACGCGCTCCTCTACTGAACCATCCTCTCTTTTTAGGAGGGAATGGCTCTTCAAACTAAGCCTTAAACATGAATATCCCATCTTCATTGTTAGCTGAATACCCTGAGAGGGTAAGCTGTGAAGAGGTGTCTTCGCTGCTAGGTGAGCTGGACAACTGACGGTAGGCATCGGAAGGTCCTTGGTCGCTCTTACTGTAAACTAACAAATAGTCAAATAACACACAACAATAAAATACAGATATGCACGTAGTTCCGTAGAAAATTTCCTAACATTTTGAATAATATCTTGGTGTCAGCAGAACACTTTTGTGGCTGAATCAGTGGCTTAGCTCTGATACCACCTTCTGTCGGAACCCCCGTCCCCTAACAACCCGGGAGCGGGCGACCGCGGCCAGTTTCAGTGGTATCGGTGTTTAACAATTTGGCAGCGAAAATTACATCAGGACCGTAGTTAGGAAATATTTTATCAGAGTAAAATACCACACTTTTATATTATTAACCACTTGGGAGAATCCCAAGTTTCTAGTACACACATTTTCATAGGGATAAACCCTATTTTATTTAATAAAACATTTATTTATTTAGGTAACTTTTATAGCCACTTTTCCAAGCCTTCAGTGCTGTCCAGCTGGCTTCTATTTGGCTTTCACATTTTGTTACCTGAAACGCGTTTAAAAACATTTTGTCAGTGGGAACTTACCCCCACCCCACCCCCCAAAAAGCTAAAAAAAACTACCCCCCCCCCCCCCGAAAAAAAAAACCTAAACCCCCAACCCCGCAAAAACCTAACCTCCCCCCCCCCCCCACACACACACACACACCAAAGCTAAATGCTAAAAACTAAGGGTTGTTTGTTTACCTCTTAATGAGACTCTTAATGGTTCAGACCTTACTGGTTCAGCACTTAATGGTTCAGACTGTTTGTTTCGTGAGCAGATGTTTGAATGGTTCAGACATTTGCCTATGAATGGTTAAGTATTATACAGAGTCTGAATGGTTAAGACCTCTAATATGAATTGGTCAGACATTTGCCTTTGAGGGTTAAGCAATATACTGGCTCTTAATGGTTCAGACCTCTTACTGGTTCAGCACTTAATAGTTCAGACCTTTTACTGGTTCAGCACTTAACTATTCAGAAGTTGCCAAACAACCTGTCGCAACCCCCGTCCCCTAATTACCGGGAACGGGTGGCCGTGGCCATTTTCGGTGGTATCGGTGTTTATCATTTTGGCAGCGGAAATTATATTTGGATCGTAGTTAGGAAATATTTTATCAGAGTAAAATACCACACTTTTATTATATTAAAGACGTGGAAAAATCCCTAGTTTTAAGTACACACATTTTTATAGGGATAAACCCTATTTTATTTAATAAAAATAACTCTTTATTTTAGGTAACTTTATAGCCACTTTTCCAAGCCTTCAGTGCTGTCCAGCTGGCTTCTATTTGGCTTTCACATTTGGTTACCTGAAACGCGTTTAAAAACATTTTGTCAGTGGGAAATACTGGTGAGTAAATCGCAATTTAATCAAGATAAGTAAAACCATTGTACAGTATTGAGGGCGGTCGCGGAATTATATTTGTTTCCACCTACTTTAATTACCACCCACGGTACTGTCAACCCGACTTGTGGTCATGTTACTACTCACAATGAATGTAGTAACAAATTTTGTATACAAAACCCCAACATACCGACGATAATTGTAGAATACAAATACTCAATCATTGTTTAATATATTGTTAATCATATGAGGTTTTGTAAAAACAGTTTGCAAAAAGGAGATTACTCACATTGCTGTCTTAGGGTTTTCCTAAAATATTTCCGGATGCTTATCTATTAATTACACAATGCACACGCGTTAGTATAATAACCCAATATCTACATTAGTAATACCCTCCCCGAGAAGGCATTCCAACGACTACGTGGGGCAGAACCACGACAGCCGTTACGGAACCCTAGATCAGTCGGGTAGCATATCTAAAACGTAACCGGGGTTATGATACTTACAACGAGGCAGAACTTCGTTATTTAGGGGGGTATAATGCCCGAGTATAGCTTTTATTATATAGAAAGTCGAGAGAGAAAGAAATTGTTAACGATCGGAAATGAAAGCTGATGGCCTCTATTTATAGGGCCTGATTTGGACATCGTCGCGCCCCGCGACAACAGAAGGCAGGGCCTTCGCGGACCGCGAGGCTCCCTAGGGTAGGCCCTAGGGTTGCTCAGTTGACCACTAGGCTCGACACGACTGGGACACGTGGCGGCCTCGGGGCTTGCCTGGTGTCTAGGTTGTTGCGGCCCGCGACTGAGGTAACCAAGGGCGTCGCGCCCCGCGACGGCCCATTAAATTTTGTTTTTAATTAATTTAAATAAAAATAAAGGTATACGGGGCCTATTTTCGTATACGGTGTATGTTTTAGGACACATAGGGACATTCTAAATATTTTTAGGGTGTCGGAATTATTTTGGAGAGTTGTTATATCCTCCTCACCTTGTTTTAGAACTCGTCCTCGAGGTCTACTGGAACAGGTGTGGATGTTTCCTTTGCATTTCTGATTCAAGCTCCCAAGTGTACTCTGGTCCTCTCTTGGAATCCCATTTTACTTTGACCAGAACTAATCTTTTGTGTTTGAGATTCTTGATCTTTCTGTCTTCAATATGTAGAGGCCTTTCTACAAACTTAAGCTTTTCATTTACCTCTATATCCTTAAGAGGTACTACCAGTGATTCATCAGCTAAGCATTTCTTGAGATTAGATACATGAAATACATCATGTATTCCTGCCATTTCCTCTGGCAGTTGTAGCTGATAGGCTACAGGTCCTATTCTTCTAATAATTTCAAAAGGTCCAACATACCTGGGGCTTAGCTTTCCCCTTTTGATGAATCTTACCACTCCTTTCCAAGGAGAGACTTTTAATAATACCATGTCACCTACCTGAAATTCCAATGGTTTTCGTCTGTTATCAGAATAACTCTTTTGTCGATCACGTGCTGCTTTCAGTCGTTCCTTGACTTGAATGACCTTGTCGGTTGTTTCTTGTACTATTTCAGGTCCGGATAATTGCTTTTCTTCGATTTCTGCCCTACATACTGGGGTTCGGCATCTTCGTCCATAAAGTGCTTCGAATGGTGCAGCATTGATACTTGTGTGATAGCTATTATTGTAAGAAAATTCTATTAATGGTAGATGATCATCTCAGTTACCTCCGAAATCAATTACACAAGCTCTAAGCATATCTTCCATTGTTTGAATTGTCCTTTCACTTTGTCTGTCCGTTTGAGGATGATAAGCGGTGCTTAGGTTCAACTTGGTTCCCATTGCTTTTTGGAAACTTGTCCAAAAATGAGGGGTAAAACGGCTATCTCTATCAGAAATAATTGATAAAGGGATTCCATGTAATGAAACTATTTCATTTATATACAGCTTAACTAATTGTTCCATACTGAAAGTTTCCTTCATTGGTAAGAAATGAGCTGACTTAGTTAGCCTATCTACAATCACCCATATTGTATCATTACCTTTTCTGGTCTTGGGTAATTTGGTAACAAAATCCATTGTTATTAATTCCCATTTTTGTACGGGCATCTCTATCTGTTGCAACAATCCTTAGGGTTTCTGATGTTCAGCTTTGACTTGTGAACAGGTTAAACACTTAGAAACATAAGCTGCTATATCTTTCTTCATTCCTATCCACCAAAAATTCTTTCTTAAATCTTGACACATCTTATCATTTCCAGGATGCATCGTATACTTAGACTTATGGGCTTCTTCTAATATACGGTGGCGTAAGTTTCCTAATTTAGGTATCCGCATTCTTTTCTTATGGAATCTCCAAATTCCATCGGTTCCTTGTTCTAATTCTTTAATCATTCCCTTCAACTTTTCAGTATCATCTTTGATTACTGATTCTTGTGCTTCTTTAATCTGTTCATTTAAATCTACCTGCAGATTTAATTTAAGAGAATCTACTCTTTTTGGTTCTTCGTGATACTTCGACTTAAAGCATCAGCTACCACATTTGCCTTTCCTGCATGATACTAGATATTGTAGTTATAATCACTAAGAATTTCCATCCAACGTCTTTGTCTCATGTTTAACTCTTTTTGCCCGAAAACATACCTTAAACTCTTATGGTCGGTGAAAATGGTAAACTTACTTCCATAAAGGTAATGTCTCCAGATTTTCAGGGCAAAAATTATAGCTCCTAACTCTAAATCATGGGTTGAATAGTTCTCTTCATGAATCTTAAGTTGTCTAGAGGCATAGGGTATAACCTTTTGACGTTGCATCAAAACACATCCATAACCTAACTTAGAAGCGTCACTATAGACTACAAGGTCTTCAGTTCCTTCTGGTAACGCTAATATGGGTGCGTTGGTTAATCTTTGCTTAAGGATTCTAAAGGCTTCTTCTTGTTTTGGTCCCCATTCAAACATAACAGATTTACAGGTTAGCTTAGTTAAGGGAATGACTATTCTAGAAAAATCTCGAAAAAACCTTCTATAATAACCGGCCAATCCTAAGAAACTTCTAACCTCGGTTGGTGACTCAGGGGTTTTCCATTTGGTAATTGCCATGATCTTGGTAGGATCCACATGAATTCTTTCACGGTCAACTAAATGTCCAAGAAACTGTACCTGTTCTAACCAAAACTCGCACTTTGAAAACTTAGCATAAAGCTTTTCCTTTCTTAATAAACTTAGAAGTGCATGCAGATGCGCTGCATGTTCCTCTTTTTTTTAGAATAAATGAGGATATCATCTATAAAGACAATTATGAATTTATCCAAATATGGCTTACATATTCGGTTCATCATGTCCATAAATGCAGCTGGGGCATTGGTTAAACCAAATGGCATGACAGTAAATTCATAATGGCCATACCTTGTTCTGAATGCGGTCTTAGGAATGTCCTCTTCCTGTACCTTTAATTGATGATACCCTGATCGTAAATCGATTTTCTAGAAAAATCGAGCTCCTTGTAACTGATCAAACAAATCATCGATTCTCGGTAATGGGTACCGATTTTTAATCGTGACTTTGTTCAATTTACGGTAACTGCTTCTTTAATTCTTGCATCTCTGCGGGTGCTAGACGGTAGGGTGCTTTGGCAATAGGTGCTGTTCCTGGTAGCAGATGGATTTTGAATTCAACTTCTCTGTCTGGCGGTAATCCTGGTAATTCTTCTGGAAACACATCTGAAAACTGAGATACTACTGGAATATCTTTCAGTTCTTTTCCTTTAGTGTTAGTGATTATAGAAATCAAATATACTAATGATCCCTTTCTTATATAACTAGTTGTTTTCATTACAGAGATGAATTTCGTGGATCTAGATGGTTTGTCTCCTTTAATTTTGATCTTTTCACCCCTTGGTGAATTTACTTGGATCAACTTTTGATCACATAAAATACTGTCTTTATTGGCTATTAACCAATCCATTCCTAATACAACATTAAATCCTGCCAGATTCATTGGATACAGGTTTGCAATAAACTTTTGATTTAAAAATTCTATTCTTGCTCCCTGCAAGATTTTTTGGAAATCTTAATGGTTTCCCCATTTGCTGTCTCTACTAGACATTCTTGTGGGAGTTTAGTTAATGGTTGGTTGAGAAGTTTGCAAAATGAAGTATTAATAAAACTTTGGTTTGCACCAGAGTCAAATAATACTTTAGCAGAAACATCATTAACTAAAAACATACCGGCTATCACGTCCGGGATCATCTTAGCTTCTTCTGCAGTCAGAACAAATGCTCTAGCATTTTTAGTAGTCTTGTTGCTCATGGCTGGAGCTAGTTTCGGACAGTTTGGCTTGATATGACCTTTTCTCCACAGTTGAAGCACATTCTATTATTAGGTTTCTTCCTACAATCTTCTTCCTTGTGTCATGGTATCTTGCAGAAATGGCAGTAGCTGGAGCATCTTCCTGAATGCTTCTTCTTGCAGGCCTTGTAGTATGGTGCAGAAGTAGAACCTACATTTTTCCCACGGTTGGAATTACCGTAGCGGTATTCCTGGGTAAGCCTTTGGGCTAGGTTTTTCCTCTGGTCTTCTTCTCGTTTACGTACTAATTCATCAGTCAAGGTATTTGCTAGTTCTACAGCTTCTTCTATTCTTTGGGGTCTAGCTGCCTTGACTACATGCCTAATCTCACTGATTAATCCCCAAATGTAACGGGAGATTAATACTGGTTCTGGTGATGCAAGGGTTGGCACTATTCTAGCATATTCAAAGAATGTAGTAGTATAACCCTTACTATCCACTCCAGTCATTCTAAGGTTTAGGAACTCATTTGCTATCTGTTCTTTTTCATTGGGAGGGTAGAATTTCCTTTCTACCATATTCTTAAATTCCTCCCATTCCATATTGTAAACCCTATAACTTCCCCTAGATTGGAGGATAGTGTTCCACCATTCTAAGGCTGAGTTCTTAAACAGATTGGAAGCAAATATTATCTTATCCTCCTCAGCGCACTTGCTTATTTTTAAAACTGTCTCAGTCTTTTCTATCCATCGTAGAGTTGCAATGGGTCCTTCATTGCCCGAGAATTCTATTGGTTTGCAGGACCAGAATTCCTTGTAAGAACAACCATAAGACATGGTTCTTCTTCTTTTGGGAATTGGCACTTGAAGTATGGGTCCATTGTTCACGTTGTTTTCTGGTTCAGTAGGTTGCTTACTACCGTTGTTACTTTTATTATCTGCTTCCTTAACCGTTTTGATAATATATGGCATTGCATCTATTATTCCTTATGCCACTATGTTTTGGATGGCACTATTATCCACTTGGTTTCCATTATTCTTGTTGTTCGGGTTATCGTTGTTATTCTGATTATCGTTATTCTGGTTTTTCTGATTCACTTCGTTGTCCATCTGAATTTTAAACATTTGCCAATTATTAATATCACAAAATAATATTTAATGCAAACAATCACATTACACACATATTGATCAAAATCGTCGAACATTGCGACTTACTCTTTCTTATATAGTATGCATCCATATATATTACAATACAACTGGAATTGAAATTACAATACTATTAGGCATCCGTATCTATTATCTAATTTTTTTTTTCAAACATACACACGTATTATATATATATATATATATATATATATATATATATTATTACTATAATTACTAATGATAGGGGTTCATCAAAAACTCCATATTACGCTCCTCATATTTCCAGACAAATCGTTCCCCTATCTGCCTCATCCTTTCACTACCTTCTAAAATCTCCTCGCCAAAGGTTCAGAGTTCTTACACATTTTCTGCACTCATTGGGGGGTGCAGGGGCTAGTACTAGGTTTGGGAACTGGGGCATGGGTTCTTGGTAAGGGTAAGGGTTCTCTAGAATTTCCCTGATGGATTGATCATTATCATAATAGGGGTCTAGAGGGTCTAGATCTGGGTAAGCTGCTAGGTTTGGCATGGGTTCCTCTGGTATTGGGTATCGTTGCTGGTAGTCCCTGTGGTCATCAAACCACGGGTCGTAGTTTGGGTCTAAGGGATTGGGTGCTGGCACTCTAGGTATCTCTGCTGGGTCAAAATCATGCATTTGGATTTGGTTTTCTATGTTAGCTTCAATCTCCATTGGTTATGTGGGAAACAAGGGTAATGGTTAGGGTGCTATGAGTTGCTCTAAATTAGGGTCTGCAGCAGTAGTTACTAAAATATGGAAATTTGCTAGACTCCTATTGAGCATATCCTGAGCGTGAGTATCTATTTCTCTTTTAACGGCTGCTAAAGCACGTTGTTGTTGTAACTTTTTCATCATTTTGTTACGTTCATGCACTCCTCTACTGAACCATCCTCTCTTTTTAGGAGGGAATGACTCTTCAGACTGAGCCTTAAACACGAATATCCCATTTTCATTGTCAACAGAATACCCTGAGAAGGTAGGCTGTGAAGAGGTGTCTTCGCTACTAGGTGAGCTGGACAACTGGCGGTAGGCGTCGGAAGGTCCTTGGTCGCTTATGCTGTAAACTAACATATAGTCAAATAACACACAACAATAAAATTCAATATGCACGTAGTTTCGTGGAAAATTTCCTAACATTTTGAATAATATCTTGGTGTCAGCAGAACACTTCTGTGGCTGAATCAATGGCTTAGCTCTGATACCACCTTCTGTCGCAACCCCCGTCCCCTAATTACCGGGAACGGGTGGCCGCGGCCATTTTCGGTGGTATCGGTGCTTATCATTTTGGCAGCGGAAATTATATCAGGATCGTAGTTAGGAAATATTTTATCAGAGTAAAATACCACACTTTTATAATATTAAACACGTGGGAAAAATCCCAAGTTTTAAGTACACACATTTTTATAGGGATAAACCCTATTTTTTTTAATAAAAACAACTCTTTATTTTAGGCAACTTTATAGCCACTTTTCCAAGCCTTCAGTGCTGTCCAGCTGGCTTCTATTTGGCTTTCACATTTGGTTACCTGAAACGCGTTTAAAAACATTTTGTCAGTGGGAAATACTGGTGAGTGAATCCCAGTTATTCAAGATAAGTAAAACCATTTTACGGTATTGAGGGCGGTCGCGCAATTAGATTTGTTTCCATCTATTTTAATTACCACCCACGGTACTGTCAACCCGACTTGTGGTCATTTTACTACTCACAATGTAGTAACAAATTTTGTATACAAAACCCTAACATACCGACGATAATTGTAGAATAGAAATACTCAATCACTGTTTAATATAATGTTAATCATATGAGGTTTTGTAAAAACAGATTGCAAAAAGGAGATTACTCACATTAATGTCTTAGGGTTTTCCTTAAATATTTCCTGGTGCTTATCTATTAATTACACAATGCACATGCGTTAGTATAATAACCCAATATCTACATTAGTAATACCCTCCCCGAGACGGCATTCCAACGACTACGTCATGCAGAACCACGACAGCCGTTACGAAACCCTAGATCAATCGGGCAGCGTATCTAATACGTAACCGGGGTTATTATACTTACAACGAGACAGAACTTCGTTATTTAGGGGGGTATAATGCCCGAGTATAGCTTTTATTATATAGAAATTGGAGAGAGAAAGAAATTGTGAACGATCGGAAATGAAAGCTGATGGCCTCTATTTATAGGGCCTGATTTGGACGTCGTCGCGCCCCGCGACAACAAAAGGTAGGGCCTTCGCGGCCCGCGAGGCTCCCTAGGGTAGGCCCTAGATTTGCTGAGTTGACCACTAGGCTCGACACGACTAGGACACGTGGCGACATCGGGGCTTGCCTGGTGTCTAGGTTGTCGCGGCCCACAACTGAGGTAACCAAGGGCGTCGCGCCCCGCGACGGCTCATTAAATTTTGTTTTTAATTAATTTAAATAAAAATAAAGGTATTCGGGGCCTATTTTCATATACGGGGTATGTTTTAGGACACATAGGGACATTCTAAATATTTTTAGGGTGTCGGAATTATTTTGGAGAGTTGTTATACAACCCCTAAACCATAAAGCTAAACTCCCAAAAAACCTAAAAAATCTAAAAAACACACAAAAAAATAATTTTTTTTATTTAAGTTGCTAGTTTTAGTATCAAAAAAAAAATTTTGATACTAAAACTAGCGATTTTTTTTATACTTTTAGGCATTTTTGTTGTGTTCACATTGGTTCTCGCGATTCTCGTAATAAAGGGCCGTTCCTAACGGATCATTCTCTTATATATATATATATATATATATATATATATATATATAGTCTATTATAATCAATCTTTTTATGAAGTAAAAAAAAGTAAATTACTTTAATGGAGATCATGTGTTGTGCAAATGACCAATAGTTAACTTGGGTTATGGATGGTGTTAGTGGTAAGGGTCAAGTGTTAACGTATACTTTAAAGTTTCATTTTTCATATAGTTCATATAGTTAATATGCTAACCATGTTTTTATCACAAATATATTTAACACACATCAACCTGTATGGATCCGCATATAGCACTTTCAAAATTCCCTCTGATGTGAAACCCATTGTCCAACAAAAGAGAAGCTTGGCCCTAGATAGAAGCCTTGCAGCCTACCATGAGGTTGAAGGTTTGTTCAAGTCGGAATCCTTCGAGAAGTCAAGTATAAGAAAAAGATGGAATCTTATTACAATGTCCGGGTGAAGCATGAACGATTTAAGCCTAGGGACTTGGTTTTACGAAACAATGAAGCGAGCAAGAAAGAGAGTCAAGGAAAACTTGGTCCTAAGTGGGAAGGTTCATACACCATCCTTGAAGCTCACAAAGGAGGATCATACAAGTTGGCCGATGCACAGGGCAAAAAGCTTCCTCGCCACTGGAACGACAAAAACCTTTAAAGGTTTCACGTATAGACGAAATGTCTTAGGAAGAATTTACAGAGTTATTCTACCTTCCCTTGTAATCGAAACACCTTTGAATGAATGGATGGTGAAATTTTCTATAAAAAATTGTATTTCTATCCTATAAACAGGTTGAGAACCTAACAAAAAATCCATGGCAAGGGCCATGTAAGGGGATGAGCTCCCAGGACACATCACTCAATAGGTTCAAGGGTTGAATAAATCTATATAAGGGGTGAGTTCCTAAATCAATACAACTCCATGGGACTTAGATAAATTTTTAAATATGTCCCATAAACATCTTTGAACAGCCTACACCAAACGTAATATATATGTATGTATAAGCATATAACAACCTGCACAATGCAGCATAGGGATGAAGCTGACACCACATATTGATGACCAAAAAGGTTTTCGTTTGGTTCGTATGAGGACGACCGAAGATGTGTCCCATCCAACTTTAGAACCATTTTTTGATAAAAAGAAACAAAAAAAAAAGTGTTGTTCAAATATGAGTGATCAAGTTGTATTTGAAATTTTTATCCATTTATTAAAATAAATAAATTATGTATAGTCTTATTGTTTAATTAAACATAAATTATTTATAATCTGTGCAAATTATGGAATATGTGGAACTATGATTTTATAGAATTTATTAAACTTTGAATTTGGTGGGAAAGATGATCAGAAACAGAACGGTGATCTACGTGAAGAGAAGATCCGAATAAATGGTTGTTTCTCAGATAATGAATTTTTAGATAATTAAACAAAACGGTGATCTACGAGAAGAGATGATCCGAATTAATGATGATGATGAATAGATATATCGGATAATTAATGTTGGCCGTTGATGATGTGATGATGATATATCGATGGCGTTTAAATTTGGTCCAAAAGAAACCGAAACCAGGGCCACCGGAATTACCAGAAACGGTCGGATGATGGCCACAGAAACGATTTTGAGGCAGGTTTGATTTAAAACAGAATTTGGGCATTGCATATATGGTCCCTGCTGTTAAGGAGTTTTAGAAAGTTACACGTGAAGGGTTTTAAGATAAAAAAAGTTAACTGAGTTTAGCTGAAAGAATACCGCCTGTTAATGATTGCAAACATAAAGGACATACAGTGTAATTTTTAAAGTTAATGTACAGCGTCTGTCGAAACATTGAAACATAAAAGATGAAAAGTGCAATTTAGCCGAAAAAAAAAAGTTGGGGTGCATATGATAAAAGATTTCTTTTTGGGCTAAAAGGGTAAAAGTGATATAACCAGAGGGGCCAAAATCGGAATTTACTCTAAATCTATCTATACTTTCTATAAAAGGAGAAAATGTAGTGACATAAGAAAAGCTTAATTGGCAGCCATAGAGGCTGTCCAACAAGGCTTTTCTTATGTCATTACTGCATCATAAATCGGAATATATAAATCACTTTAAAATACATTTAATTTCAAACCACTACCCTATATTCAAATTTCAAAGGTCTGGCTCACATTCAAAAGGGCAAACCACTGCCTATCTCCAAAATTCAACCAATGTTGTAAATTCAAACCTCTGCAATCAAAACCACTGCCCATATTCAAAATCTTGGCTCCAGATTCAAAATTCAAAACATATACATATATAAACTGAGTTCACTAATCAAAAATTCAAAATCTGGGCTACACTTTCAAAATTCAATCCATTTCTCCCTCAACTATCTCTCTAAAACTCACTTTCTCTCTCTCAAATCCAGACCAAACCACCGAATCGTATGCTTAATTATTCAGTTCATATGTGTGTGTGATTTAGTCAGAGACGTCGGCCGGTCCTCCGCCACTGGATACGGAGTCGTATACTTCCTTCAGGTGCTGCAAAATTTATCAAGTTTTTGAAAACCGATCTTTTTTTCACTCCCCCCTTCCCAATAAAAAAAGACCTAAACCGATTCTTTAGCTACGTTGCAATTGTTTGTGAAAAAAGAAAGAAGAAAAGATATTGTCATTGCGGTTTCAAGGTTGTACAAACTCCGTATTTCTCTTTCGTAAATACCCCAAATCACAAAGATCTTTAAACCCTAGACTACAAACAAAGAAGATGATGAATCCGTATTAATACCTGTTACTCCATCTCTCTCATTGTTGTAAAATTTCGAGTCATTCAGGAAACACGAATCACTGATTATTTTCCATCATGTTGATATATCTCATGAATCACTCCAATTTGTTTTTTTTTCTTTAATATTTTGATTTTTGGGTATGTAGGTATCAGATCTTGAAACTTGATTAAACAAAGAAACCATGAAACGAAGAGATTTCGAGAATGATTTACACACTGTAAAAGAAGAAGTTACTGAAAACCAGATTAGACTTCAGCAGAAAAAAAGTAAGCTCAATTTGATTGTTCCTATGAACAAGTGTGAGATTGTTTCTGTGTGATTTTTTTGTTAAATATGTACAAAAGTTTGCAGTTGACTAATAAAAGTTTGAATCAGCTGTTTGCAGCTGCAAATTTGATATGATTTTAGACATTTTGAGCGATATTTGATTTATGTGTTAAGCTTTATGTTATGTAATATAAAGGGATAATTTCATGTATCCTAAATTTTAAACATAATGGATGATTTATAGTATGCTCTAAAATGAAATTAATTTGTGAGTACCTGTCTTCGTTGGATCCATTCTTGGAGGATAAAGGATTCAGATTTGTTGGGTGTTGTCATTGAGTTAGTTTGGTAGAAAACAGGTTTCTATCCGGAGTATTTGTATTCCTCTGTTTGTGTAAAGTTCGGTTAATGAATATATTGCTCTGTTTTGCTTTTTCTGCTATATGAAGTGTGGTTTTTAGAACAGTACTATTAGGGTTACAGATCTTGTCATATTTATGCAAATGGGTGGTTGAAAATGTGGTAATTAAATGCTAAAATGTTGCAGTGCGATGTTTGGAACAGAGATATGGCCTGTAGCTGAATATGGAAGAACAATGTACACCATTTGCCAAAGAATCGGGCCTTTGTATATGAGAATGCAAAAAAGATATGGTTAGTTCACAATATACTCTCTATTACGTATAATGATATTGATAGGTAGGTAATCATAAACACGCTCGAAACAGTTTTGTATTTAAAAGCAACGAGCGAAAACAGTTTTAACAAGCAATTTCGAGCACCCTCTTGAAAATTTGTAACTAGATTTAGTCATTTCACAATGTTTTGAAACCACTGTTGGGTCAACAGATGGATTGAAAAAGATGTTTGAAACCACTGTTGGGTTTAAACGGTGGTTTGAAACCACTGTTGGGTTAAAACCGTGTTTTGTGGAGAAAACAAATGTTTGAAACTACTGTTGGGTTAAAACACCGGTTTGACTTTGGTCAAACAAACTTTTTTGTCAACCAATTTTTGTCAACCCAAATCTGATGAGAGACTTAATGGTTCTCAATTGTTTCAGGAACAATCATTGATACTAAAGTCTGCCAGCCTATAAACGAATGTGAGTATATTCCAAACACATGTATGTATTTATATATTTTATACTTTCTTTTTGATGAAATTGGTTTCTCTACTGATGACTTGCAAGAGTTGGTTCTTCTTTGTCATATGGTTTCTCTACTGATGACTTGCAGGAGTTGGTTCTTCTTTGTCATATGTGTAAGTCAACTTATACTTTTATGAAATCTACAAATACGTTTTTTTCCTTCGAAAATCAAATTTATAAAAACAAGAATTAAATGACATTATCCAGCAGTCGTCAAATCCCAATTGTTCTTGCAGATTACCTTACAATGCATAAAGCGCTATAGCCTTCATCATGGTATGTCAATTTATCAATCTGATCTTTGAAATCGTAACCGTTTTTAATAACTCAAACTATGACCCATTGGCGATGACAATGAAAGTTAAGGAGTGACATTGGTCACACTGACTGTATGGATTATTATCGGCCGATGTATATTGTTATGATGTTTTAAGGTATTGGACTTTACTAATGTTTGCGTTTATTGCTTCAGTGTTAGCTTGAAGCTGTAGATGCTTGAGCTGTCATAAATATGACAACCCGTGCGGACATCCGTTTGATCGCATACTCAAACGAGCTTGTAAATGGAGAAACAGTTTATATCTCTTCAAATTGTCTCCCAATAAAGGCTTTGCACTTTGAACCTGCTGGACATTCCTTTCATGATGTTGCACTTAAGCTTCCTGGCTATTACGAAGACGAAAATGTCGCTGATGATAATGAGAATTTTCCAAAAGACAAAGAAACCGAGTATATGCAATCATCGGATTCGTATAGCAGCAAGGGTAAAAAGAAGTCTGGTGACAAGGTGGCTCAACAAGATCATTATGCTTTATTGGGTTTGGGTAATTTAAGGTATCTTGCAACCGAGAATAAAATCAGAAAAAGTTATCGTGAAACCGCTTTAAAACATCATCCCGACAAACAGGCGGCACTTCTTCTAGGGTAAGAAACTGAAGCTGCTAAACATTGCGTTTATATATTTTGATGATTCATTGTATGTATTAGTTTTTGGGTTGTCAAGTTTAATAGTTTTTTTTCTCTTGCAGCGACTATCTGTTCAACCTTTTACTCATTGGAGATTCAAGAGTTGGAAAATCATGTCTCCTATTGTGTTTTGCTGTAAGTTTATTAAATAATCTCTCTGATTTTTAAATAAACTTAGTACACTTACATAATTAAAATATATAGTCAGATGTGCATGTTTATTTTATCGTTTGTCATACTTCTTTTTAACTGCAGGATGATTCGTACTTGGAAAGTTACATTAGCACCATTGGGGTTGACTTTGTAAGCGATTCTCAATTGACCTTTTAGTTTGACTTTGACCAGATTGCTATTTAACAGAATCGTTATTTTACCAGTTTTCGACTTTCGTATTTATTTTGTAGAAAATTCGCAATGTGGAACAAGATGGCAAAACAATTAAGCTTCAAATTGTAAGCTTCTAACTCTGAAGCTGCTAAACGGGCGAAAAAAGACGAAATCGAAAACCGGTTTAAAGCATGCTGTTAACGCGGACCATATTCAGAAAGATTGTGTGGTTAAAGTTAACGACAGCCAACAAAACGGGTCTGCAAAAGTCAAAGTCAACGGAAGTGTTACGAAAAGTAATTTCGAGAAAAAAAGAAACCTTGGGGGAAAGAAGTGATTGAGCTTTTGAGGAAAGGAATTGCGAAGTATCCGAAAGGAACTTCTAGACGATGAGATGTGATATCCAAATATATAGGCACGGGTCGATTCGTTGAGGAAATTTTAAAAGCAATAAAAACCGTTCTGTTACAAAAACCTGATTCCGCTAAAGCTTTTGATTCGTTTCTTGAAAAACGAAAACCGGCGGTTACAATTTCATCTCCTCTTACAACTCGCGAAGAGGTAGTGGGGGTTTCATCTACATCTACGTCTAAGTCTACACCCACTCGACCCGATGTAACTCAACCGAAACCAAGCGAAGATGTAGACAAAGTAGAACTGGTTGGTTCAAGTTCAGACCAGGATGTATGGTCTTCTGTACAGGAAACGGCAGTGGTTCAAGTTCAGACCAGGATGTATGGTCTTGTGTTAAATTTACCTGCCATGTTTATAGCATAATCAAGTTAAACACAAAACTCACTCCTACTTTATACATAGCACTTTCTACCCTATGATATTAAATCTATCACTTTTTTCAAATGTGACACTATTTTAACTCCGTTTCTTAAATCAATTCATTTCTCGAGAGGTATGTTAGTTGGCTACATCACATAGTTGGCTACACAATGCCCTCACCTACTTTATACATAGTACTTTCTAAAAACTACTCGTGTTTGCACACGGGTCTTACCGCTAGTACTATATAATAAAAGAAACAAATGAGTAAACACATGTCATTCATTGGAGCTATCTACTTTTTAGTTTTTTTCTCTCTCTCCTACTTAATTATAGATAACTAGGTTATCACCCAGGTAGACACCCGGGTAGGAAAATTTATATTGAAATACATCAAACTAAAAGTGAAAATTACATCATAAGTTACCAAATATCTCCTTGTAAACCACGTTAGATGTCTGCGTTATCGGTTTACCATCAGCATCAAATACTAAATCATACATGTTTATAAATAAAATAAAATACAAACAAAGTACATATTACATAAAATTAGTGTCAAAGTGGAAAAACAATTTGAAGATAGTTGAGTCCATTTGAAGATGCATATCATTGAGCTGCCAAAATCTTTCCTTGAGTAAATCGAATCCCTTCTACGAAAAGAACCATCTAAGATGTATGACGATAGTATTTTAATTGTTGAATTCAAAGTTGCAAAATACACACAAGAGGGTTATCAAACTTGAATGTTGAACAAATATCATCAAAACAAACCTCTGATGAGTATCAACAAATGTAATTAACTATTAAAACATGTAGCTTCAATTAGATATTGACTCGTGTTCATATTGAAAATGGCTCATACAATGTATAATGTATGAACATCTCATATAATAATATAATAAACATAACCTTCTTACAAAATTTGTTCTTAAATGAAGTTGTTACACTTTAGCTACCTTCGTCCCTAAAATTTAGCTATAACCCTTCTTTTTCTTTAAATCTTGTTTAAAATTTTAAAACAAACCCACACATCTCATTCTCCATTTCTATCTCTATTAACTAAGTAATAATCTATATGCCTTTTCTTCTTTATTCCGTCCTTCCACTCACAAAATACAAGGAAAAGGGGGTGACGAACAAAGAATGAATACCTAAATATAAGGAATGGAAAGTTAGTCTCTAAATTTAATCCCCATTTTAGAGAATAGGATAAAGTCCCATATTCAATGAATTTTTTTAAAGTTTCTCTAAATTATATGGATTGAGATGTGATACGGAATGGGATGTGAGTGATCTAAGAAGTGGTATGCGTTGTACCTCATCAAGAACACCAGTTGAACTATGAACCATAGTAAAAAAAAACCAACCACACTCACTTGAAGCACATCCATTTCAGCAAATAAGAGTTTTATTTGCATGTTCTAATGATTCAGGCACTATACGTAACGTCACTTGATCTCTAAGAATCATCAAGGTTAGGCCATGGACAACATAGATATGATTATTATACTTCCCTTTGACTTCCCATATTCTTTTAATAGCAAAATAATACAGACAATTTTTTTAACAGCAGAAAACTGCATTTTTGCAACTACAAAACTGCAATATTTCACAACTAAATGTGGCAAGTTTATAATTTCAATATCAATAGAACTCAACATTCGTTGTACTACTCAAAGCATAAAGGTAGTAAAAAAGAAAAGAAGAAAAACAAAAACATACCGATCGGGAAATTACATTTAAACTGATCAACTTGCACTAAAAAGGGCTATGACAAAAAAAAAGTGTTAATCAGTAGAGAGTGCTGAAAACTATAATTCAGTAGTAAGCATCACTTTCTCTTGCACTTACAAAAGTCACTTTCTCTAGCCATTTCTTATATCTAAAAGCATAAGTACTCATTAGGAAGTAAAAGAGGAAAAGCATAAAGATGATGTTGTTTTCTTCATCGACTCTGCCATTTCCAACATGTGAACCCCATTTATTCACATCAACACCACTTCAGTAATGAATTTAGATTCTTTTTTCCTCATCATGTAAATGTTTCACTTAATATACACACAAATTAGTTTCTGCTCTCAAGGCACTTGCCACATATAGACTCAAAAGAAGTATAATTGCAGTTGCATTTTGAAGGCAGTAGATTTTAGTATTCCAGATTCATACCTTTTTGTCTTCATTGATTCTGCCATTTCTTCATCGTCACGGTCTGATTTTCGTCCATCTTTAGGAACACTTCTTCCTTTCTTTGGTTTTCCCCTTGACAAAACAAAAGTGTCATTTATAAGCAAAAAAAATTGAAACTTGTAATCAATTTATTAGGGCATCTTGTGTACAACATCATCTTTAGGAACACTTCTTCCTTTCTTTGATTTTCGTCCATCTGTTGAAGATGTTAAGTATTTATTTAGACTCTTTGTGATTTACTTGAAATTTTGTACTCGCGTTTAACTTTTATATAGCACTATGGTTCTTAGTTTTAAAAGGCACGGCTGGGGAACTTAGGAACACACATCAAGGGCATGAGGTGGCCCCTCATGTAGCTCTAGGTCATTATTTAGGTAGTAGAATGCTAATACGTTAAAATAAACAAAGAATGAAGAAATATGAAAGGACAAAATTGGGGCCTCGCGCTTTTTAAACCACACTATGGTTCTTGTACAGTACAACCATTTGTCATCAATGTGAAACACTAATGAAAAAGTCTCTAGAGAGAAATGTGTACTCACTGTCCATTAATTGTTAGACCTCCGCCTTTAGGTTGGCCTAGATCCAAATCTGGTTTTCCCTCTATTAAAAGCACATAATTTAAAAGGACCGTTACATAACATGTAAACCAAAAAGTAAATTTACTATGAAGAAAATGAGAGATACCGTTAGAGAAATTCACCTTCATGTCCGATGTTAAGCTGTTCCATCAAAATATTTGAATAAATAGACAACAAAGTATAGATAATTCAATGTTCAAGTGATAAGTGTATATATAGAATAGAAAACTGAAAACCTCTCAGATATGCTGTTACAACAAAATCAAGGAAAGAAAGTAGAGGTCAAAACTATATATCATGGTGTTGGTGGGCTAACTGATGATAGGGAAAAAAAGGCAATGTTCATGCTAAAACCTTCTTGACCTTTTATGGTTGCAATAACAGTAACATCACTTGTATTCAACCAGTCATACATAAAAATTAACAACCTTTTAAATTCAATCAATCTGTGTAATTGAAATGAACTCACTTGTCCTACTCATTCTAACTCAGTTGTAAGAATATAATGCACACACACATATTATTTTAAGTACCAAATGCTCTGAATGTATGATCTAAATGTATGATCTAAAACAATATACCACATACATGAATTGGCTTTTACCTCTTACAGCAACATTTGACAGTTTCAAAGAACAATAAAAAGATTCAAGAGTCACCTATTGTCATGGGACTTGATTCTGATGGTTTCTCAGTTGGTTTCGCATGCACATCCACATCCAACTCTTAGATCTACAAAACAATTAAAAACTAACATGAATAAACCATGATCGTTCTATAAATGAATAACCATAGTCACCTAATTCGCGGTTCGCTCCGGTTCGGGTACGCGGTTCGCTAGATGCGACGAATTCGGTACGGAGGGGGTAGGTTCATTACACCATGTTTGATTGTTCCTTCGATATTGAGTTCCTCCTCATCCGCACAACTTCTAAACTCATTGTTAGGATCTTATTAGTTTTGTTCCTACAACGAATCACACCCAGTTTCACTAATCTTAATGGAAAAAGCCAATAATTCAGTATTTGAGAAAAAATGATAATAAAAACAAAGATTAGAACATGGGTGTGTAAGTTGTAGTTTGCTTAAAAAGCACAACTTTTTAACAATTAATGAAATTGAAATATGAAGGATATACATTCTTAAGAACCCTAATTCCAATCGGACAAAAAGCATCAACAAATTACCGATACCGGCCGGAACCACAACTGATCGGATTTATATGTTGTGGAACCATATCTGTCGCCCTTTCATCTTTGCATTAAACCACAGACACCATAAGACCACCATTGAAGAAACCCTAAATCAAACCATGCCATTGTCATCGTTCCACTTCATGCCACCACTACCATCATCATATTCCTCATAGCCGATGAAACTGTCAAAATTTTAGAAAAAATGAGGTGATGAAAAGAAGAAAAAGTATAAAATCAATATCGACTTACCTGGAAATGAATCAGCTTTATTTTAGGATGCTTTATCAGGCCATTCAAGCACAATCGATACCTTCAACTTTGGAATGAACATAAATCTTTTCAAACAAATACACTATTCCAGTTGAATTATGAAACAAAACATGACCACTAAAGTTATTGCTAAAATCTACAACCAAATAAGTTGAATTAATCAATCAATTATTAAACTACAAATTACAGTATCAAACAGTCACTTACACACTTTGGGGTGAAAAAAATGCTCATAAGGTATCACCCAATTCTCCTCCCAAGATAGCACCATGAACAACTCTAGAAAATAATCAAAAGAAGATTAAAAATATATTGAAACCTAAGAAAGAAAGGTAGAACATACATAAGCAAAATCAATGTTGCCTGTAACAATTCGCAAGACCAATAGAAAACCCAAAAGGAAGCCAAACCTACAAAATCAAAAGAACATATTTGAAACATCATTCAAGTTCAACAACTATCTTCCACTACCATAAAAAATGTTAAAGAGGTATAAAAAAAACATGTTGCTAAAATAATAGATATTGGCTATGGCCCCTAATCAACACTATTAAGATCATTACAAAAAAATGACTTAAAAAGGGTCAGGCAGGTTTGACCGACTTAAAACAGGTCGAGCCAGGTTGGACCGACTTAAAATGGGTGAGGCCATGTTAGACTGACTTAGGATGGGTCGAGCTATGCTAATATCAAAAGGTTTAAAACAAACAAAAAACATACTTGAAACAAACAAAAAACATTAAAAATAGGATGTGTTATTACTTATTAAATAGGCTGGATACTTCATGAAGAACCTTATTTTAGCCTTTAACTATCAATAAAGATGCAGCTAGCATGGATTTGATGTTAAATATTAAGCCGGCCCATTTACACATGAACGGATTGAGGTAATATATTATCACAAGGGGTCCAAAAAATAGATAGATAAAAAATGGTCAAGCAAGCTTTTAATGAAGGAATATTGTTCCATTCCGATTTCCATGACAACGGCCATAAAAAACAATCTTAACATTTGAATATTCAAGCATTATAAGAGCATGTAAACAGATGTTGCGAGTGCCTCCTAATAGAACAAAATAAAAAACACAAAACAGTTAAAACTATTTAAAAACTTTAATTATTAACAATTTTCTACGACCAGCTCCAACCCATAAACAAAATTCCTCATCGACCGCTGTTGCTGCCTAAAACTATGTAGATCTATATCGGGTCGAAATAGGCAACAACATAACACACAATGGGTCGAAATGGGAAGCCTGAATACTTTGCAGGTTTAGAACGGGGTTCATTGATCCTTTCTCTCCTAACTTGGATGAACCAGAACGAACCAACTTCTATGAACTTAAAAATAGAAGGCACAAAACTATCAAACTTGTTTAAAAAGAGACAACATTTACCCTTTCCTTCAAGACTGTGACTGTTTGTAGCCGACCACTTTTGGCCCTCGCATGAATGTAGTAGAGTTAAGAAAGTCCCAAAGTTAAATTGTTTTGAAAATAAAATAAAATTCATATTTCTTTAGTTTTTAGGTACAAACCTGCATAGTCGGAACCCTAGCCGTCATCGCCGAAGGCTGGGCTAGGGTTTTTGAGTTTGGTCGCTGAGAGTGGCCGCCGGTGAGCCGATATGGCTCAATAGCTTTCTTTCTCCGTGTATCTCCATCGCCACCGTCCCCTGAGCTATATCACTGTCGCCGGAGGGCTTGAAGATCACCCCGTTGTAACAACGCCCAAGTTGTAACAATCGAGAATCATCAAAAACCCCCAAATCCATGAACATACTCAGATATTAGATGAATGTTAGTAAATCAAACGTCGTGGTGTCGAATAAAATCCGCGTTGAACTTAATTTCAAACTTACCTTGAGGGTTTCGATGACGGATTGGGAAGGGAGAAGAGTACCGGAGATTGTTTTCGAAAGAAGAAGCGTACAGGAGAAGGAGATACAATTAGGGTTTCACAAACGAATGTGTATATGCGTGTGGGTCGTAAAAACACAATACGGATCCCGTGTAAACCCATTTATCAAAATCTTTGACCCGAATTTTGGAGCCAAAACCAATTTCTAGATTGCCTAAGGAGATGCCACATCATTTTGCAAGCCCCCATATCATGACACATCAGCCCTTATTTATCATGTTTATATATATATATAGATTAATATTAATTAAAGATAATTATAAAATTAAATTTAATATAAATTTAAACAATTCGTATAGGAGATAATATAATATTTTGAAATATTTATTAGATTTCAAAATTATTTATCCTGAAATTAACAAAAGATGTACACTAAATATAAATTAATATAGTGTAAATAATTTATTTATTTTAATGAACTAAAATAGTTAAGGGTAGAACCTATTTCAAAAATGTTTATAAGGGGTAAATAAAAACTTTAATCAATGTTTATTGGTTCAATACTTTTATTTTCGTGTTCAACTCTCAACTCAAATACGGTATTTACTATGTTTACATGACATTTATAAGAACCATCACCGCAATCATCCCATCTATCATATATCGAGTATATCTGTTAGTTTTTTTTTTAAATATAATTTTTTATTAGGTTCATTCAACCCGTGTAATAAACGAGGTTTTTTAATGATATAATGTTTTTATTATTTACTATACAAAATTACATTTATGCAACTCGTGTAATGCACCGGGTTTTTTAAAATATAACTTTTTTTATTATGTGGTATATAAAATTAGATTTATTCAATCTGTACACGGGGTTTATAAAGATGTAAAAAGATATAACTTTTTATTGATTGGTGTATAAAATTACATGTGCTCAACCCATACAATACATGAGGTTCTTAAAAATGTAACTTTTTCGTTATTTAATATATAAAATTAAATTTACTCAACTCGTAAAATACATAGGGTTCTTAAAGATATAACTTTTTTATTATTTGGTATATAAAATTACATTTATTCAACCCGCGTAATAAACGAGATTTTAAAAGATATATTGTTTTATTATTTGGTATATAAAATTACATTTATTCAACCCGTAATAAACGAGGTTTTTAAAAATATTTTTTTATTATTTGGTATCTAAAATTACATTTATTCAACCCGTGCATTACACGGGGTTCTAACCTAGTTAACATATAAGAAAAACCAAATCAACATATAATTAATTTTGTTTGAGCTATTTTTATAAAAACTTAAAAATCACCTCCATTAAAACTTGGAAGGTAAAAAGTAAAAACTATAATAGAGAGGTTTATTCATAGAAAAAATAGTAATATGTTGTGAAACAACGACCTACTAGCAACCAACGTATAACTATAAACATAAAGAACAAAGATTATAGAAAGTAAGATAGAAAGAGAATAGGAGAACTCATTCTTATTCATGTATGTATGAAATACAAAAGCCACTATTTATAAGGCTATCATTCAATACAACTTAAATGTCAATGGGAGTTAGGCATGTGGATAGTCATATCATAAAATATATTTATAACACTCCCTCTTTACTATCCACGTTATAAAAGAAAACAATGTATTATACGCTTGGTAGTGCTGCCTCGTTAAAAACCTTGCTAGGAAAACCCAGTGGGACAAAACCTCAGCTAAGGGGAAAAGAGTGCAGCGCGTATTGTCTCCCCTTAATACTTCTGGATCAGGTATGTTGCCTCATTAAAAACCTTACTAAGAAAACCCAATGGGACAAAACTTAGTCAAGGAAAAAAAAGCGCAACTTGAATAAGTCTCCCCCTCATTTTAACATGTGTCCTTTAAGTGACGTGTGTCCATCTTTCTTGAAAGTCGAATAAAGCCTTTGTAGCGAATGATTTGTCGCTTGATCCCTTAATGTGCAATCATTTATATTGAGCAATGTTGTATAATCTTCTAACGAGACTTTAGGTGCCTCTTTCCAAAATTTATCATATGTCCACAACTGTGTTTCGTTACCTTCCTGCATCTACAAGACTAACAAACTTGTTTTGATGGGTTAGTAAAATATAATCAAATATCATTTATACCTGAAATGTTTCTTTGAACTCATTCCAATGTCTCTTCGCTTGACAAAGGTTATATCATGACAATAAGCTCAAGTGAATAATATTATAACCATACATAGCTAGCAAAACATATTAATGCACTTATGCATTTAACGTTTGTACTTCTAGAATGAGAATCTCTACTTTGGTAGAAGATGATAACAGGCATTTCTTATAACAAATGACTTAACAACCTTTAACATACTTGAAGGTTCAACTATGTCCATACTAAATTATCCAAACATCATCTTCTAGATGTACTTGAGGGATTAGTAAAATATAATTACATATATACTCGAACTGCAGTTCGAGTAATAATTAGACCGTGTCAAGGTCATAAAAAAAAATTCTCCCTCTAAAAGCTCGACAATTTCTCTCAATGATGCATAGACATCATTACTGTAAATTGCGATTATAGTGAACTTTTAAAAGTAGAATGTTCATAGAACATGGCTAATTTAATTAAACTTATATCCATCTTTATGCAAATATCTCGAGTTGTACAACACTCGACCCAACTATTTTAGTCCATACGTATTTTGTCAACTTCATATAATACATTCTTGTGGTTTTTACATCATTAATGCTTCTAGCATTATCAATCCATGAGGGAATTCTTTCCATCTTATCCAAATATGCATGTGCTTCACTCTTTAGAAGTTTGCTACATAAATTTGTCTTTTTAACACATAGATATCTATATCATATGCAAAAATATCATGAACACTTGCTTTTATCTCCAAAATCCATATTGTACCATGTTTGTACACTGTGTACATTGAGATGCCATAACAACCAGGTACGCATTTTCTATGTATGTTTATTGGAGTATTGGTGCACAATAATTACATCCATAAGGTGTTTCAATTAACCTCTTAAGCACTCAAATTCTTTAGGTTACTCATGGGGATTTCCAATTATATTCAATTCAATATGTATATGTATTCAGATCTGAATTTATATCATAATATTCTCGATAACTTATTTTATATGACTTAGTATCAAGTGATACATAACTTTCATAAGACGCATGTCAATTCTCTTTTATATATTACGAGACTAATAAGATATTGGAAAGTCAATGCATCCACCACTGGAGAATACGTTTTCTCATAATTAATCATAGGTCTTTGTGAAAATTCTTGTGCCACCAATTTTGACTTATATCACTTAATTTGATTTTCACATGATTCGCATAAAAGACACTTTTGTATCCAGCATATTTTAGAACTTTAGTTGTATGGACTGTTGGTCCAGAAACTTTCCATTTCATTAGAGAACTAAACTCTGTCTTATTTGCGTCTTTCTATTTTTTTGGCCAATCATTTCTTAATATTCATTCATAGGCAGATCTTAAATCTTGATCCTCGTCATTTAATCATTTTAAGCGCTACATTATATACAAAAGTATAACGACGTCGATTTTTATTTCGATTCCATATATCTTAGACATGATACAACTTATCGAGATCTCTTTATTTCAGGTACCTGAGGTTCTTCTTGAACCATCATGTCTATTATCTCTTCAGGAGATCTTATTACTATAACCTCGAATTGACCATCTTAATTACTTGCTCCAATTTTCGCGGAATTTTATTATTGGAATCAACTAGTTTACCACGCTTTAGGCGAGCAATAGACTCATTACAAAAATATGTGGTTGTCCTCTTGAGACAGAAATAAAACTGGAGCATAAGCAGTTGATTATATGACTTACTTAGTCACTCTATTTAGGTCAGTGAACTTGTCTGGTAATTTGTTCTTTAATATTGGTAAATGAATTATACTTTAAATTTCTAGTTCATAGTTTATAGTCTGAGGATCAAGATGACATTATAATTCATTTCACTTTTCACTTTCCAACTGCTTATCTCCCCCTAATGTTGGGAACATTCATTCATTAAAGTGAAAACCAATGAGCTATAAACGAATTTCTCACTAATGGCTTTAAGTATTTAATCAAAGACGATTATTTATACCCAACATATTCTCAAACTTTTTACAAGTCCCATCTTTGTGCGGTGTGGTGGATGAGTTTCAATATATGTCGCACAACCAAAATCTTTGATGAGACATCTTTGGTTCCTGACCAAAAACCAACTGTATGAGGAGAACTATAACTTATTGGCTTGATGTGAATTAATGGTACTATATATAAAATTACATGTACCTAAATGAACTTTTGCTTCTCTCATGATCATTGGGTTTGTAACCAATAGTAGACGTTTAGTGATCATCTCAACAATAATACTTATTCCAATGATCGTTAATAACTTGGGAATCAAATTCACTATTATCAAATAAATATACTAATATGGATTAATATGCTTGCTATCACATTAGCTAAGCCACAATCACAGAAACTTCAGGTTGTGGATTTGATAACCATTTAAACGATGAATCGATTTAAAACACTAAATGGTATCATGTTGGGATATGCATATCCTTTAATCGCTTCCAAAATATTTAGGGATACACACCCTCCTTTATTTGGCAAAAATAAAATTTCCCTTGAGAGCAAAACAATGCATGCTAATTATCACCTTAAAGAATCTTCTAGTTCTTCATTATGTATCACATCATCATTGACTAGGTGTGGTCTAACCGGTCGTGCCATCTAATTAAATAATTATGATCCATAAACTTCTGGTTTATGATCGTATGTGTATTACTTGCTCGTATGTAATACAAAACGTATGATACGAGAGAATATATTACAACTTCAAAGTTCAAACCATCACGTTATACAATCACTCCTTAGTTTGCCACTTTTGTGGTCCATTATCATTATTAAAATGACCTTCATTGCAATTCTTATAGTCATTCTCATCATTACAAGTTTCTCAATTAGATCCATCATTACATATACAATGATTAATATATAATCACATTCACTTTTGGGAATGGAGTAGAACCAAAACAAGCTTCATAGTTTTTGATTATTTACTCGGTCACATGAGTATAAAAGCATTTCATTTTTTCATGACTCTTATAATGATATTGCTACTTTATGAGCATATGTCTCAAGTGTGACAAATGAAAAGAATTTAATCAATTTTTCCTTGTAAATAATGTTCTCTTTGCTTACCATCAATTGAGAAGTAGTTGAGTCGTATAAGATTTATCAAACTTATATCTTACGACCTTTATAACGATCATTGTATAGTCATCACATTATTAACATGGTTAATCTCCTTACATGAGCATCATAACAATTTCCTCAATTACCATGATTACGAACTTTACACCAATTATTATATCATCACATTCAGTTCAAGGAACGGATTATAACTTTCATGGTCGCATTATTACAATTTCCTCACTATGTAAATAATCACGACCATTATACTAATGAGTATATCACCACATTCACTTCAAGGAATGGAATATAGTCACACAACTTTCATAGTGACTGTTTCAAACCTTATATATCAAGAGTGCATTTGAGGTTTGACAAGTGGAAATTGTTTTATTCAACCTTCTTATATATCTCATTAGATGATGTAAATCAAGAAGTAGTTATATGACCGAGACAACAAAATTTATCGAACAAAAATCTTACGAGCTTCCATAAATTTATAACGAGCTTATGTGAGACCCACACTTCATATGTCATGTCTTTACTTCAATTTATTTCAAATAAGCGGGTCTTTGAAGCACGCTTATAAACTTTCATGGGAATGACAATAATACACAACTTTGGTCTTTATTAGCCTTACTTAATAATATCTATATAAATGACAATCTCCAAATGAAAATCATTAGACATCATTAGGCAGCGTCATATATGTTTTTCAATATAATGTTGTTACCATAAAGGAGATAATTGATATAAAATGAAAGGCATTATGAAATGCATAATAAATCATAAATTCCAATTATATATGCATCATATAGATCTCATACTGAAATCTTAATTAATTCCTTTTATGCATATCAAATTACCACGAATTTTTAATTAATCAGAGAACCATAGAAAACAAATATTATAACTCCAACGTACAATTCTTTAGGTCTGATGGTTCTATTTTTTTCATAATTATATATTCTATAATATCGTAAGAAAAGAATATGGTGAAACCTTAATGACTAGGTGTTCCCTATGAAATGTGATAATTTTCTAAAATTACATCTTTTATATGAACATATGATAGAAACTAATATATGTATGTTGTAACGGATCACACATTTAGAAAAAGATAATCATGAGTTGACAATAATGAATTTAAAGTGCATAATTAAATTTATATTTTAACTGGCTACACAAAATATAACGTTTAAAACAATACTTCCATTAAAGTAAATATAACTAATAACAATTATTACTAGAAGTATCATCCACACCAATTTCAAATAACCATTTATTGTATTCATCACTGTGTAAGTTATGCAACTATATCAACATCTATTGTCTCTAACTAGTAGATACTCCCGCGCTTCGCGGCGGGTGTCGGTTGACATACACATGCATATAAACAAATGACACATGCTATAGAAACTCCTTTGCACTCAGGTATCCAACCTTAGATGAACTGTTCCAGGTAATCGCTGCAAATCCCTGCATGTTTCATATCAGAATCAAGTCTACAAATACCTCAGACTAATTCATATTTGCTCCTTATTTTAACATTAATAAAATATTAATCGTTTTGAATCTTTTAAGCATTTTAACAGATTTACCTGTCTTGAAGAGCAAACAAAACCCCATAAGGAGGACGGGAAACATCAATCTCAATGCAGTCTGGTTGAGAACGAAGAGCAATATTGTAAGCAGCCATCAGTTGCCGTAAAAAAAATAAAATAAAATAAAATGAAATAACACTAAACCTTAAGAAGAGGATAATCAAATATAATATTTAGACAGCTATCTCCCTAAACAATTGTACATCAAGCATAGTTATATGTAGTATGTACATCATTCTTTTCATCGTAGCATGCCTTGTAGTTTTTATATGAAATCCAAATATAATATAGGTACAAGTATATGCACATTAGAAATAGGGGAAGGATAAGACATAACTTAATATAATATAGACACACAGTACACATACTGAATTAGGGAAGGCCTTGGAAGCATCACCGCCATGAGCACACACAAGAGAAGGATTGTTTAGCCAATTGCCCTTTCTCAACTCCAGTTGCAAAGAAATAGACATCATTGTGGTTATTTAAACTCTGCCAAAAAGACATACTTTTCATTGTACATATTGTAGATTGTATAAGCACAACATTATAGCAAAATTATGTTTATGGTCACAACAATCTAAAGAGAGAAAATATACAAACTAAGCATTGCCTTTGCATTTAATCCTTATTGTTTACACTCTATAGTTTGAGGCTCCATTTGTCTTATTTTTTTTTCTAGAAAGGGAATATGTTGAATTGTTTTCTATGTTGTTATCTATTTGATATCCTATTCTCTTAAACATTCCATTTTTACCTCATTGAGCATCCTTACCAAAAGCTATGAACTGTTTTTAAAATTTCAAAGATTATAAAGACGAAGCGGAGGTTTAAGGTAAAAAAAGATACACATAGGTTCTACATTACGCAGTTGCCAATTAAGTAATTACCCATACAACATCTTTTGTAGCTTGGTTATCTCCATGCTAATATTACCAAAATAACAAACCTCATTTATAAAAATAATGGAATATGGAGCAAAATGGAGTCCCAAATTACTTTTCCACAAGTGTATAAGATCGGAAAGCAATTTCGAAACAAAATATAATCCACATCGATGAAAATAAGTTTCATAAACCGTAAGAAGAAAATGAAATATGTACCTGATGACTGCGAGGATTGAAAGAAGGTTCCCCCTTTTGGTCAACCACGACAATCCCACGACACCAAAACTGACGATCGATCGTCGCTGCCCCTACCACCAACAGCCCCTCTGCTACCCCACCCAAACCACCTATTCCACTCATCTTCACCGCCGTGAAATTAACCACCAACACTATTATCGAACTCAGTTATCGGTCGCTGTGAAACCCCCAAACACACCACCGTTACTTATCCTGACACTTTTGTGAAATCTAAATATTTTTCAAATTAAACTAATAACACAACTAAATACAATTACTGAGGACCATCTGATAAATACAATTACGGTATCGTAGCAATTAACTCATTCAACTAAACGACCTTGTAGCAATAGACAATTACGGTATCGTAACAATTAACTCATTCAACTAAACGACCTTGTAGCAATAGGCAGAGGGACATTTAAACAAACACCTGGCTTGCATAAAATTTTCACGGAAAAAAGACACTATAAACAAATGTGATGAGTACATTACTGGTTACACTAACAGCATTCTTTATAATCAACACCCACCACCAAATCCAGACCACAAAATAAGATCAAATTCCATTCAGGCATTTCAACAAACACCTGGTGTGCACATAAAACTCACCAAAAAACTTGCTAAAACAGTGGATAACAAACAATAACATTACAATTACCTCCAGCAATACCCCTAAGCTTAGGAAGCCGACGGTAAAGAGGCATCTGACCCCCCTCAAAACCCTTACGAACACCTGGACCAGACCTCGATTTCTGACCCGTCATCCCAAAGCCACAGCTCCCACCTTGACCCGCCGCATGTCCCCTACCCTTTCTCTTCGCATTCTTTCTCGAACCCGGTTGAGGAGCCAGATTATCCAGTCGAAACCGGACACTGGAACTCACAACAGCTGATGGAATCGCAGCTACAATTAACAGTTTCCGTTGTTGCAATTTGTTGTTGTTGTTGGGTTTTGATGAAAATTGGCAAATGTTTGACTTGAGATTTGTTACTTTGCCCTTGAAATTAGAAGAATGGTTGATGAGTAATGAGGATGGTGAGGGTTGTGAGAAGATAGAAGCCATTGGAGAAAGTGAGGGAGAATGTTCAGTTTTGTTGCAAAGAAGATAATAAAAGAATGACCGGCAGTTGCCAGTCATGGGATACCTGAAAACGGGAACTATTGCTAAGGCCCTTCATCATTTGTTATTATATAAAATTTGTCATTCATCTAATGATTTGGCAATCTTGGTACATATTTTCATATTAAATATAGCAATTAAAAGTCTAAATATAATGGCAATGGCTCACCTACACACGTAATTATGTATGTCACACAGTTAATCATATTTTCGATGATTTTCTCACACGAACTCAAGTACATCGAATATGTATGGAACATACATTGACAAAAATACAAAGCCATTAATAAAGCATCACTAATTTTCAAGATAACAATGAAATTAGTACATGTAATCAACAAAAAACTTTATAATCACAACTAAACTAATTTGAACAATAACACAAATTGTATTTACACAACATAATTTATGCATGAAATAAACATATCAGAAATCATTTACTTGAAATCCATCATAAGAGACAATTGAATATGTTACTCTACAACCAGTGGCGAAGCTTCGCCCCCCCCCCCCCCCCATTTTTCCGAAACCGGGGGGGTGGAAATGTATATACCTAAAAAATTTCTATAGGAAAGTACTATTCATAACACTACGCGTCGAAAAGTTCGAGGGGTCGGGCGCCCCCTCGGACGTAGCCTAAGCTGCGCCAATTATAATTTGTTTTATGTACAAACAAAACACAACCAAGTAAATCTTACATTGATATATATTTATGCAAGTATAAAAAAATATTAATAACAATTAGAAATACCAGCATAATTTTTTTTACATAAAAATAACATACACATTTGCAACACTTATAAATACAAAAAAAAAATACAGAGTAAAAATTAGATTTATACGAAAATTGTAATGATTTTCGAACACGATAATTATATTTAAAATTAATTACAATTATAGCAACAACTAATGCATTATAAAGAAATAACACATAATAATGGTTACAATGGCTAACAAACGATATACAGTTAAACCATTTAATAAATCACAATCATAATTCTCCATAAAAAAATCAAATTGCGACTTACAAAAAAATGAGTATGAGAAAAAGATGAATTAGCCAATTGTAACGTCATAATTATGACGTTACATCTAAAACCCGATGAATACCAACATGCTAATTTATATAATAACTTCTAAAATCAATTGAAAAATATAGATATAGTTTAATTATAAGACTACATCCTAGTAATGATCGGTTTTAAGGTTATATATTAATATTAATAAGTATCACCAGTAAGATTGATGTATCATCATCATCAAATATAGTATGAAATAATCTTACGAAGCATCATACATTTATTAGTAGAGATTGCAGATCCGACTTTGTCAGTAGTGGCTACGCATATATCGTTTCCAACTTTCCATCGTATAGGAAACCCATCTTTCATCTTTTCGGATAATTATTTGGCTACTTTCTCAGCGTGCGAGATTGATTTAGGCTGGAAAATATTGCACATCAAAGGCGAGGAAAAAGGGACCAAGCATGGCAAAACACATAGAGCACTTTCGTGCTGATAACGTGTTGTGAAACAACGACCTACTAGCAACCAACGTATAACTATAAACATAAAGAACAAGGATTATAGAAAGTAAGATAGAAAGAGAATAGGAGAACTCATTCTTATTCATGTATGTATGAAATACAAAAGCCACTGTTTATAAGGCTATCATTCAATACAACTTAAATGTCAATGAGAGTTAGGCATGTGGATAGTCATATCATAAAATATATTTATAACATAATATCTTTTTTTAAAGGTAAATTTCATTAAAAACCGGCCGGCCTGAAAAAAACACAGGACCGCGCGCCACCTACCAATTACACCATATACAAAGGGTAGTTACACTAATCTCTCCAAACAATGTTATTATGTTTGGATCTGCATTTTAACCATAAAAAACCATAGATCTAACATCCCCAAAAATGACATTGCTATCGGCCCTCCCGTTTGAGAAAACCTTGTCATTTCTAGCTTTCCAAATGGCCCAACAAGTCACCATAATAAGACCGCGAACTATCTTCTTAGCACTTTTGTCCCCGTCAAACCCTTTGTGAACTTCTAGAAGATCCTTGAAGGAAAAGGCAAAAATAGGAGGGATCTTAATCCATCCACTCAACCTATTCCAAACCGTCATCGATATGTTGCAAGCCGTAAACAAGTGATCAACCGACTCAATCCCTTCTGCACATAAAGCACATAAATCTGATTCTACCATGATGTTCCTCTTCTGAAGAGCATGTCTTGTCGGTAACCGATCAAGCGCCGCCCTCCACATAAAATTTTTACACTTTGACGGAATCCAACCACAACCTCCCACCGAGAAACACACCTCCTCGTTACTAACCTCAGTCGACAATTTTTTAAACGATTTTGTAGTAAAAGAACCCGAAACATCCGGCGACCAAAGCCATCTATGCTTATCGACCGAAACCGTCACACCATTAAGCGTGGCCACGAAGTCGTCTAATTCCTGAACCTCCCTCTGCGAAGCCGGCGGTCTCGCCCAATTCCACGCATACAGATCTTCCCCCGGAGCTGGAATTCGATCCGCAACCCTGCAGTCTTTGTGGGTCTCTAAAGCAAACAGACTTGGTCATTTCACCATTAGCGGAGTCTCCCAAACCATATGTCTAACCAAAAGCGAATACTACTACCGTTGCCAAGAACACCTTTGATATAACTTTGTATTCTTTTTCCTTTAACCAGTAACTTAGCCTCCATTCTCGTTATGTTGTTCCAAACCCCAGAAACTGACGGATTTAACGGCAACGAAAACCATTTCCTCTTTCTCCCATGACAAGCCATAACCACTCTTCTCCACAAACTATCTTCTTCCGTTTTAAACCTCCAAACCCACTTCGCAAGTAAAGCCTCATTCACCTTTTTAAGTTTACTAATACGGAGCCCGCCTAACTTTTTAGGCGTAGCAACTTTGTCCCACGCCACCCAGTGAGTTTTTCTAACTTCCTCTGATACTCCCCATAAAAATTTCTTCATGAGAGATTCTAATTTATCCACTACTTTCACCGGCGCTTTAAAAATAGAGAAAAAAATAAATGGGAAGACTTTCTAGCACCGCTTTGATAATGACTACCCGACCACCTATCGAGAGAGAATTTGCTTTCCAAGAAGCAAGCCTGTTTTTGAAAATTTTCACTATCGGATCCCAATTATTCACTCGGTTCATATTGGCTCCTAAGGGGATACCCAAGTAATTAAACGGCGTCGCCCCTTTCTTACAACACAACACTTCTGCCATCCTATCAGTTTCTTCTTCCTCCGTCCCAACACCAAAAATAGTAATATCTGATACGATTAACGATTTCATGTTCTAAAAACATTAAACCCGCCAAATTTCTACGATTTGAATGGTTTAGTTTCAACATTTTCAACACATACATTTAAAACTGGTCAAACTGGCTAAATTTCTTTGGTTTGAAGAGTTTATGAGCACTCCTAGGCAAGAGTGTCCATTGATTAATTGACTAAAATAATAATAAAAAGAGTTAAATGCCATTTTAATCCCCTGTGCTTTGAGTCATTTTGCCAGTTTAGCCCAAATGTTTCATTTTTCGCCTGTGGGTCCAAAAAGGTTTCACCGTTGCCATTTTAGTCCACTGGGTTAACTCCATCCATTATTTATGTTAACAAGAAAGACAATTCGGTCATTTTATATGGCCAAATTGCGCTTCAAGTTCACAGAATTACATTTAAAATGATCGAATTGCCCTTCTCGTTAACAAAAAAATTGGATGAAGTTAACCCAGTGGACTAAAATGACAACGATGAAACCTTTTTGGACCCACAGACGAAAAATGAAACATTTGGACTAAACTGTCAAAATAACCCAAACCACAAAGACTAAAATAACATTTAACTCTAATAAAAAATAAAAATAAAAACTAGTCAAATGTAATTCTCTTGCTATAAATAAGGGTAGATGAATGTCAAAGTTGTCAACTCAACTCCACATCGGTTTATTTATACAAAATGGCGTTACCAACTGTTCAGAAATTCGAATCGGAAGAACAAGTAGCCGTGGCTCTTGCAATCTATATCTTCCATCTCTCCGCTAAATACATCGCGGCCAACGGTTCGTTCTCTGTCGTGCTCTCCGGCGGTTCTCTAATCGATACTCTCAGGTAACCATCTGTAGTTGTTGGATGAACATAAGAATATTGTGATTATTGTTGATAGGGCTGTAAACGAACCGAACGTTCAGCGAACAGTTCGTGAACCGTTCGGCGGGAAGTTCGTTTATGTTCGTTCATTTAATAAACGAACGAACATGAACAAGAAATTTCGTTCGATTAGTTAAATGAACGAACATGAACAGAGGTCTCGTTCGTTCGATTGTGTTCGTGAACGTTCGGTAAGGTGTTCGTGAACGTGTTCGTGAACATTCGTTGATTTGCGTTCGTTTATATTCGTATGTTTGTGTTTTAATTGTAGATCTTTGTACTTTCTTATATTTTATTTGTACTTTTCATATTATTAAACTTTTATTTATTTTATTTCCCTAACAATTAAACTAAGAAACCCACTTTCACCTTGTTTACACATCATTTCCCTTTCATTTCTCATTATTTTCATCCACGAATACGATCGACCTCCGTTTCACAATAAGGGATTCAAGTTCGAGTGCTACTCTCTGGGCCAACTGTCTTTATCCTTCGTCGCGTTCGCCAAATTTATTTGTGTTCGTTTGTGTTCGTGAACCGTTCGCGAACACGCTCATTTCCTTAATGAACAAACACGAACATAAAATCTCGTTCGGTAAGTGTTCATGAACCGTTCGTGAACACATTTATTTCTTAACGAACGAACACGAACAAGGCCTTGTTCGTGTTCGTTCGGTTCGTTTACAGCCCTAATTGTTGATGTTGTGTAATGAATTTGAGTTTTTTTTTTTTTTTTTCAGGAAATTAACCGAGCCTCCCTATGCTAATTCTATCGATTGGTCGAAATGGTTGATTTTCTTTCTTGATGAACGAGTTGTTCCTCTTGATCATCCGGATTCTAATTACAAACTCGCTTACGATGGATTTCTTAGTAAGGTAATTTAGTTTGTTTTTATGCGATTGTTTTTTTTTAACGATTTTTTACACTTAAATAACGCATAACCTTCTAATTTCATTTAAGCGATTGCTCAGATTTTAAATCGTAGAAGATGTTAAAATCGGTAGATTGTGTTTAGAATTATGACATTTCATCATTATTTATGAAATAGCAATAGTTGAAGTTGTTTTTAATGAAATTCAACTCCCAATTTATGAATTCATAGATGTTGTTGAATAGTCTGTTTTAGCCACAAAACAGTCCAAACATGCCTACTAGATTCCTAGTCATATGCTACAATTTGACAAATTCATGAAATTTTAAAACTTATTTTTTTAGTAATTTAAATAACTTTAGCCTTACCGGAAATGTTTTCATAACGGAACCAGTCATTATAACACCCGCCATACCGATCTACAGGCCTAGTTGAACCGTTTTTTAAAAGATCTGATGACGTTACGAATAATCTAAAAATAGAAAATATGTATGTATAACTAATTTTAAATAAAATATTTAATTACTTGTAGATTTACAATGCTAACATAATCTAAAGCATTAATTAAATAAACAAAATATGTAGTCTTGAAATAGTAAATAGGATTTTTAAAAGGAAAAATATTTAAAGTTTACAAATTTATTTAAAATCCGGTCTAACTACTGGTTCAAGAGTACTCAAGTGGGTCGTTTTATTTTTCCCTAAGGACAATGTATATTTGTTTACAAAAATGTTACTCATTATTCATATATGATGTTAGGTACCAATACCGGCATCCAACATCTTCCCCATCAAAGAAAAACTATCACCCGAGGAAGCAGCGGACGAATATGAGCAACGGCTTAAACACTTGGTAGCAAACAATACACTAAAAACATCACCAACTACAGGGTTTGCTAAATTCGATTTGATGTTAGTCGGAATGGGTCCAGAAGGCCACGTTGCATCGCTCTTTTGCTGGCATTTCGAACGCTTTGAGAAGAAGAAATGGGTTACTTTCATTAAAGACTCACCAAAACCGCCTTCTAATAGGATCACTTTCACTTTCCCTTTGATCAACTCTGCATCCGAGATTGCAATGGTTGTGACCGGAGAAGATGTAGCCGATGCAGTGAAGGTGGCATTGGGGAAACATGCTTCATATGGTTACCCGTTGCCTGTGCAGAAGGTTTCACCTGAAGAAAATCTCACATGGTTTTTAGATAAAGAAGCTACTTCAGAGCTTTAAGTTAAATTGTAAAGGTACGTGATAATATTGTACCTCTAGCACTAATAAATTGTGTGGTTTTATTCAAAATTGGTAATAAAATTGGAAGCTTTGATTTTGTTTTGTTGGCTCTAGTAGATCATTTTGGTTTCATATCAAACTCAAACTACATGGCCATAAACAGAATACAACGAAAATGATTACACTAGTTGGTACACTAGTTGTGTATTCATGTATCGTAGAAATTGTGGATCTTAAGTTAGAAATGTACTGACCTGACCCACTTTATAAGAGAAGAAAGTTAATAGTAATACGGTAGACATACATAAAGTAGACACCCGACAATACCTTTGGGTATAATTTAAATTGGTAAATAGTAGTTATGTTTGTATATTCAAAGACATTTATGACAATATACTAAAATAAACTAGATACATGAAATAATTTTGCATATTTCTTTACTATATATAGACATAAGTAAATGACTCTAGACACTAACACTTCCACATTAATATTCTTTTGTGGTTGTTCATAATCTACATGTGAATTTGTGATGTTTAAACGGTTTCTAAGAACCTATTGGCATTAGGGGTGTTTGATATTTGGTTTTAAATCAAAAGTACATATTTTTAGGCCTAAAACAAAATTTGAAATTAGGATTGGAAACCAATTCTGGACATAGTTCCACACACTTTTCTTTCTTTCTCTTTCCTTTTAAATACTTTTTTTTTTTTTTTTTTTTTGAACGGCAAATTTGGATCACTGACGGACCACTGGAGTATCATCGTGCCACCAGCAGAACCACCCGATCATATCCATCTCCACTAGGCATAATGCCTATACACCAATTCAGGAGGAAACCCATTAAATATGGGAAAACCCCCCTTGTGGGAATCGAACCCAGGATCTATTGATCCCAAAGTCTTATCCCACCCCAAAGATGCCACTAGGCTATAAAGCCATGGGCTCCTTTTAAATACTAAACTAAAATTTGAGACGAATTTTAAATTTGGATATATATTTAGAAAGAAGTTAACTAACTTATTTAAAGATGTATATAAAGTGACTTTATAATAAAAGTAAAAAAGATGAACTAGAACTCGATTATATATATTTTTTTTTTTGAAAATTGACTTTCATTCACACCAACCAACCCGAAGACCGGGCCAGCAACCAAAACAAAAACACCGATAACAACGGTACATAATTACAAATTTACACCAATTGCTCCATCCTATAGACTGAAAATGAGACCTATGATTAAACCAAAGAAAACCCATGGACCTAACGTTGCCAAAAATATCCTCCACTTTCGCCTGCAAGCCGTCAAACACCGCTTTATTTCTAGCCGACCAAATGCACCAACAAGTAATGATGATAATGCCGTGAATAACCTTCGAAGCGGATCGACCCATTCTGCAAGCCGTATGAACTTCGAAAAGGTCCTTCATCGAGAACGCGAATATCGGGGGGATGCGACACCATCTACTAACCTTCTGCCAAATTAAATCCGCAATGCGACATGAGATAAAAAGATGAAGAACGGACTCATCTTCGTCACCACACATAGGACATACCCCCTGTTGACTAATAATGCCCCTAGAAAGTAACGCGTCAAAGGTCGGAATACGGTTTAACTCCAACCTCCAAGCCAAAATATTACACTTAATAGGAATCCATTTGCACCAATCAAGCACGAAATTATTCGGCTCACATCTACCCCGAACCATCAAATGTTTAGCAGACTTCACCGAGAAAATACCCGAAGCATCACCCAACCATCTCCATCTATCTCTACCGACTCCAAGAACGAAAGAGGATAACATACCCGTGATAGACGCCAATTCCTGAACCTCCTCCGACCCGTCCGGGTCGTTCTTCCAAAGCCACCAAACGCCTCCAGATAACCGATCACTCACCGAACAGTTCTTGACAACTTCCAGCCGAAAAAGATGAGGAAATAATTCATTGAGAGGGGCCTCTGAAAGCCATGGATCCAACCAGAAAAAAATGTCCGAGCCCGAACGAACCTCTCCTTTGAAAAAGTTGCGAAGAGGCTTGTTGTCAATAAGCGTTTTGCTGATTGTGTTACATATACTAGACCATGTTCCTCTAACCGCTTTATTAAACGGTAAGAAAGCCCATTCCGATCGGCCCGAGTGAATAGCGTTAATGACTTTAACCCAAAGACTATCCGGTTCATTCTTGAACCTCCAACCCCATTTACAAAGCAAAGCCAGATTAATGTCCGATAATTTACTTAAACCCAAGCCTCCTGCTTTCTTAGGAAGAGCCACCCTATCCCACGCCACCCAATGCGTTTTCCTAGTATTATTCGAACCACCCCATAGGAACTTTTTAATAATACTTTCCAAATCTTTGATAACCCTCTTCGGCGCTTTGTAAAGAGACAAAAAATACGTTGGTAAGCTTTCGAGAACAGATCGAATCAGCGTAACCCTACCTCCAATGGAAAGCAAAGTTGCCTTCCACAAGGATAACCGCCTCTCGAAGATATCATAAACCGGCCTCCAATTATTGATCCGATTCATGTTGGCACAGACAGTTAAACCTAGGTACTTGAAAGGAATGGAATCAACCCTACACCCAATCCAATCTGCGGTCTCCTCGATCTCCCCAACAGAAACTCCAATACCAAAAATGCTAGATTTATTAAGATTAATCTTCAAGCCCGAACACACATGGAAACACCTCAAGATCCTTATGACGTTAGAAATATTCTCTCTATCCCAAATCCCCATAATCATAGCATCGTCAGCAAAAAAATAAATGGGAGACACTAGTGATGTTATCGGGAAGAATGATACCTTTAAAAACGTTAACCTCGCATGCCTTGCTTAAAAGGCAAGAAAGCGCCTCCATCACCACGACAAAGAGAAACGGAGAAATAGGATCACCTTGCTTCATGCCTTTATTACATCCAAATTCGAATGTAGGCGACCCATTCACCAACACAGACGCCCTAGCCGAAGCCAAAATACCCGAAATCCAGCCACACCATTTCTCCCCAAACCCCATTTGATGTAGGATATTCAAAAGAAAACCCCAATTCACGTTGTCGTACGCTTTCTCGAAGTCAACTTTGAGAAAGAAAACTTGATTTTTATTCTTCTTAGCCCAAGAAAATAATTCATTGACGAGCAACGGACCATCCAGAATGAACCTACCCCCAAGAAAAGCCGATTGTGAACTAGACACCACCTCGTTTAGAACCGGTTTCAATCTATTAGCGAGCACCTTGGAAACCACTTTATTGATAACACCAACCAAGCTAATGGGCCGATAATCATTCAACCCAAGAGGATCTCTAACCTTAGGGATTAGAGCAATAAACGCCGACCCACATCCCTTACTTAACTTCCCCGAAGCAAAAAAGGCATCCAAAATATTATAGAAATCCGAAGCAAAAAGGTCCCAAAAGTGAGTAAAAAATCTAAAATTAAAGCCGTCAGGCCCAGGGGCACGATCTTTGCCACAATCGAAAACTGCCGCTTTAATTTCTTCCATAGAGAACCGAGCCTCTAAGCTTGCGGATGTCGTCAAAGAAATCTTCTTAATGTGAGGGCAAATCAGATGAGGTCTACTATCGGCCTCCTCCACAAACTTGTCTCTAAAAAACCGAAAAACTTCCTTTTTCACAAGGGACGGTTTAGAAGTCCAAACCCCGTTCACTTCAAGACCGTGTATAGTGTTGCTGGCCCTCCTGTTATTGATCATAGCGTGGAAGAATTTAGAGTTTTCGTCTCCATCTTTCGCCCACCTGATTCGAGATTTTTGTCTAAGATCCAAAGCTTTGGTCTGCTCCGTGTCACATATAATTTTCTTATTTTCGTAAAACATCCATTCCTCCTCCTCGGAAAAATCTCTAAGATCAAGGATAGCTTCTAAGGACTCGAGCTCGTTCTTAGCAACCTCCACTTCCTCACCTTCCTTCCGATACAAATCGTCTTTCCAAGCTCTCAGGCGGTCTCTAATGAAACTCAACTTTCTAATGAATGTAACATCAGGATTCATGTCAACCAAATCGAACTCAGATACAGCTTTAGACACAACGTCCTCAAAACCGGGTTTGCCAATCCATGAATTAAAGAACCGAAAGGGGCGCGGTCCGAAGTTCCACGCCCGACAAATCAAAACAATAGGATTATGGTCCGACCAAAGTCTTGACAGAACCCGACAACTAGCCGTCGGCCATAAATTAAAGAAATCGGAATTAACTAAGAACCGATCCAATTTGCTGCATTTGTTGCCATTGTCAGAAAAAAATGTGAACTTCCTGCCGCTCATGCTATATTCTAGCAACCCAGAATCAAAAATAAATTCGTTAAAATGATTAGCACAGTTCTGCTTAAACGCGCAATTTCTCTTTTCCTCCCTAAACCGGACTGCATTAAAATCACCTGCTACAACCCATAGACCGTCGTTTAAATCAATTAAATTTTTCAGAACTCCCCATAATGTCTGTTTAGCCGTAACTCCCTGAGGCGCATAAACATTGAGAATATTGACAATAGAACCACAACCCACTAAGGTCCCTCGAACATGCAAAAAATGCCTATCCTTAGACCCCCCTGTCTGTCTAAAAATTTTATCATCCCAGATACAAATTAAACCTCCAGACAAACCCACCGACTCAACGAAGTCCATCCCGAAATCCTTTTTACCCCAGATCCTAGCCACATCGGGACGAGAAACACTAGAGCACTTAGATTCTTGAAGTGACAGAAACGAGATGCCGTGATCAGAAATCAAATTCTTCACCCACCCAGATTTATTAGAACCCCCGATACCCCTGATATTAAGCGAGAGGAAATTCATGAGTGAACCGCATTAATACCTGAATTAATCGACCTCCTGACCAGCTCCGGAAGATCAACGATGTTGATTCCGATTTTAGAACCAACCTTAACTGTTTCCAATACTTCCTTCTCCACTCCGGACAACTCAACCGCACCACCACCCACCGTTCCTGAACCTCCATCTTCCCCATCGACTTGATGATGATCACCCGCACTGTTCACACCCGAACCGATTATCGAGTTATTTTCAACCGGAGCCAAGAAGTTTAAGTCAAAAAAGAATTGATCAAATCCTTTGTTTGTAGCTTCGCCCCCAGCTTCCCCCATGTTCTCGAAAGCTCCTGATGGACCAACTTCTTCTAATAAAGACCTGGGTCTTTTTCTGGGTCTATTCTCCTCAACAACCTGGACTGGCCCATCAAAAGAGTTTGTGGGTCTACTTTTAAAAACTCTCCTACTTTTGTTAGTGGGCTTGCTAGCAATGGGCTTTCCAATATTAAAAGAAACCACTTCTTCTTGGGCTACTCCCCCCGACTGACAACTGCCATTCTGATTAAAGGGAATAGAAAAATCAAAAGGTTGATCCGGAACCCCATGCCCTTGATCCCCAGCTGCCTCGGAAACATAACCGCCACCCTCCACCTCTTTCTACATGGGGACATTCACGTCACCTGCCCCATCCCGAGGTTCCATCGGCTTTTCGGCTCCCTCATTAGACACCACCATGAACTCTTCATCTTCCTTCTCACTACCACCATGGTTCGCCGGAGAGTCCGGGACGTCACCTAATTCCGATGAAGCCGCTGTCGATAACACGTCGTCATTAAGGAAATCCGGTGTCCATTGCTCGTTTTCTTCGACAACCCACACCTTATATCTCTTATCTTGCCAACAAAGATTGAGAAGACCGTTGATCCTGTTACCCGAGTCCGAAAGAATCCCCAGCCGATCAAACGAGAGGTCCCCATCCGATTCAAGAAACTGAGAGAATTGTACCACCTTACCATACTTACTTCCAATCAAATCGAAAACACTTCTAGAGACAAGATGCGGCGGAACGCCCTTGATATTGACCCAAGCGAGTCGCTCGTAAGGAAGCGCCTGGCCACGCCAGGGATGTAGTGATGAGAACCACCGACCCCAAACTTCCTTCTCGTTAAGTAACTTGGACATCAACTCCTCACAATCAAAAACAATTAACACTGACAGGCCTCCTAAATATTGAATTGAAGCACCCCCGAATCCCGCTTCCATCAACGATGCTCTGAGAAATCTTAGCTCTTTAAAACCCAGGGCTCTACCGACCGCACCTCTTCCGAAGCAACTAGCAAGAGAAAACACAGAAGGTTCCAAGACCAACACATCGTCCTCTATCTCCACATGGGTCTTGTTGGTTAGAACGTCCAAAAAAGAAACTCCATTTTTAACCGACTTAATCCCCTTCGAGAGACTAATACCCGCCTGAACATAAGGTTTACCAGTTCCCATCTTCTTCGCTAAACCTCCTTTACCGCCATTGTCATCAACAAACTTAGGCTCACCATTTTCTTTAGCAAAACGAGCCACGTTAATCACAAGCTTGTTCCCTCCCAGCTTAACCTTAGATAATCTGTTTTTTAGGTCTTCCAAATCCCTCACGCCTTTAAAACTCACAAAGCCAAAAATTCTACCTTCTTTATCCTTCTTTTTAGCAATGAACGCCCCCGCAATCTCCCCGTAAGCTCTAAACGCATTGGCCAAATCCCACGGACGGCATCCTTGGGGAATATTTGTCACGAAGAACTTAGAAATATCCTGCCTGAAACCTGCACTTGCACTATTACTTCTGCGTTTACTTTTCTGCACCTCCCACGATTCTTCATCGGCTTCCATTGACATCAGCACGAAAGGACGTGGTTCCTAGCTCCAGCCAGCGAATGGAAGCGTCGGGAAACTAGAATAGAAAGGAAGGATTGAGAGTTCCGCTACAAAAATAACGGAACAGAAATCCCCACACTCTATACCGGTCACCTCCCCTTCGTCGAGCCGCCGGACAAAAGGAAACCACAAACGACGGAAAACAGAAGATAACCGCATCCCGAACGGCGAATGGGAGAATCGAAGTCAAGTTAGGGACGAAGGTCCAGCCAAGCGATAGTGACCTTTTTCGCTAACCTAAGGATCTCTTCTCCGTCGAGCCCCTCGGCGACCGGCAGAAGAAAGGTCACGAGAGAATTAGGGTTTTGATTGATGGTTAGGTAAGGGTTTGAACTTAAAAAGAAGTCCATAATTACAACTTTTAAAAGTCTTTGGTTGAGAGTAGAAACCATTAAAAAAGCTTACAAAAAAGTCGTCTATCAATTATTTTCATTTATCAACATGCAATTTTAATACATACAATGATTCAATTTGCAAACACGTGGTTTATCCTTTAAGTTTTAACATATGCGTTTCTTCTTATGTTCATGGAATCTTTTTAGTTCATTTATTTTGTCGAGATGTTTTTAGTATATTTTGTGTAAACTTACTGCCCCCATGAAAAAAAAAATTGGTGTTAGTTTTAGAGGTATTGGCCTGTAATAATCCTACTAAATGTTATTAGTTATTGTCAGTCTCATCTTTGAATATTTCCCATGCCAGTCCCACCTTTCACATATTTTTCTCCACCGGTCCTCAGTTAAAAAAACTTAACGGAGTAAAGTTTTGTTTTTTCTGAATTACAAACTGACGTATTAGGGCTTTTGATCAGAACGAGGATACGAGTCTATTGATGTTACATCGAAACGATGCTTCAAACGACTTGATTTTTGTTAATCGGAAGTTTAAACACCCGAATTGAAGCACCGTTTTCATCGTTTGAAGCACAATTTAAGGTAAGTTTTACATCATTCGACTCATATTTTCGTTCTAATCAAAAGCCCTAAAATGTCAGGTTGTAATTCAGAAAAAAAAAGAAAAAAAAACCTTAACTCCGTTAAGTTTTTTTTTTACTGAGAACTGGTGGAGGAAAAATAAGTAAAAGGTGAGACTGACATGGGAAATATTCAAATGTGAGACTGCCGATGACCAATGTCGTCTAATTGGGATTATTACAGGTCAATTCCCCTTACTTTTATACAATAATCCTGATCGCCCCATAAAAGTTAGTTAAGTCCTTCTATTGACCTCTTGAAGAAAAGATCACGAGTCCCCAGGGGCGGAGACAGCATAGAACCAGCCGTAGCACGGGCTACGGCTCAAAGTCGTGTTCGCAGTGTTTCGCAGTGTTAATTTTTTGTTTTTTTTTCGATTTTATATAAAGGATACCCCTAAAAAAATACGAGGATACCCCTATAAAGGATTTTATATGAATACACCGTAAATTTTTTTTTTTTTGGGATACCCCTGGTGTTAAAGTCTAGCTCCGCCACTGCGAGTCCCCCTATTGCTATGACGATCAAATTGACATTTTGTAATTCGACTCGATTTGTTTACACTTGTGTAATAAAAGGGTAATTCAAATCATGGGTTCACTATCACACAATGAAATAAGTTAGGCCTCCTAGAGCACGTGTATAAAAGACGTAACCATCGGTAATAAACCCATTTATAAACACAGAAATTACCATCATACCCACTTCAATGGTCACTTTCAATCAACCAATCACAAGTATTTAATATTCATGTTAAGTTCACTTTTGATAAAATCTTTTAAACTCACGTTTTTCGAAGGTGATTTTCATACATCTAATTTTTGTTTTGTAACTATTTTACTCTTTATAATAGTAGAAGAACGAGTTTAATTTGTGAATAGCAAACATACAACAAAAAAATTCACTAATTTAGTGGTGTTATTAAATAAGTATAATTAATAGAAATATATTAAAAAGGTTAAAGATGAGCTAAATGTTATAGCCTAGTGGCATTTTGAGGGTGAGATAAGACCTAAAGACCATTAGGTCCTGTGTTCGATTCTCACAAGAGGATTTTTTTCCAGATTTATTGAGTTTCATTCTGAATTGGAATATGATCGGGGTGATAACTTTGTGGTGTATTAATAATAATCTATCGTTCTTTAAATGCTACTAGAAGCTAAAAGACTTTTCTACAATAACTATACATTATTATTAACCTATAAAGAAGCAAGGTGTATATGCATATATGTGTTGTAACCTTTGCTTAGGGAGTTTTTCAAAAAAAATATAATTTTTCTTTTTAACCCTAAAGTTTTAATCTTTCACAATTTAAGTTTAAAGTTTTAATCTTTGTTTTCTTTTTAACCCTAAAGTTTTAATTCTTGACAATTTAAGTTTAAAGTTTTAATCTTTGGTAAATTAACCCCTTTGATTAATTTGACTTTTCACTTCTAATTCAAAAGTTTTAATCTTATACAATTTAACCCCTTTTATTAATTTGATTTTCCACTTTTAATTCAAAAGTTTTCATCTTTTGCGATTTAACCACTTTGATTTTTTTTTTACTTATGTGTTGTAACCTTGGCTTTGGAGGTTTTCAAACAAAAAATGGTTATGCATATGGTTGTTGTAATCTTGGCTTTGGGGATTTTTCAAAAAAAAATGATTTTTTTACTTTTCACCCAAAAGTATTTTATAAATTACTTTTAAACCAAAATTATTTGTTTTTTTACTTTTAACACAAAACTTTTTATCTTTTGCAATCTATTCTCACAACTTTTTTTACTTTCAACTTTGGTCCTTTATAATTTTCATTTTCCGCAATTTTTTCGCTTTATGCTTCGTTCTAAATTTTGTGACTTAACACATCACAACGTGCGTCTTTTGTTTAACGCTTTTACGTTTCGTTCTAAATTTTGCGAGTTAACACGACGCAACGTGCGTATGTGAGTGAACGTTTTTACATCGTCTATTTTTTTCCCGTTTGACAGGTTCAACATAACGTGTGCGTCTTAAATCGACTTAGTTTTAACTAAAGAATCTCCGCCGCATTGCGGCGGGTCGTAATTCTAGTTATCCTAAAATATATATGAAAAAGACTACACCTAAGAAAACAAACATCCACGTCTTTTCTATAAAACAAACGTTTTTCATTTATGTTCGTTAAATTTATAAGGAAAAGAGATGGGGTATTTTTTTCATACTTCGTTGTTTTGGGTTTGTTTTTTTACAGCAAGCCCTTTGGTATCTTTTTGTTGCGTTTATGCCAATGAAGAAACACAGAACTAATTTTAAGTTTATTAGTTTGGTTTATGTTTCGATCATGAGGGTTAATCTTCTTAATCTTTCCTGAGCTGGAGCAATGATCCTTCCTGCAAAACAATCAACACCCCGTTAAGCTCGTTAAAAGGGGAATATGGGGGTTTCTCTCTTAACCACTCTTCGGCGTGAGAATAAGTAACTGTTTTGAGGAAATAAGTGTGTGTTAAGAGTGAGAGAATAGAGAACAGAATGAACCAACCTGTGTATGAAGATCCCTATTTATAGCCGGAGTAGTGTAGAAGGAGATGGGTTGATGGGCATTGGGCCTGAAGACGATAACAAGGAATATCCGTCTTGTCTCTTCGGTGACAACCGTTAGTGTCTTCTAGAAGATCTTCGGTGCTGGCGTACCTTGATCGGAGCCACGTGTCCGGGTTGTCGTCCTTGTTGTCTCTTTAACATCAGCAGGCGAGTGGAGATCATAGGGCAGTTGTCGCCGCCCCCTGATTGGTGCCACGTAGGCGTCCTTGTGTATTATTTGTCTCCTGCACGATTGCTAATCGTGGAGCATGATAGAATACAGCCTGTTGGACGCTGATTGGCTTACTCTTCTGCCACTCGTACCTTTCATGCTTCCTGGAATGAACATGCGCCGCTACCCTCGCGCAGCCCTTGGCATGTGTCCAATCAGCCAGCGCAAGGTCTAGGGGTTGAGGGCTTTCAATCAGGATGCTAAGTGTGGAATCTGATCTTAAATCTTGCTTGGACCTCGCGCGTGGTTTAGGATTTGCCTAAGTAGTCCGCGCGGGGTCGGTAGATTAGTCAGATTAATGTGTAAGGAGTATGGTCCTGTGCGCGACCTGATTGGTCTCGGGCCTTTCTGGCGATATGGTTGTTGAGTGTGTATTTTTATGAACGTGTATGTGGTTCCTACTTTTTATGACGACGACCTTTTGTGTTCATCGAAGGCTTAAACTTACTGTAGATGCATTTGTTCATCTAAGGTTTATGTGTAATGTAGATAAAGTTTCTTTGTAAACTATTTGTTGGTCATGTTGTTGAAAGTATGGGATCGATGAAGATGGTTTCTTGCTGTATGTATAATGGCGATAATGATGCTTGTTATTGGGCGTGGCATTCTTTCATGCAGCCATGGCGAGGTTCTGAGCCTTAAATCTTTTTTTTGGTACAATGTACATAAATAAATTGTCATTTGGTGGCTATCATATTCTTTTGTATATTATCAATTAGCAACGTGTTGTTGCTTTATGATTTTGGATGCCCGACTTTGGTTGTGTTTTGAGGATGTGGTAATTGTACCTTTGCATTTGTGGGTTGTGCAAAATTTGGGTATTTAAGTTGTTTTTGGTTTTTGGGGTGTCTCACACTCTCTCACTTGCAACAAATTGTTGCTTTGTGTTGTTGAAAAGTTGTACAACTTTTTGGTATTTAATGGTATGAAAATTTGAGTCTCAATGATGATGGCTTTATGCTCATTTGAGAGGTCTGGGGATGAATGTGTATAATGGGTATGATGGTACTCATCATTTGGCTTGGCAATCTTCGTTGCAGTCATGTCCTGCTTGGGTTTTGGTTGCTAATTGATAATGTATATAAATCAGCAAGGCATTGTGTTTTGGTTGTCGTACATTAGTTTGGTGTTTAAATTTTGAATAGACTATGATGCTTAAAATCTGGTTTTGCAAAGCTGAGAAGGCTTAATACAAGCAACTAATGAAAATTAGATTTCTGAGAAAAGAATTGCTTCTTTGTGATGCGCTTTTAAGTTAGGTTTAAATACAATGACTCTTTTTTTCTAGATATTTTTTGTTGTACTTTCTTATTTAGATTCAGGTTAACGATATGCTTGGCAACGAAGAATCAGTTGTTATTATGGTCATTGTAACCAACCTGGCATCAAAATAGACAACGGTTACATTGATGTGTTCAAGCCTTTTTATAGCAACTTTATAATAAGTTTGCATTTCTTTATATATTGTTGTTTTTTAATTGAAGTATACCATAACTGATATATAATTTTTTTAATTTAGAATGTCCACGTCTAACGAAGATGTGGACGTATTCGAACGGCTTACGAAGATTCTTGAAGATGTTGTGAATTCTAACCGGTGAATCAACGATGATACGAGTCGATTGATGTAAAATTTACCTGGAAATGGTGCTTCAAACGACGAAAACAGTGTTTCAATTCGGGTGTTTAAACTTCCAGTTAACAAAAATCTAGTCGTTTGGAGCACCGTTTCGAGGTAAGTTTTACATCAATAGACTTGTATCATCGTTCTGATCAAAAGTCCTAAAAATCAGTTTGTAATTTGAAAAAAAAACACTTAACCGAGTTTTTTTAACTAGGGACCGGTGGAGGAAAAATAGTTGAAAAGTGGGACTGCTAGTGAGAATTAGAAAAATGAGACTGCCAATGGACAATGACGTCTACTTATAAATATTGGAATCCAATATCCCATAAAAAATTTAGGGTAAATTACACTTTTGGTCCTTTATGTTTGTATCGAATTGCAATGGATAGCCTTTAACTTCAATAATTACAGTCACAGTCCTTTATTTAGAAAACTCATTACACCGTTCGTCCTTTACCACTAACTAGGTTAAAAATTTAAGTTATGTCTGATCATATGATTTGCACATAAGGGTAGATCGGTAATTTTACGCATTTATTTAAAAAAATAAAATAAAATTATATAATATCAGTCTCATTCTCTCAGCTAATCCCATTTCTTCGACCAACCTCACCACCACCAAATTCAGCCACCACCACTACCCCTAATAAAACTTTTTACTTCATAGTAACTGAAAGCAAACAGCTGAAAACTTTATTAGCCCGTCACTTGGTGGTGGTGCAGGTTTCTTCTCCAACCCTTATCGTTGAAAGAGCTGGATATAACGCTTGGACTCATAGCTGGAGAGTTAGAGAAGAGTTTGCAAGAACCGTCACATCTGCCATTGGTCTATTTGCATCTACTGAGCTGCCCCTGCAACACGCTATTCTTCCTTCTGTATGTAATTTGCTAGTGTTTCATGAGCTTTTCAGTTTGATAGTTTTAAAATAAAATTCATACTAATTCTTACACCATCCCACTCTTCATTTTCAAATGTACAGATACTACAGATCTTATACAATCCTAATCTAGGTGTGAGAGAAGCAAACGTAATTCTTGCACCAACATACTCGTCTGGTGGGGATGGACATATTTCACTAAAGAGATCGTCGCCAACGCTGGTGTGAGCTCCGACCATAGCCTCTGACCGCACAGATTCAACGTAATTCTTGCACCAACATACTCGTCTTCATCTTCTAACCCAAAGCCCCAACATCTTAATGTCTAACTATGATTAAAGAAATCGAATTTTGGGGTTGTTATAAATGGGTTGTTCTAGAGTTCTTAAATGGTGGTGGTGGGGTTTGGTGGTGATTGACAGACCTGGTGAGAGAGAGAGATGGACAATATTTAAATGATTTGGTAGTTAGTAAAAAGACTAAATTACCCTTATACGATTAAAGTTAACTGAAAATTTTAACTAGGTTAATGCTAAAGGACGTATGTTGTAGTTAGTTTTCTAAATAAATGACTGTGACTGTAATTATTGAAGTTAAAGGCTATCTATTGCAATTCGATACAAAAATAAAGGACGAAAAGTGTAATTTACCCAAAAAGTTATCATCTTTATTATATACTCAAAGGTACAAGCTGAAATGCATAAGGTATAACCAGATTTATGTTCTTTATTTACACATTACACACAAAGGTTCGTCACCTCCATCTAAGATCGATCCAGTGAAGAAAAATGTCGCAACCTGTAATTCACAAATTGGAAGCAGAATCACACGTAGCCGACGCTCTAGCAACCTACATCGCCGATCTATCCGCCAAATTCATCGCCGCTAACGGCTCATTCTCCGTCGTCCTCTCCGGCGGTACTTTAATCGACACTCTCAGGTACCAAAAAAACCCTACGATTCAAATTCACTCTTTGAATAAATATTGTTTGGTTTGATGAATTTGAGCTCAAATATTATTACTGATAGGAAGTTGCTGGAGCCTCCGTATATTAAGTCGATAGATTGGTCGAAATGGTTGATTTTCTTTTTGGATGAACGTGTTGTTCCTCTTGATCATCCTGATTCTAATTACAAGCTTGCTTATGATGGATTTCTTAGTAAGGTAATCTATATTAGGTTTTATGTTGTTTAATTGTTTTTAGGGTTTTCGAAGTGTAGATAGGCTTTAGGATATATGTATTGTGATTAAACGACCTAAAAGCTCGTCTCGAGCTCGCTTCAATATCGCTTAAACGAGCCAAAGCTCGGCTCGCCAATGTTATCAGCATTATTATTATGTTATATATATATATATAAAATAAAATTTTGTTTGGGCTGGTTTAGGAGCTTTCTATTCCAAGCTCGGGCTCGGGCTCGATAAGTAAACGAGCTCTATTTCAGGCTTGAGATCGGGCTCGTCAAAGCTCGGCTCATTCGAGCTTTTAACCGAGCTGATAACAAGTAGCTCTCGAGCCTCTAGGCTCGTTTTGTGTTGCTAATTAAGCGAAACGATGAACTATTTTCGTGATATTTTAGGGGCGTTTGTTATTCGGTTTTAAATGATTAAACTGAACATAACCAAAACTGTTTAAAACTGAGCTGAATTATATATTCGATTTTCGGTTCGTTTTTGAAATGAATTATATATTTGGTCGAAACTGAATTGGATATTGTCTTTGATTTGGTTTTGAACTTCCTGAATTCGGTTCGGTTAGGTTTTCGGTTTGGAGTGGATACATTTTCAAACCAAATAAACTGAAAATTGAACCGATGAATATCATATTATTAATCTATTCAGTATAATTTCAATTTGTGAACTGATTTTGGTCTAAATTGAACTGCTCTCATTATTCGGTTTCAAACGATTAAACTGAATCGAACCCAATCTGTTTAAAACCGAACCGCATTACATATTCAGTTTTTAGTTTGGTTTTGAACTTTTTGAATTTGGTTTCGACTGAATAAACTAAAAACAGAACCGACGAACATTATCTTACTAATCTGTTTGGCTACAGAATTTCGATTTTTGTACTGATTCCATGATATTACTATTTACTAATATATTCAGCCACCAAATTTTAATTTGTAAACTGATTATGGTCTACGCCGTGCTTGCGGTGGGCGCAGCCACATATAATGTATATATGTGTGGGCCCTCAGGGGGTAAAAGTGAAAATCACTAAGTTTAACGTTATTTTACTAATTTCGTGAAAATAACGTTAAAAACGACGGACGACGAATCATGCATCATGTGGTGGCGTTGATAGCCGAAAGACAAGGGGGTACATGCACAAATCGGCCTTTGTCCCAATTGCTGAGTGTTATGTGCCTCATGTCGAAGGCTTGATACAAAACTACTATCGAGCCGGGGGTCTCACTGGAAGCAGCTTCTCTATTCCTACGGGGTAGAGGTAAGGCTGTCTACATCTTACCCTCCTCAGACCCTACCTTAGCTTTGCTATTGGTGGGATTTACTGAGTATGATGATGATGAAACTGATTATCGTCTAATTTTAACTACTTTTATGATATTACTAATCTATTCAGCTACCGAATTTCAATTGCGAACTGATTCTGGTGTAATTTGAACTACTTTCATGATATTACTGATATATTCAGCTACCGAATTTCAATTTTAGAACTAATTCTTGTCTAATTTGAACCACTATCATGATTATATCAAATCAATCTATTCGGCTACCGAATTTCAAGTTCTGAACTAATTCTGGTCTAATTCGAGATGTCACTATGATGTTAGGTACCAATACCCAAATCTAACATATACCCCATCAAGGAAAACTTATCACCCGAGGAAGCAGCAGACGAATATGAGCAGCGTCTCAAACACTTAGTATCCAACAGGACCCTAAAACCGTCACCAACAACAGGGTTTGCTAAACTGGATCTGATGTTAGTCGGGATGGGTCCAGACGGCCATGTTGCGTCACTCTTCTGCTGGCATTTTCAACGGTTTGAGAAGAAAAAATGGGTCACGTTCATTACAGATTCACCCAAACCGCCACCTCCTAGGATCACGTTCACTTTCCCTTTGATCAATTCTGCGGATGATATTGCTATGGTGGTCACCGGAGAAGATGCGGCCGATGCCGTTAAGGTGGCGTTGGGTGAACATGCGTCGTTTGGTTACCCGTTGCCTGTGCAGAAGGTGAAACCTGAAGGGAAACTCACATGGTTCTTGGACAGTGAGGCTACTTCAGGGCTTAAGTAAAACAATAAGTGCATGAGCATATGATATGCTATATATATTAATAAGCCTAGGTGCATCATCACATGACCTTTGTGGTTTGCTTTAGTTTGTGTAATGTTTCAAGATTTTAATATAAAATAAAATTCTGTGAAATACTTGATAAGATTATGTGAAATAACAATATGCAGACTAATAAGTAGGGCTGACAAATCGTGTCTTATCGGGTTTAACAGGTATCTAACGACGCGTGTAACATAAGTATTAAACATGAATACACCTTGTTTAACTACTTTATATCTTATGTTTATAACACAGTTTTACGTTTTATGTACCAAGAAGAAGAAATAATGGATCCTAACCTCAAAATTATATTTATTTTAAAAAAGTAAAAAAATAATGTTGTGTACTTTTTTCAGTAAACAGCCCTAACAAGAGTAAATGGAAATTATGTGAAATACTTGATTCATGTGATGTAAACTTTGCGATACAAATAATATATTCGTGGATTGTTTCTTCTTTCGACAAAAAGGCTCAACACACGTGTACAACTTGATTCTTCTAGTTGTTCCACGCAGCGGTTCAAAAGAAAATCCAGTTTTTGTAAACGACGTAATTTGATGCCGACGCTTGTAAGCGACGAGCTTTTGCACACCCTAAGCTGTTGTAGTTGAAAAAACTTTGAACCCTATAGCCACCTTCTTGAGTCATGACTATCAGCATACATCTTAAGCATTTCAAAGTAAGTAATAGTAAAATTAGACATAATTAGACATACCATACTAGTTCAATTCCTCTAAAATGTACAATTAGACAACCCACATAGTTATTGTTGTCTTTTGAATTTTGTTTTATGTTGAAAATAATCAACAGAAAGATCCCATAGTCAACGAGACTCGATTAGACACGAAGATCCAAGTTCTTAGTTTTTTGTCATTTAAACAAATTGGGGCCCTAAGTATAAGTTTTTTTAACAGCGAAGACACATCTCCTCCAAAATCTACTCTTAAAATCCACCTATTGCCCATTTTGTGAGACTTGAACTTGCACCACTTTGATATGGATGAATACCTGGTGTCACTAGATCAAGAGGCCATGGACACCTAACTTTAATTGGAGCACTTTGCTATTTTATTCCCTACTACATTGTTAAAAGACGATGTTATGTCTCGTTTACATGTTAGTTTTTTTAAGTCGTCTTTTTATAAATAGTTTATTATTATATATAAAAGAAAAATATTCCAAAAATGGTCTTTAACTATGATGATGCTTTTGTATAAACATAGAGCCGCATCAAACCAAACCACTCCAAAAGGAGTGGACCACATTTAGATTCCACTACTCTTGGTGTGCAATTGTGCATTGACTGTTTAATTCACATACGGGCCAGTAGATAAGTTGGTTATGCAGGGCCATGGGAGTTTTGACTATTGAGAGATGTAGTAGACCCAACAACTAGTTCAAATGAGCCCAATAACTTCATTGTGATAAACTGATAATCCGCTAATATGTGATCCTAACCAATTTGAGAATTTTGAAGGTACGATGTTAAATAGTTTTTGGGGTTGTTGCGTGTCTTTTTTTTTTATGGGTTATTGGATTTTATCACCCGCAACTATCGGCCTTTGGCCGATGACACCCGCAACTAACACTTTGACACCCGGCACCCCCAACTTGTCTTTTTGTTTGCACTAGCACCACTCAGTTAAATATTCTCTAACTTGGTTAGTTATTTGTCCGACGTGGCACCCCCTTAAAAGTCTATGTGTCAATCCCTATCCTAGGTGGATATAATTACCTGGCACCCCCTTAAAAGTCTCCCTCTTCCTCCCCTTTCCAGCCACAAAATACTCACCGGTTCTTCATCTTCATTACCGGCGGTGCTGGATTCGAACGTTTCCGGCCAACAAAATGGTTAGGTGTTGTAAGCGACGGTATGTTCAGCTCAGGCAGATAATATTTCAACAATTTCTCCGTCGTAGTTAAGCAGATCCATTGCTGGAGGATCCATACACGTTCTAGATCTGAAACTAATCGGTTTTTTTGATGTTTTGAAGCTCTGTTTTAGTGTACGAGCTGATTCAGAACGTAATGTACCTGTAGCCGTTGCCGTACGAGCTAGACGGAACGGAATTGGCCGGTGGATTGATCGATGAACGGAATTGGCCGGTGTGAAACTAATCGTTTTTTTGATGTTATGAAGCTCTGTTTCTACTGGTGTTTCCGACAAAGAAATTGTGACAGTTAGGTTTTGGGTTAGCGTTTCGGTTTGGGAAATCTTGTAATCTCGTGAAGTTTAGGTTACCGTTAGTGAAGTTAGTAAAGTTTGAGATGAGGTTGAGGAAGGTGTGGACGATGGTGCACAAGGCAGTGGTTGATTCATCGACAGAGCCTTTCGTGAAGGCAAACGGCGGTGAGACGGCGTACGCCATGTACGGGAGGAAACTGGAGATGAACGAGATGATGCAGAAGGCAATGTCCGGGATATCTGTTCCGTTTATGAAGGCGATTCTGGAAGGTTACGATGGGTTTAAGGGTGTTGAACGATTGGTGGATGTTGGTGGTGAAGCAGGGATTGCCTGAGGATAGTCAGTTACGTTACATGTCACGTGATATTCATACAGGCCATGAAGGATAAAAAAGCCACGCCATCAAAATGGTGCCACGTCAGACAAATTACTAACCAAGTTAGAGCAGATTTAACTGAGTGGTGCCAGTGCAAACAAAAAGACAAGTTGGGGGTGCCGGGTGTCAAAGTGTTAGTTGCGGGTGTCATCGGCCAAAGGCCGATAGTTGCGGGTAATAAAATCAAATAACCCTTTTTTTATTATTATTACTAGTTTATAGACCGCGTATTACACGACTTGAATAAAGACAATATGTTAAGTAAATACGTGTAACGCATAGACTATAACCTACTAACTTAGATAATAATGATTCATAATTATTATAATATAATAATTATGAATAGATAATAATTATAATAGCAATAGCAATTTTTCTCATTTGTTCATGAGTTTTGCATTTTTTTTCTATTTTCATCCAGCCCATTAACTTCATCAAAAAAGTCAGTTTAATGAGGGGCATTTTTTGTCTTTTTAACTTATTTAATATATTGTTTTTTTAATCCAAATAAAACCCACCTTATTAATTTATATCATCTCTGAAATGTGAACTTAAAAAGCTATTTAAATATCTTCTATTTTACTTAATCATTGTTGATATTAAATTATAAAAATAAATTAAAATATAATCTAAATTATATAAAATATAATTTAAATTTTAAACTATATACCAAATTCGTTTTTATAGGTTTATTGGCATGGGTATAAAATTCGTTGAATAAAGAGTTATATTCGCAATAAAGTTTTTTTTTTTTTCTTTTGTATCGGACACAACATGTGTTATATATTAGTAATAATAATTGAATATTAATCTAATGTATTATTAATAAAATAATGATATTGCTAAATTAAGAGATACATGTGTGTAGTTATTCGCTAACAAATTATTTGGTTAGATTAGACAATCTAGGTATACAAGTATATAACCTAATTTGGTTTGATCAGCAAAGATTAAAAAATAAAATTTAATGTCAAATATGAAAGTAAAAATAAATAAATAAAATACTACAATAGTATAAGATAAATATTTTTATGTATTACGTATAGATTAATAAATTGGATATATTAATATGATATAATAACAATATGTATTTATTTGTTATATGATATAATAATGATAAGAAAAATATTAATAATAATATTAAAGGAGAGAATGCCACATTGCATTAAGATATAATTCTAAGAAGAGAATGCCATTAGATTTTTTTTTTTTTTTTTTTGTTTTGTTTTGTTTTGTGTGTCGGTACTTTGATTCAGTCCAATTTAGCAAACATAAAACTATCTCTACCACCACCACCACCATCAAGTGCGGTCAGTTAAATATTTACTTGGGTTTTATGTACCACCAGGCTGCATTTGATACAACTTATATTTACATGTTATAAACTGAGAACAGCACCAGTTTATAACTTTAGAACTAAAATGTTACATAAAGCATAACTTTAGAGTTTAAGACAAACACTTAAAACCGCACCCTATATAATTGTTTACTATAAAACTCAAACCTAAAGTTGATCAGCAAACGATGATAACGATGCAAATTAAAAGAAACCAGATATACGTTCCAAATGTCATGGTATCCGGCGAGAAGCGAACGGCTAAAACACAATCTAAACACAATGTACAAGCCCAACATGTGGTTCTAATTCTAACTAATTAAACGTGTTCCATACAAAAATACATAAAAATGAAAACAAACGTGTTCCATACAAAAATACATAAAAATGAAAACAAACGTGTTCCATACAAAAATACATAAAAATGAAAACAAACGTGTTCCATACAAAAATACATAAAAATGAAAACAAACGTGTTCCATACAAAAATACAAAAACATCAACAAACGTGCTCCATACAAACAGCTGAAGAAAAAATTACACTCCGCGTATTTATCTATAAATACAGTAATACACTCATCATTTATTCATCCATAAGCACACACTCGATTGTTCGAACGAAGTGTCTTTGTTACAAAATAGAAAAGTTCTTCCAAATGGCTTCAATTCCTATATTAACTTGTCTGTAAAAGACTTGAACTCTCGTTTGAGCTCTTGGGAGACAAGGGCCGGTGAAATTACACGTGCGCTATAATTTTGAATGAAACAATTTGGGGAAAAATTGCTATCTCATTAACTAACCGGGTATTTAAACTAATTACAAAATCCTAACAACAACTTAACAACTAACTAACTACTAACAGAATATTCCACTAACTATTAACAGAAAAAATAAGCTAAGTAAACTAATACCCCCCCCCCCCCTCAAGTTGGAGGGAATGAAAGCCCCAACTTGGACAGTAAAAGTTGATGCTTTGTGGAAGAAAGACTTTTTGTAAACAAGTCAGCTGGTTGATCCTCAGTTGAAATATGAGACAAAGAAATAAGTCCTTCTTGAAGCTTTTCTCTGACAAAATGACAATCCAGCTCTATATGCAGGGGCAGATCTACCATGTAGCGGGGGGCAACGCCCGCTACGGCTTGGCGCGGAAAAATTTGGAAAAATTAGTGTAAATTTTGGAAAAATTTGAGGTTTTTTCGATTTCGTTACGGCTTATTTATAAAACGTTACGGCTTGGCGGATTTTCTAGATCCGCCACTGTCTATATGTTTTGTTCTTTCATGATATACTGGATTCCGAGCAATATGGATGGCGACTTGACTGTCACACTTTAACGATATAGGGGTAATAGACAAAAATGAGAATTCATGAAGTAATCTTGTCAACCATGTGAGCTCAGCAGTTGACCTTCGCATTGATCTATACTCTGCCTCTGCTGAGCTTAAAGACACAGTAGATTGCTTTTTAGACTTCCATGAAATTGGGCTGCCACCAAGAAGAATAAAGTAACTAGTAACTGATCTTCTTGTATTGGGACAAGATGCCCAATCAGAATCACAAAAGGCTTCTAGCTTGAAATCAGAAGAATTATTAAAAAAAAATAATCCTTGATCAGAGGTGCCTTGAATATAACCAAGTGTGTGCATAGCAGCTTCCCAGTGAGGGATATGAGGAGTTTGCATAAATTGGCTTAGGAATTGAATATCAAACGAAAGATCTGGTCTTGTATGAGTAAGATAGTTAAGTTTGCCAACTAATCTTCTGTATTGAAGAGGATCAGAGTAAAGAGGACCAAGATCAGTAGATAACTGCAAATTAGCAGGTAAGGGACAAATCTTAGAAGAAGAAGGCAAAAACTCATTAATTTTTTGTAGCAAGTCTTTTGCAAACTTTCTTTGAGTCATGATAGTGCCGGTTTTGACTTTCAATGCCTCAATTCCTAAGAAATAATTGAGTGAACCAAGATCTTTGATCTTAAAAGTGGAATGAAGGAAAGATTTGATATCTTCCATTTCTTGTTCACTATTTGCAGTCATTAAAATGTCATCCACATATATGGCAATATGAACAATGGAGGATGCCATACTTTTGGAAAATAGAGAATGATCATTTGGTGCACGAATATATCCCTTAGATTTCAAGGAATCAGACAATTTACCATACCACTGTCTTGAAGCCTGCTTGAGGCCATATAATGACTTTTGAAGTTTTAAAACAGAGGTAGAATATGAAAGAATCATCCTAGGAGGTGGAGTCATGTAAATCTCTTCATCCAAATCTCTATGCAAAAACGCGTTGTTTACATCTAACTGGTGCAAAGGCCAATTCTTTTTAGTTGCAACTACAATAAGACTTCTAATAGTAGTCATTTTAACTACCGGTGAGAAAGTCTCATTATAATCAATCCCTTCTTTTTGTGTATCGCCTCTAACAACCAGCCTTGCTTTACATCTTTCCAAACTGCCATCAGCTTTGTATTTAACTTTATACACCCACTTACATTTGATAGGCTTCTTGCCTGAAGGTAAAGGAGTGACAACTCATGTGTGATTTGCTTCTAGAGCATCAAGCTCTAACTGCATGGCTGATTGCCACTCAGGATAAAGAATGGTAGTTTTGTAAGAAGTTGGTTCCAAAATTTTTTCAAGCTTATGAGAGAGAGTAGTGCTTGATGCAGAGAGATCAGCAGAATGAACATGATTAATAGCACAAACATTTGTAACAGAATGAGAACAAGAAAATGCTGAATTACATTGATAATCAGCAAGATAGGAAGGAGGTTTTGTTTGTCTTGTAGATCGTCTCAGATCAACAGATGGATTAGGAGCTGAGTCAGGAACTGGAAGATCAGACATGTGATTTTCTGAATGAGAAGAAGTTGCAGGGGAATAAGAAACGGGATCAAAAAAATCTTGTGGAACATTAAAGGAAGGAAACAAAATAGAAGATTTTGAATCAGGAATGGAAGGAAACAATGATTCAAAGAATATGACATCTTTTGACACAAAAGTTTCATTTGTGTGGAAATTGTACAGCTTATACCCCTTTTTTTCCCATAGGATACCCAACAAACAAACAAGGAACAACTCTAGTATCAAACTTAGGTCTCCTTTGTTTAAGAGTTGAAGCATAACAAAGACAGCCAAATGCTTTTAGATGAGAATAAGATGGAGCTTTTCCAAATAAAACTTCATGAGGAGATTTCCCTTGTAACAAGTTTGTTGGGAACAAGTTGATAAGATAAGTGGCAGTCAAAACAGATTCTCCCCAAAATTTGATTGGTAACTTTGACTGAAAGAGAAGAGCTCTAGAAGTCTCTAAAAGATGTTTATATTTCCGCTCCACTATGCCATTTGTTGAGGAGTTGCTACACAACTGGTTTGATGCATAATACCTTTGGAAAGAAGAAACTGAGCATGATTGGCAGCAGTGCCCAATTCAAAGGCATTATCAGTCCTTATGCATTTTACCCTTGTTTGAAATTGTGTTTCAACCATTTGAAAGAAGTTTTGCTAAATACTAAAGGCATTGCTCTTAGTTGAAAGAAGATGAGTCCATGTAGCTCTACTAAAATCATCAACTATGGTTAAAAAATATCTAAAACCATCATGAGTAGGTGTATGATATGGACCCCAAACATCCACATGAATAAGATCAAAAATGTGAGATGTTACTTTTGTACTTTCAGGAAATGGCAATCTGTGTTGTCTTGCTTGTGGACAAATATCACAACAATGAATCTGATCATGATTGCCATTAGAAAACAAAGACAATTTCTGAAGTTTATACAAAGGTAAATGATCAAGTCTATCATGCCAAGTCTTACTAGTAACAGTAACAGTAGCATTACAATTTGACATTCTTATTCTAAAATTTGAAACATCATTACAATTGAAAACAGCTTCATTCGAGTTGAGAAGATATAGCCCATCAAGAAGCTTACCAAGAACCAGTGGCCTCTTCAGAGAAGGGGCCTGCAACATACACGCCGTTAGAAAAGAAAAGAAAACCAATCCACTTGTATCAATACATAATCTGGGAACTGACAATAAATTGTGCTTGAATTGTGGAACCAAAAGAACGTTTTCTAAAGATAGATTGTGAAGCAACTTTACTGTTCCAGATTTGTAAGCTGTGACAACATTCCCATTAGGAAGAAAAATAGAGATTGGTTTTCTAAGAATCTTAACATTTGTGAGCAGACTTTCATTGCAGCATATATGATCATTAGCACCAGTATCTATAATCGATGTTATAGTTTGATTATTATAAGTAAGAGAACATGCCATTATACCTGCAAAATTAGCATGTCTGATCTCATTACTGGCCTAAGCATTATCTTGGGACTTCCCTGCAAGTTGAGTATGCTGCAAGCACTGAATTAATTACTCACACTGCTCTGTTGTAAAAGTAGTTACAGAACTCATCACATGTGCAGGAGAATCTTTTACTTGACTATCAACATCAGTCTTGCAAACATTGGCAGCTACATTCTTTGATTTAGTGAACTTGAACTCTTTAGGAAAACCAATTAACCGATAACACTTGTTTGCTGAATGACCTGGTTTTTGACAGTGAGTACAATCAGGTTTCTTAGAATCTCTTTGAGTCCTAACATTCATTGATGAAATGTCAGGAAATGCTTGTGCAGTAGGATGAATTTCTTTTTGTTTCTCTTCTTGAAGCAAAAGAGAATAAACTTTGCTAATAGTTGGTAAGGGTTGCATCATAATAATAGTTCCCCTAATGTTCTCATAACTAGGGTTTAGTCCCATCAGAAACTGAATTAGCCTTTGTTATTCATCTCTTTTCATCATTTCCATATGAGCACCACAAGAACAAGGTGAAACCGCATATAAAGAACTAATTTCATCCCAAATACTCTTGATTTTAGTGAAATATGATGTTATGTTACTGCATCCTTGAGAAATTTCACAGAGAGTTTTCTGTAACTGATAGTGTTTTGCACCATTAGACTGACCATACCGTTCATTCAATTCTTTCCACAATTGTTTAGCAGTTTGAACATACAGAACGCTATCACTTATGTCTCTAGATAAAGTGTTAATGATCCAAGAAATTACCATATCATTACAACGATTCCATAGGCTAGGGTTTGCATTTCGTGTAACAGAACCATCAATGAATCCGAACTTGTTCTTAGCTGATAAAGCAATCGTCATTGCTCTCTTCCAAGATCCGAATCCAGTTCCATCAACTTGCTTGGCAACGAGAATCATACCAGGATAATCTGAGGGATGAAGATACAACGGATTTGAGGGATCAATTGAAGACGAAGATTGAGAACCTTGAGTGTCTGACATGATTTAAGAAGAAAATTGTTGAAACGAAAGAAGAAATTGATGAATTGATTGAAGGAAATTGAGATTGATGAAGACGGTTGAATGATTTGAGATGAATCAGAGATCAAATCGAGAGCAGATTCGAAGAACGCTGCACTAATACCATGTAATTTTGAATGAAACAATTTGGGGAAAAGTTTTTATCTCATTAACTAACCGGGTATTTAAACTAATTACAAGACCCTAACAACAACTTAACAACTAACTAACTACTAACAGAATATTCCACTAACTATTAACAGAATAAATAAGCTAAGTAAACTAACATGCGCTTGAGGAATACGGGTGTTTCAAAGCGGAATTCGATGGGGTGTCCCCCGATCTTCATGATGCAATATTTGTTGCATCACAGGAGGTATTGGATCTTCCCCACGAAGTCAAAATCCAAAACACTTCAGGTGCAGCGGGTCATGGTTATGTTGGTCAAACAACCAGGTTTGCTGGATTTAAAAGATTGAGCATTGAAAAAGCAAGTACCAAACAAGGGGTTGAGACATTTACAAAACTCATGTGGCCCTCTGGAAATGACACTTTCTGGTATGATCCACTACTTATTAGGGCTGTATATTCTTTATTTGAAAATTGTTACAGACATTTTCATGCATGCATGCATGTTGTTTCAGTGAAACTGCACTGAAGTTCGTAAAGGCTGCAGCTGAACTACAGCAGATAGTCATGAAAATGGTGGCCAAAAGTTATGGAGTTGAGCAACATTACGAGTCCTTGGATCGAAAAACTATACCCTGAATTTTAATCGATACAAAAAGCTTGGAGGGGAGGAAACGACGATAGGTCTCCCTCCTCACACGGATAAGAGTTTTCTAACGGTTATCAATCAAAAAGAACAAGGAGGGGGTATTGAGATAAGGACCAAGGATGACAAATGGATTGAAGTTGATCTTTCACCCTCCAGTTTCTTTGTCATGGCCGGGGACGGTTGCATGGTACGTATAACCATATCCAGTAAATCTCAACCATAGCAAAGCTATTGCTATGGTGGGAACTAAGATGTTCTCTCAAAGAGAGAACGTCGTATACTTATATTAAGTATACATGAAATATACGAGTGACTATTTTTAATGCTGTGAATCTTGTTAGGCATGGACAAATGGAAGAATCGAGGCACCGTTTCATAAGGTGATCATGACGCAACCGAAAGTGGATAGATATGCGATGGTGTTGATGTCGTATATCCGGGATCGCGAGATACAGGCACCTCAAGAACTGGTTGATGAAGACCACCCTGTGCAGTTTAAGCCATTTGATCACTACAACTATATAAATTTCAAATCATTCGTTAATGAGAAAAAACTGCATCACCACATCAAAGTCTACTGTTGAGTTTGATCTAGTATTCCCTCTTTTCTCAGAAGTATTTGTTACATGTCTCACTATGTGTTTCCGCGCACGTGTGCATTGTTAAGTTCCACTTGTGTAATAAGGCTAGAGGGTATGGTGATGGTCCTCCAAGGGAGGATGATCCGCCACGTAGGCGCCACATCATAGTCCTCTCAAGGATGGTCCATCCCACAAAACTAGAGGGTATGGGAGGATGGTCCTAGTCATAGTCCTCCCCACCACTTTTATGTTTTTTTATTTTTTTTTATTTTCTACTTTTTTTTAACATTTAACAAATAAACTAACAAAATATTTTCATTAATATTAAAAAACATTACATAAACTTAAAAAAAAATAAACTTAAAAAAAATAAACTTAAAAAAAACATAAACTTAAAAAAAAATAAACTTAAAAAAAACATAAACTTAAAAAAAAACATAAACTTAAAAAAATCCTAATATATTAAAATAAGCTACTAGTCTTCGTCTTCCATGTCGTGGTCGGGTTCGTTTTGAGCGTTGTTCCAAAGGTACTCCACCAAGTCCGCTTGTAGGTTATGATGTGTGTACTCGTTACGTAGAGCGAACATGTTCAAATCTTGTTGTTCCCCACTAACTGGAACAGAATTTCCAGTAAACGCGTTTTCGTCGTACTCTCATATCGCTCTACCTTCGTCTTCAATGACCATGTTATGAAGGATGATACAAGCGTACATAATGTGTCGTAACCTCCTTGGTGTAGCCGAACGTGCTGGATGTTCAATGATTTGCCATTTTTTTTTGTAGAACACCAAAAGCCCGTTCAATATCTTTTCTCGCACCCTCTTGATACTTCGCAATTTTTTTTTCTTTTTCGTCTGTCGGGTGCGGAATAGTTTTAACGATTGTCGAGTATGTTGGGTATATTCCATCGGCTAGGTAGTAATCTCGCCTGTATTCCACCCCCGAAACCGTAAAACTTGTGTCTGGACCTGTACCCGCCACAACATCCTCAAATATCTGTGACTGGTATATGATGTTAAGGTCGTTAAGCGAACCAGGTAGACCAAAAAAAACATGCCAGATCCTGAGATCCTGTGACGCAACAGCCTCTAGAATAATAGTCGGATGTCCATGATCTCCCCTAGTATACTGACCTTGCCAGGCAACTGGACAGTTCTGCCACGGCCAGTGCATGCAATCAATGCTCCCGAGCATTCCTGGGAAACCATGTCTCTGTTCGTGTGCTTGATATAATTTTTGAACGTCGTTTGCGTTCGGTTTCCGCAGGTATCTCTTGCTATACAATTTGACAACCCATTCGCAAAACTTGTGCAAACATAGATGTGCGGTTCTTTCAGACATCCTTATATACTCTTCTAATGCATCGGGTGCGTAACCGTATGCCAGTTGGCGAATGGCCGACGTACATTTTTGTAAATTACTGAAACCCCTTAGCGCCCTAGCGTCGTTTCGCAGTGTAAAAAACGGATCAGACTGGGCCATGTCGCCTGCGATACGTAAAAACAGTGGACGACTCATGCGGAACCGACGTCGAAAATCTCAGCTGGGTACACGGGTTCGTCGGCAAAATAATCGGCTACTAGCTTAACGTGGGCGGCTATAAATTTAAAACGAAACATAACTAGAGGGTTAATTATAACATACATTTTCAAATCTATATAAAACATAAGGAAAAAATAGTAAAATACCTTCTTGGTCTCGGTTTAATTTTGCTCGTCTAGTTAGTGTAGGTCCGGCTAGGGGAGGATCTAGTCGCCTAATCCTTGTATACAAACCAACCCGGTTGTGCGGAATCCAACCGAGATAGCAAACCGAGATCGAACACACAATATAATGACACACAAGACTCAACGATTAACACCTCTGTATTAATACGTATGAAAGATTCGGTTACAATACAATGTTTACAAATGTATTCTGTAAACTCTCTCTCTCGTGTGTGTGTGCTCTGTTCTTGTGTCTCCTGTGTTCTCTACAATGTGTTCTCTCTATCCCTAAAACAGAAATAATGAACTCTATTTATACCCACAGACACTACGAATCAGAATGGACTTGGCGAAACAGGCTTGGAGAAACAGAAGCTTGGCGAAACTGGAAAGCATTTGACGAAATTGAACCATGTTTGGCGAAACAGGCTTGTTTCGCCAAGATCCATGTGTTTCGTCGAACTTGGGCTTGGGCCCAAGGTGATTCGCCAAACTGTTACAAGCCCAGGTCTTCTTTTGTTAATCTGTTTCAGCTGATTTGCTTATCCCATGTACCAAGTTTAATTCCTCTACGACTTGGCCCGATCATCTTGAACTTGTACACGACGGAGGAAAGTCGAGTCATAGCCAAGTCTCGTGGCGCGAGTCGCGTCCACAAATAATGTATCAACAAACTCCCCCTTGGACGCTACTCGCGAGATTCAACTTCAATGTCTTCCACGTCGGAGGATCTTCAAAGTCTTCACGTGTCGTAAGTAGGAAGTGTATCAACAAACTCCCCTTTTTGTTTAGGTAGTGTGTCAATAAACTCCCCCTTAGATTGAACTCTCCATTGAGTCATGCTCGCGAATCTTTTGACTTGTCAATTCTTCAGATCCTTGTGGTGTTGATGAAGGGTCAGCGGCAACTCGATCATTTTATCCTTTGAGTGCCTCCACTTCGTGTCTTCATTCCGAAGCTTGTCATCGACCATGTTCTCCTCGCCTTTAGCATCTGCACATGCAAGAAAGCTAAACGCATAATGAGAACAACCGCTTGGAATATAGTTAACATTTAAACAAACGACACATATGAGATCAAATCTCAATCAAACACCGACCGACGATATTTTGAAAGTTTAGAAAAATATTCAATTTTAATCCTTTAACTTTCAAAACTTGTTAACTTCGACTGTTTATGAAGATGCAATTGTTTTCCGGCTTACGATCAGGATTTTGGGTAGGATAGACTCGAGTTCCAACATCAGTCAATCAAAAATAAACTAGAAGCAAAATCTTTTTGGATTTTATAAAGTTTATATTAAAACACACCTAAAATCTTTTTGAAATTTTTCATTTTTTTAAACGTAAAGACGGAAAACAATAACTAAAAATAAGAAGTATAAACTGAAAACAGTAAATAAATAACTACAAACATTCTTTTTGCGAGTTTCGAGGGTAAGAGAATCATATCAGTGTACGGTCATGCCAAAACGCTCTTTTTGTTCAATTAATTAACATTAAGATAAGCATCCTATAACAATTATCGGTATTGTTGTCCACTTAAACTCAAACTTATCATTTGTAATCATGGCGAGGGGATACGTTAAGGTATGATTTATACTTACCGACCGGTGTTCATCCACATCACGACACATTCCCGTATCAAGGTATGCACGAGGGTTCATCTTACCGGTGAGTATACCGATTATCATCTGTTTGACCGTATATGATGTGAGATTCTCACTTATTTTGATTTGAAAACAAGCCCTATGTGATAGAATCACTTATTGATGAGGAACTTGATTTTCATATGCATGAGGGCACAGGAGCAAGTCCGTGAACAGGTCAGTACTTTCGTACAGCAGAGAGACGAACTTGACTCCCGGATAAATGTGATATTTTATCACTTATTTTGAGGGACATGTGATTGTTTATCACTTATTGAGGTCGAATGCAGTATGTACACGTATGTATAGTATCATGGAAGATCTAGACTTGCGTCCCCGTTATTTTTCGGTAAAAGATACAACCATGATACCCAGATGATAAGCAGCATAAAGACCGAATATCTCAGAACCTCGGCAATCTCTCAAACGAAATTTCGGTACTAAGACCATATGCCAATGAATGGTTCCCACCCAGTCTTCAGTCGATTTAAGATTTATATCACCCTGCACACTTTAAAATGATTGTGAGCCTACCGATACATCTTATATAGAGCTGCTTAACATTTTTCATTTTAGGTTTAAAGAGGTTTAGACAGACCACTGATGTACTATCATTTTCTCTTTTTCTCGCCAGGAAACTCATTTTTGTTTTTCTATTGTTTTTGTGCTTTTGAAATTTTTCGATGTTTTTGGATTTTTCAAATTTGGATTTACTCCCCCTAAAATCAATAAACTAAGATAAAGTTTAAAACACAAAGGTATTTACAAAAACGATTTCCCGATGTTGGTTAACTCATGTTTTACCTCAATGCCGTTTACCAAAATTAATTTTTTAATCTGAAAAGATTTATCGAATTTTGGAAAGATCAGTTGGCATGTCGGTAAGCGGTGCGGACCATGACAGCATTGTCTGGCCAAAGAGTGCTGTACGAGATAATAACAATTTATAAAGTAGCTTAAATATCGAAAAGTAAAGGAGAGATTAGAATTTTAAAAACCGTATCCTGCAACTGCTTCGTGCATTGCAAGGAATCTGAGAGCTCTCCCAAACTGGATATCCACCCGGTGTGGATTTCAAAGTCGATTCTTTGTAGCTACTGAGAAGTCTCTTGACAGCAACAAGATCATAAACCTTTGGGTCCGGCTGGTCTTCCACATTGCACCAGCTAAGGTTTTTGTCTTTCTCTTGAGAAGTAGTGTGCGGTTGTTCAATCCATGCCAAGGCATCCGCACACCCGGTTAGTTTGTTCAACAAACACATTTTCTTCAATCACACCGCGAAGAAATGTACACTGCACGTTCATCTTGTTGATTTTGAACTTCAAACGTGCTGCAGGTGCGTACATTTTGATTGGAATCTATCCCGGGGACCCGATCACAGCCTTTAACAATCAAACTTTGGAATGATTTTCATTTTTGTCGAAGCTTTTCAAACTCTTTCAACAGACACTTCTGTCTTCTTTTTCATTTTTCTCTCCATCAAAGACAGCAATTTCTTCTGTTGCCTATTTTGTGCATGGACGCTCCACTATCAACAATCTTACGACTATCGAAAGTTCCTCCTGGAATATCCTACACACTCACTCAAAGATTAGTTGGAGAGGGGGACCCAAGCCTTTGTGGACTTGGGTCGTCCTTGATCATCAAGAAAAGTGATTTCAATCACTTGATGATTAGGAAAAAGAACCTGTGGTGCTCCCCCTGATTGAACTACCTGCTTTTGCTTCCAAACTGTTTGTCCTTTACCAGTATTTGAATTCATTGTTTCAGCATTTACTGGTTTTACAGTTTTAGGTTTTGCTTGTACAGGTTTTTCTTCTTTGACCTCTGATTTTAAGGCCTTCTCAATTACCTTTTGATTCTTTTGTTTTAACTTCTTTTCCCTTTCTTTCAAGACACGTGGGTCTTGTTTCGGGGAAACAGGTCGCTTTTGGTAATTGGTTTCTTGGGGAGCACTCGTTTTTGCCTTCAACTTTTGCAGGTATGGGCAGTATCTAACAATATGCCCAACTATGCCACACTCAAAGCACATTCTCCGCTCTACAAACCTCGGAGAAACATGTTGATGACCAGACTGAGAACCAGACCATGAACTTTGTGATCTAGACGAGCTTGGACCTAAATCACATCCGTTGGTGTGTTGGGTGTAATTATTCTGATCATTTCGTTTTAAAATTCTAACTTGTTTTATAAAATCAATGTTAGATTTATCCTGAAATGTTTCAAGTTTGTCTGAACCTGTGGATCCAACAAAGTTCATTTTCGGTTCTCGTTTCTTAACAGGAGCTCTTTTGTTTTGCACCTTTTGCTGCTGAACTTTAGGTGCTTGAACATTCTTGTTCTGAGCCTTCCTTCCCTGTACCTTACCCTTTCCGGAGTTCACTTGTTGTTTTCGCTCAATTGGTTGTTTTTGGTTTCCGTATTGTTTTCTAATTTGTTCACATGGAATTGGATCACATTGAGTGACGGTAACTTTGTCACTTTTGTTCCCCAAAAACTTATCAATACATCCTTCAAAAATTTGCTCAATTAAATCTTGATTTACATTTTTAATTGGAAAATCTTTGTTAGAGTAGATTTTGTCATCTCCTTTGAGCGTGTACAACAAGTTATTCCCTTCACAGCTAGATACAAGGGACTCCATTGCTTTTGACATTTCAGTCTTACTCGGTTTCACTGGTGGATCACACAAGATGTGATTCTCGATTGGAATATCTGTTGTAACCGAGTTAGACTGTTGATTCACAATCTTTTCAGATTCATCATCCGATGAATCAGATTCATCATCCGAAGAATCAGTATCCTCAACAATGGGAGGACTCTGTTCCTTAACACACGATGAATCCGTCACATTCTCAGATTCTGATTGACCTGAGGATGATGTACCAGTTGTGAACCCGAGGCCTGCTGCAAAGTCATCCAGACCGAGTGGCACAGAAGGTTCAAAACGGGGCATATCCTCGTCATCAGGCAATTTGGAGTAATTGTGATTCATTGGGGGAGGACATGATTTGAATCCCATACACTTCTTATCCCCCTTTTTCTTTTGAACATCAATAATGTGATCCAAAACATAGCGGGAATTGGAATAGCTTTCCAATTTCTGCTTAATTGTCTCACATTCACATCGAGCTGTTGCTAACTCTACCATTTGTTTTTCAATTGTGTCAATTAGATCATTGTTAGCATGTTGTTTTCGCAAAACAGCCTTTTGTAATTCTGAAACATCATGTTTTAATGACGCAATTGTTGCTTTAAATTCCTTTTCATTTCTGGTTAAAAACAAGTTAGCTTCAGTTGCTTTAGAAAGATCTACAATCAATTCTTGATTGTGTTTGTGTGTGATTTCAAACTGACTTTCCTTTTCAGCATATTCTAAGCACTTAGCACATTCAACAGGAACAGAATTAGAGTCAGAATTAGTATCACATACCTGACTTGAAGAACTGTCGACATTAGCCGTAAAGGCTGAATGGAAAGAAAAAGATCCATCTTCAGAGAAGAACTTAGCAAGCTTCTCGGAAGTTCCAGCAGATTTCTGGCAGAGAATAGATCTCCTCTTGCATAATACTTCAGCTTCAGCCAAAAGTTCATCAACCTTCAAATCTAAAGCATCACTTGATAAATCACCAGCATCAAGTGATTCCCCATCCATGCTCCCACTATAACCCGAACTATCTTCATCTTCTGAAGTTTCACCAGCAGACACGGTTTCTACTACCTTCTCAGTCACTTTCGCATAACATGCTGTTCCACCATTTGGAGCATCATTTCCCAACTGAAGCGACCAATCACAACCTTCATCCATTTGAACCACCAGTGCCTGGTTGGCATTTGATGGCCCTGCTTGGCCTTGGTTGTTGACAGGTATCAACGTACGAACATTGTTCCTGTTCTGGTTCTGCTGGTTGCCTTGATTTCTGAAGGGATTTTGGTTTCCATGCTGAGCTGGTCTTGTGCATTCCCTTTTGAAATGACCCCGTTCACCACAGTTAAAGCACTTTACAGCTTGCTTGTCGAACCCATACTTGGTGTCTTTCTTGCATTCCAAGTTGGTTCTCCCCGTCCTTTCCATAAACTCCTTTGCTCTTCGAATTGCACTAGCAAGAGCCCATTTGATATCCATCATCTCAAACTCTTCTCTATCCACTTGCTGATAATCTTCATTGGTTAGATTGATATTCCCAATCTGACCTGCGATCAATCCACAATAAGCACTAACCAAGGTGTTCAACATCTCCATATGCTCCTTGGCTATTTCGACACTGACTTTGGAAAAGTTGGAAGTGTCTAATCTGACTGTATTCGGATTGGAAGTGGCTTGAAGATTTGAAGAGCTTCCATACAATCCTTGCTGTTGCGGTTGTTGCTTCTGAGCTCTGCTTGGATCTAAGAAAGGCGGTGGTGTGAATTGCTGAGCTGTCGGTTGCACATACTGTTGTTGAGAAGAAGAATTTTGTCTTGGATACATCGAGTATGCTGAAGGATCAAACTGATCTGTTGTTGATTGTCCGGTGTTTGAGATGAAAGCTGTTTGAAGCTTCGCGTGTTGAGAAACTGGTTTTTCTCCACTGATGCCTCCTGCAATCCCAAAGTACATCTCTGGACTTTGAGGAGTTAGTGTTCTTTTTGCCTTAAGCTTTTCTTCCACATCCTTGTTCTCCAATTTTTGAATTAAATCATAAACGGTGATTGTGTCTAAAACACCATTTTCTTTGAGAATTTCAAGATAACTGCTCCACTTTGCTGGTAAGCTATCAGCAAATCTCTTCGTCATTTCTTGTGGAGTGGCAGTGACTCTAAAAGCAAACATCTCGCTCAACAAGTGATGGAACCTTGTAGATAAATCTGCCAAAGTCTCATTCTCCATACACGTGAATCCTTCAAACTCTTTCTTCAGTAAATCTTGCTTGATCTTTCTAGATTGAGCATTTCCTTCACATCGTAACGTGAGCATATCCCACAAGCTTTTAGTTGTCGTGCAGTAAACAAACTGGTGGTAAATGTCTCTGTTAAGAGCTTGTGTGAGAATCATGAATGCTTTCTTTTCTAACTCAAATTTCTTCTTATCTTCATCAGACAGAGTGCTGTAAGTTTGTGGATTGGATCCTGCAACTTCCAAATCATTATCAAATGGAGTGAAGAAACACATCCATAGATCTTGACCTTGCCCCTGAACATAAGTTCTCAGCCTTTCTTTCCACCATCCCCAATCATTGATGTGATTTAACTTTGGCGGTTTTGTGCTTGTACCAGTTTCACTGTCGTTCTGCATCATAGATTGAATGCTGCTGCTTTGATTTGTGACCAATGCCCATTGATTTGCAGTTATCATTGCAGCTTGAGATGGGGCAATAGCTCGCAAGAATGCAGTTTTGTCGAAATCTGACTCAGGTTGTGTAGCTGATGATTGTGGAGTCGAAGTCAATTGAGTCCACCACTCACCGTTTGTTCCCATTTTATAAAAATTAATATATTAAGTGAAAATTGATTTAAAATTTGAAAAACAAGGTTTCCCTTTTTAAAATTAATTTTCACAAACTATGTTAAAATGTTGAAGAGAAACAAACAGCCGAAAGATCAAGGATCGAAAGACCTGCAAAACACAAACTGTTAAACTTAAACAGACTAGGATCGAAAGATCAACCCTTGTTCAAAAGATAGACACTTGTTCGAAGGATCAACAGTGTTCGAAAGATCACTGTTGAATTTCGAACAAAGACTTCGAAAGATTCTCCAAGACGAAGGGTCCTTATCTTTCGAAGTGTAACAGTAGCTCGAACAATATATCCTTCGAAAAGATTCCTTGGCTCGAAAGATAACTCACTGACTTCGAAAGATGTTCGAAGGATGGGTATCTGTCGAACCTCCTTGATCGAAAGATGATCTTTCGACTTCGAAGAATATCTTTCGATGAGCTCTGACACACTGACACAAAGTTGACAGGTTGGTGAGAAAGGTGACGGGTTGGTGCACAACTTTCGGCAGAAGGTATGTTCAGACCTTACTTTCTGCCAAAACCAGATTTGAGTTGATTATTTTAATCAGTCAACCCTTCCCAATGCACAAACAACTTTCAAAAGCAATAAAACAAGATCAAAAGATGTAAAACTTTGAAGAACACTTGAATATTATGAAGAACACAATGAGTTTTCTGGAAAGACTATGAGTTTTCCGGTAACCCGAAACTGCCGAACACGAGTTTTTGCCCGAAACTTCACTAAAAACCACTCTTTAACATGTGAAAATGATAAACAACAAGGTTTTTATAACAACTTTCAGCAAAATTCGATGATTTTTGAAGCTTTAAACAGAATTTTTTAAGAAAAAATATAAACTTCAAAACTCGAAACACACCCGAAAACACTCGGTTTTAACAAGGAGAAGAGCCAAGGCTCTGATACCACTTGTAGGTCCGGCTAGCAAACCGAGATCGAACACACAATATAATGACACACAAGACTCAACGATTAACACCTCTGTATTAATACGTATGAAAGATTCGGTTACAATACAATGTTTACAAATGTATTCTGTAAACTCTCTCTCTCGTGTGTGTGTGCTCTGTTCTTGTGTCTCCTGTGTTCTCTACAATGTGTTCTCTCTATCCCTAAAACAGAAATAATGAACTCTATTTATACCCACAGACACTACGAATCAGAATGGACTTGGCGAAACAGGCTTGGAGAAACAGAAGCTTGGCGAAACTGGAAAGCATTTGACGAAATTGAACCATGTTTGGCGAAACAGGCTTGTTTCGCCAAGATCCATGTGTTTCGTCGAACTTGGGCTTGGGCCCAAGGTGATTCGCCAAACTGTTACAAGCCCAGGTCTTCTTTTGTTAATCTGTTTCAGCTGGATCATCTATCGACCAGAATATCCACCGAAGGATCCATACATACCTCGAAGGATGATATCCTTCGAGGTCCATATGTATCCATCGAAGGTTGTCTTTCGAGGTCATCGAAGGATCTAAACTATCCTTCGATTCCTCATCCTTCGACACACACAACATACAAACAATGTGCTCACTGTTTGGCCAAGTCAAACCGGAGGATGGTTGACTTGGTCAAACTTACATCGAACGCACATATCAAACCTAAGACGTAACTCAGACTAATACAAGACATCGTTTTGTATCTTCGTGTCTTCAAGTCTCTGACGTCCTTTCAACTGAGCTGAGTCGAACCGAACTAAGTCGTGTCCACAAAATATGTATCAACAGTTAGCCGTTGGGACGACGCTTCATCACCCGCCATGAAGACCTGAGCCGCGTTTATAATCATGTTGTGCATAATAGCATCCTCTTCCGAAGATGATGAATACCACGTAGACGTAGATGATGAAGAGATGGAAGAAATTGAAGAAATGGAAGAATGTGAAGCCATGATAATTTTTTAGAGAGAGATGGGGTGGTAGCGGGTAAAAAATGGTATAAAAATATATGAGTTTTTATAAAAGGGAAGAGGGTTTATAAAATGTGAGAGAGATATGAGATTGTAGTGGGTGAAAAGTTGTGAAAAAAGGTGTAAAAGATGTGAGTATTTATAAAAGTGGGAGTGAATTGTGTATTTTTTTAAAAAATAACCGTTGGATTTTTTGAAATAAATGCGAATTTAATTTTTTTTATTAACGGCTACTTTTGACTTTGACTTGGGGGCCCACATGTTTGGTCCGTCGCAAACGGCAAGAAGTGGAAGCTGAGGACGGGACGGAGAGGGGCCGGCGTGGTGTGCCGGCGTCGCCGAACCAAGACGGGGTGGAGGACGATCCCCATACCCCTTAGCCTAATAAATCTTTCATGTGTGCATTGTTAAGGTCTACTTATTTACTAATAAATCTTTCATGTATGTGTGCCATTATTAAGTTCCGCTTGTTTAATAATAACTGTTTCATGTTTTAGTAAATCTTTCATGTGTGCACTCTCGGTACCGATATCCAGTTTTTGCAATTTTCAAGATCGGTACTCTCGATACAGGTATGATACTAAGTTTATCCCTACCATGATTGGGTAAATAAACTTTAACGAATTAATGTTTACTTTTTTAATTATGGTTATAGACAACTTATTATGCAATTTCTTGTATTTTCAATTTTCATGATTATTTATTTCTCCAATTCCTTTAGTTATATAATATTTGACCATTAAAGTTCATTCTTTCATCACCTTTCAGCTACTTACATTTTAAATCAGCTATCGGTTATATAACTTAGGTCGGGTTAGTTCGGTATAGGTTAAAACGAAAATAGCCGAAACCTTCTTTGTTTCTTAGAAAATAGGCCAACATTACATTGAAAAGGTTTTGGGTTTAGTAGAACAAGGCCTCTTTCTTAATAAATTACAAGGGAAATTTGCTGAAAAGTTTTTTCACTGTGACGATATGGGATTAATTATGGTACACTTTTAGCTTATTACGACCATTACAATTTTCTTTCTTTCTTTTTTCTTAATTATATACCATTATCGCTTAAAGAATGAACTCTGATGCTTACGTCAACGTCATTTTCTCTTATGAATTTTCAGATCAAACTAAAATGATAAAGTCGAGCTCACTTCGATAAAAACCTAGTTGGCTTGCTCGACTCATTCAGGCTCAACTAAGAATACGACTTTATTTAGCCAAAAGACTAAGTATGTAAGTTACAAAAGAAAAACTTAGATTAAATTTACAATCTTTATGTGCATGTAACAATCGGAATGACAATTTATGTTCCAAAGCCTTCAAATCCCGTTTTATACCGTATTCAAATGCAATCCCTTGCATCATTTGAAGCTTCTATGCTTAGTAGGAGGGTTTACCTTTAAGTTTTTAACAAAATATAATAAAGTTGGTATCTCTTTTAGTTATCAATATAAAAAAGATATGCATTTTGACAGGCAGGTGTAAGAAGCACCTGTAGGGTAACATAATTCCCATATCTCTAGCAAATAAACTCACTCAATCCATGTAATTCTGACAAACCATTCTATAAGTCAAAGTTCCTTCTCCATCAATCCTACCTCCTTGATTACCCGCAAATCCGGCGTACCCACCCTTAATTGGCCTGACATTGCTTCTCTATTGCCAGACCCGTCTTCAACTCGTGTGCGCGGTCGTCCGCCTCAAAGTCCGCAACCCTCTGCTTGTATCTTTGGGAGTCCAATGTTGCGTCGTAACACAATAGAAACTGGACTAGGGTGTTCGCCCACGAGGAATTTACCTTAAACGCCGCGTTAGAACTCTCACATCGGAAGGTGATCTTCATCAAGCAAGACATCGGGATTTCTCTGAAATATGTCGGAACCCATAATTCCTTTATGTTGAACATATCTCTCAACCAGTCGTGGTTTTCAAGCTCGTACTTCTCCAAAAGCTTTGCGCACCTACGCTTGAATGTTGACTGTTTTATATAAATGTTCCATACAAGTTTATGTAGGGCGGCCCTAAGTTCAGAGTTATCTTCAACCTCACCTGCAACCTGGACAAAAAACATGTGGCCCCGAACAAAAAAAAATCTCGTTTAGACACGCCGTGCTAAAAAACTTAGTTTTATATCAATTTTTTTTTGGACATGTACAGCAAAAAAAAAACAAATTTTTATATCAAATTTTTTTATAACAAACCTCCGCAACAGTAATGAAAAAATTATGCCTACGTGAAAAAATAACATATCGTGGCGGGAGTTTTACCTTGGACGGTAATTTCTTCATGATGTGCCACATGAACAGACGATGAAGAGACTGGATGAAAATTGCGCCAACAACTTCTCTCGATGCCGGGTCTTGGTCAGTTAGCACAAGGGTGGGCTGCTTGTTATGCGCTTCAAGAAAAGAGGTTAGCAGCCAGGTGTACGCCTCGATTGTCTCGCAGTACAAAAGGACTGCTCCAAAAGTGACGCACCTTTTTGTTGTTGTCCACCCCGTTGAACGACACGAAAATAAGATTGTACCTGTACGAGATGCATTAAAAACAAATGAATTCAGAATTTTGCGTAAAAAAATAAATAAATAAAAAACCATCTTGACTTAAATGGGCGAGGAGATTTACTTGTTTGTTTGGTAAGTTGCGTTGAGCGCAATGACATCGCCAAAGGCTTGGTAGTTGATCTTGGAAATTTCATCTGCCCAGAACATGTGTCGTATCTACCCGTTTTCCATGCTATATCTGAAAGTGTAGTTAGGTAAGTGGTCGACCCGGTCTTTCATTTCTCAATCGCCAATTCCGCGTCCCTGTCACCGATGAACATGCGAACATTCTTCGCGTAATTCTTGTAGTCGTCTGCAGTACCCTTCACGTTGTGGTGCCCGCTCCTTAGGCTTACTTGGGGTTTGTGGGCCACCGTCGGGCCTACCTTGTTAAGGCTAGCTCGGTGGATAAATTCTTTGGTAAAAAAATCTAGCCTCCACCGTTTTTTGTAAGATCTCTGTTGTACACTTGGACCATTGGATGATTATGGTTTTCTTCGAAATGATACAGAACCCAACTAAGCGAGGTCTGATCAAACTTGACACGTATACAGGCTTTACAGTCGCAGACCCGGAAAGTGGACTGCCTTATCTTTAGAGACGTTTCATCCAACGTGTCGAACTTCCTTTTCAGTTGCGGCTTGTGTTGTTGGAGCACAAAATGTAACGATGCGTGATGGCTCCTTACTTCCTCTTAATGGTTCCCAGCCTAGTCGAAAACCCACACTTCTCGGCATACAGATCATAAATCTCGACCACATCCTCCCATTGCTGGAACATGGTCTCAAGTTTTGGTCTTAGGTGGTATAGGACAGACGGGCACTAGTAGCGCGTGCCGTTCGGGGTTTACCAAGAAAAGCATTCCTCTTTGGATTCTGATCTGCGATCTAGATGCAAAAATAGAAAGAAAAAAAAAAAGAAACATAATAAAGGAGTAGCCTAACACATAGCATACAAATTATAGGGTTGTGTAATCTGAATCCACGAGATGGTGTGTCGTCTGTGAAACAAATTATAGGGTTGTGTAACCTCGAAACTGGGACAATTATATGGTGTGTCTTCTGTGAAACAAAAAACTGCACTGCACATTGCATCCACACAAAAAAAAACCGGGATTTTTTTCGTTTGGCACATGTGTTGATCAGGTGTGTTCTGAAATAACCGTATAGAAAGGGTATTTTTGCTAAGGTCTGTGCAAACGAAACCCCACAAGTGCAAAAAAGAAAAAATCGCATCAATTGATAACATCTATGGGGTGTACAAAAACTCAACCACAAAAACTGGACCGTAATACAAACAAAAAGAGTATACACAAACGACATTTTTCGCGGGAATAGATATTACCATTGTCGTTGACTTGAATCGCCGGGTTCCTTGGAGTTTGGAAGGAGGACGAAGATGGTCCACAATCAACAATCCCCGGAGGAGGTGCTTCTGGGGATATTTGGATGGTGTCAAGCCTTCGAGCGTGGTCTGATATCAACTCTTCTACTGATGAACCAAGGAATTGATGCTGCCCTGAGAACAGTGAACCTCCAATGAGATCGCCACCATCGGCATTCGGTGAACCCTGAGACAACCCTGGTGTGAGCTGTGTATTGAGTGACCGGTGTGGTGTGCCAACCAATTGATGGTGACCTCCGAACATATTAACTCCGGTGAGATCGCCGTGACCGTCGTGGGGTGAACTCTAATACATACTGGGGGTGTGTGAGTTGGTGTGTTTATGGAAGGTGTGGTGTGGGAAAGTAGCAAGAAGGTTATATAAGATGGATTGGGAGGGAGAGTTATGGGGATTGTTGATGATGTACAGTATAACCTCATCATTTTCCCCCTCGATGTTTGGATGACAACTTATTGAAAAGGTGAAAAATGGCAGCTGGTTGAAAGGTGCATGTGTGTAAATTACCATAATACCCTTAAAATAACACACATGTGCATATGATGTGGCATCCTCTCATTCGTCCACAATGGATCTTACGGTTCTCGCAACTGGGGATGGTTTTGTTTTGAACCGGTCCCTATATATATATAGAGAGAGAGAGACACACATACAGTGGCAGAGCTTGACCAAAAGTTTTGAGGGGGCGTAAAGTGACGGGACCCAAAAATTTTTTCCTATCATTATGTTTCGGGTTGAGTCGGCTATTCGATTCAGGTCGGGTCAAATAATAATAGTTCCAAATAAAACTAAAAAAATTCATTAATTCAAAGGACCCATTTTTGCACATAGAAAAAACTAAATATTGTATAACAAACAAAAGACCTATATATATACACAGGTACAGGATCATGAGAAAACGCCCTAAAGTGTGAGAACGGATCCTGGCCCAACACGTGGCACGCGATATAGTGAAGGGCGGAGGGGCTTTTTTGTCCTTTTATATTCTCTTTTTCAATTCGTCTCATAACACCGCTTCATTTTTTAGGCGTTTAGTTAGATTCAACAAATACATGTCGTTTTAGTTTTTTTTAGATCACATGCATAATAAATATTTTGGCATTTATGACGTTTAGTAAGTCATTTAGTAATTATAATTTCTTTTCCTCTATGGCATTTCCCAAATTCATTAGGCGTTTTTGTAGATTTCAACAGTTCATATATGTTACCAAGGTAAATTTCTTGGCGTTCATGGCGTTTTTAAATTCATTATTAATTTAAAAGAGTACAGATAAGATGAAATCAAACAAAAACTAATTGTCTTCTGTGGATGGTATTACATCAGAGATGTAACCATCGCTTTGTCCATCACTCTCCTCGGACTCATCATCATCTTGTTCATTGGCGTATAACGCCATAATCTCATCTCTTCTTTGTTGCATCCTATACTTGAATGTATTCACAACGCTGGATCTAGCATCGTTCGTAGGTGCTAAATCACAGAGCTGTTCAATAAGATGCAGTCTATCTGTGTTCAGCACTTCGTCCATAGTCAATGAATAATCCTCCCCATGTTGAAAGCTCACCCTCACCGTTCTTGATTGTTCATCCAGAATCCAACTAGTAACTTTTGGTATATCAGAGTCGTCAATATCATCATCATCATCTTCTGGAAATTTTCTCTCTAATCTTCTTATTACCGTTCGATTCCTGTTACAATCGTAGGCCACTGGGACCCCAATGGGCTAGAATATCTGTCACACCCCCAGAATCCACATGCGGAGTATCACCGCTTGGAGGCGTGACATGACCAGGATCAAGCCACCAATCATATTGAACAACGTAATTAAGTAAATAAAACCAACCACAATATAATTGGTGTCCAAAAGAAAGTAACTAACTTTAAGTTAACAGCGGAAGCATAAAACGTAAAACCAAAACATAAGTTTAATAAGTTCATAAAGTTTAAATGTTTAGCATGGCACACGACTATCCATGTCCCACAACGACCACGCCTCCTCGTACAAGCTCCATGGATACCTAACGACCTGCAAGGCATGTAACAACAAGTCAACAACAAAGTTGAGCGAGTTCACAGTAGGTGTTCGTTATAAAGTAGTTTTTCAAGAACTATGAGTTTGTTTGCAACTACAGGTTAAATCAGCTTTCCTTGTTTTCCAAACCATAAATGGTGGGGGCTACCCCATGTTGTAAACCACTAGACTAGATGTATATATAGGTGTCCTTCCCAATCCGAGGACAGAGGTACGTATTGAATACGTAGGTTTAGCGCAGGTGCCCTTCCCAATCCGAGCACAGAGATACGTATAAGAATACGTAGGTTCAGCGCTGGTGCCCTTCCCAATCCGAGGACAGAGGTACGTATAAGAATACGTAGGTTTAGCGCTGGTGCCCTTCCCAATCCGAGGACAGTGGTACGTAGTGAATACGTAGGTTTAGCGCTGGTGCCCTTCCCAATCCGAGGACAGTGGTACGTAGTGAATACGTAGGTTTAGCGCTGGCGTCCTTCCTAAATCCGAGGACGGAGGTAAGTAGTCTAGTAGTGGTGAAAGTACAAGTTCCGTCTTAGCTATTTAATCCCATTCCCAACCCACCGGGAATCCCATACCTTAAGAGTGTGAACTCACCTTTGGTTGCTCGGTTTGACTCTCAAAAATAGCTAACAGTCAAGGTCGGTCAATCACGTCTTAATATGATTACCAGTTAGTCATTTAGTGGTTTCAAATAGAGCACAAAGTTCCTACACGTATCTACTACATAACATGCACTCACTTTAATAGTTCACGCCTATATAAACATTCCACCTATAGCTACTCAAGAGCAAGTATACGATATTTCACATAACACTTTCATTGACATATAACATGTTAGATCATCCTCTGATAACATACCCGACATTTAGACATGCAAATTACTACTTATGTCATTTCAGCTTTAACATCCAAAACTGGGCTGTTTTCGGGCATTTTAATAAAATAGTTAACTTATTTCAAAAATTCCCAAACTTTTACAGAATGTTTTAAAAAATCCAAATATTACTTTATAAAAATATCGGGATCTAATTCATTACCAATATTTTATAAAAAATCATTTACCGGACTGCAATCAGATTCGTCACTTTATGACTGCAGTCCACGGAATAATTCATTTAAAATTCATCGTAAGTCCGATTGATGAAATTCCAGTTGGAGGATTACAACGACATTGTGGTCATCTACAGTAGAAATTTCAAGAGCTAATTCTACACAGATTTCAAGTTATGACGAAAAACATAACACACATTTTCTGCAGTAAAAACACAGCTTTTGCTGCTGTACAAAACGGACCTTTAAAAATAGTAAACGACCACAAAAAAATATGATTCCAGTGCCATTTGAAGCGTTTTTTGAAAATACATAATTTAGACTTCAGAAAATCAATTTTTCGATTTATAACGGCCCGTTTACAGCCAACTGAAGTTGGCTGCAGAATCATAGACAGATTCTGTTTCAGCTCTAATCGTTACCCGAACTCCTCAACCGAATAACTAATGCATCCACGACCCATATCGATTATTTACAGCAGGTTATAAGTCAATTATCCCAGAATTAACATGCAATCATCATCCATCTACTAAACAACGTCATTCTAACAATATATCATCATATTTCATCTCATGATTCAAGATTCAAGATTCAAGTCTTTTAGTGTTCTAGTTATTTCATCATAATACAATCCTTAACCACTAAAACATGAAGTAAACAAGAGTTTAAAGAAGTCTTACAACTAGCTTAAAGCTAGGGAAGACCACTAGAGAAAAGGTGATGAAAGTGGATGATAAAAGCAATGGATGAAAGTTCTTCAAGCTTCAATCTTCACAAGACACCTTCTAGTACTTGGATCAAGCTTGGAAATGGAATGATGGTGGTGACAAGGTGGTGGTGGTGGTGGCCTTGGTGTGAGCCGAGAGGGAGAGAGGAGAGTGAGGGAGTTGGGTGAAGTTTGTGAGGATGAAATGGATGTTATGATCTTTTGTAATCCAAGACCCATACTTGTAATCTTCCATTTCAATATTTTGTTCACTCAAGCAAGTAACAATCTAAATAAAATATATAAGAAGATCTAGTGGGGATATGGTGATCTTGGTGGGGTCCTCCTTGGACCGTAAATGGCATGAGGGGGAAGGGGTCCATGTGTAAATTTGAGGATAAGTAGGTAACTTATAGTATCCAAGGAAATCTATAGAATATCCAATCAATATCTAAATAAATCAAATAATATCATGTAAGATCTTATGGGATTTTAGTGAAATTTTGCAAGGATTGAGGTGGGGCCATCTCAAAACCGTAAATCCAAACGGGGGGGTTATGTGTAACTTTGAATGGTAAGTAGGTAGATATTAGTTCAATTTCAAGTATAAGGTTACTAGTGTTAATTAGTAGATATCTAGTGGGTGTTATGGTGTACGAGGATCATAACTAGCCAAGAAATGATACCGGTTCGTTAGAGTGCTAGGTTGTTCCGTATTGTGTCTTTTATGTAACTTTTTGTAACACTTTTAATTCTCAACACTTAAGGAAAACATTCAGGACCATTTAGTCAATTTTCTGCACAATCATTAAGCACAATTTAATATTAATTAATCGTACGGATACATGTAATTATGAGGGTTGTCACATTCTCCCCCTGTTAATGAAAATTTCGTCCCGAAATTTAGCACGTGGTTACTGAGGAAGCTAGTTAAGTTGCGTGGTTTCCTGGTTTTCCTGGGGTGTCACATCATCCCCCTGTTGGTTTGGAATTTCGTCCCGAAATTCCGCAGTAGCTTCAGCCTCAGTAGTGGTTGCACTTTTCTCAAACAACTGGGGATACTTGTTGTAACACCTCGAAAATTTACGTCCTATAATGTGTTGACACGTGTCATAGGTGTGAACGTGTGAAAGAATGTTCTTGATAGACTAAAGTTGACAAACAGTGAAACTGTGTAAATATAAGGGTTCAAAGTGTCAACAATGAATAAATATACTTTGCAATAACCCTACATGATGTTTATAACCTTAAACGAATGGATCATGGATCATACGAAACGAATTGTGAAAGAAAGTGAGAGATTGCAAACTACAGGGGTTAAATGTGTCAACATGTTTAATTTATACCTCTGAGTGACCTTTTAGCAAACCCAAAGCCTTGTAACGATTAATTATGCTCACTAGAATGCACCATGAAAATTTCATAAAGTTTCGTTATCGTATGAGCAAGTTGTGATAAAATTCGTGTGTTAGGGTTAGAAACGTCAACGTTGAAATTTAGGGCTTTTCGGGTGATCACAAAGTTACCCGAGGACTTGACAAAGTGGGTATAAGTATTAAAGCCCCATATATAAAATACAAAGTCTTATAATGCAAGAATTGTTGAGAAAGCGACCTTTTGGAGGACCAGGGACTGAAATGCAATAAAAGAAACAAGTGTAACCTGATCACAAGTCTCAGGCGGCCCGCTTTAGTTTTTATGATATCCAATGCGGGCCGCATCAGGTCCTTGATCACTCGTACTGTAAACTAACAAATTGTTAAATAACACAAAATAATAATTTACACGTATGCACATAATTGCATAGATTATTTCCTAACAAAATTGAAAATTTCAATGTCAGCAGAACACCTATTTGGATGAATTAGTGGCTCTAGCTCTGATACACCTTTTGTCGCAACCCCCGACCCCTGCCTCGGGAGGCGGGCAGCCGCGGCCTACTAGGAGATGGTGGTATCAGTGTTTATCATTAATTGGCAGCGGAAATTTTATCAGGACCGTAGTTAGGAAATATTTTATCAGAGTAAAATACCCCATTTTATAATCATATATTGGGATAAAACCCAAGCCTTTGTTACAAACAAATTCTTTATTTAGGTAACTTTTATAGCCACTTTTCCAAGCCTTTAGTGCTGTCCAGTTGGCTTCTATTTGACTTTCACATTTTGTTACCTGAAACGCGTTTAAAAACATTTTGTCAGTGAGAAATACTGGTGAGTGAATCCCAATTTAATCAAGACAGGTTTTATCAGTTTACAGTTATTGAGGGCAATCCGGCAATTATATTTGTTTACCATTCTACTTTAATTACCAACCACGGTACTGTCAATCCTGACTGGTGGTAATGTTACTACTCACAGTGTAGTAACAAATTTTGTATACAAAACCCCAACATACCGACGATAATTGTAGAATACAAATACTCAATCACTGTTAAGTATAAATTAAAACACTTGAGGTTTTGTAAAACAGTTTGCAAAAAGGAGATTACTCACATTGTAACTTTAGGGTTTTCCTTGGTGTTTTCCTGGTTATAATCTATTAATTAAACAATGCATACGCGTTAGTATAATAACCCAATATTTACATTAGTTATACCCTCCCCAAGACAGAACTCCAATGACTACGTCGGGCAGAATCCCGACAGCCGTTACGGAGCGCTAGATCAATCGGGCAGCATATCTAATACGTAACGGGGGGTTATGATACTTACAACGAGGCAGGACTTCGCTATTTAGGGGGTATTATGCCCGATATTATGTCTACTATGCAGAAATTTAAGAGAGAAAGTGAATTGTGAGCGATTGTAAACTGAAGGCCGATGGCTTCCTTATATAGGGACTGATCTGGTCTGCCTCGCGGCCCGCGAAGGATCCACAAGGGGTCTTCGCGCCCCGCGACATAGGGTATGTAGGGCCTAGCTATGTTCAGTCAACAGTATAGGTTCGATACAACACCCGACACGTGGCAGCACCGGGTGTGCTCTGATCTTAAGCTGTCGCGGCCCGCGAGCGCCACCAGGATTTCATTTTTATTTTATTTTTATGAAATTAAAGGTATATATGGTCAAATCTCGTATACAGGGTATATTTTAGAACGTATAGGGGCATTCTAATTATTTTAGGGGTGTCGGAAGTATTTTAGGAGGGTTGTTATAGTACATACCTTGTGCATTCACGCTGGGCAGCCGACAATACCTGCAATTCTCACCCAAATAACAAAACAAAATGGCGGCTGCTTCTTCTACTTGTGCTTCATCAACCGTTCTTCATCCTCTTCACAACAGCACCTCATCATTATCGTCATCAAAATCACTACATCATTGTTATCATTGTGATATTCCTAATTATGTACATTATGTATGTTGTACATATATAGTGTGAATAAACCAAGTGGTGTTGGAAAAACTTGAAGCAAAATTAGTTCTGAAAGAAAACTTGTAGAACAATGTTATCACCAAGACACCAACGTAGTTGAGCACCAAGCTTTTCTTGTCATATGTCATGCGCTGCCAATACACCTAAAAGAGAGAGAAAGGGTAGTTGTGGTGGTTTGAGAGAGAGAGAGAGAGAGAGAGAGAAGAGAGAGGGAGGGAGAGTTCTTTAATCTTTTTACACATTTAGTCCCCTTGATATAAGTTATTTATGCAATAGTCCCTGGAGAGGTAAAATGACAAGAATACCCTCATGTGCAAAACACATTACCATATTTAACTCAAAAAATCTGACTGAGTTAGGGCTAAAGGACATAACGTGCATGGTTTTGAAACGTTAAGGACAAAACTCATCAAATTTAAAGGCAAAAGGCACCACCTGCAATTTGGTACAAAATAAAGGACAAAACTTGTAATTTACTCTTTTTTACAGCTAGGCCTTTGGTATCTTTTTGTTGCGTTTACGCCAATGATGCTGGTTATATGCTTTTGGCCTGTTTTCCGGCGATATGGTTGTAGAGTGTGCATTTTCATGGACGTGTATGTGGTTCCTACTTTCTATGACGATGACCTTTTGTGTTCACTGAAGGCTTAAACTTACTGTAGATGCATTTGTTTATATTTGTTCATCTAAGGTTTATTTGTAATGTAGATAAAGTTTCTTTGTAAACTATTTGTTGGTCATGTTGTTGGAAGTATGGGATCGATGAAGATGGTTTCTTGCTCATCTTAGAGTTATTGTAAGTGGTATGTATAAGTTGTTTTTGGTTTTTGGGGTGTCTCACTTGCAACAAATTGTTGCTTTATGTTGTTGAAAAGTTGTACAACTTTTTGGTATTTAATGGTATGAAAATTTGAGTCGGTGATGGCTTTATGCTTATTTGAGAGGTCTGGCGATGAATGTGTATAATGGGTATGATGGTACTCGTCATTTGGCTTGGCAATCTTCGTTGCAGCCATGCCCCGCTTGGGTTTTTGTTGCTAATTGATAATATATATAAATTAGCAAGGCATTGGGTTTTGGTTGTTGTACATTAGTTTGGTGTTTAAATTTTGAATAGGCTATGATGTTTAAAATCTGGTTTTGGAAAGCTTAGAAGACTTAATACAGGCAACTAATGAAAATTAGATTTCTGAGAAAAAAAATTGCTTCTTTGTGATGTGCTTTTAAGTTAGGTTTAAATACAGTGACTCTTTTTTTCTTTTTTCTTTCTAGATATCTTTTTTTGTACTTTCTTATTTAGATTCATGTTAACGATCTGCTTGACAACGAAGAATCAGTTGTGACAACGGTTACATTGATGTGTTCAAGCCTCTTTGTAGCAACTTCATAATAAGTTTGCATTTTTTATGTATTGTTGTTTTTTAATTGAATATATAATTTTTTTTTATTTAGAATGTCCACATCTAACGAAGATGTGGACGTATTCGAACGGCTTACGAAGATTCTTGAAGATGTTGTGAATTCTGACGGATGAATCAACGAGGATACGAGTCGATTTTTTGTTAATTGGAAGTTTAAACGCACGAATTGAAACACTGTTTTCGTCGTTTGAAGCACCTTTTCGAGGTAAGTTTTACATCAATAGACTCGTATCATTATTCTGATCAAAAGTCCTAAAACATCAGTTTATAATTTAGAAAAAAAAAACTTAACGGAGTTTTTTCAACTGGGGATCGGTGGAGAAAAAATAGTTGAAAAGTGAGACTGCCAGAAGGAATTAGAAAAGGGAACTGACAAATGACGTATAGTTAGGATTACTGGAGCCACGATATCCGGTAAAAAAAGTTATCTTTATTATATACTCAAAGGTACAAGCTGAAATGCATAAGGTATAACTAGATTTATGTTCTTTATTTACACATTACACACAAAGGTTCGTCACCTCCATCTAAGATCCATCCAGTGAAGAAAAATGTCGCAACCTGTAATTCACAAATTGGAAGCAGAATCACACGTAGCCGACGCTCTAGCAACCTACATCGCCGATCTATCCGCCAAATTCATCGCCGCTAACGGCTCATTCTCCGTCGTCCTCTCCGGCGGTACTTTAATCGACACTCTCAGGTACCAAAATAAACCCTACGATTCAAATTCACTCTTTGAATAAATATTGTTTGTTTTGATGAATTTGAGCTGAAATATCATTATAGGAAGTTACTGGAGCCTCCGTACATTAAGTCGATAGATTGGTCGAAATGGTTGATTTTCTTTTTGGATGAACGTGTTGTCCCTCTTGATCATCCTGATTCTAATTACAAGCTTGCTTATGATGGATTTCTTAGTAAGGTAATTTCTATTAGGTTTTATGTTGTTTAATTGTTTTTAGGGTTTTTGAAGTGTAGATAGGCTTTAGGATATTTGTATTGTGATTAAACAAGCTAAAAGCTCACCTCGAGCGCGCTTCAATATTGCTTAAACGAGCCAAAGCTGGGCTTGCCCATGTTATCAGCATTATTATTATTATACTATATATATATAAAATAAAATTTTGTTTGGGCTGGTCTAGGGCTCGATAACTAAACGAGCTCTATTTCAGGCTTGAGCTCGGGCTCGTCAAAGCTCGGCTCATTCGAGCTTTTAATCGAGCCGATAACGAGTAGCTCTCGAGCCTCTCAGCTTGTTTACACACCTAGAGAAAAGTTATGTTTTGTGTTGCTAATTAAGCGAAATGATGAACTATTTTCGTGATATTTTAGGGGCGTTTGTTATTCGGTTTTAAACGATTAAACTGAACATAACCAAAACTGTTTAAAACCGAGCTGAATTATATATTCGGTTTTTGAACTGAATTTTATATTTGGTCGAAACTGAATTGGATATTGTCCTTGGTTTGGTTTTGAACTTCCTGAATTCGGTTCGGTTAGGTTTTCGGTTTGGAGTGGATACATTTTCAAACCAAATAAACTGAAAACTGAACCGATGTATATCATATTATTAAGGAACAATGGATTTTAATAATCCAAACTATTAGCCGCTGGCCGGCAACAGTCCCAACTTCAAAAATAACCTGTGGTGGTCCCATCTTTTCACATATTGTAAACTAATGGATCTTTACTAATAGAACCTTAATTTCTTTTTGTCCCCTTACCTTTTTCGGTTTAGTAAAAGTCTGTTGGTTTACAATATATGAAAAGGTGGGACCACCACTGGTTATTTTTGAAGTTGGGACCGTTGCCAGCCAACTGCAAATAGTTAGGATTATTAAAATCCATTATTCCTATTATTAATCTGTTCAGCATAATTTCAATTTGTGAACTGATTTTGGGCTTATTTGAACGGCTTTCATTATTCGGCTTCAAACGATTAAACTGAATCGAACGCAATCTGTTTAAAACCGAACCACATTACATATTCGGTTTTTGGTTTGGTTTTGAACCTTTCGAATTCGGTTTCAACTGAATAAACTCAAAACAGAACCGACGAACATCATATTACTAATCTGTTTGGCTACAGAATTTCGTTTTTTGTACTGATTCCATGATATTACTATTTACTAATATATTCAGCTACCAAATGATTAAACTGAATTATTTTCGTGATATTTTAGGGGCTTTTGTTATTCGGTTTTAAATGATTAAACTGAACATAACCAAAACTGTTTAAAACCGAGCTGAATTATATATTCGGTTTTTGAACTGAATTATATATTTGGTCGAAACTGAATTAGATATTGTCTTTGGTTTGGTTTTGAACTTCCTGAATTAGGTTCGGTTAGGTTTTCGGTTTGGAGTGGATACATTTTCAAATGAAATAAACTGAAAACTGAACCGATGTATATCATATTATTAATCTGTTCAGCATAATATCAATTTGTGAACTGATTTTGGTCTAATTTGTCTGCTTTCATTATTCGGCTTCAAACGATTAAACTGAATCGAACCCAGTCTGTTTAAAACCGAACCACATTACATATTTGGTTTTTGGTTTGGTTTTGAACTTTTTGAATTCGGTTTCGACTGAATAAACTAAAAACAGAACCGACGAACATCATATTACTAATCTGTTTGGCTACAGAATTTCGATTTTTGTACTGATTCCATGATATTACTATTTACTAATATATTCAGCTACCAAATTTTAATTTGTAAACTGATTATGGTCTAATTTTAACTACGTTTATGATATTACTAATCTATTCAGCTACCGAATTTCAGTTGTGAACTGATTCTGGTGTAATTTGAACTACTTTCATGATATTACTGATATATTCAGCTACCGAATTTCAATTTGTGAGCTAATTCTTGTCTAATTTGAACCACTATCATGATTATATCAAATCAATCTATTCGGCTACCGAATTTCAATTTCTGAACTAATTCTGGTCTAATTCGAGATGTCACTATGATGTTAGGTTCCAATACCCAAATCTAACATATATCCCATCAAGGAAAACTTATCACCTGAGGAAGCAGCCGATGAATACGAGCAGCGTCTTAAACAGTTGGTAGCAAACAATACACTAAAAACGTCACCAACAACAGGGTTTGCTAAACTCGATCTGATGTTAGTCGGGATGGGTCCAGACGGTCACGTTGCGTCACTCTTCTGCTGGCATTTTCAACGGTTTGAGAAGAAAAAATGGGTCACGTTCATAACAGATTCACCCAAACCGCCACCTCCTAGGATCACGTTCACTTTCCCTTTGATCAACTCTGCGGATCAGATTGCGATGGTGGTCACTGGAGAAGATGCGGCCGATGCGGTTAAGGTGGCGTTGGGTGAACATGCTTCGTATGGTTACCCGTTGCCTGTGCAGAAGGTGAAACCTGAAGGGAAACTCACATGGTTCTTGGACAGTGAGGCTACTTCAGGTCTTAAGTAAAACAATAAGTGCATGAGCATATGATATGCTATATATATTAATAAGCCTAGGTGCATCATCACATGACCTTTGTGGTTTGCTTTAGTTTGTGTAATGTTTCAAGATTTTAATATAAAATAAAATTCTGTGAAATACTTGATAAGATTATGTGAAATAACAATATGCAGACTAATAAGTAGGGCTGACAAATCATGTCTTATCGGGTTTAACAGGTATCTAACGACGCGTGTAACACAAGTATTAAACATGAATACACCTCGTTTAACTACTTTATATCTTATGTTTATAACACAGTTTTACGTTTTATGTATCAAGAAAAAGAAATGATGGATCCTAACCAGTTATATTTATTTTTAAAAAGTAAAAAAATCACGTGTACTATTTCAGTAAACAGGTCTAATCGTGTCTTATACAGATATCTATTGTCAGCCCTAACAAGAGTAAATGGAAATTATGTGAAACACTTGATTCATGTGATGTAAACTTTGCTATACAAATATATTCGTGGATTGTTTCTTCTTTTGACAAAAGGCTCAACACACGCGTAGGACTTGATTCTTCTAGTTGTTCCACGCGGTGGTTCAACAGAAAATCTAAATTTTGTAAACGACGTAATTAGATGCCGACGCTTGTAAGTGACGAGCTTTTGCTCACCCTAAGCTGTTGTAGTTGAATTAGCTTTGGACCCTGTAGCCACCTTCTTGAGTCATGACTGTCAGCATGGTGCGGTTTGGTGCGGTTTTAGCATAAAACCGCAACTCATACCGCGAGGTGCGGTTTTTATTTTTTTAAAACCACATGTTGCGGTTTTTTTGCGGTACGGTTTTTGCGGTTTATTTGCGGTTGCGGTTCGGTTTCGGTGCGGTTTCGGTTTTAATAGTTGAATACATCTAAAAAAAACTCTCAGCAATACTTGAATACATCTAAAAAAAACTCTCGGTTTTAATACTGGAATACATCTAATACTTGATGGTAATTAGAATATAATTTTTGCAAGAGCAATGTGAAGAGCATATGTATGGGCTAGAGGACATCAATCAAAACAAGAGTTTGTACTAGAAACATGTCTAGAATAATAGTTGCTATGTGAAACGGTGAAAGCTTAATCACATAGTCGTATCCAAATAAAAACGTAATATTGTTTCCAACTCATTCTTGTTTCCAACTTTCAATCTTTCCAACTTTCAATGTTTCCAACTATCATTTGCCATTAGTGTTTCCTAGATAGAAAAAAAAAAAACAAAAAATATATGTTAGTAGGTATTTGAAATATAAACTCACACATGTAAAGAAAACCTTACCAATTTTTAAACCCGCCATCTTCTTATTAAATTCATCTATGTCTTTATTCTTCATAGAACATCCGAGCTCAAGATCAACCCTTGTACACCTTATCCAATCTTGTGCACAAATCAAAGCTTCCGCAGTTTCGGTGTTAAGTGAACTTCTATACTTGTCGATAACTCTACCACTCGTACTAAACGCCGATTCTGATGCAACTGTCGAGATCGGCATTGCCAAAACATGTCTAGCTATTTTGGATAGTATAGGAAATTTGGTTGAATTTGCTTTCCACCATCCCAAAAGATCAAACTTTTGGTCCCTTTTTTCCCTTAAATCCGTTAGATAGATCTCCACCTCACTCTTGATGTCTTGACCTCCATCATCAAGTTTGTCAAACTCTAGCTCCAGATCAATATCCATCTCATTATACTAGAAAGTCTTGTACTTAGAAATCAAAAATCACATACAAGCGATGAAACAAGAACCAAAAACATGAACCTAGCTCAAACATGAACCAACACATACGTACCAGATGAAGATGATCGCACCGGCTGAAGATGATCGCACCAGATGAAGAAAAGATTGTCGGCTGGATGTTAAATTAGGGAAATGAAGGGAAAGGTACGTAGGTTTCTTTTTTATCAAAAGGTTATTGGGTTGAAAGTTGGGCTGTTTGGAGTGCTAATTTAATGGGCTTGTAACTAGTAGGTTAACATCATTTTTTTTAGAGGGAGCAGACGATAGTTAACTTAACAAAGTCAAGTCTGTACTTTTTTTTTTTTAACAAACACAGATTATATAATATATAGGGAATTTTATATTTAAATCTTTAAGTATATTATATATAATATATATATATATATATATATATAATAATTTTGCGGTGCGGTTTCGGTTTTTTGGTGCGGTTTTTAAAGCTAAAACCGAACCGCACCATACCTTTGCGGTTTCGGTTTTTGCGGTTTCGGTTTTTGCGGTTTTTGTGTCGGTTGCGGTTTTGCGGTTTCGGTTTTTACGGTTTTTGGTGCGGTTTCGGTTTTCGGTTCGGTTTTTGCTCACCCCTAAGCATACATCTTAAGCATTTGAAAGTAAGTAATAGTCAAATTAGACATACCATACTAGTTCAATTCCTCTAAAATGTATAATTAGACAACCCACATAGTTATTGTTGTCTTTTAAATTTTGTTTTATGCTGAAAATAATCAACAGAAAGATCCCATAGTCGACGAGACTCGGATTAGACACGAAGATCCAAGCCCTTAGTTTTTTGTCGTTTAAACAAATTGGGGCCCTATGCCCTAAGTATAAGTTTTTTGAATAGCAAAGACACATCTCCTCTAAAATCTACTCTTAAAATCCACCTATTGCCCATTTTGTAAGACTTGAACTTGCACCACTTTGATAGGGATGAATACCTGGTGTCACTAGATCAAGAGGCCATGGACGCCTAAGTTTAAGTGGAGCACTTTACTATTTAATTCTCTAGTTAAAAGACGGTTTTATGTCTCGTTTACATGTTAGTTTTATTAAGTCATCTTTTTATGAATAGTTTATCAGGAATGTGATCAAATATAAACACTTATATTTGTAAGAAACGTAAGAATTAACACATAATTGACAAGTGTCCCTCAATAAAAAAATATTTTAGGGGTAATTTAGACCTTTTGACCATATTTATTTATAACTAATTAAAAATAATTATTAAAACATCCCTAAATCCATGCAAGTTTAATTCAAATCAAAGTTTGATTTTTTTAACATATCCATGATCGAACCAACCTGTAGGAACCACCACAAAAAATATAATCAGCACAACACTATATAATTAACATAACATCCTTAATCGTTCTCCATTATCAGCACATCGTCCTCAATCGTTCTCCATTATCAGCACATCAGATGTGCTGGTTATATCTACTTTTGGTGTTTGTTTGTATTATATTGTAACTAGGTTAGAACCCCGTGTATTACACGGGTTTACTAAATATAATTCTAATATACTAAATAATAAAAATAATATATCCTTAAAAACTCGTGTATTGTATGGATTTAACAAATGTAATTTATATACCAAATAATAAAAAAAAAGTTATATTTTTAAAAATCTTGTGTAATACATGGGTTAAATACATGTAATTTTGTAAAGTAAATAATAAAAAAAGTTATTTTTTTAAAACCCTATGTATTACACGGGTTGAATAAACCTAATTTTATGTACCAAATAAGAAAAAAAAAAGTTATATCATAAAAAACAAACGATTTCGTTATAGGGAAGCATTCTGTTCCAAAATGGCTAATGAAAAAACTTAGTTATATGAAAAATATATCTATCTATAAAGACACCAAGTACCTATGCTTAATATGTTTAAGTTTTTTAAAAGATATGGGAACTTATGAATGCACTATACGTTAAACACAAAAAGTAACATTCGCCATTGAAAAAATTAATAAAGAGAGTGAATCAACATAATAGTATGGATAGATTAGGATGTATTTGGTGTAATTTAGAAGTAAAGTTATTATAACATTCGTCATTGAAAAATTAATAAAGAGTAAGTAAATCAACATAATATACGGTAGGAAAAATTAAACAAAAGGAAGGATATTAAAATTAGAAATAAAAAAAATTGAAAATTGATTTTGTTGACCACATTGACACAATTCATTTCCAATGAAGATTTCTTCAAATAAAGTGTCGATCCAATCGCTTGTCAGTTGAATCCTTTATCCTAATATTGAATAAATAATTCAAAACCCAACACCAATGTTAGATAAAGTTTGAATGGAAGATTTAAAAATTTTAATGGATTAAATTATCTTTAAATCATTAGGCAACAAACAACCATGAATTATTCAAATATTGAACAAAAGATATTATTACACTTAAATTATATTTATAAAAAAAAAATAATCAGATCAGGAATCATTTATTTAGGTAGCCTTATTGATTGACACGTGTACTCAAAGAGGTTTCTTTTATTATATGTATAGATTAACACATAATCAGCACATTATCAGCACAATTATAAAACAACTTTTGGTAACTTTTTTAAAAGTTACTTTTATAAATAAAAAAAATGTATAACAATATGGTACTCATATTAAAGATTAAAAAATACTTGATTTTATGATATATTTAAAAAAATAATGAAGTATATAAAAGTTATTTTAGTTTAAAAAACCTTGGTGGAATTTGTATTTAATTGAAAATGGTCAAATGACTAGCAATTTTACGAAATAACCTCTAACTTGTTAGTACTAATTTTTAACTATAAGGGTTTTATTTATAATCAACACCAACCCTTGATTTAAACTATCAATGGTTCAGATCTGTTCTTATGATTCTTACAGTTAGCACTGTTTGTACAGGATCTCAACTCATGGCCGGCCCTGGGGGTGGGCGGGGAGGACCACCGGCCAGGGCCCGATATTTCAAGGGGCACGTTTTTTATGAAAAAAACCCGATATGTATATGTAAATATTTTTTAAATCGGGTACATCCATACAAACACTAACATAGGCCCAATTTCGTTAAGGCTTAAGGTCACATTTTTTCGAGCTCGAACAGGGTACACGAATTCTCAGAGCCGGCCCTGTGACTCAACTCTAGTTTATCATTATATATAAAAGAAAAATATTCCCAAAATGGTCTTTAACTATGATGATGCTTTTGTATAAACATAGAGCCGCATCAAACCAAACCACTCCAAAAGGAGTGGACCACCTATAGATTCCACTACTCTTGGTGTGCAATTGTGCATTGACTGTTTAATTCACATACGGGCCAGTAGATAAGTTGGTTATGCACGGCCATGGGAGATTTGACTATTGAGAAATGTAGGAGGCCCAACAACCTGTTCAAATTAGCCCAATAACTTCATTGTGATGATCCGCTAATATGTGATCCTAACTCAAAGTCCATAGTAAAGGATCCAATTTGAGAATTTTAAAGGTACGATGTTAAATAGTTTTTGGGGTCGTTCTGTGTCTTTTTTTTTTTATTATTATTATCATGGTTCCAAAAGTCGCTAGGCGTCCTCTAGTCGCAGTGGCGGATCTAAGAACTTTTTTCACTGGGTTCCTTTAAATAGATTCTCACTAATTCTCACGATTTTTTTCCAAACAAAAATACATAACAATGACAACAAACGTGTTCCATACAAAAACATCAACAAACGTGCTCCATACAAACAGGGGTACTGAAGAAAAAATTACACTCCACTTATTCATCTATAAATACACTCATCATTTATTCATCCATAAGCACACACTCGATTGTTCGAACGAAGTCTTTGTTACAACACAGAAAAGTTCTTCCAAATGGCTTCAGTTCCTATGATTAACTTGTCTGTAAAAGACTTGTACTATCGTTCGAGCTCATGGGAGACAAGGGCTGGTGAAATTACGCGTGCGCTTGAGGAATACGGGTGTTTCAAAGCTGAATACGACGGGGTGTCTTCCGATCTTGATGATGCAATATTTGTTGCAGCACAAGAGATATTAGATCTTCCCCATGAAGTCAAAATACAAAACACTTCAGGTGCAGCGGGTCATGGTTATGTTGGTCAAACAACCAGGTTTGCTGGATTTAAAAGATTGAGCATTGAAAAAGCAAGTACCAAACAAGGAGTTGAGACATTTACAAAACTCATGTGGCCCTCTGGAAATGACACTTTCTGGTATGATCTACTACTTATTAGGGCTGTATATTCTTTATTTGAAAATTGTTACAGACATTTTTATGCATGCATGCATGTTGTTTCAGTGAAACTGCACTGAAGTTCGTAAAGGCTGCAGCTGAACTACAGCAGATAGTCATGAAAATGGTGGCCAAAAGTTATGGAGTAGAGCAACATTACGAGTCCTTGGATCGAAAAACTATACGAATTTTAATCGATACAAAAAGCTTGGAGGGGAGGAAACGGCGATAGGTCTCCCTCCTCACACGGATAAGAGTTTTCTAACGGTTATCAATCAAAAAGAACAAGGAGGGGGTATTGAGATAAGGACCAAGGATGACAAATGGATTGAAGTTGATCTTTCACCCTCCAGTTTCTTTGTCATGGCCGGGGACGGTTGCATGGTACGTATAACCATATCCAGTAAATCTCAACCATAGCAAAGCTATTGCTATGGTGGGAACTAAGATGTTCTCTCAAAGAGAGAACGTCGTATACTTATATTAAGTATACATGAAATATACGAGTGACTATTTTTAATGCTGTGAATCTTGTTAGGCATGGACAAATGGAAGAATCGAGGCACCGTTTCATAAGGTGATCATGACGCAACCGAAAGTGGATAGATATGCGATGGTGTTGATGTCGTATATCCGGGATCGCGAGATACAGGCACCTCAAGAACTGGTTGATGAAGACCACCCTGTGCAGTTTAAGCCATTTGATCACTACAAGTATATAAATTTCAAATCATTCGTTAATGAGAAAAAACTGCATCACCACATCAAAGTCTACTGTTGAGTTTGATCTAGTATTCCCTCTTTTCTCAGAAGTATTTGTTACATGTCTCACTATGTGTTTCCGCGCACGTGTGCATTGTTAAGTTCCACTTGTGTAATAATAAATCTTTCATGTGTGCATTGTTAAGGTCTACTTATTTACTAATAAATCTTTCATGTATGTGTGCCATTATTAAGTTCCGCTTGTTTAATAATAACTGTTTCATGTTTTAGTAAATCTTTCATGTGTGCACTTTCGGTACCGATATCCAGTTTTGGCAATTTTCAAGATCGGTACTCTCGATACAGCTATGATACTAAGTTTATCCCTACCATGATTGGGTAAATAAACTTTAACGAATTAATGTTTACTTTTTTAATTATGGTTATAGACAACTTATTATGCAATTTCTTGTATTTTCATTTTTCATGATTATTTATTTCTCCAATTCCTTTAGTTATATAATATTTGACCATTAAAGTTCAATCTTTCATCACCTTTCAGCTACTTACATTTTAAATCAGCTATCGGTTATATAACTTAGGTCGGGTTAGTTGGGTATAGGTTAAAACGAAAATGGCCGAAACCTTCTTTGTTTCTTAGAAAATAGGCCAACATTACATTGAAAAGGTTTTGGGTTTAGTAGAACAAGGCCTCTTTCTTAATAAATTACAAGGGAAATTTGCTGAAAAGTTTTTTCACTGTGACGATATGGGATTAATTATGGTACACTTTTAGCTTATTACGACCATTACAATTTTCTTTCTTTCTTTTTCTTAATTATATACCATTATCGCTTAAAGAATGAACTCTGATGCTTACGTCAACGTCATTTTCTCTTATGAATTTTCAGATCAAACTAAAATGATAAAGTCGAGCTCACTTCGATAAAAACCTAGTTGGCTTGCTCGACTCATTCAGGCTCAACTAAGAATATGACTTTATTTAGCCAAAAGACTAAGTATGTAAGTTACAAAAGAAAAACTTAGATTAAATTTACAATCTTTATGTGCATGTAACAATCGGAATGACAATTTCTGTTCCAAAGCCTTCAAATCCCATTTTATACCGTATTCAAATGCAATCCCTTGCATCATTTGAAGCTTCTATGCTTAGTAGGAGGGTTTACCTTTAAGTTTTTAACAAAATATAATAAAGTTGGTATCTCTTTTAGTAATCAATATAAAAAAGATATGCATTTTCACAGGCAGGTGTAACTGGATGAAAATTGTGCCAACAACTTCTCTCGATGCCGGGTCTGTCAGTTAGCACAAGGGTGGGCTGCTTGTTATGCGCTTTAAGAAAAGAGGTTAGCAGCCAGGTGTACGCCTCGATTGTCTCGTAGTACAAAAGGACTGCTCCAAAAGTGACGCACCTTTTTGTTGTTGTCCACCCCGTTGAACGACACGAAAATAAGATTGTACCTGTACGAGATGCATTAAAAACAAATGAATTCAGAATTTTGCGTAAAAAATAAATAAATAAAAAACCATCTTGACTTAAATGGGCGAGGAGATTTACTTGTTTGTTTGGTAAGTTGCGTTGAGCACAATGACATCGCCAAAGGCTTGGTAGTTGATCTTGGAAATTTCATCTGCCCAGAACATGTGTCGTATCTACCCGTTTTCCATGCTATATCTGAAAGTGTAGTTAGGTAAGTGGTCGACCCGGTCTTTCATTTCTCAATCGCCAATTGCGCGTCCCTGTCGCCGATGAACATGCGAACATTCTTCGTGAAATTCTTGTAGTCGTCTGCAGTACCCTTCACGTTGTGGTGCCCGCTCCTTAGGCTTACTTGTAGTTTATGGGCCACCGCCGGGCCTACCTTGTTAAGGCTAGCTCGGTGGATAAATTCTTTGGTAAAAAAATCTAGCCTCCACCGTTTTTTGTAAGATCTCTGTTGTACACTAGGACCATTGGATGATTATGGTTTTCTTCGAAATGATACAGAACCCAACTAAGCGAGGTCTGATCAAACTTAACACGTATACAGGCTTTACAGTCGCAGACCCGGAAAGTGGACTGCCTTATCTTTAGAGACGTTTCATCCAACGTGTCGAACTTCCTTTTCAGTTGCGGCTTGTGTGGTTGGAGCACAAAATGTAACGATGCGTGATGGCTCCTTACTTCCTCTTAACGGTTCCCAGCCTAGTCGAAAACCCACACTTCTCGGCATACAGATCATAAATCTCGACCACATCCTCCCATTGCTGGAACATGGTCTCAAGTTTTGGTCTTAGGTGGTATAGGACAGACGGGCACCAGTAGCGCGTGCCGTTCGGGGTTTACCAAGAAAAGCATTCCTCTTTGGATTCTGATCTGCGATCTAGATGCAAAAAAAAAAAAAAAAAGAAAAGAAACATAATAAAGGAGTAGCCTAACACATAGCATACAAATTATAGGGTTGTGTAAACTGAATCCACGAGATGGTGTGTCGTCTGTGAAACAAATTATAGGGTTGTGTAACCTCGAAACTGGGACAATTATATGGTGTGTCGTCTGTGAAACAAAAAACTGCACTGCACATTGCATCCACAAAAAAAAACTGGGATTTTTTTCGTTTGGTACATGTGTTGATCAGGTGTGTTCTGTGTTCTGAAAAAACCGTATAGAAAGGGTATTTTTGTTAAGGTCTGTGCAAACGAAACCCCACAAGTGCAATAAAGAAAAAATCGCATCAATTGATAACATCTACGGGGTGTACAAAAACTCAGCCACAAAAACTGGACCGTAATACAAACAAAAAGAGTATACACAAACGACATTTTTCGCGGGAATAGATATTACAATTGTCATTGACTTGAATCGCCGGGTTCCTTGGAGTTTGGAAGGAGGACGAAGATGGTCCACAATCAACAATCCCCGGAGGAGGTGCTTCAGGGGATATTTGGATGGTATCAAGCCTTCGAGCGTGGTCTGATATCAACTCTTCTACTGATGAACCAAGGAATTGATGCTGCCCTGAGAACAGTGAACCTCCAATGAGATCGCCACCACCGGCATTCGATGAACCCTGAGACAACCCTGGTGTGAGCTGTGTATTGAGTGACCGGTGTGGTGTGCCAACCAATTGATGGTGACCTCCGAACATATTAACTCCGGTGATATCGCCGTGACCGTCGTGGGGTGAACTCTGATACATACTGGGGGTGTGTGAGTTGGTGTGTTTATGGAAGGTGTGGTGTGGGAAAGTAGCAAGAAGGTTATATAAGATGGATTGGGAGGGAGAGTTATGGGGATTGTTGAAGATGTATAGTATAACCTCATCATTTTCCCCCTCGATGTTTGGATGACAACTTATTGAAAAGGTGAAAAATGGCAGCTGATTGAAAGGTGCATGTGTGTAAATTACCATAATACCCTTAAAATAACACACATGTGCATATGATGTGGCATCCTCCCATTCGTCCACAATGGATCTTACGGTTCTCGCAACTGGGGATGGTTTTGTTTTGAACCGGTCCCTATATATATATACAGACATAGTGGCAGAGCTTGACCAAAAGTTTTGAGGGGGCGTAAAGTGATGGGACCCAAATTTTTTTTCCTATCGTTATGTTTCGGGTCGGGTCGGCTATTCGATTCAGGTCGGGTCAAATAATAATAGTTCCAATTAAAACTAAAAAAATTCATTCATTCAATGGACCCGTTTTTGCACATAGAAAAACTAAATATTGTATAACAAACAAAAGACCTATATATATACACAGGTACAGGATCAGGAGAAAACGCCCTAAAGTGTGAGAACGGATCCTGGCTCAACACGTGGCACGCGATATAGTGAAGGGCGGAGGGGCTTTTCTGTCCTTTTATATTCTCTTTTTCAATTCATCTCATAACACCACTTCATTTTTTTGGCGTTTAGTTAGATTCAACAAATACATGTTGTTTTTAGTGTTTTTTTTAGATCACATGCTTAATAAATATTTTGGCATTTATGACGTTTAGTAAATCATTTTGTAATTATAATTTATTTTCCTCTATGGCGTTTCCCAAATTCATTAGGCGTTTTTGTAGATTTCAACAGTTCATATATGTTACCAAGGTAAATTTCTTGCCGTTCATGGCGTTTTTAAAATTCATTAGTAATTTAAAAGAGTACAAATAAGATGAAATCAAACAAAAACTAATAACCACTGGGTGTCAGCCCAGTGGCCACCTGCCCACTTATTAACCCGGAGGTGGCGGGTTCGAGTCCGACTCCGGCGTGCTCGTTCCCAATAGCCCCTACGGTAGTGGATTTACCCCCAGACTCAGGCTTGCAGGGTGGCGGTCTGCGAGGTGTGATCACCTCGGCGGTTGGGAGGACCGTGGAATACCCCCCCCCCCCCTAAGATGAAATCAAACAAAAACTAATAGTCTTCTGTGGATGGTATTACATCAGGAGATGTAACCATCGCTTTGTTCATCACTCTCCTCGGACTCATCATCATCATCTTGTTCATTGGCGTATAACGCCATAATCTCATCTCTTCTTTGTTGCATCCTATACTTGAATGTATTCACAACGCTGGATCTAGCATCGTTCGTAGGTGCTAAATCACAGAGTTGTTCAATAAGATGCAGTCTATCTGTGTTCAGCACTTCGTCCATAGTCAATGAATAATCCTCCCCATGTTGAAAGCTCACCCTCACAGTTCTTGATTGTTCATCCAGAATCCAACTAGTAACTTTTGGTATATCAGAGTCGTCAATATCATCATCATCATCTTCTGGAAATTTTCTCTCTAATCTTCTTATTACCGTTCGATTCCTGTTACAATCGTAGGCCACTGGGACCCCAAGGGCTAGAATATCCCTCTGAACGGATTCATCAATATTAAGTATGGCCTTTATTGTTTTGACTTTCACCCTTCTCCTGTTAGAGAACTTTAGGACGAAACTTCCCTCTGACCTCTCAAACCCCATGCAATAACTTGTGCCATTTTTTGTTGAATTGTATGGCGTTTTATACAATGCGTGGCGTTTTTAGTGAATGTGTGGAGTGTGAAGCTTTTTGTGTTAGCTGTTGTACTTATATAACGAGCTTTTTTTCTTTTTTTTTTTTTTGGCGCCAGGTAGATATATGTTTTTGGCGGTAAAAAATATTAATAATTTTTTTATATGTATTTTGTGTATCAATTGTTGTGCCATGTAGGATGCAGGCCTATAATGTGACATGTAATTATGGCATTTTGAAAAGATAAATAAATTCAATTTCCAATGTACAGGCTTTAATATAATAAAGGGTTATTGGATTTTAATAATCCTAAATTTCATCAGTTGGCCGATAATAATACCAACTTTAAAAATTCCCTAAAATAATCCCAACTTGTAAAAGTTTGACCACCATGCATCCTACATGGCACAACAATTGATACACAAAATACAATTGAACCAGCTGATTAACTTGCTGAATGGTGTTCAGTTATCTGACCAAGATGACAGGTGGTTCTGGTGCTCGGGTTCTGCAGGTATGTTCTCGGTCAAGGCTGTGAAGAGCCTTCTTACCGCCGACGTTCCGTCGGATGTTCCGTTTGTTATGAACTGGTGTAAATGGATCCCTGCGAAGTGCAACATCCATGCGTGGCGTATGGAAATGGGAAAGATTCCAACCGGCGATGCGTTAAGAAGAAGGAACATTAACATTGAAGACATCACGTGTCCGATGTGCTCCTCGACCGAAGAATCTGCGGACCATCTTTTCACCTCTTGCTACGTTGCTTCTGTTGTTTGGAATGCAATTAGCATTTGGTGTAGGATTCCTAGTATCTTCGCCTTTTCATGTAGGGATCTTCTTGAGGTTCATTCGAACCTAAGAGCGTCGGAGATGAAAAAGGATGCGGTGCAAGGTATCATTATGACTGGGTGTTGGAGTATTTGGCGTGCTCGGAATCAATTTAAGTTTTCCAATAAACCGATAAAAATAGATTGTATAGTGAGCGAGGTTAAGGCGTTGAGTTTTCTTTGGTTTTCGAATAGGTCGAAGTATAGAGGGATAGATTGGGAGAAGTGGTGCTCTTTTGTAAATATGTAGTTGGGTTTTGTATGTTGTGATCCGGCCCGATTTGGGTCGGTGTTTCTGTTGTTAATGAAGTTCTACTTTCCAAAAAAAAAAAAAAAAAAAACCACATACATTTAAAACTGGTCAAACTGACTAAATTTCTTTGGTTTGAAGAGTTTATGAGCACTCCTAGGCAAGAGGGCCATTGATTAATTGATTAAAATAATAATAAAAAGAGTTAAATGCCATTTTAGTCCCTGTGTTTTGAGTTATTTTGACAGTTTAGTCCAAATGTTTCATTTTCACCTATGGGTCCAAAAAGTTTTCACCGTTGCCATTTTAGTCCACTGGGTTAACGTTGTCCATTATTTATGTTAACAAGAAAGACAATTCAGTCATTTTATATGGCCAAATTGCCCTTCTAGTTCATAGAATTAGATTTAAAATGATCGAATTGCCCTTCTTGTTAACAAAAAAATGGATAAAGTTAACCCAGTGGACTAAAATGACAACGATTAAACCTTTTTGAACACACATGCGAAAAATGAAAACTTTGAACTAAACTGGTAAAATAACTCAAACCACAAGGAGTAAAATGACATTTAACTCTAATAAAAAATAAAAACTAGTCAAATGTAATTCTCTTGCTATAAATAAGGGTAGATGGATGTCAAAGTTGTCAACTCAACTCCACATCGGTTGATTTATACAAAATGGCGTTACCAACTGTCCAGAAATTCGAATCAGAGGAACAAGTAGCCGTGGCTCTTGCAATCTATATCCTCCATCTCTCCGCTAAATACATCGCGGCCAACGGTTCTTTCTCTGTCGTGCTCTCCGGCGGTTCTCTAATCGATACTCTCAGGTAACTATCTTTAGTTGTTGGATGAACGTAGGAATATTGTGATTATTGTTGATGTTGTGTAATGAATTTGAGTTTTATTTTTTTCAGGAAATTAACCGAGCCTCCCTATGCTAATTCTATCGATTGGTCGAAATGGTTGATTTTCTTTCTTGATGAACGAGTTGTTCCTCTTGATCATCCGGATTCTAATTACAAACTCGCTTACGATGGATTTCTCAGTAAGGTAATTTTAGTTTGTTTTTACGCGATTGTTTTAAAAAAAACGATTTTTACACTTAAATACCAGATAACCTTCTAATTTCATTTAAGCGATTGCTCAGATTTAAATCGTATTATCTATGAAATAGCAATATTTGAAGTTGTTTTTAATGAAATTCAACTCCCAATTTATGAATTCATAGATGTTGAATAGTCTGTTTTAGCCACAAAACAGTCCAAACATGCCTACTAGATTCCTAGTCATATGCTACAATTTGACAAATTCATGAAATTTTAAAACTTATTTTTTTAGTAATTTAAATAACTTTAGCCTTACCGGAAATGTTTTCATAACGGAACCAGTCATTATAAAACCCGCCATACCGATCTACAGGCCTGGTCGAACCGTTTTTTAAAAGATCTGATGACGTTACGAATAATCTAAAAATAGAAAATATGTATGTATAACTAATTTTAAATAAAATATTTAATTACTTGTAGATTTACAATGCTAACATAATCTAAAGCATTAATTAAATAAACAAAATATGTAGTCTTGAAATAGTAAATAGGATTTTTAAAAGGAAAAATATTTAAAGTTTACAAATTTATTTAAAATCTGGTCTAACTACTGGTTCAAGAGTAGTCAAACGGGTCGTTTTGTCTTTCCCTAAAGACAATGTATATTTGTTTACAAAAGTGTTACTCATTATTCATATATGATGTTAGGTACCAATACCGGCATCTAACATCTTCCCCATCAAAGAAAAACTATCACCCGAGGAAGCAGCGGAAGAATATGAGCAACGGCTTAAACACTTGGTAGCAAACAATACACTAAAAACATCGCCAACTACAGGATTTGCTAAATTCGATTTGATGTTAGTCGGAATGGGTCCAGAAGGCCACGTTGCATCGCTCTTTTGCTGGCATTTCGAACGCTTTGAGAAGAAGAAATGGGTTACTTTCATTAAAGACTCACCAAAACCGCCTTCTAATAGGATCACTTTCACTTTCCCTTTGATCAACTCTGCATCCGAGATTGCAATGGTTGTGACTGGAGAAGATGTAGCCGATGCAGTGAAGGTGGCATTGGGGAAACATGCTTCATATGGTTACCCGTTGCCTGTGCAGAAGGTTTCACCTGAAGAAAATCTCACATGGTTCTTAGATAAAGAAGCTACTTCAGAGCTTTAAGTTGAATTATAATGGTACGTGATAATATTGTACCTCTAGCACTAATAAATTGTGTTGTTTTATTCAAAGTTGGTAATAAAATTGGAAGCTTTGATTTTGTTTTGTTGGCTCTAGTAGATCATTTTGGTTTCATATCAAACTCAAACTACATGGCCATAAACAGAATATAACGAAAATGATAATACTAGTTGGTAAAATTGTTATGAGAGACTTATAGAGCAATCAAACTTATTGAATAAATTCATGTATCCATATTGCGTTCATGTATCGTAGAAATTGTGGATCTTAAGTTAGGAATGTACTGACCTGACCCACTTTATAAGAGAAGAAAGTTAATACGGTAGATATACATAATAACATAAAGTAGACACCCGACAATACCTTTGCGTATAATTTAAATTGGTAAATAGTAGTTATGTTTGTATATTCAAAGACATTTATGACAAGATACTAATATAAACTAGATATATGAAATAATTTTGCATATTTGTTTACTATATATAGACATAAGTAAATGTTTGGACACTAATACTTCCACATTATTACTCTTTTGTGGTTGTTCATAGTCTACATGTGACGTTTAAACGGCTTCTAAGAACCTATTGGCTAGGGGGTTTGATGTTTGGTTTTAAATCAAAAGTACATATTTTCAGGCCTAAAAAAATTTGAAATTAGGATTGGAAACCAATTCTGGACATAGTTCCACACACTTTTCTTTCTTTCTCTTTCCTTTTAAATACTAAATTAAAATTTGAAACGAATTTTAAATTTGGATATATATTTAGAAAGAAGTTAACTAACTTATTTAAAGATGTATATAAAGTGACTTTATAATAAAAGTAAAAAAGATGAACTAGAACTCGATTATATATGATGGTTAGGTAAGGGTTTGAACTTAAAAAGAAGTCCATAATTACAACTTTTAAAAGTCTTTGGTTGAGAGTAGAAACCATTAAAAAAGCTTACAAAAAGTCGTCTATCAATTATTTTCATTTATCAACATGCAATTTTAATACAATGATTCAATTTGCAAACACGTGGTTTATCCTTTAACATATGCGTTTCATCTTATGTTCATGGAATCTTTTTAGTTCATTTGTTTTGTCGAGATGTTTTTTGTATATTTTGTGTAAACTTAGTGCCCCCATGAAAAAAAGAGATTATACAATCATCCTGATCCCCCCATAAAATTAGTTAAGCTCTTCTATTGACCCCATTGGCGCAGGTTAGAAGGGGCCGGGTGGGGGTCGACCCCCGAACTTTTCGCTCATTAGTGTAATATATGTGGTTTTCGTATATATTTTTTTGGGTATATACGTTTTCGACCCCCTGTTTCTATAGAATTTTTTGAGTATATACATTTTCGACCCCAATCGGAAGTCTCAAGATTCGCCACTGATTGACCTCTTGAAAAAAAGATCATGAGTCCCCTGTTGCTATGATCATGTTTCACATTTTGTGTTCTGCCATGAGGATCAAATTTACATATTTTGTAATTCAACTCGACTTGTTTAGCTTATGTAATAAAAGGGTAATTCAAATCATGGATTCAGTCAAGGCCGGCCCGGAGGGGTGCAGGGTGGGCGACGGCACAAGACCCAAACCCTTCGAGGGCCCAAATCTTTTTAGTTTTGTATAGAATTTACGTTGTACACGCTAAAATATATATGCACTGAATAGATAGATGACACAAACAAACTCTTGTCAGAGTGGTTACTGTCTTGCTTAAACAACAAGGAGACGCGTGTTCTCTAATCCCGGTGTCTCCAACTTCTCTATTTTAGATTCATTTTTTGGTTTTTTTTCGTTAGCTGCATATGACATTTAATGCCCAATTTTATTAACTACATATTCCCCTTTAATTAATAAATTACTATCTAAACTTAGCTAAAAATAACTATTTAAATTACTTTCACATAAATTTTAGTGATTAAATAATTGATGAGTTTATAATACATGAAATTTGCAAATAGGACCCAAAAATTTTATCTCGCACAGGGCCAAACTGTTTTTTATGATTTTCGAAGACAGCTCTGGATTCGGTATCACACAATGAAATAAGTTAGGTAGGAGCACGTGTAAAAAAGATGTAACCATCAGTAATAAACCCATTCATAAACACCGAATACTTTCTTCATTAATGTACTTCATGTTTTACACGCATGAGACATTACCCTAATACCCACTTCAATACTATAGTCACTTTCAATCAACGAATCATAAGTTTTCAGTATTCATGTTAAGTTCACTTTTGATAAAATCTTATAAGTCACGTTTTCGAAGGTGATTTGCATACCATATAATTTTTGTTTTGTAACTATTTTACTCTTTATAATAGTCGAAGACGAGTTTAATTTGCGAATAGCAAACATACAACAAAAAAAAAATCACTAATTTAGTGGTGTTATTAATTAAAGAGTAAACTGCAATTTTACCCCATGTGGTTTGGGGTGATTGACACCCTTACCCCCTCTAACGAAATAATTGCAATTTTACCCCCCAACGTTTGCTGTTATGTCGCAACCTTACCCCCCGGCCTCAAATTTGTTGACTGATCTGTTGACTTGGTGGTGAAATGACTATTTTACCCTTTTATTTTACCCCTCAACATTCCTGTTATGTTGCATAATTACCCCCCACAGGTAAATTACTATAATGCCCTTTCATATTACCCTCTATGTTTTGTTCTACTATGTAATATTACCCCCTGCCACCACTGCCACCGCCATTCACCACCACTGCCACCACCCTGAACCACCTCGAGCCCACTCTTTCCCTCTCTTCCAGATTTATCTCTCTCTCTCTCCCTCCCCTCTCTCTCAAAAACCTAATTAACAATTACAAATCTTATAACAACCGATAATAAACACATAATCAGTAAGGATATCATTCACAATCAACTATAGCACCATCTAAACTAATAGCAAATAAAATCATTCAGGTTGTGTGAGTGGAGGATTAGAGCACATAAACAGAGCACTGGTATATGGGGACCATTGTAAAGGACCATTGTCAGAGCCCCAAATCATTCACACACACACAACTCCCATACGGATGATTGTGAACAAGCCCCAAATCACCGTTCTGTTTATGTAGAACTCGGCGATTCCTTTTTTGAGCTTCTGCTGCTGGTCATCATCTGCCGCCGTCATCGGCGCCACTGATACGCCAACTGCCGTCGTAGCCATAGCAGGTTGTGTGAGTGAAGGATTAGAGAGTGGTGAATTTGGCGGTGGTGGTGATGTGTGTCAACAATGGCCATGGAGAAGATGAAGATCTTGATTTTAGTAGAGAGAGAGAGATAGATTTCTTCAGTCTCTATACCAACTTTTAACCTTTTCTTGTTACCAAACAGAAGTATGGCTTGGATTCATACTTCTGTCATCGATTCAACAATACATGTCCACCGTGCACAAATCAATTGTTATATCAACAAGCACAATCGATCGGATCTCTGATGATGACCACTCCACTGCTGCTGACTTTTGGTGAATCAAAAGTGACTACGGTTCTCCGACGCCGATGGTTAACTTCTTCGGAGACCAATCGGAGTGTTAATATTTCTCCGGCTAGCGATTTGGTTAACTAACGCCGATGGAGGTTCAGATCTGTTCTTGTGGGTTGAAGGAAGAAGGGGGTGGGTGGTTGCGGTGGGGGAGGAGCGGCGGCTAGTGGTGGAGGAGCGGTAAAACGCAGATGGAGGTTCAGATCTGTTACTAGAAGATGATGATGATAATTTGAAGATGATGATGATGGAGGATCAGATCTGTTATTTGAAGATGATGATGATAATTTGATTTTATAAATAAAAATAATAATAATAATAATAATAATAATAAATATAGGGTAAGATTACCAAAATACCCTTACCTATAAGGGTCAAACTACCGTTGACTGAGGCCAGGGGGTAAGGTTGCGACATAACAGCAAACGTTGGGGGGTAAAATTGCAATTATTTCGTTAGGGGGGGGGGGTAAGGGTGCCAATCACCCCAAACCACAGGGGGTAAAATTGCAGTTTACTCTTAATTAAATAAGTATAGTTAATAGAAATATATTAAAAAGGTTAAAAATGAGCTAAATGTTATAGCCTAATGGCATTTTGATGGTGAGATAAGGCCTAAAAACCATTAGGTCCTAAGTTCAATTTTCAGAAGAGGGTTTTTATAGATTTATTGGGTTTCATCCTAAATTGGAATATGATCGGGTGATTCCGCTAATGATACTCCAGTGATACAAATTCGTCGTTAAAAAAAAACTTTGTGGTGTATTAATAATAATCTATCGTTCTTTAAATGCTACAAGAAGCTAAAAGACTTTTCTACAAGAACTAATATACATTATCCTAAAATATATATGAAAAAGACTACACCTAAGAAAACAAACATCCAAGTCTTTTCTATAAAACTAACGTTTTCATTTATGTTCGTTAAATTTATAAGGAAAAGAGATGGGGTATTTTTTTTCATACTTCATTGGTATTTTTTTCATACTTCGTTGTTTTGCGTTTGTTTTTTTACAGCTAGGCCTTTGGTAACTTTTTGTTGCGTTTACGCCAATGATGTTGGTTATATGCTTTTGGCCTGTTTTCCGGCAATATCGTTGTTGAGTGTGTATTTTCATGGACGTGTATATGGTTTGTTGAGTGTGTATTTTCATGGACGTGTATGTGGTTCCTACTTTCTATGACGATGACCTTTTGTGTTCATCGAAGGCTTAAACTTACCGCAGATGCATTTGTTTGTATTTGTTCATCTAAGGTTTATTTGTAATGTAGATAAAGTTTCTTTATAAACTATTTGTTGGTCATGTTGTTGGAAGTATGGGATCGATGAAGATGGTTTCTTGCTCATCTTAGAGTTATTGTAAGTGGTATGTATAATGGCGATAATGGTGCTTGTCATTGGGCGTGGCATTCTTTCATGCAGCCATGGCCAGGTTCTGAGCCTTAATTTTTTTTTTTTATGGTACAATGTACATAAATAAATTGTCATTTGGTGGCTACCATATTCGTTTGTATATTATAAATAGCAACATGTTGCTTTATGTTTTTGGACGCCCGACTTTGGTTGTGGTTTGAGGATGTGGTAATTGTACCTTTTCATTTGTGGGTTGTGCAAAATTTGGGTATTTAATTTGTTTTTGGTTTTTGGGGTGTCTCACTTGCAACAAATTGTTGCTTTGTGTTGTTGAAAAGTTGTACAACTTTTTGGTATTAAATGATATGAAAATTTGAGCCTCGATGATGGCTTTATGCTCATCTGAGAGGTCTGGCGATGAATGTGTATAATGGGTATGATGGTACTAGTCATTTGGCTTGGCAATCTTCGTTGCAGCCATGTCCCGCTTGGGTTTTAGTTGCTAATTAATAATATATATAAATTAGCAAGGCATTGGGTTTTGGTTGTCGTACATTAGTTTGGTGTTTAAATTTTGAATAGGCTATGATGTTTACAATCTAGTTTTGCAAAGCTGAGAAGACTTAACACAAGCAACTAATGAAAATTAGATTTATGAGAAAAAAAGTTGCTTCTTTGTGATGCGCTTTTAAGTTAGGTTTAAATAGAATGACTCCTTTTTTCTAGAGATTTTTTTGTTGTCCTTTCTTATTTAGATTCATGTTAACGATCTACTAGGCAACGAAGAATCAATTGTTATTATGATCATTGGTTGTTATGAAGGTCATTGTAACCAACCTGGCATCAAAAAAGACAACGGTTACATTGATGTGTTCAAGCCTCTTTGTAGAAACTTCATAATAAGTTTGCATTTTTTGTGTATTGTTGTTTTCTAATTGAAGTATACCATAACTGACATATAAGCTTTTTGATTTAGAATTTCCACGTCTAAGGAAGATGTGGACGTATTCGAACGGCTTACGAAGATTCTTGAAGATGTTGTGAATTCTGACCGGTGAATCAACAAGGATACTAGTCGATTGATATAAAACTTACCTCGAAATGGTGCTTCAAACGACGAAAACAGTGTTTCAATTCGGGTGTTTAAACTTCCAATTAACAAAAATCTAGTCGTTTGGAGCACCGTTTCGAGGTAAGTTTTACATCAATAGACTCATATCATTGTTCTGATCAAAAGTCATAAAATTTCCGTTTGTAGTTTGGGAAAAAAAACTTAACAGAGTTTTTTTAACCGGGTACTGATGGAGGAAAAATAGTTGAAAAGTGGGACTGCCAAGGGGAATTAAAAAAGGGGACTGTCTGCTTAGAATTATTGGAGGCCATTATCCCATAAAAAAGTTATCATCTTTATTATATACTCAAAGGTACAAGCTGAAATGCATAAGGTATAACCAGATTTATGTTCTTCATTTACACTCTGTTCCCGAGTCTCATTTAATAGGGGGAGGGGAAAGAAAAGAGATGAAATTATGAAAAAACCATGTTCCTGAGATTTTTTAAGGATAGAAGGGAAGGGGAAAGGAGGAAAAAGGGAAGAAAATTTGTTAATATATTTATCCTTCCAGGGTTGAGATCCTGTACAAACAGCACATACTGTGAGAACCATACGAACAGATCTGAACCATCCAAATTCTAGATCAACGGTTGGTGTTGATTACAATAAAAACCCTTTTAATTAATAAAGATTATTATAAAACTAGGGGTAATATAATAAATGTGCTATTTGTGTACCCAACCAAATCTCCGAACTCTAAGATTGTTCCCCCTTTTTACGTTATAACCGTATACAACTACATTTACAACTCCTCCTTCCTCCATCGATATCCATGTTTTGCTTTTAGCTGATTATATATAAAGAAAACAATTTCTATCAGACACACTTTATTCAAAACAGTCTGAAGATTGTGCTGTTCGACCGAGTAGGATCACGTTTCTGAAGATTGTGCTGATGACAAAAAAGGTGTGATTTGTGAAGAACCATAAGATCGAGAAAAGCTTGAACTCTGGTAAGGCATTTATATCAAACTGTTCATCTTCTTTTTTTCCTATTTTTAGGGTTTTTGAAATTTTTTTATTCATTTATTAAAATAAATTGTACATAGTTTTATTGTTTAATTAAACATAAATTATTTATAATCTGTACAAATTATGGAATATGTGGAACTATGATTTTATAGAATTTATTAAACTTTGAATTTAGTATCAAGTATAGCTATGATTTTATAAAATTTATTAGACTTTGAATTTAGTATCAAGTATAATTTGTTGTTTTAAACTAAAATATAAGAAAAACCAAATCAACATATAATTAATTTTGTTCGAACTGTTTTTATAAAAACTTAAAAATCACCTTCCACTAAAACTTGGAAGGTAAAAAGTAAAAACTATAATAGAGAGGTTTATTCACAGAAAAAAATAGTAATAATAGAGAGGTTTATTCATAGAAAAAATAGTAATATTTGAATGGTTTAGTTTAAACATTAACACATACATTTAAAACTGGTCAAACTGGCTAAATTTCTTTGGTTTGAAGAGTTTATTAGCACTCCTAGGCAAGAGTGTCCATTGATTAAATTGATTAAAATAATAATAAACACTTTTATTATTAGAGCATTCTCATCCGATCCATCAAATTATACATATGTTCCACTAAAAAACAACTCATATATCAATATATTTCCACTAAAAACAAATACTTTTTCTCTCTCCTTTTCATTTAAATAATATTATCATCACATTTTTCTCTTTCCTTCACTCACAACCACTTTCAATATATATTAAAAAAATTATACTGGGTGAACAGTGTCCCCCCAAATATACAGATGAACAGTAACATTTTCTCTCACCTCCACTCACAACCACTTTTTTTACCCTTTACAATATAAAAACTCACCCTCACAAATTTTGATGGATTGGATGAGAATGCTCTTAACCGTTTTCTGAGGCCCATACACGTTTAGAATATTCACGTCCTCCGAGCATCCTTTAACAGAGTCGGACACCAGAAGAAAGTTCGAATACTTAAAAACCGATTTTAGCGAGAACAAACCTGGATCCCATATACAGAGAAGCCCCTCGGATCTACCAGAAGGATTCACCACCTCATTCGCCCAGTTAAAACGCCCCCAGAATCTCTCGATGTCGACATCCGGGATGTCCGATCTGTTCGTTTCCTGAAAAGCCAAAAAGGACACCTTTTCTCTAAGCCTAATCTCCTTAATCCAGCTAGCCTTTTTCTCTACCCCGAAACCCCTTATATTGATAGAGAGCAGATTCCTCTACGAACCACATTAATACCTTTCTCTTCTGTAATGGTCTTTTCCACATAATCAGGGGCAGACCCACATTGGTGCCACCGGGGTCCCCGGACCCCAATCTTTATAAAAAAAATAGTAGATTCGGTATATTAAATTGTATATGGACCCCATAAATACAATTAGGTGGACACCATAGAAATAAAAAGAAAGTTGGTGTAGTGGTAAATCTCCCTCTTTTCCACCAAGAGGTCATGGGTTCAATCCTTGATAAGCCCATTTTCCTTATTTTTTTTTTAAATCTAGTTCAAACCTCACTTTAACTTGACCCGAACGAGGACCGACCCGAAAATGGACCCCATTGAAATAAAATCCTGGGTCCGCCACTGCACATAATCCTCGAAACCTTCCAGATTTGTGCCCACCACCCTGCCGAATTCGACAGTATCTTTAATTTCCTGCTCCTTTAGTTTATCTTGGGTGTCATCGACGAAAGATCCTTCTTTTGAGTTACCATCTGTTCTTCTAGCGACACCCTCAGTGCCTACAGATTTAGGCGACGAAATATCTGGAGCTTCATTTAGGTTAAAATCCCCTTTATCCATCGCAGTATTTTTATCTTTATCAGCTACCATACCTGGATTACAGCCCACTGACAGAACAACCCCAGCAGGTCCTTCCTTTTGACCCACAGTGTCCTCAAAATAAAAATAAAAATCCCCACTTCTGGGCCTTAAACCCGCCAAATTTTTACGATTTGAATGGTTTAGTTTCAACATTTTCAACACATACATTTAAAACTGGTCAAACTGTCTAAATTTCTTTGATTTGAAGAGTTTATGAGCACTCCTAGGCAAGAGTGTCCATTGATTAATTGATTAAAATAATAATAAAAAGAGTTAAATGCCATTTTAGTTCATGTGCTTTGAGCCATTTTGTCAGTTTAGTCTAAACGTTTCATTTTTCACCTGTGGGTCCAAAAAGGTTTCACCATTGCCATTTTAGTTCATTGAGTTAACTTCATCCATTATTTATGTTAACAAGAAAGACAATTCGGTCATTTTATATGGCCAAATTGCCCTTCTAGTTCACAGAATTACATTTAAAATGATCGAATTGCCCTTCTCATTAACAAAAAAATTGATGAAGTTAACCCAGTGGACTAAAATGCCAACGATGAAACCTTTTTGGACCCACAGACGAAAAATGAAACCTTTGAACTAAACTGGGAAAATAACCCAAACTACAAGGACTAAAATTACATTTAACTCTAATAAAAAATAAAAATAAAAACTAGTCAAATGTAATTCTCTTGCTATAAATAAGGGTAGATGGATGTCAAAGTTGTCAACTCAACTCCACATCGGTTGATATATACAAAATGGCGTTACCAACTGTTCAGAAATTCGAATCGGAGGAACAAGTAGCCGTGGCTCTTGCAATCTATATCCTCCATCTCTCCGCTAAATACATCGTGGCCAACGGTTCTTTCTCTGTCGTGCTCTCCGGCGGTTCTCTAATCGATACTCTCAGGTAACTATCTTTAGTTGTTGGATGAACATAGGAATATTGTGATTATTGTTGATGTTGTGTAATGAATTTGAGTGTTTTTTTTTTTTTTCAGGAAATTAACCGAGCCTCCGTATGCTAATTCTATCGATTGGTCGAAATGGTTGATTTTCTTTCTTGATGAACGAGTTGTTCCTCTTGATCATCCGGATTCTAATTACAAACTCGCTTACGATGGATTTCTCAGTAAGGTAATTTAATTTGCTTTTACGTGATTGTTTAAAAAAAAACGATTTTTTTCCACTTAAATACCACGTAACCTTCTAATTTCATTTATGCGATTGCTCAGATTTTAAATTGTAGAAGATGTTAAAATATCTTGATTGTGTTTAGAATTATGACATTTCATCATTATTTATGAAATTACAATATTTGAAGTTGTTTTTAATGAAATTCAACTCCCAATTTATGAATTCATAGATGTTGAATAGTCTGTTTTAGCCACAAAACAGTCCAAACACGCCTACTAGATTCCTAGTCATATGCTACAATTTGACAAATTCATGAAATTTGAAAACTTATTGTTTTTTAAATAACTTAGTAACATAATTAACTTTAGCCTTACCGGAAATGTTTTCTTAACAGAACCAGTCATTATAATACCCACCATACCGATCTACAGGCCTAGTCGAACCGTTTTTTAAAAGATCTGATGACGTTACGAATAATCTAAAAATAAAAAATATGTACGTATAACTATTTTAAGCAAAATAATTAATTTGATGTAGATTTACAATGTTAACATAATCTAAAGCATTAAATAAACAAAATATGTAGTCTTGAATTACTAAATAGGATTTTTAAAAAGAAAAATATTTAAAGTTTACAAATTTATTTAAAATCCGGGGAAACATGCTTCATATGGTTATCCGTTGCCTGTGCAGAAGGTTTCACCTGAAGAAAATCTCACATGGTTCTTAGATAAAGAAGCTACTTCAGGGCTTTAAGTTAAATTCTAATGGTACGTGATAATATTGTACCTCTAGCACTAATAAATTGTGTGGTTTTATTCAAAATTGGTAATAAAATTGGAAGCTTTGATTTTGTTTTGTTGGCTCTAGTTGATCATTTTGGTTTCATATCAAACTCAAACTACATGGTACTAAACGAATATAACATCATCATCATACTCAGTAAATCACATCAATAGTAAAGCAAATTTGGTAAGGTCTGAGGAGGGTAAGATGTAGACAGTCTTACCTCTACCCCGTAGGAATAGAGAGGCTGCTTCTAGTGAGACCCCTGGCTCGATAGTAGTTTTGCATCAAGCCTTGGACATAAGGCACATAACACTCAGCAATCGGGACAAAGACCAATTAGTGCATGTACCCTTGTGTTTTTCAGCTATCAACGCCACCATATGATACATGATTAACCGTCCTCAACTTTTAACGTTATTTTCACGAAATTAGTAAAAGAACGTTAAAATTAGTGCACTTTCACTTTTGCCCCCCGATGGCCCACACATATATATATTATACGCGCATACCGCAAAACCAAAATAATAATACTAGCTGGTACAAATTGTTATGAGAGACATATAGAGCAATCAAACTTATTGAATAAATTCATGTATCCACATTGCGTTCATGTATCATAGAAATTGTGGATCTTTAAGTTAGGAATGTACTTACCTGACCCACTCTATAAGAGAAAAAAGTTAATACGGTAGATATACATAAAGTATACATCCGACAATATCTTTGCGTATAATTTAAATTGGTAAATAGTAGTTATGTTTGTATATTCAAAGACATTTATGACAATATATTAAAATAAACTAGATACATGAAATAATTTTGCATATTTCTTTACTATATATAGACATAAGTACCTATTGGCATTAGGGGTGTTTGATGTTTGGTTTTAAATCAAAAAGTACATATTTTTAGGCCTAAAAAAATTTGAAATTAGGATTGGAAACCAATTCTGGACATAGTTCCACACACTTTTCTTTCTTTCTCTTTCCTTTTAAATACTAAATTAAAATTTGAAACGAATTTTAAATTTGGATATATATTTAGAAAGAAGTTAACTAACTTACTTAAAGATGTATATAAAGTGACTTTATAATAAAAGTAAAAAAGATGAACTAGAACTCGATTATATATGATGGTTAGGTAAGGGTTTGAACTTAAAAATAAGTCCATAATTACAACTTTTAAAAGTCTTTGGTTGAGAGTAGAAACCATTAAAAAAGCTTACAAAAAAGTCGTCTATCAATTATTTTCATTTATCAACATGCAATTTTAATACATACAATGATTCAATTTGCAAACACGTGGTTTATCCTTTAAGTTTTAACATATGCGTTTCATCTTATGTTCATGGAATCTTTTTAGTTCATTTGTTTTGTCGAGATGTTTTTAGTATATTTTGTGTGAACTTAGTGCCCCCATGAAAAAAAATTGGTGTTAGTTTTAGGGGTATTGGCCTGTAATAATCCTATTAGATATTATTAGTTATTATCAGTCTCATCTTTGAATATTTCCCATGCCAGTCCCACCTTTCACATATTTTTCTCCACCGGTCCTCAGTTAAAAAAACTTAACGGAGTAAAGTTTTTTTTTTCTGAATTACAAACTGACGTATTAGGGCTTTTGATCAGAACGAGGATACGAGTCTATTGATGTTACATCGAAACGATGCTTCAAACGACTTGATTTTTGTTAATTGGAAGTTTAAACACCCGAATTGAAGCACCGTTTTCATCGTTTGAAGCACAATTTAAGGTAAGTTTTACATCATTCGACTCATATCTTCGTTCTGATCAAAAGCCCTAAAATGTCAGGTTGTAATTCAGAAAAAAAAAAAAAAAAAAAAAAAAAAAAACTTAACTCCGTTAAGTTTTTTTTTAACTGAGAACTGGTGGAGGAAAAATAAGTAAAAGGTGAGACTGACATGGGAAATATTCAAATGTGAGACTGCCGATGGCCAATGTCGTCTAATTGGGATTATTACATGTCAATTCCCCTTACTTTTATACAATAATCCTGATCGCCCCATAAAAGTTAGTTAAGTCCTTCTATTGACCTCTTGAAGAAAAGATCACGAGTCCCCCTATTGCTATGATCATGTTTCATATTTTCTGTTGTGCTATGAGGATCAAATTCACATTTTGTAATTCGACTCGACTTGTTTACACTTATGAATAAAAGGGTAATTCAAATCATGGGTTCACTATCACACAATGAAATAAGTTAGGCCTCCTAGAGCACGTGCATAAAAGACGTAACCATCGGTAATAAACCCATTTATAAACACCGAATACTTTCTTCATTAATGTACTCTATGTTTTACACGCATGAGAAATTACCATCATACCCACTTCAATAGTCACTTTCAATCAACCAATCACAAGTATTTAATATTCATGTTAAGTTCACTTTTGATAAAATCTTATAAACTCACGTTTTTCGAAGGTGATTTTCATACATCTAATTTTTGTTTTGTAACTATTTTTCTCTAACAGTGGAAGAACGAGTTTAATTTGTGAATAGCAAACATACAACAAAAAAATTCACTAATTTAGTGGTGTTATTAAATAAGTATAATTAATAGAAATATATTAAAAAGGTTAAAGATGAGCTAAATGTTATAGCCTAGTGACATTTTGAGGGTGAGATAAGACCTAAAGACCATTAGGTCCTGTGTTTGATTCTCACAAGAGAATTTTTTTTCTAGATTTATTGAGTTTCATTCTGAATTGGACTATGATTGGGGTGATTCCGCTGATAACATGATACTCAACTGGAAATACAAATTCGCCGTTAAAAAAAAACTTTGTGGTGTATTAATAACTAGTAATAAGGCCATGCGCGTTGCGGCGCGGGTACATTGCAAACATCAAATAGATTAGCGCAAGTGTTGTGTAATGTGTCAACCATATAAAAACATGTGTTTTGACGTATCCGATATAAATCAATGTAACTTATATAAGCATTTAAATCAAATAACAAAATCCAAACCGGGTTGGTTCATTTAGTGGGGTTCCACTTAATTACTACACAACTCTTACATTTTCATTAAGACTTAGTGGCATCAATATGCATAGTGACTTGTATGTTAAATCATAAACCAACTAAAAACGTACATAAAAATAAGCACGGAAACGTATTATATTTGACCATGTTCATTAACATGAATTTATATTGACATGCACATATAAAAATGAGCATGTGAGAAAATAAAGTGTTTACATCGAAACGTATAACAACCTAAAACATACATAAAAATATGCATGAAAACGTATTATATTAGACCCGACTCATTTTTAGGAAAACTTTAGGTCGAAACGTAAATGTGTACTGTTTACGTCCAATGCCGATACATGAATATGTACCGAAATGTCCATAAAAATAAGCACGTGAGGAAATAATTTTTTTTTTAAGTTAAAGAATGAAAATAAGGTGCTCGCGCGTTGTGGCGTGACATTTAAGGGCACATTATCGTTCGTAAGCGCGTTGGCACGGTGACATTAACGTGTTTAAGCACACGAAAGAAACGTATAAAGATACGGTACGATTAAACGAAATGTATTAAGTTGTGACGAACCAACCACCCGTTTCGAATTTATAGCAACATGTAAACGTGATATAAACTAAAAACACAAAGGGACAAAAAGAAAGAAAATATTAAAAACCAAGGAAGTAAAAGTGAAAATTTAGAAATTTAGATGATAGATTTGTTATTGTATAAATTACATGAAAGGACAAAAGTGTAATTTTGATTGGGTTGGATTGTCGGTGGCCTTAGACACCGACTTTATACTTTAAGTAATAGGGTAATATATAAATTAAAAAAATCAAAATAAAAAGGATTCAAGCCGTAAATATTTTGTTTTGAAGTTATGCGATCTCAATAAAATATGTTGGGCTTAGGTTCCAAGAAGTATGAACTAGGCCCATAAAACCGAGTCTCGGGAAGGGTTCATTACTTCATGTTTCATTGAGCCTTTCATTACTTCATTGGGCCCCAAGTATGACTTTAGAAATTGATAGTTATATTATTGGGTTGGATTGTCGGTGACATTGGCCACCGACTTTCTACTTTAACTAATAGAGATAGGGTAATATATAAATTAAAAAAATCAAAATAAAAAGGATTCAAGCCGTAAATATTTTGTTTTGAAGTTATGCAATCTCAATAAAATATGTTGGGCTTAGGTTCCAAGAAGTATGACCTAGGCCCATAAAACCGAGTCTCGGGAAGGGTTCATTACTTCATGTTTCATTGAGCCTTTCATTACTTCATTGGGCCCCAAGTATGACTTTAGAAATTGATAGTTATATTATTGGGTTGGATTGTCGGTGGCATTGGCCACCGACTTTCTACTTTAAGTAATAGAGTAATAATCTATCGTTCTTTAAATGCTACTAGAAGCTAAAAGACTTTTCTACAAGAACTATACATTATCCTAAAATATATATGAAAAAGACTACACCTAAGAAAACAAACATCCACGTCTTTTCTATAAAACTAACGTTTTTCATTTATGTTCGTTAAATTTATAAGGAAAAGAGATGGGGTATTTTTTTTCATACTTTTTTTTTTTTTTTTTTTTTTTACAGCAAGCCCTTTGGTATCTTTTTGTTGCGTTTATGCCAATGAAGAAACACAGAACTAATTTTAAGTTTATTAGTTTGGTTTATGTTTCGATCATGAGGGTTAATCTTCTTAATCTTTCATGAGCTGGAGCAATGATCCTTCCTGCAAAACAATCAACACCCCGTTAAGCTCGTTAAGATGGGAATATGGGGGTTTCCCTCTTAACCACTCTCCGGCGTGAGAATAAGTAACTGTTTTGAGGAAATAAGTGTGTGTTAAGAGTGAGAGAATAGAGAACAGAATGAACCAACCTGTTGTAACACCCGTTCTTATAAATCAAAGTTTAACGTATATTTTGGGAAAATAATTATGTAATTAATGATTACATATACATCGGAAATATGGGTTTATTAAAACTTTTCGCAAGTCATAAGTTATTCTACATCACGTGGTGGAATTCGTTGCTTAAAATTTACAACGTGACAAAGTGCGGAAGCATGTAATTATATCGTGTTCGGTTCTTCGTCGAGCTTGATCGTCTTCCGGCATCCCAAAGTGTACCTACATTTCATAAACATGAAATGCTTTAGTCTAACGGGGTTTAAATCATGTCCAACGAGTCCGGGAAACAATTGATTTTCAAAAGAAAAACAAAAAACTTGAAAATCATCTCCACCGTAACTTACGGTGGCACCGTAAGTTACGGTGGCCCCTGTGATCATATCCTTCTACCGTACAACAGTAGGTTACCACCGTAACCATATCAGCTCCACCGTAAATTACGGTGGCACCGTAATTTACGGTGGACTCTGCATCCAGCTTTTCCATTTTGCCGTAATTTGACACGAAATCTTTCGTATCTTTCAAACCGCTTATCCGTTTGACCTACCGTTTCTTCCTACATGTTTGAAATTTGATTCTCCATCATATGGAGTTAAAATCCGACATCCGGCTTGATAAAATTTAAGACTTTTAAGTCTTCGGCTTATTACTCTTTTACCAAAATTTGACCCGTTTGTGATTTTATCAAACATACAAGTTTGTTTGACCCTTATTTCTGGCAAACCTATTAAATTCAATGATGTCTAACATACTAGATTCCAATTATAGAATTATATACCTTCCTTAACCCATTTTCGCCCATATGCTTATTTTGACCCGTTTGAGGTATTTAAGCATATTATAAGCACCAATTGCTTTCATTCATTTCCAAATATATATGCCCACATTTCTTATCAAAGGATCTTCCACCACAACTATAATTGTGGTGGATTCAATGTGGTGATTTATATATACCAAAATTTACCCTTCAAATCGTTATTTTACGGCAAAGACTCGAATAGAGCCATTCGACTACCGTATTACATCCTTCGACTTCTATACTACTCCTAAGTAATTATCTAATTGTAAAACTTGTTTCCAAACAACCTTTAAGAATCGTTTGTTCCATTTTAGCTTATAAGGGCGTTTTAGTCCGTTTAGCCAATCATTTACAATGAAGGACCTTTTGGAAGTATATTTGACCCATAATCCCCCTTTTAACCTATAATTTTGTTTGAAAAGTCATTAAGCTTCCCAAACGCAATGTTCATTATTTAAAACATTCGATTTACTTATCAAGTAACCAAATGTTTATTTTGACTTCTTTTAACACTCATTGAACCGTATATTCTAATGAGTGTTACCCTTTTTCACATACCTGGCGCGGATCATTATATTGACCCGTTTTTAATACCTTGCTTTTATAACCGCTAATCCATAGCGTTGCTAATACCCATCTAACATTTATTCCTGAAATAATATAACTCGACAATGATCATTAGTCGTTATTGTCAAAAGGTGATATCTTCACCTTTTGACCCATTTGGTCTAAGTGACCGATTATGTTGGCGAGATGATATTTATTACCATCTCAACTATATGACTCGCTACGGTTTACACCGTGCGGTCATTTCACTTATTAATCGTTTCTTAACGCTTATTAGCCTATCATGGCTTACATCATGCAGTGCTTTTCAAAACCAATAGTTATGGTCAACGCGTGACCAATTTACCGTTTTACCCTTATTGTCTGTTTTGGTTTACCCTATAAGGTAACCATTCAAAAGTTTCATTTTCCATTTGTCATAAAATGATCGAATACCAATTTTAACTCCTTTTAAACCATCAACATGGTTTCTTGTCATGCTCGACTATCTTGTTCCGTGCGTCTACACGCCGGAACATCATACCGCAATTATGTACTTATCTTATTCGTAACTAATACGATAAGAGAATATTCTAAAATACAAGACTAGTGTAAGCTATACTTACCTTGCATCCCAGATACGCTTTTCCTTTATACTTGACTCGTTCGACCCGCTTTCTCCCCAAGTTTCACCTAGCTTGTTAAGCGCCAACTATCATTCATTATTCACAAGGTTGTTAGATTAGTCACTCCAAATCATGACTTTCACACCTTATGATTCTTTGACTATTTTTCTCTTTAAACTCAATAATAAATCATGAGTTTAATCCTTGTGTCAAGACGCACTTCTAATAAATTATGAACTCTTAACAAAATCCCTATTTTGTTCAAGTAGTCATTCATACGAGTTAGTATGGCGTTTATAAACACCAATACTACATTAATTTCATCAAATCCACTAAACCCATTTCATAGCAATTATGATCTTGTGCACAAATTCATGGTTTAATCGAACACCTTCTATTTGTTATCATGCATGTTGATTCTAAGCATAGTTATATAATCAAAATAATCATAACATCAAAACCCACCTATCTAAGTGTGTTAATTCACCAAATTCATTAATCTATAGCATGTTATGTATGATTTTCACTTAGGGTTTCGTCCCTAAGCAAGTATACATCACTAATCTAGCCATAGCTTCTATAATCCATGCCTAATTCGCGATTAGGATGATTATCAACTTTTTACAACTTCATGAATGTTAGAAATTCGACATACCTTAGGATCCCCTTGACTTGGTGATCACGAATATGTGCTTGAATTTCGATTTGGGTTTGATTTGCCCTTCCAATTTCTTGATTTGTGCTTGTTAGGGTTTTGTGCTCAAGATGTTCTTGGCTCCTGTGAATATATCGACCAGAACACACACTTTAAGTGTGTGTTTTGGTGTTTAACTTTTGTTTTAATAAAACAACTTTCCCACTTGGCAATATTAGTCCCTCATGTTTCCTTTTGATCAAATGGAGCTATAACTCACCATTAGTCACTTAATCACATGCTACTAACTAGGTTAATTATTCATTGTTACTTTAGCGAGTTCGGGAAGTCATAACCCGTTATGTTTTTAAGTCCCGTTAATTCAGACTTCTTATAAACCTAATTTACGTAAAAACATTTATTCACATTTTATTAAATATTAGGTTTATTTATTTAAATCCTAATATTTACCTGGTTACTTTTACCACTAATGGTATTTTACCCGCTCTTCTGTATTAACGGGGTTTAATTACCAAACCCGTTTTCGGGAAGTTACAAGTCTACCCCCCTTAAAGAGGTTTCGTCCTCGAAACCTTTTTCTTACATATCTTATTGAGTTTCAACCCAATGTACATAAACTGAGTAACCTTCTAAGCATTACTCACACATTGACCATTTGTTAGTGTCATCAGACAAATATGGTAGCATCATTTAATTACACAACATATGTGTCCTTTATGCGAATTAACGCAATTCAGGATAACGCCTTCTTGTTATTTCGACTTGTTTGGTTAACTTAGCGAAATCAATCGCCTTATACTTTCGGATTCTTTGTGAACCCATTATTTCCACCCATTTGGATGTTTCTAGTGATATCTTTCACTTTTACAAACAGACCCTTTCCTTTACGTACTTATTCATTTGGTTCATTCATACAGAGCTCGCTGCCAAAATGAATTTCCTGATTTTATCTTATGTATTTAGCACTATCTAGATGTGCTATTAACGAAATTCTACAAGGCATATTACCACATACCTTTCGGCTTATCTTTTTATCGTGCTTTTACTCGAACTAACTTCTCAACACTTTGCTTGTGTTGTCTTGTGATCGCTCAGTATCGGTGATCAATACTTTTTGTTATTATGGCCTCATGGACCATCACTACCGTTTTGTACTCACTTACCTTTATTGTTTGGCTTGACCGAGTAGCCAATTGGCCACTTGGTCATACACTCTTATCAACTATGTTTATTTCACGCTAATCTGAATATAATAGCGTGTTGAACATTTTCTTAATCTGAATATTGACCTTAGCCAGTCTCACTGACTAGACTTATTAGCCCAGTTACTTTATACCCATCTCTCAGGCTACTATGTGATTTTATTCCACATAACTTTCCTGGCCGTGATCGCGTCACGTCATGTTTAATTTATATCAAAATTTCATTTTTGAAAATATCACTTTTCAAATATAACGTCTTGCGCCTATTAGTGTCAAGACTTGAACCTTTCATGCTTAATATTCAATTTCCTATCAGAATTCACATTTGTAAAAACGTTATTTCTTACTAAACCAAAGTTTTAGTTTAGGATCTTCTCTTTATCTTTTGTCAATTATCCGTACTGGGATTTCGACAGTCCATAATTTATTCTTTTACAGTCTTAGTTTTATGCGGGGATTCTCTACTGGTTCCCTCACTTGTCTAAGTAACCCGTAGGTTCCTTCACTTGTCTAAGCAACCCGTAGGTTCCTTCACTTAGCCTCGTAGGCTATTTCTTTAGGCTTTCACCTCTTTAGGGCGTTGCCTTTATGATTCTTTTCCTTTTTATTCATGACCCATGGGTCAGTTTAGTCCCGTAGACCATTGCACTGATCGTATTCCCGTAGGTTACGATGATCCCGCAGTTTCATCTTTTTATTTTTATCTACATTCAAATATATATATATATATATATATATATGCATATATAGCTTCAAAGCATGTCCTGTTATGTTTGGAATCGTAAAATTTTTGCTTTTGAACTTTAGTTGACCTTGACCGTAGTCTAAGGCTTCATTTGTTTATTTCCGGGCGAAATTTTCTGACTTTATGACTTCTCACGTCATTTATGCGTCGGTTTATCTTATACTCACCATTATCCAGTTTACATACATTCGTATTTGATTATGTCCCATTACCGGGCTCATTATTCTTTTGCTTTTAACGCTACTATTATCCCGCTTGTGCTTACTCATGCCGTCCGGCATGACATTATTTTCGACCCATTCAACTTTAAAATAGTTGAACGTAATTTATTCACAATCTCTATTTACATTATCTTGTTGTCTTTTAGTTATGACTCAAAACCCGAGTCTTTTAACTTTCCATCCGAGCTTCCGTTTCTCGGTTTACGCATGTGTTTAATTCTTACCCATCAACCGGGTGTTTTACTGAAGTCGTTATTATTGCAACCCTCCCGGTATGCATTAAGACCTTGCTTCATTTTTATATTCCGACTTTGTCCTTAAGTTTGACGTTTTACAAAAATGACCCGTTAAGTGACATATTCGCATTTTCCGGGTTCGAGTGTAAGTACACTCCCTCCCAATGCATATCTTCTTCATTTTACATGTTTGCATTTTCCGGGTTCGAGTGTAAGTACACCCCTTCCCAATGCATACCTTAATCGTTTTACATTAATCTTTGTCCCTTCACTCGGGCTCATCATCCTAATGCAATACGCTTCCGTCACCCGGCTGTGCGTTTACATTATTATCAATTACTTTGCTCATTCGATTCATTTGGGTACTTTTTAAGTTAGTTCCGTTCGCCCCGCCCTTACTACATCGGATGTAAATGTGTCCGCTATAAGAAACTCATGGTATCATATGCCACTGCTTACTTGGCCAGAGTAAGCGGTTAACACATGACATACACGACTTTTTTATAGTTTTCACATCACACCCTATGTAAGTAATGCCTCTATTTGTTTTTCTCGGAAACACTATCCCGGATAGGTTTTCCTATTCGGGTTTTCCCAAGTCTCTAATCCACATATGCAACTTTAAATCTCTACGTATTTGTTGCATATTACTATTCACATAAGCATTTAAAATGCGCACCTGATAAATGCTTGCCCTAACGGGCTTTCCTTGCCATTACTTATTTGCGATTGTTACGCAATTTAGGTCCTTGATGAGTACGCTCTTCTTGTCATACCTCGGACCGTTCCATTATCATATCTGCACTTCATTCATCTCTCGTCATCTTCAGACGCGAGTGTCCTTAAATCAAAACATTAACAACAGTTAGTAATGTCAACTTCAATAATTGCCCGTATTATAATACAAGGCTTTTTCTACTATACACATCAACACACGACATTTCGTCAACTACTTCAATCATTTAATTGGGGTAACGTGTATCACACGATAACCCTATGTGGGGTTTACAACACTTTAATACGCTAAACGATTAACATACATACACTTACCGGATTTGCGATCAAGCATCGAACCGAACACTAATCTTTATCAAGAGCATAAGGTTTAAGTCCAAGCACGGTTTTCCCCACCATACTTGAATCTCTTAAACCAGGGCTCTGATACCAACTTGTAACACCCGTTCTTATAAATCAAAGTTTAACGTATATTTTGGGAAAATAATTATGTAATTAATGATTACATATACATCGGAAATACGGGTTTATTAAAACTTTTCGCAAGTCATAAGTTATTCTACATCACGTGGTGGAATTCGTTGCTTAAAATTTACAACGTGACAAAGTGCGGAAGCATGTAATTATATCGTGTTCGGTTCTTCGTCGAGCTTGATCGTCTTCCGGCATCCCAAAGTGTACCTACATTTCATAAACATGAAATTCTTTAGTCTAACGGGGTTTAAATCATGTCCAACGAGTCCGGGAAACAATTGATTTTCAAAAGAAAAACAAAAAACTTGAAAATCATCTCCACCGTAACTTACGGTGGCACCGTAAGTTACGGTGGCCCCTGTGATCATATCCTTCTACCGTACAACAGTAGGTTACCACCGTAACCATATCAGCTCCACCGTAAATTACGGTGGCACCATAATTTACGGTGGACTCTGCATCCAGCTTTTCCATTTTGCCGTAATTTGACACGAAATCTTTCGTATCTTTCAAACCGCTTATCCGTTTGACCTACCGTTTCTTCCTACATGTTTGAAATTTGATTCTCCATCATATGGAGTTAAAATCCGACATCCGGCTTGATAAAATTTAAGACTTTTAAGTCTTCGGCTTATTACTCTTTTACCAAAATTTGACCCGTTTGTGATTTTATCAAACATACAAGTTTGTTTGACCCTTATTTCTGGCAAACCTATTAAATTCAATGATGTCTAACATATTAGATTCCAATTATAGAATTATATACCTTCCTTAACCCATTTTCGCCCATATGCTTATTTTGACCCGTTTGAGGTATTTAAGCATATTATAAGCACCAATTGCTTTCATTCATTTCCAAATATATATGCCCACATTTCTTATCAAAGGATCTTCCACCACAACTATAATTGTGGTGGATTCAATGTGGTGATTTATATATACCAAAATTTACCCTTCAAATCGTTATTTTACGGCAAAGACTCGAATAGAGCCATTCGACTACCGTATTACATCCTTCGACTTCTATACTACTCCTAAGTAATTATCTAATTGTAAAACTTGTTTGCAAACAACCTTTAAGGATCGTTTGTTCCATTTTAGCTTATAAGGGCGTTTTAGTCCGTTTAGCCAATCATTTACAATGAAGGACCTTTTGGAAGTATATTTGACCCATAATCCCCCTTTTAACCTATAATTTTGTTTGAAAAGTCATTAAGCTTCCCAAACGCAATGTTCATTATTTAAAACATTCGATTTACTTATCAAGTAACCAAATGTTTATTTTGACTTCTTTTAACACTCATTGAACCGTATATTCTAATGAGTGTTACCCTTTTTCACATACCTGGCGCGGATCATTATATTGACCCGTTTTTAATACCTTGCTTTTATAACCGCTAATCCACAGCGTTGCTAATACCCATCTAACATTTATTCCTGAAATAATATAACTCGACAATGATCATTAGTCGTTATTGTCAAAAGGTGATATCTTCACCTTTTGACCCATTTGGTCTAAGTGACCGATTATGTTGGCGAGATGATATTTATTACCATCTCAACTATATGACTCGCTACGGTTTACACCGTGCGGTCATTTCACTTATTAATCGTTTCTTAACGCTTATTAGCCTATCAGGGCTTACATCATGCAGTGCTTTTCAAAACCAATAGTTATGGTCAACGCGTGACCAATTTACCGTTTTACCCTTATTGTCTATTTTGGTTTACCCTATAAGGTAACCATTCAAAAGTTTCATTTTCCATTTGTCATAAAATGATCGAATACCAATTTTAACTCCTTTTAAACCATCAACATGGTTTCTTGTCATGCTCGACTATCTTGTTCCGTGCGTCTACACGCCGTAACATCATACCGCAATTATGTACTTATCTTATTCGTAACTAATACGATAAGAGAATATTCTAAAATACAAGACTAGTGTAAGCTATACTTACCTTGCATCCCAGATACGCTTTTCCTTTATACTTGACTCGTTCGACCCGCTTTCTCCCCAAGCTTCACCTAGCTTGTTAAGCGCCAACTATCATTCATTATTCACAAGGTTGTTAGATTAGTCACTCCAAGTCATGACTTTCACACCTTATGATTCTTTGACTATTTTTCTCTTTAAACTCAATAATAAATCATGAGTTTAATCCTTGTGTCAAGACGCACTTCTAATAAATTATGAACTCTTAACAAAATCCCTATTTTGTTCAAGTAGTCATTCATACGAGTTAGTATGGCGTTTATAAACACCAATACTACATTAATTTCATCAAATCCACTAAACCCATTTCATAGCAATTATGATCTTGTGCACAAATTCATGGTTTAATCGAACACCTTCTATTTGTTATCATGCATGTTGATTCTAAGCATAGTTATATAATCAAAATCATCATAACATCAAAACCCACCTATCTAAGTGTGTTAATTCACCAAATTCATTAATCTATAGCATGTTATGTATGATTTTCACTTAGGGTTTCGTCCCTAAGCAAGTATACATCACTAATCTAGCCATAGCTTCTATAATCCATGCCTAATTCGCGATTAGGATGATTATCAACTTTTTACAACTTCATGAATGTTAGAAATTCGACATACCTTAGGATCCCCTTGACTTGGTGATCACGAATATGTGCTTGAATTTCGATTTGGGTTTGATTTGCCCTTCCAATTTCTTGATTTGTGCTTGTTAGGGTTTTGTGCTCAAGATGTTCTTGGCTCCTGTGAATATATCGACCAGAACACACACTTTAAGTGTGTGTTTTGGTGTTTAACTTTTGTTTTAATAAAACAACTTTCCCACTTGGCAATATTAGTCCCTCATGTTTCCTTTTGATCAAATGGAGCTATAACTCACCATTAGTCACTTAATCACATGCTACTAACTAGGTTAATTATTCCTTGTTACTTTAGCGGGTTCGGGAAGTCATAACCCGTTATGTTTTTAAGTCCCGTTAATTCAGACTTCTTATAAACCTAATTTACGTAAAAACATTTATTCACATTTTATTAAATGTTAGGTTTGTTTATTTAAATCCTAATATTTACCTGGTTACTTTTACCACTAATGGTATTTTACCCGCTCTTCTGTATTAACGGGGTTTAATTACTAAACCCGTTTTCGGGATGTTACACCTGTGTATGAAGATCCTTATTTATAGCAGGATTAGTGTAGAAGGAGATGGGTTGATGGGCCTTGGGCCTGAAGACGACAACAAGGAATATTCGTCTTGTCTCTTCGGTGACAACCGTTAGTGTCTTCTAGAAGATCTTCGGTGCTGGCGCACCTTGATTGGAGCCACGTGTCCGGTTGTCGTCCTTGTTGTCTCTCTAACATCAGCAGGCAAGTGGAGATCATGGGGCAGTTGTCGCCGCCCCCCTGATTGGTGCCACGTAGGCGTCCTTGTGTACTATTTGTCTCCTGCACAATTGCTAATCATGGAGCATGATAGAATACAGTCTGTTGGACGCTGATTGGCTTACTCTTCTGCCACTCGTACCTTTCATGCTTCCTGGAGTGGACATGCACCGCTACCCTCGCGCGGCCCTTGGCCTGTGTCCAATCAGCCGCCGCAAGGTCTAGGGGTTGAGGGCTTTCAATCAGGATGCTAAGTGTGGAATCTGATCTTAAATCTTGCTTGGACCTCGCGCGTGGTTTCGGCTTTGCCTAAGTAGTCCGTGCGGGGTCGGTAGATTAGTCAGATTAATGTGTAAGGAGTATGGTCCTGCGCGCGACCTGATTGGTCTGGCGGCTTTTTGGGACCATACCCCTTCAGCCAATGATGCTGGTTATATGCTTTTGGCCTGTTTTCTGGCGATATGGTTGTTGAGTTTTGTATTTTTATGAACGTGTATGTGGTTCCTACTTTCTATGATGACGACCTTTTATGTTCATCGAATGCTTAAACTTACTGTAGATGCATTTGTTCATCTAAGGTTTATGTGTAATGTAGATAAAGTTTCTTTGTAAACTATTTGTTGGTCATGTTGTTGAAAGTATGGGATCGATGAAGATGGTTTCTTGCTCATCTTAGAGTTATTGTATGTGGTGTGTATAATGGCGATAATGATGCTTGTTATTGGGCGTGGCATTCTTTCATGCAGCCATGGCGAGGTTCTGAGCCTTAAATCTTTTTTTTGGTACAATGTACATAAATAAATTGTCATTTGGTGGCTGTCATATTCTTTTGTATATTATCAATTAGCAACATGTTGTTGCTTTATGATTTTGGATGCCCGACTTTGGTTGTGTTTTAAGGATGTGGTAATTGTACCTTTGCATTTGCATTTGTGGGTTGTGCAAAATTTGGGTATTTAAGTTGTTTTTGGTTTTTGGGGTGTCTCACACTCTCTCACTTGCAACAAATTGTTGCTTTGTGTTGTTGAAAAGTTGTACAACTTTTTGGTATTTAATGGTATGAAAATTTGAGTCTCAATGATGATGGCTTTATGCTCATTTGAGAGGTCTGGGGATGAATGTGTATAATGGGTATGATGGTACTCATCATTTGGCTTGGCAATCTTCGTTGCAGTCATGTCCCGCTTGGGTTTTGGTTGCTAATTGATAATGTATATAAATCAGCAAGGCATTGTGTTTTGGTTGTCGTACATTAGTTTGGTGTTTAAATTTTGAATAGACTATGATGCTTAAAATCTGGTTTTGCAAAGCTGAGAAGGCTTAATACAAGCAACTAATGAAAATTAGATTTCTGAGAAAAGAATTGCTTCTTTGTGATGCGCTTTTAAGTTAGGTTTAAATACAATGACTCTTTTTTTCTATATATTTTTTGTTGTACTTTCTTATTTAGATTCAGGTTAACGATATGCTTGGCAACGAAGAATCAGTTGTTATTATGGTCATTGTAACCAACCTGGCATCAAAATAGACAATGGTTACATTGATGTGTTCAAGCCTTTTTATAGAAACTTTATAATAAGTTTGCATTTCTTTATATATTGTTGTTTTTTAATTGAAGTATACCATAACTGATATATAAATTTTTTAATTTAAAATGTCCACGTCTAACGAAGATGTGGACGTATTCGAACGGCTTACGAAGATTCTTGAAGATGTTGTGAATTCTGACCGGTGAATCAACAAGGATACGAGTCGATTGATGTAAAATTTACCTCGAAATGGTGCTTCAAACGACGAAAACAGTGTTTCAATTCGGGTGTTTAAACTTCCGGTTAACAAAAATCTAGTCGTTTGGAGCACCGTTTCGAGGTAAGTTTTACATCAATAGACTCGTATCATCGTTCTGATCAAAAGTCCTAAAAATCAATTTGTAATTTGAAAAAAAAACACTTAACCGAGTTTTTTTTAACTAGGGAACGGTGGAGGAAAAATAGTTGAAAAGTGGGACTGCTAGTGAGAATTAAAAAAATGAGACTGCCAATGGACAATGACGTCTACTTATAAATATTGGAATCCAATATCCCATAAAAAAGTTAGGGTAAATTACACTTTTGGTCCTTTATGTTTGTATCGAATTGCAATGGATAGCCTTTAACTTCAATAATTACAGTCACAGTCATTTATTTAGAAAACTCATTACACATTTCGTCCTTTACCACTAAGTTAAAAATTTAAGTTATGTCTGATCATGTGATTTGCACATAAGGGTAGATCGGTAATTTTACGCATTTATTTAAAAAAAAAATTATATAATATCAGTCTCCTTCTCTCAGCTAATCCCATTTCTTCGACCAACCTCACCACCACCAAATTCAGCCACCGCCACTACCCCTAATAAAACTTTTTTACTTCATAGTAACTGAAAGTAAACAACTGAAAACTTTAGTAGCCTGTCGCTTGGTGGTGGTGCATGTTTCTTCTCCAACCCTTATCGTTGAAAGAGCTGGATATAACGCTTGGACTCATAAAAGCTGGAGAGTTAGAGAAGAGTTTGCAAGAACCGTCACATCTGCCATTGGTCTATTTGCATCTACTGAGCTGCCCCTGCAACACGCTATTCTTCCTTCTGTATGTAATTTGCTAGTGTTTCATGAGCTTTTCAGTTTGATAGTTTTAAAATAAAATTCATACTAATTCTTACACCATCCCACTCTTCATTTTCAAATGTACAGATACTACAGATCTTATACAATCCTAATCCAGGTGTGAGAGAAGCAAACGTAATTGTTGCACCAACATACTCGTCTGGAGGGGATGGACATATTTCACTAAGGAGATCGCCGCCAACGCTGGTGTGAGCTCCGGCCATAGCCTCTGACCGCACAAATTCAACGTAATTCTTGCACCAACATACTCGTCTTCATCTTCTAACCCAAAGCCCCAACATCTTAATGTCTAACTATGATTAAAGAAATCGAATTTTGGGGTTGTTATAAATGGGTTGTTCTAGAGTTCTTAAATGGTGGTGGTGGGGTTTGGTGGTGATTGACAGACCTAGTGAGAGAGAGAGATGGACAATATTTAAATGATTTGGTAGTTAGTAAAAAGACTAAATTACCCTTATACGATTATAGTTAACTGAAAATTTTAACTAGGTTAATGTTAAAGGACGTATGTTGTAGTTAGTTTTCTAAATAAATGACTGTGAGTGTAATTAATGAAGTTAAAGCCTATCCATTGCAATTCGATACAAACATAAAAGGACGAAAAGTGTAATTTACCAAAAAGTTATCAATCTTTATTATATACTAAAGTTATCATCTTTATTATATACTCAAAGGTACAAGCTGAAATGCATAAGGTATAACCAGATTTATGTTCTTTATTTACACATTACACACAAAGGTTCGTCACCTCCATCTAAGATCCATCCAGTGAAGAAAAATGTCGCAACCTGTAATTCACAAATTGGAAGCAGAATCACACGTAGCCGACGCTCTAGCAACCTACATCGCCGATCTATCCGCCAAATTCATCGCCGCTAACGGCTCATTCTCCGTCGTCCTCTCCGGCGGTACTTTAATCGACACTCTCAGGTACCAAAATAAACCCTACGATTCAAATTCACTCTTTGAATAAATATTGTTTGTTTTGATGAATTTGAGCTGAAATATCATTATAGGAAGTTACTGGAGCCTCCGTACATTAAGTCGATAGATTGGTCGAAATGGTTGATTTTCTTTTTGGATGAACGTGTTGTCCCTCTTGATCATCCTGATTCTAATTACAAGCTTGCTTATGATGGATTTCTTAGTAAGGTAATTTATATTAGGTTTTATGTTGTTTAATTGTTTTTAGGGTTTTTGAAGTGTAGATAGGCTTAAGGATATTTGTATTGTGATTAAATGAGCTAAAAGCTCGTCTCGAACGCGTTTCAATATCGCTTATACGAGCCAAAGCTCGGCTTGCCAATGTTATCAGCATTATTGTTATATTATATATATAAAAAATAAAATTTTGTTTGGGCTTGTTTAGGAGCTTTCTATTCCAAGTTCGGGCTCGGGCTCGGGCTCGATAAGTAAACGAGCTCTATTTCAAGCTTGAGCTTGGGCTCGTCAAAGTTCGGCTCATTCGAGCTTTTAACCGAGCCGATAACGAGTAGCTCTCGAGCCTCTAGGCTTGTTTACACACCTAGAGAAAAGTTATGTTTTGTGTTGCTAATTAAGCAAAATGATGAACTATTTTCATGATATTTTAGGGGCGTTCGATATTCGGCTAAGTAGTTAACGCGGTAAAATATCGAATATCGGTCAAGGACCGTTATTTGAGATATCGGTTATCGTGGTAGGATATCGGTAATTTTATCATGCTAAATAAGAAAAAAGACAGATAGTAGAAGTGTAGAACTAAGAAGAAAGGTACTGATATCGGGAAAATCGGTGATATATTGGTCAAATCTCGGTCCAATATCAGTCAAATATCGGTCAATATCGCTGATATTATCGGTACCGATACTTTGACCGATATTTTGTACTGATATCTCAGCAGGGGACTGATAACCGATATATCACTGATATATCGGGATATTAACTACATAGATATTCGGTTTTAAATGATTAAACTGAACATAACCAAAACTGTTTAAAGCCGAGCTGAATTATATATTTGGTTTTCGGTTCGGTTTTTGAACTGAATTATATATTTGGTCGAAACTGAATTGGATATTGACTTTGGTTTGGTTTTGAACTTCCTGAATTCGGTTCGGTTAGGTTTTCGGTTTGGAGTGGATACATTTTCAAACCAAATAAACTTAAAACTGAACTGATGTATATCATATTATTAATCTGTTCAGCATAATTTCAATTTGTGAACTGATTTTGGTCTAATTTGACCTGCTTTCATTATTCGGTTTCAAACGATTAAACTGAATCGAACCCAATCTGTTTAAAACCGAACCACATTACATATTCGGTTTTTGGTTTGGTTTTGAACCTTTTGAATTCGGTTTCAACTGAATAAACTCAAAACAGAACCGACGAACATCATATTACTAATCTGTTTGGCTACAGAATTTCGTTTTTTGTATTGATCCCATGATATTACTATTTACTAATATATTCAGCCACCAAATTTTAATTTGTAAACTGATTATGGTCTAATTTTAACTTACGTTTATGATATTACTAATCTATTCAGCTACCGAATTTCAGTTGTGAACTGATTCTGGTGTAATTTGAACTACTTTCATGATATTACTGATATATTCAGCTACCGAATTTCAATTTGTGAGCTAATTCTTGTCTAATTTGAACCACTATCATGATTATATCAAATCAATCTATTCGGCTACCGAATTTCATTTTGTGAACTAATTCTGGTGTAATTCGAGATGTCACTATGATGTTAGGTACCAATACCCAAATCTAACATATATCCCATCAAGGAAAACTTATCACCCGAGGAAGCAGCCGATGAATACGAGCAGCGTCTTAAACAGTTGGTAGCAAACAATACACTAAAAACGTCACCAACAACAGGGTTTGCTAAACTCGATCTGATGTTAGTCGGGATGGGTCCAGACGGTCACGTTGCGTCACTCTTCTGCTGGCATTTTCAACGGTTTGAGAAGAAAAAATGGGTCACGTTCATAACAGATTCACCCAAACCGCCACCTCCTAGGATCACGTTCACTTTCCCTTTGATCAACTCTGCGGATCAGATTGCGATGGTGGTCACTGGAGAAGATGCGGCCGATGCGGTTAAGGTGGCGTTGGGTGAACATGCTTCGTATGGTTACCCGTTGCCTGTGCAGAAGGTGAAACCTGAAGGGAAACTCACATGGTTCTTGGACAGTGAGGCTACTTCAGGTCTTAAGTAAAACAATAAGTGCATGAGCATATGATATGCTATATATATTAATAAGCCTAGGTGCATCATCACATGACCTTTGTGGTTTGCTTTAGTTTGTGTAATGTTTCAAGATTTTAATATAAAATAAAATTCTGTGAAATACTTGATAAGATTATGTGAAATAACAATATGCAGACTAATAAGTAGGGCTGACAAATCGTGTCTTATCGGGTTTAACAGGTATCTAACGACGCGTGTAACACAAGTATTAAACATGAATACACCTCGTTTAACTACTTTATATCTTATGTTTATAACACAGTTTTACGTTTTATGTACCAAGAAGAAGAAATAATGGATCCTAACCTCATAATTATATTTATTTTAAAAAAGTAAAAAAATCATGTTGTGTACTTTTTTCAGTAAACAGCCCTAACAAGAGTAAATGGAAATTATGTGAAACACTTGATTCATGTGATGTAAACTTTGCGATACAAATAATATATTCGTGGATTGTTTCTTCTTTCGACAAAAAGGCTCAACACACGTGTACAACTTGATTCTTCTAGTTGTTCCACACAGCGGTTCAAAAGAAAATCCAGTTTTTGTAAACGACGTAATTTGATGCCGACGCTTGTAAGCGACGAGCTTTTGCACACCCTAAGCTGTTGTAGTTGAAAAAACTTTGAACCCTATAGCCACCTTCTTGAGTCATGACTATCAGCATACATCTTAAGCATTTCAAAGTAAGTAATAGTAAAATTAGACATAATTAGACATACCATACTAGTTCAATTCCTCTAAAATGTACAATTAGACAACCCACATAGTTATTGTTGTCTTTTGAATTTTGTTTTATGTTGAAAATAATCAACAGAAAGATCCCATAGTCAACGAGACTCGATTAGACACGAAGATCCAAGTTCTTAGTTTTTTGTCGTTTAAACAAATTGGGGCCCTAAGTATAAGTTTTTTTAACAGCGAAGACACATCTCCTCCAAAATCTACTCTTAAAATCCACCTATTGCCCATTTTGTGAGACTTGAACTTGCACCACTTTGATATGGATGAATACCTGGTGTCACTAGATCAAGAGGCCATGGACGCCTAACTTTAATTGGAGCACTTTGCTATTTTATTCCCTACTACATTGTTAAAAGACGATGTTATGTCTCGTTTACATGTTAGTTTTTTTAAGTCGTCTTTTTATAAATAGTTTATTATTATATATAAAAGAAAAATATTCCAAAAATGGTCTTTAACTATGATGATGCTTTTGTATAAACATAGAGCCGCATCAAACCAAACCACTCCAAAAGGAGTGGACCACATTTAGATTCCACTACTCTTGGTGTGCAATTGTGCATTGACTGTTTAATTCACATACGGGCCAGTAGATAAGTTGGTTATGCAGGGCCATGGGAGTTTTGACTATTGAGAGATGTAGTAGGCCCAACAACTAGTTCAAATGAGCCCAATAACTTCATTGTGATAAGCTGATAATCCGCTAATATGTGATCCTAACCAATTTGAGAATTTTGAAGGTACGATGTTAAATAGTTTTTGGGGTTGTTGCGTGTCTTTTTTTTATTATTATTACTAGTTTATAGACCGCGTATTACACGACTTGAATAAAGACAATATGTTAAGTAAATACGTATAACGCATAGACTATAACCTACTAACTTAGATAATAATGATTCATAATTATTATAATATAATAATTATTATAATATAATAATTATGAATAGATAATAATTATAATAGCAATAGCAATTTTTCTCATTTGTTCATGAGTTTTGCATTTTTTTTCTATTTTCATCCAGCCTATTAACTTCATCAAAAAAGTCAGTTTAATGAGGGGCATTTTTGTCTTTTTTACTTATTTAATATATTGTTTTTTTAATCCAAATAAAACCCACCCTATTAATTTATATCATCTTTGAAATGTGAACTTAAAAAGCTATTTAAATATCTTCTATTTTACTTAATCATTGTTGATATTAAATTATAAAAATAAATTAAAATATAATCTAAATTATATAAAATATAATTTAAATTTTAAACTATATACCAAATTCGTTTTTATAGGTTTATTGGCATGGGTATAAAATTCGTTGAATAAAGAGTTATATTCGCAATAAAGTTTTTTTTTTTTTTTGTATCGGACACAACATGTGTTATATATTAGTAATAATAATTGAATATTAATCTAATGTATTATTAATAAAATAATGATATTGCTAAATTAAGAGATACATGTGTGTAGTTATTCGCTAACAAATTATTTGGTTAGATTAGACAATCTAGGTATACAAGTATATAACCTAATTTGGTTTGATCAGCAAAGATTAAAAAATAAAATTTAATGTCAAATATGAAAGTAAAAATAAATAAATAAAATACTACAATAGTATAAGATAAATATTTTTATGTATTACGTATAGATTAATAAATTGGATATATTAATATGATATAATAACAATATGTATTTATTTGTTATATGATATAATAATGATAAGAAAAATATTAATAATAATATTAAAGGAGAGAATGCCACATTGCATTAAGATATAATTCTAAGAAGAGAATGCCATTAGATTTTTTTTTTTTTGTTTTGTTTTGTTTTGTTTTGTGTGTCGGTACTTTGATTCAGTCCAATTTAGCAAACATAAAACTATCTCTACCACCACCACCACCATCAAGTGCGGTCAGTTAAATATTTACTTGGGTTTTATGTACCACCAGGCTGCATTTGATACAACTTATATTTACATGTTATAAACTGAGAACAGCACCAGTTTATAACTTTAGAGCTAAAATGTTACATAAAGCATAACTTTAGAGTTTAAGACAAACACTTAAAACCGCACCCTATATAATTGTTTACTATAAAACTCAAACCTAAAGTTGATCAGCAAACGATGATAACGATGCAAATTAAAAGAAACCAGATATACGTTCCAAATGTCATGGTATCCGGCGAGAAGCGAACGGCTAAAACACAATCTAAACACAATGTACAAGCCCAACATGTGGTTCTATTTCTAACTAATTAAACGTGTTCCATACAAAAATACATAAAAATGAAAACAAACGTGTTCCATACAAAAATACATAAAAATGAAAACAAACGTGTTCCATACAAAAATACAAAAACATCAACAAACGTGCTCCATACAAACAGCTGAAGAAAAAATTACACTCCGCGTATTTATCTATAAATACAGTAATACACTCATCATTTATTCATCCATAAGCACACACTCGATTGTTCGAACGAAGTGTCTTTGTTACAAAATAGAAAAGTTCTTCCAAATGGCTTCAATTCCTATATTAACTTGTCTGTAAAAGACTTGAACTCTCGTTTGAGCTCTTGGGAGACAAGGGCCGGTGAAATTACACGTGCGCTATAATTTTGAATGAAACAATTTGGGGAAAAATTGCTATCTCATTAACTAACCGGGTATTTAAACTAATTACAAAATCCTAACAACAACTTAACAACTAACTAACTACTAACAGAATATTCCACTAACTATTAACAGAAAAAATAAGCTAAGTAAACTAATACCCCCCCCCCCCCCCCCCTCAAGTTGGAGGGAATGAAAGCCCCAACTTGGACAGTAAAAGTTGATGCTTTGTGGAAGAAAGACTTTTTGTAAACAAGTCAGCTGGTTGATCCTCAGTTGAAATATGAGACAAAGAAATAAGTCCTTCTTGAAGCTTTTCTCTGACAAAATGACAATCCAGCTCTATATGCAGGGGCAGATCTACCATGTAGCGGGGGGCAACGCCCGCTACGGCTTGGCGCGGAAAAATTTGGAAAAATTAGTGTAAATTTTGGAAAAATTTGAGGTTTTTTCGATTTCGTTACGGCTTATTTATAAAACGTTACGGCTTGGCGGATTTTCTAGATCCGCCACTGTCTATATGTTTTGTTCTTTCATGATATACTGGATTCCGAGCAATATGGATGGCGACTTGACTGTCACACTTTAACGATATAGGGGTAATAGACAAAAATGAGAATTCATGAAGTAATCTTGTCAACCATGTGAGCTCAGCAGTTGACCTTCGCATTGATCTATACTCTGCCTCTGCTGAGCTTAAAGACACAGTAGATTGCTTTTTAGACTTCCATGAAATTTGGCTGCCACCAAGAAGAATAAAGTAACCAGTAACTGATCTTCTTGTATTGGGACAAGATGCCCAATCAGAATCACAAAAGGCTTCTAGCTTGAAATAAGAAGAATTATTAAAAAAATAATCCTTGATCAGAGGTGCCTTGAATATAACCAAGTGTGTGCAAAGCAGCTTCCCAGTGAGGGATATGAGGAGTTTGCATAAATTGGCTTAGGAATTGAATATCAAACGAAAGATCTGGTCTTGTATGAGTAAGATAGTTAAGTTTGCCAACTAATCTTCTGTATTGAAGAGGATCAGAGTAAAGAGGACCAAGATCAGTAGATAACTGCAAATTAGCAGGTAAGGGACAAATCTTAGAAGAAGAAGGCAAAAACTCATTAATTTTTTGTAGCAAGTCTTTTGCAAACTTTCTTTGAGTCATGATAGTGCCGGTTTTGACTTTCAATGCCTCAATTCCTAAGAAATAATTGAGTGAACCAAGATCTTTGATCTTAAAAGTGGAATGAAGGAAAGATTTGATATCTTCCATTTCTTGTTCACTATTTGCAGTCATTAAAATGTCATCCACATATATGGCAATATGAACAATGGAGGATGCCATACTTTTGGAAAATAGAGAATGATCATTTGGTGCACGAATATATCCCTTAGATTTCAAGGAATCAGACAATTTACCATACCACTGTCTTGAAGCCTGCTTGAGGCCATATAATGACTTTTGAAGTTTTAAAACAGATGTAGAATATGAAAGAATCATCCTAGGAGGTGGAGTCATGTAAATCTCTTCATCCAAATCTCCATGCAAAAACGCGTTGTTTACATCTAACTGGTGCAAAGGCCAATTCTTTTTAGTTGCAACTACAATAAGACTTCTAATAGTAGTCATTTTAACTACCGGTGAGAAAGTCTCATTATAATCAATCCCTTCTTTTTGTGTATCGCCTCTAACAACCAGCCTTGCTTTACATCTTTCCAAACTGCCATCAGCTTTGTATTTAACTTTATACACCCACTTACATTTGATAGGCTTCTTGCCTGAAGGTAAAGGAGTGACAACCCATGTGTGATTTGCTTCTAGAGCAACAAGCTCTAACTGCATGGCTAATTGCCACTCAGGATAAAGAATGGTAGTTTTGTAAGAAGTTGGTTCCAAAATTTTTTCAAGATTATGAGAGAGAGTAGTGCTTGATGCAGAGAGATCAGCAGAATGAACATGATTAATAGCACAAACATTTGTAACAGAATGAGAACAAGAAAATGCTGAATTACATTGATAATCAGCAAGATAGGAAGGAGGTTTTGTTTGTCTTGTAGATCGTCTCAGATCAACAGATGGATTAGGAGCTGAGTCAGGAACTGGAAGATCAGACATGTGATTTTCTGAATGAGAAGAAGTTGCAGGGGAATAAGAAACGGGATCAAAAAAATCTTGTGGAACATTAAAGGAAGGAAACAAAATAGAAGATTTTGAATCAGGAATGGAAGGAAACAATGATTCAAAGAATATGACATATTTTGACACAAAAGTTTCATTTGTGTGGAAATTTTACAGCTTATACCCCTTTTTTCCCATAGGATACCCAACGAACAAACAAGGAACAACTCTAGTATCAAACTTAGGTCTCCTTTGTTTAAGAGTTGAAGCATAACAAAGACAGCCAAATGCTTTTAGATGAGAATAAGATGGAGTTTTTCCAAATAAAACTTCATGAGGAGATTTCCCTTGTAACAAGTTTGTTGGGAACAAGTTGATAAGATAAGTGGCAGTCAAAACAGATTCTCCCCAAAATTTGATTGGTAACTTTGACTGAAAGAGAAGAGCTCTAGAAGTCTCTAAAATATGTTTATGTTTCCGCTCCACTATGCCATTTGTTGAGGAGTTGCTACACAACTGGTTTGATGCATAATACCTTTGGAAAGAAGAAACTGAGCATGATTGGCAACAGTGCCCAATTCAAAGGCATTATCAGTCCTTATGCATTTTACCCTTGTTTGAAATTGTGTTTCAACCATTTGAAAGAAGTTTTGCTAAATACTAAAGGCATTGCTCTTAGTTGAAAGAACATGAGTCCATGTAGCTCTACTAAAATCATCAACTATGGTTAAAAAATATCTAAAACCATCATGAGTAGGTGTATGATATGGACCCCAAACATCCACATGAATAAGATAAAAAATGTGAGATGTTACTTTTGTACTTTCAGGAAATGGCAATCTGTGTTGTCTTGCTTGTGGACAAATATCACAACAATGAATCTGATCATGATTGCCATTAGAAAACAAAGACAATTTCTGAAGTTTATACAAAGGTAAATGACCAAGTCTATCATGCCAAGTCTTACTAGTAACAGTAGCATTACAATTTGACATTCTTATTCTAAAATTTGAAACATCATTACAATTGAAAACAGCTTCATTCGAGTTGAGAAGATATAGCCCATCAAGAAGCTTACCAAGAACCAGTGGCCTCTTCAGAGAAGGGGCCTGCAACATACACGCCGTTAGAAAAGAAAAGAAAACCAATCCACTTGTATCAATACATAATCTGGGAACTGACAATAAATTGTGCTTGAATTGTGGAACCAAAAGAACGTTTTCTAAAGATAGATTGTGAAGCAACTTTACTGTTCCAGATTTGTAAGCTGTGACAACATTCCCATTAGGAAGAAAAATAGAGATTGGTTTTCTAAGAATCTTAACATTTGTGAGCAGACTTTCATTGCAGCATATATGATCATTAGCACCAGTATCTATAATCGATGTTATAGTTTGATTATTATAAGTAAGAGAACATGCCATTATACCTGCAAAATTAGCATGTCTGATCTCATTACTGGCCTAAGCATTATCTTGGGACTTCCCTGCAAGTTGAGTATGCTGCAAGCACTGAATTAATTACTCACACTGCTCTGTTGTAAAAGTAGTTCCAGAACTCATCACATGTGCAGGAGAATCTTTTACTTGACTATCAACATCAGTCTTGCAAACATTGGCAGCTACATTCTTTGATTTAGTGAACTTGAACTCTTTAGGAAAACCAATTAACCGATAACACTTGTTTGCTGAATGACCTGGTTTTTGACAGTGAGTACAAACATGTTTCTTAGAATCTCTTTGAGTCCTAACATTCATTGATGAAATGTCAGGAAATGCTTGTGCAGTAGGATGAATTTCTTTTTGTTTCTCTTCTTGAAGCAAAAGAGAATAAACTTTGCTAATAGTTGGTAAGGGTTGCATCATAATAATAGTTCCCCTAATGTTCTCATAACTAGGGTTTAGTCCCATCAGAAACTGAATTAGCCTTTGTTATTCATCTCTTTCCATCATTTCCATATGAGCACCACAAGAACAAGGTGAAACAGCATATAAAGAACTAATTTCATCCCAAATACTCTTGATTTTAGTGAAATATGATGCTATATTACAGCATCCTTGAGAAATTTCACAGAGAGTTTTCTGTAACTGATAGTGTTTTGCACCATTAGACTGACCATACCGTTCATTCAATTCTTTCCACAATTGTTTAGCAGTTTGAACACACAGAACGCTATCACTTATGTCTCTAGATAAAGTGTTAATGATCCAAGAAATTACCATATCATTACAACGATTCCATAGGCTAGGGTTTGCATTTCGTGTAACAGAACCATCAATGAATCCGAACTTGTTCTTAGCTGATAAAGCAATCGTCATTGCTCTCTTCCAAGATCCGAATCCAGTTCCATCAACTTGCTTGGCAACGAGAATCATACCAGGATAATCTGAGGGATGAAGATACAACGGATTTGAGGGATCAATTGAAGACGAAGATTGAGAACCTTGAGTGTCTGACATGATTTAAGAAGAAAATTGTTGAAACGAAAGAAGAAATTGATGAATTGATTGAAGGAAATTGAGATTGATGAAGACGATTGAATGATTTGAGATGAATCAGAGATCAAATCGAGAGCAGATTCGAAGAACGCTGCACTAATACCATGTAATTTTGAATGAAACAATTTGGGGAAAAGTTTTTATCTCATTAACTAACCGGGTATTTAAACTAATTACAAGACCCTAACAACAACTTAACAACTAACTAACTACTAACAGAATATTCCACTAACTATTAACAGAATAAATAAGCTAAGTAAACTAACATGCGCTTGAGGAATACGGGTGTTTCAAAGCGGAATTCGATGGGGTGTCCCCCGATCTTCATGATGCAATATTTGTTGCATCACAGGAGGTATTGGATCTTCCCCACGAAGTCAAAATCCAAAACACTTCAGGTGCAGCGGGTCATGGTTATGTTGGTCAAACAACCAGGTTTGCTGGATTTAAAAGATTGAGCATTGAAAAAGCAAGTACCAAACAAGGGGTTGAGACATTTACAAAACTCATGTGGCCCTCTGGAAATGACACTTTCTGGTATGATCCACTACTTATTAGGGCTGTATATTCTTTATTTTAAAATTGTTACAGACATTTTCATGCATGCATGCATGTTGTTTCAGTGAAACTGCACTGAAGTTCGTAAAGGCTGCAGCTGAACTACAGCAGATAGTCATGAAAATGGTGGCCAAAAGTTATGGAGTAGAGCAACATTACGAGTCCTTGGATCGAAAAACTATACCCTGAATTTTAATCGATAGGTCTAACGGCGAGGAAACGGCGATAGGTCTCCCTCCTCACACGGATAAGAGTTTTCTAACGGTTATCAATCAAAAAGAACAAGGAGGGGGTATTGAGATAAGGACCAAGGATGACAAATGGATTGAAGTTGATCTTTCACCCTCCAGTTTCTTTGTCATGGCCGGGGACGGTTGCATGGTACGTATAACCATATCCAGTAAATCTCAACCATAGCAAAGCTATTGCTATGGTGGGAACTAAGATGTTCTCTCAAAGAGAGAACGTCGTATACTTATATTAAGTATACATGAAAGATACGAGTGACTATTTTTAATGCTGTGAATCTTGTTAGGCATGGACAAATGGAAGAATCGAGGCACCGTTTCATAAGGTGATCATGACGCAACCGAAAGTGGATAGATATGCGATGGTGTTGATGTCGTATATCCGGGATCGCGAGATACAGGCACCTCAAGAACTGGTTGATGAAGACCACCCTGTGCAGTTTAAGCCATTTGATCACTACAACTATATAAATTTCAGATCATTCGTTAATGAGAAAAAAACTGCATCACCACATCAAAGTCTACTGTTGAGTTTGATCTAGTATTCCCTCTTTTCTCAGAAGTATTTGTTACATGTCTCACTATGTGTTTCCGCGCACGTGTGCATTGTTAAGTTCCACTTGTGTAATAAGGCTAGAGGGTATGGTGATGGTCCTCCAAGGGAGGATGATCCGCCACGTAGGCGCCAGATCATAGTCCTCTCAAGGATGGTCCATCCCACAAAACTAGAGGGTATGGGAGGATGGTCCTAGTCATAGTCCTCCCCACCACTTTTATGTTTTTTTATTTTTTTTAATCTTCTACTTTTTTTAACATTTAACAAATAAACTAACAAAATATTTTCATTAATATTAAAAAACATTACATAAACTTAAAAAAAATAAACTTAAAAAAATAAACTTAAAAAAAACATAAACTTAAAAAAAATAAACTTAAAAAAAACATAAACTTAAAAAAAAACATAAACTTAAAAAAATCCTAATATATTAAAATAAGCTACTAGTCTTCGTCTTCCATGTCGTGGTCGGGTTCGTTTTGAGCGTTGTTCCAAAGGTACTCCACCAAGTCCGCTTGTAGGTTATGATGTGTGTACTCGTTACGTAGAGCGAACATGTTCAAATCTTGTTGTTCCCCACTAACTGGAACAGAATTTCCAGTAAACGCGTTTTCGTCGTACTCGCATATCGCTCTACCTTCGTCTTCAATGACCATGTTATGAAGGATGATACAAGCGTACATAATGTGTCGTAACCTCTTTGGTGTAGCCGAACGTGCTGGATGTTCAATGATTTGCCATTTTTTTGTAGAACACCAAAAGCCCGTTCAATATCTTTTCTCGCACCCTCTTGATACTTCGCAATTTTTTTTCTTTTTTCGTCTGTCGGGTGCGGAATAGTTTTAACGATTGTCGAGTACGTTGGGTATATTCCATCGGCTAGGTAGTAATCTCGCCTGTATTCCACCCCCGAAACCGTAAAACTTGTGTCTGGACTTGTACCCGCCACTACATCCTCAAATATCTGTGACTGGTATATGATGTTAAGGTCGTTGAGCGAACCAGGTAGACCAAAAAAAGCATGCCAGATCCTGAGATCCTGTGACGCAACAGCCTCTAGAATAATAGTCGGATGTCCATGATCTCCCCTAGTATACTGACCTTGCCAGGCAACTGGACAGTTCTGCCACGGCCAGTGCATGCAATCAATGCTCCCGAGCATTCCTGGGAAACCATGTCTCTGTTCGTGTGCTTGATATAATTTTTGAACGTCGTTTGCGTTCGGTTTCCGCAGGTATCTCTTGCTATACAATTTGACAACCCATTCGCAAAACTTGTGCAAACATAGACGTGCGGTTCTTTCAGACATCCTTATATACTCTTCTAATGCATCGGGTGCGTAACCGTATGCCAGTTGGCGAATGGCCGACGTACATTTTTGTAAATTACTGAAACCCCTTAGCCCCCTAGCGTCGTTTCGCAGTGTAAAAAACGGATCAGACTGGGCCATGTCGCCTGCGATACGTAAAAACAGTGGACGACTCATGCGGAACCGACGTCGAAAAATCTCAGCTGGGTACACGGGTTTGTCGGCAAAATAATCGGCTACTAGCTTAACGTGGGTGGCTATAAATTTAAAACGAAACATAACTAGAGGGTTAATTATAAAATACATTTTCAAATCTATATAAAACATAAGGAAAAAATAGTAAAATACCTTCTTGGTCTCGGTTTAATTTTGCTCGTCTAGTTAGCCGTTGGGACGACGCTTCATCACCCGCCATGAAGACCTGAGCCGCGTTCATAATCATGTTGTGCATAATAGCATCCTCTTCCGAAGATGATGAATACCACGTAGACGTAGATGATGAAGAGATGGAAGAAATTGAAGAAATGGAAGAATGTGAAGCCATGATAATTTTTGAGAGAGAGATGGGGTGGTAGCGGGTAAAAAATGGTATAAAAATATATGAGTTTTTATAAAAAGGGAAGAGGGTTTATAAAATGTGAGAGAGATATGAGATTGTAGTGGGTGAAAAGTTGTGAAAAAAGGTGTAAAAGATGTGAGTATTTATAAAAGTGGGAGTGAATTGTGTATTTTTTTAAAAAATAACCGTTGGATTTTTTGAAATAAATGCGAATTTAATTTTTTTTATTAACGGCTACTTTTGACTTGGGGGCCCACATGTTTGGTCCGTCGCAAACGGCAAGAAGTGGAAGCTGAGGACGGGACGGAGAGGGGCCGGCGTGGTGTGCCGGCGTCGCCGAACCAAGATGGGGTGGAGGACGATCCCCATACCCCTTAGCCTAATAAATCTTTCATGTGTGCATTGTTAAGGTCTACTTATTTACTAATAAATCTTTCATGTATGTGTGCCATTATTAAGTTCTGCTTGTTTAATAATAACTGTTTCATGTTTTAGTAAATCTTTCATGTGTGCACTTTCGGTACCGATATCCAGTTTTTGCAATTTTCAAGATCGGTACTCTCGATACAGGTAAGTTTATCCCTACCATGATTGGGTAAATAAACTTTAACGAATTAATGTTTACTTTTTTAATTATGGTTATAGACAACTTATTATGCAATTTCTTGTATTTTCAATTTTCATGATTATTTATTTCTCCAATTCCTTTAGTTATATAATATTTGACCATTAAAGTTCAATCTTTCATCACCTTTCAGCTACTTACATTTTAAATCAGCTATCGGTTATATAACTTAGGTCGGGTTAGTTCGGTATAGGTTAAAACGAAAATAGCCGAAACCTTCTTTGTTTCTTAGAAAATAGGCCAACATTACATTGAAAAGGTTTTGGGTTTAGTAGAACAAGGCCTCTTTCTTAATAAATTACAAGGGAAATTTGCTGAAAAGTTTTTTCACCGTGACGATATGGGATTAATTATGGTACACTTTTAGCTTATTACGACCATTACAATTTTCTTTCTTTCTTTTTCTTAATTATATACCATTATCGCTTAAAGAATGAACTCTGATGCTTACGTCAACGTCATTTTCTCTTATGAATTTTCAGATCAAACTAAAATGATAAAGTCGAGCTCACTTCGATAAAAACCTAGTTGGCTTGCTCGACTCATTCAGGCTCAACTAAGAATACGACTTTATTTAGCCAAAAGACTAAGTATGTAAGTTACAAAAGAAAAACTTAGATTAAATTTACAATCTTTATGTGCATGTAACAATCGGAATGACAATTTCTGTTCCAAAGCCTTCAAATCCCATTTTATACCGTATTCAAATGCAATCCCTTGCATCATTTGAAGCTTCTATGCTTAGTAGGAGGGTTTACCTTTAAGTTTTTAACAAAATATAATAAAGTTGGTATCTCTTTTAGTTATCAATATAAAAAAGATATGCATTTTGACAGGCAGGTGTAAGAAGCACCTGTAGGGTAACATAATTCCCATATCTCTAGCAAATAAACTCACTCAATCCATGTAATTCTGACAAACCATTCTATAAGTCAAAGTTCCTTCTCCATCAATCCTACCTCCTTGATTACCCGCAAATCCGGCGTACCCACCCTTAATTGGCCTGACATTGCTTCTCTATTGCCAGACCCGTCTTCAACTCGTGTGCGCGGTTGTCCGCCTCAAAGTCCGCAACCCTCTGCTTGTATCTTTGGGAGTCCAATGTTGCGTCGTAACACAATAGAAACTGGACTAGGGTGTTCGCCCACGAGGAATTTACCTTAAACGCCGCGTTAGAACTCTCACATCGGAAGGTGATCTTCATCAAGCAAGACATCGGGATTTCTCTGAAATATGTCGGAACCCATAATTCCATTATGTTGAACATATCTCTCAACCAGTCCTGGTTTTCAAGCTCGTACTTCTCCAAAAGCTTTGCGCACCTACGCTTGAATGTTGACTGTTTTATATAAATGTTCCATACAAGTTTATGTAGGGCGGCCCTAAGTTCAGAGTTATCTTCAACCTCACCTGCAATCTGGACAAAAAACATGTGGCCCCGAACAAAAAAAAATCTCGTTTAGACACGCCGCGCTAAAAAACTTAGTTTTATATCAAATTTTTTTTGGACATGTACAGCAAAAAAAAAACAAATTTTTTTATAACAAACCTTCGCAACAGTAATGAAAAAATTATGCCTACGTGAAAAAATAACATATCGTGGCGGGAGTTTTACCTTGGACGGTAATTTCTTCATGATGTGCCACATGAACAGACGATGAAGAGACTGGATGAAAATTGCGCCAACAACTTCTCTCGATGCCGGGTCTTGGTCAGTTAGCACAAGGGTGGGCTGCTTGTTATGTGCTTCAAGAAAAGAGGTTAGCAGCCAGGTGTACGCCTCGATTGTCTCGCAGTACAAAAGGACTGCTCCAAAAGTGACGCACCTTTTTGTTGTTGTCCACCCCGTTGAACGACACGAAAATAAGACTGTACCTGTACGAGATGCATTAAAAACAAATGAATTCAGAATTTTGCGTAAAAAAATAAATAAATAAAAAACCATCTTGACTTAAATGGGCGAGGAGATTTACTTGTTTGTTTGGTAAGTTGCGTTGAGCGCAATGACATCGCCAAAGGCTTGGTAGTTGATCTTGGAAATTTCATCTGCCCAGAACATGTGTCGTATCTACCCGTTTTCCATGCTATATCTGAAAGTGTAGTTAGGTAAGTGGTCGACCCGGTCTTTCATTTCTCAATCGCCAATTCCGCGTCCCTGTCACCGATGAACATGCGAACATTCTTCGCGAAATTCTTGTAGTCGTCTACAGTACCCTTCACGTTGTGGTGCCCGCTCCTTAGGCTTACTTGGGGTTTGTGGGCCACCGTCGGGCCTACCTTGTTAAGGCTAGCTCGGTGGATAAATTCTTTGGTAAAAAAATCTAGCCTCCACCGTTTTTTGTAAGATCTCTGTTGTACACTTGGACCATTGGATGATTATGGTTTTCTTCGAAATGATACAGAACCCAACTAAGCGAGGTCTGATCAAACTTGACACGTATACAGGCTTTACAGTCGCAGACCCGGAAAGTGGACTGCCTTATCTTTAGAGACGTTTCATCCAACGTGTCGAACTTCCTTTTCAGTTGCGGCTTGTGTTGTTGGAGCACAAAATGTAACGATGCGTGATGGCTCCTTACTTCCTCTTAATGGTTCCCAGCCAAGTCGAAAACCCACACTTCTCGGCATACAGATCATAAATCTCGACCACATCCTCCCATTGCTGGAACATGGTCTCAAGTTTTGGTCTTAGGTGGTATAGGACAGACGGGCACCAGTAGCGCGTGCCGTTCGGGGTTTACCAAGAAAAGCATTCCTCTTTGGATTCTGATCTGCGATCTAGATGCAAAAAAAGAAAAAAAAAAGAAAAAAGAAACATAATAAAGGAGTAGCCTAACACATAGCATACAAATTATAGGGTTGTGTAATCTGAATCCACGAGATGGTGTGTCGTCTGTGAAACAAATTATAGGGTTGTGTAACCTCGAAACTGGGACAATTATATGGTGTGTCGTTTGTGAAACAAAAAACTGCACTGCACATTGCATCCACACAAAAAAAAAACTGGGATTTTTTTTCGTTTGGCACATGTGTTGATCAGGTGTGTTCTGAAAAACCGTATAGAAAAGGTATTTTTGCTAAGGTCTGTGCAAACGAAACCCCACAAGTGCAAAAAAGAAAAAATCGCATCAATTGATAACATCTATGGGGTGTACAAAAACTCAACCACAAAAACTGGACTGTAATACAAACAAAAAGAGTATACACAAACGACATTTTTCGCGGGAATAGATATTACCATTGTCGTTGACTTGAATCGCCGGGTTCCTTGGAGTTTGGAAGGAGGACGAAGATGGTCCACAATCAACAATCCCCGGAGGAGGTGCTTCAGGGGATATTTGGATGGTGTCAAGCCTTCGAGCGTGGTCTGATATCAACTCTTCTACTGATGAACCAAGGAATTGATGCTGCCCTGAGAACAGTGAACCTCCAATGAGATCGCCACCATCGGCATTCGGTGAACCCTGAGACAACCCTGGTGTGAGCTGTGTATTGAGTGACCGGTGTGGTGTGCCAACCAATTGATGGTGACCTCCGAACATATTAACTCCGGTGAGATCGCCGTGACCGTCGTGGGGTGAACTCTAATACATACTGGGGGTGTGTGAGTTGGTGTGTTTATGGAAGGTGTGGTGTGGGAAAGTAGCAAGAAGGTTATATAAGATGGATTGGGAGGGAGAGTTATGGGGATTGTTGAAGATGTACAGTATAACCTCATCATTTTCCCCCTCGATGTTTGGATGACAACTTATTGAAAAGGTGAAAAATGGCAGCTGGTTGAAAGGTGCATGTGTGTAAATTACCATAATACCCTTAAAATAACACACATGTGCATATGATGTGGCATCCTCTCATTCGTCCACAATGGATCTTACGGTTCTCGCAACTGGGGATGGTTTTGTTTTGAACCGGTCCCTATATATATATATATATAGACACACATACAATGGCAGAGCTTGACCAAAAGTTTTGAGGGGGCGTAAAGTGATGGGACCCAAAAATTTTTTCCTATCATTATGTTTCGGGTTGAGTCGGCTATTCGATTCAGGTCGGGTCAAATAATAATAGTTCCAAATAAAACTAAAAAAATTCATTCATTCAAAGGACCCGTTTTTGCACATAGAAAAACTAAATATTGTATAACAAACAAAAGACCTATATATATACACAGGTACAGGATCATGAGAAAACGCCCTAAAGTGTGAGAACGGATCCTGGCCCAACACGTGGCACGCGATATAGTGAAGGGCGGAGGGGCTTTTTTGTCCTTTTATATTCTCTTTTTCAATTCGTCTCATAACACCGCTTCATTTTTTAGGCGTTTAGTTAGATTCAACAAATACATGTCGTTTTTAGTGTTTTTTTAGATCACATGCATAATAAATATTTTGGCATTTATGACGTTTAGTAAGTCATTTAGTAATTATAATTTCTTTTCCTCTATGGCATTTCCCAAATTCATTAGGCGTTTTTGTAGATTTCAACAGTTCATATATGTTACCAAGGTAAATTTCTTGGCGTTCATGGCGTTTTTAAATTCATTAGTAATTTAAAAGAGTACAGATAAGATGAAATCAAACAAAAACTAATAGTCTTCTGTGGATGGTATTACATCAGAGATGTAACCATCGCTTTGTCCATCACTCTCCTCGGACTCATCATCATCTTGTTCATTGGCGTATAACGCCATAATCTCATCTCTTCTTTGTTGCATCCTATACTTGAATGTATTCACAACGCTGGATCTAGCATCGTTCGTAGGTGCTAAATCACAGAGCTGTTCAATAAGATGCAGTCTATCTGTGTTCAGCACTTCGTCCATAGTCAATGAATAATCCTCCCCATGTTGAAAGCTCACCCTCACCGTTCTTGATTGTTCATCCAGAATCCAACTATTAACTTTTGGTATATCAGAGTCGTCAATATCATCATCATCATCTTCTGGAAATTTTCTCTCTAATCTTCTTATTACCGTTCGATTCCTGTTACAATCGTAGGCCACTGGGACCCCAATGGGCTAGAATATCTGTCACACCCCCAGAATCCACATGCGGAGTATCACCGCTTGGAGGCGTGACATGACTAGGATCAAGCCACCAATCATATTGAACAACGTAATTAAGTAAATAAAACCAACCACAATATAATTGGTGTCCAAAAGAAAGTAACTAACTTTAAGTTAACAGCGGAAGCATAAAACGTAAAACCAAAACATAAGTTTAATAAGTTCATAAAGTTTAAATGTTTAGCATGGCACACGACTATCCATGTCCCACAACGACCACGCCTCCTCGTACAAGCTCCATAGATACCTAACGACCTGCAAGGCATGTAACAACAAGTCAACAACAAAGTTGAGCGAGTTCACAGTAGGTGTTCGTTATAAAGTAGTTTTTCAAGAACTATGAGTTTGTTTGCAACTACAGGTTAAATCAGCTTTCCTTGTTTTCCAAACCATAAATGGTGGGGGCTACCTCATGTTGTAAACCACTAGACTAGATGTATATATAGGTGTCCTTCCCAATCCGAGGACAGAGGTACGTATTGAATATGTAGGTTTAGCGCAGGTGCCCTTCCCAATCCGAGGACAGAGGTACGTATAAGAATACGTAGGTTCAGCGCTGGTGCCCTTCCCAATCCGAGGACAGTGGTACGTAGTGAATACGTAGGTTTAGCGCTGGTGCCCTTCCCAATCCAAGGACAGTGGTACGTAGTGAATACGTAGGTTTAGCGCTGGCGTCCTTCCCAAATCCGAGGACGAAGGTAAGTAGTCTAGTAGTGGTGAAAGTACAAGTTCCGTCTTAGCTATTTAATCCCATTCCCAACCCACCGGGAATCCCATACCTTAAGAGTGTGAACTCACCTTTGGTTGCTCGGTTTGACTCTCAAAAATAGCTAACAGTCAAGGTCGGTCAATCACGTCTTAATATGATTACCAGTTAGTCATTTAGTGGTTTCAAATAGAGCACAAAGTTCCTACACGTATCTACTACATAACATGCACTCACTTTAATAGTTCACGCCCATATAAACATTCCACCTATAGCTACTCAAGAGCAAGTATACGATATTTCACATAACACTTTCATTGACATATAACATGTTAGATCATCCTCAGATAACATACCCGACATTTAGACATGCAAATTACCACTTATATCATTTCAGCTTTAACATCCAAAACTGGGCTGTTTTTGGGCATTTTAATAAAATAGTTAACTTATTCCAAAAATTCCCAAACTTTTACAGAATGTTTTAAAAAATCCAAATATTACTGTGTAAAAATATCGGGATCCAATTCATTACCAATATTTTATACAAAAATCATTTGTCGGACTGCAATCAGATTCGTCACTTTATGATTGCAATCCACGGAATAATTCATTTAAAATTCATCGTAAGTCCAATTGATGAAATTCCAGTTGGAGGATTACAACGACATCAGTGGTCATCTACAGTAGAAATTTCAAGAGCTAATTCTACACAGATTTCAAGTTATGACGAAAAACATAACACACATTTTCTGCAGTAAAAACGCAGCTTTTGCTGCTGTACAAAACGGACCTTTAAAAATAGTAAACGACCTCAAAAAAATATGATTCCAGCGCCATTTGAAGCGTTTTTTGAAAATACATAATTTAGACTTCAGAAAATCAATTTTTCGATTTATAATGGCCCGTTTACAGCCAACTGAAGTTGGCTGCAGAATCATAGACAGATTCTGTTTCAGCTCTAATCGTTACCCGAACTCCCCAACCGAATAACTAATGCATCCATGACCCATATCGATTATTTACAGCAGGTTATAAGTCAATTATCCCAGAATTAACATGCAATCATCATCCATCTACTAAACAACATCATTCTAACAATATATCATCATATTTCATCCCATGATTCAAGATTCAAGTCTTTTAGTGTTCTAGTTATTTCATCATAATACAATATTTAACCACTAAAACATGAAGTAAACAAGAGTTTAAAGAAGTCTTACAACTAGCTTAAAGCTAGGGAAGATCACTAGAGAAAAGGTGATGAAAGTGGATGATAAAAGCAATGGATGAAAGTTCTTCAAGCTTCAATCTTCACAAGACACCTTCTAGTACTTGGATCAAGCTTGGAAATGGAATGATGGTGGTGACAAGGTGGTGGTGGTGGCGGCCTTGGTGTGAGCCGAGAGGGAGAGAGGAGAGTGAGGGAGTTGGGTGAAGTTTGTGAGGATGAAATGGATGTTATGATCTTTTGTAATCCAAGACCCATACTTGTAATCTTCCATTTCAATATTTTGTTCATTCAAGCAAGTAACAATCTAAATAAAATATATAAGAAGATCTAGTGGGGATATGGTGATCTTGGTGGGGTCCTCCTTGGACCGTAAATGGCATGAGGGGGAAGGGGTCCATGTGTAAATTTGAGGATAAGTAGGTAACTTATAGTATCCAAGGAAATCTATAGAATATCCATTCATGTAGGATCGTTTTACCGACCAAACGAGTCGATCAGAAGAGCTCTAATCAATATGAAAGGCGAAAACATACATATTGACTTAGATTCAGCTTGCAATTCACTTTAAATTGTCTTTTGATTGATATTATAGCAAATTACGGCGAGTAGACACTTCGGCAGCAGTTCGGTACTGAAACCGGAAAGTTGCAAATGAGATGGCACTCAAGGTATTTATAGGCATGGTAATTTCGTGCGAAATCATCCACACGAAATTAACTTCACACGAAATTACAATTTCGTGCGAAATTACCTATAAACACAAATTTCTCGTACTACGTGCCCTGATCTCACTAATCTAATACAAGACTCGATACAAGACGAAGTCGACAGACGTATGCACCAACAGACTCCCCCTCGGATGTTGACGAAGTCTTCAGTGTCGAGTCTTCGGTTATTAAACCTTCAGTCTTTATCAGTCTGCTCGAACTCTCCAAAGATTCTCCATTGTAAGCGTCCTCAATCAATCTCTTTCTCTGTCTTTATCTCTTCCAGAATCTCAACCTGGCTCTATACATCTCTTGATCAGGTCTCTTGATTCCTTAAGTTCATCAGCATCAGCAACTTGCGTGGATAAATCTCCAGGATCAGACACTGGCTCTAACTTCTTCCTCTTGAAGTCTTCAATCTACAAACTCCCCCTTAAATTGAGATCTTCAGACTCCCCCTTTCGATAAGCTGGGATCGCAGTCTGGAATAGAATTTTTCACAGGATTAGGATCAAAGCTTGGCTCTTTATCACTCTCACAGGTTCTAAGATCGAAACCTGGCTTTTCTCAATCTTCATTCCTGCACAATCTCTACCACAAACATAAATTTCTTCAAAGATTAAGATTTAACAATTTTTAAAATCTGATCACCACTTATTTGATCAATCTTTGATGACCACTTGTAAGAACATCATTTTTCATGTCAAAATCAAACTCTCCCAAACCTGTTCATCATGTTTAGTACTCGGAATTTTGAAAATCAGCTCTTCAATATCAGTTGTCGAAAATCTTTTTGTATTTTTCAAAAGTTTATGCTAAAACACACTGAAAATATTTTTGGAATTTTTTTTTTAAATTTGAAGAAATTCAGTAAAGAAATATTTACAAGTCAATCTTTTTGTGAGTTTGTGTAAGAGGATCATATCAGTTTTTTAGACATATCAATAGCACCGTTAAGCTTTAAACATTTTAAGTTCTAAACAGTTCACATAGATTGACGATATAGTTGTCCTCTTAAACTCAATCTAAAAACTTTCGACAAGCTTACCGATACGTTAAGGTATATTAATTTTGCACTAAATTCTTATGGACCCCACGATTTCAGCATATCCCCTCATCATGCAATACATTGACTCAAGTAATGCCTTTAAACTTTCATCAACTGTGATATGTGCGAAAACAAAGCAGAATGTTTAAACATTAACAATCAGGTCGATCTTTCGATACGCAGAGAAAGTCCAATGTTTAAACAAAATAAGAAAATAAAAACAAGTTGAAGTTGTTTAGGCTTTAACCACTAGGTCGATACTTCCGTATACGCAGATGTGATCCAAAGCTTAAACGAAACACCAAAGAAAATAACGCAGAAAGTTTAGGCACTAACATCCAGGTCGATACTCACATATACGCAGAGGATGTCCTATGCTTAAACAAAATAAAGAAATAAAACAAGTTTAAGTCTTTGCAAAATGAATGCACAATCACAGTGACTTTTCAGTAAAGATGTGAAAGTTCACAAACTTAACCGGTTTTATGTCTTTCGACAATCAGCGATTACTGAGTAGGCACACAGTCAAGAAGGACAAAACTAAGTACTATGCTTTCAACCGTTTTTCCCACTAGAATTAGGCTTTTTCATTTAAGTGTGTATCGTTATCACAAATCTACTAGTCTAGCTGAGCCTATTGTCACATCTTTAGTGAGGCTGTTTATCACATTCTATCTTTCCATTTCTTTAGCATGCTGTGACAGTCCACTGATGTACTATCATTTCCTCTTTTTCACAACAAACCTCATTTTTGCTTTTTCAATGTTTTTGGTTTTTATAGATTTTATCATGTTTTTGTATTTTTACAAATTTTTGAAATTTCTAAAATTTTTACTCCCCCTAAAATCAAAATATGTTTCAATTTTGTTTTTCTGAGAAAATTTGAAACTAAACTGAGCTCTTGACCCACTTTGTAGAAACAACTTTTGAAAACAAACTATACAATACAGTGACAACTGTTGTGAATTGCTTCAAATCGCCATCCACTTGGCATAAACAATCAGAACTCCCCCTAACAACAAACTATTTTCCCATTAAGATGGTTTTTCCAGAAAATTAAGATTTAAAAAACCTTAAAAAAATTAAGATTTCAAAACACTTAAGTTTGTTTTAATCAAAATGGTTTTTCCAGAAAATTAGTTTTGTTGATTTAACCACTTGTAGGTTGAAGGTTTCATCACATTGTTTCCAAAAATCATACCACTTGTAAGATAGTTACATCAAGTACAACTTAATGTCCTTGATTAACTACTTGTAAGTCGAAATATCACAGTTACCAATCTGTGAATTTTTCAAGAAAGATGCCGATTCCTGCTCCACTCTTACCAACCTGGAAGCTCCGGCAAGTCACACTTTGTAAAAAAAATTATCAGTTTTCAAAAAAAAATTTTCAAGAATGATGCCGATTCATGCTCCGCGATTACCAACTTGGGAGCTCCGGCAAGTCAGGTTTTTCAGTTAGAGAGATTCTCCCAAGCCTGACAGACCTTGGGAGATTCCGAGTCATCAACACTCGGTTTCTTTCCTTTCCTTTTCTTCTCATAGAATTCTTTTACCCCTTTGACTTTTCCATTAACCATTTTTCCAAAAATATGATTTACTTTGGAGTTAAAAGCCTTTTCAACATCAAATTCTTTCTTTTCAGAAAAGAATTGATTTGAAATTTCAACTTTTCCGAATTTTTGTTTAAAATTCTCAGCCCGGAATGGTGGAAAGTTTGCATCATCCATTAGAGGAATTGAGTTTTCTTCATTTTGAACAACATGTAGCTCCTCTGACTTTGTGGAATCAAATTCATCGCCAGAACGTTTATCAGATTTCTTAACAACCCATTTCTGGTTGTTAAGGTTCACCTTTCTTTTATAAACACTTTTTGAACATTCACCAACCTCAAATGTTGAATTTTCAAAACCTTTAAAACTTTTGGTTAGTAGTTCAGTTTTCTCAACAACTTTCTCTTTGAGTTTTTCAGAGACTCCCTGTTTTGAGTTGATTGCCTTTGGACAATTCCTGGTAATGTGACCAACAACTTTGCAGTTATAACAGATCCTTGTCTCCTTCTTTTGAACAACTTCCTTCTTCATTCCCTCTTGCTTCTTTGCAAGGAATTCTTTGTTTGATTGTTTCCAGAATGATTTCTTTTCTTCTTCTTCTTCTGCCGATGTTCCTGAAACAAACACAGTTTTTGGTTTATAAGTTTTCTCATTTTTATAATTTTTCGGTGGTATAAATCCAAGACCTTTCTTTTTGAAATTACCGTTATGGTTTGGTTTCTTTTGAAAACCTGAACCAGAACTGTAACCCTTTTTCTTGTTTTCTCTTTGTTGTACTCTTGAGGTGTACTTTTTAGGTTTTTCAGAAAGATTTACATCTTTTATTTCAGAAATACTAATTTCTGTTAGTTTGAAAACCTTTTTTATCATTTCAGGTTTAATACCTCTTATTGGAAATTCCTCATCAGAAAATAATTTGTCAGAATCATTCAAAGTATAAGCCACTTTGAATGTTTCGTCATTCAAATTATTTTTCGATAGCAGAAATTCTTTATTATAAACTCTTTTGCCCTGTTTGACTGTTTGACTTGACGTATTTGACTTTGATTCTGATTTTGACTCCAAATTTGACTCTTCCACCTCATCTTTGTCCAACACCTGATCGACCACTTTCTTTATTAACTCGGACTCATGATCAGTGTCAGATGAAGTAAAAGTGACATCAATGTTTTCTGGCAAATTATCTAAAGATTCAGACTCCCATTGTAAATTGGTTGCCTTTTTGACTCTCTCCGAATTAGTATTTCTTGGAGAATATACATTTTCAAGCGGGGATGGACACTTGTTGTAACTGGCACTATGTTTCTTACCAGAATTCTTTACTTCAGTATCCTGCTTTGTTTCAGAATTTTTTTCTTCAGATGCTTCTTCTTCAAACGCCTTCATGCCTTCAACAGTTGGATAAATCCTATCAATAACATAAGAAGTACATGAGTAACTTTTTAACAATCTATTAACTCTCTCTGTTTCAATCCTCTGAGTTTCCAGGTTTTGTTCCAGCACAACACATTTTTCAATGTAATTATTGACAACTTTTTGCTTAGTCATGAAAGCTCCTTGAAGAGTTCTCATGGCTATTGCTTGTTCTTCACTGGATTCATTGTATTGGTTCATGGCTTTGTTCAGAACATCATAGGATTCTTTCAATCTGTTCATGTTATGAATCAAAGTACTATTTTGCTTCTTCACTGCTTCACAGTTTTCACATTTCACAGGAATCTCTTTTGCATCAGCTCCTGTGTCAACTTTGAAAGCTGGAATATCTTTTGCTTTCTTCCTGATCACACGAACTTCTTCATCATCACTGCTATCTTGTTTTTTAACTTTCTTCTCTTTCTTTTTAGCTCGAACTTTTTCATCATCACTGTCACTCTCTTCTAGCATTCTTAAGTGCTCTCTCATTCTTTTTGCATAATAATCATCATCATCACTATCTTCTTCAATTCGAGCAACAAATGCTTTAAGATTTGACTTTTTGTTAGGATCATAATCATCCCAACTGAAATTTTCCCAAGTGAAACCTTCTGGAAGTCTTTCATCATCTTGATCTATCAACTTGTTCATCACGTATGCTTTATTTTCTTCTGAAATATATTTATCTTGATTACCAAGACAAGCTTTCTTTGATGATTCCTCTTCAATCACCCTTCTAGCATGTGCAGTTTGTGATTGTTGTTGATGTGGTTGTTGAGCAACTTGATGATAGATTGCTTTCCTATAGTAATCATTGTTGTTGAATGGATTTTGAGCTCCACTTGCTTCGCGGTTTGTGCATTCTCTCTTGAAATGTCTTTTTTCCCTGCAACGAAAACAAGTAACTTTAAATTTATCAAATCCTAAAGTAGAAACATTTGCATCACGTAAATCATCTCTTCCCGTAATCTGTTTAAATTTCTCAGCTCTTCTCAACACACTAGCCAAACACCACTTTATATCCATTAATTCCATTTCTTCTGCGTCGATCTGATCGTAATCTTCTTTTGTCAACATTGGATTACCGATTCGACCTGCAACTAAACTCTCATATGACTCTAATACAGTCACCAACAGAGACATGTGATCTTTTGCAACCTCCTCTATGTAATTTTGACCATTTTCAAGATCTAATACCATGTTGCATAGTAACTTCTTTCCATTCTTGGTTGTTGAAAAGTTTGGATCATATGATGGATATGAACAAGATCCAGATTTGCTGCTTGATCCTGTAGAAGATCCTCCAGAAGAACTTTTAGCGTTATATGCAGTTTCAATCTTTGGTGACATGTTGGTTTTATTACTGATACCCCCTTTGTAATATAGACCAATATCTTGTTCACCATCAAAATCTTTCATTCTCGAGATTTTTCTTTGTTCCATCTCTTGAGCTTCAAGTTTTTCGATAAACTTGCTCAGTGTTAAACTGCTAAAACCTTTCTTATTCCTTAACATCATGAGATACGTGCCCCAAGTTTCATGTGGCAACGCATCAGCCAACTTCTCAATCAGTTCTTCGTTATCTTTTGTGATGCTCAATCTCTTTATGTTCATTACTAGATTGCAATATCTTTCGATAATCTGCTTGGTGTTTTCAGTTTTAATCCACGAAATAGATCAAATTCTTTTTTCAAAAGCGATTTTTGTTCTTAATCATCTCTTAACTTCCAACAAACTTTGACTTTAATGCTTTCCAAATCGAATATGCACTGCCATTGTGTTGCAATAACACCAAGATCTCTTCTTTAACAGCTTGTTGCAATAAACTAATCATCATCTTTTCATTTTTGTATTTCTTTTTATCATCTGCACTCATATCTTTAATTGCAACCTCCTCTTCGTCATCATTCAATGGTCTCACATATTTTGTTTCAACACATTCCCAAGCATCCAAATAGTTTGCTTGAACCCAATTTTCAAAACGTCCTTCCCATCCCTTATACTCCTCAATGTTCATAAGCTTCGGAGGTTTTTGTATTGTTCCTGTTTCATTTTCCATGTTCAAGTTCTGAGTAACAGTAACCGGAGTAGTCGGGGCAGTAGCAAATGCGTTATAAAATTCCTCTTCCATGTTTCGGTAACAAGTTTCACAAAATCAGATTTTCAAACGAAATACCAACTCCAGCGAAATACTCTTTCACACGAAATTAACTTTTGGTGCGAAATCACCCTGTTCAAACGAAATTAACTTGTAGACAACTTCAAATGAAATTAGTTCAAACGAAATAGCACGTATTCAAACGAAATACCTATTTCGTACGAAATATCCAAGTAATTTCGTGCGAAATAACAAGTCTGAAGTAATTTCGTGCGAAATAAACCAAATATAGTAATTTCGTGCGAAATTAAATGTACTTTTCACACGAAATAGCGTTTTCAAACGAAATAAGATGCTTATTTCGCGCGAAATACCGATGACGTCAGCAGTTCGAGCTGAATTTCAAGCGAAATTATCAATTTTAACAAGTTTTAGATTGATTTTAGATCCAATTCTTTCAAGGCTTTGTTAAAACACTGTTTTGCATGTAATGTGTGAAATTTAAGTCATTTTGACCGCTAAAAGTTGTCCAATTTTGAAAAGAAGGTGTAGAAATCAGAAATTGCAGCTGAATTGGTAAGAACTCTTCCTCCTGAGCTCTGATACCACTTGTAGGATCGTTTTACCGACCAAACAAGTCGATCAAAAGAGCTCTAATCAATACGAAAGGCGGAAACAGACATATTGACTTAGATTCAGCTTGCAATTCACTTTAAACTGTCTTTTGATTGATATTATAGCAAATTACAGCAAGTAGACACTTCGGCAGCAGTTCGGTACTGAAACCAGAAAGTTGCAAATGAGATGGCACTCAAGGTATTTACAGGCATGGTAATTCTTGTAGGATCGTTTTCACGACCGAAACGAGTCGTTCAGAGGTGTTCTATTCAATATGAAAGGCGGAAACAGACATATCGAGTTCGATTCAGCTAGATATTCACTTTAAATGTCTTACTGATTGATTTGACAAAGTTTTACAGCAAAACGACACTTCGGCAGCACTTCGGCTCCGGAATACACCTTTGTAATATAATTTATAGGCTGCTAATTTCGCATGAACTAGTACAAACGAAATCACATTTCACACGAAATATAATTTCGTGCGAAATTACATGTAATTTCGTGTGAAATTACATGATGATTTCATGCGAAATTATACTTCTATAATTTCGTGCGAAATTACCCTATCTCCTATTTTTGACAGTTTCCTCGTATAATGTGCCCTGATCTATCTATTACAATACAAGACTCGATACAAGACGAAGTCGACAGACGCATGCACCAACAGACTCCCCCTCGAATGTTGACGAGTCTTCAGTGTCGAGTCTTCAACGTCTTCAGTCTTTATCAGTCTTTTACTCTTCCTGAAGTATCTGACAGTGTAAATCAATCTATCTATTCTCTTATCTTCTCTTTTCCAGGATCTGAAACTAACTCTATCTTCTCTTGACTACCAGCACCAACAGATAATCTCCCCTCGAATGTTGATCTATCAGCAGACTCCCCCTTAAGTTGTTCCGAGATTGAAACCTAGCTCACCTTCTGCTCAGGTTAAATACATAGACCTGCACAAATCTCTACCTCACAATAAATTTCACAAATTTAGCATTTGACAAATTTATATATCACTTGCAGGAATTAATCAATCAAAGAATGATTTTACAATGTTAGTCTCTGATGAACAACTTGTAGGTAAAATTTTAAATTTTGTTTATCTTTCACAGACTCCCCCTCACATTGATATTCATCATGTTTAGCACTTGAATTTTGAAAATCAGCTTTTCTACATCAGTTGTCGAAAATCTTTTTGGATTTTTCAAAATTTTATGCTAAAACACACTAAAAAACTTTTTGGATTTTTGAACGTAATAAAATGCAGTAAAGAAATATTTACAGACAATATTTTTGAGAGTTTGTGTAAGAGGATCATATCAGTTTTTGAGACAAATCACCAACAACATTAAGCTTTAAACATTTTAAGCTCTAAATGATTCACTTAGATTGTCAGTATACTGATCCACTTAAATTTTCACACAAAGTTCAACTGTTTCGAGATACGAGATTAATGTTTTAAAGACTTAAACTTATACGCGTGTCCCACCTCAGAATATACTCCCGTATTCAGATCCCAATATTCAGTCTTACAGCTGAGTATACCTAGATGATATATCTAAAGGGTTAAATGCGAGGGCCGTGAGAGCTCAGGCTATTGCTTCCGCAAAATCAGAGAGATGACGGCTTCGACTTTTGGTGTGTTCCCTTTAGAGAATCTTTTCTTCAACAGCACATGATTAGCATTTTACAATGTTTCATCATTTTTATACTGAGGGTGGGCTATATTTCAAGCAAGTGTAAAGTATTATACGGGGACTAGGCCATTGCTTCCGCAAAATCAGAAGTCCCGGGATAATGCCCCAGATATCACTAAGCATAAAGACCTAGTATCTCAGAAAGAGGGACCTTTCAAACAAGATTTCGGGGGTTACCCATATATCCGAGAGATGTTCCCCATGAGATAAGTAAGTTTGAAATTTAGGTTTATATCTCAACACAATCTACTAAATGTGCAAAAATCTACTGACACATCCGCAGTGAGATCATTTATCACATTTGACTTTCCAATTCTTTAGCATGCTGTGATAGTCCACTGATGTACTATCATTTCCTCTTTTTCACAACAAAACTCATTTTTCATTTTATCATGTTTTTGGCTTTTTCAAATTTCTATGTTTTTGGATTTTCTGAAAATTTCTTACTCCCCCTAAAATGCAAAAGCATTAAAAGACAATTTGAAAACAAACTGTACAAGTAAAGTGACAACTGATTTTCAAGCTTCAATTCGCCATCCACTTGGCATAAACAATCTGAACTTCCCCTTACAACAAACCATTTTCCCATTATGATTTCAAAACACTTAAGTTTGTTTTAATCAGAATGGTTTTTCCGGAAAATAAGTTTTGTTGAATTTTCAAACCATTTGTAGGTTAGGGGTTTTCATCACATTATTCATTTTAACCACTTGTAGAGAAGTTAAATCAAGTACAACTTAATGTCCTTGATTAAACTTGCATATTCTTATCAACCACTTGTAAATATGACAATGTAAGTAAATATAGCAAGAAAGATGCCGATTCCTGCTCCACGATTACCAACTTGGAAGCTCCGGCAATTCCACAACCTGTAGAATTTAACAATTTTAAATTTTCAAAAAAACAACCATTTTAAGAATGATGCCGATTCATGCTCCACATTTACCAACTTGGGAGCTCCGGCAATTCCACAACCTGTAGAATTTAACAATTTTAAATTTTCACAAAAACAACCATTTTATCAAAAATCTTTTTAACATTTCCATTGAAAACTTTTTCCACATCAAATTCATTCTTTTCAGAATAAAATTGATTCGAGATCTCAACTTTTCCAATCTTTTGTTTAAAATTTTCAGTCCTCAATGGTGGAAAGTTCTCATCATCCATTGGAGGAACTGAATTTTCTTCCTTTTTAACAACTTGTGGCTCCTCTGACTTTGTGGAATCAGATTCATCGCCAGATTTCACCCCAGATTTCTTAACAACCCATGTTAGGTTGTCAGAATTCACCCTTCTTCTGTAAAATCTTTTAGAACACTCACCAACTTCATATGTTGAATTTTTAAAAACTTTAAATTTTTCATTTGGTGGTTCGGTTTTATCAACAATTTTTTCTTTGAGTTTCGAAACAACTTCCTGTTTTGTTTTGGTAGCCATGGGACAATTCCAGGTGATATGACCAACTTCTTGACATCGAAAATAGGTTCTTGTTTCTTTTCTTTAATAAGCTCCATTCTTCATTCTCTCTTGCTTCTTAGCAAGGAATTCTCTGTTTGATTGCTTCCAGAATGAGCTCTTATGTTCTTCATCAGCAGTTGTTCCTGAAACAAATTTAACTTTTGATTTAAAATCTTTAACATATTTTTCTTTTTTATGATTTTCAGGTGGAATAAAACCCAGTCCTTTCTTTTTGAAATTACCGTTATGGTTTGATTTCTTTTGATAACCTGAACCAGAACTGTAACCCTTTTTCTTGTTTAATCTTTGTTGTACTCTTGAAGTGTATTTTTTAGGTTTTTCATTAAGATTTACATCTTTTATTTCAGAAATATTAATTTCTGTTAATTTGAAAACCTTTTTGATCTTTTCAATTTGAACACTTCTTATTGGAAATTCATTATCAAAATATAATTTGTCTGAATCATTCAAAGTATATGCAACTTCAAATGTTTCATCATGCAAATTAGATTTTGATAACAGAAATTCTTTACTATAGACCCGTTTAACCGACGACTTTGAACTCTTGACGGACGAACTCGAACTTTCTGACTCGGACTTTGACTCTAACACCTCATCCTTTTCCAACACCTGATCGACCACTTTCTTTATTAACTCAGACTCATGATCAGTGTCAGACGATGTAAACGTGACGTCAATATTTTCTGGTAATTCATTGGTTGTTTCAGACTGTAACTTTATATTGACTGCCTTTTTGACTTGTTCCTCATTCGGTTTTCTAGGCGAATACCCTTCCCAAATCGGAGGCGGACACTTGTTATAACTAACACTTTGTTTCTTACCAGTATCCTTCTCTTTCGGCTTCTCATGTTGAAACACTTCTAAACCTGCAACAGTTGGATAAATTCGATCAATCAAATAATCAGAACTAGAATAACTTTGCAGTAATCGTCTGATTCTTTCGTTCTCTATTTTTTCTGTCTCCAACTCTTGCTTCCACTTTGCACTTTCTTCAATGTAAAAATTAATGGCTTTCTGCTTCGACATCATCACTGCATTTAACATAGTTAATGCATCTTCTCTTTCAGAATTTGTCTTTTGCAGACCAGTTACTGTTCTGTTCAATACATCGTATGATTCCTTCACATAATTGAGATCAAACAATAACTTTTCTTTCATCTTGTCCAGCTCATTCAACTTTTCATCTTTTTCTTCACACTGCTTGCAAGATTCCAAGCATTTGAGACATGGTTTAATCACCTCAACGATTTTTTCAATTTCTACTATTTTTTCAACTTCAACAACTTTCTCAACTTCAACTACTTTTTCTGATTCAACTATCTTCTCAGCGATTTTAACTTCTTTAATCTCCTCAGATTTCACTTCCTGATCTACACTCTTGGATTCCATCTTTTTCTGTTCTTTTGCTGCTTGTCTCTCCTTCAGTTTTTCCAATCTATCTGCAAAATAAAATTCAAAACTTTCAGGAGATAAACGAGTTTTTGCAATTTCGTGCGGAATTACCATGTGATTTCGTACGAAATTACCTATAAACACATATTTCTCGTACTACGTGCCCTGATATCACTAATCTAATACAAGACTCGATACAAGACGAAGTCGACAGGCGTATGTACCAACAAATCAATATCTAAATAAATCAAATAATATCATGTAAGATCTTATGGGATTTTAGTGAAATCTTGCAAGGATTGAGGTGGGGCCATCCCAAAACCGTAAATCCAAAAGGGGGGGGGGGGGTTATGTGTAACTTTGAATGGTAAGTAGGTAGATATTAGTTCAATTTCAAGTATAAGGTTACTAGTGTTAATTAGTAGATATCTAGTGGGTGTTATGGTGTACGGGGATCATAACTAGCCAAGAAATAATTAAACAATGTTTCTTGCAATATTTTGGTGTCCTGGATAATGTCCGGTTGTTCGGTTAGATATCGGTTCGTTAGAGTGCTAGGTTGTTCCGTATTGTGTCTTTTATGTAACTTTTTGTAACACTTTTAATTCTCAACACTTAGGGAAAACATTCAGGACCATTTAGTCAATTTTCTGCACAATCATTAAGCACAATTTAATATTAATTAATCGTACGGATACATGTAATTATGAGGGTTGTCACAATATCCCTCTGAACGGATTCATCAATACTAAGTATGGCCTTTATTGTTTTGACTTTCACCCTTCTTCTGTCAGAGAACTTTAGGACGAAACTTCCCTCTGACCTCTCAAACCCCATGCAATAACTTGTGCCATTTTTTTGTTGAATTGTATGTCGTTTTATACAATGCGTGGCGTTTTTAGTGAATGTGTGGAGTGTGAAGCTTTTTGTGCTAGCTGTTGTACTTATATAACGAGCTTTTTTTTCTTTTTTTTTGGCGCCAGGTAGATATATGTTTTTTGCGGTAAAAAATATTAATAATTTTTTTATATGTATTTTGTGTATCAATTGTTGTGCCATGTAGGATGCAGGCCTATAATGTGACAGGTAATTATGTCATTTTGAAAAGATAAATAAATTCAATTTCCAATGTAGAGGCTTTAATATAATAAATGTTAGTAATAATGTTCCTGTCTCTTCATTTTTACTGTTTTTAGTTTCTGTTTTGTTCAGTTTCATCTGTTAAGGCTGTGACACTTCCCATCTTATCAGGGTTTGGCGTTTTGTTTTTTATCGCGTTTAGATACAGATGGCACGCTGTTTTATACATTTTTAATGGCGTTTAGCCAGTTATTGTTGTTATTAATAATACATTGCCAGTATCCGTTTTCACAGTTTTCATACTATTAGGCGTTTTGGTGTTTGTAGTTTTTGGCGTTTTATAAACATTTTTTTTAGCAAATATAACGTGTTTTATTAGTAGAGAATTAGATAACAAACAACAGAAAATGATCCCCTAAAAAAATAAATATAGAAATGAAAAAAATAAATAGAAAATGCTAATTTAATTTCTCATCCAAATCTTCGCTGTCATCAGCCTCTTCTTCTTGAATTTGTTTTGGCGTTTTGAACCTTTGAATCCCTTAGCTAGATACCAATTTTCCTACATAATGCCCGTCTTTAGACGAATGTGATTAGTGGCATCCTGTATTTTGGTGTGATCTATTGTAGTTTGGCGACATGTTGTTGAAGATCAACGCCTGCTTGGATGCTATTATAATAATGGAGTCCAAAATAGCATTTACACTGGTATTGATCCCTTCATGCCATCAATATATACATCAAGAACAAAGCTCACATGATGACATATCAGTGTCATCAGTCTCTTTTTCTTGAATATTTGTCCATCACATTCAGCAAAAGCTTGTAGAGATACCTACCTTAGAGAAGAATCCATTCAGTGAAACTTCATGCAGAACAAAACTGGATATAGAAGAAACAAGCTTTGCCATCTGTGGTTTTCTTATCTATTTTTTTTTGCGTTTTAAAGTGAGTGGTTTCTAGGAAACACGGCGTTTGTTCTTTGGGTGTGATCAATTGATTATGAAGAGACGTCTCTCTTATAGGATGTTTTTGGCGCGTAGTTTAGGCGGGATTTTATTATAATAAATGATAGTAATAAAGTAACCGTTTTTTCAGTTACTGTGTGTATTTACTGTTTTGTTCAGCTTTTATGAGTTTAGGGTGATAGACGTCCCATCTTCCAAGTTTGGCGTTTTTTATGGCGTTATGTAGATTTTGGCGTTTTGTATTTTTAATGTGGTTTACATAAAGATGTCACTTTGTTCTCTTCTTTTGTACCTTGTTTTATACTTTTTTTTTAGTTTTTAATAATACTTGTCCAAAGTAATTTTATTATAGTTTGTGAGTTTTGGGCGTTTTATGGCATGATGGCGTTTCACAAGCATTTGTCTGTGTGGCGTTTTATTATATATTTTTTTTTGAGAAATAATGTATTTGTTCTTAGCTGAAAAATACATAACAAGCAACTGAAAAAGAAAATAAAAAAAAATAGAAACAATTCATCTTCTAAATCTTCGCTGTCACCAGTCTCTTTCTTCTTTGAAACATCTTCACTAGCGGTTTGACTTTGGTATGCTTCATTTTGTTTTTTTTGTTGTTGAAGTAGCTTTTTTGTGGCCATTTGAAAGCACAAAATGACGTGAGTTTTTTGTTTGAAGTTCATCTTTATCTTCAACCCACTCATCAGTGTTATCCGTCTCTTCATGTCATTCAAATATTCATCAAGAACAAAGCACAGAAAATGACATAAGTCTGACATCAGCATCTTTTATTCATGAGTTTGACGTTTTGGGTAGAGAAGTCTAAAGACCTTTTTAACATTAATGAAGCACGTCCACGTAATAAAATTGATGTTATTTACGAAAACGCCACCGCTCCAATCTTGTCCATAGATTGTTTTGATCGGACGATCCATAACTGTTCTCACACTTTTTACTGTTTTCTCTAAATCCTGACCCTATATATATATATAGTGGAGGGTTCAAATGAGAAGAATTCTTTTGTAATAAGAAAAAAAGAAGAAGTTTCAACCAATAAGAATGCTTTATTTTAGGGAAAATATCATAGAAATGTAATCAAGTTTACCAACTGTTTCAATTAAATCATCAAAAGGTTTTTTGTCTCCTGAATATTACTAAACTTTAATTATGTGTTCTAATAGTGTGTTATTAACTGGTCACCAGGTTACCATTTTTTTCATTCATTTTCTAATTTTATTTTAATGCTTATATATGGATATAATCAAAATAGAATTCAATATTTTCCATAATTTTGATCTTCAAACCTTCAGATCTGAGATCAGAGGTAGTAGATATTGAAGCTACATAATCTTCAAAAAAAATCACGTCAACATCACAGTGTGAGCCATACTGTAACTTGAAAATGAAAATCGTTATCCTCTTCTTGACGTTCCAATTTTCTTCTTTTACCGATGCTGGAAGTCGTAATATCAGAATCTCTACTCCGGCGAACGGTTCTGTGTGAAATTGAAAGCTCCATTGCCGATATGTGTTCCGTACAGTCAGTCACCTACGGTGTAGCTATTTTGAAAATTGTTGATCTCTCATGTTGATTGTTGTAAAAGGTTCCATGTGAAAGTGAAGCTTTAGTTCTCTCGGTAAATGGTAAAACAATGCTTGAGAATTTGATGAAAGGGAAGAAAGAGTGTTAACAATTTGATATGTAGTAGGTATTATTTGAAAGAGCTTATTCGACGACCAAGATCTAAAAGAGTAAAAGGGGGTTTCTTTTTGTTTGTTGATTTTAAATTTTGAGAAAGGAAACAGAAAGGAAAAAAACTTGTGTGGTTAATTTTTTTTTTATATAAGTTAAAAATCATAAATGTTTTGGTTTAAGTTAAAATTAAATTGAATGAGACCTGACACGTCATCAAGGCAACCTGGTAACCTGAGAATTACACAGTATTAAAACAACAAATGAAACTTTAGTGATTTTAGAGAGACAAAAAAAGTTTCGATGACTTAATTGGAACAGCTGACAAACTTGATTACATTTCTATAAAGTTACCCCTTTATTTTTCTTCATTTAATATTAGCATTTATTTTTAATATAAGGGTATATTGGTAAACTTACATTAATCACTAATTAGTATTATTCTCCTTTAATAACTAACTAAATTAAATTTGTAACTCCTTTTCAAAATATATACTTTTTTCAAATTAAAAAAACAACTTAATTTAAAGTGTAGAATAAATTAATAGTTGTGTAGGATAAATTACGAGTTGTGTAGGATATATTTCGAGGTGTGTAGGATAAATTTCGACTGTGGTAGGATAAAATTCTATAATGTGTAGGGTATATGTAGGAAAATTTTAATATGTGTAGGTTTTGTAGATTATATGTAGGATAATTAATGATTAGTTGACTAATTGATTAAAGAGAAAAAAATTAATGAGATGAGTTATAAATGAAATAGTATTTTACCAATATGTCCTTTCTTCTTTTTCTTCTTTAAATAATTTTCTTCTCATATGATCCTCCCCCTATATATATATATAGGGTAAGGTTCATTTGAGAACCACCCTTATTGTGAGAACCGCGATAACCAACGTGAACACAAAAAAATACCTAAAAAAAAAATTCAAAAAACACACATTTTTTTTTAATATTTTTCTAATAAAAATCGTTGTATTTCATTACAATTTTTTTTTTTGAGTAACAATTATGGATGCACATGTGCATGTGTATATTTTTTGGACAAATTCCGTAATATATTGCCAGTAGTAGAAAAATGCAATTTCATTTACATTACAATCCTCAATACACTAATTTTTACATTACCAATATTAAGAATGCACATGTGCATCATTATGTATAACCATCATATAACGTGTTTTGATACAAAAAGTTTTGTGTTTTGATATAAAAAGTTTGTGATTTTAAATGATGAAGTAGGCCCATATACATGTGTTTTGGTTAGTTATATCTAGTGGTTGATGGTTTGATTATATTTGTCACTTTATGATGTAATATGTTATGTGGATGGTATAAAGGGTGTTGATGTACATGTAATAAAGTGAAATATTGGTAATAGTATTGTATTATGGATGGTAGGAGGCAATGGTATTGTATAACGGATGATAGGAGGTAATGGTAGTGTATTATGGATGGTATGATAGATGAAAGGGAAGGTGTATTCAAAGTGTTGTACCAAAACACGTTATAACATGTTCATACATATGGATGCACATGTGCATTTCTAGTGTTGTTAATGTTATAACAAGTTCATACATATAGATGCACATGTGCATTTCTAATATTGTTAATGTAAAAAGTAGTGTATTATGAATGGTAGTGTAAATAAAAGTGCAATTGTCTGATATTAGTAATGTATTATGGAATTTGTCAAAGAAATGATACATATGCATATGTGAATGGATAATTGTTACTCGAATTTTTGTGACGAAACATAGCGATTTTTTATAAAAAATAGTAAAAAAATGTGAGTGTTTTTTTTATTTTTTAGGTATTTTTTTGGTTGTGTTCACACTTGGTTCTCGCGGTTCTCACAATAAAGGGTGGTTCCTAACGGATCCTTCTCCTATATATATATATATATATATATATATATATATATATATATATATAGGGATAGTGTACATTAATTCAAAAGTGTGAGAAGTGTTTTAAACCATTAGATCTTGGATCTAATGGTTGAGATCAATAGGGACCAAATTATAAATTGTGTTTTAATTATTTGGACTGATTTGAAAATTGTAGGGGTAATAGTGTCTTTGTATATATTTCAAATTAGGTAACCTCTCCTAAATTCTAGCGATTCACTCATAAATTCTAGCGATTCAATTTTAAACTTATTTTAAAATTCGGACATTCTAAAAAATCCAGAAATATGTAACTGCTACAAGAAATATATAACATTATACATCCATCATATAACACTATATAACACTATATAACACCATATAACACCGTATAACACTATGTAACACTATATAGCAATATATAACACTATACATCTATCATAGACATGCTATCAGACAAATATAATACTATAACACTATATAACACTATATAAGTCTAAGTAACACTATATAACACCATATAACACCATAAAACACTATATAACACTAAACATCCATCATGTAACACTATATAACACCAAAAAACACTATATAACACTAAACATCCATCATATAACACTATATAACACCAAAAAAACACTATACAACACTATGTAAAAATACATAACACTATACAGTTCTGAATGAGATGACACAAATTCGTAGATTAATTCTTAATTCTTATTCTTATAATTAAGGGTGGCGGTTATGGAAGGTTATCAATTAATTAAATCAATAAGAAAATTACTTGTTTACCCTTTTGAATTAATTTAGATTGAGGACACATGTCATCACCACAATATTTCTCATCCTTCTCACACTTCTAGATTAATGTACATGATCCTCTACCATATATATATATATATATATATATATGATTAGGTTCAAGAGTGAACACTAGTGTAGTTAGGAACTGAGTTAACTAATCCTGGCCATACTCGTGTGTAGATCAATGGCCAGGATTTGATGTTGAAATACACTTGTGTATTTTACGATTTGATGATGAGATCCTGGCCATACACGTGTGTAGATCAATGGCCAGGATTTGTTCACTCAGTTCGCAAATACATTAGTGTTCACTCTAGAACCCCACCCTATATATATAATGACACGAGATAAATGGAACCTGGACGAAGAATTACAACTCAGCCCGGCGACCTTTAAGATTTTTGAATTCATCAATTATGTATTCCGAAAGCGAAAATATCTTGATGAAATTGGAAAAAGAATGGACCGCAGACAGCTACGGGAGTACGGGAAGAATATGACTGATAATTTGGTATTAAGTTGTGATTAAGTTTATTGTATTGTGGGTAATCTAGGGTTAAACAAATAAGAGTTAAAATATATTTACCAAACTACCCATAATTTATATACAAAGTGGTAACAAACTTTAAAATGGTAACAAACTTTACTTTAATTTATATATTGTATAAATATTTAGGATATACAATTTAGGAAAAATAATCCGGGGGGACCCTATATAATTTTAAAATTTTCGGACGAAAAATCAGAACTTATACACTTCTAACCGAAACATTGGGGGGGGGGGGGCACCCCCGGGCACTAACTAACCTTCGCCTCTATGTGTGTGTATATATATATGATTGGAAAGTGACTTTGAATAGTGATTTAATTTTTATAATAATATATAGCTTTTTTAGTATGTTTATTATTTTATTTTAATATAATAATAGTTTTGGCATAATACTGGTAACGTAATGAACCGACCGATATCGATCGAACAACTCCGGTACGGGTATTCATTTTTATGGATTTCAATCGATGTAAACATGTGTTAACTGCTATACTGAGTGCCGGTATCATTATGGGACTGTAATCAATCGAACCGATGCTAACTGAAAGCCTGCTGCGAAGCATGGAGAAATTCAACTATATAACAATAACAATTAATGAGAGGTCTTATGAATAGTGACCAATTGTTTTTGTCTTTTATGGTTTTTTTATTTTTGATGGTTTTTTTGTTGTTTCCTTGCTATCATCGAAACCGGTATTAATATTATCTTTTATCGTTTATCGCTTTTATGGTTTTCAATGAGTAGAGTTCATAATGACCAAAGTTACGCCGAACGATCAAACTCCTGCCACATAGTGCAATGGGAAAAAAATATTTTTTATTTTTTGAGTTGGTATTATCGGAACCGAAATCTATATTCGCTTTTATGGTTTTCCAATTAGTTGAGCCAATAACGACCAAAGTCACGCCGTGTAACACGAGGGAAAACCGATCATACTAGCGCCGTGTAGCACAGGGAAAAACCTAATTTTTTTAATTGGTATTATCAGAACCGATATCGAAATATTCGCTTTTATGGTTTCTGATGAGTCGAGCCGACAACGACCAAAGTAACGTCACATAGCACGGGGAAAAAGCGATCATACTCCCACCGTAGCATGGGGGAAAGATGAGCATACTTGCACCGCGTACCGTAGGTGAAACACCTGTTATTGATATTCGTTTTTATGGATTCCGATGAGTCGAGTCGATAACGACCCAAGTCATGCCAAGTTTGTAAGGACAGGCCGTCACCAAGTAAGAGTTCCCGTCATATGGCTTGTTGAGTGATAGGTTGTTTAGATTATTGGTCACATGGTGGGAGGCTCCAATAAGAGTCAATTTGTGGTAGACAAGCTAGTAGTATGATTTATTTGTTAAGACTATGCATTTTGAACTTTTTGTTATGTACATTTAACAACCAACCTTCCATTATTTCATATAGTTATGTATGTAACTTATGAAGTAATAGAAATACTTCTCTTTAGTGTATTTTTATAGACAATTTTTTTAATAGAAAGTGGGTTATTTGATATTCATGGGACTAACCCTTACAAGTGCATAACAAGTTTGTTTTCTTTTACTTTTTAGTTTTTACATCTAGTTGTTGTAGAACATTGTTAAAAAAAACAAGAGTTTGGCTAGTTAGAAGGTCCTGGATCCGCCTCAGCTAGAAGCTTCCTTGAGTATTCTACACAAAGAAACACTTTTAGCCTTAACGCAAGAGGTGGCCTCCTACGTTTGGACTCCGACATGAGAATCCGTAAGGGGTTCACGAGAGTGTGTGTGTGTATATATATATATAGAGAGAGAGAGAGAAATAATAAGAGTTAGAATACCTTTGAAAGTTGTGAGGAATGCCCTTTATATAGGCAGGGCTTCCTGACCATGAGGCAACCTCCTTTACAGCTCATCATCATGATTAGGTAAGTCTTATCCTTCAAGGTGTAACTTATGCATATTTTCTTGCCTTTTTTGGTGTAAGTTTGAGTTTGTGTGTCTCAGTTGCACTTTCATATGCTTTTGGATAAAGTCACATCAACTTGACTTTGCAGGCTTAGGACTTGAGATGTGTACAATACAGTACTTTAGCTTTCGGCTGCTCGTCACTCGCTCCTGCTTCCTGCTTATTGCTTCCAACCCCGCTGAGTGGAAGCTTCCAGGCACCCAAGTCATCAGCCCCCCGGTCATAAGTATATATAGTGTAAGTATAGGTGCTTATGACTTAATAAATCTCAGTTGAAGATCTAATCTTTTGTTGATAAGTTGTTGTGATGTTAAGCTTATCGATATTAGATTATTTTCGGGAGAGTTGGATGCTTCAGAGTATGCAACTTAAGTCTTCTGATGAAGTTAGGAGCTGTTGAGGTAATGTGAGGGAACTATGAGCTTGGAGGGTTTTTTTTTTTTTTTTTTTTGTATTTAAGTTTCTAGCTTTAAAAGGAAAATGTTTTTGGTATTTTTGAATTTTTTTTGGTATATCCAAAGACGAAAATACTATTAAGCTGTTGTCATAGAATATGCACCAACAGACTCCCCCTTGACAATAGCTTCATAGTGTAATTTTTTTCTTTAAGTCGTTTGCCAAAAAATCATGAGGCATACAACCCACGGACTCGCATAACATATAACCCATTAGCTAAACATGACAATCAAAATTAATTCGAGAAATTGCTATTGCACCGTTGAAAAAGGCGAAAATCCCACCAACCATCAGTACGTTCAATGGATTATCAGATCCAGATGATCATATTCAAGTTTTTACAAGCATTGGTGTTGTCGGCGAATAGACCCACTCTATGTGGTGCCATCTTTTTGTTCAAACTCTCACAAACGCGGCGCGCGCCTTGTTTGACAACCTTCTAGTAGGCAAATTAAAGTCATGGATGAAGTTAGAGGAGAAATTTCTCGCGCATTTCAGCCAGCAAAGGCACCATGAGCGAGATACAACCGACGTAATGAAAATTTGGCAATGAGACAACGAGGACCTCAAAGAGTTCATCACTCGGTTCAACAAAGAGTGCCTAGAAATCAGCAACGTTAGTGAAGACCTAATGCGAGCGCACTTCACTCACGTCGTGCACTGTGATAGTTTGATAACAACTATAACGGGAAGAGATTAAATGCCCAAATATTGGGATAAAGTGATGGCAGCCGCTAAAGTAGTCGCGCAGACGGAAGGTGCCATCTAGCTTCGTGTGCAACATAGAAACGTGTAATGTCGTCGCTAGTTAGTCTCCGTAGAAACTCTGTATCATATAACTTAATAACCGCATTGCAAAAATAATATAGACATTCATGTGAAGGCATATCAGACATAACTAAATATTCATTGTATGTCGAGAACATTACAGCTTGCAAGTTGACGAGTCGTGGATGTGCATTTTTGTAGCGGTGTGAAACTCTTTTTATACTTCTGGTAATATGCTACTTGAATCCATTCCAACTGGGCATCTATATTGTTGTTGCATATTTTGTGGACACGACTCGGCTCGGTTCAACTCAGCTCAGTTCGACTTGGTTTCGACTCGAAGACACGAAGCTCAAGACGAAGACTTGTGTCTGTACTTTGTCTGTAATGTGTCATGATACAAAACGATGTCTTATGTTAGATTTGTTATGTGCGTTCGATGTAAGTTTGACCAAGTCAACCATCCTCCGGTTTGACTTGGCCAAACAGTTAGCACATTGATTGAAACATGCTTGTGTCGAAGGATGTCATCGAAGGATGGATTGTATCCTTCGATGACCTCGAAAGATAATGTCTTTCGATAGATACAGATGGACCTCGAAGGGTATCATCCTTCGAGGTATGTATGGATCTTTCGGTAGAATTCTGATCGATAGATGATCCTTCGACCAGATCACCTTATCCTTCGACCATAGCTGCTGTGTCGGGTATAAATACCCAAGTGTTGTGTTCATTTCACTAGAGACAAGGTGAGAGACATTAGAGACACATAGAGAGCATTCTGTCCAGGAACACACACACACTTTAGAGAGTTTGCAATACAGAATTGTAAACCTTGCGCTTGTAACCGGAACCTTTCATACGCATTAATACAAGTGGTGTTAATCGTTGAACCTTGTGTGTTTTGTGTTTTATACTTGTCTCAACTCGGTTTGCATGCTAGCTTGGATTCCGCACTCGCTAGTGTGTTAATATAACAAGGATAAGGTTTGACCTCATCCGAAGAGGGACCTACAAGTGGTATCAGAGCCTTGGCTCTTTTTCTTGTTGAAACCGAGTGTTTTAGAGTGTGTTTCGGACTTTTGAAGTTTATATTTTCTGGAAATTTTGTGTTTAAAACTTCGAAAATCTGCTTGTTTTGCTGAAATTTTTATAAAAACTTTGTTGTTTATCTCTTTCACATGTTAAAGGGTGGTTTTTATTGAATTTTCGGCCAAAACTCGTGTTCGGCAGTTGTCGGTTCATCAGAAAATTCAAATTTTTCTGGGTTTGTTCTTGATATCTTCATCATACATTCAAGTGTTCTTCAAAGTGTTAAATATTTTGATCTTGTTTAATTGATTTCGAAAGTTGTTTGTGCATTGGGAAAGGACAACTGGTTAAAATATTCAAACCAAATCTGGTTTTGGCAGAAAGCACGTCTGAACATACCTTCTGCCGAAAGTTTCTACCAACTTGTCACCTTTCTCACCAACCTGTCAACATTTGTCAACTGTGTCAGAGCTCATCGAAAGATATCCTTCGGAATCGAAAGATCATCTTTCGATCAAGGAGGTTCGACAGATACCCATCCTTCGAACATCTTTCGAAGTCAGTGAGTTATCTTTCGAGCCAAGGAATCTTTTCGAAGGATATATTGTTCGAGCTTCTGTTACATTTCGAAAGATAAGGATCCTTCGTCTTGGAGAATCTTTCGAAGTCATCGTTCGAAACTCAACAGTGATCTTTCGAACACTGTTGATCCTTCGAACAAGTGTCTATCTTTCGAACAAGTGTTGATCTTTCGACCCTAATCTGTTTAAGTTTAACAGTTTGTGTTTTTCAGGTCTTTCGAACAGGGATCCTTCGGCTGGTTGTTATCATTCGAAAAATTAAAAACACTATTTTCACTTAATATATTAATTTTTATAAAATGGGAACAAACGGTGAGTGGTGGAATCAATTGATTTCGACTTCACAATCATCAGCTACACAACCTGAGCCAGAATTCGACAAAAATGCATTCTTGCGAGCTATTGCCCCAACTCAAGCCGCAATGATAACTGCAAATCAATGGGCATTGGTCACAAATCAAAGCAGCAGCATTCAATCTATGATGCAGAACGACAGTGAAACTGGTACAAGCACAAAACCGCCAAAGTTAAATCACATAAATGATTGGGGATGGTGGAAAGAAAGGCTGAGAACTTATGTTCAGGGGCAAGGTCAAGATCTATGGATGTGTTTCTTCACTCCATTTGAAAATGATTTGGAAGTTGCAGGATCTAATCCACAAACTTACAGCACTCTGTCTGATGATGATAAGAAGAAAATTGAGTTAGAAAAGAAAGCATTCATGATTCTCACACAAGCTCTTCACAGAGACATTTACCACCAGTTTGTTTACTGCACGACAACTAAAAGCTTGTGGGATATGCTCACGTTACGATGTGAAGGTAATGCTCAATCTAGAAAGATTAAGCAAGATTTACTGAAGAAAGAGTTTGAAGGTTTCACGTGTATGGAGAATGAGACTTTGGCAGATTTATCTACAAGGTTCCATCACTTGTTGAGTGAGATGTTTGCTTTTAAAATCACTGCCGCTCAACAAGAAATAGTGAAGAGATTTGCTGATAGCTTACCAGCAAAGTGGAGCAGTTATCTTGAAATTCTCAAAGAAACTGGTGCTTTAGACACAATCACCATTTATGATTTAATTCAAAAATTGGAGAACAAGGATGTGGAAGAAAAACTTAAGGCAAAAAGAACACTCACTCCTCAAAGTCCAGAGATGTATTTTGGGATTGCTGGAGGTATTGGTGGAGAAAAACCAGCTTCTCAACACGCGAAGCTTCAAACAGCTTTCATCTCAAACACTGGACCATCAACAACAGATCAGTTTGATCCTTCAGCATACTTGATGTATCCAAGATCAGATGTGAAACCGACAGCTCCTCAGCAGCAACAACCGCAACAGCAAGGGTTTTATGGAAACACTTCAAACTTTCAAGCCACTTCCAATCCAAACACTGTCAGATTAGACACTTCCAACTTTTCCAAAGTCAGTGTCGAAATAGCCAAGGAGCATATGGAGATGTTGAATACCTTGGTTAGTGCTTACTGTGGATTGATCGCAGGTCAGATTGGGAATATCAATCTAACCAATGAAGATTATCAGCAAGTGGACAGAGATGAGTTTGAAATGATGGATATCAAATGGGCTCTTGCTAGTGCAATTCGAAGGGCAAAGGAGTTTATGGAAAGGACCGGGAGAAACAACTTGGAAAGCAAGAAAGACACCAAGTATGGGTTCGACAAGCAAGCTGTAACATGCTTTAACTGTGGTGAACGAGGTCATTTCAAAAGGGAATGCACAAGACCAGCTCAGCATGGAAACCAAAATCCCTTCAGAAACCAAGGCAACCAGCAGAACCAGAACAGGAACAATGTTCGTACGTTGATACTTGTCAACAACCAAAGCCAACCAGGGTCATCAAATGCCAACCGGGGACTCGTGGTTCAAATAGATGAAGGTTGTGATTGGTCGCTTCAGCTTGGAGAAGGAGGAAATGGTGGAACAGCTTGTTATGCTAAAGTAACAGAGAAGGTAGTAGAACCCGCGTCTGCTGGTGAATCTTCAGAAGATGAAGATAGTTCGGGTTATAGTGGGAGCACAGATGGGGAATCACTTGATACTGGTGATTTATCAGGTGATGATTTGAATTTGAAGGTTGATGAACTTCTGGCTGAAGCTGAAGTATTATGCAAGAGGAGATCTATTCTTTGCCAGAAATCTGCTGGAACTTCCGAGAAGCTTGCTAAGTTCTTCTCTGAAGATGGATCTTTTTCTTTCCATTCAGCCTTTACGGCTAATGTCGACATTTCATCAGGTCAGGTAAGTATCGATGAACCCACTGTAGTTAGCTGTGAAAATTGTGATAGTTTAAAGGTTAAATATGCTGAACAGGAAAAGCAGTTTGAAGTCACAAACAAACACAATCAAGAATTGATTGTTGATCTCTCTAAAGCAACTGAAGCTAACTTGTTTTTAACCAGAAATGAAAAGGAATTTAAAGCTACAATTGCGTCATTAAAACATGATGTTTCTGAATTACAAAGGGCTGTTTTGAGAAAACAACATGCTAACAATGATTTAATTGACACAATTGAAAAGCAAATGGTAGAGTTAGCAACAGCTAGATGTGAATGTGAGACAATTAAGCAGAAATTGGAAAGCTATTCCAATTCCCGCTATGTTTTGGATCACATTATTGATGTTCAAAAGAAAAAGGGGGATAGGAAGTGTAATGGATTCAAATCATGTCCTCCCCCAATGAATCACAATTACTCCAAATTACCTGATGACGAGTATATGCCCCGTTTTGAACCTACTGTGCCACTCGGTCTAGATGACTTTGCAGCAGGCCTCGGGTTCACAACTGGTACATCATCCTCAGGTCAATCAGAATCTGAGTCTGAGAATGTGACAGATTCATCGTGTGTTAAGGAACAGAATCCTCTCATTGTTGAGGATGCTGATTCTACGGACGATGAATCTGAAGAAATTGTGAATCAACAGTCTAACTCGGTTACAACAGATATTCCAATCGAGAATCACATCTTGTGTGATCCACCAGTGGAACCGAGTAAGACTGAAATGTCAAAAGGAATGGAGTCCCTTGTATCTAGTTGTGAAGGGAATAACTTGTTGTACACGCTCAAAGGAGATGACAAAATCTACTCTAACAAAGATTTTCCAATTAAAAATGTAAATCAAGATTTAATTGAACAAATTTTTGAAGGATGTATTGATAAGTTTTTGGGAAACAAAAGTGACAAAGTTACCGTCACTCAATGTGATCCAATTCCGTGTGAACAAATTAGAAAACAATACGGAAACCAAAAACAACCAATTGAGCGAAAACAACAAGTCAACTCCGGAAAGGGTAAAGCACAGGGAAAGAAGGCTCAGAACAAGAATGTTCAAGCACCTAAGGTTCAACAGCCAAAGGTGCAAAACAAAAGAGCTCCTGTTAAGAAAAGAGAACCGAAAGTGAACTTTGTTGGATCCAAGGGTACGGATAAACTTGAAACATTTCAGGATAAATCTAACATTGATTTTATAAAACAAGTTAGAATTTTAAAACGAAATGATCAGAATAATTACACCCAACACTCCAACGGATGTGATTTAGGTCCAAGTACATCTAGATCACAAAGTTCATTGTCTGGTTCTCCGTCTGGTCATCAACATGTTTCTCCGAGGTTTGTAGAGCGGAGAATGTGTTTTGAGTGTGGCACAATTGGGCATATTGTAAGATACTGCCCATACCTGCAAAAGTTGAAGGCTCCCCAAGAAACCAATTACCAAAAACGACCTGTTTCCCCGAAACAAGACCCACGTGTCTTGAAAGAAAGGGAAAAGAAGTTAAAACAAAAGAATCAAAAGGTAATTGAAAAGGCCTTAAAATCAGAGGTCAAAGAAGAAAAACCTGTTCAAGCAAAACCTAAAACTGCAAAACCAGTAAATGCTAAAACAATTAATACAAATACTGGTAAAGGACAAACAGCTTGGAAACCAAAGCAGGTAATTCAATCAGGGGGAGCACCTGAGGTTCTGTTTCCTAATCATCAAGTGATTGAAATCACTTTTATTGATGATCAAGGACGACCCAAGTCTACAAAGGCTTGGGTCCCCCTCTCCGTCTAATCTTTGAATGAGTGTGTAGGATATTCCAGGAGGAACTTTCAATAGTCGTAAGATTGTTGATAGTGGAGTGTCCATGCACAAAATAGGCGACAGAAGAAATTGTTGCCTTTGATGGAGAGAAAGAGAAAGGGAAACAAAATTGTCTGTTGAAAGAGTTTGAAAAGCTTCGACAAAAATGCAAATCATTCCAAAAGTGTGATTGTTAAAAGCTTTGATCGGGTCCCCAGGGTAGATTCAAATCAAAATGTACGCACCTGCAGCACGTTTGAAGTTTACAATCAGTAAGTTGAACGTGCAGTGTACATTTCTTCGCGGTGTGATTGAAGAAAATGTGTTTGTTGAACAAACCAACCGGGTGTGCGGATGCCTTGGCATGGGTTGAAAAACCGCACACTACTTCTCAAGAGAAAGACAAAAACCTTCGCTGGTGAAATGTGGAAGACCAGCCGGACCCAAAGGTTTATGATCTTGTTGCTGTCAAGAGACTTCTCAGTAGCTACAAAGAATCGACTTTGAAATCCACACCGGGTGGATATCCAGTTTGGGAGAGCACTCAGATTCCTTGCAATGCACGAAGCAGTTGCAGGATACGGTTTTAAAAATTCTAATCTCTCCTTTACTTGTCGTTATTTAAGCTACTTTATAAATTGTTATCCTCTCGCAGCACTCTTTGGCCAGACAATGTTGTCATGGTCCGCACCGCTTACCGACATGCCAACTGATTTTTCCAAAATTCGATAAATCATTTATGATTCAAACTTAATTTTGGTAAACGGCATTGAGGTAAAACATGAGTTAACCAACATCGGAAAGTCATTTTTGTAAATACCTTGGTGTTTTTAAATTTTATCTTAGTTTGTTGATTTTAGGGGGAGTAATTCCAAATAATTCCAAATTTGAAAAATCCAAAAACATCGAAAATTTTCAAAAACACAAAAACAATAGAAAACCAAAAATGAGTTTCCTGGCGAGAAAAAGAGAAAATGATAGTACATCAGTGGTCTGTCTAAACCTCTTTAAACCTTAAATGAAAAAGCGATAAGCAGCTCTATATAAGATGTATCGGTAGGCTCACAATCATTTTAAAGTGTGCAGGGTGATATAAACTTAAATTGACTGAAGACTGGGTGGGAACCATTCATTGGCATATGGTCTTAGTACCGAAATTTCGTTTGAGAGATTGCCGAGGTTCTGAGATATTCGGTCTTTATGCTGCTTATCATCTGGGTATCATGGTTGTTTCTTTTACCGAAAAATAACGGGGACGCAAGTCTAGATCTTCCATGATACTATACATACGTGTACATATTGCATTCGACCTCAATAAGTGATAAACAATCACATGTCCAAACAAATAAGTGATAATATATCACAAATTCTTTCCGGGTGTCAAGTTCGTCTCTCTGCTGTACGAAAGTACTGACCTGTTCACGGACTTGCTCCTGTGCCCTCATGCATTGAAAACCAAGTTCCTCATCAATAAGTGATTATATCACATAGGGCTTGTTTTCAATCAAAATAAGTGAGAATCTCACATCATATACGGTCAAACAGATGATAATCGGTATACTCACCGGTAAGATGAACCCTCGTGCATACCTTGATACGGGAATGTGTCGTGATGTGGATGAACACCGGTCGGTAAGTATAAATTATACCTTAACGTATCCCCTCGCCATGATTACAAATGATAAGTTGAGTTTATGTGGACAACAATACCGATAATCGTTATAGGATGCTTATCTTAATGTTAATTAACTGAACAACGAGAGTGTTTTGACTTGACCGTACACTGATATGATTCTCTTACCCTCGAAACTCGCAAAAAGAATGTCTGTAAATATTTATTTACTACTTTTAGTTTCTGTATCTCTGTATATATTTATTTATTGTTTTCCGTCTTTACATGAAAAATGAAAAAGATTTTAGGTGTGTTTTAATATAAACTTTATAAAATCCAAAAAGATTTTGCTTCTAGTTTATTTTTGATTGACTGATGTTGGAACTCGAGTCTATCCTACCCAAAATCCTGATCGTAAGCCGAAAAACAATTGCATCTTCATAATCTGTCGAAGTTAACAAGTTTTGAAAGTTAAAGGATTAAAATTGAATATTTTTCTAAACTTTCAAACTGTTGTCGGTTGGTGTTTGATTGAGATTTGATCTCATATGTGTCATTTGTTTAAATGTAAACTATATTCCAAGCGGTTGTTCTCATTATGCGTTTAGCTTTCTTGCATGTGCAGATGCTAAAGGCGAGGAGAACATGGTCGATGACAAGCTTCGGAATGAAGACACGAAGTGGAGGCACTCAAAGGATAAAGTGATCGAGTTGCCGCTGACCCTTCATCAACACCACAAGGATCTGAAGCATTGACAAGTCTAAAGATTCACGAGCATGACTCAATGGAGAGCTCAATCTAAGGGGGAGTTTATTGACACACTACCTAAACAAAAAGGGGAGTTTGTTGATACACTTTCTACTTACGACACGTGAAGACTTTGAAGATCCTCCGACGTGGAAGACATCGAAGTTGAATCTCTCGAATAGCGTTGAACCTCACGAGTAGCTTCCAAGGGGGAGTTTGTTGTTGCATATTTTGTGGACACGACTCGGCTCGGTTCAACTCAGCTCAGTTCGACTTGGTTTCGACTCGAAGACACGAAGCTCAAGACGAAGACTTGTGTCTGTACTTTGTCTGTAATGTGTCATGATACAAAACGATGTCTTATGTTAGATTTGTTATGTGCGTTCGATGTAAGTTTGACCAAGTCAACCATCCTCCGGTTTGACTTGGCCAAACAGTTAGCACATTGATTGAAACATGCTTGTGTCGAAGGATGTCATCGAAGGATGGATTGTATCCTTCGATGACCTCGAAAGATAATGTCTTTCGATAGATACAGATGGACCTCGAAGGGTATCATCCTTCGAGGTATGTATGGATCTTTCGGTAGAATTCTGATCGATAGATGATCCTTCGACCAGATCACCTTATCCTTCGACCATAGCTGCTGTGTCGGGTATAAATACCCAAGTGTTGTGTTCATTTCACTAGAGACAAGGTGAGAGACATTAGAGACACATAGAGAGCATTCTGTCCAGGAACACACACACACTTTAGAGAGTTTGCAATACAGAATTGTAAACCTTGCGCTTGTAACCGGAACCTTTCATACGCATTAATACAAGTGGTGTTAATCGTTGAACCTTGTGTGTTTTGTGTTTTATACTTGTCTCAACTCGGTTTGCATGCTAGCTTGGATTCCGCACTCGCTAGTGTGTTAATATAACAAGGATAAGGTTTGACCTCATCCGAAGAGGGACCTACATATATCTCCCACAAGTTTTATAAATAACTCTTTGGTTAAGCAAAATTTCCCTCTAAACATCTCAACATTGTACTTTGGGTTTTCGACAAACTCAACAATCATAGAACATCATTAGCCCCATCTCGATCACGGCGCATTATTTTTTTTTGTAATTGCCTCATATCAGGTTCTTATGTTGCTTCGGCAACCATGACAAGAAATTCAATAGTAAGGGTGGAGGGTATCATTCAAACACTTTAGGGTATTTGAGTTTTCTCTACCCAATAATCTCATGCCATGTCAACTCCCCCTCTTCACTCCCCATTTTTTACTCAAACACTAGGAATGATTTAAACACCCACTCAATTAAAAAAAAAATTAATTGGTTGTCTCTCTCCTCTCTCTCTCTCTCTCTCTCTCTCCTCTCCTCTCATCGGTGACTATACACCGATTTGTCAAGTCCCCACTCACCGATTTGTGCCTGGCGATCAATCACCGCTCGGTGATTCCAAATCCCCGAAGGGGTTCCGATATCGTACTGACCCCCCTAAGATAGGAAGAGTAGAAAGAAGTTGGTGAGTCCGGTGAAAACAACGTGCTTGAATCCTCCATTTGATTTGATTTTGTTTTTTTTTTTTTTTTTTTTTTTTTGGGTAGAGAATTTTGTGTTGTAGGGGACTTGGTGTGAAAAAAATTAAAAGAATATATAGTTGGAAAGGGGTATATTTTATTATTGAATTTAATGCTCAAAACAAGCTTTAGCTCAGCTCATTTAAGTTTTTCTTTTCTAAAAACCTCATAGTCCCAGAACAAGAGGTTTTAGTGTATAGCCCTGAAAAAGAGTTTTCCTTGTATACCCCAAAAATATACTATTGATAAGGGGGTGGAGTGGTCATTAGTGATAGAATTCCATTACTCACAATATCCAATCATGTTCCATCATGTCAACAACTATTTTTCCATCACTCACAACATTTTTTAGTGGCGGTGGTCATCACTCACCACCACACCCAACAATTTCCCCCCAACCAACAATTACCCTCACAAAAAAACCATCACTCCGTGAAAAAAATAACGAAATCGGGCTTTCGTTATTATATAACGCCTTGAATTAATGGTGGCGGTGGGAAAAACAATTGTTCCACGCGTTATTTTATTGTATCACGCGTGATATTGTGACCGCCCCCAGTGGCCTAAATAATAAATAACAAATGAGGCAACTTTTAAGTTTGATTCGATTCAAATTTTAACAAATCAATCCTTTTAGTAGTAGCTCATAAAGTGTTCAACTTGTTACATCCTAAAATTGATATAAAGGGTTGTTACGAGAACGCATGTTGGATATATATAATATTATTTCTCAATTTGGAGCCATTTTTATTGCGAGTGAAGCGTTGATCACCGAACTTTAATTTCGTTACCACAACGGCGAGAGCTATAGGGGTATGCATGTGAGACCCATTCATTCTCACCAATCAGATTTCCGCCTTTTTTGATTTCTTTTTTATTTTCTTTTTTATATTGTTTAAAAGGGGCTTTAAAGGTGAGTTATATCACACCGTGCAAGTTAACGATAAAGCCCCTACCTTAAGTGACGCAGATGTAACGTGATAAATATACCACACCACACAGCCTAAGTCACGCTTACGAACACCTTCATAACTCAAATCAACATGACTTCTCCTTTGACTAATGGGGATGCGATATTTATACACCATTAAATGTGTTGAAGTGACATGTACCTTCAGTCCTAAAGTCTTTGAAATCTACATTGAGATTTAAAAGGGAACTAATCACACAACTCAAACGACTCGTGTTCTTTACGTTCAAATCAACCGATGGGTGAGGAAACAGTCAATCACGTATGACTGAAAACGACTAGCATCCACATAACAAGTGAAACCCACAAAAAGAAAGGGGACAAATACGAGAAAAAGATGGCGAAAATGAAGGGAGTTCAAAGAATCAAGTTCTATGTGTGCCAAAAGTCTACCAATGAAGCTTTTAGGTCTTACCGAAAGTTGTATGCATGTCACTTCAAATATGATGAGCAAAAGTGTGCCATTTCTTTACCATCCATTTTTTCTTTACCACCCACCCATCTAGTATCACATCAACTAACTGATCTATGTGACAGTCAAAGAAATACTAAACGCAAAAAGTGACACGTATAAATGAGAAAACACCATCCCACTAAGGCCTAACGTAGTGGGGCGCCACATAGCGAGGAAAGGCAACATAGCGCCTCATAGCGCCGTCGCACACCACTACGGCTGGCGCTATGAAGTCTGAATTTTGAATCCACGCGAAAATCATCACGCCGTTGTCCAACCTTCTCCACTCACACACATATATGTACATACATATGTATGTAAAAATTGAAAGGGTTATATAACCAACCACTTTACCACTACATTCTTGTGATATAAAGCCTCATAAAGCCCCTCTCTTACGCATTTCGCTACTTGTTGCATAACGCCCTCAAAGAGGCTTTATGACTACACATGGTCTAATATTTAATGTAATATACTAATGTAATATATAGACATACAGTCAAGTTAAATCGAAATAGTTGGTGATGACATGGCTGCGTGAAAGCTCTCACTCAGTAAAGCAAAAAAGCGAGAAGCCGGAGCTTGGAGCTTAACAACACCTACAGTAACATCACAAATACCAAGACTTGAAAAGTCAATGGATGTGACTTCAGACCATACGAAGTGGAGGGGCATGAAGTGCCATATGACAACCACGTCAGCAGAGGGGCGTGGTAAAAAAAAAGCACGGAGTGGAAGGGACATGAAAGTGGCATTATTAAAAATAAAAAAAAAATAAACATCAACCAACCCAAATTACACCCACCAATGAAGAGCCTTCACATCACCAAAATAAGCCCTCCACGCCAGTGGAAAAACCCCTGCCCACACCACCTCGATAGTTGCAAGACCTGGTCGGGAAGCCCTTGGGCACTTCATGCAGCCAAGAAATTTATTCACTATCTCGCTAAAACTCTCTAGATACTTATTCTAACTATACTTTGTTAACTCTCGAGAATCCCACACTCTCACACCGGATTTCCAAACAGAGGAGGCCCTCACCTACGTTAAGGCTAACGGTGTTATTATTGTTGGCAAATACCTAGGAAGCGCTGAGCTAAGAAGGATTCATGACCTTACGTTAGCTATACTTTTTGTTGTTTTAACAACTGGTTTATCGGCAAGAATCAATAGCCGAACCGATGTTATGGTTGAAAACTTTCAACCTAGACATGCGAATAAAAGGTTTTCTCAATTATACTCATAGTTTTGGAAAAGGAGTATAAGATTTTATAAATTTGTTAGGAATCAATTATCCTATTTGGTCTATACATATCAATCAGGTCTAAACCAAAGATAACATACAAAAGAACAAACAGATCTGAATTTGTTCGGTATTGGTTTGACCCCAATGTAGAACTGGTTCTATCTCAAACTAAACCGTGAACCTAATACAAATTTGGGCTTTTATGATTAAAAAAGTTTATGGGTAAGAAAATCTGGACCACGAGATGCCATACCGTATATTTGTAACAAACAAAGATGCTTCTTGCATTGTGAATATAAGGAGTAAAAAAATACAAAACACAACTACACAAGCATGTGTTTGAAGCAGTAGAATATATAACATAAAAAACACAAAGCCATTTCTTCCCATCCGTTTTCGTCCCCACGTAGCACATGTTCCTTCTTTCTTGCATGAAAAATTAGAAGGCACAAGTACCGCCCATGGCATTATAGCCTAGTGGCATCTTGGGGTGGGATAAGGGTTTGAAACCATTAGGTCATGGGTTCGATTCTCATAAAGGGGGGTTTTTCTCATATTTATTGAGTTTCCTTCTGAATTGGTGTATAGGCATTATAGCCTAGTGGAGATGGATATGATCGGGTGGTTATGCTAGTGACACGATAATACTCTAGTGGTCTATTAGTGATCCTAATTTGCCGTTAAAAGAAGGCACAAGTACCTTTTCACTAGGAAGTTGGGATCCATCATCTTTCAATCATTGGAAAGTCTCAATAGTATAATTTAAAAGGAAATAGGTTTCAAAAGTTTTTTTTCTATTTAAGCTAAGTGTCGAAATTTATATTTATCCCATGCCAACCTTTGATCCCTTTACATAGGAAAGCTTTATCATTCAACCCTAACTACGTACATAGATACACTGAACAACCTACGAACTTGACTCATTGACAAAAACGACACTACAAAACCTTTTGTGTTTGATCACATTCAACCTCTAGATTTTTTGTGTTTTACCTGAAAACACATACATCACAACAATATCAGCGATGCTAAGTGAATGTACATAACCTGAAGATTGTCCATTAAATCCCAACCAACAACACAAGGTTAAAAAAAAAAGTTAAAATGAAGCACCATCATAACATAAGTCGGCTAACGTATGGTATGGTGCCTTGAATTTATGGCATGCGTATCACCGGCACACCATAACTTGTTTGAGTATATGGATGCCGGTTAGGATAATTAAAAACATTCCTGACTTTAACAACTATATGATTACGAAACTTAAAATAAGTTCTAAACATCATAACTAGAAAAGAACATAAACCCCTCAACTATTGAGTCACATGACTTTGTGACTTACTCCATTAAATCACTTGTAAGTTGTAACTAATGATCATAGAGCTTCAACACAATAACACTACTACACTGAGATCCGATTTTCAGCCTTGATTGTTGAAATATTCTTTGGGATCAGTTTCCATTTCCCATAATAGTCCATTGACCCGCTATAATCAAGAAGGCTGACTTATAGGCTTGGCTAATTGCCAGCCAATCTTTTTCAATGTCTTTTATTGTATTTCCTTGTTTAACAAATTTTGTAGGTTATTTATTCCCATTGTTCCTCATAAAACACAAAAGAAATACAAAGATTATTAGTTTTCATTACTCTGATTATCATGGCGAACAAGGTATCAGAGTAGAGTTTGTGATCCAAAAACCCGGTTGGGCTCATCATCTACCGAAAATCAAAAACATGTCCGAAGAAGATACCAACAGTTGGCCATCCAGATCGCCAACCTCCTTAAAAATAGAGTTCAAAATCAAACCCAAATCCAGTATACCAATGTTGGGATTCAGTGGTGTCAATTTTACTTTTTATCAAAACGGGTTTGACATATTTTATTAATTAAATATATAATTAATAAAAACGCAGCGGAATAAATATAAATAATCAACACCAAAAGTGAACCAAACAGGATCATGGTTACAAACATGCAAATACGATATATAAAACAATTAATCTACTGATGAGATTAAATATACCTTAGTGGTTAAAGATTAACCGTGTGAGATACCGAGGTACAACGAACGAGTGCTAGAATCCGAACACGAATGAACAGGCTTAGGCTTACGATGATCGCAGTTCACAAAGCATAAAAAGGGGCGGCACCTTTTGTTAAGTGGCGGCAGCCTTTTATGTTTTCTTTTGTGATGTTCTCACGAAAAACAAAAGGAATTCCTTTTGTTTTGTAATGACGGCAGAAGCACACATACATTTTTATAATTAGAGTTTACTATAATATATATATTAGGTTAATTAATTATAACCCTAGTAATCACCTCTAATTATCTTTTAAGCCACTAAAGCCCAACACGTCTAGTACAAGCCCAAATGCGATACGAAGCCCGAAAAACAAAGTTTAATTAAATAAGTAATCAAACCTTACATTATTTATAACCCGTATAAATAATAAATCCCGTTTCTCGCGGATATATAATTGTTCTAGATAATTATATATTTTGTTCCGTTAATTGTTCGTGATCACCAGTTAACCAAGTTAAGTGGATTTAATATTCGTTGCCCAAGGTGTAACTCTTACGGGTCATAGCTCGGTCAGCAGCGTTGACTTATCGAACCCGTACATATAAATCCAACAATCTCCCACTTGGACGGCCTTCGATAAAATCCTCAACGCAGACAGTCAGCGGTGCTCTAGCTGCACATGGCTGCCCCCAACAAGATATGACACTTTAAAGTCATTAACCAAAAACACCTTGCCATTAGTAACAACTTACTATTGCAAGATAATAGACTTATAGTAATTGTCGTCATTCATCCCTTCTGTAAAAGACATAAATTGAATCAATGAGACATGGATTAAGTTCATTCTCATATGGTGTTCAATTATTATTGTTCTCGATCAAGAGTCAAAGTGTTCCGAACAAACACACAGTAAGTTTGGGTAAGGCCTTACACTTCACCAGTTTGAATCAACGAGGGCGCCACAATGTCTAACTGTTACATATCATGTAAGAGTACAGAATCCCATATCGACTACATACAACTCCCACTGAACTTCAGAACTATTCCCAATTAAAGCCTTTATGACTGGCAGTTACGCGACAGCGGTTGACAGTAATCAAAGAATAATCCTTGGTAAATGGAAATTCTAATATGTATCTCAGGTCAAAGGATACTAAATGAGTATACCAATATCAAATCATATTATGACTAAGATCCATGAAGATAATTTGATGCGAGTTACATCCAACGTCATTCATAATGAGGTCTGTGAGTTTGGAAGTCAACTCCTTGAGTCCAAAGTCAGAACAGTCTTAATTCAGAATTGTTCCCACGAGTCTGACCGACTACGGATAGTTTAGAATGCAAGATTCACGGATTAAACGTATTAAAATCGAACACAGTTATAAGATTCAAAATTGCATTTAACTAGTAAATCAAAATTGAATTCAAAAGTACAACTGTTAAAAGTTCGTACATCCAAATACTAAATCAAAACATATTGCTAGCTAATCTAAGCCCGATAGCACCCATGTGCTGATCATGCTTGTCCTGAGTCATGGGCTTAGTAAACGGGTCTGCTAGGTTTTGATCTGTGTCCACTTTGCTTATCACGATGTCTCCACGTTCCACAATTTCCCGTATATAGTGGAACTTTCTTAGAATGTGCTTGGCCCTGTGATGAGATCTGGGCTCTTTGGCTTGAGCAATAGCACCCGTGTTATCACAGAATATCTCGATGGGTTTCTTAATGCTTGGAACCACATCGAGGTCGGTTATGAATTTCTTCATCCAAGCAGCCTCCTTTGCTGCATCTGACGCGGCTATATATTCAGATTCGGTGGTTGAATCCGCCACCACACTCTGCTTGGAGCTCTTCCATGTGATAGCTCCTCCATTTAGAGTGAATACAAAACCTGATTGAGAGCGAGAGTCATCTCGGTCAGTTCGAAAACTGGCATCAGTGTAACATCTTACAGTGAGCTCTTCTTCTACTCCTCCAAATACTAAGAACATATATTTAGTTCTTCTCAGATACTTCAGAATGTTCTTAACAGCAGTCCAATGGGCAATGCCAGGAGTTTGCTGATAACGACTAGTCATGCTTAAAGCATGCGAGACGTCAGGTCTAGTACATAACATAGCATACATGATAGAACCAATCGCTGAAGCATATGGAACTGCTTCCATTCGCTTAATTTCAATGTCCATTGAAGGAGATTGCGATTTGTTCAACACAGTCCCTTTAGTCATAGGAACACCTCCTTTCTTGGAGTTTTCCATCTTAAAGCGTGTCATCATTTTGTCTATGTATGTACTTTGACTTAGCCCAAGAAGTCGCTTAGATCTATCCCTATAGATCTTGATTCCTAGAATATAAGCTGTTTCTCCAAGATCTTTCATTGCAAAACAAGTTCCCAAATAGTGTTTAACTTCGTTAAGCATAGGGACGCTATTTCCAATGATCAGTATATCATCCACATACAGGATGAGGAATGATATAGTGCTCCCACTAGCCTTTCTGTAAACACAAGGCTCATCTTCATTTTTGACAAAACCAAACTCTTTGATCTTTTGGTCAAAACGAAGATTCCAGCTACGAGACGCCTGCTTGAGTCCATAAATGGACTTATTCAGCTTGCACACCCTATTAGGATATTTTGGATCAACAAAACCGTCTGGCTGAACCATATAGACATCTTCATAGAGATGGCCATTAAGAAAAGCGGTTTTGACATCCATTTGCCATATCTCGTAGTCATAGTACGCGGCTATGGCAAGCAATATCCTAATCGATTTGATCATAGCAACGGGCGAGAAGGTTTCATCATAGTCAATACCCTGAGTTTGAGTGAAACCCTTCGCAACTAGCCGTGCTTTAAAGGTGTGTACATTTCCATGCATATCGGTTTTTCTCTTGAAAACCCATTTGCTCCCTACTGCCCGAGATTCAGGGGGTAGCTCAACCAAGTCCCAGACTTGATTATCACGCATAGATTGCATCTCAGCGTTCATGGCTTCCAGCCATTTCACAGATTCAGGATCTGAGATAGCAGATTTGTAGTTAGTAGGTTCGTCATTAGACTCATCTACTACCAAGACTTCAGCACCTTCGAGATGCCAAAGGTATCTGTCAGGTTCTTTACGAGTCCTGCTACTTCTGCGAACGCCTGTGTTCATGTCTGATTCATCAGCAACAATTTCTTGTTGTTCAGACGTTCCGACTTCATCAGCGGTTGTTGTTGGTTCTCGAATTTCTTCAAGATCAACCACATTATTTCCAGTTCCTCGATTAAGAAGTTCTTCCTCGAGAAAGTGCCCATTCCTTTTGATGGAAATAACATTTGCATCAGGATGGTAGAAATAATATCCGCTTCTTTTATAGTATCCGACGAAAACAACCTTTTCGCCTCGAGGATCGAGCTTATCATCAGCATCACTTGTGATGTATGCATCACATCCCCATACTTTTAGGTATTCCAAATCGGGTTTACGCCCATGCCATATCTCATATGGGGTTTTGTTTACCTTTTTAGTCGGAGCCAGATTGACAATGTGGGCGGCAATCATAAGAGCATGACCCCAAAGGAGTGAGGCAAGTTAGTTATACACATCATCGATCGAACCATATTAAGTAGGGTTCGATTTCTCCTCTCGCTCACGCCATTAAGTTGGGGTGTGCCAGGTGGAGTGGGTTCTGAAATTATTCCACTCTTTGAGATGATTGAGGAACTCTAAGCTGAGGTATTCGCCACCTCGATCTGATCGAAGTTTTTTTATCTTTCTAGTAAGTTGGTTTTCTACTTCGTTTTGAAACTCTTTGAACTTTTCAAAAGTTTCATTCTTATGCTTCGTAAGATAGACATAAGCATATCGACTATAATCGTCGATGAAAGTAACGAAGTATCTTTCATGGTTCCTTGTCATGGTTCTGAAAGGGCTACATACATCAGTGTGAATGAGTCTTAGCAGACCATTGGCCCGTTCACCAACACCAGTGAAGGGACGCTTTGTGAGTTTGCCAGCTAAGCAAGATTCGCAATCATTAAAGGAGTCCTGTCCAGTGGATTCAAGAATCCCCTCGGATTGGAGCCATTTTATGCGTGCCTTACTTATGTGGCCAAGTTTACAATGCCATAGAAAGGTTTCATTAATACCAGCTTTGTTACGCTTAGAAAGATGATATATGTTATTACATGTTTGAACATTAATCTCATAAATACCATTTCGAGGTTTAGCCTCAAAATAAAAGACATCATTCAAGTAGGCAGAAATAGAAATACCATTAAAAACGTACTTGAAACCTTGTTCAAACAAAAGGGAAACCGAAATAATGTTTCTGGTTATACCAGGTGCAAACAAACAATTGTTTAAATTAACTACAAGGCCAGAAGGACATGAAAAATGAAATGTGCCGGTTGCAAGAACGGGCACTCTTTTTCCCATCACCAACGATGAGTTCCATGTCGCCTTGTTTCAGCTTCCTCCACTTTTCAGGCTCCTGCAAAACATTAGTGATGTGGTAACCACACCCGGTATCAAATACCCATGTGTTGCTTGAGACAGTAAAAAGTTCAATAACATAAATGAGAATACCTGAAGAAGTGCCAATGTTATTGGCCTTGTTCGCCTTCAGCCTGGCTAGATATTGTGGGCAGTTCCTTTTCCAGTGCCCCATTTGGTTGCATTCAAAGCACTGACGCTCCTAGGGAGGGGGTGGTTTAGCAACCTGCTTGTTGTTGGTGGTAGATTTGGCAGCAACAACAGCCATTTTCTTGCCTTTGCTGTTATGAGCCCTTTTCTTGTTGTTGGGCTTCTTAACACCACCAGACTTGACCATCAGAACTTGGTTGGTTTTATGTGGAATGTTCATCTCGGCCGTTTTGAGCATACCATGTAGCTCAGGCACAGTCTTCACCCAAGCATTCATATTATAGTTCATAATGAACTGGTCATACGAGCTAGGGAGAGAGTTCAAGATGAAGTCCGCTGCCATTTCATCTTGCAGGGGATAACCAAGTTTGTTCATCTGGTCAATGTACCCTTTCATCTTAAGCACATTAGTACTGACACACGATCCTTCTTGCATTTTACAGCTTATGAGCTGCTTCATGGTGTCATATCGCTCCTGTCGGGCTTGTTTCTGAAACATGCCTTTCAGTTGCTGGATCATGTCATAAGCATCTTTATCTTCCATGTTCTTCTGAAGTTCAGGAGACATGGTGGCTTGCATAAGGCAGACTACCTCAACGGCATCCTCGTTATGCTTTTCTAGTGCCTTACGAGCAGCAGTAGTGTTACTTTCAGGCTCGGTAGGGACTGGGCCATCTAAGATATATAGCTTTTTCGCCATCTTGAGAACTATTTTCAGATTGCGGTACCATTCGAGAAAGTTGGTGTTATTCAGTTTTTCCTTTTCAAGTATAGACTTGAGAACGAAGGAGTTGTTTTCATTAGACATATGTTACATAAGCAAAGAGATTTTAATTAGTATTTTCGATGTATATTTCCTTATTTAATTAATGACCCATTACAGTAATTAGAACAAGGAATGAGAATCTGGCTATGTCAGTAGTAAAGGCAGCTGTGGCATGCACTCTAGTAAGTGACTAGGCAGACTGACAACGAGTGTCAATTGTGAGAATTGCACAACTCTCGAGTATGAGGCCGCTAAGACAACTCTTTTCTATGCATTGATACGTTTAGCCTCATCTATGCCTGACTTTCTACTTTCGAGACAGCTGGAGCATGTGGTGAGAAAAGAAAAAGTAATAGTCGTCCTAAAAGAGGTACTTGTGGAAGGGCCAGATGTATCAACGAAACCCTTACACCTTGGAAGGATATGCTAGACATCAAGTGTGGTGCTGTGGCTCCAAACACTGATGGTTCGCTTTTACGTTCCAAGTGTAGCTTGTGATAGGATGGCATAGACTATTGATTTTAATTATGGGTTAATTTAATATTTACCAAATAGGGTCGTAAGAGCCAATTTTAGTACATATTTAGTCGTGGCATCTTGATGAACCCTTTCATCTCTCAGGACACTTAATTTTAAATAACCTATTAAAACTAAGTTTGTCGCGACTTGTATAACCATATAAAAGTTAATAGTTTTAAAACTATTAAGTTATGAGTTTTAGAAAGTTAAAAACTTGTTAAATTTCAAAACTCTAATGGTTATTATTTATTTTTAAAATAAACTATTTGTTTTATAACAAATATTTACAAGTTATAAAAATCAATTTAGAACTTGTTATAATTGATTGTGAACATTTTAAAACACCTTTTTAAAAGTTTGGTATTAGGTTAGTATGTTACATAACAACTTATATGATAAAAGCAACCATAATAGAAAAAATAAATATGTAAATCTTTAGGCCATTTCGTTTGATCTTACTAGAGCCAAATAGCAAGACCAAACTGCGTCACGGGGTAACAAACAACCACAAGGATGGACCTAGTGCATCTAGTTGTCTTTAGCACCTCCTTGATTTCTGTAATGTCTTCAGTTTTGTCTTCGGGTCTTCAACTTTATATTATAATATAAAAATATAACAAGAATTGAAACCCTAATCTATTACAACTTTAAGCCACAAAGTGGGCCAAAACCATAAAACAAAACAATAACAAAAATACAAGTACAAGGTCGGCCAGATTTACATATTCAACACAATCATATTGAAGTGAGCAATCTTTTGGTCAAATAAAACAAATAAAACTTTTGACCAAATAACTTTTTGCCCAAGAAATATTTAGATCTGAAACTTTAAACAAGTTAAAGTTTGAGATCTATAACCGGTTAAAAGGACCGGTTCCGATTTGCATGTTGTAAGCGTGGCTCTGATACCACTGTTGGGATTCAGTGGTGTCAATTTTACTTTTTATCAAAACGGGTTTGACATATTTTATTAATTAAATATATAATTAATAAAAACGCAGCGGAATAAATATAAATAATCAACACCAAAAGTGAACCAAACAGGATCATGGTTACAAACATGCAAATACGATATATAAAACAATTAATCTACTGATGAGATTAAATATACCTTAGTGGTTAAAGATTAACCGTGTGAGACACCGAGGTACAACGAACGAGTGCTAGAATCCGAACACGAATGAACAGGCTTAGGGTGCACGGGGCACCTTCGGTGACCCCATGCGGTGAGTGGTTTTACCGAGCGGGTACACAGCCACCATCACTATTTTACCGCGCGGGGACTTAAACAAGCGGTGTGTGTTCACCGATTGAGAGAGAGGAGAGAGAGAGTGAGTGATTGGTTGTTAATGTGGGTCCATCCTTTTTCCACCAATCATATTTTTTTCTTCTTTTTTTATAAAAAAATAATTGTGTAAGTGGAGTGTTGCCAACAAATTGAGGGTGTGAGGGGAGTTAAGAGGGGAGTTGACGTGGCGCGTGCTGATTGGCCGTGCGTAAGAGAGGGGACTCCCCTAAGAGAGGAGTGCCCCTCTCACCCTTAGGCTTAAGATGATCGCAGTTCACAAAGCATAAAAAGGGGGCGGCACCTTTTGTTAAGTGGCGGCAGCCTTTTATGTTTTCTTTTGTGATGTTCTCACGAAAAACAAAAGGAATTCCTTTTGTTTTGTAATGACGGCAGAAGCACACATACATTTTTATAATTAGAGTTTACTATAATATATATATATTAGGTTAATTAATTATAACCCTAGTAATCACCTCTAATTATCTTTTAAGCCACTAAAGCCCAACACGTCTAGTACAAGCCCAAATGCGATACGAAGCCCGAAAAACAAAGTTTAATTAAATAAGTAATTAAACCTTACATTATTTATAACCCGTATAAATAATAAATACCGTTTCTCGCGGATATATAATTGTTCTAGATAATTATATATTTCGTTCCGTTAATTGTTCGTGATCACCAGTTAACCAAGTTAAGTGGATTTAATATTCGTTGCCCAAGGTGTAACTCTTACGGGTCATAGCTCGGTCAGCAGCGTTGACTTATCGAACCCGTACATATAAATCCAACAACCAAACCAAACCAAATCAGTTCGTTAGCCTTAAATTAGCCTCAAACTTACAAGCCAAAACTATCCTCTATGGGCTCGGATGATACAAGTCGCCATAGAGGGGAAATCGAAAGCCTTCCTAAACCATCTCACCAAAGACCCACTGGAATCCACTGATGAAAAATATGAACTGTGGTAGCAGGATGATCTAATCGTTTTTTCATGACTCATTCAAAATATTGAGCCGGCCATTGCTAGTAACTTAACCAAGTTTCCAACAACAAAAATGTTGTAGGATGCTCTTACGGTTACGTATAGTAGCGGCAAGGATAAACTTCAGACTTTCGTTCTCCATGTCAAAGCAAACGAGTTGAAGCAAAATGGCGTATCGTTTAGAGGAATTCTGGATCGTGATGCAGGGCATCTAGGGAGAGATTGAACAAAGAGATCCCAACCCAATGACGTGCCCTATCGACATTGTTGCGTACAACAAAATCAGATCAGAAAGTAATTTTTTTTAATTTCTCAATGCCCTTGATCGAAAATATGATCCCATAAAAAGGGAGATACTCCGGTGGGACCGCTTGTCAACAGCCGAAGCCGCCTACGCTGCTGTTCGGAAAGAAACAGCCCATCAGTTCATGGGCTATACAGCAAGGGGCGGCATCAGGGATGAACTTGGTTAGTGACTTGGATGGGGTAGGACTCGTTTCAAAGGGTCCCCAGTTAGACCAAAAATTTAATCCGTCATCATCCCAAGTTGACAAAAGCAAGCTTAAATGTGACCACTGCGGTATGACAAAGCACATGAAAAAGCAGTGCTTTAGACTAGTGGGTTACCCTGAGTGATGGGCCAATGGCCACAAAAAGGGTAAAAATGGTAAGGGAGCCGCAACTGTGGGCCGTTAAGAAATCACCAAGTAGTGGTGGTGGCAGTAACATCCATCAGATGAGTACCGGAAAAGAGAGTAGAGGAGCTTGCTTTATGACGACGGTTAGAGGATATGAAGAGGAGGAGGAAATCGTAACAGGTATAGGGTTTGAGAAGTATCTCTCACATCCCTCCTTTTCTAAAACTCAACTTTACTTTTTGGTATTCCATATCTAAACCCCCGGTAACTTTTAACTAAAACTCAAGATGTAGAAATAACAGAAGACCCCCCTTATGTTTCTAAGGAAGAATTAAAAACACCTTTAACTAGTAGGGAAGTTAACATGGCAACTAGTGGTGCAAAAAAATGACTCATGGATATTTGATTACGGCGCCACTGATACAATGACCTATGAGATTTCTGATATATCTGCAATGTCAAAACCTCAGAAATCTCGGATTCATACTGTAAATGGAGAGACTCTTCAAGTAAAGGAGGAGGGACGATTCAAGGGTCGCAAGACATGAAATTATCAAACTGTCTCTATGTTCCCTCCTTATCTCATAACTGTTATCGATTTGTCATGTTACGAAAGAACTAAACTGTATAGTTCTAATGCACCCTACATTTTGTATCTTACAGGACGTCAGACGGGGAAGATCATTGGGCGTGGTACTGAGCGCCAAGGGTTGTATTATATGGATGAAGTAGTGACTCAACAAGGAAATATGATGCTAGCTCATGGATCTACGGATAGGGAGGCTTGGCTATGGCACCGAAGATTGGGGCACCCATCCACTGGTTACTTACATCGTTTATTTCCCAAATTATCTCCTACAAATAAAGTCTTGAATTGTGTGACATGTGTTTTGGCCAAGAGTCATGGACATACTTTCATATCGAATGATACTAAGGTTGATTTACCTTTTTCATTAATTCCTTCGGATGTGTGGGGTTCCGCAAAAGTTGGGGGAGGGGGACAAAATTTCCGATATTTTTTGCTATTTGTTGACGATTGCACATGCATGACTTGGACTTACCTTTTGAAAAATAAGTCTGAAGTATTGACAAAATTCACAAGTTTTTGTGCCATGGTTAAAACACAATTTAAAAGTGACATAAAAATCCTCAGATCTGATAATTGAGGGGAATTTGTAAATACCTCCATGAAACAGTTTTGTCAAAAAAGGGGAATAATTCATCAAACCTCTTGTGCTCATACACCTGAACAAAATGGGGGTTTCCGAAAGAAAAAAACGTTTTCTTTTAGAAATAACCTGTGCCCTCATGAGTGAATCCCATGTCCCCAAATCTTTTTGGCCCGAAGCCCTTGTTACCACAACCTACCTTGTGAACCGTCCCCAACAAGAACCCTAGGTTTGAAAACCCCTCTCCAAGCTTTGTCCAAATTCCATAAACTTCCATCTACACTAACCCTCAAACCTAGTGTCTTTGGATGTTCAGTGTTTATTCATATACCAAAAATGGAACGTTTCAATATTGATCCATGTGCTGAGAAATGCGTGTTCGTGGGCTATGGAATTAACCAACACGGGTACTGGTGCTACAGCCCAAGCAAACGTCACATATTCACCACAATGAACTGTGACTTTCTTGAAACCCAATACTTCAACAACAACCAACACACTTGTCAGGGGGAAAAGGAGTACAGTGACGCATTGAGTTGGTTGAAGTGGATACCATCATCAGAAGAAATTATTCACACGTCACTACCATAATCCATAGACCCAGGAAATAGTACCACTAAGATGATCTCCCCATCCCACCGTCTAAGGTAAGTAATCCTCAAACTTAAGAGCATGTTGTTTCTCCTACTAATTATTCTACTGACTCTCCTAATCTCTCTGATTCAAACATTAACTGTGAAACATATGAGAATAGTGAATCTACTGAATCATCTAATAATGAAACAGAACATCAATCATCACAGGTTGAACAAAATAATCAAACTGAAGTAGAACCGGTTAGATATGAACTCCCTCCAAGAACTAATAGGGGTGTACCTCCAAAAAGATACTCTCTTGAAAAGGAAGCTCGAAGTTCCAGATATCCGGTGGCAAACATAGTAAAAGGGAACTTGTCACAAGAAGCCCAGACCTGTACCACTTCTCTATACTCTGAAAAAATCCCAACTTCTATCGAATAAGCTTTAGAGTACAAAGCCTAGAGAGAGGCAATGAAAACTGAAATGGATGCATTGAGGAAAAACGACACATGGGAAAGATGTATTCTTCCCTATGAAAAAAAACAGTGGGATGTCGTTGGGTATTTACTATAAAACACAAGCCAGATGGAACTATCGAAAGATACAAGGCCTGGCTAGTTACAAACGGATACACTCAAACGTACGGGATCCACTATTCCGAGACGTTTTCGCCTGTAGCCAAGATTGACACAATTAGAGTTGTCTTCTCTATTGCTACAAATAAAGGATGGCCTCTCCATCAATTTGACGTAACAAATGCACTCCTACATGGAGAACTTAAAGAGTAATTCTATATGGATCCCCCTCCGGGATTCGTGGATAGTTCTAATCCAAGAGAAGTGTGACATTTAAAGAAATCCTTATATGGACTAAAGCAGTCTCCTCGAACGTGGTTTGGCAAGTTCACTTTAGCCATGGAAAAATGTGGCTTTATACATAGTAATTCGGACCATACACTATTCCTTAAACGGAAATGGAAACTCGTTATCACAATAAACATGTTATCATAATAAAGCTAGTATGCTCTTTTTGTATTGGGTTTATTATTTAGCTTATTTAGCTAGTAACCCTAGATAGCCATCTATTTATAGTCTGTCTCGTTTTTCTTTGTTTTATATATTCACTTTTTATAATAATAAAACCCTAGCCGTTCTTCTTTTGTTTATCAATTAACATGGTATTAAAGCTATATTCGATTTTGATGATATGAGGGTATGATGTTAAATTTGGCGCATCGTTCCACTGAATTATAGTATTATTGTGTGTGGTTTTGTGTTCCCGTAATATTCCGCTCAATCCCATCCTCGTCACAAAGAAAGGAAAATCACCAGGAAAGGTATTTTACTTTTTTGTGTGGTTTGTATTTTGTTTGGTTCTCCGTGTCGTTTCCCAAGCAAAGAAAAAAAAGTATTTTGGTTGTCTTTTGTTGACCAACCAATCACATATGTGCTAGCCAATATTGAGATAGAGAAATCAACAAGAATTAATTCTTGTGATTATATTGTTCGAAGGGTGAAGGAATCAAACTAAAAGTTACTACATAATTAGAATATTGGTAGCCGAAAACAATTCTTTTACATGATGCTTTTAAGTTAGTTTGTTTGATATTTTGGTGGATGAATTTTATGGTCATTGACATCATCATAGTAAAAAAAGTGATTTATCACTTTGGCGACAGTAGATGCTTTTAGTTTTGGGAGATTATTTTTGGGTATTAATTTTTCGTTTCATTCGTAATTGATTGTTTGGGTATTAATTCTTCATGTTCATTCACAATTGTTTGGTTCATATTTGGTTGAGTTTGTTGTTGGGTTCGTATTTTGTTGTTGTCGTTGGTTCCGTTTGGGATCGTATTTGGCTTTGTTCACCACTGGTCCGAATCTGCTTCCGTTGTTGGGTTTGTATTTAATATTGGAATGATTTACTTCTGCTTAGTATTTGACGTTATGGCGGGAAATGATGATTCTCTTTCATCTACACATGCTTTTAGAGTTGCTTTGGGTCAATGTGCATATTGCAAACAGAAAAACCATTAGAAATCTTAGTGTCCATTATTGAATGCACCCTTTGGTTCTTTTCCAATGACTGATTCGGATTCTCAGGTTTTTGAGTAATTAAGATTGTTTCTAAATTCAGGCATGTCTTCGTCTAGTACCTCAGGTATTCCTTCATATGTTTGGATTTTGGATTCTGTGCATCTCATCATATGTCACCCTATCTATCATCTTTTGTATCTTTGACATCTGGTTCGTTTGTGTCTCTTATGTCTGCTAGTGCTACATCAGTGCAAGAAAAGGGTGTTAGATCTGTTGTTACCCCTCATATTTCTCTCAGTGATGTCTATTATATTCCTAATCTTGCGTTAAATCTTGTTTCAGTTAGTTAGTTGTGCAAATCTGGCCATTAGGTGTTCTTTTCTGATTTTGTTTGTTGCGTAATGGATCCACATTCCATGAGGGTGATTGGGACTGGTCGTAGGGTAGGTGAACTTTATGTCTTAGATTGTCTCAAAGAAATTGATGTTGCTTCTAGTGTTGAATTGTCTTGTTTTCTCTTGAGTCGTTCATCTCCTTATTTTTATCGGTGGCAGTCTCGTTTGAGACATGTATCATCATCACATTTAAAGGTTTTGGTTTCTACTGGTCCTTTAGGTTAATTGAACACTTGTGATATTTGTGATTGTAGTTGTTACAAACTTGCTAAATTCTCTGCTTTGCCTTTTGAAAAAAGTATCTTCCATTCTGTTGCTCTTTTTGACATGGTACATTCTGATGTGTGGGGTCCGTCACCAATCTCCACTAAGGGTGGGTCAATCTATTATGTATCTTTTATAGATGATTATACTCGTTATACCTGGGTGTATCTTATGAACCGTAAATATGAATTCTTTGGCATTTACAAGGACTTTAGAGCATATGTTAAGACGCAACATTCGCCTATGATAAAGTGCTTCCGCTGTGATCAAGGGGGTGAATATACCTCCAATGGTTTTAGCTAGTTACTTGCATCAGATGGTACAATACACCAGGAATCTTGTACCAACAACCCTCATTAGAATGGTGTTGCCGAAAGGAAACACTGTCATCTTATGGAAACTGCTCGCTCGTTTCTTCTATCTGCTAATGTTCCGAGTGATTATTGGGAAAATGCACTCCTAACTACCCAACATGTGATTAATCGGATCCCTACTGCTCATAATTTTAGGATGTCTCCTTTTGAGAAACTATTTGGCGAACTTCCAGATTACGATAAATTAAGGGTTTTTTGAGGTACTTGCTTTGTTCTTCGTCCTCATGTTGAACGGGACAAATTGTCAAATAAGTCAGCATTATGTGTATTCTTGGGTTATGCTAGTGATCCGAGAGGTTATGGTACTGCACAAAAAGGATATCGTTGTTTTGATCTTAAAACTAAGAAGTTGTATCGAGGCATGTTCATGCCTCGAGCATATTCCATTCTATTCAATTCCATCCAAATTGCACGATGTAAGAAAGTCAGATCTTCTGAACATTGACCTTTTCACTTGTGATATTGATGCATTAACATCGTCTAATTCTCCTACTACATCAGTTGATCCTGATGGCCTAGTAGAACCCGATGGACATGTATCTGTTCAAGACACCCATACATTGCCAAATACAACTTCAGGCCTTACTACGCCTAAGACAACTCCTTCGTCTTTTGAGACAGCCCCACCTCTAAGGAGGTCCACTCGTGAATGTAAGTCCACCAAGCTACCGGATTTTGCCTACTCTACTTACGCAACTTTGTTTGCTTCCTGTATTACAAATATACATAAGATATCTGAACCATGATATGGGGAACCATGGTAAGATGTATTGTCACTAGACAATTCAATGGGGGTGTCGTTCTGTTCTAAAGTTAGGCATTTCTAGGTCAGAGTCATCATCTTCAGGTTTTTGGCTTGGGTAAGGTGAGTTTTTATAGTTAGAAGCATCGAATGGTCCACGAGAATGGTGCGATTAGGATTGTTGGGGTCGTGGTGGTCCTCGGCCCATCATTAGTCTTTTACTTTGTCCATGTCGTCTCGGAGGGATTTCCTGACAATTATGAAATCAATAACTATATATATAAAGAGAGGAGTAGTCTTAGGTCTGGGTCTAGAACTCGGAATGGTCCTATGGAATCTGCATATGTGATATTTGAGTTTAGACACAAAAGGCTAGTGTCTAATTCGCTCAAATTGTAACTCTGATACCAACTTGTCACACCCAGATTTCTGGTAGGCCCGGATGGGTAGGGTTTAAGCATGACGAGTGAATAACAATATCACAATTTTATATGCAGCGGAAGTATTGAGTAAAAATATTTTATTAATAAAGTTTGAATATATATATAAAAGTCTATACAAGCGTTCGAGTATATGCCCATAGTCGGGATCAAAATAAAAAGAGCTTTGGAAATTATAGGCCTTAAGCTGAAAAGTTGCAAATTCCATAGCCTTTGTCATAGTCGACCCAGAATGAGGTGCTAAACTAAAATGGACGAGTCGGGCATGCTAAAATAGGTTTATATATGTTGTACATTCTGTTTTAATGTCAAAAGAAATGAGTTATAAGCTTAAGTGTTCATTTATGCAATTTACATAAACTGTTGCATTTTGACTTTTAAAATAAGCATGCTTGACCCGTCATTTCACTTAGTTAACGTGATTATCGGAGGGTATGATTATAGAGAAATCATACCAACATTATTATGATCACGTAGGAAAGTTCGGATTGAACTTTGACTTAATGATTAGAACTTAAAGTCAAACGAAAAGTCAAACTATTTAACTTTCAGTTGAATTTTAACTAATGAATTGAAATTGAGCAAAGGAGAAGTACTTACTAGACTAAAGGACTCTTAAGAAGGATTGAGAGCTGCTCCCAAACTCCAGGAGTACTCCCAAGAACAGATTTAGAGTGAATTGAATGTGTGAGTTAGAAATGAGCTCATGGGCACCTATTTATACTAATCAAGAAGCTCCAAATTCATGTCAAGTGTAATCCCAGATGATTAGAAGCTGATTAGTGGCTTCATAGGTGTCACAAGGAGATGAAATGGTGGCATTTTCGCCAACAGGTGGCTTGGAACGCAGCTGGAAATGACAGCTGTGATTCTGCTGTTGCTGGGCACCTCTTATAGACCGTATGATGCGGGTTACGGTCCGTAAGGGGCATTTAAACCGCCTTACGGGTTTTGAACCACTTACGGTCCGTAAGTGGTGCCGTACGGTCTGAAAGGGACATCCAGAAATGGAATTTTGACATTTTGTAGTTTTAGTCCGTGGACTTTTATATTTTCCCATTTAGGTGTATTTGGTCCCTCTCCTTCCCCATAGTCGGGATTACTTGGAAATTTTGGGACACGTTTCAGTCAATGTATTTAGTGTGGGTCCCTCTCCTTCTAAATAGTTGTTTCTTGTGTGACAAACTCTCAATGCGTATCATTGTTGCATTGTGAATTTAAGGGGGATGTTATCATAATAAAAGTATGCTCTTTTTGTATTGAGTTTATTATTTAACTCATTTAATAACTAGTAACTCTGGATAACCCATCTATTTATAGTTTCGCTTTTCTTTGTTTTATGTATTCACCTTTTATAATAATAAAACCCCGCTCTTCTTTTGTTTATCAATTAACAAAACAATCTCTTAAGAGAATCTTATTTAATCCTAAAAGCCCCAACATATATTTAAACTAAAACTGGCATCCACCCATTCTGTTGGAGGTGCCCTAATTTACCCTAACATTCATTAGAATAATATCTTGATAGCAAATCTGAGTAAACCTACTTATTCGGGCCTAAAAAAAAGTGATAAAGAATATTTACCTTTACCCTTTGTCAAAATGACAAGCTTTCCTTTCTCAGTACATTGTATAGAATAATAATAATATATTTCTTTTATTCAATAATGTCAAGTTAAAGTTAATCAGTAACAACATGACTCGTATAATTGTTCGCATCAAACACATCAATGGTAAATCAAACTTATTTAAAATCATCCAACCTAAACAAAACAAAACGGGTAACTCATTTATCAAAAGAGGTTAGGAGGTTGTATAAGGGTTGACAGGTATAATATATATTTTTAATCCTAATATAAATCGGTTGAAGGATTAATATGTTTGATTTTAACTTTAGTATAACCTTACACTACCCATTTAGTTAAACGAGTTAAACAAACACCCTATTTATTTACATAAATAGATTAGACATTACAACTCAAACATGTTTATTTTCATTTCACATTCGTTTTGTGTAAGAAATTGTCACCCTAGTTTGTTTTTAAAAGTAATATTGATATTTTACTCAATAAACTTATTCTTTGTACATTTTCCTCATGGAAATATTTTATATTCTTTTATCCGCCTTTAATCATTGAAAAAATCTTGCCAAAAGTGTCTTTATCTACCACCCATATAATGCGTTTATATAAACAAAGAGCCATATCAAACCAAACCAAAATGGAGAGATTAAAGAGTGACCAAGATCAAACCAAACAAAATGACACATACAAACTAGCTTATATGATCCATTTCTTGCTTGGTGCAGGCAATTTGCTTCCATGGAATACCTTGATCTCAGCTATCGATTATTTCGGCTATCTTTACCCCGAAAAACACATGGAGAAACTGTTTTCTGTAGCGTATATGAGTTCATCACTACTAGTTCTAGTTATGATGATAAGTTGGAGTAGTTTTAGCACAAAAGTTAGCTTTAGAATGAGAATGAACATTGGATTCATCATGTTTGTTATTTGCTTGATGGTAACTCCAACCATTGATTGGAGCGGGGCTCGGCATAGCAGCATGTTCTATGTTGTGGTTGCAACCGTTGTGATATGCGGTTTAGCCGATGGGTTGATTGGAGGAAGTCTAATAGGGTCAGCAGGAAAGTTGCCAAACCAGTACATGCAAGCAGTTTTTGCTGGAACTGCTTCATCAGGTAACTTTTGTTACTTTGTTAGCAAGCACTTTTTGTTTAAAATGGCACTATCTACAACCCCACAGTTTAGAGTGTAGGAGTAGGGACGGCTCAACTCATTTCGAGGCCTCAGGCAAAAAAAAATTACGGGCCTTTTACATAAAAAGTTCTTTTTTTTTTTGGAATAACCTTCCTTTTTCTCTAATAAAATCATGATCAATTGTCATCCCACATTGGTGCATCTAACGGGTTGAGTAATGAGTATGAAGCGCGTAAATGTTGTACTTTTTTCTTAATAATTCGGTTTAAATTTTTTATATTAATTTCAAAATGATCTGAATTCATGAGAAAAAAATCGTTTTAGAAGGGTTTATTCGTTAAAGGGTTACACATTCGTCCCATTCGACTATTTCAAAATTGATGGAACCTCACACAATAAAGTTCATGAAAAAAATCGTTCGAGATCTGACTCTTTCAACTTTCGACTTCTTTTAGAAACCAAAAGCTTTTGGTTATTAGTTACAAATAATATATAACCCGAATCGACACATAAAATGGTTGAAATGGTCACCTATATATAATTATAATTCAGAAGTCATAATTTCGAATTTTCCATCCAAGGGTGGCTCAACTATAGTAACCATGTCTTGTAAATGTTTTGTTTTTGTCATTTAATTTCGCTAGGTACTTAAAGTTACCAATTAAACAATAATAAAATTTGAGTGATTTTTTTATATTGTAACTTCTCTTAACTGATTAATCTGTTATTGTTCAGGGATACTGGTTTCTCTCTTGAGAATCGTAACAAAAGCATCACTCCCACATGATCCACAAGGCTTAAGAACAAGTGCCCACTTATATTTCATGGTCAGCACAGTCATTCTAATGGTATGTATTGTTTGTTGTACTCTATTGTATAAGTTACCAGTCATGCAACAACATTACAAACAACTACAACAAGATCATCCAGCTTCAAATCCTAAACTATGGTATGTAGCAAGAACCATTCAATGGCCAGCACTAGGAATATTCATCACATATACCATAACACTTTCGATTTTCCCCGGATTTTTAGCAGAAAATCTAGAGTCCAAAATACTTAAAGATTGGTACCCGATAATGTTGATCGCCACGTATAATATCGCGGACTTTTTTGGGAAATCGTTTACGGTGATTTATATGTCAAAGAGTGTTGCTAAGGCTACATGGGGTTGTGTAGCAAGGTTGGTGTTTTATCCTGTATTTACAGCTTGTCTTCATGGGCCTAAATGGTTTAGAAGTGAAGAGTTTGTAGTGTTTTTGACATTTATGTTGGGGTTCACCAATGGGTATGTGACAAGTGTCATCATGATTCTTGCACCAAAATCAGTGCCAACTTCTGAAGCAGAAACAGCTGCAATTGTAATGGCTTTGTGTTTAGGGATTGGATTGGTTTCAGGATCTGTTCTTGGATGGTTTTGGATTATCTAGTTTAATATATGTTTTTTTAAGTTAATCTAGTTTAATATATGTAATGCATCTATTCGCCATAATATTTAGTAATTTATGTTAGTATCTCTTTTTTAATTTCTTGCACCCTAATCAGCATGATAACGTAAAAGAATATAAGTAAATAAAAGAGAGATTTAACCAGAGCGTAAACCAGTTTAAAGTTTAGCAAACTTGAGCTCGACTTATTTGATTAAAGTAAGCTCGTGTTCGTGTTGTTGCAAGTCCTGTAATTAAAGTTCTGATCATGAGTGATTTTATAAACTGGATTTATGCTTGGAGTCATATATATTATTTGTTTTTAAAAGTTTATTACACACATATACACATATATCTTATAACGCAATTTAATTATATTTTGTTTTAATAAATAATAAATTATTATAATCATACATATAATAATACTTATTATGATTACGTATAATTTCATAGCTGTAGCCATAGCCATAATCATAATCAAATCATATTATCATAATCATATAATATTTTATTTCATTCAAAATTGTATTATAGTGTATCAAATTTATATAAGTAATAACAGTATTATAGTGTATCATATTTATAGAAGTAATAACCTCTACGATGGTATATGAAGTTAAATTGGCTTATTTCAAGCTTCTTGATTAAGAGAAGCGTTCGTTCTAGATAAATATTTATAGGACATTAGTTAGTTTACAAACTTACCACTAGTTTCAAAAGCAAACTCTAATGTATATATTATACCATATTATATTATGGTATGTATATTATACTATATTATCTTTCTATTGCTATGTTATATTATCTTGCTATGACGACTATCATATAATAGGAACTATTATACCTAATACGAATCATAATTAACTCCGATATAAAGTCGTATTTTGTGTACCTGATTTCGCAAACAATATGTAACCTTGTGTCCCCGTAACGATCCACCATATTTCAAACACATAAAATTAGGGCCAAACTATCTACACACCAAGTGCGTAGATAGTCACCCTTAAAAGGTGTTTTTTTGACCTTATATGCACACCTTGCAGTGTCGAACTGTTGCCAAAACACGGCGTTTTGGTCCGGTTAACCAGACAAAGACTGATGGGTGTCTGACGGGTCTGTTGACCGGACCAAAATGCCGAGCTTTGGCCGCGTTTTGGTCCTGTCAACCAGACCGGGTGTCAGTCTTTTGTCTGGTTGATAGGACCAAAACGCGGCCAAAGCTCGGCGTTTTGGTCCGCTCAACAGACCCGTCAGACACCCATCAGTCTTTGTCTGGTTAACCGGACCAAAACGTCGCGCTTTGACCACAGTTCGACACTGCATGGTGTGCATATAAGGACCAAAAACACTTTTTTTGGTGTGTAAATAGGCAAAATGGTGTGTAGATAGGTACACCCTAAAATTATCCAAATCACCTATATCAATATTAAATAGGGCATAGAACAACTAATATGTAACCACTACCTTCACCAAAAGCAGCCCAACACATCATAGTCTGGTTGATAGGACCAAAACGCGGCCAAAGCTCGGCGTTTTGGTCCGGTCAACAGACCCGTCAGACACCCATCAGTCTTTGTCTGGTTAATCGGACCAAAACGTCTCGTTTTGACCACAGTTCGACACTGCATGGTGTGCATATAAGGACAAAAAACACATTTTTTGGTGTGCAAATAGGCAAAATGGTGTGTAGATAGGTACACACCCTAAAATTATCCAAATCACCTATATCAATATTAAATAGGGCATAGAACAACTAATATGTAACCACTACCTTCACCAAAAGCAGCCCAACACATCATAATTTGTTGAATATAATTCTTTAAACTTAGACCCTATGTACTAGTATCATAATTTCTTTTGTTACACTATGGTTTTAGTTTCTTGTCGTTTCAGCTGAACCATCAAACGTCATTTGTTTTGTTAAAACTTGTGACCAAACTATCCCTACCATTAAATTACAAAATATAAAAAACAAAAACTAACAATACAAAAATATATAAATAAGAAAGTATAAACGGCCTGAACGTTGGATCTAGGGTTGGGTAAGAGAAAGAAAGTAGAGTGTGAGGCTTTGAATTTTTTTTTTTAAAAGAGAACTTCATTAAAAAAACACACCTTCGACCCAAACGGGCAAAAGGCCAAACACTTATCTCTGCCCAAACTCGAGTCGCCATAGAACACGCTGAAAAAAGATGATCCACCGTTTCCTCTAACTCGTTACAAAAAGGGCACATAACCGATGTAATGTCCACATTCCTTCTTCTTAAGTTCACTCTCGTAGCAAGTCTATCCAAGTTACCTCTCCAAGACACAATGTTGCATTTAATCAGCACCCATTTGCACCAATCGAAATTAGGAAGCTGACTATTACCCCTTTCGGCTATCAATGCCTTTTTTACAGCCTTCACCGAAAAACCTTCTTTACTATCTTCCAACCAGATTCCATGCAAGACAATTATTTAACAAAACGTCACAGACAGACTCCTACGAATTAATTTCGAATGAAATTTCCTAAAGTAGGGGAGACTGTGACATCTGTGCCTCTGCGACCATCAAACAAATACCAAATCAATGAAATATTGTGTTTCATACTTGGGATTTTTATAAATATGTGTACCATTTGCACATATCAATTCTTGTTCGATTTCGAGCTTTCAATCGCTTTCTGGAAGGTTATACGCGAACTGATGCGTAAACGTAATCAGTTTAATGCAACAAACACTCCGAAACAGTGATATAGTCTTAACATACCTTAAATAACCTCTACATAACTTAGAAATAAGTTTTGGAGGGTTTGGTGTGTCGAAATCAAGTTTATCCGATCACAGGGACTATTTGCGTCAAACTGCAAAAGTATACCGAATCGAATGGTAATGAACATTCCAGAACTTGATTATAAGTTAAATATGCCCTAAATATCCTTTACATAGCTTAGAAATAGGCTTTGAGGTGTTTGGTGTGCAAGAAATAAACTTTTTGATCAATAGGGACTAAAAGCGTCAAAAAGTGCATACGTTTGCATTTTCGCACATATCTTACGTTCTGAATATATCCGGGCATCCAAAAAATTTATGTAATCATTAAAATACTTTATTTTAGTGATTGGCATGATAAATTTCCATTCGTCGCGTAATTTAGATCATTTTCGTGTCCGTTCGTGTTTCGTCGTAATTAACCGAACAACGCAATCGTACGACCAAACAAACCGACTTCTGACATATTTTTGAGCATATTTTAAGTTCCCTATACTTTAACTTCATTTTAGACCCTTGAAATGGGGTTAACAGTCTTAAACGTGTCAAAAATGCATCGAAAACCAAGTTTTGGGCTTGCAGGGGCCAAAACTGTCATTCTGCCAAACTTGTCAGGCGGGCCGCGTAAGCCTGGTTTGATTATTACACGGGGCGTGACAGACCTTCAGGTCAGAAACATTGAATCTGGACTTGGAGCTGGTTTTGATGGTTTTTAGCCTATAGTTTTGCACTCTATGGGCTGGATTTTGATGGTTTTTAGTGTTCCCATTGTATTGAAAACCATGGGCCCAAGTGTAAGGCCAAGATCGAAGCACGAATTGCGAGGAACGATCCTAACGATTGTGGATTTCCTATAAATACCCAACCCCAATTCACTTGTTCCTCACAAATCTGATTCAATTGCTCTAAGTTGGGGTTTAGCACTTCATACCTAAGCAACTTGAATCAAGATCTTCCTAGCTTGGACCCTTTGTAAGTTTCTTTCGTGCTTTTATCGTTTTCAAGCGTAAAAGTCAACACAAAGTTCGTTTGAACTTTGCAACGTGAGCATAATCACGATGGTTATAGTCCCTTGTGACTATACCTACTGATTACCACGTTGATTAGGTGTAGTGATGAGTCATAGTTTCGGTCAAAATGCGTATTGATGCGTATTATGCAACCAAACTATTCTTGGGTATCAAAACCGTTTGTTTTGACATCAAACTTGTTTTCAAACCATGTTAAACATGTTTTAACATGTTTAACTCGTCACTTTTAGATTAGTGCTTATATAGGGTCGTAAGATAAGCGGTCTAAACAACCGCTTAGACTTACGAACCCGACCCGTTTGGTCGATCAATAGGATCCGACCAAACATGTTTAGTGACCATAGATGTATAGGGAATAACCTTCCGAGGTTATACCTTATGGTCACTTAGTTTAATTAGTTGTATGATAGGTTGTTTATATGCCTTAGGTAAAATGACCAAAATGCCCTTTTCATGCATAATTGGTATTTAAGCATATGTAACTCAAATTTTTGTCACTTAACTGATTATGCAACATATTTAAACATGTTTAGGCATATAAAACTTGTCATAGGACTAGTTAGGTGTTCCGAACGCGTTTTACGCGAACGACGCGTTAAAGTAGCGTAAGCTACCTAAACGAGTCGTAATGGGTCGTAAGCACTTAGGTTAGGTTTCGATTTAGTATATAGGCTTTGTAAAACCATATCATATGAGTTCCAATACTCATTTGGTTTACGAAACCTCATCCTATCCGATCTTCCGATTTAGGTCCGGTTTATTAATGTAGTTACCTATATTAGGTGTCGTTTGATTCCGTGATCCCTCTAACTTTGCTTGGTTGTTATTAAAGACTTCTAAGCATCCTCAAGTGAGTACATAGTCCCCTCTTTTACGTTTTCAAATGTTTTGGGGTGATACACATGTGCCTAATTGTTACTTTCGTGTTTTTCATGCTTTATATCATATACTTTCTATGTTCATTAGTACGGTTATAGTACATGATTTCATTATGTTTTGCCATGTATGTTCATTGAGCATGCTAGCACATTGATTTTCATATATTATATTTGTTGCATATGCTCATCCAGCATATAGACACATTGTTTTCATTGCATTTTGTTGCACATGTTCATCCAGCATATGGGCACATTGTTTTACAATTTGAATTATTGGAACCATTTGGAACTGTTTGATCCATGTGAATTATTTGAACTGATTGAACCGTTTGGAACTGTTTGATTTATGTGAACCGTTTAGAACTGATTGATTGATGTGAACCGTTTGGAACTATTTGAACCGTTGGGTTAGGGAAGTGATTAGGTAACGGGACGGGTTTAATGTGTTAAAAGCATGGTGGATACGCCGCTGGTACTTCCTATATATAAGTGCTTTTAACACATTATATATCGTTGCGTTATCTTGATCACTTGGGCAAGTGTTTTCAAAACAAAGTTATATTACAAGGTTTTCTAACAATATAAACCATTCGAGTTTTATTACAAAAATGATTTACAAATCTGGGTTACATAAACAAATGTTTTTTAGTTAAGATTCATGGTATCGAGGTTTTATAAAACTAATTTGTTTTGACTTGGTTATTTCAATTTACAATACAAACATTTTACAAAACTAAGTTTTCTAATATCAATTAACAAAGTTGTTTGAGTTATTTCAAAAGGTAAACGAGCTATGAATCTGACACTCACATAAAACCTATGTACTCGCCGACATTTTTATGCTGACGTATTTTCACATGTGTTTCAGGTACCATAGTTGATGATGTTTGATGATGTTATTTGGTGCATGCTCACATAGGAATGGACGAGGCCTTAGTGACTTAATAACAATGGAAGTTAATTGTTCATGTTTTGTTTCTAATTTCGATACAATGTAATAAACTTAATTCAATAAAATAGAACTTTTATCCATGTGTTGTGAAACAATGATTCTGTTACTCCACTCCCCGAGGTTTCCGCCGCGGTTTGTTGTTTTAACGCGGTCGGGGTGTGACACCGGATGGGTAGGGTTTAAGCATGACGAGTGAATAACAATATCACAATTTTATATGCAGCGGAAGTATTAAGTAAAAATATTTTATTAATAAAACTTTGAATATATATAAAAGTTTATACAAACGTTCGAGTATATGCCCATAGTCGGGATCAAAATAAAAAGAGCTTTGGAAATTATAGGCCTTAAGCTGAAATGTTGCAAATTCCATAGCCTTTGTCACAGTCGACCCGGATTTCCAGCCTAATATCAAGGTTTGCTACATGCGGTTCAATCTTTCGAAAATACATCAGCTTTCGCTGGTAAATACAATTTACCGACACATTTTGAAAATAGTTTTTCAAAAAGAATTTCATAGATATTGAAAACCCTTAGGTAATCATTTAATATTTCTTGGTATTTTATCTTGTCACCAAATTTACAATACTTGTCATATAGTCGGGAACCAGAAAGCATAGCCGGTCATTTTTAGTGCTATAATGATTAAGGTACACACCAATGTTTAATAACGCGTCTGATAGTCAACATGCTAACCCCAACGCTTTATTTAGTATGACCATAATAGTTCATGAGTCGGGACGCCCGGACATGGTACCACTAACTCCCAATTGTTTCAGTTATCAAGTAATACGGATTAAACCTAGTTATTATATTTATAAGCAGATCTCAGGGCTCATTTATATAATACCTGCTCCAAGTGGCATATTTCCCATACCACAAGTTTAAAAATAAAGAGTAAATTACGATTTTGGACCCTGTAATTATATCACTTTTACCCTTTTGGCCAAAAAAGAAATTTTTTAACATATGAACCCCCAACGTCTTTTTTCTAACCCTTTTGGCCCCCAACGTCTTTTTTTAACCCTTTTGGCCCCTAAAACTAAATGGATGGGGTTAGTGTTAGGGGTCAAAAGGGTTAAAAAAAAGACGTTAGAGGCTCATATGTTAAAAGATTTCTTTTTGGGCTAAAAGGGTAAAAGGGATATAACAACAGGGGCCAAAATCGTAATTTACTCTAAAATAAAATAAGTTAAGAGTATTTACCTTTTGCTAGCTTCCAACCGATAACGATTTTTATTTAGAAAAAGCTGCAGGTCTAAGTATTCTTGACCCAACGAGTCAGAATCGAAATGTCGGGTTAAACATTATATTACTATATGGTCATAATGTCGGGTTTAAATAAGTTCTAACGTTGACCAAACGGGTCAGAATCGAAAGTCAAGGTAAAAGTCAAACTGCTTGACTTTCGACATAGAATGATGTGCTAAACTAAAATGGACGAGCCGGGCATGCTAAAATAGGTTTATATATGTTGTACATTCTGTTTTAATGTCAAAAGAAATGAGTTATACGCTTAAGAGTTCATTTATGCAATTTACATAAACTATTGCATTTTGACTTTTAAAATAAGCATGCTTGACCCGTCATTTCACTTAGTTAACGTGATTATCGGAGGGTATGATTACAGAGAAATCATACCAACATTATTATGATCACGTAGGAAAGTTCGGATTGAACTTTGACTTGACCATAATGATTAGAGCTTAAAGTCAAACGAAAAGTCAAACCGTTTAACTTTCAGTTGAATTTTAACTAATGAATTGAAATTGAGCAAAGGAGAAGTACTTACTAGACTAAAGGACTCCTAAGAAGGATTGAGAGCTGCTCCCAAACTCTAGGAATACTCCCAAGAACAGATATAGAGTGAATTGAATGTGTGAGTTAGAAATGAGCTCATGGGCACCTATTTATACTAATCAAGAAGCTCCAAATTCATGTGAAGTGTAATTCCAGATGATTAGAAGCTGATTGGTGGCTTCATAGGTGTCACAAGGAGATGAAATGGTGGCATTTTCGCAACTAGGTGGCTTGGAACGCAGCTGGAAATGACAGCTGTGATTATCGATGTTGCTGGGCACCTCTTATAGAACGTATGATGTGGGTTACGGTCCATAAGTGGCGTTTAAACCGCCTTACGGGTTTTGAACCACTTACGGTCCGTAAGTGGTGTCGTACGGTGTGAAAGGGACATCCAGAAATGGAATTTTGACATTTTGTAGTTTTAGTCCTTGGACTTTTATATTTTCCCATTTAGGCGTATTTGGTCCCTCTCCTTCCTCGTAGTCGGAATTAGTTGGAGATTTCGGGACACGTTTCAGTCAACGTATTTAGTGTGGGTCCCTCTCCTTCTAAATAGTCGTTTCTAGTGTGACAAACTCTCAATGCTTATTACTGTTGCATTGTGAATTTGAGGAGGATGTTATCATAATAAAAGTATGCTCTTTTTGTATTGGGTTTATTATTTTGCCCATAACTTTGGATAACTCATCTATTTATAGTCTCGCTTTTCTTGTTTTATGTATTCACCTTTTATAATAATAAAACCCCGCTTTTCTTTTGTTTATCAATTAACAAAACAATCTCTTAAGAGAATCTTATTTAATCCTAAAAGCCCCAACATATATTTAAACTGGCATCCACCCATTCTGTTGGAGGTGCCCTAATTTACCCTAACATTCGTTAGAATAATATCTTGATAGCAAATCTGAGTAAACCTACTTATTCGGGCTAAAAAAAAGTTATAAAGAATATTTACCTTTACCCTTTGTCAAAATGACAAGCTTTCCTTTCTGAGTACATTGTACAGAATAATAATAATAATATATTTTTTTTATTCAATCATGTCAAGTTAAAGTTAATCAGTAACAACATGACTCGTATAATTGTTCGCATCAAACACATCAATGGTAAATCAAACTTATTTAAAATCATCCAACCTAAACAAAACAAAACGGGTAACTCATTTATCAAAAGAGGTTAAGGGTTGACAGGTATAATATATATTTTTAATCCTAATATAAATCGGTTGAAGGATTAATATGTTTGATTTTAACTTTAGTATAACCTTACACTACCCATTTAAACCACCACAAGTGGCCTAGTGGTGGAGTGACTTGGGTTCTCCAATGGAGACCCAAGTTCAATTCCCATTAGTGCCACTTTGGTGGCCACCGACACCCGCTTTAAAGCCGGACCGAGGACACTCGAGGTCTCGGGTTTGAAACATGTTTCTTACCCCTCTTTGATGGCTATGGGTATTTGCTGCCAGGAAGCCTTGTCGGGTGGTGACCTGGGAGGGGGGATCCCCTCCGCGGTTAAGGTTACCGTGCAATTAACCTTTTTTTTACACTACCCAGTGGCGCAGGATATGAGGGGCCGGGGGGGGGCGCCCGACCCCCCGAACTTTTTGTGAAGTAGTGTTACGTATCTATATTTCGTATAGAAATTTTTAGGTTTATATGTATTCACCCCCCCCCCCCCCCCCCCCCGGTTTTAAAAAAAAAAATAGGTATATATTTTTTTGGACCCCCCGGTTTAATTTTTTTTTTTTTGTATATACGTTTTCGACCCCTCCTGTTTTATAAAAAAAAAATTTATATAGCCCATTAGGCAATTGTTTTTGCTGCTAACCGGTCCAAAAAATACCAAAAAAAAACCATTTTAAGTTTATAACTTAGCCCATGCCCCATTAATTAAAAGCCCAAAGAAAACCCCAAATAGCCCATTAGTTAAAGTGATATTTCTGTTGTTGTTGCTGCTGCTCGGTCACACAAAAAAAAAAGTAAACTGCATTTGCTATTGCTGCTGTTGACGAGAACTGAGGAGACGAGGAGAACAGAAGAAAAAAACTCAGGTGCGGCGGGCTGTGGGCTGTCTTCTTGTTGAAATAAATTAGGGATTTAACTTGTGTTCTTGACTTGTTTCTTGTTAGATTACGCTATGGGGAAAAACAAAATCATAACTTCTTTTTTTAAAAGAAAGAATGAAGAACAAGTTGATGGAAACAATGAGATTAAACGGCAAAAAGATTCAACAAGTGAACCGGTTAATGAAGCGAATAATGAACCGGTTAATGAAGCGAATAATGAACCGGTTAATGAAGCGAATCAAAACATTCCTCAAAATCCGATTAACATTAATGAAGTGGATGCTAGTAGTCTAGAAAGAGATCCCGCTAAGCGACTTGAAAAAAGATCTTCACTTGCAATCATTTGAATTTGTGCTTGTTCTTCACTTGATGAAAGAAGTAATGAGTAAAACGGAAACACTTAGTCAAGCATTACAAAAGAAATCCCAAGACATCCTTAATGCGATGGAGTTAGTTTCTGCAACAAAGGTTAGTCTAACTAATTTTAGAAACACTGGATGGGATTCTTTACTTGAAAAGGTTCGGTTTTTTTGTGAAAGGCATGACATAGATATGCCTGATATGAGTTCTCCATATACTTCTACTCGGTATCGGCCTCGTAAAAAAGATCTTCATGTTACATTTGAACATTATTACCGGGTAGATTTGTTTACAGAGACATTGGACAAACAACTACATGAGCTGAATAGTAGATTCAATGAGCAAGCGACAGAGTTGTTATCTCTTAGTGCGTCTTTATGTTCAAAAAAGATTAATATTGATCAGATTGTTCTTCTTGTTGAGAAGTATTATCCTAACGATTTTACAGAGAAAGAAAGGAATCTATTACGTGGTCAATTGGATAATTTTCAAGTTGAAAGAAAAAATAATCCCAAGCTAAGTGAGGTATCAACTCTTTCTGATCTTTGCAAAACTCTTGTGCAATGTCAGAAAAATAACACGTACAAATTGGTTGAAAAAGTGTGTCGGCTAATCTTGACGCTTCCAGTTTCGACTGCAACAACGGAAAGAGGATTTTCAGCGATGAAAATATTTAAGACTCGACTTCGCAATAAGATGTCAGATCAGTATCTAGCAAACAGTATGGTGATTTACATAGAAAAGGAGATTGCTGAGAGCTTTGATTCGGAGTCCATAATTGACGAATTCAAAAATCTTAAAGGAAGACGAGCAGAACTATAATTCTTCATCCAGGAGAACCGGCCACCGGGTACCCACCTTCCTCTTCTTTTTAATGTTTTCGTGTCTTTGTTCAATTGTTTGTTAAACAATGTTTACGTTTTAATGTTTGAGAACGTATTTTATTTGATATTAATATTTGACCCGATCCGACCCGAATCGAATCACCGACATCCGACCCAAACATAGAATTTTTTTTAGGTCCGGTACCTTCCACCCCCCCGAACATTTTTTTCAAGCTTCGCCACTGACACTACCCATTTAGTTAAACGAGTTAAACAAACACCCTATTTACATAAATAGATTAGACATTAAAACTCAAACATGTTTATTTTCATTTCACATTAGTTTTGTGTAAGAAATTGTCACCCTAGTTTGTTTTTAAAAGTAATATTGATATTTTACTCAATAAACTTATTCTTTGTACATTTTCCTCAAGGTCATGGAAATATTTTATATTCTTTTATCCACCTTTAATCATTGAAAAAATCTTGCCAAAAGTGTCTTTATCTACCACCCATATAATGCTTTTATATAAACAAAGAGCCATATCATATCAAACCAAACCAAAATGGAGAGAATAAAGAGTGACCAAGATCAGACCAAACAAAATGACACATACAAACTAGCTTATATGATCCATTTCTTGCTTGGTGCAGGCAATTTGCTTCCATGGAATACCTTGATCTCAGCTATCGATTATTTCGGCTATCTTTACCCCGAGAAACACATGGAGAAAGTGTTTTCTGTAGCGTATATGAGTTCATCACTACTAGTTCTAGTTATGATGATAAGTTGGAGTAGTTTTAGCAAAAAAGTTAGCTTTAGAATGAGGATGAACATTGGATTCATCATGTTTGTTATTTGCTTGATGGTAACTCCAACCATTGATTGGAGTGGGGCTCGGCGTAGCAGCATGTTCTATGTTGTGGTTGCAACCGTTGTGACATGCGGTTTGGCCGATGGGTTGATTGGAGGAAGTCTAATAGGGTCAGCAGGAAAGTTGCCAAACCAGTACATGCAAGCAGTTTTTGCTGGAACTGCTTCATCAGGTAACTTTTGTTACTTTGTTAGCAAGCACTTTTTTGTATAAAATGGCACTATCTACAACCCCACAGTTTAGAGTGTACGAGTAGGGACGGCTCAACTCATTTCGAGGCCTCATGCAAAAAAAAAAAAAAAATACGGGCCTTTTTCATAAATTGTTCTGTTTTTTTTTTTTTTTTGGCATAACCTTCCTTTTTCTCTAATGTCATCCCACATTGGTGGGTCGAACGGGTTGAGTAATGAGTATGAAGCGCGTAAATTTTGTACTTTTTTCTTAATAATTCGGTTTAAATTTTTTATATTAATTTCAAAATGATCTGAATTCATGAGAAAAAAAATCGTTTTAGAAGGGTTTATTCGTTAAAGGGTTACACAATCGTCCCACTCGACTATTTCAAAATTGATGGAACCTCACACAAAGTTCATGAAAAAAATCGTTCGAGATCTTACTCTTTCAACTTTCGACTTCTTTTAGAAACCAAAAGCTTTTGGTTATTAGTTACAAATAATATGTAACCCGAATCGACACATAAAATGGTTGAAATGGTCACCTATATATAATTATAATTCAGAAGTCATAATTTCGAATTTTCCATCCAAGGGTGGCTCAACTATAGTAACCATGTCTTGTAAATGTTTTGTTTTTGTCATTTAATTTCGCTAGGTGTTTAAAGTTACCAATTACACAATAATAAAACTTGAGTGATTCTTTTATATTGTAACTTCTCTAAACTGATTTAATCTGTTATTGTTCAGGGATACTGGTTTCTCTCTTGAGAATCATAACAAAAGCATCACTCCCACATGATCCACAAGGCTTAAGAACAAGTGCCCACTTATATTTCATGGTCAGCACAGTCATTCTAATGGTATGTATTGTTTGTTGTACTCTATTGTATAAGTTACCAGTCATGCAACAACATTACAAACAACTACAACAAGATCATCCAGCTTCAAATCCTAAACTATGGTATGTAGCAAGAACCATTCAATGGCCAGCACTAGGAATATTCATCACATATACCATAACACTTTCGATTTTCCCGGGATTTTTAGCAGAAAATCTAGAGTCCAAAATACTTAAAGATTGGTACCCGATAATGTTGATCGCCACGTATAATATCGCAGACTTTTTTGGGAAATCGTTTACGGTGATTTATATGTCAAAGAGTGTTGCTAAGGCTACATGGGGTTGTGTAGCAAGGTTGGTGTTTTATCCTGTATTTACAGCTTGTCTTCATGGGCCTAAATGGTTTAGAAGTGAAGAGTTTGTAGTGTTTTTGACATTTATGTTGGGGTTCACCAATGGGTATGTGACAAGTGTCATCATGATTCTTGCACCAAAATCAGTGCCAACTTCTGAAGCAGAAACAGCTGCAATTGTAATGGCTTTGTGTTTAGGGATTGGATTGGTTTCAGGTTCTGTTCTTGGATGGTTTTGGATAATCTAGTTTAATATATGTTTTTTTAAGTTAATCTAGTTTAATATATGTAATGCATCTATTCGCCATAATATTTAGTAATTTATGTTAGTATCTCTTTTTTAATTTCTTGCACCCTAATCAGCATGATAACGTAAAAGAATATAAGTAAATAAAAGAGAGATTTAACCAGAGCGTAAACCAGTTTAAAGTTTAGCAAACTTGAGCTCGACTTATTTGATTAAAGTAAGCTCGTGTTCGTGTTGTTGCAAGTCCTGTAATTAAAGTTCTGATCATGAGTGATTTTATAAACTGGATTTATGCTTGGAGTCATATATATTATTTGTTTTTAAAAGTTTATTACACACATATACACATATATCTTATAACGCAATTTAATTATATTTTGTTTTAATAAATAATAAATTATTATAATCATACATATAATAATACTTATTATGATTACGTATAATTTCATAGCTGTAGCCATAGCCATAATCATAATCAAATCATATTATCATAATCATATAATATTTTATTTCATTCAAAATTGTATTATAGCGTATCAAATTTATATAAGTTTTTTTTTTTAAAGAAAACTTTATTAAAAACCAAACAGCCGCTCGCAGCCGAGCAACCACCCCGAAGACATTACATATTTACAAATCTACAAATCTACACCAATCCTGCCAAGCTAAACTACTACCTTTCGATCTATTACAAAACCAAACATACCCCAAAGATCTAATGTCGCTAAACACCTCATTAATGACGAAAGGCTTTTCTTCAAACACCAACTCATTCCTCCCTTTCCAAATCCTCCAGCAAACAAGGATTGCGATACCCTGAAAAGCCACCTTTTTGTTACCTTCCAACCCAACCCAATTGTGCATCTCCAGAACGTCACGAAACGAGAAAACAAACAGTTTAGAAGTCTTGCACCAAGCTTGAATCTTTTGCCAAATGACCGTCGAAACCCCACACCCAGAAAACAAATGATCGACCGATTCAATACCCGAGTTGCATAGCGGACAATTAGGATCTTCAACAGCAAGATTCCTCTTCAAAAGAGCCTCCCTGGTCGGGATCCTATCCTGTTCAGCCCTCCAAGCGAAAAGATTGCACTTTCTAGGTAACCACCTGCACCACTCCCATACGAACATGTCACTGTAATCCTTGTTGAGGTCGAACATGGCTTTAACCGCCCTAACCGAGAACCCCTCCGAGCCGCACCCCATCCACTTCCATTTAACAGGCTGGTCCGAGAGGAAGGTGGGACGCAACAAACAAACAAGTCTGCTCCACTCAGCAAGCTCCACATTCGCATTTGGTTCGGACTTCCACATCCACCTGCCGAACGAGTTAGAAACCAGCCTCACCATACGATCCCTGACTTTACATTTTTTACATCTCTCCAGCCGAAACAGATTAGGAAACTCCTCTTTCAAGGGGCTCGCAACCAACCACGGGTCCAACCAAAATCGCAAATCCTGACCATTCCCCACCTCACCTCTCAACAGGTGTTTAAAACTGAAATTTTCACCGAGCCTACCAGAACAAACCTTGACTATATTGCTCCAGACCCCTTTGATAGACAACCGCCGAGGAAGAAAATCCCAACTCATCTTATGGTAATGAATCGCATTCACCACCTTAACCCAAAAAGAATTGGTCTCCGTTTTCAGCCTCCACCCCCATTTCACCAAAAGGGCTGAATTGATCTCGGCCAAGCTACGAAGACCCAGCCCCCCAGCATGAACAGGAGAAGCCACCCGCTCCCAAGCAACCCAGTGACACTTGTTTCTTTCACTAGACCCACATCAAATTTATATAAGTAATAACAGTATTATAGTGTATCATATTTATAGAAGTAATAACCTCTTACGTTGGTATATGAAGTTAAATTTGCTTATTTCAAGCTTCTTGAGTAAGAGAAGCGTTCGTTCTAGATAAATATTTATAGGACATTAGTTAGTTTACAAACTTAGCACTAGTTTCAAAAGCAAACTCTAATGTATATATTTATACCATATTATATTATATTATGGTATGTATATTATACTATATTATCTTTCTATTGCTATGTTATATTATGTTATACTAGGTTAGAAACCCGTGTATTACACGGGTTTAATAAATGTAATTTTATATAGTAAATAAAAAACAATATATTTTTAAAAACCTCTTTTATTACACGTGTTGAGTAAATATAATTTTATATATTAAATAATAAAAAAATTTATATTTTTAAGAAACTCGTGTATTGTGCGATTTGAATAAATGTAATTTTATATATCAAATAATAAAAATGTTATATTTAAAAAAAAACCTGTGTATTCACGGGTGGAAGAAATGTAATTTTATATACTAAATAATAAAAAAGTTATATTTTAAAAACTCCGTGTGTTGTACGGGTTGAATAAATCTAATTTTCTATAGCAAATAATAAAAAAAGGTTATATCTTTAAAAACCTTGTGTAATACACGCGTTTATTTATTGTTAAAAAAAATCTTTCTAAATCAAAATGGATTTTTTTATTATTTTTATCCATTAGTTTTTTTTTTAAATATAATTTTCTTATTATTTGGTATATAAAATTATATTTATTTAAACCATGTAATACACGAGAGTTTTTAAAGATATAACTTTTTTTTTATTATTTGGTAAAAAATATTACATTTATTTAACCCATGTAATACACATGGTTTTAAAGATATAATTTTTTTATTATTTGGTATATAAGATTACATTTATTCAACCCGTACAATATGGTTCCAATATATATAACTTTTTATTATTTAATATATAAAATTACATCTATTCTACCCGTGCAATAAATGAGGTTTTTAAAGATATATTGTTTTATTATTTAGCATATAAAATTTATTTATTCAACTCGTGTACTACACGTGGTTATAACCTAGTTATTATTTATATTAAACGAGTTGACGTTAACCCGCGCGTTGCAGCGGGATGTTGATTATTAATGTGTTAAGGATCAATATTTTAAGTTTATATTCAAAATTATATAATGAGTATCGATACCGGTTAACGTCGAAACGGTTTTAAATAAACGTTATATCGAGACATATATTAAATAAACACATCAAAACGGCATCTTCGGAATTTTTATAAAAGTCTTTAGTATCATGTGAGAGATGAAAAATTATAACAAATTCCCAAATTGACTCTCTGTAGTCTTCCGTAACCGACTCAACCAATTTACTTACTAATTCTACAAACCCTAACACATATTTACTCACATGTTTGATAAACAAAAGGTTTCCAGCAATCGAGATTTGATATTTTTCTTATTTCTCGCCACAGTTTTTCTCGTTGCCACTTTCTTTTTCTTTTTTTTTTTTTTTTTACCACGGAGTTTTGATTTCTAGTTTTCTGATCTACCGATTTAAAATGAAGATGTTCTTGGTTTCGGTTTTGTTGTAGAAAAGTAATATATTAATTATTATTATGATGATGATGATGATGATGGTGGTGGTGGTGGTTGTGATTCTCTAATTCAATGATGTTGCAGGTTTGCGTATGAAAACACGAAGCGAGTTTACAATTTGGTATTTGATAAATGGAAATAACCATGTTTTTAAGCGTCACTTCTTTTTTCTTTTTTTGAAACGGTACGTTCATTATGCAAGGGATGTATCCTAAGATTGAACCCTAACTTACTAATTGTATAAGAGTATATATAATAAAAAAAGGGTAACCTTTCATCAATATAACCTTCTAATGGACACGACTTTTAAACAAAACAGACGTAACCTTTCCATCAATAACCTTTTTTAATGGACGCGACTTTTAAACAAAAGAGACGTGACCTTTTCTAATGGACGTGACTTTTAAACAAAAGAGACGTAACCCAAGTTACTTTTTGTAGGGTTATTAATATAAATTTAAAAATCTATCAACATCTAATTTGTTTTTTTATTTGGGGTCAGTTTCGATTCTTTCAAATGAATACTGGTTATCCGATATTATTTTTATATAAGATTTATATTAATGCAATTAATATTTAATAATTTAAATTAAATAATTATTATCGATAATTAAGGATGATATAGAATAATGACAAGTGTCCAATAAATGGTTTCTTTTATTATATAGTATAGAAGATTATCTTGCTATGATGACTATCATATAATAGGAACTATTATACCTAATACGAATCATAATTAACTCCGATATAAAGTCGTATTTTGTGTACCTGATTTCGCAAACAATATGTAACATTGTGTCCCCGTAACGATCCACCATATTTCAAACACATAAAATTATCCAAATCACCTATATCAATATTAAATAGGGCATAGAACAACTAATACGTAACCACTACCTTCACAAAAAGCAGCCCAACACATCATAATTTGTTTAATATAATTCTTTAAACTTAGACCCTATGTACTAGTATCATAATTTCTTTTGCTACACTATGGTTTTAGTTTCTTGTCGTTTCAGCAGAACCATCTAACGCATTCATTTGTTTAGTTAAAACTTGTGTGTGACCAAACTATCCCTACCATTAAATTATGAAATATAAAAAACAAAAACTAACAATATATACAAAAATATATAAATAAAAAGTATAAACTGCCTGAACGTTGGATCTAGGTTATGAGCCCGTATTACATACTATTAGATAAAGATTTGTAAAATATTTATATTTATTGTGTATCTTTTATATTTTATAAACTGGATTTATGCTTGGAGTCATATATATTATTTGTTTTTAATAGTTTATTACACACATACACACAGGGTAGGGATAGTATACATTAATTCAAAAGTGTGAGAAGTGTATTATAACACTATATATAACACCATATAAACACCGTATAACACCATATAACACTATATAACACTGTATAACAATATATAACACTATACATCTATCATAGACATACTATCAGACAAAATATAGTGTTATATTTGTTATATAGTGTTACATAGTGTTATATGTTGTTATATGGTGTTACATAGTGTTATACGGTGTTTATATGGTGTTATATAGTGTTATATATAGTGTTATAATACACTTCTCACACTTCTGAATTAATGTACAGGATCCTCTACCTATACACATATATCTTATAACGTAATTTATATTTTGTTTTAATAAATAATAAATTATTGTAATCATACATATAATAATACTTATTATGATTACCCGTATCATTTCATAGCTGTAGCCATAAACATAATCAAATCATATAATATTTGTCTCAAACTATCTACACACTTGGTGTGTAGATAGCCATATCAAAAAGTGATTTTTTGTCTTATATGCACACCCTGCAGTGTCGAGCTGTGGTCAAAGCGCGGCGTTTTGGTCCGGTTAACCAGACAAAGACTGACGGGTCTGTTGACCGGACCAAAACGCCGAGCTTTGGCCGCGTTTTGGTCCGGTCAACCAGACAAAAGACTGACCGAGTGTCTGGTTGACAGGACCAAAACGCGGCCAAAGCTCGGCGTTTTGGTCCGGTCAACAGACCCGTCAGACACCCGTCAGTCTTTGTCTGGTTGACCGGACCAAAACGCCGCGATTTGGCCACAGCTCGACACTACAGGGTGTGCATATAGGACAAAAAACCATTTTTTTGGTGTGCATATAGGCACATTGGTGTGCCAATAGGTACACCCTATTTTATTTCATTCAAAATTGTATTATAGTGTATATCAAATTTATATAAGTAATAACCAATGTTTTAAAAACCGGTCCAAACCGGCCGGTTGTACCGGTGGAACCGTCCAGTATAACCGGTTAAACCGCCTGATACACCCGGTTGAACCACCCGATACACCCGGTTAAGCCATTTTTAAGCCAAATCCGGTACGGTATATACAGCGGCGGATCTAGAAAATCCGCCAAGTCGTAACGTTTTATAAATAAGCCATAACGAAATCGAAAAAACCTCAAATTTTTCCAAAATTTACACTAATTTTTCCGCGCCAAGCAGTAGCGGGCGTTGCCCCCCGGCATAAGATAGCTCCTCCCCCAGGTATATATACCGGATTTTAAAACATTGGTAATAACACTATTATAGTGTATCATATTTATAGAAGTAGTAACCACTTATGTTGGTATATGAAGTTAAATTGGCTTTTTTCAAGCTTCTTGATTAAGAGAAGCGTTCGTTCTAGATAAATATTTATACGACATTAGTTTTTTTTTTTTTTGAACGTTAACTTTCATTAAACACAAGGGGAAGTCCTCAAATCAAGGACAAACACCCAAAAACTATAACATGTACAAGGGGTTAATACACCAATCCTCCCATCGGAGATCTTTGAAATGGGACCTATTCTTTAACCACAAAAACGAAATAGACTTTATACTACCAATCACGCACTTAACCTTTGGCTCCTTCTTGTTAAAAGTCTTGTCGTTTCGAGCTTTCCAAATCATCCAAAGCGCCACCAAGATAATACCATGGACAATCCTCTTCCCCCACTTACCTCCTTGCGCTTGTTTATACAAAAGAAGAAGGTCTTTAGTATGAAGAACATAACCTGTATACAGCCCACACCATTTCCAAATATTGATCCACACACCAAATGAAAAGCCACAACCAGTGAAGATGTGACCCGAAGTTTCAAGATCGACATCGCAAAGCTTGCATCGGTCATTCGGAACAAACACATTTCTTTTGCTTAGCGCTTCGACAGTGAGAATCTTGTCCATATCTGCCCGCCAGGCGAAAATATGACACTTTAAGGGAACCCACGCAACCCATTTAAGCTTAAAACAGCCAGCGCTACTCGAACTAACCTGCAGCTTATTCTTGACATCTGCTACGGTGAAACAGGATGACCCAGCCCACTCCCAAGAGTTTTTATCAGCTGACAAATGAACCTGGCCTAGCAGCGAAGATAGAACAGTCCATTCTTGAACCTCTAGAATCCCCATGGGCCGAGAATAATCCACAGGAGACCAGTTGTCATTCGATCTGCAAGAACTAATCAGCGCTCGTTTGGACTTAGCATCACGGTAAAGAAGAGGAAATTTAAACATGAGAGGCACATCTAGCAACCAAACATCCTCCCAAAACCGAATGCTAATACCATCACCTATCTTTCCCTGCAAAAGCTCAAAGAAAAACCTGTCCCCACATTTGAGCTTTTCACAATTCTTAACTATCGCTGCCCAACACCCACTCACCCCTGTGGCTCGAGGAAGACCCGACCAACGGTATCTACCATGATGACATGATAAGATAATGAGTTTCCACAAAGCCCCATCCTCCACTTTAAAACGCCACGCCCATTTCGCAAGTAAGGCATCATTGACATCTTTCAATCGACTTATACCCAAACCCCCTTTACTTTTATCACAACAAATCTTGTCCCAAGCCACCCAATGGAGTTTGTTTTTTTCGCTCGTAGAGGACCAAAGGAAGCGTCTCATAAGACTTTCTAGCTTATTTAACACTCCTACCGGGGCCTTATAAAGAGAGAAAAAATACACGGGGAGACTTTGTAGAACCGATTTGAGTAACGTAAGCCACCCCTCAATCGAAAGAAATCTAGCCTTCCAAGAGGAAAGTCTAGACTCGAAGACTTCGACTATTTTTCGCCAATTATTGATTCTATTCATGTTTGCCCCTACCAACACACCCAAGTAATCAAATGGAAAGGACCCCACTCGATAACCCACATCAGCGGACAGCGAAACCACCTCTTCATTCGACACCCCTACACCATAAAGAAAAGACTTGTTGATGTTTATTTTGAGGCCCGAACAAAGATGAAAAATCCTTAGAATCCTTGCGGCTGTCAATATATTGTTACTAGACCAATTCCCCATTAGAAGCGCATCATCCACGAAAAATAAGTGAGAAATTGCCGGGTCATTATTTGATAAAGACGCCCTTTCAAAAACGCCTAACTTGCTAGCTTTGTTAAACAAACAAGTCAACGCCTCCATAACAATCAAGAAAAGGAACGGCGAAATCGGGTCACCTTGGCGAAGCCCTTTAAAACATTGAAACTCAAAAGTAGGCGACCCGTTAACAAGTACCGCCGATCTCGCTGAAATCAAAATTCCTTTAATCCACAACCGCCACTTAACCGGGAAGCCCATTTGCTCCATGATGGATAATAGGAAAGCCCAATTGACATTATCATACGCCTTTTCAAAATCAATCTTCATAAAGAAAACCTTTTTAAACCTCCTTTTACACCAAGATAATATTTCGTTTACCATGAGAGGCCCGTCAAGAATATTCCTCTCACTAAGAAAACCCGATTGGTTATCAGAAATAATAAAACCGATTACCTTCTTGAGTCGAACAGACAAAACTTTAGAAATAGTTTTACTAATTATACCCACCAAGGTAATTGGTCTAAAGTCTTTTAAACCGAGGGGATTCTTAACCTTTGGAACAAGCGTTATAAACGAAGAACCACAACCTTTGTTGATAAAACCCGTCTCAAAAAATTCGGACATAATCTTCATAAAATCCTCTTCCAGAACGTTCCAAAAGTGGCGAACAAAGTTAAAATTAAATCCGTCAGGACCCGGGGCTTTATCCTTACCACATTCGAAAACCGCATGTTTGACTTCCTCTTTGGTAAAAGGGACGGTCAGGCCTTCCACCAAGTTGGCTGGAATACGCTTTATCTCATCACAAATAAGTCGTGGTCTATTAGCAACCTTTTCTTTGAAGTGACTGCTAAAAAACCTCAAAACCTCCCTTTTAACCAAATTTGGCTTAGCCACCCACTCTCCATTGACCATTAAACCTTGGATAGTGTTAGAAGCCTTCCTTCCATTAATAACACTATGGAAGTAAGCTGTATTGTCATCCCCATGTTTAGCCCAATTAACCCGAGACTTTTGAAGCAAATCCTTAGCATGAAGAAATTCATTCTCCGCTATACCCTTCTTACACTCCATCCAAGCCCACTCTTCCTCCTCTAATAACTCCCTTTGCTCCATTTCGGACTCAAGCTGTTCTAAATCGGTCTTCATAGCGTTGAGCTCCTCACCTTCTTTTAAATCCAGCCGTTTCTTCCAATCTTTTAAAACCAGCTTAAGGTATCGCAATTTTGACGACAAAACTACATCCGCCGGCCCTTTCCCATTAAAATTCAACAACGTATTGGTCACCACGGACTCACAACTCTCTCTATCCAGCCATGAATTGAACCATCTAAAAGGGCGAGAGCCAAAGTTTTCATTCACCAAAGTTAGAAGCAGTGGTCTATGATCAGACATCAGACAAATGCCTCGGTAACGCCCGTAAACAAGCCTCCGGCCATCTATTCAAAAAATCAAAACAAACCAAAGCTCTATCGATTTTACTGAACCTGAAGATAGAACCTTTTTTAGTTAAGCATGTGAACAAGCTCCCCTTCATACTGTATTCAAAGAGACCTGAAGAATCTATGAAAGAATTAAAAGCATCCGCATCGGTCTGATCAAAAAAAGAATTTTTTTCGATCCTCACTGAAACGGACTGAATTAAAATCCCCAAGTAAGCACCACAACCCTGAACTACTACTGATATAATCCGAAATCAAATCCCAAATCGGCCGCTTCTCCAACAACTTCTGAGGAGCGTACATATTAAGAATATTAACTACGGATCCATCTTCCTTTAAGTAACCTTTAACTATAATAAAATTCTGATGCTTGATAGATGAAATCTTCGTAAACTTACTAGGATCCCAGAAAGAAACCAAGCCACCCGACCTACCCCTCGCTTCCACAAACTCCATCTCAACCAACGAGTTACCCCAAAACTTAGAACAATCAAACCCTGACATATCGCTGAATTGGGTTTCCTGTAGGGCTACAAAAGAAACACCGTTTTCCTTTTTCAACCTTCTAACCCACGAGTCTTTACCTTTCACCCCCAATCCCCTAATATTCAATGAAAGAAAATTCATACCTTAACTTTTTGTAATCCTTCTTCGAATAATAAACCGGTAACCATCTCAGCTTTGTCTTGTAATTGGGCTCCCAAAGTAACTCCAAGCTCTATAGTTTTCTCAACTTCTGTGGCATCCGTTGTCAGCTTCTTCTGAGGGACCTGGATGTCAACTAAATTCGTATGATCTTGAATATACTCCGCTGACAAGTCTACATAAACAGCCGGTGGACTTCCTTCCTCCTCCATTTCTCCCATTAATTGATCGAACGGCTTCAACAGAGTAGGAGTTTCTCTATCAAGGTTAACACCCACTAAAACAGGATCCTGACCATTGTTAACTAGCGTCTGATCAAACGAACCCCCAGACTTTCTAAGTTGGGCTAAAACTTGAGTAGGCTCCATAGGTCCAATTAAGTTGTCCAACTCGAATGGATCCCCACTACTGGGCTTATACGACATTAGTTAGTTTACAAACTTACCACTAGTTTCAAAAGCACACTCTAATGTATATATTATACCATATTATATTATGTTATGGTATGTATATTATGTTATATTTTCTTTCTATTGCTATTGCTATATTATATTATGCTATATAGGGGTGCAAACGAGCCGAGCTACTCGAGCTCGACTCGAAAAAAAGCTCGAACGAGCTGAGCTTAAACGAGCTCGAGCCCGAGCCTAAAAACAAACTCGTTTAGTAAACGAGCCTGAGCCCGAGCTTCGCTTATCGAGCTCGAGCCGGCTCGCGAGCCTAAACGAGCTTTCTGTTTATATATTTTTTATTATTATATTAAACATATGTTTATATAATAATAATTATCATTTATATAAATATAAAAAATAACTAAATTATATGTATAATAATAATTATAGTTAATATAAATTAATTAATAAATACTAAACGAGTCGAGCCCGAGCCGAGCTAGAGCTTGAAAAATTACCTTCGAGCCGAGCTCGAGCTTTAGAAATAAAGTTCGAATCGAGCCGAGCTCGAGCTCGAGCGTTCATATGTTAAACGAGCTCGAGCTCGAGCCTGATCGAGCTCGGGCTCGGCTCGGCTCGTTTGCACCCCTAATGCTATATATTATCTTGCTATGATGACTATCATATAATAGGAACTATTATACCTATATGAATCTTAATTAACTCCGATATAAAGTCGTATTTTGTGTACCTGATTTCGGCAAACAATATGTAACCTTGTGTCCCCGTAACGATCCAAATCGCCTATATCAATATTAAATAAAGGATAGAACAGCTAATATGAACCACTACCTTCACCAAAAGCAGCCCAACACCTCATAATTTGTTGAATATAATTCTTTAAACTTAGACCCTATATACTAGTATCATAATTTCTTTTGCTACACTATGGTTTTAGTTTCTTGTCGTTTCAGCAGAACCATCAAACGTCATTCATTTGTTTTGTTAAAACTTGTGACCAAACTATCCCTACCATTCCCAACTACTACAAAACCAAGTGTCGGCCGCCGACACGGTAATAGTGGTGCCCTTTCATTGGGCTAAATGGGCGGCAGGGATAATAGTGCCAGGCAGCTGTATGGCACTTCCCTATTGGCCCAACAAATTTACGATTTTATCCCCCTTTAAAATTACGATTTTGCCATCAGTTAAAAATTATGTTTTCGCCCTCGCTTAAAAATAAATTTACGCTTATGCTCCCAGCTAAATATTTCAATTTTGCCCCCGGTTAAAAATTACGATTTTTACCCGTTTCAATTTACAGTTTTGCCATTAGTTTTTTTCCCACTAAAATTACGATTTTGCCATCAGCTTAAAAGTTATGTTTTTACCCCCACTAAAAAATAAATTTACGCCTTTGCTCCCAGCTAATAATTCCAATTTTGCCCTCGGTTCAAAATTACGACTTTGCCCCGTATAAAATTAAACTTTTGCCATTAGTTTTTTTTTCTCAAAGCCAAGTTTCGATTTTACCCCCAATTTAAATTTACATTTTGCCCATCGTTTTTGTTTGTTTCCCTGGTGAAATTACAATTTTGCCCCCAGTGTAAAGTTACTGTCATGCGGCAGCTTCATGGCACTCCCCCGTTGGTCCATTTAGTTTACAATTTATCCCCGAATTAAAATTATGATTTCGCCATCAGTTAAAAATTACGTTTTTCCCATCGTTTTAGTTTTTTTACCAAAACTATAAAGGTTTTTTGTTTTAATTGGTTTACTCGATTTAATTTTTTTCCGTGTCAAGGAGCTGCCTAACACTGGCTCATTAGTCCTGAAAAATTACAGTTTTGCCCTGAGCCCGAAATTACGGTCTTATCATCGTTTTTGCTTTTTTTTTCTCCTAGCAAAATTATAGTAGTCTTTTTTTAATTGGTTGAGAATTATTCGGCCATCACCCCGCAACGCGGGCGGGGCATCTACTAGTTAAATTACAAAATATTATATAATCCTACAAAAACCAACTTGGGTCATACCCGTTCGTTTAAAAGTCGCGTCGGTTAGAATATTATATTATATATTTACCAACATGGATTGTACCTCTTTGTTTAGACGTAAGGGCTGCCTTTCTAAAAAGAAGTCGTGTGATGAACCGATGTGACCTGAATTTAATTCATATAATGAAGCGGTGTGATAAAGCAAGCGGTTGGTGCGTTTACTTGTGTAGTTTATGTGTTTTCTAAATAAAGGTGTTGAACGATGGGAAGCGGTTGCTATATATGTTTAAACACATAAAACAAATCTCCAGATTGAAACAAATTCTAACACAGTAATCATCAATAAATTGTTAAACATCCTATTAAACACATAATAAAAGATATGCTATAGAGAAAACAAACACGTCATCAACGAGAGCGAAAGCGAGATTAGAACCTGGCACAGCGAACTGACAAAGATCAGAAGGTGCACAGTACGCGCAATTCGTGTACACGAGATCTTTGCATCTGAACCGACACAGTCTTTATAACCGAGCCGAAACATGGTGATCTTTCAAAGGAGACCCTGTAAATAGTTTTTGACACAAAAACCAACATGTAAATATGCATGATACTAAACACACAAGTATTCACATGTGCAGGACACACAAGTCGCATATATGTACATGTTCATCAGTTCATACACAAATCGCTCACCATCACCACTTCTTGAATCAAGCATGTCAACACTTACAATCTGGAAAGTTTATGGAAATTTCAGGATAAGAGTTCTTTAATCAAGTATATCAACTTTGGAAATTAAACTCATAAACGTTGGACAGACATCTTCCCAAAATCAGATAATGAAAAACTTTGTAATTACTTCAAACAAGAATACAATACTACCGGAATCGCATGAACCGACGTGACTGTTGAAGATGCGGTTACAGTTGCAGTTTGCAAACAGCCACGGCGTAATCGTAAAGTGACGTCCCGTCGTTTTTGTCTCTTAACTTCCTTGCAATCCGGTTGACCTAGACAATGTACTGGACTCTTTACTTGCATATTAATTATACTTGGGCTATGAATTATTAACCAGCCCATAAACATAAACAAACTGTTGTTTGACCATAAACTTTTTTTATTTTATTTTTAAAGAGAACTTCATTAGAAAACACCTTCAACCCAAACGGGCAAAAGGCCAAACAAAAAATTTAAAACAATTAAAGTTCCATAAACTAACTAATGAAATAATTTAAAATACGCCCACATGAATTAAAACAATTAAAGTTCAATAATAAATGGAAGTGTTTTGAAAATAAGAAAAAATCAAGTTTTTAATTAAAGTTCAATAATAAATAGAAGTGTCTTGAAAATAAGAAAAAATCAAGTTTTTTTTGGTTACTTGGTGTTTTAGAAAAACAAACTTAGATATTTGTTTTACTGTTTTCGGTACCGAGAAGCTTAGTATTATTCCATACTATAATAAATTGATATCGATTGAGTTTTCTGTGTCGTCACAAGGATAGCAAATTTGTTGATTTGTGTATATAGGGAATTCCCGTCATAATGCACAGTGAATTTAATAATCATTTTGAATAAACCTAGGGTTTTTTCATCTAATATATTCATACCAAAGAATTTTTTAATCAACGTCCCGCTGCAACGCGCGGGTTTACGTCAACTCGTAAAAAACAAAAACTAACAATACAAAAATATATAAATAAGAAAGTATAAACGGCCTGAACGTTGGATCTAGTGTTGGGTAAGAGAAAGAAAGTAGAGTGTGAGGCTTTGAATTTATATATCTTTTCAATTTTATACTACTATTTTACCTACTCTCTCTTTCATCTTCATGCTTTGTTATCCATCTCTCTCTCTCTAGAATTCTGTCGGACCAAAAAAGAGACCTTACTGTCACGGAGTAACTTCTGACTCTCTTGTATCGACTTAGACTTGATCTAAGTTAAGCTTTTGTGCCCAACGATGAAAGTGTTTTGTGTGAATCAAGTGATGTTTGCAAGTGTTGTTTGCAAAGAAACAACTTAGTATTGATCACAAGAAGTTTTACAAGAGTGGGTTACAAGTACAAGTATGTAAACTTGCTATGATGTTGGGTGATCTCCAAATGAGATCCCTTCCACCTATTTATACATGCTATCTACTAGTTCTAGAGAATTCTCTAACTAGAGAATTCTAAACAAAATATCCAAGATATTTAGAGCTGATTTCTAGATCTTTCTTGCAAAATATCTAGCCATTCCAAGAGTTTTCAAAGCTTTTCTAGATGTTTCTTGGCTGCAACTTTTGGCAGAAAATATCAGCACGTTCTAGGCCCTTCCTAGACCCTTGAAGGCTGATCTAGACCCTTCCGATGGTGCTAAAATGTTCCAGTAACTTGTAGGCTGTTCCGGAGACTTCCGGGCAGCCCTAGATGCCTCTTTAGTGTTCCGGAATCTTCCGGAACTAGCGAAAAAAGTTTTGTATTTAGGCGGATCGTGACATTCTCCCCCACCTAAATTCGCGACGTCCTCGTCGTGGTACTTGCGTGGCTGACGCCTTATTCTCACGATCCGCATGGCGGATAATGCTTTGCCTTGGTACCTTGTATCCATCTCCAAGGGTGCCGTGTGAACTTCTTTGCCCTTAATGATGTACATGGTGTTGAGAAAAGGTGCTGGAATGGCGTTGGATCTCCGGAAGAATGCCATCCCGAGCACGATCTTGTAGTCGTCCATGGGAACGACCGAGAAAGTGACCTTGCCTTTCCATGTCCCGACCTTGGCCTTAGCGTTATAGGTGACTCCTTCGATTGCTTTGGGGTCTCCGCCAACAGCCTTCATCATTAGTCCCTTTTGTGTGCTAATCCGTAAACCAAGTCTTTTGGCCTCATCCCTAGTAATGAAATTGTGACTGGCTCCGGTATCAACTAATGCTTTTGCGTGTTGCCCGTTAATCTCGAGTGTTATGAATCGAAGACCTTTTGGGTTCTCATTTGTGGAATTTTCCTTGGTCTTACTCGAGCGGTCATGGGCTATTCTTAGCGGCTTTGTTTGTTGTGTCCTTAAAGCATTAAGTACTTGGAGTTGCATCGCTCCTAGACGAGCCTCCCCGCTATCTTCGGCTTCATCATCTTCAGTCCTGATAAGGGCTGTTAACTTAGACTTCTTTGGACAATCACGTGCATCGTGCGGCCCTTCGCAAATGAAGCATCCTCTTCTCGCGGGTTGGTTGTTGTTGTATCTTGGGGGTTTTGGACCTTCTATCCTCTGAGTGTAACTTTGTTTTGCTCCCCTACCAATGTCGTCATCAGGTTCTTCGACTACGGGTTTGTTTGGGCGTTTTTATTTAAGATCAATCAAGCCTTCAGCTATGGCGATTGCTGTAGCTAAATCTTGAACATTGCGACGGTCCAATTCAGTTCTAGCCCAATATTGTAACCCGTCGAGGAAGTAGAAAAGGGAATCTTTTTTTGATAGATCGGGAATTTCAAGGACCAATGTTGTGAATTCTTTGACATAGTCCTTGAGGGTCCCGGTATGCTTGAGCTTTCTCAATTTGCTTCTAGCTTCGTGCTCAGTATTGACCGGGTAAAATTGTTTCTTTAGTTCTTGGACAAATTCAGCCCAAGTGTTAATAGTGCACGTACCTTTGATGATGTACGTGTATCGACGTCTCCACCATAGTGCTACCGTGTCTTTTAGGTACATGCTGGCCGTTTTGATTTTGGTGGCATCGTCCTTGATTTGCACTCCACCCAAGTATTGTTCCATCTCCCATACGAAGTCGTCAACTGCTCATGCTTCTCTTTTGCCAAGGAATGGAGATGGTTTTGGGATCTCGACCCTAGGGGTGAAAAGATCGGTGTTGGTTGAATGCACAACTACCTGCTTGTTTTCCTTCACTTTAGCTTCTAGGTCCAGGAAGCTTCGGTGACAATCACGAATGCTATTCTCCACCTCGTTCCGTAGCTTCGACATTTCCTCCTTGAATAATGTCGTAAGCTCTTGGCGCCAAACGCTCATGAGAGACTTGACGTCGTCCTTGAAAGCTTCAAAATCAGTTTCCAACGTTTGTAATCGTTGGAATGCATGATCCAGTTGCGCGCCCAATCCGGTGACAGCTTCCTCTGTGTCGCCAATGCACTTGTCAAATGTTGCATCTCGTTCTTTCTTAGTTGTGCGTCTTTCATCTCCCTTTGTTTCGGTTGCCATCCCGAATGAATCGTCCCGCTCTGATACCACTTGTCACGGAGTAACTTCTGACTCTCGTGTAGCGACTTAGACTTGATCTAAGTTAAGCTTTTGTGCCCAACGATGAAAGTGTTTTGTGTGAATCAAGTGATGTTTGCAAGTGTTGTTTACAAAGAAACAACTTAGTATTGATCACAAAAAGTTTTACAAGAGTGGGTTACAAGTACAAGTATGTAAACTTGCTATGATGTTGGGTGATCTCCAAATGAGATCCCTTCCACCTATTTATACATGCTATCTACTAGTTCTAGAGAATTCTCTAACTAGAGAATTCTATACAAAATATCCAAGATATTTAGAGCTGATTTCTAGATCTTTCTTGCAAAATATCCAGCCATTCCAAGAGTTTTCAAGGCTTTTCTAGATGTTTCTTGGCTGCAACTTTTGGCAGAAAATATCAGCACGTTCTAGGCCCTTCCTAGACCCTTGAAGGCTGATCTAGACACTTCCGATGGTGCTAAGATGTTCCAGCAACTTGTAGGCTGTTCCGGAGACTTCCGGGCAGCCCTAGATGCCTCTTTAGTGTTCCGGAATCTTCCGGAACTAGCGAAAAAAGTTTTGTATTTAGGCGGATTGTGACATTACGGTCAGAAACTGACAGAACTATTTAAATGTGTCACAGTTTTCGGTGATGATTCATGATGACGTCATCATGAAGTTAAGCGTTTTCCGGCGAGTCCATGAGGTTGATTGTGTCAGTGGATCGTTAGATCTAAATTAGTTGAATGAGGTAGTTGTGGACTTGCTCCCGGAAAGTTTTTTTCTTATCTGTAAATTGTGTTTGCCGGTGGATCTGTCGATGGTTTTGTTATGGTTAGTGTTTTTGTTGCATTTTTACCGTAAAGTGTGGTTTGGTGGTGGGTTTGTGGTTACCACCACCAATATTGTTGTTCTTAGTTTTGTTGGTACCACCGACAATATTATAGTTTGTGGATTTGTTGGTTTGTTGCTCTTTATTTCTTGAGGGTTTCTGACATCCGACGATGATGGTGGCTTGCTTCTTGGCATGGCAACTTCGGTTGCAGCCGTGGCGGCACTGAGCCGTAAGGACAATGACGATATCTTAGATCTGAGTCTGTTGTTTTAATTACTTCTTGTAATGAGGTGGTAGTTTTGTGATGGTGACCAGTTCCGACGACAGGTGGTGGTTGTGGTGGCTAACATCACCGTCATCACTCATCAGAAACCGCAGTAGGTCGGATCTGATGGATGGAATGTATAGAGAGATAAGGAAAGCGGCGTTGGTGGTTATGGAGGCGGTGGGGCAAAAAAGATGAAAAAGATTCGAAATTTCCAACTTACATCACATTTCGAATACGTGGCTTGATTTGCATTTCTATTTTGAAAACAAGCATTTAAATAGTTATGTACTAGCAAAGATATGTGGGCTTAAATTTAGGGAAAATCACGAAAATAGCCAAGTCAACGCCGTTTTTTCAATTTTGGCCATGTGACACCCCTCGCTGAGCCGTTTCAGCATCTTGAAACGGCACAAGATTCCCCTTTAACGGCCAGCCATTCGTTGATAGCCACGTGTCCGACATAGCCTGTAACGGCTTGAGGTTGCTTCTGAAGACGCCACGTGTCCGACATTGTGGAAAGACCTTAGCCAAGCCGTTACAGTCGGCTGCCGTTGAAAGATCTTAGCCTAGTTCTTTCCACGAGCCAAGCCGTGTACTTAGGTTCCAGCCGAGCCGTTACCCGCACACACGTGGACCCCAGTTCTGCATGCCAAGCCGGTTCAGCTGGTTCGAGCCGGGTCGTTTAACTGTCCAAGCCGTCTCAACTGCTCCGAGCCGGTACACCTGGCCAAGCCGGTACAGCTGTGGTTCGAGCCGGTTCAACGTGTCCGAGCCGGTTCAATGGATTATTTTATTTATTTATATTTTGGTATATATTTGTCTGGTTTATAGGTTATCTTTTGTAAGGAACTTATCAACTTAGAATTATGAAGATTCGTTTGGTTGTATACACCGGCGGAAAGTGGGAAATCGTTAACGGGAAGTTGGAGTATGTTGCTGATGCTGATTCAAGTAGACGTGGTTTAGAAGTTGAACCCAACCTTTCATACACTGGTTTTCTAAGTAAAGTGTCAAACATGTGTAGTTCTACAAACATTACGAAGTTATCGTATCGTTTGTCTTCCTTTAGTGATCCAATCGATATAATAAACGATGATGATGTTGAAATGTTTTATAATTTTGCTATGGAAAATATTTTTGAAATTTATAAATTATATGTCGTTGAAGGGTTTTGTGCTGGGTCATCTAGTTTTTCTTCTCCAAAAAAATTTACAGTTCCTGATTTGAATCTATATACTGGCGAAGAAAACTATGATGTTTTAAACGATAACCAGCCAACTCCTGATAATTCATTTGAAAATTGTTTGCCATCTTCATCAATTACTTTTGAACAAGGGCACGTATTTAATAACAAAGAAGACATGAAACTTGAGTTGGGAAAAAAATGTTTGTTAGAACGCTTTGAGTTTAAAGTAGATAGATCTTCTAAAACACGGTACGAAGTGTCATGTTTGGTGGACGGATGCGTTTGGCGTTTTCGTGCATACAGTTTTGGGGATAGTGGGGTGTTTTTTGTTAAGAGTTTTAACGATAAACACACATGCTCGAAGACGCTAACGTACCCACATCTTCGTCAGGCAAACCCAAAGGTTGTTGCTCACTATTTAAAAGAACCTTTAAAAGACAGTGGTAGAATATATCGTTGTAATGAAATAGTGAAAGATTTTAGACAAAGATTTCAAGTTGAGATAACCACTAGTCAAGCTTGGCGTGGAAAAAGTCTGGCGCTAGAGGTTTTACAAGGAACAAGCAGAAATTCGTTTGCAGAACTACCATTTTACTGTTACAATCTAGAGCGGGTAAATCCAGGTTCTGTCACTCATATCAAGACTGATGACGAACGTCGGTTTGAAATGGTCTTTGTCGCGATTGGTGCTGCGGTAAGTTACAGCAGTCTCTGTTTTTTTCGTCAAAATACATCTTGTTGACGTTTTTTAAATAATTTTGTTTCAGATTCGTACCTTTATCCGTAATCTAAGACCGGTGGTGATCATTGATGCTGCACACCTAAAGGGTGAATTTAACGGGACGTTATTTTTAGCAGTTGGGATGGATGGAAACAACCAAATTTTACCAATTTCCTATGCAATAGGAAAATCAGAGGATGGTGAATGTTGGACATGGTTTATGTCTAAGCTTAAAGAATGTATCGGTGAAATACCTGACATGGCGATAATATCGGATAGAGCGAATTCTATACACCTAGTTGTTAGAAACGTCTTTCCACATGCTTATCACGGGTTATGCTGTCGTCATTTAATGATGAACCTCCGTTTACCATCTGATAAAAAAAAAGGAAAATGAGAACCTGTGGTGGAAGACATGCAAATCCTACCGATTGTCTGATTTTAATGAGTCATTCGATGCTCTTTGTCTTGCCGTTCCTAGGGTACGTCGCACTCTAACAAGTATTGGGTTTGGTAGATGGGCAAGGGTGCATTGCCTAGGCAATCGATATCATTATATGACATCTAACAGCGCGGAGTCTATTAATGCTTTATCTAGACACTCGCGTAAAATGCCGGTAACGCAACTCTTAGAGTTCTTCCGGCAATCTGTACAGAAATGGTTTTACGATCGCCGCTTGCAAGGTATTTCTGAAAAACATTTACTTACACAATGGGCACAGAAGAAAATTTTTAAAAAAATTGAAGGGTCTAGAAGCTGGACAGTTGCTGGGATTGGGTTAAACAGTTATTCTGTCGCAGACAGTGGAAAGGGGGGTTTAGTTGACTTTGTTAATGGAAGTTGTAGTTGCCGAGTTTGGCAGGTTTCTGGTTTACCTTGCGGGCATGTTAATGCCGTGTCAAAATTTTTAGGTGAAACCGACTGCAGTAAGTATTGTTTCCCGTGTTACTCAAACGAAGTCTATAAAAAAACTTATGAAGAAGCGATTAATCCTCTTCCTCATAGATCTGAATGGGAGACTCCAGAAGACCTTATCAATCTTCAACCGCCGCATATGACAAAACGCCAGGCCGGTCGTCCTCGAGAAAACCACCGTATCTTATCCCGCGGGGAAGAACCTACTACCCTGTATTGTTCCCGGTGTAACTCCTATGGTCATCATCGGGATGTCTGTCGGCAGCCCATGCCGTCAGAAATTCGTACTCGCAAAGGCCCAGACATAGGGAAAGGGAAAGAAACTGATAATACTTTAATTTGGGAGACTTTTAATACACAATCTCCGTCTAATTATATGTATCCGTCTTTTAACCTGGGAGACTTTTAATAAATTTATTTTGTGTATTTCAATTTCTCAAATAACGTAGTAAGTCTTTTTAGTTTCAAATAATTAATATTGAAAATCATTTCATTACAATATGTTATTATTTTTTATTATATTACATGCATACATAGAACCATTAAACATTAACAGGTGTGAAGCGCCCGGCGTAGAGTTCATCTGCCATGTATCGTCTGTATCTGAAACAAGCATCCTGAAGGTTTCCTTCGTTCCATGTTAAAGAAAGATCCCGAACAAGTTTTTCCATTAGCATACATATGATGACTCCTGCATTTCTGCCAATACGATCTGTTTGATCAGGCCACACGAAATCCCCTACTATTTGCATGGCACCCGTCTCATATATTTGTGAGTGTTGCCAGTACGATATACGTCCGAGAAACCACAAAAATAGAGATTCAAATTCTAGTACAATTTGATGTACTCTTTTGTGTACGCAAAATGAGTCTCCACAATTAATCGTGTCACAACTATTGGCAAAATTTTTTTTTTAATTCTAGTGACTTTAGATTTATTTTAAAAAGCAATCAATTTTGATCCTTGTCCGGTATAGGAATGTATATCTGCAAAAAGTGAATAATCTTGTTAAAAATAAACATATATTTTCACTTTTATAGATATTATTTCTTTTATAACTTATATTTGTTTGTTTTATTTAAGCATGGGCTGTTAGTTGGTTTGTTTTATTTAAGCATGGGTTGTTAGTGGGCTGTTAAGCATGGCTGATAAACTGTATTTTTGGCGGTGTTTGCCACGCCCAAATGCTGTTAAATAAAATAACTCTTCTTTTTAATATGTTTTAGTATTTAATATTAACTCCATTCTCATTTCAAACCTATAAATACATACATTACTCCTCCCATTATCCTCTCAAAGTTCCCACTAAAAAAATGGAGTCTTGGACCGACGAGGAAGATATTGCTGCTGTCGTTTCGTATGCTGCCGCTCGTGATCTGGGCACTTATTCAGTTTCCGATGCTGCTTTCTGGGGGCAGGTTTTCAACTACTTTTGCATTCACCTACAAGAGACGTCCCGGAGTGTCGATGCCTTGACGACTCGTCTTGCTTTTCTACGCTTTAAATGTAACCGTTTTTTATGTGTGTGCAAAGCTGTTAAAAAAATAATCCGAACATGGAAGAACAAGAGGTCGTTGAAGAGGCCATGCTCGACTACGCAATCCTTTACGACGAGGACTTTGAACACCTTTCAGTGTTTGAAACTTTAAAAATTTATCTGTAATTCACGAAATGATTTTGTAATATTTAGCTTGTATCGTGCAACTTAATGTATGACTTTTAACCGTTTGTCTATGTGAACCGTGAATTTAGTTTTTTTAACTTTTTTAAACCCGTTAATTAGTTATAAATTAATATAATTAATTAAACTAGTTAATAAAGTTAAATAAAAATAGTTATATATTAAAATTAATTTGATAAAATTAATTTTGTACCCGTTAATAAAGTTAACAAGGTTAGCTAACTTGGTTAATAAAAGTTAAATAAAAATAGTTAATTATTAAAATTAATTTGATAAAATTAATTTTGTACCCGTTAATAAAGTTAACAATGTTAGCTAACTTGGTTAATAAACTGGGCCCGTTTGGACGGTCCAACAACAGCTGTTAAATTACAGCCTTTAACGGCCCAACATGAGCTGTTACATTATTAAAAGTGGACGGCCCAACAGTAGCTGTTAAATTATTAAAAGTGGACGGCCCAAATCGTTTGTTAACGGCATAATAAAATTTATAAAACTTGGGCCTGTTTTATTTTGTGATACTGTTTTATTTTGTGATACAGTTTATTTTTCTTTGTTATGGAGACAAAATTTTATATATATATATATATATATATATATTGCAAACATAAACATTAAACATAACTTAAAAAAAGAAACCAAAACATAATATATCTAAAACCAAATCCTAATTGCCTCCCACTCTGCGACGTGCTTGAATTCATGACCCTCGTCATGACGGTAATTGATCAATGCCACCTCCTTCTGGTCATCCTCAACCAGGTCCGGCATTTCTCTCTCGACCTTCTTGAAATAGCTGTCAAACCGCTCACACTCCAACTGCAGCACACGAAAGCGGGACGATAAGGCGTCCACGGTCCGGTTATGGTCCGGACCCCGAAGCTGCCCAAAGATCTGTTGAACCTTAACCCACAGCCCCCCCTGTCCACGTCTTGGGGGATCGGTCATCGCTTCTTCCCATGCTTTGCACAATGCGACGTCGTCGACGTCGGTCCAGGTATTTGCCATTCGTTGACGGAGTCGGAGATAAAACTTATGAAAACGGCGAGTTTTTTTTGGATTGCAGACGGCGTGGTTGTTGAACGTGGTGAGGGTATTTATAAGGAGGAGTAAATACGTGGGAACTTGGAACGACAACGGTTATTATTTAATATAAAACGCCGTTTTAGTTTTTTGAATGTAATTTTTTTTTTATTGTGGGAACTTGGAACGGACCAAACACATAAACAGCCCAAACAAAATTTAAATAAATTATTTAAAATGAACGGCCCAAACACATAAACAGCCCAAACAAGATTTAAAATTATTTGCTAGGTAATTTACTGGACTATTATATAATACAAATTACATAAAAGATATAACATGTAAAAATTCAAACATAATAAAGTGATTCAATTTCATCCACAGAATTTCTGATAACCGCTGAAACGGATAGTAGAGAAAAAATCTAGGTCTCAAACCAAGCAGTCTTCAGATAACAACATAACTTCGCCAAACCGTTGCTTCTGAATCGGCAGATAACCGAGAGCAAATTGAAAGTTAGGAGTGATTCAAATCTCTTCTTCGGGAAATCGAGTCAAAACGCTTGTAGCAATGATAAAGATGTGTCTTTTGCTCGATAGTTCCATCCACACTCACTGCGTAAGTAGAGGTGGAATTTCTGAAGAGAAAGACACTCTAATATGAGAAACAATATCAAAAGCTAATTTGATAACTAAAGCCCAGGAACAAGTCTTTTACACTATCAGATACGTGAGATTTCATAAATATTTCTTGGCGGTCATAGACGAAAACATCTATGACAATCAAATGAACAAAGCAAGATAACATTTTCTATAAGATTTAAGTGTGGTAGAGGCATTCGTTTAACAAACACACAAAAAAATAACAAGTGGGTAAATATATAGTGGGAAAAGACGGTTGAACCGGCTCGAAGTATAGGTTGAACCGGCGTTAGACAGCTGTACCGGCTCGGAGCAGTTGAGACAGCTTGGACAGTTAAACGTACCGGCTCGAAGTCAGCTGTACCGGCTTGGAGCAGTTGACACGGCTTGGACAGTTAAACGTAACGGCTCGAACCACAGCTGTACCGGCTTGGCCAGGTGTACCGGCTCGGAGCAGTTGAGACGGCTTGGACAGTTAAACGACCCGGCTCGAACCAGCTGAACCGGCTTGGCATGCAGAACTGGGGTCCACGTGTGTGCGGGTAACGGCTCGGCTGGAACCTAAGTACACGACTTGGCTCGTGGAAAGAACTCGGCTAAGATCTTTCAACGGCAGCCGACTGTAACGGCTTGGCTAAGGTCTTTCCACAATGTCGGACACGTGGCGTCTTCAGAAGCAACCTCAAGCCGTTACAGGCTTTGTCGGACACGTGGCTATCAACGAATGGCTGGCCGTTAAAGGGGAATCTTGTGCCGTTTCAAGATGCTGAAACGGCTCAGCGAGGGGTGTCACATGGCCAAAATTGAAAAAACGGCGTTGACTTGGCTATTTTCGTGATTTTCCCTTAAATTTATATACTTTGGAATGTAGTCAAACTATGTTTAAAAGGCAACCGAAATAAATGATGGTGGCCTTATAAATGGTAATTCAATATCATGATATTTAAATATAAACAAAGATTAACATGTGAGTTTTAAAAATTAACAAAATTATTTTTAACAAAAATTAACATGTGAGTTTAAAAATATAACTAAGTCATTTGTAGGTTGAATAGCTTGGCAAAATATTTTAAAGCCCCCACCGTATCACGGCGGGGCACACATCTAGTTATATATAAATATTTATTATAAATAGGGTAAACGTACAAGATCATAAAAAAACTTATGTTTTTTATGGTAGTAATTGATATAAACCTGCAAATTATTTCTCAAACACAAGCATGCAAACAACACTCAAACCAAAATCTTTCATTAAATTTATCCATCCTGAACCAGAAAAGTACTAATTCCTCTTCTTCTTTTTTTGAACGGCAAGGAACACGTGTCAACTATCGTGACACCGGGCATTGTGGCAAGGTTGACTACTCGACCATCGCCAGCCCCTTGGCTCTCCCCAGATGCGTGGAAACCCGACCTCCACCCGCCCGAAAGCACGATAGTGAAATAATCGGTAAAACCTCCCATCCCATCCAAGTCGAGCTGGAGCCACCCGTATTCGCTCTTCACCTGGATGCCGCAAAAAATAATGAGCAGAGATGGGATCGAACCCGGGTCACAAGGAACACCAATTTTTTCCCCAATCACTCCACCACTACCTCATTGGCACTAATTCCTCTTCTAACTTGATTATGACTATCCAAGAACACCCCCCCCCCTTCTAATTTTATCAGACGCAAGGATACCTATAGTTAGGGGTGTGCAAAAAACCGAATTAACCGAACCATAACCGAATTAACTGACAAAACCGAACCAAATAAAAACCAGTGGATCGGTTAATGGTTTTTTTGAAAACCGAAAGTAGCGAGGTTATGGTTATCATTTTTTCCATACCCACCATAACCGAACCTGTCACACCCCCAACCAATGGCGGAATCATCGGAGTGGGACTTGTTCAAGATTGTAAGAGACTTCATAACACTATTTGTGACAATATTTAATTCAACCGATTTCATTTCATAAATAAATTGTCAAACATTACAAAAAAATCCAAATACAACATTGTTCAACATAACATAACCAAAATTGATACAATACTTTAAACCTAACGTCTAAGTGAGTATCTAGGCATCTTTTGCTAATCCATTTCTTAGCATCATCAATCATCAACCTGTAACATGTTTAAAATACAATTTAATGCAAAAGCAAAGGCGAGTATACAAGTTTAAGAATAAGTATAAGTATAAAGTTTAAAACGAATCCACATGGCAACTTAGTTTATACAAGATCAACCTAACATGGCATGCAATATTTCTAGCCAATCCTCTGTTTACGCAAGAAAGTTTAGTTAATTCGACATGACCACAAGTTTAAGGGGGGCGGTGCGTTACTCCTATAGCGCTATACATGTGAAATGGAGGCTCGTGAAAGCTAATGACTAAAACATATCACATAAGTATGGTCCACGTAAGCATCAAGTATCATAACATAACATTCATGTATAAGGATTGTTTTCGTGCATTGTATAAAGAATAAGTTTAAGTGTGTTTTAATAAGGTAACATGTTACACCCCAAAAAAGTGGTAAACATAAAAAGGGGGTTGCGAGTATACTCACAAATTTGCATATGCTTTCCGATTATCCAATGTGACGAAGTTGATGAGGTTAGAAGGTTGAATGTGCTTGTTTAGGGATTTAGGAAGTTAAAACACAAGAATATAAGTATTTGTTAGGCCCTAAAGTGTGAGACTGACGCATCAAATTAACACAACGGGTTATGGTTAGGAACTGGGCTTTACCGGGTTAGTTTATATTAGGTTTTGGACCTTTATAGGTCACTTGGGCCAAGCTTTAGGCCATGTGGGCCAAGCAGGCCCAAGGGGAGCCCATGTAGGGAATTGGGCTTGAGTTAGTATATAAACAAGTTTTTAACTTGTTTTAGTTTTTGAACTTCTTAGAACCTCATTGTTACAGAATTCCTAGAGAGAGCTAGAGGAAGGCGATTTAGTTGTTAGCACTTGTACCAGAGGGTTTTGCTTTTCAAGTAATAGAATCGTGTGCAAGTGTTGAAAGTGATTCGGTGTGTTCTTCGTATTCGATTTGTTCTTCATATTTTTGTGTTTTTCTTGAATCTCACCAAGTTTGGATTCCGCACAAACTTGGTGATTGTTTGATATCATTGAAAGATCCGGTTAAACGGGACTTACAAGTGGTATCAGAGCAGACTGCTCTCTAAAATCTTGTATAGAATTTAGGAACATATAGATAGATATAGAATTTAGGGGGAGAAAATGAAAAAAAATACAAAAACATTTGAAAAATGAAAAAGCCAAAAAGAAAGATTGCATGATATGGGAAGTGAAATAAATGTTCGTGTTAAAGGGTTTGACTAACACATGTAAGGTACCATAGCTGAAAAGACTAGGATCTACTGCGATATGTCGATAGGCTTGGTGATTGTTTGATATCATTGTTTGATATCAAAATTGTATATTATGGTGATTGTTTGATATCATATTTTGATCATATTTTTTTGGGGATCAAATCTTAAAATGACTTCTAAAAGAGAGATGCTTGAGCAGGAACTCCAAGGATTTAGATACTTTCCTGGTGAATCTATAGAATCAGTGATTGGCCGGTTTGCTGAACTGCTCTCTAAAATGGAGAAGGCAGAGATGGTGGTGTCTACTCACACGAGTAACAGAAAGCTTCTGGATGCTATAAAAGAGATTCCAGATCAGGCAAACTGTAGTTGGTTTACCAATGTTAATCAGATAATAGTGACAACCGATTGTTACAAAATGAAGCCGGATGAGCTGATCTCAATCATCAAATCATATGACAATGCTGACAAGCAGTCTACTCAAGGCAACACATCTGCTGCTAGTTGCTCATCCACACAAAATTCTGTATTTATGTTTAACAAACCCCTGGCTCAAGGAATTACTAAAGAACGTGAAGAGATACTTTCTATCTTTTGCACTCCTGAATGTAGAGAAAGGGTTGAGGCATATCATTTACACAACGCTGAGCTAATACAAGATTATCAAGACATAAAAAATAAAAATTTTACTTTATCAAAGAATGAAAAACTTTATAAAGAAAAGATTGAAGCTCAGCGAAAAGACATCGTCAAACTCAAGGATGATGTAAGTGTGAAATCATCTCAACTCTTATATGTTCAGGAGAAACTGTGCGCTGTGACTAAGGAACTGGAAGATATCAGAGATAGATATCAAATAAATGAGCTTAATATTAAGAAATTTGATTCTTCCAGTAAATTAGTCAAAAACTTGTGTGATCAACAGCTCGCATACAAGGAAAATAAAGGGCGTGGTTTGGGTTTTAATCAGGCTCCTCCTCCTTATAATGACAATTATACTTATTTACCCATGACTGAGGAGGAGATGATGAATGAGAGTAGAATGACTTATGGTCCCAAAAACAATAAGTCATCAATCAACAGCAGACCTGTTGATAAACGAGCGACTCCTTCGGTAAATTTTGTTTCAAAGGGTACTTTTGATCCTAATGCTTCGTCTTCCCCTGCAGATGAAGTTAAAGTTGAAGGTGTCATTGGAGATGAACAAGCATCAAGTTCTCATGTGTGTGACATTTTTGGCTCATTTTTTCACTCTATGATTAATTTCAGGCCTGATGATTTGGGCGAAAACGTTGATGCTTGCGTAACAGAGACTGAATCAGCAAACGAAACGAATGAGCCAGTTAAACCATCTGATTCCAAATACGAATCACCTGAAGCAGCTGATTCTGAGAAATTGGAATCAGTTGATTCTAGTGAATTCAGCTCAAGGGTGTCATGTGCAGAACCGTCTTGTGCTAATAATTCATCTGATGATTCAGCTGAAGTTTCTACTGAAGTTTCTGGTGTTTCATCTGATAAACCAGAATTCTCCGATTCTGTCAAAGCTGACGACATGAAGGAAGAAGTGAAGACTAACGTGAACAAGGCTCCAAGTGCGCAAGCTGAACAATCTGAACCTTCGGTTAGTGATGAAAAGGTTCAGATCAAGCAACAAGAGCCGAAGCGAGCAGGTAAAGGACACGGAAATAAGAAGCCTAAACATCACAGACGATCAGGCTCTCCACAGTCCTCAACGGGCAGCAATAGTCCTCAAAAGGCCCGTGTTGTGAAAAAGGTCTTTGTTAAGCCAGTCAGTAATGGCAAATGTGATAAATATGCATTTGATTGTGCTAACAAAGCTTTCGGAAAGACTGGTGAGATTTCTGAACAAGACTTGCAGTCTAAGCAAAGCAAGAAGAATCAAAAGAAATCTCCACCACAGAAGGCCCCTGTAAATGACAAGTACAGACATCCCAATTCATCTTCGTCTGCGGGAAATGTGCAACACAAACAAGCACAGAAAGGACCGGTTCGTCCTTCAGGGCCTGCAAGAGCAAATCCAGCTGATCAGAATACTTTCTACATGAAGAGACAAACATGCTTCAATTGCGGCATTGCTGGTCACATTGCTCGAAACTGCACACATCGTCCCTATGTACCCTATTATATGCAAAATCAGAAGGTTACATCAAAGGATAACTACCATTCCAAGCCGATGAAGGTATCATCACCTAAGGCAATGAAGAATGTGAATCCCAAGGTTAAACCATCTGATGGGGATTGGAATGCTGCTAAAAACAAACGCAAGGCTGATCAAGAACTAAAACGTTTTTCTAAAACTAACAAGCCTGAATCAGCTAAAGTTGCTCAACCGAAGGCAACAAACACGTTTGTTAAACCGAAACAGATTTGGAAACCCAAATCCAAAGCAGCAATGTCTCCAATCCTTGAAACGAAAGGGGACTTGTGTTTGAAGGAAGTGTCTTACTTTGATGCTTCAGGTAAACCCAGGACCACGATGGCCTGGGTACCCATGTCTTACTAATCTCCTTACCTTTCAGGAACAACCAAGGAGGAGCTGTTGACAATCTCTGGAATGTTGATAGCGGTTGTTCCAGAGATAAAAACGGGTAACATTTCACTGTTGCAAAAAGTTCAAATTTTTTTTTACAGATGATATGTTTCCTTTGGAGGAGATTAGAGAAGTAAGAAAAGATCAGCAAAAGGTACCGTTTAAATTCAGTACTTTGATTTGAATTTTGATTAGTCTTCAATCTAATGACGGAACGGTTAAACAAAAATATTTCTTTCTTGGTTCATTACTTTGTATATAAATTGTCCTTTCTCCAGTAAATGGTAAATTTGCGCAAAAATACAAGATTTATGCACAAATTTAGGGGGGAGAGGAACATATAGATAGATATAGAATTTAGGGGGAGAAAATGAAAAAAAATACAAAAACATTTGAAAAATGAAAATGCCAAAAAGAAAGATTGCATGATATGGGAAGTGAAATAAATGTTCGTGTTAAAGGGTTTGACTAACACATGTAAGGTGCCATAGCTGAAAAGACTAGGATCTACTGCGATATGTCGATAGGCTTGACGCTCATCATGGTAAAAGATACTAAGTGATATAAACATAACGAACTATGTACCATGTGGGTAACATACCAACGGCGTATGATTTTATGGTCTTAAATCTTGCGTTGATAGATAGCCAACATCTGAGGTTTTGGGTCTTTATATTGTTGTATCATCCGGGGATATCTTGGCTGTTCTTCTGTTCAGAACTAAAATTGTACATGAACCCAGGAAAGAAAGTCACTTGGAATTAGCTCATTTCTATTTGAATGTCTGTATGGTGTCCCGATACACACAATTTTGATCTGATTCTGAAATCTTCTCTGAAAAAGTCGTGTACCTCCTCTGCTGCATCCAGATATATGCTGACCTGGAGGTGCTAGGCAACGTCAGCTTCTGCTGCATCCAGATACATGCTGACCTAGCTGTACGTTGTCGCTCTGTAGATCAATTATACACCCGAAAGAGGCCCTCAAGTGCCCAAAAGAAACCCAAGAAACCTATATCAAACTGAGAAAAACTCATTTGATCTCTGCAAAAGATCTATTCTGTTCTCTTCTCAACCTATTCCCAGTTAAGATTTCAGAAATCTGGATTGGACTTGTGAAATATGTGGTAGGGAAGATACTTGCATGATAGAGTGTGCTGTTTATATTTCCAGGATTTGATTAGTATTTATTTGGGTGTTCATTGTTAAGAAATCAAAACATGATAAAACAGATTATATGCAGACCTAGACACAGTCAGGATATCTTAAAGGATGACATCAGTATACTCACCTGCTACGATGAATCGTTGTGCTTACCTTGATCGCGGGGGTATGCCTTGGAGTGGGACACACGGGTATAATAGTATAATATTACCTTAAGCATATCACGAAGTTAAAAAATTTGAAAGTTGAGCGTTAAATTTTAAGTGGACAAACATATTGGCAATCGCATAGACCAGTTTGATTAGGCTCGTACTGAAAAGTGTTCCTTAGTCTGCCTGAGAACGAATTTTGATCCCATTGCAATTGCAATTGTATATTATGGTAGTTGTTTATATTTTGAGTTTTTATTTGTTTTTTTTAATTCTCAATATTAAAAAAAATTAAAAAATTGAAAAAAATTCAAAAATACAAAAATAGTGTCTTGTTTTTTTATAAAACCAAAAATCCAAAAATAGAGTGCTTATTTGTTTTTCTTAAAATTAAAAATGTAACCGTTCTTGAAGATTTGACTGATCATCAAAAGTTAAAAGAATTTAAATTGTGAAATTTCATGTACCTAGTGTTCATGTGGTACTCTCCCTGTTGCATAAGAAATGTTTGCTTATGAGTTTGTGAGTATGTGCAGAACTTGATTTCAATCAAGAACAGGGGTTGATGAAGATTGGGATGCTGTTAGCTGCTGAAGAAGCATGGAGCATCACAACAACAAGATGTACCTGAGTCAGAAGAATCGGATACGAAACGCCGTCTGACAATGAAAGTATATTTGAAGAAGTACCTGTGAACCTGCTTGAAAGACAAAGATTGAAGAAGAAAAGAGCTGCTGAGAATCCTCCTCTCACATTCTTTTTAACAAGATTTTTAACAAAGCTGATCAAGATCCTGATATGAAGCTAACCACAAGAGCTGAAGAAAGAGACCCAGTGCTGAGAGTTCAGAAGTCAAGAACTTCCACAACATCTGCAGCATAGCAACAACCATAGACTTCGTTGAAGACGTTGCTGAATTCATGCTATGAAGACAATTTGATGGCATCAGTCTAGGGGGAGATTGTTAGGCCCTAAAGTGTGAGACTGACGCATCAAATTAACACAACGGGTTATGGTTAGGAACTGGGCTTTACCGGGTTAGTTTATATTAGGTTTTGGACCTTTATAGGTCACTTGGGCCAAGCTTTAGGCCATGTGGGCCAAGCAGGCCCAAGGGGAGCCCATGTAGGGAATTGGGCTTGAGTTAGTATATAAACAAGTTTTTAACTTGTTTTAGTTTTTGAACTTCTTAGAACCTCATTGTTACAGAATTCCTAGAGAGAGCTAGAGGAAGGCGATTTAGTTGTTAGCACTTGTACCAGAGGGTTTTGCTTTTCAAGTAATAGAATCGTGTGCAAGTGTTGAAAGTGATTCGGTGTGTTCTTCGTATTCGATTTGTTCTTCATATTTTTGTGTTTTTCTTGAATCTCACCAAGTTTGGATTCCGCACAAACTTGGTGATTGTTTGATATCATTGAAAGATCCGGTTAAACGGGACTTACAGTATTCAAAAGTAATCATCTTTTAACACTAAGTACTTGTTCTTGACACTATGAAACCTCAAGGGGTTAATGTTTTCATGAGTAATATACTCATTAGAATCGTAACAAGTCTTATGCCTTAGATGATGTTATTCTAATATCTTGACAAATGAACACAAGTCCACCATCAAGAGTTCGAATAGTATGTATAGATATAAGTATTATAGGTATTATTTAGTCCATTAATCAAGCATGAGGTAGAAGATTATTCTTCATTTAGGCACCTCTAGTATCATGGAAGTCATGTAGGAGGTAGGAAGAACAAGCTTCCATTTAGGTACCTCTTATGGTTCACCACTACACTTGATGTAAAAACATACAAGGAGGGTCATGAACTAATATTAATACAAGAATAAGAAACAACTACACTATGAGAAATCATCAAGTGATGTGGGGATTCTACGTTGGACAACCCAAGTTAGTCCATAATCACACCTTCATCAAGCTTGAAGCTTGAACATCACTTGTGGGTTAAAAACCCAAAACAAAACAAAAAGTATATGAGGATTAACCTCTGATTTTGTATGTCTCAGCCCTGTTTTTAAGCTTAACTAACCATAGAAGTGATTATAAGCATAAGGACGTGGGTTTGAGTGAGTTAAACTCAAGTTTGAACAAGGATTAGTAAAGATAAATGAAAACAGTGAACTTTGGAGCCTTTTTGCCAGAGTTCCAGGGACTTATTTACTGTGAAAAACCCATGGAATCGAAGCTAAGGTCAATCCAAGCACATAGGAAAAAGAATGGACTAAATCGGACAAGTATTGAGTGAGTTATGCTCACTTTAGTGAAGAGGTACGAATCTGTCTTGCTCCTGCAATCAGCTGCGAATTGTGTGTGTTTGAGAGTGAGATTGGAGTTTGTAAAGTGGTAAGGAGGCTGATTATAAGTGGTATTTATAGGGGGAAGGATTAGGGTTAAGTAGGGTTGGCATTAAATGTGAATTAGGTGGGAGATATCTATTATTAATTAATTCTAATAAAGCAAAACAAGCTTTAGCCACATGTCATTAGCTTAACTCATCACTTGCCACGTGGCATTTGATTAATCCCTGTTTTTCACAATTGACCGCCAAAACTCCTTATGCCTCACGCTCTTTAGCTTCTTTAATACGCTTCACTCCACTCCAAAACCCTAATACCCATCTCCTGCATCCGGTTCTTCCTTCTTCATCGATTGATCTTCGAAAAACATAGGTATGTTATTTTTCTTTTCCCTCTTTGATTTTTCTTTGTCATTGTTAAACACCATCTATTTCTTCCTTAAACCCTAGATATCATCTATCGATCTTTAATATGTTATTTGCATTCTCCTGAACCCTAGATTTCTTCATCTTCAATCGCGAGTGGAAGCAACCAGTCCTTATTATGCGTCATATAAGGTATGTATCCGTGTTTTCAATTTTCTTTTTGCGGCGTTGTTGGTGTCTGGAAGACCTAGCCGCCGCCTCTTCTTAGGGTTTCAGTGATTTCTAACTTATGCATTCATCAATACCTATATTCGTTTCTTGAGTGCTTCTGTGATATTTTTCAAGATTTGGTGCTTTTTGAAAGATGGGATCCATCACTGTCTTCTCCAAACGATTCAATAAATTGGTAACGATTCTTCAAATATCGATTCATGTTTGATAATGTCGCTTCCTGTTTGATGTTCTCTATCATATGTTCATCTTTAGGTTTTCCGATTAAATTCACGTATTGAAGTAGATTTTGAGCAATTGTCAGAGGTGACGTTGTTTGCTGACACTATTACAGTTCAACAATTGGGAGTGATGATTTGGCATACCAGAAAGGTTATAGTACAGATTATTGTTTAAGCTTAAGCAATGTTTCATCCATCATTCTCTATTTAAATCCTTAAAATTGTGATGTCTTTGTTGATAACAGGTCCTTTAGAGAGCTGATCATTCTTCCAATCGATTGCAAGCAGGTTCGTTTCCCATAGATTTGGTGTTATTTTGAGTCTTCTTTATCGTTCATCCAGTTGATTGTAAGCAGGTTCCTTTTTCTTATCGATATGGTGTTATTTTGAGTCCCTTTTATTTGACTGAATTTGATTCTTACTTTTCGTGTCATATATGTGCGTGGATTGATTTTCATTCTCATCAGACAATTGTTTGTTGCAAGCGAAGAACAACGAATTTTATATTTGGTTGTCCAATTGGTTTAGCTATTGGTGCCAAGTTTGTTCCATTGCGCAAGCCAAGAAAGCAACCAGGTACATTTGAGTTTTTATTTTCCAAATTTACATTTTTTAGTGTTTACTTACGAACAAGTTTGACCCATTACGAAAGCCAAGAACGCGTTTAAAAATAAGTTTCCATTCTAATTATGTGGTTTATTAGGGGGCAAATAAACAGTTTCATACCATAGTTATGCTGGCAATGGCAACAATCTTTTACAAGAAGTGCAATCCTCTCCTACAACCTTGGGAAGACCCTTACAATACTATTCTCTGAACCCAAAGGGAAGACGTACCCTTTAATATATGTTTTGTTACTTACTTTCTGCATGCTATAATAATTTAAGAAAAACCTCTATAAAGAGGAAATGATTTCTCAGTACTGATTGTGCGAATTGGCTTGAGATTGTTTTGAATAAACTTTGGGTGAGTTTCAAACATGCTTGGCCAGTTTCGTAGCTATTTGGTTTTTTGCCAGTATCGGTGATTTTGTATTCAAAGTAGAACATAAGTAACAAAATGGCGTTTTGTTCGTGTGTTAGTGGTGTGGAATCCACTAGAAAAGAAGGCCAAAACGATAGCGGATATAAGATAAGATGAGTACAAATACATGGTTGCTATGGAGACCGCTATAATTGAAAAGCCGAATACATTGAAGCCTGGTGCAGAATGGAAAGGGAGGCTAGAACCTTCAGCTTGACGCTCATAATTGAGAAACATAGGTTGATCGATATCATGAACTATATCTGGTAAGTCTTCACTAACATGTGTTATTAAAAATATTGTTATTGTTATTATTATTACTATTATTGTTGTTGTATTCTTATTATATATTCGTCTCAGGCTTTGTGCTTGGGAATATGTCAGTCAATGTGAATACTCTCTTGGTTGAGGAATTAAGTGTTCTTGAGTATCTTTACTTCAAAAATTTGGTTGATGGAACGTAAGTACTTGAATGTTTGGAAAATATATAACTGAACATGTTGTTGGTGATGCAGTAGAAACCCTTCACAAATCCATAACTGAATCATATTCAGGTATGCACAGGCAGGGATTCATATCGTGAAGGGGGAACTGATAGAAAGGCTTGGGAAATTGAAGGGCCAATTGTCTGGTTTGATGAAAAAATCGATGATATCAACAACTTTAACCCTTGATTACATCTTTTTACTCAGATACATCTTTAACTTTTTCTATTCGTTTTTTTTTTGTTTGTTTCCTGACATTACAACTATTATATATTGGATGTTTGATGGCTTGACAAGTTCTTATTTACAGCCACCACCACTACCGATTTTCTATATTTTCCGAAATGGCTTTGTATGATCGCCAAATTAGGGTTTGGGGGCGTTGATGCAACCATATGTTTTGAATATGGCAGTTTATGCATTATATATCTTTATGCTCCAATGGTAAGTTGGATTGTTTGTGCTCTGACAATTTTTCTGTTCTGTCCATAATTAATGTGAAATGTGTTACTACCAAAGGTAAATTTTAAGTTCATATAGGAAAAGTAAAAATGTTATAGAACTGTTGGAATCAGGTAAACCTAATGAAGTTTTTCTGACAGATGATATGTCCCTCAGTCCACAAAAGGATTGAGACAGAGCATGGCGTTTACAAGTGATTGACATTGGCTTAAAGAGACTTTTTCCCATAACCGATTCTCTCAGGGCTGCAAATGTACAACAGAATGGCCCACATGCTTCAGGCTCTCCCTTTTTTATCCCACATATTCATATCACTGGATGGTGGATTAATAAGGTATAACTATGTTATTGTTTTTTGCACTCGGAAAGAGATTGGGTGATAATGACGACGATGATTGTTTCTTTTCCAAATTATTGCTTTTACTTAGATTTACTCATTTATTTATTTATTTATCTAACATCTATTTATTCATTTTTTATAAGGTTGCACACCAAGTGTTTGTAATATTGCCTAAATGAATAGATTCAAACATTGGTTAATTGGTGGTATGTGGATTGTTTACAGTTTGTCGCGCATGGCCTATGACCCTGGTTGAGGAAAGCCCAACTATGTTTCAGAATATATGCAGCTTAACGGATGGCTCCCATCAGGTTAGTTATTACTAAAAATCATTTTGTTCATTAATAAGTTTCCTGGCAAGTAGTTAACATAAGGCTATGATTTTAGAACTGGTGTTATTAAGTTGATATATAAATGGATATTCAAGTTGTGACCCTTGATGATACTAATTAAATATGGTGGCTTCTGTTGGCAGGATCATGTTTCTTCTCATGTAAACTTGAAACTTGATGAAAGTTGGTGATTATGAGTTGGAATCTTGACCAAAATTGATTAAAACTTGAAATTTAATGATTTTACCTACTGGTGAAACTTGAATACTAAGTAATATAGAAAATTTATTTAAAAGAAAGTCATTTTAACTTTGCTTCGTCATATCCTCAAATGGTATTCCCAAGAATATTGAATCGGATGAACATAGAAAACCTAGAGTTGTTTTTTACTTGAGCATATATCAATCTTTAACAAGCAAATTTGGATTTATTATTGCAACCTGATTTGGTAATATTGATTTGGTGATTTGCTATAAACTAATTTAGTAATAATTATTTGGTGATTTATTGCTTTGCTCACAACTGAGTATTTTTCAAAATTTGTGCTTTTTTTAGTTTTGTTTTTTGCATACTTTATGGATGATTTGTTGTGCTGTTTTTCCATAAAACGTAATAAATGATTCAGAAGTTGCATTGCTCTCTCCATTTTAATATACCCATCCATATTTCGTGTGTGTGTATCGATTTTAGAAGATTGCAATGGAATTGTTTCGTTTTGTAGTTAAGTGTGAAGATTTAGAAATCTTAATGCCAGTTTGTTCACTTCCCGGTTGATATTGTTTTAGTTGGCATCCTTGATTTGTTGTTGTGGTATGTTATATATATATATATATATATATATATATATATAGGATTAGGTTCAAACGTGAAAAAAATCCCAAGAGTGAACTGCGTGAACTGATCTGGGCCCTTGATTTTTATGATCTTGAGATTAAAGTGAGTGGCATGATGGTAATTATTTGGTTAATTTTTTCCATTTAATTAAATACAAAAAGGGTATATGTGTAATTTCAATCTTAAATTGATTGCATAAATCTCTCACAAATCAAGTAATCAATTATCCTCTTAAATTGATTGCATAAATCTCTCACAAATCAAATCAAGGATTAGGAAAGATGTAACTTAATTCAATTATTAAAATAATTATTTGTTTAAATGCGATGTACACATGTGTATTCTGATTTTGCCATCTTTTTAATGCGATGTACACATGTGTATATCGTCTGTTTTTGTGATATCTCAGATTTTTTTTGTATTGAATGTTGATGTACACCAGTGAATTACTGTACACATATGTACGATGCTGAGTACACATGTGTACTGTTCTATTTATATCCAAGTACACATGTGTATACCGTTGAAATATGAAGTTTACGTGGATCTTAAAAATCAAAATTTGAATTCTGGTGATGAAATCTGAAATAAAAATTAAAATTGAAATCTGGTGATTTGTTGTTTGTTTTGATAATTATCTTATTAATAAATAAACATAATGTGGATAATGAATTTAAATTAGGAAAGATGTAACTTAATTCAATTATTAAAATAATGATTTAAATCTAATTTTTTTTATATAATTACAATCTTACCCTTAACAACTAAAAAGGAAATCAAGGGTCCATATATGTTCACGCAGTTCACTCTTGGGAGGTTGTTCACGCTGGAACCCTATATATATATATATATATATTGTAAAGATTGAGATATAAGTTTATAATCACTGTTTTATTTTGTTGAATGATTCTAAATTTGTCTCATTTTTATATGGAATAAATGTACCAGTTTTCTACTTTAATTTTTATGGAAGGCGTGCTTTAGATGGTATTTTAACGTTATCTTTTTAATTTCGCAAAAAATAACGTTAAAAGCGGGGGACAATTAATCATGCATCATGTGATGGTGTTGATAGCCGAAAGACAAAAAAAGGGTACATGAACTAATCGGTCTTTGTCCACCTAAGAATGATGAGAACTCTGCAACCTTGAGGAAAACTGTTAAAAAAGATGGACAACCTGTTGATGCAATCTAAGCCGAAGAATAAGCTTCCTAATTTAGGTAAGAATTCATTTCATTCTCTTGTGTGGAAAATATTTATATGTGAGTTTGAACGAGCTTTAATTGAGTTCCTCGCTTTTTTGTTTGTTTTCTTAAGCATGAGCAATACCTTGAAGTTGGATATGTCTTTGACATTATTTTATCTTTTTGTGCATTCTGCAAGTTTGTAGGGCTCATGGAGTCTTGCTTAATAAGTTTTGATGAATTATTGGGTATGTTTGAAATTGGGTTTTAAGTTGTAAGTATGACATGGTACTTCTGCCTTTCAAACCGGTATTTCTTTATTCCTAATTTTTGTTACGTCTGTGCTTATTTCTAATGATTTTTTATTATAAATTGTACATATTGTACGTGCCTACTATAGGTAGCAAACGGGGTGGGACCGAGACATGCTTATGAGCAAGGTCAAATTAGGTGTTTTGATTTAAGAAGAAAAAGGTTCGGTTGACCTAACCACTTTCTGTCCAAAAAATTTTAAGTTTTGTAAGTAAATAGCATGTCAGGAAAAGTATTCACAGTTTATGTTTTTTTTTCAATAAAGTGGTTTACGAGGTTCTATGCATGAAAAACACTTGGGATGAATTTGAGTTAGCTGGTTTGATTAAATTTTAGTTTGACCCATTAGTGGTAAAATATAAGTGGTTCAAATTTCGAGTATTAACTGGTTTAGCTTTTCATTTAAAATGAAATGACCATTGTATTGATTGTAGATGGATATAAGACCATTGTTTTGATTGTATAGAAGGCGGTTAGATCGACTTATAAGGACCTTCTAAAAGCAAATGTTGATCTTAATGAGTTTTTGGTTCCGGATGTGGGGAAAGGAGACAAAGTAAGGTTCTGGCCAGACGAGTGGGTGGTAGAAAGCAGGTTGAAGGACATGTTCCCTCAAATTTTTGCCATGGTGAAGCATAAAGATGTGTCCATTATGGACAACAAGAAGGTGGGGTGGTATCTGCTGGGATCTTGAGTGGAACCCCACACTCACCTCTGCTGCGGAAAGAAACGACTGGGAAAGGTTGTCGTGTTTTTTGGGCCAACATAATATTAGTAAAACAAGGGTCTTACTGGTGGATGGAGAAGCGATGTTGTATCTCTGTCCTGAGCAAGGAGAACTGGATTAAATTCAAAGGAATGGAATATGGTTAATTTTTGTTTCAGTTTACTGTAGTTTTTCTTTTCTGTATTGTTGTCCCTCTGGTGTATGCTCTGGTCCCTTAGCATCTTGCTAAGTGGAAAGAGTTTTTTTTTTTTTTTTTTTAATGAGAAGTTCTCCTTTTGCTGGTCATATTATACTCTTATTAACATTTAGTAACTTAGGGTGTCATCGCATACACATGCCTTTTCAAACCGTTTCCATTTATAACCTCCCAGCATTTCATAACTTTAGACATATCGTTTCACTTCTTCCTAAACCTTCAGACACATCGCTTTATGTGTGTTTTCAAATTGAAACACTTGCACGTGTACGGTTCTGTCTTCTATCCCCACGAACCAGTGTAATCTTTTTCTCACAGAAGTTAACAATGAATAAAATACCATCTTCCTTTCCGTCATCTTCCAAAACAAACATCGCATCGGTTCATCGGAAGGCACACATCGCTTCGAAAGGCACCGATTCATTCAAAAGCAACTTTTAACGAACCTTCACATCGCTTCAACAGAAGGCACCGATACACTCAAAATATATGTATATAGTTTCAAACAATTTCAGATTTAACGCCACCATATTCTCTATTGCAAATTGTTTGCTTGATTGTAGTGTACGAAAAACAAAGGATGAGGTATTTGTTTCTGTGAATTGGTAGCCAAATTTTGATATTGTAGGTGTCGAGTAGAAGGTTTATCTATAAATTTTTATATTTTAGCACAAAACTTGGAATCAACGAGATTCGGATTTAGTTGTGTTGAGTCTGTTGTGAGCAAAAAGATTAATTAGGGTTTGGTTTGAAAAGTAAAGAATGGTTTGCATGTGTGAAAGTGTAAAATATTAGAAGTTGCAGAGACGTATGGTTATGGTATTTCTAAGAATAGGTAAATAAAAATAAAGAAGAGATAAAAGGGTATGTTCTTCATCAATTTATCCCCACTTTATTCAATTTGACTTTAATCTTTCATTAAATTAGTTGGAAATATAATTTAATGGGATGAAAGCCATTAAATCAATGCATATTCTTTTCACGAGTTCCTAATTTCAAGATACTATGTTGTTTAAGGGTTTGATAAGTTAAATAACAATCATGTTGCGTTATTATCCAATTGCACTAGAAGAGACAAGACATTAATAACCATTACATAAAAAAAATAAAATATTAATAGGGTTTAGCCTTAGGGTTTAAATTTAGGGGTTAGCTTTAGTGTTTAGGGTTTAGAGTTTTTGGTTAGTGTTCGACGAGCCGATTCCAATGCTGCTGGAATGAGCTCAATCGGAGTTCGTTTGACATGATTTCCTACACTTCGTAAGTTAAGGATATATATTTTTTATAATATACACATATGGATATTTTAAAAATTGACTATATAGATATGTACATTTGTTGTTTTTAAATAAAAAGATTCACAACCCGTGAGTATTCACGGGAGACAACCTATTTCTTCATAAATTTCTCAAATGATAATGAATTGTGCAGCTCTCTATCATCTAATTCATGCTATGCATTTGAGGAGAAGACCTACATGTAATCTATAAAGTTTTGCAATTCAAGATGATGTAGGATAATAGTTTTTTTGGTTATTGGTATCTTGGGTATTTTAATTTATTAACCTTATTTTTTTCTATAATAGTAAAAGGGATTTATAGCAAATCAAGTGTTGGAGGGTAGCCAACCAGTTGATATCTCTAAGAACTCGTTTGAGTTGTTCTTACACTTAAGTAAGAATCTATTTTTTTTTCAAATTAATTTCATGTATATTTTTAATAATCTAGCAATAGAGCTTTAAATTCTAAGTCGTCCTGATTGGAATTTATAATGTCAGAGGATGAATGCGATAGTGGAGTTAAAGAAGACATCATGAAAACATCATGAAGGTTTAGTTGACAAAAACTTAATTTGTAACGAACATTATGTAGATGTACTATTGGGACGTGCTCAACTGTCTCAAAATATTAGGCTTAACAAATCACACTTTAACGCTTCTACGTTTAAATTATTTTATGTGTTTAGTTGGTGTTTAGCCACCCGCGAAGCTCGCGGGGTCTTAGGCTAGTTTGAATTAAACAAACCAAACACCCTCTTGCAAACTTGCGGCCGTAAGGTTGCTTTTGGCAGCCAATTAACATATATTTTTTTTTGTCAAAGGTAATTCATGTTTTGTATGCAACATAACATTCCACTACTAATAAAATAACATAATGTTATGAGTTAAAACAATACATTTTCAAAACTTTGGAGCATCTGGTCGCTACTGTTGCTGCCATACATCTTATTATTTTTTTTTTCCAAAACAATATGCATATTTAAGTATCTGAACATCAACTTTACATTGATGTTTGATGTCGAACATGCTTTATTATAGTATTTTAATATTATTACATTATTATTATTATTATTATTATTATTATTACTATTACATTATGTTATTAGAATTATTATTATTACTATTATATTATTAGAATTAACCACGTATCTAATAGTTAATAAGCACGTATCCATTCCCCATCTCATGAATGGACAGGAAGAGGATATAGGATGCAAGAGTTCTGCTGGTTGGTGAAGGATATTACTATGCCTCTGACAAGGATCACACTTCTTGGCATACTCCACAGCATCCCTCTTCATAGTGGGCCAATAGTATCCTGTCTTTAGGATCCTTGAGAATAATGCCCTGCCCCCAGTGTGGTTTCCACAATCTCCTTCGTGGAAATCCTTTAGGACTTCTTGGATTTCAGGATCCTCAATGCATCTTAGATATAGTCCTGCAAGAGATCGTTTATACAACATATTATTCAATATTGTAAATTGAGATACCTTAGTTTTGAAAGCCCTTGGGTTTTCTCCTGTAGGAATTTCTCCATGTTGTATGTATCTCATGATTGGGAGGATCCATGATCCTAAATGAGATTGAGTATCATCACTAGGGATGGTTGCAGAATCCTCTCCTATCTCCATAGCTATATGATCCTCGATAGCAGGGGTCAGGATGTGGATAATAGGGATCTTGATATCCTCCGGGATCTTCAAAGATGATCCTAGATTAGCTAATGCATCAGCTTCTGCATTCTCTTCCCTTGGTACCTGTGTCAAACTAAAGGATACAAAAGAGAGTGCCAATTCTTTGACTATCTCTAAATATTTGATTAGCTTCTCACCTTTAACAGCATAGGATCCATTAAAGTGATTAGTGATTAATAAAGAATCTACGTGTACCTCAAGATACCTTATCCTCATATGCTTAGAGATTTGCAAACCAGCTATCAAGGCTTCATATTCAGCCTCATTGTTGGTAGTTTGAAATTCACAAGCTATGGAGTGGGGTATTATGTCCCCCTGTGGCGATTTTAGTAGTATTCCAAGCCCTGTTTTGTTTACATTGGAGGATCCATCAGTGAACAATATCCAAGGATCCTTGGTTTCTTCAAGCTGTTGGACTTCTAATTCAGCCTCCATTTGCAAATCACTACTAAAATCTGCCACAAAGTCAGCTAAGGCTTGGGATTTGATGGCAGTCCTTGGTTCATATCGTATATCATATGCACTCAACTTCACTGCCCACTTAGCCATCCTTCCTGACATTTCAGGTTTCCTGAGAACATTCTTAATCGGAAAATTAGTCTTAACAATAATGACATGAGTCTCAAAATAATGTCTTAATTTAGTAGATGCCATAATTAATGCAAGGATAAGTTTTTCTAAGTGTGAATACCTGGATTCAGCATCAAGTAAACTCTTACTTACATAATAGACAGGATGTTGTGTACCTTGGTGATCCTTAACAAGGACCGCACTTACTGCTTTTGAGGATACTGCTAGGTACAAGGATAATACATCCCCTTTTTCTGGTTTCATCAAGGCGGGGCTGAGGATAGGTAATCCTTAAGAGCTTTGAGGGCACTTTCATGCTTCTCAGTCCATTCAAATTTCTTGTTCTTCCTCAGGATGTCATAGAATTCCTTGCACTTTTCTGAGGATTTGGATATGAATCTGTTCAAGGCCGCGATCCTGCCTGTCAATCTTTGCACATCTTTAGCATTGACAGGAGATTTGATATTCACAATAGCCTTAATTTGTTCTGGACTTGCTTCAATGCCCCCTCTTTGTTACCATATATCCTAAGAATTTACCTGCCTTCACACCAAAATGACACTTAGGAGGGTTAAGTTTCATATTATATTTATCAAGGATATTGAATGCTTCCTCCAAGTCTTTAAGGTGATCCTCAGCCTTCATGGACTTAACCACCATGTCATCAATATAGACTTCCATAGTGTGTCCAATTTGCTCCTTGAACATCATATTGACAAGCCTTTGATAAGTAGCACCTGCATTCCTTAATCCAAATGGCATAGCGATATAACAGTATATACCAGTTGGGGTCATAAAGGGTGTATCCTCTTGATCAGATGGTTCCATCTGAATTTATTGAAATCCAGACGAAGCATCCATAAAAGTTAACAACTCATGACCCGTGGTAGCATCCACCATGGAGTCAATGTGGTGTAATGGGAAAGGATCCTTGGGACATGCCTTGTTTAAGTCAGTAAAATCGACACATACCCTCCACTTTCCGTTTTTCTTTTGAACAACAACCACATTGGCTAACCATCTTGGATACTTAACCTCTCTTATCATACCTGCCCGAAGTAGTTTGTCTACCTCTTCCTGGATAATAGCATTCCTTTCAAGTGCAAACTTCCTCCTCTTTTGATGAATTGGCTTGAATGACCTGTCAATGCCAAGTTTGCGAGTAATTATATCTTTAGATATACCTGTCATATCCTCATGTTTCCAGGCAAAGGTTGTTTTCCTTCTTTTGAGGAAGGATACTAGCTCCTGTTCAATATCACTAAGGATCCCTGATCCTATGAAGATCTTGGATTCAGGATCATCAGGATCCATGAGGATTTCTTTCAAATCCTGTTCTCTTGCCTCCAAGACATCTCTTGAAGGATACTTTAATTGCTATTGCTCCCTTGGTCTTGAGGCTGGCTTCATTGAGGATGTATAACAATTCTTAGCCTCTTGTTGATCGCTCTCAATTTTCACCACTCCCCATGGACTTGGAAGCTTTACACACTGATGATAGGTGGATGGGACTGCCTTCATGTCATGTATCCACGGCCTGCCAAGGATAACATTACAACATGATAAACAATCTATAACACAAAACTTTTGATAAGATTGCAATCCTTCAATATAGATTGGGAGTTTGATGTCCCCCAATGTATTCTTAGTTTCTCCACTGAATCCCACAAGTACTGAGGATCTTGGGATAATGTCAGACTCCGGGATATTCATCTTCTTGAGGACATCAAGCTGAATGATGTTCACAGAGCTTCCTCCATCTATAAGGATCCTGCAAACAAAGTGGTTAGAAATAAATAACGTAATTACAAGACCATCATGATGAGGATCCTGGACGTCAACACGATCATCCTCATCAAAGGTTATGACTTTATGCTGGGTGACAACGGAGGTCCGGACGGGTCTGTCTCCATTATCCATCTTGGTTTCCTTAGCGTGTCTTTTTGCTGCTGAAAAGGATGTACCACAGATGTCTGATCCACCGGATATGAAATTTATGACTTGTGCATCTGCTGGAGGAGCAGGAGCCCTTTCTGGGATCCTTTCAGGATCCTGGATCCTTGATTTCTTCCGTCCCAAGAGTTCCTTCAAATGCCCCTTGCTCAACAAGTAACCAATTTCCTTTCTCAGTGCAATACACTCTTCAGTGAGATGCCCAAAATCCTCAGGATATGCACACCACTTGGACTTTTCCTTTGTAGCTGCTGGTTTATCACTCTTCCTTGGCCACCTAGCTTTTTCACCTAGACTCTGCATTGCAAGGATTAGTTCATTGTTATCAACAGAAAAACAGTATTCAGAAATAGGAGGATAATCCTCATCATCCTCTTCTTGTTCTACTGCATGCACATTCTGGTTATCAGATCTGTTGTAGGACTTGGATTTGTTGTTCCTGAAGTAGGATCCTTGTTTATCCTGTTTTGAGGATCCTGCTAATCTATCCTAGATCCTTATGTCATCCTCTAGGCGGATGAACCTAAGGGCGCTGGTTCTTACTTCATCAAGATTCCTGCAAGGTGTCATCACAAGATCATCATAGAATAATGAATCCCTAAGCAATCCCATTTTAAAGGCTTCTACAGCCGTAGCAATATCCAAGTTAGGGATATCTAAGGATTCTTTACTAAACTTAGTGATATAATCTCTAAGTGATTCGTTTTGACCTTGTGTTTACCCTATATAGATCACTAGTTAATCGTTCAAACTTTCTACTACAAGAGAATTGACTATTAAACAAGTTAACTAAATTAGCAAATGAAGTAATAGAGTAAGGGGGAAGACTTAGCAGCCATTTAAGAGCAGATCCTGTGAGTGTGGATCCAAATCCCTTGCATAGACATGCTTCTTTTAACCTTTCAGGAATTGGATTGATCTCCATCCTCTCCCTGTATTGAGCCACATGCTCCTCTGGATCCGTCGAACCATCATACAGCTTCATGGATGGTATCTGGAATCTTTTAGGTATCTCAGCATCACATAAGGGTGGTGCAAAACGAGATATCCTATGTGTTTTGGTCAAAAATCAAGCAATGACAATGTAACCAAACTTTCTGTTGTGGGATATGATGCTTGAATTGATGAACAACAATAAGGATCACTATGAAATGTAATGAACAAGTGACAAGAAGATTTATACGAGGAAAAAGCCCTTGATCAATGAATGATCTCCGGCATAAAAAACCTCGGGTGATGGAAACTACCGATCACCAACTCAAATTAAACAAGAAATGTGTTACAACTTCGGATGATAGCGAGCTAAGTACAAGGATCACTATAGTGTATTGTGTGTAAAGGTATGTAATCGCCAAGCGAGTTAGCGAGAGCTGGTGAGAGCAGTTGTACGAGTGTGTGTGTAGCCAAAAATAGCCAAGTGTTTTCTAATTAGCTCGCTACCCCTTTAAAAATAGAAAATATCTACTCTAACTAACATTCCGCAAATGGTGCAAGTCTTCCACGACTCCATAACGTCCATTTTCAGCCAAGCACGTGCGGAATACTTCAAGGAATATACTCCAGGAATATCGCCAAGACCAAGTCCAAATTGATACTCCTGCAAAACAATTTCGAATTCAAAGTAGACAATTGTTAGTACAAGGATCCTTATAGTGATCCATGATCCTGATCCTGAAGCACTTCTGAGGATCACCAGTTCATACAGAAGTAAGGATCACTAAGCCCAACGGCAATTAAGGATCACTGATTACTTAGAAATCCACCCCTAACAATTGCCCCCAAAATATAAGGAGTAATTTTGTAAATAAATGAGTTATATTTTGTTCTTATCCGCATTTAACCAACGGATAACTAGCCGTTATAATCGGACTAGCCGTTGCGAATCATGACGTCACTGAGGTGACTATCCTGCAGAATCATCATTATAAATAGGAGTTAGAGATAGAGATCAATCTGCATTTAAAATCAAGAGTAACTCCCTTTAAATTCATATCCGAAGACCAAGCAGGTATTTCTCTTCCTCATCCTTCTTTACGTTTTCTTTCTCTGCTCCTTCTTTCTTCACCTTCTTCAAGATGATGCTAAGATCCTCACCGGCGAAGGATCATAAGAAGGACACCCCTCTCAAGAGCCAGGGGATCATCAAAGATTCAGCGAATGAGAGGTGCTGTTTCACTGATGCACAAATAGACAGAATCCGCCACTGTTATCCGGAAAATACTGTTTTCAAACCATTTGACCCCACCGTTCTTAGTGACTACATTTCTGAAACTTGGGTAGCTTTCCCGGTCACACCGTTCACAATAGGATACTCATATCCTTTCCCTGAATTCACCCAGTCTTTCTTCTCCCTCACCGGCATCTCCTACATCCAGGCTATGCCAATGATCTGGAGGGTCTTATATACCCTTGAAAGGATCATTGAGCAAGAAGGAATTGACTTGGGAATGTCAGAATTAGCTGAGATGTATGATCTCACAACCTTTGGATTCTACCGATATTTATTCAAACGCAAACCCGGTGAAGAACATCCCATCTTTAAGGCCACTAAAAATGATACCAACTGGAAATGGAGATTCTTCTTCGTCAGAAGGGATTCTATCCAGGATGGAAAGGATCTGCCAAGGAAGTGGAGCACCCATGGTAGGGTAGAGGATCCTGAGAAGGATCACCAGATAACCTTATTTTTGTATAAGGATCACTAACACCCTTTTGTTTCTGTTGTACAGCTATCTCATTCTCGCATATTATTCCTTCAGCTGCCACCAAGGGGAGACTTGCTGCTTTTAGAAAACTTGATCCTGCCACAAGATCATTCAAAACAAACACCCAGGATTCTCAAGAGGTATCCTCAGGTTCTATCACTATGTCAAGTAAGTATCCTGTACTTTTTATATTTAAATGTTTGAATAAATAGTTAAAAAGAGATAGGATAAGGATACTTATCTGTTTTGGGTGTGTAGGCGCTGGAAAATCATCAAGATCTGCCTCCAAATTCAGCGTCACTGAGCTTGACACTGTTCGATCCTCCAAGAAAAAATCTGCTGCTAGCCCTTCCATCGTCATCCCCAAGGCAACCGCTTCGAAGGGAAGAGGTGGAAAGAAAAGGAAGACTTCCGAAGCTGACAACCTACAAGGCCTGCCCCTGATCCGCCATCAATTCCTCGAGTACTTCAACGATGTAAGGATCACTGACTCAGCTTAGTTATCCTATCTAATTGAGAATCATATGATCCTAACTTTGTATTGTCTTGTTTGCAGAAATTTGCGGAGATCGAGGACTATGTTGGGAATGTTGAGGGTCTTGAGGAGAAATACTCTGATCTCCAAAAGGTGGCGGTGCTCAAGGATCACAAAATTGTCTCTCTTGAAAAGGATCTTAAGGATGCCAAGGCTCAGATAGCTACCATTCTGATCAATGTTGATTGTGAGAAGCACGAGATCACAGAGGATGCTAAGGTCTCCGCAGCCATTGCCATGTACAAGACCAAGCTACAGATAGCTCAAGAAGCTCAGGATCCCGCCTTTGATAGGAGCAACTGGGACATGGAGGGCTGGAAGGCTAGGCTGGCTGAATTGGAGGATGAGGATGAGGCTGATGAGGCTGAGGAGGTTCTGGCAATCGAGGCTAGTGGTAGCGGCAAGGATCAAGCGAAGGATACCGGAGCTGGAGGGGATGATGATGCAGCGAAGGTGTAAGCTGCATGAATGGGCGATGAAGGACATTTCTAGACGTAGCCGGAGCCCATTTTTTAAGTTTGGTAGTTTGTTTTGGTTATGATGTTTTGATGAACAATGGTTGGTCTGTACTTAAACAATAGTAATTAGGGTTGAGGATCATGGATGATCCTTTGAAAAATAGGTAGGATAATGGGTGGTGGATGGATCCTCTGTTTGGGGGATGAAGTCACTCGTTATCCTTCCGTCTTTAATTTCCTGCACTTGTTAGACCTATGAACAATGGACACCCTTTACCTACCCCAGCGGACGGGCCACGTATTGCTGGTAGATGCTCGGGGTAGGTAATTTTGACAACTTAGAAGGGTTTAATTTTTTGTGAATAAAATAACTTTAACTTTTTGGCTTATCCTGTGTTGATATTTTACTTTCCAACTGTTATGATGTATATTTTGTTTAAACTTATCAAGTAGGGAAAAAATTTAAGAAATGTCCCAAAAAGTTTAGGATATGATCAAAGATCACATAACCCATAATTGATAAGTTCTGAAAAGTAACATAGTTTAAGGATCATAAGTTCAATTGTCAAAGGATAAGGGTCAATCACATAAATGATAAAATTAAAATAGTTAAGGATCATACCTGAGAATCCAAGTTAGGATCCTAACCTTTAACATTTATAATCAGGATAACCAAGATATAAACCTTAGTTGAAAGTAAGGATCAAGAATCCTTGGTTATTTATCTTCACAAACCTGAAATAAGATATAACTTGGGACTAAGCCAATATAAAATGAAAGTTAGTAACTGGGGACAAGCCCAACAATTCTGGGGACAAGCCCAATATACTGGGGACAAGCCCAAAGGATAACTGGGGACAAGCCCAAAGGATAACTGGGGACAAGCCCAAAGGATCGTATGTAAACTGGAGTGTGACCCTTACTGGCGACTATCCAAACTTAGTGACATGAAAATGCCAAAACCTTAGCTAACGTGAAAACGTTAGAAACCTTAGGAACGGATGTATGGTACGTCTACCATTATACGTAGGATCCTGAATATAGCCAGTACAATGAAATTGTCAGCCCCTAAAGCGAGTATTGGTCCCATTGACATGAACTATACCAGGATCATCGTGCGCTACTGGCGAAGCTGGGGACAGGCCCAAACTGGGGACTAGCCCAAATAACGGGGGTCAAGCCCAAATAACTGGGGTCAAGCCCAAATAACTGGGGTCAAGCCCAAATAACTGGGGTCAAGCCCAAATAACTGGATACTTCTGTGGATTCTCAATCTTTAGTTAAGGATACCTGAACCTTCAAAACTCAGAATCAAGTGAAAGGAGGATAAAGGATGCAGGGTCCTTATCCTTGTAAGAGAATAAAAGAATGAAATAGTTTGAGATTGGAACATTACCAGAAAGAGGATCATCTGTCAGTAGGGATCCTTCAAGGATACTTGTCTGGTAAGGGTCACGCATCATGATCACATGAAATATCTCTTCAAATGGACAGCATTCCAAGCTCTTGGTAGCAAATCACCTTCCATTGTTAGCAATCGATATGCCCCTTTTCCTGCTTCAGCTTCAATCAAATAGGGGCCTTCCCACTTTGGTGCTAGTTTTCCATCAGCAGGATTAGTGGTATTTTGAAATGCTTTCCTTAATACCATATCCCCAACTTAGAATTTCCTGATCCTGACATTTTTGTTGTAAGCTCCAGCCATCCTTTGTTGATAACTGGCCATCCTTATCCTTGCTAAATCCCTGATTTCTTCTATAGTATCCAAGTCTTGAATCAAGTTTTCAGCATTTCCTTCAGGATCACGAATGCTTGTTCTTGCAGTTGGGACCACCATCTCTGTAGGGATTACTGATTCTGCCCCAAACACCAAAGAAAATGGAGTTTGGCCAGTAGTATTCTTGGGAGTCGTCCTATCAGCCCAAAGTACATAAGGTAGTTCTTCTGCCCATTTTCCTTTCTTGGATCCAAGCTTTTTCTTCAAATTGTTGATGATGATCTTGTTGGATGATTCTGCCTGACCATTAGCTTGTGGGTGGACTGGTGTTGATGTTATCATCTTAATCCCCCAGCTGTCACAAAAGTTAGTGGTTCTATTCCCAATAAATTGGGATCCATTATCACAAATAATCTCAGAAGGGATACCAAATCTAGTAATAATGTTTCTTTTATTAAAGGATATAACTTCCTTTTCTCTGACTTGAGCAAAGGCTTCAGCCTCTATCCACTTAGAGAAGTAATCAGTCATAGCAAGCATGAATACTTTTCCACCAGGTGCCTTTGGAAGCTTTCCAACTATATCCATTCCCCATCTCATGAATGGCCAGGAAGAGGATATAGGATGCAAGAGCTCTGCTGGTTGATGAAGGATATTACTATGCCTCTGACAAGGATCACACTTCTTGGCATACTCCACAGCACCCTTCTTCATAGTGGGCCAATAGTATCCTGTCCTCAGGATCCTTGAGAATAATGCCCCGCCCCCAGTGTGGTTTCCACAATCTCCTTCATGGAAATCCTTTAGGACTTCTTGGATTTCAGGATCCTCAATGCATCTAAGATATGGTCCTGCAAGAGATCGTTTATACAACATATTATTTAATATTGTAAATTGAGATACCTTAGTTTTGAAAGCCCTTGGGTTTTCTCCTGTAGGAATTTCTCCATGTTGTATGTATCTCATGATTGGGAGGATCCATGACCCTGAATGAGATTGAGTATCATCACTAGGGATGATTGCAGAATCTTCATCTATCTCCATAGCTGCATGATCCTTGATAGCAGGGGTTAGGATATGGATAATAGGGATCTTGATATCCTCAGGAATTTTCAAAGATGATCATAGATTGGCTAATGCATCAGCTTCTGCATTTTGTTCCCTTAGTACCAGTGTCAAACTAAAGGATATAAAAGAGAGTGCCAATTCTTTGACTATCTCCAAATATTTGATTAGCTTTTCACCTTTAACATCATAGGATCCATTAAAGTGATTAGTGATCAGTAAGGAATCTACATGTACCTCAAGATACCTGATCCTCATATGCTTAGCAATTTGCAAACCAGCTATCAAGGCTTCATACTCAGCCTCATTATTGGTAGTTTGAAATTCACAAGCTATGGAGTGGGGTATTATGTCCCCCTGTGGCGATTTTAGTAGTATTCCAAGCCCTGTTCCTTTCACATTAGAGGCTCCATCAGTGAAGAGTATCCAAGGATCCTTAGTCTCTTCAAGTTGTTGGACTTCTAACTCAACTTCCTTTTGCAAATCACTACTAAAATCTGCCACAAAGTCAGCTAAGGCTTGGGATTTGATGGCAGTCCTTGGTTCATATCTTATATCGTATGCACTTAGCTTCACTGCCCATTTAGCCATCCTCCCTGACATTTCAGGTTTCCTGAGAACACTCTTAATTGGAAAATTAGTCTTAACAACAATGGCATGAGTTTCAAAATAATGTCTCAATTTAGTAGATGCCATAATTAATGCAAGGATAAGTTTTTCTAAGTGTGAATACCTGGATTTAGCATCAAGTAAACTCTTACTTACATAGTAAACAGGATGTTGTGTACCTTGGTGATCCTTAACAAGGACCGCACTTACTGCTTTTGAGGATACCACCAAGTATAAGGATAACACATCTCCCTTTTCTGGTTTCATCAAGGCTGGGGCTGAGGATAGGTAATCCTTAAGAGCTTTAAGGGCACTTTCATGCTTCTCAGTCCATTCAAATTTCCTATTCTTCCTCAGGATGTCATAGAATTCCTAGCACTTTTCTGAGGATTTGGATATGAATCTGTTCAAGGCTGCGATCCTGCCCGTCAATCTCTGTACATCCTTAGCATTAGCAGAGATTTGATATTCATAATAGCCTTGATTTGCTCTGGACTTGCTTCAATGCCCCTCTTTGTCACCATATAGCCTAAGAATTTACCTGCCTTAACACCAAAATGACACTTGGAAGGATTAAGTTTCATGTTATATTTATCAAGGATATTGAATGCTTCCTCCAAGTCTTTAAGGTGATCCTCAGCTTTTTTGGACTTAACCACCATGTCGTCTATATAGACTTCCATAGTGTGTCCAATCTGCTCCTTGAACATCTTATTGACTAGCCTTTGATAAGTAGCACCTGCATTCCTTAATCCAAATGGCAAAGCAATATAACAATATATACCAGTTGGGGTCATGAAGGCCGCATCCTCTTGATCAGGTGGTTCCATCTGAATTTGTTGAAATCCAGATGAAGCATCCATAAAAGTCAACAACTCATGACCCGCGGTTGCATCCAGCATGGAGTCAATGTGGGCTAATGGGAAAGGATCCTTGGGACATGCCTTGTTTAAATCAGTAAAATCGACACATACCCTCCACTTTCCATTTTTCTTTTGAACAACTACCACATTGGCTAACCATCTTGGATACTTAACCTCTCTGATCATACCTGCCCGAAGTAGCTTATCTACCTCCTCCTGGATAATAGTATTCCTCTCAGGTGCAAACTTCCTCCTCTTTTGATGGATAGGCTTGAATGACCTGTCAATGCCAAGTTTATGAGTAATTATATCCTTAGATATACCTGTCATGTCTTCATGTTTCCAGGCAAAGGTGGATTTCCTTCTCCTAAGGAAGGATACTAGCTCCTATTCGATGTTGCTAGGGATCCCTGATCTTATGAAGATCTTGGATTCAGGATCACCAGGATCCATGAGGGTTTCTTTCAAATCCTGTTCTCTTGCCTCCAAGACATCTCTTGAAGGATACTTTAATTGCTATTGCTCCCTTGGTCTTGAGGCTGGCTTCATTGAGGATGTATAACAATTCTTAGCCTCCTGTTGATCACACTCAATTTTCACCACTCCCCATGGACTTGGAAGCTTTACACATTGATGATAGGTGGATGGGACTGCCTTCATGTCATGTATCCATGGCCTGCCATGGATAACATTACAGCATGATAAGCAATCAATAACACAAAACTTCTGATAAGAATGCAGTCCTTCGATATAGATTGGGAGTTTGATGTCCCCCAATGTATTCTTTGTTTCCCCACTAAATCCCACAAGCACCGAGGATCTTGGGATAATATCAGATTCCGGGATATTCATATTCTTGAGAACATCAAGCTCACTTCCTCCATCTATAAGGATCCTGCGAACAAAGGGGTTAGAAATAAACAATGTAATTACAAGACCGTCATGATGAGGATCCTGGATGTCAACATGATCATCCTCATCAAAAGTAATGACTTTATCCTGGGTGACAACAGAGGTCCGGACAGGTCTGTCTCCGTTGTCCATCTTGGTTTCCTTAGCATGTCTTTTTGCTGCCGAAAAGGATGTACCACAGATGTCTGATCCACCAGATATGAAATTTATGACTTGTGCATCTGCTGGAGGAGCAGGAGCCCTTTCCGGGATCCTTTCAGGATCCTGAACCCTTGACTTCTTTTGTCCCAAAAGCTCTTTCAAATGCCCCTTGCTCAACAAGTAACCAATTTCCTTTCTAAGTGCAATGCACTCTTCAGTGAGATGCTAGAAATCCTCATGATATGCACACCACTTGGACTTATCCTTTGTAGCAGCTGGTTTATCGCTTTTCCTTGGCCACCTAGCTTTCTCACCTAGATTCTGCATTGCAAGGAGTAGTTCATTGTTATCAACAGAAAAACAGTATTCAGAAATAGGAGGATAATCCTCATCATCCTCTTCTTGTTCCACTGAATGCACATTCTGGTTATCAGACTTATTGTAGAACTTGGACTTGTTGTTCCTGAAGTAGGATCCTTGTTTCTCCTGTTTTGAGGATCCTGCTAATCTATCCTGGATCCTTTTATCATCCTCTAGGCGGATGAACCTAAGGGCCCTAGTCCTTACTTCATCAAGATTCCTGCAAGGTGTCATAACAAGATCATCATAGAATAATGAATCCCTAAGTAATCCCATTTTAAAGGCTTCTACAGCCGTAGCAATATCCAAGTTAGGAATGTCTAAGGATTCTTTACTAAACTTAGTGATATAATCTCTAAGTGATTCATTTTGACCTTGTGTTACCCTATATAGATCACTAGTTAACCGTTCAAACTTTCTACTACAAGAGAATTGACTACTGAATAAGTTAACTAAATTAGCAAATGAAGTAATAGAGTAAGGGAGAAGACTTAGCAGCCATTTAAGAGCAGAACCTGTAAGTGTGGATTCAAATCCCTTGCATAGACATGCTTCTTTCAACCTTTCAGGAATTGGATTGATCTCCATCCTCTCCCTGTACTGAGCCACATGCTCTTCTAGATCCGTTGAACCATCATACAGCTTCATTGATGGTCTCTGAAATCTTTTAGGTATCTCAGCATTACACAAAGGTGGTGTGAAACGAGATATCCTATGGCTACCATCCGCAATTTCAGGAATGGGTTTAACCACTCCTAGTACACTGGATATCATATCCTTAAGTTTCTGTAGCTCCCTAGCCATGGCCAGATTGAGACCTGTATCCTTCATAAAGCCATGGTTAGTGTTATATGAATTATTAAAAATGTTACCTCCCGGAGGGTTCATGTTTGGAATCGCGAATGTGAATCCATATTGACGAGACTCTGGCATGGTTGAAGGACCAGAGGGAGCAATGGTCTGCATTGGTATGAAGTCTCCTTGGTGAACATCCGAGTTCTGAGGCTGCATACTTCTCAAGAGTCCTTGGTCCTGAAGGACGTTGGATCCTTGGAGTTGAGATGATCCTTGAACCTGAGAGGATCCTGGAACCAGAGAGGATCCTGGGACCAGAGAGGATCCTGGGACCAGAGAGGATCCTGGGAGTATCCTTGAACCTGGGAGGATCCTTGGACCTGGGAGGATCCTTGTACTGCATGCATTCCCAAATATCCTCCTGACGTGAAGTATCCCTGATGCTGAGAGAAGGATCCTGATGGTTGAGAAGAGGATCCCTGAGGCTGGAAGTAAGAGCCAAATGCCTGACTCATAGTTGCTATTCCATAACGCCTTCCTGGTAATTCACCCAAGTATTGAACGTCCGGAACTGCTGAGTGTTGAGAAGTTATGACCGGAGTGTCGAAGTTCAGCGATCTTGGCATCAGAGGAGAGTGATCCTCCACTGATTTCTTCTGTTTCTTGATCTCATCGATCTCCCGGAGGATCCTTTCGTTGGTTTTGTCCTGCTCTTGTGCATGATTCTTCATCTGCAAAATCAGAGTGTAAAGATCATTAGTAGTAGGATTAGTTGAAACAGAAGAAGTTGGTGGTTTTTGGAAAATGGGGGTTGATTTCTTCGCAGCATTCTCAGCATTCTTCTGGGATCCAGAAGGTGGTGGAGGCAAAGGAGGAACGCCTTGTGAGGAACTGAATGATGGCATCAAGTTTGAGGTGTTCTTCGCTGAGGAAGCCATCTGCCTGGTTGTTATGAACCGAAATGACCGCAAAGATATGAATCTTCTTAGGAATGAAGCACCAATTGCCCCACGGTGGGCGCCAAACTGTTTTGGTCAAAAATCAAGCGATGACAATGTAACCAAACTTTCTGTTGTGGGATATGATGCTTGAATTGATGAACAACAATAAGGATCACTATGAAATGTAATGAACAAGTGACACGAAGATTTATACGAGGAAAAAGCCCTTGATCAATGAATGATCTCCGGCATAAAAAACCTCGGGTGATGGAAACTACCGATCACCAACTCAAATTAAACAAGAAATGTGTTACAACTTCGGATGATAGCGAGCTAAGTACAAGGATCACTATAGTGTATTGTATGTAAAGGTATGTAATCGCCAAGCGAGTTAGCGAGAGCTGGTGAGAGCAGTTGTACGAGTGTGTGTGTAGCCAAAAATAGCCAAGTGTTTTCTAATTAGCTCGCTACCCCTTTAAAAATAGAAAATATCTACTCTAACTAACATTCCGCAAATGGTGCAAGTCTTCCACGACTCCATAACGTCCATTTTCAGCCAAGCACGTGCGGAATACTTCAAGGAATATACTCCAGGAATATCGCCAAGACCAAGTCCAAATTGATACTCCTGCAAAACAATTTCGAATTCAAAGTAGACAATTGTTAGTACAAGGATCCTTATAGTGATCCATGATCCTGATTCTGAAGCACTTCTGAGGATCACCAGTTCATACAGAAGTAAGGATCACTAAGCCCAACGACAATTAAGGATCACTGATTACTTAGAAATCTACCCCTAACACTATGGCTACCATCTGCAATTTCAGGAATGGGTTTAACCACTCCCGGTACACTGGATATCATATCCTTAAGCTTCTGTAGCTCTCTAGCCATAGCCTGATTAATACCTGTATCCTGCATTAAGCCATGGTTAGTGTTATATGAATTATTAAAAATGTTACCTCCCACAGGATTCATGTTTGGAATCGCGGATGTGAATCCATATTGACGAGACTCCGGCATGATTGAAGGACCAGAGGGAGCAATGGTCTGCATTGGTATGAAGTCTCCTTGATGAATGTCCGAGCTCTGAGGCTGCATACTTCTCAAGAATCCTTGATCCTGAAGGACGTTGGATCCTTGTAGTCGAGATGATCCTTGAACCTGAAAGGATCCTGGAACCAGTGAGGATCCTGGGACCAGAGAGGATCCTGAAACAAAGGAGGATCCTTGGACCTGGGAGGATCCTTGGACCTAGGAGGATCCTTGGACCTGGGAGGATCCTTGGACTGCATGCATTCCCATATGTCCTCCTGACGTGAAGTATCCCTGATGCTGAGAAGAGGATCCTGAAGGTTGAGAAGAGGATCCTTGAGGCTGGAAGTGAGAGCCAAATGCCTGACTCATGGCTGTTGTTCCATAACGCCTTCCTGGTAATTCACCCAAGTATTGCACGTCCGGAAATGCTGAGTGTTGGGAAGTTATGACCGGAGTGTCGAAGTTCAGCGACCATGGCATCAGAGGGGAGTGATCCTCCACTGATTTCTTCTGTTTCTTGATCTCATCGATCTCCCGGAGGATCCTTTCGTTGGTTTTGTCTTGCTCTTGTGCATGATTCCTCATCTGCAAAATCAGAGCATAAAGATCATTAGTAGTAGGATTAGTTGAAACAGAAGAAGTTGGTGGTTTTTGGAAAATGGGGGTTTGTTTCTTCGCAGCATTCTCAGCATTCTTCTGGGATCCAGAAGGTGGTGGAGGCAAAGGAGGAACGCCTTGTGAAGAACTGAATGACGAGATCAAACTTGAAGTATTCTTCACTGAGGAAGCCATCTGCTTGGGTGTAACGAACCGAAATGAGCACGAAAATACGAATCTTTCTAGGAATGAAGCACCAATTGCCCCACGGTGGGTGCCAAACTGTTTTGGTCAAAAATCAAGCAATGACAATGCAACCAAACTTTCTGTTATGGGGTATGATGCTTGAATTGATGAACAACAATAAGGATCACTATGAAATGTAATGAATAAGTGATACGAAGATTTATACCAGGAAAAAGCCCTTAATCAGTGAATGATCTCCGGCATAAAAAACCTCGGGTGATGGAAACTATCGATCACCAACTCAAATTAAACAAGAAATCTAATACAACTTTGGATGATAGCGAGCTAAGTACAAGGATCACTATAGTGTATTGTGTATGATAGTGTGTAATCGCCAAGTGAGTTAATGAGAACAAGTGAGAGCAGTTGTACGAGTGTGTGTGTAGCCAAAAATAGCCAAGTGTTTTCTAATTAGCTCGCTACCCCTTTAAAAATGGAAAATATCTACTCTAACTAACATTCCGTAAATGGTGCAAGTCCTCCACGACTCCACAACGTCCACTTTTAGCCAAGCACGTGTGGAATAAACATGGAATATTCTCCAGGAATGTCGCCAACACCAAGTCCAAGTTGATACTCCTGCAAAACAATTTCAAATTCAAAGTAGACAACCGTTAGCATAAGGATCCTTATAATGATCCATGATCCTGATCCTCCAACACTTCTGAGGATCACTACTTCAGACAGAATTAAGGATCACTAAACCCAACGGTAAATGAGGATCACTGATCATTTAGAAATCCACCCCTAACAGAGGGTATGTGTCGATTTTACTGATTTAAACAAGGCATGTCCCAAGGATCCTTTCCCATTACCCCACATTGACTCCATGGTGGATGCTACCACGGGTCATGAGTTGTTGACTTTTATGGATGCTTCATCTGGATTTCAACAAATTAAAATGGAACCATCTGATCAAGAGGATACAGCCTTTATGACCCGAACTGGTATCTATTGTTATATTGCTATGCCATTTGGACTAAGGAATGCAGGTGCTACTTATCAAAGGCTAGTCAATATGATGTTTAAAGAGCAAATTGGACACACTATGGAAGTCTATATAGATGACATGGTGGTTAAGTCGAAGAATGCTGAGGATCACCTTAGATATTTGGAGGAAGCGTTCGATATCCTTGATAAATTTAATATGAAATTAAATCCTTCCAAATGTCACTTTGGTGTTAAAGCAGGCAAATTCCTAGGGTACATGGTAACAAAAAGAGGCATTGAAGCAAGTCCATAACAAATTAAGGCAATTGTGAATATCAAATCTCCTGCCAATGCTAAGGATGTGCAAAGATTGACAGGAAGAATCGCAGCTTTGAACAGGTTCATATCAAAGTCATTAGAAAAATGCAAGGAATTCTATGACATTTTGAGAAAGAACAAGAAATTTGAGTGGACTGAAAAGTAGGAGAATGCTCTCAAAGCCCTTAAGGATTACCTATCCTCAGCTCCTGCCCTGATGAAACCAGAAAAAAGGGATATATTATCCTTATATCTAGCGGTATCCTCTAAGGCAGTAAGTGCAGTCCTTGTTAAGGATCACGAAGGTACACAACATCTTGTATATTATGTAAGTAAGAGTTTGCTTGATGCTGAATCCAGGTATTCACATTTAGAAAAACTTATCCTTGCTTTGATTAAGGCATCTACTAAACTAAGACATTATTTTGAAACTCATGCCATTATTGTTAAGACTAACTTTCCAATTAAGAATGTTCTTAGGAAACCTGAAATATCAGGAAGGATGGCTAAATGGGCAGTGAAGCTTGGTGCTTATGATATGAGATATGAACCAAGGACTGCCATCAAATCCCAAGCCTTAGCTGACTTTGTGGCAGATTTTAGTAGTGACTTACAAAGAGAAGCTGAGTTAGAAGTTCAGCAGCTTGAAGAGACTAAGGATCCTTGGATACTCTTCACTGATGGAGCCTCTAATGTCAAAGGAACAGGACTTGGAATACTACTAAAATCGCCACAGGGGGACATAATACCCCACTCAATAGCTTGTGAGTTTCAAACTACTGATAATGAGGCTGAATATGTGGCCTTGATAGCTGGTTTGCAAATTGCCAAGCATATGAGGATCAGGTATCTTGAGGTACATGTAGATTCATTGCTAATTACTAATCACTTTAATGGATCTTATGCTGTTAAAGATGAACAACTAATCAAATACCTAGAGATAGTCAAGGAATTGGCACTCTCTTTTGTTTCTTTTAGTTTGACACAGGTACCTAGGGAAGAGAATGCAGAAGCTGATGCATTGGCCAATCTTGGATCATCATTGAAAATTTCAGAGGATATCAAGATCCCTATCATCCATATTTTGGCTCCTGCTATTGAGGATCACATAGCTTTGGATATAGAAGAGGATTCTGCAGTGGTTCCTAGTGATAGTGCACAGTCTCATTCAGGATCATGGATCCTTCCAATTATGAGATATATACAACATGGAGAGATTCCTACAGGAGAGAACCCCAGGGCTTTCAAAATCAAGGTATCTCAATTTACAATACTAAATGACATGTTATATAAACGATCTCTTGCAGGTCCATATCTAAGGTGCATAGAGGATCCTGAAATTCAAGAAGTCCTAAAGGATTTTCATGAAGGAGATTGTGGAAACCACACTGGGGGCAGGGCATTGTTCTCAAGGATCCTTAGAACAGGATATTATTGGCCTACTATGAAGAAGGATGTTGTGGATTATGCCAAGAAATGTGATACTTGTCAAAGACATAGTAATATCCTTCATCAGCCAGCAGAGCTCCTGCATCCTATATCCTCTTCTTGGCCATTCATGAGATGGGGAATGGATATAGTTGGTAAACTTCCCAAAGCACCAGGAGGAAAAGTGTTCATGCTTGCCATGACTGATTACTTCTCCAAGTGGATAGAGGCTAAACCCTTTGCTCAAGTCAGAGAAAAAGAAGTGATATCCTTTATTAAAAGAAAAATTATTACTAGATTTGGTATCCCTTCTGAAATTGTTTGTGATAATGGATCCCAATTTATTGGGAGTAGAACTACTAACTTTTGTGACAGCTGGGGGATTAAGATGATAACATCAACACCAGTCCACCCACAAGCTAAGGGTCAAGCAGAATCATCCAACAAGATCATTATCAACAACTTGAAGAAGAAGATTGGATCCAAGAAAGGAAAATGGGCAGAATAACTACCTTATGTACTATGGGCTGATAGAACAACCCCCAAGAATGCTACTGGCCAGACTCCATTTTCTTTAGTGTTTGGAGCAGAATCAGTGATCCCTACAGAGATGGTGGTTCCTACTGCTAGAACAAGCATCCGTGATACTAAAGGAAATGTTGAAAATTTGGCTCAAGATTTGGATACCATAGAAGAACTCAGGGATTTGGCAAGGATAAGAATGGCTAGTTATCAACAAAGGATGGCCGGAGCTTATAACAAAAATGTCAGGATCAGGAAGTTTCAAGTCAGTGACATGGTGTTGAGGAAAGCATTTCAGAATACCACAAATCCTGCTGATGGAAAGTTGGCACCAAAGTGGGAAGGCCCCTATCTTATTGAAGCAGAAGCAGGAAAGGGGGATATCGATTACTAACAATGGAAGGTGATTTACTACCAAGAGCTTGGAATGCTGTCCACTTGAAGAAATACTTCAAGTAATAAGGATCCAAAATCCCTAGCCATATTCATGACCGATATCTTTGAAGGATCCTTAGAGGATAAATGATCCTCACTCTTGTAATGATTTAACTTTAATTTATCCACTTCTTTAATTAACTTATTTACAAGGAGAAGGATCCTGGATCCTTTATCCTTCTTTCATTTAGTTCTGAGTTTTGCAGAAGGTTGATTGTTTTGGTCAAAAATCACACAAGGATAATGCAACCAAATCTGATTTTGTGAGGTATGATGCTTGGTTAATTGTATGAACGACAAGTATATGAAATCAACGATGAACACCGAGATTTATACGAGGAAAAAGCCCTTGATCTTTAGAAGATCTCCGGCATAAAAAACCTCGGGTGATGGAAACTACCGATCACCAAATATATTGGAAAAACAATAATGATCCTTGTACAACTTTGGAAGAAAACAAACTCAATACATTGAATCGCTAGTGTAAGTGTGTGTTTTTGCTAAGTGTTTGCAGAGAATTATGTGTTTTTGTGTGTTGAACTCGAATTCTTCCTAAAATGAGCTGTTTTCCCCTTAAAAGATAGCAAAATATCAAGAAACCAACTTTCCTAAAAATGTGGAGGTGGCCCTTGATTATCATAACGGTTATATTTTATCAAACATGTGCCATATGAACGAATATTCCCCGAAATTCCAGCTAAGAATGAGTCCACTACGTCCATTACCTGTGTATAAGCATTAAAAACGTGACAATTGTTAGAAAACAAAAGTTCTGTTAAGGATCCTGGATCCTCAGACTCTGGATCCTCAGACTCTCTGCATCATCCATTAAGGATCCGTGATCCATGCCCAGTCTCAGGATAGATGATCCTTAGCATAAAATTCATTCCCTAACAATTGCCCCCAATATGGCAGTTGTGATAAGGATTCACAGCTGTCATATTTCCGTCAGAAGCGGACTAGCCGTTGCTGCCGGTAACTAGTCATTACACTGCCTGTCGTCACTGATAAGACCTGCTATAATCATTATTGCAAAATATAGAGTTAGAGATAACTCCTCAAATGCCTTTACGGACAAGAAGATCCTTCTGTTTGTGGAGAATGAATCCTTCTACATAGTTCGCTATTAACCTTCCTGCACTTTAATATCTGCATAGACACTTTAACTGTTAGATAGCCATGTCCGGCCTGGGTGGATGGTCCACGGTTTTCCTGGTGAAATCCAGGCCAGATGATTTTGATACATAATGAATGGGTAATAACATTAAACTTTTTTAGCTACATCTGTAATTGTTTCTTCCCTTTTTATTTTCCATGTATGCTTTCTATTTCCAAAGATATCATCGCCAAACAACTGGAAAGTTATTGGAAATCTGATGATAATGTTAAACTTTTTATAGAAAACTTGAAGTGTTCATATAAATGTGGATCAATGATCCTTAACCGAAAAGGATAAGAGACAACTTGTAGCTTAGAAAAAGTTAGAATATAACATACCAGAGAATCCAAGTTAGGATTCTATATCCTTGTAAACTAATACTGAATAAAATGTGTGAAAAGTAAAGTTTCCAGGATCCTTATTGTCAGAACTTGTATAACTTTAGAGCTCCAAGATCCTGCAAGAAAAACAAACTTGGGACCAAGCCAAATAATTGGGAGTGAACCCATAATAACTGGGGAGAAGCCCAAATAAACTGGGGATAAGCCCAACAAACTGGGGACAAGCCCAAATAAACTGGGGGCAAGCCCAAATAAACTGGGGACAAGCCCAACAAACTGGGGACAAGCCCAAATAAACGGATGTAAACTGGGGTCAGGCCCAAATAAACTTGTGTAAACTGGAGTATGGCCCTCACTGGCGACTATCCAAACTTGAGCGACATGAAAATGCCGAAACCTTAGCTAACGTGAAAGCGTTAGAAACCTTAGGAACGGATGTATGGTACGTCTACCATTATACGTAGGATCCCAGATACAGCCAGTACAATGAAATTGTCAGCCCCTAAAGCGAGTACTGGTCCCATTGCCATGAACTGTACCAGGATCATCGTGCGCTACTGGCGAAACTGGGGACAGGCCCAAACTGGGGACAAGACCAAAACTGGGGACAAGCCCAAATAACTGGGGACAAGCCCAAATAAACTTTGGAGAGTTGGCCAAGCACTTTGATCTTCTGTAAAATGATAACAACTTTGCAAAAGCTTAAACTTTATGAAAATAGATGTTAATTGTTTAACATCTTTGCCTTATGATAAGTAATAAGTATAAGATGAATGAAGATGAAAGTAATGTGTTACCAAATGTAGAATCATATATCCTTTGAGGATCCCAGATCCTTAATCAGAATACTGGTATCGCTGAGGATCCCTGATGCTTCTTACTTAAAGTACTTTTTTAGATGAACAACATTCCAAACTCTTGGTAGGAGATCACCATCCAATGTCAGTAAATGATATGCCCCCTTTCCAGATTGAGCTTCAATTAGATAGGGGCCTTCCCACTTTGGTGCTAGCTTGCCATCAAAAGGATTCATGGTATTTTGGAATGTTTTCCTTAATACCAAGTCACTAACTTGAAACTCTCTGACCCTGACATTTTTGTTGTATGCTCCAGCTATTATTTGTTGATGACTGGCCATCTTTTCTCTGACTTTGAGCAAAAGCTTCTGCTTAGGATGTAGATGTTATGCTGGTTGGTGTAGGATATTGCTATGTCTTTGACAAGCATCACATTTCTTTGCATAATCCACAGCATCCTTCTTCATAGTAGGCCAATATTATCCTGTTATGAGGATCCTTGAGAGCAGTGCTCTGCCCCCAGTGTGGTTTCCAAAGTCTCCTTCATGGAAATCCTTCAGGACTTCTTGGATTTCAGGATCCTCGATGCACCTTGACTTTGAAAGCTCTGGGATTTTCCCCTGTAGGAATCTCTCCATGTTGTATATATCTCATGACTGGAAGGGTCCATGATCCTGAATGAGATTGTGTATCATCACTAGGGATGATTGCAGAATCTTCCACTATCTTCATGGCTACGTGATCCTCAATTGCAGGAGTTAAAACATGGATGATGATTATTTTCACTTCCTCTGGAATCTTCAGTGATGATCCAAGATTGGCTAGAGCATCAGCTTCTGCATTTTTCTTCCCTGGGTACCTGTGATAGACTGAAAAAAGCAAAAGAGTCTGTCAGTTTCCTGACTATTTCTAAGTACTTGATTAGCTTTTCACCTTTGACGGTGTAAGAACCGTTATAATGATTAGTAACTAATAGAGAATCTACATATACTTGAAGATACCTGATCCTCATATTGTTAGCTAATTGCAAACCTGCTATCAAGGCCTCATACTCTGCCTCATGATTAGTGGTTTGGAATTCACATGCAATGGATTGGGGTATAATGTCCCCCTGTGGCGATTTTGGTAGTGTGCTTTGTCTAGTTCCTTTAACATCTGAAGCTCCATCCGTGAGGAGTGTCTAAGGATCCTTGGTCTTCTCAAGTTGTTGAACTTCTAATTCAGCTTCCCTTTGTAGATCACTACTGGAATCAGCCACAAAGTCAGCTAAAGCTTGGGACTTGATGGCAGTCCTGGGTTCATACTTAATGTCATATGCAATAAGCTTGATTGCCCACTTTGCCATTCTACCTGACATTTGAAGTTTCCTGAGAACATTCTTGATAGGAAGGTTAGTTTTCACAATAATGGTGTGAGTTTCTAAATAATGTCTATGTTTAGCAGAAGCCATAATTAAATCAAGAATTAATTTCTCTAAATGAGAATACCTGGCCTCAGCATCAAGTAGAATTTTACTTAAATAGTATACCGGATGTTGAGAGCCTTCATGATCCTTAACTAGGATCACACTTACTGCTTTAGCTGAAATAGCTAAGTATAAGGATAACGATTCTCCATTTTCTGGTTTCATCAGGGCTGGTGCTGAGGATAGATAATCCTTAAGAACCTTGAGTGCAGCTTCATGCTTATCAGTCCACTCAAACTTGCCTTGAGCAATTTGTCTACCTCTTCTTGGATAATGGCATTCCTTTCAAGTGCAAACTTTCTCCTTTCTTGGTGTATTGGCTTGAAAGACCTGTCAATACCAAGTTTGTGAGTAATAACATTCTTAGATATACCTGTCATATCTTCATGTTTCCAAGCAAAGGTAGATTTTCTTCTTTCCAAGAAGGATACTAAATCCTACTCAATACTGTCTAGGATCCCGGATCCTGTAAAAAATTTGGATTCAGGATCCTCTGGGTTCAACAGAATATCCTTGACGTCTCGCTCTCTTGCCTCCATGACGTCTTGCTCCTTGGAGGCTGGCTTCATTGAAGAAGTGTAACAGTTCTTTGCCTCTTGCTGATCACTTTCTATCTTCACCATATCTCATAGAGTTGGGAGCTTGACACATTGATGATATGTTGAGGGGGACTGCCTTCATATCGTGTATCCATGGCCTGCCAAAGATAACATTACAACAAGATAAGAAATCAATAACATAGAATTTTTTTTAACATAATTCACTCCCTCTATATAGATAGGAAGTTTGATGCCCCCCCCCCCCCAATGTAATCTTTGTCTCTCCACTGAATCCCACAAGGACAGATGATCTTTGGACAATATCGGATTCAAGGATGTCCATTCTATTGAGAACATCCAACTGGATTATGTTCACTGAGCTTTTCCCATCAATGAGAATCCTGTGAACAAAATGGTTAGATATAAATAATGTAATAACCAAACCGTCATGATGAGGATCCTGGACATCAACATGATCATCCTCATCAAAATATATGACTTTTTCCTGGGTAAGGATGGAAGTTCGAACAGGTCTGTCCCTATTCTCCATCTTTTTTTCCTTTGCATGTCTCTTAGCTGCTGAGAACCTCCGGAGATGAAATGGATGATTTGAGCATCAGCTGGTGGAGGAGGAGCTTTTTCAGGAACTTTCTCAGGATCCTTGATCCTTGAGTTTTTCCTTCCAAGCAATTCCTTCAAGTATCCTTTGCTCAAAAGATAACCTATCTCCTTCCTTAATGCTATGCACTCATCTGTGAGATGACCAAAATCCCCATGGTAAGCACACCATTTCAATTCGTCTTTGGTGGAAGGCGGTTTGTCATTCTTCCTTGGCCACCTAACCTTGTCACCTAAACTCTGCATAGAAAGGATTAGTTCACTATTATCAGCAGTAAAACAATATTCAGAAATAGGAGGATAATCCTCATCATCTTCCTCTTGTTCCACAGCATGCACATTCTGGTTGTCATGCTTGGAGTATTGCTTGGATCAATTATCCTTGAGATAGGATCCTTATTTGTCTTGCTCTAAGGATCTTGACAATGTCTCCTGGATCCTTTTGTCATCCTCTAAACGGATGAACCTAAGGGCCCTGTTCCTTACATCATCTAAGTTCCTGCAAGGTGTCATAACAAGATCATCATAGAACTGAGAATCCTTAAGTAAACCCATTTTAAAAGCTTCAACAGCAGTAGCAATATCTAAGTTAGGGATTTCTAAGGATTCTCTACTGAATTTAGTTATGTAATCTCTTAGTGATTCATTTTGACCTTGTGTTACCCTATATAGATCACTAGTTAATCATTCAAATCTCCTACTACATGAGAATTGGCTATTAAACAAGTTAACTAGATTAGCAAATGAAGTAATAGAGTAAGGAGGAAGACTAAGCAGCCATTTAAGAGCTCATCCTGTTAGTGTGGATCCGAAACCCTTGCATAGACATGCTTCTTTTAACCTCTCCGGGATGGAATTGATCTCCATCCTTTCTCTGTATTGAGCTACATGCTCTTCTGGATCCGTTGAACCATCATACAGCTTTATGGTTAGTATTTGAAGTCTCTTCGGTATCTCTGCATCACAAATAGGTGGTGCAAAACGAGATATCTTGTGGCTTACATCCGGAATTTCAGGAATGGGCTTAACCACTCCTGGAATGCTGGATATCATATCCTTAAGCTTTTATAATTCTCTGGCCATAGCTTGGTTGATACCTGTATCCTGCACAAAGCCATGGTTAGCATTGCAAAAATTATTCAAAGTGTTACCTCCTGAAGGATTCAAGTTTGGAATTCCAGATGTGAATCCATGTTGATGGGATTCTGGCATAACCGAGGGACAAGGAGAAGCAATGGTCTGCATTGGTATGAAGTCTCCTAGATGAACATCTGAACTTCTGGGTTGCACACTCCTTAAGTATCCTTGACCCTGGAAGATGTTAGATCCTTGAACCTGAATGGAGGATCCTTGAACCTGAGAGGAGGATCCTTGAACCTGAGAGGATCCTTGAGCCTGAGAGGATCCTTGAGCCTGAGAGGATCCTTGAGCCTGAGAGGATCCTTGAACCTGAGAGGGTCCTTGAACCTGAGAGGATCCTTGAATTGGCTGCGTCCCCATGCATTCTCATAAACTGGTGAAGAATCCCTGATGCTGAAATGAGGATCCTAAAGGCTGGAAAGAGGATCCTTGAGCCTGAGACATTGCCGATGATCCAGAACGCATTCCTGTTGGTCCACCCTGGTATTGGACATCTGGAGCTGCAAAGTGCTGGGAAGTTATGACCGGAGTGTCGAAATTCAGCGACCTCAGCATCAAAGGGGAGTGATCCTCTGCTGATTTTATTAATTTCGCAAAGGATCCTGCCATTAGTTTGGTCCTGTTGTTGCATGTATCCTCTCATCTGCAAAATCAAAGCATAAAGATCACTGTTAGTAAGTGTAGAGGAAGAAACAACAGTTGGTTTTGTGAAAACGGGGGTTGTCTTCTTCGGAGCATTCTCAGCATTCTTCTGGAAAGCAGGGATAAGATGATGCAACGGTGGAATGCCCTGTGATGAGATAACCTCCGACATGGAACTTGAAGAAGTTTTTCCTTGAGAAGCCATGTGGTTGAAGGTAATGAACCGAAATGAACGAAATGAACAAAATTTCTCAGAATTGAAGCACCAATTGCCCCACGGTGGGCGCCAAACTGTTTTGGTAAAAAATCACACAAGGATAATGCAACCAAATCTGATTTTATGAGGTATGATGCTTGGTTAATTGTATGAACGACAAGTATATGAAATCAACGATGAACACCGAGATTTATACGAGGAAAAAGCCCTTGATCTTTAGAAGATCTCTGGCATAAAAAACCTCGGGTGATGGAAACTACTGATCACCAAATATATTGGAAAAACAATAATGATCCTTGTACAACTTTGGAAGAAAACAAGCTCAATACATTGAATCGCTAGTGTAAGTGTGTGTTTTTGCTAAGTGTTTGCAGAGAATTATGTGTTTTTGTGTGTTGAACTCGAATTCTTCCTAAAATGAGCTGTTTCCCCCTTAAAAGATAGCAGAATATCAAGAAACCAACTTTCCTAAAAATGTGGAGGTGGCCCATGATCATCATAAAGGTTATATTTTATCAAACATGTGCCATATGAATGAATATTCCCCGAATTCCAGCTAAGAATGAGTCCACTACGTCCATTACCTGTGTATAAGCAATAAAAACGTGACAATTGTTAAGGATCCTCAGACTCTGGATCCTCAGACTCTCTGCATCATCCATTAAGGATCCGTGATCCATGCCCAGTCTCAGGATAGATGATCCTTAGCATAAAATTCATGCCCTAACATTGATGTATCGTTAGCAAAGGATCAAGTAGCCACAGAAGTCTCCTAAGTTTTAGGGGCTTGTCCGCAGTATTTGGGCTTGTCCCCAGTTTATTGGGCTTGTCCCCAGTCTTTTGGGCCTGTCCCCAGTTTCGCCAGTAGCGCACGATAATCCTGGTGCAGTTTAAGGCAATGGGACCAGTACCCGCTTTAGGGGCTGACAATTTCATTGTACTGGCTGTATTCAGGATCCTACGTATAATGGTAGACGTACCATACATCCGTTCATAAGGTTTCTAACGTTTTCACGTTAGCTAAGGTTTTGGCATTTTCATGTCACTAAGTTTGGATATTCGCCAGTGAGGGCCATACTCCAGTTTACATACGATCCTTTGGGCTTGTCCCCAGTTTTTTTGGGCTTGTCCCCAGATTGTTGGGCTTGTCCCCAGTTGCTAACTCTTCTCTTATATTGGCTTAGTCCCAAGTTATGTTCAATTTCAGGTTTTTGAAGTTAAATAACTAAGGATCCTTGATCCTAACCTTTTAATAAGGTTTGTCTTTTGGTTATCCTGATTGTAAGTATTGAAGGTTTAGAATCCTAACTTGGATTCTCAGGTATGATCCTTAATCATCTTAATTTTATTCTTTATTTATTTAAGTGACCCTTATTCTTTGACAACAGGATACATGATCCTTAAATTACACTACTTTTTTGAATTTTTCGATTATAGGATATTTGATCCTTGATCATATCCTAAACTTTTTGACATAATCTACTAAACTTTTGTACTTAACTCATGAATTCAAACAAAATGCATCATAACAATGGAAAGGTAAAGTATTCGCAAATATAACAACACATGAGATAGTCAAAAGATTAAGCTTTTATTTATTTAGCAAAAGGTTAACCCTCTAAAGGTTGTCAAAATTACCTACCCTAAGCATCTACCAGCAATCCGTGGCCCGTCCGCTGGGGTAGGTAAAGGATGTCCATGATAATAAGTTCTAATAAGTGCAGTAATAAAAAGACGGCAGGATCACAATGGCTTCATCCCCCAAACAGAGGATCCCTCCACCATTTGTTATCCTACATATTGTCTGAAGGATCAGTGATCCTTAAACCTAAGAACTATTGTTTAGAGTTATTACAGACCCACCATTGTTCAAAAAAATCAACAATCAAAAAACTACCAAACCATAAAAAATGGGTTCCGGCCACGTCTAGATAAATCCATCATTGCCCATTGTTGCAGCTTACACCTTCGCTGCATCACCATCACCATCACCCCCAGCCTCTGCATCCTCAGCCTGATCCTTCAACCCGCTGCCACTAGCCTCGATTGCCAGGACTTCTTCAGTCTCCTCCTCGTCATCCAGCTCTTCAAGCCTCTTCTTCCAGCCCTCCTGGTCCCAGGCAGTCCTGTCGAAGTTAGGATCCTCGGCTTCCTTTGCCATCTGCAGTTTAATATTGAGCATGGCAATTGTGGCAGAAAGCTTAGCACCCTCCATCATTTCAACCTTCTCCTGATCAGCAGTGATGTGGGCCATGACCAGCTGCTTTTTCGCCAAGTTGAGCTCCTTCTCGAGGGTAGAGATGGTTTGATTGTATTTTATGTTTGTAATTAAAATGAAAATGGATGAGTGTGCAGCGGAATTATGATGAAAACAAACTTTGCATACAATCAAACGAGAGTAATACTTTGATCAAACATATTTTCTCAATGAATCGGAAGATTGAATTTATTTCAATAACGATTACAATGATTGATGAATGAATGCAAACTCCCCCTCAGCCAGAGCTCAGTTTTGTTCGTGCAAAGAAGACAATGATGCAAAGAGCTAATAAAACAATACAAAGTACTGAACTATTTATAGGCACTTGCAAACCCCTGAGCATCTTAGCTGACGTCACCATGAAAGTGACATCTAACCTCCTAACAAACTCTAACCTCTGATCTATACAGACATTGCTATACAAACTACTGATGTTACATTATATTGCATAAAAACTAATAATCAACTGCTGCAACCTTCCACTGCTGTGAACCCAGCAGTACTTGTCCGGATTAGCAGTGCTTGACTCAAGGCAGTAGATTAAATCAGCAGAGCTTTGGTCTTTCATCAGTCTTTGACATTGGGCAGTAGATGTAAGGCAGCACTTTGCAAGATCAGTAGATAGGAGGTCAGCAGATGTTGAAGTTCACTTTCAAGGGGAGAGACTTGATCATATCATCAGCTTATTCTGGAACCACTGCGCTGAACCAGTTTTGGCTTTCATTAACTGTTCCTCTGATAGGGTTCAATCCCAACAATCTCCCCCTGGAACAGATAATGCCAAAACACTTCATTATTGTGGAACTTTATTGCCTCATTAACAGCTCCCTTATCTGACCTTTCAATTGTAGCTCAAAGTCTAGGGCATCTGTATCATCTTCATCCCTTTCAAGAGGAAGAACAAGGAGATCCTGCATATCTTCAAGACTTAGGCCAAGTGCTTGTTCCCTTGTTATTTTCTTCTCTTCTCCACCAGACCTTAACAGAGTCAATACATGGGTCTGTTTGTCAGTTGCCCACTTTAGTACTTTTGAGCCTGGTGGGTTTCTTGGGAGATTTTTATTTGTTGAGAAGTTTGGTGATGCTGGCCTATTCATAACTGACAGAGTAGTATTTGCAGGTTGGTTCAATTCAAGAGTTTCTACAATCATTTTCTTTAGGCCCTCTTTCACAAGTTCATCTCCTTTCATTAGCTCTTGAATTGATTCAACTCCCAGTGGTTTTTGTGGCCTTCTTTTGAAGATGGCTGAACCTGCTGGAGCAGTGGATCTCCTGATCTGCAGTTTTGAAGGTCTTTTAAAAACCTCTGCTTCAGGGTAGTCAGGCTTTTGAGGAACATTTGGATCTTTCCTTCTTAGTTCCTCCAACCTTTTGTAGGTGGTCCTGACCACATCTTCTTTCCAACTAGCAATTTGTCTTTTGTTTCCATATTCAGCAGCAACCAGTTCTTCTTTCATTCTTTTCAGTTCTACCTGTTTGTCAGGTACATTCTTTCTAAACTTTGCCCAGTCAGGAGGAGTGTGAGTGACCTTCCTTTTTATCATGTCTTGAATTCTTGCTGCTTCATTTTCAAGCTCAGGAACAGTCCACTCTTTGTACATGTATCTCTCTCCTTTGTACTTCTTGTGAGCCATGATGCTTTCAATGTAGTCTTTCTTCAAAGTTTCAGCTGCTCTTTCTAAAATTTGTTGACTAACATTTTTTGCAAATTGTTCTAGGGATCTGACCTGTGTGAGCAGATATTGATAGTTTCTTGAAATTTCTTTGTCAGATTTCCCTTGTGTGTTTCTTTCTGAGATATCCTCTGCTTGCTTGGCCTTGATTTTCAAATATTCATCAACATTTTTAGGCCAGGAATATCCTTTTATTGATGGAAAACTCCTTTTGGCAGGGTTATCCTCATAGTAAAAAGATTTTATTTCTTCTCTAACAGCTGCTAGTTCAAGAGGAAATTGAACACCTGCAGGAGGTAAGGGCCTGTGCATTTGAACTGAAGAGAGAGGAACAGGTTTTGGAATTGTGACAAGTTCTAAGGATTTTGAAGATGGTTGTGGTGGTAAGGTGTCATCATCTTTGAGGATTAGCCTTCTCCTTTTTGTTTTAGGAGGGACTGATGATGTTTTGGATGAAGCAGTGGTGGTTGTAGTGGCAGTGGTTTGTGATTGACTAACAGCTGTTGGAACAACTGGTGTTCCAACCACTGTTGTCATTACAACAGATGTTGTAACATCTGCTATCTTCTGCTTTTTGGCAGGAGGTGTTGTTGTTGGTAGTAATGTTGGTAAAGTAGTGAATGTAGTGTGTGTTGAAGTGATGTGTGTTGAAGTGGGAGCAGATGTTGAAACCACTGAAGTACCAACAGTAGTGGGTACAACAGGAGTTACAACAACTGTTTTAGGTGGTGGTTTTGGAGCAGACTTTGAATGTCTGGTTGGAATGGATTTGGGTAGCCTTATTCTTCTTGTAGGCTTCTTCTTTTCATCAACAAGATTTTCATCATCTTTTGACCCTGAGTACCCTGATCCGGATAATCCACCCTGGCTTTCTTTTTGGCCTCTCTATCCCTTTTTACACTTGCAACTGCTTCTGCCAGTGCATTTGTGGTCACATCAATTTTCTTGCTTCCATCTGGTAGAGGGATCTGTTTGGTCATGTTTGCATTTTCTGGTTCAATGTAGAGACCATCCTCTATTCCTTTCTTTTTCCACTCCTGAATTTTCTCCCCCTTTTTGGCATTATCTGGGGGAAGTTGATCAATGAAGAGAACTGTTGGAGGAGCAGTGCCAGTGGTGTGCAGGATCTGAGTTTTGAGAGCCTTTAGATCAGCCTGAGTGTTCTTGTACCTTGACTCCATTGCATTTCTCAGTTGTTGGACATGTTTTTCATGTTGCTGATCTGCTAGTTGTGCTTGTTGATGGAGAAAAGGTTGAAATAAATTCCAGAGCACATTTGTAGCAGGTGCCTGTTGTGGAGCAGGTGCTTGAGATGGAATAGCAGTTGATTGTACCTTTTGTACTTGTAACAACTGTTGTAGCATATCTTTGAGTTCTGCAACAGAGTTATCAAGCTTTTCAACACGATCCGTCAATTTCTGGTACTTTAAACCATCACCCAATTTAATGGGATCATCTGATTTCCCACTATCAGCGGTTTTATCAGTGGTTGAGGTAGGGAGTGTACTCCAAACACTAACCACTGATGCCCCTTTGTCTTGGTACTGGGGTCTTCTTCCTTCAACACTTGACAACCTTTTGATGTTTCCAGTAGGATAAATAAATCCACTGGTGGTTGGCAGAGGTGCTATGTAAGGAATTGCCTCCAAGGAAGTCTTATTAATGTAACCACTGTCCAACTGTAAACCAGTGGGTTCAACAGTTGTAGTGGCTGCTTCACTTGGACTACCACCAAGAGTTACGTGTAACTCAAGGGGTGTAACCTCCTCAGGTTGTGTTGGTGGGTTAGCAAAGAATGATACATCAGGCTCAGTCAATTGTTGAGGCATATTCTCATTACCAGGTGATTGAGAAGGACTGGGCAGTGCCTGGTTCAAATCTATTGCATCCAACAGCAGTTTAGTTGGTGATGGAAATTTGGATGTGAGGTTTGGTGTAGAAATAGGATTTGCTCCGGGCATTGAGCTGTGGATGATTAAACCAAGTGGTTCCAGAGCATCATGATGTGGTGGCCCTATGTGTACATCCTGTTCTTTTTGTGAAGAAGCAGGAGGAGTTTTGGTTATGGGTTGAGATATTTGTACCAACTGCTGTGAGGAAGTAGCAGCAGTGGTTTCTTGTGACATTTGTGCTGTCACAGGCAGTAGCTCTGGTATCTCATCCTCCAGAGTTACCTTTTTGATGGGTTTTGGGGGGTTTTTGAGTGTTTCTTTTTGCCTTTTTGGTGATTTTAGGTGTGGGTTTCAAAGCAGTTGTGCTGCCACTTTGATCACCTTGAGCAGTGGGCTCAGCAGCAGATACCTGAGGAGCAGTGGTAGTTGCTAAAATCTGCTCAGGCACCTCTGCTTGTGTTTTGCAAGGTGTTAACATTCTTGAAAAAGTTTCAGTTGTTAAACTGTTTATTTGAGTATAATCACCTTGGATTATTGCTGCTAAATCATCCTTACTGAATTTCTTTTCAAAATAGTAACTTAAAAACCTTGGAAACAGTAAGAATGATTTTGTTTCAACATTATTAACCAAATCTTTAAAGATTTCCCGAGAATAGTTAAAATTTTCTTCTTGAAGAATTGCATATCCCAGATTTTGAATCTTTAAAGGGATTTCATTGAAAGAAGTGGTTTTGTTTGAAACACATAGTAGGAGGGTATCAAATAAAAATCTGGTTGCAGAAGGAAAATAACCTTTTTGTAAGGTAAGTTTCTTCATCATTGTGGCTTCATACCCTCTCTCAATGAAGTCAGTTTGTAACTCGTTTTTAGTGAAAGAAGTTTTACCTTCCTGATCATCGAGTTGAAAGACCTCTGAAATGGATTGTGGCGTGATTTGGACAGCTTTACCCTTTATAGAAGAGTGTATGGTGGTTGCAGTGTCTCCTTGTTTTTCAAGGGTTGCATTCTTCCAGAACTCTCTTTGGGTCTCCAAATAGATTGGTGCATCGGCGGTGAACAAAGTTTTGTACTTTGATTTTGCCTTGGTGTCAATGATGGAATCGAAAACATTGGTGGTTCCTGGTTTTGTGAGAAGACCCAGGAGATTGTGAGATGGTTTATATGGGATTTCAGTGGAGATTGCCTTTTGAGAGGCTGTTTTCGATGATGATTTGGAAGTGGGTTTTTCAGATGGCTTCGATTTTGTCATTTTTGAAGATGATGATCGAAGAAATTTGTAAAGGATGAGATGAAAAACTGCTTTGAGAAGAGAATTTTTAAGAATTCAGTTCGACAATAAAACCCTGTTTTGGTGGTGAGTGGGGATTTTTATAGGGAAGAAAGTGAATGCTGACGTGGCAGCCGTTACAAAAGGTCTGACCACTATGTACTGCCCACGTGACAACCCCTGGTGAAAGTGAAGGACAGTACTTTTATGAAAGTAACTGATGAAAGCAGTGGTATTAAAGCAGTGGATGATTTTCACTATCAGTGGATAGCATATCAGTGGATAAGACACTGCTTTTGAACAACAGAGTTTATCAAAGGAATGAAAGGATAGGGGTTGACTTTCAGCAGTGGATAGATTTTTGAATTAGAGCAGACTTTTGAACAATCAGTGGTTATGACAGACTTTTAAGGATTTTAATGAAAATTTCATTGTTAGCTAGTTTTAAGAATGGATTTTTGATTTTCTGAAAACATTTTGTTGCTTTTATTCATAGAAAAACAAGATGTTGCTTGTTATTCCATGTTCAGCATCCCAATCCTAGAGACCAAGCTTTCAAAAGTGGCTGTATCAAGTGCTTTTGTGAGCACATCTGCCAGCTGGTCTTTAGTTGGGACATGATGCAGAGAAATCAAACCTTTTTCATAGCAATCCCTCACAAAGTGATGTCTGATGTCAATGTGTTTGGTGGTAGAGTGGGAAACTGGATTTTTGATGATATTTTCTGCTGCCTGGCTGTCCAACATGAGTGGTGTCTTTAAGGCAGTGATACCAAAATCCAGTAACTGATTTTGAAGCCACAGGAGTTGGGCTGTACAGCTTGCAGCAGCAATGTATTCAGCCTCAGCAGTGGATGTTGAAACCGCTGCTTGCTTTTTGCTTTGCCAAGAAACCAAGCAATCACCTAGAAACTGGCACCCTCCTGAAGTGGACTTCCTTGTGGTGTGACATCCAGCAAAGTCACTGTCGGAAAAACCTGAAAGCTTGATGTTCCCATTAGCTGGATACCAGATACCAAGTGTGGGAGCACCTTTTATGTATCTGAAGATCCTTTTTACAGCAATGAGATTTGATTTTCTGGGAGCTGATTGACTTCTTGCACAGACACATGTTGCAAACATGATGTCTGGTCTAGATGCAGTTAGGTACAATAAAGACCCAATCATGCTTCTATAAAGTGTTTGGTTAATCAGCTCATCCTTTTCATCAGACATGACCAGCTTATTTGTTGCCATGGGTGTGCTGCATGGTTTACAATCATTCATATCAAATTTGGTCAAAAGTTCTTTAGCATATTTGCTTTGATGAATGAAAGTTCCATTTTGCATTTGCTGTACTTGGAGACCAAGAAAGCATTGCAGCTCACCCATTGCACTCATTTCAAACTCAGCTGTCATGAGTTCTCTAAACTCTTCACACATTTTGTTGCATGTGCTTCCAAAAATAATGTCATCCACATAAATTTGGACAATCATTAAATCCTTTCCTCTCCATTTAAGAAACAGTGTTTTATCAATGGTACCTCTTTTGAAACCATTTGAGAGTAGGAAGTTGGAAAGAGTTTCATACCAGGCTCTTGGTGCTTGTTTCAAGCCATACAAGGCTTTGTTTAGCCTGTAGACATGATCTGGATAAAATGGATCCTTAAAACCTGGAGGTTGACAAACATATACCTCTTCTTGAATTGTACCATAGAGGAAAGCACTTTTGATATCCATTTGAAACACCTTCATGTTGTGGTTGACAGCAAAGGCCAGGAACAGTCTAATGGCTTCCAATCTTGCAACAGGGGAGAATGTTTCATCATAATCAATCCCCTCTTCCTGTCTGTAACCTTGAACCACAAGCCTGGCTTTATTCTTGACAACAATACCCCTTTCATCAGTTTTGTTCTTGAAGACCCACTTTGTGCCAATGGGACTAACCTCTTCTGGCAGTGGTACAAGCTCCCATACTTGTTGTCTTTTAAACTGTTGGAGCTCCTCTTGCATGGCTTCTACCCAGCTATTGTCTTTTAGTGCCTCTTGGTACTTGACTGGCTGATGGAGTGATAGAAAACCAGCAAAAAGACAAATGTTTTGGGTTTGGCTTCATGTGAGCACCCCTTCATTGATGTTGCCAATGATTTGATCAGGTGGATGAGATCTCAAGAAGATTAAATCTCCTTGGTATGGTATGATGGCATTTGTTGGTGAAGGCTGCAAATGTGTATCATCTGAGCTAACCACTGCTGGTGACTTTGATGACCCAGCAGTGGCTTCAAAAGGTGGTGGAATAGGAGGTAATGAAATGGACACCTGCTGACTTTTATCCACTGTTTGAGGACTTTTGTCAGCAGTGTTTGAGGATGTGGAAGCAGTGGTTGATGGGCTACTTTGGTCAACAACTGTTGAGGTAGCAGTGGTTGAGCTTTGACAGCTGTTTTGAACAGCTGATGCTTTTCCCATTTTGACAGACCTTTGAGGAATGATGATTTCATACCCATAGTCTGGTGTTGAATCCTCTGATGGACCTGCACTGTTAGTCTTGACAGCAGTATTTTCAAAAGTAAATTTTTTAAGATCAAACAGATCTGCAGGATTTGCTGGGATTTTCATTGATGAAAGTTCATTGAACTTTACATTCAAAGTCTCCTCCACTGCCTTGGTCCGTGTATTGAACACTTTGTAGGCCTTGGCAGTGGTTGAGTATCCCAGATGATAACCACAATCAATTTTGGCTGCAAATTTTGAAATGGAATCTTTTAAGTTCAAGATAAAGCATGGGCAGCCAAACACTTTAAAGTAAGAGATCAGTGGTTTGATTTTATACAAAATTTCATAAGCAGTCTTTTTGTGCCTGGGGTTTATTAAAACTCTGTTCTGGACATAGCAAGCAGTGTTTACTGCCTCTGCCCAGAAAGTTAATGGCAAACCTGAATCAGCAAGCATGGTTTTGGCAGCTTCAATCAAAGTTCTGTTCTTCCTTTCCACTACCCCATTCTGCTCTGGTGTTCTAGGGATACTGTACTGCCTTACAATCCCTTTCTTCACACAGAAGGCATCCAACTCCTTATTTTTGAATTCTGTGCCATTGTCACTCCTGAAGCTTTTCACTGGAAGGTCAAATTGCTTTTCAACCTGTGTCACAAAGTCTTGCAAAATGCCCGCAGTCTCATCTTTTGAGTGTAAAAAAGAAAGTCCATGTAAACGTAGAAAAGTCATCAACAATAACCAAACAATATCTTTTCTTCTTGAGGCTCATGACTTGAACTGGGCCAAACAAATCCATGTGTAGCATTTGCAAACACTGGGTTGTTTTGGACTCTTCAATGGACTTATAAGAACTTTTATGCTGTTTTCCTTTTAAACAGGAAATGCAATGTTCAGGACATGAAAACAATTTTTGTGGTAGGCCTCTCACCAAACCATTTTTTGAAATTTCAGTGATTGTCTTAAGATTTGTGTGCCCCAGCCTTCTGTGCCAGAGTTCTGTCTCTTTGTTAGAGGCAGCTAAGAACAGACAGGCATCAGCTCTGGGACACTCATTTGACATATCGACAACATAAACATTGCCACTTATTTGAGCAACAAGTTTAGTTTGACCAGTTTTGATTATTGCTTCAATCTTTTTGACCATTTCTGGTCCAACAATCCTACAACAATCTTTTGTGAAGAATGAACCAAATCCTCTGTCACTCATTTGGGACACACTCAGAAGGTTGAATTTTAGATTGTCTATCAGATTGATATTTTCAAATTTTACATTTCCAGACTGCACTGTACCAGACCCCAGAACTTTCCCTTTACTATTATTCCCAAAGGATATATCACCCCCTCCATGGATTTTAAAGTCTTTGAGGAGGGCTTTACATCCTGTCATGTGCCTGGAGCCTCCACTATCTACATACCAAAGACTATCAAAGCATCCAGAAGCTCCCTGCACATGAAGTAAAAGGATTAGTTCATTAGGGTCTCCAAAGCCAGCAGGGCTTTGGATGGGGTCTCAACAGTGTCTGGGATGGATGCAGAATGATGGACAGTGGTTAGGTCAGGGGTTTGAACTGTTTTAGGACAGTTTTTCTCTAACCACTGTTGTGGGTCCTGACCAATCACCTACTGGTAACCAAAAGGATGCCTGTTCACTCTGGGTTTAGAGGGCCTTTTGTAGGCCTCATAAACGTGTGGAATCCTTTGGTAATTTGGTTTCTCCTTACCTCTTCTGAAGTGATTGGTAGGTGGTGCATCAGTAACCTGAACATCTCTTTTGACAGATGTTTGGTTCAGCTGTTTTATGACAGCTGTTTGAACTGGCACAAACAATGGTTGATGTTTGGTGAATTTGACAGATGATGATGATGGACTCAAGGATGTTTTAGCAGTGTACTCATTTTTTTTTCACATCAAAATTTTTAAGGTACACACATTCTTGAGTTTTGTGGTTTGATTTACCACAAACAATGCAGCTTTCAGCTGGAACAATGACACTGGTTTTGTTTAAGTCGTATGCTTTCAAATGGAAACAATCTTTTGTTAGATGATTCCTTTTTTCACAAAACTCACAAAACAGGTTATTGATCTTTTCTTTCTTCTTTCTCTTTTCGGACTCTTTTGCAGCAGAGTTTTTAACCTCTGCTGGGATGTCCTTGAGTGGAATGACTTTGGCTTTAGGAGCTTTAACACCAGCAGTGGTTGTAAAGTCCATAGGCTTGAAGTTCTCAAGAATGTCACACTCATCAGACCAGGTGGGTTTAAACTGATATTTTTCAAGTTCTTCAAAAGTAGAGGAACTCATTGGTCTGCCAAGTGTGATTTTGTTACCAAGTTTGTCAGTGATTTTCACTTCTTGGCCATTCTTGTTTGTGGGGATGAACTCAGTGGTTACATCAGTGGTTTGAACAGATTTTTCACAAGTAATGTATTCATCATCATATTTTCTATACCCAATCCCAAATTTCACATTACTTTCAATTTGTTTCTCGAGCATAACCTCATACCCTTTGCAAGATTCCACCCATTTTTCACAGGTGATCTGGGTGGACTCTAACTCCTTTTTGCAACTTTGGTATTTTTCTACCATAGTTTGGAGATGGGTTTTGGTTATGCTCTGCTCTTCTTTCATGCTGCTAATCTCTTTCTCTTTTTCAGCCAAATTGTTTTTAAGTTCTTTTAGAGATCTTTCAAATTTGACTTCATCAGTTAAGATTTTATCCCGAAGGTTTTCGTTCACCTCTTTGATGTTAGCAAAAGCAATAATGCAATTGTCAGAACACAGTTTTTCTAAAACTTGAGGAGATACCTTGGCAGCAGCCATCATTGCACAGTCACATTGATGATTCTCTTCATCATCAGCTCTCACCTTCTTTTCACCAGCCTTTTCTTCCTTCTCTTCTTCTTTGTCCTCTTCGGACCATGGATCTGTCATTGGTTCAATTAGGGCACCTGAACTTTCTCCCAATAGTAGTTCACCAGCCATAGCAGTAACCACTGCTTCAGTCACCTCATCCACTGTTTCAGTACTCAGTTGTTCCTCTTCAGTTTCAACCCCCTCCTGTATTGACTCTAATGCCATCAAACAAAATTCATTATGAGACGAAACATTAGAAGCATAGAGTGCAAAATTTTCATCACTAAGGTCTTCAGGCATACTGCTCCAGTCAACAAACCCTTGAGTGAAAAAACTTTGTTGATCTGGTTGTACTGCTGCTGGAGCAGTGGTTTGAACATACTAAATTTGTGGGACAGTAGTTTGGACATAATGCACAGGCACAGGGGCAGCAGCAAATGAGCAGTGTTTACATGTGCTGTAGGGGTATATTGGGTATACTGTACAGTGCTTTGATTTTGAGGTCTAGGGTTTGAACTAGGATGAGTGATTATAGGACCAGTTGTTTGACTCCTGCATTCCCTAGCAAAATGACCTTGCCTATTGCACTTATAACATTTGATTTTCGATTTATCCAACCCAACCCTTAGATTCCCATGTAACCCTGGGAATTTTCTCCCTGTTCTTTTATAGAATTTGCTAGTTCTAACACTTAGCAAAGCCAACTGGTGCAGAATATCCATCTCTTCTAAGTCAGTGGGATCAAAATGTTGCAAATCATTGAGTTCAAAGCTTAAATTGTCCGACATCTGGTTTTCGTTTGCAGTGAATGCATAACTAGCAGAGTGAGGATCAGGGTTGTTAAAATTTGCACTAGCAGTTATGTCAATGAAGTGATCAAAACCCTGATCCTTACCGCTGCTCCCAGATTCTTCTTGACCCAGAAGAGCAGTGTTACTGAAAGTGTAATCATCAGCAACTTTTCCTGACTCTTGCAACCTCTTTTTCTGGTACAACTCCCTTTCGTAGGTCAGGAGTCGACCGTTAAGTTGGGTCAAGGTCAGATCCTTGAACTCAGGTGAGTTTCGGGTGACAAAAGCTATGGTGTCCCAATTTTCTGGCAGTGACCTGAGGAACCTGCTATTTTGAGTTGAGTTTGTAAAAGTGGTGTTAACAAGCCTCAGTTCACTGATGAGACAACTGAAACGCTCAAATTGTTGCGTCAGTGATTCACCTTTAACGTGACAAAATGTTTCGTACTGTTGGTTCAGAATTTCCCTATTGTTTTCTATGACTTCTTCGGTCCCCCCAAACTGTTCCTTAAGCGCGTCCCATAACTCTTTGGCACTGTTACAGTGTAACAGTCCAGCATATATCTCATTGGGCAGCGCTGATGCAATGATGCTAAACACTTTAGCATCTAGTTCGAACTTTTGGAAGTCGGTTTCAGTATAATTATCGGTTGGTTTAGGAACGAACTTTTTAGCATCTTCAGCGCTTGGCACCATGGGAACATGGGGACCAAAGATGACAGATCTCCAACATCCGGTGCTTTGTTGAGCGAGGATGTGACCCATCCTCCTCTGCCAGATGTTGTATTCATTTCTTTTTAGCATAGGTGGTTTAAAAAGTGAGCCGATGTTGTTTTTGTCATCCTGAGATTGTGACGTCATTCTTGTTGTTTTACAGACACTGAGAAATCAACTTTAATGGTGATTAATCATTGCTCTGTTTACGAACGAACAAACGATCAGTATCAACTGTTATGAGCCGAACTATTTACGTCAAAATGATTGTTAAATCAAATTTGACTGTCCAGGCTCTGATACCAATTGTTGGATCTGAGTTTGTTTCTGATTGTATTTTATGTTTGTAATTAAAATGAAAATGGATGAGTGTGCAGCGGAATTATGATGAAAACAAACTTTGCATACAATCAAACGAGAGTAATACTTTGATCAAACATCTTTTCTCAATGAATCGGAAGATTGAATTTATTTCAATAACGATTACAATGATTGATGAATGAATGCAAACTCCCCCTCAGCCAGAGCTCAATGTTTGTTCGTGCAAAGAAGACGATGATGCAAAGAGCTAATAGAACGGTACAAAGTACTGAACTATTTATAGGCACTTGCAAACCCCTGAGCATCTTAGCTGACGTCACCATGAAAGTGACATCTAACCTCCTAACAAACTTGTTGGTGCACACATCTGTCGTCTTCGTCTTGTATCGAGTCTCGGGTTCGGTGCAGATCTTATCAAGCATGATGTCATCATCTTTGATGATGACATCACACAAGTGACATCATTGATTACATCATGAGTATGACATCATCAAGCTTACATCATCATTGAAAGTCAACAAATATATCAGATTCATGATTTTGGATATTTCGCTTCAAGACAAAGATGTTTGTCAATTTCGCTTCAAGGATATGTAAGGGATTTCGCTTGAGAGCTTCAAGCGAAATCATGTGTTCTATAAATAGGTTGTCATACATTTCATTTGTAACGTTTTCCAGAAGCGATACCGAGGTGCTGCCGGTTTTCCTTTCGATTGTAAACAGTGTCAATTCTATATAAAAGAGGATTAAATTGTGAAACAAGCTGTTTTACCATCCGTTTCTCTGTTTCCGCCTTTGAAACGGACTAGAACTCTTCCAAACGACTCGTTTTGGTCGGAATCCGATCCTACAATTGGTATCAGAGCCAGTGAAGAAGAGTTCTTGTTGATTCAGCCGTAAAATCTGTTTCTACACCTTTCTTTTCGAAACACAAAATTTTTTTTCGGTCAAAATCGGACAAAATTCACATATATTGTGCGCATACATGGTTTAATCAATCCTTGAAAGTTTCAAGTTTAAAATCAGCCTAAATCTTGTATTTTTGTGGAATTTCGCTTCAATTGTTCGAACAAAAGATGACATCAGCAATTGTTTAGATAGATTTCGCTTGAAAAAAGGACATAATTCTAGTTGATTTCGCTTGAATCGTTGAAGCGAAATTGATCTGATTAGATTTCGCTTGAATATCTTGAAGCGAAATTGATCTGATTTTGATTGAACGTTTTCTGTTTGAAGGTGATTCAGTAGGTTGTGTGACATGTGTCTTGATTTGATCAATTGCCATCATTTACTTTGTATTAAAATTGAGAAATGAAATCATGAGTTTTGTGTCAGTTAACACGAGGTGATCAAACCATTTATAATTCCATGTGATTGCCATCGGATAGTGGAGAGGTTCAATCAGATTGCTGTATTAAAGTAAAAGTTGTTGTCAGACATCTTTAATATTGGCCATATCATTTTATATCATTCTAACAGTTATCAGCAAAAGTGTTTGTCATCATGTGATATAAATCGGTTTGCATGTGAAAAAGTATTGGGACTATAAAAGATCAAATCATGTGTTGAGAGTTAAATGTCAGCCAAAGCATGTGTTTGCATGTGTATCAGATTTACATGTGAATTCTATCGAGATGTGTTAAGGTGTCAGCTCACTAAAATTTGTCGGTTATTGAAAAGTATTAATTGATGTGTGATTGTATGTGATATTGAGTTTGTCGGTTTGTATGTAAATGTTGAGATAAACTCTACAATCGATTTGTCAGTTAGCATGTGATTCATATTCGATATATGTGTTAGTGTTGTTTCAATATTAAGGATTGTCAGACGTTCATGTGATATCTTGTGAGTTTTGTTGGACAATTTATGTTGTATTTGCATGAAAGTATGTGAATATCGAGATACATGTGATATATTTCAGTATTGACGATTGTTTGCATAGTATGGATTAAAATTGCTTGTGATATAGTAGTTGTAATGTGCTAGTTGATTAAGTCGTGTGCATATTTTGTTCAAATTGTTGGAATAGAATTTACAGGTCGCGTGGTTTGAGTCGTGGTTTCTGTAAATTCGTACGGTTTGGAGTTCAAAGATTTCAAAAAGTCAAGTCACTTGATTTTGATTCGGGTCCTAGAAGTCCGCACAGAATATTCACAAGTCCGAGTATTTTTCACAAGGTGATACAGCTCATTTGAAAATTCAAAACATGGACGAAGATAGTGATGATGATCGTGAGTATTGGGCGAGAAAATTTGATGCTGATATGAAACTGATTGCTGAAAGTGATAGTGATGATGATAAAGTTAAAAAGAAAAAGAAAAAGATCAAAACACCAGTCAGCAGTGATGATGAGGAGGTTTCCGTGAAGAAGAAAAAGGTCAAGACACCAGTGAGCAGTGATGACGAAGAAGCTCCAGTGATCAAAAGGAAAGTGAAGGTTGAAGTTCCAAAGTTTAAAGTTGATGAAGATGTTGATGCAAAGAAGATTCCAGTGAAGTGTGAAAACTGTGAAGCTGTGAAGAAGCAGAATAGTACACTGATCTATAACTTGAATAGTTTAAAGGAATCTTATGATGTACTGAACAAAGCAATGAACCAATACAATTTAACTAGTGAAGAACAAGCAACAGCGATGAAAACACTTCAAGGAGCTTTTATGACAAAGCAAAAAGTGGTGAACAATTACATTGAGAAGTGTGATGCTCTTGAACAGAAACTGGAACTGCAAAGGATTGAAACTGAAAGAGTAAATCGATTGTTGAAAAGTTACTCATGTACTTCTTATGTCATTGACAGGATTTATCCAACTGTTGAAGGAATGAAGCCATTTGAAGAGGATGAAGTAACTGAAGAAAAGAAGGATAATGGAAAAGAGACTGAAGAAAAGACTCCAGAAAAGAAGAACAAGAAGAAGAATGATACAAAGAAAAAGACTGACAAGAAGGATTCTGGTAAGAAACAAGAAGTCAGTTATAACAAATGTCCACCCCCGCTAGAAAATGGATATTTGCCCAGGAATCCAAATCAGGAAAGAGTCGAAAAAGCAACAAATTTACAATGGGAGTCGGAGTCCTCGGTCAATTTGCCAGAAAATATTGATGTTGTGTTTACATCATCTGACACTGATCATGAGTCCGAGTTAATTAAGAAAGTCGTGGATCAGGTGTTGGATAAAGATGAAACTGAGGAGTCAAAGTCAGAGTCAGAGTCAAAGTCTGGTTCTGAAAGTTCGAGTTCGACGGTCAACAGTCAAAATTCTTCAGTTAAAAGGGTTTACAACAAAGAATTCCTGTTATCAAAATCTAATTTGAGTGACGAAACATTCAAAGTTGCATATACATTGAATGATTCCGACAAATTATATTCTGATGAGGAATTTCCACTAAGAGGTGTCAAAACTGAGATGATCAAAAAGGTTTTCAAACTAACAGAAATCAATATTTCTGAATTAAAAGATGTAAACCTTATTGATAAACCTAAAAAATACACCTCAAGAGTACAACAAAGACTAAACAAGAAAAAAGGTTACAGTTCTGGTTCTGGTTTTCATAAGAAATCAAACCCTAACCGTAATTTCAAAAAGAAAGGTCTTGGTTTTACTCCAACAGAAAAACAGAAAAATGAAACATATGTTCGTGATTTTAAAGCAAAGATGACATTTGTTTCAGGTACATCAAGAGATGAGGAAGAAAAGGAAAGGTTTTGGAGGCAGTCGAATAGTAAATTCCTTGCAAAGAAGCAAGAAGAGATGAAAGAAACGAGAACCTGTTTCCAATGTAACACTGTTGGACACATTGCCAGAGATTGTTCTAAGGCAATATCATCAAAACAGGGAGTTTTTCGTAAACTAAAAGAGAAAGTTGTTAAGTTTGAACCACCAATTGACCGAACCAAATTATTCAAAAATTCTATTTTTGAAATTGGTGAAAGTTCAAACAGATTTTACAAGAAGAAAGCAAATCTTGACACTCAGAAATGGGTTGTTAAGAAATTGGTTGATAGTTCTGGCGATGAATCTGATTCCATAAAATCAGAGGAGCCACAGGTTGAGTTAAAATTGAAAACTTCAGTCCCTCAAATGGATGATGTTCATTTTCCACCGTTGAAGGATGAAAATTTTAAGAAGAAAATTGGTAAAGTTGAGATATCAAACCAATTTTATGATGATAACAAGGTTTTTGATGTTGAAAAAGCCTTTAACCCCACTGTGAAATACATTTTTGGTAAAATGATTGATCGAAAAGTCAAAGGGGTTAAAGAATTTTATGAGAAGAAGATGCAGAAGGAGAAAATTGAACCATCCCTAGTTCGTGACTGGGATGGTTCATACTATGAACAGTAAGTCTGTGGACTTGCCGGAGATCCCAAGTTGGTAATCGTGGATCAGGAATCGGCATCATTCTGTGTATTTGATTGTGTTTTTCGTACAAGTGGTAAATCAGGGACATTAAGTTGTATCTGATTTTCTACAAGTGGTTAAAAAACAATGTGATGAACCATATCCCCAATTTTACAAGTGGTAAAATCAACAAAACTTATTTTCCGGAAAAATCATTTTGATTAAAACAAACTTAAGTGTTTTGAAATCTAAATGAGAAAATGGTTTGTTGTGAGGGGGAGTTCTGATTGTTTATGCCAAGTGAATGGCGAATTGAGGTGATTCGATATTGGTTGTCATTTTTATTGTACAGTTTATTTTCAAATTTTCTAAAATGTGTTTGCATTTTAGGGGGAGTAAGAATTTTAGAAAATCCAAAAACATTTGAAAATTTGAAAAATCCAAAAACATGATAAATGAAAAAATGAGTTTTGTTGTAAAAAAGAGGAAATGATAGTACATCAGTGGACTGTCACAACATGCTAAAGAAATGGAAAGATAAAATGTGATAAACAATCTCACTGATGATGTGTCAGTAGGTTTTTGCACATTTAGTAGATTGTGACGAGATATAAACATAAATTTCAAACTTGCTTGTTCTGTGGGTTAACACAAACTTGGATATATAGGTAACCCCTGAAATCTTGTTTGAAAGGTCCCTTATTCTGAGATACTAGGTCTTTATGCTCAGTGATATCTGGGGTATTATCCCGGGACTTCTGCTGAAAGAAATTTCTGACCTAGTCCCCGGATAATGCTTTCTGCAAATGCTTGAAACATAGCATCGCCCTCAGCAAGCTGATGAAACAATAAAATTGATAGTCACTGCTGTTGTAATGCAAAAGATCCTCTAAAGGGGACACACCAAAAGTCGAAGCCGTCATCTCTCTGCGTATCGAAAGATCGACCTGAGCTCTCACGGCCCTCGTACTATAATTTATTCCCCTGACAGATATCATCTGTGGTATACTCACCTGTAAGACTGAATATTGGGATCTGGATACGGGAGTATATTCAAGTAGTGGGACACACGGATAAGTTCAAGTGCTTAAAACATTAACCTCGTATCTCGGATCAATTGAACTTTGTGTGAAAATTTAAGTGGATCAATATACTGACAATCTAGGTGAATTGTTTAGAACTGAAAATGAAATGAAGCTTAACGGTGTTGGTGATTTGTCTCAGAAACTGATATGATCCTCTTGCACGAACTCACAAAAATATTGTCTGTAAATATTTCTTTACTGCATTTCATTCTTTTAAAAAATCCAAAAAGATTTTTAGTGTGTTTTAGCATAAAATTTTGAAAAATACAAAAAGATTTTCGACAACTGGTATTGAAAAGCTGATTTTCAAAATTCTGAGTGCTAAACATGATGAGTATGATTTGAGGGGGAGTTTGTGTTTAAAACTGATTATTTTTGTCAAAACTTCAAGTGGTTCATCAGATTGAAAGATCATTTTGATTAGGTTTTTAGAGAAGAGTTTGAGTTAGTGAAAGTTTATATGTTTGAAATGTGTAAATTGTAAAATTTATTGTGAGGTAGAGTTTATGCAGGTTTAAAGTTTGAGAAGTGATAATCTTGAAAAGCCAAAGTTGTGAAAGTCAGACAACGATCCTGAAGCAGATGACGCTGAAGAACTAATGGAATGCCAGCACATTGCAAGGGGGAGTCTGTTGATGCTGATTGAAAGAGTGAAGCACAAAGACTGATAAAGACTGAAGATTGCAAAGACTCGACACTTAAGACTCGTCAACATCTGAGGGGGAGTCTGTTGGTGCACACATCTGTCGTCTTCGTCTTGTATCGAGTCTCGGGTTCGGTGCAGATCTTATCAAGCATGATGTCATCATCTTTGATGATGACATCACACAAGTGACATCATTGATTACATCATGAGTATGACATCATCAAGCTTACATCATCATTGAAAGTCAACAAACATATCAGATTCATGATTTTGGATATTTCGCTTCAAGACAAAGATGTTTGTCAATTTCGCTTCAAGGATATGTAAGGGATTTCGCTTGAGAGCTTCAAGCGAAATCATGTGTTCTATAAATAGGTTGTCATACATTTCATTTGTAACGTTTTCCAGAAGCGATACCAAGGTGCTGCCGGTTTTCCTTTCGATTGTAAACAGTGTCAATTCTATATAAAAGAGGATTAAATTGTGAAACAAGCTGTTTTACCATCCGTTTCTCTGTTTCCGCCTTTGAAACGGACTAGAACTCTTCCAAACGACTCGTTTTGGTCGGAATCCGATCCTACAAAACTCTAACCTCTGATCTATACAGACACTGCTATACAAACTACTGATGTTACATTATATTGCATAAAAACTAATAATCAACTGCTGCAACCTTCCACTGCTGTGAACCCAGCAGTACTTGTCCGGATTAGCAGTGCTTGACTCAAGGCAGTAGATTGAATCAGCAGAGCTTTGGTCTTTCATCAGTCTTTGACATTAGGCAGTAGATGTAAGGCAGCACTTTGCAAGATCAGTAGATAGGAGGTCAGCAGATGTTGAAGTTCACTTTCAAGGGGAGAGACTTGATCATATCATCAGCTTATTCTGGAACCACTGCGCTGAACCAGTTTTGGCTTTCATTATCTGTTCCTCTGATAGGGTTCAATCCCAACACAGCTTTTGGAAGTCCAGTTCCTTTTGCTCAGCCTCTTCAGCATAGGAATCCATAAGCATTTGGATCTCAGCAAATTTCTGTAAAAGAATCACACGCATCAGGATCCATTATCCTCAATATGGGTAGAACAGATTTAAGGATCAAGGATCCTTACCTCAGAGACGTATTCCTCAAACTGATGCTGGAGGAGAGGCAGGCCTTCAAGAGTGTCAGCGGTTTTCCTCTTTTTTCCACCCTTGCCTTTGTGCTGACAGCCTTAGGAACTGGGACGCTGGGACTGGCAGCAAGTCGTTTCTTGCCGGACCTGGAGATTGCAAATGCGTCAAGATCACTGACGCTAAAACGGGAGGCTGATTTTGTAGACTTTCCGGCACCTACAAAGGACAAATAAAAGATAAGTATCCTTATTCTATATCTATTTAAATATTTAATTATGGATAAATGAGAATACTTACTTGACATGGTGACTGAACCAGAGGATACTTCTTGTAAATCCTTTGTTTTGGGCTGGAACGTTCTAACAGCTGGATCAAGGCTCCAAAAGGCATTGATCCTTTCTTTTGTTGCATGTGACTCTATGAGGTGAGAAACCAAGATAGCTGCATAAAAGACAGAAAAGGATCAGTTATCCTTAAAAGAAATAGAATCACCCTATGATACTTCTATAAGGATCATATATACTACCATGGGTGGTCCACTTTGTGGGGAGATCTTTCCCGTCTGGAATAGAATCTCTCTTAACAAAGAAGAAACGGTTTTTCCAATGGGTATCATTCTTTGTGGTCTTAAGGATTGGAGGAGGATCACCGGGCTTATGTTTGAACAAAAAACGGTGTGAACCATGGCTCACAAGATTATACAACTCAGCCAGTTCCGACATTCCTATCTCTATGCCTTCCCGCTCAATGATGTTCTCTAGGGTATGAAGAACCCTCCACATCATCGGCATGGCCTGGATATAGCACATACCGGTGAGTGCAAAGAAAGATTGGGTGAAGGCAGAGAAAGGATAGGAGAATCCTATCAAGAATGGGGTGTCCGGAAAAGCAACCCAAGTGTCGGAGACGGAACTTTTGGCAGTAGGATCAAAAGGTTTAAACACGGTGTCCGCCGCGAAACAATGGCGAATCCGGTCAATCTCCGGGTCGGTGAAGCGACAGAGCTCAGATGAAGGATTTTTGACAATCCCTTGGCTTTTTAGGGGACTGTCCTTCTGGTGATCCTTGGCAGGGGAGGATCGTAGCTTCATTGTAATATTAAGATTTTGATGAAACGGAAAATCAGATGAAGAGAGAAGGAGAAGAGAGATACATGTTCCGATCTTTGAATGAGGATTTAAAGGGAAGTATCGCTCGAATTTAAATGCAAATCGATCCTTATCTCTAACCTATATATAATGATGATTCTGCAGGTTGTCACTTCGCTAACGCATGATGTGTAACGGCTAATCCTGCTCTAACGGCTATATTTACGTTGTTCAGTTCGTTGGAGATAAGATAAAAAATATGACTCATTAAGTTATATTTTATTCCTCATATTTTGGGGGCAATTGTTGGGGATAGATTTTTCATAACTAAGGATCACGGATCCTCAAGTGCAGCCAGGATCACGGATCCTCAATTCTGTTTGAATTAAGGATCCTCAGAAGACGTTGCAGGATTAAGGATCCAGGATCCTCATTGTTATCCTTATACTAACGGTTGCTTCCACTATATTTAAACTTGTTTTGCAGGAGTATACGCATTGGACCTAGTCTTGCCGATATTCTTGGGGAATATGCTTTCAATATTCTGCACGTGCATGGCTGGAATGACCGTTTTAGAAGTCGTGGGTAGCTTGCACATTTGGCGGATAGTTTGTTATTTAGATTATTTCTATTTTTAAAGGGGATAACAAGCTTGAATAAAAACGATTAGAAAACACACACACTCTCGCAAGCTCTCTGCAACTTATTGGCGATTTCATACATTTTGCACACTAGTGATCCTTGTAACAAGCTTGTTATCATCCCGAGTTGTAACGGTCATTTGTCTAATTATAGTTGGTGATCGGTAGTTTCCATCACCCGAGGTTTTTTATGCCGGAGATCATACATTGATCAAGGGCTTTTTCCTCGTATAAATCCTTGTGTCACTTGTTCATTTCATTTACAAGTTGTTCATACATTTGTTCATTGATTCAAGCATCATACCTCACAAAAGAAGATTTGGTTGCATTATCCTAGTCTGATTTTTGACCAAAACATGGCCCATTTCAAATTTATGTCCCTATTTATGTGTTTCTCTAGTAATTTGAACAATCAGACTTGAATTTTGAAACTACTCAATTTTTCACTTCAAATTCCGTGCCCTTTGGATTGAATTTTGGGGTTGGGAAAAGACCTACACGGGTATTCGCAGAATCAACGTGTTTGTTCTTCGTTATCGTATCATGCTCTACATTATATTGTATTAATTATTAGCTTTAGTTAATGTCTATAGAAAGGTTGTTATTTTATTTCCATACTTTAATTAACGAATAAAAACTTGTTTCATTTATTAATTTTAACTATTTCTTTACATCATAAATACGTTACAATAACCTGGGTTTAATTTCAGTACCCAATTTTCCAATATTCGATCATACCCAGAAGCGGTTTCATTCCCGGTTGCACCTTAAGACTATCCCCGTAGTACAAATTTCAGACAAAACTATGGTTTTCCCGAATCCAATGGGCATACTCAACAACAAAAACCATGGGCCAACAAGGCTAGACAAGTGGTAGGGGCTAAAAGGTTTGGGTTCGATCGGCCATGTGAATTGGGCCCCAAGATTTGACTTCAACGGTTATTCTTTGAACTCACCAAGCAAACTTTGTTTTCAACTCCTTCGGCTATAATTTGTCTTTGAGAAACCTAAAATTTATCCAATTTTTTTTTTAAAAATTCGTCTGAAAAATACTATGTATTTAAGTAAGTTATCGGTTCAACAATTCAAATCTAAGTTGACTTTTTTAAAGGCTTTTGATTAAGGATCACCTACTTGAGATAGGTTTGCTAAAAACTTGAATCAAACCGAGTTTAAACGAGTTTATGTCTAAAAATAAGTTTGTTTAATAAATAAGTTTCGAGCCCGAACTTCACTTGTTGAACTCGTAAGTCTAAACGAGCCTATTATTTATATTATTTTTTTAATATTTTAAATAAACTTTTATATAATATCTATTTAATTATTATATAAATTTATGCTAAAATAATAAAACACTATATATATTATGATATATATATAAAAACAATAACTGTAAATATATATGTACCCAAATAAGTAGAGTTATACACAAATTAACTAATAAAAAGTGTATCATACAATTGGCCTTAACGTACATTACGTACGCGATTAGAAATCACACGTTATAAAAAAAAGCGAGTGCATAAAATATACAATATCGCATGTTGATGTAGTTTGAGGAAATAGCATGTGGGATGAAAACAAGCAAATCGCATGTTGATATAGTGATGGAAATCGCATGTGAGAAATTCGCATGTGTGTGTTTTATCAGAAATCGCATGGTGAAGATAAAAATGGCACGTTGAAAAACAATCATGTACGCAATGTGTACGTTAAGCCATTTTGTACGTTAACTGGCCTCTAAAAATAAACCAATCGAACTTAAGCTAGGAATGTAGCTCGAAATGAGCCCACTCCTATATTTACAATACTTGAATATATACAATTTACAATTATTGAGGAACTTCTCATGTATATACTGATTTGATCATTGGAACACGTGTGGTTCGATCCCATGGATTATTTATTTGTTCTTTTGGATCTAGAAAAAACTTAAAGGGGTAAAAGAAAAAGATTTTTACGGTACATTCATAAATGGAGAAAAAAATTGTTTACCATACATTCAGGGGTATTGTAATATTTGTTTATAGATATCCGATACATAAAAAGGAGATCCTAATATTTGTTTAGAGGTATCACAGACACCCTCGGTCTCTACATAGAACCACCCCTGGTTCTTTGTGTTATCACAACCTCAACCGTGGTTCTAGGAGATAAATTGCACGACATCACCATCAAGACCAATTCAAACCGGAAACATCCCGCACTCTCGCATTGCAGCATATCTCTAGCCTAGGTAAACATTTATAAAATTGATATCAAGTATCATATATACCAGCTATACAATATCATCATCATCATACTCAGAAAATTCTACCAATAGCAAACCAAAAGTAGGGTCTGAGTAGGATAAGATATAGACAGTCTTACCTCTACCCTGTAGGAATAGAGACACTGCTTCCAGTGAGACCCTCGGCTCGATAGTAGTTTTGAATCAAGCCTTGGACATAAGGCACATAACACTCAGCAATCGGGACAAAGACCGATTAGTGCATGTACTCTTTCAGCTATCAACGCCACCACATGATGCATGATTAACCGTCCTCAGATTTTAACGTTATTTTCACGAAATTAGTAAAATAACGTTAAAAATAATGCACTTTCACTTTTGCCCTCCGATGACTCACACATATATACATTATATGCGCGTACCGCAAGCGAGGCGCATATACCAGCTATACAAAAAGAGGTAATATTATCAATGAAATTTCTTTTTATCTTTTCAGACCACAAATGTGAACATCACTGCGAAAGCCACAAATTTGTTATTATTATAATGGTGTAGCTAGTCATTCCCCCGTTCATTGAAGTATATGAATAATGGACATATGAGGGATCATGCGGGAATCACGTGCCACTGAATGTAACGGTTATGCCTAATAATACTTGAGTTAGAACAAAATCAAAATCTTATTTCATTCATGTCGTAGAAGAATAATCTAATTTGTATTTTTTTTTTAAACATAACTTTATTAAAACAAACCCACTAGCAAGGGCCAGCTCAACGTGTTTGGAGACAATAAACGAATTAAAAAGTCGACCCTTATGAAAAACTTTTCGATAAAAACCCTCTTTTTTTACCCGGTCTTGAAGCTGACATTTATAAACTAAAAGGTTTATAATAAGATAACATTGTAATTACCCGACAATTGGGGATTTAGGGCAAGTAGCAAAAATCTAAAACAGCAAGGAAGAATGGAAGATACCATTGTAATTAGGCCCAATATAGTTAACTTCATAAATTAAGCCCAACCACTAATAATTAATACAAAGCCCACTTTCAGATTTTCGTTTGACTTGCACAAGACCATTACCACTTAATATCATTTATGTTGTATTTGTATATTAATAACAACTAATGGTGAATATTGGCCCACAATCAATGTTTGTCTTAAGGTCACCTGGGGCGCTCCACGGGTAAGCGTTTACGGGTTCGAACCCGGGCTAGCACATCGCCATCACTCCTGCTGGTTAGGTGTGCGGGTATGCGAAGCTAGCACGTGTACCCACTCTAGATTGTTGATTTTGATGATTGGTGTTGACCTCCAACGATCATATGACCATTTACTTAAATATAATTGTTTTAATTATTTTTTACACCTTATAAATTCCTAAAAATTGTTGGTGATATTGAAGCCCAATATCCTTAGTTTTAAGAGGGATGTGATTGTGGAGGGGGTACAAAAAGAGTTTTACCGCGATACAAAAAATTACATATGCCGTTAAACAACTCGTGACCGGTAATACAGAACGACGAGTATTTACAAATGGCCGAAAGCGAGAGTGCCTACAATTCTTTTGCAACACCGTTAACCAATTGTACGGTGATGAGTACATGTTTAGGCCGACAAGCACTAACGTAGCTAATTTATACAAAAACCAAGAGAAATTACACCACATTCCAGTGATGCTAGGTAGCATTGATTATACGCATCTTGTGTGGAGGATGTGTCCCACAGCGTTACGGGGCCAATAGATGATCACCAATACCCAACGATCATGGTCGAAGCGGCCGCGTCACAAGATCTTTGGTTTTGGCATGCGTATTGTGGACCGCCCGGTTCACTAAACGACATCAATAATCTCCAACAGTCTCCATTATACCTCATTGAACGGAATGGAACCGCCCCTATGTGTCCATTTCAAGTGAATGGACATACATACAAACATGGATACTATTTAGCTGACAAGATCTACCCTGGTCAACGTTTGTGAAAATGTTTCCATATCCGTCAATCCGAATGAAAGAAAGTTCAAGAAATTGCAAGAAGGGGAATGTAAAAGATGTGGAGCGGGATTTTAGTATCCGAAAAGGAAAATGAGGCATACTTAGGAGACCCAGCGTGCTATGACGGTGAACAAGATTATTAGCGAGACGAATACATGCATGACACTTCACAATATGATCTTAAAGAACGAGGGGCATGCGTTCTCACTGGTCTACATCAGGGATCCAGTCGTCGAACCTATCTTTCATGACACAGTGCTTGCGGAATTGATGGATAGTGCTACGCATTATTGACTTAGAAATGATCTTCTCGTCAGACCCGGCTATTGGGCCAGCCAAGCTAGGCAGTGGCCCAAGGCCCAAAAAGTTGAAGGGCCCGGTAAACTTGTATAGATAAGGTATTATATGTATGCATTAAAGGCCCAAAAAAAGGTAACAATGAATGTTCCCGTCAATGGCTTGTTCACAGAATCCTACACATAAAATAAAGGCCCATACACTCAATAAAAGGCCCAAATAATGATTTTTTTTTTTAAAACCCAATAAAAAATATACCTAGTATGCGTGAATGGGGCCGTAGCGCTAATTAAAAAGATACCAGCAATCCTACTTTGTATCATCAAACAACTGAATGACAATTCAGTTTCAAAATTCAGATTTTTTGGCTTTTGGTGTAGATTGGAACGAAATAACATCAGCGAATCATCGGATCATTGTTCATTCATTCAAACGACCTTAGAGAATCTTCAAGGGTTTCAAGTATGAATTTGTGAAATCGATTAATAGAATGTTAAGTTTTGATTTTTAGATTTAAACTTAATCAATTAGACGAAACGTTCAACCTTTGATGTTTAGATTTACTGTTTAAGAATTTGACAACTTTAGATCTTTGACGTTAGAATCTTTGAGACTTTGATGTTTAGTTAAGATTTAGAGATTAAATGAAACTTTGAATCTCTAATATTAGATATAGAGTTAGATGAAACTTACATGTTTTAAACTTTGATTTTTATTAATTTTTGTCTAGAAATTATGCCACCCATTCCTAAATACAAATACCTATCCGGTAGTCAAAAACGTAAAAAGAAGAAGCTAGAGGAAGAAAAAGCAAAGCCGACAAAGGGCGTATACTCAAGTTTTTCTCAAAACTACCTCAAAGTTCTAGTTCTAATGTTGACGAAGATAATGTAGATGGTAATGTGGGTGAAGATAATGTGGGTGTTAATGTGAATGAAGCTAAATTGGGTGAAGATGATGTTAATGTTAACGTGGATGAAGCTAATGCGGGTGAAGATGATGTTGATGTTAATGTTGTCACACCCCCAAAATCCACAAGCGGAGAATCACCGCAGAGGGCGTGACTGACCAGGATCCAGCCACCGCTCATGTTGAACAATGTAAATAATTAATTAAAAATCCAAACCAAACCAAACAATACAATTTGTGTCAAAAAAATTTAACAATGTCTAAGTTATCAGCGGAAGTAATAAGTTCAAAACCCAAATCATAAGTTTACAAGTTCATAAGTTTATCATGAACACTCAATGGTCCATGTTCCACAACGACACCTCCCATGCAAGCTCCTGCCAAGTACCTAACGACCTGCAAGGCATGTAACAACGAATCAACAACAAAGTTGAGCAAGTTCACAGTTGGTTGTCCAATTTTAGTGTTGTTCCAAAAACCATAAGTTATTTCGAAAAACCACGAGTTAACCAGTTCCTTGTTTCCCAAACCATAACCAGTGGGGGGCTACCACATGTTGTAAACCACTAGACCCGTTACGATATCGACTACTGACTGTAGTTATGTTTATGTGCCCTGCATCATTGGCTAAGTGCCCAAGTCCATTAGTCCACGCCCGTCCTCTGCGGCACGGTGTGAGGCTTGTCAAACCTAATAGCGCTATTTAACTAATGACCTGTTCGCCATTGGCCCGGCGATTAAGTCGATATAAAAATGAGGGACTTAATGATAGAGTTTTGTCTAGTGTCATTCAATGTTGTCACCCTTCACTTTAGAGGGTGGGAGTACGTGTCCTACCCAAGGGGAGCACGCAGGTTTCAATGTTGTCACCCTTCACCTAAGAGGGTGGAAGTACGTATTCTACCCAAAGAGAATACGCAGGTTTCCTTATTAAACATTAACCCATTACCAAACCACAGGGAATCCCATGCCTTGTAGAAAGTGTGAACTTACCTTAGATTAGCTCGGCAGATAAATAGAAGGTCACTTGAGCTAATTGGGGTCAACCACGTCCTAACATGGTTACCATACAGGTCAGGTCTAGGTTCAAATAACACACATACGTTTCACACATAACTCATACTTCACATATACGGAATGTTCATGGAAGACCCGTAGTTTCATGGCAACCGATGAAGAAACACTTAGCATGATAAACAGTGTAAAGCCCACTTGTGCGATTCAAATGATTGGGCTGATGAAGACGTGCGATTCAAGTGTTTGGGCCGGTAAGATTGTGCGAGCCCAACCGTGTTGTGCGATCCCAACCATTACCCAGCCCAACAAGATATACTGTTAACTAACATAACACAGTTCAATGTATTTGTGTGGCCCAACATGTTGTGCGATCAACACTATCTTGTGTGATCCACTCCATGTTGTGCGATCATGCTTAATAGGGTTGTACTGTGTGCATTAAATAGTTGTACTATATGATATCCTAGCTTGTGCGATTGAAATTGTGCGATCAGAAACTTGTGCGAGGTGCCATTGTGCGATCAGATCTTGTGTGATCTGATCTTGTGCGATTTGGCTTGTGCGATCAGTTTCATACTTTCCTTAGTTCATGCAATCAGTTTCAATTCCTTTAAAATCGGTAACTTCCAAAATCATTCCAATCATATGTTTGGTAAATCATAACAGAAATTAAAATCTAACAACTCATTCAAACGGATCAAACAGTCCATTTTCTCATAAATTCATATGGACCCTAATTATTATCCAAATAATGAACAATCAATCCTCATGCAAAACATATAATCGGATCATCAGATTCTAGAATTCGAGTACCAATATGCAACCTAAATCATCATGCAATTCCTCATGCCAAATCAAACCAATCAACTAAACATTTAATCAAGATCACATCCCATTAACATGTATTCGGTCCTAGGTTATCATAAATCATTATACAATCCATCAACCAACAAGAATTCCATTCATCGTATATATATTGAAACCAAACATATATTTCCGAATCATGATCGCGATGTCCAACAACATAACTACTAGCATGAACCCTAGTTTTCGTATCAAATCATAGCAATTAAAATCATAGTAACTAGTAAAGAGGTAACACTAACCAAAAAACTGAAGACTTAGATTGATCGAGATGGGGAAGCTTCGGCTGTGACGATTGCCGTCGAACAAGAGAGAGGGGAGGAGAGAGAGCTGGGGTTTTGTGTGTGTTCTTGTTTTGCAAATAATGGGAAACAAAACTCCCTAAGGAATATGTGTATGCGTATAAGAGGAGTGGGCCGAACCCTTCTTTGGGCTGCCCTTGGTCCCGAGTTTAAACAAAATGGGCCGAGAGGAGTGTGTATGACAAGGGACAAGTTGTGCGGCCCAAAAGGGCTTGTGTGATCGGACTCATCTTGTGCGATCACATTTGTTATACATACATACTTATAACACATTACAATCTCGTAACACATAACATACTCAAACATAACATTCCATTGCAAACAATCACATTAGTTAATCACATTACGTTCATACAGGTTACATCAAACGCAAAGAAAAGGTCTAAAATACGGTTTGTCACATCATCCCCAAGTTGAAAGAAATTTCATCCCGAAATTTAGCACTGTTGGTGCATACGTCTGTCGACTTCGTCTTGTATCGAGTCTTGTACTAGTGTGTATAGATCAGGGCATGGAAAATGAGGAATTGTGTATTTTTAGGTAATTCCGTTTGAATTGACACAGGTCATTTCAAACGAAATCAGGCTGGTATTTCAAACGAAATTAAGCAGTTAATTCCGTTTGAGTGTAATTTCGCTTGAGCATGTTCAAGCGAAATCATATGCCTATAAATACCATTCATACGAAAGTAGTTGTAAGCTTCTTGATTCCGGCAACGAAGCTCTGCCGAAGTGTCTCTGGCCTGTATTTTGTCATCAGATCAATAAACAAGACAATTAATAGTGATTCTAGTGTTATACAAGCTAAACGAAGACCGAATCAATGAATTCCGCCTCTGATTCTGTAACAACTCGTATCAAAAGTCCTAATTATTATTTTAATTTGTCCAATAGGAAACCCTAATTGAGACCCCCAAGTGATTCTGTATAAACCCTAAAATTTTCAGAACAATCAGAATCAGGATCAGTGCCCCTAAAACTCAAGGGGGGGGGGGTATTCCCTATTGACGATTATCCACATAAAGTGCTGTCAAAATCGAATTTTACAAATCCGCTGACTCACCTGAGCTACAAACACACGGGGCTACCCTATAATAGGGTGGTGCCCCTCGCGTCACGCGACGCCCCAACATGGACCCCCCGCGTCACGCGAGGGGGTCAAATTTTAAGTATAAATAGAGGGGTGTGGGACTTGAATTTTGGCACTTGTTCGACGTTAAAATTCGTTATACACACTGAGTTATGATCTGAGTACTACAAAACACACACACAGCACGAAACGCTGCCGCAAAACAGGGTATTAACTCGATCGCTGCTACGATTCAATGTCCGATCGATTGAAACTATCCAATGGATGTTTAAGTGCTGCCACATTAGGGTTATGCTTTGTCATTCGTCGTGAACTCGATGGATGTTTAAGTATCGCACTTTTTCATTCATTGTGAGGGTTTAATCTCGTGAGTTATCGTAAATGCTGTATTAGTTACTAACCTAGTTCGTGTGCATTGTTATTTAAATTAGGTTACAAGGCTAATCAGTAGGCTAGACTCTGCCCGTATTAAATCTGCAAAGTGAGTCATTCTCTTTTTATCGAAGTATTTTACAAAATCTTGTTATTTTCAAAGTTGTAATTACAGGGATTAACTCTTTGTAATCTCCAAATTACAGCCGGTATGTGGGGTTTTGTATACATTACTTGATAACCGTCACCATTGGACAACGGGTTAGCCAAGGGGTGATATGACCATAATCACAGACACCATTGGACAACGAGATAGCCAATAGGTGGTCGAGTGATAAATACCGTGGGTAGATGGTTGATATGTATAGACATTGTAATCGCTCTTAATACTGTAAATTATAACAACACGTCGTTTTAGTAAAAAGAATGATTCACCAGTATTTCCCCGCTGACAAAACCTTTTTCAAACATGTTTCAGGAGATCTGTTGTGATCCATGAAAAGTGCTGCGAAGCACTACAAGCTTAAGGAAGTGGCTCAATATAAATAAAGAAACATGTTTTGTAAAATAAAGATTTCCCAGTGAAATCACCATATTGTAAATTACCGGGGTTTTATTCCGAATTATGAAATAAAATAATCGGGCAATTTCAGTTTTAAAGGATCCTGCTAAAATCTTCCGATGTCAACTCAATTAAATAAATACCACGGGATTTTCTGTCCCGCGGCTCCTGGACCGGGTCAAACCGGGCCGGGGGTCGTGACAGATTCAGTCTAAGAATTCTTCTGATCGACTCGTTTGGGTCACAAACATTTGAAAAATTGAAAAAGGCAAAAACATTGAAAAATGCAAAAATGAGTTTTGTTGTGAAAAAGAGGAAATGATAGAAAATCAGTGGACTATCACAGCATGTTAAAGAAATGGAAAGATAAAATGTGATAAACGGTCTCACTAAAGATGTGATGATAGGCTCAGCTAGACTAGTAGATTTGCGATAACGATACAAACCTAAATGAAAAAGCCTAGTTCTAGTGGGAAACGCGGTTGAAAGCATAGTACTTAGTTTTGTCCTTCTTGATTGTGTGCCTACTCAGTAATCGCTGATTGTCAAAAGACATAAAACTGGTTAAGTTTGTGAACTTTCACAACTTTGCTGAAAAGTCATTGTGTGTATTTCATTTTGCAAAGATTTAAACTTGTTTTTATTTCTTTATTTTGTTTAAGCATTGGACATCCTCTGCGTATACGTGAGTATCGACCTGGATGTTATTGCTTAAACGTTCTGCTTTATTTTTTTGTGTTTCGTTTAAGCTTTGGATCACCTCTGCGTATACGGGAGTATCGACCTGGTGGTTAAAGCCTAAATAACTTCAACTTGTTTTATTTTTCTTATTTTGTTTAAACATTGGACTTTCTCTGCGTATACGGAAGTATCGACCTGATTGTTAATGTTTAAACATTCTGTGTTGTTTTCGCACAAATCACAGTTGATGAAAGTTTAAATGCATTACTTGAGTCAGTGTATTGCATGATGAGGGGATATGCTGAGATCGTGGGGTCCATAAGAATTTAGTGCAAAAATTAATATATCTTAACGTATCGGTAAGCATTTCGAAAGTTTTAGATTGAGTTTAAGTGGACAACCATATCATCAATCAACGTAAATCGTTTAGAGCTTAAAATGTTTAAAGCTTAATGGTGCTAGTAATTGGTCACATAAACTGATATGATCCTCTTACACAAGCTCACAAAAATAGTGTATGTAAATATTTCTTTATTGCATTTCTATATTGTTCTTTCTAGAAGTTTAGTTTTTATTTGAAAATTCAAAAAGATTTTCGACAACTGATGTTGAAGAGATGAATTTCAAAATTTCAAGTGCTAAACATGATGAAAAGGGTTGGGAGTGTGTGTTTAAATGAAGAAATTTGTTTTGAAGAAAGAAAGTTTGATTAGTTAAGCAAGATCATTAATTTGAGCTTGATGTAACTATTGTAGAAACTTATATGTCTGTGAGAAAGTTTGTGCAGGAAATGTTGAACAAAGCAAAGTTTCGATTCCTGATGTTGAATTCCAGGATTTCGTCACTATGTTACAGATAAAGAATTCCAGACTGCGATCCCAGCTGAGTGAAAGGGGGAGTCTGAAGACAAAGAAGCCAAGTTTCTGATCCTGTTGCTTTGGAAAGCCAGGAGGAGTCTTTGAAAGAGCCCAAAGACCGGTAAAGACTGAAGATTGAAGACTTGACACTGAAGACTCGTCAACATCCGAGGGGGAGTCTGTTGGTGCATATGTCTGTCGACTTTGTCTTGTATCGAGTCTTGTACTAGTGTGTATAGATCAGGGCATGGAAAATGAGGAATTGTGTATTTTTAGGTAATTCCGTTTGAATTGACACAGGTCATTTCAAACGAAATCAGGCTGGTATTTCAAACGAAATTAAGCAGTTAATTCCGTTTGAGTGTAATTCCGCTTGAAACATGATTCCGCTTGAGCATGTTCAAGCGAAATCATATGTGTCACACCCCCAAAATCCACACGCGGAGTATCACCGCTTGGAGGCGTGACTGACCAGGATCTTAACCATCAATCACATTGAACCCATAAGCATAGATAAATAATACTTTCATTTATAAACATCAAGTGTTACAATGTTACAATATTTCACCGTTTACAGCGGAAGCATATTTAACTCGTTAAGTGTTTATAAAACCATATGTAAGCTCTTAGACTTATTTTGCGTTTCCATGTATCTCGACCCATGACCACTCCAGCTTCTCAGACAGCAAGCCCCTTTGATATGCACCTAAAGACCTGCAAGGCATGTAGCAACGAATCAACAACAAAGTTGAGCGAGTTCACAGTTGGTTGCTTAGTTATAGTATTCATTTAGTAAATCGTATGTTCGTTTTGTAAACCATGTATCGTATTAATCCTTATCGCGGCCAATCCAGGCATCCGTGCGATGATTAGTGGGGGCTTCCCATGTGTTACTAGACCACGCGTATCGACTGCTAGGAAAATATAAGAGGTGCCCTAAGTCAATGTCTATCAGCATTGACCCTTTGCCCATAGTCCATTAGTACACGCCCGTTCGGACGACACGGTGTGAGGTTTGTTAAACCTAATAGCGCTATCTACTAATGACCCGCTCGCCATAGGCCTCGGCGATTAAGTCGATAAATGAGGGACTTCCTTTGATAGAACTGATGGTCTTATAGTCGTGTACGTAGGTTTTACGTACGTGCCCTTCAATCCGAGGACAGTAATATGTATAACTGTACGTAGGTTTTACGTACGTGCCCTTCAACCGAGGACAGTAATAATTTGTTTAATAGAAATAGTTGTATGAGTAGTTATTCAATCCCATTCCCAACCCCTGGGAATCCCATGCCTTGGCTAGTGTGAACTCACCTTGGTTTGCTCGGTATGCTAAAACTATGTGCCCACAAGTAATCAATCAAATCCTATATTGCACGTATGTTCAGTCAATACATGTTTGTAAAGTTTCACATGAAACTATCATCAAAGTATTATCACAGAGTGTGTTTGACAAATAATATCATGTACCAAATAAACAGGTAGTCATATTCATAACATTCATGCTTCACATATTTGTCTTTCACAGTTCATTTTGACAAAGTTATCCATTAACACATTAACAGACTAACAGAAGTAATAAACTTAACAAAGTTATCAACTTAACAACTTAACAGGAGTTTGCATACTTAACCAGGTTACAAACTAACAGAGTTAACGTTCAACAGTTAACTAAACTAACTGAGTTATAACTAATCGAGTTACACAGTTAACAAAACTAACATCCAACAGAACACCAGTAACTAACTGTGTCACATACTTTACTTAACTAGATTAATAGGTTTAACAGAGTTAACAACTTACAAAGTTATATAACTGACAGAGGTTAATAAACTAACAAGGTTAATTAACTAACATAATTAATTAACAAGTTAACAAAGTTAAGTTGGGCCGAACACTATTGCCGAAAACCCTTTGCTTGGCCGAAATCCCTTAAGTTGGCGAAAACACTTTTGGGCTTTTGCTGGGCTTCAAGTGTGACGAAAACACATGTCTGGGCCGAAATCCTATAAGTGCCGAAATCACCTTAGGGCCTAACACATTGGGCCGAAATCACATAAGTGATTTCGTCCAGTTTCAATGGTGGGGGTGTTTTCGTTGGCTGTACTTCATCTTCAACAACAGAAATCATTTACAAATCGTAGAAACCCTACTCGCATACTAACAGTTATTCATAACCATTAACATCAAGAATCTCGGAGATCATCTATCACTCTTAACATCAATTAACAACACAATCATTCCACCATATCGACTTATGCAAACTTAGAATTTATCAAAACATTGTGAGATCTAGATTATTAATAAGTCTGCAAGTTATTCAGTGACAGACACACATGATAAATCATATCATCGAATTAAAAAGATTCCCAACCAGCAAGTCAATTTCAATCATAAACAACATCACATAACAATGTAATCAGATCTGAAACAACTAATTGTGAAAGTCACTAACCGACTCAGAATAATCAACAAGGAAATCTGGCTTCGAATGAGGAGAGGGCTGCCGTCAGGTTTCAAAACAAATGAGAGAGAGTGTGATAGTGTCTAGGGTTTGCCAGTTATCCCCTTTTGTGCGTACGAGTAAAACAAGTTATAAGTTTAGTCGATACTGGGCCCAAAGCCCATTCCTGTTTTCAATGGTCCACTAGTGGACGAAAACACAAGGTGTTTTCATGGGTAGGGTGTTTTCATGAGTGGGTGTTTGGCATGACCTTATTAAACCACAGAATGTTAATTCTAAATATAATATTAACCTTCACTACAAACATAATGCACACCACATATATAACATATCGATCACAGTACGAATTAACATATTACAACGTCTACAGTTGTGAAACAAACAAGTCGTGCCAACAAACAATCTAAACAATTAACGTGCGATCGCGCGGAGATGGAAATCTTGGAAACTCGAGTTGTCACATTATCCCCAACTTGAAAGAAATTTCGTCCCGAAATTTAGTACGCGGTTACTGAGGAAGCTAGGTAAGTTGTATCGTTTACTGGTTTTCCTGGGGTGTCACATCATCCCCCCCGTTGATTTGGACTTTCGTCCCGAAATTCCGTGGTAGCTTCAGCCTCAGTAGTGGTTGCACTGTTTCCGAATAACTGGGGATACTTGAGTTTCATTTGATCTTCTTGCTCCCAGGTGAACTCTGGGCCACGACGGGAGTTCCAACGAACTCGAACAAGAGGTATTCTGGTGTGCTTGAGGACCTTAACATCCCGGTCCGTGATTTCAAATGGTTCTTCGACGAAATGCAACCGTTCGTCGATAGTGAGCTCCTTCAAAGGAACTATGAGGGTCTCATCTGACAGACACTTCTTCAGATTCGACACGTGAAAGACGTTGTGAACCGCACTGAGTTCAGCTGGTAAGTTCAGTCTGTAGGCCACTTTGCCTATTTTCTCTATGACTTCGAATGGTCCGACATATCGCGGACTGAGTTTGCCCCTTTTTGCCAAAATGAAGAACACCCTTCCAGGGTGAAACTTTGAGTAGCACTCGATTCCCAACCTGGAACTCGAGTGGTTTCCTGTCTTTATCGGCGTATGCTTTCTGACGGTCACGAGCTGCCGCCATGCGTTGTCGTCTTTGAGCAATCTTTTCTGTAGTTTCAACTACAAGTTCTGGACCTGTGATTTAACTATCCCCCACCTCTGCCCAACAGAGAGGTGACCGGCATTTACGTCCGTACAATGCCTCGAATGGAGCAGCTTTAATGCTGGTGTGGTAGCTGTTATTGTAAGAAAATTCCACAAGTGGCAGATGCTTTTCCAGCCGTTGCTAAAGTCAATTACACATGCACGAAGCATGTCTTCTAGAGTTTGAATAGTGCGCTCCGACTGCTCATCCGTCTGATGGTGATAAGCTGTGCTCATGTCTAAACGAGAGCCAAAAGATTTGTGCATTGCTTGCCACAGTTCTGAAGTAAAACGTGCATCGTGATCAGAGATAATAGAGGTGGGCACCCCGTGCCTCGAGACAACTTCCTTAAGGTATACGTCTGCTAGAGTGGAGAACTTATCCGTTTCCTTGATAGCCAAGAAGTGTGCAGACTTTGTGAGTCGATCCACGATCACCCAAATAGTATCATTCCCACGTTGAGATCTAGGTAGGCCAGTAACAAAATCCATGGAAATTTGTTCCCATTTCCATTGTGGTATCTCAGGTTGTTGGAGTAGGCCTGATGGTTTCTGATATTCAGTCTTGACTCTTGCACAAGTCAAGCACTTGCTGATGTAAGTTGCTATGTGAGCTTTCATGCTAGGCCACCAGTATGCAGTTCTGAGGTCGTGGTACATCTTATCCGAACCAGGATGTGCTGAGTAGCGAGACTTATGAGCTTCTTCCATTCCCAGTTGGCCAGTCCCACCTCTACTCTTCACAGAGACCCGGGTTCGAGTCCAGGCAGGGGGTATTCTGCCACCTTCTTCCCAGAGGGAAACGGACTCAGCTCGGGATGAGGTATTCACCGCCAGGCAGCATTGGGACGGTGCTAGCTTGTGGAGTGGGATCACTCCAGCGGCCGGGAGGTCCGTGCAATAACCCCCCCCCCAAGTTGCCATAGAGTGGGACCCAGATGCGTCCTGTTACATAGTAGGCTCCGTCTGCCTTTTGTTCTAACCGTTGCCTTGAGCCGCGTAGGGCTTCGGCCCTGACGTTTTCCTGGTTTCAATGCTTCTATCTGAGCATCTCGTATCTGAGAAGGAAGACTAGAGTGAATAGTGAGTTGCAACGCTCGTACACGCCTAGGTGTAGTATCCTTTCGACTGAGGGCGTCGGCCACCACATTGGCTTTGCCCGAATGGTACTTTATGGCACATTCGTAATCGTTCAGTAGTTCGACCCATCTACGTTGTCGCATGTTCAATTCTTTCCGCTTGAAAATATACTCAAGACTCCTGTGATCGGTGTAGATGGTGCATTTAGTGCCATACTGGAAATGTCGCCATATCTTGAGCGTAAAAACAACAGCTCCAAGCTCTAAATCGTGTGTAGTGTAATTCTGTTCGTGAATCTTAAGTTGGCGCGAAGCATAAGCAATAACTTTATCCCGTTGCATCAACACACATCCAAGACCTTGGATGGGTGCGTCACAGTAGACTACAAAATCGTCCGTGCCTTCCGGCAATGAGAGAATAGGTGCGCTACAAAGTCTATCCTTTAAGTGCTGAAACGCTGTTTCCTGTGCATTACTCCAACGATAAACAACACCTTCCTGCGTCAATAGTGTAAGCGGCTGTGCAATCTTTGAGAAGTCTTTGATGAACCTTCTGTAGTATCCCGCCAAACCCAAGAATTGGCGTATTTCGATTGGTGTGCGAGGTGCAGGCCAGTCCTTGATCGAATCTACCTCGGATGGATCGACATGAATCCCATCCTTGTTTACCACGTGGCCTAGAAAGTGGACTTCACGAAGCCAGAAGTCGCATTTTGAAAACTTAGCGTATAACTGTTCCGTTCGTAAGAGTTCCAAAATAAGTCGTAAGTGCTGCTCGTGTTCCTCCCGACTCTTCGAGTAATAGCTCGACCCTTGCAACTGGTCGAATAAGTCGTCAATGCGTGGAAGTGGATAGCGATTTTTCACGGTCACCTTGTTCAGTTCGCGGTAACCTATGCACATGCGAAAGGTACCGTCTTTCTTCTTCACAAATAATACTGGAGCTCCCCAAGGCGAAGAGCTAGGACGTATGAAACCCTTTTCTAAGAGTTCTTGCAATTGCTTAGCCAGTTCTTCCAGTTCAGTTGGAGCTAAGCAGTAAGGCGCTCGAGCTATGGGTGCTGCTCCAGGAGCTAGCTCGATCTAAAATTTGATCTGGCGATGTGGCGGTAACCCAGGTAACTCTTCAGGAAACACTTGAAGAAAGTCGTGTACAACAGAAATATCCTCTAACTTCTTCTCTGTCTTCGATGTATCTGTAACAAGTGCTAGAACAGCTGTGTGGCCCTTTCGCAAACACTTCTGAGCCTTCAAGAAGGAGATGATGCCACTCCCGACACCACTCTTGTCGCCTTGAACTTCGAGAGGTTCTTTGCTAGTACGGGGAATATGAATGCCTTCTCCTTGCATAGGATCTCTGCTTGCTGTTGGGATAACCAATTCATTCCAATGACGATGTCGAAACCATCACAACGTTGGGGTTATTTCTAGCATCACCCTGACCAACCATGAACACTCGACCCCTGGCACCATTGCCGTCGTTATTACCCCCGTTGTTATTCCCGTTACCCTGAGTATTGTTGTTGCTGGTTCTGCGGTGCTTGCTGTTGCTGCTGACGATTCTGATGTGCAGGTTGTGAACTCCTGAAATCTTTGGGTTCATGCTCAATCTTGAGACACCTCTGACAGTGGCCTTTACAACACTGACCACTGTGGTATCTGTTGCACCTGTTATACAGTGGGTAAATTCCCCGATATCCACTCTGCCCCTGACCACCAGACGATTGCTGACTCGGACTCTGGTAATCACTAGTCTTGTGCTGCTGCTGTGCTTGAGACTGTACGGTAGCTGAACCCCTACTGAAATCCCCTTCCCATTTCCGCTTGTTGTCACTGGGAGTAGCAGGAGTAACTGGAGTGGTAGCGGTAGTAGTAGCGCTGATACGTTTAGGCTGCTTGTTCTGTTCCACAGCCTGGTCTGTGAGACGATGAGCAAGACGAGTAACATCTTGAATAGTAACATGGTTAGCAGCAGTCACATGACTTTGAATCTCTGGTACTAAGCCTTTGAGGTCCATCTCAATGCGCTTGATGGGAGGATCCACCATAGTTAGACACAATACTGCCAATTCGTTGGATCGTTTCGTATACGCTTCTATTTCTGACCCCGTCATCTTCAGGTTAAAGAACTCCACTTCCAGCTTGTGGATGTCATCACGATTACAGTATTCACGTTTGATCAGTTCCCTAAAATCATTCCATGGGGTGGCATTAGCAGCCGCCAGCCCCAGCATCTGAACTTGCGCGTTCCACCAAGTTAGCGCAGTGCCTTCGAGAGTACCAGTGGCGTACTTCACCCTACGAGCCTCAGGGCATTCACACATCTCGAAGACCGATTCGAGCTTTTTAAACCAATGGAGAAGTCCAACGGCTCCTTCAGTGCCACTGAAAGTATTAGGGCGACAGTCCCTGAACGTCTTGAATGTGCATACATGTGGCTGAGCGTGTTGACTTGTCGTGTGTGTAAGAGTAAACAAAATTAAGCACAAGTGTCGGTTTACGAAAGTAGGATCTAAGGATCCTAGAGTGAGTTGTGATGGCAGGTTACACCTCCTGCCTGGGCAGCTGCGAGTGCTGCGGTAAGATGTTCAGTGATCGAAGCCGCCAACTGGGCTTGAGTTCGATTAACGTGTCCGCTCATGATCTTCATAGCAAATGCAACATAAGTGAGAGAGGTTCGCGAATAGTGAGGTGACAGAAGAGAGTAAGCACCTAACATTCTACGCGGTTTGCTAGACGTTCTAATGGGTGCTCAGGTAATACTCGTCAACACCGAGTTTCGAAGGGATCCAACTGTAATTGAGGAGTTCACGTTTATGTTTGAGTAGGGGGAAAATTACTGCTATGGCCCCTATAGGTTGGTCATGTTTCATATTGATCAATTAACAGGACAGAACCCCTTATCCACTTGTTAAGCCTTACTGGGACTCACATGCACCCCACATTATTATTATGTGTGCACCCACAATAATATTGTGATTTGCATGTTCATCTCAGCTCCTCTTAACTCATGTTAAATGGTTCCCCACACTCAAGTAGGAATCAAAGAGTATCACATAGCGTATGTTATGAAGGTTTAGGGAAAGACCACCCTATCGGTCACTTAGTACGTGAAGGTGTTCATGAATTCATATCGGTGTGCTAAACGTGCTATCACATGCATTATCGTATGTAGGTGTTCACTAGCTATGTAGTACAATGAGTATAAGAGGGACGAACCTTGCAATCTGGAGCTGAGTGTCATGGTCGTATTCCCGTTTTCAGAATCTGTCCGGTTATAGTCTGGTTTTACAAAAACAGTTTCCCCTTTTTAAAATCAAGTTCACTATAACCAATGGCTCTGATACCAATCTGTCACACCCCCAAAATCCACACGCGGAGTATCACCGCTTGGAGGCGTGACTGACCAGGATCTTAACCATCAATCACATTGAACCCATAAGCAGAGATAAATAATACTTTCATTTATAAACATCAAGTGTTACAATGTTACAATATTTCACCGTTTACAGCGGAAGCATATTTAACTCGTTAAGTGTTTATAAAACCATATGTAAGCTCTTAGACTTATTTTGCGTTTCCATGTATCTCGACCCATGACCACTCCAGCTTCTCAGACAGCAAGCCCCTTTGATATGCACCTAAAGACCTGCAAGGCATGTAGCAACGAATCAACAACAAAGTTGAGCGAGTTCACAGTTGGTTGCTTAGTTATAGTATTCATTTCGTAAATCGTATGTTCGTTTTGTAAACCATGTATCGTATTAATCCTTATCGCGGCCAATCCAGGCATCCGTGCGATGATTAGTGGGGGCTTCCCTTGTGTTACTAGACCACGCGTATCGACTGCTACGAAAATATAAGAGGTGCCCTAAGTCAATGTCTATCAGCATTGACCCTTTGCCCATAGTCCATTAGTACACGCCCGTTCGGACGACACGGTGTGAGGTTTGTTAAACCTAATAGCGCTATCTACTAATGACCCGCTCGCCATAGGCCTCGGCGATTAAGTCGATAAATGAGGGACTTCCTTTGATAGAACTGATGGTCTTATAGTCGTGTACGTAGGTTTTACGTACGTGCCCTTCAATCCGAGGACAGTAATAAGTATAACTGTACGTAGGTTTTACGTACGTGCCCTTCAACCGAGGACAGTAATAATTTGTTTAATAGAAATAGTTGTATGAGTAGTTATTCAATCCCATTCCCAACCCCTGGGAATCCCATGCCTTGGCTAGTGTGAACTCACCTTGGTTTGCTCGGTATGCTAAAACTATGTGCCCACAAGTAATCAATCAAATCCTATATTGCACGTATGTTCAGTCAATACATGTTTGTAAAGTTTCACATGAAACTATCATCAAAGTATTATCACAGAGTGTGTTTGACAAATAATATCATGTACCAAATAAACAGGTAGTCATATTCATAACATTCATGCTTCACATATTTGTCTTTCACAGTTCGTTTTGACAAAGTTATCCATTAACAAATTAACAGACTAACAGAAGTAATAAACTTAACAAAGTTATCAACTTAACAACTTAACAGGAGTTTGCATACTTAACCAGGTTACAAACTAACAGAGTTAACGTTCAACAGTTAACTAAACTAACTGAGTTATAACTAATCGAGTTACACAGTTAACAAAACTAACATCCAACAGAACACCAGTAACTAACTGTGTTACATACTTTACTTAACTAGATTAATAGGTTTAACAGAGTTAACAACTTACAAAGTTATATAACTGACAGAGGTTAATAAACTAACAAGGTTAATTAACTAACATAATTAATTAACAAGTTAACAAAGTTAAGTTGGGCCGAACACTATTGCCGAAAACCCTTTGCTTGGCCGAAATCCCTTAAGTTGGCGAAAACACTTTTGGGCTTTTGCTGGGCTTCAAGTGTGACGAAAACACATGTCTGGGCCGAAATCCTATAAGTGCCGAAATCACCTTAGGGCCTAACACATTGGGCCGAAATCACATAAGTGATTTCGTCCAGTTTCAATGGTGGGGGTGTTTTCGTTGGCTGTACTTCATCTTCAACAACAGAAATCATTTACAAATCGTAGAAACCCTACTCGCATACTAACAGTTATTCATAACCATTAACATCAAGAATCTCGGAGATCATCTATCACTCTTAACATCAATTAACAACACAATCATTCCACCATATCGACTTATGCAAACTTATAATTTATCAAAACATTGTGAGATCTAGATTATTAATAAGTCTGCAAGTTATTCAGTGACAGACACACATGATAAATCATATCATCGAATTAAAAAGATTCCCAACCAGCAAGTCAATTTTAATCATAAACAACATCACATAACAAAGTAATCAGATCTGAAACAACTAATTGTGAAAGTCACTAACCGACTCAGAATAATCAACAAGGAAATCTGGCTTCGAATGAGGAGAGGGCTGCCGTCAGGTTTCAAAACAAATGAGAGAGAGTGTGATAGTGTCTAGGGTTTGCCAGTTATCCCCTTTTGTGCATACGAGTAAAACAAGTTATAAGTTTAGTCGATTCTGGGCCCAAAGCCCATTCCTGTTTTCAATGGTCCACTAGTGGACGAAAACACAAGGTGTTTTCATGGGTAGGGTGTTTTCATGAGTGGGTGTTTGGCATGACCTTATTAAACCACAGAATGTTAATTCTAAATATAATATTAACCTTCACTACAAACATAATGCACACCACATATATAACATATCGATCACAGTACGAATTAACATATTACAACGTCTACAGTTGTGAAACAAACAAGTCGTGCCAACAAACAATCTAAACAATTAACGTGCGATCGCGCGGAGATGGAAATCTTGGAAACTCGAGTTGTCACATTATGCCTATAAATACCATTCATACGAAATTAGTTGTAAGCTTCTTGATTCCGGCAGCGAAGCTCTGCCGAAGTGTCTCTGGCCTGTATTTTGTCATCAGATCAATAAACAAGACAATTAATAGTGATTCTAGTGTTATACAAGCTAAACGAAGACCGAATCAATGAATTTCGCCTCTGATTCAGTCTAAGAATTCTTCTGATCGACTCGTTTGGGTCACAAAACGATCCTACATGTGGTATCAGAGCTCAGGAGGAAGAGTTCTTACCGTTTAGCTCGTTTTCGTTGGAAATTTCTGTTTTCTACAGCTTCTTTTCAAAATTAATCAAGATTTCACGGTTAAAATGGACTGATCTTTTGATATTGTGTGTAAAATACAGTTTTAACAAACCCTTGAAAGAATCAGACCTAATTTCGTTTGAACGAACACTTAATTTCGCTTGAAAGTTGTTATTAATTCCGCTTGAAAACGTTATCTCGCTTGAGTAATTCCGTTTGAAATAGCCTTATTTCGCTTCAGATTGTAATTCCGTTTGAAAAATTGAGGTAATTTCATACGGAATCTGTGATTTCGTTTGAACTACACCTGATTCCGTTTGAAAACTGATCTCGTTTGAAACATTTCAAACAAAATCAGTGATTTCGCTTCAAAAGGGTATTCCGTTTCAACTGTTATTTCGGTTGAGTTTTGATTCCGCTCGAAGTTGTCTAGCTGTTGATTCCGTTTGAAACCGACTGTTTATAATTTGTCACCGAAACATGGATTTTGAAGAAGATATAGCATTGTATTATTTTGTATCTCAACCAGAGAGTTATACTGAGATTAAAGAAGATCCAGTTTTCGAAAAATCAGTTTCAAGAGAACCAGTTGTTATAAAAACGGATTCAGAAATTGTGTTCGATAAAACTGAAAAGGGTTTAGAAGTTGATTCAGAAAAAGCTGAAAATACTTCAGAAAGTGTTTCAGAAAAGGTTCCAATATTCGATCATTCATCAGATGAAGAAAGTGATGATGACAGTGTAGAAATTGAAAAACTTGAAGGATTTAGAAAGATGTTTGGACCTCAATTGTTTGATATGTTTTATGCAGGTACACTGGAAAAGCTTAAAAATAAACAAGCTGCAAAGATAAAGATTGATGAGGCAGCTATTGTGAAAGAAAGTATAAAATGTCACACCTCGATATTTCCACATATTACAGGTGGGCCCGGTGGGGAGTATCGTGACGGAGTTGATATCATCATGGTCAAACATACACAGAATAGCACAGCGGAAGTCTTGGAATATAAAATATTATTACAAACTCAAATGTTTGAAAATATCAAAGTATTTATTATAGACGAGCCTGTAATATCAAATCCACAGGTGGATCTTTACAAAATGTATAAAATGATGTTTAGCAGACTTTAAGGCATCTTTAAGGATTTGCAAGATCCTCTAGTTCGACACCGAGCAATCCCCCAGCCTATTACGAGTAGTACCTGCCACTTAGTCTTTGGAAAATACGTCAGTTTTCACTGGTAAATACAATTAAACGACTCATTTGAAAAGAGTTTATGAAAATTGATTTAAGTGCACAAGGCACAAACCATTTATACTTGGGACAATTATTTAAATAATCTTGTATACAGTTTTACATGTTTGTCTTACATATGGGACCGGTTTGGAAGCTGGTCGTGATTAACCGACTTGTCACTTACAAAACCCACGAAGGAGTTATCCCCAACATGTGGGTTATTTATATTTTAGCATTTGCATCTGTCGGGTGTATGCCTACACCCCGTGCATAGGTCGTGGCCATTTTTAACTTTAATGAGCCGAGGATATCCAGGACACGGTCGTATTAACCCCCAATGCTTATTTTATCAAACAAGACAGATGAAAACGGGTTATGTAAATTTATTAGTCACAATCCGATTAAATGATTTCATACCCGACCAAGTGGTATTATTATAATACCATATCCCAAGCCCGTATAAGGGAAAATAAGTTAAAAGTATTTACCTGAGCTAATACTTGATTCACAACAAAATAACTCAGTCGTATCCAATCTATCTAAATGCAGGTAGCTTTTACCGGGTGGCTCTAGTCTGGAGTGATGGTAATATATAACCAATTTAGAATGCTAATGGTCTTATTTAAGTCGTAGACTTAGACCGACTAGCTTAAAGTATCTTAAACGGTATGACACGCTAGCTTAAGCGATGACCGAAATAGAATGTGATTTAGACCCGACAAGTTTGGATACTTGTCTAATATGGGTAAACTAAACACATTCTAGATTTTGAAGTTTAATTGATAAGGTTAAACCCGTTTCGGCAAACTTACATAAACAAGTTACATAAGTCTAACCGTACGCGTATAAACGATAACGAGTAACCGGATGAGTCATGAGCAAGTTCCATATGCCAATATACTTTAAACAAGTTATAATATCAGTGGGATATCAACTTGTATGCCTGTATAGGTTTTAAAATCAAATTATGCCTCGAAAGGGCGATTTGGTCATTTTATGACGTATAAAAGGAACTTGGGTACAATCTGATGTTACGATCATAAACATTCTTTTAAAACACTTTATTTATGATATAATATCAGTATGATATCAAACATATGTGTGTTTTATAGTTTAAAACCAAACTATGCTCCATAGGGGCATTTTGGTAATTTCACACATAGTTTTGAAGGCTAATTTGGGAATCTGAGTTTAATACATATACCTACTGTAAAATATGTTTAAAATGATTTATAAAATCAGTAGGTAACAAGTCTTGGTTGGTAGTTATGGTTTAAAACCATACTACGCGCCGAAACGACGTTTAAGTCGCTAAATGACGATATATGCGATCTTTTAGGAAAACTGATATTATGGTCAGGTTTATATGACCAAAATATGTTATTTAATATGACATTTCAGTAGGAAAAAGGTTTTGTAAGGAAATCATGCTTTAAAACCATTTTGTGTGTTATAAGGGCATTATCGTCATTTAAGAACATAATACAAGTACTTGTGCATAAACTCAGTTTATAATCTGAATTGATATCCCAAATTATCCTAATTATGATATTAAATCAGTAGGCAATGAGTTTGGTATAAGGAATTATGCTTAAAACCGATCTATGCGCCTAAAGGGCATTTTGGTCACTTTAAAGCACAATTTACGACATTATACGCAAACTAAGTTTATGATTAGATTTGTAACATCTAAATATGTTAAACATGTTAACATATCAGTACCTAAGTTGTTTGAAAACTTATTGGTGTCTAAAACCTTATTTTTGCTAAAAAGGGCATAATAGTCAAAGTATGGCATATTAACGGAAACTTGCATAAGACTCGGATTACTAGTATGATCGTGTAATATAACCTCAGAGGGTTATGCTACATTATAATACAATCATAACCGAACCTAAAATCAGTAGCATACTAATCTAATTCGGCTTATAACCAAAATTCAACGTAGAAGTCAAACTACGCGACCTTCGGTTGCGAACCGACCCTAAACTTAGAATTGTCGAGTTAAACATGTTTAGACATGTTTAAATAATAATTACCAAGTTATTAAAGTGTTAAATATAATTTATAACCTTTGTATTATTGGTTTTACTTATTAATCACAATTCTGCCAAGTTTGACTTTTTAATTAAATAGTTTGACCCGACAATTAACTAAGCAAACGAGGGAATTAGGAGGTGCCCTTTTAAGGGTTAATCGTCTACCTATCTATGGTCTTATACCCACATTCAATTTGAGCAGTGGCTGGACTATTAGAGTTTAAACCGAAAGTCAAATTTATTTTACGATATCTTGACTTTTTGGTTTTTAAAACATAAGACTGAACCAAGGAGGGAGCCAAGACACTTACAACAGGTCCTAGCTGTCTTTTCTACAAGAAAGCAAGTCCTAATCAGATCAAGAAGCTCCAGAACTTGTGAGAGGAGAGAAAGGAATGAAATGAGCAAAAGAAAGTGTTGAACAAAAGGCCTATATATAGTTTTTTGGACAAGATTAGGATTAAGACAAGTGTTTGGAGGGTCCTTAGGATCATTACATGTGTTACCACAGCTGTAACTATGATTTGGAGCCCAAGGAAACGTTTCTAATTCGTTAAACATGGATTGGTGTGGGCTGCAAGGAAGAGAAGGGCAGCTATCAATTTTCTTCTGTTCAGACCTGCATACGGACCATATGGTCCTATGTATACGGTCCGTAAGGACCTAGTCTGCAAACCCAAAGTTTCATTAATTGACAGGTTTGGCCCCCGAACGCGAATCGTTGAGTTTTGGCACATCTAACACCCGTCAACCCCATTTTTAAGCTCCATGAGGACGTTAAAGTATATTTAACTTGAACTATGCTCAAAAATATTACGGGTGCCAGTTCGTTCAGTCGTACGGTCGTGTTTTCCGCTTAATTACGACGAACGTTCGAACGGACGCGAAAACAATCCAGATTTCGCGACGGATGGTATTTTAGCATTCCCATCACTAAAATATAATATTTTAATGATTACAAACATTTATGGATGTGCGGATATGGCCAGAATGTAGAATACGCGCGAATATGCATAGTTTCGCCGTTTTGACGCTTTTAGTCCCTTAAATGCATAAAGTTACGCGTAAAGCCATTTATTGATATCCAAGTCTTGTATAGCCCATATAGGGATTCCCGAGAACGTGACCGAGCATTACGGAGTCTCTAGTTCTCTTAAAGGTCGCTCGAAAACGTAGTTTCACTTATTGACACTTTTGGTCCCTCAAATGCGCAAACTTGCGCGTATTATAATTTAATGGCATTAAAGCCATATCTAGTCCATGCTAGGCATTCTTGAGAGTAATATAATACATCACAATGCTTCGGGTTCGTTAAAAGGTCAATCAGAGGTAAGGATTAACATGTTGACACTTTTAACCATTCGACGCGCAAACTTTCACATAATTACGTAAACGGCTCCTCTCGTCCAACAAGTGGCTCGTTTGAGAATATGGACACCGTATAAGGTCACTCAAAGGCCTAGTTTAGGTATTTTGACACTTTCAGTCCTTCTAAAATCACGGTTTTCGATTTTGACGAAATTAGTCCCTCATAGTCAACGTTTGACTTTATTAGGGTTAATTACACGTGTCACCACACCATTGGACACGATTTTTACGAGGTGTTACATCCTCACCCCCTTAAAAGAAATCTCGACCCCGAGATTTGCTCAAAAAGATGGAAGTACTTTCTGTCGTGTAATGGACTTAACTTCCATAGTAATTTAGGGACCTTTACGGGTATTCCAGTTGACCTATTCAATACGTACATGCTCCTTTCCGGAGTTTCTCAACTTGTCGATCCTTGATCGATATAGGTATTTCAATAAACCTTAGGCTTTCATCAATCTATACTTCTTTACAAGACATTGCTAGCGATTTATCAACTAGGCATTTCTCTAGGTTTAAGGTGTGGAACAGATTGTAAATTCCACTAAGCTCCTTAGGCAAGTTTAGCTTATAAGCTATGCTATCGACACATTCGATGGTCTCGAATGATTTTATATATATCCAGGGCTTAAATTTCCCTTTACACTGAAACGTATGGTACCCTTCCATGTTGGTATTTTCAATAGAGTCTTGTTCCCTATTTGGAACTTTAAGAGATTTGCGCCCTTCTTTCGCATTGCTCTAATGCCGATCACTGGCAGTTTTCAAACAATTACTGATTCATATTATCTTATCCGTCGTCCTTAAGAAAAATCTGAGATCCTGTTAATTGGGTTTTTCCCAATTTCTTACCCAACAAATGGGCGTTGGCTATTTCTTCCAAACAAGGTCTCCAAAGGAGGAGCCTTGATACTTATATAATGCTATTAGTTATAGGAGAACTTAATTAGGGTGAGATAGTCATTCCAACTACTACCCGAATCAATCTTAAGGAATTAACTACTCTCATAGTTAGTCGAACAAATCGACGATCCTGGGCAGCTAATAACGATTCTTAATCATTTCTTAGTTAGGTTGCAATAACCAATGCACAAGCGTATTGCATCGTGCTTTCCTTTATCAACAATAATCGGAGCTCCTAAGATGATGAGCTAAACTGCTCAAACCTTTCTTCCAAAAACTCATCTTGTTAGTTCTCATTTCTTCCATTTCCTTTGATGCTAACTGATAAAGAGCTTCTGCAATAGACATAGCTCTTAATAGGATGTAAATCTTAATTCCACTTTGCCTCTCAAGAGGTCAAACAGGGAAGTTCTATGGAGAAGAAATCAAGTTATCCAATTAGGATAGAGGTAGCTTCAATCTTCGACCTTGGTCCACATACCGTCGATTGTGCTATGCAAATGACACATCTGTTCTTACGAGTGCACGGATTCCATGAGTAGAGACGCCTACTTAGGCATTTCTATAACAGATATCTTCTTTGAATACCACTAGCTGACTTTAGTACAATATGACTATTGGTATATCTTAGTGGTTCCATGCATTAAACCTCCATACTGATCAGGCATGGAAGCAATATATGGGACACACTAGGTTACGCTAATCCTCATATGGCGCTTTTATCAAGCATAGTTGGCACTCACAGTTGATAGAAATCAATGAGGAAAATAATTAAAATAACATACATGGTCGTACTCTATTCAAAGAAAGAGTCCTCTTAGATTTTACAGAAGGATCATTGCCGAGAAAAGAAGAAACGGTCTCTAGGGTTTCATTGGTAGGTTCTACCTTACTTAGCATTTGGAGTTCTTATGAATATCATCAAAAGTTTGTTAAGCTTATGGTCCATGAAAGACTTACTATTGCCTGTATTAAAACAGGATACTTAGCAGGGATTATCATTAATAAATGATAAGGAATGTACTGGATGACATCATGTTCTGTCTCTTGGCATTTATCAGGTGAGTTCAGGCATTTCCTTCTTTCCTTAGCCTTTCCAGGCTTAGCTGCACCTTCTTTGGCAGCTTTGTGGCATCTAGTTCCGATGTGGCCTTTCTCACCACAGGTGTAACAGACTGCATTATTTATGTCCCTACATTCATGGGACTGATGACCAGTCTCTTTGCAGATGCATACTGCTTTGGTCTTTATCCTATTCGACACTGTCTCCAGGGTCTTTTATAGCAATTCTTACATACAGGCTTCTTACTGAACTTATGATGGTTCTTATTAAGCCCGTAATTTGCTCTTCTTCTTCAATTTCTGGGAGTTATCCTCCTCCCTTGGTTCATCCTTCACATTCGAAGTGTGAACAAAGCTCTTTTCATGAGCAATTGATTGAGGTTTTGAATGAAATTTAGAGCGAGAAGCATTCGGCTCTTTAAATTGTCTCATAACCTTTTCCATGGTCTTTCAAACTGCTGCGTCAACCACAGCTTGGAGACTAACTCCATTAATATTAAGGCTTACGTTTGTAGCATTATTAGCTTTTGTCACCTTAATAGTATCGTGACTGATATCCACCTTATCCGAGTTTTCCATACTCGAAGCTTGGTACTAACCACCATATTAAACAATTGTTAGTCATCATCCTGATGACCTGACATAGATTAGCCACGGCATCCATAAACCGTATAGGCTATTATGTTCCAAACATTCCTAATGAATGTTATTTGAATGTATATCCATTACATTTAGCCTAGGTCACAAAAGGACCATCAATGGCATTTAAGGTTTGGAGCGAGTCCATTACCTATATGATAGGGAATCATAATGTCACAACTGTCTTTGTCACAAGGACGATTATGAATAGATAGTTCGCAGGATAGTCTTACATGACTCTTATTATATTATATACGTATGGCACAAAGGCCCGTCACGAGGGATGTAGAAAGATATGGTATAACGCCTAGTCATGAAGGACATAATTGATCATATGGCACGAAGGCCTTGTCGCAAAAGACATTATAAGATATGGCACTAAAGCTTGTCACGGAGGACATTTATCAATTCTGGCATAAAAGGCCTGTGACTAGGAATGTTAACATTTAATATGTTAACTTGTCACGAATGACAAATTATAGCACAGAGGCTTGTCATGGATGACTTTAAAAATGTAGCTCGCTGCTTCGTCGCGAAGGACATTAATTTATAAGTCTCAATCTTATTGGATCAGGGGCTTCAAGGTTTGAACATCGTTCTTCCCCTTTGGACAGGGAGTCATAGACTACAACTGTCATCATCTTGGAAGGCGATCCTTTTTGGCGCAAGGTAAATCAATTGACATCACTAATGGATGTTTAGTGTGTCAGAGATGATGATGAGGTTAATTGTGATCATATTGATCATATTGACTATTAGGTTTGGGTAAAACCCACCAATTTGAATAGGGAATCGTAAGGATCACCACTATCTTTGTCTTATTGACAATAGAGTAAAGTATAGCCCGTAGGCATTTCATCACGAGGGATGTTAATATTTTGATCATCATACTGATGATACTAGTCAGGATCGCAATGATCAGATAGACTATGGGATTTGAGCATGGCTCACCCCCCTTGGGCAAAGATTCAAAAAAGATTACAATTACATTGTCTCAATTGGACAATATAATATAGCCCTTAGGCAAAACATCATTAAGGATGTTAAATTTAATTATCGTACTGATGATTTTAGTCATGATCGCATTGGCCATGTAGACTATTAGGCTTGAGCACAGCTCATTACCTTAAATAGGGGATCAAAAAGATCACAATGTCAATGTCATAGAGACGTCCTCATATAGCACATGGCTTTGTCTCGAAGGGCAGTTAGATGGCACAAAAGGCCTTGCCACAAGGATAATTAAAACATAATCAATGATCTCTTGGATCAGTGATCTTTAAGAGTCGAATCATAGTTCATCGCCCTTTGACAAGAAGTTTATAAAATAAACTATCATTGTCATGAATACATCTTCGCCCAATGGCATACATCTTAATTGGATGTTTTGATGTATACTTCATACTGTTGTTTGATAGCCATGATTCATATTGATCATATAGGCTATGAAGGTAGCTTGGAAAGATCCAAGTACTTTTGGAAGCTAGTGTGGTCTCTCAAGTCACACAGCAATGAATGTTAACATGTTCTTAGATGTTAACAAGGATTAATTTTCTTAAGAGGATTTTACCATCACAGCCATGTTCATAGATATATAGGCTAGGTTATACCATTAGAGGATCTTTTGAAATTTTTCAGCTGATCGATAAAGTTTGAGTAAAATTCAGAACTATTGTTGGATAAAGGACGAAATGAATACCTACATAAAATTTTCAAAATCATCCTAGATTATTAGGAACTTACAATAGTGCCTTAATCAGGACTTCTAGTAATATATTTGTCCACAGAGGACTAAGAGGAAAAATTATAAGTCCGTATAAGGACTATAAAATATTACGAATTTATATAAGGGTTATAATGAAATATCAATGTCCTCAAAGGGACTATTTCGAAATAGCGTATTCTCAAAGGGATTTTAATGAAATAACATGCCCATAAGAGGACTATATTGGTACAGCGTGCTCACAAAAGGGCTTTGCTGTACAGATGTCCTCACAGGGACTTTATATTGAAAGATACGTCCTCAATGGGACTTATTAATGAAATAACATATCCTTGAAAGGACTATAATAAAATATCATATCCACAAGGGATCTTAATGTAATAATTTGTCCATAAAAGGGACTTTGATGAAATAATATGTCCTTGAAAGGACTATAATGAATTATTATGTCCATGAGAGGACTATATTGAAACATCAAGTCCATGAGAGGACTATTTTAAAATAGTGTATCCTCAAAAGGGATTTTAACAAAATCATACGTTCATGAAAGGACTGTATTAAAATAGTATGTCCACCAAGGGACTTTATTGAAAATATAATGTCCACAAAGGATTATATTGAAAGATAATGTCCATAAAAGGACTAAATAGCAAATGCCCATAAGGGGTCTTAAGTCGAAAAAGGTATGTCCACACGAGGACTAAATAGAAGAGATAGGTCCTTATAAGGACTTAAAAGAATATTATGAAAGAAGGATTCTCTAACGCTTTCCTTGCTCCATTTCAGTTGTTTCTCTTCTTTGTTTACCGTACAAGGTAGAGATACAAAAGATCTTAATAAATAAGGTAAGTATTTCAATCAGGATCCGTTATAGCAGTAGAATTTAAGAATTTCATGGTTAAGGAATGATATGGATCATGAATTGGGTTTGACTGATATAATCCAAATCTGAAATTTCAAAAATTCAAAGACAAGAAATAGGGATCATTAGGATCCACTGGTATTATTTTCAATACAGGAGCCTCAGGGACCACCTGGTATGGACTCCACTGGCGCATACTTTAAAATTTGAGCCTCAGGGACCTTCGGTATGGACTCTGAAGTCTGATTCCAATTTATATGGGTTTGGTTTTAGGAATGAATCCATAAAGGACTTCCTCCAAACCGGTCACACGCTTATTTTAGCCGTATAGTGAAGCTTGGCATTCCTTGGCTTCGGATGAGGAGAATCTCTATCAACGGCTTTCTTGCTTGGCGACTTATTTAAAATACATAAAATTAAAAACAATGTTTACTTAATAGGGATGAGAGCTTTCCTATGTTAAGTCTAGACTCAAAAGGAAAAAAGGAATATACTACTGTGTCATTGAGATTAAACACAAAAGACTAGTGTTTAATTCACTCAATGTTGGCTCTGATACCAACCTGTCACACCCCGATATTTCCACATATTACCGGTGGGCCCGGTGGGGAGTATCGTGACGTAGTTGATATCATCATGGTCAAACATACACAGAATAGCACAGTGGAAGTCTTGGAATATAAAATATTATTACAAACTCAAATGTCTGAAAATATCAAAGTATTTATTATAGACGAGCCTGTAATATCAAATCCATAGGTGGATCTTTACAGAATGTATAAAATGATGTTTAGCAGACTTTAAGGCATCTTTAAGGATTTGCAAGATCCTCTAGTTAGACAGCGAGCAATCCCCCAACCTATTACGAGTAGTAACTGCCACTTAGTCTTTGGAAAATACGTCAGTTTTCACTGGTCAATACAATTAACCGACTCATTTGAAAAGAGTTTATGAAAATTTATTTAAGTGCACAAGGCACAAACCATTTATACTTGGGACAATTATTTAAATAATCTTGTATACAGGTTTACATGTTTGTTTTACATATGGGGCCGGTTTGGAAGCCGGTCGTGATTAACCGACTCGCCACTTACAAAACCCACGAAGGAGTTATCCCCAACATGTGGGTTATTTATATTTTAGCATTTGCATCTGTCGGGTGTATGCCTACACCCCGTGCATAGGTCGTGGCCATTTTTAACTTTAATGAGCCGAGGATATCCAGGACACGGTCTTATCAACCCCCAATGCTTATGTTATCAAACAAGACAGATTAAAACGGGTTATGTAAATTTATTAATCACAATCCGATTAAATGATTTCATACCCGACCAAGTGGTATTATTATAATACCATATCCCAAGCCCGTATAAGGGAAAATAAGTTAAAAGTATTTACCTGAGCTAATACTTGATTGACAGCAAAATAACTCAGTCGTATACAATCTATCTAAATGCAGGTAGCTTTTACCGGGTGGCTCTAGTCTGGAGTGATGGTAATATATAACCAATTTAGAATGCTAATGGTCTTATTTAAGTTGTAGACTTAGACCGACTAGCTTAAAGTATCTTAAACGGTATGACACGCTAGCTTAAGCGATGACCGGAATAGAATGTGATTTAGACCCGACAAGTTTGGATACTTGTCTAATATGGGTAAATTAAACACATTCTAGATTTTGAAGTTTAATTGATAAGGTTAAACCCGTTTCGGCAAACTTACATAAACTAGTTACATAAGTCTAACCGTACGCGTATAAACGATAACGAGTAACCAGATGAGTCATGAGCAAGTTCCATATGCCAGTATACTTTAAACAAGTTATAATATCAGTGGGATATCAACTTGTATGCCCGTATAGGTTTTAAAATCAAATTATGCCTCGAAAGGGCGATTTGGTCATTTTATGATGTATAAAAGGAACTTGGGTACAATCTGATGTTACGATCATAAACATTCTTTTAAAACACTTTATTTATGATATAATATCAGTATGATATCAAACATATGTGTGTTTCATAGTTTAAAACCAAACTATGCTCCATAGGGGCATTTTAGTAATTTCACACATAGTTTTGAAGGCTAATTTGGGAATCTGAGTTTAATACATATACCTACTGTAAAATATGTTTAAAATGATTTATAAAATCAGTAGGTAACAAGTCTTGGTTGGTAGTTATGGTTTAAAACCATACTACGCGCCGAAACGACGATTAAGTCGCTAAATGACGATATATGCGATCTTTTAGGAAAACTGATATTATGGTCAGGTTTATATGACCAAAATATGTTATTTAATATGACATTTCAGTAGGAAAAAGGTTTTGTAAGGAAATCATGCTTTAAAACCATTTTGTGTGTTATAAGGGCATTATCATCATTTAAGAACATAATACAAGTACTTGCGCATAAACTCAGTTTATAATCTGAATTGATATCCCAAATTATCCTAATTATGATATTAAATCAGTAGGCAATGAGTTTGGTATAAGGAATTATGCTTAAAACCGATCTATGCGCCTAAAGGGCATTTTGGTCACTTTAAAGCACAATTTACGACATTATACGCAAACTAAGTTTATGATTAGATTTGTAACATCTAAATATGTTAAACATGTTAACATATCAGTACCTAAGTTGTTTGAAAACTTATTGGTGTCTAAAACCTTATTTTTGCTAAAAAGGGCATAATAGTCAAAGTATGGCATATTAACGGAAACTTGCATAAGACTCGGATTACTAGTATGATCGTGTAATATAACCTCAGAGGATTATGCTACATTATAATACGATCATAACCGAACCTACAATCAGTAGCATACTAATCTAATTCGGCTTATAACCAAAAGTCAACGTAGAAGTCAAACTACACGACCTTCGGTTGCGAACCGACCCTAAACTTAGAATTGTCGAGTTAAACATGTTTAGACATGTTTAAATAATAATTACCAAGTTATTAAAGTGTTAAATATAACTTATAACCTTTGTATTATTGGTTTTACTTATTAATCACAATTCTGCCAAGTTTGACTTTTTAATTAAATAGTTTGACCCGACAATTAACTAAGCAAACGAGGGAATTAGGAGGTGCCCTTTTAAGGGTTAATCATCTACCTATCTATGGTCTTATACCCACATTCAATTTGATCAGTGGCTGGACCATTAGAGATTAAACCGAAAGTCAAAGTTATTTTACGATATCTTGACTTTTCTGTTTTTAAAACATAAGACTGAACCAAGGAGGGAGCCAAGACACTTACAACAGGTCCTAGCTGTCTTTTCTACAAGAAAACAAGTCCTAATCAGATCAAGAAGCTCCAGAACTTGAGAGAGGAGAGAAAGGAATGAAATGAGCAAAAGAAAGTGTTGAACAAAAGGCCTATATATAGTTTTTTGGACAAGATTAGGATTAAGACAAGTGTTTGGAGGGTCCTTAGGATCATTACATGTGTTACCACAGCTGTAACTATGATTTGGAGCCCAAGGAAACGTTTCTAATTCGTTAAACATGGATTGGTGTGGGCTGCAAGGAAGAGAAGGGCAGCTGTAAATTTTTTGCTGTTCAGACCTGCATACGGACTGTATGGTCCTATGTATACGGTCCGTAAGGACCTAGTCTGCATACCCAAAGTTTCATTAATTGACAGGTTTGGCCCCCGAACGCGAATCGTTGAGTTTTGGCACATCTAACACCCGTCAACCCCATTTTTAATCTCCATGAGGACGTTAAAGTATATTTAACTTGAACTATGCTCAAAAATATTATGGGTGCTAGTTCGTTCGGTCGTACGGTCGTGTTTTCCGCTTAATTACGACGAACGTTCGAACGGACGCGAAAACAATCCAGATTTCGTGACGGATGGTATTTTAGCATTCCCATCACTAAAATATAATATTTTAATGATTACAAACATTTATAGATGTGCGGTTATGGCCAGAATGTAGAATACGCGCGAATATGCATAGTTTCGCCGTTTTGACGCTTTTAGTCCCTTAAATGCATAAAGTTACGCGTAAAGCCATTTATTGATATCCAAGTCTTGTATAGCCCATATAGGGATTCCTGAGAACGTGACCGAGCATTACGGTGTCTCTGGTTCTCTTAAAGGTCGCTCGAAAACGTAGTTTTGCTTATTGACACTTTTGGTCCCTCAAATGCGCAAACTTGCGCGTATTATAATTTAATGGCATCAAAGCCTTATCTAGTCCATGCGAGGCATTCTTGAGAGTATTATAATACATCACGATGCTTCGGGTTCGTTAAAAGGTCACTCAGAGGTAAGGATTAACATGTTGACAATTTTAACCCTTCGACGCACAAACTTTCACATAATTACGTAAACGGCTCCTCTCGTCCAACAAGTGGCTTGTTTGAGAATACGGACACCGTATAAGGTCACTTAGAGGCCTAGTTTAGGTATTTTGACACTCTTAGTCCTTCTAAAATCACGGTTTTCGATTTTGACGAAATTAGTCCCTCATAGTCAACGTTTGACTTTATTAGGGTTCATTACACGTGTCACCACACCATTGGACACGATTTTTACGAGGTGTTACATAAAATCTGAGGAAAATCAGGTTGTCAGTCTTCATCAAGAAACACCTGAACAAAATGAGACAATTGAGTTGTCACAGAATGATGAAGTCAAACCTGATGAAAGTGTTCAAGTTGAAAAGAAACAGATTGACAAAATTCATCAAGAAACATCTGAACAAAAAATGACAACTAGACTGTCACAGGTTGATGAAGTCAAACCTGAAGTAAATGTCCAAGTGGTAAAAGAACATGTTGAAGTAATTCCAGCTTTAATGATTGAAAAGAAAGCTGATGATAAACAGATTCTTGAAATGTGCTCAAATTGTGAACAATTAAAATCGAGTAAAATGCACGGATAGTCCCTGTGGTTTTGCAAAGTTTCAGCTATAGTCCCCAGATTTTGGAAATTACACACATAGTCCCTGTGGTTTGACAGTTTGTTACGCGGATAGTCCCTGGAGTGGATGGGGGTTAGTTTTCTCAGTTAAGTTGGTGTAAAATGACTAAAATACCCTTAGGATTAAATTAAAACATTAACCCTTTAAACCCTTGTATCTCTTTCATCTCACGCACACACAAACACTCACTCACCAGTCACCACCATCTGCCGCCACCACTTACACCAGCCGTCACCACCTGCCACTCCACCACCATCAACATTTTAAAAAGTAATGAAGGAAATATGTGTTGGTATTTATTAAAGATTTCCTAACAACTGCAATAACCTCTGATCTTTTGCATATATAAACGATCCAAAGTTTGTATTTTTATGACCCATGTAGCTGAAATGCTTTATTTTTTTCCAAACAGGGGCATCCATGGTCAATCTCAGTTTGTTTTTACTAAAAGCACACACATTACACATACAATCCAAATCCCCAAATCCTTAACTTAACATCCCTGTTTTACTAAAAAGGAAAACATTACCAGGGTATGAAATATACAAACAATCACAGGTGTTTAGCCAGGGTGTTTGGATGTGCGATTTCAAAGTGATTATTGTTGTTTGTAACATGAATAATCATATTGTTATCATAAATAAATAAATAGTAAGTGAAATAATAAAACAAGGAAGTACCTAGGCATGAAAGATGAGCAAGACAGCAAGTGAGATGAATGAATCAAGACCACCAGAGGTCAAAGCAGGGCCATAGATAGACAAAACGACGACGTAATAAGAAACACCAACAACACCAAGAACCAACAAGATCATGATCGAACCTAACCCTCTGAGTGCCGTACAGCATCTGAACATATTCCAAGCCATCACAGCTCCAAATCTATACATAATAATAATAACACTCAAAACTCAAAACTCAAAACCTATTGTCAACAAAATTAAAACCCAGAAAAAAGATTTGATCTTTTCTTCTTTTTTCTATTTGGGTGTTTGTGAATTTTTGAGATTTGGGTTTTTTCTTGTGGTCAATCTCAGCTTGTGGTTGACGGTGAGTTCTGAAATGGAGGAGGGAATTAAGGTGGTAGAGATGTTGATGGTGGAGTGGCAGGTGGTGACGGCTGGTGTAAGTGGTGGCGGCAGATGGTGGTGACTGGTGAGTGAGTGTTTGTGTGTGCGTGAGATGAAAGAGATACAAGAGTTTAAAGGGTTAATGTTTTAATTTAATCCTAAGGGTATTTTAGTCATTTTACACCAACTTAACTGAGAAAACTAACCCCCATCCACTTCAGGGACTATCCGCGTAACAAACTGTCAAACCACAGGGACTATGAGTGTAATTTCCAAAATCTGGGGACTATAGCTGAAACTTTGCAAAACCACAGGGACTATCCGTGCATTTTACTCATTAAAATCAGAAAATGTCAAACTCTTGAAGGATTTAGAGAGTTTGACATTAGAAAACAAAATTTTGAAAGAAAGAGAAAAAGTTTTTGAAAATAAAATAAAATCTTCAAAAAATGAAGATTTTTGGATAAAATTAAAAAATAAAAATTTAAAAGAAAAAGAATCAAAATTTCAAGAACAAATAAAAGTTTTAGAAAACGAAAAATCTGTTTTTGAAAAGAATAAAATTGAAGATAATAAAGTAATCAAGTTTCATCTGGAGAAAATCTCTCAGTTTGAAAAAGAAGCTGAGAGGGCAAGAAATAAAATTGATGAAACTGTAGAGAAATTGAAAGGTTTTGTGACCTCGTCAGAATTTCTGAATCATTTTTGTCCAAAACCGATCAATTATGTTCCAATAAGTGACAATGTCACAAATTTTGACAAAATCAAAATTGAAGACTGTGATGAAAAAGCTGATGATGAAAATGAAAAAAATGAGAAAAAGAAAATATTTTTGAAATTAAAAGAAAAGTTTCAAGAAACTGTTCTACATTCAACTAAAAAAGGTGAATGGTCAACGCAAAAACCTTCAAAGAAGAATGTGGAACAAAGTTAAAAATTTAAAAAGTTCTCATAAAGAAAATAACAGGTCATCAGTTCAATCATCCAATCGTGATAAAAAATCACAAAAAGTTGAAAATCAAAACTCAAAAACAGATGGTAATAAGTGGTGCAGGTTTGATCACAGTGCTCAAAAGCCAAATCCAGCATACAAGAGGAGAAATGAATATCACCAAGCCAAACAATGTTATGATCTGAATGTTTGGGCTGAAGATGGTGATTGGTACGATAACAGAGTGTGTTATAATTGTGGTGTGAGAGGGCACGTTGCTGTTAACTGCCAGAGTTGTAGTTATGAGACAAGAAGATGCTTTGAATGCAATATCAAAGGACACATTGCCAGGGATTGCCCAATGAGATCAAAGGAAAGATCGAGGGCTGAATCTCAGAAAATGGCAAAGAAACCAGTCAATGTCAAAGCAAAGCCCAAAGAACAGAAAGTTCAAGAACATAAAGTTCAAGAACAGAAAGTTCAAGAAAAGAAGTAAAGCTTTCGCAGGGGCAAAAAGACAGACTGAGGAAAAAGAGGAAGAAAGCGAGAGAATATCTCGAAAAATTTTTGTCCTCGGATACAACCATCAAAGCAAATAACAGTTCTGATAAATCGTGTTGCTCTCCTAAGATCGATCAGTCAAACAGAATGAATTCATCAGATACAAATCTGAGGACGAAAAAGGGAATGCAGAGAGATAAAGGGGTTAATCAAGAGATTAACAAACAAAAGAAAGTGAAATCTTCACTTTCTGGCGATGAATTTGTTTCTTCGGAAACAAAGGAGCCACGTTTTGGCGATGAATCTGGCTCATCAAAGTCAGACAAGCCACGATCAGGCAATGAATCTGATTTGTCAAAATCAGATGAGCCATCAGTTGAGATAAAAAATGAGAATGCTGGTCTAACAATGGATGATGCAAATTTTCCACCATTGTTGAACAAGAATTCAAAAGCACCCAAGGATCGTCAGGCTTGGGTGAATCTTTTTAAATAGAAAAACCTGACTTGCCGGAGTTCCCAGGTTGGCAAGTGTGGAGCAGGAATCGACATTTTTCTTGAGAAATTCACGTTGGTGATATTTCGACTTACAAGTGGTAAATCAGGGACATTAATTTGTACTTGATTTCCTACACGTGATTATGTTGAGAAAATCGGGAAATGTTAAATCCTACAAGTGATTGCTCAGAAAATCGGGAAATGTTAATTTTTTTACAAATGGTTAAAGAAAACAAGGTGATGAATGATCCCCATGTTTGAAAAATGATTCACAAAACTATTTTTCCGGAAAAACCATTTTGATTAAAACAAACTTAAGTGTTTTGAAATCACTATGGGAAAATGTTTTGTTGTCAGGGGGAGTTCTGATTGTTTAAGCCAAAGTGAATGGAGAATTGAAGTAATTCTCATCATGTTGTCACGTTACTTGTACAGTTTGTTTTCAAATTTCCTTTAAATGATTTTGAATTTTAGGGGGAGTAAGAATTTTCAGAAAATCCAAAAACATTTGAAAATTTGAAAAAGTCAAAAACATGATAAAATGCAAAAATGAGTTTTGTGGTGAAAAGAGGAAATGATAGTAGATCAGTTGGACTGTCACATCATGCTAAATAATTGGAAAGAATAATGTGATAAATGGTCTCACTAAAGATGTGACGATAGGCTCAGCTAGACTAGTAGATTTGCGATAACGATACAAACCTAAATGAAAAAGCCTAGTTCTAGGGGGAAACGCGGTTGAAAGCATAGTACTTAGTTTTGTCCTTCTTGACTGTGTGCCTACTCAGTAATCGCTGATTGTCAAAAGACATAAAACTGGTTACGTTTGTGAACTTTCACAACTTTGCTGAAAAGTCACTGTGATTGTGTATTTCATTTTGCAAAGATTTAAACTTGTTTTATTTCTTTATTTTGTTTAAGCATTGGACATCCTCTGCGTATACGTGAGTATCGACCTGGATGTTATTGCTTAAATGTTCTACTTTATTTTCTTGTGTTTCGTTTAAGCTTTGGATCACCTCTACGTATACGGGAGTATCGACCTGGTGGTTAAAGCCTAAACAACTTCAACTTGTTTTATTTTTCTTATTTTGTTTAAACATTGGACTTTCTCTGCGTATACGGAAGTATCGACCTGATTGTTAATGTTTAAACATTCTGAGTTGTTTTCGCACAAATCACAGTTGATGAAAGTTTAAAGGCATTATGTCACACCCCGACCACGTAGAACATACAAAACGTGGCGGAAACGTCGGGGAGTGTTGTAACAGAATTAATTGTTTCAAATCCATGGCAATTAAAGTTTCGTTTTATTAATCAAACAAGAGAGTTACATTGTTTTAAACAAGAAACAAAGAGTATATAACAAAAATTAACTAGTTCTTGTCTCGTTTTAAGTCACTAAGGCACAGGTCCGCCTAAGTATGTCTTGATAAGTCCTACGCATCATCTCCTGAAAACACATGCGAAAATAGGTACGTCAGCATAAAAATGCATGTGAGATACATAGGTTTTGTGAAAACAGAATTCATGACTTATGTTTGAGAAAATGTTTAGTCATGAACCTTGTAATTTGCTTTGTTTTGTAAATCGTTTGAAAAACAATTAGATAAGATGATATGTATAGATAAATGTAAGGTTAAATGAATAACCAAGTAAAATGAGTTTGTATAAGATAAGTTGTTTGTAAAACAATGTCTTGTGAAAAGTATGTTATCTGTCTAAAATGCTATATGTATCAAATTGAAATGATTCAAATAACGCTACGATATGTAATACCATACAAACACTTATATATAGGAAGTACCAGCAGCGTATCCACCATGCTTGTATCATATTACACACGCCTCGTTACTTAAATCACTTACTCAAACCAAACCATCAAGATGTAATGTTTAAAAATTTTAGAAATGTTTATGTATAGTCCAATGTCTATTGTCAAATGTAAATCATGTCAACAGATACAAATGGTTCACATGGTTCAACAGTTACAAACGGTTCACACGGTTCAACAGTTACAAACGGTTCATATAATCAAATGGTTACGACGGTTTACATAGTCAAATGGTTACAACGGTTCAAAATGTAGTATAATGTGTTCATATGCTGGATGAGCATATGCAACAAAAATGCAATGTAAAACAATGTACTAAGTATGCACACAATGGGCGTACATAGCATGAAATGTATTGTAAAGTGATGTACTAAGTATGCTAAGTTAACATACAAAGCAGAAAAGTCATGTAAATCAATGTGCTAGCATGCTATCAGTCAACATACATAGCAGAAATGTAATGTAAATCATGTACTAATAGTGTACTAATGAACATAACAAGTATATGATGTGAAAACAGGAAAGCACGAAAGTAACAAGTAGGCACATGTGTTTCACCCCAAAACGTTTGGAAAACAGTAAAAGAGGGGTCTATGTACTCACTTGAGATTGCTCAGAAGTCCTAAGATAACCACCAAGCAATGCTAGAGATCACGGAATCAAACGGCACCTAATATAGGTAACTATGTTAATAAACCGGACCTATATCGGAGGATCGGATAGAATGAGGGTTCGTAAACCAAACGAGTATGGAGACTCGTGTAATATGGTTTAACAAAGCCTACATACTAAATGAAACCAAACCTAAGTGCTCATGACCCGTTACGACCCGTTTAGGTAGCTTGTGCTATTTTAACGCGTCGTTCGCGTAAAACGCGTTCGGAGCGCCCAACTAGTCCTACGATAAGTATAATATGCCTTAACATGTCTAATATTGTTGCCAAATCAGTTTAGATGTTAAAAGTTATGTTACATATGCTTAATTACCAATTATACATGAAAATGGTATTTTGGTAATTTACCTAAGGCATATAAACTACCTATCATATAACTACTTAAACGAAGCGACCATAAGGTATAACCTCGGAAGGTTATTCCCTATATACTATGGTCACCTAATGTATTTGGTCGGATCCTAAAGATCGACCAAACGGGTCGGGTTCGAAGGTATAAGCGATTTATTAGATCGCTTACCCTTACGACCCTAGACAACGTGGTAATCAGTAGGCATAGTCACAAAGGACTATAGCCATCGTGATTACAATCACGTTGCGAAGTTCAAACAAACTTCGCATTGACCATAAACTGGTCAACGTAGAAAGTCAAACAAAGTTTGACTTTCGAACTCGAAAAACAATAAAAGAACGAAGGAACACTTACAAAGCGTTCCCGAATGCTAATCTAGATCAAAATAGCTCAGGTATGAAACAAAGGTTTCAACTTAGAGCACATTAGATCAGATTCTTGTGAGGAAAAGTGAAGGGTGGAGGTGGGTATTTATAGTTTTCGGTTCACCGTTAGGATCGTTTCTTGGATAAGGGGGCACGATCTAAGCCGTACACTTGTCGGAATGTTGTGGTAACTCATATTGCTCCCACCACAAGAGTTTGACACTTGGCCTTGGCCTTTGGAGGGGTTAAAGGCTGTTAACAGCAGATTAAACGAGTTTCTGCATATCTGACCCCTGCTTGCGCCCCGCAACACTCCCATTGTTGAGGTGCGCAAGGACTAGTTTGGCAGATTTACAGTTTTGGTCCCTGTTGTGTTATAAGGTCATTTCCGACGCGTTTAAGGCCCGTTAACCCCATTTCAAAGCTCTAAAATAAAGTTAAAGTATAGGGAACTTAAAATGTGCTCAAAAATATCTCGGATGTCGGTTCGTTTAGCCGTACGGTTGCGATGTTCGGTTAATTACGACGGAATGCTTATATGCGCGAAAAACGATCCAAATGACGTGACGAATGGATTTTTCTTATGCCAAACACTAAAATAAAATATTTTAGTGCTTACATAAATTTTTGGATGTCCGGATGTATTCAGAACGTAAGTTATGCGCGAAAATGCAAACTTGTGCACTTTTTGACACTTTTAGTCCCTGAATGACCCAAAAGTTTATTCTAGCATACCGAACACCTCAAAGCCTATTTTTAAGCTATGTAAAGGATATTTATGGTATGTTTAACTTATGGTCATGTTCCGGAATGTCTGTAACAGTTCAAATTGGCATACTTTCGCAGTTTGTCAAGTTTAGTCCCTGTAAGCGATTTAACTTGATTTTGCCATACCAAAGCCTTCAAAACTTATTTCTAAGTTATGTAAAGGTTATTTAAGGTATGTTAAGCCTATTTCACTATTCCGGAGTGTTCGTTGCATTAAACTGGTTATATTTTCTCATCAGTGCGCGCATAACCTTCCAGAAAGCGATTTAGAGCTTGAAATCGAACAAGAATTGATATGTGCAAAAGATACACATATTTATACACATCCCAAGTATGAAATACAATATTTCATTGGCTTGGAATTTGTTTGATGGTCGCAGTTACCCAGGTGTCACACATTACTTGAGTCAGTGTATTGCATGATGAAGGGATATGCTGAGATCGTGGGGTCCATAAGAATTTAGTGCAAAAATTAATATATCTTAACGTATTGGTAAGCATTTCGAAAGTTTTAGATTGAGTTTAAGTGGACAACCATACCATCAATCAACGTGAATCGTTTAGAGCTTAAAATGTTTAAAGCTTAACGGTGCTAGTAATCGGTCACATAAACTGATATGATCCTCTTACACAAGCTCACAAAAATAGTGTATGTAAATATTTCTTTATTGCATTTCTATATTTTTCTTTCTAGAAGTTTATTTTTTATTTAAAAATTCAAAAAGATTTTCGACAACTAATGTTGAAGAGATGAATTTCAAAATTTCAAGTGCTAAACATGATGAACAGGGTTGGGAGTGTGTGTTTAAATGAAGAAATTTGTTTTGAAGAAAGAATGTTTGATTAGTTAATTAAGATCATTAATTTGAGCTTGATGTAACTATTGTAGAAACTTATGTGTTTGTGAGAAAGTTTGTGCAGGAAATGTTGAACAAAGCAAAGTTTCCATTCCTGATGTTGAATTCCAGGATTTCGTCACTATGTTACAGATAAAGAATTCCAGACTGCGATCCCAGCTGAGTGAAAGGGGGAGTCTGAAGACAAAGAAGCGAAGTTTCTGATCCTGTTGCTTTAGAAAGCCAGGAGGAGTCTTTGAAAGAGCCCAAAGACCGGTAAAGACTGAAGATTGAAGACTCGACACTGAAGACTCGTCAACATCCGAGGGGGAGTTTGTTGGTGCATACGTCTGTTGACTTCGTCTTGTATCGAGTCTTGTACTAGTGTGTAAAGATCAGGGCATGGAAAATGAGGAATTGTGTATTTTTAGGTAATTCCGTTTGAATTGACACAGGTCATTTCAAACGAAATCAGGCTGGTATTTCAAACAAAATTAAGCATTTAATTCCGTTTGAGTGTAATTCCGCTTGAAACATGATTCCGCTTGAGCATGTTCAAGCGAAATCATATGCCTATAAATACCATTCATAAGAAATTAGTTGTAAGCGATTTAGAGCTTGAAATCGAACAAGAATTGATATGTGCAAAAGATACACATATTTATACAGATCCCAAGTATGAAATACAATATTTCATTGGCTTGGCATTTGTTTAATGGTCGCAGTGACCCAGGTGTCACAGTCTCCCCTACTTTAGGAAATTTCGTTCCGAAATTTATTCGTAGGAGTCCATCTGTGACTTTGTGTCAAGTAACCACCAGATATACAAGGCATAATCCTGTCATTTCCTTAACGGACAATCTTCAGAAATGAAAATGAACAGACGGAGTCATTTTCCTCAACGAGTATTCTTCAGAAGCGGAAATGAAGGAATAAACAAACGGGGATTCATTTCCTCAACGGACAATCTTCAGAAACGAAAATGAACAAACGGAGTCATTTTCAACGGGTGCTTCCTTAGAAACGGAAATGAAAAAGGATAGTCAAACGGATATTCATTTCCTCAACGGACAAATCTTCAGAAACGAAAATGAACAAATGGAGTCATTTTCAACGGGTGCTTCCTCAGAAACGGAAACGAAAAAGGATAGTCAAACGGATATTCATTTCCTCAACGGACAAATCTTCAGAAACGAAAATGAACAAACGGAGTCATTTTCAACGGGTGCTTCCTCAGAAACGGAAATGAAACAGGATAGTCAAACGGATATTCATTTCCTTAACGGACAAATCTTCAGAAACGAAAATGAACAAACGGAGTCATTTTCAACAGGTGCTTCCTCAGAAACGGAAATGAAAAAGGATAGTCAAACGGATATTCATTTCCTCAACGGACAATCTTCAGAAACGAAAATGAACAAACGGAGTCATTTTCAACGGGTGCTTCATCATAAATGGAAATGAAAAGGATAATCAAACGGATATTCATTTCCTCAACGGACAATCTTCAGAAACGAAAATGAACAAACGGAGTCATTTTCAACGGGTGCTTCCTCAGAAACGGAAATGAATAGAGTTAACTTCTAGGCACATGACATAGCTCGCTGTGGTTTCTGTGCACTAAATTCCATAATTATGTATGCATCCATAATTACGTAATTCCTTGCACAGTCCGCACAGTTTGTCTTGAAATGTTTAGGGGAAGAAAATCAAACCTGTGATGAGGGTGACTAGACTACCATAGGGTCCTTTTAATTAGATAGACAAATGATCTTTTTAATTAGACCACCAAGGAGTCCTTTCAGCTATATCATCACATGATGTTCCTAACCAGATTTTTGGATCAATCTGTTTAACTAGACCACTCAAGGGGTCTAATTATGGAGTAGTACTTTATAACCCAAGGGACTTAACTACAACGTAGAAGTCCATTAAGGATTTTAGATAACAAAAACTTGGATTACACCAAAAACATAAAAGGGAACACATAAGCATATAATCACATAGTTGCTTAACTCAGTTATTAATTTGTTATTAACTTGTTAGTGATTGAATATGAATATTCAAAGTACACCAGGAAACCAGTCGTTGGACTTCAATGTCCTCTGGGATCTATCTGAAAAGATAGGATGATCTCCCAAAATTCGATTTTGTTTTCAAAGAAACGTAATATTCGAATTAAGGAACACAAAAATTTTAGGATTTACGGAAATATCCTTAAGTACCCTTATTAAGGATTTATAGTGGTACTTTGGGTATCCGTCTCGTGTTGTAACTTGCGCCTTGTACTTCGTTTCCTTAGAACAAACGGGTACTTAGGAATTTTGTGGAAACGCAAGAGATCCTAAGATGGAAAATTTTTTTGGGGGTAGTTTGCTTTACAAGGGATACGATTCCTTGATTGTCGGTATTGTAAGAGATATGTTGTTTATACATACAACCACATAAATTCATTGCAATGTAAATAAAAGATTTATTTATAAACAATGATAACAACTGTTTCTTGGACCTTGACAACAAAAGAAAATTGTACATAAGACGTGACTATTTCTAAACGATGTTGTCTTCTAGTCAGTCAGATGCTCATCCCTGTGCTGGATTTGCATTAGCAAGCTTTGGGCAATTTCTTCGGAAATGACCCATCTCGCCACAGTTAAAGCAAGAACCTGGTAGAAAACGACCTTGAGCAGGATTGTTGCCAGCTTGGTTTGGTGCAGCTGCAGCTGGGCAGACTCTTGCTGTATGGCCTATAAGTCCACAAGTTTGGCATTTGCGGCACTTTACGGTGGCATGATGATGGAGGCTACATTGGTTGCACAAGGGTGCAGTTCCATTGTATGGCTTCCTAGCAGGGGGTTGAGTTGGTTGGTTGGGGACGGCTTGATCATTGTGAGTAACCATGGCGAAGTTCTGAGAAGCCTTTCGCTTCTTCGACTTCTTAGGGGATCCAGTCTGTTCATCCATGGTCTTTGATTCCTCGATTGGGTTCGATTCCTCGACCGGTTTCTTGTCACCTTTTCGAAAAAGTTTACCTTTCCTGATCTTTGATTCAGTCAAGGTTGCAGATAGCTCAATGGCCTGTCTAACTGTAGTAGGGTTGCTACCAGTTACAATGTCTTGTATTGAGTCAGGGAGACCATCAATGTATTTTTCGATTGCCTTATCCAAAGGCGTGACCATGTTTGGGCATAACAGACTTAACTCCTCATAACGGTCCGTGTAGGCTCGATGCTCACCGCTATCTTGTGTAAGATTTTCAAATTCCCTTTCCAAGGCCCTGATCTCGTGACGAGGACAGAATTCCTTCATCATAAGGGCCCTAAGTTCAGCCCATGTCTGTGCTAGAGCAACTTCTGCACCACGATCTCTCATAACCCCGTTCCACCACGTAAGGGCCCTCTTCTGGAACACGCTCGAAGAAAACTCGACCTTGCGATTGTCAGGACACTGCACGTGGCGGAAAGTATTCTCAATGCTCTCAAACCATTGAAGAAGCCCAGTCGCTCCCTCAGAACCACTAAACTTGAGTGGTTTAGCCGAGTTAAAACTCTTGAAATTGCATGGACCATTGTTGTTGTTGTTGGCTTGGTTCCATTGAGCAAAGAGGTTTGGGAATTGAGCAGCCATTTGCTGCGCAATGATTTCTGCCAGTTCGGCAGTCGCTATCTGGTTTTCGTGTCGAGGAGGCATTCTAAAAGAGAAACAAGAAAGAAAACAAATGAAATGGCATTGGGTAAGAAAAGGATGTTACAATTACCGACCATAAACATGGTTGATGGTCATTTGTTTGAACCACGAAGCAAACAAACAACACAAAGGCTGAATCAAAGCAAATAGATCCTCATAGTGTATCACGAAGACATGCTCGCCTATAAGTGGACACTCACCCCAAGAGTTCCAAGGTAAGAGTGACTGGTCCGATTATGTGGATTTGTACGAACACTCTAGCCTTAGACAGAAAACCCAGGGTACAGGCATTCACTCTTCCAGTTTGCACGTGTTCACACTATTTAGGACCCAAAACTTTGACGAGAGTTTTAAAAATTCAAAGGGTTTCAAAACCTTATAACAGAGGGTTCAAAACCTAGTAATCAATCATCCTAGAACAGATGATTAGTTTTCAAAGCGGTTTTGAAATTTATGTTCTTGTTGTGGTCGTCGCCTAAGGATAGGTGACGGTATTGTTTTATGACTAAACGCAAGTAAACTCGCGTTAGGGTCCTAGAAAGGTTATAGACTAGGTCAAAGCATTACTAATAACCTAATTCCCTATAACCATTGGCTCTGATACCAACTTTTCTGTCACACCCCGACCACGTAGAACATACAAAACGTGGTGGAAACGTCGGGGAGTGTTGTAACAGAATTAATTGTTTCAAATCCATGGCAATTAAAGTTTCGTTTTATTAATCAAACAAGAGAGTTACATTGTTTTAAACAAGAAACAAAGAGTATATAACAAAAATTAACTAGTTCTTGTCTCGTTTTAAGTCACTAAGGCACAGGTCCGCCTAAGTATGTCTTGATAAGTCCTACGCATCATCTCCTGAAAACACATGTGAAAATAGGTACGTCAGCATAAAAATGCATGTGAGATACATAGGTTTTGTGAAAACAGAATTCATGACTTATGTTTGAGAAAATGTTTAGTCATGAACCTTGTAATTTGCTTTGTTTTGTAAATCGTTTGAAAAACAATAAGATCAGATGATATGTATAGATAAATGTAAGGTTAAATGAATAACCAAGTAAAATGAGTTTGTATAAGATAAGTTGTTTGTAAAACAATGTCTTGTGAAAAGTATGTTATCTGTATAAAATGCTATATGTCTCAAATTGAAATGATTCAAATAACGCTACGATATGTAATACCATACAAACACTTATATATAGGAAGTACCAGCGGCGTATCCACCATGCTTGTATCATATTACACAAGCCTCGTTACTTAAATCACTTACTCAAACCAAACCATCAAGATGTAATGTTTAACAATTTTAGAAATGTTTATGTATAGTCCAATGTCTATTGTCAAATGTAAATCATGTCAACAGATACAAATGGTTCACACGGTTCAACAGTTACAAACGGTTCACACGGTTCAACAGTTACAAACGGTTCATATAATCAAATGGTTACGACGGTTTACATAGTCAAATGGTTACAACGGTTCAAAATGTAGTATAATGTGTTCATATACTGGATGAGCATATGCAACAAAAATGCAATGTAAAACAATGTACTAAGTATGCACACAATGGGCGTACATAGCATGAAATGTATTGTAAAGTGATGTACTAAGTATGCTAAGTTAATATACAAAGCAGAAAAGTCATGTAAATCAATGTGCTAGCATGCTATCAGTCAACATACATAGCAGAAATGTAATGTAAATCATGTACTAATAGTGTACTAATGAACATAACAAGTATATGATGTGAAAACAGGAAAGCACGAAAGTAACAAGTAGGCACATGTGTTTCACCCCAAAACATTTTGAAAACAGTAAAAGAGGGGTCTATGTACTCACTTGAGATTGCTCAGAAGTCCTAAGATAACCACCAAGCAATGCTAGAGATCACGGAATCAAACGGCACCTAATATAGGTAACTATGTTAATAAACCGGACCTATATCGGAGGATCGGATAGAATGAGGGTTCGTAAACCAAACGAGTATGGAGACTCGTGTAATATGGTTTAACAAAGCCTACATACTAAATGAAACCTAACCTAAGTGCTCATGACCCGTTACGACCCGTTTAGGTAGCTTGTGCTATTTTAACGCGTCGTTCGCGTAAAAATCGTTCGGAGTGCCCAACTAGTCCTACGATAAGTATAATATACCTTAACATGTCTAATATTGTTGCCAAATTAGTTTAGATGTTAAAAGTTATGTTACATATGCTTAATTACCCATTATACATGAAAAGGGTATTTTGGTAATTTACCTAAGGCATATAAACTACCTATCATATAACTACTTAAACGAAGCGACCATAAGGTATAACCTCGGAAGGTTATTCCCTATATACTATGGTCACCTAATGTATTTGGTCAGATCCTAAAGATCGACCAAACGGGTCGGGTTCGAAGGTATAAGCGATTTATTAGATCGCTTACCCTTACGACCCTAGACAACGTGGTAATCAGTAGGCATAGTCACAAAGGACTATAACCATCGTGATTACAATCACGTTGCGAAGTTCAAACGAACTTCACATTGACCATAAACTGGTCAACGCAGAAAGTCAAACAAAGTTTGACTTTCAGACTCGAAAAACAATAAAAGAACGAAGGAACACTTACAAAGGGTCCCCGAATGCTAATCTAGATCAAAATAGCTCAGGTATGAAACAAAGGTTTCAACTTAGAGCACATTAGATCAGATTCTTGTGAGGAAAAGTGAAGGGTGGAGGTGGGTATTTATAGTTTTCGGTTCACCGTTAGGATCGTTTCTTGGATAAGGGGGCACGATCTAAGCCGTACACTTGTCGGAATGTTGTGGTAACTCATATTGCTCCCACCACAAGAGTTTGACACTTGGCCTTGGCCTTTGGAGGGGTTAAAGGCTGTTAACAGCAGATTAAACGAGTTTCTGCATATCTGACCCCTGCTTGTGCCCCGCAACACTCCCATTGTTGAGGTGCGCAAGGACTAGTTTGGCAGATTTACAGTTTTGGTCCCTGTTGTGTTATAAGGTCATTTCCGACGCGTTTAAGGCCCGTTAACCCCATTTCAAAGCTCTAAAATAAAGTTAAAGTATAGGGAACTTAAAATGTGCTCAAAAATATCTCGGATGTCGGTTCGTTTAGCCGTACGGTTGCGATGTTCGGTTAATTACGACGGAATGCTTATATGCGCGAAAAACGATCCAAATGACGTGACGAATGGATTTTTCTTATGCCAAACACTAAAATAAAATATTTTAGTGCTTACATAAATTTTTGGATGTCCGGATGTATTCAGAACGTAAGTTATGCGCGAAAATGCAAACTTGTGCACTTTTTGACACTTTTAGTCCCTGAATGACCCAAAAGTTTATTCTAGCATACCGAACACCTCAAAGCCTATTTTTAAGCTATGTAAAGGATATTTATGGTATGTTTAACTTATGGTCATGTTCCGGAATGTCTGTAACAGTTCAAATTGGCATACTTTCGCAGTTTGTCAAGTTTAGTCCCTGTAAGCGATTTAACTTGATTTTGCCATACCAAAGCCTTCAAAACTTATTTCTAAGTTATGTAAAGGTTATTTAAGGTATGTTAAGCCTATTTCACTATTCCGGAGTGTTCGTTGCATTAAACTGGTTATATTTTCTCATCAGTGCGCGCATAACCTTCCAGAAAGCGATTTAGAGCTTGAAATCGAACAAGAATTGATATGTGCAAAAGATACACATATTTATACACATCCCAAGTATGAAATACAATATTTCATTGGCTTGGAATTTGTTTGATGGTCGCAGTGACCCAGGTGTCACACATTACTTGAGTCAGTGTATTGCATGATGAGGGGATATGCTGAGATCGTGGGGTCCATAAGAATTTTGTGCAAAAATTAATATATCTTAACGTATCGGTAAGCATTTCGAAAGTTTTAGATTGAGTTTAAGTGGACAACCATACCATCAATCAACGTGAATCATTTAGAGCTTAAAATGTTTAAAGCTTAACGGTGCTAGTAATCGGTCACATAAACTGATATGATCCTCTTACACAAGCTCATAAAAATAGTGTATGTAAATATTTCTTTATTGCATTTCTATATTTTTCTTTCTAGAAGTTTAGTTTTTATTTGAAAATTCAAAAAGATTTTCGACAACTGATGTTGAAGAGATGAATTTCAAAATTTCAAGTGCTAAACATGATGAACAGGGTTGGGAGTGTGTGTTTAAATGAAGAAATTTGTTTTGAAGAAAGAATGTTTGATTAGTTAATTAAGATCATTAATTTGAGCTTGATGTAACTATTGTAGAAACTTATGTGTTTGTGAGAAAGTTTGTGCAGGAAATGTTGAACAAAGCAAAGTTTCCATTCCTGATGTTAAATTCCAGGATTTCGTCACTATGTTACAGATAAAGAATTCCAGACTGCGATCCCAGCTGAGTGAAAGGGGGAGTCTGAAGAGAAAGAAGCCAAGTTTCTGATCCTGTTGCTTTGGAAAGCCAGGAGGAGTCTTTGAAAGAGCCCAAAGACCGGTAAAGACTGAAGATTGAAGACTCGACACTGAAGACTCGTCAACATCCGAGGGGGAGTCTGTTGGTGCATACGTCTGTTGACTTCGTCTTGTATCGAGTCTTGTACTAGTGTGTATAGATCAGGGCATGGAAAATGAGGAATTGTGTATTTTTAGGTAATTCCGTTTGAATTGACACAGGTCATTTCAAACGAAATCAGGCTGGTATTTCAAACAAAATTAAGCAGTTAATTCCGTTTGAGTGTAATTCCGCTTGAAACATGATTCCGCTTGAGCATGTTCAAGCGAAATCATATGCCTATAAATACCATTCATACGAAATTAGTTGTAAGCTTCTTGATTCCGGCACCGAAGCTCTGCCGAAGTGTCTCAGGCCTGTATTTTGTCATCAGATCAATAAACAAGACAATTAATAGTGATTCTAGTGTTATACAAGCTAAACGAAGACCGAATCAATGAATTCCGCCTCTGATTCAGTCTAAGAATTCTTCTGATCGACTCGTTTGGGTCACAAAACGATCCTACAAGCACGTAGTCACTGAGGAAGCTAGTTAGGTTGCGTAGTTTCATGCTTTACCTGGGGTATCACATCATCCCTCCGTTGGTTTGGAATTTCGTCCCGAAATTCCGCAGTAGCTTCAGTTGTGGACTCACTTTTCTTAAACAACTGGGGATACTTGCGTTTCATTTGGTCTTCTCGTTCCCAGGTGAACTCTGGGCCACGGCGGGAGTTCTAACGAACTCGAACAATGGGTATCCTGGTATGTTTGAGAGTTTTAACTTCCCGGTCAGTAATTTCCTCGACGAATCGCAACTGGTCGTCGATAGTGAGTTCCTTGAAAGGAACTATGAGGGTCTCATCTGACAGACACTTCTTCAGATTTGACACATGGAATACGTTGTGAACACCACTGAGCTCTTCGGGCAGATTTAGTCTGTACGCCACTTTGCCGATTTTCTCAGTGATTTCGAAGGGTCCGACATAACGCGGATTAAGCTTGCCCCGTTTACCAAAGTGAACCACACCTTTCCAAGGTGAAACTTTAAGTAGCACTCGATCCCCAACCTGGAACTCGAGCGGTTTCCTGCGCTTGTCAGCGTAGCTTTTCTAACGGTCACGAGCTACTGCCATTCGTTGTCGTATTTGGGCAATCTTTTCTGTTGTGTCGAAGACGAGTTCTGGGCCAGTGATTTGGCTGTTGCCAACTTCTGCCCAGCATAAGGGTGATTGGCATTTCTGTCTATACGAAGCCTTAAACGGGGCAACCTGGATGCTGGTGTGGTAACTGTTGTTATACGAAAACTACACCAAAGGTAGGTTCCTTTCCCATCCGTTACCAAAGTCAATTCCACATGCTCGTAGCATGTCTTCAAGAGTCTGGATGGTGCGTTCTGTCTGCCCATCCGTCTGAGGATGGTACGCTGTACTCATGTCTAGATGTGAGCCGAAGGATTTGTGCATCACCTGCTACAAATCAAATGTAAAACGCGGATCACGATCAGAAATGATGGAAGTTGGCACCCCGTGCCTCGCAACTACTTCCTTCAGGTAGATGTCTGCTAGTGTAGAGAACTTATCCGTTTCCTTGATAGCCAAGAAGTGTGCAGACTTTGTCAGTCGATCCACTATCACCCAGATGGTATCGTTTCCTCGCTGATCTAGGTAGGCCAGTAACGAAGTGCATGGAAATTTGCTCCCATTTCCATGTCGGTATCTCTGGTTGTTGAAGTAAGCCGGATGGCTTCTGGTATTCAACCTTGACCCTCACACATGTCAAACATTTACTAACATAGGTCGCTATGTTAGCTTTCATATGGGGCCACCAGTAAAGAGTTCTGAGATCTTGGTACATCTTGTCAGAACCAGGATGCACCCAGTAGCGAGATTTGTGTGCTTCGTCCATCACAAGTTCTCGTAAATTACCGAAGAATGGAACCCAGACACGTTCCATGAAGTAGTAAGTGCCGTCTTCCTTACGTTCTAGTTTCCTTTCCATGTCCCGCAGGGACTCTTCTTTGAGGTTCTCTTCCTTCAATGCTTCGACCTGAGCATCACGAATCTCAGTAGGAAGGCTAGAGTGGATAGTAAGCTGCAACAGTACACGCTTAGGTTTGGTTTCCTTACGACTGAGGGCGTCAACCACAACATTGGCTTTGCTTGGATGATATTTGATTGCGCATTCCTAGTCGTTAAGAAGTTCGACCCATCGACGCTGTCGCATGTTCAACTCCTTCTGATCGAAGATATGCTGGAGTCTCTTGTGATCGGTGTAAATGGTGCACTTGGTACCATACAAGTAATGTCTCCATATCTTAAGCACAAACATCACTACTCCCAACTCCAAGTCGTGAGTAGTGTAGTTATTTTCGTGAACCTTAAGTTGGCGTGATGCGTAAGCAATGACTTTTCACGTTGCATCAACACACAAACAAGTCCTTGGATTGACGCGTCATAATAAACCACAAAATCGCCTGTGCCTTCAGGTAACCAGAGTATAGGTGCGCTACAAAGTTTCAACTTCAGCCGCTGAAATGCGGATTCTTGAGCATCACCCCATTGGTAGGTGACACCCTTCTGAGTAAGAACAGTAAGGGGCTGCACAATCTTCGAGAAATCCTTAATAAACCTTCTGTAGTAACCCGCCAAACCCAAGAATTGACGAATTTCAGTTGGTGTTCGAGGCGCAAGCCAATTCTTGATCGAGTCAACCTTGGATGGATCAACGTGAATCCCATCCTCATTGACCACGTGGCCTAGGAAATGGACTTCACAAAGCCAGAAGTCACATTTTGAAAACTTAGCATAAAGCTGCTCTGCTCAAAGAAGTTCCAGAATGAGTCGCAGATGACGCTCGTGTTCCTCCTGACTCTTGGAATAATCAGGATGTCGTCAATGAAAATGATAATGAACTTATCCAAGTATGGTTTACACACTCAGTTCATGAGATCCATGAAGACCGCAGGTGCATTTGTCAACCCGAAAGGCATAACCAGAAACTCGTAGTGTCCGTAACGAGTCCTGAATGTTGTCTTGAAGATGTCCTTATCTCGGACTCTCAGGTGATGATAGCCCGATCTCAGATCAATCTTTGAGTAGAAGTTCGACCCTTGCAACTAGTCGAACAGGTCATCAATACGAGGAAGAGGATAACGATTCTTCACGCTCACCTTGTTGAGTTTGCGATAGTCTATGCACATTCGAAAGGTACCGCCTTTCTTTTTCACAAACAAAACTGGAGCTCCTCAGGGCGAAGAGCTAGGACGAATGAAACCCTTGTCCAAAACCTCTTGTAGTTATGCAGACAATTCTTCCAGTTCAGATGGAGCTAAGCGATACGGTGCACGAGCTATTGGTGCTGCTCCCGGAGCTAGCTCGATTTGAAACTCGACTTGACGATGAGGCGGAAGACCAGGTAATTCCTCAGGGAATACCTCAGGAAAGTCACGTACGATAGGCATGTCTTCAATCTTCTTCTCTTTCGTTGAGGTGTCAGTAACGAGGGCTAGAATAGCAGTATGGCCCTTTCGTAAGCACTTCTGGGCCTTAAGGAAAGAGATGATGCCCACGAAAGCACCACTCTTATCACCATGGATAACGAGAGGTTCACCGCTTGCACGAGGGATGTGGACAATCTTCTCCTTGCAGAGTATTTCCGCTCAATGTTGAGATAACCAATCCATCCCAATGACAACGTCGAAGCTATCAAGTACGATGGGAATAAGATTGATAGAGAAAGTCTGACCAGCTAGTGCGAGATTACATCCCTTAGCTATGTGTGTGGCCTCAAGATTTTTACCTTTCGCTAGTTCTACAACGTGCTTAATGTTCAAGGGGATTGGGGTACGCTTAAGCATCTGACTAACTCTTAAGGACACGTAACTAGTATCGGCACCCGAATCAAGTAGAACTGAAACAAAGTAGTCATCTAGTAGGAACTTACCCGTCACAACATTGGGGTCGTTCCTCGCATCACCCTGACCGATCACGAGTGCACGTCCCCTGGCGCCATTACCATCATTGTTATCCCTGTTGTTGTTTCCATTCCCCTGATTGTTGTTGTTGTTACGATCCTGATTCAATTGGGGGCAGTCTCTTTTAAAGTGGCCCTCTGCACCACAATGGAAACATCCTTTGTTGTTACCCTGTTGTTGCTGCTGCTGCTGGCGCTGGTTTTGTGGAGTCTGCTGCTGCTGCTGTCGCCTCTGATTCGCAGGATAAAGGCTCCTTCAATCTTTTGCTGCATGGCATGGTTTGTTGCATCTCTGACAGTTGTTCTTGCTACACGGCCCGCTGTGGTGCATGCTACATCGATTGCACTTAGGGTGGTTTCCCTTGTACCCACCCTGACCTTGATTACTAGAAGACTGTTGACTAGGGCTCTTGTAGTTGTCAGTCCTTCGCTGCTGAGACTAAGACTGAACATAACTTGAACCCTTGCTTGAATTTCCATCCCACTTGCGTTTGTTGTCACTTGGAGCATCAGAAGTAGTGGCACTAATACGCTTTGGCAACTTGTTCTGCTCGACTGCCTGATCAGTGAGGCGGTGGGATAGTCATATGATCCGCTGGATTGTAGGGAGGTTAGCTGAAGTCACCATGCTCTGAATCTTTGGCACTAAACCTTTAATGTAGAGCTCGATACGCTTGTAGGGAGGATCCACCATGTTGGGACACAAAGCAGCTAATTCATTCGATCTCTTAGTATACGCTTCGATTTCGGACCTCGTCATCTTCATATTGTAAAACTCCACCTCTAGCTTGTGAATGTCATCACTATGACAATACTCTTCTTTGATCAATCCTTAAAGTCGTTCCATGGGGTGGCATTAGCAGCTGCCAACCCTAGCATTTTCACCTGTGCGTTCCACCAAGATAACGCACCGCCTTCAAGTGTTCCCGTAGCAAACTTCACCCTACTGGCAACAGGGCATTCACACATTTCGAAAACAGATTCGATCTTTTCGAACCAGTGGAGAAGACCTACGGCTCCTTCTGAGCCGTTGAAGGTACTTGGTCGACAATCCATGAAGGTCTTGAACGTACACGCTGGAGGCTGAGCATGTTGACCTGTCGTGCGAGAAAGAAAGGATAAGGTTAAGCACGAGAGTAGGTTCACGAGAGTAGGATCTAAACATCCTAGGATAGGTCGAAATAGTAGGCTGTACCTCCTGCTTGAGCTGCTGCGAGAGCCTCAGCAACTCGTTCGTTGATTAGAGCCATTAGTTAGGCTTGAGTTAAATTGAGACGTCCACTCATGATCTTCACATCGAAAGAAACACAAGTAAGAATGGTGACGTTGGGGTGTTAAAAGTATCAGACGACTGAAGAGAGTAAGCACACAATGTTTCAAGCAACAGTCGTTACATTAACTAAGCATACCATGAACAATGCACTATATAAGCTAACAGGCAGGCAATACAAACATAAACTATATCACCTATAGTGTTGAGTCTTGCACGTGGAGCGAAGCGTCGTTGTGGATCGTCGAGCATTGAACAGGTTATAGTATGTTTTTTTCAAAAAGCTTTTTCCTTTTTAAAACCATGTTCACTATAACCAATGGCTCTGATACCAATCTGTCACACCCCCAAAATCCACAAGCGGAGTAAAACCGCAGAGGGCGTGACTGACCAGGATCCAGCCACCAATCATATTGAACAATGTAAATAATTAATTAAAAATCCAAACTAAACAATATAATTGGTGTCAAAACAATTTAACAATGTCTAAGTTATCAGCGAAAGCAATAAGTTCAAAACCCAAATAATAAGTTTAAAAGTTCATAAGTTTATCATGAACACTCAATGGTCCATGTTCCACAACGACACCTCCCATGCAAGCTCCTGCTAAGTACCTAACGACCTGCAAGGCATGTAACAATGAATCAACAACAAAGTTGAGCAAGTTCACAGTTGGTTGTCCAATTTTAATGTTGTTCCAAAAACCATAAGTTATTTTGAAAAACCATGAGTTAACCAGTCCCTTGTTTCCCAAACCATAACCAGTGGGGGGCTACCCCATGTTGTAAACCACTAGACCTGTTACCATATCGACTACTGACTGTAGTTATGTTTATGTGCCCTACGTCAATGTCTATCATCATTGACTAAGTGCCCAAGTCCATTAGTCCACGCCCGTCCTCTGTGGCACGGTGTGAGGCTTGTCAAACCTAATAGCGCTATTTAACTAATGACCCGTTCGCCATTGGCCCGGTGATTAAGTCGATATAAAAATGAGGGACTTAATGATAGAGTTTTGTCTAGTGTCATTCAATGTTTTCACCCTTCACTTAAGAGGGTGGGAGTACGTGTCCTACCCAAGGGGAGCACGCAGGTTTCAATGTTGTCACCCTTCACCTAAGAGGGTGGAAGTACGTATTCTATCCAAGGAGAATACGCAGGTTTCCTTGTTAAACATTAACCCATTCCCAAACCACTGGGAATCCCATGCCTTGTAGAAAGTGTGAACTTACCTTATATTAGCTTGGCAGATAAATAGAAGGTCACTTAAGCTAATTGGGGTCAACCACGTCCTAACATGGTTACCATACAGGTCAGGTCTAGGTTCAAATAACACACATACGTTTCACACATAACTAATAGTTCACATATACGGAATGTTCATGGAAGACACGTAGTATCATGGCAACCGATGAAGAAACACTTAGCATGATAAACAGTAACAGTCAGGTTCACATGTAAAGCCCACTTGTGCGATTCAAATGATTAGGCTGAAGTGGGCTGATGAAGATGTGCGATTCAAGTGTTTGGGCCGGTAAGATTGTGCGAGCCCAACCGTGTTGTGCGATCCCAACCATTACCCAGCCCAACAAGATATGCGGCCCACTAATATAACACAGTTTAATATATTTGTGAGGCCCAACATGTTGTGCGATCAGCACTGTCTTGTGCGATCCACTCCATGTTGTGCGGTCATGCTTAATAGGGTTGTACTGTGTGCATTAAACAGTTGTACTATATGATATCCTAGCTTGTGCGATTGAAATTGTGCGATCAGAAACTTGTGCGATCAGAAACTTGTGCGAGGTGCCCTTGTGCGATCAGATCTTGTGTGATCTGATCTTGTGCGATTTGGCTTGTGCGATCAGTTTCATACTTTCCTTAATTCATGCAATCAATTTCATTCCTTTAAAATCGGTAACTTCCAAAATCATTCCAATCATATGTTTGGTAAATCATAACAGAAATTAAAATCTAACAACTCATTCAGACGGATCAAACAGTCCATTTTCTCATAAATTCATATGAACCCTAAATATTATCCAAATCATGAACAATCAATCCTCATGCAAAACATATAATCGGTTCATCAGATTCTAGAATTCGAGTACCAATATGCAACCTAAATCATCATGCAATTCCTCATGCCAAATCAAACTAATCAACTAAACATTTAATCAAGATCACATCCCATTAACATGTATTCGGTCCTAGGTTATCATAAATCATTATACAATCCATCAACCAACAACAGTTCCATTCATCGTATATATATTGAAACCGAACACGTATTTCCGAATCATGATCGCGATGTCCAACAACATAACTACTAGCACGAACCCTAGTAAAGATGTAACACTAACCAGAAAACCGAAGAACTAGATTGATCGAGATGGGGAAGCTTCGGCTGTGAGGATTGCCGTCGAACAAGAGAGAGGGGAGGAGAGAGAGCTAGGGTTTTGTGTGTGTTCTTGTTTTGCAAATAATGGGAAACAAAACTCCCTAAGGAATATGTGTATGCGTATAAGAGGAGTGGGCCGAACCCTTCTTTGGGCTGCCCTTGGTCCCGAGTTTAAACAAAGTGGGTCGAGAGGAGTGTGTATGACAAGGGACAAGTTGTACGGCCCAAAAGGGCTTGTGCGATCAGACTCATCTTGTGCGATCACATTTGTTATACATACATACTTATAACACATTACAATCTCGTAACACATAACATACTCAAACATAACATTCCATTGCAAACAATCACATTAGTTAATCACATTACGTTCATACAGGTTACATCAAACGCAAAGAAAGGTTCTAAAATACGGGTTGTCACAAATGTCAATGTTAATGTTAACGTAGATGAAGCTAATGTGGGTGAAGATGATGCTAATGTTACTCCTAGTATTGATATTTTTGATCCTAGAAATTGGAATAGGCTTAATCTTAACTTGATTAATGAATTGGTTAAGAATGGTCCAAAAAGAGATTTAACTATTGATAAGGGTCTCCTGGATAAGGTTGGAAGACGATTTCTAAATTCATGTATAATAGATTCTATCAAACAAGGAGACTTGTGATAGAGAATGTTTAGTGTATTCGAAAGAGCTTGACAAAGTCTTTTGTTTATGTTGTAAGCTTTTTAGACATGGGTATTACAAAGGTGGGCTGGATAATGCAGGTTATTCAGATTGGAAGCATGCTTCTCAGGGTCTTAAAGACCATGAAGTTAACTTTGAACATCTCAAGCATATGCATCAATGGTTTGAAATGCATCAGAGGTTGGATTGCAATGAAACAATTGACAAAGAAGCATATGGGCATTTCAAAAAAGAAAAAAATTATTGGAAAGAAGTGATTTTTAGGATTATTACTCTTGTGAAATTTCTTGCTAAACATGGCTTAGCATTTCATGGTTCAAATGAGAAGTTGTATAAAAAAGCAATGGAAACTTTTTGGGATTGGTTGAGATGTTGGAAGAGTTTGATCCGATTATGAAAGAACACGTGTGGTGTATTTTGAATGTTGAACTCCATATACACTATCTTGGGCACAATATCCAAAACGAGTTGATACAATTATTAGCTGATCAAGTTAAAACAAAAATCATCAAAAAGATAAAACAAGCAAAGTATTACTCCATCATACTCGATTGCACGCCTGATATAAGTCACCAAGAGCAAATGTCCATAATCGTGAGGTATGTAAATTTTAACTCTAATTCTGTGACATTTGAGGAATCATTTTTAGGTTTTTTGGTTATTGATGATACTACCGGTAAGGGACTATTTGATGTTACATCTAAGGAATTAGAGTCTCTAGATCTTGACATTGTTGATATGCGTGGTCAAGGCTATGATAATAGGGCGAACGTGAAAGGAAAAAATAGTAGAGTTCAAAGTAGATTTCTAGAAAAAAAATCCTAGATCTTTTTATAGTGCATGTGGTTGTCATAGTCTTAATCTTGTGTTGTGTGATATGGCAAACACGATTACTAAGTCTAGGATATTTCTTTGGAACAATACAACGGATATATATTATCTTTGCCAATTCTATTAATAGGTGGCAAATTTTGAAAGACAATGTTAAAGAATTGACTCTTAAATCATTGTCTGTTACTTGTTGGGAAAGTCGTGTAGATAGTATTAAGCCTATTAGAACTCAACTTGTAGAAGTAAGAAAAGCTTTGAAAAAAGTTAGTGACTCAGTTAAAGATCCTAAAATTCAAAGCGATGCTAAATCACTTGAAAAGCATGATGTTGTTGATTATGAATTTTTGGTACAAATCGTCATTTGGTATAAAATATTATCAAATGTGAATCTGGTGAGCAAAAAGTTGCAATCAAAGGATGTGATTCTAGATGTTGCTATTGATGAAGTGGACAAACTGATTAAATACTTAAAAAATTATAGAGAAGTGGGGTTTTCTAAGGCAATTGATGAAGCTATAGAAATTGCCAATGAATTGGGTGTTAATGCGGAATTCCCTCAAAACCGTGTGATACGTAGGAAAAAACAGTTTGATGAGAATACAAGTGTAGAAGAAGTTATATTTTCACTCGATGAGGATTTTAAAGTGAACTACTTTCTATGCATTGTTGATCAAGCTATAAGTTCCGTTGAAACAAGATTCGATCAATAACAAAAATTCGAAAAAATATTTGGCTTTTTGTTTCCTAAAAAGTTGAAGGCACTTGATGAAAAAGATCTTAAGTCTTGTTGTTATCGTCTTCAAGATGCATTAAAATATAAAGAAGAATCGGACGTTGATGTGAATGAACTTTATTTGGAGTTGAAGTTGATTAGGACATTCTTACCGAGTCACATTGTTAGCCCTATTGATGCTTTAAACAATATCATGCGGCTCAATCATTGTCCTAATGCTATAAATGCATATCATGTGCTTTTGACAATTCCGGTAACGGTGGCATAGGTAGAGAAAAGCTTTTCTAAATTGAAGTTGTTGAAGTCTTATTTGCGATCGTCAATGTCCTAAGAAAGATTTAATGGATTGGCGATGATATCTCTTGAAAATGAAATATTAGAAGGTATGGAGTATAAAGACTTGATCGAGAGCTTTGCTTCCAAAAACGCCAGGAGAGCCTCACGATTTGCTTAAGTAAGTTCGATCATTTTGCTACACTAGTATTGTTTCGTTTTTTATAACAATTAATCAATTATCGTTGAATCGTGGTTTTTGGATATATAAAAATTTAAGTTTATATTATAGAAAGGGGCCCTAACTTTTTTGTTTCGCACGAGGCCCAAAAGTTTTTTATTATTCTCGGGGACGACTCTGAATAATATATTATATTATATGGGTGGAGTTCCTCTACAAAGTGTGTTTTTCTTACAAAGTGTAGGAAGTGTTTTGGATTATTGGATGAGTTCTTTTAATGGTTGAGATCATCTTGGTGACATTTTAGTTATATTTGTCTTTTAAAATAGGGGTTGAATTAATTGATATAGGGCAAAAAAGTCATTTAGCATGTTTTTGAAAAGGAAATAACTGTCATTCATTAAACCCCTCCTTCAATCTCGCGAATTTCCCTCTCTATCTCTCCTCTCTCTCTTTCTTTTTCCCATCACCTCTGAAACTCAAAAACCTAACAAAATCTCATAAAATCATGGATAAAGATTGGTTGTGTTTTTTATAAGTTAAAATGTTGTGTGTGTTTCATTTGTGTTTTCAGGCGTTGGTGTGTTCTATGTCTAAGGGATGCTATTGTGAAAACAGATATAACACAATGTGAAGAAACTAGAACTGATAAAACACAACGTCAAGAAATAATTAGTGTTTATATTTCGAACTTTGGATGAAGGATAGGATGAATGTGACATGAAGGATGCTATATTTTATTGTGAAACTAATATAACACAATGTGAAGAAACTGAAAACTGATAAAACACAATGTGAAGAAACTAGAAACTGATAAAAACAGCTTCAAGAAATAATTAATGTGTTGTGTTTCGAACTTCGGATGAGGATGAGATGAATATGACATGAATGATGCTATGTTTTATTGTGAAGCTGATATAACACAATAAGAACCCATAAACTAATAAAACATAACCATAAGAACTAATTACAACGTCAAGAACTAGTTAATGTGTTTTACGTTTGCGAACTTCAAATGAAGGATGAGGTGAATGTGAGAAGAAAGATGCTATTATGTGGTGTACATAACTGAATCAATCATGGATTTAGAATACGGAGTTTCCATAAATATCACAATTAGTTATTTATAATTATATCTACCATAATTAAATAACTTATTTAGTCAATTATAATTATACCCTTTTATTAAGATACTAGAGATGACACATGTCATCATCAAAACACTTCCTATAATTTGTAGGAAAAACTCACTTTGTAGCCAACTCGCACCCTATATTATATATATACGATATACAAAAATGCATATGAAACCACCACCAAAAAATCCTTTAAATCAACATTCCGCTAACCTGTAAGCAACCGGGACCATCTCACATTGAAACTTCTACTGAAACTTCATTCCACTTGACAACACAAAATGGCAACCGCTAACTTCCCCTTAATCGCAGTTTTTGTAGCAATTTCTGCCACCTTCTACATTTTTTATACGAGACTTGAAGCTTTTACGCCTGCCCATATGCAGGACCTGGTGAGCTGGGTGGGGAACGTGTTTCTGTCGTGGATTGTGATCGCTGGTATAACAACCGTCGTCGTCGTTGGGAAGAATGTGAGCGCTGCTAATCGCCAGGAGATCTAACTGTCCGAATCCATTTGCATGCGATATAAATATATATAGAACTAGCTTGTGGTCTTGTGTTTTTAATTACTATCTATGTCTCTCGAATGTGTATACGCGTGTGTATGCCTTTCCATTGAGTTCAATCTACTCTTTTATTTTATGTCTTTAATTACTTTATGCATGGTTTTATGAATTTGATTACTCTGGTTTAGTAATGGTACTAGTGCAATATTGATAGTTTTTTTTCCTTTAGTTTGTTGTGATACCTTTGTCAACTTTTCTTTACCCTTAAATGATTGTTGTAATAGAAAAATGAATTTACTCCATTGTTATCTTGGTGTGTTAACGGTGTCCCTCGTTGAGGGTTTGAGTTCTACCGGAGTAGAATTAGAAGTTGATTTAACGGATGTGCGAGTTACCGTTCTAAAAAGAATAATTGTTAGGCCACTCGGGGTAGCAAAGAATATCACGCGTGGATGTATACAAAACACCACCGCCACCCCCTTGCCATCAAGCGTGGAAGTTAACAACAACAACAACAACAACAACAACAACAACAATAATAATAATAACGATAATAATTATAATATTGACAATAGTTATATAATTTTAACAATAACAATAATAATAATAATAATAATAATAATAATAATAATAACAATAATAATAATAATAATAATTATTGTAATAATTATAATATTAACAATAATAATATAATTTTAACTATAATAATAATAGTTATAATTTTAACAATAATAACAATAATAATAATAATTATAATTTTGACAATAGTTATATAATTTTAACAATAATAATAATTATAATATTTACAATAGTTATATAATTTTAACAATAACAATAACAATAATATCAACAACAACAACAACAACAACAACAACAACAACAACAACAACAATAATAATAATAATAACAACATCAACAATAATAATAATTATAATAATTATAATATTAACAGTAATAATATAATTTTAACTATAATTGTCACACCCCGAAAAATACCACAAGCGAAAACCCCCGCGAGGCGTGTGACGTACCAGTATCTAGCCACCAATCACATTGAACTTGTACAAGATTTTAAATACAAACTTACATTCATTAAAATAAAGCGTTACATTACATAAAGTATAACCCAACGTTTACAGCGGAAGCATAATTCATTAGTTATGTATTCCGTAAACCAGGTGTATGAAAGTTATTAGACTTGTCTCGTGTATCCATGTATCTTGACCCATGACCACTCCAACATCCCAGACAGCAAGTTCCGTAGCCACATATCTATTAACCTGCGAGCATGCAAACAAGTGTATCAGACAACGTTGGTGAGTTCACAGTTTTTACCAAACGTTTAGTTACCAAGTGATTTGTCCAGTTAAATAACAATTCCAAAAATAATGTTGATAATAACTCGAGTACCGTACAAGATGGCTCCAGATTGTTTTGCCCGTCCCCAATGCCCCCTATCTAAGCATTGGTCATGATTAAGGTCATTAGTTCACGCCCGTCCTCTAAGGTACGGTGTGACGTTGCCAAGCCTAATAGCGCTATCAACTAATACCCCGTTACCTCTCAGGTAACTATGCGGTAGAAGATGGGACTTAAGGTGATAGGAAATGAGTGTATTATCTAACATTCCAGTTTTTACCCAAAAGACTTATTCCTCTCAGGAATACCCATTTAATTGTCCCACCCACCGGGACGCATGCTCAAGAGATGTGAACTCACCTTAGATTGCTCGGTATGTTATATTACCCATTCCAAGTTGGTCAACCATACCCTACCGTGGTTACTAAGAATAGTCAGTATAATGTTCACATATATCACGTATCCATCGTACACGTTACACAAGTAGCATACAAATAAAACACACGTCCTTATACGAGTCGTAACCGTTAATCATGCAACCCATTGATCCATAACGTTCATCGTAAAGTCACATAGCAAGTGTATGGGTTTCATATGTCAGTATATCACATAACAGTACATGTTTACTAGCAAGTTGCACTCAAGCATGTAACATGACAATTGCCACATATTGGCACTTTTAAGATCTAACAGTGGGTCTGTTCAAATGTGCGGAACAACAAAATCTGTGTTCTCTCTTAATCTATTCAGACTCTCTTATGTTTCAGACTCTCTTATGTTTGCTTCCTGTCTACTGAGTATATATATATATTGTAGGTCCACGAAGAACCTGCAGCCTACGAAAGATCTCCACGAAGAACCTAGTTCTTCGTTGACTAGTCTTCTGCGAACAACGATGGTTCTTCGTCACTATCATTTATGACGAAGAAGGTCCTTCGTCATGAGGTCCTTCATCAATGTGCATTCCCACGAAGAACTATTCTTCGTGTGAATGTTGCATAACAGCAAACATACAGACGCAGTAAACAGATTAATCATCATCATCATCAATAGAATTCAGCATTCAAAATCAATATTCAGTTGGATCGAAAAGCATAAACATCATCTAATTTTAGAACCCTAGTTCATTGTCATAAGATCAAAGCCGCACAATCAGATTCATCAATCTTTTCGTTTCATCATACTAATTAACCCTAACATAGCATATGAACTCTAATCGTATAACATTAACACTCATCATGATTAACAACATTCAAACCAATTCCATCACCACATAACATTTAGTCATCAAGTTTATGCATCACTAATCATCAAGTATCTCATCTTTCATATCACAGTTTCCATATACCAAATCATCATACACAGTACCATTATTTGATCATTATAATTCAATTCCCATACCTTACCAACATATGTATGACAATCTTTCTAATAGCATAATTCCAAGGCACCTCAGATTATGTATGGATCCCTAACTTTCACACAGTCACAACATATCATATAACAACTTCGATTAGATCAAGAACATCAACCTAGACGAATAATCAAAACATCACATCCTTCAATCCCTAATCTATCGATATAACATCATGCATGTTTCGAGTTCGTGGCAATGACTTAACATCTATTCACCAGTCATCAGGTATCATTCATACAAGTAGGAACATGATAATCACAACAAGGAACCTAGATCACGAGGATAGTAACTGACCGGGGAGAGACATGCGTGCGAGATGGCCGTAACGAGAGAGGAGCTGTGCCGATCCAGTGAAGGCTTCGAATGAGAGGGAGGCTGCCTAGACGATGGATCAATCGAACGAAGAAGAGGGACTGCCGTCGATTTGTATGAGGGATAGGGTTTTTCCATAATATGTCTTCAGAAAATATAAACCGTTTCCCCCCACTCGATGTACGTGTTTATGTTCGCATGGTGTGAGCCGGGCCTGCTTGGGCTTCATTTCAGGCTCAAGGGAGCTGGGCCGAAGGCCACCCAACTGGAAAGGGAAGGGTGTGCGGTCCCTTAAGTGATGTGCGACTCGATGAGGTGTGCGACAGGGATCATCATATATTACTTACGTTATACAAATACATAAAATCTTATATGATCGATCCATGATTAGCATGGCATACTTTTAGTTATAACATGTAACGAGACATGAGACATAATTATACGAGCTAGTGATCAAGAAATCAAGTAGTGCAAATCTTGAAATTCCGGGTTGTCACATCATCCCCAAGTTGAAAGATATTTCATCCCAAAATTTGTTAAGCAGTCTCGGAGGAGTGACGTGATAGAGTGATATGATAAATCAAGATGATTGTGGATTTCCTCAGTTGCCACATCATCCCCAACTTGAAAGGGAATTTCGTCCCGAAATTCATCAGTTGCGTTAGGATTGGATTCAGCGGTCTTGAACAATTGATAACACTTAAACTTCATCTGATTCCTCGCATTCCCATGTGAACTTCGGTCCATGCCTTGAGTTTCAATAAATTCCCATGATTGGGATTCGGTGCTTTGGTTCCTCAACAATTGCAACTTATCGTCAATATATGGTTCTTGTAAGGGTACTACAAGTGTTTCGTGGGATAAAACACTTCTTAATGTTAGAGACATGGAAGACATCGTGAACATCACCTAATATAACAGGCAATTCAAGTTTATAGGCCACTATTCCGATTCTTTCCAGAATTCTGAATGGACTAACGTATCGTAGATTAAATTTACCACGCTTCCCAAGCGCACCACACCCTCCCAGGGTGACACTTTCGACATAACACGATTTCTTACTACAAGTTCTAAGGGTTTCTTACGCTTAGCAACTTTTCTGGCGGTCACGCACTGCCACCATACGAGTTCTGATCGAAACAATCTTCTAAGGAGCTTCGAGTACAAGTCCTGGACTGGTGATTAGGCTGTCACCCATCTCAGCCTAGCAAAGAGATCAGCATTGTCGTCCATACAATGCCTCGAATGGAGCTGCCGGAATACTAGAATGGTAACCGTTGCAGTATAACTCTACCAAAGGTAAATGTCTCAACTTTTACCAAAGTCGATCACACAGGCTCGCAGCATGTCTTCGAGTGTCTGGATGGTCCGCTCACTCTGACCATCTGTCTGAGGTTGTGATAAGCAGTGCTCATGTCTAGACGTGAGCCACCGGAGTTGTGTGTTACCCGCCACAAATCGGGTAAAAATGTAGATCACAATCAGAGGTAATAGATGTTGGCACCCCATGCCTAGAAACCGCCTCTCTCAGAGAAATATTCAGAACCTGCAAAGACTCGTCAGCTTCCTTGGTTGCAAGGAAGTGTGTTGGTTACATGAGACAGCCAATGATCACCCAGGTGATGTCGTTTCCGTTTCGAGTTTTAGGTAGACCGGTGACAAAATCCATGGCAATCTGTTCCCGTTTCCATATGGGTGTTTCTGGTTGTTGACACAACCCAGAAGGTTTCTGATATTCCACCTTGACTTTCGCACAAGTCAAACATTGTTCACATACATGGTTATGTGGGCCTTCATGCCCCGTCACCAATACAAGATCCCTAGATCCTAATACATGCTATCAAAACCCAGACAAGTAGAATATCGAGACTTGTGTGCCCCGCCCAACACAAGTTCCCTAAGATTGCCGTATAGCGGGACCCATATTTGCTCCGTGAAGTAGGGAATACCATCCGATTTGCCAAGTAGAATATCGAGACTTGTGTGCTCCGCCCAACACAAGTTCCCTAATATTGTCGTATAGCGGGACCCATATTTGCTCCGTGAAGTAGGGAATACCATCCGATTTGCCAAGAGTTGCTTTCCCATGTCCCGCATGGATTCAACTTGAAAATTCTCTTCCTTCAGTGTTTCGATTTGGGCCGAACGAATCCGATTGGTAGGTTAGAGCTGATGGTGAGCTGCAAAGCTCGCACACGTTTAGGGTTCGCAATTGTAATCGTTCAAGAGTTCCATCCAGCGACGTCTTTGCATGTTTAACTCTTTCTGCTCAAAGAGATGCTGAAGGCCCTTGTGATCGGTCTAAATAGTGACTTTGGTACCGTACAAGGAATGCCTCCGGATTCTAAATCCAAAGGCCATGGCTTCCATCCCGGGCTGTGAGTCATGCAATTCTTCTTGTGAATCTACAACTGTTGAGAAACGTAAGCTATCACTTTCTCGCGTTGCACCCGCACGCAACCGAGACCCTGAATCGAGGCAACATGGTACACTACCAGATTACCTGTACCATCGGGTAAGAACAATATTCAGTGCGTTACAGAGTTTAGTTTCAAAGATGAAAAGACATTCTCCTGTTCTATCCTCCATGAATACACAACACCCTGCTGTGTTTAAGTGATAGAAGCTGTACGATCTTCGAAAATCTCTTGATGAATATGCGACGGTGCTCATCGAGACCAAGAAATTGCCGCACCTCCGACAGACTCTTTAGTGACTAATTTCTAATAGAACGGATCCTAGCGGGATCCACGTGTATTCCCAACTCGTTGACTATGTGACCAAGAAAGTTTACTTCTCGAATCCAAAAGTCACACTTTGAAAGACTTCACGTGAAGTTACTCCTCCCCCATGAGCTCTAAGATAAGATACGAGTGCCGCTCATGGTGTTCCTTCCTCCTGGAAATGATTTAAAACGTCATCAATAAATACAGTTGACGCATTCGGCGGGTTGATGTCTATGCCTACGATTCATGTGTTCCATAAGGCTGCTGGTGTGTTGTGTAACTTGAATGTCATGATCAGAAAATTGTAATGGCCGTACTGCGTTCGGAATGCCGTTTTAGGGACATCCTCTACTCAATCTTCCATTTGATGATAGTCCGTTCGTCAGCCAACCCTCGAAAGGGAGCTTGACCCTCACAACTGATCAACAGATTGTCAATACATGGTCAAAGCGAACGGTTCTTGACAGCCACCTTGTTGAGTTCTCAATAATCAGTACACATATAAAAAGGCCTATCCTCCTTCTTCACTGATAGAACTGGGGCTCCCCAAAGCCAAGAACTAAGTCCGACAAAACTCCTGTCCAATAATTCCTGAAGTTGATTAGTCAGCTCTTGCAACCCTCCTGGTGCAAGACGGTAAGGTGTACGAGTAATCAGCTCTGCCTCTGAAGTGAGATCAAACTGAGATCCTACCTAACAGTTGTGGAAGTAAACCTGGAAGTTCTTCGGGTAGCACATCGGGAGAAATCACGAACAATTGGTGGATACTCGATCCTCTCTTCCTTAGCCTTAACATCAGTAACGAGTGCTAACATAGCGGGGTAATCCCTCCATAGACACTTATGGGCTTTCATAGCTGAAATGATGCTAACCTTTGCACCACTCTGACACTTTAGGACAGACTACGATTCTCCACTAGGAAGAGGGATACGCAAAATTTTCTCCTCACAGGGTATATCAGCGCGATATCTGGATAACCAATCCACACTAACTACTGCATCGAAACTATCAAGGGTAGCAGAAGGAAGGTCGATTGTCGAACACTTGACCCACAAGGTCGAGTTTGCATCCCAACGAACACATGAGGCTTCAATTGACTTGCCTCCGACCGATTCCTCAACAGGTTTGGTTTCAAGAAGTGTCGTTGTCCAACAAAACAGGGGAAGAAAGGTTATTCACAAAACGTACAAGTCACTATGCTGCTATCACACCTGGCATCACCCACGCCAGCCGTAAGTACTCCTCCACGAGCACCATTTTCACTGTCTTCGTTATCGTTGAAGTCTCCTTTATTCCCATACTGAAGATTTTGAGTACGAACACTTTGTTGCCACCGTGGACATTGTCTCTAATGTCACTGCTTTGGAAACAGTTCTCTGGGATCTTTTTCCAATAGGGTCCACCTTCTCGCTGTTCTTGTCACGTCCTTGGGTACTACCCATTTCACTGATAACTACACGTTCCATACTTCGGTCAATTGTCAGCGTTTATGCCCCGATTGATTCGTAAGAGTTGGCTCCCAAAGGTCGCTGACTGGGGTTAGGGGCTCGATTGAAATCAATCTGCTGGTGTTCGTTGTCAGAAATTAGAGCCGTCATATTACTGGGGTCGGTAAGGTATCACGTTCTACTTCTTGTCCATCGGTCTTGTGTGTTGATTGTATAATGCATGGTAAGTCTTTAATGAATTACAGAGGTGACCCTATTTCTGGATCTGAGGCATCAACTCATTGAGTTCAAGTAAACGAGAAAAGTGAGGAAGTATAGACCAAACATTCGACGCTCCAACAACTAACTCAGGGACGTTCGCACTAGCACCTAACATTCTTATATGGTTCGCTAGACATTCAGATGAGTGTTCGGATAACACTCGATAGCATCGAGTTTCGTAAAGATTCAGAGGAGAGTGAAAGAATCACGTTCAAATAGGAGACAACCATTGCTATGACCCCTGTGGATCGTTGGGTTTCACATTAGGTTGAATAATGGAATGGAACCCCTTTTTACACTTGTTAGGCCTCGCTGGGACTCACATGCACCCCACATTATTATTATATGTGCACCCACAATAATAATATGATTTGCATGCTCATCACAGTTCCTCCTAACTCGTGTTAAATGGTTCCTCAAACTCGAGTAGCAGGACAAGGAACATCATAAAACATGGGTCACGAATGTTTAGGGGAAACGCCACACTATCAATCACATAACACAGGCAAGTAACTCATGAATTCATATTGTAGTGCTAAATGTGCTACCACATGCAATATTATACATAAGTGTACACTAGTTATGCAGTGCAATGAGTAAACGAGAGACGAACCTTGCAATCTGGAGCTGAGTGTCATGGTCATATTCAGTACTGTTCAGTTATAGTCTGGTTTTATAAAAACGTTTTAAAACCATTTTCACTATAACCAGTGGCTCTGATACCAAACTGTCACACCCCAAAAATACCCCAAGCGAAAACCCCCACGAGGCGTGTGACGTACCAGGATCTAGCCACCAATCACATTGAACTCGTACATGATTTTAAATAAAAACTTTCATTCATTAAAATAAAGCGTTACATTACATAAAGTATAACCCAACGTTTACAGCGGAAGCATAATTCATTAGTTATGTATTTCGTAAACCAAGTGTATGAAAGTTATTAGACTTGTCTCGTGTATCCATGTATCTCGACCCATGACCACTCCAGCATTCCAGACAGCAAGTTCCATAGCCACATATCTATTAACATGCGAGCATGCAAATAAGTGTATCAGACAACGCTAGTGAGTTCACAGTTTTTAACAAACGTTTAGTTACCAAGTGATTTTTCTAGTTTAATAACAATTCCGAAAATAATGTTGATAATAACTCGAGTACCGTACAAGATGGCTCTTGATTGTTTTGCCCGTCCCCAATGCCCCCTATCTAAGCATTGGTCATGATTAAGGTCATTAGTTCACGCCCGTCCTCTCAGGTACGGTGTGAGGTTGCCAAGCCTAATAGCGCTATCAACTAATACCCCATTACCTCTCAGGTAACTATTCGGTAGAAGATGGGACTTAAGGTGATAGGAAATGAGTGTATTATCTAACATTCCAGTTTTTACCCAAAAGACTTATTCCTTTCAGGAATACCCATTTGATTGTCCCACCCACCGGGACGCATGCTCAAGAGAAGTGAAGTCACCTTAGATTGCTCGGTATCTTATATTACCCATTCCAAGTTGGTCAACCATACCCTACCGTGGTTACCAAGAATAGTCAGTATAATGTTCACATATATCACGTATCCATCGTACACGTTACACAAGTAGCATATAAGTAAAACACACATCCTTATACGAGTCGTAACCGTTAATCATGCAACCCATTGATCCATAACGTTCATCGTAAAGTCACATAGCAAGTGTATGGGTTTCATATGTCAGTAAATCACATAACAGTACACGTTTACTAGCAAGTTGAACTCAAGCATGTAACATGACAATTGACACATATTGGCACTTTTAAGATCTAACAGTGGGCCTGTTCAAATGTGCTGCCCAATAAAATCTGTGTTCTCTCTGAATCTATTCAGACTCTCTTATGTTTCAGACTCTCTTATGTTTGCTTCCTGTCTACTGAGTATATATATACTGCACGTCCACGAAGAACCTGCAGCCTACGATAGATCCCCACGAAGAACCTAGTTCTTCGTTGACTAGTGTTCTACGAATAGCCATGGTTCTTCGTCACTATCATTTATGACAAAGAAGATCCTTCGTCATGAGGTCCTTCGTCAATGTGCATTCCCACAAAGATCTATTCTTCGTGTGAATGCTGCATAACAACAAACATACAGACACCGTAAACAGATTAATCATCATCATCATCAATAGAATTCAGCATTCAAAATCAATTTTCAGTTGGATCGAAAAGCACAAACATCATCTAATTTTAGAACCCTAGTTCATTGTCATAAGATCAAAGCCGCACAATTAGATTCATCAATCTTGTCGTTTCATCATACTAATTAACCCTAACATAGTATATGAACTCTAATCGTATAACATTAACACTCATCATGATTTACAACATTCGAACCAATTCCATCGCCGCATAACATTTAGTCATCAAGTTTATGTATCACTAATCATCAAGTCTCTCATCTTTCATATCAGAGTTTCCATATACCAAATCATCATACACAGTACCATTATTTGATCATTATAATTCAATTCCCATACCTTACCAACATATGTATGACAATCTTTCTAATGACATAATTCCAAGGCACCTTAGATTATGTATGGATCCCTAACTTTCACATAATCACAACATATCATATAACAATTTCGATTAGATCAAGAACATCAACCTATACGAATAATCAAAACATCACATCCTTCAATCCCTAATCTATCGATATAACATCATGCATGTTTCGAGTTCGTGGTAATGACTTAACATCTATTCACCAGTCATCAGGTATCATTCATACAAGTAGTAACATGATAATCACAACAAGGAACCTAGATCACGAGGATAGTAACTGACCGGGGAGAGACATGCGTGCGAGATGGCCGTAACGAGAGATGAGCTGTGCCGATCCAGTGAAGGCTTCGAAGGAGAGGGAGGCTGCCTAGACGATGGATCGATCGAATGAAGAAGAGGGACTGCCGTCAATTTGTATGAGGGCTAGGGTTTTTGTAACACCACGTAAAAACGTGTCCAATTATGCAAAGACACGTGTCCTAAACTATAAAAGGTGTGAAAGATTTAGTTTGAAGGACTAAAGTTGTCGAACAGTGAAACTATGAAACCACAGGGACTAAAAATGTCAATATGCCAAACATGAGTCTCTGAATGACCATATGTGATAAATATATTCTTAATCGAGTGGTTGATTGAATATGAGAAGCCGTTTGTAAAAATAATCGGAAGATTAAAAAACTACAAGGGTTAAACGTGTCAATATGTCAAATCTGACCTCTGAGTAACCTTTTAACGAAACCGAGGCTTCAAAATATTCAAATATACTCTCAAGAATAAGTGGTATAAATTTCACGTGGTTTCGATATCGTTACGCATGTTTTCAAGACTTTGGGCCAAAAGTGTCAACTTGATGAAACTTGCTTTCATAGAGGTATTTAACGAACCGGAGCCTAACGAAGTTAGTTTATTAATCCTAGAGCTTCAACATACTGACTACAAGGGCCTTATATGTCAACAACGAAGTTAAAAAGGGTTTAAAAGCACCCGGGACTGAACCTGCCAACATCGAAACTTGTTTTACCCGCTCAGACAGGTCACGCGGCCCGCGTAAGCCCCCTCCTATGGCTTACGCGGCCCGCCAGAGAGTGCCAGTATCAGAAAAATGTTGACAGGTGCGGGTTTGCCTGTTCCACCGCCTTAGCCTAGTTTGTAACGACCTAGGGAGCTGTAAGTCGGTTTATAACACTAGCTAGGACACCTGGGGTGATCCCAGGGCCTCCAATTACACCTGGAAGTGATCTAAATTCATGGAATTTGCTATATAAGGGAGCCTATTCTTGTGTTCATAAACACATTTGCAAAAAATTCACTTGTGGGACTTGCTCTGGAGCTTCCATCAGTAAGAAGAGGATTATCAAGTGTAGAAAAGTTTGCTAGGACCTTTAGTAAGCCTCTAATTTCTTGTTTAGTTGTTTAATTTAGCTTAATTACTCTAAAGTCAAACTAATCGTAAATTTAGTTTGACTTTCGTTTTAATTACATGTGGCTTAACCACTGATCAAATTGAAAGTGGTTTTAAAGCCACATTAGTGTAGGCGATTAACCCTTAAAAGGGCACCTCCTAATTATCTCGTTTGACTGGTCAATTGTCGGGTCAAGGTAGTTAGACAAAAAGTCAAACTGGACAGAAATTACAAAAATGATTCTAATTAATAAAGCAGAGGTTTTAAATTATATTTTAACATTCTAATGACTTGGTAATCAATATTAAAACATGTTTTATCAGTCCTAACCCGGCAATTAATAGTCTAAGGTCAGTTTATAACCGAAAGTCGCAAAAGCTTGACTTTTTCTTTGACTTTCAGTTCTGACCCATTCAAGGTTAATTCTTCCATGTTTTAAGCTTCCATTAGGACCACATTACTTAGTAGTATAACCCTCTGGAGTTATATTGCTTGGTGCCTAGTGATTTGAATTATATGCACTTGATCGTAATTATGCTTAATAATGCCATAAACGCCCTTTTTACATACAACTGAGATTTTTAACAATGTGATTGGACTAAAACCTTTGCTACTGATATTTAGACATGTTTCGAAAATTTGACTTCAGTTTGTGGTCCAGAATAGGAGTTATGCTCAATAGCGTAATTAAGGAGCTTATTATTATCTACATGGCGTAATTAGTATGAAGCCTATTTAAACCCGAATTTTTGACACCAAACTTCTTACCTACTGATGTAAAATAATATTTTGAGATTTTAAAAATTTTTAATTATTTTTAGGCTGAGCATAACATAGGATTATAGCTTGATTTCGGTAAATGTCGGTTTTACCCTTTTCATGCATAAAATGAGTTTTACATAACTTTTTAGTGCCAAACCTTTTGCTACTGATTTCATATGATAAATAAAGTATTTTAAACTTTATAAACTGATCAAAAACTCAGATTTCCTATTTTAACCCGAATACCCCTTTTAACCGACTTTTAAGCGTCTTAAGCACCTAGTATGGGTTAAAACTATTTTTAGCATATGAAACTTTTTACCCACTGATGTTTTAAGTTAATTTATACAATTAAACAGTAAGTTAAAGTTTTTAAACTCAGAAGTCTATTTTAATCTTTAAAGCTTATGTAAAATTTCCAAAATGCCCCTACGGTGGATAGTTTGATAATATAAGATACAATTTCACATATATAAAATACCCTACTGATATAACTTATAAAAATACATATCTTTGCTGATTAAATCAGACCTGAAACTCAGTTATACAATTAAACTCTTTTATGGGCATTAAAATTACCAAAATACCCTTATGGGACTTATTTTGGTTTAAATTACTTTTTGGGCATATATGTTAACATCTTACTGATGTATTAACATAATTTGAGCATAATAATGGTTAAGACATGTATATAATTTATTGGGTTACCCGTTACGCGGTTACGCGTTCGGATCAGCTTATGTGACTAGTTTACATAAAATAGCCGAAACGGGTCAAACCTTATCATTAAATTCTCAATTTCCAGAATGTGTTTAGTTTACCCATATTATACAAGTATCCAAGCTTGTCGGGTCTAAACCACATTCTATTCCGGTCTCCGCTTAATCTAGCATTTAGAACCGTAAGGTTTCCTTCTAGCTAGCCGGTCTGAGTCCTTGACTAAATAAAAGACCCGTTAGCATCCTAATAGGTAATAAACCTTCTATACAGATTAAATAGCTTTCAGTAGAAGGTGCCTTCAAGAAGCTTTAGGATTTTACGGCTAGCATCAGGTAAATACTTTTAACTTATTTTTCCTTATACGGGCTTGGGATATGGTATTATAATAATACCACTTGGTCGGGTATGAAATCATTTAATCGGATTGTGATTAATAAATTTACATAACCCGTTTTAATATGTCTTGTTTGATAACATAAACATTGGGGGTTAATACGACCATGTCCTGGATATCCTCGGCTCATTTCGTTTGAAAATGGCCACGACCTATGCACGGGGTGTAGGCATATACATGATAGATGCAAATGCTAAATATAAACCCACATGTTGGGGATAAATCCTTTGTGGGTTCTATAAATGGTGAGTCGGTTAATCACGACCGGCTTCCAACCGGACCCAATAGTAAGACAAACATGTAAATCTGTATACAAGATTATATTTAAATAATTGTCCCAAGTTATAAAAGATTTGTGCCATGTGCACTTAAATCAATTTTCATAAATGTTTTCAAAAGAGTCAGTTAATTGTATTTACCAGTGTAAACTGACGTATTTTCTTAAAGACTGATTTGACATGTACCTCTCGTAATAGGCTGGAGCTATTAGGTGTCATAAGAGGATCTTGCAAATCCATAGATACCTGAAGTCTGTTATTTTTGTTTCTTTGTACATTTATGATCCGCCTGTGGATCTTATTACATTCCAGTCTGTATATTCATAAACTCGAACACTCAGACGTTATGGTTTATAATAGTTTATTCACCAAGCCTTCCGCTGTGCTATTATATTGTGTGTATTGACTATGATGATATCAACTACGTCACGATACTCCCCACCGGTAATACGTGGAAATATCGGGGTGTGACAGGTTGGTATCAGAGCCAACATTGAGTGAATTAAACACTAACCTTTTGTGTTTAATCTCAATGACACAATAAGCACATTCCTTAGACTCTCGAGTCTTGGCAAATGACCTAGGATTTTACTCTTAACCTTCTTTTATTGTTTTATTATAGTTACTTATTTTGACAGGTATTACCACTTGAAAGAAAATGCCACCTAGAATTCGAGGCAGAGGCAAAGGACCGATGCGTGGAGGACCGTCTGGCAGCGCGGGACCCTCCCATAGACGTACACCGTCCGATTCCCTTTCTGACTCCGATTCAATAGATAATTGGAGCCATAGCCTTGAACCAGCAAGACATTCTGTCTCGCTGGGATCCTCACCAATCGATCCTCATTACTTTGATTTGCCCGTTCCGATCGAACCCCATCATTCCCCTCTTTCGCAAGGAACTCATCATTCAAACCAATCACACCACTCTTTTCAATCTCATCCTTTTCATCATTCAGATTCCAATTACTCTCCTGCACAATTTAATCCGAATGATTATGTTAACAACTTTTTGGGCTACAACCCCTTGGGTCCTGAGGATCACTTTTCTCAGGAAATGGAGATGGACGATGACCCGGATCCAGATATGCAAACAGGAACACCAAGCCACCCAATAAGCATCTCAAGCGGTTCCCCATTTCAGGGATCACCGTATCATGGACCCGACTCATATCAGGAGAAGATGGCACAGTATGATTGGTTCTTTACACCTTCATACCATAACTCCCCAGCCCAACCTCCTTTGGTTGAAGCCCATCTTCAAGCTGTGACCCCACCACCGTTACCAGTTGAGGAACCACCTCAACAGCCTCCTGAGCCACCAAGGCGAAGGAGAAATGCTAGAATGTCCGTACGTGGGGGACCACGGTTTGCATCTCCTCATGGCTCAAGTTCTTACCCTCCTATTCCAGAGGACCCACAGTTGGGCGGACCCTCACATACGGTGCCGGAAGTCAATCTTCCGCCAGTTTCTCATGCACCACTACAGCCACCGTTGGGTTTTGACAACCCAATTCCGACATACCCGGGTTCATCTGGGTATAACCCATCTGGTTATCCATCGGATTATGGAAGTCATGATCCGTACCTTACAGCTGCACATTACCATCATCTTTACCCTTCTTCTTCTTACCCTCCAATTTACCAAACTGGATACCTAGGTCAGGGTTATCCATACCCGCCATACCAGCAACCTCCTTCTGTTCAACAGCAGCAAACTCAAGAAATTCTAGAGAGGTTGGATCGGGTCGAACATGAAGCCCATGAAACTAAGAAAAAGCACAATGGTTTTGTCAAAGGTCTCATGAACATTCTTAAGGGCAAGAAGAAGTAGGAAATTGTTGTTCCATGATTGTATTTCAACAAGTCCCTGCGAGGACGTTTATTTTGTTTTCATGTACCAAGTCCCTGCGTTGACTTACTTTCTGTTTCAGTAGCCCCTGCGTGGGCAGTGCTTTCTGTAGCCCCTACGTGGGCAGTTTGTGTTGTTTTCTCAAGTCCCTTTTTGGGCAATGTTGTACTCGTTTCGTAGTTTAATGAAGTTATTTTCAACTTTAATTATGTATTTTATTACATCATTACTATATCATTTCAAATTTGTTGATCTGCCAACAAATTCTTTGAGGTATAACCTAGCCAACATACGAAAATGGCTATAATGGTACAAACTTTTTAAGATAATAACTCTCTGTTAACATCTTAAAACATATTAACAATCCTGAATTGTGCGGTACGAGAAACCACACAATCTTCTTATGTACTTGGACTTTTCCAAGTCACTATTATAGCCTATATGATCAAACATGAATCATGGCTAATAAACATCAATATGATGTATACACCACAACATCCATTAGTGATGTATGAGCAAAGGTGTAGTAATGACAATGAAGGTTCTATTTTATAAACTTCTTGTCAAAAAGGTGATGAACTTTGTTCGACCCTTAAGGAGATTATTGATCCAAGAAATCAATGATTATAATCGTCCTTGTGACAAGGTTTTGTGCCATCTAAATGTCCTTCGAGACGAGCTTTGTGTAATATAATTATGTCTTCATGACATTGACAGTGTGATTATATTCCTCTGTCTAATAAAAATATAAAGAATTATATCTCTTTGACTATTAATATTTTCTTAAAATGGTCGATATGGTTTAATAATACCATGACCATCTAATCATCAATATGATGATTTATTGCATAATTTAAATATATCATTACTGTTTTATATAGTATTCGAAAATGGCTGGCTTGGATGAAGCAAACAGTCATCCCACAGAAGGAAATAACACCAGGATTAATATCACTGGTGCCGAACTGCAAGAAATGATAACCGCAGCAGTTGCTCAGGCTATAGATGCTAAGTTTAAAGAGCCTAGTATTGTTAGGTCTCAAACTCATTCAAGATCCCATTCTCAACCCCATTCTCATAAGAAAAGTGAGTCTCAGCACTCATCTAATCAGGGTAGTAAGCCAAAGAGGCATGTTGTCCTCGAGCCGACTCCCTGATACACCAAGGGTTGTACCTACAAATACTTTGTCTCCTGTAAACCGAGGGATTTTACAGGAGAAAAAGATTCAATTGATTGTATGAAATGGTTAGATGAGATGGAGACGGTGATAGATATTAGCGGATGTGCTAAAGAGGATATAGTGAAGTTTGTATCACAATCCTTCAAGGGCGATGCCCTCACTTGGTGGAAAGCATTAGTGCAAGCCACCGGGAAGGTTCCTTTGTACAATCTGTCATGGAACAAGTTTGTTAACTTGGTTAAGGAAACTTATTGCCCACAGCATGAGGTCGAGCGAATAGAGACTGATTTCCTCACCTTAGTGATGAAGGATCTGGATTGTAGATCCTATGTGACTAGCTTCAATTCGATGTCAAGACTGGTACCGTATTTACTCACTCCTGAACCCAAACGCATTGCGCGTTTCATCGGTGGTTTGGCCCATGAAGTAAAAGGGAACGTTAAGGCCTCTAAGCCAACCACTTATAGATCTGCTGTGGATCTATCTTTGTCCCTCACTTTGGATGTTGTGAGGAGTAGGGCAAAGAAAACCACTGATGAGGGGAAGAGGAAGAGAGAGGAAGATAAGTCTCCTCAGTCGAACAAGAAAGGAAAAGGAAACTTTAATTCCAAGAAGGGGCAGTCGAATGACAAGCCCAGGTGTAAGACTTGCAACAAAAGGCATTTTGGGAAATGCAACCAAGACCCACAGGCCAAACCATGTGGGATCTGTAAAAAGAAAGGGCACAAGTCTGTGGAGTGCCGAAATATAAAGGATGCAACCTGCTACGGTTGCAATGAAAAGGGGCACATTAAAACCAATTGCCCCAAGAATGCTAGGAAGCCCGAGGAGCCAAAGAAGAACAGCGCGAGAGTTTTTCAGATGAACGCAAAGGAAGTAGTGAACGACGATAACGTCATAACAGGTACCTTCCTCATCAATAATAATTATGCTAGAGTCTTATTCGATTCTGGTGCTAATAAGTCTTTCATAGACCATAAGTTCTGTAAGATATTGAATCTGCCTATTAAGACTCTAGACATAAAATATGAGGTAGAACTTGCCGATGGTACCTTAGAAACAGCTTCAACTCTTCTTGATGGATGCTCTATATCCATCAAGAATAATTCTATTCCGCTATCCCTCTTGCCAATGAAGTTGGCTGGGTTTGATATAGTTTTAGGCATGGATTGGTTGTCACATAACCAAGCCCGAATTACCTGTGACAAAAAAGCTAGTTATTATCAAAACCCCTTCTGGTGAATCTGTCACTATACAAGGAGACACACAATATGGATTGCCTAGCAATGTGTCTATTCTCAAGGTATCGCAGTGTTTAAAGAATGGATGTGTCATTTACATGGCACAAGTGACTGTGAATGATCCACAACCCAAGATTGAAGACATACCAATCATCTTTGAGTATCCTGATGTCTTTCCGGATGAGTTACCTGGATTACCTCCTGAGAGGCAAGTAGAGTTCAGGATAGACATTCTTCTAGGAGCTGCACCTATTGCCTGATCTCCTTATCGCCTAGCACCTACTGAAATGAAGGAACTTAGAACTCAATTAGATGAGTTATTGGAAAAAGGTTTTATACAACCTAGTTCTTCACCTTGGGGAGCTCCAATATTATTTGTGAAAAAGAAGGACGGATCAATGCGTCTATGCATTGATTATCGTGAGCTAAACAAAGTAACGATTAAGAATCGTTGTCCTTTACCCAGGATCGACGACTTATTTGATCAGCTCCAAGGAGCGAGCTTCTTCTCGAAGATTGATTTGAGATCTGGGTATCATCAACTCAAGGTTAGGACTGAAGATGTGCCTAAGACGGCATTTAGAACAAGATATGGACATTACGAGTTTTTAGTGATGCCTTTTGGGCTCACTAATGCACCAGCAGCATTCATGGACCTCATGAATAGAGTCTGCAAACCATACTTAGATAAGTTCGTCATTGTCTTCATTGATGACATACTTATCTACTCTCGTAACCAAGTCGATCATGAAAGGCATCTTCGATGTATCTTAGGATTACTTCAACAAGAGAAGCTATATGCTAAATTCTCCAAATGTGAATTCTGGCTTCGTGAAGTCCAGTTTCTTGGACATGTTGTCAGTGAGCAAGGTATCCAAGTAGATCCTGCTAAAGTAGAAGCCGTAATGAATTGGGAAGCACCCAAGACTCCAACCGAAATACGTAGTTTTCTAGGTTTAGCAGGATATTATAGAAGATTCATTGAGAACTTCTCAAGAATAGCTGCACCATTAACTTCTTTGACCCGTAAGAATGTTAAGTTTGATTGGGGTCCAAAACAACAAGAATCCTTTGAAATTATTAAGAAGAAATTGAGCAATGCTCCGGTGCTAACCTTACCTGATGGAATTGAAGAGTTTGTCGTATACTGTGATGCTTCACACACCGGTATGGGTTGTGTGCTTATGCAACGAGGCAAAGTGATTGCCTATGCATCACGACAATTGAATGTGCATGAGAAGAATTACACCACCCACGATTTGGAGTTGGGTGCCGTTGTATTCCCACTAAAGTTATGGAGACATTATTTGTATGGAACTAAATGTGTGATATTTTCTGATCACAAAAGTCTCCAACATTTGTTCAATCAAAAAGAGCTCAATATGAGACAGCGCCGTTGGATGGAAACCTTAAATGACTATGATTGCGAAATTCGCTACCATCCTGGTAAAGCGAATGTGGTCGCAGATGCTCTAAGTCGAAAGGAAAGAGTTAAACCAATTAGGATCAATGCCAAGAGCATTGAGTTGAAGAATAGTCTGAATGAAAGACTATTAGCTGCACAGAAGGATGCTGTTTTGGAAGTTAACCTTCCAAATGAAAAGTTAGGTATAACTGCTGAACAGTTAACACCTGGAAAGGATGGAATCCTCAGAATGAATGGAAGAATTTGGGTTCCTATTCATGGAGGACTTCGAGAGGTAATCCTCCAGGAAGCCCACAACTCCAAGTACTCAGTTCACCCTGGTGGTGACAAAATGTATCATGATTTGAAGGCTAATTATTGGTGGATAGGTTTGAAGAAATCTATTGCCACCCATGTAGCTAAGTGCCTGACATGTGCTCAGATTAAAGCTGAACATCAAAAGCCATCGGGCCTGTTGCAACAGCCAGAACTTCCCACATGGAAGTGGGAAATGGTAACTATGGATTTCATAACCAAGTTACCTAAAACAAAGCACGGAAATGATACCATATGGGTTATTGTTGATAGAGTAACTAAGTCAGCACATTTCTTACCCATCAAGGAGACTCATAGCTCCGATAAATTAGCCCAGTTGTATGTAGATAAGATTGTAGCTCTTCATGGCGTACCGGTATCTATTATCTCTGATAGGGATACTAGATACACCTCACACTTTTGGAAAAGTTTCCAACAATCTTTGGGTACGCGTTTGAATTTTAGTACTGCTTACCATCCTCAGACTGATGGACAGAGTGAGCGTACAATTCAAACTTTAGAAGACATGCTTCGAGCATGTGTTATTGATTTAGGTGGTAGTTGGGATGACCACCTGCCATTGATTGAGTTCTCCTATAACAATAGCTACCATACAAGCATTAAGGCTGTGCCTTTTGAGGCATTATATGGTAGGAAATACAGAACGCCTGTTTGTTGGGCAGAAGTAGGAGAAGCTCAATTATCAGGACCTGATATAGTCCTTGAAACAACATACAAGATTGTTCAGATACGAGATCGCCTGAAAGCTGCCAGGGATAGGCAGAAAAGTTATGCTAATAAGAGGCGAAAACCTCTAAAGTTTGAGGCAGGCGATAAAGTTCTATTGAAAGTGTCACCCTGGAAAGGTGTGATGCGTTTTGGTAAAAAGGGCAAGTTAAGCCCTAGGTATATTGGACCATTCGAGATTATCGAATGTGTCGGAAGTGTAGCTTATAAGTTAAACCTACCTGAGGAGCTAAGTGGGATTCATAATGTGTTTCACATTTGTAATCTCAAGAAATGCCTAGCTGATGAATCGTTAGCTATGTCTCATAAAGACGTGCAAATTGATGAAAGCTTGAGATTTGTTGAAAGACCTATATCGATCGAGGATCGACAGGTTAAAAAGCTTCGAAGAAAGCATGTGCCTATAGTAAAGGTCAAATGGGACGCTCGTAGAGGTCCCGAGTATACGTGGGAAGTCGAGTCCACTATGAAACAGAAATACCCTCACTTATTTCAGTAAATCTCGGGGTCGAGATTTCTTTTAAGGGGGTGAGGAAGTAACACCACGTAAAAACGTGTCCAATTATGCAAAGACACGTGTCCTAAACTATAAAAGGTGTGAAAGATTTAGTTTGAAGGACTAAAGTTGTCGAACAGTGAAACTATGAAACCACAGGGACTAAAAATGTCAATATGCCAAACATGAGTCTCTGAATGACTATATGTGATAAATATATTCTTAATCGAGTGGTTGATTGAATATGAGAAGCCGTTTGTAAAAATAATCGGAAGATTATAAAACTACAAGGGTTAAACGTGTCAATATGTCAATTCTGACCTCTGAGTAACCTTTTAACGAAACCGAGGCTTCAAAATATTCAAATATACTCTCAAGAATAAGTGGTATAAATTTCACGTGGTTTCGATATCGTTACGCATGTTTTCAAGACTTTGGGCCGAAAGTGTCAACTTGATGAAACTTGCTTTCATAGAGGTATTTAACGAACCGGAGCCTAACGAAGTTAGTTTATTCATCCTAGAGCTTCAACATACTGACTACAAGGGCCTTATATGTCAACAACGAAGTTAAAAAGGGTTTAAAAGCACCCGGGACTGAACCTGCCAACATCGAAACTTGTTTTACCCGCTTAGACAAGTCACGCGGCCCGCGTAAGCCCCCTCCTATGGCTTACGCGGCCCGCCAGAGAGTGCCAGTATCAGAAAAATGTTGACAGGTGCGGGTTTGCCTGTTCCACCGCCTTAGCCTAGTTTGTAACGACCTAGGGAGCTGTAAGTCGGTTTATAACACTAGCTAGGACACCTGGGGTGATCCCAGGGCCTCCAATTACACCTGGAAGTGATCTAAATTCATGGAATTTGCTATATAAGGGAGCCTATTTTTGTGTTCTTAAACACATTTGCAAAAAATTCACTTGTGGGACTTGCTCTGGAGCTTCCATCAGTAAGAAGAGGATTATCAAGTGTAGAAAAGGTTGCTAGGACCTTTAGTAAGCCTCTAATTTCTTGTTTAGTTGTTTAATTTAGCTTAATTACTCTAAAGTCAAACTAATCGTAAATTTAGTTTGACTTTCGTTTTAATTACATGTGGCTTAACCACTGATCAAATTGAAAGTGGTTTTAAAGCCACATTAGTGTAGGTGATTAACCCTTAAAAGGGCACCTCCTAATTATCTCGTTTGACTGGTCAATTGTCGGGTCAAGGTAGTTAGACAAAAAGTCAAACTGGACAGAAATTACAAAAATGATTCTAATTAATAAAGTAGAGGTTCTAAATTATATTTTAACATTCTAATGACTTGGTAATCAATATTAAAACGTGTTTTATCAGTCCTAACCCGACAATTAATAGTCTAAGGTCAGTTTATAACCGAAAGTCGCAAAAGCTTGACTTTTTCTTTGACTTTCAGTTCTGACCCATTCAAGCTTAATTCTTCCATGTTTTAAGCTTCCATTAGGACCACATTACTTAGTAGTATAACCCTCTGGAGTTATATTGCTTGGTGCCTAGTGATTTGAATTATATGCACTTGATCGTAATTATGCTTAATAATGCCATAAGCGCCCTTTTTACATACAACTGAGTTTTTTAACAATGTGATTGGACTAAAACCTTTGCTACTGATATTTAGACATGTCCCGAAAATTTAACTTCAGTTTGTGGTCCAGAATAGGAGTTATGCTCAATAGCGTAATTAAGGAGCTTATTATTATCTACATGGCATAATTAGTATGAAGCCTATCTAAACCTGATTTTTTGACACCAAACTTTTTACCTACTGATGTAAAATAATATTTTGGGATTTTTAAAGATTTTTAATTATTTTTAGGCTGAGCATTACATAGGATTATAGCTTGATTTCGGTAAATGTCGGTTTTACCCTTTTCATGCATAAAATGAGTTTTACATAACTTTTTAGTGCCAAACCTTTTGCTACTGATTTCATATGATAAATAAAGTATTTTGAACTTTATAAACTGATCAAAAACTCAGATTTCCTATTTTAACCCGAATACCCTTTTTAACCGACTTTTAAGCGTCTTAAGCACCTAGTATGGGTTAAAACTATTTTTAGCATATGAAACTTTTTACCCACTGATGTTTTAAGTTAATTTATACAATTAAACAGTAAGTTAAAGTTTTTAAACTCAGAAGTCTATTTTTATCTTTAAAGCTTATGTAAAATTTCCAAAATGCCCCTACGGTGCATAGTTTGATAATATAAGATAAAATTTCACATATATAAAATACCCTACTGATATAACTTATAAAAATACATATCTTTGCTGATTAAATCAGACCTGAAACTCAGTTATACAATTAAACTCTTTTATGGGCATTAAAATTACCAAAATACCCTTATGGGACTTATTTTGGTTTAAATTACTTTTTGGGCATATATGTTAACATCTTACTGATGTATTAACATAATTTGAGCATAATAATGGTTAAGACCTGTATATAATTTATTGGGTTACCCGTTACGCAGTTACGCGTTCGGATCGGCTTATGTGACTAGTTTACATAAAATAGCCGAAACGGGTCAAACCTTATCATTAAATTCTCAATTTCCAGAATGTGTTTAGTTTACCCATATTATACAAGTATCCAAGCTTTTCGGGTCTAAACCACATTCTATTCCGGTCTCCGCTTAATCTAGCATTTAGAACCGTAAGGTTTCCTTCTAGCTAGCCGGTCTGAGTCCTTGACTAAATAAAAGACCCGTTAGCATCCTAATAGGTAATAAACCTTCTATACAGATTAAATAGCTTTCAGTAGAAGGTGCCTTCAAGAAGCTTTAGGATTTTACGGCTAGCATCAGGTAAATACTTTTAACTTATTTTCCCTTATACGGGCTTGGGATATGGTATTATAATAATACCACTTGGTCGGGTATGAAATCATTTAATCGGATTGTGATTAATAAATTTACATAACCCGTTTTAATATGTCTTGTTTGATAACATAAACATTGGGGGTTAATACGACCATGTCCTGGATATCCTCGGCTCATTTCCTTTGAAAATGGCCACGACCTATGCACGGGGTGTAGGCATACACCTGACAGATGCAAATGCTAAATATAAACCCACATGTTGGGGATAACTCCTTTGTGGGTTCTATAAATGGTGAGTCGGTTAATCACGACCGGCTTCCAACCGGCCCCAATAGTAAGACAAACATGTAAATCTGTATACAAGATTATATTTAAATAATTGTCCCAAGTTATAAAAAATTTGTGCCATGTGCACTTAAATCAATTTTCATAAATGTTTTCAAAAGAGTCAGTTAATTGTATTTACCAGTGTAAACTGACGTATTTTCTTAAAGACTGATTTGACAGGTACCTCTCGTAATAGGCTGGAGCTATTAGGTGTCATAAGAGGATCTTGCAAATCCATAGATACCTGAAGTCTGTTATTTTTGTTTCTTTGTACATTTATGATCCGCATGTGGATCTTATTACATTCCAGTCTGTATATTCATAAACTCGAACACTCAGACGTTATGGTTTGTAATAGTTTATTCACCAAGCCTTCCGCTGTGCTATTATATTGTGTGTATTGACTATGATGATATCAACTACGTCACGATACTCCCCACCGGGCCCACCGGTAATACGTGGAAATATCGGGGTGTGACAGTTTTTCCATAATATATTTTCAGAAAATAAAAACCGTTTCCCCCACTAGATGTACGTGTTTATGTTCGCATGGTGTGAGCCGGGCCTGCTTGGGCTTCATTTCGGGCTCAAGGGAGCTGGGCCGAAGGCCACCCAACTGGAAAGGGAAGGGTGTGCGGTCCCTTAAGTAATGTGCGACTCGATGAGGTGTGTGACAGGGATCATCATATATTACTTATGTTATACAAATACATAAAATCTTATATGATCGATCCATGATTAGCATGGCATACTTTTAGTTATAACATGTAACGAGACATGAGACGTAATTATACGAGCTAGTGATCAAGAAATCAAGTAGTGCAAATCTTGAAATTCCGGGTTATCACAATAATAATAATAGTTATCATTTTAACAATAATAACAATAATAATGATAATAATAATTATAATATTGACAACAGTTATATAATTTTAACAACAACAATATTGACAATAGTTATATAATTTTAACAATAACACTAATAATAATAACAATAATAATAATAATAACAACAATAATAATAATTATAATAATTATAATATTACCAGTAATAATAAAATTTTAACTATAATAATAGGAGTTATAATTTTATCAATAATAACAATAATAATAATAATTATAATATTGACAATAGTTATATAATTTTAACAATAATAATAATAATAATAGTTATAATATTGACAATAGTTATTTAATTTTAACAATAACAATAATAATAATAATAACCACAATAATAATAATAACAACAATAATAATAACAATAATAATAGTAATAATAATAACAACAACAACAACAACAACAATAATAATAATAATAATAATAATAATAATAAAATTAATAATAATAGTAATAATAATAACAACAACAACAATAATAACAATAACAACAACAATAACAATAATATTGGCAATAGTTATATAATTTTAACAATAATAATAATTATATTAATTTTAACAATAATAATATTTATAATATTGACAATAGTTATATAATTTTAACAATATTAATAATTATAATAATTTTAACAACAATAATAATTATTATAATATTAAGAATTATAACAAAAATACAAATATTAATAATAACAACAACAATATAATTTTAACAATAATAATAATTATTATTAGAATAATACAAATATTAATGTGATACCTCCTGTATTTGAAACGGATTGCCCGGGGTAGATGGTTGATAATCATCATACAGTGGTGTGTTACGAGGCTCATAACCGTATCCACCGTATCCTCCGTATCTATCCGAACTATCTTGTTGCACGTAATAAACTTCACCCCCGTATCCGTAACTCGGATACGATTGCTACGTCGGGTAATATGGTTCATCAACAGGTGCATTCTTAGCACTGTATCTTACGTATCCATCCAGATTACCTTGTTGCACGTATGGAGATTCATACCCGTATCCGTAATCCGGATACATTTGATGCGCCGGGTAATATGGTTCATCAACAGGTGGAGTCGTAGTCTCGTTCAAGTCTGGCAACGTTATTTTTTGATCAACCGGGACGCCAGACACAACCTCCTCCTCCTCAATAGCATCATTTACTCCCCATGCATCATTAAATTAGTGATTAAAGAAATAATTCTCGTCCCAAAATGATGACATTTTAACAATATTGTGTTTGATACAGAGGAAATGAATGTATATAGAACAAGTGAATTGAAAGGAATTGAAATTGTGTTTGAATTCGTAGACAGAGATGGATGTCTAAATACACTTTTGAATTCACAATCATACGCCTCGTATAGCTCTATACTCTGCGTATAGCCTTATTCACGTGCCTAGACAACATCGCATCAAGGTCAAATCTGTCTGACATACGCTGCGTATAGGTCTATACGCAACGTCTAACTTTTTGTACATACGCTTCGTAAAGATCTATACGCAGCGTATGTCAGACTGATTTGACATGATACTATGTTTGACTGTCTGGTCGTGTACCTACCCCTTACCTACGATGCGTATAGACCTATACGCAGCGTAGAAGGGTAACCCTATACGCTGCCCTAAATGTGTAGATAGCGAACCAATGTGTGCAGATAATTATGGCCTTTAAAAATTATAAATCTTTTGTTAAATAATGAGTATCAAATAAGTTAAAAAAATATCATCTAAACTATATAGATATACATATGGGACATCAAAGACACGTAATTACAACACTAGCATGACAATAAATGTGAGTGTCAACACTCTACGACATCTCATGTTGTTTGTACACTTTACCATTAGGGTGAACGGGGCGTAAGCGGAGAGAGAGCGGGGTGACTGTTTACCGCGGGGGGCACATCACCGCCAGCCCGATTCACTGCAAGAGAGGAGCAAAAATGGTGGACTAGTCACCGAATGTGGGGGAAGAGAGGGAGAGAGTGTAAAGGTGGGGCCCACCAACTTTCAACCCAATCGTTTTTTTTTCTTTCTCATGGGGGTGCACCCCGTATGTTTTTGGGCAAGAGGGGAGTTAGAGAGGGGAAATGACATGACATCGTATGATTGGGTTAAAAAAAACTTTCCCGTCACCTCATTAGGGGAGTGGGGGTGGTCACTAGTGATAGAATTCCATCACTCATAAGCATCCAATCAACTCTTGTCATGTCATCAGCCACTATTCTATCACTCACAAGTATTTTGTAGTGGCGGTGGTCACTAGTGATAGAATTCCATCACTCACAATTTTTTTTAATTTTTATTTTAAAATTAGAAATTAACAATAAAACACTAAATTATAAATTTCATTAAAATTAAAAAATTACATAGCAAAATAAAAAAAACTACTAGACATTGGAAAAAAAAAAAAACTTAAATTAAATGGGTGACATCTCCCAACCCCACCTCTCTTGCTTGAACCTTCCATGTTTGTCGTAAAATTATTTTTGAAATCAAATGGAGAATTGTTTGATTTTTTGAAGTGAGTTGGATAATTTTTTATATGAAATGGATTGGGTTTGATGGATTTTATATAAAACATTAAAAAAAAAAACCCAGCGTTCAAAAAACCCCCCATTGGGTTTTTATATATTAAATATATTAAATAGATTTAGGGTTAGATACTTAGATTTATATATTAAATATTAAGTTGGGTTGAATGTTATTTGGGCTTTTAGTTTTTTTTGGGCTATTATATTTTTTTGGGTTTTTATCTATAAAATCTATAATATAAATATATATATATTAATTATTAATAAAAATAATTCGAGCGAAACCGAGCGATCGATGAGCGAGCGGAGCTATGCTCATGCTCGGATTGAATTTGAATCGAACCGATCCGATCGGCTCATTTACAAACTGAGCGGGAATCGAACGAGCATTTTTCGAGCATTTTTCGAGCGATCGTCGAGCAGTTTGGACAACCCTACCCCCCAACGGTCACAACCTAACGTTCCTTTTTTTGAGTTTCAACGCGTTATGGTTTCAACGCATGATAGATTGGGTGGCGGCAGTGTGCAAACATTTTCCACGCGTGATGGGGTGGCCATCACGGACCACCCGCCTCCCCTTAGGGGGGCCCCTTTACCCTTATGATTTTTAGTTGCGTATTAGGCGTGTGAGACACCTCTAATATATCTTATTTTTAGTGTTGTCAAAATAAAGAATACGTTTTACAATGTATGTTCATGTATTCGGTACTAATTTATTTTAAGTAAGGGGTAAAATAACATGTCATTACGAGAGTAATAACCCAAATTTTTGAATAATAGAAACAATATAATTTGTGACAGGGGTTAGGATCAAATACAAAGGATAAAATAAATAAGAAGGGTAAGAAGGATTCTACTCCATCGATCTTAGATTTGGAGGGTTAAGATTAGTTGTAGGGAAAAGAAGATAATAGAAGGACATAAAGGGGATCCTATATTTATGAATTTTCTCTCTCCACATGCAAGGCACATGCCAATTCCCCCATTGATTTAAAACGTCCATAACTTTTTCATAAGATATTTTTTTTTATAAAAATTTCACCATAATAACGAGCGTTTTTTTATCTTTAATATGAGTACCATATTATCATATAAAAATAAAATAAAAAATTTCATTTTTACTGGGTTTTTTTTTTGCATTGTGTTAAAGTTTTCAGGTCATTGCGTCTTTTAACTGTGTTTTGGTCAGTAGAGTTTCTATACATTGTGTTATTATCAAAACCTATAACACAATGTTAATTTGGGTTCTATCCATTGCGTTTTTATAAGAACCTATAACACAATATATGACACAATGAAGATGGTGTTATATCTGAGTTTTCTATAAATTGTGTTATTAGTTTAGATCATTGTGTTTAATATGTTACTCATTGTGTTTTAAAATGTTGTCCATTGTGTTTTAATAATTTGTTCAATTTTTTATTATCTTTGTTCATTGTGTTTTAGTTTGTTGTGTATTGTGTTTTTAGTTTGTTTTCCATTGTGTCTTCATCTGCTCTTCATTGTGTCTTTTATCTGTTGTCATTAATTGTGTCTTTTATCTGTTGTCATCAATTGTGTTTTTATTTAGTCTGATACTTATTGTGTTATTTGTTATCGCCATTGTGTTATACGTTATGGTCATTGTGTTTTAGTATGTTGTTCATTGTGTCTTTATCTGTTGTCATTGATTGTGCTTTTGATCTACTTTACGTTGTGTTTTACATCATGTCCATTGTGTTATTATCAAAACCTATAACACAATGTTAGTTTGGGTTCTATCCATTGTGTTTTTATAAGAACCTATAACACAATATATGATACAATGAAGATGATGTTATATTTGAGTTTTCTATAAATTGTGTTATTAGTTCAGGTCATTGTGTTTAATATGTTATTCATTGTGTTTTAATATGTTGTCCATTGTGTTTTAATAATTTGTTCAATTTTTTTAATTATCTTTGTTCATTGTGTTTTAGTTTGTTCACTACTACAAAACAGAGCTTTAGACGGGGTGATATGGGTTTTAAGACGGTGTTTTCAACACCGTCTTAAAGCACACTAGTTTAAAATCAAGTCTTATTAGACGGTGTTCAATTTGAACACCGGCTTAAACTTGTTGAACACCGTCTTTTGGTATTCAATTTGATCCCCATATTAAACTTGATGAACACCGTCTTTTGATATTATGATATAAATCGTCGCTGTTATCCTGTCGTCGCAATCGTCACTATTTCCCTATAGTCGCTGACGCTTAAAAAACGTTTTTTTTTTCTTGTTTTTACAATACAAACCTGCCAATTTCCGGTTCACGACACACAAAAACTAAATAAACAAAAACTAATAAGCATAAACGTAAGCATAAATGGTTGCCTTTCAAAAAAAAAAAAACATAAGCATAAACGTCACAAACGTCACAATCCGGGTTTGTTTAAGTCACAATTCACAAACACGTCATAAAACTACCTAACATATAAAATGTAATAATTGTACGTCATATCCGTGTCATCATCCGCTTCTTCATCAGATACTTAGTCAAATACTTTCCAAACTTAGTTGGATAACTTGAACTCAAGTTAAGTTAAGAAGTAAAGGTCCTTGAAGGGGTAAGGGCTCATTTACACCAAATACTTTCTAAGATGATAGTAGAGGTTCCTGCAAGTTTAATAACATAATGAGAACCCATTGTAAGCCAATACAATCATAGTTGTCAAATATGTACAGTTACCAAACATAAAGCTAACGTGCGAAACTGCATCAAAAAACAAACCTGCGTTTTGAGCTGGAAAATGGCAAGAAATCAATTGTGGTGTTGTGGTCATCGGAAATTTTCCTCTGTTCTGGTTACCACTTGCTCCTGAACTGCAAATTCGAACCAAAGCTCATTCTAATAAATATTTATGCATATGTTCTTTTATATTTCCTAATTTAAAAAGAACATGCATTCTCTAACCGCCGGTTTCTCCAAACGCAAACTCATCTGCCCTTTCATTGAAACCTTTCATTATTTTTCCAGTTCTTACATCAAATATGTTAAGCACTACTCTCTGATCATTAACGAATCATACAGTCGTTAACGAATAAATATTATAATAATCCCTAAAAAATGGATAAAAGAATGGTGTTCTCACCAATAGCAAACACAATTTTCTGCAAGCTGAACGAATAGATACACCATATTTATGTGTAATTGCTAAGGTTTTATATAAGCCATACCAATAATGAATAGGCACAAAAAACACAGAGTAAAAGTTGAAGATACACCTACTTTTCACTTGAAGTTGTATCAATGTCAACACTCAGTTTAAGCACCGATGCAACCTCTTTAGCAATTTTTTGCTTTTCAGTAGATGCTGTTAAAAAAACACTTCATCATCATCATCATCATCAAAGCTTCTAAGAATAAATGTGTGTGCCCGCGCGGGTGTGCGTGTGTGTATTGCAAAAGAAATTAAGGATTACCAGCTTTTCTTGCTTCATTAAGTAACTGTTCATCCAAACTGGAAGCAACTCCTTTACCAAGAACGAGCTGCCCATAAAAACTCTGTTCCGCCTCCGCTTTCCCAACAATTTTCATCTTTGACGTTCGATCTTCACCTAGTCTTTCAATAATGGGCCTGAAAATTATTTAAACAAGATTTATGAGCCTCATAGGATTTTAGGTGTTGTGTAACAAAAATCATACTCTTCCGTGTCACTTTTTCTACAATATTAATATATTATTCATTTTTATCTCTGTAAATTATTTTATAACTTGGAAAATAATAAGTGCAATCACATGAATTTGAATACGATGACTGACCTTGCTACATTTTCGCCATTTCTACTGTAAGCGGCTAGTACGATCACAGGAACACCATCGTTATGCGCTTCATCAATAAATCTGAATATGGAAGAAAAGTAATTGTTATATTAGAAAGAAAAGTTATCATTGCAATATAATAGATGGAAAAACAAATGTTTGATAAAAAGCTATATGCATGAACAACAGAACAAGGGAGTAATAGACGACAAGAACCCCACACAAAAATAATCAAGTTATCGATTGTCATATCTAGCTCGGTTAATAAACATGAGTGCAGGACTTGTTCGGGTTTATCTTTTTAACCCGTTTAATTAAACAAATTGACTTATCAACCTGTATAAAAAATGTAGATTTTATATGGTCCACAAGCCAGCCCGTTTACAACCCATATAACCAATTAATTACAGCCTGTTTACAACATGACAACCCGTTACTTGTTTAAATAAATGGGTTACAATGCCTAGACATCTATATTTATAGTCACTAGATTAGGGTTAAGATTATAGGAAGAAGAAACGTTAATTTAGGAAACCTGCCAAATTAACTGATTTGGAGTATTAGGGTCGGCTGCCCTAGGCCAAATCCTCCACCCAATACGCCCAACACTAGTAGACTAACATTATAAGAAATTCCCCATTAAAGACTCAGATTAAGTATCACGATCTAAAAGTACCTAGTTTGCGTCTGTTAACACTAGATTTCTATGCTTGCATTCAAAAAGCAATACACACCCTACATTATTATAAACTAGTGGGAACCTTTCACCAAATTGTGAGTATGAACAAGCAAATCAAGTAAATCATGAGATAAACATAATCAGTAATGTGCCAATGGCAAAAATTAAGAACCATGGTCATCACCTATAACTGAAGCAAACATGATTGAGATATAATCATTGCGTGTGACATAAATTTAAAAAAAAGAACTGATGATATAAAGTACACACTGAAGTAAGGATAAATATCATCTATAAAGAAGTGTTAAGACAACTCACTCTTCAACACCAGGTCTTAGAGGCAAAGATTTTGACTTGACAATATCTTCCAATGCTTTTTGCTGCCAACAAGTCCCATTGTCTTGGCATATCAACAAAAAAAAGAAAAGCAGTAATCGTAATAATAATAAAAGAATCAGATGATATTAATTATAAGAATAATAAATTAATAATATTAGGTAGAGGCAGATACGCAATCTGCTTAGATATTTGTGAAGCAATACTAGTTAACTAGACAAATGTCAAGTGATTCTCTCATATACATGCACTTAAGGCCTGTTTATTACAAACTGCATAATCCTTATAGGCTTTATACAACGCTAAACATGCCACATGATCAAAAGCCAAATAAATGATATGATATTTTAAAAACAAAAACTTTAAAAACTAAAAGAAACCGAAAAAAATACTAATGATCATACCTTATCTCGCATAACTCTTTTCATGAAACTCCCTTTTTCATTAGTGGGGAGTGAAGTAGGCCAACCTATCTGAGAGATTGATTAGCAAAAGCAAACGGCATGTCATGGAATGACAATATATGTTAGCCATATTTTTAATAAATTACCTTATTAAAGTACAATGTTAGCATTTCCTCCACACCACCAAAGCATTTCCTACAAAGTGAATCGGTACGTAAGAATCACCAATAGCAAACACATAAGTTTGATGGTTATTGACAAGTTTGATGTTAAGTATTACTCTCTGATCATTAGCGAATCATACAGTCATTAACGAATAAATATAACCAAGTCAAATTCAAAGTCAACATAACTATCAACTAACAAATCCACTATCTACTGAAGTTAATTCAACCTTATTTTACAATGTTTAATATTCAAACCCCCCCAAAACTTGATTCTACTACGGATGCAATTAGATGATAAAATTTACAAACCGTGTATACCACAGAGACAAATGGGTCGTTGACAGCAACAAGCTCAACATCAACTTTCTGCAAGGCGACCCTAGCCACCAATCGACCAATTCTTCCAAACCCTAGATGAAAGTTTAATTTCAAATTAAATGACACCAAATCAATGAATCATTCCAGATTAACAACTGCAAAAAATTAAACTAGATGAAAGTGTAAAGCGTGTTAGATCTAGTACCGTTGATTCACAAGATTCGACACAGGCTCGTTGTGGTGATGATGAAAGGGGCAGAGGATCACAGGTGAAGGTACGGATTCGAAACAAGACTAGATTCACGCAGATTCGACACATGCTCATTGAAGACGGTTCGACACAAGCCCAGATTCAAGAAGCGGTTCGTTTCCAGCAGTGGCAGACGGTCACAAGTGAAGACGGTGGTTCTTTGTGGTGAAGATGAATGGCCTTTGAAAGATTTGGGGGAGAATTATATTTAGGAGATTTGGGGGAAAGGTAGATTTTAGGAGAATGAAAGCATGGAAGGAAATTTTCCGCCCCCGATGTATTTTAATCAATAAGACGGTGTTCAAGACAACACCGTCTAAAGGTTGCATAAAATAGTATAAGACGGTGTTTAACCATTAGACGGGGTTTTTTTGAATTTTTTGAATATTTTAATCAAAACAGCACAATGGTCATATGGATATTGATTTTAAGACGGTGTTATTGCTTTAACCCCGTCTAAAATAAAACTTCAACACCGTCTAATACTCCATTTTGTAGTAGTGGTTGTGTATTGTGTTTTTAGTTTGTTTTCCATTGTGTCTTCATCTGCTCTCCATTGTGTCTTTTATCTGCTGTCATTAATTGTGTCTTTTATCTGTTGTCATCAATTGTGTTTTTATTTAGTCTGATACTTATTGTGTTATATGTTATCACCATTGTGTTATACGTTATGGTCATTGTGTTTTAGTATGTTGTCCATTATGTCTTTATCTGTTGTCATTGATTGTGTTTTTGATCTACTTTACATTATGTTTTACATCATGTCCATTGTGTAATATGCAACTGGGTTTTTGAATTTTTTTTTTTAAATATAACAATATGATACTCATATTAAAGATAAAAAAAGGCTCAATTTTATGGTATATTTTTTTTAAAAAAAAACAAATGATGTATAAAAAAGTTACAGACTTTTAAAAATTGGGGGGGGGGGGGTAACATGTGACTTGCATGTGCATATTCTCTTTACTCTTGTAGACAAAATTACCCTTTCTATTTAATTATTCTTAGGACACTTGTCATTCTCTGGTGCCTTCTTACTCTTTTTATTTTTAAATACTTTGTATTATAACTCATATAAATACTTACTATAACATAAAACTGATAAGAGATACACCTATATATGTCACAAATTTCTAATATTCTTATTTACAGTCCAACTTATTAATAAATCCATCAATTTTTGTTCTAAGCTTTTTTTTAATTTTTTTTTAGTTTTCTTTTTTTCTTTTTTTTTTTACGGTGAATTTTCTTTTAAACTTGAGGTTTAATATATATATATTTTTTTTGGATGTTCTAAGCTTTATCCATGTCGTTTAAACTTCAGGTTTAATAAACTTAAAAAAAGTAAAAGGGTTAGTGTGTACTTTCACTAAAGGTGAGGGGCAATATGTGAAACTTTTAGTAATATAATATATTATTTATACACACATGATATACAACAATGCATATGAAACCACCACCAAAAAAACCTTAAAATCAACATTCTGTTAACCTGTAAGCAGCGAACCACCATCACACAGTGAAACATCTACTGAAACTTTGTGCCGCTTGACAACACAAAATGGCAACCGCTAACTTCCGCTTGATCGCAGTTTTTGTAGCAATTTCCGCCCTCTTCTACATTTCTTATAAGAGACTTGAAGCTTTTACGCCTGCCGACCTGGTGAGCTGGGTGGGGAACGTGTATCTGTCGTGGATTGTGATTGCTGGTATAACCACCGTCGTCGTCGTTGGGAAGAATGTGACCGCTGCTAATCGCCAGGAGATCTAACTGTCTGCATCCCTTTGCATGCGATATAAATATATATAGATCTAGCTTGTGGTTTTGTGTTTTTAATTACTAGCTATGTCTCTCGAATGTGTATACGTGTAACGTGTGTGTATGCCTTTCGATTGAGTTCAATCTACTCTTTTATTTTATATCTTTAATTACTTTATGTATGGTTTTATGAATTTGATTACTCTGGTTTAGTAATGGTACTAGTGCAATATTGATAGTTTTTTTTCCTTTTATTTGTTGTGATACCTTTGTCAACTTTTCTTTACCTTAAACGATTGTTGTAATAGAAAAATGAATTTACCCCATTGTTATCTTGGTGTGTTAACGGGTTGAGGGTTTGAGTTCTACCGGAGTAAAATTAGAAGTTGATTAGACAGATTTACGAGTTTCCGTTCTAAAAAGAATAATTGTTAGGCCACCAGGGGTGGCAAAAGAATTGTCCGTGATAAAAGAAGGGTCTACATATTTACACACCTTTATGCCTATTTTGACACCCTTCAGGACGCCTCGTATAGACCTATACGAGGCGTATAGGGTTACTTTTCCGACCATCTCTGCAACAAAGCACAATGTCAAATCAGTCACATCAGACGGGGAGTATAGGTCTGTACGAGGGAAGGATACGAGGCAATAAGACGCCTCGTATAGACCTATACGAGGCGTCTTCTACAGGTGACAAAAAGATATACGAGGGGTCTAGAGCTATACGAGGCGTCGATGGCTTATGAAAAAGTGCAACATACAGTGTATGGTTTGTCCCTAGCATCGAACCAAAAACTTAAAACATTTGCTTGTTCTTCTTTCATTCTGCTTCTTCTTCTTCTTCTTCTTTCATTCTGGGACGACATTTAATTTGTGTTATTATCATCCCGAAGTGTTGAAATGTCATCATACTGGGACGGCAACTATGTCTTCGGGCAGTATTATAGCGAGAACTGGGTGCCCGAAAGCGATCCGGTAACAGTACAGGTACTTAAATGTTTTAATTAGTTTTTGTTTTAGTTTATTATTTTCTAATGATGATACGGTTCTTTATTTTGGAGGAGTCTTGCGTTCCCGATTCTAATGAGCAAGAGGAGGTTGTGTCTAGTATACAAGGAGAACAAAACAAACCGTTTCTAGATTTGAACAATCATCCCCCTGTTGATGAAACACCCCCTGTAGATGACTCATACCATGCTTGTCAACCAAGTTATCTGACGCAACAAGGGTATCCGGATTATAGATACGGGTGTGAATACGGAGGAGACGGTGGATACGGAGGAGACGGTGGATACGGAGGAGACGGTGGATACGGAGGAGACGGTGGATACGGAGGAGAAGGTGGATACGGAGGAGACGGTGGTTACAGAGGAGATGGTGGATACAGTGGATACGGAGGAGACGGTGGTTATGGTGGATATGGTAGATATGGTGGTGAGACACCTCCCATCCAGGACAGTCCGTACTTAAAAAAGCAGGTATTAATTACTATTTTTGTATTATTTAATTATTTAATTATTATTATTAGTATTATTATTAGTATTATTATTAATATTATTATTATTATTATTATTTATTTATTAAAATTATTTATTATTATTGTCGATATTACAGGTTTTCAACTCTTTAGATGAACTAAAGAATCGGATTCAAGAAATAGCAAACGCGGATGGTTTCGTTATTGTCACCCGTCGATCAAAGAAAACCGGTGGAATAATCCGGAGGGTATGGCTTGAATGTGATCGTGCTGGTGAGCACCAGACTACAGCAACACTTAGAAAAGCCGGAAGCAAAAAAACCGGTTGCCCGTTTTACCTGCTGGCTGTGCGAAACCACCCGTATGAAACCTGGGAGATTAAAGACGGAAAAATTGAACATAACCACGAACTTTGTGAGGACCTGTCGGCCCACGCGTTTGTGCGAAGGTTTACTCCAAGCGAAATGAAACTGATCGAGCAGCTGACAGCTCAAAACATGGAGTCGCGCAAAATATTTCAAACGATAAGGAAGCAGGACCCCGACAGGTTTCATGTTCTGAAAGACGTTCAAAATATTGTGGCGAAGATTAGAGCCGAACAAAGACAAGGATTGACTCCCATGCAGTCACTAGAAAACAAGCTGATAAACAACGACTTTATTTACGAGACACGGGAGGAACCCGGAACAGAGATCGTAACAGATATCTTCTTTCTTCATCGGTACTCGAGAGACATGTGGCGTGCATTCCCCCACGTCATGCTGATCGATGCGACGTACAAGACAAACATATACAATATGCCCTTTATCCAGATTGTTGGTATGACGCCTACCAACAAATCGTTTATTATCGCGCATGCCGTTGTTAGTAAAGAACGGGGTGATAACTTTGTGTGGGTGCTTCAGAGGGTCAAGTCAATGTTGGATGAATGCATGGAGCCACGTGTGATTTTAACCGATAGAGACCTAGCCCTTATGGGCGCGTGTGCTAAAGTATTTCCAAACGCTTCCAGGCTTCTTTGCAGGTGGCACATACAACAGAATGTTATGAAGAACTGCAAGGGTGCCTTCACAGACGAAGACTGGAAGAAATTTTTGTCATTCTGGGGGACATTGATTGAGTCTCCATCCATACTCATCTACGAGTACCACTTGCGCAACATGCGAAAACGACTTGTGGAGTGCAAACGTTCTAGTAAGTTTTTATAATAACATACGACTCACATATGCAAATTTTATTAAATTATTTTTACGTTTTAGGAGTCTTCAAATACGTGTACGATAACTGGCTAAAAGACTATAAGGAGATGTTCGTCTTTGCGTGGACTGATAAGAGGCGCAACTTTGGTAATCGTACCACAAACAGAGTTGAGAGCCAACACGCCAACTTAAAGAGATACGTTGAAGATAGGAGCTCGCTCGACCGTATAGTTGGTTGTGTCCATGATATAGTTGAGACACAGTTCGGTGAAATAAGGAAGACTTTTCGAGAAAGCATCGAAAAAACAATGACCCACCATAAACACCCGTTGTTTCAACACCTACTTGGTAAAGTATCTCATACAGCCCTTGATTTGTTGAGGGGAGAGGCAATTAGGAAGCTAGATGTGTTGGAGCGCTTTCATTCATCATGTGGTTGCCAAATGTGGTACAGCTGTGGGTTGCCCTGTGCTTGCAGGATACAAAAGTACATGCTTGAAGGTAATAATTGTTAAACGTACAACACTTGTGTGATATATTTCCGTTAATCATGTGACTTAAACAATGTTGTTTTTAACCGTGCAGAGCGTCCGATTCAACTCGAAGACGTGGACGTCTTCTGGCGGAGACTTAACTTCCAAAGTTGTAAATTGATAGACGATGACGTGGACGTGGTCGAAGAGCTAAATATTGTTAGACAACAATTAGAGTCGCACCCCCTAGCTCAGCAAAAAAGCCTGATTTCAAAGATTAAAGCGGTGTTGACTCCAAAGAAATCTACCAAGAAACCACCGGTTGTCCAACAAAATACTCGTGGCCGACCAACAACAAAGCAGGTACAACAAAGGTTGGAGGAGGCCTCTCGTATAGATGAAGAATTGAGGAGAAGCTCATTCGGTGATGCAAACACGTGCTTTGAAGGTTCCCGACAAAGTAAGTACGACAAACCTTGTCACAGCTCGTACGTTCCGTCACAGGCCTCTCAACAGTCGGTTATAAGGTCCCAAAAACCCAAAGCGAGCCTAAGCCGTTCAAAGAGTTCTAAGAAGAAAGAGACACGAGATGCTCACGGTTTTCCGTTAATCATTGGGGACGAGTACGTGGGAATCATCGAACAGTTTCAGGATGACATTCCGCTAGTGTTCCATCCGTACGTCTCGTGCATACGAGATGTGATGCCGGACGGTCATTGTGGGTTTCGGTCTGTGGCTGTGGGCTTAGGTATGGAACAGAGTTCATGGGGGCTCATTCGAAGGCACCTTGTTCAAGAAATGGATAAGAACAAATCGATCTGGTTCCCAATATTTGAAGCATGGGATAAAGGTTATTTTTACACGCATCGTCAGGGCCTAATTTGGGATTCAGTGTCCGGTTGTGGGGGGGATCACTGGATGGACTTCCCCTATGAAGGACTTCTTATTGCACAAACGTACGGTATCGGGGTGCACCTGTTAACGACAACCATGGGTGCGAGTTCCACTTTCTTCCCGATACTAAGTCCTCCGGCTAATCAACAACCATTGTTCATAACGCTTACACATGTAAACGAGAACCACTTCATACATGTTAAGCTGGAAGTGGATTATCCAATGCCACCAGCACACGGGCTATGGTTGACCAACCGAACACCCCATACGAAACAATGGGAAGATATGTACTTGCCACGTCTAGAATGGTATACATCGATAATGAATCCTCCGCCAAGATCAAACCCCAGTCTTAATTACATCGATAGTGATACGGAAGAATGATTTTTGTAATTTGAATGTATTTTTTTTATTAATTCCTATAATTTTCTACAATTTCTATAATTTTTTTTATAATTCGTATCATTTTTCAATAATTAAAACAGTTTAATATCATTTTTTAAAAAATTAAAAGTATACGACGCGTATAGAGCTATACGCGTCGTATAGTGATGCCCAAAAGACCATTCTGCCCCTGTTATGCCCCCAAGCTAGGCTTATTTCAGGGGCTAAAAGGTCATTTCCTAATCCACAGACGCCTCGTATAGATCTATACGAGACGTCTATTTGAGCGGGTTTTTGAAATTTAGAATTTTGAAAATTTGAAAATCAAAATTTGAATTAGGACGCCTCGTATAGAGCTATACGAGTCGTCCACAGTGTCTGCAACAATTCTTTTTTTAAATTTTGAATTTTGAAAATATTCTATGTTAATTACCATTTTGCCCCTGTAAAGCCCCCAGTATAGACCATTAACAGGGGCTTAAAGGTAATTTTGAAACCCCAGACGCCGCGTATAGAGCTATACGTGTCGGCTTGTGAGGCGGCAACTTTTTGAGATTTTTTGTTTTTTAATTATTAAAAAAAGTTTATTAAATTACCATTTTGCCCCTGTTATGCCCTCAGTATAGGCTTTATTCAGGGGCAAAATGGTAATTAACCATTCCAGAAATATCTTTTTGGAATGGTTAATTACCATTTTGCCCCTGAATAATGCCTATACTGGGGGCATACCAGGGGCTAAATGGTCATTTAATAAAAAAGGAAGACGCCTCGTATAGAGCTATACGAGACGTCTAGGCCTCTTATTAATTATTATTATTACTTTTATTATTATTGTTATTATTAATGTTGTTATTATTATTGTTAATGTTGTTATTATTATTATTATTATTATTATTATTATTTATTATTACTATTATTTATTATTATTGTTATTGTTATTTATTATTATTTTTATTTATTATTATTATTATTATTATTATTATTATTGTTTATTATTAGTATTATTATTATTATTATTTATTATTACTATTATTTATTATTATTATTGTTTATTATTATTATTATTATTATTTATTATTACTATTATTTATTATTATTGTTATTGTTATTTATTATTATTTTTATTTATTATTATTATTATTATTGTTTATTAATATTATTATTATTTATTATTACTATTATTTATTATTATTGTTATTGTTATTGATTATTATTTTTATTTATTATTATTATTATTATTTATTATTTGCAGATTGATTATGGAGGGCGATGATATTGAGATAGAGATTGAGGGGGGTCAGGCGGCTCAGCAGATTCAGCCGGTTCAGGAGGGTCCACGTCGGAGACGGCGGCCGCCTCTGGATACGCTGCAGGGTTGTCCGTATCTAGAGTTTCCCGCGGGCACCGATGCCGCCCGCCATTGCCAGAAGCTTCGGAGGATGTACATTGGATCGCATGCATCGATCGATTGGGATGCGATGGGGGAGCTTGCTGAGACGGATAGAGTGCGTCGGTTTGTACCTCTCGATTCGCCGTGGCATCGACTTTTCGATTTGGCGCACACGCCGACCTACAGGGAGCTGCTGGTCGAGTTCCTTTCGTCATTCACATTTCACCCTCCTGGGGTCCCAGTGCCGCTGCCGTACCCAGGTGCTCCCCCTCCGCCTGAGATTTCTTTCAGGCTCGCTGGCGTTTTGCGTACGATGACGCTAGCAGACTTTGCGGTGCGTTCTGGTTTATACATGCAGGGGGAGATCGAGACTGAGGTTTACACAGCGGGGCTAGTGGTGGTTGAAAAACCCATTCTTCTAGGGTTTTGGCAGGTGATTGCGGGGCCAGATCATTGGGAGCACGATAAGTCGAAGGGGAGGGTGACGTTTGTTGCGGACCCACTGTACAGGTACGTACGTTTATTACGGCAATTATTGTGATTATGTGCATTGTTTATTTATCTCTATTTCTGTATTTCGCTAACACTAACACTATCTGCAGGTATCTGCACCATTTGCTCGCTACTTCTATCTCAGCGCGCGGGTACAGCCGTGAGTGGTGTACGACCACAGATCTTTTTTTCCTTTACTGTTTGTTGTATAGGAGGCCGTGCGCGCTAGCACACGGTCTAGCCCAGTACTACGCCTCCGCCCATCACCGGCAGGAGCGCGGATTTTTGTATGGCGGGGCGTACGTGACCGTCATTGCCCGTTCATTTGGCCTCGTGCTGCACGAGGACCCACATCTACGGACGCCGCCAGTCATGCCGACGCGGATGGGCATGCAGTCGCTGTGGGGGATGAAGGTAATCAAGAGGTTTGCAGTTGGCACGCGGTTTAAAAACCGCGAGACCGGGGGCATATGGACAGAGGAGGCACTACCAGAGCATTTCGAGCCCGTTTATCCTCCTGTAGATCCTGCTGAGATAGTGCCTGTGGAGGAGCCTCCGGAGGATGTAGACGGTGCAGCGGTGCCACAGCCACCGCCACCTGCCGGGGCGCCTCAGTTTCCACGTTACGCTATTCCAGGTCATGCCCCAGGACCTGCGCCGATACATCCGGAGGTACGAGCAGAGCTTGACAGGCTCAGCGATTTGATAGGTTGGGTGGTTCGGGAGCTGCAGGATAGACGCGAGAGAGATGGGTTACCCGCGATACCGCTCCCACCACCTCGAGCACCACATCAGCAGCAGCAGCCGCAGCAGCCAGATTCGGATTCGGATTCGGATGCATAGACCTGTTGTTGTTTTTATTTTTATTATGGATGTACAAACTTATCTTATATATTTTTGTTATGGATGTACAAAGTTATCTTATCTATGTCATATTTATGTTTGTTTTCAATTATTCGGTTACTTAATGATTGTTGTCTTAAATTGAGATAATACGGAAACAAAATATGTTTTGAATATTTGAACGAGATAAAATTTTAATCGGAAGAATAATATTTAAAAAAGTAAAATGTAAAAAACATTATAATATTTAATCGATATAATATATTTAAAGAGCCGATTTTTAAAATAGTTCATTTTTAAAAAACAAAAACTTTTTTATAGTGTAAAAAACAAAAAAAACATAACTTTTTAAAAAAAAAAAAAAATTTTCAATAAAAAACACATCTTCAAAAACTATCCAAAAACCATACCAAAACCCACCAAAACACCCCTCATTTCAGCAAAAAAAAAAACCCAATCTTAGACGCCTCGTATAGCTCTGTACGAGGCGTCTAGGGTTCCTTAAACTTTGTGCCTGACACCCTCGCAGACCCCCTTGAATTCAGTGCGTAGACGCCTCGTATAGACCTATACGAGGCGTCTAGGGCACCAAAGGTGTGAAAATAGGCGCGATGGGTGTCCAAATATCTCCAGCCTAAAAGAATATCACGCGTGGATGTATACAAAACACCACCGGCACCCCCTTGCCATCACGCGTGGAAGTTAAATCCCGTTATATTTTTGACTCGTTAAGTTATTATTATATTGTTGTGAGTGAAATTGTTGGTTGAGGGGGAAATTGTTGGGTGTGGTGGTGAGTGATGGGCATTTCCACTAAAAAAAGGTTGTGAGTGATGGAATAAAGCTCGATAACGTGACGGAACTTGATTGGAAGTTGTGAGTGATAAATGGGTGGTAAGTGATTACCACCCCTACCCCTTAGAAGTATAAGAAGGTACACATGGAAAGGAACAGTGAAGAAATATGGCTGGAATTTCTTCTGGTAGTGTTAGGGCATGTTTGGCTAAGCTTATTAGAGTTGAAAAGGACTTTTGGGAAAAGAACTTTTGGGAAAAGGACCTTTTGAAAAGGAGTTTTTAAAAAAAGTGTTTGGATTAGCTTATGGGGTGGGAAAAACCAATAAGTCAATAAATTGTTTTTTTAAAAAGTGTTTGGCTTAGCTTATTGATGTAAAATGACTAAAATGGACATTCTTTCATAAGTCAATAAGTTGCTTTTTAAAGTGACCACACGGTTTATTCCCTTCTCTAGTTTCAAGCAAGCAAGCAAGCATCGACAAAGTCCATAAACGCATCATTATTCCACAAGAATTTTGGTTTATTCTTTTTAGTTGACGTTTCACAATCAACAACATTTGTGTGGTAAGCATCCATTATCTGATACATACGCATAAACATATGGAATCAAATCTGATTAATCAAACCGATACAACAACGATACAGCAAAAAGATGCATTAATTTTGTTTTTACACTTGCATATGGATACAGTAACAATCAACAGATCCATACCTTATTAATTCATTTAACAAACTTTACCAATTATATACATGACAAATTTACCAATCAGAATCATGATCAAATCAAACAAGCTGCTAACATTGCACACTTGTCGAAGACAGAAATACCAACCCACATCCATGGTTTCAACGAACATCGATTCCAAAACGAATAAAAGTGTATCGGGTGCTACCAGGTTACATAATACATACACCAGATGATATGTTTGTTGTTGTAGGGCACATATACAAATATAAGAGGTGTTAAAAAATAAGGGGTATATTAGTAATTTGTTGGTTGAAAAGCTATAATCTGCTCAAGAAGTCACAAACTCATGACTTTTCAAAAACTCCTTTTCATTCATATCAAAAAGTCATTTTTAAAAGCACTTTTTCACTTGCCAAACACTATAAGGAGCTTATTGGCTTTTTAATAAGTCAATAAGCCAATAAGTTAGTTTGAAAAGCTTAGCCAAACATTCACTTAGTGGCATCTGGGCATAATTTAGCTTATTTGAAAGAGATGGAAAAACCTGAGCTGCCATCATCAAAGTACTAGAGATGAATTGCACTTTACTCTTTTCTGAAATGATTTTTGTATGAGAAAGCCAATAATATCATGCCACTCAATAGGTGAGTTATTGCAACACACCTAATATTCTATTGTAACTTTGACCTACTCTTCTAATTCTTAGAATAGAGATGCCATGCTTTACCACCACACCATGTGTTTTTTTTAAGGGTCACTTTCAATATCTACATGGACCATTGGTCACCGGGTCCCCGTCAAGTACAGTTACCCGTTAGCCCATCATTCTCAGACGCGATGTTCGATCGGGCCCCGGCTGCCGCTCTGACTGACCTTCGCCCGGAAACCATACTGCCCCCATACGAGAGACTCGCTGGGGTAACAGCTGGGTAAAACCGGGTTGCCCTCAGGACCGCACCATGCCACGGTAGGAACGATCCATCATTAGGACGTCCTCCCCTCATAACGCCGCAGCCGTGGATCGAACCGGTGACCTCAAAGGAGGAACCGGCCCAACCCCACCACACCATGTGTTTTAAAGACGCCTACTTTAACCTTTAAAAATACAAAAAAAAATATTAATTTGGTTTAAATTTCCATTAAAAATGTTGATTTATATTTATTTATTTATTTTAAAATTCAGTATAAAAATATTTTGTTATATTATGTGATTTTTTGTGTCATTATTTAATTTATATATCACTTATTTATTTTAGTGTTTGATTAAGGAACATTTTTATTATGTATTAACTTTTGTAATATACTTTGGTAAAAAAACAACTTAAACCAAACGACAATTGGTAAAAAACAATTTAGAAGGGTGTTTGGGATTACATTTTGAAGTTATTATTTGATTAATGTGTTTGTAAAACATAAATAATCTAAAAAAACGTTTGGATGAAAAAGTGATTATCTGCCTCCAAAACGCAGTTTTGGAGAAGTATGTACCTACATGCTTTTTCAAAACGCAGTTTTGAAAATACAAAATTTATTTTGAAAACGCATAATCTATTTTGAAACGCAACACCAAACACCCCTAGGTTAGGATTACTATTCGCTGATTAATTGTTTCTTTACGAAGATTGAAAATATAATTAATGCAATAACTAATATGAATCCATCATATTTATACCTATAATAATCGAAATCGCTTAGGGACACGTGTCCCTCTCATATTTGACCTCACTTTATTTTTCCCGCTCATTACCCAAAGATTGTTATTACCTGTGGATTGTTTTGACCCGATCTCTTTCTTCACCCTAATTCTATCTTCACCTTAATTCTATCTTCAGAGTTCACACTTCGTCATTCTCAAACTTTAAGCATATCTCATCGCCATTCTTTGTATGTAAGAGTTTATAATTATCTCTTCTATTGTTGAGCCTTATCAAAATCTCAGTTCTATTATTATTATTATTATTATTATTATTATTATTATTATTATTATTATTATTATTTAAACATTTGTATCGCTATGTGTTGGTGCATGCGTCTGTCGACTTCGTCTTGTATCGAGTCTTGTACTAAAAGTGTTAGATCAGGGTGCGTTATACGAGAAATAGGTTTTGGGAGTTTTGGAGCTAATTTCGCTTGAAGGAGACATGTGGCACTTTCAAGCGAAATCAATCATGTTAATTTCGCTTGAACTGACTCATGTCTCTTTCAAGCGAAATCTAATTCCCTATATATAGGTTTCAAACGAGATCATTTAAGTGTTCTTAATTCCGGTACCGAACTGCTGCCGACACATCGTTTGATCTGTAATCTTGTTATAATCAATAAACAAGACGATTAATAGTGAAACAAGCTGTTTTCCACGTCAGTTTCTTAGTTTCCACCCCTGAAACAGACTAGAGCTCTTCTGAACGACTCGTTTGGGTCACAACTCGATCCTACAAGTGGTATCAGAGCTCAGGAAGAAGAGTTCTTGCCAAAACAGTCTTATTTTCTGACTTCTACACCTTCTTTTCAAAATTGAACAAGTTTTCACGGTCAAAAAGTCTTGAATTTCACATATTAAGTGCGAAACTGTGTTTTACCTAATCCTTGAAAGAATTGGATTTGATGACGTCAGTAGCTTTTCAAACGAGACCAGGTCCTTATTCCGCTTGAAAACACCTAATTCCGTTTCAAAGGTGTAATTCCGTTTGAAACTTTTCAAGCGAAATAGCTTATTTCGCTTCAAGGGTAATTCCGTTTGAGTCGTTTCAAGCAAGATTAGGTGATTCCGTTTCAAAACGTGATTCCGTTTGAAAGTGGGCTAATTCAAACGAAATCAGTTATTCCGCTTCAAGGTATTCCGCTTGAAGGTGTGATTTCGCTTCAGGGTGATTCCGTTTGAGAGATTATTCCGGTTGAGAAGTGATTTCGTTTGAAAAGGGTTCCGTTTGAAGAGTATTTTCGCTTGGACTGTTATTCCGTTTGAACTTGAGTTTTTGTGAAAGATTTGCCGAATCATGGCTGAGGAATTTTACAATGCGTTCGCAACACCCGTTGCTCCAGTTACTGCTGCTGAAACTGTGTACAATGAGAATGAGACAGGAACTTATCAGAAACCGCCAAAGCTCATGTACATTGAAGATTTTCAAGGATGGAAAAATCGATTCGAGAACTGGGTGCAAGCTTACAAATTTGATGCATGGTGTTCATTGTTAAAAGATTATGAGAAACCTAAGAATGAACGCGGGATTGAAAAAGCTATTGTTAACTATTCAGAAGGTGACAAATTGAAATTTACAAGTGAGAAAATGATGATCAGTATTCTTCAACAAGCGATTAAAGAAGATATCTTTGTTTTGCTTCAACATAATGGTACGGCTAGATCAATTTGGGAAGCATTGATTCAGAAATTCAGAGGAAGTGCAGATATGATTAAAAACAAAAAGGCGTTATTGAAGAAATCATTTGATATGTTTACAGCTTTTGACCACGAAACAACAAAGCAGACCATTGATAGATATTGTCATCTGGTATTGGAAATGGGAAGATTGGACATTAAGAAAGAAGATGATGCGTGGGTTGATAAACTAGCTGAAGCATTACCACAGCATAAGTGGGGAACTTATTTGATGATTGTGAAACACATAAGGAAGTATGAGAGTATGAATTTGGCACAGTTCATTCAGAAAATTGAAGAACAGGAATTGGATATTCAGAAAACTGCTATCATGACGAATCCAAATACTCAACAAGATGTCAGTTTGTATTACAGAGGGAACAAGTTTGAAGCTACCCCCAACTCTAGCCCAAAGATCCAAACTGGTTTTAGTGCTGACAGTTCATCTGGAACAAAGGGTAGTAATGTGACACAGAGTGGTGGATCTTCATCTTCATATTCAAGCTTTGATCCAAACTTTAAAACATCAAGTCCTCAACAACAGAATTCAACAAATCTTTAATGCAATATCACTTTAAACATTCAAAATGGTCAAAATTTGTCTCCAGAGATAGCCAAGCAACACATGGCATCACTTGTTGCTATGTTGGAATCTTATGAAGGTTTGATTTCAGGCAAGATTGGAAATCCGATGCTTACAAAAGAAGATTATGACCAAATTGATGCAGAGGAACTTGAGTTGATGGATGTGAAGTGGTGTTTGGCCAGTGCTTGTAGGAGAGTAGAAAATTTTCAACAAATTACTGGTAGAGATGAGTTTCGAGGAATGGCTACTTCTCCATTGGGATTTGATAAATCGAAAGTTACATGTTTCCGGTGTAAAGGAAAGGGACATTTTAACAGAGAATGCAAAAACAATGAAGCAACCGGGAATCAAGAAAAGAACAATTATTATCAGAAATCAATTTTTCATCAGATTGATCAAAAACCTCAACAAAAGGATCAAAAAACTGCTCATGGTAAAATGATCGAAGAAGCAAATAAGAAAGCTTACTTTGGGATAATTGATCAAAATGATGAGTTTGTTGCAGAGGGATTTAGTTGGGATAACTACATTCCACAAGGTTCAGGTCTAGTTGCAGAGAGTTTTAACTGGGATAAATATATTCCACAAGGTTCATGTTTTGTTGCTAGAATTCTGGATGAAGATGAGTCTAGTCCGAAAAGAATTCCGATTTTTCCAGATCTTGGAAGTGATATTGATACTGATGATGAAGAAGAACATCTTAATAAAGCCAGAAAAGGTTTAGATCCTGACAGCTTTAATTTCTTTTTTGCAGATAAAATGGAGATGCTGAATCAGAAGAAGATTGCCAGATTGAGGAGAGAGTTGGAAGCAGCAAGAATGCTAGCTGATGAAAAAGTAAAGACAGAGGCTGGAGAAGAAAATGTTGAACCAGTGACTGAGAAAGTTGTAGAAAAAATTGTTGAAGTGGAGAAAGTGGTGGAGAAAATAGTTGAAGTTGAAAAAGTTGTTGAAGTTGAAAATTTTGTCGAAGTGCAGAAAATAATTGAAATCGAAAAATTTGTTGAAATCAAAAAAATTGTCGAAGTTGAAAAGATTATTGAAAAATGGTTGAAGTTGAAAAACCATGTTTGAAGTGTTTAGAATCGTGCAAAGTTTGTGAGGAGAAAGATAAGAAGATTGCTGATTTGGAGAAAATTAAAGAAGATTTACTGTCCGATGTGAAGTATGTGAAAGAGTCATATGATGTTCTAAACAAAACAGTTGATAGTCTGAAAAAGACGAATTCAGAAATTGAAAATGGGGTAAATTACTTTTTGAGTCCCAGTGTTTTATGGTTTTTAACTAGTTGAGTCCAAAAGCAAAAAGTTTAACGACCTGAGTCCCCATAAGCATTTTCTTTAACCATTTGAGTCCAAATTTCTAACCCAGTTAGAATTTTGTTGTTAAGTTTTGTTAAATTTCCAAATTACCCCTATAAAACACATATCATGGAAAGCACCATTGAATCAAGTGAAAGGTATGCAAGATTCATATCAACAGAAACATGATCATTCGTATGCTCTTTAAAAACAAGAAAATTACTATAAAACATAAAAATTCATACAAAAGCAACATGATCATTCGTAGCAAGGAGAGAACATGAGGATGCACAAAATTTTCCGACGAGTTAAACGCCACCACTTTCGCTTTCATCGGACTGAAACTTTTTGTGGTCTTCCTGGGTCGTTTGAACTTTTCTTCGGAAAGTCGGTTTACTTTGCCATCGACATGGAGAGTGTCCATTGGCGATCTGAAAACAGTGAAACCTGGCACGGCGGATCATCTAACACCACCAGAACCCATCCCTGCTCTCCCATGTTTTTGTGATTGAACCGAAAAGAATAAAAACTAGAACTCTGTTGCAACAACTGGTAGAAAAAAACATGGTCAGATGTTGTTGTGATTGAACCTAAAAGAATAAAAATTGGGTTATGATTAGCTGAAAAGTAGTGGGTTGGTTAATGATGGGAAATGACCATTGCTCAGTCGGTTAATGTAAAAGAGGAGAAAGGATTGAACGGCTGTGGTTACAAAAGGATTGAACGGCTGTTGTTACACACAACAGATTCGGAACAACAAACACTGTGGAGCCCTTTCCAATCCGTTCCAGTTAAATCTGAAATGATGTTTACGAAATTGAGCGACAAATCGAAAAACGTCGGAAGTGAAACACCATTGTTTGGTTATGAAGATGATAGTGAGGTTGTTATGGAAATTGGAATTTGAGTTGAATATGGTTGAAAAGATGTCTGGGTTTGTTGATCATTTGGTGAAGATGATAATATGATTTTTAAATAATAATAATAATAATGATAATAATAATAATAATAATAATAATAATAATAATAATAATTATTATTATTATTATTATTATTATTATTATTATTATTATTATTATTATTCTTTTTGAGTCCCTGTGTTTTATAGGGGTAATTTGGTCATTTAACAAAACTTAACAGCAAAATTCTAACTGGGTTAGAAATTTGGACTCAAACGGTTAAAGAAAATGTTTATGGGGACTCAGATCGTTAAACTTTTTGCTTTTGGACTCAACTAGTTAAAACCTATAAAACACAAAGACTCAAAAAGTAATTTACCCTTGAAAATGCGATGACAAAAATGAGCGCAACATTAATGATAAAGCAGAGCGTCATCAATGAGTATATCGAAGACTGTGCTAAGCTGAAACAGGAGTTGGAACTTGAAAAGATTGAGAGTGAAAGGATTAAACGACTACTGTTGAGTTACACTACTTGTGATTATTTGATTGATCGTGTTTATCCTACTGTTGCAGGTCTTGAGGCATTCAAGAAGGAAAAGACTGAAGATACTGATATTGGTAAGAAACAAAGTGTCAAGTATAACAGATGTCCACCCCCGATCCATGAAAGTTATTCTCCCAGGAATCCTAACGAGGAGCATCTAAAAAAGGCAGTCAACATCAAGTTAAAGTCTGAAATCATTGATGAATTACCAGACAATATTGATGTCACATTCACAGCGTCTGACACTGATCATGACTTTGAGTTAGTAAAGAAAGTGGTCGATCAGGTGTTAGATATGGCTGAAGAGTCAAAACCAAAGTCTAAATCTGAAAGTTCGAGTTCGTCAGAAAAGAGTCCGAGTTGTCCGGTTAAAAGGGTTTACAATAAATAATTCCTGTTATCAAAATCTAATTTGAATGACGAACCAATCAAAGTGGCTTATACTTGAATGATTCAGACAAATTATATTCTGATGAGGAATTTCCAATAAGAAGTGTCAAAACCGAAATGATCAAACAGGTTTTCAAATTAACAGAAATTAATATTTCTTAAATAAAAGATTTAAATCTTCATGAAAAACCTAAAAAGTACACTTCAAGAGTTCAACAGAGATTGAACAAGAAAAGGGTTACAGTTCTGGTTCTGGTTATCGAAAGAAACCAAACCACAACGGTAATTTCAAAAAGCAAGGTCTTGGTTTTAGTTCTTCAGAAAATTATAAAAATGAGAAAAATTATAAACCAAGCACAAAATTTGTTGTAGGAGGAAGTTCTGAAGATGAGCAGAAGAAACCATTCTGGAAACAATCAAATCAAGAGTTTTTGCTGAAGTAAAGAAGAATGTAAAGAAATTTGCTTCGAGAGTTGATAGAAGAACCTGCTTTAAGTGTCAAAAGACTGGACACATTGCTTGGAACTGCCAAGAGTCCACTTATTCAAAACAGGGAGTGTCTTCTAACTCTGAAATGAGAAGGAAATGTGTTGATAAATCGACTTTGGAAGTTGGTGAAACTTCAAAATGGTTTTACAAAAGAAGTGTCGATTTAAATAAACAAAAATGGGTTGTAAAATCTGAGAGTAGTTCTGACAATGAATCTGATTCCATAAAATCAGAGGAGTCATTTGTTGAGAAAAAGGTTGAGAATTCCGTTCTAGAGGTGAATAATGAAAATTTTCCTAAATTGTCAAAGGAAAATTTGAAGTTGAAGGTTGGTAAAATTGAGATTTCAGGACAATTCTTTACTGGTAAGAAAGAATTTGATGCTAACAAAGTGTTTAATGGAAAAGTTAAACATATTTTCGGGAAGATGGTTGATGGGAAGGTTAAAAGTGCCAAAGATTTTTATAAATCAAAATGTTGGTGGGATAGATGTGTACCAACATCACCCGAGGCTGGTCAGGCTTGGGTGACACCATTTTCTACTTAAAAACCTGACTTGCCGGAGCTCCCAGGTTGGTAAGAGTGGAGCAGGAATCAGCTTCATTCTTGAAATGTTTGGTTGGTAAATTCACAGGTTCAATCTACAGGTGATATCTTTATATTGTTATATTTTGATGTGCAAGTAGTTATGGTTGGTAAGTGAACCTGCATGTGGTTGAAGAAGGTATTCACTTTCAAGTGGTAAATCAAGGACATTAAGTTGTACTTGTTTTTCCCACAAATGCTTGAGAAACGATATGATGAACCCCAATTTTACAAGTGATAAAATCAACGAAACTTATTTTCCGGAAAAACCATTTGATTAAAACAAACTTAAGTGTTTTGAAATCACAATGGGAAAATAGTTTGTTGATAGGGGGAGTTCTGATTGTTTATGCCAAGAGGATGGCGATCTGAAGTGATTTGATATCAGTTGACAATTTACTTGTATAGTTTGTTTTCAAATTACCTAAAATGTGTTTCATTTTAGGGGGAGTAAAAATTTCAGAAAATCCAAAAACATTTGAAAATTTGAAAAAAATACAAAAACATGATAAAATTCTAAAATGAGTTTTGTTGTCAAAAAGAGGAAATGATAGTACATCAGTGGACTATCACGGCGTGCTAAAGAATTGGAAAGTTAAAAAGTGATAAATGGTCTCACTGACGATATGCCAGTAGGTTTTTGCACATTTAGTAGATTGTGATGAGATATAAACCTAAATTTCAAACTTGCTTATATCGTGGGTAACATCTCTCGGATATATGGGTAACCCCCGAAATCTTGTTTGAAGGACCCCTCTTTCTGAGATACTAGGTCTTTATGCTTAGTGATATCTGGGGTATTATCCCGAAACTTCTGATAATGCGGAAGCAATGGCCTAGTCCCCGGAGAATACTTTATGCTTGCTTGAAACATAGCCCGCCCTCAGCATAAAAAAAGATAAAACATTGCAAAATGCAAATCATGTGCTGTTGTAAAAAAGATCCTCTAAAGGGGACCCACCTAAAGTCGAACCTTCATCTCTCTGCTGAACGGAAGTTCTGACCTGAGCTCTCACGGTCTCGCAATTTAACCCCTTACAGATATCATCTAGGTATACTCACCTGTAAGACTGAATATTGGGATCTGGATACGAGAGTATATTCTGAGGTGGGACACGCGAATAAGTTTAAGTCTCTTAAATCATCAATCTCGTATCTCGAAACAGTTGAATTTTGTATGAAAATTTAAGTGGATCAGTATACTGACAATCTAAGTGAATCGTTTAGAACTTAAAATGTTTAAAGCTTAATGGTGTTGGTGATTTGTCTCAAAAAACTGATATGATCCTCTTACGCAAACTCACAAAAATATTGTATGTAAATATTTCTTTACTGCATTTCTGTTATGAAAAAATCCAAAAAGATTTTCGGTGTGTTTTAGCATAATTTTTTGAAAAATTCAAAAAGATTTTCGACAACTGGTGTTGGAGAGCTGATTTTCAAAATTCCGAGTGCTGAACATGACGAACATGTTTGGGAAAGTTTGTTTGAAGATGTTTGAAATGAAAATTGATATACATGCAAGTAGTTCACCAGAAACTATAATTGATAAATCATTATTGATTAATACTTGAAAATGATGTGTTAAGTTTGTGTCTTCAAGTGGTTAGCAGGGTTTCTAGATTTGTTATATCTTATCTTTTATGAAACTTATGTTTTGGGTAGAGAATATGCAGGTGAGTTAGGTTGCGATACCTGAACCTGTGAAAGCCAGACTACGATCCCAGCACAAGTTGAGGGGGAGTCGGTTAGAGAGAGAGAGTCTGAAGATGCAAGAGCTAGGAATTTGATCCTGAAAGATTACTTGAAGAAGATATTGGAGTGAGGCAAGCGTCAGGTGGAGATTCAGGAAGTCCGAAGACTGATAAAGACTGAAGATGCGAAGACTCGACACTTTAAGACTCGTCAACATTCGAGGGGGAGTCTGTTGGTGCATGCGTCTGTCGACTTCGTCTTGTATCGAGTCTTGTACTAAAAGTGTTAGATCAGGGTGCGTTATACGAGAAATAGGTTTTGGGAGTTTTGGAGCTAATTTCGCTTGAAGGAGACATGTGGCACTTTCAAGCGAAATCAATCATGTTAATTTCGCTTGAACTGAGTCATGTCTCTTTCAAGCGAAATCTCATTCCCTATATATAGGTTTCAAACGAGATCATTTAAGTGTTCTTAATTCCGGTACCGAACTGCTGCCGACGCATCGTTTGATCTGTAATCTTGTTATAATCAATAAACAAGACGATTAATAGTGAAACAAGCTGTTTTCCACGTCTGTTTCTTAGTTTCCGCCTCTGAAACAGACTAGAGCTCTTCTGAACGACTCGTTTGGGTCACAACTCGATCCTACACTATGCATACGCATCAACCGAAATTGATTATACTGTAATATTTAACATATCGTTGCAGGATGACGTTTTTGTTTGTTTATGTATCCTGATACATGATATGTGGTTATTAGTTAATATGTTGTTTGTTGTTATTGTTTGAACACCTTGTTTCGTAGGCCACGAGAGGGATCAATAAATGACTTAATTAGCTCCTTGTTTCTATTCACAGAAGATTGGATTGATTAAAAGGTAACTCTCTGTTCCACAATCCATAGTTCTGGTATCGCAAATCTTTATTATTTGTTTGTAACTTACACTTATCAAAAGGATAGCTTTTTGTTTGTTTTCGCCTACTTAACATATTACAACTTTTTATATGGTTTTTTTTACTAATGTGTGATTTAATTTGTATCAAGGTGCTCTTGAGTTCTGAGGGTTCATGTGGAATCTGTTTTCATGGGTCATGGAGGCTACTGATAATGATTATGGAGCGGTGTCTTTCTTTCTCGAACAAAAAATAATTTGGATATAAGTTATGATACCATGTGGATCCAATCAAACTCATTGAGAACTAACAGGATCTTCGTTTTGAGTTTATTTAGATGACCAAGTCATAACCGAGTCCAAATATGTGATTTGTATGAACATTTTGTGCTGAAAAAAGTGCCCAAATCAAAGGATGAATTTGTGTCAGTTGCGGTTTAGAAATTAAATTGATGCTGTTGATACATATCGTGTGGATACGGCTCGACTCGGTTCGACTCGACTACGAAGTGGAGGCCGTAGTCAAGACAACCTCCTGTCTTGACTCGGTATGCGTTTGACTTCGTAACATTTGATGTAATTGCGACTGCGTGTGTGCAGTATGCAATTTAGACTAAGTTTATATGTCTGTTAGTTTGTTTGTCTTAGTCCATGATGAAGCCCAAGTCCCTAAAGCCCAAGCTTTGCCCCAACATGTGAAGAAGCCCAAGCACATGTGGGACGAAATCCCCTGATTTCGTCCAATTCCTTTTGTGGTGAAATCACTTTTGGTGAAAACCAAAGGTGATGAAAACACTTTTAGATGAAAACCAAATAGGACGAAATCACCCGATTTCATCCAGATCTTGGATTTCGTCCTTGTGATTTCGTGGGCATCTGGATTTCGTCATGTCCTTTACTATATAAACACTCACAACAGACATCACATAGTTAGAGAAGTCTGAATAGATTTCGGAGAGAACACACACACAACTGAGAGTTTATAGGTTTATCTTGTAAACATTGCTTTGTAACGGTTTCATACGAGTTAATACAATGGAGTGTTAATCATTGAATCTTTGTGTTTGTGTTCGTCACTTGGTTTAACTTACCCGTTTGGATTCCGCACTTTCGGGTTTGTCGGAAAACAGGGAATAGAGGTTACTCGATCCTCCGGGTGGACCTACAATTGGTATCAGAGCGCTTGGCTCGATTCCTTGTTAAAACCAAGTTGTTTTCTTGTGTTTTCAAAAGGATTTTAATGTGTTTTTCTTAAAGTTTGAGTTTGAAGTTTATCTTTTTCTGAAAAACAGGTGTTAAAATCGTGAAAACCTTGTGATTTTGCTGTTTGTTTTGCAAAAAATCTTGTTAAATCTTTGTTATACATGTTAGGATAAGGTTGTTATTGAAACATTGTGCAAAATCGTTGTTCGGAAAATTTTCAGGTGACCGGAATATTCAAAGTGTTCATCAGATCTTCAAGTTGTTCTTATTTGTTCTTCACAATGTTCTGTGTTTGATCTTTGATGATATTGTTTTAAAGTGTTGTTGAATATTTTATCTTTGTTTGACAAATGTGTAAAAGTGTCATGATGAAAGGAAGAAAATAAGGTGCTTCGAAATCAGAGAAAAGTAAGGAGTGTTTGAAAAGAGGTCTTTGTGTCAGAGATGAGGTTTGAAAAATATCTTGTTGTCTGGTCATCATTGTCAACGAAATCAGGTGTTTGGAAATACATTCTGGCCGAAAACACTCAACTGCCGAAATCCCTCTCATTCAAGCTGGACGAAATCACCTATCTTAACTTCAGCCGAAATCACTCAACAACACTTTTGGACGAAATCACTTCCCACCTTGAGTCAACGAAAACAACTCAGTCAACTATATCAAGCTCACGAAAACACCCTTGCTGAAATCATTTGGGCCGAAAACACTCCCTGGGCCCAAATCAGACCTTGTAGCCGAAATCACCTCACTTGTATTCATAACCAACGAAATCACCTGATATTTTTTATCAAACATCAACCTCACTTTTGTCTTGGGCCGAAATCACTTGTGTGCTTGTCTTGATGTGGCCGAAATCCCTTATCAGCTTGCACTAAGTGCCGAAATCCCTTATGCACTTGTTGTTCACTTGTTGCCGAAATCCCTTATCATATTGTCAAAGAAATCAGATTGTACACTTATCAACGAAATCCCATCTCTTCCAAAATCACTTGTTGTTTTCGTCATTCATACTTGTGACATTTCTAACAGAAGCATTTTATTTCTTTGATAACCCTTTGTTTTGAGAATTGTAAACAGGTACTCATCAAGATATATTCAATATGACTTCAGAATGGGCAAATCTCAAACCAAATACTGATGGTAGCACCGGTTTATCTCCATTTTGGGCCGAACCTCCTCCACAACCTCAAGTGTCAACTGGTCAATGGGCTTTTGTTTCGTATCAAAACTAGAGTATTCAAAGCATACTCTTGAGCGAAAACGAAACGGGAAGCAATAACCGCCCTCCGAAGCTGATGCACATGAATGAATATGCAGGATGGCACGACAGATTTCACACGTATATTCTTGGGCAAAACACGGAGTTGTGGTTACGATTCATTACCGACTTCGATCAAGCTCTTGATATTGCTGCATCAACTGCTGCATCTTATGCAGATCTTACTCCGAATGATAAGAAGATCTATGACTTAGAAAAGAAGGCGTTTTCGATTCTTTCTCAAGTATTGAACAAAGACATCTATCATCAATTCGTTAGCTTCAAGACGACAAAGCTATTATGGGATGCATTGAAGACAAGAGGTGAAGGAAATGAAGCATCACGCAAACTCAGACACGATCTATTCAAGAAAGAGTTTGACGGATTCATGCATATGCAAGGGGAGTCCTTGAAACAAATGACAAGTCGATTCTTTCACTTGTTAACGGAACTGAATCTTCATTCAGTAACAACAACTCCAACAGAGGTTGTCAAAAAGCTTGCAGATGCGTTGCCACCACAATGGAACGGATTTCTGGAAATCTTGAAGTATAACGGAACATTGACTACAACCACAATCAATGATTTCGTTCAGATGTTGGAGAACAAAGATTAGGAAGAAATCCTAAAGGCTAAAAGGGTTCCAGTGCCACAGAATCCGGGTATGTATTATGGAGCTCCTAGCACTGCTGCAAAACCTGCTACACATGCTCCAATTCAAACGGCTTTTGTCTCTAGCACAGATTTGTATGGAAATCCAATACTTGCCCAGCAAAGCCATCTCCAACCACAGACTTGTATGGAAATCCACTACAACGAGTTCCACAACAGCAAAGCCAATGACCTATCATAGCAACTGATATGTTCGGAAATCCATTACCTGTTCGATCTACCGGACCAACAGATCTGTATGGAAATCCACTTCCACCTTCCTCAAGACCAACGGTTGTGCAACCAACCACAGATTTGTACGGCAATCCACTACCTGTGCAACAACAAGCCTGTTATGGTAGCACGTCATCAGCTGGTCAGCCATCTAATACAGTACGACTGGACACATCAAGTTTCTCCAAAGTTAGCGTTGAAGTTGCTAAGGATCACATGGAGATATTGAACACATTAGTGAGTGCGTATTGTGGGTTGATAGCAGGTCAGATCGGGAACATCAATCTGACTCAAGAAGATTACCAGCAGATAGATAAAGAGGAGATGTAGATGATGGATATCAAGTGGGCTTTCGCCAGTGCTGTAAGGCGAGCAAAAGACTTCATGGAACGGATGGGTAGAACCAGCTTGGAAAGCAAGAAAGATACCAAGTATGGGTTCGACAAGCAATCCGTCAAGTGCTTTAACTGTGGTGAACGTGGTCATTTCAAGCGTGAATGCACAAAGCCAGCTCAGCATGGGAACCAGAATCCTTTCAGAGGTCAAGGCAACTAGGCGCATCAGAATCAAACCAGGAACAACGAGCGCTCCTTGGTTCCTGTAAACAATCAAGCAGGACCATCGAACACCAGTCAAGCTCTTGTGGTGCAAATAGATGAAGGTTGCGACTGGTCAATGCAATTAGGCATTGGTGATCAGGGAGGAGCAGCTTGTTTTGCTGAAGCTGCTAAGGATTTGAAGCACTCCAGTGGTGGAGAATCTTCCGCCAGTGGTGGTGAATCTTCAGATGAAGAGAGTTCTGGTTATTCAAGGAGTTCAGATGAGGAAACCTCAACTTCAGGCGATGACAATGTATCTAGTGGGAGAATCGATGCAGATATTGATGAATTGTTAGGAGAAGCTGCAGCAGGGAATGATAGAAGATCTATTCTGGTGGATCAAGCTGCTTATTCTTCTTCCTCTCTTCATTCAGCCTTTATGGCTAATGGCGGCAGTTCATCAAGCCAGGTATGTGTCGATGAACCAACTGTTGTTAATTATGATAATTGTGCTAGCTTAAGTAATAAATGTGCTGATTTAGATGCTAATATGTCTGAATTGCAAAGCAAACATGATGCTTTAAAAGATGAATTGTCTGACTTGCAAAGCAAACATGATGCTTTAGATAATAAGTGGTGTGATTTGCAAAGCAAACATGAGGCTTTGCAAACCAAATATGATGTGACATTTATCCACAACCAACAGTTGATCGTGGATCTTGCCAAATGCACAGAAGCCAACATGTTTTATACAAACCATGAAAACGAGTATAAAACAATGATTGAAAATTTAAGAGAAAACAAATCCGAGCTAACGAAAATGGTTTCAAGAAAACAAACAACCATTAATTGTTACATCAATAGGCTCGAGATAATGCAAAAAGAGATGGCTTGTGTAAAATCTGAAAGTGAGGCGATCAATCTTAAGCTGAATAGTTATTTAAACTCTAGCTTTGTGTTGGATCACATCATTGATGTCCAGAAAGAGAAAAGGGATATTACGTGCATTGGATACAAAAAATGTCCACCACCTGTGAAGCATAATTATGACGCAATGCCTGATGAAGAAGATAGAACTTTCTTTACACCATCTGTTCCTTTAAACTTTGAGGAGTTTGCGACGGGGCTTGGATACAAACAAGAAGTATCATCAGATTCAGATGTATCAACAGTTACGAGTGTGTCAACTGTTGAGCAGAATCAGGATCCTCCAGCTATTGTTGAGGATGCTGGTTCTTCAGATGATGAATCTAATGATACTGGCTCAGCACAGTCAGATGCGGTAATCAAAGAAGAGGACATTCCTCTCGAGAATCACATTCTTTGTGATCCCCCTTCAAAACCTGCTACGACTGTTCTGACCAAATCCACGTCCACTCAAGAGTCTGAGAGTGTGAATTTGCTATACACTCTTGTTGGTGATGACAAAGTTTATTCTAACAATGACTTTCCGATTAAAAATGTTAATCAATCGTTAATCAGTAAAGTTTTTGAAGAATCAACAAGTAGGTTTTTGGGAAAGTCGGGTTTACATGTTGTGGTAACACAGTGTCCGTCGATTCCGAAAGCTGAAATTCGCAAACAAAATGGCAATCAAACATTACCAACTGAGAAAGTTCAGCAAAATCGCACCAAACCTAAAAGTAACTCACCGACTCAATGGCAAAAGAAACAGACCAAGAAAAAGGACAAGAAGGTGAACTTTGTGAAATCAAAAGGAACGGATAAAATTGAAACATTTGAAAACAAATCTAACCTAGATTTTGTTAATCAAGCAAAAATTTTGAAAAGAAATGAACAAAACAGTTCAAAACCTAGTACCTCGGGATCACAAAGTTCATCATCGACAAGACCATCACATGATACTACGGGGTTTGTAGAACGTAGATCATGTTTTTCATGTGGCACAATTGGACATATTATTCGAAATTGTCCATATCTTTATAAACAAAAAGCCAAAGTTGATGATCCCCGTGACCAAATTGACCACAAGCGATCTGTTTCATCAAAACCTGATCCCCGTCTTGTAAAAGAAAGGGAAAAGAAACAGAAACGCCAACAAGTCAAGAAAATTGAAAAAGCGATTAAAACCGACGTAGTTAACAAAACATCTGTTTCTGTCAAACCAGACGATTCAAAAACTTCAGACAATAATGAAGTTAAGATTTTAAAGAATAACAGTGGTAAAACAAAACAGACCTGGAAACCAAAAACGGTTATTGAATCAGGGGGAACATCACAATTTCCGCAACATCGAGAAGTTCAAGTAACTTACGTTGATGAAAATGGAAGACCCAAGACCACAATGGCTTGGGTCCCCATCTCCAACTAATCATGTGAGTACATGTGCAGGGTGTTCCAGGAGGAACTTTCAGCAGTCATTGGATTGTTGATAGTGGGGCATCCAGGCACATGACAGGCGACATGAAGCTTCTCTACGACGTTAAATCTATTAGAGGAGGTTATGTTGCTTTTGCTGGAGATAAAGGCGGATATATTACTGGAGAAGGAATGGTATCCAACGGGGTTGTAAGTTTTGACAAGATCAACTTTGTACAACAGCTTGATCACAATCTTCTCAGCGTTTCACAAATCTGTGATAAACAGTTTTCAGTACACTTTGATGCAAATGGATGTTACGTACTGAAACCCGGTTTCAAGATTCCAAAAGAATGGATTCTCTTATCTGCTCCAAGAATAAACGATTTGTATGTCCTTGATATGAGCCAAGCTATAACAACGACTGCACAAGCAACTTGTTTCATTTCAAAAGCCACAGAAAAAGACTCTATCTCTTGGCACAGACGTATGGGTCACATTCACTTACGGAAAATGAATCATTTGGTGTCGAATGAATTAGTGAATGGTGTTCTTCTTAAAAATTTCCATCTTTAAGACGTCTGTGTTTCATGCCAAAAAGGAAAGCAAACGAAGAAACGACATCCGACAAAGAAGATCAACACAGTGGCAGTTCATCTTGAACGTTTGCACATGGATTTGTTCGGTCCTGTCAAGCACAAAAGCATCAGGAATGATCAATACTGCCTTGTGATAACTGATGATTATTCAAGATTTTCTTGGGTGGCGTTCATGGCTCACAAGAGTGAAACTTTCGGTATTATCAAAAACTTGATCATTCAGATTGAGAATTTATATAAGTTGAAGGTCAGACGGATACGCAGCGACAACGGTACTGAATTTAAAAATCATGCCATGGCGGAGTTTTGCACATCAAAAGGTATTCTTCACGAATTTAGTGCGGCTTATACTCCTCAACAGAACGGCGTCGCTGAACGTAGGAACCGTACATTGATCGAGACTGCTAGGACTATGTTGGTAGAGTCGCAGTTGCCCATTCCTTTCTGGAGTGAAGCTGTGGCCTCCGCATGTTATACGATGAATCGAGTCCTTACAGTCAAAAGACACAACAAGACCTGCTTCGAGCTTCTTCACAAACGGAAACCAGATTTGTCATATCTTGAACCGAACTGAATGAATCTTCAGAGGATGAATCTTCAGAGGATGAAGAATTTCTAGATGCTGATCAAGAAGCTCCTACATCAGCTGTTCATGGTACTTCAGAGGCTACACCTCCAGTGGACGCCCCTATAACAGCTGAAGCTACTGCATCATCCTCTTCGTCAGTCCCGGGTATTGAATTGGTTGTTGATCTAAATCTCAACAATCTGGGTACAAACATTCCAGTTCCGGAAAACCCTGAAACAAGAATTCACAATACCCATCCTCAACAAAACATCATCGGTAATGTACAAAGTGGCATACAAACAAGAAACATGTTGCGAAACAACAATAACACATGCTTGTATGCGGCGATTAGAGAATCTGGTCAACAAAATGATTGGTCTTTCGCGTGTTATGTCTCACAGGAAGAGCCAAGAACTTGGAAAGACGCTTTAAAAGATAACTCTTGCAACCGAACTGAATGAATCTTCAGAGGATGAAGAATTTCTAGATGCTGATCAAGAAGCTCCTACATCAGCTGTTCATGGTACTTCAGAGGCTACACCTCCAGTGGACGCCCCTATAACAGCTGAAGCTACTGCATCATCCTCTTCGTCAGTCCCGGGTATTGAATTGGTTGTTGATCTAAATCTCAACAATCTGGGTACAAACATTCCAGTTCCGGAAAACCCTGAAACAAGAATTCACAATACCCATCCTCAACAAAACATCATCGGTAATGTACAAAGTGGCATACAAACAAGAAACATGTTGCGAAACAACAATAACACATGCTTGTATGCGGCGATTAGAGAATCTGGTCAACAAAATGATTGGTCTTTCGCGTGTTATGTCTCACAGGAAGAGCCAAGAACTTGGAAAGACGCTTTAAAAGATAACTCTTGGGTTGAAGCTATGCAGGAAGAACTGCAACAATTCCAGAAACTTGGTGTCTGGAAACTCGTAGAGAAACCTGCTGGTTATAAGAAGATTGGTACCCGTTGGGTGTATAAATGCAAAAAGGACGACCGTGGAATCGTTATTCGCAACAAAGCTAGATTGGTCGTTCAAGGTTTTCGTCAGATTGAAGGTATAGACTACAACGAAGTGTATGCACCTGTTGCACGTCTGGAAGCAATTCGGATCTTTCTGGCTTATGCCTCATTCAAAGGATTCAAGGTTTACCAGATGGACGTCAAAAGGGCATTCTTACATGGTCTAGTGGAAGAAGAGGTGTATGTTGAACAACCTCCAGGTTTTGAAGATCCTATCCATCCCGATCGGGTTTGGTTGCTGAACAAAGCTCTCTATGGTCTACATCAAGCACCGCGAGCTTGGTACGCAACCTTATCTAATTATCTGTTGGAGAATGGATTTCGCAGAGGTCTTATCGATTGCACTCTCTTCATAAAAGAACAAGATGGAGATCTTCTACTGGTTCAGGTATATGTGGATGATATTATATTTGGTTCTACTTACAATGTTATGTGTAGGGACTTCGAGCGTGTAATGCAGGATAAATTCGAGATGAGCGCTATGGGGGAGATGACTTTCTTTTTGGGCTTGCAAGTGCAACAAACGAGGTCTGGGATTTTCATCCATCAGACTAAGTATGTCCAAGACATCTTGAGCCGATTCCAGATGTCCGACACATTGCCCATTGGTACCCCACTGCAGCAAAATCAAGGAATCAATCCAGATTTGAAGGGTGAAGTTGTTAGCTCTTCATACTACCGCGCGATGATTGGATCCCTTATGTACCTCACAGCATCAAGACCAGATATAATGTATCCAACATGCCTGCTAGCCAGATATCAAGGGAACCCGAAGGCCTCACATCTTACAGCTGTAAAAAGGATTTTTCGTTATTTGAAGGGTTGACCAGACACCGGTCTATGGTACCCTAAGGATGATAACTTTGAATTAGTCGCTTTCAGTGATTCTGATTTTGGCGGATGCAAAATCGACGGCAAATCCACAACGGCTGGATGCAAGTTTTTAGGAACTCGCCTCGTAACGTGGCAGTGCAAGAAGCAGACTTGTGTCGCTACATCAACTTGTGAAGCTGAATACATTGCTGCCTCAAGTTGTTGCTCCCAAGTCCTGTGGATACAACAGCAAATGCGCGATTACGGTTTTGAATTTCTAACTTGTGACAACCCGGATAATTAAGGTTAGCATTGTTTGAAATCCCACAACTTTTAGCGTGTACCTCTATGCTTATCTGTCTATTTCGTGCACCACTACGTGATTATGTATGTTTAACTGATTAAATATTTGTGCGTCGTTCAACTGATTTAGAAAACCAACTGATTAAATATATACTAAATTCCCAGCATGGACTAACCGGCCTACTTGTGATTAGTTGATATTTCTAGACCACCGGCCCACTTGTGATTAATTGGTAATATAATCAAAGGTTATGTAACCCTTTGTTACATCTCACAATATCGACATAACAAACCCTACTGCTTCCCAAGTTGCGTGCGGCAGGAGACACCCCCCCTTGTGACTGGCGACGGCAACAGACCCCTCCCCGGTGCATCGAAACATTTAAATTGGTTAGTGTTAATTCATGTTCAGTTTTGAATATATGATCACCATTATTATATTGGTTATTATATGCATGTTTGAATATATGATCTATGAGATAAAAAGGGTCCTTTATATAGTTCTTGATTTCCATCAACCCATGTGCACATATAAGTAATGGACGGCCATGTGAAATTGTGACTTTTATCTTCTTGATCCATGTGCACCTCTTGAATGTATTGTAGGTATTAGTCAAAGGTGTAAACCTTATCAATTGTCTTAATTGCATGAAAAATTGTTTGTCATAAACTGTTGTTGATAAGGATGTGATGGCATGATTTAATAATTGTTGTTTTGATTAATTGTGTGAATCCTTGTATTCGGTCCAATAGTAATAAGATTAGGGGCATGGTGGTCGGCTACTTTATATAAATCTTTTGACTATATTGATGTATGCATGTGCAGCCAAACAAATAGAAATCATGATCGGTTGCATGTAGGTGTCAGTGTCATGTGATATTGTTGTGGGTGGACATGATGATTATAATAAACATTATGGTGGTTTAATGATATTCGAATTATAATCATGATTGTATAATGATTACCTGTTTTGATCGAATATGGTTGGATTTAGAAACTGTTGATTGATATCTACAAATATGGAAATTATCAATAAGTTAGTAACTGATGGCATAATTTTAGGAAGTTAGGTACCTAATCGTACAAGACCACCCACAGTCGCACAAGATGTTATGTGTCGCACAAGAGTAGTTCGAGTCGCACAAGATTGTTTAGCCGTTTAATATATTGGGCCGTATGTTGGGCTGGGTAACAAAAACTAAGTCGCACAAGATTATTGAACTGTTTTGTTGGTTGGGCCTGATTGTTATTGGATCGCACAAGTAGGTCGGACCGCACAATTCTGTCCGAACCGCACAAGACCCACCTTTGCTAATTTTGGGCCGTATTCGTATGTTTGGGTTAACGTGATGTTGCATGTTTGCCATGTTTCGTATGTGTTTCTTATATGTTATCAATGTGATACCTGTGTGCACTACTTGACACCAAAACCTGACTTGTATGATAACCATGTTAGGACGTGGTTGACCACTAGCTGCTAGACTTGACCTTTCTGTGTAATCTGCCGAGCAAACCTAGGTGAGTTCACACTTCTTTACAAAGCATGGGATTTCCCAGGGGCCATGTTAAAACTTTGGATAATTAAACTTATGTTTTGGTTTTAAACGTTATGCTTCCGCTCGTAACTTAAACTATGATTGTTTTGGACACTAATTACGTTGGTTGGACTTTTACAATTAATTTCTTTCTTGTTCAATATGATTAGTGGTTTGATCCTGGTCAGTCATGCCTCCAAGCGGTGATACTCCGCGTGTGGATTTTGGGGGTGTGACAGATTGGTATCAGAGCCATTGGTTATAGAGAACTTGGTTTTAATAAAGGAAAACGTTTTTGTTAAAACCAGACTATAACCTGTACAGTGCTCTATGATCCACAACGACGCTTCACTCCACGTGCAAGGCTCGACATTCTAGGTGATATAATTTATGCTTACATTGCCCACTTGCTAGATTACGTAGAACTTTGCTCATGATATGCTTAGCTAGTATAGCTACTCTTGCTTGAACACGTGTGTGCTTACTCTCTTCTGTCATCGCACTTTCACGAACCTTTCTCACTCATGTTTCCCTTGATATGAAGATCATGTCTGGACGCATTAACATGACACAAGCCCAGTTGACGGCTCTGATTAACGAATGGGTTGCGGTGGCACTTGCAGCCGCACAAGCAGGAGGTATACCCTGCAGTTTATAACTCATTCTAGGATCTTTAGATCCTACTCTCGTGAACCTATCCTTGTGTTAAACTTTGTCCTTTCTTACACCCACAACAGGTCAACATGCTCAGCCACCTGTGTGCACCTTCAAAACTTTCATGGACTGCCGACCCACTACTTTTAGTGGCACTGAAGGAGCAGTAGGTCTCCTCCACTGGTTTGAGAAACTAGAATCTGTGTTCGAAATGTGTGAATGCCCTGAGGCACGCAGAGTGAAATATGCTACCGGCACTCTTGAGGGTTTAGCCCTCACATGGTGGAATGCTCAAGTCCAAATGTTGGGGTTGGTTGCTGCTAACGCCACCCCATGGAACAATTTTAAAGAGATGATCAAGGAGGAATACTGCAGTCGTGACGACATCCACAAGTTGGAAGTCGAATTTTTCAACCTCAAGATGACGGGGTCAGAAATTGAGGCGTATACTAAGAGATCGAATGAGCTTGCACTACTGTGTCCTACTATGGTGGACCCTCCAATTAAGCGTATCGAACTTTATCTTAAGGGCCTAGTGCCAGCAATCCAAAGTCATGTGACATCAGCAAACCTCGCCACCTACCAGCAAGTTGTTCAATTGGCTCACCGTCTCACTGATCAGGCGGTGGAGCAAAACAAGTTACCAAAACGTATTAGTGCTACAGCTACCTCTGAACCTCCCAGTGATAACAAACGTAAATGCGATGGAGCTTCAAGCAGAGGTTCGACGTCTGTTCAATCCCAGTCGCAGCAGAGAAGAACTGAAGAGTATAAGAGTCCTAGTCAGCAATCGTCAGGTAGCCAAAGTCAAGGTGGATACAAAGGAAATCACCCCAAATGTAATCGTTGTAACTTACATCACAGTGGGCCATGCACCAGAAGTAACTGTCATCGGTGCAACAAGCCTGGTCATATTGCAAGAGAATGTAGGAGTCAGTTTCCCGCGAACCAAAATCGGCAACAACAGCGAGCCCCACCAAATCAACGTCAGCAGCAGCAACAACAGGGTAACAACAAAGGGTGCTTTCAGTGTGGAGCTGAAGGCCACTTCAAGAAAGACTGTTCCCAGCTGAACCAGAACAACAACAATAACAACAACAATCAGGGGAATGGGAACAATGGGGGCAACAATGGCAATGGGGCAAGGGGTCGTGCGTTCGTTATTGGCAATGGAGAAGCAAGGTATGATCCCAATGTTGTGACGGGTAAGTTCTTTCTCGACGACTTTTACGTTACTGTCTTATTTGATTCGGGTGCTGATACTAGTTATGTGTCCCAAAAAGTTAGTCAACTGCTTAAGCGTACCCCAACACCTTTGAACCCCAAACATGCTGTAGAGTTAGCTAATGGTAAAAGTATAGAGGTCACACACGTAGTCAAAGGTTGCAATCTCGTTCTTGCTGATCACACTTTTTCGATCGACCTCCTTCCTATCACTCTGGGTAGTTTCGACGTTGTCATTGGGATGGACTGGTTGTCCCAACACCAAGAAGAGATTCTTTGCAACGAAAAGATTGTTCGTATTCCTCGCCCAGGTGATGAACCTCTCATGATTCGTGGCGACAAGAGTGGTGCTGTTGTGAGCATCATTTCTTCCCTTAAGGCTCAAAAGTGTTTGCGTAAGGGCCACACTGCTTTTCTAGCTCTCGTTACCGACACATCGAAGAAAGAAAGGAAGATAGAAGATTTTCCGATTGTACGCGACTATCCTGAGGTATTTCCTGAGGAACTACCTGGCCTCCCGCCTCATCGTCAGGTCGAGTTTCAAATCGAGTTAGCCCCTGGAGCGGCACCCATAGCTCGTGCACCGTATCGTTTAGCTCCATCAGAGTTGAAAGAGCTATCTACGCAACTACAAGAACTCCTAGATAAGGGTTTTATTCGTCCTAGCTCTTCGCCCTGGGGAGCTCCAGTACTATTTGTGAAGAAAAAAGACGGTACGTTCAGAATGTGCATCGACTACCGTGAACTGAACAAGGTGACTGTGAAGAACCGCTACCCACTTCCACTCATTGACGACCTGTTCGACCAGCTACAAGGGTCGAGCTACTATTCAAAGATCGATTTGAGATCAGGATATCACCAGCTGAGAGTCCGAGAAGAGGACGTCTCTAAAACAGCCTTTAGAACCCGTTATGGACACTATGAGTTTTTGGTTATGCCTTTTGGAATGACAAACGCACCGGCGGTCTTCATGGACTTGATGAATCGAGTGTGCAAGCCTTACTTAGACAAATTCGTTATTGTCTTCATCGATGACATCCTGATCTATTCGAAGAGTCAGGAGGAACACGAGCAACATTTACGACTTATTTTGGAACTCCTTCGAAAAGAACAGCTGTACGCCAAGTTTTCAAAATGTGACTTCTGGCTTCATGAAGTCCATTTCTTAGGCCATGTAGTGAACAAGGATGGGATTCACGTTGATCCATCCAAGGTAGAGTCAATCAAGAGCTGGCCTGCACCTCGTACGCCAACGGAAATTCGCCAATTCTTGGGATTGGCAGGTTATTATAGGAGATTTATCAAGGATTTTTCTAAGATTGCTCAGCCTCTTACTTCACTAACACAGAAGGGCGTTGTTTATCGTTGGGGAAACGCACAGGAATTAGCGTTTTAGCACTTAAAGGATAGACTTTGCAGTGCACCTATCCTTTCATTACCAGAGGGCACAGATGACTTCGTGGTTTACGGTGACGCATCCATTCAGGGTCTTGGTTGCGTATTGATGCAGCGGGATAAAGTTATAGCCTACGCCTCACGTCAACTCAAAGTTCATGAAAAGAACTACACTACACACGATTTAGAGCTGGGAGCGGTTGTTTTTGCACTTAAGATATGGAGACACTACCTGTATGGTACCAAATGCGCTATCTACACTGATCACAGGAGCCTCGAGCATATCTTTAAACAGAAGGAACTCAATAGGAGACAACGACGATGGGTCGAACTGCTGAATGACTACGAATGCTCGATCAGATACCACCCGGGCAAAGCCAATGTTGTGGCTGACGCCCTCAGTCGAAAGGACACTGCTCCTAAGCGCGTACGAGCATTACAACTTACTATACAATCTAGCCTTCCTTCTCAAATACGAAATGCTCAGGTAGAAGCATTGAAACCAGAGAACGTCAGGGCTGAAGCCCTACGCGGCTCAAGGCAACGCTTAGAACAGAAGGAAGACGGTGCTTACTACGTCACAGGACGCATTTGGGTCCCACTTTATGGCAACCTACGAGAGCTTGTGATGGATGAGGCACACAAGTCTCGCTACTCAGTGCACCCTGGTTCGGACAAAATGTACCACGACATCAAAACCACATATTGGTGGCCTAGCATGAAGGCCCACATAGCAACTTACGTTAGCAAGTGCTTGACTTGTGCGAGCGGAATACCAGAAACCTTCAGGCCCACTTCAACAACCAGAGATACCACAATGGAAATGGGAGCAAATTTCCATGGATTTTGTTACTGGCCTGCCTAGATCTCAACGTGGTAATGATACTATTTGGGTGATCGTGGATCGACTCACAAAGTCTGCTCACTTCCTGGCTATCAAAGAAACGGATAAGTTCTCCACTCTAGCAGAAGTATACCTCAAGGAAGTTGTCTCGAGGCACGGGGTGCCCATCTCTATCATCTCGGATCGAGATGCGCGTTTTACATCAGAACTGTGGCAAGCAATGCACAAGTCCTTTGGCTCAAGGCTAGATATGAGCACAGCTTATCACCCACAAACGGATGGGCAGTCGGAACGTACTATCCAGACCCTCGAAGACATGCTTAGGGCATGTGTGATTGACTTTGGCAACGGCTGGGAAAAGCATCTGCCACTTGTGGAATTTTCGTACAACAATAGCTACCACACCAGCATTAAAGCTGCTCCGTTCGAGGCATTGTACGGGCGTAAATGCCGGTCACCTCTTTGTTGGGCAGAGGTGGGGGATAGTCAGATTACTGGTCCAGAACATGTGGTTGACACAACAGAGAAAATTGCTCAGATATGACAACGAATGGCGGCGGCTCGTGGCCGTCAGAAAGTTTATGCTGATAAGGGCAGAAAACCACTAGAGCTCCAGGTTGGGGAGCGTGTACTACTCAAAGTTTCACCATGGAAGGGTGTGGTTCGTTTTGGCAAACGGGGCAAACTTAACCCACGATACGTTGGACCTTTTGAAGTCATTGAGAAAATAGGCAAGGTGGCCTACAGACTGAACTTACCAGCAGAACTCAGTGCAGTTCACGACGTTTTCCATGTGTCAAATCTGAAGAAGTGTCTGTCAGATGAGACCCACGTAGTTCCTTTGAAGGAGCTCACGATCGACGAGCAGTTACGATTCGTCGAGGAACCTGTTGAAATCACGGACCGGGATGTTAAGGTCCTCAAACGTACTAGAATACCTCTCGTTCGAGTTCGTTGGAACTCACGTCGCGGCCCAGAGTTCACCTGGGAACGCGAAGATCAGATGAAACAAAAGTATCCCCAAGTGTTTGCAAACGGTACAACCACTACTGAGGCTGAAGCTACGGAATTTCGGGACGAAATTCCAGATCAACGGGGGGAGGATGTGACACCCCAGGAAAACCAGGAAACCACGCAACTTAACTAGCTTCCTCAGTAACCACGTACTAAATTTTGGGACGAAATTTCTTTCAAGTTGGGGATGATGTGACAACCCGGATAATTAAGGTTAGCATTGTTTGAAATCCCACAACTTTTAGCGTGTACCTCTATGCTTATCTGTCTATTTCATGCACCACTACGTGATTAAGTATGTTTAACTGATTAAATATTTGTGCGTCGTTCAACTGATTTAGAAAACCAACTGATTAAATATATACTAAATTCCCAACATGGACTAACCGGCCCACTTGTGATTAGTTGATATTTCTAGACCACCGGCCCACTTGTGATTAATTGGTAATATAATCAAAGGTTATGTAACCCTTTGCTACATCTCACAATATCGACATAACAAACCCTACTGCTTCCCAAGTTGCGTGCGGCAGGAGACACCCCCCTTGTGACTGGCGACGGCAATAGACCCCTCCCATGTGCATCGAAACATTTAAATTGGTTAGTGTTAATTCATGTTCAGTTTTGAATATATGATCACCATTATTATATTGGTTATTATATGCATGTTTGAATATATGATCTATGAGATAAAAAGGGTCCTTTATATAGTTCTTGATTTCCATCAACCCATGTGCACATATAAGTAATGGACGGCCATGTGAAATTGTGACTTTTATCTTCTTGATCCATGTGCACCTCTTGAATGTATTGTAGGTATTAGTCAAAGGTGTAAACCTTATCAATTGTCTTAATTGCATGAAAAATTGTTTGTCATAAACTGTTGTCGATAAGGATGTGATGGCATGATTTAAGAATTGCTGTTTTGATTAATTGTGTGAATCCTTGTATTCGGTCCAATAGTAATAAGATTAGGGGCATGGTGGTCGGCTACTTTATATAAATCTTTTGACTATATTGATGTATGCATGTGCAGCCAAACAAATAGAAATCATGATCGGTTGCATGTAGGTGTCAGTGTCATGTGATATTGTTGTGGGTGGACATGATGATTATAATAAACATTAAGGTGGTTTAATGATATTCGAATTATAATCATGATTGTATAATGATTACCTGTTTTGATCGAATATGGTTGGATTTAGAAACTGTTGATTGATATCTACAAATATGGAAATTATCAATAAGTTAGTAACTGATGGCATAATTTTAGGAAGTTAGATACCTAATCGTACAAGACCACCCACAGTCGCACAAGATGTTATGTGTCGCACAAGAGTAGTTCGAGTCGCACAAGATTGTTTAGCCGTTTAATATATTGGGCCGTATGTTGGGCTGGGTAACAAAAACTAAGTCGCACAAGATTATTGAACTGTTTTGTTGGTTGGGCCTGATTGTTATTGGATCGCACAAGTAGGTCGGACCGCACAATTCTGTCCGAACCGCACAAGACCCACCTTTGCTAATTTTGGGCCGTATTCGTATGTTTGGGTTAACGTGATGTTGCATGTTTGCCATGTTTCGTATGTGTTTCTTATATGTTATCAATGTGATACCTGTGTGCACTACTTGACACCAAAACCTGACTTGTATGATAACCATGTTAGGACGTGGTTGACCACTAGCTGCTAGACTTGACCTTTTTGTGTAATCTGCCGAGCAAACCAATGTGAGTTCACACTTCTTTACAAAGCATGGGATTTCCCAGGGGTTGGGAATGGGTTAAGGAATATAGATTCCTCATCCTGTTGAGACGTATTCAGGAACGTAGATTCCTCGTCCTGTTGAGACGTATTCAGGAACGTAGATTCCTTGTCCAGTATGAGACGGATTTAACTATACTAGACTAGAACTCTATCAACGAAGTCCCTCCTTTTATATCGACTTAATCGCCGAGGCCAATGGCGAACGGGTCATTAGTTAAATAGCGCTATTAGGTTTAACAAACCTCACACCGTGCCGCAGAGGACGGGCGTGGACTAATGGACTATGGCACGTCAGTGATGATAGACACAGACGTTAGGGCACTTAAACATGACGAACGTTAGTAGTCGATATGGTAACGAGTCTGGTGAATTAAACATGGGGTAGCCCCCACGGCCATAGAGCCGGGCTGGAATAGCCAACGTAAGAACGGGTAACTAATAAACGTTTTTCGAACTATGGGGTAACCCCCACGGCTGGATAGCTGGTAAAGAGCAAACTGTGTTTTCGGAACAACCATAAACTGGACAACCAAACGTGAACTCACTCGACATTGTTGTTGACTCGTTACTACATGCTTTGCAGGTCAATAGGTACTTAGCTGGAGCTTGCATGGGGAGTGTCGTTGTGGGACATGGACAGCTGTGTGCCATGTTAAACCTTTGGATAATTAAACTTATGTTTTGGTTTTAAACGTTATGCTTCCGCTTGTAACTTAAACTATGATTGTTTTGGACACTAATTACGTTGGTTGGACTTTTACAATTAATTTCTTGCTTGTTCAATATGATTAGTGGTTTGATCCTGGTCAGTCACACCTCCAAGCGGTGATACTCCGTGTGTGGATTTTGGGGGTGTGACATAACTACTCCTATTTATGTCGATAATTCTGCTGCCTTATCTATCACTAAAAATCATGTGTAGCATTCAAAGACTAAGCACATCGAAATTAAATATCACTTCATACGTGATTGCTTTGATAAAAGGCTAATCGATGTTGCTTACGTCCACACTGATGACCAACGTGCCGACCTTTTTACCAAAGCATTTGATAAATCAAGATTTGACTTTTTATTATTGGTAAACGGCATTAAGGTCAAGCAAGAGTAATCCACATCGGAAAATCGTTTTTGTAAATATCTTTGTGTTTTTAAATTATTGTAAGTTTGTTGATTTTAGGGGGAGTAATTCCGAAATTTGAAAATTCAAAAACATTGAAAAATTTCAAAAACCAAAAACAATAGAGAAACAAAAATGAGTTTCCTGGCGAGCAAAAGAGAAAATGATAGTACATCAGTGGTCTGTTGAAACCTCTTTAAACTGAAATGCAAAATGAAAAATGTTAAGCAGCTCTATATAAGATGTATCGGTAGGCTCACAATCAACATAAAGTGTGCAGGGTGATATAAACCTTAAATCGACTGAAGACCAGGTGGGAACCACTCATTGGCATATGGTCTTTGTACCGAAATTTCGTTTGAGAGATTGCCGAGGTTCTGAGATATGTGGTCTTTATGCTGTTTATCATCTGGGTATCATGGTTGTTTCTTTTACCGAAACAAACGGAGACGAAGTCTAGATCTTCCATGATATCATACATACGTGTACATACTGCATACGACCTCAATAAGTGATCAACAATCACATGTCCATAAAACTAGTGATAATATATCACATTTATCCGGGAGTCAAGTTCGTCTCTCTGCTGTACGAAAGTACTGACCTGTTCACGGACTTGCTCCTGTGCCTTTCATGCATCTGAAAATCAAGTTCCTCATCAATAAGTGATTCTATCACATAGGGCTTGTTTTCATCAAAATAAGTGAGTTACTCACATCTTTTTATACGTCAAAACAGATGATAAATGGTATACTCACCAGTAAGATGAACTCTCGTGCATACCTCGATAAGGGAATGTGTCGTGATGTGGATGAACACCGGTCGGTAAGTATAAATCATACCTTAACGTATCCCCTCGCCATGATTACATATGATAAGTTGAGCTTATGTGGATAACAATACCGATAATCGTTATAGGATGTTTATCTAAATGTTAACTAAATGAACAACAAGAGCGTTTTGACATGACCGTACACTGATATGATTCTCTTACTCTCGAAACTCGCAAAAAGAATGTTTGTATATATTTACTTTTCTTAGTTTCTGCAACTTTGTATATATTTATTTACTGCTTTCAGTCTTTAAGCTTGAAATATTCAAAATGCCAAAAAGATTTTAGGTGTGTTTTAATTTAAACTTTATAAAATCCAAAAAGATTTTATTTCTGCTTTAGTTTGGATTAACCGATGTTGGAACTCAAGTCTTCGTTACCTGAAATCTGAATGAAAACCAAAACGACTGAATCTTCATAAACGGTCAGAGTTTGCAAGTTTTGAAAGTTAATAATTAAAATTGAAAAATCTGTTAACTTTTCAAACTAACTGTCGGACGGTAGTTGAATAAGAATTGGTCACCTGTGTGTCATTTGTTTTATGTTAACTATATTCCAAGCAGTTGTTCTCATTACGCGTTTAGCTTTCTTGCATGTGCAGATGCTAAAGGCAAGGAGAACATGTTCGATGATAAGCTTCGGAATGAAGACACAACGTGAAGGAACTTAAATGATAAAGATGATCGAGTTGCCGCTGATCAATCATCAACACCACAAGGATCTCAAGCATTGAAGTCAAAAGATTCCCAAGCATAATCAAAGGGGGAGTTTGTTAACACACTACCTAAATGAAAAGGGAGTTTGTTGATACACTTTCTACTTACGACACGTGAAGACTTTGAAGATCCTACGACAAGAATGAATGAACCATCAAGAGATGGAGAACGAGATTACGAACCTCGCGAGCAGCATCCAAGGGGGAGTTTGTTGATACATATCGTGTGGATACGGCTCGACTCGGTTCGACTCGACTACGAAGTGAAGGCCGTAGTCAAGAAAACCTCCTGTCTTGACTCGGTATGCGTTTGACTTCGTAACATTTGATGTAATTGCGATTGCGTGTGTGCAGTATGCAATTTAGACTAAGTTTATATGTCTGTTAGTTTGTTTATCTTAGTCCATGATGAAGCCCAAGTCCCTAAAGCCCAAGCTTTGGCCCAACATGTGAAGAAGCCCAAGCACATGTGGGACGAAATCCCCTGATTTCGTCCAATTCCTTTTGTGGTGAAATCACTTTTGGTGAAAACCAAAGGTGATGAAAACACTTTTAGATGAAAACCAAATAGGACGAAATCACCCGATTTCATCCAGATCTTGGATTTCGTGTTGTGATTTCGTGGGCATCTGGATTTCGTCATGTCCTTTACTATATAAACACTCACAACAGACATCACATAGTTAGAGAAGTCTGAATAGATTTCGGAGAGAACACACACACAACTGAGAGTTTATAGGTTTATCTTGTAAACATTGCTTTGTAACGGTTTCATACGAGTTAATACAATGGAGTGTTAATCGTTGAATCTTTGTGTTTGTGTTCGTCACTTGGTTTAACTTACCCGTTTGGATTCCGCACTTTCGGGTTTGTCGGAAACAGGGAATAGAGGTTACTCGATCCTCCGGGTGGACCTACAGATGCTCTTTTAGTTTATTTCTTGAAACTATTGGGTGATTCAGAAAGAAAATTGGAGCAAATTTGCTTAAAGGTTCAAAACAAATGACAATTGGGAAAATGTTTGTTGTCTTATTTGGGTTATTCACATCCTATTTGCGCTGACATGAATTTTTTTTCTTTTTCAAAATGTGTTGTGATATAATGATTTCATGTCAGAATGTAAAGTATGTCTTTTTTTACTAATTAACATTAAAGAATCTAAGAACGTGCCTTTTGTGTTGTTAAAAGTTAGTTATGAAATGCTAATATTTTGAAGTCATTTTCGTTTGTAAATTCTATTAAATGTTTGTGCAGTAAGAGATGGTGGTTTTTGGGTAGAAATTGAAAAAAAAAAAACATATTGAAGAATGGAAAGGGTATGCATCATTCCTCTTAGAATATAGGTCAACTTAGTCAATTTTGAAATAATTACACAAATGCCTATGGTACGTTATATTATATCAATTACAAGCTCACAGAGAAAAAAGTAAAGCAATATGCTTGCCATATAGAGGCTAGAGGACTTGGGCGTATATATGTTCCCAAAGACTTTCTAAGAATGCTCGATACCCAGGTAAAATATACCAAAAGTTAACCTTTATATATAGAAATACAATTGTAGATGCATGCTTTTGTACAATTAAATAGGTTAAAGCAAATGGCTCAAATTTGTCCCACAATGTATTATTAGCGTATAAAACATTTTGAATCACTTCACTAAGGAATGTAAATGTTAAAACAATGTACTTTTATAATTTATTAATTTTATTTGATTGACAAACTATCTGTAGACGCATTGAACAAAAAATGAACCCATCTTGATCCAGACCATAGTTTCTTTTTTTGACCCATTACCCGATCTGTCTGACCTGCCGATTTTAGCCCTCTACTGCATATTCTCATGGTAAATGTATATAAAAGCAAATTGAGAAGATTTATCTTTTCATATTGGAGCAACAAGGGCTCCTTGCACGCATTTAAGATGATCTTGGGAAACAACAAGACGCTCTTCAAGAGGAACTAAATTTTACAAAAAAAAATAATTGTTTTAAGAGAAGCCTACAGAGAAGCTAGAAGAGATTGTTAAAGCTTTTGTTAATGGTTTAGATAGTTTAAGGTAGATTTGCTTTTGTTAATTTTTTCTATTAATGCCATAGTTTAAGGTAGATTCTTTAGAAATTTGACAAATGTTTCGGTAGATTCAGTTATAAGACCAAATTTGTAATGTTCTTTAGTGAACCGGGCGGTCCACAATACACATGCCAAAACAATAAATCTTGTGACGCAACTGCTACGACCATGACCGTTGGGTATTGGTGATCACCTCTCGGCCTCGTAACACTTTGGGACACATCCTCTACATAAGATGTGTACAATCAATGTTGCCTAGCATTCCTGGAATGTAGTGTTTTTCCTCGTGGCTTTTGTATAAATTCGCTACGTCGATGCTTGTCGGCCTACGCATGTACTAATCATCGTACAATTGGTTAACGACATTGTAAAAAATTGTAGGCACTCTTACGAAGTCCTTTCGGCCATTTATAAATACTCGTCATTCTTGTCGGGAGTATTAGTGGTCGCGGGTTGTTTAATGGCGGAAGTAACTTTTTGTATCGCTATAAAACTCTTTTTGTACCGCCCATATCCCTCTTGAAACTAAAGATATTGTGTTTCAATATCACCAACAATTTTTAGGAATAATTGTTTCGACATACAAACGAAAACCTTAACGGAATGTTTTATCATCATACTTTGGTTCATCACCAAAATAATCGTTCATAAGATTTTCGTTACCTTGTACGCGATCACGTTTGACGATTTTTTTTGGAACGGCTGACGGTCGCGGTGTCTTCCGCTTCGATTTCCTCAAGCTTCTCTACGAAATAAAGTAAGCTACTATCGATTGAAAAATCGTCTTCCTAATTGTTTGGCTGTAAGTAAATACCCAAGTCTTCATACGAATGAATGATTAGCAATTGAAAAAAAGATTGATGACAATGAAAAGGAGTAAGAGTTAAAGTGAGGAAGAAATGATTTAGAATGAAAATGGTTTGAGAAAGAGATGGTTATTTATAAGTTTTAAAAAATAAATTACTTTATTCAAAAATGGTAAAATTAGTTACGTACAAATTACTTTATTAGAAACTAAAAAATAATTTCCATCCAATATCGAACCAAATGGATATTTATATACGGGAAACATTACCATTACAAATTTCTTTATACCTTTATTATGTTAAGAGTTTCATAAAAAAAAAATTAAATTTTAACCATTTTTTTGTTAATGTTTTGTTGCGTCTTCAATCCCCCAACTCCATACCTTTTGGTCTATATAGTGGTTGAGTTAGCAACAATGCTTCAGACCACAAGATGGCAAGCAACACCAAAAAATCAGCCACCACACTACATAATCACCCACCCCCAACCCCTACCTTTTGGAAGTACCTGTTGAAAGAAGTCGATGATCCAGTGGCGCGAAAAGAAATCTACGCGCTCATTGTACCAGCATTGATGCTGGTATATATAAGCTACCAGGTAACCACCACACTTCCCTCCGCAATGAGCACCGTCTTCTTAACCTTTTCCACAACCTCGGTTTTGTTTGTGTGCTTGTTTTTATCATCAAAACGGAGAGTTTTCGACTTGTTTGCAAGGGTCTCAATGGTTGTAACACTTCAGGGCTTCCTATATAGTGTTAATAAGACAATTGAAGCCCAAACGCCTTATTCATATATGTATGATCATGTGAGCGAGCCGCAGGGTATCAGTCTGGCGTGGTTTGTGATCATTGGTGGAACCACTGTCATGTACATCATCTGGATGTATCTGATTGCTTATCGTTGGGCTAACAAAAAAATCTGATATGATAGTCCAACTCTGAAAGTGGCTTGTGACTTGATTGATGAAAAATATAGCTAGTGGTTTTGTGTTTTAAATACTCGATTGTGTAGTGTTCAATCTACTCATCTTATGTTTTTAATAACTCTATTTATTATGGTTTACTGATTTTTATTGCTCTATTTCCTGGCCACTTTGGTAATGGTAGAGTGTAAGGTGGATGGCATTATGTTGATAAATGCGGTTTGTCTATAATAGTGTTTTTAATATGCAAGAAATATAATAGCTAAAGTTGTTAAAAGAGAAATTTATGTGAGAGTTGAAGGACATTGTTGAATCTGGGTACAGGATCAAAGAGATGAATACAAACGAGATTTCCAAATTTTTTCTATTAATTGTTGTGTGAATTAATTAACTTGATTATAAGGACTCAATATTTAAAGACTAAACATCCTAAACTAATACAAATTCTATTTCTTCTCTAACTCAAATACTAAGCAATACTTATCTAAACAAATAATAATAAAACTAATACTAATAGATAATTCAAATAATAATCAAATACTTTTAATTATTATTTTACTCTTTTAGTCCTTCGACTTTAGATCTACATCAAACAACTCACTAGTTGATGTTTTAATTTTATCACTCCCTCTCAACATCAACTTCCATAAGTCTCCCTTTCAATGTTGATTCCGCACCATCTTTGGTAAACACATGACCTCCATTGACATCTTTAGTAGACACATTACAATTATCATCATTGGTTACAACATCATTACGCGTACTAACATTACTTCTTACTAATGATGCCATTTCATCCGGAGGAGCCTGAGCGACACACGCTTCGACTTGGCTGAAAAATGTGTTTACATCTAGATTCGATCGGTAGTCACTGAATATGTGACCCTTTTGATAGGACTTAAAGAGACCCTCGAACGCTTTTCAAGTAGCCACAGAACTATCCTTCAAACCCACTTTAATCACTTTAATCGAACCTTTGAACTTGACCAATAGCATCCTCGGTCAACTGGAAGAAGGGATAACTTACCAATTGCCTTCAACCAAATTGAATCAAAGGGTACGCCAAGATCTGACCAAGATCTTTTACCACTGTCTTTGAACGAGTCTTCTTCTTTTGTTCAAGTTACTACCCCGACACACGGAGATTACACTGACACACAGTGATGGCACATCATCATTGAAACCTTCAAAATCAAACACTGGTTTTCAATAAGTTCGAACTGATCTATCTTGATAACTGAGAGAACCTTAACCGAGAGAACTTTTGACCGAGAGAAGGGTAAACAATTTCGAAAACCTTCAACTCAATGAGCATCGAAACTCAGTTGACACACAACTTAGATGCAACCAAAAATATTAGATCCCGTAACTTAGTTTGAAACACTCGAACCTACTACCACGTTTGCGGTTTTATTCTGGCAGCCACTACCACCACCCTCCAGTGTTATCTTGTCACCATTTCCAGTACCGTAATACCACCAATGTAGCTTCCAAACATCAGGATTTTCTGTTGTACCGTACTCCATAACTTGGTCTTGAAACCGATCTAAAAAGGCCCGACGTGCTATCTCCCTCGTTGCACTTTTCTGTTGTTAAAACTTTCGAGCATTACCTGTTTAGTTGACCATGCTTTATGGATCTGAACCATAACAAATATCATAATGGCATTGAATCAATGTTCACTCTTTGATACCATTATGTCCAATCATATTACCCAATATGAGGTAATATACATTATCTCCATCCAATTTAAAGCCACAAAAGTCAACAGAACTATTTAAACCTTTTTGTATCATCGATAGTTACAAAACAAATTTCATGCTTCATCCTCCAAAGCATTAATTCGTTTCTTTAAGTCGGTTTCACCTAAACAAAATCCATTGACAAGATATGGAATTTCCAACGCAATTTCGAATACAGATTCGGATATTTAAATAAATATATGAGTTTATAAAAAAATACGTTTTGTTCATAGATTGAAAACTAAACTTGTATTCGATTTTCCAAATTTTCAACATTGAAAATGAAAAATTGTTCATAAATCCACATCTGAAAACGATAATTTACTATGCTTTTTTACTTTATTTAACTAAACATAATACTCATTATATATATATATATATATATATATATATATAGGGAGAGGATTATGAGAAAACTACATATAAATGAGAAAACTAGAAAGCTAACTAAAAAAACCTAAAAAAAGCTAAAAAATATATCAATTTTTTTTTACAAATTTTTATAAAAAAATCGCTAGTTTTTATATATAAAAAAAATCAAAATTTTTTTTGTTGTACTGCACATGTGCATTATATGTGTACTACACATGTGCACTATATCCGTAATAGTGCACATGTGCAAAACAACAAAAAACTTTTTTTTTATTTTTAAAATTTTTTTCCATGCATAAAAAGCTGCGATTTTTTTATAAAAAAAAATTTGGTATGTTGTTTTAGTTAGTTTTTTGGTTTTCTCATTTAAACTAGTTTTCTCATGATCCTATATATATATATATATATATATATATATATAGGGTAAGGTTCATGCGAGAACCACCCTTATTGCGAGAACCGCGAGAACCAATGTGAACACAAAATAAAATCTAAAAAAAATCAAAAAAGCACTCAAATTTTTTTTTATTTTTTTTAATATTTTTTAATAAAAAATCGCTATATTTCGTTACCATAAAAAAAAAAAAAAAAAACTTTTTTTTTCGAGTAACAGTTATCCATGCACATGTGCATATGTATCATTACTTCAACAAATTCGGTAATACGTTATCAGGAATAGACAATTTCACTTTAATTTACAATACCATTAGTAATACACTACTTTTTACATTACCAATATTCAAAATGCACATGTGCATAATTAGGTATAACCATGATATAACGTGTTTTGATACAAAAAGTTTGTGATTTTAAATGGAGAAGTAGACCCATATACATGTTTTTTGGTTAGTTATATCTAGTGGTTGATGGTTTGGTTATAGTTGTCAATTTTTTATGTAATATGTTGATTGGATGGTATAAATGGTGTTTACATACATGTAATAAAGTGAAAATATTGTTAATGGTATTGTATTATGGATGGTAGGAGGTAATGGTATTGTATTATGGATGGTAGGAGGTAATGGTAGTGTATTATGGATGGTATGATAGATGAAAGGGAAAGTGTATTCAAAGTGGTGTACCAAAACACCTTATTTCATGTTGATACATATAAATGCACATGTGCATTTCTAATATTGGTAATGTAAAAAGTAGTGTATTACATATGGTAGTGTAAATGAAAGTGCAATTTTCTAATATATGTAATGAATTACGGAATTTGTCAAAGAAATGACAAAAATGCACATGTGCATGCTTGTGTATTATGGATGGAATGATAGATGAAAGAGAAAGTAGTGTACCAAAACACCTTATTTCCTGTTGATACATATAGATGCACATGTGCATTTCTAACATTGTTAACGTAAAAAGTAGTGTATTACACGTGGTAGTGTAAATGAAAGTGCAATTGACTATTATTTGTAATGAATTACGGAATTTGACAAAGAAACGATACATATGCACATGTGCATGGATAACTGTTACTCGGAATTTTTTTTTTTTTTTTTGAATTTTTTTTTTTGAATTTTTTTATTAACAAAATATTGCGAATTTTTCAAAAAAAATAGTAAAAAAATAAAAAAAAAATTTTTTGGTGTTTTTTAGATTTTTTTAGGAATTACTGTTTGTATTCACACTGGTTCTCGCAGTTCTCGCAATAAAGGGTGGTTCCTAACGGATCTTTGTCCTATATATATATATATATATAGGGTCAACATTTCGAGAAAACAGTGAAAAGTATGAAAACAGTGAGAACGGTTGTGGATCGTCCGATCAAAACAATCTATGGACTAGATTGGCGCGGTGGCGTTTTCGTAAATAACATAAATTTTATTACGTGGACGCGCTTCATTAAGGGTAAAAAAGGTAAAACATCCTTTCTTACATAAAACACCATTGAAATATAAAACGCCAAGTAAATACAAAACACAAATTTTATCACTACGTAGTTTTTTTCTATGTTTTTATTTAAGGTCTTAGGCTACAAAAATGCCATAAAATGTAAAACGCCATAATATATAAACGCCAAGCTTTACATTCAGATAAATGTTAATTGCATTTATATGTTATAAAATAATATCCCGCCTAAACTACGCGCCAAAAAAATCCTATAAATAGAAACGTCTCACAACCTTCCATTTATCACACCAAAAAAACACACAAAAACACAATGGTTCCTAAATACCACTCAGTGTAAAAGGCCAAAAGTTGAGAGAAATCAACGATGGCAAACATCTTTTCTTTGATACTCAGTAATGTTCTACATGAAGTTTCGCTGAATGGTTTGTTAGGTGAGGGGAGTAAGATTTTGCTGAATGAGATGGACAAATTTCAAGAAAAAGAGACTAAAGACACTCATGTGTCATTTTGTCTTCTTTGTTCATGAAGAAGGTTTGGATGAGGAGAAGAGACCGATCCCAGTGTAAATGCTACTTTGGGATCGATGATGATAATGAAGATGACGGGCAAATAACATCCACCCACGCGGAGTTGATCTATGTCTCCAACATCCACAAACCCACTTCAACGCACGAACAAGAAAAAAACCATGCCAAACCCAAAACGCCATTTATTTGTGACAGTTCTTCTAGTTTAAAAGAAGAAAGAGACTGATGACACTGAAGATTTAGATCATAAATTACTTCTATTTGTTTTTTTAATTTTCTTTTTCTGTTGTTTGTTATGTTATTTTTAGCTAAGAACAACAATACATTAAATTCTGTAATGAAAAATATAATAAACGCCAAACGGGCAAACGCTTGTGAAACGCCATCATGCCATAAAACGCCCCAAAACTACCAAACTATAATAAAATTACTTTGGACAAGTACTATTATAATAAATCTAAAAAAAGGTTAAAACAATGTGCAAAGACAATAAAACAAAAGGTGCCATCTTTATCTAAACGTCATTGGAAAACAAAACGCCATAATTACAGCCGTAAAGATGAGACGTGTTACAGCCATAAACAGATGAATCTGAAACAAAACACAGTAACTGCAAACAGTAAAATAAAACGACGGAAACATAATTACTAACATTTATTATACTAAAAACCAAATACTTGGGGAATTGAATTTATTTATCTTTTTCAAAACGCCATAATTACTTGTCACTGCGCGGGAAAAAAGTCATTATAAAAGTAGACCATGAGAACACAACTCAACACGCCAAACATTGTCTAAAACGCCACATTGTCCAAAACGCCAAAAACTTAAAAAAATGGCTAAGGTTATTGCATGGAGGTTTGAAAGGTCGGAGAGACGATTCATCCTAAAGTTCTCTTATAGGAGAAGGGTGAAGGTAAGGACAATCAAAGCCATACTTTGTATGTCTGAAGGGGTTCAGAGGGATATTATGGCCCTTGGGGTTCCAAGGGCCAACGATTGTGAAATAACTCAAACAGTAGTAAGAAGATTGTAGAGAAAATTTCAGGCAGATGATGATGATGATGATGATGACGATGATGATGATAATAATATTGACGATACTCCTCTACCAACAGTTAGCAGTTGGGTGGTGCATGAAGAAGTAGGAATGGTTGAAGTGACTTAAAAACACGGGGTGAAATATTCATTGCCGATGGAGGAAATATTGAAGTCAGAGAGGCTACATCTGCTTGATTTAGCACCTTCGAATGGTGCAAAGTCCAGGGTTGCAATGATATTCAGGTATAGGCTGCGGCAAAGAAGAGACGGAATGATGGCGTTATACGCCAATCTAAAACTTGATGATGATGAATCTCAAGAAAGTGAGGAACAAAGCGATGGGTACAACTCTGATGTAATCCCATCCACATAAGACTATTAGTTTATTTTAATTTCGTATTATTGTAATCTTATAAAAATTAATCAATGGAAATCAATTATTAACAAACGCCACGAATGCCAAAAAAAGTGGCCTAGAAAACGCCATAACGCCAAAAAAATTAACTATGTGACACAAAAAAAATTAATTCAACGAGATAGATAAAAAAAAGTAAAACGCCAAGTAATTAATGAATCTAGTTAACGCCAAAATTATCTTAGACGACAAAACTGAAGCAACATGTGACGCACGGACTCGGGAAAATAAAGAATATTGAAAAGACAAAAAAACCCCTCAGACCCTGATTACATCCGCGCCACGTGTTCCATCAGGATGCATTCTCACCGTTCTCACACTTTAGGGCGTTTTCTCCAGATCCTGTACATACATATATATATATATATATATATATATATATATATATATATATATAGTGGAGAGTTCAAATGAGAAGAATTTTTTTGTAAGAAGAAAAAAAAAGAAGTTTCAACCAATAAGAACGCTTCATTATACTTCATTTAATATTTGTATTTAATTTTAATGTAAGGGTATATTGGTAAACTTACATAAATCATTAATTTGTATTCTTCCCCTTTAATAACTAGCTAAATTAAATTTGTAACTCCTTTTCAAAATATATACATTTTCCAAATAAAAAAAAAACAACTTAATTTAAAGTGTAGAATAAATTACTAGTTGTGTAGGATAAATTACGACTTGTGTAGGATATATTTCGATGTGTGTAGGATAAATTTCTATTGTGTAGGATAAAATTCTATAATGTGTAGGGTATATGTAGGAAAATTTTGATATGTGTAGGTTTTGTAGATTATATGTAAGATAATTAATGATTAGTTGACTAATTAATTAAAGAGAGAAAAATTAATGATATAAGTTATAAATGAAATAACATTTTACTAATATGCCCTTTCTTCTTTTTCTTCTCACATTAAATTTCTTCTCAAATGAACCTTCCCCTATATATATATATATATATATATATATATATACGGTTAGGATCGTGTGAGAAGCACTAGGCTAATTGAGAAACTTGAGAAGCATTCTGCACCTCACATTTTCCCTAAGCTTTTTCATAATATACACATATGTATAGATTAAAATTGACTATATACATTACGTATATTATCAAATCTTGAATTATACACATATGTGTATATTATGAAAAACTTAGGGAAATGTGTGATCCAGAATGCTTCTCAAGTTTCTCAAATAGGGTGGACTTCTTTTTGGATCCCTACCATACATACATACATACATACATACATACATACATACATACATACATACATACATACATACATACATACATACATAGATACATACATGCATACATACATACATACATACATAGATACATACATGCATACATACATAGATACATAGATACATACATGCATACATGCATACATGCATACATGAATACATGCATACATGCATCCATACATACATACATCCATACATCCATACATACATACATACATACATACATACATACATACATACATACATACATACATACATACATACATACATACATACATACATACATACATACATACATACAGGGTAAGGTTCATGCGAGAACCATCCTTATTGCGAGAACCGCAAGAACCAATGTGAACACAAAATAAAATCTAAAAAAAAAGCACTCAAAAACAATTTTTCTAATATTTAAAAAAAAAACCGCTATATTTAGTTAGCAAAAAAAAAAAAAAAAAACTTTTTTTTTCAAGTAACAGTTATCCATGCACATGTGCATATGTATCATTACTTCGACAAATTCTGTAATACGTTATCAGTAATAGACAATTGCACTTTAATTTACAATACCATCAGTAATACACTACTTTTTACATTACCAATATTCAAAATGCACATGTGCATCATTATGTATAACCATGATATAACGTGTTTTGGTACAAAAAGTTTGTGATTTTGAATGGAGAAGTAGGCCCATATACATGTTTTTTGGTTAGTGACATCTAGTGGTTGATGGTTTGGTTATAGTTGTCACTTTATGATGTAATATGTTGATTGGATGGTATAAATGGTGTTGATATACATGTAATAAAGTGAAAATATTGGTAATGGTATTGTATTATGGATGGTATGATAGATGAAAGGGAAAGTGTATTTAAAGTAGTGTACCAAAACACCTTATTTCATGTTGATACATATAGATGCACATGTGCATTTCTAATATTTGTAATGCAAAAAGTAGTGTATTACATAGGGTAGTGTAAATGAAAGTGCAATTGTCTAATATTTGTAATGAATTACGTAATTTGTCAAAGAAATGACAAAAATGCACATGTGCATGTTTGTGTATTATGGATGGAATGATAGATGAAAGAGAAAATAGTGTACCTACACAGCTTATCTCATGTTGATACATATAGATGCACATGTGCATTTCTAATATTATTAACGTAAAAAGTAGTGTATTACACGTGGTAGTGTAAATGAAAGTGCAATTGTCTAATATTTGTAATGAAATACGGAATTTGTCAAAGAAATGATACAAATGCACATTTGCATGGATAACTGTTACTCGAAATTTTTTTTTAAATTTTTTTTATAAACCAAATATAGCGATTTTTGCAAAAAAAATAGTAAAAAAAAATTTTTTTTTTGATGTTTTTTAGATTTTTTTAGGTATTACTGTTTGTGTTCACACTAGTTCTCGCAATAAAGGGTGGTTCCTAACGGATCCTTCTCCCATATATATATATATATATATATATACAGGGGGCCGCTAGAATGAGAACCACCACGAGTTATGAGAACCACGAGAACCGCGCCCCGCGGGTGGCCGTTGACCACGAAATTTTTTTTACACCTAGATCCGTATATTTTAAGACCGGGTGTAAATTTTGGGTTCAAACGGCGCGCCCGAGGGGGTAGTTTTTTACGCCCAAAGTTTGGGTTTTTTTAATTTTTCTTTTTTTTTTACCAAACTTTGGGCGTAAAAAACTACCCCCTCGGGCGCGCCGTTTGAACCCAAAATTTACACCCGGTCTTAAAATATACGGATCTAGGTGTAAAAAAAATTTCGTGGTCAACGGCCACCCGCGGGGCGCGGTTCTCGTGGTTCTCATAACTCGTGGTGGTTCTCATTCTAGCGCTCCCCTATATATATATGTATATATATATATATATATAGGATTAGGTTCAAACGTGAACAAAATCCCAAGAGTGAACTGCGTGAACTGATCTGGGCCCTTGATTTTTATGATCTTGAGATTAAAGTGAGTGGCATGATGGTAATTATTTGGTTAATTTTTTCCATTTAATTAAATACAAAAAGGGTATATGTGTAATTTCAATCTTAAATTGATTGCATAAATCTCTCACAAATCAAGTAATCAATTATCCTCTTAAATTGATTGCATAAATCTCTCACAAATCAAATCAAGGATTAGGAAATATGTAACTTAATTCAATTATTAAAATAATTATTTGTTTAAATGCGATGTACACATGTGTATTCTGATTCTGCCCTCTTTTTAATGCGATGTACACATGTGTGTGTGTGTGTGTATATATATATATATATATATATATAGGGTGGGAGTTGGCTACAAAGTCATTTTTTTCCTATAAAGTGTAGGAAGTTATCTTGTGATGACATGTGGCATCTAGAGAATTTTAATAAAAGGGTACAAAGGTAATTCAATAAATAAGTTATTTTTGGAAGTGATAATATTAAAACAATAAAATGAGATTTTTAAGGAAACTCTTTATCACTAACAATTCAAATGTATGAGTTACATAATTAATCATTCATGCATAATTCTATCACCATTCAGCGATTTCAGTTCATCTTCACATAACAAACTAGTTGATCAATCATTAACAATTTCTTGACGATGTGTTTTACCAGATACAGGTTCACTAACAATGTGTTATATAAGTTTATGTTTTAAGAAGGTTATGTAGATGATTTTTGTTCAACTTCACCTAACATACTAGTTGATCATTTATTAACAATTTCTTGAAGATGTGTTTTACCAGTTACAAGTTGACTCACAATGTCTTATAGCGGTTTATGTTTTTAAGAAGGACATGTAGTTATAATTATTGATGTTGTGTTTTATCAGTTATTAGTTTCATCATTATGTGTTATATCAATGATGATTCACGAATGACATGTCTTTGTATCTTCTTGACGCTGTGTTTTATAAATATTGGGGGTCTTCATGGTGTGTTATATTGTATATTCTTGACAATGTGTTTTACGAGTTACATGATTACTCACAATGTGTTATTGTAGTTTATGTTTTTAAGAACACGTAGTTGCAATTATTGACGTTGTGATTTATGAGTCATCATATCATGTTCTTGTGTCATATATAAATCTCCTTCACGTTCTCCAAGAAATATGATATATACTAACGATTAAGCAAGATTTACTAGTTTGTTCTTCCATTAAAAAATATAATAATGCTTAATTCATGCCATATGAAATTGTTATAACAAGATTTATTAATTATACTAAACCTTCACATGTATATACGTATCTGTATTGGAATTATCCACTGTAAGTTTGGTATATTTGGGTGTGTTATGACATAATGGTCATTTCTTTATTTAAAACTAGTTAAATGACATATTTACCCTCAATTAATCAATCATTCTATTTTTAAAACACTCATATTACAAAAAATTCCATCAAGATGATCTTAACCATTAAACACACCCATCCAATAGTCAAGATCACTTCCTACACTTTGTAGGAAAAACACACTTTGTAGAGGAACCCCACCCTATATACCTATATATATATATATATATATATATATATATATATATATATATATATATATATATATATATATATATATATATATAGGGGATGGATCATGAGAAAACTAGTTTAAATGAGAACAAAAAAACTAACCAAAAAAGCCTAAAAAAACCTAACAACATACCAAATTTTTTTTTTTTACAATTTTTTATAGAAAAATCTCTACTTTTTATGTATGGAAAAAAAATTTCAAAAAAAAAAAAAAAATTTTTTTGGTTGTACTGCACATGTGCACTAATACATAAAGCTTAAACCACTTAACCCACCCCCCACCGACACCCCCCAAAAACCTAAACCCCCACCCCCACCCCCCCCAAAAACCTAAATTCACCCTCCCACCAAAAGCCTAACCCCCCCCCCCCACCCCCAAAAACCTAAACCCCCCACCCTCCCGAAAACCTAAAACTAAACCCTAAACATAAACCCGAAAAAAACCTAAACCCCCCACCCCCACCCCCCAAAAAGCTAAACCACCCCTCCCCCCACACCCAAAAACCTAATCCTAATCCTAAACCTCCAAAAAAACTAACCCTAAAAGCTAAACTAGACTCAAAATGCTAATTTTAAGCATGTAATGCAATTGTAGTACATGTTATATTGCACATGTGCACTACTATAATAATAGTATTGAAAACAAGACGACACCATAAATCTTTTTTTATGTAATAAAAAATATGCTCGAATATACTTGAATGAAAGATACAAAAATTTGTGATCTTATGGTGCCATTTTTGTTTTAAAATGATAACGTATGGAGAAATGGGAAATGTTTAAAAAGTTATATATATTTTTTTTCCAGTTTTACCCCTCCTCATTAAAAGTCCCCCCTCATTCATTAAAAGTCTCTCCCTCCTTTTTAGTGGTTTTAGTTAGTTTTCTAGTTTTCTCATTTATATCTAGTTTTCTCATGATCCTCTCCCTATATATATATATCCTCTCCCTATATATATATATATATTGTGAGAACCGCGAGAACCAATGTGAACACAAAAAAAAATGCCTAAAAATAGCTAAAAATCACACAAAAAATTTTTTTTTTGATTTTTTTTAATATTTTTTAGGTTAAAATCGCTACTTTTCGAAGCCAAAAAAAATTTTTTTTTTAAATTTTTTTTATTTTTAAATTTTTTTTTTTTGCTTCGAAAAGTAGCGATTTTAACCTAAAAAAAAATATTAAAAAAATCAAAAAAAAAATTTTAGATTTTTTTGGATTTTTTTAAGATTTTTTTAGGTTTTTTGGGGGTTTAGTTTTTAGCTTGGGGGGGGGGGGGGGCTTAGGTGTTTGGGGGGTGGGGGAGGGGGGTTTAGGTTTTTTGGGGGGGGGGGGTGTGGGGGGGTTTAGGTTTTTGGGGGGTGGGGGTTAGGTTTTTTTAGCTATTTTAGGTTGTGTTCACATTGGTTCTCAAGGTTCTCACAATAAGGGTGGTTCTCGCATGAGCCCCTCCCTATATATATATATATATATATATATATATATATATATATATATATATATTATTTGGTTTTCTAGTTTTAGGATATCGGTAATGCATCCGAACATTTTAGAAATTCACATCAGAATCCGAAAGTTCAGATAATGTTAATATAATGTTCATTTCCGGATTTCTGAAATTTCGAATATTTCGGATTCGATGTGGATCTGGATTTTTTGAACACCCTAACAAAAACAATGTTTCTTCTTTTATTTTATAATAAATTTTATTTATTTATAGGAAATTCTAATTAAACAAAGTTTCTACTAAACTACTAAATACAAATTTATTTCTACCTTTTTTTGTAATTTTTTCATAAAATAACATTGAAAAGTAATTTTGCCATTTTTTGTTAATCTTTTATTGTGTCCTCAATTCCCCAACTCCTTCATGCACATTTGTTCTTTAACTTCACCAACAAATAAAATGGTCTATATGGTGGTTGAGTTAGCAACAATTCTTCAGAACATAAGATGGCAAGCAACACCAGAAAATCACCCAGCACACAACATAATCACCCACCCCCAACCCCTACTTTATGGATGTATCTGTTGAAAGAAGTCGATGATCCTGTGGCACAAAAAGAAATCTACGCGCTCGTTGTACCAGCATTGATGTTCGTATATGTCGAATACCCAACCCACAGATGACGTTTGATGGATCTTCGGTGACGTCAAGAGCTCTTATCCTTGCTTGCTACAAAACAACAAACCGTTAGCCTCGTCACGGGGGACCCCGGGAGGGGGATCCGTGACCAAGCTCCGGCGTGAGAGTAAGTAAACTTGCCGGAAATGAGAGGAGCTTCTTCCGGTGAGTATGATCACCGGGAGGTTTCCTCTTTGGTGTGTGAATCTTATTGTGTGTATGTGTAGATAATAAATATGAGGGAATATTGGTCGGGGGTTAATGTGTGTAGTAAATGAGGATGTATTAAATGAGCGAGAGCTGGAGATGATGATACCTGCCGTTCCTCTTGTATGCCTTCTCTTATATAATGTCCAGCACTTATCTCATTAGGTATTTCCCACATATGATCTAACGGTTTCTGGAGGTTCTCGGGGAGTGCAGACACGTGTCTGGCTCCCAGCGACAAGATGTTTACCTTAATTAATGTTTGAACCGGAGAAGTACAAGGTTTCAGACGAGATACCATTCTTATCGAGCATTAAATGAAGTCTGCTCTTGCAAGCTGTCTTCCCGCCTATTTCTGAAATGGAGAAACCTTAGCGGGCAAGGTTATTGTGATTGATGGGCTTTTTTGAATAGTTGGGCTTCCAAATAGAAAGGCCCAAAGCGGGTTAAGTGGGTTTTACCCACTGGCCCGTCGTCAAGTCATCTTTAGTCCCTGGTTCTGAGACCCGAGGCTCATGATCCAGGGCTGAGCCATAACTGCTTTGAGAGTAGTTTTTTCTAGTGGGTCCCTCTGGGATCGGTTGTAATGAGCCATCTCAACTAATGATTACATCGCCGGATTCATTATAGCGGGAGCTAGTCCCTAGGCAGCACGTGTCCCTTATTTTGAATTTTGAAGAGACAACCGACGTGACGGTTACTTGCCTGTCAGCGGCGTTTCTTTAAAACCCTTACTTGGCCCTTCCGATTTTTTATTCAAACTTTTCAACTCTCTCTTCTTCTCTGTGACTGCTCCCCTGTATCATCATTCTCTTACAACCATGAGTCGCAGTGGCCGGTCTTCAATAAGGTCTGTGTTGACTGCAAAAGACTTGAAATCCTTTGTTAAAACATATAACATCCCTGAGCGGTTCTCTCCTTCGTTGCTGGGTCCTGACGACTCAGCGGAATGTACACCGGAAAGAATCCCAATCTATACCCTGGCCTTCTCTTCCTGTGGGGTACGGTACCCCCTTTCTGCATTTAAGATTTCTTTGCTTCGTCATTTCGGTGTACACTTCTCACAGATTCACCCCTTGGGGTTTATGAGGGTAGTTCATTTCGAACTGTCCTGTGCCGCTATCTCCGGGGAACCCTCTGTCCCTCTATTCTGTATGTTTTACCGGCTGATTTCCGATGGTGATTGGTTCACCTTTGCTAAACGTCAAAACAGTGTTTCGAGGCCTTGCTACAGCTTCATGCCAACCTCTACCTACCCAAAAGACTGGAAGTGTAGATTCATATTTGTGTCTGCGGCTATGTTACCTGAGTCCCCTGTTCCAAAGGATCTTGATGCCGCTATTGAGGACACCATTCCCACCCTTTCTGCAGCCGAGACTGTTCAGTGGAAGAAGATGTGTGATAACCCAACAAGGGCGTTTACTTTCTCTGAGGGAACGCTTGCTATGGGGGGGCTGAGCCCCTCTTATCCTGTCCGCCCGAGGGCTTTTTTCGGCAAGAAAGGTACTTCTTTGTTCTTGGTTTGCCTTTTGCATTTGTTCTTTCTTTATATCCTTGGAGATTCTGTAGTCATCTTTTGTGCCTTCTTTTTGCACAGAGATAACTTTGTGGAGGCTTCTTCAAGGTGACTCCAAGGATGTGAAATATGTGGTTGATGATGAGGTTGATCCCAGGCTGAATGTGGGAGTGCAGGCTGCCGGGGGATCCGTTCGGGCAGGAGGTTCTACCACCTTAGGTAGTGATGAGGAGAATTCTTCCGGGGAGGAAGAAAGTTCTCCTGACCTTCCTCCTGTTCATCCTTCTGGTCAAGGTGATGATGAAGACGTGGATATAAAGTTGGTTCGTAAGAGGAGGTCTGCTAGCCCCCAACCAGATCCTGTATCCCGTAGCATCCGTCAGAGGCTCCGTAGTGCCAGTGGCCAGAAGCCTCCCCCTTCTTCTAGAGCTGCTTCCGACTTCCCCCCCACTGGGGTCAAAGGTTCCTTGTCTAAGCACTTGAAGTCCTCAAGCTTAGTGAGTGCTCCTTTGTTGGTAAGCTTTCTTTTCTTCTGTTTTTCCTTTGTCTTTCTGTGTAGTTCCTGACTGTTTCTGCTCTTACTTCTTAGGGGAGTTCCTTGGAGCCTATAGAAATACCTACTGGTCCTTCACCTTCCCGTATCCGGGACAAGACTTCTGAGGCGGGAGTGGCTCGTTTTTCCTCAGCCTTCGACCTTTCTCCCCCACATGCTACTGGGACTAGCAAGCCTGCCGCCCTTGAAGGCCCTGTTCATCGATCCCCTCTTGCCCCTTTGTTTGCCGATGCCCTTCCCTTTATCTATGTCCCTAAATGGAAGGTAACTGACTCTTCCGTTATAGGGACTCCTGAAGCTGCTAGGGACTTTCTGAACCATGCTGTTCCTCCCTCACATAAATTTGTAAATTCTGCCTTGAGGAATGATCTTTTTGAAGATCAATACAGTATGTCCCTATGTGAAAGTTTTTTCAGGGGTGCTGGGATGCTTCAGAGGATTGATGATCTGAGGAAGGCAAACGAGGGGCTTAAGACTGAGCTTAAGGTTTCCCAGTCGGCTGTTGCTGAGCTTAGGAGCCGGGTGGTTGATGCTGAGAGGAAGTTGCAGGAGGAGAAGGTGCATAGACCTCTCTCCCCCCCCCTCCCCTCTTTTTTTTTTTTTTTTATATATATACTCACTGATTCTTTGTTCAGGGAGCCGGGGCTATGCTTGAAAGGAAGGAGCGAGCTTGGGAGCGGGAGATGGCATCGCTGATTGAGGAGAAGGAGGAGCTTGCTGCTGAGCTGAAGCATTTGAAGGAGGTTGACTCCCTTTCCCAAGAGCAGATCAATACCATTTACTCGGACTATGGGGTGGCTTCTGATGATAATCAACGGTTGGCGGGAGAAAAGCATTGGCTAATTACCGAAGGCTTTGGGGCCTTTCTATCTGCTGTAGCTCAGTCGGAGGATTTTAAGAGTGGTTTGGAACAGGTGTATAGGGCCTATAGGGATGTTGGGTATCAGTCGGGGTTGAAGGATGGTTACAAGTACTCTGCTCAGGGCTTGGATAGGAAGGAGACTCCTCTGTATGACTCCAAGGTCAAGAAGAAATTGTCCAAGCTGAACGAGGAGTTTGGGCATAAGACCCCAGCCGTTCTTGCCAAAATCCTGGAGCATCCCTTGATTTCAATTGGCGAACTGAAGGCCCTGTTCTCCTCCGCGGGTCCCTCGTCTCCGCCGTCCCTTTCCGGGGGTGATCCCCAGTAAATTCTGAACATTTGACAAACTTCGATGTGGTTGTAATAACTCTAACTTACTTTGGGATATTTGTACGTTTTGTTTGGCCTTTTTTGGATGGTCCTTTGTGTTGGGGGCCATCTTGATCGCTAATCGTATGGCCTATGGTTATGTATAGCTCTTCCCTTGCTTTGTTGCCTGTTCCCTGTCTCGTTTGTTTTTGTTTTACAGGGGTATTTATCGGAGGCTAGCTTGGTAATTTTCTGGGAACTTTCAAGCTGCTTTAGCGAGAAGCCAAAGGGACTTGTTTTTGTAATCTGGAGCTGGGAGCCATCTGGCCGTTTTTGTAATCCCGTGTATTGCTTGATTCTTGCCTAAGTTATTGGGGCTTGTTTTTGTATATGTATCTCATACTAAATAAGGCAGATTTCCCCCTCATGATTCTCTATGTATGGGTGTGTCTGCATTATTTGTTTTTATTGTTTGCTTCGTTAAACTGTGATTGTCTGTTCGAGGCCAATCGGTGGACAAGTTTATAATGCAGTGTTATGTTTTTAACTTGCTTTTGTCCGTTTTAGGTTAGCTAGACCTTTATTAGCCCCACGGCCGGGCTTCGGGCATGCTTTGAATGCCTCATACACGTGTGTTTGTTTGCTCTAGTTTTTAGATATAAAGGGTGTTCATGGGCACGTCTGCCTAGGTATGGTTACCCATGATTTTCAAAATGGGACGTCCTCGTCCGTCTTTCATTTAATCTTAGGGGGATCTATACCCCCCAGCATAGATTGTTTACAAAAGGTCCATCCTTTTGGGGGGAGATCCCCGTACATATAGTTATCTATTACAAAAGTGGCTCTCGGCCGTTTTTTCTTGGGGGTGCACCCCTTACATGTAATACTTCCTGAGCTGCATGAGGTTCAAGGTCCTGGGGACCTCTTTTCCCTCTAGCGTCTCCAACTTGCATGTTCCCTTACCGTTTGCCCAAGTGACTCTGTACGGTCCTTCCCAGTTGGGGCCCAATTTCCCGGTGTTTTCTTGCAGACTGGCCTCGTTGGCTCTGAGAACCAGGTCCCCTGGGACGATGTTGAGTTTTTTCATCCGGGTGTTGTAGTAACTTGCCAGGAGCTTTTTGTAATGAGCTTCCTTCACTGCTGCTATCTCTCTTCTTTCTTCCAACAGGTTCAGGTTCATCCTTAGATCCTGCTCGTTCTCCTCATCCCTTAACCTCATTCGGGCAGTTTGGGACCCGATCTCTGCAGGGATCATAGCCTCCGTTCCGTAGGTAAGGCTGAATGGGGTCTCCCCATTGCAACTTTTGGGAGTAGTTCGGTATGCCCATAGCACAAATGGAAGTTCTTCCAGCCAGCCTTTCTGTTTTCTCCCAAGCCTACCCTTCATTCCTTTGATGACGCTTTGGTTGGCTCTCTCCACCAACCCGTTACTCTGGGCATAGGTAACGGAGGTAAACACCTGCTGGATCCGCATCTGCTCGCACCATGGTTTGAAGGGTCTCCCAGCAAATTGGACCCCGTTGTCGCTCACCAACTCCTTCGGGACCCCATACCTGCATATGATGTTATCCAGCACGAATCTTCTCATCTGGTCTCCGGTAATCTTTGCCAGGGGCTTTGCTTCAATCCATTTAGTGAAGTAGTCAATGGCCACCACCACGTATTTGACCCCCCCTGGGCCCTCCGGGAAAGGCCCAATTATGTCAATGGCCCATTTCTGGAATGGCCAGGATGTCGAGACTGGGACCATAGGGTGTTTGTGCTGGTGGGTCAATGGTGCATGTACTTGGCAGTTATCACACTTCTTGATTTCTTCAGACGCCGTTTCGTACATTCGTGGCCAGTAAAACCCCGCGTTCATTACTCTTCTTACTACCGTTCTTGGTCCTGAGTGCATTCCGCAGATCCCCTCGTGCATCTCCCTGAGCACATATTCGGCCTCTTCCATATCGATACACTTTAGGGATGGACCCAGGTACGACCTTCGGTACAGCTCCCCCTCAATCAATTCATATTGTAGGGCTTTAACTCTTATTTTTCTGGCTGCCCATTCCCCCTCGGGTAGAGTCCCGTCCCGGAGGAAGTTAACGATTGGGGTCATCCAGGTTTCCTGGGGGCTTTCGATCGTGGCCACCTCCGTCGTGCCGAGGGAAGGGGATGTCAGGACTTCTACTTTGACTTCCTTTGCGAGATGGTCGAATGCCACTGAGGCTAACTTGCTGAGTGCATCAGACTTCCTGTTCTTCCCTCGAGGGATGTATTCTAGTTTGAAGGTCCTGAATGCTTCAGCTGTCTCCTTAACCTTCGCCACATATCGAGCCATGGTGCTGTCCTTGGCTTCATATTCCCCTTGGTATTGCCTTACTACCAACTGTGAATCGGTGCTAGCCTCTACGTGTTTTGCTCTCATCTTCTGTGCCAACCTCATCCCGGCTAAGAGGGCTTCATACTCGGCGGTGTTGTTGGTGTTCTCGAAATCCAGCCTTACGGCGTATGTCAGCTCTACCCCCTCGGGACTTATCAGTGTGATTCCGGCCCCGCTTCCTTCTTCTCTGGATGCTCCATCGGTAAGCAATTTCCACACCGCCTCATTTTCTTTCTCCCTTTCTTCTTTCTCTAAAGCTTCCCATTTCAAGAGCTCCCTTTCTTCGTCCTCAGGAACTTCTGCTAAGAAGTCGGCCAGTATCTGCCCCTTTATGGCCGTCCTGGGTTTAAACTCCAGGGAGTGTTCCCCTAACTCCACGGCCCACTTAGCTAGCCGTCCTGACAATTCTGGCTTCCTGAGTACCTTTTGAAGGGGCTGATCGGTCATTAAAGTGATCTTATGCTCTTGGAAGTACCTCCTGAGTCTTCGGGATGCGAAGACAAGGGCTAATGCGAGTTTCTCCAAGGGCATGTACCGTTCCTCCGGTCCTTTGAGAGTCCTGCTGATGAAGTATATGGGTATCTGCTTCCCCTCCCTTTCTACCATCATGACCGCACTTATGGTCGTCTTTGAGGCGGATAGATACAGGAGCAATGGGTCCCCAGGTACTGGGGTGGCCAGCATTGGGAGCTTGCAGATGTATGCTTTCATTTCTTGAAAGGCTGCTTCGGCCTCTGCGGTCTATTTAAACTTGTTTGTTTGGAGGCAGTCTTTCAATACCTTCATGAAGGGAAGGGTCTTATCAGCCACCTTCGACAAGAAACGGTTTAGTGCTATCAGTCTTCCGTTCAACTGCTGGATGTCCTTCAGGGACCTGGGGGATCGCATATCGGCTACCGCCCGGGTTTTCTCGGGGTTTGCTTTGATCCCTCCCCTGGTGACCACTACCCCCAGGAAATTCCCCTCCTCTACTCCAAAACAGCATTTCCCAGGGTTTAACTTCATGTTTACGTCCTGCATGGTGTGGAGAGTCTCGGCTATATCACTTATCAGGGCTGTCTCCGTCAAGCTTTTGATAACAATATCATCAACGTATACCTCCAGGTTCCTCCCTCGTTGCTCCCTAAACAAACTGTTCATAAACCTCTGGTATGTGGCCCCAGCGTTCTTGAGGCCGAAGGGCATCTTGGTGTAGCAGAAAGTCCCTTCGTCTGTTATGAAGGCGGTTTTCTCCTCATCTTCTATTGACATTTGGATTTGGTGGTACCCTTTATAGGCGTCAAGGAAACACTTCAGAGGGTATTGAGACAGGGAGTCCACTTGGGTGTCTATTTCCGGGAGGGGATAACAGTCCTTGGGACATGCTTTATTTAGGTCTTGGAAATCGATGCACATCCTCCATCCCCCGTCTTTTTTCTGAACCATGACTGGGTTGGCAACCCAGGATGGGTATTTAACTTCCCTGACTATCCCCGCTTTGAGTAGCTTTCGAGTTTCTTCACAGGCAGCCCTTCTTTTACTGGGCCCCATACTCCGCTTCTTTTGTTTCACCGGTTTCGCCCATGTAAAGGTGTTAAGCCGGTGTTCTGTTAGACTCCTCGGGACCCCCGTCATGTCTCCATGTTGGAATGCAAACACGTCTATGTTATGGAGGAGTAGCTCCTTCAGGGCACTCTTACATTTGTCACTCAAATGACTTCCCACCTTGACTGTTTGTTCTGGGAATCTATCACAGAGGACCCATTCTTCCACCTTCTTCCCTTGGGACTTTCCTGGCTCTTCTTCTTTGGACACGGAGGAAACTACCTCGTAGGCAGACTTAACCCATGCGAGACCTTTTGGCGTTTGGAATACCAAGGCTCCGTGGGGTGTAGAGGCCTGTGCTTGTAGGTCGCCAATTCCGGGTCTTCCCAAGATTGCATTGTACTTAGAGGGTGCCCGGACCACCGTGAAGGTCAGATCTATTGTCCGGACCCTATCCCCCACGCCGACCGTGAATGGGAGCCGGATTTTTCCCAGGGGATGTGATACACTGTTGTTGAACCCTACCAATGGGATTGAGTCTTCCTCCAGCCTATCCCTTATGTCCCTGTCGAACCTAAGGAAGCAGTGTTCGTATATTACTTCAACGCCTGACCCTCCGTCCACATGTATCCTGGACACTTTGTGTCCAGCTATCACAGCCGAGATGTTCAGCGGGAGTCGTTGCACCTCGCTTTCTTCTAAATGTGGCATGAGGATGGGAGCTTTCATGCAGTTTGGGGAACCTAGGATTCTGGCTTTTACACTTCGGGTGGTATCAAACTCATTTCTCCTTCTAATCATATCAACGTCTGCCCTCCCTGGTTCCCGTGCATCTCTTCCCTTGCGATCTCCTCCCCCTTCTTTGATTTCCCTGACCAGGTGGGCCAACCTTCCCGTTCTTACTGCAGCCTCTATTTCTCTTTTTAAGTAGAGGCAGTGGTCGGTTTTATGCCCGGGGCCTTTGTGAAATTCACAATATTCATTTGGTTGTGCCTTTGGCCCGGGCTTTATGGGTGGTGGTCTTGGGAAGGAGTTCTTAATCCGCTCAGTAGCCAATATCTCACTTGGCGTCTTGATAAGGGGTGTGAAATTATCGGAGTGCGGAGGGGGACCCCTCCCTTGGGGTTTGTATGGGGAGTACGAGGGTCTCATTCTGTCATGCATCATTCTATCAAAAGCAGGTTTTCGAGAGTAGGGTGTACCTTTGTCCGGGGGTTTTGTGACCGGGGCGATCCTCCGGGGTGTAACGTCTGCCTCCTTGGCTTTGCTAACCGTGTCTTTCCCTCTGACGAAGGCCCTGACCCTGTCCATGAGGCTGTCAAATGAATGGGGGAATTCCTCCCCCAGCTTCTCGCACAGCTGGGCATGTTTTAGTCCGTTTATGAAACTGCTAATCTTCATGACCTCCGGGACGTCTTTAATGTTCATACTTTCCTTGATAAACCTCTCCATGTATTGATCGATCCGCTCGTTGTCTCTTTGCCTGATGTGAAGGATCTCGTTTGGATTTTTAACCACCTTTCTCTGCTGTCCAAAGTTCCTCAAGAATTTCTCGCTTAGCTCTTCATAGCTATCTATGCTCCCAGGGGGAAGGCTATCAAACCAAAGGCGGGCCCCCTCCGTCAGGGTTTGTACAAACATGTGGCACCATATCGGCATAGGCCATCGTCCCAGCTGTCCTGCTCCCCGGAAGGCATGTAAGTGATCCTCGGGATCTCTCGTCCCGTCATATCGGTCGAAGCCTGGGGGTAACTTGGTCTTGGGGGGCATAGGTGCTTCCGAGATTCTTCTAGTGAACTTTGAGACTTCAGCCAGGTCTCGTGGCAAGTATGGCTGGTCCAAGCCGTCGTCACCAAAGTTGTCTTCCTCCTTTCCTTTCTCCTTGGGTTTCTGGCCTGTGATCAGATCCTCTCTTTCTTCAGAAGACATCTGCCTCAGGGCAGACATGAACGTTTCCAGTTGGCCACCGTTGTTGTTCTTGTTTTGGAGGTTAGTTCCCCCTTGGCTGGAGGGTGTATCGAAGGAAAGCCTGGCCCTGAGGCTCTCAAGTCTTTCCTGTCTCTTCAGGTCTTCAAGATGCTTGGTTATCTTTTCCCTGTGCATGGCCACGAAGTCGGGAGTGATGTGTTCCGTTTCCCTCAGGTTTCCTCCCTGATTCTCATCATCTTCTTCATGAGTGATGTCCTCTACAGTGACTTTATCCAAGTCGTCCTGTGCTGTCTCAGTGACACGTGAGTTATGTGGGGTTGCCATGTTTTTAGCAGGATAAGTTGTTCTCTGGACGTCGAGTGTTTGTGTGGGAACACCGGGCAGGCTGATGTCCCACGGATGGCGCCAATGTCGAATACCCAACCCACAGATGACGTTTGATGGATCTTCGGTGACGTCAAGAGCTCTTATCCTTGCTTGCTACAAAACAACAAACCGTTAGCCTCGTCACGGGGGACCCCGGGAGGGGGATCCGTGACCAAGCTCCGGCGTGAGAGTAAGTAAACTTGCCGGAAATGAGAGGAGCTTCTTCCGGTGAGTATGATCACCGGGAGGTTTCCTCTTTGGTGTGTGAATCTTATTGTGTGTATGTGTAGATAATAAATATGAGGGAATATTGGTCGGGGGTTAATGTGTGTAGTAAATGAGGATGTATTAAATGAGCGAGAGCTGGAGATGATGATACCTGCCGTTCCTCTTGTATGCCTTCTCTTATATAATGTCCAGCACTTATCTCATTAGGTATTTCCCACATATGATCTAACGGTTTCTGGAGGTTCTCGGGGAGTGCAGACACGTGTCTGGCTCCCAGCGACAAGATGTTTACCTTAATTAATGTTTGAACCGGAGAAGTACAAGGTTTCAGACGAGATACCATTCTTATCGAGCATTAAATGAAGTCTGCTCTTGCAAGCTGTCTTCCCGCCTATTTCTGAAATGGAGAAACCTTAGCGGGCAAGGTTATTGTGATTGATGGGCTTTTTTGAATAGTTGGGCTTCCAGATAGAAAGGCCCAAAGCGGGTTAAGTGGGTTTTACCCACTGGCCCGTCGTCAGTATACATGAGCAACCACGTAACCACGACACTTCCCTCCGCAAGGAGCACTGTCTGCTTAACTTTTTCCACCACCACGGTTTTGTTTGGGTGCTTGTTTTTGTCATCAAAACGGAGACTTTTGACTTGTTTGCAAGGGTCTCAACGGTTGTAGCACTTCAGGGCTTCCTATATAGTGTTAATAAGGCAATTGAAGCCCAAACGCCTTATTCACATATGCATTATCTTGTGAGCAAGCCGCAGGGCATCAGTCTGGCGTGGTTTGTGATCATTGGTGGAACCACTGTCATGTACATCATTTGGATGTATCTGATTGCTTATCGTTGGGCTAACAAAAAAACCTGATAGTCCAACTCTGAAAGTGGCTATGTGACTTGATTGGTAATAAATCTAGCTAGTGGTTTTGTGTTTTAAATACCCGATTGGGTATGCGTATATGTATGCATTTCGATAGTGTTCAATCTACTGATCTTATGTTTTTAATAACTCTATTTATTATTGTTTAGTGATTTTTATTTCTCTATTTCGTGGCCACTTTGGTAATGGTAGAGTCTCACTTTGGTAATGGTAGAGTCAAAGGTGGATGGCATTATGTTGATAAATGAGGTTTGTCTATAATAGTGTTTTTAATATGCAAGAAATATAATAGCTAAAGTTGTTAAAAGAGAAATTTATGTGAGAGTTGAAGGAGATTGTTGAATCTGGGTACAGGATCAAAGAGATGAATACAAACGAAATTCACAAATTTTTTCTATTAATTGTTGTGTGAATTAATTAACTTGATTATAAGGACTCAATATTTAAAGACTAAACATCCTAAACTAATACAAATTCTATTTCTTCTCTAACTCAAATACTAAACAATACTTATCTAAACAAATAATAATAAAACTAATACTAATAGATAATTCAAATAATAATCAAATACCTTTAATTATTATTTTACTCTTTTAGTCCTTTGACATTAGATCTACATCAAACAACTCACTAGTTGATGTTTTAATTTTATCACTCCCTCTCAACATCAACTTCCATAAGTCTCCCTTTCAATGTTGATTTATTATGCCTCAATCTGCCGCACCATCTTTGGTAAACACATGACCTCGATTGACATCTTTAGTAGACACATTAAAATTATCATCATTGGTTACAACATCATTACGCGTACTAACATTACTTCTTACTAACGATGCCACTTCATCCGGAAGAGCCTGAGCGACACACGCTTCGACTTGGCTGAAAAATGTGTTTATATCTAGATTTGATCGGTAGTCACTGAATATGTGACCCTTTTTGTCACACCCCGACCACGTAGAACATACAAAACGTGGCGGAAACGTCGGGGAGTGTTGTAACAGAATTAATGTTTCAAATCCATGGCAATTAAAGTTTTGTTTTATTGATTAGAAGTGTTACAATGTCTTAACAAACAAGGAAATACAACATAATTAATTAGTCTTGCATCTTTTATTGTCACTAAAGCCCAAGTCTGCCTATGTGTATCTTGATTATCTTATGCAACAGCTCCTGAAAAACACATGAGAAAATAGGTACGTCAGCATAAAAATGCATGTGAGATACATAGGTTTTGTAAAAATAGGTTTCATGACTTATGTTTGAGAAAAATGTTTAATCATGAACCTTGTAGTTTGCTTTGTTTTGTAAATCATTTGAAAAATGATAAGATCAGATGATATGTATAAATAAGAGAATAATGTATGGTTAAATGAATAACCATTGTAAACTGAGTTTGTATAAGATAAGTTGCTTGTAAAACAATGTATTGTGAAAAGTATGTTATTTGTATAAAATGTTATATGTATCAAACTGAAATGATTCAAATAACGCTACGATATGTAATACCATACAAACACTTATATGTAGGAAGTACCAGCGGCGTATCCACCATGCTTGTATCATATTACACACGCCTCGTTACTTAATCACTTACTCAAACCAAACCATCAAGATGTAAAATGTTCATGTCTAATGTAAATAATGTAATATGTATCCAAAATGTAAACCTGTGATGAATAACAAATGTACTAAGTATGCAACAAATAGACATACGTAGCATGTGACCTGTACTAAGTATGCAACAATAGACATACGTAGCATGTGACCTGTACTAAGTATGCAACAATAGACATACGTAGCATGTCACCTGTACTAAGTATGCAATAATAGACATACGTAGCATGTAACCTGTACTAAGTATGCAACAATAGACATACGTAGCATGTAACCTGTACTAAGTATGCAACAATAGACATACGTAGCATGTAACCTGTACTAAGTATGCAACAATAGACATACGTAGCATGTAACCTGTAATGTAGGACGATGTACTAAGTAATGCATACAATGTGCACACCTAGCATGAAATGTAATGAAATCAAGTACTATAATGTACTACTAAACATAGAAGGTATATGATGTGAAAACATGGAAAGCATGAAAGTAACAAGTAGGCACATGTGTTCCACCCCAAAACAGTTTGGAAAACAGTAAAAGAGGGGTCTATGTACTCACTTGAGATTGCTTAGTAGTCCTTGAGTAACAACCAAACAATGCTAGAGATCGCGGATATCAAACGGCACCTAATATAGGTAACTATGTTAATAAACCGGACCTAAATCGGAAGATCGGGTAGCATGAGGGTTTGTAAACCAAACGGGTGTGGCGACTCGTGTAATATGGTTCAAGAAAGCCTACATACTAATTGAAACCTATCATAATTGTTTACGACCCATTACGACCCGTTTAGGTAGCTTATGCTACTTTAACGCGTCGTTCGCGTGAAACGCGTTCGGAACGCTTTACTAGTCCTATGACAAGTGTTATATGTCTAAACATGTTACATAATCAGTTATGTGACAAAAGTTTAGGTTACATATGCTTAATTACCAATTATACATGAAAAGGGTATTCTGGTAATTTACCTAAGGCATATAAACTACCTATCATACAACTATTCAAACGATGTGACCATAGGGTATAACCTCGGAAGGTTATTCCCTATATACTATGGTCACCTAATGTATTTGGTCGGATCCTAATGATCGACCAAACTGGGTCGGGTTCGAAGGTATAAGCGATTTATCAGATCGCTTACCCTTACGACCCTAGACAACGTGGTAATCAGTAGGCATAGTCCCAAAGGACTATAACCAACGTGATTACACTCACGTTGCGAAGTTCAAACGAACTTCGCATTGACCATAAGCTGGTCAACGCTGAAAGTCAAACAAAGTTTGACTTTCTGACTCGAAAAGCAATAAAAGAAAGAAAAGAACGAAAGAATACTTACGAAGGGTCCCCGAATGCTAATTTCGATCCGAGAATCTCAGGTATGAAACAATGGTTTCAACTTAGAGTTTCTAAGATCAAAATTCTAGTGGTTTTTGAAGTTTTGGGGTGGGGTATTTATAGTTTTCGGGTAACCGTTAAGATCGTTTGTCGAATATCGTGCCTTAATCGCATCCGTACAAGTGTCGGAACCTTATGGTGGCTAAAATTGATCCTTATCAGCTGACTAAGCATTAGGGAATGTGTGGGTGTGAATCAACCAGCTGTGATCTGTGATTAAATGCATTTAATCTGGTCTGATATGCGGACACGGCCCGCTTCAGGATCAGGCAAACATAATGCGGGCCGCCTGGCCTTGTCAGATCAGAAACATGTTTGATAAATGACAGTTTCAGTCCCTTCACGTGTTTAAGGCCATTCCCGACACTTCTAAGGCCCGTAAAGCCAACTTTAAGGCCCTAAAATGATGCTTAAACATTGTGGACATGAAACATGCTCAAAAATATGTCGGATGTTGGTTCGTTTGGTCGTACGAACGCGATGTTCGCTTAATTACGACGGAATGCGCACAAGCGCGAAAAACGATCCAAATGACGTGACGAATGGATTTTTCTTATGCCGAACACTAAAATAAAATATTTTAGTGCTTACATAAATTTTTGGATGTCCGGATGTATTCAGAACGTAAGTTATGCGCGAAAATGTAAACTTGTGCACTTTTTGACACTTTTAGTCCCTGAATGACACAAAAGTTTATTTTAGCATATCGAACACCTCAAAGCCTATTTCTAAGCTATGTGAAGGGTATTTATGGTATGTTTAACTTATGGTCATGCTCCGGAATGTCTGTTACAGTTCAAATTGGCATACTTTCGCAGTTTGTCAACTTTAGTCCCTGTAAGCGATTTAACTTTGATTTTACCACACCAAACCTTCCAAAACTTATATCTAAGTTATGTAAAGGTTATTTAAGGTATGTTAAGCCTATTTCACTATTCCGGAGTGTTTGTTGCATTAAACTGGTTATATCTACGCATATGTGCGCGTATAACCTTCTAGAAAGCGATTTAAAGCTTGAAATCGAACAAGAGTTGATATGTGCAAAAGCTACACATATTTATACAAGTTCAAAGTATGAGATACAATATTTCATTGGTTTGGCATTTGTTTGATGGTTGAAATGACACAGGTGTTACACTTTTGATAGCACTTTAAGAGACCCTCGAACGCTTTTTAAGTAGCCACAGAACTATCCTTCAAACCTACTTTAATCACTTTAATCGAACCTTTGAACTTGACCAATAGCGTCTCGATCAACTAGAAGAAGGGATAACTTACCAATTGCTTTCAACCAAATTGAATCAAAGGGTACACCAAGATCTTTTACCACTGTCTTTGAACGAGTCTTCTTCTTTTGTTCAAGTTACTACCCCGACACACAGATATTACACTGACACACAGTGATGGCACATCATCATTGAAACCTTTAAAATCAAACACTAGTTTTCAATAAGTTCGAACTGATCGATCTTGATAACTGAGAGAACCTTAACCGAGAGAACTTTTGACCGAGGGAAGGGTAAACAATTTCAAAAACCTTCAACTCAATGAGCATCGAAAATCAGTTGACACACAACTTAGATGCAACCAAAAATATTAGATCCCGTAACTTAGTCTGAAACACTCGAACCTACTACCACGTTTGCGGTTCTATTCTGGCAGCCACTACCACCACCCTCCAGTGTTATCTTGTCACCGTTTCCAGTACCGTAATACCACCAATGCAGCTTCCAAACATCAGGATTTGCTGTTGTACCGTACTCCATAACTTGGTCTTGAAACCGATCTAAAAAGGCCCGACGTGCTATCTCCCTCGTTGCACTTTTCTGTTGTTAAAAATTTCGAGCATTACCTGTTTAGTTGACCATGCTTTATGGATCTGAACAATAACAGATATCATTATGGCATTGAATCCAGTGGCGGACCCAGGATTTTATTTCAATGGGGTCCATTTTCGGGTCGGTCCTCGTTCGGGTCAAGTTAAAGTGAGGTTTGAACTAGATTTAAAAAAAAACATAAGAAAAATGGGCTTATCAAGGATTGAACCCATGACCTCTTGGTGGAAAAGAGGGAGATTTACCACTACACCAACTTTCTTTTTATTTCTATGGTGTCCACCTAATTGTATTTATGGGGTCCATATACAATTTAATATACCGAATCTACTATTTTTTTTAAAAAGATTGGGGTCCGTGGACCCCGGTGGCACCAATGTGGGTCCGCCCCTGATTGAATCAATGTTCACTCTTTGATACCATTATGTCCAATCATATTACCCAATATGAGGTAATATATATTATCTCCATCCAATTTAAAGCCACAAAAGTCAACAGAACTATTTAAACCTTTTTGTATCATCGATAGTTACAAAACAAATTTCATGCTTCATCCTCTAAAGCATTAATTCCTTTCTTTAAGTCGGTTTCACCTAAACAAAATCCACTGACAAGATATGGAATTTCCAACGTAACCAAGAATAAGAAAAAAAGACCTCCTACTTTGCGACATCCAATTGTCGATGCTCTTCGATTAATGATCTAGACCGTTGCCTTTTGCCGCGTACGTTGCTCTCTCCCTCCTTTGATGTTATTAATATTTTATTCTCACGACCATGAACACACACAGTTGGTTTCACCGTCGTCGCAGCCCCATGCCCCATGATGGGGCTGCTCTCCCTTCTCAAAAATGACTTTCAAAACCGTGGACACCAAGCTCTGAAACCATCCTTTGATTATCCGTACTGTCTTCTTCAAACACAATTTCCTTTTTATCTAGATTCAAAATAATTGTAGATGATTCAAAGGTTGTTTTCAGTTGATTCGACTCGGGCACTACTTCTTGACTAGTCAAACGATAAGAATCTACATCAAACCACTCATCTAACAAGTGCGGTTTGGATTTGGTGATGGCTGAAAAAGAATATTCTTCTTGAACCTTGGCCCTATAAGCCTCCACATCCCATGGTTCTTTTTCTTTAACCACAATCGCGTTTCCTTCCTCCTTAGGTTGTCGGCAGTCTTTTGAAGACCATGCATCTGTCCATCCACATTAATTCATGCATCCCAAAATTCCTTGATTAAATTCCGCCGACCCAAATATTAAGTGAGAAACTGAATATATCAAGTATGAAACCCACGAATAACAATGAAAAGAAAACTATATGCTTGAAACCTTGAGCTTCTTAATTAAAGTTTCAAAACATAGTGATGTGTGCTCTACTCACGTTCATATCGGCAGAGATCATGCTTTTATATTTTGACTATTTCCAATTTACATTTATTAGTGTTTCTATATTTATTTTTTATGTTTCACATGTTTTTAGTTGGTTCCTCAGATTAAGGAAGAAAGTGGGTTTCATCTTCCCCATGATCTCCATAATTAGTAGTAGTGGGGAATTGCCTTGTAACCCTATATATAGGATTTTCGTTTATGAAATGAACATCCAGAAGAAATTATCTAAAAGTTCCATCTATTTTCTAATCTGGATTCCTCCTATTTTCTTTAGGCCAATCGATTATCGGTTGTAACCACATCAGTGGTATCAGAGCAGTCGTGATCCCCTCGGAGACATGGCTGCTCAAACTCTATCCGAAACCGAGTTCTATCAATGGATGAACGAATCCCTTGTGAAACTCGAGTCTCAGTTGCAAACCCTTTGCAGCGGGTTCCGATCAATTCGAACCACGTGGGAAGCCCCCCAAACATCAGTTTTCGCTCTAGCGCCGCCGTTACCTTCCATCACCGCACCACTTGTTCCGTCACCCGCTTCCACTACAACACCACCACTTGCCTCCCTACCACCCAAGCAATCCCTTTCAGCCGAGTTGTCGTCACCAAAACGACCACCCTCAATTGTACGGTCCACATCCATTTCTGTCCCTACCAAAACTAAACCGCTCATCATACCACCACCAATTCAAACGTACAGTGATATCTTAAAACCAAAATCCCACTTAACCTTAATTCAAAGGTGGTGTCCAAGTACCACACCCATGAGTGTGGAACACATACGTAGAAACATCACCACCACATCCATTTTTTGGGGTCTTGTAAGCAAAAAGCTAGCCAATGAGGATGCAACTGAAAAACCTGAATGGCACCCACCGTGGCGTTCTGTTACAACCGCTCCAAATGTTATGGGAAGAACTTAGTGGCGTCCACCATGGGGGTCGCAGAAGCATGTCTCAACTTCATCCAATTTAAGAAGCCGACACTAGGTATTGATGGTATGATTGGGAAATCATGTTAAAATCTGGTTGTGTTATTTACGTCGTTTGGTGATTGATCTTCGTTCATTAAGAAAAAAAGTGTTTTTATATATCTACTAGAAAATAGGCCTAACGCAATTATTTAGAAGCAACCTTTTTTCAAATTAGTTAGTTGCATTTGACTCTAATGTAACTTTATTAAACAAAAAGGTTGTATTAAATAATATTTAATCCAACCTTTTTCATATTAAAAGTTGCAAAATAATATTGAATTTGCAACCTTTTTCTTTAATGGTTTCGAATTTTACTAAAAATTGAAAACTTTTTCTTGAAATGTTTCAAATTTTATTGAAATTTTCAGCTTTTATTAAAAAGGTTACATTGCCAAAATTAAAATGCAAACTCTTGTTTTTAAAAGGTTGCATTGTTAAAAGTTAAATGGAACTCCTTTTTTAAAATGTTGCAACGTTAGAAGATGATAGTTGAATTATTAAACATACAAATATAATGTTTCTAGTTTAAGCCACCCATTTTTACCCCCATCTTTGAAGGTAAAAAGATAAAGTATGTCTGTTATAAATGGGTTGGTTTGGGTTATGTTCTTTTCGAACAGGTCAAATACGTAAATTCAAATACGTCAAACGGATATTCCTTGAAAGCAACTCTGGCCCATCAACGTTAAGCCAATACCCTTCTCCAACCCTTTGGTTATAAATACATGCCTTCACCAAAAGTTTAAGGATCTGATTTCTCACTTTCTCACTCTAAACACACACTTGTTTCCTTTCTTTCACTACTATAGAAATAGGAATTTGCTACGGCCAAATCCGTAGCAAACACCCTTTTTGCTACGAATTTGCTACGGATTTGGTTCGTAGCTACGAGTCCCGTCGCAAATTTATTTGCAACGAACTTTAGCTACGGAAATTATTTTTGCGACGAATTTAGCTACAAAAAATGGCGTCGGTATTTTAGCCACGAATTTGCTATGAAGAAGGTTGCTACGAAATTTCGCTATGGAATTTTAGCTACGGATGTTTTTAGCTACGAAAACTTTTAGCTAAGATTGGTTTTAGCTACGGATACTTGTAGCTACGGATCTTTTTAGCTAAAAATACTTTTAGCTATGGTTATTTTTAGCTACGGAGTAGTTTTGCTACGAATGGGTTGGCTATGATAATTTGCAATGTTTTTGATTCAAAATTTAAGTACGAACTGTTGGTACATATTTGTGACAACAGCTTAGATTTGGTCTTTGGATATCTTGTAATTAGTAAAACGATAAACGGTTAGAGGGTTTAGCTTTGTATTAGTTGAATAATAGAGTTTGGGCTAAACAAAACCCAGTTTGGGTCATAGGGGGACGAATTGGGCTTGCCCATATAGGAAACCCTAGCCTAAAGTAGCAACCTTGTGTTATATAAACAAGGCTTTGCTTTAGGGTTTAGGTTAATCAGCCAAAACATTGTTTGTGAGAATTCGTGAGAGCAATTAGGGCTTGGACGAAATTGTGTGTGTTAGGGATCTTGATTGATTGTAATCAGTTTGATAGATAATCAATAAAGATCGGGTTTGAATTGGAATTCTGTTTTCTACTCATTTCTGTAACAAATCTGATCTAGAGGATTCCGCACTCTAGATTGGATATACAATTATGTTACGATCCATACAAACCAGGGGACCTACAGTTGGTATCAGAGCTTTAGGATCTTGCAGAAGCTCGGTTCAGAATTGTGATCTGCAGATTTCGGGTGGAAGGGTTTGAAATTTTCTAAAATTTTAAACCTAAAACTAGGGTTTTCAGGATTGTTCTGGTTGTTTGGTTGAGAAATTTGGCTGGACAGAATTGAAGGTTCGAAGATTGTTCTTCGTGTTCTTCGTATTTTCTTAAAAAAATCGACTGATTTGCTGTTTTGATTTTGCAGGATTCTGAGAAGATTTGTTTCTGGAGGATTTGCTGATTTCGGATAAATACTCTGATTAGCCAGCAAATTTAACTGACCACCGAAATTAAATCCAAATGCGACTTTGGTAACCGTATAATTGTCCTCAGCGACATTATTACGGTGATCGGCGAAGTTATCGTCGTCGTAATAGCGAAATTCTTGATCAGCGAAATCAACCTGACCAGCGAAATTGACTTGGCTAAGCAGCGAAATTTGTAGAGGATTTAAAAGGTGGAGTATTTAATTTTGTAGAGAAATTAGATACGTATAGAGTAATTAACGTTTTTGAAAATAGAAAGTGATTTGTAGCTCATCTGCCAAAACCATTTGCACCGTTGAATTCGTTGGATTTTTAGGACAAAAAAAAAACTCTGGAAAATCCCGAATTTGATTTTCGACATTATATATCATTGGATTCGTCTTTTCGAGACGATTCTAACGGTGTAATTTGCTAACCACTGTTTTCGGAGAAATTTTGTACGGTTTTATCAGTCTGCAACGTTTAAAATGTCAAACATGTCTACTTTGAATGAGCTTTTGAAAATGAAGCATGAGGTTGGCACTACCGACAAACCGCCTAAGATGATGAAGGTGGAAAATTATTTGACATGGAAGGATCGTTTTCAATCCTTCATTGAATATCAGGACACACGCATGTGGATATGTATTGAAGATGGGTACACAAACCCAACACACGACTTTGAGGGTAGACCACGTAGAACAGCCTATGTGAACATGCAAGAGGCTGATAAAAAGATGTATGAGGCTGAAAAGAGAGCCTTGGCTGCAATAAAAATGTTCTGACCTGATAGCATCAAGCATACCTTCAAGAAGTACACTAATTCAAAGGATATGTGGGATGCATTAGAAAAGCGATATCAGGGAAATGCAGATGTTAAGAAGAACAAGATTGATCTACTGAAGAAGCAGTTCGCTGTTTTCAAGTACATGAAACATGAGTCACTTGAGGACATCATCACTCGATACTACCATCTGATGTCGGAAATGGAAAATTATGAGATAGATTGCTATTCTGACATAGAGAAGAATGACAAGCTGCTCGATGCCTTACCTACTAAATGGGATATCTACACTCTCATGATCAAGGGAGAAGCAGATTATGAGACAAAGGAGCTGGAAGAAGTAGTTGGCAAGCTGAGAGCTTATGAGCTCAGTATGAAGAAGAAAGACACTGGATATGATCAGGTTCAAGATCCAGGGATTTACAATGGGCTTACATCTTCTTCATCTCACAACGCTTCTAGCGACTCTGCTACTGCGTTTCTATCGTGTGAGAATGAGCAGGTCATAGTGAATGAGGATGGTGATGTTTGTTTTGTAGCTGCCTCAGGAGGATCAACAGGAGCCAAGAGAACATCTGCTTCTAAGCAGAGTAGTAGTACAAAGTCAATGCCTATGAGTGTGAAGTCTGCTAAGAACATCTTGCTCTACTTGCTTCATTTGTTGCTTCATATGAAAACTACATTCAGGGGAAGATATCTGATCCTGGTACGTTAGATGAAGATTATGATCAGATTGACCCTGATGATCTAGAAGAGATGGATTTACAATGGCAGATGGCCATGATTTCCAGAAGAGTCAAGAGATTCATGAACACATGAAGGAAGTTTGTAGGGAGGACTGTTGGTTTTGACAAGACCAAAGTGAGGTGCTTTAACTGTCAAAGTTATGGGCATTTCGCTAGGGAGTGTCAAAAAAAAAGCAAGAGACTTCGAGTCAGAGTTCAAAAACAGGAATGCATCAAACAATTCTAGCTCAAAAGTTTTGATCTCTACAACACGAGAGGGTTCATATGATTGGAGTATTCATCTAGAAGATAATGAGAATGCCACTCAGGCATTCATGGCAGAGATAGTGCCAGTTGATGATGATGAAGCTACTGTTGGAGATGCTGAAGCAAAAGTGAATGCTGAGGTGAAGATAGAGAGTAAAGCTGAAGAAGAGAAGGGTGATCAGACAACAGATGCAGAAGAGGAAAAGCAAAAGTCTGATCATGAAAGGGAAGCTGAAGAAAAGGATGCCAAATATAAAAGAATGGAAGCTCAGCTTGCGGCTCTCATGGCCAACTTGACAAACAAATAGGAGAGGTACAGTCTAATTCTGTGTGTTTAAAATGTCGTGAACTATAGGGTGAGGTTGACAGGTTGTCAACACAAAACTAAATTCTGGTAAGCGAGATGTCTAACATTAAAGAATCAAACTTTTTTGCTAAAAGAAACGAATCTTTATACTTGAAGAAGATAAAAGGTTGTGAAATTGAAGCTTTAACATGCAAACTAAACGAAAAACTTCAAGTCATAGACTTAGCTCATGACATGATGGCTGAGAAAACAAAAGAGATTTCTGAAAAATGCAAAGAGTTGTCAGATGCACAACTCAAAATTGTTGAACTTGAAAAGAAATTAGGTCAATTCAGGGACTCTACTTTTATTATGAAACACATGATGGGTGGGTTAAAGAAGAGTAAGGACAAGACTAGTGTGGGATTCAAGGGCTTTAATGAAGTTCCACCTCCTCTTAATCATGATTATTCATTCCTTCCTGATGAAGATGAGCTAACAAATTTTATGTCAACAGTACCAAGTAGTTCCACATCAAGTCAAGGTGATGTGTCTGAGAGTGTTGATGCTAAGAAGAATAATAACAGCAAACCTGATTTGAAAAAGAAGACTTCACATCCTAAGAATAAAAATCCAATGTTTGTTAAAAAGGTTAATTTTGTTCAAGGAAGTGACATGAAAAACGAAACAGCTGTTATTGAAAACGAATCTAATGTAGAGTTTGCTAAAAACAAAAGCAAAGAAACTTCTGAAACTAAGCAAACTGAACCAAATCCTTCTAAGGCATCATCATCAAAACCTGAATCTAGTTCAAAGGCTTCGGACAAGAAGTCTTCGAAAAGGAGATCGTGCTTCAAGTGTCACACAAAGGGATATGTAGCTAGCTGCTGTCCTAACAAAAAGAATGAAGCACAAGTGAGTGAGAGAAAGTGAGAGAAATCACATGAGAAGAAAGGTGATAATGAGGAGAAAGTTGCAAATTCTCCAAAGAAATCTGCTCCCAAGCAACCAGAGGGTGTTGCTGTTGGTGTAGATAAGGCTGAAAAAGGAACTCCACAAGTTCCTCATTTTCAAAGAAATCAACCAAGATTTCAGCCTGAATCTACATCAGGCAGATATGAGAGACCTAGAAGCAGTTCACCTAGAATGAACAATTATAATTCAAATAATTTTAGGAGTCAAGGTCAATTTCAAAATCGATACCAAAATAATGGTGGTCGAACTTTTTATAACAATGGCTTTAGAAATTACAACAATCAAGCTTCTTGGAATCAAAATTCAAGATATCAAAATCAAAATTTTCAAAGGTCATATAGTCCAAACACATATAGGAACCCTCAGGACCGTAGACCTAGTGGAAATCAAAATCAAATTCCATCAACAGGTCTGAGATCCAAGACTCCTGTTTAGAGTAATGGATATTGGATGGCTGTTCTAGTGGTTGGTGAATTTGGACGACCCAAGACCATTAAGGCTTGGGTCCCCCAATCTAACTAATTTCTTGGTTGGTGTGTGCAGTAGCTGCTAAGGAGGATTATCAACTTATGGTATGTTGATAGTGGCTGTTCCAGGCACATGACGGGGGATGTGAGATTGTTGACAGAATTTGAAGATTATGATGGTGGAAATGTGAACTTTGCTGGTGCTAAAGGTGGTAGAATTACAGGACGAGGAAAAGTGACCAATGGGAAGATCACACTGGACAAAGTGAACTATGTTGAGCAGCTTAAACACAATCTGATGAGCGTGTCACAAGTCTGCGACAAGGGTCACTCGGTCCATTTTACCAAGAATGAAGCATTAGTGTTGAAACCAGGTTTGGTGATTCCGGATGATTGGATAGTGATGAGAGCGCCAAGGAGAAATGACACTTATGTCATGGACATGGGTGCTAAGGATCCGACTGCTGTGGTGGCGTGTTTACTATCAAAAGCATCTGAACCTGAATCGATGTTGTGGCACAGACGCATGGCCCATATTCACTATCGAAAAATGAATTACCTTGTTAAAAATGAGCTAGTGAAAGGGGTTCCAATGCAGAGGTTTCAAGTGGAAGATAAATGTCTTCCATGTCAAAAGGGAAAACAACATAAGAAACCTCATAAGTCTAAAACAGTAAATTCCATAGATGCCCCTTATGAATTACTTCACATGGATTTATTCAGTCCAGTGAACGTGAGGAGCATAGGTGGAAAGTACTATTGTTTAGTTATCACAGATGATTACTCACGGTATTCATGGGTTTTCTTTTTAGGTTCAAAAGATGAGACAGCAGAGATGCTGATAGATCTTTTTACAAAATTGGAAAACGTTCATGATGCAAGGATCAATGGGATAAGGAGTGATAATGGCACAGAGTTCAAGAATCAAATTCTAGATCTCTATTGTCTTCGAAAGGGAATTGAACATCAATATTCCGCTCCTTATACACCTCAACAGAATGGAGTCGCTGAGAGGAGAAACAGGACGTTGATTGAAGCTGCTAGGACTATGCTTTCAGATTCAAAGCTACCAGTTCTTTTCTAGGGAGAAGTTGTGAATACAGCTTGCTACGTCCTAAACAAAGTTTTGACTGTTAAACGTTTTAATAAAACTTGTCATGAATTGATGTTTAACAAAAAACCAAACTTGGAAGGTTGTGAACCATTTGGATTACCCTGCACCATTGTGCGAAATAAATATAAACAAAAATTCGATGAGGTGGCTGACGAAGGCTACTTTCTAGGTTATGTTCCTGGCACACCGAATAAAAGGGGTTTTAATCTAAAAACTAGTAAAATTGAGGTTGTTTTTAATATAGAAATTACTACCTACAAACCTCAACAATCAACGAATGGACCTGCTATATTATATGATTATGAAAGCGTTTTTAAATCATTTAATATTCCTGAGTTTTCTGATGTAGATGATTCTCAGTTGATTCAAACAGTGATAAGTGAAGACGATGAAGGCGAGTTCATGCCTAGATCGAATGTTGATATGACAGATGCTCCGAAAACTTCCCAAGGTGCTGCTGATCTTGATTCAAGTGATAGTGAACCTGAACCCAATCAGGGGGAGGATTTCATTAATCCATTTGCGGATCAGAACATTCAAGGGGAGGTTGGATCAAACTTGGGTGACAATCTAGAAGTCAATGTTGTTGCTACTACACGAGCAAATAGAGATCATCCAGTTGACATGATACTTGGGGATCCTACTGCAGGTGTTCAGACAAGAAGAAGCATAGCAGCGAATTCTGGGTTATTTGTTTCGATTGAGAAGACTGGGATTGTGAATGAATGCTTGTATAGTTGCTTTATTTCCCAAGAGGAGCCGAAGAACATTCATATGGCTCTAAAAGACAATTCATGGGTTGAAGCTATGCAAGAGGAATTGGCCCAGTTTGCTAAGTTGAAGGTTTGGGAGTTAGTTGACCTTCCTAAAGGTGAAAGAGAAATTGGCACTAAATGGGTATTTAGGTGCAAGAAGGATGAAAGAGGGATTGTCACGCGCAACAAGGCTCAGTTGGTTGTCAAAGGTTTCAATCAACAAGAAGGGATTGATTACAATGAAGTGTTTGCACCAGTGGCAAGGTTGGAGGCAATTCGTTTGTTTCTGGCTTTCGCTTCATTCAAGGGATTCAAAGTTTATCAACTAGACGTGAAGAGTGCTTTTCTTTACGGGAAAGTCCAAGAAGTTGTGTATGTTTCACAACCAGATGGGTTCGTTGATCCAGACTATCCGGATCGGGTTTATAAACTTGATAAAGCTTTGTATGGATTACATCAAGCTCCCAGGGCCTGGTACGAGACACTGTCTACGCATCTGATCAAGAATGGTTTTGAAAGAGGTTAGACTGACAATACACTTTTCATCAAAAGAAAGAAGGAAGATTTTCTACTGGTACAGGTATACGTGGAAGACATCATCTTTGGGTCATCAGATGAAAACATGTGTAAAGAGTTTGAGCTGGTGTTGAAGAGCAAGTTCGAAATGAGCACTATGGGTGAGCTGTCTTACTTTCTGGGATTACAAGTTGAACGGAAGGAGGATGGGATGTTTATTCATCAAACAAAGTATGTGTATGACATTTTGAATCTGTTCAAAATGAATGATTGCTCTACTTTCAACACACCCATATGTGAAAATCACAATCTTGGCCCAGATCATGAAAGTACTGAAGATGTTGATCCAACTCAATACAGGGAAATGATTGGTTCTCTAATGTATTTGACTGCTTCAAGACCCGACATCATGTTTGCTATATGTCTGTGTGCCAGAAATCAGGCTAATCCAAAGGAGTCACACACTCACACATGAAAGCAGTGAAACGTATTCTTCGTTACTTAAAGGGGAAACCTAAACTTGGGTTGTGGTATCCAGCTAATAGTGATCTGAATTTTGTTGCTTACACTGACTCAGACTTTGGAGGATACAAGTCAAACAGAAAGTCTACAACAGGTGGTTGTCAGTTCTTAGGAGGCAGGATTTTGTCTTTGCAATGCAAGAAGCAATCTTGAGTGTCTACCTCTACGTGTGAAGCTGAATATATTACTGCGGGTAGCTGCTACTCACAGGTTCTCTGGATTCAACAGCAGATGCGCGATTACGGTTTGGATTTCACTCGTACTCCTATTATGATAGACAATAATGCCACAATTTCAATAACAAATAATCCCGTGAAATACAGTCGCATAAAACATATTGACATTCGTCATCATTTTATACGGGATTGTGTTGAAAAGAGACTAATTGAATTACATCGAGTCGACACACTAGATAACCTGGCAGATCTTTATACTAAAGCTTTTGACAGGGCTCGCTTTGAACATTTAGTCGAACTTAATGGGATGAGGAATCCTGAATAACTGGTTTTTCATAAGAATTTTGTAATTAGTTTAATGTTTTCTTAAAAATAAAAAAATAGAAAACCACAAAAATATAGAAACATTGAAAAATCAAAATCATAAAAAAAAAGAAAATAAAAAATGAGTTATCACTGAGTGAAAAAGAAGAAATGATAGTACATCAGCAAGTTAAATTGTCACACTCAAATTAAATTAAATTGGTTAAGTGTGATAGCAGCTTCATCATATGATGTACCAGTAGACAAAAGCATGAAATAATCAACTTACCAATGTGATATAAACCTAAACGAACTGAATATGAGTGGCGAACACATCAATGGTGTATAGTTTAATGACCTTAAATCTTGCGTTGATAGATTGCCAAAATATGAGGTTTTGGGTCTTTATACTGTTATTTCATCTGGGGATATCAGGGTTGTCCTTCTACTGCATCCAGATACATGCTGACCTAGGCATAACCAGGATATCTTAAAAGAGCTAAAAATACCAAAACCCTGAAAATGAAGAAGCTCTCCTAGAGAGTCATTCAATGTGCAAAATGCATAATTCATACCAAAAATTGGTATTTGTCTTAAGCCCTAGTTAGATATTTTGGTCTCTTTGCTGTACAGAAGTACTGACCTAATCACCAATTATCTTAACGTTGTAAAACAAAACGGATGAATTCAGTATACTCACCTACTACGATGAATCTTTGTGCATACCTTGATCGCGGGGGTATATCCTGAAGTGGGACACACTAATATATCAGAAATAAACTTACCTTAACATATCATACGGTAATGGTACTTGAAATGTTCATGCATTTTGTTTAAGTGGACAACCATACTGGTAATCGTCTTGGACTGCTTTTCACGAAAAATTAAATAAAGAATTATCTAATTGTGTGAAAACAGTTTGATTTTGCTGATATGATCTTCTTACCGGTGATTCTCCCAAAAACAGAGTGTTTATTGCTTTTGTTATTTACTTGCTTTCAGAAAATATAAAAATAAAAAAATAGTGTCTTTTTCTGTTAAAAATTCTTAACGTACGGAAAGCTATCATTCTTGGAGAAATTGTTACCGATAGGGGAGATGGTGTTGGAAAGTGAGTTCAAAATTTTTTACCATGCAGGTTCTTGTGTGTTGGACAAAAGTTTTGCGTGTTGGTGATAAGTTGAAAATGCTTAATCTGTGATATAGTTTAACTATCTCTTGAATAAAAATAATTTATTAACTTTGTTGAAAAATTCTTATGGTTTCTCGAGATTTTTGTTTTATAGTATACAGATTGAAGCATTATGTTGCTGTGTTGTGAAGAAGAGAGTTTGATTGGTTGCATGGTAGAACCTCCTTTCTATATTGCAAACAAGATTGAAGAGTTTGAAGATTGCTATTCAAATGCTAAACTGGAGTTTACTTAAGTGCTAACGTTTTGAAGATTTGGTGATTGGATGCATCAGCTTAGGGGGGAGTCTGTTGCTGACAGAAGCTGTTAAAGCTGAAGCTATCCAAAGACCAAAGTCAATGCACGACTACATGAAGAATGCAAGATGACTAAAGACAAAGTTATTTTATGAAGCTATTGTCAAGGGGGAGTTTGTTGGTGCATATTTGTGACAACAGCTTAGATTTGGTCTTTGGATATCTTGTAATTAGTAAAACGATAAACGGTTAGCGGGTTTAGCTTTGTATTAGTTGAATAATAGAGTTTGGGCTAAACAAAACCCAGTTTGGGTCATAGGGGGACGAATTGGGCTTGCCCATGTAGGAAACCCTAGCCTAAAGTAGCAACCTCGTGTTATATAAACAAGGCTTTGCTTTAGGGTTTAGGTTAATCAGCCAAAACAGTGTTTGTGAGAATTCGTGAGAGCAATTACGGCTTGGACGAAATTGTGTGTGTTAGGGATCTTGATTGATTGTAATCAGTTTGATAGATAATCAATAAAGATCGAGTTTGAATTGGAATTCTGTTTTCTACTCATTTCTGTAACAAATCTGATCTAGAGGATTCCGCACTCTAGATTGGATATACAATTATGTTACGATCCATACGAACCAGGGGACCTACCCGAACTTGCTATCGTTTAGCTACGAGAATTTACTACATTTTACATTTTTTTTGCTACGAAACTTGCTACGTTTTTTTCTATCGGGTTTGCTACATACTTTAGCTACAAAATCGCTATGATTTGGCTACGAAAATTTGCAGTCTTTTGCTACGATTCTGCAACGGAATTTAGTTACGAATTTCACTTGACTTTGCTACAGATATAGCTATCAATTTTAGAAGGTCTTTGCAACAAATTTAGCTACGCTAGTTGCTTGGAATTTTTCAAATAATTTTTTTATATTGTTTTCTATTTTTCCTTTATAAATATTATATTCAAATTTCATAAATATAAAAAACTGGAATTAAAAATAAAAACTCAAACCATATAACATAATAATTCAAACATAACAATAAATATTACAAACTCATACTAAAGATCCAAATCGTCCAAACATAACCGAATGCAACACGATAAAAATCCTAATAATTCAAACATAACCAAACCTAACACGATAGAAATCCAAATTATCTAAAGGCAATATAATAAAATTTAACGCAATTTAAGTTGGTGGCATGTTTTGTGGCAGGTTTTGTGACAACATTTGAATTTTCTCATTCATTTCGGCATACAACCTCGTACCTTCAATTTTCTCCATCATAGCATGTTTCTCTATCTTATCTTGTTCCAACTCCGCTATTTTTTCCTTCAACCGTTCCACCTATAACATCAAAAGCAAAAATAACCCATTAATATCCATTATGATACCTAATAAGTTATGACACATTATAACATATTATAACCAAATATAACCTAATAAAAGCTATTACACCCATAGTTATAGAACATTACAAATAAACTAACTCGGTATAAACTAATTCATTTAAATTACCCATTAACAATCTTTATCACATGAAAATAGACTTTTTCTACTAAATGAGTTAATACATACCTCATCGTTGTCACTTCTCTCTTGTGCACCCATCATCACGACATGCGAGCCAGCGATAGTGCCGATCCCATACATTTTACCCTTTTTTTTGCCTCAAACAGTTTGCGACAACAATTCCATGTCAATTTCCGGATGCAAGCTGGTATCCTCTCCATATTTGTTGACAGCATATTTATTGTAAGTTTCCTGTGATGGGCGCATAAAACAATCAATAAATTAGCTTTATATAATTATATAAGAAAGTATTTCTATTAAAAGCGCTCACATTTTGCACTAAGGTATCAATAATTTGCATCAACCGCTCATCGACACTTCGAGACCGTAAGGAATCAAGATACTAGCAAGTAGTTGTTTTCAGGTTTAGTACACTGCCAACACCCAATAGTTTCTTCAAAATCCAAAATCCAAAATCCAAAATTCAATCAAAATAAATTAAGATAATAGGTCTTTACGGATACTTATTCAAAAGGAAAATCAAACCCGGGATTGTAGGGCAATAGGATGATGTCATTGCCCTTTCTTTTATACAATCGATCTGCAACCGCTCTACTTGCATCCTCGATGTGTTTGGGTTTGGGTTTGCGTTGATAAGCCTGCAAAATTAGTTAACAACCTATTTGGAATAGAAAGCATCAATGTATTAATAAATTTCAAGCCTAATTTTAAAATGCCAATGTGCCTAAGCTTTCACAACATTATTGTAGATAACACCACTTAGTGAAGCAGAAGTTGAAAAATGACCGATAATTAAAACACAAGACAAATGAAAATAACGACTGAATTTAACCTGTCTCAATTCTTCAGCCTTATTTTTGAAGTTTTGTTTTCAAAAAAAAAAATACCTGCATGCATGCATATAAACAACCAAAAATACATAAAAATCAGTATCCTGCCAGATAAATAATATAATAGCAAAGAAAACAATTGTATGATAGCTTCGCCCAACAATGTTAAAGAGGCAATTATTACAAAAGGAACCACCCATCTAATTATACTATGTTCCATCTTCTATATTTGCATCTAAGGGTGCTAAACGGGTCGTGTTCGCGGGTTGGCGGGTTCAACCTGACCCGAACCCGAAAATTTTTGACGAACCCGAACCCGAACCCGAAAATAGTTTCATACATATGAACTCGAACTTGACCCGAATATTCGCAGGCTGACCCGAACCCAACCCGTTCAACCCGAATTTTTTTATTTTTTTCAGCAAATTAATATACTAAAATTAACATCTACTACAAAAAAACACAAATTAGATAAAAACATGACATTAAAATCATAAAATCTTATGTCAATTTATATTTTTAAGTTACTAGTGGGTTAACCCGCGCGTTGCAGCGGGAGCTACTTTTCTGTAATCAGTTTTACAAATGGCCGTAATCTTATGTTCATTGCTCTCGAGACATGGTTCTGTCGTATTTTCTGTAATCTGTCACTAATATTGAGATATATCACAGGAGTTTTAGGCTTTTAATCTGCCTCTTTGATGGATAATTGTTCAAAAGAAACATAATATTTGATTTACTCTTATTTAATATATCCAAAGTTAACCACATATTAATCTATTAAGATATTATAAATTATAAATTTGCAACAACTTTAGGCTTATACCTGTTGTACTCTTTTCATAAAAGGAGTTTTGTGCACATCTTTAGTTAGCTTAGGTTACGTGTACATTGTCTAAAGAAGACACGTGTGTTTGTGCTGTCATTTTCCCCCTTTGTAACCCACATCACCGCCCAAATCGACACAGAGGCTCTCCAGTCATCGCTCACCACCGTTCTGCCCCAAATCGACGTCGATGACCTAACACTACAACACCACAAGCCAAGCGATGGTTTTTGTCAGGCTATTAGGGCTCCAACAGGTATGTTTAGCTTAATCGTAGTGTTCATTAGGAACAATAGTTGGAATTGTTGTTGATTTCGTGATGGTGGGTATGCTTGCAGTAAGAAGATGGAGGCGGCGCGAGGTACCCGTAAAACACCGGCAAGAATTTTGGTAAGCCTAGCTTCTATTGTATGTTTCTTTTTCAGTTAGCTCGATTTTCATTGTTTCCGTTTAAGCTAATTTTTGTGTTACAGAACTCCGGCGAGTTGTCCGCTGACCGATTTGGTTGTTGTTATGTAAGTTCGATGTGTTGTTTGCTATGTTCCTCCTTGTCGTTTGTGTAGAAGTTAATTAAGTTTTTTATATTTCGTTACGCATTTTTCTATTCATGAATCTTAGGTTGTTTCATTGGCAAAGTTTTTGTGTGCATGATTTTGAAAGGACAATTTTGTTGCTCCCTGCTCACCATTTATCTCATGGTTACTGGGAATATGATGGATCATCATATCTGCGTCTTCCATATCATGGTTAGAATCCTTTTAATATTCTAAGTTTTGAGAGGGTATAAATGTATTTTGATGGATCACATATATGTGATCTTTTTTTTTTAACTTTTGGTTGATGAGGTTTGATTTCAGTAAATTATTAAAAGAATAAAGTAAAATAAATGAGAACCAATTTTAGTGTGATCTTCCATAAGTCTACTTATGGATGACTAAGTGCATCAACAATAGGTTCAGATGAGTTTTGTCATCGAGTGAGGAGAGGGTCTTTTAGTTGGTTTGTTGGTTTTGAAAGGCTGCTTACGTGGCCACGTTTTTGTGGGTGCAGCGATTGAATGATACCAGAAAATTGGCCACATACCCTATAGTTGTTTGGATCTCAAATGAAGTTAAGCATTCACCAACTTAATGGAGTTAGATTGGTCATTTGTAAGGTATCATGAATACTTTTCACCAACCAAAAATGTTTATCAACTGTTGATAAATTAAAAAGGGAAAGGCTATTTATTTGCGCAATTTCAACAAAACTACTATGTATGCAATGTTCAGTAGGGATTGATGATTTAGAGTAACCATGTATATTTTTTATTTTATTGGTGACAAGGTAGCATGTCGGGCGCGTTGTGTACGGGTAAATTTTGTTGTGGGACGGGTTGGGTCGGGTCACAAGCATTGTTAGTCAATCTTTTTGTTACACCAATAATCTCATTATTGCAACAAGTTGATTCTAGAGGTTGTATGCACTATGCAGTAGAAATACCTTTCCAGTGACTCTCAAAAGATCTCCTTTTAAGCTACCTTTTTTTTCTAATTTTAACCCGTTAGTAAAAACATTTGAGTGTGTTAAAATTTGCCACCATTGCTAATTATGTTGATGTTTATGAAAAACCATAAGCCGAGCTTTTTATGGGTTAAACACGAGGCGTTAATTATGCAAATCATGTAGGAACCGTTCGCATAAATAAATAAAATAAACAAATTTTTATTACTGATTACAATACACAGAAATAAAGAAAGCAAAATTACAGTACAATTACAACTGAAATAAAATAAAATACAAGAACTTAGATGAAGAAGAAGGCTGAGGCACGTGTTCAACACGCTTCCCTTAAAACAAATTCCGAGTCTCCCAAGAGTACTCGTTTTGTTTCCCAGGGTACAACAGCCGAAGCAGCGTACTGCCGGAGATAGCCTACAACCCAAAGGTTACCTTGAATGCTGCAAGAAAAAGATCAGAAGAAAGTAGAGAGAAAGTTGGTATAGCTGTTGTGTAGCTGGTATCCCTCTGCTGTGGGTATGGAGCTGTATTTATACAGCTCCTAGGTTGAAACAGTCAAAAAACGAATTAAAGAGAGGTTTAAATTGCATTAAACGTCTTCAATGCAATTTAATACATCATTTAATTCTCAGTCAATAGCCCGTTAACTCGTCAGATACGAAGCTAGACTGAAACTGCTCTGTCATTCAATGCTGGAAGCTTCTGTGGGCGCGCGCGCGCAAGCCATACTGATGCGCGCGCGTCCAGGTCTGCACGCCCATGCGCGGTGCGTCCTCTTGGCTCACTGCCATGCGCGCGTGCACCTCACTGGCCCAGGTCCATGCGCGCGTGCACCACGTCACCTGTGAGCCTCTACGAGCATGCCACACAGTCGCGCCGTTTTGGCTCACTTCGGTGCGCCGCGCACGTCACATCAGACCCCATGCACCATGCGCAACCGCGCGCCTCCGTGCCATGTGTCCTCGCGCGCGTATGCGCATGACTGCCACGTCATGCGTCGCATCACCTACCACTTGGTCCTTGCAACCCTTGTGCTCCACCACGCGCACGCGGTAAAAAATACAAAGGCGGCTCTCAAGCGGCTCGCGGCGATGCGAAGTGCAAAGTGCGCCATCAAAGCGCCACATTGCGCCTCATCGCCCACGCCACGCGCGCGAGCGTGTGCGAGTGCGAGTGCGAGTTCGCGAGGACACTAGTGTGTGCTTCCATGAAACAATAAGGATGGAGAGTTCCACCTTAAATATCCATTTAAGTTTCATCTCTCCTCCGATGTGGGACAAGGTGCCACTTTCCCTTTAGTTTCAGCATTGAATGTTCCAAACACCCAACTTTGAGCATCGATATCTTATTCATCTTAGCTCTGTTTTGGACGAGGTTTAGTTCCTTGTGAAGATCTTCCAACATAGAACACAAACCCACAAATAAATATATAAAACCCGCTCATTTTATTATATTTATTTCTAGTCCAAAATAGGAAAAAAATCATTTTCCTATATTTGTGAAAAATGCTATTTTCACCTATTTTTCCAACAATCCCCCACATGAAAAATGCTATTTTCATCAAATTACCAACAATCCCCCACATGTATGGAAATGGATCTTTTCCTTACACTTTTCAACGATAAACTTCGACAGTTGAGTATTGCAAGATAGATAGGTTTTACCCTTTGAACCTTCTTTTGTGAACCATACTTAGCTTACTAGCGGTTTGTAGACGCGATGTCCTTGAACATACCCCCATTTGTGTAAACGACAATACACTTCACACAATACTCTCCCTGGTTTGGCCAACTCCTCATTGTCGTGTCCTATTATGGTCCTGGAACACTAGCCTGGTTCTGCGAGAGCTCTAGGATTTGTGCACCCTACAAATCCATTCGAAGCGACCCTACTTCTCTCTAACATAGGTGATTCCTCTGAATCATTAAAAGCATCATGGTTATTTGATTTCCCGAAATCGTTAACCTTAATATGCTTAGCCTCACTTCAATGTCACTGATTGGAATGGACTAGGAAGTATATATAACTCCCTTTTATTTAGTTTGAGGTACTCCCCCACAGTGACTCCATTTTGGTAATATGATTAAGTTGTCCTATTGAACTTAGATCTTGGGATCTCCAGTCAGCTAAGTTAGGTTTCCCTCATATTCCCATTTACCACGGGCTTTAGTCCCATTCCTCTTGACGACGTTTCTACTAACTCTCTGCTTAAGCCTTTTGTTAACGGGTCCGCAATGTTATCCGTTGATCTCACATAATCAATTTTGATAACACCCGTTGAGAGTAGTTGTCGTATCGTGTTATGTCTACGTCGCATATGCCTTGATCTGCCATTGTACATCAAGCTTTGAGCTCTACCAATCGCTGATTGGCTATCACAATGTACACATATGGCTGGCAAAGGCTTTGGCCATCTTGGAATATCTTCCACGAATTGACGTAGCCATTCCACCTCCTCGCCTGACTTATCCAAGGCGATAAATTCGGATTCCATTGTGGATCTTGCTATCACCGTTTGCTTAGAAGACTTCCAAGCAATAGCAGCTCCTCCAAGTGTAAACACGTAACCACTTGTTGATTTGGAATCTTTATTATCCGATATCCAGTTTGCATCAGTGTATCCTTCGATCACTGCTGGTTGTCGGGTATAATGCAGTCCATAATCTCTTGTGTATCTTATGTATTTAAGCACCCTCATGATAGCTTTCCAATGATCCGCGCACGGATTGCTGGTGTATCTACTTAGCCTACTCACCGCGTAAGCCAAGTCGGGTCTAGTACATGTCATTAGATACATTAGATTGCCAATAATTCTTGAATACTCTAACTGAGCAACTCCATCTCCTTTATTCTTCTTGAGATGTTGGGAGGTATCAACTGGAGTTCGAGCTACACTCGTATCTCCCGAGTTGAATTTTTCAATATCCAAATAGTGAGATTGACTTAACACAAGACCTTCTTGGGTTCTTATGATCTTTACTCCAAGAATCACATCCGCTAACCCCATGTCTTTCATGTCAAATCTCGCTTTCAACATGCTTTTAGTAGCTTTGATAATTTTATCATTACTCCCAATGATAAGCATATCATCTACATAAAGGCATAAAATCACATAACCTTCATTTGTGTCTTTGAAATAAACACATTTGTCGCACTCATTTATTTTGAAACCATTGTCAATCATGACATGATCAAACTTTTGGTGCCATTGTTTTGGTGCTTGCTTCAAACCATACAAAGATTTGACGAGTTTACATACTTTACCCTCTTGACCTGGGGCAGAGAAACCTTCAGGTTGCTCCATGTAAATCTCTTCTTCTAAATCGCCATTTAGAAATGCGGTTTTAACGTCCATTTGGTGAACTTCCAAATTTCTTAAAGCCGCTATAGCAAGAACCAATCTAATCGAGGTTATGCGCGTCACAGGCGAGTAGGTATCAAAGTAATCTAGACCTTCCTTTTGTCTAAATCCTTTAATCACCAACCTAGCCTTGTATTTATCAATACTTCCATCAGTTTTCATCTTCCTTTTGAATATCCAATGATATCCAAGTGGTTTGCAACCAGGTGGAAGATCTACTAACTCCCAAGTATGATTTTGCAATATAGAATCAATTTCATTCCTTATTGCTTCTTTCCATTGAGGTCCTTCTGAAGAAGAAACCGCTTCGCGATATGTATTGGGCTCGCCCTCAACCATATAGCTAACGAAGTCTAGACCGAAGGATTTTTCAACCCTTGGCCTTTTACTTCGCCTACGATCACTTTCTTCAACCTCAGGTCGTTCATGTGTCTTATCATGAACTATCTCATCTACTGGTGTAGATGAGCTTTCACCTACTTCAAAAGTAGGTGTATAAGACGTTGCATGTGTTTGTCTTCTCAAAGGAAACACATTTTCAAAGTAAGACACAACGTTAGGATTCACCTCCATGATAGTGTTTACGTGTACATCAGGATTCTTGGACTCATGTACAAGAAAGCGATGTGCACTACTTTGATGCGCATACCCAATAAATATGCAATCAACAGTTTTGGGTCCTATCCTAAGAGCCTTAGGAGGTGGTACAATCACCTTTGCTAGGCACCCCCACACTTTCAAGTATTTGTATGAAGGCTTCTTCCTTTTCCATAACTCATATGGAGTTTCGTCTCTCTTTTTGAGTGGTATCTTGTTCAAAAGATAATTAGCTGAGAGAATGGCTTCCCCCCACATTTCCTGGCTCACCCCAGAACTTATCAACATGGCGTTCATCATTTCTTTCAATGTGCGGTTCTTTCGTTCCGCCACGCCATTTGATTGTGGAGAATAAGGAGGTGTACACTCATGTACAATGCCACTTTTTGCGCATAATCGGCAAAAAGTGCAACATATTCGCCTCCTCGGTCGCTTCGCAAAGCTTTTATCTTCTTTTGAAGTTGATTCTCAACTTCATTCTTATACAAGATAAATTTACTTATTGCTTCATCTTTACTTTTTAGTAAATATACATAGCAATATTTAGTACTATCGTCAATAAACGAGATGAAGTACTTATTTCCACCTCTTGTGGGTACCGCTTTTAAATCACAAATATCGGTGTGAATTAAGTCAAGGGGTTCGGTTATTCGTTCAACCGATTTCGATGATGATCTTGTAAGTTTGGATTCAACGCAAGTTTCACATTTATAGTGTGAATCAATATGGAATGTTGGTATACAATTTAAATTGATTAAACGGCGTATTGAATTAAAATTTACGTGACCTAATCTACCATGCCATTTATTCGATTCAGAAAACTCAAGCATAATTAGAAGTAGTAGCAATTTTATTCATGTTCTTCTTGACTGCCATTACATTCAATTTAAACATACCATTTTGGGCATAGCCCTTTCCCACATACATTCCTCGTTTAGTAAGAACAAAGTTGTCACTTTCAAACACTAAACGAAATCCAAACTTGTTAAGCAACCAACCCGACACTAGATTCTTGCGCAAGTCCGGGACATACAACACGTTGCTTAGAGTGAGCTCCTTCCCCGAAGTCCACTTCAAGATCACCGTTCCTTCACCCATGATGTCGGCGGTGGCTGCATTTCCCATATACAGCTTCTCCTCTCCAGAAAGCGCCTTGAAGGTGGTAAAGAGGCTTCTGTTTGCGCAAACATGACGAGTCGCGCCCGTATCAACCCACCATCCTTTTGGAGTGTTGGTCACAGTATTGACCTCATCCATCATCGCGCTTTTGTCAGAAATCATTGCCACCAAAGGCATTCCGTCTTCATCCACCATGTGCGCACGCTCACGCTTTTGTTTCTTGCATTGGTTAGCCCGATGCCCCGGCTCGTCACAGTTGTAACAAGTTCCTTAGAACGTTTGAGGTTTCTTTTTCACAACCCCTTTATTTGGTCCAAGTTTGCTAGCCTTTGCTTTTTCTTTGTCCTTTTTCCCCCTACCCTTCGCGCCCTTAGAGGATTGCCCATGCTCAACCACGTTTGCGCTAGCAGAAGTTTGCGCCTGGCTGCCTTTTAGGGCAATTCTATTGCCCCTCTTCAATCCGAAGACGAACAATAAGGTCCTCTAAAGTCATCTCCTTTCATTTGTGTTTAAGATAATTCTTAAAATCCACCCAACCAGGAGGTAACTTTTCAATCATCGCTGCCACTTGGAATGTCTCGCTAAGTACCATTCCCTCAGCATGGATGTCATGTAGTATAATTTGCAACTCTTGGACTTGGTTCATAACAGTCTTTTTATCAACCATTTTGAAGTCCAAGAAACGGGCGACAACAAATTTCTTTGTCCCCGCATCCTCCGTTTTGTACTTTTTCTCCAAAGACTCCCATAATTATTTGGAAGTCTTGATATTATAGTACACATTATATAGTGCATCCGAGAGACCGTTGAGTACATAGCCTCGACATATCAAATCCGAGTGCTTCCACGCCTCTACCGCACTCAGAACCTGAGCGTTGGTCTCCCCTTCCGCAGGTTGGGGAGCGGTTTCAGTTAAGAACCTCGCAAGGTTCATGGTGGTCAGGTAGAAGAACATCTTCTGCTGCCACCTTTTGAAGTGTAGACCCGAGAACTTCTCGGGTCGTTCAGCGTGATTGGCCACTGTGGACGCTCCCACAGTGGTGGCGTTAAAGGGGGTTCCCGTCACAACATTTGTGGTGTTGTTAACGTTGACATTTTCGTTCGACATGCTGAAAAAAAAATTAAAATTTTAAAGTTTAGTCAAAAATTCTGATTTACGCAAAAACCAGAAGTAAACTATTAAATTTTAATTTTACCACAAATTTACTGTTTAGGCTTCTAAGTCCAACTTTGAAGACCAAAAACAGAAAATTTAATAATTAGAACTTACTGATTGGTTTCTAAGTCCAACTTTGAAGACCAAGTCAGAAAGTTTTAGCAAGTTTAGGACAAATTCTGAAAGTAACCTGAAAGGTTTTCAACCAAAGTCGCTCCTTTGAAGATGAAAACAAAAAAAAATCTGTATTTAAACACAAACTGAGTGAAAACAAAACTGGTTTGAATCACTGAACATAATGGTTTTGATTACACGAACGGTGTTTAAAAATTTGTTTTAAGATTGTAGGAACCGTTCGCGTAAATAAATAAAATAAACAAATTTTTATTACTGATTACAATACACAGAAATAAAGAAAGCAAAATTACAGTACAATTACAACTGAAATAAAATAAAATACAAGAACTTAGATGAAGAAGAAGGCTGAGGCACGTGTTCAACACGCTTCCCTTAAAACAAATTTCGAGTCTCCCAAGAGTACTCGTTTTGTTTCCCAGGGTACAACAGCCGAAGCAGCGGCCGGAGATAGCCTACAACCCGAAGGTTACCTTGAATGCTGCAAGAAAATGATCAGAAGAAAGTAGAGAGAAAGTTGGTATAGCTGTTGTGTAGCTAGTATCCCTCTGCTGTGGGTATGGAGCTGTATTTATACAGCTCCTAGGTTGAAACAGTCAAAAAACGAATTAAAGAGAGGTTTAAATTGCATTAAACATCTTCAATGCAATTTAATACGTCATTTAATTCTCAGTCAATAGCCCGTTAACTCGTTAGTTACGAAGCTGGACTGAAACTGCTCTGTCATTCAATGCTGGAAGCTTCTGTGTGCGCGCGCGCGCAAGCCATACTGATGCGCGCGCGTCCAGGTCTGCACGCCCATGCGCGGTGCGTCCTCTTGGCTCACTACCATGCGCGCGTGCGCCACACTGGCCCAGGTCCATGCGCGCGTGCGCCACGTCACCTGTGAGCCTCTACGAGCATGCCACACAGTCGCGCCGTTTTGGCTCACTTCGGTGCGCCGCGCACGTCACATCAGACCCCATGCACCATGCGCAACCGCGCGCCTCCGTTCCATGTGTCCTCGCGCGCGTATGCGCATGACTGCCACGTGCGCCATCAAAGCGCCACATTGCGCCTCATCGCCCACGCCACGCCACGCGCGCGAGTGCGAGTTCGCGAGGACACTAGTGTGTGCTTCCATGAAACAATAAGGATGGAGAGTTCCACCTTAAATACCCATTTAAGTTCCATCTCTCCTCCGATGTGGGACAAGGTGCCACTTTCCCTTTAGTTTCAGCATTGAATGTTCCAAACACCCAACTTTGAGCATCGATATCTTATTCATCTTAGCTCCGTTTTGGACGTGGTTTAGTTCGTTGCGAAGCTCTTCCAACATAGAACACAAACCCAAAAATAAATATATAAAACCCGCTCATTTTATTATATTTATTTCTAGTCCAAAATAGGAAAAAATCATTTTCCTATATTTGTGAAAAATGCTATTTTCACCTATTTTTCCAACAAATCAAACATCTGATGTTCTGAAACAAATGAACAACTTAGAAACACACTTATTAAGTTTTGTTTTTATTGCAGTGTTGGCTAACTTTAAGTTCCTTGAAAAGGTTGGGGTGGATAAGTAGGTGTTGCTTTCATGATATAGATGTTGCTCCCGATGGTCAAAGATTGAAGGTAACTTGATCTGACTTATTATCTTAATACTTAATAATGTTTGATCATAGATAATAAACGCATTCATATGTACTTGGGTCCTTTTTTTTTTTTTTTTACTTTTTTCGAGTTTGGCATCTACTGGATCCACAAAGAGTTGCATGATATGAAATCTCTATACAAGTGACACCATGCCGCTCATCATATCTACAATATCCTTTCCCCTTTTGCTGGTTGGAACCCTTTTTTCTTTTCTTTTCTTTGTTTTTAAACAAGAAAGCTTCAAGATATGGATATTCAATCATGGTTATGCTTTTTTAATCAGGATTGTCATTCCACCTTATAGACGGGATACTACCACATGTAATTGCTCTGTTTCTTGTCCCAGCACATTTCGCGACTGCATTCATGGGAAGTTATAACAAGTAATGGTGCAGGGTGATGGACCGGATGCCTGGTACGCTTCGTGATCCGTTGGAAGACGAGGCCAAGAATACACAATAATCAACTGATTTTGGAATTTAAAAAAAACATTCAGTGATGGGTGTTAAGATGTCTGTGACTATTTTTGTTTATAAATGACCATGACAGTTGAATTGTTTGATACCATTAGGGGAAAAGATAAGAGGTTTGGGGAGGTTTCCTTCTCCTTAGAGTAGAAGTTTTAGATATATCTGAACTGATAAGATCATTAGACATGTAGCCTTTGCGATATCATTTCTTCAAAGCGTCGCCCCCTTGAGGTTCCCGGTTAAGTTAAATGCATGATACTCCCTACAAGTGCAACCACCCTCAAACTCTATACGACTATCTCTTTTCATCCATTTCGCCTCTCAGTCACCACTACTGTTATTTCTTTTGGTATATTAATTTACTTAATTTGTTTCGATGTTTTATGTTTTCAATTGATCGTTTTCTTATTTCATTAACGTTGTGTTCTTGAATGAAGTTACTCGCGAACTCCATCTCCACCTCGACGTCGCGGACCACAGTCATAGTTATAGGAGTCACAACTACAGGTTACTTCTACTAAAATTTCTTGTCCCTTTGAATTTATTGTTTATGTATGCCTTTAATTTAACCACTGAAACTTGGAATATAACTATTGATCTTAATTTCTTACATAGTATCTTTTGTAATTATGTGAATCAACATCTAACGTATATTTAAGTTAAAATAAAGATGCCTAAACCCATTGGCAAATCAAATATTTCTCTTTACAATGTACTTATTACCTCTAATACAGGTTATTAACAGAAGTCATGAGGACACATTTCAGCATTTGAAACGGTTTAGCTTGGCCTGTCCTCTAATGTGAGTCACACTATTTTTTTATACAAATTGGTCCATCCATTTTTGTTAATATTGATGTAACTAGAATGTGTGGTATTGCCCAGAACATGTCGAGTTGACTGTATGTTATCAAAGAACGTAATTAAAATCAGCCTCATGACCATTTTGTTACTAAAATTAATGTGTACAACAATATTTTTCATCAAGAGTTTGCATATAACAGACAAGACCTTTTTATGAGTGTTATTTTCTCAATTTAAAGGTCAACTGTGACGCTAAACTTTTTTTATGTATATGTTTTGCTATGATATTCCAGGTGATATTTTAGAGGATTGTAGTGGGTGGCTCACTCGCGTACTAACCCAGCAGTGATATGCCTCTCCTGAACAAGAACAAGATGACAATGAGGCACTAACTTGAAGTACAAAAAGGCTACAACGGTCATGTTTATATCATATTTTAATGCCGTTATGTATTGATTGATTCGTGTTTCTTCCTTAATCGCCTGCGCCGCAACGCGGGCGGGTCTATCTTCTAGTTAATGTACAAGTACCCTTGGAGGATGTCGACACATAACATTAGTAAATATCTTGTAAATATCGTTGCCACCAGGCCTTCTCATGGGCTTTATTCCCTCAGCAAGTCGTTGCAAAGATTGAGGCTGTAAAAAAGGTATTTAAGGCAGTTAACGAATGCTCAGTCATTAACATGTTTGATGATGTTTAGCATGAACAAGAATAGGTTAATCTTGTTATGTTTTATCTTTGACAAGTTCAAATAACAAAAAAATAGCTTAAAAGGAACGGATCAAAAGGGTCGAAAGTCGCCCAAATTTTATATTTTGATGGAGGAAAATGCCATTTTCGTGACTTTGGTCTAAAGGTTAGTATTTCCGTATCTGGATCCAAAAGATTTAAAATCTTGCCATTTTCATCCGGCTCGTTAACTCCATCCATTTTTCTCCATTAAGTCAGAGGCATTTCACATTTGCTAACTTAAAGGGCAATTCTGTTTTTTTTTTTTTTCACTTTATGTTAAAAGACCAAATACCCATGAAAAACCGAATTGCCCTTTAAGTTAACAAAAAAAGTCAGAAATACCCCTGACTTAAGTAGAACAATGGATGGAGTTAACGATCCAAATAAAAATGGTAAGATTTCAAACCTTTTGGAGCCAGATGCGAAAAAACAAACATTTGGATGAAAGTCGCAAAACTGGCCAAACCTCAGGGACGAAAATGGCATTTTACTCAAAAGAAATAGATTATAATTTGAAAAACATAAACTTTGTGATCATACTTGAAACACTAAATATTCATTAAAAGTTACTAACTTTAAGAGAAAAAATTGTTTAAAGTCGACCAAAAGGTTACCCGTTTTAAATGAACAAAGAGTAATAACACCAAATGTTATGGAAAAAATCTGAAAATTACCAATTTCGCTAGACGGCCCAGATTTGACAGAATCATAGTCTGCTGACAAGACAAGATATAGCAAAACAAGATTACCAAAATATTTTAATATAAAAGAAAAACACACGATGAGTTAGAATTAAACTTACAAATTTCTCTTTATCTTTTGATCCGGTAGAAACTTTATTTTGACCACATATCAAAACAACGGGCCCTGATATCTTGTCAAACATTTTTTGAAGTTTATTCACAAACTCTCGGCGGTTTGACTTAGAAACAGCGCGTGACAACCACAAAAGACGGGTCTGGGAAATACACAATAAGCGGTTGCATAGACCGCAAGATCTTCCATAGTTCCATCGCTATAGAAATAATAAAAAAAATGAGATAGGTGTTCTAATTTTTAGTTTTTCATATTTTTTAACTAAAAATAATAGGAAACATAGAAGTTGTTATGTTACCTCAGATAACGCCTCCATGGCAATATAACAGTCTTCAGCTTCGGTATCAAAATCACGCTCAACATGCTTAGCTGCAAATAAACAGTATATCTATCAGCACCACTACAAATAATGAAACAAAATGATTATAGAAAGGGTTATTGGATTTTAATAATCTTAAGTTTCACCGGTTGGCCAATAATAATCTCAATTTTAAAAATTCCCTCAAATAATCCCAACTTGTAAAAGTTTGGCCGTCATTGATCCTTTTCTAACACAGGTGCACTTAAATCAATTAAGGAGTCTCTAGGTGTAATTGAATCTATTGAGGAGACCAAATTCTTAATATGTTTGAAAAGGATCAATGGTGGCCAAACTTTTACAAGTTGGGATTATTAGAGGGAATTTTTAAAGTTCGGATTATTATCGGCCAACTGGTGAAATTTAGGATTATTAAAATCCAATAACCCTTATAAAAATAAGAGTAAAATGTCATTTTCGTCTGTGAGGTTTGGCTAGTTTTGCACCCCTAACGTCTTATGCGGCTCGTTAACTCCATCCATTTTTCTCCGTTAAGTCAAGGGCATTTCCGTCTTTTTGTTAACTTGAAGGGCAATTCAGGGGCATTTCCGCTAAGTCACTGTCATAATTACCTCTAAGTTGAAGCTCATGCATGCCTTGCTCATGTAGTTCGTTTGCGGGTTGTGTTTTAAGAAAGCCCTCTCATTACTGCTGTAACAGTTGTTGTCTGTTGGTTGGCTTGTGGATACCCTATCCTCTGTAAGGTAAAAATGACATGATAATAAACAAAAAGATATAAATACAGCGGTTGGTTCCGGTACAAACCATATTTATTCTACAAGCTGTAAGAACAGATCCTAGCACTTAAAAAAAGTTAAATTAGCACATACCAAAATAATACATACATAAAAGTAGCACTTTTGAATTATATTAGCACATGAAAATTAATCAAGATAATTCATTTTAGTACATATTTTAATGATATCAACACTTTTCTTAATCAGCACATTGAAAACAAAGGGAATATCCAAATAAAGAATCAATTGATTGTTAGCATATTTATAGGGAATTCAATATAATTGATATTATTTTATTATTTCTCTATTATTGGTTGGATGTCACATGACACTTTTTAAATGGTTCTTACAGTTTGTATGTAAAATTTGGTTTGTGTTTGATCCTACTTCTATAAATACAAGCAAATACATTTTAAGCGGCATTAAAATTCTTAACTTTTGGTGAAACTTCCATCCTCTTTCTCCACTATTGTAAAGATGCTTTGCCACCTGTAATCCCTAACTCCAATTATTTGACTGCCAGCTACCCTAAAACCCAGATCTGAACCACTGCACACATATATCCAATCCAATTCTAGGTTAGTGCCGGAGAGGGGGCTGATAGAGTGCAGCGATGGTCATTTTAATGGTAAGGGTTGTTTTAGTCATTTTAGAAAGAAAGTTTAACAAACTTTTTAACTTCTGTTAGCGCCAAGGACCATCCGTGTTACAGGTCAGAAAGCAGTTGGACCAAAACCATAATATGAACATACCACTGAACTATCCGTGAATTATATGAACATACTACCATACCATCCGTGAAAAATATGAACATACCACGGGACTATCCGTGTGATATTTTTAAAAACGGGTTCACTTTTTCCTCATTCTTTGTAAATAAGCCCAAAATCACATCTTCGCTCCCCCCGGTCCCCATAGGCATATCAACAAGACCCAAGAGACAAAAAGGTTGAATGACCTAAAGAACAAGTTTTATGACTATCATTGTTGCTGCATCACCTATCTCCCTTTTTAATGAATTAAAACCACAACACAAACTATTGACTACCGAGCACTAATACTTCATCTATCCTCATAAAAAGGTCCCTTAAAGATTCAGTTAGTATTCCTTGAATTGAAATTTGATCTTAATTCTTAATTTGTTCATCTCAAAGATGCTTCCCTTTTGATTTACAGTTTTAACCAATTCAATGTGGCTACCTTTATTTTTCCTTAACACAACACCTTTATTTTTTATTTACAGTTTTAACCAATTTGATCTTAACTCCTTTGACTCCCAAAAGTCAAAGGTTGACTTTTTATAAAAAAAGATAGCACAAGTTTCAACCTTTAACAATGCATAAACACACATTAAACTCAGCAACAACAATCAACTTCAAGAAACCCATAACAAAAACAACAAATCAGTAAACCATTTTCAACCCACACATACCTCAATACCAACCCTAGAAAGCTCCCATTTTGAATCTTTTTTCCCTTCATTCTTTAATGCGAAAACAGGGGAAGAAGCAGCGGAACAAATGAGTACCGATATTAAACACGCATCCAACGGCACCCGCAGACCTCTCTGTTTCTCTTGACTGCAGCACAGGGACTCCGTAAACTGGATTCTCAACCATATATTGCTGATAAAAAGAACCAGTTTCCACAGAACCAAGTATAGCATAAAATAAACACCAAATTTAATTTATAACATAAAACATATTGTGAAAAATATATTATTATAGAAATAGGTTAAATGGGTCAACCCGCCAACCCGCGAACACGACCCGTTTAGCAAACCTCCACGCGTGCTCGTGATCACGCTTAAGTTTCACCACGAGTTCTAAAAGCCACCGGCAGTGGTGTTCCACGCAAATCAACGCGTGACTACAAGCCCATAACGGGGCGCCCCGTCCCCCTAACAATCTAATTTTCTGAATAAAGTAATCTGGGAGAGTTTGCATATTGGCCGTTGGAGTCTTCCGACACATTTCACCTGTTTCCATTCAAGCGAAACTTATTTTCTTTATCAGTTTGTTTTGTTAGAGATTAAAAAATATTGCGAACCAATCATTTATAAATGAATACGTCCAATTTCTACCTTCAAATACATACTGAAGAGCAATAAAAGAAAGGGAAAATTACCAAAATGTCGGTTGACCAAGTGCATTTGCAAATTTGTCACCTTCCTGCGTCTTTGGAAGGTCCACACAGCCTCGGAAGCGTCCTTGTATCATGTTGAAGCGTCGAGTTCCTACAATCTGACACGTGTCCCACACGTGTCCGACATGTTCTAGCGTCGGTGGCCGACGCATCATAACCAAAAAGTTTCTTGATGCGTCCGGCTTTGAGTTTTGCTGACGCATCATCTCTTGCAAAAAGTTTTGGCTCCCAGACGCTTCGAACGGCTTGGCCGACGCTTCCTCCGATGGCTTGCTCGACGCTTCCAATGGCTTGGCCGACTCTTCCAATTTGTTTGGCTCGGCTAATTTCTCTAATATATATTTTTTTTGTTTTTTTATTCTATTAAACATAAATTTTTCCAATGTAAAAATATTACAACCTAAAGATATTAGTTAAATATAAGTTTTTAAATTTTCAGCCTATATATACTGGCCCACGTTGTCCATTAGTGTGTATGAGCATGATGGCAACCGGGAGGCGTTCCAGTAACATACCGGAATCAGTAGAAAACACTATCTGGGTCAATGATAAGCAACAGCATGAAAATTGGTCTCCAAATGTTCTTGAGTTTTATTATGAGGGTGATTGTTCTTCATGGTGTTCCAGCAATATTGGGAGCCAACCTCTAGATAAACACTGGTGGGGTGGCCTATTAGGTTTCTGTGGAAACGGTTTTATTCAACAAACGGTAATTGTGTAATATATTTAAGTTTTATATTAAAAGGTTAAAATATCAAAATATTGTACACAACATGTCGGAGCATGGTGTAACTGGCTCGTGCAGTCGAAGAAAAATGAAAATCCCGGAATTGCGACGTCATCAGTTAGTTATCGCTGGACGGTGCTCCCACCTCAATTTCTCAATCTCCTTGTAGAACAACATCATGATACTTACGGATACGTAAATGGCTCTAGCGGAATATATCCTACGTTGTGGGATGTCGATACGGTAAAAATAAGGGACCTAAAAATAATAGTAATTTTTTTCCGAAACTACAATATTAATGTTAACTTAACGTTTTTCAGGTATATATACCGGTGTCAGCAGACGAAGAAAATTGGATCCTTATTAAGATTGAAATGCCGTCACTAACTATTACTGTTTATTATACAAACAATTGCGATGCAATTAATTGTGGTGATTCGTTTTGCGTCCACCAGAGAATATACCAAACTCTTATTGAATTCGAGTTGGCATTCCTATGGTTTCTAGAACGTATAGGTTACTGGGAAAAAATTGGACTCAGCGAGGCTGACGCATTAGAATATGCTGGGGATGTTGTATGGGCTATGTGTGTTCGTCACGTTCGGCGAAATTCTGGGGTTATCGTATGTATATTACTACAAAATCTGGTTGAAAACCGTTCACTGAAATGGAAGAAAGAAACATTCAAGATGCTTGTATGAGATATAGAAGATTTATGGCTGATCAACTGTATGCTGGCCGCTATGTTTAGCAAATGTTAAAAAAAATAAATAATATAATTGATGCGTGTGTTAGTGTTGGGTTGGACCCTGTAGGCACGGGGGTTTCGAGTCCCGCTGCCATCATTTTTTTGATGTTTTACTTTCAATTAAGTTTAACATAAAAAATTCAAAAAAAAGTAAAAAACTAAATTAATGAGTCGGCGGACGCTTGGGAATTTGTTAGGCTTCGGAGGTGTCTTGCGTTAGACGGACACGTGGCAACATATTTTTTCAAATTATTTGATTTTATACTTTGCTATAATTTTCAGTATATAAATATCCTTGGAAATCAGATGTTTTCTTTCCAAGCAGCGTTATACAATGCATATGTTAATTTCTTTTGATAGTCTACAAATAGAAACAAAGGCGTTTACATGTTTTGAAAATGGCGTTTTCCTGAGCTTTAAAAATGCCGCTGTTGATGAAAAACGGTAGCAGGGAAGAACTCATCTTCAAATGACACATGAAAACCGGTGTTGATGAAAAAGGGTTAGTGAACTTCTCAGAAATGGGAAGAACTCATCTTCAAAGAACACATAGAATCACACCGTGTTATCGGTATGGTCTTCCACCTCCTGAAGAAGTCATTTACAGAGGGGGTTATTTGATGTGTAATAAAATTTAGTGGTATGATGTGTAATTTTTAGTGATATGATGTGTTATTTTACTTGTATAATAAAATTTAGTGGTATGATGTGTAATTTTTATTGTATTTTGTGTTCTTTAATTTAGAGTGGTTATGTTTTATGAATTACCATTAAAAGCAACTTACATTCTCCAAACCTAAGAACCAATTGAAATTCATATAAATAAATAATAAAAATAATTTAGATAGTGCATGTTTTATTTTACTGAATGTATGTTTTTTCAGTGTGGGGTTGGACCCGTTAGTGCATGTTTTTTCAGTTATGTTTACTGAATGCATGTTTTAACTTACATGACTTTAATTTTTTTGGAATGGATAATTTTCTTAGCATTAAAGATAATAGAAAATTAAAGATTAACTTTAAAAGTGGAAAAACAAAAAAAAAAGTAAATAATTATCGAGTCAGGCCGACGCACCGGACGGACTCGTCGGCGGACGCTTGGGAAAGTGTCAGACGGACTCCTCGAGGTTAAGGTTGATGAGAAGGCAGTACTTTTTTGCTTCGGGGAGACGGTTCGGAGGCGTCTTGCGTCAGACGGACGCTTGGCAACATATCTTTTCAAATAATTTGATTTTTATAATTTTTATAATCTTCAGTATATAAATACCCCTTGAAAATTTGATGTTTTCTATCCAAGTAGCGTTATACAATGATTTATTTTGGGGTTTCTTTTGCTTTTGATAGTCTACAAATAGAGACAAAGGTGTTTACATGTTGTGAAAATGACGTTTTCCTGAGCTTTAGAAATTCCGGTTTCGATTGAAACCGGTACCCGACAGATAACACGGATGTGATCGCTTTAACCCTTAAAGGGTGAGAGAACTTCTCAGAAATGTGAAGAACTCATCTACAAAGGGCACCTAGAATCACACCGTGTTATCGGTATGGTCTTCCGCCTCCTTAAGGAATCACTTACAACGGGGACTTGAAGAGTGAACATGTTGATTGCTGCCGAATAATATCTTGTTTAATTGGTTTTCTGTTGCTGTTGTTTATTTTAGAGTTACTTATGTAATAAAATTTAGTGGTATAATGTTTAATAATTTTTATTATATTTGCTGTTATTTATTTTAGAGTTATTATGTTTTATGAATGTGAAAATGTTATGGGATGCTCCACATAAACTTCCAGGTGAGCTGTTTTCCCAACTATATAAATATTTAAACAAATAAAATCCATTAATAAATATTTAAACAAATAAAATCTATTAATAAATAAGGCTTTAAATGTCCCTACTATAAAATACCACCCAATTCAATTGTATGCTCCACATAAACTGGAAACGTGAGCCGTTTTCCCTACTATATAAACTGGAAACGTGAGCCGTTTACCACTTCTTTTGTCCAAACCCAAACCTTTCACCAAACCTAATAACAAACAATGGCAAATAACCCCTGGACAGCCGAGGAAGATCTCGCCCTCTGCGAGTCATTTGTCGAGGCAGTATGTACTACTCAAAGCCATAGACAAGGCGGTTTATGGAGGAGAGTAATGCAAGATTTCACAGCACATACGGGGGCACATAACCGAACCGTTGATGCTTTGTCCTCACGGTTTAGGGTGATACGTTTAGATTGTTTGCGGTTTGAGCATATCCACAACGAGGTTGAGTACTTGGGTGGTGACATCGATGAGGATGTCACCTTACAAGTCGCTCTCATCAACTATCGGCACCAAGTTGGGCGGGATTTCAAACATGTCTCGGAGTGGGAGATATTAAGGCTATTTTTAGTAAATTAGGTGTTTTATATGGTATTAATGTAGTTTATGAAATAAACTTTTAATTAGATGTCACCTTTTTTTTTGCACAGAATTAGATGTCACCTTATTTAATTAGATGTCACGTGCTATCTTTTTTTAACGGCCAGCAAATCAGTATTATAAATAAAAAAAACAGCCGAAACCAACCAAATCGGTTAGCTCGGGATCAGTACAGCAACAAAAAAAGACACTAAATTGAGTATTACAGTACATACTACACACCCATACATCATTAAATCGGTTAGCTCGGGATCAGCTAGCCAAATTGTCAAATTTTACTAAAAAAATTATTTTTTTATAACAGTGTATATAAATAAAAAAATAAAAAATAATAATTGAGATAGTCATGCGTAATTTGACTGAATTTTTATATAATTTTGACAAAATGACAGTGCACGTCCTTTAGGTTTACCTAAAAGTACAGTGCACGTCCTTAATGTTTAAAAGTTGCACTGCAAATCCTTTACCTTTAATTTTGTTGCATTGCAAGTCCTTTATGGCTAACTGAGTTAACTTTAACCGTTAAATCCCTCACGTGCCTCCCACGTGAGGGGTATATCTGTCCATTCTTTTCATTATTCCCCTTTAAAACCCTTTCTTCTTCCTCTTATCTGCGTTGTCTTTTTTTTTGAGAACCTTAATCCACACCTGCAATCACACCCCCCTCATCACCCTTGTCTCTCCTCCGGCGACATGTTCTCCGACAACCACACATCCACACCCTAATCGGACGGTACACGGCGATACACGACAACCACACGGCGGAGGGGGGGGGTTGCTCATAACAGAGACATCTTCATGTACAGGTAAAATTGCCTCAAATTTCATCAAAGTTTTCGGTTTTTTGTTGTTAATTGAATTGGTTTGAGTCATATCTCAAACGGGTATTTATTGTTTTTCCCAATTTTAATTTGGGTTTTTGATAATTTTGTTGAACAAATCTGGAAACAGAGGAACAGAGGAAACTCTGTTTCTTGTTTTGTTTCTAAATTTTAACCAAACGTTGCCGATTTTGGACGATTTTTAAGATGGATTGTTTTGATTTTTTGAATAAAGTTTCGATTTTACAAATCTGGTTGATTTTACAACAGGAAGAAACAAATCTTGAAACTTTGTTTCTTGATTATTATTATTATAATATTTTTATCAAAAAAATTGCCGATTTTGGACAATTTGCAACATGGGTTTGTTGGTTTTTTATTTCTAATCTGCGGTTTGAATAAAGTTTCATTTTTTTTCAAAACAATGATCAAATCTGGATGATATTTTTTACATGGGTAAGCTCTCTTTTCATTTCTTGATATGTTTTCTTGATGAATTTTCAAATCTGGTAAAGCCCCTCTCAACTCCCTCTTTGCTTTTAAAAAAATCTTTCAAGGCTCAGGTTTAAGTGTCGACTCAGTTTCGAGTTTTCGAGCAATCGGTTCACGACACGAGTCCAAGCTAGTCAACACGGGATTATATTTGGGTTCGGGTGCGGGCTCGGTCAACAAAGTCAAACCAGTCAACACGTCAGGTTGACTGGTCAACGCTGGTCAACTGGGGTCACCTATGTAGAAGAAAGGGGTCACCTATGAAGAAGAAAGGGGTCACATAGGAAGAAGAAAGGGGTCACCTATAAAGGGAAATGACAGATCTACCCTTCAAGTGGGAGGCACGTGGGGGATTTAACGGTTAAAGTTAACTCAGTTAGCCATAAAGGACTTGCAATGCAACAAAATTAAAGGCAAAGGATTTGCAGTGCAACTTTTAAACATTAAGGACGTGCACTGTACTTTTAGGTAAACCTAAAGGACGTGCACTGTCATTTTGTCTATAATTTTTTGTTAGTTTTTTTTTTTCAGAATTTTTATATCATTTTTATAATTTTTTTTGTAGAATTTCTGCATATTACTAAAGTTTAAAAAAATAAAAAAATAAACCATAGTTTTTTATATTGTGTGTTCTAGATTAATGTTTGCTGAAAAAATAAAACAAAATTAAAGATTAACTTAAATTAAAAGGGAAAAACACAAAATACCCAAATAGGTACGCAGTTAATAAAAAGGACTAATTTAATACAAACACAAAGTAAAGAAAATTATGTCATTTTTGGACGGGGTAAACACCGCCAAAAATACATGTTATCAGCCATGAACCTTCTGTAAGCTAAAAACTTTTGTTGAATATCGCCTGCTAGATTAATTGGTTTATCTGTAACTAGATGCTCCATCAGCATACAAACGTACACAGCTTCGTTACCTGCCACTGATCCGTTAGACACTACATAATAATCGTTAAGCTCGAATGTGATGCATTTTTCTTATTGACCAATTTTTTTCCAGTATCGCATGTTTACCAAAACTGCTCCAAAATATACAGCGACCTTTCTTAACAGAGGGTGAATGACAGTCCTGTATTTTGGACCACCACAAACGTTCTCCCATGCGTAAATAAGTAGTTGTTGGGTCTCCAACTCTACTCTTATAAGCAACCATTCTTTATTGTTGAGCGGTATTGGGAAGAAAACATAATCAACATCAAAACAAAAGATGGAAACGGGCTTAGTTTACCATTGCAATAGCTATCCACGTTTTTTGGAACGGACTGTAACAAGCTTTCATAAAACTTTGGTGGTAGAATCGTCCAACGCATATTTAACAAGGGGTCTTTTTGTAGCTTTCTACTTCTCCAGTTCATCAATCTTCCAACCCAACCTTCAATATGCTGTTAAAAAATTTAAAATTATAAGTTTTTTATTAAGAAATAAATTTTAACAAAAAAATACTTAATAATTCTTACTGTTTCGGTGAGATTACAGTTTAAACGTTTGCCCAACAAAGTTCCCCAAAAATTTTTGTCAAGTTCTACAGTCCTTGAAAAAACGGCTGAGAAACAGAACGGAGAATCCCCATTATTATAGAATTCGACAACATCTTTAGACCAATTTGCTGTTTCGTCGTCTGGTATAGCCCATCTATCGTTGTTGTGCTGGTGTAGGCTTTGCCGATTGTGTATAAACTGATCTTCATCCGAAGTGGGTTGATTTGCATTTTCGTTTAATGATGATGTCTCTCTTACATTCATCGGACGTCTCCACCTACTTAAGATCCAACTAGAAGATTTCATAGCGGGTTGGGAACAGTATTCGTCATTAGCTAAGCTTTTCCCACAGCGATCAGACATAATTTAGCTTGACAAAGGAAAATGAATTAGATCGTATTTTGTGGTCTCAAATATTTTGCCATACAAAATTATTAAGACAATTATTGGTTTGGTATTGCTTTATATTATAATATTAAATTAATTTAATAACTTAGCAGACGCTTGCATTGCATCCGCAGACGCTTTCAGAATTCGAGACGTCTTGAGTCTGCCATCCTTTTCCTCTTGCGTCTGCCCCCTTATTGCGTCGCCTGAGAAAAATATTAGGTGAACATTAATTAGTATTTAATGGCATATGCCCCCTTATTGCGTCTGCTCCCTTATTGCGTCTTCCTCCTCATTGCGTCTTCCTCCTCATCGTTAACCTCGTGCATCCGCCTTTAAAACGGGAAGCGTCCGGCGACGTTTGCCATGCCTACACGTGTTCTCTTCCAGGGTCTGCCAGACGCACCATAGTAGACGGACCACATTTCTCCCTCATTCCCAAACGGTACTGACGCTAAACCAGGGACCTCCGCGAGACCCGACCCATTTCGGTGCCAAACACTCACAAAAAACTTTGACCCGACCCGTATTCTGGAGTCCCCATCACGTGGTCCCGGCCGACAACATGAATTTTTGGAATGAAGACTTCAACCAATCAGGTTACAACGGTAATGTCGGATACAGTGTTTTCGGTAACTTGGGCCAAGACCCAGGTATTGGTTTCGAAAACATTGGTGAGGTCGGAGAGATCGGACAGAGTGGATTCGGAAACGTTGGTGGTAACGCTGGAAATACTGACTTCCGAAACGTTGCCAACGCTGGAAACAGTGACATCGGAAACTTTCTTAATGCCGGAAACATTGACTTCCAAAACGTTTCCAACGCCGGAAATAGTGACATCGGAAACGTCGGCAACGACGCAAACACTGGCTTCAGAAACATAGGTGACAGCATCAATCCGAATTCGAATGTTTTGATGCAAGACAAAACATCTAAACAGAAGAAGGTAAGTATTTCTTTCATTAGTATTTTATTTTTGTTAATCAAGTCTATCATTTTGATTATTGTTCAAGATTAGTATGTTTAGTCTTCAAATTTATTATGTTGTTTATTATAGAAGATTAATTTCTATTTTAACCTAAGGTTCCTAGGATTAAAGTTAGAGCCGTTTGGACGATAGTTGACAAACTGAAGGAGAAAATGTCTGCTTCTTTAGAAATCCAGTTTAGGCAATGCTGTTTTGGAGATTACTTGAACATTAAAAACGTTATCTGCCAAAGCAATCTTTTGCTAGGAGTTACGCAACGACAGATTTAAACATATAATCCTATTGAGGGAATATATTATGCAATAGGTGTGCACACTTTGAAATTTACAGCAAAAGATTTTTGTCTCATAACTGGGTTTAGATTTGGACCAGTAGAAAATGTTCTATCCGAGCAATCCCCTAACTCATTCAGGATTAGATATTTTGGAGGTTACAAAGTGGTTAGGCAACGCTAACTAGAAGAGTTGTTTGGGTCTGATTGGACAAGGTACACAGAAGATGATTGTCTTCGCATTTGCCTTTTGATGATGGTTGAATCTTTTAAAGGAACCCAAGTCTACCACGCTGTTGACGACCTATTGTTAAATCTGGTAAATAATCTTGAAGCTTGGAACCAATTTCCATGGGGTACTTATCTCTGGCCGAACACATGTACAAACGTTTACAATCTAAACCAATGTTACCAGCCACAACACAAGGGTTTTTCGTTACCCGGCTGCGTTTGGCCATTCAAGGTACATCAACGGATTAATTTTGCAGTTTAGGATTTTAGAAAGTTTTTTTTAATTAGGTATACTTATTTAATTTTGCAGTTTTGGATTTTAGAAAGTTTTCCTGAATTCAAATATCGGGATGGATTTTATATCACTTCAAAAAGTCCGAGATTTTTGAGTTGGGCCGCAGGAAAGAGGCTAGCATGGAATTCTGTGAATCGGATTATCCAAGATTCGACAATGATATTGTCTTTGGAATTTGAATTATATATTTTATAAATATTTTGTGAATGTATTGTTTTAATTAAATGCAGATTGATGAATATTTTCCAAGCTGTGATTTAGTTCCCACCAGCGAAGAGTCGGATACCATGTGGTTCGGCTCGAGTTTGCAACACATAGTCAGTTTTGGTTTAATGAAACCAGCCTAAAAAAATGCAGCCGTCTTTTGAACGACATGTGTTTGAAAATATGGAGGTAGATGGTGGAGACAATGATTGTTTAGACGGTTTTGATGGCAAGGTTGATGGAGGCAACGATGGAGGCAATGATGGTTTTCATGGCAAGGTCGAAGGGTTTTCCGGTTCGGAAGGTCATTATAACTTGAATGCATCCACACATTCAAGGAAAAAAAGAAGTGGAAAACCGCTCGGTGGGTATCATCTTGAAGATGAAACACAAAACTTTTTGATAGAACAATTTCAAAAGCTTCTAGACGATCGGTTTGAGGAAAACTACCAGAGGTTGGCTAAGCTAGTGAAGCCGGAGGTAACACTAATCAACTTATTTCTTTATCAAACAATTCTTACGTATTATATCTTATATTGTAACGTTTTTTACAGTCGACAATTTCTAAGGGAGCAGATGGAGCATCTAACGCTACTGAAAGGATAACTTTGAATAACATAGAAATAATGTTTTCATTGGTAAAAATAATTTTTTATTTTAGGTTGATGCGGTCTCGTGTGACAACCGTCACTTTTCCGTACATTTCGTACACTAAATGAACAGTGATCTGTGCTTTAATGAACGTACATGATCCAGTTCACAAGACAAATAAATTCCTGAATTCCATGCAAGTGAATTCATGCACGTTTTATACTACAAGAATTACTTTCTGATAGCGTTGCGTCAGAAATACTAGTAAACTCACCGGTAAGACACCTTGTGTCAACAAATCTGCAGAAAGCAGTTAGACAATAGAATTGGAGCCTAGGTCTAGGTCCAACGACAAGAACACATTAAAACCCAAGAGTACATACAAGGGTTAACACTTAGACATTCCGGAAGCTAATATAAGCACTAGAAAGCACCCGAAACGCACTTTAAGTGCAGAATTTCCGTAAATTCAGCTCAAATCAGCTTTTAAACCTATAAATATCATGCAGAATTTACGTTTTATTACCCAGAATACTTCCCTAAGTGTTGGGAATTGAAAGGGTTACGAAAAGATACTTAAAAGGCACTAAACGGTGCAATCTAGCACTTTAACGAACCGGTATCTAACCGAACAACCGGACATTACCCGGAACATAAAAATATTACTAGAAGCATTGTTTTAATGTTTCTAAACTAGTTATGATCACCAAACACCATATTACATCGTAAAACACCTAAACACAATTAACCCCTAAACTAACACTTAAAGTCTAACTAGAAAATGTAACTTGTAGTTGAGATGCAACCAAGGCACCCCCCCCCCATAACCGGTTGGGACATGGATCCCACATGGTGGATTTTATTTCAATATTTTAAGTGATATGTCTTGAGTTTATGAAACATATGGACCAATGAATAAAAAGATGTTGGAAGAACCTTATAAAAACCCCCAAGTCCATGACCCATTTCATCTTCACCATTCACAACACCACCATAATTCCTCCTCCCTCCATAGGTCTCGGCCGAACACCCCCCTTATGCCACCACAATTTTCGGTTTTCATTCAAGAGATCCAAGAGTACTTCAAGGTATAGCAAGGTCATCAACGAGGCTCGGTGCTCACGGAACTTGAAGGACCTCTCTCATCTTCTTTTATCCACCACTTTTCTACACTTGAACTCCCCTAGCCTTGTGCTAGTAGTAAGTTTCTTAGATCTTCATCTTCTTCATATTTTTGATGGTTAATAGTGAAAAGAATGGTGAAATATCAAGAAACACTAAGAACATAATCAAGTCTTGAAACATAAACTAACAAAGTGATGAAGTATGGTTAAAATAATAAAGAAATCATGTTATTCTTGTGTTGTTATGCTTGTTGTTTGTTGTATGCTAGTTAAAATGATATGGTTCATCACATGGACTTGCTAGATCATGTTTAAGAACATGAACTAGCAAGATGTGAAAGTTAGAGATATGTGGATGATGAAATCATCCACACATAAACTATGAACTTGGATAAATAAAATGTTTTCTTGAAAAATAAAGATCAAAGTGGGTTATAATCTTATAGATCTAAAGATCTATGAGTGGTTTTTCGAAAGAACCAAGCGAAAGGTATAAGTTCTGATAAAACTTGGATCTTACATAAATAAACATCATCTTTAGTGGTTAACAAAGTAAAGAAACACATGTGTAACAAGAAAAATACATGAAGAAATATTTTTAGAAAACATGAGCATACGTTGTAAAGAATCATATTCTTTAAAAATGGAGTTTTTAAAGAAGCAACCACACTTTAAAGGGTAACATGACTTACTAAATGCACTAGTAAGTTACTACGCATTTTATAAATTATCAAGTTCATGAAAATAGAGAAATTGATGTATATTGTTGATGATTGTTGTTGAAATTGATGGATGATGATTTAAAAGAAAATAAACACATGTTTTGAAAACATGGGAAACCTCCATTTTTAGGGGAAACTCTGTCAAAATTTCTATAAATTTTGACACTTAGAAAAATATAAGTCTTGAGAAACTTATGCCCTAAAAATGTATCTAAAAACATTTACCAAGGTTTCCCAAACCTTTGTGTTAAGAAATGAGGATTTCTTCAAGAATAAAAATGGATGTTAAGTATGTATATTTGTGAGAAAAATATAGATATTTTATCACCAATTTTTGTGCTAAGTGTATGTAGTATGAAGTATGTATTATACTTGATAGTGTACTAGGACTTGAAGATACACTAAATACTCCTAAGGAGTAAAGATACAAAAATACACATACAACATACTTAGGCAAATACAAGATACTTATATATATTTTTGAGAAAATAATATAAGTAAGACACATAGTTAAAAATATAAATTATTTTTAACACAAGCACACATCTACAAATGATAGTGACTTGTACTTGTGCGATACAAGTCTAGTGACTAACATTAATAAAACACGTTTAGGTCACGACGCTAGATAAGCAAACCCGGTGAAGTTTACGACGCAGGAACGCAAAGTTGTGAGTTCATGCTCCCCCTTTTCTTTAACTGTTTTTGGTTTTATAACTCTCGGGGGTGAAATACATGTTACAAATATTACAATATTTACAAATGGTATGATAACCAGAAGCACTCTTGGTGAGAACGAGTACCAAGTAAGATGCGATTTGAGAATACAAAATACAAGAAGCACTCTTGGTGAGAACGAGTACCAAGTATGACGCGTTTTAAGAAATGCCTAGGAAATACTAGATCATGTGAGCACTGACATAATACTGAAAATGCCATAAAGTCTTGGTGAAAACTAATACCAAGCCATTAAAAACATTCATTAATTAGGGACGAGGGTTAGATCTAACGGGTACGGCCAAGCCCCACTCATGGTCACAACTAGTACCTAGTAGTGCTTCGGAGTCCCAGTCGAGGTTAATCGACACAGTCGAGGGTAATCGACACAGTCAAGGGAAATTGACACAGTCGAGGTTAATCGACACAGTCGAGGGTAATCGACACAGTAAAGGAGCCAACACTAATGCTCCCTATGTCCTCACATGCCTTAAAGGAGCCAACATTAATGCTACCTATGTCCTCACATGCCTTAAAGGAGCCAACACTAATGCTCCCTATGTCCCCACATGCCTTAATGTCTTTGTATAAATATTCATTTAGTACGTGGTGTACACAAGAAAACTTGATTTACACAAGAATCCTTTATTTATACAAGATGCATACCATGTTTCATACAAGGTATGCAAAACGCATGAACTCGCTCAACTTTTTGTTAATGTTTTCCAAAATTACATGTATTTCAGGTGACAGGATTGATCTTGGGTGCAGGTGTCATAACTAGAAGTAGACTTCAAGTTTAGATGTCATCCACTTTTGTTGAATTGTAACCTAGACGAAGGTTGTGTTTTTAAAACTTAAATAATAAGTGTTGTAATACTCAATTTTTTTATGAATGGATGAACATCGTTTTGATCATGTAGTTGTTTATTACGATTGAATGCAATGATATTAAACCAGTCACACATCATACGCTTCCGCAAAAGACAGGGTGTGACAGTTTGGTATCAGAGCTTCGATTGTAGTGAACTAGGATTCCTTTTTGAGTCTAGACTACAATCACTAGAGTACTCTCACAAAAACATTATATAAAAAGGTTTTTCATTGCATTCACGAAAGCGCCAAGATCCACGAGTCAAACACTTTTCAAAAAGAGACAAGGCAGGACATTAGTAGGGAATACCCTCAAGATAAGATGCCAATTAAGGCATAGTCTACACGAGATAGACTTGCCAAAAATAAAATACACTCTTGGTAATAACTAGTACCAAGTAGTGTATCTGTCGTGAATCGACAACTAGAAAAATGACCCCCCCCCCCCCCGAAACGAGAGTTATACATGATATGATGCATCAAAATGCCTATTTATGCTAAGTAACATATTTGTTTATCGATACATACATACAAATAAGTGTACGGAATGATTATTGACGTGAATAAAATACTTTCGACTCCGACTCCTATTACTGTACGTAACTCGTACGATGAAACTATCGACCTCGTGTACTTTGCAAAGCTCATGGCTAGTGTGATTATCAAACAAGATTCTGAGCTTGCTCCCGTAGGAGATGGCTGCTCTTCCCTCTCGATCGTGAAGGTGCCTGACTACGGTGATGTTGACGAGGCAGAGGCGGCAACCTTGAACGAATTCTTGATCAACAGGACTAGATACCTGCGGCTTATGTGAAGCAAGATTAATGACACACTTGACCAGAAAAGGAAGATGAAGTATTCATCTTGAAGGTGCCCCTCCAACTACTAGGAATTCTCTTCATTCCTATCATCGTGCCTATACGCGCGTAACGATAACGAGTGTTGGCGCGTGGACCACCGCAAAGGTCCTTTCCATGACAGAGGTATAAGGACAGTAGTGTCCCCTCCTTGATTGATTATCTGCTTGGACGAGAGAACATTTGGGGTAACTGTGCAAGACAATTTATTGTTACGGGGGCCCACGTAATAACGACTTGTAGTGCACAGAAATCCCGGTGGACTCTGCGAGCCAAGCTAACGATCACTGCACAAAAATAAACTCTAGGTGTTCACACCTTCAAATGGAAGAACAATACCTAGATCAGTGCTTTAGCACTTTATAAAGTAGGAAACCTGTCTTGCCTACTTCATGTACGAGACGTTTGAGAAAAGACATTTAAGCAAGTGAAGATGGGTTACATTCAAAAAGGTTCAGCGACATTGCACTCTCTATCACTCCTACATGAACAACGCCATCACTGGGAAAATATACACATCAATAAAGCTAATATAGCAGGAAATAACTGAAACCTAAATGACCGAGGCGATGTAACCTCGAGTTCATTTTATTACAAACGATAAGCCAAGTTGGCAAGCCTATGTGAAGGCTCAGTAATTGTTTCCTCGCTCATACATTGATTATATATACATGTGAAATTGGGTGATTACATGATGGCTTATGGTGCCATGTACCTCATAGACAATTATGGAGTATTGTCTAACCTACTTCATACCTTTTGACAGAAGAGAATGCCGCCCAGACGAGACACAAACACCAGTACGTTACCAAGAACAGAAGCTGAGCTTCAAGAACGAATCTCACAGGAAATTGCACGACATGAAGCCCTCCGCTCTCAACACAGCGGTGGCACTACCGAAAATAACCCTCCAACTGTACCTATAAACAATTCCTGGACTGCAAGCCATTGAATTTTGATGGCACATGAGGTGCCGTTGCATTTGTTCGTTGGTCAGAAAAGACTAACTCTGTTCTAAGAATGAGTAACTGCTCACCCCAACAGAGTGTTACCTATATCTCAGGGTTGTTCTTGGATGGCGCACTCTCCTGGTGGAACCTTCAGGTTCAAACCCTTGGCGCAGATGTTGCTTATGCACTGAGCTGGGACGAGCTCAGGGAAATGATGGAAAAGAAATACTGTTCTAGAGCTGAAATCCAGAAGCTTGAGGTGGAGTTCTGGAATTTAAAAATGGACGGACCGAAGATTCCTGAATACGTCCAGCGATTTCACGACTTGTCTAGAGTCGTCCCCTACTTAGTCAAGCCAGAATTCAAGAGAATTGAACGATTCATTTGGGGACTTGCACCTCAGATCAGGAGCTTGGTTACTACCTCAAGGCCTCCAACTATCGCAGAGGCTATCAATTTAAGCGTTACGCTTACTGAAGAAGCTCTACGTGCGGGAAAATTTTCGGAATCTGAGGATAACAAGAAAGAGACTCATGTGGAGTCATCAAGCAATAAGAAAAGGAAGTCTTCGAACCTAAAAGTGGGCACACAAGTCAGCTATGGAAGCTCTAAAGCAAACGAAAGAAAGAAAGTGAACCCGCTGCATGGCAGAAAAACTGATGAAGCCGCTAATAAGGCCGGTGGTAAAGTTTACTCGGGGACTAAGCCGAGGTGCGGAGAATGCACTTTTCACCATGAAGGCCGATGTCTGAGGCCTAAGTGCGGAAAGTGTGGGAAAGAAGGGCACAGTAAGGACGCATGTTGGGCGAAGGACCCAGATGGAAGAAATAAGAGAATACCAGGTTGCTACAAATGTGGTGAAGCAGGGCACTTTAGGAAAGATTGTCCTGGGAAGAATCAAGCAAGGAAGAGTTTTCACGATCGAAACTCGTGAAGCACGCCAGGATCCAGATGCGGTTACGGGTACGTTCCCTATTAACCAACCTTATGCATGTATTTTTTATTAATACTGGCATCAACTTTAACCTTGCATGCTTAGAACTTAAGAAACTGTTTGGCCTAGTTTCAAGTAAAATAGACGTCCCGTATTCTTTAGAAATGGGCATATAGAAAACTAGTTTAAGCAGACGAAGCAAGTAAGGAATTATATTCTAGGAACTCAGAAGGCCGGAACCTTCTGTTACCATCGACTTACGAAGTCATAATATGATAGTCAGCATGGATTGGATGTCTAAGTATAGAGCCTGAGAACATCCCCATTATGGAAGAAATTCCAGAAGCCTTTTTCTGAAGACTTGCCAGGAATACCTCCACAGCGACGAGAGGAGTTTAGGCTAAATCTCGTGCCAGGAGCGGCACCAGTACCGAATGACACCATACCGACTAGCCCTGTCCGCGAAGCTTGAACTTCCGGTATAACTGCAAGAGCTACTAGACAGAAGGAATTAAAGTCATGACATCCTTAGTTAAGGACATGAGAAGGAAATCGACAGTTTCCATTTTGCATAAATTCCAGAGAATTGCGAATCAGAATCCTTTGCCAAGGACTGATAACATGAACAGACAAATTGTCAGGTTATAGTTGCCACTCAAAGATCGACTTGAGAGCAAGGTGTCCTCCATTGTGAATACAAGAAGGAAATAACCCTAAAACGACCTTTAGGACTCGCTTCGAGCATTACGAGTTCTTTGTCGTACCATTAGGCTTAATACATGCATCGACAATATTCATGGACCTCATGAATCGAACGTGTAAGCCATACCTGGATAGATCATGATTACATTTATTGACTACATTCTTATATGGCCAACGACCAAGGGAGGTCGTGAGCAACAACTGCAATTTACCTTGCAACTCTTAGAGAAAGAACAGTATGTGCTATGATGACGAAAGGCGGATCTCGAAATCGCAAAGTGAGAACCTTAAGATACATGGCAGATAAGAACGAAATGCATGCCAACCCTGCAACCAAGAGCTAAGGAGCTAGAGTTGCAATTATGTGACATTCTCGACAGGTCTCGATTGTACGTCGATGCAACGAGACCACAACATTGCATACGCGGCACATTGATTGAGGAATCATGAGAAGAAACCTTGAGCTAGATACAGTAATTGCGCGCCGCAAATTTGACGTCATTATCTGAAAGAAAACGCTGCACAATCTTTACTGATCACAAGGGTTGCAGAACACCGTTGATCATAAAAACTTGAATACTAACGAAGAAGGACTAAGCTACTGAACGATGCAGACTGTATGAAAACAATACGTGCTTGTGTGATAAACTTTGACAAAAAGTTGGAACACTCACTTGCCCTTAGTAGAGTTTTCCTACAACAATATTTATCACACCACCGTTTAAACCGCTTCATGTGAAGCTTTAGATAGAACATAACAAGACGATCCCCGCCGCGTTGAATGGAGACCAAAGATAAACAAACTACTGGCCGAGTTGGCCCAGGAAAGACTAGAGACAAGATCATTCAGATACGTGATCATATCGAGACAGCCGCGGAATACAGAAAGATTACGCCGATGAGCGGCGGAAATCGTAAGAATTTGAGATGAGAAGTATGACTTTAATGGGAGCCCCGCCTAGAAAAGGCGTAGTGTGATTTGGAAAACAAAAAGGGTCGAATCCCCGATATAGGGATCGGAACCATTGTTCACAAGATGAAACTCCCAGAAAAGAGTAGTGATCGCGACACATTCATGTGTCTAGTCTTTAAAGGAGTCTGACTCAAGGAACATTCATAGTTCCCGCAAATAAGATTCACGTCAACGAAAAACGACAAAATTACTATAAAACCTATTAAGGTTTTGGACCAAGAGTCCACAATACTATAGAAACCTGTTAAGGTTACGGACCAAGAGTCCACAAGATACAGAAAAGACATGATTGATTTACTTGAGTACGATAGAATTCGTAACATGACCCAGAGATTACATGAGAACATGAAGACAAATCATGAGTCCAAGTGACCATATTTGATTCACAACTCCCTTGCGACCGATGGCATCGCTTGAATTTCGGGACGAAATTCTTTTAACGGGGGGAGACTGTGACAACCGTCACTTTTCCGTACATTTCGTACACTAAATGAACAGTGATCTGTGCTTTAATGAACGTACATGATCCAGTTCACAAGACAAATAAATTTCTGAATTCCATGCAAGTGAATTCATGCACGTTTTATACTACAAGAATTACTTTATGATAGCGTTGCGTTAGATATACTAGTAAACTCACCGGTAAGACCCTTGTGTCAACAAATCTGCAGAAAGCAGTTAGACAATAGAATTGGAGCCTAGGTGTAGGTCCAATGACAAGAACACATTAAAACCCAAGACTACATACAAGGGTTAACACTTGGACATTCCGGAAGCTAATATAAGCACTAGAAAGCACCCGAAACGCACTTTAAGTGCAGAATTTTAGTAAATTCAGCTCAAATCAGCTTTTAAACCTATAAATATCATGCAGAATTTACGTTTTATTACCCAGAATACTTCCCCAAGTGTTGGGAATTGAAAGGGTTACGAAAAGATACTTAAAAGGCACTAAACGGTGCAATCTAGCACTTTAACGAACCGGTATCTAACCGAACAACCGGACATTACCCGGAACATAAAAATATTACTAGAAGCATTGTTTTAATGTTTCTAAACTAGTTATGATCACCAAACACCATATTACATCGTAAAACACCTAAACACAATTAACCCCTAAACTAACACTTAAAGTCTAACTTGAAAATGTAACTTGTAGTTGAGATGCAACCAAGGCACCCCCCCCCCCCCATAACCGGTTGGGACATGGATCCCACATGGTGGATTTTATTTCAACATTTTAAGTGATATCTCTTGAGTTTATGAAACATATGGACCAATGAATAAAAAGATGTTGGAAGAACCTTATAAAAACCCCCAAGTCCATGACCCATTTCATCTTCACCATTCACAACACCACCACAATTCCTCCTCCCTCCATAGGTCTCGGCCGAACACCCCCCTTATGCAACCACAATTTTTGGTTTTCATTCAAGAGATCCAAGTGTACTTCAAGGTGTAGCAAGGTCATCAATGAGGCTCGGTGCTCACGGAACTTGAAGGACCTCTCTCATCTTCTTTTATCCACCACTTTTCTACACTTGAACTCCCCTAGCCTTGTGCTAGTAGTAAGTTTCTTAGATCTTCATCTTCTTCATATTTTTGATGGTTAATAGTGAAAAGAATGGTGAAATATCAAGAAACACTAAGAACATAATCAAGTCTTGAAACATAAACTAACAAAGTGATGAAGTATGGTTAAAATAAAAGAGAAATCATGTTATTCTTGTGTTGTTATGCTTGTTGTTTGTTGTATGCTAGTTAAAATGATATGGTTCATCACATGGACTTGCTAGATCATGTTTAAGAACATGAACTAGCAAGATGTGAAAGTTAGAGATATGTGGACATAAACTATGAACTTGGATAAATAAAATGTTTTCTTGAAAAATAAAGATCAAAGTGGGTTATAATCTTATAGATCTAAAGATCTATGAGTGGTTTTTCGAAAGAACCAAGCGAAAGGTATAAGTTTTGATAAAACTTGGATCTTACATAAATAAACATCATCTTTAGTGGTTAGCAAAGTAAAGAAACACATGTGTAACAAGAAAAATACATGAAGAAATATTTTTAGAAAACATGAGCATACGTTGTAAGAATCATATTCTTTAAAAATGGAGTTTTTAAAGAAGCAACCACACTTTAAAGGGTAACAAGACTTACTAAATGCACTAGTAAGTTACTACGCATTTTATAAATTATCAAGTTCATGAAAATAGAGAAATTAATGTATATTGTTGATGATTGTTGTTGAAATTGATGGATGATGATTTAAAAGAAAATAAACACATGTTTTGAAAACATGGGAAACCTCCATTTTTAGGGGAAATTCTGTCAAAATTTCTATAAATTTTGACACTTAGAAAAATATAAGTCTTGAGAAACTTATCCCCTAAAAATGTATCTAAAAACATTTACCAAGGTTTCCCAAACCTTTGTGTTAAGAAATGAGGATTTCTTTAAGAATAAAAATGGATATTAAGTATGTATATTTGTGAGAAAAATATAGATATTTTATCACCAATTTTTGTGCTAAGTGTATGTAGTATGTAGTATGTAGTATGTAGTATGTAGTATGTAGTATGTAGTATGTAGTATGTATTATACTTGATAGTGTACTAGGACTTGAAGATACACTAAATACTCCTAAGGAGTAAAGATACTAAAATACACATACAACATACTTAGGCAAATACAAGATACTTATATATTTTTATTTTTTATTTTTGAGAAAATAATATTAGTAAGACACATAGTTAAAAATATAAATTATTTTTAACACAAGCACACATCTACAAAAGATAGTGACTTATACTTGTGCGATACAAGTCTAGTGACTAACGTTAATAAAACATGTTTAGGTCACGACACTAGATAAGCAAACCCGGTGAAGTTTACGACGCAGGAACGCAAAGTTGTGAGTTCATGCTCCCCCTTTTCTTTAACTGTTTTTGGTTTTATAACTCTCGGGGGTGAAATACATGTTACAAATATTACAATATTTACAAATGGTATGATAACCAGAAGCACTCTTGGTGAGAACGAGTACCAAGTAAGATGCGATTTGAGAATACAAAATACAAGAAGCACTCTTGGTGAGAACGAGTACCAAGTATGATGCGTTTTAAGAAATGCCTAGGAAATACTAGATCATGTGAGCACTGACATAATACTGAAAATGCCATAAAGTCTTGGTGAAAACTAGTACCAAGCCATTAAAAACATTCATTAATTAGGGACGAGGGTTAGATCTAACGGGTACGACCGAGCCCCACTCATGGTCACAACTAGTACCTAGTAGTGCTTCGGAGTCCCAGTCGAGGTTAATCGACACAGTCGAGGGTAATCGATACAGTCAAGGGAAATTGACACAGTCGAGGTTAATCGACACAGTTGAGGGTAATCGACACAGTAAAGGAGCCAACACTAATGCTCCCTATGTCCTCACATGCCTTAAAGGAGCCAACACTAATGCTCCCTATGTCCTCACATGCCTTAAAGGAGTCAACACTAATGCTCCCTATGTCCCCACATGCCTTAATGTCTTTGTACAAGCATTCATTTAGTACGTGGTGTACACAAGAAAACTTGATTTACACAAGAATACTTTATTTATACAAGATGCATACCATGTTTCATACAAGGTATGCAAAACGCATGATCTAGCTCAACTTTTTGTTGATGTTTTCCAAAATTACATGTATTTCAGGTGACAGGATGGATCTTGGGCGCATGTGTCATAACTAGAAGTAGACTTCAAGTTTAGATGTCATCCACTTTTGTTGAATTGTAACCTAGACGAAGGTTGTGTTTTTAAAACTTAAATAATAAGTGTTGTAATACTCAATTTTTTTATGAATGGATGAACATCGTTTTGATCATGTAGTTGTTTATTACGATTGAATGCAATGATATTAAACCAGTCACACATCATACGCTTCCGCAAAAGACAGGGTGTGACATCTCGTGTGGTGCAAATGACAATTGTAGCGATTATCATGTGAAGACCGACAATTTGCATCCGAGTAATGAAAAAGTGAGTAACTTTTATATGTAAAATATCTACAAGTAAAAATTCTGAAAATGATTTATAACGAGGTATTATTTTTTGCGGTAGATAGAGGACATTGAAGTGGCCGAGACTAGAAAATCCGATAGGTTATCAAAGCCGAGCTCCTGGTTGCTCTCACCTTTCGTTGTGATGAACAAAGTGGCGGGTAGGAAAAAGCAGAAAGAAGTTAAAGAAGTTCCGCCGGAGAAAAAATAAAAGAAATAAAGGAGTGGGCCGAAAAGGAGCAAGAAGCAGTTAATAAAGGTGAGTCGAGGGTTCGAAAACTTGGCCTTACAATTGGCACAGAAGTTGGCCTAGACTTTTGGCTTTGTTTGCTAGGCGTACAGCGGAGCGGTTGGTTAGACGATGATGTAAGAACCAACTTTGTTACGTAAAATAACATTTATATTCTAATTTGTATTATATTTAACACTCTATTGTTTTACAGCACATCTATGCTTGCATGATAGACTTGTATAACTCGAGACAGAAAACCGACCGTTGGTGTATTTTACCACCTCATTTCCAATGGTCGCTTTTTTACTCAGGGACGAAGAATGTTTTTAAGTAATTTTACATTTTGATGGATCATTGGAGCCCTTGCCACGAATTGACCAACTTGACAAGGTAACAAAAAATTTAATTTTTAGTTATCAGTATTTTCTTTGGTTTATTTTTTATTCAGTTTGTCGAATATATGTAGGTTTATGTTCCGTTGAACGTACTAAACAAGCATTGGTTCTTGGGAGTTTTCCACCTGCACGACAAAACGTTAACGATATATGATAGGTTAGTGTGATTTATCTTTTTAAGTGTTGTAGGTGATGTTTAGTAATCCTTTCATTTTTTTTAAACCTACAGTTTGCTCGATTGGTCGTCAATAGACAAAGAGAGAACACAAGTCATATGTCATATCAATTTTGCATTTGACTCGTGGTTGCGAATGAACGATTACTATGATGACAAGGGATGGTCATTGTCATTCCCGTTCAAGGTTGTTTACCCAGATAATGTCCCTCAACAATTCGGATCCTTAGGTGATTGTGGTGTTTGGGTATGTATTTTCATGGAGAGGTTGATTAACAATCAACCTCTCTTAAGACAATATGAACAACCAAAAGAAACCGTAATGCAAATGCGACATAAGCTCACGATCAAATTTGTATGATAGTATTTTGGAAGACAATTTTGATATGGCGTCTACTAGCCAAATGATAGTCGATGAGGCTAACAAAAAATTATTTCCGGATTAAGGTATTGTATTTATAGTCTTTTTGATATAACATCTACAAGCCGTTTATTAGGAGTTTTTTAATTATTTGTTTTAGATATATGTTGTGCGTTTTTTTTTTTGGTATAATCACCCATGGAAGCTACTTCACAGTCCCGTTTCTACCAGCCCCGAGTGTTGATGGGCAAACGGACCTTGCCGAGATGAAAACCTCACGTGGGACTTTCATTCCGTTAAATGATACGGGGCGGGCTACACCGGGAAGACCCGTTTTAGCAGTGTTAAAATACCTAATTCGTGCATTTTTTCCTAAATTCAGCCACGTTTGTAACTGCTTTTGAGTATCGAAAACCGAGACCAAACCGTCAAAATCTTATACCAAACTAAACCAATCAATTAGAAATGGTTTGGGCATTATTACGTTTTTTTTATAATACAAAATATGTGTTTTAAGGTTACATCTAAGAAGCTAAAACATGCATTTTCATTGATTCTAATGCATTTCCATTAAATGGAAGAAGCAATATAAACGTAAACATAAACATAAATTTTATATATCGTAACCTCAAACATAAACATTAACATAAACAATTAAGCATAAACATTAACATAAACATTAACATAAACATAAACATAAACGATATATAAAATATGAAAACACAAATTTAAAAGTAAAATTCGTCTTCAGATTTGATCCTTGATAATTTCCCAAGCATCCACGTGTTCGAACACCTCATCGTATTTCTCGGCATAGTCAAAGCACGCCTCTTTGATAAGTTCACTTTTAGAACGATCATTATCAGGATTTGGAACTTTGTTGTAAATCGAAGAAAACAATGAACATCTTAAGTACAGTAAAGTACCCCGCCTCTTAACTTCATCCAATTGACGGGTTGTCTGCACAATATTACGACAAAAATGAAAGTAAACCCGCTCCCAAAATGCCTCGTTCATGCTAGCATATAAAGCTAAGTCAGCCACTTCGGCGTAAGACGTAGCCAATTCTACGTCTTCTTCTTTGGACCAATTTTCGGATGAGCTAGACATAACTTGAATGAATTCGTTTTGGTGTTCAAGAGTTGAAAGGCTTTGTTTGATATGAAAAAAGTTGGATGGTTCTATGCATATATATATATATATATATATATATATATGTGTGTGTGTGTGTGTGTGTGTGTGTGTGAATGTGAATGTGAATGGTTTGTAGTAAATCAATTAATAAATAATTTAATGTATTAAATAAACATTAAAAGTCACCAAGATTGTATGACGGATAGGTATTTTGAAATACATATTCCTGAAAGTCTTCTGGTTCAACTTGAACAACTTCAGGATTGGTAGACGATTTTTTCTTTGAACCTCGACGCGAAGAATTCTGGGAAGGCATGGGGAGTGTGCAACTGTCAAGATGATGGTCGTACGTTTTACACCTACTACAATATAAACGAGTGGGTTCCTCTCCGATAGATAAGATTCTTTTCCCCTCCTTTGGACGACCCGCTTGACGTTTAGTAATGCGTGGTGGCAGAAGATTAATAAGGTCATCAGGTACTTCCCATTCAGATTTATGCGGCAGTGGATATAACGCTTCCTCATACGTTCTCTTGTAAACTTCAATGCTATAACAAGAAAACGCATATTGACTGCAGCTCGTTTCACCTAGAAATCTCGAAACGGCAATCACATGGCCACACGGAAACCCAGATACCTGCCATACCCGACAACTGCATGTTTGATTCGAGAAGTCGACAAGGCCCCTTTTTTTCCCGTCTTCAACGTCGAAAGTATTTTTTCCAATGCCATCAACCGTCCACGTCCGAGACTTGGATATCTTTTCTTCTATTTTTTCTCAGCCCATTCTGTAAGCAATTGCTTACCACTGATACCCTGATTTCGCCGATCATAAAATCAACGTTGTACAGAGTGTCAAAAAAATTCGACCAGTTGGGTTATTGGCATTTTCCTCTGGTGTCTAGATAGAGCGTTCATAGACTCTGCGCTGTTAGATGTCATCTAATGATATCTTTTGCCAGGACAGTGTGCTCTAGACCATTTATGAAAACCATTGGTTATAAGAGTCTGTTGAATTCTCGGTACAGCTGCACAAAGTGCGTCGAACGATTCTTCGAAATCGGACATCCTATAGGATTTACAAGTCTTCCACCAGAGGATCTCGTGTTCCTTTTTCTTGTTGGATGGTAAACGAAGTGTAACAACCCTCGGTAAAACCGATACTCTCATCATATGACTAACACTCTATTATATCTTAAAATGTTCCAATATGTCTGATATTATACCCCGTATGTGAAAACCGAGCCAAAATAGATTATAACATATAAAAGAAAATAAAAATCTGAAAATGTAAGCTGAGGCGGGCCGCGAAAGACCTCACCTCAAGATTACGCGGGCCGTATCAAGACCAGACTTGACTCCGCTGACTTCTTAAAGTTCAAGCGGGCCACGTAAGATCTCATCTAAGTTCAAGCGAGCCGCGACAGATCATTACACGCGATTACACCAGAGGACGACACGTGTCGACATCGTTTCGAGTCTACTAGATGACCCAGCTAAGCTATAGTGTTGACCGATGTTGACGCGGGCCGCGTAAGGGTCCCTTATCTTTTACGCGGGCCGCGACAGGACCAGAAATCACAACTATAAATAGATAGCATCAGATTACAATTTCCGTCGCTCATTTCTTTTTCTTAATCTCGAATTCTGAAGTTAGAAGCATTATAGTCGGGTATTATACCCCTAAATTAGCGAGGTTCTGCTCCGTTGTAAGTATTATAACCCCAGTTTCGTAATAGTTACGCTGCCCGATTGATTTAGGGTTCCGTAACAACTGTCGTGGTTCTGCCCGACGTAGTTGTTGGAATGCCGTCTCGGGGAGAGTATCATTAATAATTTCAAAGGGTTATGATACTAACCAATGTACATTTGTATAAATTATAGATTATATCCAGGAAACCCCTACGAAAAGCCTAAGACAGCAATGTGAGTTTATCCTCTTTTTGTTAATGTTTTTGGTAATGTTTTACCAAACCTTAAATGTTTTACTATGAAATTAAGCGGTGATTGAGTCTTTGTAGTTCTTCAATTACTACCGGTATTTTGGGGTTTTGTATACAAAATTTACTACGAGTAGTAGTAAGTCTGAATGACAGTGCATTACCATTGGACAATGAGTTAGCCAATGGGTAATTTGACCATAGCCATAGATCCGGTCGAGTGGCAAATACTGAATGAGTAATTGTGTAGAAATAAACAATGTGATCGCTCTCGATACTGTTTTAATTGATAAAATGTTTCTTGATTAAACTGGAATTCACTCACCAGTATTTCCGACTGACAAATGTTTTTAAAACGCGTTACAGGTAACACAATGTGAACAACCAATTAGTGAAAAGCCAGCTGGAGAGCACTGAAGGCTTGGGAAAATGTGGCTATAAAAGTTACCTAATAAACGATGTTTTAAATTCAATAAAATAGGGTTTGTCCCTATAAATGTATTGTAATAAGAAACTTGGGTTTGGCCCATGTTATTATTAATATAAAAGAAGGTGGTTTTACTCTGATAAACATTTCCTAACTACGGTCCTGATGAAAAAAAATTCCGCTGCGAGATTTAACAAACTGATACCACCACACTCTGAGTTCGCGTCCGCCCGTTCCCGAGAATCAGGGATCGGGGGTTGCGACAGAAGGTGGTATCAGAGCCTAGCCACTGGTCTGAGCCAAAGAAGTGTTCTGCTGACACTTAAAATTTTGAAATTTGTGTTAGGAAATAAATTATGGAAATAAGTGCATAACTGTATTTAATTGTTATGTGTTATTTTACTATTTGTTAGTTTTCAGTATGAGTGATCAAGGACCATCAGATGTGAATCGTCAGTTATCTGATTCACCTAGGAGTGAAGGTACATCATCACAGCCTGCCCTCTCTGGGTATACTGCTGATTAGGAAGACAGGATATTTGCCTTTAGAGCTAAGTCGGAGGAACCATTTCCTACTAAGAAACGAGGATGGTTCAGTAAAGAAGCTTTTGATCGTAGGAAGAGAATGCGAAAATTGCAACAGCAAAGGGCCTTAGCAGCTATTAAGCGAGAGACATATGCTCATACTCAAGATATGCTAAATAGACGCCTAGCTAATTTTCATATCATAGCTACAACTGCTGCTGACCCAAGTTTGGAACAACTAGTAGCCCCACAACCACAAAACCCAGAACAACCCATGGAAATAGAAAATCCAGAGAATCAAGTAGAGATGCCTGATTTTAACCTTGACGAAATTCCTAGGGTACCTGCACCAAATCCCCTAGACCCAAATTATGACCCATGGTGGGATGAGAATAGGGACTATGTGCAACGTTACTCTATTCCTGAAGACACACCTATAGGAGCCTACCCAGGTATGGACCCTTTAGATCCCTATTACCATGATAACTACATTAGGGGAATATTGGAAGATCCTTACCAATTACATGCACTTTTACCTCCATATCAGGAACCCGCACCCCAGATTCCAAACCCAGTCCTAGAACCTCCACCCCCAATGAGTGCAGAAAACGTCCAAGAACTTAGGACTTTTGGGGAGGAAATTTTAGAAAGCAGTGAGAGGATGTGTCAGGTGGGAGAGCGTCTCGTATGGAAATACGATGAGCGCAATATGGATTTTTGGATGAATCCATATCCATGAATGTTAGAATGGAGAAAGCGGTAGTAATAATAAAATAAAATATGTGTGTACGGATGCATATTATTATTTTATTTCTGTTGGTATTGTAACTTTATTTCTGTACTAGTGTGTAATAGACGCATAAGTAAATGAAAAAGAGTATAGTAGCAATGATCTACGTTTTTGACTAGATTATGTGTTATATGAGTAACTATATTAAAATATTAATTGTGATATTAATATGGGATAAATGTTTAAAATTCAGATGCCCGACGAAGGAAATCAAGGAAATCCAAATAACGATAACCAGAGTAACATTAACGTGGTTAATGATAATCCGAGTATCAATAACAATGGAAATCAAGTGGACAATAGTGCTATTCAACACATAGTAGCACAGGGAATTATAGATGCTATGCCATTTATATTATAAACTGTTAAAGATGCTGATAATAAAAGTAAGCATAGCAGTAAGCGACCAATTGAACCAGAAAATAGTGTAAACAATGGACCGGTACTTCAAATGCCTATTCCTAAAAGAAGAAGAACCATGCCTTATGGTTGTTCTTATAAAGAATTCTGGTCTTGTAAACCAATGGAATTCTCAGGCAATGAAGGGGCCATTGCAACCTTACGCAGGATAGAAAAGACTGAGGCAGTCTTAAGGATAAGTAAGTGTGCTGAAGAAGATAGAATATTGTTTGCTTCTAATCTGTTTAAGAACGCAGCACTAGAATGGTGGAACACTATCCTTCAAACAAAAGGAAGTGATAGAACTTACAATATGACATGGGAAGAGTTTAAGGATAAGGTAGAAAGGAAATTCTGCCCACCCAACGAAAAAGAACAGATAGCAAACAAATTCCTAAATCTTAGGATGACTGGTGTAGATAGTAAGGGGTACACTAAATTATTCTTTGAATATGCTAGAATAGTGCCAACTCTTGCTTCACCAGAACCAGTGTTAATTTCCCGTTATATCTGGGGATTAATCGGAGAAATTAGACATGTAGTCAAGGCAGCTAGACCTCAAACCATAGAAGAAGCTGTAGAAATAGCCAATACCTTGACTGATGAATTAGTCCATACCCGAGAAGAGGATCAAAGGAAAAACCTAACCCATAAATTAACTCAAGAATTTCGTTCTGGAAATTCTAACCTTGGGAAAAATGTAGGAGCTACCTTTACACCCTACTGTAGGTATTGCAAAAGAAAGCATTCAGGGAGATGCTCCATATACTGTAACTTTTGCAAAATATCGGGACACAAAGAAGAAAACTGCAGGAAGAAAGCTAACAGCAAGTTGGTGTAGATAGTAAGGGGTACACTAAATTATTCTTTGAATATGCTAGAATAGTGCCAACTCTTGCTTCACCAGAACCAGTGTTAATTTCCCGTTATATCTGGGGATTAATCAGAGAAATTAGACATGTAGTCAAGGCAGCTAGACCTCAAACCATAGAAGAAGCTGTAGAAATAGCCAATACCTTGACTGATGAATTAGTCCATACCCGAGAAGAGGATCAAAGGAAAAACCTAACCCATAAATTAACTCAAGAATTTCGTTCTGGAAATTCTAACCGTGGGAAAAATGTAGGAGCTACCTCTACACCCTACTGTAGGTATTGCAAAAGAAAGCATTCAGGGAGATGCTCCATATACTGTAACTTTTGCAAAATATCGGGACACAAAGAAGAAAACTGCAGGAAGAAAGCTAACAGCAAGGTGTGTTACAATTGCGGAGAACAAGGTCATATTAAGCTGAATTGTCCAAAATTAGCTCCAGCTACAGATAACAAGAATACTAAAAATGCTAGAGCATTTGTTCTGACTGCAGAAGAAGCCAAGATGATTCCAGATGTCATTGCTGGTACGTTTTTAGTTAATGATGTTTTTGCTAAAGTATTATTTGACTCTGGTGCAAACCAAAGTTTTATTAATACATCATTTCGCAAATTTCTAAATAAGTCATTAACTAAACTACCACATGAATGCATAGTAGAAACAGCTAATGGAGAAACCGTTAGAATTTTTGAAATCTTGCAGGGAGCAAGAATAGAAATTTTAAATCAGAAATTTATAGCAAATCTTTATCCCATGAATCTGGCAGGATTTGATGTTGTTTTAGGAATGGATTGGTTAATAGCCAATAAAGCTAGTATTTTATGTGATCAAAAGTTAATCCAAGTAAATTCACCAAAAGGTAAAACGATCACAATTAAAGGAAATAAGTCTTCTAGGTCCACAAAATTCATCTCTTTGATGAAAACTGCAAGTTGTGTAAGAAAAGGTTCTATAGTGTATTTGATTTCTATAATCACTAACACTAAAGGAAAAGAACTAAAAGATATTCCAGTAGTATCTCAGTTTTCAGATGTATTTCCAGAAGAATTACCAGGACTACCTCCGGATAGAGAAGTTGAATTCAGAATTCACTTAATACCAGGAACATCACCAATTGCCAAAGCACCTTACCATTTGGCACCTGCTGAAATGCAAGAATTGAAGAAACAATTAGATGAATTGTTGGAAAAATGATTTATACAACCAAGTTCGTCGCCATGGGGAGCACCGATATTGTTTGTTAAAAAGAAAGACGGATCAATGCGGATGTGCATTGACTACCGTGAATTAAACAAGGTCACGATTAAGAATCGGTATCCATTACCAAGAATCGATGATCTGTTTGATCAACTGCAAGGAGCTCGATTTTTCTCTAAAATCGATTTAAGGTGAGGATATCATCAATTAAAGGTACAGGAAGAGGACATTCCTAAAACCGCATTTAGAACGAGGTATGGTCATTATGAATTTACTGTCATGCCATTTGGTTTAACCAATGCCCCAGCTGCATTTATGGACATGATGAACCGAATATGTAAGCCATATTTGGATAAATTCATAATTGTATTCATAGATGATATTCTAATTTACTCTAAGAGTAAAGAGGATCATGCAAGGCATTTGCACGCACTTTTAAGTTTGTTAGGAAAGGAAAAACTTTATGCTAAGTTTTCAAAGGGCGAATTTTGGTTAGAAAAGGTACAATTCCTTGGACACCTAGTCAATCATGAAGGAATTCATGTAGATCCAACAAAGATCGAGGCAATTACTAAATGGAAAACCCCTGAATCACCAACTGAGGTTAGAAGTTTCTTAGGATTGGCCAGTTATTATAGAAGATTTATTAAAGATTTTTCTAGAATAGCCATTCCTTTAACTAAGTTAACCTGTAAATCTGTTAAGTTTGAATGGGGATTAAAACAAGAAGAAGCTTTTAGAATCCTTAAGCAAAGATAACCCATACACCTATACTAGCATTACCAGAAGAAACTGAAGACTTTGTAGTCTACTGTGATGCTTCTAAATTACGTTATGGATGTGTATTGATGCAACGTCAGAAAGTCATAGCTTACGCATCTAGACAACTTAAGAATCATGAAGAGAATTATTCAACCCATGATTTAGAATTAGGAGCTATAATTTTTGCTCTTAAGATTTGGAGACATTACCTTTATGGTAGTAAGTTTACCATATTTACTGATCACAAAAGTTTAAGGTATGTTTTCGGACAGAAAGAGTTAAATATGAGACAAAGACGTTGGATGGAATTTCTTAGTGATTATGATTGTGATATCCAGTATCATGAAGGAAAAGCAAATGTAGTGGCAGATGCTTTAAGCCGAAAGTATCATGAAAAGCCAAGAAGGGTACGTTCTCTTAAATTAAATCTGCAAGTAGATTTAAATGATCAAATAAGAGAAGCACAAGAATCAGTAATCAAGGATGATTCTGAAAAGTTAAAAGGTATGTTAAAAGAATTAAAACAAGGAAGAGATGAAATATGGAGATTTCATTAAAAGAGAATGTGGATACCTAAATTAGGAAATCTACGCCATCGTATACTAGAAGAAGCCCATAAATCTAAATACACGATGCACCCAGGAAGTGATAAAATGTACCAGGATTTAAGGAAAAATTTCTGGTGGATAGGAATGAAGAAAGACATAGCAACCTATGTTTCTAAATGTTTAACTTGCTCACAAGTTAAAGCTGAACATCAGAAACCCTCAGGTTTGTTACAGCAATTAGAAATGCCAATTTGGAAATGGGAATTAATAACAATGGATTTTGTTACAAAATTACCCAAAACCAAGAAAGGAAATGATACAATCTGGGTGATTGTAGACAGACTAACAAAGTCAGCTCATTTTCTACCAATGAAAGAAACAATTAGTATGGAACAATTAGCTAAGTTGTATGTAAATGAAATTGTTTCTTTACATGGCATTCCTTTATCAATTGTTTCTGATAGAGATAGTCGCTTTACATCTCGTTTTTGGTCAAGTTTCCAAAAGGCAATGGGAACCAAGCTAAGATTAAGCACAGCCTATCACCCACAAACGGATGGACAAAGTGAAAGAACAATTCAGACAATGGAAGATATGCTTAGAGCTTGTGTAATTGATTTTGGAGGTAATTGGGACGATCACTTACCTTTAATAGAATTTTCTTATAATAATAGTTATCACACAAGTATCAATGCTGCACCATTTGAAGCACTTTATGGACGAAAGTGTCGAACCCTAGTCTGTTGGGCAGAAATTGGGGAAAAGCAACTATTTGGACCTGAAATAGTACAGGAAACAACTGACAAAATTATTCAAGTCAAGGAACGACTGAAAACCGCACGTGATCGACATAAGAGTTATGCTGATAACCGATGCAAACCATTGGAATTTCAAATGGGAGATAAAGTATTGTTGAAAGTCTCTCCTTGGAAAGGAGTGGTAAGATTCATCAAACGGGGAAAGCTAAGTCCCAGGTATGTTGGACCTTTTAAGATTATTAGAAGAATAGGACCTGTAGCCTATCAGCTACAATTGCCAGAGGAAATGGCAGGAATACATGATGTGTTTCATATATCTAATCTCAAAAAGTGTTTAGCTGATGAATCATTGATAGTGCCTCTTAAGGATATAGAGGTAAATGAACAACACAAGTTTGTAGAAAGACCTCTACAAATTGAAGACAGGAAAGTCAAGAATCTCAAACATAAAAGATTAGTTCTGGTCAAAGTGAAATGGGACTCCAAAAGAGGACCTGAATATACATGGGAGCTCGAGTCAGAAATGAAAAAGAAATATCCGCATTTATTTCAGTAGATCTCGAGGAAGAGCTCTAAAATAAGGTGGGGAGAATGTAACAACCCTCGGTAAAACCGATACCCTCATCATATAACTAACACTCTATTATATCTTAAAATGTTCCAATATGTCTGATATTATACCCCGTATGTGAAAACCGAGCCAAAATAGATTATAACATATAAAAGAAAATAAAAATCTGAAAATGTAAGCTGAGGCGGGCCGCGAAAGACCTCACCTCAAGATTACGCGGGCCGTATCAAGATCAGACTTGATTCCGCTGACTTCTTAAAGTTCAAGCGGGCCGCGTAAGATCTCATCTAAGTTCAAGCGGGCCGCGACAGATCATTACACGCGATTACACCAGAGGACGACATGTGTCGACATCGTGTCGAGTCTACTAGCTGACCCAGCTAAGCTATAGTGTTGACCGATGTTGACGCGGGCCGCGTAAGGGTCCCTTATCTTTTACGAGGGCCGCGACAGGACCAGAAATCATAACTATAAATAGATAGCATCATATTACAATTTCCGTCGCTCATTTCTTTTTCTCAATCTCGAATTCTGAAGTTAGAAGCATTATAGTCGGGTATTATACCCTTAAATTAGCGAGGTTCTGCTCCGTTGTAAGTATTATAACCCCAGTTTCGTAATAGTTACGCTGCCCGATTGATTTAGGGTTCCGTAACAACTGTCATGGTTCTGCCCGACGTAGTTGTTGGAATGCCGTCTCGGGGAGAGTATCATTAATAATTTCAAAGGGTTATGATACTAACCAATGTACATTTGTATAAATTATAGATTATATCCAGGAAACCCCTACGAAAAGCCTAAGACAGCAATGTGAGTTTATCCTCTTTTTGTTAATGTTTTTGGTAATGTTTTACCAAACCTTAAATGTTTTACTATGAAATTAAGCGGTGATTGAGTCTTTGTAGTTCTTCAATTACTGCCGGTATTTTGGGATTTTGTATACAAAATTTACTACGAGTAGTAGTAAGTCTGAATGACAGTGCATTACCATTGGACAATGAGTTAGCCAATGGGTAATTTGACCATAGCCATAGATCCGGTCGAGTGGCAAATACTGAATGAGTAATTGTGTAGAAATAAACAATGTGATCGCTCTCAATACTGTTTTAATTGGTAAAATGTTTCTTGATTAAACTGGAATTCACTCACCAGTATTTCCGACTGAAAAATGTTTTTAAAACGCGTTACAGGTAACACAATGTGAACAACCAATTAGTGAAAAGCCAGCTGGAGAGCACTGAAGGCTTGAGAAAATGTGGCTATAAAAGTTACCTAATAAATGATGTTTTAAATTCAATAAAATAGGGTTTGTCCCTATAAATGTATTGTAATAAGAAACTTGGGTTTGACCCATGTTATTATTAATATAAAACAAGGTGGTTTTACTCTAATAAACATTTCCTAACTACGGTCCTGATGAAAAAAAATTCCGCTGCGAGATTTAACAAACTGATACCACCACACTCTGAGTTCGCGTCCGCCCGTTCCCGGGAATCAGGCATCGGGGGTTGTGACACGAAGATTGACTATCAAATGCCGACAACATAGGCCATGAAAGGCTTCTGGAAAAACATCACGTACCGCTAAGTGAATGGAGTTTGCACGATTAGATATGATGGCCAACTCCGGATGAACACCGATACACTCTCTTAATTTGGACAAGAACCAGGTCCATGACTGCCCGTCCTCAGATTTACCAATTGTTGGTACATTTATGTCTATCCCCTTCGTCAATTCCATTCGTAGCAGGAACAGAAGAAGTTTAGTGCTTTTATTGTAATATCTTGATAGAAAAGGCAAGGTGGCATATTTGTAAATAAGGAGAACCTCCTTATACCTCGGCCTATAAATAGATCTCTTAGGGTTAGAGATCAAGACTTTTGGACATTAGAAGACTTGGAGCTTAGTGCTTAGAGAGAGAAAGTCTTCATACGTGATTCTTGGTGCATGTAATCGTCATACTGATCAATAAGAATCACGTTAAATTGTACGATCTTGTGTTCGGTCACGCACGTGTACGGATTCCGCACGTCACACGTGTCGTTACGCAATCGTTCGGAGTGAAAACCGGACCTACAAGTGGTATCAGAGTAGGTTCTCGGTTGCGAAGATCAAACACATATATTCGTACAAGATTTGATCAGATTCAAAGCCAAAATCATCCAGATTTGTCAAATTCTTCATATTTTTCTTGTTCTTCACGTTTTTATCTGATTTTTGTCAAATTGAACAGGTTTTAACGGTCCAAATTAGCTTATTTTCGGATATGTTGTGCAAAACTATCAGATCTACAAGCCTACAAATTTTCAGATCTAAATTCCAAGCCGTTTGAGAGAAATCTGAAATTTTGTGTTCGAAAAAGTTGTTCAACATGTTGATGTTGTTGGAGTTCATATGAATGCTAACCGATCGGACAGCTGTTCGATCCAAAGCTTTCTTTGCAATTCATTAAAGTGGTTGACTATTGTTGACCTAACCGATCGGACGTCTGTCCGTTCCACTGCAACATTTTACACTGCATTTCATTAATAGTTGTTGACTTTGACTTGCCAGCCGATCGACCGGCACTCTGGCCGAATGGACAGCAAAGCATATCACTGCATCACACTTTACATTTCTCTAAAGTTGTTGACCTGTTGACTTACTTGATCGAACAACTGTTCGATCGAACACCTGTCCGTTTCACTGCCATACATTTAAAAGGTTGACTTTGTTGACCTAACCGATTGGACACCTGTCCGATCCATAGCATCCCAGCCGAACGGTCAGCAATCAGATTCAAACACACCTCTTTCATTAAAGTCTGCATTGTCATTCAACTTTATCTGCAGGACATGTGAATCATATTGAGAAGTCAATAGTTATCAACAAAGGGTCACATGATCTTTCATCAAGATAGTCACTCACATTTTTAGGTCCAATTGAAATAGAATAACATCAGACTTTGCATATGAGCATTTAATATTCGTCAGACTATAGGCCATTAATGTTTGCATGTGATGATGAAAGATGAACAGTCCAATCAAGATATTGTGCTTTGAATTGATGATATCATGTTCACAAGAATTAGTAATGATGACAGTATGCATGTGATGTTTGTCAGTTAGCATGTGATGTTTGCTTAGGTCAAATAAGTCAACGTGCCACCCTATTCAAGAATTAAAGCTAGCCGATCGGTCAGCATCTTTACTTGATCGAACAGCTGTTCGATCGATCAGCTATTCGTTCCATTACATCACTTTATAATTCATTTGTTGACTTGTTGACTGTCAGCCGAACGGACAGCTGTCCGAACGGCTAGCACCACTGACCGATCGAACAGCTTTCCCGTCCGATCGAACAGCACCCTGTCCGATTGAACAGCTTTCCCGTCCGATCGATCAACCTCCTGTCCGATCGACCAGCATTTAGTCAACATTGTCAGTCAATATCATTATTTGAAATCGTTGTGCATGTGAATGAGTTAAGCGGCCAAATAGAATATTAAACTGAATGTTGATGTTGGCCATTCATTAATTAGATTCCATGTGCTAATTTTCAGTATATGTAACAACTCGTATCAAAAGTCCTAATTATTATTTTAATTGTCCAATAGGAAACCCTAATAGAGACACCCAAGTGATTCTGCACAAACCCTAAAATTTTCAGAACAATCAGAATTAGGATCAGGGCCCCTAAAACTCAGGGGGGGTTAAACCCTAGTTACTATTATCTTAAAATCTCGCTGTCAAAATCGAATTTATGAAATCTGTCAACTCAGCAAGCCTACACACACGGGGCTACCCTATGACCTTTCGTGTCCCTTACGGACCGTAAGGGATGAGGCTTACGGTCCGTAAGCCGGGGTCAAATTTGGCTATAAATAGTAGGCATTGGGACTTGATTTCTGGCACTGAAACGACGAAGAAATTCGAATTATACACTGAGTTACGCTCTGTTTACTATCACAACACACACGGATCACAAATCGTCGCCGCAATACAGGGTAATAACTCGATCGCTGATACGATTCAATGTCCGATCGATTAAACTATCCAATGGATGTTTAAGTGCTGCCCACATTAGGGTTTATGCTTTGTCATTCGTTGTTAATTTAATGGATGTTTAAGTATCGCACTTTGTCATTCGATGTGAGGGTTTAATCTTGTGAGTTATCGTAAATGCTGTATTAAGTTACTAACCGAATTGTGTGCCTGTTATTAAATTTAGGTTAAAAGGCTAATCAGTAGGCTAGGCTCTGCTCAATTAAATCAGCAATGTGAGTCATTCTCTTTTTATCAAACTGCTTTACAAAACCCTATTTATTTCAAAGTTATAATTACAGGGATTAAGTCTTTGTAGTTACCAAATTACAGCCGGTATGTGGGGTTTTGTATACATTACTTGATAATCTTCACCATTGGGGCAGCCAATGGGTGATATGACCATAATCATAGACACCATTAGACATCGGGAGGGCCAATGGGTCGAGTGATAAAATACCGTGGGTAGTTGGTTTGATATCAGAAACATTGTAATCGCTCTTAATACTGTGAATTATAACAAATGAGTCGTTTTAGTAAAAAAGAATGATTCACTCAGTATTTCCCGCTGACAAAACCTTTTTCAAACATGTTTCAGGTGATCTGTTGTGATCCAGGAAAAGTGCCGAGAAGCACTACAAGCTTAAGGAAGTGGCTCAGTATAAAATAAAGAAACATGTTTTGTAAAATAAAAGATTTCTCCGTGAAATCTTATGATTGTAAATTACCGAGTTTTTATCCCGAGTTGTGAAATAAAATAATCGGGAAATATTTCAGTTTAAAAAGATCCTGAAGAAACTTCCGCCGTTAAATAAATACCACGGGATTTCTGTCCCGTGGCTCCTGAAACGGGTCAAACCGGGTCGGGGGCCGTGACAGAAATAAGGTGGTATCAGAGCTACTAATTTAAGCCTATTAAGTATTTAGAAAATACTTAATTTTTTCTATTTGTCATTCTGTGATTATGTGTTTTCTTATTTGAATATTTGTGTACAGTATGGGTAAACAAAAGCTGTCAAACATCTATCTTAAATTAGATAGGTCATCCAACGAGAAGGGAAGTTCATCCCAAACCAAATCCTCAATATCACTCTGTAATTCCTGAAGAAGAAATATTTGTGCGAAAGGCACAATATGAGGAACCACTTTCTCCTAATAAAAGAAGTTTGATTTTTAAGAAAAGTCAGGAGAAAATAAAGAAATTCCGAGAAAAGAAGATTAAACAGGAAACCCAGGAATTAACCAGTAAATCACATTGGGAAGACAAGTTAGATGAAAAATGGGCGGATCTTTATATGTTAGCTACTGTAGTAGTAAATGCAAATCTTTAAATAATCTGACTCAAGTTTTAGCAACCTATTCACCTACAAGTCCAGAAACCATATCCAGTAAATAAATAAGAAAACCCTAGTGTGTTTTAAAATTTCAGTTGTTTTGTAGTCACACGATATGAAATAATATTTAAAGGTTATCTATGAAATTTTAACTTAGTAATTGTGTGTATTTTGCATAACAGCATGAGTGACTTGTCTGACGCCCTTCAGAATTTAAATCTCTATCCGGTAAAAATAGAGGTTTCCAGAGATTTCAATAGGTATATACCAGATATAGAAGAACCTATTGAATTTAATGCTCCACCTCCAGAAAAACCCAAGCCCAAGAAAAGGAGAAGATTCGTGGGATGGAGGCATGTGCGCAGAAGAAAACCCGCCACTAGGAAGATTCCTAAAATAGAAAATCCTTTAGATAAAGGGAAGGGAATTGAAGTCGGGGAAGAGTCTAGGCAGATGGGAATACAGTTTGATGAATATTATAAGTAAATAGAAATGGAGATTGGAGGAGGTTCTAAACAAACTCAGATAGAAATGGGGGAAAGCTCTAAACAAACCCAAGAAATGACATTGCAGGAAGAGCTAGATTTTATATTGGCAAACCGTGATACTATTCAGCCTGTCAATGAAAATGTTTTTGCTCGTCCTATTGAAACTCAACTCCCTATAAATTTAGAACCAGCAATCCCAGAACCTATAATCCACACCCAACCTCTAGGAATGGACGAGTGGTGGACGAATGATTAGCAGTTCCAAAACCTTCTCAACAGTCCCTATTCCTTTCTTCCTCAATTCGACCCTAAACCAATACCTAATCCACCTATGAGCAATGAGAATTTAGCTGAACTCCGCCACTTTGGTGAGGAGTTAATGGATGCAGGAAATAGGATCAGGGAAGTAGGAGAACAGATCTCCTGGAAATATGATGAGAGGGAGCTCCATTATTAAAATATCAACTGACGAGGGATAAGGGGTTATGAGACTGTGGTTGTAAATTAGCAATAATAATCTAATCTTGTGAAATAACCTAAAATAAAACTTTGTAAGATAATAATGAGTATTGATGCATACTATTAAATATAAAAGGGAAATCGAGAAATCGATAGTTTTGGCTATGTGTGTTTTGTGAAATTTATATGATTGTTTTGTGTATAATTGTTATTTATTCGATACTAATAAAATTATATATATTAATTATCAGATGGAAAACGCTAATAATGAACCAGTTAATGAGGTTAATCAATCTGAGCAACACCCGGAGGATCAATTTTTAAAGGGTTATTAAATTTTATCACCCCTAACTATTGGCTATTGGCCGCTGTCACCCTCAACTATCACTTTGACGCCCGTTACCCCCAACTTAACACTTAGTGTGTTCTGTCACCACGTCGTTAACTGATCACTAACTTTTGATCATGTTACTACACTTTTTGAGGTGTCATCGGGATCTTGGGAAGGTTTTAGGGATCTTAGGACACCCGCAAAAGTATAGTAACAGGATCAAAAGTTAGTGATCTGGTGACAGAACACACTAAGTGTTAAGTTGGGGGTGGCGGGCGTCAAAGTGATAATTGGGGGTGGCAGCGGCCAATGGCCAATAGTTAAGGGTGATAAAATCCAATAACCCATTTTTAAATAGGCAAGATATAGAAAATATCGTTGCTCGAGGGATAGCCAACGCTATTCCAGCAATAGTTGCTGCTGTTAGAAATCCAATCGAACCTCAACAAATCGTTCCTAGCAAACGTATTTCTGAAGATAACTTCAGCAATAGCGTAAATGGAGGCAGTAATCATAATCACGATAATAATCCACGGCAGGCTCCGCTCCCTAAGAAAATGAAAGCTGCAACACCTGGTTGCACTTATAAAGAATTTCTTGCTTGTAAACCATCTGAGTTTGCTGGCAATGAAGGAGCAACTGTGGTGCTGCGTTGGTTAGAGAAAACCGAGGCAGTAATTACCATAAGTAAATGTGCCAAGGATGATCAGGTCATGTACGCGCCAAATCTTTTTAAAGAAGGGGCGCTAGAATGGTGGAACACGGTATTACAAGCAAAAGGAAGGATGATGGCGTATGCTATGAACTGGGAAGAATTTAAGAGTCTTGTAGAAAGAAAATTCTGTCCCGAATATGAAAAAGATCAAATGGAAAATAAGTTCCTAAATCATCGAATGATGGGTGTAGATTGTCGCGGTTATACTTCGACATTCTTTGAATATGCTAGAGTGGTACCAACACTGGCTTCGCCAGAACCGGTACTCATTTCTCGCTATATTTGGGGATTGATTGGTGAAATCCGCAATATCGTTAAAGCTGCGAGACCTCGTACTATTGACGATGCAGTGGAATTAGCCAATACCCTAACTGATGAATTGGTGCGCACAAGAGATGATAACAGGAAAAAGGAACTGGCTCAGAAAATTACCCAAGGCTTTCGTACGGGAAATAATAGCAACTTCAAGAGAAGAGGAACAGGGCAATCTTCAAATCCGCCTTACTGCAGGAATTGCAAAAGGAAACATTTTGGAAAATGTAATATAACCTGCAATTTTTGCAAAGTTGTAGGACATCGGGAAGAAAATTGCAGGAAGAAATCCACAATTTGCTATAATTGTGGAGAAAATGGGCATTTCAAAACAGAATGTCCTAAATTGGTCAAACCAACAGATAACAAAGCCAAGACAGCCGATGGAGCTACCAAGAAGAATGTTCAAGCATTTCAGTTAACTACTCAGGAAGCCGAGATGATTCCAAATGTGATAGCTGCCAAGCTCTTAACCTACCTTTAAGCAAACTTAGGCAGATCTTTACAGTCGAAACGGCAGACGGAAATTCTGTTAGCATAGATAAAGTTTTGCAAAAGGAAAAGGCCAATTGGATTTTAACACCTTTAACTTTGAAGAATTGGCCGATAACACCCGCAACTAACACTTTGATCTGTGACACCCCAAACTTTTAATTTTGTTTGTCATTTCACCACTCAGTTAAAAAATGACTAACTGAGTTAGTCTTCCTTCCTAGCTGGCATCCTACGTGGACTATTTTTGTCAATGTGGCACATTCATGGGTATAAAACCTCAGTTCATTTGCAACACTTGGAGAAAAATCATAAACTTTCTTCTTCAACATTTAAAGTTGACTAAATTGAATTGTGTGAATCATCTCTCCACTTTCTTCTTCAACTGTGCATTCTTCTTCAACTGTGCATCATCCCCTGTTTAATAGAGGCAAATTTACAATTCCAGAATTCTAAAGTCTGCAATCTTAACCGATTACTCTTCAACCCTGCAACCTCCAAAACTAAGAAAACAAACTCCAAACAACCTCACATTACTTATCACCTCATATGGATCAAACCTAGGGTTCCAGCATATCACACGTTCAATTATGCATAAACCACAATTAATTAACCAAAACTAACATAAAAAACATACAAATTCAACAAAACACAAACACATTACCCAATATCAAAGCGATATATACTCAAAAACCGATTCATCAGGCGAACACCCCAAGCTCCACTGCTTAGCAGCCTTAATCTGCGCCGTTTCAGCGTCCGGCTCACCGGCCGTAACCGATCCCGACGAAACACTAATCGCAAGCACAAGCTGCATCTGCGCTCCGGCAGATTTGTGTCGTTACGGTTGAAAGATGAAAGTCCAGCAGTTTGTTTGAAGCCGATCTGATCTTTGTGGATGAGATCTGACGGTGTGTCGAAGTCCATTGTGGTTTGTGGATTGGTGTGAGAGTGTGTGTGTGATGAGTTTGTTGAAAAGTGGATGTGGGTTTTGCTATTGAGAATCTCCGGTGGCGGTTGTGGTGGTGGTGTCGTGGAGTTGAGTGTTCAGATGATGATGATTTGATTTTGGGGTGAAGATGATGATGATGATTTTATTTTTTATATTGAGCAGTGATTACCTATACATATGTATATATTAATTACAGTAATTAAAATATACACATAAGTCTCCAAATAATCCACCTCATCTTGTCATTTGCTTCTTATAACATGTGTTTGCCACATCATGGGTGCCATGTAGGATTAATGATGCCAGCTAGGATGGAAGACTAACTCAGTTACTCATTTTTTAACTGAGTGGTGAAATGACAAACAAAATTAAAAGTTTGGGGTGTCACAGATCAAAGTGTTAGTTGTGGGTGTTATCGGCCAATTCTTCAAAGTTTGAGGTGTTAAAATCCAATTGCCCAAAGGAAAATATAGAACTCTTAGGTCATAAATTCTTTGCAAACCTATTACCTATGAAATTAGCTGAATTTGATGTTGTGTTAGTAATGGATTGGTTAGTAGCCAACCATGCTCGAATTCTTTGTGATCAAAATTCCATAGAAATTCAAGCACCTACCGGGGAATTAATTATGATTACAGGAGATAAACCACGTAGGCCCATGAAGTTCATATCAGTAATGAAAGTTTCTAGTTATGAACGAAAGCAAGGAATAGTATATATGATTTCAGTAATCATTAGTACTAAGGGTAAAGAACTTAAGGTGATTCCTGTAGTCTCAGAATACCCAGATGTATTCCCAGAAGAGTTACCAGGATTACCACCAGATAGGGAGGTAGAATTTAGGATTCATCTAATTCCCGGAACTATACCGATAGCCAAAGCACCTTATCGGTTAGCTCCCACAGAAATGTTAGAATTGAAAAAGCAATTAGATGAATTACTAAGTAAAGGTTTCATACAACCTAGTTCATCCCCTTGGGGAGCACCAGTGTTGTTTGTTAAGAAAAAGGATGGTTCGATGAGAATGTGTATTGATTATAGAGAATTGAATAAGATTACAATTAAGAATCGATACCCATTACCTAGGATTGATGATCTTTTCGATCAACTTCAAGGAGCTAGATATTTTTCTAAGATCGACTTACGTTCTGGATATCATCAATTGAAGGTACAAGAAGAAGACATACCTAAAACTGCTTTTAAAACTAGGGTTATTGGATTTTATCACCCTTAACTATTGGCCATTGGCCGCTGCCACCCCCAATTATCACTTTGACGCCCGCCACCCCCAACTTAACACTTAGTGTGTTCTGTCACCAGATCACTAACTTTTGATCCTGTTACTATACTTTTGCGGGTGTCCTAAGATCCCTAAAACCTTCCCAAGATCCCTATGACACCTCAAAAAGTGTAGTAACATGATCAAAAGTTAGTGATCAGTTAACGACGTGGTGACAGAACACACTAAGTGTTAAGTTGGGGGTGACGGGTGTCAAAGTGATAGTTGAGGGTGACAGCGGCCAATAGCCAATAGTAGGGGTGATAAAATCTAATAACCCTTAGAACTAGGTATGGTCATTACGAGTTTACAGTCATGCCCTTCGGGTTAACGAATGCACTTGCAGCATTCATGGACATGATGAATAGAATCTGTAAACCGTACTTGGATAAATTTGTAATTGTCTTCATCGACGGTATACTTATTTATTCCAAAAGTCAGAACGAGCATTGTGAGCACTTGCATGCACTCTTAACTTTGTTAAGAAAAGAAAAATTGTACGCCAAATTCTCAAAGTGTGAATTTTGGTTACAAGAAGTGCAATTCTTAGGACACATGGTGAATCACGAAGGTATTCATGTAGATCCTGCTAAGATAGAGGCAATTACCAAATGGAAGGTTCCCCAATCCGCAATGGAAATTAGAAGTTTTATAGGTTTAGCTGGATATTATAGACGGTTTATTAAGGATTTTTCCAAGATAGCTGTACCATTAACCAAGCTAACCTGTAAAGCAGTTAAGTTTGAATGGGGACCTAAACAAGAAGAAGCCTTTAGAATCTTGAAACAGAAATTAACCAATGCTCCAATCTTAGCCTTACCAGAAGGAACTGGAGATTTTGAAGTATATTGTGATGCTTCAAAATTAGGATTTGGATGTGTGCTAATGCAACGCAAGAAGGTAATTGCGTATGCTTCAAGACAATTGAAAAAGCACGAGAAAAACTATACGACTCATGACTTAGAATTAGGAGCCGTAATTTTTGCCCTGAAAATCTGGAGACATTATCTGTATGGAAGTAAGTTTACTATCTATACAGATCATAAAAGTCTAAGATATATATTTGGGCAAAAAGAGTTAAACATGAGACAAAGAAGATGGATGGAAAGACTAAGTGACTACGACTGTGATATTCAATATAATGAATGTGACAAATGGCAAATAACTGGAAATTCCGTACAGTCTAATCACTATTCTTAGAATATAATCTCATGCAATTAGCGTAATTTAATTACGTAACTGTGTCGTACATTAGACGACAGTGTTAGGACAAGAAAACAACGATATAACATATGTTGGTTTTCGTTGTATTGCGAAACCAATTAAACAATGTCCTAAAAGTGTTGGTAAAAAGTGCTGCGCGCACTATTCACGGTTACACTATTCATGCCAGCAAAACCGTGAAAACAGAACGAAACAAGGAAAAACGACACACGGCTAACATAACTGAGCCCGTTTATATAAGAAAACACTAATACGAAAACATATCTTACAAAGATACAAGACTTTCCGGTACAACGCCCTAATCGCTAAATCGTCCGTTTCACTAAAAATAAGGCAATTTTAACTCGTCCAAAATAATAATTTAGCATTTCCGGGACTCCAGAAATATGACAAATGATGACAAACATATGGAAACAATTTGAGGATATTAATGGGGTGTCCGAAACATAAGCTTTCGATGCTGCGTTGCAACCCCCACAACTTGTCCATTTCTGCACCGACAAGCTAATAAACGACATTTCCGACATCGAAAACAACCAAATGAAAGCTTTGGTGAACTAGTTAAGGTTATTTTGAGATTCCAAATCCCTTTATACATCTCTTGGTTGCGGATTTACAACTTACGGAAAAACTTCGTCGGTAGGAATTAAAAGTGCTTTTATAGAACCGACGACCAAACGGAAGTCGTTTAAGATATCAAAATATAATTTCTACTAGTTTAGTGAATTTGTTAATAATAATTAACATTCCAAATCACTAATTACCTCCTAATGGTGAAAGATTACCCCTAATCACCATACTTAGCCTAATTACCAAAATATCTACATGTTTAAGACATTTTTATAAAAATGTTACACTTTACCCCCCCCCATTTATATGACGAAAATAAAGGGGTCCCACATCCTTAATTACTTGCTAAAATATCTACATATTTTGGTTTATTACAAGTGGATGAAGTTGGTGATTTGTTATAACAACTAGTTACTTTAAGTTACTAACCATTTTATCATCACTTTATATTTTTTTTTTATTTACAAACACAAACTCTCTCATCATCTTCATCTTTTCATCAAGAACACCCACCATAAACCCATTTTATTTTATCACCTCCTTGATGATCAATATGGATTTCCATGGTACATAAGAAGATCTAAAGCACTTACAAGAAAAATGACACTCTTTCATCCAATCAAGAACCTTCAATCATCAAGATCTTCATCTTCTTAGCTCTTAATCATCACTTAGATCATCCCTAGCCTAGTGCTAGAAGTGAGCTTCTAAATCTCTTATTTTCATACTTGTTTATGTTATGATTGTTATTATAACTAGAGATAACAAAATAATCATACATAATAAACATGAAAATATAAAGAAGCAAAAAAATAATAATCATAATATATAAGATTGTTTATGTTGTGATTTGAACCTTGTTACTTGTTTATTTGATCTAGTTATGATTAACATCATATTAAAAACTTGTTAGATAATGTTTAAAAACATAATCTAACAAGTATACATGAAAGTATTAAAAAGGGTTATATGAAACTAAAAGTTTAATGAATGAACATATATTTTTGATGTTATAAAAGTGTGTAAAGTATTTTACCAAGAATCATGCTTTTTGAAAGATTTATAAAAGAAACATACAAGATGGGTTTTCTATAAAAGTTTGGCAAAACTAGAAGTAAAGTATGATTTTTAAACTAATAAACATATGTAAAGATCATACTAAAACCCTACATGTTTATGAGTTCATCTTGTTAAAAAGTTTGTTATGAATCTCATGTGTTTTTGTTTAGAAAATGATATGTTAATAAACATGGCAAAGTTCATATATCAAAGGAACTATGGCCAATTTTTCTTAGAAATCATATGCTAGAAAAATTATCATTTTTAACAAAGTCTTTACAAGATTAGAAAGTGGTCTTTCTAAAAACAAAAAAATAGATATAAATATATATTTTTGGGAAAATATATATTAGTGATCTTAACAAGTTATGTACTATGTGTTTATTATTTGTATTAGTTATGTACAAAAGTTAGGGATTTGATAACAATGATACAAATAAATACGAGACACATTTACAAGTAAAGACTTACAAGAATACATATATACACACTTGAATACAATTTGCGGATCATTCGGACATCGGATACAACTTATGGACAATTCGGACGACGGACGAACCTATGAACATATCGCCAATCCGAGGACTTACTACGACGTTTAGGCGATCTTTCGACACGTACACCAAAATTTCGTTTCCTTTAACAAAATTCGGACATTTTGAAACTTATAAAAACTATTATGTTTTTATTTACTAAAAAGTATACTAAGTTATTTTTATAAAAATGTTTTTATAAAAATGAAAGACTTATACTTTCAAATGGGATTACATTTTCTTAATGGGCTATTTTATACAAATGGGCTTACACTTCTTAATGGGCTTACTTTCATAATGGGCTTAACTTAAATACATGGGCTAAGCCCAATATCAAAAACTCATGGGCTAAGCCCAATACCAAACATATGGGCCAAGGCCCAACACTATTGAGGCCTAACACTATTGAGGCCCAACACTATTGAGGCCCAATGCTATTTAGGCCCAACACTATTGAGGCCCAATACTATTAGGCCCAATACTATTTAGGCCCAACACTATTTAGGCCCAATACTATTTAGGCCCAACACTATTGAGGCCCAACACTATTTAGGCCCAACACTATTGAGGCCCAACACTATTTAGGCCCAACACTATTTGGGCCCAATAACATGAATTCTTGGGCTAAGCCCAATGACACCATTATTGGAAATTCAAGTATTCAATTGATACATATAAGACACGAAATCAAGAAGACAAGACCCGATGATACAACTCACAAGATACAAGATTACATATATATATATTTGGTGAAATATATATATAACCGTTTAACAATTCATTCATCTAATACAAAGTTCAACGAACAATAAAGACATACAAGTCTTACACATATTTAAGACACAAGGCTTGTACTCAAGTCATTTACAAAGACCGAAGTGTCTAACAAATATAAGAACATTTGTAGGTCGCAACATCGTTCAAGACGACCACGTGTAAGATCACAAACACTTATCATTCACGGACGCAATACTGTGAGTTCATGTCCCCCATTCATTTAAATGTTTTACAGCTTTACAACTATCGGGGAAAATACATGTTCAATTGTATGTTAAGTTATGGAATGAAACACCTTAGATCATGTGCGATTAGGGTCATACATCTAAGCACCATTAATCCAGTTTGGACCTAGGTACAAGTGGTTAGATCTAATGGGTATTGGCGAGCCCCACTCTTGGTCGTGGACCCATACAGAAGAGTGCGTTTGTATCCCAGTCGATAGTAGTCGACATAAAATCGTCTAGGTTTGGATTGCTTCCTAATTCGTCACACATATTAATGTCCTCGCGAAACATTAATGGTCAACGATTTCATTGACGCTTTACATACTACATCATTACATACAGATACATTTTATACAACTCACATTTTATGGATACATTTTATACAACTCACATTTTATGGATACATTTTATACATCTCACATTTTACAGATACATTTTATACAACTCACATTTTACAGATACATACCATTCAACTAAACTGCATGAACTCGCCAACTTTTGTTGATGTTTTCAAACTTAACTTGTATTTCAGGGAATTAGTGGACCATGCAGACATTTCAGTCAAGGAAAGCAAGTATCAAGACTCCATGCCACCATTCGAAGGGTTTGCCCGTTATATACCGCCTCTTTGCGGTGATATAGTGGTCAAAGCCTTGACATTTTAAGACTTACATTTTGATGTATTAAACGATGGCAACTTATTTTCATTTAATGGTTTGTAACCAATACATTTAACTTATGTTGCGTTCTTTTGAAACAATTATGACAATGGCATTGGAGCTTGTTTTTATTCATTTAGTATGTTCACTTATATTGTTATGCAATGAGAACCGATCAGATCACACCTCGCGCTTCCGCTACGAGCGGGTGTAACAGATTGGTATCAGAGCATCGATTGTAGTGAACCAGGATTCTTTCTCGAGTCTAAGTCTACAATCACTAGGGACCTCTCACGAAAACCTCTTGTTCATGTTGAACAGATTATAAATAAAATTGTATAGGTCAAAAGGTTTTCATTGCATAAACATTTTTCAAGGTCCACTACAACAAAAATCACTTCACATAAATCAAGCGAGGACATTTCCATGGGTGAAGTCTATGAGAAATAGACACATTACATTAACAGACTATGTGCCTACAACACATTACATTATCAGTTTACGCATTATAAACAGTTTACAAGTTCAGCTTATACAAGATAGAAATCCTTGATTGATAGGGTTTTACATGATTATATATATAGGTTGTTCATATATATGTTGCATGAAATATTTGGCAAAAACAAAATGCCTTCGACTTCGAATTCCATTGTCATCCTTGACACATATAACATGGTTAAGACACGACATCTTTTACACAAGATATGATACTCTATTTTCAAACATGACATATTTTATACAATACATCTTCCATGAGAATATCGACCTCATGTCTATTGCGGAGCTTATGACGAACGTGGTTCCTAAGTGAGACCATAAAGTATTGATCCCGTGGAAGATGGTTGCTTTCTCGCGGATGCTGAGATTCCTGACTTCAGTAGTGACAATGAGGCGGAGGTGGCAGCCTTGGACAACAACTCCATTAGTGGGACAAGGTCCCTGTGACTCATACAAATCATGATTGCCGACACTCTTATCCAGACAAGGAAGATGAAGTACTCATCTTGAAGGCGTCCCTTCAGATGTTATTTTTACAAATTCTCTCTATTTTTATTTCATCTAACGCTGTGCCATTCCGCAAGTAATGACAACGGACGTTGACACATGAACTATCATGAAGTTCCCTCCTGTGTTAAACATAGACAATAGTGTCCTCTCTCTGACTGATCGCCTTCTCTGAACGAGAGAATGCTAGGGTGACCATGCAAGACAATTTATTATTACGGGGGCCCACGTAATAACAACTTGTAGTGCATGGAAATTCTGGTGGACTCTGCGGGTCAAACTAATGATCACTATCCATTCAAAATTCTTAAGTGTTCAAGTTTCTATCCAGTAGAACACTAACCGAGATGGTTACTATAACACCTTACAATACAATATAGGAAGACGACACGTATTTGTTCACACCTAACATTTGATCTACATCACGATTCAGTTGAGACTAGTCATCTAAACAAATAAAATTTGTTAGCCACTCATGAAGTAATTTCCTCAACATTCTAATTTTTTTTACATGGGCTATTTCCATGGTGTCTATGACACTTTACCCTACTTTACTTTACCTTACCTTACCATATTCCACCTTATCATATTTATTGGATATAGATACAATAAATTCCGTCGCTTGACATTTGTCTTTTCCCAAGGGATGGTATGGCATGAGCCATGCTGCAACTCCCTCATTGCATTCTATTCAACATCTTTGGAGATTCTAATGATCTTGTTAGAGCTCGTGAAGCTCAAGCACTATCACCATACTCGTCACATGGGCAAGTACGACAAAGAAATTTCTTTACTTGGGACGACCGAGGTCCATAGAGTAGGGAATACATATTATATGGACGAAGACCACTGCTTGGTTTCCCCTCCTCAACGAATTATTTTTTTTTTCTTTTTCCATTTAGACATATGACCAATACACGCAAGAGGCATTACACCTTTTGGTTTTGGTTATCCACAATATCATTCATTCAAACATGTATCAACACTGAGGTCTTGAGGTTTCCATGACCGATTGCATTTTTCATTCTTGGGCGCATGATAGACTGTATTTATCCAAATATACGTCTAAATTCTTTTAGTAGTATACATTAATAAGATCATGGCGCCAAAAGAAACAAATGCTTATACACAAGACATGGTTTATACATGACATTGTTACGTAAGACATTGCTAACATGACATTTGACGTTGGTTTACACAACACATTTTTGGTAGTTATTGATAAGTGATGAGACGTGTGTAATATGATAAAAGCATGGTGGATACGCCGCTGGTACTTCCTATACATAAGTGCTTATATTATATTGCATATCGTGGCATATCTGAACCATTTTGACAAAGACAATACATGACATCTTTTACCAAAGACAGGATTTTCTATTTTAAGGCATGATATATTTTATGCACTACATTTCATTTGGTTATTTATTTAACCATACATCATTCTTTTATATCATCTGATTTTCATATCTATTTTCATATGATTTTATAAAAGAACTCGATCATAACTGGAGCCAATATTGTTGGTTACACTTGATGCTTTCACGGTCTCTCAAGGGTTGTTCCATACTGGGTAACACCCGAATTCAAACACCCTGAGTTTTACATTTTGGGTTTAGCCTCGGAGATCCGAAGCATGACCGCATCATCCCACCCTACCTCGATCACTCAAACAATAGTTACTCGACACGTTTCCAATCAACCAACATTTCACATCCATGTTATTTGATACTGGTGCCAATTTTAGCTTCATCTCAACATTTCACATACATGAGTTTCATGGCTAGTGGCCGGATTGTCCAAGCTACAATTAGGGACTGGATTATCCTACAACTAAACATAGGGAGTGGGCTATCCTACATCTAAAACATAGGGATTGGGCTATCCTACATCTAAACATATGGATTGGGTTATCCTACATTTAAACATACGGTTCCTAAAACTATACAGTGAAGTACTCGCCACACAGAATTCCAAATGTACTTGGCCTAGAGCCAAGTAAGCTAGACGTCCCCTCATTCTATAGAATCGGTATACGATAAACTAGTCGAGTCAGGGAAAGTTGTTAGAGGATGTTCCTTGGAACTTGGCGAGTGAAGATTCAGTATTGATCTCTTACCCATTGAGTTGGGTAGTTTCGATGTAGTGGTTGGCATGAATTGGTTATCCGATAACCAAGCCAAAGTCTTTTGTCATGAAAAGGTCATTCGCCTACCACTACTAAACAAAGAGACACTTGTTATTCATGGAGAGAAGCACGATACACCATTGTGGATCATCAATTTCATGAAGGCACAGAAGTGCTTACGGAAAGGTTGTGTTGCCTTTCTGGCACATGTTGTCGACAAGAAGGCCGTTGGGCCGAAGCTCGTAGATATTCCAGTGGTAAAAAGAGTTTCCTGAAGTCTTTCCTGAAGACTTGCCGGGACTATAACCATATCGAGAAGTCAAGATTCATATCGACTTGGTATCGTAAACCTCACCCATAACCAAATCTCCATATCGATTAGCACCTTTTGAAATGCAAGAGTTATTCACACAACTTCAAGAGTTGTTGGATAAAGGATTCATTAGATCAAGCTTCTCGCCTTGGGGAGCTCCAGCTTTGTTTGTAAAGAAGAATGATGAAACACTCAGAATGTGCATCGACTACAGAGAGTTGAATAAACTCACCATCAAGAATCGGTATCCATTATCGAGGATTGGTGATTTATTCGATCAATTGCAAGGTTCAAGCTTCTACTCTAAGATAGACTTATGATCGGAGTATCATCAGTTACGAATTCAAGAGGAAAGCACACCGAAAACGGCTTTTAAAACTCGTTATGGTTATTACGAGTTTCTCGTTATGCTTTTGGTTTAACGAATGCACTAGCGGTCTTCATGGAATTAATGAATCGCGTGTGTAAGCCGTATCTCGACAAATTCGTCATAGTATTTATTGATGACATATTAATATACTCACGATTGACTAATGAACCATTTTGGAGCTACTAAAGAAGGGGAAACTATACGCGAAATTTTCCAAGTGCGAATTTTGGATTAGCGAGATACAATTTCTCAGGCATGTAGTGAATGAGAAAGGCATTCAAGTAGACCCGGCTAAGATTGAAGCAAATGAGAATTGGGAAGTGCCCAAGACCCCAACTGGAGTTCGACAAATTTTTTTTTGGGATTAACGGGATATCATCGGAGATCTATAGAGATTTAAAAAAAAATTACTCAATTGCTAACCTCCCTCACCCAATGAGACAATAAATTCGGCCCAATCAAAAAACAAGAAATAGCATTACAACTTATTCTTAAGATTGGTGCATAGCATTTTACAATCTTATCATTATCCGACGATACCGATGACTTTGTTGTAAACTATGATGCTTCGCATCAAGGATTGGGTTGCGTACTCGTGCAACGTGAAAAAGTTATCGTGTACACGTCGCGCCAATTAAAAAGTTCACGAGAAGAACTATACCACTCTCGACCTTGAGTTAGGCGCGGTGGTATTCGCTTTAAAAATTATGGCGACATTATTTATATTGTACTCAATGCATTATTTTCACGGATCATAAAAGTCTTCAACACATATTCAACCAAAAAGAATTAAATATGCAAAAGCGATGTTGGGTTGAATTGTTGAACGACTATGATGGTGAAATAAAGTACCATCCGGGCAAGGCGAACGTTGTAGCTGACGCCTTGTGCCGCAAGGAGCGAGTTTGAACACTGAGAGTTCAAGCACTAGAGAAGATGATTCACAAGCGCTAAAAGAAGAGCATATTCAAGCAGAAACACTTCGATGCATGAAGGAACAATTAGTGCCGAAAGAAGATGGAACTTTATACCTTATGGGTTGAAATTAGGTTCCATTCTTTGGCGGCCTTCGAGATGATATTTTGAGGAAGCACATAGGCCAAAGTATTAAAAGAATAATATTGGTGGCCTAATCTCAAAAGTGATATCGTGACTTATGTCGGAGAATGCTTGACTTACGCAAAAGTCAAAGCTGAATATCAGAAACCCTCGGACTTGTTACAACAAACCGAGATTCCCGTTTGGAAATGGGAACAAATATCGATGGACTTCATTACGAAGTTACCCAAGACCTCATGCGGTCATGACATGATTGGGGAATCATCGATAGACTAACAAAGTCCGCACACTTCTTACCGATTCGGGAGGAGGATAGTACAGAGAAACTAGCGGAACCCTATCTCAAGGAAATAGTGGCTCATCATGGAGTGCCTATTTCAATCATCTCAGACCAAGACGGTCGCTTCATTTCACGAATTTAGAAGTCATTTCAAGAGGCCTTTGGACCTCATTTAAATCTAAGCACGGTCTTTCATCCACAAACTGACGGCCAGAGCGAACGGACAATCCAAACACTCGAAGATATGCTTCGTGCATGTGTTATGGATTTGGGAGGCAACTGGGATACTCATTTAATTTTGGTTGAGTTTTCCTACAACAACAGCTACCATACAAGCTGCACTGTTCGAAGCTCTTATGGTCGAAAGTGTCACTCACCGCTATGTTGGGCGGAAGCGGGCGATAAACAACTAATCGGTCCGGAATTATTCCAAGAGACCACGGATAAAATCTTTCAAATCATAGACCGTATCAAGGCGGCTCGCGATCGACAAAATAGCTACGCGGACAAGAGACAGAAGCCATTATATTTTGAGATCGGAGACAAAGTCTTATTGAGAGTCTCGCCTTGGAAGGGCGTAGCGAGGTTCGGTAAGCGTGGGAAGCTTAACCCTCGTTATGTAGGACAATTTGAAATCTTAGAAAAGATTGGCACTGTTTCCTACAACTTGAAGTTACCAGACGAACTAAGTAGTGTACACGACACATTTCATGTGTCGAATCTTAAGAAGAGTCCAACACAAGAAACGGTTATCATCCCGACGGATGAAGTTCACATTGATGACAAACTCCAATTCATAAAGCACCTGTTAAGGTCATGGACCGGAAGGTCCAGAAAATACGAAGGAGTCGTAACATATTTGTAAAAATTCGTTGGAACTCTCGACACGGACCCGAATATACTTGGGAACGTGCAGATCAAATCAAAACCAAAATACCCTCACCTGTTTGAGTAGTCTCCTGCAAAGGATGACTCAGTTTGAATTTCGGGACGAAATTCTCAATAACATGGGGAGAATGTGACAAATGGCAAATAACTGGAAATTCCGTACAGTCTAATCACTATTCTTAGTATATAATCTCATGCAATTAGCGTAATTTAATTACGTAACTGTGTCGTACATTAGACGACAGTGTTAGGACAAGAAAACAATGATATAACATATGTTGGTTTTCGTTGTATTGCGAAACCAATTAAACAATGTCCTAAAAGTGTTGGTAAAAAGTGCTGCGCGCACTATTCACGGTTACACTATTCATGCCAGCAAAACCGTGAAAACAGAACGAAACAAGGAAAAACGACACACGGCTAACATAACTGAGTCCGTTTATATAAGAAAACACTAATACGAAAACATATCTTACAAAGATACAAGACTTTCCGGTCCAACGCCCTAATCGCTAAATCGTCCGTTTCACTAAAAATAAGGCAATTTTAACTCGTCCAAAATAATAATTTAGCATTTCCGGGACTCCAGAAATATGACAAATGATGACAAACATATGGAAACAATTTGAGGATATTAATGGGGTGTCCGAAACATAAGCTTTCGATGCTGCGTTGCAACCCCCAAAACTTGTCCATTTCTGCACCGACAAGCTAATAAACGACATTTCCGACATCGAAAACAACCAAATGAAAGCTTTGGTGAACTAGTTAAGGTTATTTTGAGATTCCAAATCCCTTTATACATCTCTTGGTTGCGGATTTACAACTTACGGAAAAACTTCGTCGGTAGGAATTAAAAATGCTTTTATAGAACCGACGACCAAACGGAAGTCGTTTAAGATATCAACATATAATTTCTACTAGTTTAGTGAATTTGTTAATAATAATTAACATTCCAAATCACTAATTACCTCCTAATGGTGAAAGATTACCCCTAATCACCATACTTAGCCTAATTACCAAAATATCTACATGTTTAAGACATTTTTATAAAAATGTTACACTTTACCCCCCCCCCCCCCATGTATATGACGAAAATAAAGGGGTCCCACATCCTTAATTACTTGCTAAAATATCTAGATATTTTGGTTTATTACAAGTGGATGAAGTTGGTGATTTGTTATAACAACTAGTTACTTTAAGTTACTAACCATTTTATCATCACTTTATATTTTTTTTTATTTACAAACACAAACTCTCTCATCATCTTCATCTTTTCATCAAGACCACCCACCATAAACCCATTTTATTTTATCACCTCCTTGATGATCAATATGGATTTCCATGGTACACAAGAAGATCTAAAGCACTTACAAGAAAAATGACCCTCTTTCATCCAATCAAGAACCTTCAATCATCAAGATCTTCATCTTCTTAGCTCTTAATCATCACTTAGATCATCCCTAGCCTAGTGCTAGAAGTGAGCTTCTAAATCTCTTATTTTCATACTTGTTTATGTTATGATTGTTATTATAACTAGAGATAACAAAATAATCATACATAATAAACATGAAAATATAAAGAAGCAAAAAAATAATAATCATAATATATAAGATTGTTTATGTTGTGATTTAAACCTTGTTACTTGTTTATTTGATCTAGTTATGATTAACATCATATGAAAACCTTGTTAGATAATGTTTAAAAACATAATCTAACAAGTATACATGAAAGTATTAAAAAGGGTTATATGAAACTAAATGTTTAATGAATGAACATATATTTTTGATGTTATAAAAGTGTGTAAAGTATTTTACCAAGAATCATGCTTTTTGAAAGATTTATAAAAGAAACATACAAGATGGGTTTTCTATAAAAGTTTGGCAAAACTAGAAGTAAAGTATGATTTTTAAACTAATAAACATATGTAAAGATCATACTAAAACCCTACATGTTTATGAGTTCATCTTGTTAAAAAGTTTGCTATGAATCTCATGTGTTTTTGTTTAGAAAATGATATGTTAATAAACATGGCAAAGTTCATATATCAAAGGAACTATGGCCAATTTTTCTTAGAAATCATATGCTAGAAAAATTATCATTTTTAACAAAGTCTTTACAAGATTAGAAAGTGGTCTTTCTAAAAACAAAAAAAAATAGATATAAATATATATTTTTGGGAAAATATATATTAGTGATCTTAACAAGTTATGTACTATGTGTTTATTATTTGTATTAGTTATGTACAAAAGTTAGGGATTTGATAACAATGATACAAATAAATACGAGACACATTTACAAGTAAAGACTTACAAGAATACATATATACACACTTGAATACAATTTGCGGATCATTCGGACATCGGATACAACTTATGGACAATTCGGACGACGGACGAACCTATGAACATATCGCCAATCCGAGGACTTACTACGACGTTTAGGCGATCTTTCGACACGTACACCAAAATTTCGTTTCCGTAAACAAAATTCGGACATTTTGAAACTTATAAAAACTATTATGTTTTTATTTACTAAAAAGTATACTAAGTTATTTTTATAAAAATGTTTTTATAAAAATGAAAGACTTATACTTTCAAATGGGATTACACTTCTTAATGGGCTATTTTATACAAATGGGCTTACACTTCTTAATGGGCTTACTTTCATAATGGGCTTAACTTAAATACATGGGCTAAGCCCAATATCAAAAACTAATGGGCTAAGCCCAATACCAAACATATGGGCCAAGGCCCAACACTATTGAGGCCCAACACTATTGAGGCCTAACACTATTGAGGCCCAACACTATTGAGGCCCAATGCTATTTAGGCCCAATACTATTTAGGCCCAACACTATTGAGGCCCAACACTATTTAGGCCCAACACTATTGAGGCCCAACACTATTTAGGCCCAACACTATTTGGGCCCAATAACATGAATTCTTGGGCTAAGCCCAATGACACCATTATTGGAAATTCAAGTATTCAATTGATACATATAAGACACGAAATCAAGAAGACAAGACCCGATGATACAACTCACAAGATACAAGATTACATATATATATATTTGGTGAAATATATATATAACCGTTTAACAATTCATTCATCTAATACAAAGTTCAACGAACAATAAAGACATACAAGTCTTACACATATTTAAGACACAAGGCTTGTACTCAAGTCATTTACAAAGACCGAAGTGTCTAACAAATATAAGAACATTTGTAGGTCGCAACATCGTTCAAGACGACCACGCGTAAGATCACAAACACTTATCATTCACGGACGCAATACTGTGAGTTCATGTCCCCTATTCATTTAAATGTTTTACAGCTTTACAACTATCGGGGAAAATACATGTTCAATTGTATGTTAAGTTATGGAATGAAACACCTTAGATCATGTGCGATTAGGGTCATACATCTAAGCACCATTAATCCAGTTTGGACCTAGGTACAAGTGGTTAGATCTAATGGGTATTGGCGAGCCCCACTCTTGGTCGTGGACCCATACAGAAGAGTGCGTTTGTGTCCCAGTCGATAGTAGTCGACATAAAATCGTCTAGGTTTGGATTGCTTCCTAATTCGTCACACATATTAATGTCCTCGCGAAACATTAATGATCAACGATTTCATTGACGCTTTACATACTACATCATTACATACAGATACATTTTATACAACTCACATTTTATGGATACATTTTATACAACTCACATTTTATGGATACATTTTATACATCTCACATTTTACAGATACATTTTATACAACTCACATTTTACAGATACATACCATTCAACTAAACTGCATGAACTCGCCAACTTTTGTTGATGTTTTCAAACTTAACTTGTATTTCAGGGAATTAGTGGACCATGCAGACATTTCAGTCAAGGAAAGCAAGTATCAAGACTCCATGCCACCATTCGAAGGGTTTGCCCGTTATATACCGCCTCTTTGCGGTGATATAGTGGTCAAAGCCTTGACATTTTAAGACTTACATTTTGATGTATTAAACGATGGCAACTTATTTTCATTTAATGGTTTGTAACCAATACATTTAACTTATGTTGCGTTCTTTTGAAACAATTATGACAATGGCATTGGAGCTTGTTTTTATTCATTTAGTATGTTCACTTATATTGTTATGCAATGAGAACCGATCAGATCACACCTCGCGCTTCCGCTACGAGCGGGTGTGACAATGAAGGAAAGGCAAATGTAGTTGCAGATGCCTTAAGTCGTAAGTACCATGAGAAACAACGACGAGTTCGTGCTCTTAGGTTAAATCTACAGTTAGATTTAATGGAACAAATAAAGAGTGTTCAGGAAACAGCAATCAAGGATGATGCTGAAAGAATGAAGGGACAAATAAAAGAACTAGAGCAAGGAGCTGATGGAATTTGGAGATTCCACAAAAGTAGAATTTGGGTACCTAAGCAAGGAGAATTAAGAAATAAGATTTTAGAAGAAGCCCATAAATCTAGGTATACCATGCACCCTGGAAACAATAAGATGTACCAAGATTTAAGAAATAATTTCTAGTGGATAGGAATGAAGAAGGATATAGCTAGTTATGTTTCTAAGTGTCTTACTTGTTCACAAGTTAAGGCAGAACATCAGAAACCTTCAGGTCTACTACAACAGTTAGAAATGCCTGTATGGAAATGGGAACTCATAACAATGGATTTTGTTACTAAGTTACCCAAAACCAGAAAAGGTAATGATGCGATTTGGGTAATTGTGGATCGATTAACCAAATCTGCTCACTTTCTGCCTATGAAAGAAACCTTTAGCATGGAAAGATTGGCAAAGTTGTATGTAGATGAAGTCGTATCTTTACATGGAGTTCCACTCTCCATTGTATCAGATAGAGATAGTCGTTTCACTTCTCACTTCTGGACGAGTTTCCAGCAAGCAATGGGGACTCGACTAAATCTGAGTACCGCATATCATCCACAAACAGACGGGCAAAGTGAAAGGATGATACAAACTCTAGAAGATATGCTCCGAGCATGTGTAATAGATTTTGGTGGAAATTGGGATGATCACTTACCTCTGATCGAATTCTCCTATAACAATAGTTATCATTCAAGTATTGAAACTGCCCCATTTGAAGCACTGTATGGAAGAAAGTGCAGAACTCCAGTTTGTTGGGCGGAAATAGGAGAAAGTCAATTGTCAGGACCTGAAATAGTGCAAGAGACAACCGACAAGATTACTCAGATCAAGGAAAGACTGAAGACAGCTCGAGATCGTCAAAAGAGCTATGCAGACAATAGACGCAAGCCACTCGAGTTTCAAGTTGGAGACAAAGTATTATTAAAAGTTTCACCTTGGAAAGGAGTAGTTCGATTCGGTAAGAAAGGAAAGCTAAGTCCAAGATACGTAGGACCATTTCCAGTGATCCAACGTATAGGACCAGTTGCTTATCGTTTACAACTACCAGAGGAGTTAGCTGGAGTACATGATGTATTTCATGTATCCAATCTCAAGAAATGTCTATGAGACGAATCTTTGGTAGTACCTCTCCAAGATATAGAGGTAAACGAAAAGTTAAAATTTGTAGAAAAACCTCTTCAGATAGAAGACAGAAAAGTGAAGTTTCTTAAACACAAACGACTAGTATTAGTTAAAGTCAAGTGGGATTCGAAACGAGTACCCGAATACACTTGGGAGCTGGAATCAGAAATGAAGCGAAAGTATCCTCAATTATTCCAGTAAATCTCGAGGACGAGATTTTTATTAAGGTGGGGAGGATGTAACAACTCGTATCAAAAGTCCTAATTATTATTTTAATTATCGAATAGGAAACCCTAATTGAGACACCCAAGTGATTCTGCACAAACCCTAAAATTTTCAGAACAATCAGAATCAGGATCAGGGCCCCTAAAACTCAGGGGGGGTAAACCCTAGTTACGATTATCTTAAAATCTCGCTGTCAAAATCGAATTTATGAAATCTGTCAACTCAGCAAGCCTACAAATACATGGGGCTACCCTATGACCTTTCGTGTCCCTTACGGACCGTAAGGGAAGAGGCTTACGGTCCGTAAGCCGGGGTCAAATTTGGCTATAAATAGTAGGCATCGGGACTTGATTTCTGGCACTGAAACGACGAAGAAATTCGAATTATACACTGAGTTACGCTCTGTTTACTATCACAACACACACGGATCACAAATCGTCGCCGCAATACAGGGTAATAACTCGATCGCTGATACGATTCAATGTCCGATCGATTAAACTATCCAATGGATGTTTAAGTGCTGCCAGCATTAGGGTTTATGCTTTGTCATTCGTTGTTAATTCAATGGATGTTTAAGTATCGCACTTTGTCATTCGATGTGAGGGTTTAATCTCGTGAGTTATCGTAAATGCTGTATTAAGTTACTAACCGAATTGTGTGCCTGTTATTAAATTTAGGTTAAAAGGCTAATCAGTAGGCTAGGCTCTGCTCAATTAAATCTGCAATGTGAGTCATTCTCTTTTTATCAAACTGCTTTACAAAACCCTATTTATTTCAAAGTTATAATTACAGGGATTAAGTCTTTGTAGTCACCAAATTACAGCCGGTATGTGGGGTTTTGTATACATTACTTGATAATCTTCACCATTGGGGCAGCCAAGGGGTGATATGACCATAATCACAGACACCATTGGACAACGGGAGGGCCAATGGGTCGAGTGATAAAATACCGTGGGTAGTTGGTTTGATATCAGAAACATTGTAATCGCTCTTAATACTGTGAATTATAACAAATGAGTCATTTTAGTAAAAAGAATGATTCACTCAGTATTTCCCGCTGACAAAACCTTTTTCAAACATGTTTCAGGTGATCTGTTGTGATCCAGGAAAAGTGCCGAGAAGCACTACAAGCTTAAGGAAGTGGCTCAGTATAAAATAAAGAAACATGTTTTGTAAAATAAAAGATTTCTCCGTGAAATCTTATGATTGTAAATTACCGGGTTTTTATCCCGAGTTGTGAAATAAAATAATCGGGAAATATTTCAGTTTAAAAAGATCCTGAAGAAACTTCCGCTGTTAAATAAATACCACGGGATTTCTGTCCCGCGGCTCCTGAAACGGGTCAAACCGGGTCGGGGGCCGTGACAGTATATCATTCATTGTATTGCAAGTGACAATTAAGTGCGAATTCAGGTTGCATGTGAGTTTGTTTGGAAAATCAAGGTTCATTATTAAAGTCAAAAGGTCAAACGGCAATCTTATCAAATCATCGATCGATCGAACAACATAATTTTTTTTGGCGTCTTGTGCCATCAATTGATCAAGCTAGCCGATCGATCAGAGGGTCGATTGGATTTTCACTCGTTTCAAGAATATTGCAAGCCGGTCGACCAAGCATTTTTGTCGTGTAGTGCTGATCGATCGAACAATGGGTCGAACGGACAACCAACCGATTCAAGATACAATCCCAGCCGATCGGACATCTTTCCCACTCGATCGGACAACAAGTTGACTTTTGTTGACTCACTCGATCGGATACCCGTCCAACTCAGTTGTTTGATAAGTGTTTAAACTGATCGTTTGCTAGCAGGTAATTCAAGAATATAAAATCATGGCAAGATCTGCTGAACCTATTCCTTGGAAAGACAACAGAACTGAAGAACAGAAGTATGGTTACAGAAAGATGATAGCTCAGAACAAAATGATCAGAATATCTGGTATCTATTCTGAAGCAAAAAGAGCGAGGAGATGGGATCCAGACAGAGAATGTTATCTCGACTCCATGGGAAACATTGCCATTGACCATAACACTCTTGATCTTGAGACCATAATTAAAGAAATGGCGGAAGAAGATGAGTATTGGCAAAGGAAATGGTGGGGAAGAGGAGAAGAGAAAGAAAGAAAAAGAAAAAGGGAAAGAAGAATCGAAGAAAAACGAAACTTCAAATTGTGAACTTGTGTGCTCAAAATGCGAAAAATTCGAAGTAGACAATGTCAAACTCTTGAAAGATGTGGAGAGTTTGACATTGGAAGTCAAAAATTTAAAAGAAAATGAAAAATATTTTCAAAATAAATTAACAGGTTTTGAAAATGAAAAATTAAAAATTGAAAAAGATTTTGAAAATCAGATAAAAATTTTAGAAAATGAAAAATTGATTTTTGGTAAAAATAATATTGAAAAGCAAAAAGAAATAAATTCTCATCTTGAGAAAATCATTCAGCTTGAAAAGGAAGCTGAATGTGCTAGAAATAGAATTGAAGAGTTAGAAAATAAATTGAACGGCTTTGAGACTCCGTCATCTATACCAGATCTTGTATGTCCAAAACCGATCAATTATGTTCCAATAAGTGACAATGTCACAAATTTTGACAAAGTCAAAATTGAAGATTGTGATGACAAAACTGATGATGAAAATGAGAAAAATGAGAAAAGAAAAATATTTTTAGAATTAAAAGAAAAATTTTAAAATACTGTTTTACATTCTACTGAAATAGGTGAATGCTCAAAGCAAAAACCTGTTAAGAAGAATGTAGAACAAAAACAAAAAGTCAAAAATACTGTTTTACATTCTACTGAATTAGGTGAATGCTCAAAGCAAAAACCTGTTAAGAAGAATGTAAAACAAAAACAAAAAGTTAAAAATTCAGAAAATTTTCAAAATGAAAATAAAATCTCACCAGTTAAGTCATCCAATCATTATGAAAAACCACAAAAATTTAAAAATCAAAACTCACAAAAAGTTGGTAATAAGTGGTGCAGGTTTGACCACAGTGCTCAAATGCCAAATCAAGGATACAGGAGAAGGAAGGATTACCACAAAGCAAATCAATGCTATGATCTGAGCGTTTGGTATGAAAGTGGTGAATGGTACGATAACAAGGTGTGCTACACTTGTGGTGTTAGAGGACACATTTCTGTTAACTGCCAAAGTCAGAGAATTGAAAAGAGAAGGTGCTATAATTGCCAAATCAAAGGACATATTGCAAGAGATTGCCCAATGAGATCAAAGGGAAGATCGAGGGCTGATTCTCAGAAATTGGCAAAGAAACCAGTCAATGTCAAGCCCAAAGAACAGAAAGTTCAAGAACCTAAAGTTCAAGAACAGAAAGTTCACGAACCGAAAGTGAAGCTTTCACAGGGGCAGAAAGACAGACTGAGGAAGAAGAGAAATAAGGCAAGAGAATACTTGGAGAAAATTTTGTCCTCGGATACAGTCGTCAAAGCGAATAACAGTTCTGATAAATCGTTTTACTCTCCTAAGACCGATTAGTCAAACAAAACGAATTCACCAGATACAAATCTGGGGACAAAAGAAAAGAAGAAGAAAATTATCGGCGATGAATCTGGCTCAATAAAGTCAGATAAGCCATGAATCTGGTTCATCAAACCCAAAAGAGCCATGTGTTGAAGTAAAAATAGGGAATTCTAGTCTAACAATGGATGATGAAAATTTTCCACCATTGTTGAACAAGAATTCTAAATCACCCAAGGACAGTCAGGCTTGGGTGAAACTTTTCAAATAGAAAAACCTGACTTGCCGGAGCTTCCAGGTTGGTAAGTGTGAAGCAGGTATCGACATCATTCTTGGTAAATGTGTTTGAGAAAGAAACAATGTGATGAAACCCCTAACCTACAAATGGTTTGTGTAAATCAACAAAATTAATTTTTCAGAAAAACCATTTTGATTAAAACAAACTTAAGTGTTTTGAAATCATAATGGGAAAATAGTTTGTTGTAAGGGGGAGTTCTGATTGTTTACGCCAAATGGATGGCGAATTGAAGTGATTCGATATCAGTTTGTCATTTTTGTACAGTTTGTTTTCAAATTTTCTTTGAAAATCAAAATAGGGGGAGAAAAATTTAAAAAAAAAATTGAAAATTTGAAAATGCCAAAAACATTGAAAAAGCAAAAATGAGTTTTGTTGTGAAAAAGAGGAAATGATAGTAAATCAGTGGACTGTCACAGCATGCTAAAGAAATGAAATGTCAAATGTGATAAATGGTTTCACTAAGGATGTGACGATAGGCTCAGCTAGACTAGTAGATTTGCGATAACGATACAAACTTAAATGAAAAAGCCTAGTTCTAGTGGGAAACATGGTTGAAAGCATAGTACTTAGTTTTGTCCTTCGTGATTGTGTACCTACTCAGTAATCGCTGAATGCTAAAAGAGCATAAAAACCGGTCAGTTTGTGAACTTTCACAACTTGCTGAAAAAGTCACTGTGATTGTGCATTTTATTTTGCAAAGATTTAAACTTGTTTTATTTCTTTATTTTGTTTAAGCATTGGACATCCTCTGCGTATACGTGAGTATCGACCTGGATGTTATTGCCTAAACGTTCTGCTTTATTTTCTTTGGTGTTTCGTTTAAGCTTTGGATCACCTCTGCGTATACGGGAGTATCGACCTGGTAGTTAAAGCCTAAACAATTTCAACTTGTTTTATTTTCTTATTTTGTTTAAACATTGGACTTTCTCTGCGTATACGGAAGTATCGACCTGATTGTTAATGTTTAAACATTTTGCTTTTTTTTTTCGCACATATCACAGTTGATGAAAGTTTAAAGGCATTACTTGAGTCAGTGTATTGCATGATGAGGGGATATGCTGAGATCGTGGGGTCCATAAGAATTTAGTGCAAAATTAATATACCTTAACGTATCGGTAAGCTTTTTGAAAGTTTTTAGATTGAGTTTAAGAGGACAACTATAGCGTCAATCTATGTGAATCGTTTAGAACTTAAAATGTTTAAAGCTTAATGGTGCTAGTGATTTGTCTCATGAACTGATATGATCCTCTTACACAAACTCACAAAAATATTGTCTGTATATATTTCTGTACTGCATGTCTCTAAAAACAAAAACCCAAAAAGATTGTGTTTTAGTATAGATATTTGAAAATTCAAAAAGATTTTCGACAACTGATGTTGGAAAGCGGATTTTCAAAATTCCGAGTGCTAAACATGATGAATCGCATTGGGTTGGGAGAATATGTTAAAAAACTTTAAATGTTATATACAAATGTTTTGAAAGATTGTAGGTTTAGTTAATCAAGGTCATTCACTTGAACTTGATGTAACTATTTTTATTGATGAAAGAATGATTTCTAACAGTAAGTTTCTTAAAACTAAATGTTATAAATTTATGAAACTTATGTTGAGGTAGAGGATATGCAGGTTAACCAGGTTTCAAATCCTGAGCAGATGCATAATAGAGCTAGGAATTGATCCTGAACTTGTGAACCTGTGAAAGCCAGACTACGATCCCGACAGCCGAGTCTAAGGGGGAGTCTGAAGACGAGCTCAACGCAAGAGGAAGCATGGATTCAAGAAGCCAGGAAACTATCCTGAAGGAGCTTGTATACGGAAAGCCAGGTGTCGATCCCAAAGCACGGGAGCTTGACGAAAGGGGGAGCCTGAAGAAAGAGTTTGCTGAAAGGGGGAGCTGAAGCTCAAGACAGATCCACCGGGATTCTGTTCGAGAAAGAGGGAGTCTGTGTTTGCTGAAGACGTCAAACTTTCAAGAAGACTCAAGAAAGAGAGAGAAAGACAAGTCGCTACGAGTTTGACTACGGATTGACTGCGGCAATATCCAAGGGGGAGTCTGTTGGTGCATTTATGTCTATCGCCTTCGTCAATTCCGTTCGTAGCAAAAACAGAAGAAGTTTAGTGCTTTTATTGTAATATCTTGATAGAAAAGGCAAAGTGGCATATTTGTAAATAAGGAGAACCTCCTTATACCTTGGCCTATAAATAGATCTCTTAGGGTTAGAGATCAAGACTTTTGGCCATTAGAAGACTTGGAGCTTAGTGCTTAGAGAGAGAAAGCTTAGAGAGAGAAAGTCTTCATACGTGATTCTTGGTGCTTGTAATCGTCATACTGATCAATAAGAATCACGTTAAATTATACGATCTTGTGTTCGGTCACGCACGTGTACGGATTCCGCACGTCACACGTGTCGTTACGCAATCGTTCGGAGTGAAAACCGGACCTACACCAATGCCGTAGCCGATAGGCAAAATCTGATTGTTTCCGTCCATGGCAACTGCCAAGAACATTGTGCCTTTAAACTCCCCTTTCAAATGAGTCGCGTCTATGATAACAACAGGTCTTAAGTTGTTAATAAAAGTCCGAACCTGAAAGATAAAAAAATATAAATATCTAGCAAAAATTATATCAAAATTTTTTTATGTACATTTAGGACCAAAATTACCGCAGCACCAATGGCGACAAATAACATTTCAAAACGACTCTCGTTGTCTGTTAATATATGTGTCACTGTTCCTGGATTTGCCTTCTTCAAATTGTGACATTATAATGGAACTTCGGCAAAAGAATTTTCCAGTGTTCCTTGTAGATTTTGTAACGGGTTACATTTACCCCGCCAAGCTTGCATGTAAGATAAATTCACTTGAAAATTTTGTATAAAATCTTTAACGATATCAGTAGCTTGGTAAACGCGACCGCCTTCCTTCAATTGTTCTTTTACGTAACTTCCAACAACACTCGGGTTTGCTTGACGCAGACGTGGATGTGTCTGTGTCTTAGAAAATGTATGTTTGTTGTTAAAATATTTTATATAAAATACTTCACTAGATTGACGACTACACGCTCTAAAAAGCCACTCGCAGTCGTCATTTACACATGATGCGACATAACTTGTTTTTGATGACCTTATTACTTTATATTCGAAACATTCTTCAAGACATAATCTTCCTAGTTCGATTTTCATCTCTTCTTTGTTTCGAAAAAGATACCCTTCTTTTAACCGACAATGTGACCCAACTTTTTTATAACATTAAAAGAAACAGGTAATTGGTTTTCAGAATCAAAATTACTTTTATCACAATCATTAAACTCATTAGTTTCAAAAACATTATCATTTAAATCGGGGCATTTGAAATCAGTGCGTTGACTTCCAGAAGACGAACCAACGCCAATTTCTTGAACTACATATAATTTAAAAAGCTCATAGGGATTTTTTTCAATAAGCTGGAAAAAAAGGAAAGATCATAATCATTAGTTAAATCAATGGGATCAGTAAAAGATGACATTTTATATGATAAACGTGTGATATTTTGAACACCAAAAATCTCAAAAAGATATCTTACAAATTCAGTATACGAAATATTATTGTTTGGGATTTCTAAAAGACGTCTTACTGATTGACAATCAACAACATATTCCATGTTTTTATTAATAACTTTCCAGTTTCCACCAAGGTAAACAACAAATCTAAAACCCATAATTGAGAATAAAATCACACGTGATGTCTCCTGTTTTATTTTCTTACTAGTAATACTTCCTGGGTCCCAATACTTCCTATTTAAAAGAGTCAAATGTTTATGAAGTCAGTATACAATCTAAAGCGTCCACATGTGATTTATCCATCCTTCATACGATTTTAAAGCGTCTATCATGTTGCGTCAGTCCTTACGGTACGATGACGCCTTTTGCGTCGGCGGGACTTCCCTTCTACGTCTGCGGGACTTCCGGTTGCGGCGGTACTTCCCTTCTGCGTCGGCGGGACTTCCTTTTGCGTCGGCCTGCCTTCTCTATTGCGTCAGCGGGACTTCTAGATTGTGTCAGCCAGACCGTTCCCGTTTTTCAATGTTAATTAATCGAGATGGTCAGAATTTTGTCTTTAATTTATAAAACAATTCCCTAAAATAAATATATTATATAAGAAAAATATTTTTCCCAGTATTTTAATACTTATTGGCCTATAAATACTACTCTAAAAATAAATAATTCATAGCAATTTATGCCAACCATGTTAGTTAAAAAATCTGTTTCCGGTTTTCAAATGTTAGAAAAATGTAGTATGGAAAAATAATTTGCGAGTTTGTGTCTACATGATGTTTTTCTCAGTTTTATATTCACTCCGCTGCTGCGAAGGGGGCTTCTACAGCACGCTTGACGATTCCACCCCTTTAGGGTGGTTGACGTCCCAGTGTGTTAGCTAGGTCTTGTAAGAGGGGGGCTATAATATGGCTGGCTGATAACGAAGCTGCATTATCGTCGAAGAGACTGCAAACAACCCGTTCTATAGGCGATTATCGCTGATTAATTTTTATTTTAATTTAATATTCTGTTTGGATATTTATGCTATAAAAATAATAAATAAATAAAGTTGTACGAAATGTATTGGTTGGTTTATTTTGTTGGGTCTAAAACGTGTAGTCTAATGTTATCAACGAATCAAGTCAACAAAGTCAACGCGCAAGTCAACACGAGAAGATCGAAGAAAGATATGGCGTGTGAACGTTCGAGATATGATAGTTTTATCGCTTTGGATAATTAAATATATTTTGTTTTAAACAAAATATATTTATTATCTTATTTAATTAGTCCTCATGTTTATTGCTACTTTTGGTAAGTTTTAATCTCTAGGGTCCTTAATGTAATTAGCCAAAGTTGTTTAGGCTATATATAGAAAGAGATGATTAGGGTTTTAGGGCAACACACATTTCTAGAAAGATTTGAGGGCTTATTTGTATTCATTATTTGCAAATCATTTCAAGGGTTTTAAAGGTTTATTTTGAGTGTGTTCATCTTTATTTATCATACAAAATCAGATTTTTGGCTCGATTTGATCCTATAATTTGGTATCAGAGCTTGGTACTCGAATTTGGGATTCAACAATCTACAAATTCATCTTAAAAATCTGTTTTTATTTGAAAAATTTTGAAACTTTTAGGGTTTTTGATTTTATTCAACTTTTTCTTCAAAAATCTTGATTTTAGAGGTCTAATCTGTTTGTTTGCTGATTGAGAGTTGAGAGTAGTATTATTAGAAAGATTTATAGTGATTTTTATCATTTAAAAAAAAAAGTTTCAGCTTAAATCAGAAGGTTTTAGTTGAGTTTTTAAAGTTTCTGGGCGTTATTATTGTTGAATACAGCGATTTTCTTTGAATATAGAGTTTTTATTGAAGATCCGGCGTATTTAAAAGAATTCCAGCGACCTTCCAGCGAAATTAAATCTTGAACGCGAGTTCAAGTCCTCCGGCGTATTTGGTAAATACGCCGGTAAGTCGCATTTTTCCGGCGCCGTTATTCCGGCGGTTTTAACCCGACCGGAGTTTTTATTAAAAAAAATAATAATAAAAATAGAAAGAGTAGAAAGGGTAAACGGCGTTTTGGGGTTTTTGGTTCTTGTTTGTTTCACTCATCTCTGGTAATCATCAATCACAAACACAAACTACATCTTCAACAATTTTAACAGTTAAACAGTTAAAAGAAAGAGTAGAATCAGAAATATTTTCTTTAACAAGAAACAACATCTTCAACAACACCCCACGAACCACCATCAACCTCCGCCGTCAACACCACCGCCTCCTCACCACACCCCGCCGTCGTTCACCGTCACTGTCCAAAATCACCGTGAGTAACTTCAAACCTGTGACACCATTTAAACCCTCATCAACCAACCCACCGCTATCTACATCCACCTTCGGTCCACCAACACCGCCTCGTGACGTCATTCTTTTTCAACCCACCGTCCACCGTCAAACCATCTCCAAACATCCATCGGACCCTTCACACCTCCAACCACTACCGTCCGCCACCACTTCACGGTAAACCAGCGTTTACCTCCGGTCAATCGCCGCCGCCGGAACTGACTCCGACCAAAACACCACGAGCAACCACACCAGCACCACCCTTCACCACCACGCCACCGTGAACCACCGCCTTACATAGAGTTCACACTACACCAAATCACCACCTCCCTTCGTCCGTCACCACACACCCACACCTACACCGCAAACTACCATCTAACCACCGGTAATATCCATAGTGCCAAAGAAAGTGGTGTTGTGTGATCTGCTAGGTGGCGGCTGCAACATTTGTTTTAGGGTTTGTTGTGTGTTACATTGAGAGAGAAAAGAGTTAAGAAAGAAAGGGCAATACATCTGTCTCGTGAACACACTTTCAAAAGTAAAACAGAAATTAAATTCAGTTGGATTCTATAATTGTTTCACATCCGGTTCAAAACTCTATTTAATAAAAAAAGTTGACGTCCATTTTAAATTTTCAAAACGTTTTTGCTGAAGTTGTTAATTTTTTTTTGGTAAGGTGTAGTTGCAGTTATAATTGGGTAGTAATATATTTATATATAATAATTATTATTTGAAAGCTTTAAATCTTGAGTTTGAAAAGTCAAAGACATTTTTTTGTGGGTCTAGAGAATTGATACAAACTAGGCCGGGTTTTAAAATTTTTATATGTGTGCCAAGAATTTTGATCAGTTTTGGGTCGGGGTTTAAGTTTATTTTATTTGGACCTTTTAAAAAGTAATTTGTATTCGCAAAATTGGTTTGGGTCGGGATTTTTAAGTTATTTTGAAAGTAATTTGACCTGGGTTTTGAGCTGATACAAATATTTTTTTGGAGGGATTAATTAAAAAATTTTGATTAGTTTTGGGTCGGGGTTTAAGTTTATTTTATTTGGACCTTTTAAAAATTAATTTTTATTCGCAAAATTGGTTTGGGTCGGGATTTTTAAGTTATTTTGAAAGTAATTTGACCTGGGTTTTGAGCTGATACAAATATTTTTTTGGAGGGATTAATTAAAAAAAATGTTTCAAAATCAGTTAACTCGCATTGCACAAGTTGAACATGAAACAGGAACCGCACCCCGACCTCCAAAGTTGAAAGGATCAGCCAATTTCAGCAGTTGGAAAAACCAAATCAAGTCCTTTTTCGAGTACACAGACTATAACCAATGGATCTCAATCACCGTCGGACCTCACGTCCCCATGACCGTTCGTGATGACATGCGTGTAGTCAATAACGATCCCTCGACTTACACAGATAAAGACAAGGCATTGATTCAACGTGACCGTCGGGCTCATGCTGCTTTAACAATGGCCCTATCAATGAACGACTACAACATGTTTGAAGAGTACACGACGGCGAATGAACTTTGGTTGGCGTTGATTGATTTCTATGAAGGAGACAAGGAACTGATTAAGAAAAAGAGAGACATCGTACAGAAAGAATATGACATGTTCAGCGGCTTACGCGGGGAAAGTTTATCAGATTACATCAGGCGATTTTTAAACATGATAGCGAAAATGAAAAAGGCCGGTAATCCCATCACCAACCGCGCTGCAATCAGTAAACTTTTGAACTCACTTTCAAAAGAATGGAGCTTAAAATGTATGAAAATTAAACAAAGTTTCTTAAAGAACTGGAATCCAATCACGTTATCAGATGTGATCGATGCTCTAGAATCTTTCGAAAGAGATCAAGCCGAACATCCTCATAAATCTGTCCAATCTGCTGATGCGCACAAGAACATGACATCTGTACCCCCAACAACCTCCAACGACTCTAGCTCACAAGCTGCAAACGCGTCAAACTTCAACAATGCTTCCGCAAACCCTGAAAAGGCTCCACAATGTGATGAAAAGAATACTGTGGTCGATGATGCTCAAGCTGTGAAGAAGGAAGAAGGGAGCAGTGTAGCAAGTGAAAAGATAGAAGAAAAGATTCCTGAAGAGGCAATGAAAATGGAATCCAACAAAGAAACGGATGAGGAAGACTTGGCAAACAGCATTCCTTACGAGTTTAAAGTCAAATTATGTTCCCAACCATGTGTGAACGTCGTGGCACATTACAAATCCCTCAACCGTGACCTAATTAGAGACAAAGAAAAAGTTTTGCAATTTAACAAAGAGTTGAAAGAAAATGAAGCTGCATATCAGAGAAAGTTGAATTCGACTTTAGCTGAAATGCAGACTTTAAAAGAATTTGTTTTCAGAAAAGATTTTGTCATAAACGACTTAACTGAAAGATTAGAAAAATCTCAAAATGAAAATAATAGATTGCAAATCATAATTGATAAATGGAACGTCAGTAAAAAGGCACTGGTTGACATTAAAAATTGCCAACGACCGACATATGTGAAGGATGGGATTGGGTACAAGGACAAGCTCGGAAACGAAAGAAAAATCTTCTTTCCACCACATAGCAAAAACTATGTACCCATGCCATCACCTCATCCTGATAATGATTTGATTAATGAAAATGATCTTGTTGCTGAAGATGTTTCTTGTGAAAATGAAAAGGCTTCTAATCTTTCTGATAATTATGCAGATGTGATAGAACGTGATGAAGATGGATGCAATGACGAATGTGGTGGTTCGAAGATAGGCATAGGTTATTCAGGCGACAGTTATTCCACCGTTAACTGGTTCGCCTGGAATTGCAATAAGGAAAACAATACATCGTTTCAAAATGATTGTAATGGCCATGTGCCTAAATTTAACATTCGGGATGAGTGTAATGGTCGTGTGCCTACATTTAAAAACCACAACCACGACAATGTAGTGATTGAATGCCATGATTTAAATTCTGCTTTTTGTGATGAAAAAGTGGTGTGTGAACCTCCCGTGTTTGTTCCAGAATTGAAACAAAACAGATTCGGAAAATTCCTCACCGAGGAAATTCCAGAATTTGTTCCATCTCATACAGGTATGTCAGAGTCTGATAAGGAGCCAAATGAAGAAAGCAGTAGTGAAGACTCAAGCACCACAACTTCAGAAGGTGGCGAAGGAAGCTCAAGTGATGATCACGATTCAGATCTTCAGTCATACCAAGAATGGGAAAGCTCAAATGACTCAGAAACTTCAGTAACAGATGCTTGTAAAATGGTTGAAGACCTTGAAGCATCGGGTGTTCAAGAACCAACAACCTCAAATGACACTGCAAGTCTAGTTAATCAAGATCCACTAGAAGAACACTTAGTTATTGAAGACTACACAAGCTCAGATGATGAATCAGTGTTGAATGAAAGTCTTGGGGAGTCAAAGATCAAAAGATCATCTGAAGTTATCGAACCTCACGTGTGTCAACATGCTGAGTCAAGCTCAAAGCAATCCCCGCCCCTAGTTGCATCACACGGAACTTCAAAGTCTCAAAAGCCATTCAAGGCTTGTTTTAGGTGTGGAAAAGAAGGTCATGTGCTCAAGCAATGCCAGAACGACACGATCCAGACGGTAAAGGCAACCAATATTGCTTCTCTGGATCAAAAGGTAAAAATCACACATCTTTGAAAGATCAGATGAAAAACTTTCCATCCAGATCTCCACATGTGAAGCCGGTTTCACATGATTCAAAGATGAAAAGGACCAACAAATCAAAACCTCAATCTATCCCTCCGGGTCTTAAACATAAAATTATTTCAAACTTTAAATCTTTTACAAACAAAATTTTTAAACCAACACAGGTTTGGTGAGTCAAACCAATGGTTGTAAAAGAAATCAATGAGGGAAAAGATTTGGTATATCGGGAGGTTTCTTATTTTGATGAAAGCGGGCAACCCAAGACTACGATGGCTTGGGTTCCACTCTCTAACTGAATTGCTTATGAGTGTAGGAACATCCAAGGAGGACTGTTAGTAACACCGGTTATTATCAGTGGTTGTTTCTGGTACAAGTTTAAAGAGGAAAATCACAAGTTTGGTTATGGTATCTAACCTGGTCGTGCACTCAACTACACTTTAACACACTCATTTTCTTGCTGACATATGTTTTTGTGTGCCTGGTGTGGAAGACTTTATTTTGTAAATACAATTTTTCAGTAAATGATTGTACATAAGTAAAATTTTAGGGGGAGTATTAAAATATTTCCTAGACCATGAGATGTGATTATTGCAAAATAATCATGATCTTATATGAGAAATGATAGGAACTAACTTGATTATGTCTTCACATGAATAGGATCTGATGGAAGATACGGCTCCAAGTTAACGATATGTCGGTAGGTTCAGCATTTCAGACAAGTAAACTGCATCTTGGTGATAAAGATAAAGTCTACACAAAAATTCTGGATTTCCACAACATTATGCATTCTTGTGGGTAACACGTTGCGACATATGGCTTAATGGTCTTGAATCTTACGTTGACAGATTGCCAAAGTCCGAGATTTCGGGTCTTTATATTGGTGTTTCATTCGGGGATATCATAGTCGTTCTTCTGCTGCATCCAGATACATGCTGACCTAGACGCTATGATATCTTTTCATAATAAGTGCCTTAAAAAAAAGGCCAAACCCTTTCATAATAAGTGCCAAAATTGGCCAAAACTTTAGATGGATTAGTTTGGTCTCTCTGCTGTACGAAAGTACTGACCTGTTCACCAAACTATCTGTCTCAGCCCTCGGTAGTTTTCGGGATCTCTGATGTACGAAAGTACTGACCTGATCTCCGCTCTATCGTTGAAAAGAATGAAACCAATATACTCACCTGTTATGAGGAACCTTTGTGCATACCTTGATCGCGGGGGTATGTCCTGACGTGGGACTCACGGGCGTAATGTTTTCTATTCTAAATAGCCTGTGTGGGGGCCATCGAATTTTTGCCAATATTTACCAAAACATGATAACAAATTCACCGGATGTATGTCGAAAGAAGGATGCATGGATTTAAGTGTGACTAGGCTTTTCAAGTTGGTATGATCTCATATTTGATCAGCTCTAAATCTCAAAGGTTGAAAGTTAAAAAAAAAATCTAAAAATCCAAAAATATTTTGATTTGTGTATAGTTGTTTTTCTAAGTCTTCCATATCACATCAATCGTGTCTCAAACCGCTTGAGATACTCTTTCCATTGCACACTATAGATGAATACGGTTTTGTCTCTACTTTGAATCAGTCTAAAAGAAAATTCGGAGTTGTATTTGTGTTTGTGAACAGGTTACTTTGACTATTTGCTGAAATGATGGCCGATCATCAATTGAGCAAGATACCAGACCAAAGCACCTGTTTCCTGAAGATTACATAAGATACCGAGCTAGGAATCCTCCTCCTACGTCTTCTGATTCACTCAAGAAAATGAGAGGCAGAAAAGCTTGTTCCGGCTTGTCAAAGATGATGCATGTAAAAAGGGGGAGCTTATTCATATAAAGTACTCAAAGAGCAAAGTGTCAAACAAAGATCTTTAGTGAAGAAAATTTGGAAAGCATCAGTCTAGGGGGAGATTGTTGGGTCTAAAATTGAGACTGAAGCTTGCCAAATTGAAGATTACAACATGCATGAAGTTGACGGTTCTAAAGATGATACATGAGTTTGATAACATTAGCCTAAGGGGGAGATTGTTGGGTCTAAAACGTGTAGTCTAATGTTATCAACGAATCAAGTCAACAAAGTCAACGCCATCAAGACAAAGTCAACGCGCAAGTCGACACGAGAAGATCGAAGAAAGATATGGCGTGTGAACGTTCGAGATATGATAGTTTTATCGCTTTGGATAATTAAATATATTTTGTTTTAAACAAAATATATTTATTATCTTATTTAATTAGTCCTCATGTTTATTGCTACTTTTGGTAAGTTTTAATCTCTAGGGTCCTTAATGTAATTAGCCAAAGTTGTTTAGGCTATATATAGAAAGAGATGATTAGGGTTTTAGGGCAACACACATTTCTAGAAAGATTTGGGGGCTTATTTGTATTCATAATTTGCAAATCATTTCAAGGGTTTTAAAGGTTTATTTTGAGTGTGTTCATCTTGATTTATTATACAAAATCAGATTTTTGGCTCGATTTGATCCTACATATTTGATGATTTTGCCAAACAGTGAGATCGGTTAAACAACAAACCCCTTAGACCCAAACCCCTTAAGCCCAAACCCCGTAAGCCCAAAACCCCGTAAGCCCAAACCCCTTGGCAAAAACTGAACCCCGTAAGCCCAAACCCTTGGCAAAAACTGAACCACGTCTGTTTGTTGGAAACGTTGAACACAATATGAGAGAAGAAGAAGAACGGTGAACGACGTGTGTGTTTTTAGGGGGTATATATACTTAGTTAATGGGGGGTTAAATGAATATTTAATGTAACTTTAAATGAATATATTATTTTAAATTGCTGTTGAAACGGCGTTGAGTTCATTATTATATAAATTCTTTTCATTGAATTTTACTTCAATTGAACTAGAATTCAAACGTAAATCAGTAAACTTTATAACTTTATTATGATTCAATACAAAGTACATAAAAAACATAACACAAAAAAATACAAACATAATCATTTGAACCAGAATACACCAAACCGCTACTTCCAACTGGGTAGGAGATCCGGATTCTGATTCCGGAATTTGCAGCGAAACACCTAGCATTGATAAAGATGGGTCGTGAACTGGTAAGTTCCATCAACCCACATTTATATTGGCCTAGGTGATATGTAACGGGTGGTTCACATTTTATTCAACGGTTCGTCGGCTTCAGTTATGTTTGGAGACTTGGCAAACATATTGGTGAACAACCCGTTAGACCCTTCACGTGTCCGTTGTAGATGAGTTCTTGAACCCGATCGACCCCGCAGAGCACGTGGAAGGGGAAATCCGATCACATCCGATGTTATCGGAGGAGATCTGTGTCCGTTGTAGATGACTTCTTAAACCCATTTGTTAAATTCGAAAAAATAATTTTCAGGGGGTCTGCCCATTTTTTGAAGCTGTGAACACTAATGGGGGGGGGGGTAGAGGATATGGTGAACAAAAGATTGTATGTATATAAACAGGGTTGAACTTCAAAAAATTTAAAAATTGCACACGTTCACACTTTTTAAAGCATCGGCCAAAGCTAAAGTTTCCGCCAGAGCTTTTTAAAGCGTCGGCCAAAGCTAAAGCGTCCGCTCAGACTATTTAAAACGTCATCCAGACCTTTTTTAAAGCGTTGGCGGCCCTTTTCTATTGCGCCAACGGGACTTCTCGATTGCGTCAGCCAGACCGTTCCTGTTTTTCAATGTTAATTAATGGAGATGGTCAGAATTTTGTCTACAATTTATAAAACAATTCCCTAAAATAATTATATAAGGAAATTATTTTTCCCAATATTTTAATACTTAGTGGCCTATAAATACTACTCTAGAAATTAAAAAAAATCATAGCAACTTATGCCAACCATGTTAGTTAAAAAATCTGTTTCCGGTTGCGATTGTCAAATATTAGAAAAATGTAGTATGGAAAAATTATCTGGGAGTTTGTGGTGTCTACATGATGTTTTTCTCAGTTTTATATTCACTCCGCTGTTGCTGCTGCTGAGGGGCCTTCTACTGCACGCTTCATGATTCCACTCCTTTAGGGTGGTTGAAGTCCCAATGTGTTAGCTAGGTCTTGTGGGGTGGGGGGGGGGGCTATAATGTGGCTGGCAGATAACGAAGTTGCATCATCGTCAAAGAGACTGCAAACAACCCGTTCCATAGACGATTATCGCTGATTAATTTTTATTTTAATTTAATTTTCTGTTTGGATATTTATGTTATAAAAATAATAAATAAAGTTGTACGAGATCTATTTGTTGGTTTATTAATGTTGGGATTTTGCCAAACAGTCAGATCGGTTAAACAACAAAATAATTTTACTTTTCTACGTTTACAGAAAAAACCATTTTTATATTAACATAAAAACATAAAACCTAAACATTACATTAAAAAAACGAAAAACAAAAAAATATAACCTAAAAACAGATATTTATTACAAGACGTGTTTGAAATCACGTGTTACAAACAAACATAAACTACGCCAAACTGCTATTTCCAACTGGATTAAATAGTCTTCAAATAACTTCGTCAAACTGCTAATTCTTTCTGGGTAGAAGATCCGGACAGAAATATTAAATTAAGAATGAATTTATTTCTGTTTCCGGATTTCGCATCAAAACACCGACCAAAGATAAACGATGTGTCTTGAAATGGTAAGTTCCATCGACACGTTGTTTACACTTTGGCGGAAGTGATATGGGACGGGTTGTTCGCAGTTTCTTCACCGTCATGTGCCGAACAACTCGTTTGATGCATCACGTGTTCTTTGTAGATGAACTCTTGAACACTTTGTAGTGATCAGAGGTAGAGGACGGGGAAATCGGCTGACACCCGTGCCATCAGACAAGTATTGTCGATTACAAACAACGACAACTCTAAAGCTTAGGAAAACGTCATCTTCAATTAAAGCAACTTCACACAAATCAATTTCAAGGGGTCTGATCATATTTGGAAGGTGTGAAATCTACGGGGGTAAAGGAAAATTTCATGAGATGTTCAATGCAGAATGAGGATTTTATGAAGAACTGATGATATATATAGGGGAATAAATCTTGAAATAGTTTAACAATAAATTGTTATATGTTAATAATTAAAGGGGGAGATCATAAATATGTCAAAACCAAACCGTTTAACAATAAATTGAACTTCAAAAAATTTAAAAATGGGTCCCTTAAAAATTGAACACGTTCAGACTTTCTAAAGCGTCCACCAGAAATTTTTAAAGTGTCGGCTTAAGCTAAAGTGTCGGCCAGACCATTACGGTGCGTCAGCAGGACGCTTGGGAAAGCGTCAGCCGGACCATTGCGGTACGTCAGCCGCTTTAAAAACGATATGAAACCAAGGACGCAAGCCGTGGAATCATTGCGTCCACCGACGCATCAACATTAATCAAGAGACGCTTGAACATGTCGGACACGTGTCAGCTTGTAGGAAATGGACGCATCAACATGATAGACGGACGCTTCCGAGGTTGTGAGGACCTTCCAAAGACCCAGGAAGGTGACAAATTTGCAAATTCACTTGGTCAACCGACATTTTGGTAATTTTCCCTTATTAATAATATAAGTATTATATTACTAAAATCCTAACAGTCAATTCAATATTAACGTGCCTGGGGTCTGTCTTCTTCGATAACAACATCCACCAAACCCTATTCTCAAAATAAACAGCCGCCAACCTGTCTTCTTCGATAATAAAGATGACCAGAGAAAGCAAAGATGAGGTAGGGTTCATCGGAGGTGGTGGTTGTCGGAGTAGGACGGCGGTGATGATTAGAGGTTTAAGATGTGACGACGAATGGCTGCGGTGATCGGAGAACTCAAAGCTGTGAGGTGCAGGTTGAACGGAGATGGTCGTCGGAAGTGATAAGTGATGATGATGTTGAGTGACGACCGGAGAAGATGATGATGATGTTGAACGATGAAAACAGTGACTCGAAACAATGATGAATAAGGTGAATGACGTTTGTGAACTCGAACCGGCACTCGAAAACTTCAAGATAGATGAGACTTGAAACCTCACTTCTGTTCTTTGATGATGATTTCGACTCGCGATCAGAGTTTGGTGACTCGAAACAGCTGACTCGAGACCTCAACAGTGAATGAACTTGTAACCGAAAGCTCGAGATCTTGACTCGAAACCTTTATGAAGTTGATGACTCGAGACAGTTGAAGATGATGAATCGGAATTGTTGTTGCAGGTAATATGGTTGTTTTGACGAAACCACAGACTCGCAACCTCAACTCGAAATAGGAAACTCTCACTCCTGGTCGCACAAGATCACCTAGATTGCACAAGATTACTTCGATCGCACAAGATTTCCTCGATCGCACAAGATTACGATCACACAAGTTCAATTCAAACAAACAAGATCAATTAAATCGCACAAGATCACGTTTGGTTCCACACTTCAGCAATCGCACAAGATCACGTTTGATACACTCCTTTTTTCTTGGGAATCCAGCTGTCCACAATCCAGATCCCAAAAAATCAGCAATTTTAAATCAATAAACTTCCCAAAAATCAATCCCTTTAAAGACTTTCCAACACTATATCCTAAAATTTCGAAAACAGTCAACCACAACCACCAAGTCAGATCAAAGCACATAATTTTGAACTATTATTCCTTGTTCTTGCTGTTGTTCATGAAAATTATAAATGAGACACCAAAAATTCTTCAACAAAAACAAAAAAATAACTTGAATCCTGTCGATCAGTCTTGAACCACGCACAAGAGCAAAAGCTCTGATACCAATTGTAGGTCCCCGTAATCCCGTATGGATCGTTACAAGACTGCCAACTAATCAAGGATACGGAATCTCCTTGATTAGCCTTCGAATACAGAAACAATAACGTATAGATGAATCAGAACTCGAACACACAAACTTTCAAACTGATCTTCTGTGATTATCAAAACCTTTAAAACATTTTACAATCACTAAGATCTCCAAGAACCTAACCGCTGATTTCTGTTTGTTCTAAAACTCTCTCAAATTCGAATGCTCTCACACAATGTCTAAAAGTCTAACCCTAAAACTCTAGTATAAGGTTGTTTATATACACACAACAAAGACCTACGAATTTAGGCTTTGTCCATATTACAATTACATAAACTTGGGCTTCTTAAACTCGAAATCTTGAACTCTTCATGATCCAATCTTCTGTTTAATATTCAAAGACCAATCCAAAGCTGTTGTCACATAACATGCACCAACAAATCCTAACCCGGTAGATCCCATTTTAGTTTTACACCATTGTGAACCTTACGCCTTTTTTACTCTCTGATCGAGGTTCTCGGCATTGAAAAATCATCGTAAAACTAAATCACACGTGTATATGTTGGAATTTAAGAGATATACAGTCAAGAAAATCAAGAGCAATGGTGATATATATGCAGAGTAGACACCAAAAAATAAACACTTAAAAATGGCTAAAATTTATAGAATGTGTTTAGTGACGGCATCAGATTCCTAATTGATGGAGAAAGGTCTGGTGGCAAGAAAAGATGCTTCCAGGAGGTTGTCAAGTGTTTTCGCTCGACGATTCCATTCTTGGGTGGTTGGTTTGGCCCTTGTTCCTATAACTCGAATCCTAGCCCGGTATATCCCATTTTAGTTTTACACAATTTGTGAACCTTACGCCTTTTTTACTCTCTGCTTGAGGTTCTCGGCATTGAAAAATCTTAGTAAACGAAATCAAACGTGTATATGTTGACATTTAAGAGATACACAGTCAAGAAAATCAAGAGCAATGGTGATATATATGCGGATTAGACACCAAAAAATAAACACTCAAAAAATGGCTACAATTAAAGAAATGTGTTTAGTGACGACATCTGATTCCTTATTGATGGAGAAAGGTCTGGTGGCAAGAAAGCTGCTTCCAGAAGGTTGTCAAGTGTTTTCGCTCGATGAATCCATTCTTGGGTGGTTGGTTTGGCCCTTGTTCTTGTGACTTAAATCCTAGCCCGGTATATCCCATTTAATTTTACACCATTGTAAACCTTACGCCTTTTTTACTCTCTAATCAAGGTTCTCGGCATTGAAAAATATTCATAAACTAAATCACACATGTATATGTTGACATTTAAGAGATATACAGTCAAGAAAATCAAGAGCAATGGTGATATATATGCGGATTAGACACCAAAAAATAAACACTCAAAAAATGGCTACAATTTTAGGAATGTGTTTAGCAATGGCATCAGATTCCTATTTGATGAAAAAGGTCTGGGGTAAGAAAAGCTGCTTCCAGGAGGTTGTCAAGTGTTTTTGCTCGACGATTCCATTCTTCTGTGGTTGGTCTGGCCCTTGTTCCTTTAACTCGAATCCTAACCCAGTATATCCCATTTTAGTTTTACACCAAAGTGAACCTTACGCCTTTTTTACTCTCTAATCGAGGTTCTAGGCATTGAAAAATCTTCGTAAACTAAATCACACGTGTATATGTTGTCAATTAAGAGATATACAGTCAAGAAAATCAAGAGCAATGGTGATATATACGCGGATTAGACACCAAAAAATAAACACTCAAAAAATGGCTACAATTTTAGGAATGTGTTTAGCGACGGCATCAGATTCCTAATTGGTGGAGAAAGGTCTAGCGGCAAGAAAAGCTGCTTCCATGAGGTTGCCAAGTGCTTTCGCTCGACGATTCCATTATTCGGTGGTTGGTTTGGCCATTGTCCCTGTAACTCGAATCCTAGCCCGGTATATCCCAATTTAGTTTTACACCATTGTGAACCTTACACCTTTTTTACTCTCTAATCGAGGTTCTCGGAATTGAAAAATATTCCTAAACTAAATCACACGTGTATATGTTGACATTTAAGAGATTTACAGTCAAGAAAATCAAGAGCAATGGTGATATATATGCGGATTAGACTCCAAAAAATAAACATTTAAAAAATGGCTACAATTTAAGGAATGTGTTTAGTGACGGCATCAGATTCCTAATAGGTGGAGAAAGGTCTGGTGGCAAGAAAAGCTGCATCTAGGAGGTTGTCAAGTGTTTTCGCTCGACGATTCCATTCTTGGGTGGTTGGTTTGGCCCTTGTTCCTGTAACTCGAATCCTAGCCCGGTATATCCCATTTTAGTTTTACTCCATTGTGAACCTTACGCCTTTTTTACTCATTGATCGAAGTCCTCGGCATTGAAAAATCTTCGTAAACTATATCACACGTGTATATGTTTTTATTTAAGAGATATACTGTCAAGAAAATCAAGAGCAATGGTGATATATATGCGGATTAGACACAAAAAAATAAAACTCAAAAAATGGCTACAATTTAAGGAATGTGTTTATTGACATCACCAGATTCCTAATTGATGGAAAAAGGTCTGGTGGCAAGAAAAGCTGCTTCCAGGTGGTTGTCAAGTGTTTTCGCTCGACGATTCCATTCTTGGGTGGTTGGTTTGGCCCTTTTTCCTGTAACTCGAATCCTAGCCCGTTATATCTCATTTTAGTTTTACACCATTGTGAACCTTCCGCCTTTTTTACTCCTTGATCGAGGTTCTCGACATTGAAAAATATTCGTAAACTAAACACATGTATATGTTGACATTTAAGAGATATACAGTCAAGAAAATAAAGAGCAATGGTGATATATATGCGGATTAGACAAAAAAAAAAAAAACACTCAAAAAATGGCTACAATTTATGGAATGTGTTTAGTGACGGCATCAGATTTCTAATTGATGGAGAACGGTCTGGTGGCAAGAAAAGTTGATTCCATGAGGTTGTCAAGTGTGTTTGCTCGACGATTCCATTCTTGGGTGGTTGGTTTGACCCTTGTTCCTGTAACTTGAATCCTAGCCCGGTATATCCCATTTTAGTTTTACACCATTGTGAACCTTACGCGTTTTTTACTCTCTGATCGAGGTTCTCGGCATTGAAAAATCATCGTAAACTAAATCACACATGTATATGTTGACATTTAAGAGATATACAGTCAAGAAAATCAAGAGCAATGGTGATATATATGCGGATTAGACACCAAAAAATAAACACCCAAAAATGGGTACAATTTAATGAACGTTTTTAGTGACGTCATCAGATTCCTAATTGATGGAGAAAGGTCTGGTGGCAAGAAAAGCTGCTTCCAAGGGGTTGTCAAGTGTTCCCGCTCGACTATTCCATTCTTGGGTGGTTGGTTTGGCCCTTGTTCCTGTAACTCGAATCTTAGCCCGGTATATCCCATTTTAGTTTTACACCATTGTGAACCTTACTCCTTTTTTATTCTTTGATCGAGGTTCTCGGCATTGAAACATCTTCGTAAACGAAATCACACGTGTATATGTTGACATTTAAGAGATATACAATCAAGAAAATCAAGAGCAATGGTAATATATATGCGGATTTGACACCAAAAAATAAACACTTAAAAATGGCTAAAATTTACAGAATGTGTTTAGTGACGGCATCAAATTCCTAATTGATGGAGAAAGGTCCGGTGGAAAGAAAAGCTGCTTCCAGGAGGTTGTTAAGTGTTTTTGCTCGACGATTCCATTCTTGGGTGGTTGGTATGGCCCTTGTTCCTGTAACTCGAATCCTATCCTGGTATATCCTATTTTAGTTTTACACCATTATGAACCTTACGCCTTTTTACTCTCTGATCGAGGTTCTTAGCATTGAAAAATCTTTCTTAAACGAAATCACACGTGTATATGTTGACATTTAAGAGATATACAGTCAAGAAAAATCAAGAGCAATGGTGATATATATGCGGATTAGACACCAAAAAATAAACACTCAAAAAATGGCTACAATTAAAGAAATGTGTTTAGTGATGACATCTGATTCCTTATGGATGGAGAAAGGTCTGGTGGCAAGAAAGCTGCTTCAAGAAGGTTGTCAAGTGTTTTCGCTCGACGATTCCATTCTTGGGTGGTTGGTTTGGCCCTTGTTCTTGTAACTCGAATCCTAGCCCGGTATATCCCATTTGATTTTACACCATTGTGAAACTTACGCCTTTTGTACTCTCTAATCGAGGCTCTCGGCCTTGATAAATATTCGTAAAATAAATGACATGTGTATATGCTGACATTTCAGAGATATACAGTCAAGAAAATCAAGAGTAATGGTGATATATATGCGGATTAGACACAAAAAAATAAAACTCAAAAAATGGCTACAATTTAAGGAATGTGTTTATTGACATCACCAGATTCCTAATTGATGGAAAAAGGTCTGGTGGCAAGAAAAGCTGCTTCCAGGTGGTTGTCAAGTGTTTTCGCTCGACGATTCCATTCTTGGGTGGTTGGTTTGGCCCTTTTTCCTGTAACTCGAATCCTAGCCCGTTATATCTCATTTTAGTTTTACACCATTGTGAACCTTCCGCCTTTTTTACTCCTTGATCGAGGTTCTCGACATTGAAAAATATTCGTAAACTAAACACATGTATATGTTGACATTTAAGAGATATACAGTCAAGAAAATAAAGAGCAATGGTGATATATATGCGGATTAGACAAAAAAAAATAAACACTCAAAAAATGGCTACAATTTATGGAATGTGTTTAGTGACGGCATCAGATTTCTAATTGATGGAGAACGGTCTGGTGGCAAGAAAAGTTGATTCCATGAGGTTGTCAAGTGTGTTTGCTCGACGATTCCATTCTTGGGTGGTTGGTTTGACCCTTGTTCCTGTAACTTGAATCCTAGCCCGGTATATCCCATTTTAGTTTTACACCATTGTGAACCTTACGCGTTTTTTACTCTCTGATCGAGGTTCTCGGCATTGAAAAATCATCGTAAACTAAATCACACATGTATATGTTGACATTTAAGAGATATACAGTCAAGAAAATCAAGAGCAATGGTGATATATATGCGGATTAGACACCAAAAAATAAACACCCAAAAATGGGTACAATTTAATGAACGTTTTTAGTGACGTCATCAGATTCCTAATTGATGGAGAAAGGTCTGGTGGCAAGAAAAGCTGCTTCCAAGGGGTTGTCAAGTGTTCCCGCTCGACTATTCCATTCTTGGGTGGTTGGTTTGGCCCTTGTTCCTGTAACTCGAATCTTAGCCCGGTATATCCCATTTTAGTTTTACACCATTGTGAACCTTACTCCTTTTTTATTCTCTGATCGAGGTTCTCGGCATTGAAACATCTTCGTAAACGAAATCACACGTGTATATGTTGACATTTAAGAGATATACAATCAAGAAAATCAAGAGCAATGGTAATATATATGCGGATTTGACACCAAAAAACAAACACTTAAAAATGGCTAAAATTTACAGAATGTGTTTAGTGACGGCATCAAATTCCTAATTGATGGAGAAAGGTCCGGTGGCAAGAAAAGCTGCTTCCAGGAGGTTGTTAAGTGTTTTTGCTCGACGATTCCATTCTTGGGTGGTTGGTATGGCCCTTGTTCCTGTAACTCGAATCCTATCCTGGTATATCCTATTTTAGTTTTACACCATTATGAACCTTACGCCTTTTTACTCTCTGATCGAGGTTCTTAGCATTGAAAAATCTTTCTTAAACGAAATCACACGTGTATATGTTGACATTTAAGAGATATACAGTCAAGAAAAATCAAGAGCAATGGTGATATATATGCGGATTAGACACCAAAAAATAAACACTCAAAAAATGGCTACAATTAAAGAAATGTGTTTAGTGATGACATCTGATTCCTTATGGATGGAGAAAGGTCTGGTGGCAAGAAAGCTGCTTCAAGAAGGTTGTCAAGTGTTTTCGCTCGACGATTCCATTCTTGGGTGGTTGGTTTGGCCCTTGTTCTTGTAACTCGAATCCTAGCCCGGTATATCCCATTTGATTTTACACCATTGTGAAACTTACGCCTTTTGTACTCTCTAATCGAGGCTCTCGGCCTTGATAAATATTCGTAAAATAAATGACATGTGTATATGCTGACATTTCAGAGATATACAGTCAAGAAAATCAAGAGCAATGGTGATATATATGCGGATTAGACACCAAAAAATAAACACTCAAAAAATGGCTACAATTTTAGGAATGTGTTTAGCGATGGCTTCAGATTCCAAATTGATGGAGAAAGGTCTGGTGGTAAGAAAAGCTGCTTCCAGGAGGTTGTCAAGTGTTTTTGCTTGACGATTCCATTCTTCGGTGGTTGGTTTGGCCCTTGTTCCTGTATCTCGAATCCTAGCCCAGTATATCCCATTTTAGTTTTACACCATTGTGAACCTTACGCCTTTTTTACTCTCTAATCGAGGTTCTCGGCATTGAAAAATCTTCCTAAACAAAATCACACGTGTATATGTTGACATTTAAGAGATGTACAGTCAAGAAAATCAAGAGCAATGGTGATATATATGCAGATTAGACACCAAAAAATAAACACTCAAAACATGGCTACAATTTAAGGAATTTGTTTAGCGACGGCATCCGATTCCTAATTGGTGGAGAAAGGTCTGGTGGCAAGAAAACCTGCTTCCAGGAGGTTGTCAAGTGTTTTCGGTCGATGATTCCATTATTCGGTGGTTGGTTTGGCCCTTGTTCAGGTAACTCGAATCCCAGCACTGTATATCCCATTTTAGTTTTACAGCATTGTGAACCTTACGCCCTTCTTACTCTCTGATCGAGGTTCTCTGCATTGTAAAATCTTCGTAAACTAAATCACACGTGTATATGTTGACATTTAAGAGATATACAGTCAAGAAAATTAAGAGCAATGGTGATATATATGCGGATTAGACACCAAAAAATAAACACTCAAAAAATGGCTACAATTAAAGAAATGTGTTTAGTGACGACATCTGATTCCTTATTGATGGAGAAAGGTCTGGTGGCAAGAAAGCTACTTCCAGAAGGTTGTCAAGTGTTTTCGCTCGACGATTCCATTCTTGGGTGGTTGGTTTGGCCCTTGTTCTTGTAACTCGAATCCTAGCCTGGTATATCCCATTTAATTTTACACCATTGTGAAACTTACGCCTTTTGTACTCTCTAATCGAGGCTCTCGGCTTTGATAAATATTCGTAAAATAAATGACATGTGTATATGTTGACATTTAAGAGATATACAGTAAAGAAAATCAAGAGCAATGGTGATATATATGCGGATTAGACACCAAAAAATAAACACTCAAAAAATGGCTACAATTTTAGCAATGTGTTTAGCGATGGCTTCAGATTCCAAATTGATGGAGAAAGGTCTGGTGGTAAGAAAAGCAGCTTCCAGGAGGTTGTCAAGTGTTTTTGCTTGACGATTCCATTCTTCGGTGGTTGGCTTGGCCCTTGTTCCTGTAACTCGAATCCTAGCCCAGTATATACCATTTTAGTTTTACACCATTGTGAACCTTACGCCTTTTTTACTCTCTAATCGAGGTTCTCGGGATTGAAAAATCTTCGTAAACTAAATCACACGTGTATATGTTGACATTTAAGAGATGTACATTCAAGAAAATCAAGAGCAATGGTGATATATATGCAGATTAGACACCAAAAAATAAACACTCAAAACATGGCTACAATTTAAGGAATTTGTTTAGCGACGGCATCAGATTCCTAATAGTTGGAGAAAGGTCTGGTGGCAAGAAAAGCTACTTCCAGGAGGTTGTCAAGTGTTTTCGGTCGATGATTCCATTATTCGGTGGTTGGTTTGGCCCTTGTTCTGGTAACTCGAATCCTAGCACTGTATATCCCATTTTAGTTTTACAGCATTGTGAACCTTACGCCTTTCTTACTCTCTGATCGTGGTTCACTGCATTGTAAAATCTTCGTAAACTAAATCACACGTGTATATGTTGACATTTAAGAGATATACAGTCAAGAAAATTATGAGCGATGGTGATATATATGCGGATTAGACACCAAAAAATAAACACTCGAAATATGGCTACAATTTAAGGAATTAGTTTAGTGAAGGCATTAGATTCCTAATTGATGGAGAAAGGTCTGATGGCAAGAAAAGCTGCTTTCAGGAGGTTGTCAAGTGTTTTTGCTTGACGATTCCATTCTTCGGTGGTTGGTTTGGCCCTTGTTCCTGTATCTCGAATCCTAGCCCAGTATATCCCATTTTAGTTTTACACTATTGTGAACCTTACGCCTTTTTTACTCTCTAATCGAGGTTCTCGGCATTGAAAAATCTTCCTAAACAAAATCACACGTGTATATGTTGACATTTAAGAGATGTACAGTCAAGAAAATCAAGAGCAATGGTGATATATATGCAGATTAGACACCAAAAAATAAACACTCAAAACATGGCTACAATTTAAGGAATTTGTTTAGCGACGGCATCCGATTCCTAATTGGTGGAGAAAGGTCTGGTGGCAAGAAAACCTGCTTCCAGGAGGTTGTCAAGTGTTTTCGGTCGATGATTCCATTATTCGGTGGTTGGTTTGGCCCTTGTTCAGGTAACTCGAATCCCAGCACTGTATATCCCATTTTAGTTTTACAGCATTGTGAACCTTACGCCTTTCTTACTCTCTGATCGAGGTTCTCTGCATTGTAAAATCTTCGTAAACTAAATCACACGTGTATATGTTGACATTTAAGAGATATACAGTCAAGAAAATTAAGAGCAATGGTGATATATATGCGGATTAGACACCAAAAAATAAACACTCAAAAAATGGCTACAATTAAAGAAATGTGTTTAGTGACGACATCTGATTCCTTATTGATGGAGAAAGGTCTGGTGGCAAGAAAGCTACTTCCAGAAGGTTGTCAAGTGTTTTCGCTCGACGATTCCATTCTTGGGTGGTTGGTTTGGCCCTTGTTCTTGTAACTCGAATCCTAGCCTGGTATATCCCATTTGATTTTACACCATTGTGAAACTTACGCCTTTTGTACTCTCTAATCGAGGCTCTCGGCTTTGATAAATATTCGTAAAATAAATGACATGTGTATATGTTGACATTTAAGAGATATACAGTATAGAAAATCAAGAGCAATGGTGATATATATGCGGATTAGACACCAAAAAATAAACACTCAAAAAATGGCTACAATTTTAGCAATGTGTTTAGCGATGGCTTCAGATTCCAAATTGATGGAGAAAGGTCTGGTGGTAAGAAAAGCAGCTTCCAGGAGGTTGTCAAGTGTTTTTGCTTGACGATTCCATTCTTCGGTGGTTGGCTTGGCCCTTGTTCCTGTAACTCGAATCCTAGCCCAGTATATACCATTTTAGTTTTACACCATTGTGAACCTTACGCCTTTTTTACTCTCTAATCGAGGTTCTCGGCATTGAAAAATCTTCGTAAACTAAATCACACGTGTATATGTTGACATTTAAGAGATGTGTTGGTGCACACATCTGTCGTCTTCGTCTTGTATCGAGTCTCGGTTCGGTGCAGATCTAAACAAAGCATGATGTCATGATGACATCATCCACACAAAAAGACAAAAGTGAAATGCATGATTTTCAAATTAGATTATGTTGATTGGAGGATTTCGCTTCAAGACAAAATTCTTTGTCAATTTCGCTTCAATTAGAAAGATGAGGATTTCGCTTGAAGTCTTCAAGCGAAATCATAGGTTCTATAAATAGGTCAATTGTCATTTCATTTGTAACAGTTTTTTGGCCAAGTGATACCGAGGTGCTGCCGGTTTTCCTACTGATTGTAAAGGTTGTAATATCAATATACAAGAGGATTAAAGTGTATTTCAAACTGTTATCACGTCCGTTTCTCTGTTTCCGCCTCTGAAACGGACTAGAACTCTTCCGAACGACTCGTTTAGGTCGAAATCCGATCCTACAATTGGTATCAGAGCCAGTGAAGAAGAGTTCTTGTTGATTCAGCCGTAAAATCTGTTTCTACACCTTTCTTTTTCGAAAAACAAAACTTTTTACGGTCAAAATCGGACAAAATTCACATATATTGTGCGCATACATGGTTTAATCAATCCTTGAAAGTTTCAAGTTAAAATTCAATCTAAAACTTGTAAATTTCTGTGATTTCGCTTCAACTGCTCGTTAATATGATGACATCAGCAACATTTTGTATATGATTTCGCTTCAAGTTGATGTATTTATGTTGATTTCGCTTGAGAACATTACTTGATTTCACTTGAATAGTTGAAGCGAAACTGATCTGATTGCATTTCGCTTGAAAATACGTTGGCATTTGCTTGAATCTGGCATCCACTTGAAACCTGCAGTACACTTGAAACATTCTGATGTCTTGCCTGAATTTTGCTGTTAATTGAAAACACGTATCGTATGTAGTGAAAATGCTTCATGTCATGTGAATGTATCGGTTTATATAGTGTATGTGATTGTTTCTGAGATAGTGGGTATATCAATCAAATCATTGAATGTTGTGAACGTTTGTCTGCCATTTACAATTTAGAATTACATGTGACCCAAGAGTGTTGTTTTGTGATTGCTTTATAAAAGTTAAATATTGTTGTCGACATAGTGGGATTAAGGTCCAATCATATCATCTTGATATTTTTTGTTGTCGGCTGCATGTTGTCAGTTGCATTTGTTGAATTGAAAATATAAGAGTAGTTGTCAGACATATTACATTGATTGTATACATAAGAATTAGTGACTCATGTGTTGCATGTGATCTTTAAATGTGTTGTCGTTTATCACTTTAATTGTCGGTTATTAATGAGGTTAGAGGCCAAATCAGTCCAAGCGGCCCAATCATAATAGTTTTTGTCCATTGAAAATTGTCGACTGTATTTCATTATCTTGAAATCAAATAGTGTTGTCAGATTTTTCATGTGATTATCTCAGATCATGTGAATGTGTGTTTAGAGGTCCAATCATTATAAATCGATACATGTGATTTTGTGATCCAAAGTTCAAATTGAGTGAATGATGACAGCTACTTAGGATGTCAGATTGCATGTAATGTTACTTGTGTAATATCTTGGTTTATGTGAAAATTGTCTGTTTGTGAGTATCGATATGAATGAAAGAATTGTAAATTGAAATTGTCGATTATATGCATTGTGTGATTTGAAATTGTTTGTGATATATTGGTTATATGTGCTAATTGATCAGGTTATGTGCAATTTTAGTTCATAGTGTTTGTGTGAGTTAAAGACGCTTGAGTAATCAGGACACAAGGTTTGAAGTTTAGTCAGTTCGCACAATTCGATCAGTCGTTTTTTTTGTGTGATCAAGTCGCGTATTAAAGTCATCGACTCGCTTGAAAATTTCGTACAATTTGGAGTTCAAAGGTTTAAAAGGGTCAGGTCATTTGAATTCGATTCGGGTCATAGCAGTCCGCACAGTTGGTTTGTCAGCTTTGACTTTGAAACATGGAAATGGAGTTGTTGAATAAGTCATTTGACATGTTTGTAGCTTTTGACCATGAAACAACAACGATGACCATTGATAGATATTGTCATTTAGTCGTGGAAATGGAAAGATTGAAAATTAAGAAAGATAATGATGAATGGATTGATAAACTTGCTAATGCATTACCACAACAAAAATGGGGAAATTATCTGTTGATTGTAAAACATATGAGAAAAAAGGAAAATATGAGTCTAGCAAAGTTTATTCAAAAGATTGAGGAGCATGAGTTGGATATCCAGAAAAAGGCAAAAGTAGAAACTGACAAAGCAGAAGTTGAAGAAAGTTCAACAAAGGAAACTGAGGGACAGAAAGCTGAAATAGAATCTGAAGAACCAGTGATTGAAAAACTCGTCGAGGTTGAAAAGATAGTTGAAAAAATGGTTGAAGTTGAAAAACCATGTGTGAAGTGTTCAGAATCTTGCAAAGCTTGTGAGGAGAAAGATACGAAGATTGCTGAATTAGAGAAGATTAAAGAAGACTTACTGTCTGATGTGAAGTACATTAAAGAATCATATGATGTGCTAAACAGAACAGTTGACAGTTTGAAGAAAACAAATACAGAAACCGAAAAAGCAATGGATAAAATGAGTGCAACATTAATGACAAAGCAGAAAGTCATTAATGAGTATATTGAAGATTGTGCTAAACTGAAGAAAGAAGTAGAACTTGAGAAGATTGAGAGTGAAAGGATTAAACGATTGTTGCTAAGCTATACTACTTGTGATTATTTGATTGATCGTGTTTATCCTACTGTTGCAGGTCTGGAAGCGTTCATGGATAAAAAGATTGAAGATACTGATACTGGTAAGAAAACAAGTGTCAAGTATAACAGATGTCCGCCCCCGATCCACGAAACCTATTCTCCAAGGAATCCTAATGAGGAGCGTCTAAAAAAGGCAATCAACATCAAGTTAAAGTCCGAAATCATTGATGAATTACCAGACAATATTGATGTTACATTCACAGCGTCTGACACTGATCATGAGTCTGAGTTAGTAAAGAAAGTTGTCGATCAGGTGTTGGATACGGATGAGGAGTCAAAACCGGAGTCTAAGTCTGAAAGTCAGAGTTCGTCAGAAAAGAGTCCGAGTTCACCGGTTAATAGGGTTTACAATAGAGAATTCCTGTTATCAAAATCTAATTTGAATGACGGATCAATCAAAGTGGCATATACTTTGTATGATTCAGACAAATTATATTCTGATGAGGAATTTCCAATCAGAAGTGTAAAAACTGAAATGATCAAACAGGTTTTCAAATTAACAGAAATTAATATTTCTGATATAAAAGATTTAAATCTTGATGAAAAACCTAAAAAATACACTTCAAGAGTTCAACAGAGATTGAACAAGAAAAAAGGTTATAGTTCTGGTTATGGTTATCAAAAGAAACCAAACTACAACGGTAATCTTAAAAAGAAAGGTTTAGGATTTATTCCTCCTGAAAATTATCAAAATCAGAAAACTTATAAACCAAATACAAAATTTGTTGCAGGTGGAAGTTGTGAAGATGAGCAGAAGAAACCATTCTGGAAACAATCCAATCAAGAGTTTCTTGCTGAAGTGAAGAAGAATGTGAGAAAGTTTGCCCAAAGAGTTGATCGAAGAACTTGTTTTAAATGCCAGGAAGTTGGACACATAGCTTGGAATTGCCCCAAGACCAACTACAAAGAACAGGGAGTTTCTTCTAACTCTGAAATGAAAAAGAAAAATGTTGATAAATCGACTTTGGAAGTTGGTGAAACTTCAAAACGGTTTTACAAAAGAAGTGTCGATTTAACCAAACAAAAATGGATTGTAAAATCTGAAAGAAGTTCTGACAATGAATCTGATTCCATAAAATCAGAAGAGTCATTTGTTGAGAAAAAGATTGTGAATTCCGTTCCTGAGGTGAACGATGAAAATTTTCCTTCATTGTCAAAGGAAAATTGGAAGTCGAAAGTTGGGAAGGTAGAGATCTCAAATCAATTCTTCGCTGATAAGGGAGAATTTGATGTTGAGAAGGCTTTCAATGGAAAAGTCAAGCATATTTTCGGTAAGATGGTTGACAGAAAGGTAAAGAGTGCACAAGAATTTTATAAATCAAAATGTTGGTGGGACAGATGTTTGCCACCAAAGTCACCCAAGGCTGGTGAGGCTTGGGTGGACGTTATGTTTGAGTAAAAACCGGACTTGCCAGAGCTCCCAGGTTTGTAAGAGTGGAGCAGGAATCGGCATCTTTCTTAGCAAATGATTCTACAAGTGGTACTGTTGGTAAAGTACAGGTGGTATATTTAAATTGTTATATTTTGATTTACAAGTGGTCATGGTTGGTGAGTGAACCTGTATATGGTTGAATGTTTTCACTGACAAGTGGTTAATCAAGGTCATTAAGTTGAACTTGATTGGACCATAATTACAAGTGGTATTTTAGAAAACAATGTGATGAACCCCTAACCTACAAATGGTTTCTTAAAATCAACAAAACTTATTTTCCGGAAAAACCATTTGATTAAAACAAACTTAAGTGTTTTGAAATCAATGGGAAAATAGTTTGTTGTGAGGGGGAGTTCTGATTGTTTATGCCAAGTGGATGGCGAATTGAAGCGATTCGATATCGGTTGTCATTTTTTTGTACAGTTTGTTTTCAAATTTCCTAAAATGTGTTTGCATTTTAGGGGGAGTAAAAATTTTCAGAAAATCCAAAAACATTTGAAAATTTAAAAAAGCCAAAAACATGATAAAATCAAAAAATGAGTTTTGTTGTCTAAAAGAGGAAATGATAGTACATCAGTGGACGATCACGGCATGCTAAAGAAATGGAAAGTCAAATGTGATAAACAATCTCACTGTGGATATGTCAGTAGGTTTTTACACATTTAGTAAATTGTGACGAGATATAAACATAAAATTTACTTGCGTCTACGTGGGGAACACCTCCAGGATATATAGGTAACCCCTGAAATCTTGTTTGAAGGGTCCCGTATTCTGAGATACTAGGTCTTTATGCTTAGTGATATCTGGGGTATTATCCCGGGACTTCTGATTTTGCGGAAGCAATGGCCTAGTCCCCGGAGAATACTTTCCGCATGCTTGAAAAATAGCGCAGCCCTCAGCAAATTGATGAAACAATAAAATTGATAGTCATTGCTGTTGTAATTCAAAAGATCCTCTAAAGGGGACCCACCAAAAGTCGAAGCCGTCATCTCTCTGCGTATCGAAAGATCGACCTGAGCTCTCACGGCCCTCGCAATTAATCCCTTACAGATATCATCTAGGTATACTCACCTGTAAGACTGAATACTGGGGTCTGGATACGGGAGTATATACTGAGGTGGGACACATGTAGATGTTTAAGTCCTAAAACACTAATTCGTATCTCGAAGCAGTTGAACTTTGTGTGAAAATTTAAGTGGACAAGTATATTGACAATCTAGGTGAATTGTTTAGAACTTAAAATGTTTAAAGCTTAACGGTGTTGGTGATTTGTCTCAAAAACTGATATGATCCTCTTAGACAAACTCACAAAAATATTGTATGTAAATAGTTCATTTCTGCATTTTATTTCTGTTATTTCAAAAAATCCAAAAAGATTTTCGGTGTGTTTTAGCATAAATTTTGGAAAATTCAAAAAGATTTTAGACAACTGATGTTGAAGAGCTGAATTTCAAAATTCCAAGTGCTAAACATGACGAATAGATTTGGAGAATTTGATTGAAAAGTTTTTTCAGAGATAAAAAATTTGTTAAATGATCATTGTTAATGTTTGATTGTATACTGATTGGAGAAGGATCAGTGTTGGTGTTTGATATTTGACAAATTGTTAAATATTTTATTCTTGTGAATCTTATTTTTGGGTAGAGGATGTGCAGGATAGCAGATAGAGTGCCAGGTTCCGATACCTGAGGATTCTGAAATTCTGTAAAAGCCAGACTACGATCCCAACATGTTTTGAGGGGGAGTCTGTTAGAGGAAGAGAGAATTGGAGATAGGATAGAGCCAGATAGAGATCCTGAAGAAAGCTCAAAGACTGATAAAGACTGAAGATTGTGAAGACTCGACACTTAAGACTCGTCAACATCTGAGGGGGAGTCTGTTGGTGCACACATCTGTCGTCTTCGTCTTGTATCGAGTCTCGGTTCGGTGCAGATCTAAACAAAGCATGATGTCATGATGACATCATAAGTATGACATCATCAATGACATCATCCACACAAAAAGACAAAAGTGAAATGCATGATTTTCAAATCAGATTATGTTGATTGGAGGATTTTGCTTCAAGACAAAATTCTTTGTCAATTTCGCTTCAATTAGAAAGATGAGGATTTCGCTTGAAGTCTTCAAGCGAAATCATAGGTTCTATAAATAGGTCAATTGTCATTTCATTTGTAACAGTTTTTTGGCCAAGTGATACCGAGGTGCTGCCGGTTTTCCTACTGATTGTAAAGGTTGTAATATCAATATACAAGAGGATTAAAGTGTATTTCAAACTGTTATCACGTCCGTTTCTCTGTTTCCGCCTCTGAAACGGACTAGAACTCTTCCGAACGACTCGTTTAGGTCGAAATCCGATCCTACAAGATGTACATTCAAGAAAATCAAGAGCAATGGTGATATATATGCAGATTAGACACCAAAAAATAAACACTCAAAACATGGCTACAATTTAAGGAATTTGTTTAGAGACGGCATCAGATTCCTAATAGGTGGAGAAAGGTCTGGTGGCAAGAAAAGCTGCTTCCAGGAGGTTGTCAAGTGTTTTCGATCGATGATTCCATTATTCGGTGGTTGGTTTGGCCCTTGTTCTGGTAACTCGAATCCTAGAACTGTATATCCCATTTTAGTTTTACAGCATTGTGAACCTTACGCCTTTCTTACTCTCTGATCGAGGTTCACTGCGTTGTAAAATCTTCGTAAACTAAATCACACGTGTATATGTTGACATTTAAGAGATATACAGTCAAGAAAATTATGAGCAATGGTGATATATATGCGGATTAGACACCAAAAAATAAACACTCGAAATATGGCTACAATTTAAGGAATTAGTTTAGTGAAGGCATTAGATTCCTAATTGATGGAGAAAGGTCTGATGGCAAGAAAAGCTGCTTTCAGGAGGTTGCCAAGTGTTTCCGCTCGACGATTCCATTCTTCGGTGGTTGGATTGGCCCTTGTTCCTGTAACTCGAATCCTAGCCTGGTATATCCCACTTTAGTTTTACACCATTGTGAACCTTACGCCGTTTTTACTCTCTGATCGAGGTTCTCGGCATTGAAAAACCTTCGTAAACTAAATCACACGTGTATATGTTGACATTTAAGAGATATGCAGTCAAGAAAATCAAGAGCAATGGTGATATATATGCGGATTAGATACCAAAAAATAAACACTTAAAAATGGCTAAAATTTATAGAATGTGTTTAGTGACGGCATCAATTTCCTAATTGATGGAGAAAGTTCCGGTGGCAAGAAAAGCTGCTTCCAGGAGGTTGTTAAGTGTTTTCGCTCGACGATTCCATTCTTGGGTGGTTGGTTTGGCCCTTGTTCCTGTAACTCGAATCCTTGCCTGGTATATCCCATTTTAGTTTTACACCATTGTGAACCTTACGCCTTTTTACTCTCTGATCGAGGTTCTCAGCATTGTAAAATCTTTCTTAAATGAAATCACACGTGTATATGTTGACATTTAAGAGATATACAGTCAAGAAAATCAAGAGCAATGGTGATATATATGTGGATTGGACACCAAAAAATAAACACTTAAAATTAGCTAAAATTTATAGAATGTGTTTAGTGATGGCATCAGATTCCTAATTGATGGAGAAAAGTCTGGTGGCATGAAAAGCTGCTTCCAGGAGGTTGTCAAGTGTTTTCGCTCCACGATTCCATTCTTGGGTGGTTGGTTTGGCCCTTGTTCCTGTAACTCGAATCCTATCCCGGTATATCCCATTTTAGTTTTACACCATTGTGAACCTTACACCTTTTTTACTCTCTGATCAAGGTTCTCGGCATTGAAAAACCTTGGTAAACGAAATCACACGTGTATATGTTGACATGTAAGAGATATACAGTCAAGAAAATCAAGAGCAATGGTGATATATATGCAGATTAGACACCAAAAAATAAACACTCAAAAAATGTCTACAATTTAAGAAATGTGTTTAGTGACGGCATCTGATTCCTTATTGATGGTGAAAGGTCTGGTGGCAAGAAGGCGACTTCCAGAAGGTTGTCAAGTGTTTTTGCTCGACGATTCCATTCTTGGGTGGTTGGTTTGGCCCTTGTTCTTGTAACTCGAATACTAGCCCGGTATATCCCATTTAATTTTACACCATTGTGAACCTTACGCATTTTTTACTTTCTAATCGAGGTTCTCGGCATTGAAAAATATTCTTAAACTAAAACACACATGTATATGTTGACATTTAAGAGATATACAGTCAAGAAAATCAAGAGCAATGGTGATATATATGCGGATTAGACACCAAAAAATAAACACTCAAAAAATGGCTACAATTTTAGGAATGTGTTTAGCGATGGCATCAGATTTCAAATTGATGAAGAAAGGTCTAGTGGTAAGAAAAGCTACTTCGAGGAGGTTGTCAAGTGTTTTTGCTCGACGATTCCATTCTTCGGTGGTTGGTCTGGCCCTTGTTCCTTTAACTCGAATCCTAGCCCGGTATATCCCATTTTAGTTTTACACCATTGTGAACCTTATGCCTTTTTTAGTCTCTAATCGAGGTTCTCGGCATTAAAAAATCTTCGTAAACCTAAATCACACGTGTATATGTTGTCATTTAAGAGATATAAAGTCAAGAAAATCAAGAGCAATGGTGATATATATGCGGATTAGACGCCAAAAATAAACACTCAAAAAATGGCTACAATTTAAGAAATGTGTTTCGCGACGGCATCAGATTCCTAATTGGTGGAGAAAGGTCTGGTGGCAAGAAAAGCTGCTTCTAGGAGGTTGTCAATTGTTTTCGAACGACGATTCCATTATTCGGTGGTTGGTTTGGCCCCTGTTCTTGTAACACGAATCCTACCCCGGTATATCCCATTTTGGTTTTACACCATTTGTGAACCTTATGCCTTTTTTACTCTCTGCTTGAGGTTCTCGGCATTGAAAAATCTTCGTAAACGAAATCAAACGTGTATATGTTGACATTTAAGAGATACACAGTCAAGAAAATCAAGAGCAATGGTGATATATATGCGGATTAGACACCAAAAAATAATCACTCAACAAAATGGCTACAATTTAAGAAATGTGTTTAGTGACGGCATCTGATTCCTTATTGATGGTGAAAGGTCTGGTGGCAAGAAAGCGACTTCCAGAAGGTTGTCAAGTGTTTTTGCTCGACGATTCCATTCTTGGGTGGTTGGTTTGGCCCTTGTTCTTGTAACTCGAATACTAGCCCGGTATATCCCTTTTAATTTTACACCATTGTGAACCTTACGCATTTTTTACTTTCTAATCGAGGTTCTCGGCATTGAAAAATATTCTTAAACTAAAACACACATATATAAGTTGACATCTAATAGATATACAGTCAAGAAAATCAAGAGCAATGGTGATATATATGCGGATTAGACACCAAAAAAATAAACACTCAAAAAATGGCTACAATTTAAGGAATGTGTTTAGTGACGGCATTAGATTCATAATTGATGGAGAAAGGTCTGGTGGCAAGAAAAGCTGCTTCCAGGAGGTTGCCAAGTGTTTTCGCTCGACGATTCCATTCTTCGGTGGTTGGTTTGGCCCTTGTTCCTGTAACTCGAATCCTAGCCCGGTATAACCCATTTTAGTTTTACACCATTGTGAACCTTACGCCTTTTTACTCTCTGATCGAGGTTCTCGGCATTGAAAAATCTTCGTAAAATTAAATCACACGTCTATATGTTGGCATTTAAGAGATATACAGTCAAGAAAATCAAGAGCAATGGTGATATATATGCAGAGTAGACACCAAAAAATAAACACTTAAATATGGCTAAAATTTATAGAATGTGTTTAGTGACGGCATCAGATTCCTAATTGATGGAGAAAGGTCTGGTGGCACGAAAAGTTGCTTCCAGGAGGTTGTCAAGAGTTTTCGCTCGACGATTCCATTCTTGGATGGTTGGTTTGGCCCTTGTTCCTATAACTCGAATCCTAGCCCGGTATATCCCATTTTAGTTTTACACCATTTGTGAACCTTACGCCTTTTTTTCTCTCTGCTTGAGGTTCTCGGCATTGAAAAATCTTCGTAAACGAAATCAAACGTGTATATGTTGACATTTAAGAGATACACAGTCAAGAAAATCAAGAGCAATGGTGATATATATGCGGATTAGACACCAAAAAATAAACACTCAAAAAATGGCTACAATTAAAGAAATGTGTTTAGTGACGGCATCTGATTCCTTATTGATGGAGAAAGGTCTGGTGGCAAGAAAGTTGCTTCCAGAAGGTTGTCAAGTGTTTTTGCTCGACGATTCCATTCTTCTGTGGTTGGTTTGGCCCTTGTTCCTTTAACTCGAATCCTAACCCGGTATATCCCATTTTAGTTTTACACCAAAGTGAACCTTTCGCCTTTTTTACTCTCTAATCGAGGTTCTAGGCATTGAAAAATCTTCGTAAACTAAATCACACGTGTATATGTTGTCATTTAAAAGATATACAGTCAAGAAATTCAAGAGCAATGGTGATATATACGCGGATTAGACACCAAAAAATAAACACTCAAAAAATGGCTACAATTTAAGGAATGTGTTTAGCGACGGCATCAGATTCCTAATTGTTGGAGAAAGGTCTAGTGGCAAGAAAAGCTGCTTCCAGGAGGTTGCCAAGTGTTTTCGCTCGGCGATTCCATTATTCGGTGGTTGGTTTGGCCATTGTTCCTGTAACTCGAATCCTAGCCCGGTATATCCCAATTTAGTTTTACACCATTGTGAACCTTACACCTTTTTAACTCTCTGATCGGGGTTCTCGGCATTGAAAAATCTTCGTAAACTATTTCACACGTGTATATGTTGATATTTAAGAGATATACTGTCAAGAAAATCAAGAGCAATGGTGATATATATGCGGATTACACACAAAAAAATAAAACTCCAAAAATGGCTACAATTTAAGGAATGTGTTTAGTGACAGCACCAGATTCCTAATTGATGGAAAAAGGTCTGGTGGCAAGAAAAGCTGCTTCCAGGAGGTTGTCAAGTGTTTTCGCTCGACGATTCCATTCTTGGGTGGTTGGTTTGGCCCTTGTTCCTGTAACTCAAATCCTAGCCCGTTATATCTCATTTTAGTTTTACACCATTGTGAACCTTCCGCCTTTTTTACTCCCTGATCGAGGTTCTCGACATTGAAAAATATTCGTAAACTAAACGCATGTATATGTTGACATTTAAGAGATATACAGTCAAGAAAATAAAGAGCAATGGTGATATATATGCGGATTAGACACAAAAAAAATAAACACTCAAAAAATGGCTACAATTTATGGAATGTGTTTAGTGACGGCATCAGATTTCTAATTGATGGAGAAAGGTCTGGTGGCAAGAAAAGTTGATTCCAGGAGGTTGTCAAGTGTGTTTGCTCGACGATTCCATTCTTGGGTGGTTGGTTTGGCCCTTGTTCCTGTAACTTGAATCCTAGCCCGGTATATCCCATTTTAGTTTTACACCATTGTGAACCTTACGCGTTTTTTACTCTCTGATCGAGGTTCTCGGCATTGAAAAATCATCATAAACTAAATCACACATGTATATGTTGACATTTAAGAGATATACAGTCAAGAAAATCAAGAGCAATGGTGATATATATGCGGATTAGACACCAAAAAATAAACACCCAAAAATGGGTACAATTTAATGAACGTTTTTAGTGACGTCATCAGATTCCTAATTGATGGAGAAAGGTCTGGTGGCAAGAAAAGCTGCTTCCAAGGGGTTGTCAAGTGTTTCCGCTCGACTATTCCATTCTTGGGTGGGTGGTTTGGCCCTTGTTCCTGTAACTCGAATCTTAGCCCGGTATATCCCATTTTAGTTTTACACCATTGTGAACCTTACTCCTTTTTTATTCTCTGATCGAGGTTGTAAACGAAATCACATGTTTATATGTTGACATTTAAGAGATATACAGTCAAGAAAATCAAGAGCAATGGTGATATATATGCGGATTAGACACCAACAAATAAACACTTAAAAATGGCTAAAATTTATAGAATGTGTTTAGTGACGGCATCAAATTCCTAATTGATGGAGAAAGGTCCGGTGGCAAGAAAAACTGCTTCCAGGAGGTTGTTAAGTGTTTTTGCTCGACGATTCCATTCTTTGGTGGTTGGTATGGTCCTTGTTCCTGTAACTCGAATCCTATCCTGGTATATCTCATTTTAGTTTTACACCATTGTGAACCTTACGGCTTTTTACTCTCTGATCGAGGTTCTTAGCATTGAAAAATCTTTCTTAAACGAAATCACACGTGTATATGTTGACATTTAAGAGATATACAGTCAAGAAAAATTAAGAGCAATGGTAATATATATGCGGATTAGACACCAAAAAATAAACACTCAAAAAATGGTTACAATTAAAGAAATGTGTTTAGTGACGACATCTGATTCCTTATTGATGGAGAAAGGTCTGGTGGCAAGAAAGCTGCTTCAAGAAGGTTGTCAAGTGTTTTCGCTCGACGATTCCATTCTTGGGTGGTTGGTTTGGCCCTTGTTCTTGTAACTCGAATCCTAGCCCGGTATATCCCATTTGATTTTACACCATTGTGAAACTTACGCCTTTTGTACTCTCTAATCGAGGCTCTCGGCCTTGATAAATATTCGTAAAATAAATGTCATGTGTATATGTTGACATTTAAGAGATATACAGTCAAGAAAATCAAGAGCAATGGTGATATATATGCGGATTAGACACCAAAAAATAAACACTCAAAAAATGGCTACAATTTTAGGAATGTGTTTAGCGATGGCTTCAGATTCCAAATTGATGGAGAAAGGTCTGGTGGTAAGAAAAGCAGCTTCCTGGAGGTTGTCAAGTGTTTTTGCTTGACGATTCCATTCTTCGGTGGTTGGTTTGGCCCTTGTTCCTGTATCTCGAATCCTAGCCCATTATATCCCATTTTAGTTTTACAACATTGTGAACCTTACGCCTTTTATACTCTCTAATCGAGGTTCTCCGCATTGAAAAATCTTCGTAAACTAAATCACACGTGTATATGTTGACATTTAAGAGATGTACAGTCAAGAAAATCAAGATCAATGGTGATATATATGCAGATTAGACACCAAAAAATAAACACTCAAAACATGGCTAAAATTTAAGGAATTGTTTAGCGACGACATCAGATTTCTAATTGGTGGAGAAAGGTCTGGTGGCAAGAAAAGCTGCTTCCAGGAGGTTGTCAAGTGTTTTCGGTCGATGATTCCATTATTCGAGGGTTGGTTTGGCCCTTGTTCTGGTAACTCGAATCCTAGCCCGGTATAACCCATTTTAGTTTTACACCATTGTGAACCTTCGTAAACTAAATCACACGTGTATATGTTGACATTTAAGAGATATGCAGTCAAGAAAATCAAGAGCAATGGTGATATATATGCGGATTAGATACCAAAAAATAAACACTTAAACATGGCTAAAATTTATAGAATGTGTTTAGTGACGGCATCAATTTCCTAATTGATGGAGAAAGTTCCGGTGGCAAGAAAAGCTGCTTCCAGGAGGTTGTTAAGTGTTTTCGCTCGACGATTCCATTCTTGGGTGGTTGGTTTGGCCCTTGTTCCTGTAACTCGAATCCTAGCCTAGTATATCCCATTTTAGTTTTACACCATTGTGAACCTTACGCCTTTTTACTCTCTGATCGAGGTTCTCAGCATTGAAAAATCTTTCTTAAATGAAATCACACGTGTATATGTTGACATTTAAGAGATATACAGTCAAGAAAAATCAAGAGCAATGGTGATACATATGCGGATTAGACACCAAAAAATAAGCACTCAAAAAATGGCTACAATTAAAGAAATGTGTTTAGTGACGACATCTGATTCCTTATTGATGGAGAAAGGTCTGGTGGTAAGAAAGCTGCTTCCAGAAGGTTGTCAAGTGTTTTCGCTCGACGATTCCATTCTTGGGTGGTTGGTGTGGCCCTTGTTCCTGTAACTCGAATCCTAGCCTGGTATATCCCATTTTAGTTTTACACCATTGTGAACCTTACGCCGTTTTTACTCTCTGATCGAGGTTCTCGGCATTGAAAAATCTTCGTAAACTAAATCACACGTGTATATGTTGACATTTAAGAGATATACAGTCAAGAAAATCAAGAGCAATGGTGATATATATGTGGATTAGACACCAAAAAATAAACACTTAAAATTAGCTAAAATTTATAGAATGTGTTTAGTGATGGCATCAGATTCCTAACTGATGGAGAAAAGTCTGGTGGCATGAAAAGCTGCTTCCAGGAGGTTGTCAAGTGTTTTCGCTCGACGATTCCATTCTTGGGTGGTTGGTTTGGCCCTTGTTCCTGTAACTCGAATCCTTTCCCGGTATATCCCATTTAATTTTACACCATTGTGAACCTTACACCTTTTTTACTCTCTGATCAAGGTTCTCGGCTTTGAAAAACCTTGGTAAACGAAATCACACGTGTATATGTTGACATGTAAGAGATATACAGTCAAGAAAATCAAGAGCAATGATGATATATATGCAGATTAGACACCAAAAAATAAACACTCAAAAAATGGTTACAATTAAAGAAATGTGTTTAGTGACGACATCTGATTCCTTATTGATGGAGAAAGGTCTGGTGGCAAGAAAGCTGCTTCAAGAAGGTTGTCAAGTGTTTTCGCTCGACGATTCCATTCTTGGGTGGTTGGTTTGGCCCTTGTTCTTGTAACTCGAATCCTAGCCCGGTATATCCCATTTGATTTTACACCATTGTGAAACTTACGCCTTTGTACTCTCTAATCGAGGCTCTCGGCCTTGATAAATATTAGTAAAATAAATGACATGTGTATATGTTGACATTTAAGAGATATACAGTCAAGAAAATCAAGAGCAATGGTGATATATATGCGGATTAGACACCAAAAAATAAACACTCAAAAAATGGCTACAATTTTAGGAATGTGTTTAGCGATGGCTTCAGATTCCAAATTGATGGAGAAAGGTCTGGTGGTAAGAAAAGCAGCTTCCTGGAGGTTGTCAAGTGTTTTTGCTTGACGATTCCATTCTTCGGTGGTTGGTTTGGCCCTTGTTCCTGTATCTCGAATCCTAGCCCATTTTATCCCATTTTAGTTTTACAACATTGTGAACCTTACGCCTTTTATACTCTCTAATCGAGGTTCTCCGCATTGAAAAATCTTCGTAAACTAAATCACACGTGTATATGTTGACATTTAAGAGATGTACAGTCAAGAAAATCAAGATCAATGGTGATATATATGCAGATTAGACACCAAAAAATAAACACTCAAAACATGGTTACAATTAAAGAAATGTGTTTAGTGACGACATCTGATTCCTTATTGATGGAGAAAGGAATGGTGGCAAGAAAGCTGCTTCAAGAAGGTTGTCAAGTGTTTTCGCTCGACGATTCCATTCTTGGGTGGTTGGTTTGGCCCTTGTTCTTGTAACTCGAATCCTAGCCCGGTATAACCCATTTGATTTTACACCATTGTGAAACTTACGCCTTTTGTACTCTCTAATCGAGGCTCTCGGCCTTGATAAATATTCGTAAAATAAATGACATGTGTATATGTTGACATTTAAGAGATATACAGTCAAGAAAATCAAGAGCAATGGTGATATATATGCGGATTAGACACCAAAAAATAAACACTCAAAAAATGGCTACAATTTTAGGAATGTGTTTAGCGATGGCTTCAGATTCCAAATTGATGGAGAAAGGTCTGGTGGTAAGAAAAGCAGCTTCCTGGAGGTTGTCAAGTGTTTTTGCTTGACGATTCCATTCTTCGGTGGTTGGTTTGGCCCTTGTTCCTGTATCTCGAATCCTAGCCCATTATATCCCATTTTAGTTTTACAACATTGTGAACCTTACGCCTTTTATACTCTCTAATCGAGGTTCTCCGCATTGAAAAATCTTCGTAAACTAAATCACACGTGTATATGTTGACATTTAAGAGATGTACAGTCAAGAAAATCAAGATCAATGGTGATATATATGCAGATTAGACACCAAAAAATAAACACTCAAAACATGGCTAAAATTTAAGGAATTGTTTAGCGACGACATCAGATTTCTAATTGGTGGAGAAAGGTCTGGTGGCAAGAAAAGCTGCTTCCAGGAGGTTGTCAAGTGTTTTCGGTCGATGATTCCATTATTCGAGGGTTGGTTTGGCCCTTGTTCTGGTAACTCGAATCCTAGCCCGGTATAACCCATTTTAGTTTTACACCATTGTGAACCTTCGTAAACTAAATCACACGTGTATATGTTGACATTTAAGAGATATGCAGTCAAGAAAATCAAGAGCAATGGTGATATATATGCGGATTAGATACCAAAAAATAAACACTTAAACATGGCTAAAATTTATAGAATGTGTTTAGTGACGGCATCAATTTCCTAATTGATGGAGAAAGTTCCGGTGGCAAGAAAAGCTGCTTCCAGGAGGTTGTTAAGTGTTTTCGCTCGACGATTCCATTCTTGGGTGGTTGGTTTGGCCCTTGTTCCTGTAACTCGAATCCTAGCCTAGTATATCCCATTTTAGTTTTACACCATTGTGAACCTTACGCCTTTTTACTCTCTGATCGAGGTTCTCAGCATTGAAAAATCTTTCTTAAATGAAATCACACGTGTATATGTTGACATTTAAGAGATATACAGTCAAGAAAAATCAAGAGCAATGGTGATACATATGCGGATTAGACACCAAAAAATAAGCACTCAAAAAATGGCTACAATTAAAGAAATGTGTTTAGTGACGACATCTGATTCCTTATTGATGGAGAAAGGTCTGGTGGTAAGAAAGCTGCTTCCAGAAGGTTGTCAAGTGTTTTCGCTCGACGATTCCATTCTTGGGTGGTTGGTGTGGCCCTTGTTCCTGTAACTCGAATCCTAGCCTGGTATATCCCATTTTAGTTTTACACCATTGTGAACCTTATGCCGTTTTTACTCTCTGATCGAGGTTCTCGGCATTGAAAAATCTTCGTAAACTAAATCACACGTGTATATGTTGACATTTAAGAGATATACAGTCAAGAAAATCAAGAGCAATGGTGATATATATGTGGATTAGACACCAAAAAATAAACACTTAAAATTAGCTAAAATTTATAGAATGTGTTTAGTGATGGCATCAGATTCCTAACTGATGGAGAAAAGTCTGGTGGCATGAAAAGCTGCTTCCAGGAGGTTGTCAAGTGTTTTCTCTCGACGATTCCATTCTTGGGTGGTTGGTTTGGCCCTTGTTCCTGTAACTCGAATCCTTTCCCGGTATATCCCATTTAATTTTACACCATTGTGAACCTTACACCTTTTTTACTCTCTGATCAAGGTTCTCGGCTTTGAAAAACCTTGGTAAACGAAATCACACGTGTATATGTTGACATGTAAGAGATATACAGTCAAGAAAATCAAGAGCAATGATGATATATATGCAGATTAGACACCAAAAAATAAACACTCAAAAAATGGCTACAATTTAAGAAATGTGTTTAGTAACGGCATCTGATTCCTTATTGATGGTGAAAGGTCTGGTGGCAAGAAAGCGACTTCCGGAAGGTTGTCAAGTGTTTTTGCCCGACGAATCCAATCTTGGGTGGTTGGTTTGGCCCTTGTTCTTGTAACTCGAATACTAGCCCTGTATATCCCATTTAATTTTACACCATTGTGAACCTTACGCATTTTTTACTTTCTAATCGAGGTTCTCGGCATTGAAAAATATTCTTAAAATAAAACACACATGTATATGTTGACATTTAAGAGATATACAATCAAGAAAATCAAGAGCAATGGTGATATATATGCGGATTAGACGCCAAAAAATAAACACTCAAAAAATTGCTACAATTTTAGGAATGTGTTTAGCGATGGCATCAGATTTCTAATTGATGAAGAAAGGTCTGGTGGTAAGAAAAGCTGCTACGAGGAGGTTGTCAAGTGTTTTTGCTCGACGATTCCATTCTTCGGTGGTTGGTCTGGCCCTTATTCCTTTAACTCGAATCCTAGCCCGGTATATCCCATTTTAGTTTTACACCATAGTGAACCTTACGCCTTTTTTAGTCTCTAATCGAAGTTCTCGGTATTGAAAAATCTTCGTAAACCTAAATCAAACGTGTATATGTTGTCATTTAAGAGATATAAAGTCAAGAAAATCAAGAGCAATGGTGATATATATGCGGATTAGACGCCAAAAATAAACACTCAAAAAATGGCTACAATTTAAGAAATGTGTTTCGCGACGGCATCAGATTCTTAATTGGTGGAGAATGGTCTGGTGGCAAGAAAAGCTGCTTCTAGGAGGTTGTCAATTGTTTTCGGACGACGATTCCATTATTCGGTGGTTGGTTTGGCCCTTGTTCTGTTAACTCGAATCCTGGCCGGTATATCCCATTTTAGTTTTACACCATTGTGAACCTTACACCTTTTTTAATCTCTGATCGAGGTTCTCGGCATTGAAAAATCTTCGTAAACTAAATCACACATGTATATGTTGACATTTAAAAGATATTAGGTCAAGAAAATCAAGAGCAATGGTGATATATATGCGGATTAGACACCAAAAAATAAACACTCGAAATATGGCTACAATTTAAGGAACGTGTTTAGTGACGGCATTAGATTCCTAATTGATGGAGAAAGGTCTAGTGGCAAGAAAAGCTGCTTCCAGGAGGTTGTCAAGTGTTTTCGCTCAACGATTCCATTCTTCACTGGTTGGTTTGGCCCTTGTTCCTGTAACTCGAATCCTAGCCCGGCATATCCCATTTTAGTTTTACACCATTGTGAACCTTACGCCTTTTTTACTCTCTGATCGAGGTTCTCGGCATTGGAAAATCTTCGTAAACTAAATCACACGTGTATGTGTTGACATTTAAGAGATATACAGTCAAGAAAATCAAGAGCAATGGTGATATATATGCGGATTAGACACCAAAAAATAAACACTCGAAATATGGCTACAATTTAAGGAATGTGTTTAGTGACGGCATTAGATTCATAATTGATGGAGAAAGATTCATAATTGATGGAGAAAGGTCTGGTGGCAAGAAAAGCTGCGTCCAGGAGGTTGCCAAGTGTTTTCGCTCGACGATTCCATTCTTCGGTGGTTGGTTTGGCCCTTGTTCCTGTAACTCGAATCCTAGCCCGGTATATACCATTTTAGTTTTACACCATTGTGAACCTTACGCCTTTTTTACTCTCTGATCGAGGTTCTCGGCATTGAAAATTCTTCGTAAACTAAATCACACGTGTATATGTTGACATTTAAGAGATATACAGTCAAGAAAATCATGAGCAATTGTGATATATATGCGGATTAGACACCAAATAATAAACACTTAAAATGGCTAAAATTTATAGAATGTGTTTAGTGACGGCATTAGATTTGTAATTGATGGAGAAAGGTCTGGTGGCAAGAAAAGCTGCTTCCAGGAGGTTGTCAAGTGTTTTTGCTCGACGATTCCACTCTTGGGTGGTTGGTTTGGCCCTTGTTCCTATAACTCGAATCCTAGCCGGGTATATCCCATTTTAGTTTTACACCATTATGAATCTTACGCCTTTTTTATTCTCTGATCGAGGTTCTCGGTATTGAAAAATCTTCGTAAACGAAATCACACGTGTATATGTTGACATTTAAGAGATATACAGTCAAGAAAATCAATGGCAATGGTGATGTATAGGCGGATTAGACACCAAAAAATAAACACTCAAAAAATGGCTACAATTTAAGGAATTAGTTTTGTGACGACATCAGATTCCTAATTGATGGAGAAAGTTCTGGTGGCAAGAAAAGCTGCTTCCAGGAGGTTCTCAAGTGTTTTCGCTCGATGTTTCCATTCTTGGGTGGTTGGTTTGGCCCTTGTTTCTGTAACTCGAATCCTAGCCCGGTATATCCCATTTTAGTTTTACACCATTGTGAACCTTACGCCTTTTTTACTCTCTAATCGAGGTTCTCGGCATTGAAAAAACTTCGTAAACTAAATCACACGTGTATATGTTGTCATTTAAGAGATATACAGTCAAGAAAATCAAGAGCAATGGTGATATATATGCGGATTAGACGCCACAAAATAAACACTCAAAAAATGGCTATAATTTAAGAAATGTGTTTAGCGACGGCATCAGATTCCTAAATGATGGAGAAAGGTCTGGTGGCAAGAAAAGCTGCCTCCAGAAGGTTGTCAAGTGTTTTTGCTCAATGATTCCATTCTTGGGTGGTTGGTTTCGCCCTTGTTCCTGTAACTCGAATCGTAGCCCGGTATATCCCATTTTAGTTTTACACCATTGTGAACCTTACGCCTTTTTTACTCTCTGATCAGGGTTCTCGCATTGAAAAATTTGCGTAAACTAAATCACACGTGTACATGTTGACATTTAAGAGATCTACAATCAAGAATATCAAGAGCAATGGTGATATATATGCGGATTAGACCCCAAAAAATAAACACTCAAAAAATGGCAACATGTTGGACCGTTTTAGGACCTCGAAAAGTCTGTAAAGAGTGTTCATCTTCAAATACGAAGGCGGAATCAACGTAAAAGAAGTCATAACAGCTATTTCCTTTTAATCTATTTTTTGTGATTGATTTTCGTGCTTTTACAATGTATTCTGATACAAATCCGGCAGCACCTTCCCTTACATACACATACAAGTCTCTCTCAAATGAACATACACAACAACTATATATAGACTCAAGGATTTCGCTTGAACAAGTAACATAACACTTCAAGCGAAATCTTCTGTTTTGATTTCGCTTGAACTAAACAAGACCACTTTCAAGCGCAATCTTCTAGTCTTGATTTCGCTTGAACCAAACATGAACACTTTCAAGCGAAATCTTCAAGTTAAACATGTAAAACCCTAATTTAAACCCTATTGTGTGTTCATTCAACCTATCTAGACACAAGACTTGATTAAGACGTAATCAGCAGACATTTAGTGCACCAACAGACTCCCCCTTGGATGTTGATGAAGTCTTTGGCTTCAAGTCTTTGTCTTTATCATTCTTCAAACATTGTCAAAACTCTCTTCAATCTTTATTTTCAAACTTTAAACTTCAATCTTCCCTTTGACCGTTAATCCAGACTCCCCCTCTCGATATGCTAGAATCTGAGATATCTGGTTCAAGCTTTGACAATTAGCTTCCGTTGGGAATAATGAAGTCCAATTCCTGTTACTCAACCAATAATCATTACAATTCTATCTTTTCAACAGTAAATCACAAACTCAATCAGTTTTAACAATCCACTCAAGTATTCAGGTCCAAGTTAATGACCCTGATCACTTGATTAATCTACCAAGTCCAAATTAATGACCTTGGTTGATCTTTTGACGAATCAATACTGATTTTAAAAAACAACAAGTTACACATTATCTGAAAATAACAAGTATCAAGTTAATGAACTTGTTTTTGACTTTCCAATAAATCAGACTCCATCAAGATAAGCTCTCCTCATTCTTCAGTCCAGAATCTCCTGCATCTGCTTCAAACATCTAAGAATCCAACAATCAACTCTCCACTTTGGTTTGTCGGAAAATAAAGCAGAAATAAAATCTTTTTGGATTTTATCAAAGTGTTCTAAACTAAGAAATGAAATACAGAAAACTTAAATTGCAGAAAGTAAACAAATTAAACTATTTACAAACATATTTTTTTTTCCGAGCGTGTCAGGGAATCATATCAGCTATTCAGACAAATTACAAGTACCGTTAAGCTTCATTTCATACTCAGACTTAAACAATTCACCTCGATTGTCAATATACTGATCCATCTTAAATTCCCACACAAATTTCAATTTACTCAGGATACGAATTAGATGTCTTATGAACTTAGCTCATTCATGTGTCCCACCTCTTGAATATACTCCCGTATCCAGAATCCCAATAATCAGTCTTACAGGTGAGTATACTACAATGATATCTGTATATAAATTAGGTATGCGAGGACCGAGGGATCTCAGGTCGATACTTCCGTATACGCAGAGAGATATCAGCTTCGACTTTACGGTATGTCCCCTTTAGAGGATCTTTTAGCTACAACAGCAGCGACTATCAATTTTATTGTTTCATCGGCATGCTGAGGGTTTAATGCTATGTTTCAAGCATTGCAGAAAGTATTATCCAAGGACTAGGTCAGAACCACCGTTCAGCAGAAGTCCCGGAATAATACCCCAGACATCATTGAGTATAAAGACCTAGTATATCAGATTATGAGACCTTTCAAACGAGATTTCAGGGGTTACCTATATATCCAAGTAGTGTTTCCCACGAATTTCACAAGTTTGAATTTAGGTTTATATCCCGAATAAATCTACTAAATGTGCGAAAACCTATCGACACATCATCAGTGAGACTGTTTAACTCATTTACACTTTACAAATCTTTAGCATACTGTAATCGTCTAGCCAATGTACTATCATTTTCCCTATATACACAAGCTCTTTTTCAGATTTTATCATGTTTTTGTATTTTTACATTTTTTACTGTTTTTGTATTTTCTGAAAATATAAACTATATACAAATATCTACTCCCCCTAAATACCAAAACAAGTAAAAAATCGACAAACCATTGCAGATTGTTTCTCGTCTTCATCCGCAACAGTACTTTCATCAACGCCCACAATTCCATCCAACACCGAAAGAAGCTTCATACCGTTCAATTTTAACAAATATTGAAACCGATTTTTATCAAAAGCTTTGGTATGTAAATCAGCTTTCTGTTCGTCAGTGTGGATTTTCTTAATTCGTATCAACTTTTTCTCAAAACAATCACGAATAAAGTGATGACGAATTTCTATGTGTTTAGTTTTAGCGTGATGTACTGGATTCTTTGTTATATTTAAAGCGGCCTCATTATCAACAAAAAGAGGTGTGTTAAGAAACTGCAAACCGTAGTCGCGCATCTGTTGCTGTATCCACAAGATCTGAGAGCAGCAACTGCTAGCAGAAACATACTCCGCTTCACATGTAGATAACGCCACAGACGTTTGTTTCTTACACTGCCAGGTAACCAATCTAGGACCAAAGAACTAGCATCCTGCAGTTGTTGATTTTGAATTGACTTTGCAGCATCCGAAATCCGAATCGGAATACCCTTCGAGCGTAAAGTCGCCTTTTCTAGGATACCACAACCCCAATGAAGGAGTTCCTTTCAGGTAGCGCAATATCCTCTTCACAATGATCAAATGCGATGCTCTCGGGTTAGACTGAAATCTTGCTGCGAGGCACGTTGGGTACATGATATCAGGACGTGAAGCTGTTAGGCACATCAAAGAACCTATCATGGAACGGTAAAAAGTTTCATCAGCCCTGTCTCCGGTGTGATCTGGGTGAATCCCATGATTTGTTGCAAGTGGGGTAGCAGCTGGAGTAGAACTTGACATCCCAAATTTCTCTAGAATATCATGAACATACTTTGACTGATGAATGAAAATTCCCTCAGGAAGTTGTTCAACTTGTAAACCCAGAAAGAATTTCATCTCCCCCATTGATGACATTTCAAACTTTTGCTTCATCACTGATTCAAAATCTTTGCATAGATTTTCATTTGTCGACCCAAAGATTATATCGTCCACATAAATCTGAACTATCAGAAGAATGACCATCAACCTCTTTAGTGAAGAGAGTGGCATCCACTTTTCCACGAATGAACTTATTAGCTAGTAGGTGTTGAGACAAAGTCTCGTACCAGGCTCTCGGGGCCTGGTGTAAACCATACAACGCTTTGTCCAATAAGTAGACCTTGTTTTTGTGGATTGGATCGGTGAAGCCCGGTGGCTGACCGACATAAACCTCCTCTTTAAACTTCCCATAAAGAAACGTCGATTTAACATCCAACTGATAAACTTTGAAGTTCTTCCAAGACGCAAATGCTAGGAAAATTCTGATTGCCTCTAGTCGTGCTACAGGAGCATAGACTTCGGTAAAATCAATCCCCTCCTGTTGACTAAATCCCTGAACAACGAGTCGAGCTTTATTTCTTATAACAACTCCTCTATCGTCCCTCTTGCACTTGAACACCCACTTGGTGTTAATCTTTCTCTGACCATCCGGCAAATCAACTAACTTCCACACTCCCAATTTCTCGAATTGACTAAGCTCCTCCTGCATTGCATTGACCCAAGAGTCTTCAGTAAGCGCCCCTTTGTAAGTTCTTGGTTCAACCTGCGAGATAAAACAACTCAATGAGAATTCAGTTTGCAAAGGAGCAACTTTTGTATAAAAACATGTAAGCCCTTTATCAATCTGTCTTCGAGTGCGAACGCCTGTCTGCAATTCTCCTATAATCAACTCCTCTGGATGATATGAAAAAGTTCGCGGCATCACTTCGCTTGGAACATCTACATTTCCCTCCAGATTAGTAACATTCTGTTCTGCTTCTTGTTCACCAACTTGGTTTGTTTGACTTGAAATCTGAATTTGCTCCCCCTCAGAATCTGAATCACCATGATCAAATACTGGCATGTTTTCAGCTTCTAGATTATCATTCTGAACCAACTGATTATCCTGAGCAACTTCATTCTGTTGGACATCATCATGTTCACCAGCATTACTCGGACCTGCTTCATCATCATTTGAAGTTTCCTGTGGTCTCCTCGAATACTCAGCTGGAAACCTTAGCTGCGACTCATATTCACGCAAAATATCCAACTCATCAAAGAAATCTTCATCATCCTCTGATTCATCTCTCATGTCAAACGAATCCCACAGTTTGTCATAATGATAACGCCATGAATCACCAGGATTCTGTGGCGGCATAGTATAACCTTGACATTCCACATTTGCAGCTTCAATAATCCGCTTCTCAGTTGGAACGAAGACACGTCGCATCGGATTTGCATAACCAACAAAAATTTCCTCAATGCTCTTCGGACCAAACTTTCCATGAGGCTCTATAACCGTACAGGGTGACCCAAACGGTTCTAGATACTTCAAATTCGGTTTGCGATTATTGATTAGCTCAAAGCATGTTTTGTTGAACTTCTTGACAGTGAGAACCCTGTTGAGCGTATAGCATGCGGCAGAAACAGCTTCAACCCAAAAATTTATCGGTAACTTTGAATCTGCAAGCATAGTTCTAGCCGTCTCGATTAGTGTCCGGTTTTTGCGTTCTGCGACTCCATTCTGCTGCGGAGTATACGGAGCACTAAACTCATGCAAAATACCTCTTTCATCACAAAATTCTTCCATCTTGCTGTTCTTGAATTTAGTACCATTATCACTTCGAATTCTCTTGATACGCCTTTGGTACAGATTCTCAATCTTCCTGAACAGCCCCATCAAACTGTCAAATGTTTCATCTTTCGTCTTCAAGAAAGAAACCCACGAAAATCTGGAATAATTATCAGTAACAACCAAACAATAGTAATCTCCTGTAATACTTTTGACATTCACCGGACCAAACAAATCCATGTGAAGTCTTTCCAGAGGTCTCGAAACTGAATTAACTTGCTTTGTAGGGTGTGACTTTTTCTTCTGCTTGCCTTTGATGCAGCTAATGCACTCCCCTTCCAGATGAAAACCTTTGATATTAACACCCAAAACCAAATCATTATGCACCAAATGATTCATTTTTCTAAGATGTATATGCCCCATCTTGCGGTGCCACAATCTTGATTCTTTCTCAGTTGCTCTAGACACAAAACAATGTGCTTGACCAGTAGTTGTAGTTGCTACACTCATATCTAACACATATAAATCATTCACTCTAGGTGCCCGCATGATAATCCAATCTTCAGGAACAACAAATCCAGGTTTCAAAATCAAACATTCTTTATCAGTGAAGTGAGTAGTATACATATTGTCACAAATCTGCGAGATACTGAGCAGATTGTTCTCCAGCTCAGTGATGTAGTTAACTCTATCAAACGTCACAATCCCATTGGATAACGTTCCTTCACTAACAATTCTACCACCTTCATGACTTGCAAATCCGACATAACCACCATTGATATTCCTCACATCGTACAGCAATGCAGTCTTTCCTGTCATATGTCGAGATGCGCCACTATCCATGATCCATCTTGAAATGGCTCTTGGAAGATCCTGCACATACCACAAGTTGATTTCAAAATTTTTCAATAAAGATGCCGATTCATGCTTCGCGATCAAGGAAGCTCCGGCAATTCAAACTGCTTAGTTGAACATGGTGTCCACCCAGGCCTCATCAGCCTTAGGTGTAACCTTGACCCTCGCAATTTGAATTTTGAAATTTTCAGCCTTCAAAGGTGGAAAATTTGCATCATAATCAACCGAAATTGATTCTTCAGCCTTTTTCACTTCAGAAGTTGAAATTTTCATTTCAGTTTTTGGTTTCCAAACTTGTTGAGATAAAGTAACCCTGTTATAAAACTTGTCGCTTTTAGTTACCACTTTCTTTACGGGTTCATTCTTCATTTTGATGTTATCATTTTTCTCAACAATGATTGGTGCTTTACCCTTCACATCAACTTTCTTCTTTTGTCTATCAACAACTTCAGTCTTAGGCTTGGAGTTGGTGCAATTTCTTGCAATGTGACCAACTTTGTTACATCTAAAACATGTACAAGTATCAACCACTCGACTTGTGCCTTCAGAATGAGGTTGTGAGACCCTCTTCTCAAAGAACTCTTTATTTGATTTTGAAAAAAAATTCATTTTCCTCATCAGAAAGTGAACTTGAACCGTTCACAAACACCTTCTTTTCTACAAATCTTTTGTTTTGAAAACTCTTCTTCTGATAACTATTACCACCCCGATAACCACCTGACCAATTGTTTCGATTGTTATTATAAAAACGTGGTGGAACCACAGGCTTTTTGTAATAAGCTTTATCTTTCTCAAAATTCATTTGCCTTTTTGTTTGACTCAAACTGTTCACTTCTGACAACTCAACTTCAATCAATTTGAACACATTTGTCAACTTTTTCACATTAACATTCTCAATGGGAAACTCAGAATCCGAATACAACTTATCAGATCTAGCCATCTTGTACATCACAAGACCCGGTTCATCACTTAAGTTGTTTTTGGATTTCGATTTCTGAATGTACTTGTCCAAGAAACACCCATCTTCCTCAGTAGTGTCACTATCCATTTTTAGCACATTTTCAACAACAGCTTTTACAATATCATTTTGGACACTATCGTCATTGGAAGATGTGAATGTGACATCAATGTTCTCTGGAAGTTTAACTTCACTTTCTTCCTCAATTTCAACCAACCCAGACTGCTTTTTAGTGTAGTTATCAAGAACAGGTGGTGGAACTTGATGAAACCCCACCCCAGTTCCATCACAATACACATCTTCGCCCGCTTTGTCTTTCCCAATGGGTTTGGGAATAATATGTTGTAACACAAAACTCGCGGAGCTGTAACTGTTAAGCTTCAACTGGATTCGCTTGTTTTCGATTACAGCCTCTTGAACTTTAAGTTTCAATTTAGCGATTTCATCCAGTTGTTGGTTGATTGATTCTTCTTTGACTCTAAGCACTGCTTTTAGATGTTCATTTTCTTTAAAAGTTTTACCATTTCGATCATCACAATCTTTCATTGTGCTTTTGAGTTTTTCAAATTTTTCAGAAATCTGACGGTTTTCAAGAATTAACTTTTCATTTTCTTGTTTAATTTTGTCATGATCAATTTTATCATTTTCAATTTGTCTAGTTAACTCTTTTATCCGTTCAGTTGAAGCTTTAACCATTTTGTCACGATCAAGAATTTGATTCTCAACGCTTCTGACCTTTGCTGACAGATCATCAACTTTCTTTCCGTTGAGATACGTGACTGTGCTACAAAATTTGCACTCTTTGTTACAATTTTTGCAATCAGCATTACCATCAATTTTCTTACCTGGCACATTTGTTGACACTTTTGAACTGACCTGGCTTTTTGACTCAGACACGGAGTTAGAGTCTACCTCAAGTGCCTTAGCAGCCAGCACTTTGTCAGCCATTTTTCCAAAGTTCTCAGCATTCAACTCCTGAGTTGTGTCAATAATTCCAGTATCAATCTTCTTTGATTTTTCCTGCTCTTCTTTCTCTTCTTCTTCCATTTTCTCGGTTGGAGTTCCCCACCATTTGTGTTGCCAATACTCATCCTCATCTTTGTATTGCTGGATTATGGCTTCGATATCAAGCGTACTATCATCGATTGCAATATTTCCATATTCATCAAGATAACACTCTCTGTCTGGATCCCATCTATTTGCTCTCCTCGCTTCCAGAAAGATACGAGATATTCTAATGATTTTGTTTTCAGCAATCATTTTTCTGTATTGATATTTTTGCTCTTCAGTTCTATCGTCTTTCCACGGAATAGGATCGTCATTTTTCGCCATGAATGCGTAACCAACCGCATCTTCTTCTGGTAGAACCTCTTGACTCCAATCATAACCCTCATCATCGTAAATCACTGCAAGAGCTCTAGATTTCTCTTTGTTGTCTTCAACCTGTTTCAATCTAGGTGGCTCGGATTTATTCTGATGATAAATTGCCTTCTTGTAGTAATCATCTCTGAAAGGGTTCTCCGACTCATCAGCTTAAGCATTTCTACATTCTCGTTTGAAGTGAGCTTTCTGCTTACACTTGAAGCATGTCACCTTGGACTTATCGAACCCCAGCTTGGTAGATGCACCACCAATTGTTTTCCTTCTGGTAATTACCATGAAACGCTGTGCTCGACGAACAGCACTTGCCATAGCCCAACGAATATCGATCAGTTCCATTTCTTTCGGATCAATCTGATCATAATCTTCTTTCGTCAGATTGGTATTGCCTATCTTCCCAGCTACTAGACCTTCATACGATTCCAACACCGATGCTAGGAAGATCATCTGCTGCTTGGCCGACTCCTCATCAAAATTCTGAGCATTCTTCAAGTCTATTGCGATGTTACATTGAAAACAATTCTTTGCATCTAGATGATTTCCAGAAGATGAAGATCCACTGTGATAACCACTGTGACTTCCACTACTTTGACTGCTTTGACTTTCTTTGCCAGCTGTCGACACATTTTCAGCAGAAAACGCAGTCTTGGGAGAAGTTGCTTTTGGCATCATGCTCTTTGGATAATACAAATCCAAATTCTGCTGGTAAGATGAGTGATTGACTTTGTATGTCTTCTTCAACTCCAACTCGTGACTCTCGAGTTTCTCAATCAGTAAATCTAATGTCAACTTTTCTGGTTCTTTGATAGTATTCTTCAGCATCGGCGCATAATATCTCCAATCCATTTCATCAGGCAACGAATCGAACAATTTGTCGATAAGATCTTCTTCAGGAATTTTGATATCATGTCTTACTAATTCCAGCTTCAAATGACCAAACCTTTCTATCATTTTACAAACTGACTCGTTCTTTAAACATCCAAACAGATCAAACTCTTTTCTAAGAAGTTTCTTTTTGTTTTTCACGATTTCAGTACTTCCTAAACATTTCTTTTCTAACTTTGCCCAAAGATCTTTTGCATTTGAATAATCAATCAAAGAAATTATGTCTTCTCGGACGGATTGAAATAACAATGCCACACACTTTTGTTCAGCTACAAACGAATCAATCTCCTCAGCTGTTCTTAAAGTTTCACCATTTTTGTTTCCATTGGCATAACCGTTTTTCAGACTTTTCCAGCTAGGAAATGCGAATGCCATCAACCAGTCCTCAAACTTTCTTGACCACCGACTGTATTCCTCAATAGCCATTAGCTTTGGAGGTTTATTGAACGTTCCGAAGGCACTTTCCGATTCCCAAGCTTCCTTTTTCTCTTCTTTCGGCGGGTTATCATTATTGTTGCTTGTAGATGAATCGTCTCCTGAATTTCCAGCAAACGCGAACATGTCGCTAAACGGGTTCATGAAAATATCATCCATCGTGAATGTTCCTGCAAAATCAGCAAACACTTAGAAAATTTTTTAGGTTTTGAAGAATCAGCAAGTTCAAGCGAAATTGATCAATTGAAGCGAAATCTGTCAATTTACACTCAAGCGAAATCTCCTAATTCGCTTGGACTTTCAAGCGAAATTGTTAAACTGAATTGGTTAGTTCAAGCGAAATTCAAGAAACCTATTTCGCTTGAACTTGTCAAGCGAAATTGTCTAATACTAGTCCAATGATTCAAGCGAAATCCAACAAATCTATTTCGCTTGAACTTGTCAAGCGAAATCCTTTGTTTTTCAAGCGAAATCGATCTTATACTTCGAACTCTTTCAAGCGAAATCTGGTTTTAGTACATTTTTCACAAGTTTTAATCTGAATTTTAATCCGAATCTTTGTAGGCTTTGTTAAAACTATGTTTTACACAATATACTCGAAAATCAGACCATTTCGACAGTTGGAACAATTTCAGTTCAGAAAAGTATGAAAAGAATTGAGTAGAAAGTAGAGAATCCGGTAATATCAAGCTGCTATGGTATGAACTCCTCGTCCTGAGTTCTGATACCACTTGTTGGACCGTTCTAGGACCTCGAAAAGTCAGTAAAGAGTGTTCATCTTCAAATACGAAGGCGGAATCAACGTAAAAGAAGTCATAACAGCTAGTTTCACTTTAATCTATCTTTTCTGATTAATTTCCGTGCTTTTACAAGGTATTCTGAAGTAAATCCGGCAGCACCTTCCCTTAAACACACATTCAAGTCTCTCTCAAATGAACATACATAACAACTATATATAGACTCAAGGATTTCGCTTGAACAAGTAACAGAACACTTCAAGCGAAATCTTCTGTTTTGATTTCGCTTGAACTAAACAAGACCCCTTTCAAGAGAAATCTTCTAGTCTTGATTTCGCTTGAACCAAACATGAACACTTTCAAGCGAAATCTTCAAGTTAAACATGTAAAACCCTAATTTAAACCCTATTGTGTGTTCATTCAACCTATCTAGACACAAGACTTGATTAAGACGTAATCAGCAGACATTTAGTGACAGAATCATGATTCAGATTACTAATTTATGGAGAAAGGTCTGGTGGCAAGAAAAGCTGCTTCCAGGAGGTTGTCAAGTGTTTTCGCTCGACGATTCCATTCTTGGGTGGTTGGTTTGTCCCTTGTTCCTGTAACTCGAATCCTAGCCCGGTATATCCCATTTTAGTTTTACACCATTGTGAACCTTACGCCTTTTTTACTCGCAGATCGAGGTTCTCGACATTGAAAAATATTCGTAAACTAAATCACGCGTGTATATGTTGACATTTAAGAGATATACAGTCAAGAAAATCAAGAGCAATGGTGATATATATGCGGATTAGACACCAAAATATAAACACTCAAAAAATGGCTACAATTTAAGAAATGTTTTTAGTGACGGCATCAGATTTCTAATTGATGAAGAATGGTCTGGTGGCAAGAAAAGCTGCCTCCAGAAAGTTGTCAAGTGTTTTCGCTCGAAGATTCCGTTCTTGGGTGGTTGGTTTGGCCCTTGTTCCTGTAACTCGAATCCTAGCCCGGTATATCCCATTTTCGTTTTACACCATTGTGAAACTTACGCCTTTTTTACTCTCTGATCGAGGTTCTCGGCATTGAAAAATCTTCATAAACTAAATCACACCTGTATATGTTGACATTTAAGAGATATACAGTCAATAAAATCAAGAGCAATGGTGACATATATGCGGATTAGACACCATAAAATAAACACTCAAAAAATGGCTACAATTAAAGGAATTGTTTTAGTGATGGCATCAGATTCCTAATTGATGGAAAAAGGTCTGCTGGCAAGGAAAGCTGCATCCAGGAGGATGTTAAGTGTTTTCGCTCGACGATTCCATTCTAGGGTGGTCGGTTTGGCCATGTTCCTGTAACTTGAATCCTAGCCCGGTATATCCCATTTTAGTTTAACACCATTGTGAACCTTACGCCTTTTTTACTCTCTGATCGATATTCTCAACATTTAAAAATCGTCGTAAACTAAATCACACGTGTATATGTTGACATTTAAGAGATATACAGTCAAGAAAATCAAGAGCATTGGTGACATATATGCGGATTAGACACCAAAAAATAAACACTCAAAAAATGGATACAATTTAAGGAATGTTTTTAGTGACGGCATCAGATTCCTAATTGATGAAGAAAGGTCTGGTGGCAAGAAAAGCTGCTTCCAGGAGGTTGTCAAGTGTTTTCGCTCGACGATTCCATTCTTGGGTGGTTGGTTTAGCCCTTGTTCCTATAACTCGAATCTTAGCCCGGTATATCCCATTTTAGTTTTACACCATTGTGACCCTTACGCCTTTTTTACTCTCTGATCGAGGTTCTCGGCATTGAAAAATCATCGTAAACTAAATCACACGTGTATATGTTGACATTTAAGAGATATACTTTCAAGAAAATTAAGAGCAATGGTGTTATATATATGCGGATTAAACACCAAAAAATAAACACTCAAAAAATGGCTACAATTTAAGGAATGTGTTTAGTGATGGCATCAGATTCCTAATTGATGGAAAAAGGTCTGCTGGAAAGAAAAGCTGCTTCTAGGAGGTTGTCAACTGTTTTCGCTCGACGATTCCATTCCTGGGTGGTCGGTTTGGCCCTTGTTCCTGTAACTTGAATCCTAGCCCGGTATATCTCATTTTCGTTTTACACCATTGTGAAACTTACGCCTTTTTTACTCCCTTATCGAGGTTCTCGGCGTTGAAAAATCTTCATAAACTAAATCACACCTGTATATGTTGACATTTAAGAGATATACGGTCAAGAAAATCAAGAGCAATGGTGACATATATGCGGATTAGACACCATAAAATAAACACTCAAAAAATGGCTACAATTAAAGGAATTGTTTTAGTGATGGCATCAGATTCCTAATTGATGGAAAAAGGTCTGCTGGCAAGGAAAGCTGCTTCCAGGAGGATGTTAAGTGTTTTTGCTCGACGATTCCATTCTAGGGTGGTCGGTTTGGCCATGTTCCTGTAACTTAAATCCTAGCCCGGTATATCCCATTTTAGTTTAACACCATTGTGAACCTTACGCCTTTTTTACTCTCTGATCGATATTCTCAACATTGAAAAATCGTCGTAAACTAAATCACACGTGTATATGTTGACATTTAAGAGATATACAGTCAAGAAAATCAAGAGCACTGGTGACATATATGCGGATTAGACACCAAAAAATAAACACTCAAAAAATGGATACAATTTAAGGAATGTTTTTAGTGGCGGCATCAGATTCCTAATTGATGAAGAAAGGTCTAGTAGCAAGAAAAGCTGCTTCCAGGAGGTTGTCAAGTGTTTTCGCTCGACGATTCCATTCTTGGGTGGTTGGTTTGGCCCTTGTTCCTGTAACTCGAATCTTAGCCCGGTATATCCCATTTTAGTTTTACACCATTGTGACCCTTACGCCTTTTTTACTCTCTGATCGAGGTTCTCGGCATTGAAAAATCATCGTAAACTAAATCACACGTGTATATGTTGACATTTAAGAGATGTACTGTCAAGAATATCAAGAGCAATGGTGTTATATATATGGGGATTACACACCAAAAAATAAACACTCAAAAAATGGCTACAATTTAAGGAATGTGTTTAGTGATGGCATCAGATTCCTAATTGATGGAAAAAGGTCTGCTGGAAAGAAAAGCTGCTTCCAGGAGGTTTTTAACTATTTTGGCTCGACGATTCCATTCCTGGGTGGTCGGTTTGGCCCTTGTTCCTGTAACTTGAATCCTAGCCCGGTATATCCCATTTTAGTTTTACACCATTGTGAACCTTACGCCTTTTTTACTCTCTGATTGAGGTTCTCGACATTGAAAAATCTTCGTAAACTAAATCACAAGTATATATGTTGACATTTAAGAGATATACAGTCAAGAAAATCAAGAGCAATGGTGACATATATGCGAATTAGACACCAAAAAATAAACACTCAAAAAATGGCTACAATTTAAGGAATCTTTTAGTGACGGCATCAGATTCCTAATTGATGAAGAAACGTCTGGTGGCAAGAAAAGCTGCTTCCAGGAGGTTGTCAAGTGTTTTCGCTCGACGATTCCATTCTTGGGTGGTCGGTTTAGCCCTTGTTCCTGTAACTTGAATCCTATCCCGGTATATCCCATTTTAGTTTTACACCATTGTGAACCTTACGCAAGTATTACTCTCTGATCGAGTTTCTCGACATTGAAATATCTTCGTAAACTGAATCACACGTGTATATGTTGACATATAAGTGATATACAGTCATGAAAATCAAGAGCAATGGTGACATATATGCGGATTAGACACCAAAAACTAAACACTCAAAAGATGGCTACAATTTAAGAAATGTTTTTAGTGATGGCATCAGATTCCTAATTGATGAAGAAAGGTCTGGTGGCAAGAAAAGCTGCTTCCAGGAGGTTATCAAGTGTTTTCGCCCGACGATTCCATTCTTGGGTGGTTGGTTTGTCCCTTGTTCCTGTAACTCGAATCCTAGCCCGTTATATCCCATTTTAGTTTTACACCATTCTGAACTTTACGCCTTTTTTACTCTCTGATCGAGGTTCTCGACATTGAAAAATCTTCGTAAACTAAATCACACGTGTATATGTTGACATTTAGGAGATATACAGTCAAGAAAATCAAGAGCAATGGTGACATATATGCGGATTAGACACCAAAAAATAAACACTCAAAAAATGGCTACAATTTAAGGAATGTTTTTAGTGACGGCATCAAATTCCTAATTGATGAATAAAGGTCTGGGGGCAAGAAAAGCTGCTTCCAGGAGGTTGTGAAGTGTTTTCGCTCGACGATTCCATTCCTGGGTGGTCGGTTTGGCCCTTGTTCCTGTAACTCGAATCCTTTCCCGGTATATCCCATTTTAGTTTTACACCATTGTGAACCTTACACCTTTTTTGCTCTCTGATCAAGGTTCTCGGCATTGAAAAACCTCGGTAAACGAAATCACACGTGTATATGTTGACATTTAAGAGATATACAGTCAAGAAAATCAAAAGCAATGGTGATATATATATGCAGATTAGACACCAAAAAATAAACACTCAAAAAATGGCTACAATTTAAGAAATGTGTTTAGTGACGGCAGCTGATTCCTTATTGATGGTGAAAGGTCTTGTGGCAAGATAGTGAGTTCCAGAAGGTTGTCAAATGTTTTTGCTCGACGATTCCATTCTTGGGTGGTTGGTTTGGCCCTTGTTCTTGTAACTCGAATACTAGCCCGGTATATCCCATTTAATTTTACACCATTGTGAACCTTACGCATTTTTTACTTTCTAATCGAGGTTCTCGGCATTGAAAAATATTCTTAAACTAAAACACACATGTATATGTTGACATTTAAGAGATATACAGTCAAGAAAATCAAGAGTAATGGTGATATATATGCGGATTAGACACCAAAAACTAAACACTCAAAAGATGGCTACAATTTAAGGATTGTTTTTAGTGATGGCATCAGATTCCTAATTGATGAAGAAAGGTCTGGTGGCAAGAAAAGCTGCTTCCAGGAGGTGGACAAGTGTTTTCGCTCGACGATTCCATTCTTGGGTGGTTGGTTTGTCCCGTGTTCCTGTAACTCGAATCCTAGCCTGGTATATCCCATTTTAGTTTTACACAATTGTGAACCTTACGCCTTTTTACTCTCTGATCGAGGTTCTCAGCATTGAAAAATCTTTCTTAAATGAAATCACACGTGTATATGTTGACATTTAAGAGATATACAGTCAAGAAAAATCAAGAGCAATGTTGATATATATGCGGTTTAGACACCAAAAAATAAACACTCAAAAAATGGCTACAATTAAAGAAATGTGTTTAGTGACGACCTCTGATTCCTTATTGATGGAGAAAGGTCTGGTGGCAAGAAAGCTGCTTCCAGAAGGTTGTCAAGTGTTTTCGCTCGACGATTCCATTCTTGGGTGGTTGGTTTGGCCCTTGTTCCTGTAACTCGAATCCAAGCATGGTATATCCCATTTTAGTTTTACACCAATGTGAACCTTATGCCGTTTTTACTCTCTGATCGAGGTTCTCGGCATTGAAAATTCTTCGTAAACTAATTCACACGTGTATATGTTGACATTTAAGAGATATACAGTCAAGAAAATCAAGAGCATTGGTGATATATATGTGGATTAGACACCTAAAAATAAACACTTAAAATTAGCTAAAATTTATAGAATGTGTTTAGTGATGGCATCAGATTCCTAATTGATGGAGAAAAGTCTGGTGGCATGAAAAGCTGCTTCCAGGAGGTTGTCAAGTGTTTTCGCTTGACGATTCCATTCTTGGGTGGTTGGTTTGGCCCTTGTTCCTGTAACTCAAATCCTTTCCCGGTATATCCCATTTTAGTTTTACACCATTGTGAACCTTACACCTTTTTTACTCTCTGATCAAGGTTTTCGGCATTGAAAAACCTTGGTAAACGAAATCACACGTGTATATGTTGACATTTAAAAGATATCCAGTCAAGAAAATCAAGAGCAATGGTGATATATATGTAGATTAGACACCAAAAAATAAACACACAAAAAATGGCTACAATTTAAGAAATGTGTTTAGTGACGGCATCTGATTCCTTATTGATGGTGAAAGGTCTGGTGGCAAGAAAGCGACTTCCAGAAGGTTGTCAAGTGTTTTTGCTCGACGATTCCATTCTTGGGTGGTTGGTTTGGCCCTTGTTCTTGTAACTCGAATAGTAGCCCGGTATATCCCATTTAATTTTACACCATTGTGAACCTTACGCATTTTTTACTTTCTAATCGAGGTTGTCGGCATTGAAAAATATTCTTAAACTAAAACACACATGTATATGTTGACATTTAAGAGATATACAGTCAAGAAAATCAAGAGTAATGGTGATATATATGCGGATTAGACACCAAAAACTAAGCACTCAAAAGATGGCTACAATTTAAGGATAGTTTTTAGTGATGGCATCAGATTCCTAATTGATGAAGAAAGGTTTGGTGGCAAGAAAAGCTGCTTCCAGGAGGTGGTCAAGTGTTTTCGCTCGACGATTCCATTCTTTGGTGGTTGGTTTGTCCCTTGTTCTTGTAACTCGAATCCTAGCCTGGTATATCCCATTTTAGTTTTACACAATTGTGAACCTTACGCCTTTTTACTCTCTGATCGAGGTTCTCAGCATTGAAAAATCTTTCTTAAATGAAATCACACGTGTATATGTTGACATTTAAGAGATATACAGTCAAGAAAAATCAAGAGCAATGTTGATATATATGCGGTTTAGACACCAAAATATAAACACTCAAAAAATGGCTACAATTAAAGAAATGTGTTTAGTGAGGACATCTGATTCCTTATTGATGGAGAAAGGTCTGGTGGCAAGAAAGCTGCTTCCAGAAGGTTGTCAAGTGTTTTCGTTCGACGATTCCATTCTTGGGTGGTTGGTTTGGCCCTTGTTCCTGTAACTCGAATCCAAGCCTGGTATATCCCATTTTAGTTTTACACCAATGTGAACCTTATGCCGTTTTTACTCTCTGATCGAGGTTCTCGGCATGGAAAATCTTCGTAAACTAAATCACACGTGTATATGTTGACATTTAAGAGATATACAGTCAAGAAAATCAAGAGCATTGGTGATATATATGTGGATTAGACACCAAAAAATAAACACTTAAAATTAGCTAAAATTTATAGAATGTGTTTAGTGATGGCATCAGATTCCTAATTGATGGAGAAAAGTCTGGTGGCATGAAAAGCTGCTTCCAGGAGGTTGTCAAGTGTTTTCGGTTGACGATTCCATTCTTGGGTGGTTGGTTTGGCCCTTGTTCCTGTAACTCAAATCCTTTCCCGGTATATCCCGTTTTAGTTTTACACCATTGTGAACCTTACACCTTTTTTACTCTCTGATCAAGGTTCTCGGCATTGAAAAACCTTGGTAAATGAAATCACACGTGTATATGTTGACATTTAAGAGATATACAGTCAAGAAAATCAAGAGCAATGGTGATATATATATGCAGATTAGACACCAAAAAATAAACACACAAAAAATGGCTACAATTTAAGAAATGTGTTTAGTGACGGCATCTGATTCCTTATTGATGGTGAAAGGTCTGGTGGCAAGAAAGCGACTTCCAGAAGGTTGTCAAGTGTTTTTGCTCGACGATTCCATTCTTGGGTGGTTGGTTTGGCCCTTGTTCTTGTAACTCGAATAGTAGCCCGGTATATCCCATTTAATTTTACACCATTGTGAACCTTACGCATTTTTTACTTTCTAATCGAGGTTCTCGGCATTGAAAGATATTCTTAAACTAAAACACACATGTATATGTTGACATTTAAGAGATATACAGTCAAGAAAATCAAGAGTAATGGTGATATATATGCGGATTAGACACCAAAAACTAAACACTCAAAAGATGGCTACAATTTAAGGATAGTTTTTAGTGATGGCATCAGATTCCTAATTGTTGAAGAAAAGTCTGGTGGCAAGAAAAGCTGCTTCCAGGAGGTGGTCAAGTGTTTTCGCTCGACGATTCCATTCTTGGGTGGTTGGTTTGTCCCTTGTTCCTGTAACTCGAATCCTAGCCTGGTATATCCCATTTTAGTTTTACACAATTGTGAACCTTACGCCTTTTTACTCTCTGATCGAGGTTCTCAGCATTGAAAAATCTTTCTTAAATGAAATCACACGTGTATATGTTGACATTTAAGAGATATACAGTCAAGAAAAATCAAGAGCAATGTCGATATATATGCGGTTTAGACACCAAAAAATAAACACTCAAAAAATGGCTACAATTAAAGAAATGTGTTTAGTGACGACATCTGATTCCTTATTGATGGAGAAAGTTCTGGTGGCAAGAAAGCTGCTTGCAGAAGGTTGTCAAGTGTTTTCGCTCGACGATTCCATTCTTGGTGGTTGGTTTGGCCCTTGTTCCTGTAACTCGAATCCAAGCCTGGTATATCCCATTTTAGTTTTACACCAATGTGAACCTTATGCCGTTTTTACTCTCTGATCGAGGTTCTCGGCATTGAAAATCTTCGTAAACTAAATCACACGTGTATATGTTGACATTTAAGAGATATACAGTCAAGAAAATCATGAGCATTGGTGATATATATGTGGATAAGACACCAAAAAATAAACACTTAAAATTAGCTAAAATTTATAGAATGTGTTTAGTGATGGCATCAGATTCCTAATTGATGGAGAAAAGTCTGGTGGCATGAAAAGCTGCTTCCAGGAGGTTGTCAAGTGTTTTCAGTTGACGATTCCATTCTTGGGTGGTTGGTTTGGCCCTTGTTCCTGTAACTCAAATCCTTTCCCGGTATATCCCATTTTAGTTTTACACCATTGTGAACCTTACACCTTTTTTACTCTCTGATCAAGGTTCTCGGCATTGAAAAACCTTGGTAAACGAAATCACACGTGTATATGTTGACATTTAAGAGATATACAGTCAAGAAAATCAAGAGCAATGGTGATATATATGCAGATTAGACACCAAAAAATAAACACACAAAAAATGGCTACAATTTAAGAAATGTGTTTAGTGACGGCATCTGATTCCTTATTGATGGTGAAAGGTCTGGTGGCAAGAAAGCGACTTCCAGAAGGTTGTCAAGTGTTTTTGCTCGACGATTCCATTCTTGGGTGGTTGGTTTGGCCCTTGTTCTTGTAACTCGAATAATAGCCCGGTATATCCCATTTAATTTTACACCATTGTGAACCTTACGAATTTTTTACTTTCTAATCGAGGTTCTCGGCATTGAAAAATATTCTTAAACTAAAACACACATGTATATGTTGACATTTAAGAGATATACAGTCAAGAAAATCTAGAGCAATGGTGATATATATGCGGATTAGACACCAAAAAATGGCTACAATTTTAGGAATGTGTTTAGCGATTGCATCAGATTTCTAATTGATGAAGAAAGGTCTGGTGGTAAGAAAAGCTGCTTCCAGGAGGTTGTCAAGTGTTTTTGCTCGACGATTCCATTCTTCGGTGGTTGGTCTGGCCCTTGTTCCTTTAACTCGAATCCTAGCCCGGTATATCCCATTTTAGCTTTACACCATAGTGAACCTTACGCCTTTTTTAGTCTCTAATCGAGGTTTTCGTCATTGAAAAATCTTCGTAAACCTAAATCACACGTGTATATGTTGTCATTTAAGAGATATAAAGTCAAGAAAATCAAGAGCAATGGTGATATATATGCGGATTAGACGCCAAAAATAAACACTCAAAAAATGGCTACAATTTAAGAAATGTGTTTCGCGACGGCATCAGATTCCTAATTGGTGGAGAAAGGTCTGGTGGCAAGAAAAGCTGCTTCTAGGAGGTTGTCAATTGTTTTCGGACGACGATTCCATTATTCGGTGGTTTGTTTGGCCCCTGTTCTGGTAACTCGAATCCTAGCCCGGCATATCCCATTTTGGTGTTACACCATTGTGAACCTTACGCCTTTTTTACTCTCTTATCGAGGTTCTCGGCATTGAAAAAATCTTCATAAACTAAATCACACGTGTATATGTTGACATTTAAGAGATATACAGTCAAGAAAATCAAGAGCAATGGTGACATATATGCGGATTAGACAACAAAAAATAAACACTCAAAATATGGCTACAATTTAAGGAATGTGTTTAGTGACGGCATTAGATTCATAATTGATGGAGAAAGGTCTGGTGGCAAGAAAAGCTGCTTCCAGGAGGTTGCCAAGTGTTTTCGCTCGACGATTCCATTCTTCGGTGGTTGGTTTGGCCCTTGTTCCTGTAACTCGAATCCTAGCCCGGTATATCCCATTTTAGTTTTACACCATTGTGAACCTTACGCCTTTTTTACTCTCTGATCGAGGTTCTCGGCATTGAAAAATCTTTGTAAACTAAATCACACGTGTATATGTTGACATTTAAGAGATATACAGTCAAGAAAATCAAGAGAATTTGTGATATATATGCGGATTAGACACCAAATAATAAACACTTAAAATGGCTAAAATTTATAGAATGTGTTTAGTAACGGCATTAGATTCGTAATTGATGGAGAAAGGTCTGGTGGCAAGAAAAGCTGCTTCCAGGAGGTTGTCAAGTGTTTTTGCTCAACGATTCCACTCTTGGGTGGTTGGTTTGGCCCTTGTTCCTATAACTCGAATCCTAGCCGGGTGTATCCCATTTTAGTTTTACACCATTATGAATCTTACGCCTTTTTTATTCTCTGATCGAGGTTCTCGGTACTGAAAAATCTTCGTAAACGAAATCACACGTGTATATGTTGACATTTAAGAGATATACAGTCAAGAAAATCAAGAGCAATAGTGATATATATGCGGATTAGACACCAAAAAATAAACACTCAAAAAATGGCTACAATTAAAGAAATGTGTTTAGTGATGGCATCTGATTCCTTATTGACGGAGAAAGCTCTAGTGGCAAGAAAGCTACTTGCAGAAGGTTGTCAAGTGTTTTCGCTCGACTATTCCATTCTTGGGTGGTTGGTCTGGCCCTTGTTCCTTTAACTCGAATCCTAGCCCGGTATATCCCATTTTAGTTTTACACCATAGTGAACCTTACGCCTTTTTTACTCTCTAATCAAGGTTCTCGGCATTGAAAAATCTTCGTAAACTAAATCATACATTTATATGTTGTCATTTAAAAGTTTTACAGTCAAGAAAATCAAGAGCAATGGTGATATATATGCGGATTAGACACCAAAAAATAAGCACTCAAAAAATGGCTACAATTAAAGAAATGTGTTTAGTGACGGCATCTGATTCCTTATTGATGGAGAAAGCTCTAGTGGCAAGAAAGCTACTTGCAGAAGGTTGTCAAGTGTTTTCGCTCGACTATTCCATTCTTGGGTGGTTGGTCTGGCCCTTGTTCCTTTAACTCGAATCCTAGCCCGGTATATCCCATTTTAGTTTTACAGCATAGTGAACCTTACGCCTTTTTTACTCTCTAATCAAGGTTCTCGGCATTGAAAAATCTTCGTAAACTAAATCATACATTTATATGTTGTCATTTAAGAGTTTTACAGTCAAGAAAATCAAGAGCAATGGTGATATATATGCGGATTAGACACCAAAAAATAAGCACTCAAAAAATGGCTACAATTTAAGGAATGTGTTTAGCGACGGCATCAGATTCCTAATTGGTGGAGAATGGTCCGGTGGCAAGAAAAGCTGCTTCCAGGAGGTTGTCAATTGTTTTTGGACGACGATTCCATTGTTCGATGGTTGGTTTGGCCCTTGTTCTGGTAACTCGAATCCTAGCCCGGTATATCCCATTTTGGTTTTACACCATTGTGAACCTTACGCCTTTTTTACTCTCTGATCGAGGTTCTCGGCATTGAAAAATCTTCGTAAACTAAATCACACGTGTATATGTTGACATTTAAGAGATATACAGTCAAGAAAATCAAGAGCAATGGAGATATATATGCGGATTAGACACCAAAAAATAAACACTCGAAATATGGCTACAATTTAAGGAATCTGTTTAGTGACGGCATTAGATTCCTAATTGATAGAGAAAGGTCTGGTGATAAGAAAAGCTGCTTCCATGAGGTTGCCAAGTGTTTTCGCTCGACGATTCCATTCTTCGGTGGTTGGTTTGGCCCTTGTTCCTGTAACTCGAATCCTAGCCCGATATATCCCATTTTAGTTTTACACCATTGTGAAACTTACGCCTTTTTTACTCTCTGATCGAGGTTCTCGGCATTGAAAAATCTTCATAAACTAAATCACACGTGTATATGTTGACATTTAAGAGATATACAGTCAAGAAAATCAAGAGCAATGGTGATATATATGCGGATTAGACACCAAAAAATAAACATTCAAAAAATGGCTACATTTTAAGGAATGTGTTTAGTGAATGCATCAGATTCCTAATTGATGGAGAAAGGTCTGGTGGCAAGAAATGGCTACAATTTTAGGAATGTGTTTAACGAAAATCAAGAGAAATGGTGATATATATGCGGATTAAACACCAAAAAATAAACACTCAAAGAATGGCTACAATTTTAGGAATGTGTTTAACGAAGGCATCAGATTCCTAATTGATGGAGAAATGACTGGTGGTAAGAAAAGCTGCTTCCAGGAAGTTGTCAAGTGTTTTTGCTCGACGATTCCATTCTTTGGTGGTCGGTTTGGCCTTTGTTCCTGTAACTCGAATCCTATCCCGGAATATCCCATTTTAGTTTTACACCATTGTGAACCTTATGCCTTTTTTACTCTCTAATCGAGGTTCTCGACATTGAAAAATCTTCGTAAACTAAATCACACGTGTATATGTTGACATTTAAGAGATATACAGTCAAGAAAATCAAGAGCAATGGTGATATATATGCGGATTAGACACCAAAAAATAAACACTCAAAAAAAGGCTACAATTTAAAAAATGTGTTTAGCGACGGCATCAGATTCCTAATTGGTGGAGAAAGGTCTGGTGGCAAGAAAAGCTGCTTCCAGGAGGTTGTCAAGTGTGTTCGGTCGACGATTCCATTATTCGGTGGTTGGTTTGGCCCATGTTCTGGTAACTCGAATCCTAGCCCGTTATATCCCATTTTAGTTTTACACCATTGTGAACCTTACGCCTTTTTTACTCTCTGAACGAGGTTCTCGGCATGGAAAAATCTTCATAAACTAAATCACACTTGTATATGTTGACACTTAAGAGATATACAGTCAAGAAAATCAAGAGCAATGGTGATATATATGCGGATTAGACACCAAAAAATAAACAGTCGAAATATGGCTACAATTTAACGAATGTGTTTAGTGACGTCTTTAGATTCCTAATTGATGGGGAATGGTCTGGTGGTAAGAAAAGCTGCTTCCAGGAGGTTGACAAGTGTTTTCGCTCGACGATTCCATTCTTCGGTGGTTGGTTTGGCCCTTCTTCCTGTAACTCGAATCCTAGCCCGGTATATCCCATTTTAGGTTTACACCATTGTGAACCTTACGCCTTTTTTACTCTCTAATCGAGGTTCTCGGCGTTGAAAATCTTCGTAAACTAAATCACACGTGTAAATGTTGACATTTAAGAGATATACAGTCAAGAAAATTATGAGCAATGGTGATGTATAGGCGGATTAGACACCAAAAAATAAACACTCAAAAAATGGCTACAATTTAAGGAATGTGTTTAGTGACGACATCAGATTCCTAATTGATGGAGAATGGTCTGGTGGCAAGAAAAGCTGCTTCCAGGTGGCTGTCAAGTGTTTTCGCTCGATGTTTCCATTCTTGGGTGGTTGGTTTGGCCCTTGTTTCTGTAACTCGAATCCTAGCCCGGTATATCCCATTTTAGTTTTACACCATTGTGAACCTTACGCCTTTTTTACTCTCTAATCGAGGTTCTCGGCATTGAAAAAACTTCGTAAACTAAATCACACGTGTATATGTTGTCATTTAAGAGATACACAGTCAAGAAAATCAAGAGCATTGGTGATATATATGCGGATTAGACGCCAAAAAATAAACACTCAAAAAATGGCTACAATTTAAGAAATGTGTTTAGCGACGGTATCAGATTCCTAATTGATGGAGAAAGGTCTGGTGGCAAGAAAAGCTTCCTCCAGAAGGTTGTCAAGTGTTTTTGCTCGACGATTCCATTCTTGGGTGGTTGGTTTTGCCCTTGTTCCTGTAACTCGAATCGTAGCCCGGTATATCCCAGTTTAGTTTTACACCATTGTGAACCTTACGCCTTTTTTACTCTCTGATCAGGGTTCTCGATTTGAAAAATCTGCGTAAACTAAATCACACGTGTACATGTTGACATTTAAGAGATCTACAATCAAGAATATCAAGAGCAATGGTGATATATATGCGGATTAGACCCCAAAAAATAAACACTCAAAAAATGGCTACAATTTAAGGAATGTGTTTAGTGACAGAATCATGATTCAGATTACTAATTTATGGAGAAAGGTCTGGTGGCAAGAAAAGCTGCTTCCAGGAGGTTGTCAAGTGTTTTCGCTCGACGATTCCAATCTTGGGTGGTTGGTTTGTCCCTTGTTCCTGTAACTCGAATCCTAGCCCGGTATATCCCATTTTAGTTTTACACCATTGTGAACCTTACGCGTTTTTTACTCTCTGATCGAGGTTCTCGACATTGAAAAATATTCGTAAACTAAATCACGCGTGTATATGTTGACATTTAAGAAATATACAGTCAAGAAAATCAAGAGCAATGGTGATATATATGCGGATTAGACACCAAAATATAAACACTCAAAAAATGGCTACAATTTAAGAAATGTTTTTAGTGACGGCATCAGATTTCTAATTGATGAAGAAAGGTCTGGGGGTAAGAAAAGTTGCTTCCAGGAGGTTGTCAAGTGTTTTTGCTCGACGATTCCATTCTTCGGTGGTTGGTCTGGCCCTTGTTCCTTTAACTCGAATCCTAGCCCGGTATATCCCATTTTAGTTTTACACCATAGTGAACCTTACGCCTTTTTTAGTCTCTAATCGAGGTTCTCGGCATTGAAAAATCTTCGTAAACCTAAATCACACGTGTATATGTTGTCATTTAAGAGATATAAAGTCAAGAAAATCAAGAGCAATGGTGATATATATGCGGATTAGACGCCAAAAATAAACACTCAAAAAATGGCTACAATTTAAGAAATGTGTTTCGCGACGGCATCAGATTCCTAATTGGTGGAAAAAGGTCTGGTAACTCGAATCCTAGCCCGGTATATCCCATTTTAGTTTTACACCATTGTGAACCTTACACCTTTTTTACTCTCTGATTGAGGTTCTCGACATTGAAAAATCTTCGTAAACTAAATCACACGTGTATATGTTGACATTTAAGAGATATACAGTCAAGAAAATCAAGAGCAATCGTGACATATATGCGGATTAGACACCAAAAAACAAACACTCAAAAAATGGCAACAATTTTAGGAATTTGTTTAGCTACGGCATTAGATTCCTAATTGGTGGAGAAAGGTATGGTGGCAAGAAAAGCTGCTTCCAGGAGGTTGTCAAGTGTTTTCGGTCGATGATTCCACTATTCGGTGGTTGGTTTGGCCCTTGTTCTGGTAACTCGAATCCTAGCCCGGTATATCCCATTTTAGTTTTACACCATTGTGAACCTTACACCTTTTTTACTCTCTGATCGAGGTTCTCGATTTGAAAAATCTGCGTAAACTAAATCACACGTGTACATGTTGACATTTAAGAGATCTACAATCAAGAATTTCAAGAGCAATGGTGATATATATGCGGATTAGACCCCAAAAAATAAACACTCAAAAAATGGCTACAATTTAAGGAATGTGTTTAGTGACGGCATTAGATTCCTAATTGATGGAGAAAGGTCTGGTGGCAAGAAAAGCTGCTACCAGGAGGTTGTCAAGTGTTTTCGCTCGACGATTCAATTCTTGGGTGGTTGGTTTGTCCCTTGTTCCTGTAACTCGAATCCTAGCCCGTTATATCCCATTTTAGTTTTACACCATTGTGAACTTTACGCCTTTTTCACTCTCTAATCGAGGTTCTCGACATTGAAAAATCTTCGTAAACTAAATCACACATGTATATGTTGACATTTAGGAGATATACAGTCAAGAAAATCAAGAGCAATGGTGACATATATGCGGATTAGACACCAAAAAATAAACACTCAAAAAATGGCTACAATTTAAGGAATGTTTTTAGTGACGGCATCAAATTCCTATTTGATGAATAAAGGTCTGGGGGCAAGAAAAGCTGCTTCTAGGAGGTTGTCAAGTGTTTTCGCTCGACGATTCCATTTTTGGGTGGTCGGTTTTTGCCCTTGTTCCTTTAACTCGAATCCTAGCCCGGTATATCCCATTTTAGTTTTACACCATTGTGAACCTTACGCCTTTTTTTACTCTCTGTTCGAGGTTCTCGGCATTGAAAAATCTTCATAAACTAAATCACGCGTGTCTGTGTTAACATTTAAGAGATATACAGTCAAGAAAATCAAGTGCAATGTTGATATATAAGCGGATTAGACACCAAAAAATAAACACTCAAAAAATTGCTACAATTTTAGGAATGTGTTTAGTGACGGCATCAGATTACTAATTGATGGAAAAAGGTCTGGTGACAAGAAATGCTGCTTCCAGGAGGTTGTCAAGTGTTTTTGCTCGACGATTCCACTCTTGGGTGGTTGGTTTAGCCCTTGTTCCTATAACTCGAATCCTAGCCGGGTATATCCCATTTTAGTTTTACACCATTGTGAACCTTACGCCTTTTTTACTCTCTGATCGAGGTTCTCGGTATTGAAAAATTTTCGTAAACTAAATCACACGTGTATATGTTGACATTTAAGAGATATACAGTCAAGAAAATCAAGAGCAATGGTGATATATATGCGGATTAGACACCAAAAAATAAACACTCAAAAAATGGCTAAAATTTAAGGAATGTGTTTAGTGACCGCATCAGATTCCTAATTAATGGAGAAAGGTCTGGTGGCAAGAAAGCTACTTGCAGAAGGTTGTCAAGTGTTTTCGCTCGACTATTCCATTCTTGGGTGGTTGGTTTGGCCCTTGTTCCTGTAACTCGAATCCTAGCCTGGTATATCCCATTTTAGTTTTACACAATAGTGAACCTTACGCCTTTTTTACTCTCTAATCAAGGTTCTCGGCATTGAAAAATCTTCGTAAACTAAATCACACGTGTATATGTTGACATTTAAGAGATTTACAGTCAACAAAATAAAAAGAAATGGTGATATATATGTGTGTATTAGACACCAAAAAATAAATACTCAAAAAATGGCTACAATTTATGGAATGTGTTTAATGATGGGATCAGATTCCTAATTGATGGAGAATGGTCTGGTGGCAAGAGAAGCTGCTTCCAGGAGGTTGTCAATTGTTTTTGGACGATGATTCCATTGTTCGATGGTTGGTTTGGCCCTTGTTCTGGTAACTTGAATCCTAGCCCGGTATTTCCCATTTTAGTTTTACACCATTGTGAACCTTACGCCTTTTTTACTCTCTGATCGAGGTTCTCGGCATTGAAAAATCTTCGTAAACTAAATCACACGTGTATATGTTGACATTTAAGAGATATACAGTCAAGAAAATCAAGAGCAATGGTGATATATATGCGGATTAGACACCAAAAAATGGCTATAATTTAAGGAATGTGTTTATTGACGGCATCAGATTCCTAATTGATGGAGAAAGGTCTGGTGGCAAGAAAAGTTGGTTACAGGAGGTTATCAAGTGTGTTCGCTCGACGATTCCATTCTTGAGTGGTTGGTTTTGGCCCATGTTCTTGTAACTCGAATCCTAGCCCGATATATCCCATTTTAGTTTTACACCATTGTGAACCTTACGCCTTTTTTACTCTCTGATCTAGGATCTCGACATTGAAAAATCTTCGTAAACTAAATCACACGTGTATATGTTGACATTTAAGAGATATACATTCAAGAAAATCAAAAGCAATGGTGATATATATGTGGATTACACAACAAAAAATAAACCCTCAAAAAATGGCTACAAGTTAAGGAATGTTTTTAGTGACGACATCAGTTTCCTAATTGATGGAGAAAGGTCTGGTGGCAAGAAAAGCTGCTTCCAGGAGGTTGTCAATTCTGGGCTTTGAAAAATCTTCATAAACTAAATCACACGTGTATATGTTGACATTTAAGAGATATACAGTCAAGAAAATCAAGAGCAATGGTGATATATATGTGGATTAGACACCAAAAAATGGCTACAATTTAAGGAATGTGTTTATTGACGGCATCAGATTCCTAATTGATGGAGAAAGGTTTGGTGGCAAGAAAAGTTGGTTACAGGAGGTTATCAAGTGTGTTCGCTCGACGATTCCATTCTTGAGTGGTTGGTTTTGGCCCTTGTTCTTGTAACTCGAATCCTAGCCCGATATATCCCATTTTAGTTTTACACCATTGTGAACCTTACGCCTTTTTTACTCTCTGATCTAGGATCTCGACATTGAAAAATCTTCGTAAACTAAATCACACGTGTATATGTTGACATTTAAGAGATATACATTCAAGAAAATCAAAAGCAATGGTGATATATATGTGGATTACACAACAAAAAATAAACACTCAAAAAATGGCTACAAGTTAAGGAATGTTTTTAGTGACGACATCAGTTTCCTAATTGATGGAGAAAGGTTTGGTGGCAAGAAAAGCTGCTTCCAGGAGGTTGTCAAGTGTTTTCGCTCGACGATTCCATTCTTGGGTGGTTGGTTTGGCCCTTGTTCCTGTAAATCGAATCTTAGCCCGGTACATCCCATTTTAGTTTTACACCACTGTGACCCTTACGCCTTTTTTACTCTCTGATCGAGGTTCTCGGCATTGGAAAATCATCGTAAACTAAATCACACGTGTATATGTTGACTTTTAAGAGATATATTGTCATGAAAATCAAGAGCAATGGTGATATATATATGCGGATTAAACACCAAAAAATAAACACTCAAAAAATGGCTACAATTTAAGGAATGTGTTTAGTGATGGCAACAAATTCCTAATTGTAAGACCCTAACTTGTATTTAACAAAAATCTCAGCGGAAATTCGTGCCATAAAATTTCTTTCATTACAAACGTCTTGACTTACTTGAAAGTCCGTTTTAAAAATAACTCTTTTACTAAACAAAGGCAAACTTCCTGTTTGCTAAGGTACACAATCGATTATTCCCGTACAATCTACCTTGTGCCACAGTCTTCTATCTCTATTCCTTGTGATAATCGCCCGTACTCTCGTACAACCTGCACTCACCACATACATTTATAACATTACCATACGTTATACATATAAACAAGATTCATACATGTACACTTTCCATTCAGCTTTCTCTCTACTTTTAAGCATATCATTCGCATATCCATTCCCTGGTGAGCCTTCAATAATGTACCTGCATTAATCTTTGTTTTCCAGGCACACGATTAATATCATTAACACTCAACGTATCCAAAATCATACTTACATATACACGTGCACACATCCATATCTCTCTACATACATGCATACACACATACGTATCTTCATATATTCTTAAATACACTTCTACATACGTACCTACATTCGTACGTTTCTACATACATGCCTACACTCATACGTATCTTCATACATACATAAATACACATCTGTATACGTACCTACGTTCCTACGTCTTTACATACCTGCATACGATCACACGTACTTCCATACATACATAATACACATCTGCATACGTACATACATTCCTACGCCTTCACATATATACATACTATCATACGTATCTCCATATATATACATAAATACGCTTCTACATATGTACCTACATTCATACGTCTCTACATGCATGCATACACTCATACATATCTTTCATATATACATATATACACATCTACAACTTGTACAAGATATTGCATACCTCTTATATACTCATACGTTAATTACATGGGACTTAGACTTTGATTTATAGCCCATAGACATCTAAGGATCGATCAAAATCATGGTTAGAAAGCACGCCGTAGTCCACGGATAACAAAGCGAAGCCTACGATACATAAATCAACTTAAATAACAAATTTCATGTTTTTGGACTTGGGGAGGCTGTCGGCGACGGCCCTAGAGGCGTCGGCGACGGGCCTTGCATTTACCCGTAGCCAGAGACACCCGTAGACAGTTAAATAAGGCGTCTGGCAAAACTGATGTTTCCAGGGGGCGTCGGCGACGGCCTCCAGAAACATCAGTTTTCTTGCTGTGTTGTTTTGTCGTTCGTACGCACTAAAACTCGCATAACTTTTGAACCGTTTACCCGTTTAACCTCCCGTTTCTTCCTACATGCTTGTAAATTCACATTCTATCATATGAACTTGAAATCCAACATCCGGTTTATGGAAAATATTAACTTAATCTCTCGGCTTTAAATACCCTTTTTCGACCCATTCATGTTTTAAATCCACAAACTTGTGTGATTACTATAATTTCGTACTAGCTTTATAACCATGAATGTTCCCTAATACTCGGACCTTAATCATGAAGTTTATGCGCCCGTTACTAATTTCTACGTGTAAACGTATTGTAATCCGCTAAAGGATTCAAACACTTTAAACTTAAATCTTGCTTTCCTTTCCTTGTATCTTATGACCACATTATCACATCTAACCATCATTCTACACAACCATATATGAAAAACCTTATTTGAATTCAATTATCATGTTGATATACTATTACATAACTTTACTTAAATAACATGAGAAGTGATTCCAAAAAATCACTTACCTTATGCGTCCATGCTCGTATCTGCTTCCTTGCTTCTTCTTGACCCGTTAACACCTCGTGCTTGAGTCCGTCTCGACGTGATTCCTTTACTTCCATTTCATCAAAATCACGCCTTTATTAGCATACTCATTTGTACATGTTAACTTTCATATAAATCGCATATTTCACACTAAACTTTCATTAGTCATTTCTAACAAACATATGACATATAATCCAATTCATATCCTTTCAAACTCATGAAATTCATCATGTAATCACAAATAACGCATATTAACGTAACATGTACCATACAACTTCCTATAATCCTACCTTTACGACAACAAACCATATTATGCGTTTTATGTGTATAGTTGACTTTCACAAGTCAATAATTCATCATATGAGCTTTCGGCTTATCATTATATATATATATCTGTAGCATTCCAATAGGCTATACGAACGACACTATATACGTCAAGCCGTTTCACATAATTTCACCTCCTAACTTCATTTAGACATTTCATCATACACTTGGTGTGCGTACTACTAACGAAGCATATTGTACAAGCATTCTTTGCATATCCTTACTAGTTCATATCAAGATCATCAAATTCCACTAACCCCACATAACTTTCATCCTAAATCAAGGTTATTAACAATAATCCACCATATCCAACTTCATATATATCAAAACTACACATGATTTAGCACATGCAACATCATCATCTTCATAACATTACTTCTACAAGTGGGTTTTCATTAAAACATCAATATAATCAGAAATTCGAACACAAATCACATTCTACATGCTGATATTAATTCACATACAAACTCAGATTCATACAACTTTCACTGATTAATCGAAACCCACTTAACAAAAGCTTCAAAACATATAATTGAACTCACCTTATGTTCAATACACTTAGATTAAAGAGTATCTTGACTCATGCATTCGATTTTTGCCCTAAATCAGGTGTAATTTCTTGAGTTCTTGAGTTGGAATGAAGGAGAAGGGTTTCTCCTTTGCCCCTGCCCTTTCTTGCGACCACACCCCCGCACAAAACACTGAGTTTTGTTTCTTGTTTTAACTATAACATTTACACTTTCAGCCCTTGCACATACTTTTATTGTCATTCTAGTATAAATGTTTCATTCTTTATAACTTATATCATAGTTATTAAAATTGACTAATTAAATTAAACTCTTAATCACCAAAATAATCTCTTATAAATTTTTTGGGGTGTTACACATATCATATGTGGAAACATAGGGCGAGTATATGCGTTCGAATTTTGGGGCGTTACAAGTCTACCTCCCTTAAAGAAGGTTTCGTCCCCGAAACCTTTCTCATACTTAGTAGACCAATACTGCTCTTACTTTTTCATCTATCCATTTACGCTGCTCAATACCACATGAATACATTCAGGATCTTTGCAAAAGTCTTATTCATGAATAAATATAATCGTACCATCACATTATCGTACTAGAACTAAAGTGTGCAAACTAGAAGCAAACCCAAGGGTTTACTACCATGATTTACATAAAAGCAAAATGAAGTTCATATGAACTTGCTACCACATTCACCGTTAGTATTAGTTCTAATAATTTCGTATATACTTGGAGTTTTACTTCTACCTTCTTACTCATACATGCACTGTCTACTACTTAATCCAGATTTAAAACTCATTCTTAGCCCACTCCTAAAAGTCAACCCTGCCTTATCATATCACATCTTGCGTTACCACTGGTTCGTGTGGAAGTACTTATTCAATTCATAACTTTATACTTAAATTCACATATTAAACAACTCACTAACCTTACTATTTTGGCATAATGCCATGACCCGCGAAAGCAAACTGACCACTTCATTACAAATCCAAACCATCACAGGATTGATCTCATTCATCCGTGTAATGAGCTTCCGCTCATGAGAATTCTTTCACTGATCTTGATAGGTTTATCACACTATGATATCTGACGGAAGTAGATTCCATTGATTCGCCATCCTTATCTTACGGTGATCATTCCTTTCCGATTGGTGACATTGCGTGTCCATTCATCAAGCTCACCTATGAGTACAAAACTTAACATATCAAAGCATTAACTAACGAGTTCAAATGGCAATCGCCATCTGACCCGTATGACCCATTTATCCTTTCGACCATTCTTGCATGCAACGCATTTGCATAAATATATTCATATATATATATACATGAAAGTTTAAGCATAATTTGAATCATATCACTTAAGAAATATTTACTTGTCTGGTCCGTAATTACTTATAATTCGAATATTTTCATTCCTATCATTCTTTTGTTCATTTGCTTTACATTTACTTATATGACTTGTTTGACGCATACATGGTCAAGCTATTGACTTCTTCTTATGTAGACTAGTTTCGTCTTTTATATCTTAAATCTGTTTCGCGGATTCGAACACATTATTCATACCTTTCGTACCTTCTATGTTTTGAATCTGTCTCGCGGATTCAAACATTGCATTCACATCTTTCATTCTTTGAATCCGTATCTCGGATTCAGACATTGCATTTACGCCTTTCATCCCTTGAATCCGTCTCACGGATTCAAGCATTGCATTCATATCTTTCATTCTTTGAATCCGTCTCGCGGATTCAAACATTGCACTTACGCTTTTCATCCCTTGAATCCGTCTCTCAGATTCAAGCATTGCATTCATACATTGTTGATCCGTACTCTCTTACGGATTCAACATTCTTCATTCTTATCATTTGCACTTTTTGCTCTTACGTAGTACTCTCAATCTCCTGATAGTCTTACTACCCATTTCACCCATACGCCCACCTGCTACCCAATTCTAACGGACACACCTGTAACAATTATCACGGGCTCACGAACGTCATATGTTTCTTGTGTACTGGCCAGGTACACAATCCCCATACTAGTTTCGTGTCTTGGTGTAATTGTCACCTTATGTCTGAAGAATTAGGTTCCGTCACGTATAACATTTACAAAACTTCATTACCATTCTTATCATTATTTTTCATTTAAAATTTTCCTTTCATTGATAGGTTTTACCATCACATGTACTTACATATATTAAATATATGTACCTGGGTCAATATGTCATATTACATACCTTGGTGCCGGTGCTAGACCGCATCCACAAATCATTCTTTCCAAGCAACCATGCTTACCTTCCACATAACATATTGTTAATTATCTTCCAATACATACTTAAGCACATACTTACCTTGGCTTTTACCCTTAGATCTTGATCGAGTCTTGGATTGTACGGGTTCCTGGTCACAAGAGCACATGAGTTTAAGTTCAAGTATTTACCTCCTCATACTTGATTTCTCTCAAACCAGGGCTCTGATACCAACTTGTAAGACCCTAACTCGTATTTAACAAAAATTGCAGCGGAAATTCGTGCCATAAAATTTCTTTCATTACAAACGTCTTGACTTACTTGAAAGTCCGTTTTAAAAATAACTCTTTTACTAAACAAAGGTAAACTTCCTGTTTGCTAAGGTACACAATCGATTATTCCCGTACAATCTACCTTGTGACTCGGTCTTCTATCTCTATTCCTTGTGATAATCGCCCGTACTCTCGTACAACCTGCACTCACCACATACATTTATAACATTAGCATACGTTATACATATAAACAAGATTCATACATGTACACTTTCCATTCAGCTTTCTCTCTACTTTTAAGCATATCATTCGCATATCCATTCCCTGGTGAGCCTTCAATAATGTACCTGCATTAATCTTCGTTTTCCAGGTACACGATTAATATCATTAACACTCAACGTATCAAAAATCATACTTACATATACACGTGTATACATCCATATCTCTCTACATACATGCATACACTCATACGTATCTTCATATATTCTTAAATACACTTCTACACACGTACCTACATTCGTACGTTTCTACATACATGCCTACACTCATACGTATCTTCATACATACATAAATACACATCTGTATACGTACCTACGTTCCTACGTCTTTACATACCTGCATACGATCACACGTACTTCCATACATACATAATACACATCTGCATACGTACATACATTCCTACGCCTTCACATATATACATACTATCATACGTATCTCCATATATATACATAAATACGCTTCTACATATGTACCTACATTCATACGTCTCTACATGCATGCATACACTCATACATATCTTTCATATATACATATATACACATCTACAACTTGTACAAGATTTTGCATACCTCTTATATACTCATACATTAATTACATGGGACTTAGACTTTGATTTATAGCCCATAGACATCTAAGGATCGATCAAAATCATGTTTAGAAAGCACGCCGTAGTCCACGGATAACAAAGCGAAGCCTACGATACATAAATCAACTTAAATAACAAATTTCATGTTTTTGGACTTGGGGAGGCTGTCGGCGACGGCCCTAGAGGCGTCGGCGACGGGCCTTGCATTTACCCGTAGCCAGAGACACCCATAGACAGTTAAATAAGGCGTCTGGCAAAACTGATGTTTCCAGGGGGCGTCGGCGACGGCCTCCAGAAACATCAGTTTTCTTGCTGTGTTGTTTTGTCGTTCGTACGCACTAAAACTCGCATAACTTTTGAACCGTTTACCCGTTTAACCTCCCGTTTCTTCCTACATGCTTGTAAATTCACATTCTATCATATGAACTTGAAATCCAACATCCGGTTTATGGAAAATATTAACTTAATCTCTCGGCTTTAAATACCCTTTTTCACTTATTCGACCCATTCATGTTTTAAATCCACAAACTTGTGTGATTACTATAATTTCGTACTAGCTTTATAACCATGAATGTTCCCTAATACTCGGACCTTAATCATGAAGTTTATGCGCCCGTTACTAATTTCTACGTGTAAACGTATTGTAATCCGCTAAAGGATTCAAACACTTTAAACTTAAATCTTGCTTTCCTTTCCTTGTATCTTATGACCACATTATCACATCTAACCATCATTCTACACAACCATATATGAAAAACCTTATTTGAATTCAATTATCATGTTGATATACTATTACATAACTTTACTTAAATAACATGAGAAGTGATTCCAAAAAATCACTTACCTTATGCGTCCATGCTCGTATCTGCTTCCTTGCTTCTTCTTGACCCGTTAACACCTCGTGCTTGAGTCCGTCTCGACGTGATTCCTTTACTTCCATTTCATCAAAATCACGCCTTTATTAGCATACTCATTTGTACATGTTAACTATCATATAAATCGCATATTTCACACTAAACTTTCATTAGTCATTTCTAACAAACATATGACATCTAATCCAATTAATATCCTTTCAAACTCATGAAATTCATCATGTAATCACAAATAACGCATATTAACGTAACATGTACCATACAACTTCCTATAATCCTACCTTTACGACAACAAACCATATCATGCTTTTTATGTGTATAGTTGACTTTCAGAAGTCAATAATTCATCATATGAGCTTTCGGCTTATCATTTTATATATATATATATATATATCCGTAGTATTCCAATAGGCTATACGAACGACACTATATACGTCAAGCCGTTTCACATAATTTCACCTCCTAACTTCATTTAGACATTTCATCATACACTTGGTGTGCGTACTACTAACGAAGCATATTGTAAAAGCATTCTTTGCATATCCTTACTAGTTCATATCAAGATCATCAAATTCCACTAACCCCACATAACTTTCATCCTAAATCAAGGTTATTAACAATAATCCACCATATCCAACTTCATATATATCAAAACTACACTTGATTTAGCACATGCAACATCATCATCTTCATAACATTACTTCTACAAGTGGGTTTTCATTAAAACATCAATATAATCAGAAATTCGAACACAAATCACATTCTACATGCTGATATTAATTCACATACAAACTCAGATTCATATAACTTTCACTGATTAATTGAAACCCACTTAACAAAAGCTTCAAAACATAAAATTGAACTCACCTTATGTTCAATACACTTAGATTAAAGAGTATCTTGACTCATGCATTCGATTTTTGCCCTAAATCAGGTTTAATTTCTTGAGTTCTTGAGTTGGAATGAAGGAGAAGGGTTTCTCCTTTGCCCCTGCCCTTTCTCGCGACCACACCCCCGCACAAAACACTGAGTTTTGTTTCTTGTTTTAACTATAACATTTACACTTTCAGCCCTTGCACATACTTTTATTGTCATTCTAGTATAAATGTTTCATTCTTTATAACTTATATCATAGTTATTAAAATTGACTAATTAAATTAAACTCTTAATCACCAAAATAATCTCTTATAAATTTTTTGGGGTGTTACACATATCATATGTGGAAACATAGGGCGAGTATATGCGTTCGAATTTTGGGGCGTTACACATATCATATGTGGAAACATAGGGAGAGTATATGCGTTCGAATTTTGGGGCGTTACACTAATTGATGGAAAAAGGTCTGCTGGAAAGAAAAGTTGCTTCCAGGAGGTTGTCAAGTGTTTTCGCTCGACGATTCCATTCCTGGGTGGTCGGTTTGGCCCTTGTTCCTGTAACTTGAATCCTAGCCCGGTATATCCCATTTTAGTTTTACACCATTGTGAACCTTACGCCTTTTTTACTCTCTGATCGAGGTTCTCGACATTGAAAAATCTTCGTAAACTAAATCACAAGTGTATATGTTGACATTTAAGAGATATACAGACAAGAAAATCAAGAGCAATGGTGACATATATGCGGATTAGACAACAAAAAATAAACACTCAAAAAATGGCTACAATTTAAGGAATCTTTTTAGTGACGGCATCAGATTCCTAATTGATGAAGAAACGTCTGGTGGCAAGAAAAGCTGCTTCCAGGAGGTTGTCAAGTGTTTTCGCTCGACGATTCCATTCTTGGGTGGTCGGTTTAGCCCTTGTTCCTGGAACTTGAATCCTAGCCCGGTATATCCCATTTTAGTTTTACACCATTGTGAACCTTACGCATGTTTTACTCTCTGATCGAGTTTCGCGACAATGAAATATCTTCGAAAACTAAATCACACGTGTATATGTTGACATATAAGTGATATACAGTCATGAAAATCAAGAGCAATGGTGACATATATGCGGATTAGACACCAAAAACTAAACACTCAAAAGATTGCTACAATTTAAGGATTGTTTTAAGTGATGGCATCAGATTCCTAATTGATGAAGAAAGGTCTGGTGGCAAGAAAAGCTGCTTCCAGGAGGTTGTCAAGTGTTTTCGCTCGACGATTCCATTCTTGGGTGGTTGGTTTGTCCCTTGTTCCTATAACTCGAATCCTAGCCCGTTATATCCCATTTTAGTTTACACCATTGTGAACTTTACGCCTTTTTTACTCTCTGATCGAGGTTCTCGACATTGAAAAATCTTCGTAAACTAAATCACACGTGTATATGTTGACATTTAGGAGATATACAGTCAAGAAAATCAAGAGCAATGGTGACATATATGCGGATTAGACACCAAAAACTAAACACTCAAAAGATGGCTACAATTTAATGATTGTTTTTAGTGATGGCATCAGATTCCTAATTGATGAAGAAAGGTCTGGTGGCAAGAAAAGTTGCTTCCAGGAGGTTGTCAAGTGTTTTCGCTCGACGATTCCATTCTTGGGTGGTTGGTTTGTCCCTTGTTCCTGTAACTCGAATCCTAGCCCGTTATATCCCATTTTAGTTTTACACCATTGTGAACTTTACGCCTTTTTTACTCTCTGATCGAGGTTCTCGACATTGAAAAATCTTCATAAACTAAATCACACGTGTATATGTTGACATTTAAGAGATATACAGTCAAGAAAATCAAGAGCAATGGTGATATATATGTGGATTAGACACCAAAAAATGGCTATAATTTAAGGAATGTGTTTATTGATGGCATCAGATTCCTAATTGATGGAGAAAGGTCTGGTGGCGTGAAAAGTTGGTTACAGGAGGTTATCAAGTGTGTTCGCTCGACGATTCCATTCTTGAGTGGTTGGTTTTTTCCCTTGTTCTTGTAACTCGAATCCTAGCCCGATATATCCCATTTTAGTTTTACACCATTGTGAACCTTACGCCTTTTTACTCTCAGATCAAGGATCTCGACATTGAAAAATCTTCGTAAACTAAATCACACGTGTATATGTTGACATTTAGGAGAGATACAGTCAAGAAAATCAAGAGCAATGGTGACATATATGCGGATTAGACACCAAAAAATAAACACTCAAAAAATGGCTACAATTTAAGGAATGTTTTTAGTGACGGCATCAGATTCGTAATTGATGAATAAAGGTCTGGTGGCAAGAAAAGCTGCTTCTAGGAGGTTGTCAAGTGTTTTCGCTCAACGTTTCCATTATTGGGTGGTTGGTTTGGCCCTTGTTCCTGAAACTCGAATCCTAGTCCGGTATATCCAATTTTATTTTTACACCATTGTGAACCTTACGATTTTTTTACTCTCTTTTCGAGGTACTCGGCATTGAAAAATCTTTGTAAACTAAATCGCGCGTGTCTATGTTGACATTTAAGAGATATATACAGTCAAGAAAATCAAGAGCAATGGTGATATACACGCGAATTAGACACCAAAAAATAAACACTCCAAAAATTGCTACAATTTTTGGAATGTGTTTAGTGACGGCATCAGATTACTAATTGATGGAAAAAGGTCTGGTGGCAAGAAAAGCTGCTTCCAGGAGGTTGTCAAGTGTGTTCGCTCGACGATTCCAGTCTTGGGTGGTCGGTTTGGCCCTTGTTCCTGTAACTCGAATCCTAGCCCGATATATCCCCTTTTAGTTTTACACCATTGTGAACCTTACGCCTTTTTACTCTCAGATCAAGGATCTCGACATTGAAAAATCTTCGTAAACTAAATCACACGTGTATATGTTGACATTTAAGAGATATACAGTCAAGAAAATCAAGAGCAATGGTGATATATATGTGGATTAGACAACAAAAAATAAACATTCAAAAAATGGCTACAAGTTAAGGAATGTTTTTAGTGAAGACATCAGATTCCTAATTGATGGAGAAAGGTCTGGTGGCTAGAAAAGCTGCTTCCAGGAGGTTGTCAAGTGTTTTCGCTCGACGATTCCATTCTTGGGTGGTTAGTTTGTCCCTTGTTCCTGTAACTCGAATCCTAGCCCGGTATATCTCATTTTAGTTTTACACCATTGTAAACCTTACGCCTTTTTTACTCTCTGATTGAGGTTCTTGACATTAAAAAATCTTCGTAAACTAAATCACACGTGTATATGTTGACATTTAGGAGAGATACAGTCAAGAAAATCAAGAGCAATGGTGACATATATGCGGATTAGACACCAAAAAATAAACACTCAAAAAATGGCTACAATTTAAGGAATGTTTTTAGTGACGGCATCAGATTCGTAATTGATGAATAAAGGTCTGGTGGCAAGAAAAGCTGCTTCTAGGAGGTTGTCAAGTGTTTTCGCTCAAGGATTCCATTTTTGGGTGGTTGGTTTGTCCCTTGTTCCTGTAACTCGAATCCTAGTCCGGTATATCCAATTTTATTTTTACACCATTGTGAACCTTACGATTTTTTTACTCTCTTTTCGAGGTACTCGGCATTGAAAAATCTTTGTAAACTAAATCGCGCGTGTCTATGTTGACATTTAAGAGATATATACAGTCAAGAAAATCAAGAGCAATGGTGATATACACGCGAATTAGACACCAAAAAATAAACACTCCAAAAATTGCTACAATTTTTGGAATGTGTTTAGTGACAGCATCAGATTACTAATTGATGGAAAAAGGTCTGGTGGCAAGAAAAACTGCTTCCAGGAGGTTGTCAAGTGTGTTCGCTCGACGATTCCAGTCTTGGGTGGTCGGTTTGGCCCTTGTACCTGTAACTCGAATCCTAGCCCGATATATCCCATTTTAGTTTTACACCATTGTGAACCTTACGCCTTTTTACTCTCAGATCAAGGATCTCGACATTGAAAAATCTTCGTAAACTAAATCACACGTGTATATGTTGACATTTAAGAGATATACAGTCAAGAAAATCAAGAGCAATGGTGATATATATGTGGATTAGACAACAAAAAATAAACATTCAAAAAATGGCTACAAGTTAAGGAATGTTTTTAGTGAAGACATCAGATTCCTAATTAATGGAGAAAGGTCTGGTGGCTAGAAAAGCTGCTTCCAGGAGGTTGTCAAGTGTTTTCGCTCGACGATTCCATTCTTGGGAGGTTAGTTTGTCCCTTGTTCCTGTAACTCGAATCCTAGCCCGGTATATCTCATTTTAGTTTTACACCATTGTAAACCTCACGCCTTTTTTACTCTCTGATTGAGGTTCTTGACATTAAAAAATCTTCGTAAACTAAATCACACGTGTATATGTTGACATTTAGGAGAGAAAACACTTGACATATATGCGGATTAGACACCAAAAAATAAACACTCAAAAAATGGCTACAATTTAAGGAATGTTTTTAGTGACGGCATCAGATTCGTAATTGATGAATAAAGGTCTGGTGGCAAGAAAAGCTGCTTCTAGGAGGTTGTCAAGTGTTTTCGCTCAAGGATTCCATTTTTGGGTGGTTGGTTTGGCCCTTGTTCCTGTAACTCGAATCCTAGTCCGGTATATCCAATTTTATTTTTACACCATTGTGAACCTTACGATTTTTTTACTCTCTTTTCGAGGTACTCGGCATTGAAAAATCTTTGTAAACTAAATCGCGCGTGTCTATGTTGACATTTAAGAGATATATACAGTCAAGAAAATCAAGAGCAATGGTGATATACACGCGAATTAGACACCAAAAAATAAACACTCCAAAAATTGCTACAATTTTTGGAATGTGTTTAGTGACGGCATCAGATTACTAATTGATGGAAAAAGGTCTGGTGGCAAGAAAAGCTGCTTCCAGGAGGTTGTCAAGTGTGTTCGCTCGACGATTCCAGTCTTGGGTGGTCGGTTTGGCCCTTGTTCCTGTAACTCGAATCCTAGCCCGGTATATCCCATTTTAGTTTTACACCATTGTGAACCTTACGCCTTTTTTACTCTTTGATCGAGGTTCTCGGCATTGAAAAATCTTCGAAAACTAAATCGCACATATATATGTTGACATTTAAGAGATATACAGTCATGAAAATCAAGAGCAATGGTGATATATATGCGGATTAGACACAAAAAAATAAACACTCAAAAAATGGCTAAAATTTAAGGAATGTGTTTAGTGACGGCATCAGATTCCTAATTAACGGAGAAAGGTCTGGTGGCAAGAAAAACTGTTTCCAGGAGGTTGTCAAGTGTTTTCGCTTGACGATTCCATTCTTGGGTGGTTGGTTTGGCCCTTGTTCCTGTAACTCGAATCCTAGCCTGATATATCCCATTTTAGTTTTACACCATTGTGAAACCTTACGCTTTTTTTACTCTCTGATTGAGGTTCTCGGCATTGAAAAATCTTCGTAAACTAAATCACACATGTATATGTTGACATTTAAGAGATATATACAGTCAAGAAAATCAAGAGAAATGGTGATATATATATGTGGATTAGACAACAAAAAATAAATAATCAAAAAATGGCTACAATTTAAGGAATGTGTTTAGTGACGACATCAGATTTCTAATTGATGGAGAAAGGTCTGGTGGCAAGAAAAGCTGCTTCCAGGAGGTTGTCAAGTGTTTTCGCTCGACGATTCCATTCTTGGGTGGTTGGTTTGGCCCTTGTTCCTGTAACTCGAATCCCGGTATATCCCATTTTAGTTATACACCATTGTGACCCTTACGCCTTTTTTACTCTCTGATCGAGGTTCTCGACATTGAAAAATCTTCGTAAACTAAATCACACGTGTATATGTTGACATTTAAGAGATATAAAGTCAAGAAAATCAAGAGCAATGGTGATATATATGTGGATTAGACAACAAAAAATAAACACTCAAAAAATGGCTACAAGTTAAGGAATGTTTTTAGTGACGACATCAGATTCCTAATTGATGGAGAAATGTCGGGAGGCTAGAAAAGCTGCTTCCAAGAGGTTGTCAAGTGTTTTCGCTCGATGATTCCATTCTTGGGTGGTTGGTTTGTCCCCTGTTCCTGTAACTCGAATCCTAGCCCTGTATATCTGATTTTAGTTTTACACCATTATGAACCTTACGCCTTTTTTACTCTCTGATCGAGGTTCTCGCCATTGAAAAATCTTCGTAAACTAAATTACACGTGTATATGTTGACATTTAGGAGATATACAGTCAAGAAAATCAAGAGCAATGGTGACATATATGCGGATTAGACACCAAAAAAGAAACACTCAAAAAATGGCTACAATTTAAGGAATGTTTTTAGTGACGGCATCAGATTCCTAATTGATGAATAAAGGTCTGGTGGCAAGAAAAACTGCTTCTAGGAGGTTTTCATGTGTTTTCGCTCGACGATTCCATTTTTAGGTGGTTGGTTTGGCCCTTGTTCCTATAACTCGAATCCTAGCCTGGTATATCCCATTTTAGTTTTACACCATTGTGAACCTTACGCCTTTTTTACTCTCTGATCGAGGTTCTCGGCATTGAAAAATCTTTGAAAACTAAATCACACGTGTATATGTTGACATTTAAGAGTTATACGGTCAAGAAAATCAAGAGCAATGGTGATATATATTCGGATTAGACACCAAAAAATAAACACTCAAAAAATGGCTACAATTTAAGGAATGTGTTTAGTGACAGCATCAGATTCCTAATTGATGGAAAAAGGTCTGCTGGCAAGAAAAGCTGCTTCCAGGAGGTTGTCAAGTGTTTTCGCTCGACGATTTCATTCTTGGGTGGTTGGTTTGGCCCTTGTTCCTGTAACTCAAATCCTAGCCCGGTATATCTCATTTTAGTTTTACACCATTGTGAACCTTACGCCATTTTTACACTCTGATCGAGGTTCTCGGCATTGAAAAATCTTCGTAAACTAAATCAAACGTGTATATGTTGACATTTAAGAGATCTACAGTCAAGAAAATCAAGAGCAATGGTGATATATTTGCGGATTAGACACCAAAAAATAAATACTCAAAAAATGGCTACAATATAAGGAATGTGTTTAGTGACGGCATTTAATTCCTAATTGATGGAGAAAGGTCTGGTGGCAAGAATAGCTGCTTCTAGGAGGTTGTTAAGTGTTTTCTCTCGATGATTCCATTCTTGGGTGGTTGGTTTGTCCCTTGTTCCTATAACTCGAATCCTAGCCCCGATATATCCCATTTTAGTTTTACATCATTGTGAACCTTACGCCTTTTTTACTCTCTAATCGAGGTTCTCGGCATTGAAAAATCTTCGTAAACTAAATCACACGTGTATATGTTGACATTTAAGAGATATACAGTCAAGAAAATCAAGAGCAATGGTGATATATATGCGGATTAGACACCAAAAAATAAACACTCAAAAAATGGCTATAATTTAAGGAATGTTTTTAGTGACGGCATCAGATTCCTAATTGATGGAGAAAGGTCTAGTGGCAAGAAAATTTGCTTCCAGGAGGTTGTCATGTGTTTTCGCTCGACGATTCCATTCTTGGGTGGTTGGTTTGGCCCTTGTTTTTGTAACTCGAATCCTAGCCCGGTATATCCCATTTTAGTTTTACACCATTGTGAACCTTACTCCATTTTTACACTCTGATCGAGCTTCTCGGCATTGAAAAATCTTGGTAAACTAAATCAAACGTGTATATGTTGACATTTAAGAGATCTAAAGTCAAGAAAATCAAGAGCAATGGTGATATATTTGCGGATAAGACACCAAAAAATAAATACTCAAAAAATGGCTACAATTTAAGGAATGTGTTTAGTGACGGCATTTAATTCCTAATTGATGGAGAAAGGTCTGGTGGCAAGAATAGCTGCTTCTAGGAGGTTGTCAAGTGTTTTCTCTCGATGATTCCATTCTTGGGTGGTTGGTTTGTCCCTTGTTCCTGTAACTCGAATCCTAGCCCGGTATATCCCATTTTAGGTTTACACCATTGTGAACTTTACGCCTTTTTTACACTATAATCGAGGTTCTCGGCATTGAAAAATCTTCGTAAACTAAATCACACGTGTATATGTTGACATTTAAGAGATATACAGTCAAGAAAATCAAGAGCAATGGTGATATATATGCGGATTAGACACCAAAAAATAAACACTCAAAAAATGGCTATAATTTAAGGAATTTTTTTAGTGACGGCATCAGATTCCTAATTGATGGAGAAAGGTCTAGTGGCAAGAAAAGTTGCTTCCAGGAGGTTTTCAAGTGTTTTCGCTCGACGATTCCATTCTTGGGTGGTTGGTTTGGCCCTTGTTCCTGTAACTCGAATCCTAGCCCGGTATATCCCGTTTTAGTTTTACACCATTGTGAACCTTACGCCTTTTTCACTCTCTGATCGAGGTTCTCGGCATTGAAAAATCTTCGTAAACTAAATATAATGTGTATATGTTGACATTTAAGAGATATACAGTCAAGAAAATCAAAAGCAATGGTGATATATATGCGGATTAGACACCAAAAAATAAACACTCAAAAATGGCTACAATTTAAGGAATGTGTTTAGTGACAGCATCAGATTTAGATTTCTAATTGATAGAGAAAGGTCTGGTGGCAAGAAAAACTACTTCCAGGAGGTTGTCAAGTGTTTTCGCTCGACGATTCCATTCTTGGGTTGTTGGTTTGGCCCTTGTTCCTGTAACTCGAATCCTAACCCGATATATCCCATTTTAGTTTTACACCATTGTGAACCTTACGCCTTTTTTACTCTCTGATCTAGGTTCTCGGCATTGAAAAATCATCGTAAACTAAATCACACGTGTATATGTTGACATTTAAGAGATATACAGCCAATAAAATCAAGAGTAATGGTGATATATATGCAGATTAGACACCAAAAATAAACACTAAAAAATGGCTAAAATTTATAGAATGTGTTTAATGACGGCATCAAATTCCTAATTGATGGAGAAAGGTGTGGTGGCAAGAAAAGTTGTTTCTCGGAAGTTGACAAGTATTTTCGCTCAAAGATTCCATTCTTGGGTGGTTGGTTTGCCCTTGTTCCTGTAACTCGAATTCTAGCCCGGTATATCCCATTTTAGTTTTACACCATTGTGAACGTTACGCCTTTTTTACTATCTGATCGAGGTTCTCGGCATTCAAAAATCTTCGTAAACTAAATTACACATGTATATGTTGACATTTAAGAGATATACAGTTAAGAAAATTAAGAGCAATGGTGTATATATGCGGATTAGACACCAAAAAATAAACACTCAAAAAATGGCTACAATTTAAGGAATGTGTTTAGTGACGGCATCAGATTCCTAACTGATAGAGAAAGGACTGGTGGCAAGAAAAGCTACTTCTAGGAGGTTGTCAAGTGTTTTCGCTCGACGATTCCATTCTTGGGTGGTTGGTTTGTGTAACACCCCAAAACCCGAATGTTTATATTTGTCGTATGTTCCTATATAACTTAGTATGAAATAACTAACTAGGCTATTTAACCTAGTTAAGTGTGTGGTTAAAAGTCTTAAATGACTAAATTAGTGCAATTTATGTTAAGTGACAAACATGAGGGGCCAAATGGAACAAGATGAAAGTTAAGTTACTAAATAACAAAACTCTCACACACAAACACACACATCGTGTGTTCGAGATTGAGCAGGAAGCTCCCATGGAGCCAAGAACCCTAACTTCATCCTTTTCATAAAATTGAAAGGCAAAATGAAGCTTAAATTCATAACCGAGCATAGATTAATGATCACCTTCACAAGGGGATCGCAATGTATGTCTTAAAAGTTAGTTTGGTGATTATGCATGAAGCGGTTTATGTTGTAAATCACGAATTTGTATGAAATTGGGTATGACTATGTATTAGAATCATCATTTGGAACATGGATTGTGTATGAATTAGGTTAATTTGATGTTTAAGGGTGAAACCCATAAGTTATGGTGAGAATGATGATTTGAATCATCATCCATGTCTAATTCTTGTTGAATGTTGATGTATTTTTTATTTGTATGATGGATTCTTGTTAGAGGAATTGAAAGAATGTGATACTAGTATGTTTGATGTTTATGCATGTATGATTCATGCTGATTAGAAGGAAGAAATTGATGAATTATGTATGAGATTTGAAGGATATGCATGAACTAGTTGTACCCTATGCTTAGAAGGTAGTACACATATCAAAAGTATGATGAAATTATGAAGAACTTAAGAGTAGATCACTTGTAAGTGATTAACAAGTAGTTATGAAGTGGGTTTTAGATGATGTAATGTAAATTGATGATTTACTTATGTTAATAATGTTTGGAATCATACTTGTGTGTGAATGTTTAAAGAAATCGGGTAAGAAATGATGGATTAGCATGTTATAAGGTTGAATGATAAATTCCATATAAGATCTGTGTAATGAAAAAGCGGTGATGAATGATGAATAAGCTAACTATCTTGAGAATGATATATGATAGTTGATGCTTGATAAGCTACATGGAAGCTTGGGAAAGAAGCGGGTCAAATGGAACTTATGTGCACGGGAAGCGTACCCGGATGCAATGTAAGTTAAGCTTACACCCTCCTTGTAGAATACCTATTCATTTTATAGATTATGAATATGATAAGTTTATAAATGAGGTATGAAGTTCCGTCAAGTTTTGATATGGGTCGAAACATGTGTTCATGACAAGAAACTAAGTTTGATGGTTAAAAAGGGAAAAAAAGGTATTATGGTAATTTTGGTTGCAAGTTAACAAAGTAATAAGTTACATGGATGGGATGACGAATAACTAACATCCCACAAGGATAAAATGGACATGTAGACGTAACGGGTCAAACGGTGAAGATGTCACCCTTTGGCGTTATCGACTAATGAATTTCTTTGTTAAGTATTATGAATTTGTAGAATGTATAGAAAAAGGATTTGCGTTGCTATTATCTAGCAATTCAGCGGATGAAGTATTAGAACGGGCCATAGCTTTGATCCGAGCCAGGTATGTGCATTTACCATTGTAGATAAGTCGCATGGTCGGTAATTTATGAAATGAAGTCTTTAGTAGTAAAGGATGGGTCAAAGTTGACAAAAACGCCCTTGATGGGTAAAACGAGCAAATGGTCCTAAAAGTTGATTACAAACAAGCTATTTGATTAAATGAATGTTTTGAAAAAGTAAGAAAGCGAGAAGTATGATTTTCGTAAGCTAAGGACTTTAAAATGCGCAAATACCCCTAATGGGTCAAAATAAGCTCTTGAGCGAAAATGGGTCAATAGGATGCAAGACATCCGAGAACTTAATCTTTTATGATAGACAATGTTGAAATTATAGGGTTCATGAGGAATTTAGGTCAAACAATCAAGTTATGTTGATGAATGCATGAACGGGTAGAATAAGTAAAAGCGGGTATATAAAGTCGAGAGCTTTAAGTCAATAATTTCCTTAAACCGGATGTTGGATTTCGAGTTCATATGATAGAATGTGAATTTACATGCATGTAGGAAGAAACGGGAGGTTAAACGGGTAAACGGTTCAAAAGTTATGCGAGTTTTAGTGCGTACGAACGACAAAACAACACAGCAAGAAAACTGATGTTTCTGGAGGCCGTCGCCGACGCCCCCTGGAAACATCAGTTTTGCCAGACGCCTTATTTAACTGTCTACGGGTGTTTCTGGCTACGGGTAAATGCAAGGCCCGTCGCCGACGCCTCTAGGGCCGTCGCCGACGGCCTCCCCAAGTCTCAAAAGCTGAAATCTTGTTATTTAAGTTGATTTATGTATCGTAGGCTTCGGTTTGTTACCCGTGGACTACGGCAAGCTTTCTAAACATGATTTTGATCGATCCTTAGATGTTTATGGGCTATAAATCAAAGTCTAAGTCCCATGTAATTAACGTATGAGTATGTAAGAGGTATGAAAGATTTTGAACGTGTATGTAGATGTGTATTGATGTATATATGGAAGGTATGTATAAGTGTATGCATGCATGTAGAGACGTATGAATGTAGGTACGTATGTAGAAGCGTATTTATGTATATATGAAGATATGTATGATAGTATGTATATATGTGAAGGCTTAGGAATGTATGTACGTATGCAGATGTGTATTTATTTATGTATGAAGATACGTATGAGTGTAGGCATGTATGTAGAAACGTACTAATGTAGGTACATATGTAGAAGTGTATTTAAGAATATATGAAGATACGTATGAGTGTATGCATGTATGTAGAGAGGTATGGATGTATACACGTGTATATGTAAATATGATTTTGGATACGTTGAGTGTTAATGATATTAATCGTGTGCCTAGAAAACGAAGATTTATGCAGGTCCATTATTGAAGGCTCACCAGGGAATAGATATGCGAATGATATGCTTAAAATTAGAGAGAAAGCTGAATGGAAAGTGTACATGTATGAATCCTGTTTATATGTATAACGTATGCTAATGTTATAAATGTATGTGGTGAGTGCAGGTTGTACGAGAGTATGGGCGATTATCACAAGGAATAGAGATAGAAGACCGAGTCACAAGGTAGATTGTACGGGAATGATCGATTGTGTACCTTAGCAAATAGGAAGTTTGCTTTTGTTTAGTAAAAGTGTTATTTTTAAAACGGACTTACAAGTAAGTCAAGACGTTTGTAATGAAAGAAATTTTATTGCACGAATTTCCGCTGCGATTTTTGTTAAATACGAATCAGGGTCTTACAAGTTGGTATCAGAGCCCTGGTTTGAGAGAATTCAAGTATGAGGAGGTAAATACTTGAACTCAAACTCGTGTGCTCTCGTGACCAGTAACCCGTACAATCCAAGACTCGATCAAGATCTAATGGTAAAAGCCAAGGTAAGTATGTGCTTAAGTATGTATTGGAAGATAACTAACAATATGTTATGTGTAAGGTAAGCATGGTTGCTCAGAAAGAATGATTTGTGGATGCGGTCTAGCACCGTCACCAAGGTATGTAATATGACATATTGACCCAGGTACATATATTTAATATATGTAAGTACATGTGATGGTAAAACCTATCAATGAAAGGAAAATTTTAAATGAAAAATAATGATAAGAATGGTAATGAAGTTTTGGAAATGTTACACGTGCCGAAACCTAATTCTTCAGACATAAGGTGACAATTACACGAAGACACGAAACTAGTATGTGGATTGTGTACCTGGCCAGTACACAAGAAACATATGACGTTCGTGAGCCCGTGATAATTTTTACAGGTGTGTCCGTTAGAATTGGGTAGCAGGTGGGCGTATGGGTGAAATGGGTAGTAAGACTCTCAGAAGATTGAGAGTACTACGTAAGAGTAAAAAAGTATAAGTGATAAGAATGAAGAATGTTGAATCCGTAAGAAAGTACGGATCAACAAGATATGAATGCAAAGTTTGAATCCGCGAGACGGATTCAAAGATTGAAAGATATGAATGCAATGCTTGAATCCGCGAGACGGATTCAAAGAATGAAGGATACGAATGCAATGCTTGAATCCGCGAGACGGATTCAAAGAATGAAAGACATGCATGAAATGTTTGAATCCGCGAGACAGATTCAAAGAATGAAAGATGTGAATGCAATGTTTGAATCCGTGAGACGGATTCAAAACATAGAAGGTACGAATGGTATGAATAATGTGTTCGAATCTGCGAAATAGATTTAAGATATAAAAGACGAAACTAGTCTACATAAGAAGAAGTCGATAGCTTGACCACGTTCGCGTCAAACAAGTCATATAAGTAAATGTAAAGCAAATGAACAAAAGAATGATAAAAATGAAAATATTCGAATGTGTAAGTAAACTCCCGGACTCCATCTTTAGTAGTAATGGAATTAATTGTATGATAATCGTTAAAGGTTATGCTGAAATGCGTTATTGAAGATGATATCGAATGAGTAGTATTAAGTGGTTTCCGAATCACTTCTTAGATTATTTAAGTAGGGTTCTATGCTAGTCAATTAAGTATGATAATCGAATCCAATTAGAATTTAGTTGTTTAGAAGTGAAGGTTTTCGCTATGTAGACCATCGGGTCAAAATAAGAGTTTATTTCGTTACGGAATATAATGGCCTTTCATAAGTATAGACTTGTTAAGAAGAAGTCAAGTGTATGAATAATTATGAAATGAGATAGGATGATTACTTATAATTATGATGTGAGTGTTAAGTCAAACATAAATGTGTGTGTGTGTGTAAGAGGAAATGAGAAAGGTTTCGGGGACGAAACCTTATTTAAGGGGGGTAGACTTGTAACACCCCAAAACCCGAATGTTTATATTTGTCGTATGTTCCTATATGACTTAGTATGAAATAACTAACTAGGCTATTTAACCTAGTTAAGTGTGTGGTTAAAAGTCTTAAATGACTAAAGTAGTGCAATTTATGTTGAGTGACAAACATGAGGGGCCAAATGGAACAAGATGAAAGTTAAGTTACTAAATAACAAAACTCTCACACACAAACACACACATCGTGTGTTCGAGATTGAGCAGGAAGCTCCCATGGAGCCAAAAACCCTAACTTCATCCTTTTCATCAAATTGAAAGGCAAAATGAAGCTTAAATTCATAACCGAGCATAGATGAATGATCACCTTCACATGGGGATCGCAAGGTATGTCTTAAAAGTTAGTTTGGTGATTATGCATGAAGCGGGTTATGTTGTAAATCACGAATTTGTATGAAATTGGGTATGAGTATGTATTGGAATCATCATTTGGAACATGGATTATGCATGAATTAGGTTAATTTGATGTTTAAGGGTGAAACCCATAAGTTATGGTGAGAATGACGATTTGAATCATCATCCATGTCTAATTCTTGTTGAATGTTGATGTATTTTTGATTTGTATGATGGATTCTTGTTAGAGGAATTGAAAGAATGTGATACTACTATGTTTGATGTTTATGCATGTATGATTCATGTTGATTAGAAGGAAGAAATTGATGAATTATGTATGAGATTTGAAGGATATGCATGAACTAGTTGTACATTATGCTTAGAAGGTAGTACACATATCAAAAGTATGATGAAATTATGAAGAACTTAAGAGTAGATCACTTGTAAGTGATTAACAAGTAGTTATGAAGTGGGTTTTAGATGATGTAATGTAAATTGATGATTTACTTATGTTAATAATGTTTGGAATCATACTTGTGTGTGAATGTTTAAAGAAATCGGGTAAGAAATGATGGATTAGCATGTTATAAGGTTGAATGATAAATTACATATAAGATCCGTGTAATGAAAAAGCTGTGATGAATGATGAATAAGCTAACTATCTTGAGAATGATATATGATAGTTGATGCTTGATAAGCTACATGGAAGGTTGGGAAAGAAGCAGGTCAAATGGAACTTATGTGCACGGGAAGCTTACCCGGATGCAATGTAAGTTAAGCTTACACCCTCCTTGTAGAATACCTATTCATTTTATAGATTATGAATATGATAAGTTTATAAATGAGGTATGAAGTTCCGTCAAGTTTTGATATGGGTCGAAACATGTGTTCATGACAAGAAACTAAGTTTGATGGTTAAAAAGGGAAAAAAAGGGTATTATGGTAATTTTGGTTGCAAGTTAACAAAGTAATAAGTTACATGGATGGGATGACGAATAACTAACATCCCACAAGGATAAAATGGACATTTAGACGTAACGGGTCAAACGGTGAAGATGTCACCCTTTGGCGTTATCGACTAATGAATTTCTTTGTTAAGTATTATGAATTTGTAGAATGTATAGAAAAAGGATTTGCGTTGCTATTATCTAGCAATTCAGCGGATGAAGTATTAGAACGGGTCATAGCTTTGATCCGAGCCAGGTATGTGCATTTACCATTGTAGATAAGTCGCATGGTCGGTAATTTATGAAACGAAGTCTTTAGTAGTAAAGGATGGGTCAAAGTTGACAAAAACGCCCTTGATGGGTAAAACGAGCAAATGGTCCTAAAAGTTGATTACAAACAAGCTATTTGATTAAATGAATGTTTTGAAAAAGTAAGAAAGCGAGAAGTATGATTTTCGTAAGCTAAGGACTTTAAAATGCGCAAATACCCCTAACGGGTCAAAATAAGCTCTTGAGCGAAAATGGGTCAAGAGGATGCAAGACATCCGAGAACTTAATCTTTTATGATAGACAATGTTGAAATTATAGGGTTCATGAGGAATTTAGGTCAAACAATCAAGTTATGTTGATGAATGCATGAACGGGTCGAATAAGTATAAGCGGGTATATAAAGTCGAGAGATTTAAGTCAATAATTTCCTTAAACCGGATGTTGGATTTCAAGTTCATATGATAGAATGTGAATTTACAAGCATGTAGGAAGAAACGGCAGGTTAAACGGGTAAACAGTTCAAAAGTTATGTGAGTTTTAGTGCGTACGAACGACAAAACAACACAGCAAGAAAACTGATGTTTTTGGAGGCCGTCGCCGACGCCCTAGGGGCCGTCGCCGACGTCCCCTGGAAACATCAGTTTTGCCAGACGCCTTATTTAACTGTCTACGGGTGTTTCTGGCTACGGGTAAATGCAAGGCCCGTCGCCGACGCCTCTAGGGCTGTCGCCGACGACCTCCCCAAGTCTTAAAAGCTGAAATCTTGTTATTTAAGTTGATTTAGGTATCGTAGGCTTCGGATTGTTACCCGTGGACTACGGCGGGCTTTCTAAACATGATTTTGATCGATCCTTAGATGTTTATGGGCTATAAATCAAAGTCTAAGTCCCATGTAATTAACGTATGAGTATGTAAGAGGTATGCAAGATTTTGTACGTGTATTGATGTATATATGGAAGGTATGTATGAGTGTATGCTTGCATGTAGAGACGTATGAATGTAGGTAGGTATGTAGAAGTGTATTTATGTATATATGAAGATATGTATGATAGTATATATATATGTGAAGGCTTAGGAATGTATGTACGTATGCAGATGTGTATTTATTTATGCATGAAGATACGTATGAGTGTAGGCATGTATGTAGAAACGTACTAATGTAGGTACATATGTAGAAGTGTATTTAAGAATATATGAAGATACGTATGAGTGTATGCATGTATGTAGAGAGGTATGGAAGTATACACGTGTATATGTAAATATGATTTTGGATACGTTGAGTGTTAATGATATTAATCGTGTGCCTAGAAAACGAAGATTTATGCAGGTCCATTATTGAAGGCTCACCAGGGAATAGATATGCGAATGATATGCTTAAAATTAGAGAGAAAGCTGAATGGAAAGTGTACATGTATGAATCCTGCTTATATGTATAACGTATGCTAATGTTATAAATGTATGTGGTGAGTGCAGGTTGTACGAGAGTACGGGCAATTATCACAAGGAATAGAGATAGAAGACCGAGTCACAAGGTAGATTGTACGGGAATGATCGATTGTGTACCTTAGCAAATAGGAAGTTTGCTTTTGTTTAGTAAAAGAGTTATTTTTAAAACGGACTTACAAGTAAGTCAAGACGTTTGTAGTGAAAGAAATTTTATGGCACGAATTTCCGCTGCGATTTTTGTTAAATACGAATCTGGGTCTTACAGTTTGGACCTTGTTCCTGTGACTCAAATCCTAGCCCAGTATATGCCATATTAGTTTTACACCTTTGTGAACCTTACGCCTTTTTTACTCTCTGATCAAGGTTCTCGGTATTGAAAAATCTTCGTAAACGAAATCACACATGTATATGTTGACATTTAAGAGATATACAATCAAGAAAATCAAGAGCAATGGTGATATATATGCGGATTGGACACTAAAAAATAAACAATCAAAAAATGGCTACAATTTAAGGAATGTGTTTGGTGACGGCATCAGATTCCTAATTGATGGAGAAAGGTCTGGTGGCAAGAAAAGCTGCTTCCAGGAGGTTGTCAAGTGTTTTCGCTCGACGATTCCATTCTTGGGTGGTTGGTTTGGCCCTTGTTCCTGTAACTCGAATCCTAGCCCGGTATATCCCATTTTAGTTTTACACCAATGTGAACCTTACGCCTTTTTTACTATCTGATCGAGGTTCTCGGCATTGAGAAATCTTCGTAAACTAAATAACACGTGTATATGTTGACATTTAAGAGATATACGGTCAAGAAAATCAAGAGAAATGGTGATATATATGCAAACTAGACACCAAAAAATAAACACTCAAAAAATGGCTACAATTTAAAGAATGTGTTTAGTGACGGCATCAGATTCAGATTCCTAATTGATGGAGAATGGTCTGGTGGCAAGAAAAGTTGCTTCCAGGAAGTTATCAAGTGTTTTCGCTAGACGATTCCATTCTTGGGTGTTTGGTTTGGCCCTTGTTCCTGTAACTCGAATCCTAGCCCGATACATCCCATTTTAGTTTTACACCATTGTGAACCTTACGCCTTTTTTTACTCTCTGATCGAGGTTCTCGGCATTGAAAAATATTTGTAAACTAAATCACACGTGTATATGTTAACGTTTAAGAGATATGCAGTCAAGAAAATCAAGAGCAGTGGTGATATATATGCGGATTAGACACCAAAAAATAAACACTCAAAAAATGGCTAAAATTTATAGAATGTGTTTAGTGACGGCATCAGATTCCTAATTGATGGAGAAAGGTTTGGTGGCAATAAAAGCTGCTTCTAGGAGGTTGTCAAGTGTTTTCGCTCGACGACTTCATTCTTGGGTGGTTGGTTTGGCCCTTGTTCCCGTAACTCGAATCCTAGCCCGGTATATCCCATTTAATTTTACACAATTGTGAACTTTACGCATTTTTTACTCTCTGGTAGAGGTTCTCGGAATTGAAAACTCTTTGTAAACTAAATCACACTTGTATATGTTGACATTTAAGAGATACAGTCAAGAAAATCAAGAGCAATGGTGATATATATGCAAATTAGGCACCAAAAATAAACACTCAAAAAATGGCTACAATTTAAGGAATGTGGTTAGTGACGGCATCTGATTCCTAATTGATGGAGAAAGGCCTGATGGCAAGAAAAGCTGCTTCTAGGAGGTTATCAAGTGTTTTCGCTCGACGATTCCATTCTTGGGTGGTTGGTTTGGCCCTTGTTCCTGTAACTCGAATCCTAACTCGGTAAATCCCATTTTAGTTTTACACCATTGTGAACCTTACACATTTTTTACTCTCTGATCGAGGTTCTCGGCATTGAAAAATCTTCGTAAACTAAATCTCACGTATATATGTTGACATTTAAGGGATATACAGTCAAGAAAATAAAGAGCAATGGTGATATATATGCGGATTAGACACCAAAAAATAAACACTCAAAAAATGGGTACAATTTAAGGAATGTGTTTAGTGATGGCATCAGATTCCTAATTGATGGAGAAAGGTCTGGTGGCAAGAAAAGCTACTTCTAGGAGGTTTTCAAGTGTTTTCGCTCGACGATTCCATTCTTAGGTGGTTGGTTTGGCCCTTGTTCTTGTAACTCGAACAAGATTAATCGACACACCACAAATACAAACTCACAAGAAGTTTCCTCACGAGTGAGTATATCTTTTACATACGCAACAGACACGTGTATGCCTACTCCCGGTGCTTAAGTCGTGGGCATTCACGCTTTTTAAATGAGTCAAGGATATTCAGGACACGGTCGTTAACCCCCAATGTTATTTGTTATTAAGCAACACTGATTAAAACGGGATTATACAATTTAACCATATTCGATTAAAAGGTTTCTACACCCAACCAAGTGGTAATAATTTACCGTATCCCAAGCTCGTATTAGGAAAAATAAGTTAAAAGTGTTTACCTGAGCTAAATGTAAATTCTACTCAGTCGTATATTCTAATCAACAAGTGCAAGTACTTCTACCGGGGCTCTCAATCTGGAACGAAGGTTTTATTAACCTATTAGATTCCTAACGGGTCTTATTTAAGTTGTAACTTAGAGCGATTAGTTTTAAAGAAAGGTTTACGGTACGAAACGCTAGATTAAGCGGTGACCGGATTGGAATTTGATTTAGACCCGACAAGTATGAAGACTTGTATAAAATGGTAAACTAAATACATTCTGGATTTTGAAGTAAAAATGATAAGGGTTGACCCGTTTCGGCTAATTTATGCAATCTAGTCACATAAACTGTACCGAACGCGTATAGGCACAACGGGTAACCAGATGAGTCAAGTACAAGTTCCAATAGTTATTATGCTTAAAATATGTTGTGATATCAGTAGGACATCAACTATTATGCCCCAAATGTATTTAAGACCAATTTAAGTCCCGAAAGACTATTTTGGTCATTTTAAAGTTTATAAAAGAGGTTTAAACATAAACTGAGGTTCTGGTCTAAAACATTCTGTAAAAATATTTATTTTATGTTGTTATATCAGTAAGATATCATACATATGTGTGTTTAATCATTTATGGCCAAACTATGCACCGTGTGGGCATTTTGGTCATTTCACATATGCTTTTGAGGTCAAATTTGGACGTCTGAGTTCAAGACTTATACTTAATGTTAAAGTATAAAAATTTATTTTTAAAATCAGTAGGTAACAAGTCTTAGGTGCTAAATATGGTTTTAAACCATACTATGCGCCTAATTCGCATAAAAGTCGATATTTGACGATATTCGAGATTTTTGAGGAAATCTGAGATTTTGATCAACCTTAACTGTTTAAAATATTTTATTTAATATATAAAATCAGTAGAAAAAGGTTTGACATGTAAATGACTTGTAAAGCTCATTTTATTAGTGAAAAGGGCATTATCGTCAATTACTGATCCATGCAAGAACTCTATGTTATGGTCAGTATAAAATTTGACCAAAAATTCTAAAATTCCCTAAAAATTATATTAAAATAGTAGGTAATGAGTTTGGTGCCAAAAATTGGGTTTAAATATGATTTACGCTGAAATGCAATTTAATTAACAAAAAGTTCTATTTTACGATATCTTGCATAACTCTAGTTTGAGACCATAAACTGATGTAAATTTTTTGTGACAAACTTATATATCAGTAATAAAGTTTTTTGTCCTCTCACATTTTTAAAAATCTGGTTTTAATAACAAAAGTGCATATTGGTCAATTTTAAGCAAATAACGGAACATGCAATTAATCTCTGATTTCTAAGGGACCATGTAGTATAACTTCAGAGAGTTATACTAACATATAATATGGTCACAAAGGAATCCTAAGGCATAGCTAAACTAAACTAAGCTAAATGGCAAGTTCAAATGCTCAACCTTGGGCTCTATTTATAGGAGAGAGGATGAATAAAGATCAATCCATGTGTCCTCAGGTGAATTATGATGCATACAAGTGTCCTAGTGGTTTTTAGAAACCATATGCATGCTGCTATTTTCGCCCCAGAGTTGCAGAAAATCTGAAAAAGATTGCAGGTTGCATGCTGGGGCACCTGCCAGTTTTGTTGAAAACAGGTCTCCGTCGCGCCACGCGCCGGGTAGGGCTGACCCTGGCGTGCCACGCGAGGAAGCACGTTTCAAAGTTGTTTTGTTTTGTTGCAACATCAGTCCCTGCACTTCCATAATCCGATAATCTGACATTTTCAGCATGAGGGGCCCACATAAATAGGTCTGAAGTGTTCTTGGGAGTGAAACCTTGCATGCATAAGTTTTTGAATTGTTGTAAAGGCTCCCGAGAGAAGAATTGTGACATTTACACTTTTAACCCCTCTTCTTGGAAATTGCAAATTACCTCATAAGATTTAACCGTAACTTTATGAAATCTTTATCAGATATTCATGAGAGTATACTAACACATTACAAAGCTTCAGAAATGTTAAAAGGTCACTCAAAGGTAAGAATTGATATGTTGACACTTTTAACCCCTGTGTTTTGTAATTTTTTTATTTTTAAGCACAAACGGCTTCTTGTGTCTGACAATTTATTCAATCATGAATACGAACATCTTATGAGGTCATTCAGAGGCACAAGTTTGGCATGTTGACGCTTTTGGTCCTTCTATTTACATCTTTACACTGTTTGACAGTTTTAGACCCTCCCGTTATTTTTTTAACATGATCAGGGTTTATGACACCTGTCACCACTGTATTGGACATGACTTTGCGAGGTGTTACAGGATCGCATGTTGATTTTGTATTCACTGCAACCTTTACGACCATTTACAACCAACTGCCGTACTGGTCCCCGTCAAGCTCAAGCTCAGGTTCAAGCTCCTGCACTGCCAGCTCCTCTTCCCGCTCCTCAGGGTCAACAAGCAGCTCCTGCTCACGCAAATAATCCTAACCACTTTGCAAATGTCTACCCAAATAGAGTGGTAAAGCAAGAGCAACATCATCAACCAGCGCAACAACATCAACAGCAGCAGCCTCAGCAGTAGCAGCAGCAGCAGCAGCAGCCAGCAGCCCTCAGACGAACCTTCAACATCAATGTCCGCCAGGCGCAAGCAGACAACAATGTGGTTAATGGTATGTTTCTTATCAACGGTATATATGCTTCGTGTTTATTTGATACTGGGGCCGATAACTGTTTTGTATTGTTAGAATTCGAAAAGCTCCTAAAATGTAAACGCGCTAATCTCTCTTCGATGTTCGACGTAGAAGTTGCCACTGGAAGACCCGTCACTGTTCATTCTGTTCTCCGTGATTTTACGCTTGAACTCAACAATCACGTCTTCCCTATCGACCTTATCCCGATGCAGCTTGGTAGTTTTGATATCACAGTAGGCATGGATTTTCTTTGCGAAAATCATGCTGAAGTCGTTTGTTTTGATAAAATGATTCGTTTCTCGCTCGCTAATGGTGATCAACTCTGTGTCTATGGAGAAGTCGCATCGAAGGATCTCAAACTTATGTCGTGCATACAAGCGAGCAAGTATCTTCGAAAGGAATACAAAGCTTTCTTGGCGCACATCGTAGTAGCGGAGGAAAAGGAAAAGAAGGCAATGGATAAGGTGCCTGTGGTTCGTGATTTTCCCAACGTATTTCCTGACGATTTACATGGTTTACCCCCGAGCCGTGATATTGATTTCCGAATCGACCTCTTTCCTAGAGCAAACCCTGCTGCTAAAGCTCCTTATCGCCTCGCTCCGTCTGAAATGTGCGAACTCTCGAGTCAACTCCAGGAATTACTTGACAAAGGCTTCATTCGCCCTAGCACCTCTCCTTGGGGCGCACCTGTCCTTTTCGTCAAAAAGAAGGACAGATTGTTCTGGATGTGCATCGACTACAGGGAATTGAATAAGCTTACCAACAAGAATCGCTATCCCCTGCCCCGAATTGATGACTTGTTTGATCAATTGCAAGGCGCAACGTATTTCTCAAAGATCGATTTACGCTCAGGCTACCATCAATTACGAATCCAGGAGAATGGTATACTTAAACTGCTTTCTGAACCCGATACGGCCACTATGAATTCTTTGTAATGCCCTTTGGTCTAACCAACGCACCCGCGGTTTTCATGAATTCGATGAATCACGTGTGTAAACCCTTTCTCGACCACTTCGTCATCGTGTTCATCGATGATATCCTGATCTATTCGAAATCGAAAGCTGAACGCGCGCAACATCTACGTTTGGTTCTTGAATTGCTCCAAAGGAATCGACTCTATGCCAAGTTCTCCAAGTGTGAATTTTGGCTAGAGGAGTTTCAATTCCTCGGTCACATCATCAATAGTCAAGGTATACATGTTGACTCTGCGAAGATCGAAGCTGTTAAGATTTGGGTTACACCAAAATCACCATCCGAAGTTCGTTCGTTCCTCGGATTGGCGGGCTATTACCGTCGAATTAATCGCTGATTTCTTGAAAATCGCCGTGCCGCTTACCTCTCTCACGCATAAAGACAAACCTTTTGTTTGGGGAACCGAACAAGAGACTGCCTTTCAAACTCTAAAGCATATGCTCTGCAATGCTCCTATCCTCGCTTTACCCGACGGAAACAATGACCTCAAAGTCTACTGCGATGTCTCTAACCTCGGTCTCGGTTGTGTTCTCATGCAACGGGACAAGGTTATCGCTTACGCCTCTCGTCAGCTCAAGATCCACGAGAAAAACTATACAACCCACGATCTCGAGCTTGGTGCAGTTGTTTTTGCGTTGATGATTTGGCAACACTACCTTTACGGTACCAATTTACGATCTTCACCGACCATAAGAACCTACAACACATCTTAAACCAAAAGGAACTGAATATGCACCAACGCTGATGGGTAGAACTTCTCAACGATTATGACTGTGAGATTCATTATCACCCTGGCAAAGAAAATGTCATTGCCGATGCTCTCAGTAGACGAAGCTATTTTCATAGTGTTCGTAATACTCACGACCAGCATGACCTCGAAGCCTTAATTCGTGACGCTCAACACGCATGTTTCACCGGACGCACCTTGAAGGAAGAACGAATTCTTGGTTCCGAGAATCAATTGGAAAGCAAATCGAACGGTGTCCTTTACTATCTCGATCGCAACTGGATTCCAAGTCGCAACAACTTATGGGGATTATTGTTGACTGAAGCGCACAAGTCTCGATATTCCATGCATCCCGGTGCTGACAAGATGTACCATGACCTTCGTCTATGGTATTGGTGGCCTAGAATGAAGAAGGATATCGCCATCTATGTTTCGAAGTGCCTGACTTATTCGAAAGTCAAGGCCGAACAGCAAAGACCCTCTGGCTTACTCGTGCAACCCGAGATCCCTATGTGGAAATTGGAGAGTATAGCTATGGACTTCATAACAAAACTTTCGCTCACGCCATCAGGTCACGATAGCATCTGGGTTACCGTTGATCGTCTTATAAAATCTGCTCATTTTCTGCCTATACGAGAAGACTTTAAGGTAGAACGATTAGCACGGATCTACATCGACAAAATTATATGTCGACACGGGATGCCTTGTGATGGTCGGTTTACCTCGCGTCTTTGGGAAACGTTTCAATCTTCTCTCGGTACTACTCTCAATCTAAGTACCGCTTTCCATCCCCAAACCGATGGTCAGACTGAACGCACGATACGCACCCTTGAAGACATGCTTCGCTCGTGTGTCATAGATTTCGGTGGTAATTGGGACGCGCACTTACCTTTGGTCGAATTCTCGTACAATAACAGTTATCATTCTAGCATTTAAATGGCACCATTTGAGGTATTGTATGGAAGAAAATATCGATCGCCCAATGTATGGCACGAGATCGGGGATACGCAAATTACCGGTCCTGGGTTTCTTCAAGAAACGACTGACAAAATCCTCCAAATACGAGACAATCTGTTGAAAGCTCGGAGTCGTCAAAAGAGTTACGCCGATAGACGCCGCAAGCCCCTTGAATTTGACGTTGGCAATCACATACTCCTAAAGGTTTTACCTTGGAAGGGGGTGATCAGATTCGACAAGAAAGGAAAGTTCGCGCCTCGATATGTTGCACAATTTAAAATTCTGGAAAGAATTGGCAAGGTGGCCTACAGACTCGAACTACCGGAGGAACTTAGCAACGTCCACCCGACTTTCCATGTTTCGAACCTCAAAAAGTGTCTAGCCGAGCAGAATTTACATCTACCACTTGAGGATCTACAAGTGGACGACACATTACACTTCGTGGAAAAGCTAGTCGAGATCATGGATCGAGAAACCAAGAAACCTCGACGATCACGCATTCCCATAGTGAAGGTTCGCTGAGAAGGAAAACGCGGCGCCGAGTTCTCCTGGGAACTTGAAAGTGACATGAAGGCTAAGTATCCACAGCTATTCGTTACGCCTGTGCCTTAATTTTGGGACAAAATTCCCTAAAGTAGGGGAGGCTGTAACAACCCGACTTTTTGAAGTCAAAGTACAAGTCAAAGTCCAAGGAAGAAAATATTGCTAATTCGATCTGTCATTCCTTGCTTAATTATTACTTGTACTATCGAACCTCGTTAATCGATACTTTAGTTTACGTTGTTTTATTATATTATGTGAAGTAACAATGCAATAAATGCAATTAAACGCTAATCTACTTAACGCTATCTCATCGCTATCGCATCGCAACTCGAATCGCAGTTATGGATATTTTGTTACGTGTGTGTGAAATTATGTGTTACTTGTGCATGTTTACATATGTTAAAGATGTTATTCAAAAACGCAGTCGCAACTCTATCACAACGTAATCTCGTCACGAACTGGAAATGCAAGATTACTTATGTTGTTGTATGTTAGTTATGTTATTCGTGTAACTACTATTTAAAACAATCGCATTGCTTATTCGACACTCGCTAAAACGCAACGCAACGCTCAACGCACGAAGCAAAAGTCGAAAAACCAACTCACTCGAGCTATCTGATTGAATTACCCTTTGATCGAATGGTCATCCGACCGGATGACCATCCGATCGAAAGGCCCTCCGACCGAATCACTCCCACCGCCTTTCTCCTCCTTCCCCTATAAATACTCACCTGTCACATCACTGTTCACGTGATGTGACAGCTCTCCTCCGACCCTTCGCATTCTCAACCGCTTTTCTCTCGATTCCTCATGATTCAAGTAAGTTTTAATCCCAAATCTTGTACTTCCTTGATTTACGCACACTTTCTCATCAGTTTCACCATCAAATCACAACTTTTCACCATGAAATATTTGGATTTTGGCTATTCTAGGATGATGTTATCATGGGTTCTCATGAACACCAAAGTGTGGCCTCACTCCACCAAGAACAACTCTGATCTAAAGGATTTCCACAATGTTTAAACACTGATTTCACCTAAATCTAAACATTTTCTAACTGATTTCCCACTTTTCTTCAAACATTCTTCACTTTTCACTCAAACCCGATGGAATCTGAGTTCGTTCGGGCCTTCTACTCATTCTCTGGTGTAGTGCCAGACTGAAAATGAATTCCTATCAGAGAAGACGACCGATTCACGGGTTGAACATGAATATCCGTCAAGAACAGCTGGTTCGGATCGAATGGGGTGATTCCCGTCCGAACGGATGAGTTGTACTTGATGAGATTTCTGTTGTTTACACGTTGTCATGCTGTCTCGGTCAAACTGTAAACTTTCTAAGCTAATTTTAGAAGTTTTCAAAAGAACAGGTCGCCGAACGGATTGTCGTCCGATCGGATCACCATCCGATCGAACGCCGATCCGCTCAGGTGACTTGTGATGATCAACACTTAAACATTTTGCCAAACTTCAAAGAATATCAGCCTCTAACGAATAGTCATCTGATCAGACGACCATCCGATCGAATGACTATCTGGACGGAAGATGTAGTTCTTTGTAATCTCCACTCGAACGGATCACCATCCGAGCGAACGCCCATCCGTCTGGATGACCGTCCGACCGAACGACCTGATAGGTAGAGATATTTCTCATCTTTTAAAATGCTACAACGAAAACTTCAAAGTTCAAATCATACACAAACACATCCATCCCAAATGGACAACCCTCCGACCAAATGGTCATCCGTCTGGATGACCATCCGTCCGGAAGGTCATCCGATCGGATCACTATCAGTCCCCTATCTCACTCAACACTGTTTTAATGCACCGTTTAACGCTTATACTGTCATTATCTGATCAGGATAATCTCTCTTGCGCTCCCTTCAATCCAAGCTTGTGTTATTTATTTAACACGAACTGTGAGCATACTCGATCCTTTTTTACTTAACGCACTTTTGGGTGTTACATACGTTACTTATATCAAAATCACATCGACACACAACGCAACTACTTTTATACGCTAACCGCTTGGCATGTTATACGTGTTATTCGATGAATGCTTGTATGTTATGTTTACACAGTGATTGTTGCCTGACACCTTAGCAACGATAGTACTATAGTTTGGATTCAGCACCTGTCATGGACAGGGGTTGTTTAGGGTATTTCTTCACGTGTCATGGTGGTGATATGTGTTGCGCATTCTACAACTCGTAGTCATGTCTGTGCATATTTCATTGTCGATAACTTACTAGCTTCACATTCCTACGTGTTACATGATGGTTATGCGTAAATTGCTTTCGCTACTATTATAATATTAAACTTGTATGCTCACCTTTACACTATGTGTATTGAATTTTACTTTAACGTATGTGACAGGTTTTTAGGATTCTTATGCTATGCTTGCTGTTATGGAATCAAGTTAGGAGGTCTAGAAACGTCTCATTTTATTCTGAGTTGTCGAAACAATTTAATTGTCTTTGAGTTACTATGTCTATATTAACTATTTTGCTGGATATGTTATGGTATGGGACGTAACTTCAAATATTTGGTAATATTAGTTGTTATGGATTTCTCCTGGACAATCTGTTTCGCTCAGTGCCGCGCCCCGATTTTTCCGCAATCGGTTGGGGTGTGACAGTCCGGTGGCAAGAAAAGCTGCTTCCAGAAGGTTGTGAAGTATTTTCACTCGATGATTCCATTCTTTGGTGGTTGGTTTGGCCCTCGTTCCAGTAACTCTAATCCTAGCACCAATGTGAACCTTACGCCTTTTATACTCTCTGATCGAGGTTCTCGGCATTGAAAAATATTCGTAAAGTAAATCACACGTGTATATGTTGACATTTAAGAGATATACAGTCAAGAAAATCAAGAGCAATGGTGATATATATGCGGAATAGACACCAAAAAATAAACACTAAAAAATGGCTACAATTTAAGGAAAGTGTTTAGTGACGGCATCAGATTCCTAATTGATGGAGAAAGGTCTGGTGGCAAGAAAAACTGCTTCCAGGAGGTTGTCAAGTGTTTTCGCTCAACGATTCCATTCCTTGGTGGTTGGTTTGGCCCTTGTTCCTGTAACTCGAATCCAAGCCCGGTATATGCCATTTTAGTTTTGCACCATTGTGAACCTTACGCCATTTTTACTCTCTGATCGAGGTTCTCGGCATTAAAAAATCTTCGTAAACTAAATCACACATGTATATGTTGATATTTAAGAGATATACAGTCAAAAAAATCAAGAGCAATGGTGATATATATGCGGATTAGACACCAAAGAATAAACACTCAAAAAATGGCTACAATTTAAGGAATGTGTTTAGTGACGGCATCAGATTGCTAATTGATGGAGGAAGGTATGGTGGCAAGAAAAGCTGCTTCCAGGAGGTTGTCAAGTGTTTTCGCTTGAGGATTCCATTCTTTGGTGGTTGGTTTGGCCCTTGTTCCTTTAACTCGAATCCTAGCCCGGTATATCCAATTTTAGTTTTACACCATTGTGAACCTTAGGGCTTTTTTACTCTCTGATCGAGGTTCTCGGCATTAAAAAATCTTCGTAAACTAAATCACACGTGTATATGTTGATATTTAACAGATATACAGTCAAGAAAATCAAGAATAATGGTGATATATATGCATATTAGACACCAAAAAATAAACACTCAAAAAAATGCTACAATTTAAGGAATACGTTTAGTAACGGCATCAGATTCCAAATTTATGGAGAAAGGTCTGGTGGCACGAAAAGCTGCTTCCAGGAGGTTGTCAAGTGTTTTCGCTCGACGATTCCATTCTTGAGTGGTTGGTTTGGCCCTTGTTACTGTAACTCGAATCCTAGCCCGGTATATCCCATTTTAGTTTTACACCATTGTGAACCTTACCCCTTTTTAACTCTCTGATCGAGGTTCTCGGCAATGATAAATCTTCATAAACTAAATCACACGTGTATATGTTGACATTTAAGAGATATACAGTCAAGAAAATCAAAAGCAATGGTGATATATATGCGGATTAGACACAAAAAATAGACACTAAAAAAATGGCTACAATTTAAGAAATGTGTTTAGTGACGGCATCAGATTCCAAAGTCATAGAGAAATGTCTGGTGGCAAGAAAAGCTGCTTCTAGGAGGTTGTCAAGTGTTTTCGCTCGACAATTCCATTCTTCGGTGGTTAGTTTGGCCGTTGTTCCTGTAACTCGAATCCTTGCCCGGTATATCACATTTTAGTTTTACACCATTGTGAACCTTGCGCCTTTTTTACTCTCTGATAAAGGTTCTCGGCATTGAAAAATCTTCTTGAACTAAATCACACGTGTATATGTTGACATTTAAGAGATATAGAGTCAAGAAAATCAAGAGCAACGGTGATACATATGCGGATTAGACACCCAAAAATAAACACTCAAAAAATGGCTACAATTTAAGGAATGTGTTTAGTGACGGCATCAGATTCCTAATTGATAGAGAACGGTCATGTGGCAAGAAAAGCTGCTTCGAGGAGGTTGTCAAGTGTTTTCGCTCGACGATTCCATTCTTGCGTGGTTGGTTTGCCCTTGTTCCTGTAACTCGAATCCGAGCCCGGTATATCCAATTTTAGTTTTACACCATTGTGAACCTTACGCCTTTTTTACTCTCTGGTCGAGGTTCTCGGCATTGAAAAATCTTCATAAACTAAATCACATGTGTATATGTTGACATTTAAGAGATATACAGTCAAGAAAATCATGAGCAATGGGGATATATATGCGGAATAGACACCAAAAAAATAAACACTCAAAAAATGGCTACAATTTAAGGAATGTGTTTAATGACGGCATCAGATTCCTAATTGATGCAGAAAGGTCTGGTGGCAAGAAAAGCTGCTTCCAGGAGGTTGTCAAGTGTTTTCGCTTGACGATTCCATTCTTGGGTGGTTGGTTTGGCCCTTGTTCCTGTAACTCCAATCCTAGACCGGTATATCCCATTTTAGTTTTACATCATTGTGAACCTTACGCCTTTTTTACTCTCTAATCGAGTTTCTCGGCATTGAAAAATCTTCGTAAACTAAATCACACGTGTATATGTGGACATTTAAGAGATATACAATCAAGAAAATCTAGAGCAATGGTGATATATATGCGGATTAGACACCAAAAAATAAACACTCAAAAAATGGCTACACTTTAAGGAATGTGTTTAGTGACGGAATCAGATTCCTAATTAAAGGAGAAAGGTCTGGTGGCAAGAAAAGCTGCTTCCAGGAGGTTGTCAAGTGTTTTCGCTCGACGATTCCATTCTTGGGTGGCTGGTTTGGCCCTTGTTCCTGTAACTCGATTCCTAGCCCGGTATATCCAATTTTAGTTTTACACCATTGTGAACCTTACGCCTTTTTTACTCTCTGATCAAGTTTCTCAGCATTGAAAAATCTTCGTAAACTAAGTGACACGTGTATATGTTGACATTTAAGAGATATACAATAAAGAAAATCAAGAGCAATGATGATATATATGCGAATTAGACATCAAAAAATAAACATTCAAAAAATGGCTATAATTTAAGGAATGTGTTTAGTGATGGCATCAGATTCCTAATTGATGGAGGAAGGTCTAGTGTCAAGAAAATCTGATTCCAGGAGGTTTTCAAGTGTTTTTGCTCGACGATTCCATTCTTGGGTGGGTGGTTTGGCCTTTGTTCCTGTAACTCGATTCCTAGCCCGGTATATCCCATTTTAGTTTTACACCATTGTGAACCTTACGCCTTTTTACTCTCTGATTGAGGTTCTCGGCGTTGAAAAATGTTCGTAAACTAAATCACACGTGTATATGTTGACATTTAAGAGATGTACAGCCAAGAAAATCAAGAGCAATTGTGATATATATGCGGATTAGACCCCAAAAAGTAAACACTCAAAAAATGGCTACAAATTAAGGAATGTGTTTAGTGACGGCATCAGATTCCTAATTGATAGAGGAAGGTCTGGTGGCAAGAAAAGCTGCTTCCAGGAGGTTGTCAAGTGTTTTCGCTCGACGATTCCATTCTTGGGTGGCTGGTTTGGCCCTTGTTCCTGTAACTCGATTCCTAGCCCGGTATATCCAATTTTAGTTTTACACCATTGTGAACCTTACGCCTTTTTTACTCTCTGATCGAGGTTCTCAGCATTGAAAAATCTTCGTAAACTAAGTGATACGTGTATATGTTGACATTTAAGAGATATACAATAAAGAAAATCAAGAGCAATGATGATATATATGCGAATTAGACATCAAAAAATAAACATTCAAAAAATGGCAATAATTTAAGGAATGTGTTTAGTGACGGCATCAGATTCCTAATTGATGGAGGAAGGTCTAGTGTCAAGAAAAGCTGCTTCCAGGAGGTTGTCAAGTTGTTGGTGCATTTTATGTGACAACAGTTTTGGATTGGTCTTTGGATATTAAACGAGTTTGGGCCGCGAAGACTTATGAAGACTGAATGGAATTCGAGTTTGTTAAAGCCTAAATCGTCCAAGTTCAAGTTCTAGTTAAAGTCCATCTAGTTTAGCCCGAATTGTATCTAGAATTCGTATGGGCTTGGCCCAGTTCGAATTGTATGGTTGTGTGTATATAAACAACCTTAAGTTAGAGTTTTAGGGTTAGACTTTTGGAGACTTTTAGGCAATTGAGAGAGAGTTCGAATACACAGAACATTGGCTGTGAGTTCGTGGAGATCTTTAGTGATTGTAAACGTTTTCGTTGGATAATCATAGAAGATCAGTTGGTAAATCGTCTGGTGTTCTTGTTTCTATTTATTTGGTTTATCAAGGGGATTCCGCAACCTTGGTAGATTGTCAGTTTTGTTACGATCCATACGGGATAGGGACCTACACAAGTGTTTTCGCTCGATAATTACATTCTTTGGTGGTTGGTTTGGCCCTTTTTCCTGTAACTCAAATCCTAACCCGGTATATCCCATTTTAGTTTTACACCATTGTGAACCTTACGCCTTTTTTACTCTCTAATCGAGGTTCTCGGCATTGAGAATTCTTCGTAAACTAAATCACACGTATATATGTTGATATTTAAGCGATATACAATCAAGAGAATCAAGAGCAATGGTGATATATATGAGGATTAGACACCAAAAAATAAACACTCAAAAAATGTCTAGAATTTAAGGAATGTGTTTAGTGACGGCATCAGATTCCTAATTGATGGAGAAAGGTCTGGTGGCAAGAAAAGCTGATTCCAGGAGGTTTTCAAGTGTTTTTGCTCGACGATTCCATTCTTGGGTGGGTGGTTTGGCCTTTGTTCCTGTAACTCGATTCCTAGCCAGGTATATCCCATTTTAGTTTTACACCATTGTGAACCTTACGCCTTTTTACTCTCTGATTGAGGTTCTCGGCGTTGAAAAATGTTCGTAAACTAAATCACACGTGTATATGTTGACATTTAAGAGATGTACAGCCAAGAAAATCAAGAGCAATTGTGATATATATGCGGATTAGACCCCAAAAAGTAAACACTCAAAAAATGGCTACAAATTAAGGAATGTGTTTAGTGACGGCATCAGATTCCTAATTGATAGAGGAAGGTCTGGTGGCAAGAAAAGCTGCTTCCAGAAGGTTGTCAAGTGTTTTCGCTCGACGATTCCATTCTTGGGTGGCTGGTTTGGCCCTTGTTCCTGTAACTCGATTCCTAGCCCGGTATATCCAATTTTAGTTTTACACCATTGTGAACCTTACGCCTTTTTTACTCTCTGATCGAGGTTCTCGGCATTGAAAAATCTTCGTAAACTAAGTGACACGTGTATATGTTGACATTTAAGAGATATACAATAAAGAAAATCAAGAGCAATGATGATATATATGCGAATTAGACATCAAAAAATAAACATTCAAAAAATGGCTATAATTTAAGGAATGTGTTTAGTGACGGCATCAGATTCCTAATTGATGGAGGAAGGTCTAGTGTCAAGAAAAGCTGCTTCCAGGAGGTTGTCAAGTGTTTTCGCTCGATAATTCCATTCTTTGGTGGTTGGTTTGGCCCTTGTTCCTGTAACTCAAATCCTAACCCGGTATATCCCATTTTAGTTTTACACCATTGTGAACCTTACGCCTTTTTTACTCTCTAATCGAGGTTCTCGGCATTGAGAATTATTTGTAAACTAAATCACACGTATATATGTTGACATTTAAGCGATATACAATCAAGAAAATCAAGAGAAATGGTGATATATATGAGGATTAGACACCAAAAAAATAAACACTCAAAAAATGTCTAGAATTTAAGGAATGTGTTTAGTGACGGCATCAGATTCCTAATTGATGGAGAAAGGTCTGGTGGCAAGAAAAGCTGATTCCAGGAGGTTTTCAAGTGTTTTTGCTCGACGATTCCATTCTTGGGTGGGTGGTTTGGCCTTTGTTCCTGTAACTCGATTCCTAGCCCGGTATATCCCATTTTAGTTTTACACCATTGTGAACCTTACGGCTTTTTACTCTCTGATTGAGGTTCTCGGCGTTGAAAAATGTTCGTAAACTAAATCACACGTGTATATGTTGACATTTAAGAGATGTACAGCCAAGAAAATCAAGAGAAATTGTGATATATATGCGGATTAGACCCCAAAAAGTAAACACTCAAAAAATGGCTACAAATTAAGGAATGTGTTTAGTGACGGCATCAAATTCCTAATTGATAGAGGAAGGTCTGGTGGCAAGAAAAGCTGCTTCCAGGAGGTTGTCAAGTGTTTTCGCTCGACGATTCCATTCTTGGGTGGCTGGTTTGGCCCTTGTTCCTGTAACTCGATTCCTAGCCCGGTATATCCAATTTTAGTTTTACACCATTGTGAACCTTACACCTTTTTTACTCTCTGATCGAGGTTCTCAGCATTGAAAAATCTTCGTAAACTAAGTGACACGTGTATATGTTGACATTTAAGAGATATACAATAAAGAAAATCAAGAGCAATGATGATATATATGCGAATTAGACATCAAAAGATAAACATTCAAAAAATGGCTATAATTTAAGGAATGTGTTTAGTGACGGCATCAGATTCCTAATTGATGGAGGAAGGTCTAGTGTCAAGAAAACCTGCTTCCAGGAGGTTGTCAAGTGTTTTCGCTCGATAATTCCATTCTTTGGTGGTTGGTTTGCCCCTTGTTCCTGTAACTCAAATCCTAACCCGGTATATCCCATTTTAGTTTTACACCATTGTGAACCTTACGCCTTTTTTACTCTCTAATCGAGGTTCTCGGCATTGAGAATTATTTGTAAACTAAATCACACGTATATATGTTGACATTTAAGCGATATACAATCAAGAAAATCAAGAGAAATGGTGATATATATGAGGATTAGACACCAAAAAAATAAACACTCAAAAAATGTCTAGAATTTAAGGAATGTGTTTAGTGACGGCATCAGATTCCTAATTGATGGAGAAAGGTCTGGTGGCAAGAAAAGCTGATTCCAGGAGGTTTTCAAGTGTTTTTGCTCGACGATTCCATTCTTGGGTGGGTGGTTTGGCCTTTGTTCCTGTAACTCGATTCCTAGCCCGGTATATCCCATTTTAGTTTTACACCATTGTGAACCTTACGGCTTTTTACTCTCTGATTGAGGTTCTCGGCGTTGAAAAATGTTCGTAAACTAAATCACACGTGTATATGTTGACATTTAAGAGATGTACAGCCAAGAAAATCAAGAGAAATTGTGATATATATGCGGATTAGACCCCAAAAAGTAAACACTCAAAAAATGGCTACAAATTAAGGAATGTGTTTAGTGACGGCATCAAATTCCTAATTGATAGAGGAAGGTCTGGTGGCAAGAAAAGCTGCTTCCAGGAGGTTGTCAAGTGTTTTCGCTCGACGATTCCATTCTTGGGTGGCTGGTTTGGCCCTTGTTCCTGTAACTCGATTCCTAGCCCGGTATATCCAATTTTAGTTTTACACCATTGTGAACCTTACACCTTTTTTACTCTCTGATCGAGGTTCTCAGCATTGAAAAATCTTCGTAAACTAAGTGACACGTGTATATGTTGACATTTAAGAGATATACAATAAAGAAAATCAAGAGCAATGATGATATATATGCGAATTAGACATCAAAAGATAAACATTCAAAAAATGGCTATAATTTAAGGAATGTGTTTAGTGACGGCATCAGATTCCTAATTGATGGAGGAAGGTCTAGTGTCAAGAAAACCTGCTTCCAGGAGGTTGTCAAGTGTTTTCGCTCGATAATTCCATTCTTTGGTGGTTGGTTTGCCCCTTGTTCCTGTAACTCAAATCCTAACCCGGTATATCCCATTTTAGTTTTACACCATTGTGAACCTTACGCCTTTTTTACTCTCTAATCGAGGTTCTCGGCATTGAGAATTATTTGTAAACTAAATCACACGTATATATGTTGACATTTAAGCGATATACAATCAAGAAAATCAAGAGAAATGGTGATATATATGAGGATTAGACACCAAAAAAATAAACACTCAAAAAATGTCTAGAATTTAAGGAATGTGTTTAGTGACGGCATCAGATTCCTAATTGATGGAGAAAGGTCTGGTGGCAAGAAAAGCTGATTCCAGGAGGTTTTCAAGTGTTTTTGCTCGACGATTCCATTCTTGGGTGGGTGGTTTGGCCTTTGTTCCTGTAACTCGATTCCTAGCCCGGTATATCCCATTTTAGTTTTACACCATTGTGAACCTTACGCCTTTTTACTCTCTGATTGAGGTTCTCGGCGTTGAAAAATGTTCGTAAACTAAATCACACGTGTATATGTTGACATTTAAGAGATGTACAGCCAAGAAAATCAAGAGCAATTGTGATATATATGCGGATTAGACCCCAAAAAGTAAACACTCAAAAAATGGCTACAAATTAAGGAATGTGTTTAGTGACGGCATCAGATTCCTAATTGATAGAGGATGGTCTGGTGGCAAGAAAAGCTGCTTCCAGGAGGTTGTCAAGTGTTTTCGCTCGACGATTCCATTCTTGGGTGGCTGGTTTGGCCCTTGTTCCTGTAACTCGATTCCTAGCCCGGTATATCCAATTTTAGTTTTACACCATTGTGAACCTTACGCCTTTTTTACTCTCTGATCGAGGTTCTCAGCATTGAAAAATCTTCGTAAACTAAGTGACACGTGTATATGTTGACATTTAAGAGATATACAATAAAGAAAATCAAGAGCAATGATGATATATATGCGAATTAGACATCAAAAAATAAACATTCAAAAAATGGCTATAATTTAAGGATTGTGTTTAGTGACGGCATCAGATTCCTAATTGATGGAGGAAGGTCTAGTGTCAAGAAAAGCTGCTTCCAGGAGGTTGTCAAGTGTTTTCGCTCGATAATTCCATTCTTTGGTGGTTGGTTTGGCCCTTGTTCCTGTAACTCAAATCCTAACCCGGTATATCCCATTTTAGTTTTATACCATTGTGAACCTTACGCCTTTTTTACTCTCTAATCGAGGTTCTCGGCATTGAGAATTCTTCGTAAACTAAATCACACGTATATATGTTGACATTTAAGCGATATACAATCAAGAAAATCAAGAGCAATGGTGATATATATGAGGATTAGACACCAAAAAATAAACACTCAAAAAATGTCTAGAATTTAAGGAATGTGTTTAGTGACGGCATCAGATTCCTAATTGATGGAGAAAGGTCTGGTGGCAAGAAAAGCTGATTCCAGGAGGTTTTCAAGTGTTTTTGCTCGACGATTCCATTCTTGGGTGGGTGGTTTGGCCTTTGTTCCTGTAACTCGATTCCTAGCCCGGTATATCCCATTTTAGTTTTACACCATTGTGAACCTTACGCCTTTTTACTCTCTGATTGAGGTTCTCGACGTTGAAAAATGTTCGTAAACTAAATCACACGTGTATATGTTGACATTTAAGAGATGTACAGCCAAGAAAATCAAGAGCAATTGTGATATATATGCGGATTAGACCCCAAAAAGTAAACACTCAAAAAATGGCTACAAATTAAGGAATGTGTTTAGTGACGGCATCAGATTCCTAATTGATAGAGGAAGGTCTGGTGGCAAGAAAAGCTGCTTCCAGGAGGTTGTCAAGTGTTTTCGCTCGACGATTCCATTCTTGGGTGGCTGGTTTGGCCCTTGTTCCTGTAACTCGATTCCTAGCCCGGTATATCCAATTTTAGTTTTACACCATTGTGAACCTTACGCCTTTTTTACTCTCTGATCGAGGTTCTCATAAGTGAAAAATCTTCGTAAACTAAGTGACACGTGTATATGTTGACATTTAAGAGATATACAATAAAGAAAATCAAGAGCAATGATGATATATATGCGAATTAGACATCAAAAAATAAACATTCAAAAAATAGCTATAATTTAAGGAATGTGTTTAGTGACGGCATCAGATTCCTAATTGATGGAGGAAGGTCTAGTGTCAAGAAAAGCTGCTTCCAGGAGGTTGTCAAGTGTTTTCGCTCGATAATTCCATTCTTTGGTGGTTGGTTTGCCCCTTGTTCATGTAACTCAAATCCTAACCCGGTATATCCCATTTTAGTTTTACACCATTGTGAACCTTACGCCTTTTTTACTCTCTAATCGAGGTTCTCGGCATTGAGAATTCTTCGTAAACTAAATCACACGTATATATGTTGACATTTAAGCGATATACAATCAAGAAAATCAAGAGCAATGGTGATATATATGAGGATTAGACACCAAAAAATAAACACTAAAAAATGTCTAGAATTTAAGGAATGTGTTTAGTGACGGCATCAGATGCCTAATTGATGGAGAAAGGTCTGGTGGCAAGAAAAGCTGATTCCAGGAGGTTTTCAAGTGTTTTTGCTCGACGATTCCATTCTTGGGTGGGTGGTTTGGCCTTTGTTCCTGTAACTCGATTCCTAGCCCGGTATATCCCATTTTAGTTTTACACCATTGTGAACCTTACGCCTTTTTACTCTCTGATTGAGGTTCTCGGCGTTGAAAAATGTTCGTAAACTAAATCACACGTGTATATGTTGACATTTAAGAGATGTACAACCAAGAAAATCAAGAGCAATTGTGATATATATGCGGATTAGACCCACAAAAGTAAACACTCAAAAAATGGCTACAAATTAAGGAATGTGTTTAGTGACGGCATCAGATTCCTAATTGATAGAGGAAGGTCTGGTGGCAAGAAAAGCTGCTTCCAGGAGGTTGTTAAGTGTTTTCGCTCGACGATTCCATTCTTGGGTGGCTGGTTTGGCCCTTGTTCCTGTAACTCGATTCCTAGCCCCCGTATATCCAATTTTAGTTTTACACCATTGTGAACCTTACGCCTTTTTTACTCTCTGATCGAGGTTCTCAGCATTGAAAAATCTTCGTAAACTAAGTGACACGTGTATATGTTGACATTTAAGAGATATACAATAAAGAAACTCAAGAGCAATGATGATATATATGCGAATTAGACATCAAAAAATAAACATTCAAAAAATGGCTATAATTTAAGGAATGTGTTTAGTGACGGCATCAGATTCCTAATTGATGGAGGAAGGTCTAGTGTCAAGAAAAGCTGCTTCCAGGAGGTTGTCAAGTGTTTTCGCTCGATAATTCCATTCTTTGGTGGTTGGTTTGGCCCTTGTTCCTGTAACTCAAATCCTAACCCGGTAAATCCCATTTTAGTTTTACACCATTGTGAACCTTATGCCTTTTTTACTCTCTAATCGGGGTTCTCGGCATTGAGAATTCTTCGTAAACTAAATCACACGTATATATGTTGACATTTAAGCGATATACAATCAAGAAAATCAAGAGCAATGGTGATATATATGAGGATTAGACACCCAAAAATAAACACTCAAAAAATGTCTAGAATTTAAGGAATGTGTTTAGTGACGGCATCAGATTCCTAATTGATGGAGAAAGGTCTGGTGGCAAGAAAAGCTGATTCCAGGAGGTTTTCAAGTGTTTTTGCTCGACGATTCCATTCTTGGGTGGGTGGTTTGGCCTTTGTTCCTGTAACTCGATTCCTAGCCCGGTATATCCCATTTTAGTTTTACACCATTGTGAACCTTACGCCTTTTTACTCTCTGATTGAGGTTCTCGGCGTTGAAAAATGTTCGTAAACTAAATCACACGTGTATATGTTGACATTTAAGAGATGTACAGCCAAGAAAATCAAGAGCAATTGTGATATATATGCGGATTAGACCCCAAAAAGTAAACACTCAAAAAATGGCTACAAATTAAGGAATGTGTTTAGTGACGGCATCAGATTCCTAATTGATAGAGGAAGGTCTGGTGGCAAGAAAAGCTGCTTCCAGGAGGTTGTCAAGTGTTTTCGCTCGACGATTCCATTCTTGGGTGGCTGGTTTGGCCCTTGTTCCTGTAACTCGATTCTTAGCCCGGTATATCCAATTTTAGTTTTACACCATTGTGAACCTTACGCCTTTTTTACTCTCTGATCGAGGTTCTCAGCATTGAAAAATCTTCGTAAACTAAGTGACACGTGTATATGTTGACATTTAAGAGATATACAATAAAGAAAATCAAGAGCAATGATGATATATATGCGAATTAGACATCAAAAAATAAACATTCAAAAAATGGCTATAATTTAAGGATTGTGTTTAGTGACGGCATCAGATTCCTAATTGATGGAGGAAGGTCTAGTGTCAAGAAAAGCTGCTTCCAGGAGGTTGTCAAGTGTTTTCGCTCGATTATTCCATTCTTTGGTGGTTGGTTTGGCCCATGTTCCTGTAACTCAAATCCTAACCCGGTAAATCCCATTTTAGTTTTACACCATTGTGAACCATACGCCTTTTTTACTCTCTAATCGAGGTTCTCGGCATTGAGAATTCTTCGTAAACTAAATCACACGTATATATGTTGACATTTAAGCGATATACAATCAAGAAAATCAAGAGCAATGGTGATATATATGAGGATTAGACACCAAAAAATAAACACTCAAACAATGTCTAGAATTTAAGGAATGTGTTTAGTGATGGCATCAGATTCCTAATTGATGGAGAAAGGTCTGGTGGCAAGAAAAGCTGATTCCAGGAGGTTTTCAAGTGTTTTTGCTCGACGATTCCATTCTTGGGTGGGTGGTTTGGCCTTTGTTCCTGTAACTCGATTCCTAGCCCGGTATATCCCATTTTAGTTTTACACAATTGTGAACCTTACACCTTTTTACTCTCTGATTGAGGTTCTCGGCGTTGAAAAATGTTCGTAAACTAAATCACACGTGTATATGTTGACATTTAAGAGATGTACAGCCAAGAAAATCAAGAGCAATTGTGATATATATGCGGATTAGACCCCAAAAAGTAAACACTCAAAAAATGGCTACAAATTAAGGAATGTGTTTAGTGACGGCATCAGATTCCTAATTGATAGAGGAAGGTCTGGTGGCAAGAAAAGCTGCTTCCAGGAGGTTGTCAAGTGTTTTCGCTCGAGGATTCCATTCTTTGGTGGTTTGTTTGGCCCTTGTTCCAGTAATTCGAATCCTAGCCCCGTATATCCCAATTTTTAGTTTTGCACGATTGTGTACCTTACACCTTTTTTACACTCTGATCGAGGTTCTCGGCATTGAAAAATCTTCGTAAACTAAATCACACGTGTATATGTTGACATTTAAGAGATATACAGTCAAGAATATCAAGAACATTTGTGATATATATGCGGATTAGACACCAAAAAATAAACACTCAAAAAATGGCTACAATTTAAGGAATGTGTTTAGTGACGGCATCAGATTCCTAATTGATGGAGAAAAGTCTGGTGGTAAGAAAAGCTGCTTCCAGGAGGTTGTCAAATGCTTTCGCTCGACGAATCCATTCTTGGGTGGTTGGCTTGGCCCTTGTTCCTGTAACTCGAATCCTTGCCCGGTATATCCCATTCTAGTTTTACACCATTGTGAACCTTACGCCTCTTTTTACACTCTGATCGAGGTTCTCAGCATTAAAAATTCTTCCTAAACTAAATCACATGTGTATATGTTGACATTTAAGAGATATACAGTCAAGAAAATCAAGAGCAACGGTGATATATATGCAGATTAGATATCAAAAAATAAACACTCAAAAAATGGCTACATTTTTAGGAATGTGTTTAGTAATGGCATTAGATTCCTAATTGATGGAGAAAGGTCTGGTGGTTAGAAGTGCTGCTTCTAGGAGGTTGTCAAGTGTTTTCGCTCGACGATTCCATTCTTGGGTGGTTGGTTTGGCCCTTGTTCCTCTAACTCGAATCCCAGCCCGGTATACCCCATTTTTGTTTTACACCATTGTGAACCTTACGCCTTTTTTACTCTCTGATCGAGGTTCTCGGCATTGGAAAATCTTCGTAAACTAAATCACACGTGTATATGTTGAGATTTAAGAGATATACAGTCAAGAAAATCCAGAGCAATGGTGATATATATGCAGATTAGACACCAAAAAATAAACAGTAAAAAAATGGCTACAATATAAGGAATGTGTTTAGTGACGACATCAGATTCCAAATTGATGGAGAAAGGTCTGGTGGCAAGAAAAGCTGCTTCGCTAGACGATTCCATTCTTGGGTGGTTGGTTTAGCCCTTGTTCATGTAACTCAAATCCTAGCCTGGTATATCCCATTTTAGTTTTACACCATTGTGAACCTTACGCCTTTTTAACTCTCTGATCGAGGTTCTCGGCATTGAAAAATCTTCGTAAACTAAATCACACGTGTATATGCTGACATTTAAGATATATACAGTCAAGAATATCAAGAGCAATAGTGATATATACGCGGACTAGACACCAAAAAATAAACACTCAAAAAATGGCTACAATTTAAAGAATGTGTTTAGTGACGGCATCGGATTCCTAATTGATGGAGAAAGGTCTGGTGGAAAGAAAAGCTACTTCCAGGAGGTTGTCAAGTGTTTTCGCTAGACGTTTCTATTCTTGGGTGGTTGGTTTGGCCCTTGTTCCTGTAACTCGAATCCTAGCCCGGTATATCCCATTTTAGTTTTACACCATTGTGAACCTTACGCCTTTTTTACTCTCTGATCGAGTTTCTCAGCATTGAAAAATGATCGTAAACTAAATCACACGTGTATATGTTGACATTTAGGAGATATACAATCAAGAAAATCAAGAGCAATGGTGATATATATGGGGATTAAACACCAAAAAATAAACACTCAAACAATGGCTACAATTTAATTAAAGTGTTTAGTGACGGCATCAGATTCCTAATTGATGGAGGAAGGTCTATTGGCAAGAAAAGTTGCTTCCAGGAGGTTGTCAAGTGTTTTCCATCGACAATTCCATTCTTGGGTGGTTGGTTTGGCCCTTGTTCCTGTAACTCGAATCCTAGTCCGGTATATCCAATTTTAGTTTTACACTATTGTGAACCTTACGCCTCTTTTTACCCTCTGATCGAGGTTCTCAGCATTGAAAAATCTTGGTAAACTAGATCACATGTGTATAAGTTGATATGTAAGAGATATACAGTCAAGAAAATCAAGAGCAATGGTGATATATATGCGGATTAGACACCAAAAAATAAACACTCAAAAAATGGCTACAATTTAAGTAATGTGTTTAGTGACGGCATCAGATTCCTAATTGATGGAGAAAGGTCTGCTGGCAAGAAAAGCTACTTCCAGGAGGTTTTCAAGTGTTTTCGCTCGACGATTCCAAACTTGGGTGGTTGGTTTGGCCCTTGTTCCTATGAGTTTAATCCTAGCACGGTATATCCCGTTTTAGTTTTACACCATTGTGAACCTTACGCCTTTTTTACTCTCTGATCGGGTTCTCGGCATTTAAAAATATTCATAAACTAAATCACACGTGTATATGTTGACATTTAAGAGATATACACTCAAGAAAATCAAGAGCATTGTTGATATATATGCGGATTAGACACCATAAAATAAACACTCAAAAAAATGCTACAATTTAAGGAATGTGTTTAGTGACGGCATCCGATTCCTAATTGATGGAGAAAGGTCTGGTGGCAAGAAAAGCTGCTTCCAGGAGGTTGTCAAGTGTTTTCGCTCGACGATTCCATTCTTGGGTGGTTGGTTTGGCCCTTGTTCCAGTAACTCAAATCCTATCCCGATATATTCCATTTAAGTTTTACACCATTGTGAACTATACGCCCTTTTTACTCTCTGATCGAGGTTCTCGGCATTGAAAAATATTCATAAACAAAATCACACGTGTATATGTTGACATTTAAGAGATATAGAGCCAAGAAAATCAAGAGCAATGGTGATATATATGCGGATTAGACACAAAAAAATAAACACTCAAAAAATGGCTACAATTTAAGAAATGTGTTTAGTGACGGCATCAGATTCGAAAGTGATGGAGAAAGGTCTGGTGACAAGAAAAGCTGCTTCTAGGAGGTTGTCAAGTGTCTTCGCTCGAAGATTCCATTCTTGGGTGGTTAGATTGGCCCTTGTTCCTGTAACTAGAATCCTAGCCCGGTATATCCTATTTTAGTTTTACACCATTGTGAACCTTACTCCTTTTTTACTCTCAGATCGAGGTTCTCGGCATTGAAAAATCTTCATAAATTGAATCATATGTGTATATGTTGACATTTAAGAGATATAAAGTCAAGAAAATCATGAGCAATGGTGATATATATGCGGATTAGACACCAAAAAATAAACACTCAAAAAATGGCTACAATTTAAGGAATGTGTTTAGTGACGGCATTAGATTCCTAATTGATGGAGAAAGGTCTTGTGGCAAGAAAAGCTGCTTCCAGGAGGTTGTCAAGCGTTTTCGCTCGACGATTCCATTCTTGGGTGGTTGGTTTGGCCCTTGTTCATGTAACTCGAATCCTAGCCCGTATATCCCATTTTAATTTTACAACATTGTGAACCATACGCCTTTTTTACTCTCTAATCGAGGTTCTCTGCATTAAAAAATCTTCGTAAACTAAATCACACGTGTATATGTTTACATTTAAGAGATATACAATCAAGAAAATCTAGAGCAATGGGGATATATATGCGGATTAGACACCAAAAAATAAACACTCAAAAATGGCTACAATTTAAGGAATGTGTTTAGTGGCGGCATCAGATTCCTAATTAAAGGAGAAAGGTCTGGTGGCAAGAAAAGCTGCTTCCAGGAGGTTGTCAAGTGTTTTCGCTCAACGATTCCTTTCTTGGGTGGCTGGTTTGGCCCTTGTTCCTGTAACACGAATCCTAGCCCGGTATATCCAATTTTAGTTTTACACCATTGTGAACCTTGCGCCTTTTTTACTCTCTGATCGAGGTTCTCGACATTGCAAAATCTTCGTAAACTGAATCACAAATGTATATGTTGACATTTAGGAGATATACAATAAAGAAAATCAAGAGCAATGGTGATATATATGCAAATTAGACATCAAAAAATAAACATTCAAAAAAGGCTATAATTTAAGGAATGTGTTTAGTGAAAGCATCATATTCCTAATTAATGGAGGAAGGTCTGGTGGCAAGAAAAGCTGCTTCCAGGAGGTTGTCAAGTGTTTTCGCTCGACGATTCCATTCTTTGGTGGTTGGTTTGTCCCTTGTTCCTGTAACTCGAATCCTAGCTCGGTATATCCCATTTCAGTTTTACACCATTGTGAACCTTACGCCTTTTTACTCTCAGATTGAGGTTCTCGGCGTTGAAAAATGTTCGTAAACTAAATCACACGAGTATATGTAGGCATTTAAGAGAAGTACAGTCGAGAAAATCAAGAGCAATGGTGATATATATGCAGATTAGACACCAAAAAGTAAACACTCAAAAAATCGCTACAAATTAAGGAATGTGTTTAGTGGCGGCATCAGATTCCTAATTGATGGAGGAAGGTCTGGTGGCAAGAAAAGCTACTTCCAGGAGGTTGTCAAGTGTTTTTGCTCGAGGATTCCATTCTTTGGTGGTTTTTTGGCCCTTGTTCCTGTAATTCGAATCCTAGCCCGGTATATCCCAATTTTTAGTTTTGCACGATTGTGAACCTTACGCCTTTTTTACTCTCTGATCGAGGTTCTCAGCATTGAAAAATCTTCGTAAACTGAATCACACGTGTATATGTTGACGTTTAAGTATAGTCAAGAATATCAAAAATGGCTACAACTTAAGTATTGTGTTTAGTGACGGCATCAAATTCCTAATTGATGGGGAAAGGTCTGGTGGTAAGAAAAGCTGCTTCCAGGAGGTTGTCAAGTGTTTTCGCTCGACGATTCCATTCTTGGGTGGTTGGTTTGTCCCTTGTTCCTGTAACTCGAATCCTAGCCCGATATATCCCATTTTAGTTTTACACCATTGTGAACCTTACGCCTTTTTTACTCTCTGATCAAGGTTCTCGGAATTAAAAAAACTTCGTAAACTAAATCACACATGTACATGTTGAGATTTAAGAGATATACAGTCAAGAAATCAAGAGGAATGTTGATATATATGCGGATTAGACAACAAAAAATAAACACTCAAAAAATGGCTACAATTTAAGGAATGTGTTTAGTGACAGCATCAGATTCCTAATTGATGGAGAAAGGTCTGGTGGTAAGAAAAGCAGCTTCCAGGAGGTTGTCAAGTGTTTTCGCTCGACGATTCCATTCTTGGGTGGTTGGTTTGGCCCTTGTTCCTGTAACTCGAATCCTAGCTCGGTATATCCCATTTCAGTTTTACACCATTGTGAACCTTACGCCTTTTTACTCTCAGATTGAGGTTCTCGGCGTTGAAAAATGTTCGTAAACTAAATCACACGAGTATATGTAGGCATTTAAGAGATGTACAGTCGAGAAAATCAAGAGCAATGGTGATATATATGCATATTAGACATCAAAAAATAAACACTCAAAAAATGGCTATAATTTTAGGAATGTGTTTAGTAACGGCATCAGATTCATAATTGATGGAGAAAGGTCTGGTGGTAAGAAGGGCTGCTTCCAGGAGGTTGTCAAGTGTTTTCGCTCGACGATTCCATTCTTGGGTGGTTGGTTTGGCCCTTGTTCCTCTAACTCGAATCTTAGCCCGTTATATCCCATTTTAGTTTTACACCATTGTGAACCTTACGCCTTTTTTACTCTCTGTTCGAGGTTCTCGGCATTGAAAAATCTTCGTAAACTAAATCACACGTGTATATGTTGACATTTAAGAGACATACAATCAAGAAAATCAAGAGGAATGGTGATATATATGCGGATTAGAAACCAAAAAATAAACACTCAAAAAATGGCTACAATTTAAGTAATGTGTTTTGTGACGGCATCAGATTCCTAATTGATGGAGAAAGGTCTGGTGGCAAGAAAAGCTACTTCCAGGAGGTTTTCAAGTGTTTTCGCTCGACGATTCCATACTTGGGTGGTTGGTTTGGCCCTTGTTCCTATAACTCGAATCTTAGCCCGGTATATCCCATTTTAGTTTTACGCCATTGTGAACCTTACGTCTTTTTTACTCTCTGATCGAGGTTCTCGGCATTGAAAAATATTCGTAAACTAACTCACACGTGTATATGTGGACATTTAAGAGATATACAGTCAAGAAAATAAAGAGTAATGGTGATATATATGCGGATTAGACACCAAAAAATAAACACTCAAAAAACTGCTACAATTTAAGGAATGTGTTTAATGACGACATCAGATTCCTAATTGATGAATGAAGGTCTGGTGGCAAGAAAAGCTGCTTCCAGGTGGTTGTCAAGTGTTTTCGTTCGACGGTTCTATTCTTTTGGTGGTTGGTTTGGCCCTTGTTCTTGTAACTCGAATCCTAGCCCTGTATATCCCATTTTAGTTTTACACCATTGTGAACCTTACGCCTTTTTTACTCTCTAATCGAGGTTCTCGGCATTGAAAAATCTTCGTAAACTAAATCACACGTGTAAATGTTGACATTTAAGAGATATACAGTCAAGAAAATCAAGAGCAATGTTGATATATATGCGAATTAGACACCAAAAAATAAACACTCAAAAAATTGCTACAATTTAAGGAATGTGTTTAGTGACGGCATCCGATTCCTAATTGATGGAGAAAGGTCTGGTGACAAGAAAAGCTACTTCCAGGAGGACTTCAAGTGTTTTCGCTCGACGATTCCATTCTTGAGTGGTTGGTTTCGCCCTTGTTCCGGTAACTCGAATCCTATCCCGGTATATCCCATTTTAGTTTTACACAATTGTGAACCTTACGCCTTTTTACACTCTGATCGAGGTTCTCGGCATTGAAAAATCTTCATAAACAAAATCACACGTGTATATGTTGACATTTAAGAGATATACAGTCAAGAAAATCAAGAGCAATGGTGATATATATACGGAATACGCACCAAAAAAATAAACACTCAGAAAATGGCTACAATTTAAGAAATGTGTTTAGTGACTTCATCAGATTCCTAATTGATGGAGAAAGGTCTGGTGGTAAGAAAAGCTGCTTCCAGGAGGTTGTCAAGTGTTTTTTCTCGACGATTCCAGTCTTGGGTGGTTGGTTTGGCACTTGTTCCTGTAACTTGAATCCAAGCCCGTTATATCCCATTTTAGTTTTACATCATTGTGAACCTTACGCCTTTTTTACTCTCTGATCGAGGTGCTCAGCATTGAAAAATCTTCGTAAACTAAATCACACGTGTATATGTTGTTATTTAAGATATATACAATCAAGAAAATCAAGAGCAGTGGTGATATATATGCGGATTAAACACTAAAAAAATGGCTAAAATTTAAAGAATGTGTTTAGTGACGGCATCAGATTCCTAATTGATGGAGGAAGGTATGGTGGCAAGAAAAACTGCTTCCAGGAGGTTGTCAAGTGTTTTCCCTCGACGATTCCATTCTTGGGTGGTTGGTTTGGCCTTTGTTCCCGTAACTCGAATCCTAGCCCGGTATATCCCATTTTAGTTTTACACCATTGTGAACCTTACGCCTTTTTTACTCTCTGATCGAGGTTCACGGCATTGAAAAATATTCGTAAACTAAATCACACCTGTATATGTGGACATTTAAGAGATATACAGTCAAGAAAATAAAGAGTAATGGTGATATATATGCGGATTAGACACCAAAAAATAAACACTCAAAAAATTGCTACAATTTAAGGAATGTGTTTAGTGACGGCATCAGATTCCTAATTGATGGAGAAAGGTCTGGTGGCAAGAAAAGCTGCTTCGAGGAGGTTGTCAAGTGTGTTCGCTCGACGATTCCATTCTTGGGTGGTTGGTTTGGCCCTTGTTCTGGTAACTCGAATCCTAGCCCGGTATATCCCATTTTGGTTTTACACCATTGTGAACCTTACGCCTTTTTTACTCTCTGATCGAGGTTCTCGGCATTGAAAAATCTTCATAAACTAAATCACACGTGTATATGTTGACATTTAAGAGATATACATTAAAGAAAATCTAGAGCAATGGTGATTTATATGCGGATTAGACATCAAAAAATAAAAATTGAAAAAGTGGCTATAATTTAAGGAATGTGTTTAGTGACGGCATCAGATTCCTAAATGATGAATGAAGGTCTGGTGGCAAGAAAAGCTGCGTTCTGGAGGTTGTCAAGTGTTTTCGCTCGACGGTTCTATTCTTTGCTGGTTGGTTTGGCCCTTGTTCCTGTAACTCGAATCCTAGCCCGGTATATCCCATTTTAGTTTTACACTATTGTGAACCTTACGCCTTTTTTACTCTCTAATCGAGGTTCTCGGCATTGAAAAATCTTCGTAAACTAAATCACACATGTATATGTTGACATTTAAGAGATATACAGTCAAGAAAATCAAGAGCAATGTTGATATATATGCGAATTAGACACAAAAAAATAAACACTCAAAAAATGGCTACAATTTAAGGAATGTGTTTAGTGACGGCATCCGATTCCTAATTGATGGAGAAAGGTCTGGTGGCAAGAAAAGCTACTTCCAGGAGGTCTTCAAGTGTTTTCGCTCGACGATTCCATTCTTGAGTGGTTGGTTTCGCCCTTGTTCCGGTAACTCGAATCCTATGCCAGTATATCCCATTTTAGTTTTACACAATTGTGAACCTTACGCCTTTTTACTCTCTGATCGAGGTTCTCGGCATTGAAAAATATTCATAAACAAAATCACACGTGTATATGTTGACATTTAAGAGATATACAGTCAAGAAAACCAAGAGCAATGGTGATATATATACGGAATAGGCACCAAAAAATAAACACTCAGAAAATGGCTACAATTTAAGGAATGTGTTTAGTGACGGCATCAGATTCCAAATTGATGGAGAAAGGTCTGGTGGTAAGAAAAGCTGCTTCCAGGAGGTTGTCAAGTGTTTTTTTCTCGACGATTCCAGTCTTGGGTGGTTGGTTTGGCACTTGTTCCTGTAACTTGAATCCAAGCCCGGTATATCCCATTTTAGTTTTACACCATTGTGAACCTTACGCCTTTTTTACTCTCTAATCGAGGTTCTCGGCATTGAAAAATCTTCGTAAACTAAATCACACGTGTATATGTTGACATTTAAGAGATATACAGTTAAGAAAATCAAGAGCAATTGTGATATATATACGGAATAGGCACCAAAAAATAAACACTCAGAAAATGGCTATAATTTAAGGAATGTGTTTAGTGACGGCATCAGATTCCAAATTGATGGAGAAAGGTCTGGTGGTAAGAAAAGCTGCTTCCAGGAGGTTGTCAAGTGTTTTTTCTCGACGATTCCATTCTTGGGTGGTTGGTTTGGCCCTTGTTCTGGTAACTCGATTCCTAGCCCGGTATATCCCATTTTAGTTTTACACCATTGTGAACCTTACGCCTTTTTTACTCTCTGATCGAGGTTCTCGACATTGAAAAATCTTCATAAACTAAATCACACGTGTATATGTTAACATTTAAGAGATATACAATAAAGAAAATCTAGAGCAATGGTGATATATATGCGGATTAGACATCAAAAAATAAACATTGAAAAAGTGGCTATAATTTAAGGAATGTGTTTAGTGTCGGCATCAGATTCCTAATTGATGAATGAAGGTCTGGTGGCAAGAAAAGCTGCTTCCAGGTGGTTGTCAAGTATTTTCGCTCGACGGTTCTATTCTTTGGTGGTTGGTTTGGCCCTTGTTCTTGTAACTCGAATCCTAGCCCGGTATATCCCATTTTAGTTTTACACCATTGTGAACCTTACGCCTTTTTTACTCTCTAATCGAGGTTCTCGGCATTGAAAAATCTTCGTAAACTAAATCACACGTGTATATGTTGACATTTAAGAGATATACAGTCAAGAAAATCAAGAGCAATGTTGATATATATGCGAATTAGACACCAAAAAATAAACACTCAAAAAATTGCTACAATTTAAGGAATGTGTTTAGTGACGGCATCCGATTCCTAATTGATGGAGAAAGGTCTGGTGACAAGAAAAGCTACTTCCAGGAGGTCTTCAAGTGTTTTCGCTCGACGATTCCATTCTTGAGTGGTTGGTTTCGCCCTTGTTCCGGTAACTCGAATCCTATCCCGGTATATCCCATTTTAGTTTTACACAATTGTGAACCTTACGCCTTTTTACTCTCTGATCGAGGTTCTCGGCATTGAAAAATCTTCATAAACAAAATCACACGTGTATATGTTGACATTTAAGAGATATACAGTCAAGAAAATCAAGAGCAATGGTGATATATATACGGAATACGCACCAAAAAAATAAACACTCAGAAAATGGCTACAATTTAAGAAATGTGTTTAGTGACTTCATCAGATTCCTAATTGATGGAGAAAGGTCTGGTGGTAAGAAAAGCTGCTTCCAGGAGGTTGTCAAGTGTTTTTTCTCGATGATTCTAGTCTTGGGTGGTTGGTTTGGCACTTGTTCCTGTAACTTGAATCCAAGCCCGTTATATCCCATTTTAGTTTTACACCATTGTGAACCTTACGCCTTTTTTACTCTCTGATCGAGGTGCTCAGCATTGAAAAATCTTCGTAAACTAAATCACACGTGTATATGTTGTCATTTAAGATATATACAATCAAGAAAATCAAGAGCAGTGGTGATATATATGCGGATTAAACACTCAAAAAATTGCTAAAATTTAAGGAATGTGTTTAGTGACGGCATCAGATTCCTAATTGATGGAGGAAGGTATGGTGGCAAGAAAAGCTGCTTCCAGGAGGTTGTCAAGTGTTTTCCCTCGACGATTCCATTCTTGGGTGGTTGGTTTGGCCTTTGTTCCCGTAACTCGAATCCTAGCCCGGTATATCCCATTTTAGTTTTACACCATTGTGAACCCTACGCCTTTTTTACTCTCTGATCGAGGTTCACGGCATTGAAAAATATTCGTAAACTAAATCACACCTGTATATGTGGACATTTAAGAGATATACAGTCAAGAAAATAAAGAGTAATGGTGATATATATGCGGATTAGACACCAAAAAATAAACACTCAAAAAATTGCTACAATTTAAGGAATGTGTTTAGTGACGGCATCAGATTCCTAATTGATGGAGAAAGGTCTGGTGGCAAGAAAAGCTGCTTCGAGGAGGTTGTCAAGTGTTTTCGCTCGACGATTCCATTCTTGGGTGGTTGGTTTGGCCCTTGTTCTGGTAACTCGAATACTAGCCCGGTATATCCCATTTTGGTTTTACACCATTGTGAACCTTACGCCTTTTTTACTCTCTGATCGAGGTTCTCGGCATTCAAAAATCTTCATAAACTAAATCACACGTGTATATGTTGACATTTAAGAGATATACAATAAAGAAAATCTAGAGCAATGGTGATATATATGCGGATTAGACATCAAAAAATAAAAATTGAAAAAGTGGCTATAATTTAAGGAATGTGTTTAGTGACGACATCAGATTCCTAAATGATGAATGAAGGTCTGGTGGCAAGAAAAGTTGCGTTCAGGAGGTTGTCAAGTGTTTTCGCTCGACGGTTCTATTCTTTGCTGGTTGGTTTGGCTCTTGTTCCTGTAACTCGAATCCTAGCCCGGTATATCCCATTTTAGTTTTACACTATTGTGAACCTTACGCCTTTTTTACTCTCTAATCGAGGTTCTCGGCATTGAAAAATCTTCGTAAACTAAATCACACATGTATATGTTGACATTTAAGAGATATACAGTCAAGAAAATCAAGAGCAATGTTGATATATATGCAAATTAGACACCAAAAAATAAACACTCAAAAAATGGCTACAATTTAAGGAATGTGTTTAGTGACGGCATCCGATTCCTAATTGATGGAGAAAGGTCTGGTGGCAAGAAAAGCTACTTCCAGGAGGTCTTCAAGTGTTTTCGCTCGACGATTCCATTCTTGAGTGGTTGGTTTCGCCCTTGTTCCGGTAACTCGAATCCTATGCCAGTATATCCCATTTTAGTTTTACACAATTGTGAACCTTACGCCTTTTTACTCTCTGATCGAGGTTCTCGGCATTGAAAAATATTCATAAACAAAATCACACGTGTATATGTTGACATTTAAGAGATATACAGTCAAGAAAACCAAGAGCAATGGTGATATATATACGGAATAGGCACCAAAAAATAAACACTCAGAAAATGGCTACAATTTAAGGAATGTGTTTAGTGACGGCATCAGATTCCAAATTGATGGAGAAAGGTCTGGTGGTAAGAAAAGCTGCTTCCAGGAGGTTGTCAAGTGTTTTTTTCTCGACGATTCCAGTCTTGGGTGGTTGGTTTGGCACTTGTTCCTGTAACTTGAATCCAAGCCCGGTATATCCCATTTTAGTTTTACACCATTGTGAACCTTACGCCTTTTTTACTCTCTAATCGAGGTTCTCGGCATTGAAAAATCTTCGTAAACTAAATCACACGTGTATATGTTGACATTTAAGAGATATACAGTTAAGAAAATCAAGAGCAATTGTGATATATATACGGAATAGGCACCAAAAAATAAACACTCAGAAAATGGCTATAATTTAAGGAATGTGTTTAGTGACGGCATCAGATTCCAAATTGATGGAGAAAGGTCTGGTGGTAAGAAAAGCTGCTTCCAGGAGGTTGTCAAGTGTTTTTTCTCGACGATTCCATTCTTGGGTGGTTGGTTTGGCCCTTGTTCTGGTAACTCGATTCCTAGCCCGGTATATCCCATTTTAGTTTTACACCATTGTGAACCTTACGCCTTTTTTACTCTCTGATCGAGGTTCTCGACATTGAAAAATCTTCATAAACTAAATCACACGTGTATATGTTAACATTTAAGAGATATACAATAAAGAAAATCTAGAGCAATGGTGATATATATGCGGATTAGACATCAAAAAATAAACATTGAAAAAGTGGCTATAATTTAAGGAATGTGTTTAGTGTCGGCATCAGATTCCTAATTGATGAATGAAGGTCTGGTGGCAAGAAAAGCTGCTTCCAGGTGGTTGTCAAGTATTTTCGCTCGACGGTTCTATTCTTTGGTGGTTGGTTTGGCCCTTGTTCTTGTAACTCGAATCCTAGCCCGGTATATCCCATTTTAGTTTTACACCATTGTGAACCTTACGCCTTTTTTACTCTCTAATCGAGGTTCTCGGCATTGAAAAATCTTCGTAAACTAAATCACACGTGTATATGTTGACATTTAAGAGATATACAGTCAAGAAAATCAAGAGCAATGTTGATATATATGCGAATTAGACACCAAAAAATAAACACTCAAAAAATTGCTACAATTTAAGGAATGTGTTTAGTGACGGCATCCGATTCCTAATTGATGGAGAAAGGTCTGGTGACAAGAAAAGCTACTTCCAGGAGGTCTTCAAGTGTTTTCGCTCGACGATTCCATTCTTGAGTGGTTGGTTTCGCCCTTGTTCCGGTAACTCGAATCCTATCCCGGTATATCCCATTTTAGTTTTACACAATTGTGAACCTTACGCCTTTTTACTCTCTGATCGAGGTTCTCGGCATTGAAAAATCTTCATAAACAAAATCACACGTGTATATGTTGACATTTAAGAGATATACAGTCAAGAAAATCAAGAGCAATGGTGATATATATACGGAATACGCACCAAAAAAATAAACACTCAGAAAATGGCTACAATTTAAGAAATGTGTTTAGTGACTTCATCAGATTCCTAATTGATGGAGAAAGGTCTGGTGGTAAGAAAAGCTGCTTCCAGGAGGTTGTCAAGTGTTTTTTCTCGATGATTCTAGTCTTGGGTGGTTGGTTTGGCACTTGTTCCTGTAACTTGAATCCAAGCCCGTTATATCCCATTTTAGTTTTACACCATTGTGAACCTTACGCCTTTTTTACTCTCTGATCGAGGTGCTCAGCATTGAAAAATCTTCGTAAACTAAATCACACGTGTATATGTTGTCATTTAAGATATATACAATCAAGAAAATCAAGAGCAGTGGTGATATATATGCGGATTAAACACTCAAAAAATTGCTAAAATTTAAGGAATGTGTTTAGTGACGGCATCAGATTCCTAATTGATGGAGGAAGGTATGGTGGCAAGAAAAGCTGCTTCCAGGAGGTTGTCAAGTGTTTTCCCTCGACGATTCCATTCTTGGGTGGTTGGTTTGGCCTTTGTTCCCGTAACTCGAATCCTAGCCCGGTATATCCCATTTTAGTTTTACACCATTGTGAACCCTACGCCTTTTTTACTCTCTGATCGAGGTTCACGGCATTGAAAAATATTCGTAAACTAAATCACACCTGTATATGTGGACATTTAAGAGATATACAGTCAAGAAAATAAAGAGTAATGGTGATATATATGCGGATTAGACACCAAAAAATAAACACTCAAAAAATTGCTACAATTTAAGGAATGTGTTTAGTGACGGCATCAGATTCCTAATTGATGGAGAAAGGTCTGGTGGCAAGAAAAGCTGCTTCGAGGAGGTTGTCAAGTGTTTTCGCTCGACGATTCCATTCTTGGGTGGTTGGTTTGGCCCTTGTTCTGGTAACTCGAATACTAGCCCGGTATATCCCATTTTGGTTTTACACCATTGTGAACCTTACGCCTTTTTTACTCTCTGATCGAGGTTCTCGGCATTCAAAAATCTTCATAAACTAAATCACACGTGTATATGTTGACATTTAAGAGATATACAATAAAGAAAATCTAGAGCAATGGTGATATATATGCGGATTAGACATCAAAAAATAAAAATTGAAAAAGTGGCTATAATTTAAGGAATGTGTTTAGTGACGACATCAGATTCCTAAATGATGAATGAAGGTCTGGTGGCAAGAAAAGTTGCGTTCAGGAGGTTGTCAAGTGTTTTCGCTCGACGGTTCTATTCTTTGCTGGTTGGTTTGGCTCTTGTTCCTGTAACTCGAATCCTAGCCCGGTATATCCCATTTTAGTTTTACACTATTGTGAACCTTACGCCTTTTTTACTCTCTAATCGAGGTTCTCGGCATTGAAAAATCTTCGTAAACTAAATCACACATGTATATGTTGACATTTAAGAGATATACAGTCAAGAAAATCAAGAGCAATGTTGATATATATGCAAATTAGACACCAAAAAATAAACACTCAAAAAATGGCTACAATTTAAGGAATGTGTTTAGTGACGGCATCCGATTCCTAATTGATGGAGAAAGGTCTGGTGGCAAGAAAAGCTACTTCCAGGAGGTCTTCAAGTGTTTTCGCTCGACGATTCCATTCTTGAGGGGTTGGTTTCGCCCTTGTTCCGGTAACTCGAATCCTATCCCGGTATATCCCATTTTAGTTTTACACAATTGTGAACCTTACGCCTTTTTACTCTCTGATCGAGGTTCTCGGCATTGAAAAATATTCATAAACAAAATCACACGTGTATATGTTGACATTTAAGAGATATACAGTCAAGAAAATCAATAGCAATGGTGATATATATACGGAATAGGCACCAAAAAATAAACACTCAGAAAATGGCTACAATTTAAGGAATGTGTTTAGTGACGGCATCAGATTCCAAATTGATGGAGAAAGGTCTGGTGGTAAGAAAAGCTGCTTCCAGGAGGTTGTCAAGTGTTTTTTTCTCGACGATTCCAGTCTTGGGTGGTTGGTTTGGCACTTGTTCCTGTAACTTGAATCCAAGCCCGGTATATCCCATTTTAGTTTTACACCATTGTGAACCTTACGCCTTTTTTACTCTCTAATCGAGGTTCTCGGCATTGAAAAATCTTCGTAAACTAAATCACACGTGTATATGTTGACATTTAAGAGATATACATTCAAGAAAATGAAGAGCAATGTTGATATATATGCGAATTAGACACCAAAAAATAAACACTCAAAAAATGGCTACAATTTAAGGAATGTGTTTAGTGACGGCATCCGATTCCTAATTGATGGAGAAAGGTCTGGTGGAAAGAAAAGCTACTTCCAGGAGGTCTTCAAGTGTTTTCGCTCGACGATTCCATTCTTGAGTGGTTGGTTTCGCCCTTGTTCCGGTAACTCGAATCCTAGCCCTGTATATCCCATTTTAGTTTTACACCATTGTGAACCTTACGCATTTTTTACTCTCTAATCGAGGTTCTCGGCATTGAAAAATCTTCGTAAACTAAATCACACGTGTATATGTTGACATTTAAGAGATATACAGTCAAGAAAATCAAGAGCAATGTTGATATATATGCGAATTAGACACCAAAAAATAAACACTCAAAAAATTGCTACAATTTAAGGAATGTGTTTAGTGACGGCATCCGATTCCTAATTGATGGAGAAAGGTCTGGTGACAAGAAAAGCTACTTCCAGGAGGTCTTCAAGTGTTTTCGCTCGACGATTCCATTCTTGAGTGGTTGGTTTCGCCCTTGTTCTAGTAACTCGAATCCTATCCCGGTATATCCCATTTTAGTTTTACACAATTGTGAACCTTACGCCTTTTTACTCTCTGATCGAGGTTCTCGGCATTGAAAAATCTTCATAAACAAAATCACACGTGTATATGTTGACATTTAAGAGATATACAGTCAAGAAAATCAAGAGCAATGGTGATATATATACGGAATACGCACCAAAAAAATAAACACTCAGAAAATGGCTACAATTTAAGAAATGTGTTTAGTGACTTCATCAGATTCCTAATTGATGGAGAAAGGTCTGGTGGTAAGAAAAGCTGCTTCCAGGAGGTTGTCAAGTGTTTTTTCTCGATGATTCTAGTCTTGGGTGGTTGGTTTGGCACTTGTTCCTGTAACTTGAATCCAAGCCCGTTATATCCCATTTTAGTTTTACACCATTGTGAACCTTACGCCTTTTTTACTCTCTGATCGAGGTGCTCAGCATTGAAAAATCTTCGTAAACTAAATCACACGTGTATATGTTGTCATTTAAGATATATACAATCAAGAAAATCAAGAGCAGTGGTGATATATATGCGGATTAAACACTCAAAAAATGGCTAAAATTTAAGGAATGTGTTTAGTGACGGCATCAGATTCCTAATTGATGGAGGAAGGTATGGTGGCAAGAAAAGCTGCTTCCAGGAGGTTGTCAAGTGTTTTCCCTCGACGATTCCATTCTTGGGTGGTTGGTTTGGCCTTTGTTCCCGTAACTCGAATCCTAGCCCGGTATATCCCATTTTAGTTTTACACCATTGTGAACCTTACGCCTTTTTTACTCTCTGATCGAGGTTCACGGCATTGAAAAATATTCGTAAACTAAATCACACCTGTATATGTGGACATTTAAGAGATATACAGTCAAGAAAATAAAGAGTAATGGTGATATATATGCGGATTAGACACCAAAAAATAAACACTCAAAAAATTGCTACAATTTAAGGAATGTGTTTAGTGACGGCATCAGATTCCTAATTGATGGAGAAAGGTCTGGTGGCAAGAAAAGCTGCTTCGAGGAGGTTGTCAAGTGTTTTCGCTCGACGATTCCATTCTTGGGTGGTTGGTTTGGCCCTTGTTCTGGTAACTCGAATCCTAGCCCGGTATATCCCATTTTGGTTTTACACCATTGTGAACCTTACGCCTTTTTTACTCTCTGATCGAGGTTCTCGGCATTCAAAAATCTTCATAAACTAAATCACACGTGTATATGTTGACATTTAAGAGATATACAATAAAGAAAATCTAGAGCAATGGTGATATATATGCGGATTAGACATCAAAAAATAAAAATTGAAAAAGTGGCTATAATTTAAGGAAAGTGTTTAGTGACGACATTAGATTCCTAAATGATGAATGAAGGTCTGGTGGCAAGAAAAGCTGCGTTCAGGAGGTTGTCAAGTGTTTTCGCTCGACGGTTCTATTCTTTGCTGGTTGGTTTGGCCCTTGTTCCTGTAACTCGAATCCTAGCCCGGTATATCCCATTTTAGTTTTACACTATTGTGAACCTTACGCCTTTTTTACTCTCTAATCGAGGTTCTCGGCATTGAAAAATCTTCGTAAACTAAATCACACATGTATATTTTGACATTTAAGAGATATACAGTCAAGAAAATCAAGAGCAATGTTGATATATATGCGAATTAGACACCAAAAAATAAACACTCAAAAAATGGCTACAATTTAAGGAATGTGTTTAGTGACGGCATCCGATTCCTAATTGATGGAGAAAGGTCTGGTGGCAAGAAAAGCTACTTCCAGGAGGTCTTCAAGTGTTTTCGCTCGACGATTCCATTCTTGAGTGGTTGGTTTCGCCCTTGTTCCGGTAACTCGAATCCTATCCCGGTATATCCCATTTTAGTTTTACACAATTGTGAACCTTACGCCTTTTTACTCTCTGATCGAGGTTCTCGGCATTGAAAAATATTCATAAACAAAATCACACGTGTATATGTTGACATTTAAGAGATATACAGTCAAGAAAATCAATAGCAATGGTGATATATATACGGAATAGGCACCAAAAAATAAACACTCAGAAAATGGCTACAATTTAAGGAATGTGTTTAGTGACGGCATCAGATTCCAAATTGATGGAGAAAGGTCTGGTGGTAAGAAAAGCTGCTTCCAGGAGGTTGTCAAGTGTTTTTTTCTCGACGATTCCAGTCTTGGGTGGTTGGTTTGGCACTTGTTCCTGTAACTTGAATCCAAGCCCGGTATATCCCATTTTAGTTTTACACCATTGTGAACCTTACGCCTTTTTTACTCTCTAATCGAGGTTCTCGGCATTGAAAAATCTTCGTAAACTAAATCACACGTGTATATGTTGACATTTAAGAGATATACAGTCAAGAAAATGAAGAGCAATGTTGATATATATGCGAATTAGACACCAAAAAATAAACACTCAAAAAATGGCTACAATTTAAGGAATGTGTTTAGTGACGGCATCCGATTCCTAATTGATGGAGAAAGGTCTGGTGGAAAGAAAAGCTACTTCCAGGAGGTCTTCAAGTGTTTTCGCTCGACGATTCCATTCTTGAGTGGTTGGTTTCGCCCTTGTTCCGGTAACTCGAATCCTATCCCGGTATATCCCATTTTAGTTTTACACAATTGTGAACCTTACGCCTTTTTACTCTCTGATCGAGGTTCTCGGCATTGAAAAATCTTCATAAACAAAATCAGACGTGTATATGTTGACATTTAAGAGATATACAGTCAAGAAAATCAAGAGCAATTGTGATATATATACGGAATAGGCACCAAAAAATAAACACTCAGAAAATGGCTATAATTTAAGGAATGTGTTTAGTGACGGCATCAGATTCCAAATTGATGGAGAAAGGTCTGGTGGTAAGCAAAGCTGCTTCCAGGAGGTTGTTAAGTGTTTTTTCTCGACGATTCCATTCTTGGGTGGTTGGTTTGGCCCTTGTTCCCGTAACTCGAATCCTAGCCCGGTATATCCCATTTTAGTTTTACACCATTGTGAACCTTACGGCTTTTTTACTCTCTGATCGAGGTTCTCGGCATTAAAAAATCTTCGTAAACTAAATCACACGTGTATATGTTGATATTTAACAGATATACAGTCAAGAAAATGAAGAGCAATGTTGATATATATGCGAATTAGACACCAAAAAATAAACACTCAAAAAATGGCTACAATTTAAGGAATGTGTTTAGTGACGGCATCCGATTCCTAATTGATGGAGAAAGGTCTGGTGGAAAGAAAAGCTACTTCCAGGAGGTCTTCAAGTGTTTTCGCTCGACGATTCGATTCTTGAGTGGTTGGTTTCGCCCTTGTTCCGGTAACTCGAATCCTATCCCTGTATATCCCATTTTAGTTTTACACAATTGTGAACCTTACGCCTTTTTACTCTCTGATCGAGGTTCTCGGCATTGAAAAATCTTCATAAACAAAATCAAACGTGTATATGTTGACATTTAAGAGATATACGGTCAAGAAAATCAAGAGCAATTGTGATATATATACGGAATTGGCACTAAAAAATAAACACTCCGAAAATGGCTAAAATTTAAGGAATGTGTTTAGTGACGGCATCAGATTCCAAATTGATGGAGAAAGGTCTGGTGGTAAGAAAAGCTGCTTCCAGGAGGTTGTCAAGTGTTTTTTCTCGACGATTCCATTCTTGGGTGGTTGGTTTGGCCCTTGTTCCCGTAACTCGAATCCTAGCCCGGTATATCCCATTTTAGTTTTACACCATTGTGAACCTTACTCCTTTTTTACTCTCTGATCGAGGTTCTCAGCATTGAAAAATATTCGTAAACTAAATCACACGTGTATATGTGGACATTTAAGAGATATACAGTCAAGAAAATAATGAGTAATGGTGATATATATGCGGATTAGACACCAAAAAATAAACACTCAAAAAACTGCTACAATTTAAGGAATGTGTTTAGTGACGGCATCTGATTCCTAATTGACGGAGAAAGGTCTGGTTGTCAAGTGTTTTCGCTCGATGATTCCATTCTTGGGTGGTTGGTTTGGCCCTTGTTCTGGTAACTCGAATCCTAGCCCTGTATATCCCATTTTAGTTTTACACCATTGTGAACCTTACGCCTTTTTTACTCTCTGATCGAGGTTCTCGGCATTGAAAAATCTTCATAAACTAAATCACACGTGTATATGTTGACATTTAAGAGATATACAATAAAGAAAATCTAGAGCAATGGTGATATATATGCGGATTAGACATCAAAAAATAAACATTGAAAAAGTGGATATAATTTAAGGAATGTGTTTAGTGACGGCATCAGATTCCTAATTGATGAATGAAGGTCTGGTGGCAAGAAAAGCTGCTTCCAGGAGATTGTCAAGTGTTTTCAGTCGACGATTCTATTCTTTGGTGGTTGGTTTGGCCCTTGTTCCTGTAACTCGAATCCTAGCCGGTATATCCCATTTTAGTTTTACACCATTGTGAACCTTACGCCTTTTTTACTCTCTAATCGAGGTTCTCGGCATTGAAAAATCTTCGTAAACTAAATCACACGTGTATATGTTGACATTTAAGAGATATACAGTCAAGAAAATCAAGAGCAATGTTGATATATATGCGAATTAGACACCAAAAAATAAACTCTCAAAAAATGGCCACAATTTAAGGAATGTGTTTAGTGACGGCATCCGATTCCTAATTGATGGAGAAAGGTCTGGTGGCAAGAAAAGCTACTTCCAGGAGGTCTTCAAGTGTTTTCGCTCGACGATTCCATTCTTGAGTGGTTGGTTTCGCCCTTGTTCCGGTAACTCGAATCCTATCCCGGTATATCCCATTTTAGTTTTATACAATTGTGAACCTTACGCCTTTTTACTCTCTGATCGAGGTTCTCGGCATTGAAAAATCTTCATAAACAAAATCACACGTGTATATGTTGACATTTAAGAGATATACAGTCAAGAAAATCAAGAGCAATTGTGATATATATACGGAATAGGCACCAAAAAATAAACACTCAGAAAATGGCTATAATTTAAGGAATGTGTTTAGTGACGGCATCAGATTCCAAATTGATGTAGAAAGGTCTGGTGGTAAGAAAAGCTGCTTCCAGGAGGTTGTCAAGTGTTTTTTCTCGACGATTCCAGTCTTGGGTGGTTGGTTTGGCACTTGTTCCTGTTACTTAAATCCAAGCCCGGTATATCCCATTTTAGTTTTACACCATTGTGAACCTTACGCCTTCTTCACTCTCTGATCAAGGTTTTCAGCATTGAAAAATCTTCGAAAAACTAAATCACACGTGTATATGTTGACATTTAAGATATATACAATCAAGAAAATCAAGAGCAGTGGTGATATATATGCGGATTAAACACTCAAAAAATGGCTAAAATTTAAGGAATGTGTTTAGTGACGGCATCGGATTCCTAATTGATGGAGGAAGGTATGGTGGCAAGAAAAGCTGCTTCCAGGAGGTTGTCAAGTGTTTTCCCTCCACGATTCCATTCTTGGGTGGTTGGTTTGGCCCTTGTTCCCGTTACTCGAATCCTAGCGCGGTATATCCCATTTTAGTTTTACACCATTGTGAACCTTACGCCTTTTTTACTCTCTAATCGAGGTTCTCGGCATTGAAAAATCTTCGTAAACTAAATCACACGTGTATATGTTGACATTTAAGAGATATACAGTCAAGAAAATCAAGAGCAATGTTGATATATATGCGAATTAGACACCAAAAAATAAACACTCAAAAAATGGCTACAATTTAAGGAATGTGTTTAGTGACGGCATCCGATTCCTAATTGATGGAGAAAGGTCTGGTGGCAAGAAAAGCTACTTCCAGGAGGTCTTCAAGTGTTTTCGCTCAACGATTCCATTCTTGAGTGGTTGGTTTCGCCCTTGTTCCAGTAACTCGAATCCTATCCCGGTATATCCCATTTTAGTTTTACACAATTGTGAACCTTACGCCTTTTTACTCTCTGATCGAGGTTCTCGGCATTGAAAAATCTTCATAAACAAGATCACACGTGTATATGTTGACATTTAAGAGATATACAGTCAAGAAAATCAAGAGCAATTGTGATATATATACGGAATAGGCACCAAAAAATAAACACTCAGAAAATGGCTATAATTTAAGGAATGTGTTTAGTGACGGCATCAGATTCCAAGTTGATGGAGAAAGGTCTGGTGGTAAGAAAAGCTGCTTCCAGGAGGTTGTCAAGTGTTTTTTCTCGACGATTCCAGTCTTGGGTGGTTGGTTTGGCACTTGTTCCTGTAACTTGAATCCAAGCCCGGTATATCCCATTTTAGTTTTACACCATTGTGAACCTTACGCCTTCTTCACTCTCTGTTCGAGGTTTTCAGCATTGAAAAATCTTCGAAAAACTAAATCACACGTGTATATGTTGACATTTAAGATATATACAGTCAAGAAAATCAAGAGCAGTGGTGATATATATGCGGATTAAACACTCAAAAAATGGCTAAAATTTAAGGAATGTGTTTAGTGACGGCATCAGATTCCTAATTGATGGAGGAAGGTATGGTGGCAAGAAAAGCTGCTTCCAGGAGGTTGTCAAGTGTTTTCCCTCCACGATTCCATTCTTGGGTGGTTGGCTTGGCCCTTGTTCCCGTAACTCGAATCCTAGCCCGGTATATCCCATTTTAGTTTTACACCATTGTCAACCTTACGCCTTTTTTACTCTCTGATCGAGGTTCTCAGCATTGAAAAATATTCGTAAACTAAATTACACGTGTATATGTGGACATTTAAGAGATATACAGTCAAGAAAATAAAGAGTAATGGTGATATATATGCGGATTAGACACCAAAAAATAAACACTCAAAAAACTGCTACAATTTAAGGAATGTGTTTAGTGACGGCATCTGATTCCTAATTGACGGAGAAAGGTCAGGTGGCAAGAAAAGCTGCTTCCAGGAGGTTGTCAAGTGCTTTCGCTCGACGATTCCATTCTTGGGTGGTTGGTTTGGCCCTTGTTCTGGTAACTCGAATCCTAGCCCTGTATATCCCATTTTAGTTTTACACCATTGTGAACCTTATGCCTTTTTTAATCTCTGATCGAGGTTCTCGGCATTGAAAAATCTTCAAAAACTAAATCACACGTGTATATGTGGACATTTAAGAGATATACAATAAAGAAAATCTAGAGCAATGGTGATATATATGCGGATTAGACTTCAAAAAATAAACATTGAAAAAGTGGATATAATTTAAGGAATGTGTTTAGTGACGGCATCAGATTCCTAATTGATGAATGAAGGTCTGGGGTCAAGAAAAGCTGCTTCCTGGAGGTTGTCAAGTGTTTTCCCTCGACGATCCCAGTCTTGGGTGGTTGGTTTGGCCCTTGTTCCTGTAACTCGAATCCTAGCCCGGCATATCCCATTTTAGTTTTACACCATTGTGAACCTTACGCCTTTTTTATTCCCTGATCGAGGTTCTCGGCATTGAAAAATCTTCGTAAACTAAATCACACGTGTATATGTTGACATCTAAGAGATATAGAGTAAAGAAAATCAAGAGCAATGGTGATATATATATATATATATATATACGGATTATACACTAAAAAATGGCTACAATTTAAGGAAGGTGTTTAGTGACTGCATCAGATTCCCAATTATTGGAGAAAGGTCTGATGGCAAGAAAAGCTGCTTCCAGGAGGTTGTCTAGTGTTTTTGCTTGACGATTCCATTCTTGGGTGGTTGGTTTGGCCCTTGTTCCTGTAACTCGAACCCTAGCCAGGTATATCCCATTTTAGTTTTACACCATTGTGAACCTTACACCTTTTTTACTCTCTGATCAAGGTTCTCGGCATTGAAAAATATTCGTAAACTAGATCACACGTGTATATGTTGACATTTAAGAGATATACAGTCAAGAAAATCAAGAGCAAAGGTGATATATATACGAATTAGACCCCAAAAAATAAACATTCAAAAAATGGCTATAATTTAAGGAATGAGTTTAGTGTCAGCATCAGATTCCTAACTGATGGAGAAAGTCCTGGTGGCAAGAAAAGCTGCTTCCAGGAGGTTGTCAAGTGTTTTCACTCGACGATTCCATTCTTGGGTGGTTGGTTTGTCCTTTGTTCATGTAACTCGAATCCTAGACCAGTATCACATTTTAGTTTTACACCATTGTAAACCTTACGCCTTTTTACTCTGTGATCGAGGTTCTCGCCATTGAAAAATCTTCGTAAACTAAATAACACGTGTATATGTTGACATTTAAGAGATATATAGTACAGAAAATCAAGAGCAATGGTGATATATATATATATATATGCGCATTAGACATCAAAAAATAAACACTTAAAAAATGGCTACAATTTAAGGAATGTGTTTAGTGACGGCATCAGATTCCTAATTGTTGGAGAAAGGTCTGGTGGTAAGAAAAGCTGCTTCCTGGAGGTTGTCAAGTGTTTTTTCTCGACGATTCCAGTCTTGGGTGGTTGGTTTGGCACTTGTTCCTGTAACTTGAATCCGAGCCCGGTATATCCCATTTTAGTTTTACACCATTGTGAACCTTACGCCTTTTTTACTCTCTGATCGAGGTTCTCAACATTGAAAAATCTTCGTAAACTAAATCACATGTGTATATGTTGACATTTAAGATATATACAATCAAGAAAATCAAGAGCAGCGGTGATATATATGCAGATTAAACACTCAAAAAATGGCTAAAATTTAAGGAATGTGTTTAGTGACTGCATCAGATTCCTAATTGATGGAGGAAGGTATGGTGGCAAGAAAAGCTGCATCCAGGAGGTTGTCAAGTGTTTTCCCTCGATGATTCCATTCTTGGGTGGTTGGTTTGGCCCTTTTTCCCTTAACTCGAATCCTAGCCCGGTATATCCCATTTTAGTTTTACACCATTGTGAACCTTACGCTTTTTTTACTCTCTGATCGAGGTTCTCGGCATTGAAAAATCTTCGTAAACTAAATCACTCGTGTATATGTTGACATTTAAGAGATATACAGTCAAGAAAATCAAGAGCAATGGTGATATATATGCGGATTACACACCATGAATTAAACACTCAAAAAATTGCTACAATTTAAGGAATGTGTTTAGTGACGGCATCAGATTCCTAATTGATGGAGAAAGGTCTGGTGGCAAGAAAAGATGCTTCCAGGAGGTTGTCAAGTGTTTTCGCTCGACGATTCCATTCTTGGGTGGTTGGTTTGGCCGTTGTTCAAGTAACTCGAATCCTAGCCCGATATATCCCATTTTAGTTTTACATGAATTGTGAACCCTACGCCTTTTTTACTCTCTGATCGAGGTTCTCGGCATTGAAAAATCTTCGTAAACTAAATCACACTTGTATATGTTGACATTTAAGAGATATACAGTCAACAAAATCAAGAGCAATGGTGATATATATGTGGATTAGTCACCAAAAAATAAACATTCAAAAAATGGCTAAAATTTAAGGAATGTGTTTAGTGACGGCATCAGATTCTTAATTGATGGAGGAAGGTCTTGTGGCAAGAAAAGCTGCTTCCAGGAGGTTGTCAAGTGTTTTCCCTCGACGATTCCAGTCTTGGGTGGTTGGTTTGGCCCTTGTTCCTGTAACTCGAATCCTAGCCCGGTATATCCCATTTTAGTTTTACAACATTGTGAACCTTACGCCTTTTTTACTATTTGATCGAGGTTACCGGCATTGAAAAATCTTTGTAAACTAAATCACACGTGTATATGTTGACATTTAAGAGATATACAGTCAAGAAAATCAAGAGCAATGTTGATATATATGCAGATTAGAGACCAAAAAATAAACACTCAAAAAATGGCAACAATTTAAGGAATGTGTTTACTAACGGCATCAGATTCCTAATTAAAGGAGAAAGGTCAGGCGGAAAGAAAAGCTGCTTCCAGGAGGTTGTCAAGTGTTTTCGCTGGACGATTCCATTCTTGGGTGGTTGGTTTGGCCATTGTTCCTGTAACTCGAATCCTAGCCCGGTATATCCAATTTTAGTTTTACACCATTGTGAACCTTACGTCTTTTTTACTCTCTGATCGAGGTTCTCGGCGTTGAAAAATCTTCGAAAACTAAATCACACATCTATATGTTGACATTTAAGAGATATTCAATAAAGAAAATGAAGAGCAATGGTGATATATATGCGGATTAGAAATCAAAAAATAAACATTCAAAAATGGCTACAATTTAAGGAATGTGTTTAGTGACGGCATCAGATTCCTAATTGATGGAGGAAGGTCTGGTGGCAGGAAAAGCTGCTTCCAGGAGGTTGTCAAGTGTTTTCGCTCGACGATTCCATTCTTTGGTGGTTGGTTTGGCCCTTGTTCTTGTAACACGAATCCTAGCCCGGCATATCTCATTTTAGTTTTACACCATTGTGAACCTTACACCTTTTTTACTCTCCGATCGAGGTTCTCGGCATTGAAAAATCTGCGTAAACTAAATCACACGTGTATATGTTGACATTTAAGAGATATACAGTCAAGAAAATCAAGAGCAATGGTGATATATATACGGATTATACACCAAAAAATATACACTAAAAAATGGCTACAATTTAAGGAATGTGTTTAGTGACTGATGGAGAAAGGTCTGATGGCAAGAAAAGCTGCTTCCAGGAGGTTGTCAAGTGTTTTCGCTTGACGATTCCATTCTTGGGTGGTTGGTTTGGCCCTTGTTCTTGTAACTCGAATCCTAGCCAGGTATATCCCATTTTAGTTTTACACCATTGTGAACCTTACACCTTTTTTACTCTCTGATCAAGGTTCTCGGCATTGAAAAATATTCGTAAACTAAATCACAAGTGTATATGTTGACATTTAAGAGATATACAGTCAAGAAAATCAAGAGCAATGGTGATATATATACGGATTAGACACCAAAAAATAAACATTCAAAAAATGGCTACAATTTAAGGAATGTGTTTAGTGTCGGCATCAGATTCCTAACTGATGGAAAAAGTCCTGGTGGCAAGAAAAGCTGCTTCCAGGAGGTTATCAAGTGTTTTCGCTCGACGATTCCATTCTTGGGTGGTTGGTTTGGCCTTTGTTCCTGTAACTCGAATCCTAGACCGGTATCCCATTTTAGTTTTACACCATTGTAAACCTTACGCCTTTTTACTCTCTGATCGAGGTTCTCGGCATTGAAAAATATTCGTAAACTAAATAACACGTGTATATGTTGACATTTAAGAGATATAAAGTAAAGAAAATCAAGAGCAATGGTGATATATATATATATATATATATATATATATACTAGTCACGTACCCGCGCGATGCGGCAGGAGTGGCAATTTACAATACTATAATTGTTTACCGTTAGTTTATCCGTCATCTCGTGATATATTGTATAGTACTTAAGTTAGTTTTCTTATTCGTGATATGATGACACTGGTTTTTCTGTTAGTTTATCGATTCTTTGGTGATCTTCTACAAGAAGAGTACAAAACAAGGAAGTAGATGTAATTAAAAACAAGAAGAGTTCAAAACAGTCAAGTAGCTGGACAAAACAATAAAAAAAATGTGGGGAGTCTCTTGCATCTCTTCCTGTTTTACCAATACATCCGTTCGCTTATGACTTTCTTGTATCTTCTCCTCTACTGTACCAGATTTCGACACATAAAAAAAATGTTAGACGCTTACAGGTGATTTAAAATAGTAATTAAAAGGTAATTTCTGGAAGCAAATAAGACACAAAATCTACTAACTTACCTTCTTTTTTATACGGATGCGATTAATTAATCACGCAACACTTCCTGGTAGACAACATTTGATGTGTAAACTCCGCGTTGTTTGAATTCTTTGGCGAGATGTACCAACACCTTCGTACTTTGTCTTGAAATCCCTCTTGATAACGCGACATAAAGTTGTCCATGTGAAAATACAGAATCCGGTAGATAAATACCAACGTTCGGAATTGTTTGACCTTGAGCTTTATTAATCGTCATGGAAAAGCTAAGTCGAATTGGAAATTGTTTTCTTTTCAGCTTGAATGGGAACATGTCATCTTCAGAAAGGGTTAGAGGGATTCTTGGCAAAAAAAACTCTTTTTCCGGCATGTTGACCGACTGCAATTTCCGCATCAATAACATTTCGCATGAAACCCTTACATATCAACCGCGTGCCATTACACAGGCCATGTGATGGATCGATATTACGTAACAATATTATTGGGCATCCAATTTTTAAACGAAGCTTATGAGGCGCCAAACCACTAACATTTAGCGAGTTTAAGAACTCGACCGGATAGAAGTTACGCTGATCGTCTTCAGCTTCATCAAAACTGCAATAAACTTTTTCCTCCCCTTGAAAAATTTCAATCATTTGATTATTAATCTCGTCAACACTCTCATTTTTAGTGGACAATATTGCTCTAGTCGTTTACCCGCGCGATGCGGCGGGAACCATATCACTTAGGTTGGTGAGTTTAGGGCTATGTACAGGGTGGTTCGGTTTTGAGCCATAACCAAAACCAAATTCGTGATGCAATGGAAAACACAACACTTGTTAGTAATTCTAAGGGTGTGCATGATAAGATTCAATTCAGTTGGGTCATAACTAAAATCTAAATTTTCGGTTAAGGTGCTTCAAAACCGGTCATGGGGATTTAGTGACGTTTGTGGATCTACACATATATGAAGCATACAATAGTAAATCAGGGTGACTGGAACCCTAATTTGACCGGAATAGCATCTGCAACTCCAATCGATGACTTTATCTTTCTTGCTCTTCTTCTTGTCTCTCTTTCTATTCTTGCAACTCTAGACAACACCATCTAGTGAGAGAGAGAGAGAGAGAAAGAGAGAGAGAGAGAGAAAGAGAGAGGGAGAGAGAGAGCGCGCGCATCCGGGGGCGGGATGTGAATTTTGAAATGTGAGATGTGATGAGATTTAGAAACCCAAATCAGATGTGCTTTAAAGGGTATTATTGGGTGCTGAGCTGGCTCATTGACCTTCAATGGCAAAACCGGTGGAATCGTTGTTGAAAGATGGGGAGCTTTTGCGTCTAGAAACAACTTTCTCAACACACAAGCCACATCATCGTAATATCTATAGTTAATGTGCACATCAAGAAATTAGCAAGGCAACAACAATTCAACAGGTACGCCGTATGCCTAATTAGTGCTTTTTACTTATAGGAGTTTTTAACAAAGCTCCAACCGTTCATCCCAAGAAACCGCCGTACCCATGGCAATTGGCATGGACGCGGTAGAGGGGGCAAACCAAGAAACTGATGGAAGACTATTGGCAAGAAAATGCACTGACATGTAGTGTTGCCTTGATTTTGAATTTTGGATTATGTTTCATGGTTTAGTGAGCCTGGAAATTGAGTTACCTGGCTGATTTATTGGCAAATTATAGTTTAATGATATCCAAACTATGATTATAGCCCAATAAAGATTTGACCTTTTAATTTGTTTAAAAACACAATAACGGAGTTATTCTAAAAGATCAATCCGTTGTTTGGCCAATTTATTACAACATGCCATCCATCTCATTTAGTCTGTTTATAACTTAATTTTAACCTGTTGGGCTTTAATTAAAAAGATTGATCTTTTAATTTATTTAAAAACAAAATAACGAATTACTTTTCCAAAGCTCAAGTAAATAAACCAAACTCAAAACAAATAACAAGTCAAACCCGAGCTGTGTTGACCCATTTAGCACCAAAATGGATAAATGTCATAAAAACAAACAAAAAAAAGAAAAGAAAAGAGAGGTTAATGGATAGATATGTCATCGAGGAGCTGCAGTGCTTTCCTTGGCTAAGAAGGATGACTTAAGGCCTGTGAAACTCTTGATATTGTTTTGAGAGTTGAAACTGATATTCATGCCACGTCTTCGACTGTGAAAGCGGCTAGCTTTCGAGCCATGGGATATGGTTGATCCGATTGAGAATGCACTTGCTGATGTGGCTGCCATGTCAGACCCTGAAGAACACATAGAGCCAACAATTGTTATAAATGAATTTATTCATATTATGTTTTATCTTACAACGATAAAAACATAAAATACAAATGAAAAGAGAGCATAATGACTGACTACACATCCTGTTGGGTTCTAATGTTCTACCATACCTAATGACTACTGACTACACATCCATTGCAGCCTTTATGTATACTTTGAATGCAAATATTAGACAAACACGTATTTGCATATTCAAAAATTAATATCACATTCTCAAATCAGATTCATTTTTCGTTCAGGGAATCCAGAACAATTTGAAAACTATGAGGATAGATATAAACTTCAAAATCAAAATTAATTGATGCAAACAACAGTAGTCAGATGAACATACTACCAGATGATTCACGGAGTTAACTAAATCTCACAGTTTGATATGCATCAAATTTTAAATCATCAGCTAATATTGCATCTTAAAACAGATGAAACGGTTCATCCAAACAACCGAAAGAGAGACATTAACTTCAGAATCCACATGAATCATCTGGTAATAGGTTCATCTGACTACTGAAATTTTCAAATCATAGGCTTAGTTGCATCTTAAAACAGATCAAAAGGTTCTACAAACATCTAAAAGAGAACATTCGAGAAATCACGCAGACAGAGAAACGAATCAATCAAACATAAGTTCATCTTAATTTAAAATTTAAAAAAGAATACATGGGCTTGGTAGTTGGTAATACCTTAGTGAAGAGAACCACTTCCACTCCCTTGCCCTGATGGCTGCTACTGATGTATTTGGAGCAAAAGGTTCGTAGCAAACTGCAGTGTTGACTGATATCGTTCATTCTTATCAGCATCAAAATCAGACGGTGGCTGATCTGCAGCATAGAACGCGGACTGTAGCTGCTGCATCTGCTCCAGGAGCTGCATACCCGGATTCTCAGGTCTTTGTGGCTGGTATACATTAGCACCAAAATAAAAAGTTTAGAGCAAACATAAACATCAGATTCGTGACCTAAAATAATAAAAAGGAAGCCACCTCAACATAAAGAACTATAGATACAAACGCAAGAAAATCTGCCCATACCAATATTTAGGGAAAGACCATCCTGAGAAGTACAAAAACTCGAATGAAATCCTCTGCAACCCAGAACACCACCGCCAACATCTACAAAGTTTTTCACATCATTGTGGAAGAATGATTGGCAAACAAGTAGACAGCCTCTGCCATATGAATTAAATTAAATAATTAAATATTGTGACAAGTGAACCCCACAGATAACTCCAATCACCATAAATTAAACAAACAAAACCAAACCTCACCTGGAATGAAACGTCGGATTTGTGATGAAACCCTACCCGCCATCGTCGAAGGCGGCGGTTAGGTTCTCAACACACTACCAGCGTCGTCGTCTAACCAAGCTCATCCTCCTACTCAACTACCACCATTTTTGATGCCGTCAAACGCAGCTAGCCATTATCAGTCACTTCTTGTTCATCTTCATTGTCTTGATGTTTGAGCCCTAGAAATACAATAGTCAATTAACTACAATTAAATCAGCCATTAACGGAGCTTATTAACCCTTAACTGTATCAAAAAACACTGCTATTTGCAAGAAGATTCAGGTTAACCATTACAAAATAAGTACAGTCGGTACTATGTTAATCATATCATAAGCACTTGAAAAGGCTTGCAAAAGTTTCTACCCCATACACCTGTTGTGCACATGTGTTACAACTTTCATAGACAAAACATAAAACAACCTAGACAACCTGAAAAAGAACATCTACCCCGAAACACGAAACACTGTAAAAAAGTTGCAGTCATACATACGCTCGCTTCAACGCCCTCTGTTGTCAAACAATCCCTGTTTCTCCCAATGCCTTCTGTTACTACCGAAACCTAAACCCCCAACTCTACTTCTATTGTATGGTTCACTTCCATCCCACCTGCATAATCAAATTTCTTAAATGACATTTTGATCTACAATAATAAACCATAAAATTGTGTATAAATTTAGAGACATATCTAACCATACCTTCACAAAAACCAACAAAAATCTTGAACCCCTTTAAAAGTTTGATGTGTATAAGCAGAGTTTCTCTGATGACTTTCCACAAACAGTTGGTAGACATGGAGCAAACGACCATCATATCTTCACCATGTAACAATCTACTTCTAATTGTTGGTCCTCTTTAGCAATATCCCCCGTGTTTCAAACGATGACAACAAATTGCTTCGAAACAACACCCACGTCAAAAGTAAATGAGATATGTATAAGAAATAGGACTCACCGGAATTTGATCGGAACCTCACCAAGCGGTGAACCAGCTAGACACCAAAACACACCCACACCAAGACACAACCAGTCCCAAACCCAAGATACAGCCCCCACCCTACGCAAAGACCACCACTCTGACCTATTGAATTACTTCCACCAACTTGTACACTAACCAAACGTAAATAATCAGTAACAACATTTTCAAACCAAATGAAAAGAAACTTTTAGAGTCAGTCCATTGATGTACAAATCAAAGAAGAGAATTGCTCAAGCTTTTTTCTATCATATTGCCCAATCACATCAACAACTCTCTTCAAAACCTCATAGCCCTGTTTTACCCGAAATGTCAGTCGTATTATCATGAAAATACATGATAAAATAGAACATTTTCATGGTGAAACTATAGCAAAAATGTCATTCGTATTATCATCAAAACACATCTGCATAATTTACATACAAAAAACTAAGAGCAAAAATGTTGACTATTTGTAAGTCAAACCTAGTATCTCAGCAATTTAACATGAATATGAATCCTGAAATAGTTATTTTAATAAAAAAAAAGTAATGATGATTTTTTTCACAAAATGATAAATTCCCAATATCATAACACCTACAAACTAACAGATTTACATAAAACAAAACGATCTCACCAAGAATTAACAATTAAAATTTATAACTAAGAGCCAACCTGTTCAGGCTTGAGGAACACGACATCTCCTAACACAATAACAAATCCAGAATCATCCAAAACTTTCGCCAGATCTAACCCAAGATCTCGGTTCGCACATCCTTCCACGCAGATCTGAACAAATTCATCATATAAAACGTGATTTTAACACCTAAAATCAACCAAAAACAACAGATACAAAGTAAACTAAAGCTAGATTAAACGATTACCGGTATTAAAACAAGATCTGAACAGAAGACGATGAGGATTAACATAAGCAGCAACCGATCTCGGAGAAGATGGTTTATACCAGTTGCACCAACAAGAATCAAATCCTTTTCCATCATGTCAAAGACCCGTTCAAGCATTGCCTCGCAAACAGAATTTTAACCAGATCCAAATCAGACTCAAATAACAAACAAAAAACATTAGATGTGGTTTTATAACGGTACCTAGATGTCATCCACAGTGGATCTTGTGCCGAATAGAGAAAAACCCAGTGGATCTTCTGTCAGATTTGAGAGAAAATGAACGATTCAACACAAATAACAAACATATCAGACTCAAATAACAAACAAAAACTTTAGATGTGGTTTAAAACGGTACCTAGAGGTCAACCCCACTGGATCTTCTGTCGGATTGAGAGAAAATGAACGATTCAGGGTTATTCAAACCCTAGATCTGGAAATCGCCTGGGAGAGAGAAAGGATGGAGTTGGGGGCGGATGAGATCTGGTGAGATGTGAGAGATATGAGAGAGAAGGAAGGGGAAAGGTGGATGATCCCGTGTGAAAACAATATGATCCCTCAGATCACAATCCGTGTGAATAAGTGAAAGGAAATGGACGGCTATCATGGATCCGGGTAAATGCTAAAAGTTTTGGAGGGGCATAATTGGAAGTGTAAATTATTTTGTGCTTTAGAGGGTTGTAAACCATGCTTTAGAGGTGTTTGAAGGGAATTTTTATGGACATTAAGAAGTCCTTCCTATATGTATTATAAAGTAGTATAGATATATATATATAGGGTTGAGTTCATTTCAGAACTCTAAATAACTACAGAACTTTCAGAACTCCTAATAAACAATCATTTTATATATAAGTTTTTGTATTTAGGATCTTTTTATCATCTATTATATATATTTCTTTGATTACATACATGTTAAAAGTAATTTTCATATGTTTAATTGCCAAAATTATATATATGTGTCATAACTAATTACATATATGTAAAAAAACTAGTTTACATATGTGTAATTATAAAATTACATATAAAAAATGATAAAATTACTCTTAACATGTATGTAATCGTAAAAAGACACATAATAAATGATAAAATTATCGTAAACATAAAAATATATAAATAAAAAGATTGTTTATTAGGAGTTCTGCGAGTTCTGTAAATATTTATGGTTCTGAAATGATCCTGGCCAATATATATATATATATATGCGCATTAGACATCAAAAAATAAACACTCAGAAAATGGCTACAATTTAAGGAATGTGTTTAGTGACATCAGATTCCTAATTGATGGAGAAAGGTCTTGTGGGATGAAAAGCTGCTACCAGGGAAGTGTTTTCGCTCAACGATTCCATTCTTGGGTGGTTTGTTTGGCCCTTGTTCCTGTATCTCGAATCCTAGCCCGGTAACTAAATCACACGTGTATATGTTGACATTTAAAAGATATACAGTCAAGAAAATCAAGAGCAATGGTGATATATATGTGGATTAGACACCAAAAAATAAACACTCAAAAAATGGCTATAATTTAAGGAATGTGTTTAGTGACGGCATCAGATTCCTAATTGATGGAGAAAGGTCTGGTGGCAAGAAAAGCTGATTCCTGGAGGTTGTCAACTGCTTTCGCTCGACGATTCCAATCTTGGGTGGTTGGTTTGGCCCTTGTTCTTGTAACACGAATCCTAGCCCGGCATATCTCATTTTAGTTTTACACCATTGTGAAACTTACACCTTTTTTACTCTCTGATCGAGGTTCTCGGCATTGAAAAATCTGCGTAAACTAAATCACACGTGTATATGTTGACATTTAAGAGATATACAGTCCAGAAAATCAAGAGCAATGGTGATATATATACGGATTAGACACCAAAAAATAAACACTCAAAAAATGGCTAAATTTTAAGGATTGTGTTTAGTGACTGCATCAGATTCCTAATTGATGGAGAAAGGTCTGGTGACAAGAAAAGCTGCTTCCAGGAGGTTGTCAAGTGTTTTCGCTCGACGATTCAATTCTTGGGTGGTTGGTTTGGCCCTTGTTCTTGTAACTCGAATCCTAACCCGGTATATCCCATTTTAGTTTTACACCATTGTGAACCTTACGCCTTTTTTACTCTCTGATCGAGGTTCTCGGCATTGAAAAATCTTCGTAAACTAAAACACAAGTGTATATGTTGACATTTAAGAGATATACAGTCAAGAAAACCAAGAGCAATGTTGATATATATGCGGATTAGACACCAAATAAAAAACACTCAAAAACTGGCTACAATTTAAGGAATGTGTTTACTGACGGCATCAGATTCCTAATTGATGGAGAAAGTTCTGGTGGTAAGAATAGCTGCTTTCAGGAGGTTGTCAAGTGTTTTCGCTCGACGATTCCATTCTTGAGTGGTTGGTTTGGCACTTATTCCGGTAACTCGAATTCTAGCCCGGTATATCCCATTTTAGTTTTACGCCATTGTGAACCTTACGACTTTTTTACTCTCAGATCGAGGTTCTCGGCATTAAAAAATCTTCGTAAACTAAATCACACGTGTATATGTTGACATTAATGAGATATACAGTCAAGAAAATCAAGAGCAATGGTTATATATACACGGATTAGACAACAAAAAATAAACACTTAAAAAATGGCTACAAATTAAGGAATCTGTTTAGTGACGGCATCCGATTCTTAATTGATGGAGAAAGGTCTGGTGGCAAGAAAATCTGCTTCCAGGAGGTTGTCAAATGTTTTCCCTCGACGATTCCATTCTAGGGTGGTTTGTTTCGCCCTTGTTCCTGTAACTCGAATCCTAGCCCGGTATATCCCGTTTTAGTTTTACACCATTGTTAACCTTACACCTTTTTTTCTCTCTGATCGAGGTTCTCATACTTGAAAAATCTTCGTAAACTAAAGCACACGTATATATGTTGACATTTAAGAGATATACAGTAAAGAAAATCTAGTGCAATGGTGATATATATGCGGATTAGACACCAAAAAATAAACACTCAAAAAATGGCTACAATTTAAGGAATGTGTTTTGTGACGGGATCAGATTCCTAATTGATGGAGAAAGGTCTGGTGGCAAGAAAAGCTGCTTCCAGGAGGTTGTCAAGTGTTTTCGCACGACGATTCCATTCTTGGGTGGTTGGTTTGGCACTTGTTCCTGTAACTCGAATCCTAGCCCGGTATATCACATTTTAGTTTTGCACCATTGTGAACCTTACGCCTTTTTTACTCTCTGATTGAGGTTCTCGGCATTGAAAAATCTGCGTAAACTAAATCACATGTGTATTTGTTGACATTTAAGAGATATACAGTTAAGAAAATCAAGAGCAATGGTGATATATATGCGGATTAGATACCAAAAAATAAACACTCATAAAACGGCTACAAGTTAAGGAATGTGTTTAGTGACGGCAACAGATTCCTAATTGATGGAGAAAGGTATGGTGGCAAGAAAAGCTGTTTCTAGGAGGTTGTCAAGTGTTTTCGTTCGACGATTCCATTCTTGGGTGGTTGGTTTGGCCCTTTTTCCTGTAACTCGAATCCTTGCCCGATATATCCCTTTTTAGTTTGACACCATTGTGAACCTTACGCCTTTTTGACTCTCTGATCGAGGTTCTCGGTATTGAAAAATTTCCATAAACTAAATCACACGTGTGTATGTTGACATTTAAGAGATATACAGCCAAGAAAATCAAGAGCAATGGTGATATATATGCGGACTAGACACAAAAAAATAAACCTTGACGAAACTTGACCCGTGGACTAACCTCTCGTTTAACCACTATTTCATCATCATCATTATCGAAACATAAAGAAGGAATCTCTATCATCATCATCATCGAAACATGGTATGGCTTTTATAATAGTCTTCTCATCGAAACAAGAATAATAATCATCATCATCGGAACATGGAAAGCCCCAAACTTCATATCGAAACACATGATATTTTTACTTTTATGTTTCGATGTGCAGTGGCGGATCTAGGATTCGCGCCAAGAGGCAACGTTTTATAAATAAGCGGTAACGAAATCGAAAAAATGTCAAATTTTTCCAAAATTTACACTAATTTTAAACTACCGCCGGAGCGGCAAGCCGTAGCGGACGCCACCCCTTACATACATGTACATCCGCCCCTGTCGATGTGCTACCTTTTATTTTCTATTTGATGTCTCTAAGTTCAACGGTTTTTTTTATAATTATGAGTTACTTCATATCATTTTGTTTGAATGTTTACATGAATTTATATAATATATCATATCACTTTGTTTAAATATTCGGTATTTTTTATAGATTATATGTATTTTAATATTATGTAATATGATAATATATAGAAATATGTAATAACAATTTATTTCATGTTCAATAAAAAATTGAGCTATTTTTAGCTCGGCCTAAATTAATGGTTAACCACCCATAACCGACCCACTATAACTATCAAAACCGATTAACCATAACCACCATAACCGATCGGTTATGGTTATGGTTATCCATTAACCGACATCGCAGTTGTGGTTATGATTTTGGGCCAAAACCAAGCCACACTCACCCTTACTAAGTTGTTTCGATGTCACCTCATCTATTTCTATTTCTATTTCGATGGCATCCATTATCTCTATTTCGATGAGATCTTGAATCTTCATTTACTTAATGGAACTTCACCCTTTAAGCAGATAAATCATAACTGACAGGAGGATGTCAATAATAATTTTTTGATTCAAGACAAACTGAACCATGCCACATCTACACGAGAGTGCATCAACAGAAATATTTGTGTTAAAATGGAGGAATAAAGGGTATATATATTATAAAGTGGGAAAGAAAAAAATTATTTTTTTTAAAAACTAGCCGCTTCTAACGGCAATATATGTTGGAAAGGGGACCGGTGTGAACGGCAAGAGAAAGACGTTGAGGACGGGGACGGCCCTAGGTGAAAGGTGTGCTGGGACGTCGCCGGCCCTAGGCCACTCCCCACACCGAGTAGTCTAAGGCACAATGTCGTTCAAGTCTCACATAAATATCTCTTTTAGCAAGTTTAGCTATTATATTCTTGCATATTAAAAACACTATTATAGACAAACCTCATTTATCAACACAATGCCATCCACCTTATACTCTTACCATTATTAGTGGCCAGGAAATAGAGTAATAAAAATCACTAAACCATAATAAATAGAGTAATTAAAAACATAAGATCAGTGGATTGAACACTATCGAAATGCATACATATACGCATACACAATCGAGTATTTAAAACACAAAACCACTAGCTATATTTATTATCAATCAAGTCACATAGCCACTTTCAGAGTTGGACTATCATATCAGATTTTTTTTGTTAGCCCAGCGATAAGCAATCAGACACATCCAGATGATGTACATGACAGTGGACAGTGGTTCCACCAATGATCACATGTTAGTCAATTCTTATAATATCTAATGGAAAAACACTTTTAGGGATCTTGATATACCTGACAATCCAATAGTGGTTAGAGATGAAGAAGAAGCCATCTTGATCGGTTCCCGTTTAGGGTGAGCAGTTAGGATGGAGTTGAATACGAATTAGGTTATTGTAGTGAGGGGGCCGTAAACTTTATGGTGTGTTTTAGGGTTCCCAATAACCTGTATTTATATGCTTTACCCAAGGGGAAACCCTAATTAACTAGTACGGGCCTTTACGTCCATCAAATAAAGCCCAGTTAATTTTATAGGGATATTAAGGTAAATTGATCTGGTTAATAGATAAATGATCAAAAGGGGCACCATAAATTATTTATTAAAATAATTTACGCTAACATTCTCACACTTGGCCGAGTGATCATTTATTATGAGTATTAGATAAGCCTGATCAGGAGTTAATACTCATTTTAGTTTTAAACCAAAATTGCAGCAGAAAAATACAGTCGTTGAGTCATTTATTCAACTCAGGACCCCCATTAATCATACTACAACCCCAAATTTAAAACCTAAGCAAAGTAAGGATCAATTTACAAGTAAGCCTTTAAACGATGATTTGTATAATAATAGTCTTTACGTCATTAGGCTAGCGAAACGTAGTTAGAGACAAACAAATCAAATGATGAAATTTTATCATTTAAACATAAGTAAGTACAATATGCATTTAAATAAGGTCTTTACAAAAGCCCATCTTCAAAACATGTTCTTCGAATACTTTAGGTGGGAGACCTTTAGTCATCGGATCTGCAAGCATATTTTTCGTACTTATATACTCAATACAAAGCTTATTTTCCTCAACAAGTTCACGTACGAACAAATACTTTGTATCAAGATATAATCCAGCTCCGGCCGAACTTTTACTGTTCGAGAAGTTAACGGCAGCTGAGTTATCACAGTACAGCTTCAATGGTCTAGATATGGAACTAACAACTTTGAGTCCAGTAATCAGATTCTTTAGCAGCATTCCATGACAGTTAGCATTATATACAGCAATGTATTCTGCCATCATAATGGATGTTGAAGTTAGCTGTTGTTTATGACTCCTCCATGAAATAGGTCCGCCGGCTAACATAAAGATATACCCTGAAGTGGATTTCTTGTCATCTTTACATTTAGCAAAGTCAGAATCAGAGTAACCAACCACTTCCAAAACGTCACTTCTTCTATAAGTCAGTTTATAATCTTTCGTCCCCTGAAGATATCGAAGTACTTTCTTCGCTGCTTTCCAGTGATCAAGGCCAGGATTAGACAGATAACGGCCTAGCATCCCTGTAGCATAAGCGATATCTGGACGAGTACAGGCTTGAGCATACATGAGGCTCCCAACTACTGAGGCATAAGGTATCATTCTCATTTGCGCCTTTTCATCCTCAGTTTTCGGACATTGAAAAGAACCGAAAACATCTCCTTTAACTATTGGAGCTACAGAGGGAGAGCTGTGTTGCATGTTATATCAACTAAGGACACGATCAATGTAAGCCTTTTGTGATAAGCCCAAAATTCCATTTCTTATATCTCGGTGTATTTCGATGCCAATAACATAAGAAGCCTCTCCGAGATCTTTCATGTCAAAGTTATGCGAGAGTAAGCGCTTTGATTCATGCAACATATCTAAGCTATTACTTGCCAATAGAATATCATCTACGTAAAGGAGAAGAAGTATAGCAAAATTGCTCCCACTCATGTTGAGGTAGGTGCATTGATCCACTTGGTTATTCATAAGGCCTTGCTTCTTCATGACTTCATCAAACTTAAGATACCATTGACGTGATGCTTGCTTCAAACCGTATATGGATTTCTTCAGCTTGCAGACAAGATGTTCTTAACCTTTAGGTTTGAACCCTTCAGGTTGCTTCATGAACACGTCTTCATACAAGTCTCCATTGGGGAAAGCAGTCTTGACATCCATCTGATGCAACTCTAAATCAAAATGAGCTACTAGGGCCAAGACGATCCTTAAGGAATCTTTTCGAGAGACAGGTGAAAATGTCTCTTGATAATCGATTCCCTCTTTTTGAGTGTAGCCCTTTGCAACCAGTCTTGCTTTATATCGTTCAACGCTTCCATCCAGATTTAGTTTTGTTTTGAAGACCCATTTACATCCTACGGGTTTAACACCGTCGGGTAATTCAACCAAATCCCAAACGTCATTTTTCTTCATGGAATCAAGCGCGTCAATCATAGCTTTGTTCCATTCAGAAGGCTGATCACTACTAATGGCTTCATTGTAAGAGGTAGGATCGGTAAACTTTCCATCATCTGACACGGCTTCAGCTAGGTAGGTTTCATAATCATCAAAATTAGTGGGCCTTCTCGCCCTAGATGACCTCCTAGGTTGATTCTCAACTTCGACATTGGAGGGTCCTTCATTCTCAGATACTTGCGGAGCAACAATTAATTCTGAATGAGTTGGAGGTGGTGCAGTGACATGCGGTTCAGCATCGAGTACAAGAGGAGTAGTAATAGGAGGTAATGAAAAGGACGAGTGTCTCCCTCCGCGTCTTGTACTTCTTGTAAATCATTGTAAGGATTTTCACTGTTCCCACTGACCTTAAAGTCCTCAAGAAACGCGGCACGCTTGGTTTCTACAATACGAGTGACATGGGAGGGACAATAGAATCTATAACCCTTTGAGTGGTCTGGATATCCAATAAAGAAACAACTTGTTGTTTTCATATCCAGTTTCTTTAAGAATGGGTTATAAAGTTTAGCTTCGGCAAGGCAACCCCATACTTTCATATATCTAAGACTCGGTTTCCTTCCTTTCCAAAGTTCATAAGGAGTTTTAGGGACAGACTTTAAAGGAACTCTATTGAGTATATGAACAGTTGCTTTTAACGCTTCAGTCCAAAGGAATAAGGTCAAACCTGAGTTGGCTAACATACTACGTACCATGTCCATTAGGGTTCAATTTCTTTTCTCAGCAGCACCGTTCTGCTGAGGAGTACCAGACATAGTAAATTGGTTCACGATCCCCTAGCCCTTACAAAACTCATAAAATGGACCAGGAGCCTGACCCACGTCAGTATGTCGACCATAATATTCGCCTCCTCTATCTGATCTAATAACCTTTATTTGACGATCTAATTGTTTTTCAACTTCAGCTTTATATTCTTTAAAAGTTGTGAGAGATTTAGATTTTTCTTTAATGAGATACAAGTGCATATAATGTGAATAATCATCAATAAACGTGACAAATGAAGTGTGTCCAGTTATGCCAGCGATGTTATAAGGGCCGCTAATATCAGTATGAATGAGTTCTAATAAATTAGAGCTCCTGGTGGCACCTTTCTTATTCGCTTATGTCATTTTACCTCTAAGGCATTTGACACATGTTCCGAAATCATTGAAATCGAGAAGTGGTAAGACCTCATCCTTCACGAGTCAAGTTAAGCGTTCTCGTGAAATGTGGCCTAAACGTTGATGACATAACATGGATGAAGTTTCTAAGTCTCGTTTGCGTTTTCTCTTTGTTAAGTTCTCATTAATATTATATGATAACAAAGACTTGGAAAAATCATCATCTAGTTCTAATCGATAGAGACCACCATCCAAGAAGCCATAACCAAATATTTGAGAATTAAAACTGATAGTAAGTTTGCCATGACCATGAGAAACAAGAAAACCGTCTATGTCTAACTTTGGTCCTGATACAAGATTCCGAGTAATCTCAGAAATATATAAGGTATCATAAAGTCTAATAGTTAAACCAGTTTTCATAACTAAACTAATGTTCCCACGGCCTCGACTACTAGCGGCTTTCCATTTCCCAGCTTAAGCGTTCTTTGGTTTCTTTCCAGCTTCCGGATTGTATGGAATTCCTGTAAGGAATTGGTTACATGAACCATAGAACCAGAATCAAACCACCAAGTATTAGATGGAACATTTAAATTAAAGGACTCAAGTATCACGAAAAGATTATCACCTTTCTTAGCTAACCACTCCTTAAAGTCCGGGCAATCCTTCTGCTTATGTCCCACCTTACGGCAGAACTTGAAGTGAATCTTCCCTTTGGAGTCATTAGACCCAGAAGCACTTGCACCTGCATCCCGCTTTTGGACCTTTAAATTAGGCTTCTTATTGTAGTTTCCCTTCCTTTTCTTCGAGTCAGCAATCATCAGGTAAGCAACATCGGCTTTCTCCAGTTTCAGACGTTCTTCTTCTTGCACGCACATGGCAATCAACTCGTTCATCATCCATTGGTCCTTCTGAAGGTTATAGTTGACTTTGAATGCTTCATAAGATGCGGGCAGAGACGTCATGATAAAATGCACCAGAAAGCCATCACTAATCTCCATGCTTAATCCCTTGAGCTTTTGGGCCATGTCATTCATTTTCAGGATGTGCTCACGAATACCGCTAATCCCATCATACTTTGTAGTCACCAGTTTCAGAATGAGGGTTCTGGCTTGCGCCTTAGACGTCCCTTGGAATTGAGCCTCCACATTAGTCAGATATTCCTTAGTTGTAGCAGCGTCAGGAATGGCTCCCCTGATAGCAGGACTTATCGAGTTTTTCATGAAGATAAGAGACAAGCGATTAGCTCTCTCCCACTTTTGATAGTGTAGTTTTTCAGCTTCAGTATCTTATCAGTAAGAGCAGGGGGAGCGTTTTTAGTTAGCGCACAGTCAAACTCCATGAGTGCGAGAGTAAGGTTAAGAGAATCCTTCCACGAAGCATAGTTCGCACCAGTCAAAGTATCAATAGGCATAGCAGGAGCTGATAGTGGATTAAAATGAGAAGAATAAGATACATTGCAAAAGAAGAATTTAGAGTGACTTATGGGTAACCTAAAACTAAGGCAGGCAGAAATCAAGACCATTATACTAAGGAAGTTGTGATAACGTTATTTGTACACACCAATTTTAAATAAGGTTCTACTTGAATGATGGTTTTCGCTTTGGCTATGACCAATCATACAAGTATTATGAACAGTCAGACTGTGCAGATTAGGTGTAACACATCACCTTTGGGCAGAAGTTGAAACACCATAATTTTAGGCACAAGTCAAAGTTTGCGAGACATGAGTGTAACACATCACCTTTGGGCAGAAAATGAAACCCTCATGCATCTTAGGCATAAGTCATATGTATATCATATGAACAAAAGTAATAAGGTAAGTGTTACACTATGTTTCTTCATATAATAAGGATATACACCTAAGTGACTATGCTTCAGTTCACTAAATAACTCCACAAGTAAATACATCACCTTTGGACAGAAGTGAGAACTTGAAAAAATGTTATTTTAGTAAAGCAAATTTTAAATCAATCAAAAAAAAATTTGAGTGATTATTTAAAAGTTTAGTTTATCCAAGTTAATTATTCGTTTATAAACTAAAAATAAAATAATGTTTATACGAAACTTGGAGATAAAGTTAGATAACTTTAGGAAACATAATCAAAATTCTAATGGTATCCCAAAATAAAGGGATTTCTTTAAATATTATTATTCTATCACCAAATAACAAAAAATATGATTTGAAATCATTGGCCTAAAATTTCATCTCACACTATAATATGCATAGTGAATGTTAATGGCTTTAAGATCTAATGGAATATGAAAACATGAATATGAAAAAAAAAACCTTGTACAGTTAATGGCCAACATAGATTAATGGCTTTATTCATGCCAGCCAATAATTTGCAACCTTTTAGGGGTTTTTTTTTTTTTCTCTGAATGAGTTTGATACACTGTCACATAAAATTAAATTAATTATAATAAGAACCAAACTGATTGTCCCATGCAAATTTCATGCATGTTAAAATAACAGCTAAATTCAAAATTGAATTCTGACAATAAACCCTCAATTAATTGAATATATGAATAGATTTTAATAAAGCACTTATAATTGATTAAATATGCACAGTAAAATATCATCGAATTCAAAATTGAATTCCAAAAAGTTTGTTTACTGCCGTCATCAAAAAACTAAAGGACAAACGATTTCTAATATATATATATATATATATATGGCAAGGATAAATTGAATGTGACAACTCGTAATTTAGAACCCGTCATTGTATCTCGATGTAACATGCTTGAACGTTATGTAACTAGTTGACATGTCGGTTTAATCAATGATATAAGTGAATATTATGTGAATATGTGATGTGCTTATGTGTATGCGTATATTTATGTGACCCGAGACACAAGGACCCAACTCGAGACCACTCGGTCTCGAGTAAACAGTAACAGTTGGGCCGGTTGGGCCATGCACCTCCCTTAGTCTACCCGAAAGCCCATTAGGGTGCACCAACTTAGAACAAGTATATAACCCTTATTGATAGCCAACCTTGCCATTTTTGGGCAACCCACACACTCTCCTACACACACACTCTCTCTCCCTCACTTATATACGTGACCATATACGTGACAACTCGAGACCTCGGTTGCGACACCAGTTACGAGTCGAGAACCCCTAGTCTCGACTTGAGACCACACATTACCAGCACACAAACAACATGACTCGAAACCAGCTGGTCTTGTTGCGACTCGAGACCTGACTCGAGACCACCAGGTCTCGAGTGATGAAGACTAAACCGAGACAGCACCGTCTCGACTCGAGATCTCTGGTCTCGACTCGAGACCACTTGATTATGTATATTCTATTTGGGCTTGCACGGTTACAGGCCTAAGTATTTGGGCCGAATACATGGGCCGTATATGTTATTGTTGAATGTGTATATCGTGCACTGTTGATTGGACTGCCATGAATAAAACTTGTATGCAACGTGCTAGTATACGTGTAGAAAACATACGTGCATTTCTTGGCTTGAACCTGACATGTATGATAACCATGTTAGGACGTGGTTGACCACTAGCATCTAGACTTGACTTTTCTGTGTATCTGCCGAGCAAACCAAGGTGAGTTCACACCCTCTACAAAGCATGGATTCCCAGGGGTTGGGAATGGGGTTAAGGAACATGGATTTCCTCGTCCTTTATTGGGTAGGACAGTGTTGGTTCAGGAATATAATTCCTCGTCCTCTTGGACAGATAACTCTCACTAGACCAAAACTCTATCACGAAGTCCCTCCTTTTTATATCGACTTAATCGCCGGGCCAATGGCGAGCGGGTCATTAGTTAGATAGCGCTATTTAGGTTTGACAAACCTCACACCGTGCCGCAGAGGACGGGCGTGAACTAATGGATCTGGGCATGTCAATGATGATAGACATTGACAGTTCAGGGCACATAAACATGACTACAGTCAGCAGTCGATATGGTAACGAGTCTAGTAACGAACATGGGGTAGCCCCCACGGCCGTAGAGCCAGATAATTAAACATGGGGTAGCCCCCATGGCTGGATTGCCAGAGTAATTGGGTTAAACAAATCACGTTTTCAACTATGGGGTAACCCCCACGGCAGGATGCCAGATAAAGGAAACTGTTTTCGAAACAACCTAAAACGAACACCCAACTGTGAACTCGCTCAACATTATTGTTGACTCGTTACTACATGCTTTGCAGGTCAATAGGTACTTAGCTGGAGCTTGCATGGAAGAGAGTCGTTGTGGGACATGGACAGCTGTGTGCCATGTTAAACTTTGAAATAATTAAACTTATGTTTTGGTTTTCAAACGTTATGCTTCCGCTTGCAACTTAAACTATGTTTTTGCTTGGACACCAATTGTATTGGTTGGATTTTTATGATCACTTATATGCTTGTTCAATATGATTGGTGGCTGGATCCTGGTCAGTCACGCCTCCAAGCGGTGATACTCCGCAGGTGGATTTTTGGGGGTGTGACAGATTGGTATCATAGCCATTGGTTATAGTGAACTTGGTTTTAATAAGGGGAAAGAGTTTTATTAAAATCAGACTATAACCTGTACAGTGCTCTACGATCCACAATGACGCTTCACTCCACATGCAAAGCTCGACATTCTAGGTGATATGATCTGTGTATATATTGCCTACTTGTTAGTTACATAGTACATTACTCATGGTATGCTTGGTTAGTATAACTACTGTTGCTTGAACACGTGTGCGCTTACTCTCTTCTGTCATCGCACTTTCATGAACCTCTCTCATCCATGTTTCCCTCTTGTATGAAGATCATGAGTGGACGCGTTAACATGACTCAAGCCCAGTTGACGGCTCTGATTAACGAACGAGTTGCTGCGGCACTTGCGGCTGCACACGCAGGAGGTATATCCTGCAGTCCAAACTCATTCTAGGATCTTTAGACCCTACTCTCGTGAACCAACCTTTGTGTTAAACTCTGTCCTTTCTTTCACCCACAACAGGTCAACATGCTCAGCCACCTGTGTGCACCTTTAAAACTTTTATGGATTGTCGACCCACTACTTTTAGCGGCACTGAAGGAGCTGTAGGTCTCCTCCATTGGTTTGAGAAGCTCGAGTCAGTTTTCGAAATGTGTGAATGCCCTGAGGCGCGCAGGGTGAAGTATGCTACAGGTACTCTCGAGGGTTTAGCTCTCACATGGTGGAATGCTCAGGTCCAGATGCTGGGGTTGGTTGCTGCTAACGCCACCCCATGGGATAATTTTAAAGAGATGATCAAGGAAGAATATTGCAGTCGTGATGACATCCATAAGCTGGAAGTCGAGTTCTACAACCTCAAGATGACGGGGTCAGAAATTGAGGCGTATACTAAGAGATCGAATAAGCTTGCATTATTGTGTCCTACTATGGTGGACCCTCCAATTAAGCGTATTGAACTCTTTCTCAAGGGCTTAGTACCAGAAATCCAAAGTCATGTGACTTCAGCAAACCTCGCCACCATCCAGCAGGTTGTTCAATTGGCTCACCGTCTCACTGATCAGGCGGTGGAGCAGAACAGGTTACCAAAGCGTATAAGTGCTACAACTACTTCGGATGCTCCTAGTGATAACAAGAGAAAATGGGATGGAGCTTCAAGAAAAGGTTCAACTTCTGTGCAATCTCAGTCTCAGCAGAGAAAGACTGACGACTACAAGAGCCCCAGTCAGCAATCATCTGGTGGTCAAAGCCATGGTGGGTACAAGGGGAATCACCCCAAATGCAATCGCTGCAACCTACACCACAGCGGGCCATGCACCAGGGGTAACTGTCATCGGTGCAACAAGCCAGCTCACGCCGCCAAGGACTGCAAAAGCTTGTACCCCGCAAACCAGAATCGTCAACAACGAGCCCCTCAGAACCAGCGACAGCAACAGCAGCAGCAAGGTATCAACAAAGGGTGCTTCCAGTGTGGAGCTGAAGGCCATTTCAAGAAAGATTGCCCCCAACTGAACAGGAACCAGAACAACAACAACAACAACAATAATCAGGGGAATGGAAACAATGGGAACAACAACAACAACAATGGAGCCAGGGGGTGGGTGTTCGTGATTGGTCAAGGCGAAGCAAGGAATGACCCCAATGTTTTGACGGGTAAGTTCCTTCTCGACGACTTTTATGTTACAGTTCTATTTGATTCGGGTGCCGATACTAGCTACGTGTCACTAGAGGTTAGTCAAATGCTTAAGCGTATTCCAACACCTTTGAACAACAAGCACACTGTAGAGCTAGCTAATGGTAAGAGTTTAGAGGCCGCACACGTAGTCAAGGGTTGTAAACTTATTCTTGCTAACCAGACCTTCTCTATCGACCTTATTCCTATCGTCTTGGGTAGTTTCGACGTTGTCGTTGGAATGGATTGGTTATCCCAACACCGAGCAGAGATTCTTTGCAACGAGAAGATTGTACGTATTCCTGGTTCCGGTGATGAACCTCTCATGATTCGTGGCGACAAGAGGAGTGCTGTTGAGAACGTCATCTCTTTCCTTAAGGCCCAGAAGTGCTTGCGAAAGGGCCACACTGCCATTTTGGCTCTCGTTACTGACACCTCGTAGAAAGAGAAGAAGATAGAAGATTTTCCAATTGTACGCGACTATCCTGAGGTATTTCCTGAGGAATTACCTGGCCTTCCACCTCATCGCCAGGTCGAGTTTCAGATTGAACTAGCTCCTGGAGCTGCGCCTATAGCTCGTGCACCTTATCGTTTAGCTCCATCAGAGTTGGAAGAACTCTCTACGCAACTACAAGAACTCTTGGATAAGGGTTTTATTCGTCCTAGCTCATCGCCCTGGGGAGCTCCAGTGTTATTTGTGAAGAAGAAAGACGGCACCTTTAGAATGTGTATCGACTACCGTGAACTCAACAAGGTGACCGTGAAGAATCGTTATCCACTACCACGTATTGACGACTTGTTCGACCAACTGCAAGGGTCGAGCTACTATTCAAAGATCGATTTGAGATCGGGATATCACCAGCTGAGAGTCCGAGAAGAGGACGTCTCCAAAACAACTTTTAGAACTCGATACGGCCACTATGAGTTTTTGGTCATGCCTTTTGGGCTGACAAACGCACCTGTGATTTTCATGGACTTGATGAATCGAGTGTGCAAGCCTTACCTGGACAAGTTCGTTATAGTCTTCATCAACGACATCCTGATCTATTCTAAGAGTCAGGAGGAACACGAGCAACATCTACGACTTATTCTGGAACTCCTTCGAACAGAACAGCTTTATGCAAAGTTCTCAAAATGCAACTTCTGGCTTCGTGAAGTCCATTTCCTAGGCCATGTGGTAAACAAGGATGGGATTCACGTTGATCCATCCAAAGTGGACTCGATTAAGAACTGGCCTGCACCTCGTACACCAACGGAAATTCGCCAATTCTTGGGTTTGGCAGGTTACTACAGGAGGTTCATTAAGGATTTTTCCAAGATTGCACAGCCTCTCACATCACTAACGCAGAAAGGCGTTGTTTATCGCTGGGGAAATGCACAGGAATTAGCATTTCAGCATTTAAAGGATAGACTTTGCAGCGCACCTATCCTTTCATTGCCAGAGGGCACAGACGACTTTGTGGTTTACTGCGATGCATCAATTCAGGGTCTTGGTTGTGTATTGATGCAACGAGATAAAGTTATAGCCTACGCCTCACGCCAACTTAAAGTTCATGAAAGGAACTACACTACGCACGACCTAGAGCTGGGAGCTGTTGTTTTTGCACTTAAGATATGGCGACATTACCTGTACGGTACCAAGTGCGCCATCTACACCGACCACAGGAGCCTCGAGCATATCTTCAAACAGAAGGAACTGAATATGCGACAACGACGATGGGTCGAGCTACTGAATGACTACGAGTGCTCGATCAGGTATCACCCGGGCAAGGCCAATGTTGTGGCTGACGCCCTCAGTTGAAAGGACACCGCGCCTAAGCGCGTGTGATGCGTGTAAAGTGTTATATATATTAGGTGTATATTTTAAGCCCTTTTTAACACTTATTTTAGCCAAGTTTTAAATTTATAAAACACGATATTTCACTAACACTAAACACACATATGGGCAAGTGCACCCATCGTTGAGTGTACTATAGCGTTGGTAAGATACCGAGGTCGTCCAAGGACACAAGAGCTTTTAGTACCGGTTTATCCTCAACGTCTAACCAAAATAAAAGTTTAGAAAAATGTTTTAAACTAAGAAAAATAAAACTAACTAAAATGCTGAAAATAAAAATAAAAGAAAAAACAGATAGACAAGATGAATCACTTGGTTCCGACTCGTATCTAGTATAACCTTTGATTATTTCCGCACTTTTGCACATAATTAAGAGATTATCTTAGTTATTGTAGTAGGCCCCTCTTTTGAAGGCGACGTTACCCTCACCCCAGTAGTTTGAGTCAGCAGGGATACAATCCTAAAAGGGTGGATTATTGGAAGATAATGAATTAAGTTATTAATGCAGTATTGTGGTAGGCCCCGCTTTTGGCGGTGACGTTACCCTCGGCTAAGTAGTCTGAGTCAGCAGGGATACAGTCCTAAATAGCCGGGTTATAGTATTAATAGTAGTTAACTTATGAGGGGATCAAAGAGTTTGGACCCCCGCCATCCAATACCGTGAAGTATTGAAGGAGGTCCTACTAAATTTGACCCAGATCCATTGCAGGACCTCTAAACGCTGAACAATGGCAAGACCTTTACCAAACCGTTCCCTTAACCCCCTACCAGGTAGCCAACATATCTCCATATAGACCGTGGAGATATGAATGGTGAAAATCCTTTATTTTATATAGAAAGTAAAATAATGCCAAGACACCACGGACAAACGATAAGGAAAGATCACCTTCAACATAAGTAACTAGTTATTAAAGTCATTAATACAAAACCAAATAAAAAGTGCAAAAGATTAGAAATAAAAAGTATTATACTAGACACTTTGTCTTCACCAAGTGATGTAAGAGAGTTAGGCAAACATGGCCTTGATTGTCAAGAACTCTTACGATCAATCTTGGATCCCGAGACGACTCACACACTCTACGATGGACAATGGATGATGGTGTTGTGATGGTGGTGGGTGGTGGATGAGGTGTGAGAGAGGTGGTGTGCCAAGGGATGAGATGAAATGAATCCAAGCACTCCTATTTATAGGCTGAACAGAGAGCTGGACACGGCCCCGTGTCCGCTGGGCATGGCCCCGTGTCCGTCTGACAATCTCTCTCCTCATTAATTGTAATTCGCAATTACAATAAATGCGCCTGCTGTACTTTCGACACGCCCCCGTGTCCGCTGAGCACGGCCCCGTGGTGGGCAATAGAAGCTTCTATAGGTTTGTCTTTTCTGCTGCTTCTTGGGCACGGCCCCGTGCTGGCTGAGCACGGGGCGTGTTCAGTCTTCTGATTTCTCTATTTTGCTTTGGAAGGTGCCGTTGAGGGTTCGGGCAGTCCACTAATATTCCTTTTCTTGTATTTATGTTGGATTTAGCTGTCTTTTTGCTTCTTTTGCGTTTTTGAGCTCATTTAATCCTGAAAATACAAAAGGAAGACAAAAACACTCTTTTTCCAATATTAGTACTTAAAAAGGGTTAGTTTTATGCCTCATTTGATGTAATTTATATGTTGCATTTTACACACATCAAATACCCTCACACTTGAACTTTTGCTTGTCCTCAAGCAAAACTCTTTAATATGTGGCTTACACTCCCAAATGGAATAGGTAGAAGAGAAGGTTTTGGGCTTGTCGTAGAGTGTCGGGATCTCCAAGATCTTTTTGGGGTTTTATTTTTATTTATTTACACTCCTATTCGTAATGATTTATTTAGAACTTTTCATAAAAGAAATTACTTATTTGGGCATAACATGCCTTTTTTAAAATTCTATTTATATACAAGTTCACATACCTCGCGGGGAAATCACTCACACTCGGCCGAAGGTGTATTTTTAGTGAATCACTCGAGAGCGGCATGAAACTTATTCCTACCATAGGCTTGCCAAGAAATCAATCCTCCTCCTTTTTAACTTTTTTACCTTTGTAGATATCAAGAGGACTTTGTGGGTTAAGGGTTTGGCTAGGGTTAAAGGTAGGTGGTTGGGTTAGTGGTTAGTAGAAAAAGGGCTAAAAGCGTAACAAGTGTCGGTTTTCGTATTTTTTTTTTTTTTGCAACTTTTTATTTTGATGAAGCTTTTATTCAAACTAAGTTATTTTTGATTAACTTGTTTGTTTATTTTCTTTTTGCTTCATCATTATCACACTTTTTTTTTCTTTTTTTTTTACGAAGAAACGAACTTGTTACTAAAATAAAGGGTTAAAAATGAAAAAGATTTTGGTGGGTAAAAGGGTTTTTGTTTGGGTGATGAAACGAAAAGGTTTAGGCTCAAAGGGGCTAACTAGGGGGATTTTTGGGTAGGTGGTAAAAGAAAAAGAAAAATAATGGTGTAGAAATAAAAAGGGTTAGTCCTAATGCCTCCATCATTTACTTACTCGGGTTTAAGTTGATAAGGACTGGGAATGTATTGTCATGGCAAGTTCTAGAGTCGTAAGAACCAAGCGGCTATTCACACAAGAAACGAAAAAAATGAGCATTTAGTCAAATGATATGTAATTGTGCTCAATAAAGGCTCAAAACTCACTTTTGTGGGAATGGGTTTTTATGTGATCCAGTATATATAATCAAATTTTAAATAAGTTTGCTATGCCTTTTCATAATTTTCTTATGTTGGTTCTTTTTATCACTACGCTATCGGTTGTAAATTTGTAAAAATATAACCTTTTTGAGAACTTGAATTTCCCGAGTTAAACCTAGACAAGTAAAAAAAATGAAATTTTTTTGAAAAAATTTGGGGTGATTAGCGGTTCCAATAGAGTTTTGTGTAAGGCTTGTATTTAGGACTTGCAAAATTCAAGGTTTTAGCATCCCCCCCACACTTAAATTACATATTGTCCTCAATGTGTCCCAAAAATAAATTTTTAGGTTGATTAGATGTGTAAAATAGTGTTTAAAAAGCAAAAATTTGTGTTACTGGGCACTGAACACGGCCCCGTGTTATCCGGGCACGTCCCCGTGTTCAAGTGCCAGTAACAAAATTAAAATAAGATAAACAGAAGTCTGGACACGGGGGCGTGTTGGGTGAACACGGCCCGTGTCCAGGTACCTGAACTGGGCGTTTTTTCTGCAGGTAGTTCGGCACGGGGCCGTGTTGGTTGAGCACGGCCCGTGTTGAACCTTCTGAAATGGAGAGAATTGTCGGGTTGCCTTGTTCTTGTGCATGGGATCATTTTTCTCGTTCCCCTTTTCATCCTTTACCACCATGAGTGTGTTTTATTCCTGCAAATTAAAACTAACTAGAAAACATAATAATTAACCTAATTTAAACTAAGGATAGTTCCGTGGAATGCCTCCATGGTGCGCCACGTTTATAAGGGTCCTTGGCTAGACCCAAAGCCTGGTCATATGTTACTCAATTGGGATGTGTTGCATCCCATGTTACACCGTCGGAGAGCGTCATCCAAGCTTGAGTCTATGACCTTCATGTAGTTGACCGGATCTTCTTCCTCTACTCGCTTTCCACATTCAAATTTCACTTCCTCATTCCCAAACTTCAATGTTAGAGTTCCGTCATTCATATCCACCAATGCTTGGGCGGTGGCTAGAAATGGCCTCCCGAGGATGAGAGGGACATCGGTGTCTTCTTCCATGTCTAGGATGACGAAGTCGGTTGGAAAGACGAATTTGTCAACCTTGACTAGCAGATTTTCGGCGACACCTTGTGGGAATTTGACGGACCTGTCGGCGAGTTGTATGCTCATCTTTGTAGGGCTTGTTGTTCCTAGGCCGAGTCGCTTGAACATTGATGTGGGCATGAGGTTGATGCTAGCCCCAAGATCGGCTAAAGCATTTCGGACGGGGGACTTCCCAATCGAACAAGGGATTGTGAAGCTCCCGGGGTCGATTTTCTTTTGTGGAAGTTTGTTGAGTACTAAAGCTGAACATTCTTCGCCTAGGTTAACTAATTGCAATGATTCAATTTTCCTTTTGTGAGTGAGGAAATCCCTCATGAATTTTGCATATTTAGGCATTTGGGTTAGGACCTCAATAAAAGGAATATTAACATGCAATTGTTTTAGTAAACTTTCGAACTTTGCGAATTGCTCATCGGTCTTTTGACGATTTAACCTACCGGGGTACGGAATTGGAGGAGTCTTGGTGGGCTCTTGATTTGGTGTAGAAGCCTTTTCTGGCACAGGAGGAGTTATAGGCTGGCTAGAATGGTGTCACACCCCCAAAATCCACCCGCGGAGTACTACCGCTTGGAGGCGTGACTGACCAGGATCCAGCCACCAATCATATTGAACAAGCATATAAATAGTTATAAAATCTAACCAATACAATTGGTGTTCAAATCAAAACATAGTTAAGTTGCAAGCGGAAGCATAAGTCTTAAAGTCAAAACATCAGTTTAATAGTTTCAAGTTTAACATGGCACACAGCCGTCCATGTCCCACAACGATCCTCCTCCATGCAAGCTCCAGCTTAAGAACCTAAGGACCTGCAAAGCATGTAGTAACGAGTCAACAACTAGTTGAGTGAGTTCACGGTTGGGTGTTTGTTTTAAGTTGTTTTGAAAGCAGTTCCTTTAGCTGGCATCCTGCCGTGGGGGTTACCCCATAGTAAAAAACGTGACTTGTTTATTCCCGGTTACTCTGGCAATCCTGCCGTGGGGGCTACCCCGTGTTAGTTATCTGGCATTTCGGCCGTGGGGGCTACCCCATGTATACACTAGACTCGTTACCATCTCGACTGCTGACTGTAGTCATGTTTATGTGCCCTGAAACTGTCAATGTCTATCATCATTGACGTGCCCCAGATCCATTAGTTCACGCCCGTCCTCTGCGGCACGGTGTGAGGTTTGTCAGACCTAAATAGCGCTATCTAACTAATGACCCGCTCGCCATTGGCCCGGCGATTAAGTCGATATAAAAATGAGGGACTTCGTGATAGAGTTTTGGTCTAGTACGAGATATCTGTCCGTGAGGACGAGGAATTACATTCCTGAACCTTTGCTGTCCTACCCAAGGAGGACGAGGAACCCAGTTCCTTAACCCCAATTCCCGACCCCTGGGAATCCCATGCTTTGTAGAGGGTGTGAACTCACCTTGGTTTGCTCGGTAGAAACACAGAAAGGTCAAACAAGCAATGTTGTGGCTACTCACGTCCTATCATAGTTGTATCATACAATCAGGTTCGTATTCAAGTAGTGCACGTATGGGTTACACGTTTAATCATGGCAGTTCATCGACATTCACATTCAACAGTAACATATCAGGTCTGTACACTAGGCCCAAGAGTCCGGCCCAAATTAACTAAGTCCGAATTGAGGTGAAAGCCCAAACAGCGTGTATAGTCTCGAGTCGCAACCAGGCGTTTGCGACTCGCAACCGGAGTCGCAACCATGGTTTCGGTCCATGCTGTTTTGGTTACGAGTCGCAACCGGACTCGCAACCGTGGTTTCGAGTCACAAGGCTGGTGTGCTGATCAGGTGTGGTTTTGAGTCGCAACCAGGTGTTTGCGACTCGCAACCGATGTCGCAACTGGGCGGTTTCGACTCATCATGCAAGGGTTTCGAGTCGCAACTAACGGTTTCGAGTGGACATAAGCTGATTCGGAACAGTGTACTATCCACTAACATTCTGATTTCATGCAGTTTGTACTATCCAACCAAAATCCTTAAACATGTTTCTTGTCTAGCAATTTACTAAAAATGGATCAAACACATCAGATTTCAAATATTCAACATGTTCATATGATATTCAAGTTGTTCTTCACACATTCATCATGTTCATCAATATCCTAACTTGAAACAACAATCCGAATATTCAAACAACTAATCCGATTTCCACATAAGTGCAGCCATTTAACAAGCATTTTGATTTGTAACCTAAGAGCATGTAATCCGACTTCATAACATGAATAACAATCGAGCATTCCAACAACAAATCCGAATAATATGAGCATTATACACCGATTTCATGAACACCAACCATTTATGGTTTAAATCACATTAAATCACAAACATCATTAGCTCATTATGCAATCAATCCGAAATGTATAACAAGAATCATTAACCACAAGTATCATGAACACTAACTTAACATCAATGTGTACTATCAAACATGCTCAACCGATTATCATACATCATTATCAACTCAAAACACAATACACATTCGGTTCACAAACATTATCAAGCATACACCACACTAGTTAGGTTCTATCATTCATACCCTTATTAAACAACAACAAACATCATAGATTCACTAACAACATCATAAACACTAACCGGTTGTGAGGTGGTGAAAGATGAAGCTTCGTTTGGTGTGAACAAGCAAATCCGAGAATCCCTTTGGTGGTCGGTTGGTTGGATCCGAGAAGAAGGAGGAGAAGTATGATGTTGAAGCTTAGGGTTTTAGTGTGAGAGAGTGGAGAGTGTCTGTGTCCAAGAAAATGGCAAAGATAGCTAGGTGCATAACATATATACTAGTTTCATGTGGTGCACCCTAATGGGCTTCGAAATAGACTAAGGGGTGTGTGTGGCCCAACCGGCCCATGAGTGGTGTGGTGTTTACTCGAGACCACATGGTCTCGAGTCGGGTCCTAGTTGTTTCGGTTCCTAGACATACTCGCATACATACGATCACAACATACACATAACATGACACATGATCATATAAGTTCACATAAATCATTTATTAATTCATCAAATCAGTTAGTCACTAATCGTTCAAGCATACAACGAAAGGTTCTGAATTTCGAGTTGTCACATCATCCCCAAGTTGAAAGAAATTTCGTCCCGAAATTTGATAGGCACTCACTGAGGAAGCTAGTTAAGTTGTATGGTTTTCCCGGTTTTCCTGGGGTGTCACATCCACCCCCCGTTGATCTGGAATTTCGTCCCGAAATTCCGTAGCTTCGGCCTCAGTAGTGGGTGTACTGTTTGCGAACAGTTGGGGATACTTTTGTTTCATCTGATCTTCGCGCTCCCAGGTGAACTCTGGGCCGCGACGTGAGTTCCAACGAACTCGAACGAGAGGTATCCTAGTGCTCTTGAGGACCTTAACATCCCGGTCCGTGATCTCGACTGGTTCCTCGACGAATCGTAACTGCTCGTCGATAGTGAGTTCCTTCAAAGGAACTACGTGGGTCTCATCTGATGGACACTTCTTCAGATTCGACACGTGGAAAACGTTGTGAACTGCACCGAGTTCCGCTGGTAGGTTAAGTCTGTAGGCCACCCTGCCTATTTTCTCAATGACCTCGAAAGGTCCAACGTATCGTGGGTTAAGTTTACCGCGTTTACCAAAACGAACCACACCCTTCCAGGGTGAAACTTTGAGTAGTACCCGCTCCCCAACCTGGAGCTCGAGTGGTTTCCTGCCCATGTCGGCGTAAACTTTCTGACGTTCGCGAGCGGCCGTCATGCGTTTTCGGATCTGAGCGATCTGTTCGGTTGTATCTACCACATATTCTGGACCAGTGATTTGACTATCTCCCACCTCTGCCCAGCAAAGAGGAGACCGGCATTTACGTCCGTACAATGCCTCAAACGGAGCAGCTCCAATACTGGTGTGGTAGCTGTTATTGTACGAGAATTCCACAAGTGGCAGATGCTTTTCCCAGCGGTTGCCAAAGTCGATTACACATGCACGGAGCATGTCTTCTAAGGTTTGAATGGTGCGCTCGGACTGCCCGTCCGTCTGAGGATGGTACGCTGTGCTCATGTCCAGTCGTGAGCCGAAGGATTTGTGCATTGCTTGCCACAGCTCAGAAGTAAAATGTGCATCTCGGTCTGAGATAATGGAGGTGGGCACCCCGTGCCTCGAAACAATTTCTTTGATGTAGATTTCTGCAAGAGTGGAGAACTTATCCGTCTCCTTGATGGCCAAGAAGTGTGCAGATTTTGTGAGTCGATCCACGATCACCCAAATAGTATCGTTCCCGCGCTGGGATCTAGGTAGGCCAGTAACAAAATCCATGGAAATTTGCTCCCATTTCCATTGAGGTATTTCTGGCTGTTGGAGCAGGCCTGATGGTTTCTGGTATTCCGACTTGACTCTCGCACAAGTCAAACACTTGCTGACGTAAGTTGCTATGTGGGCCTTCATGCTAGGCCACTAATACGTAGTCTTGATGTCGTGGTACATTTTATCCGATCCGGGATGTACCGAGTAGCGAGACTTGTGTGCTTCGTCCATCACAAGCTCTCGTAGGTTGCCATAGAGTGGGACCCAAACGCGTCCCGTTACGTAGTAAGCACCGTCTTCCTTCTGTTCTAATCGTTGCCTTGATCCGCGTAGGGCTTCGGCCCTGACGTTTTCTGGTTTCAGTGCTTCTATCTGAGCAGCTCGTATTTGGGAGGGAAGACTAGAATGGATCGTGAGTTGTAAAGCTCGCACGCGCTTAGGCGCAGTGTCCTTCCGACTGAGGGCGTCAGCCACAACATTGGCTTTGCCCGGGTGATATCTGATTGCGCACTCGTAGTCACTTAGCAACTCGACCCATCGTCGTTGCCGCATATTCAGTTCCTTCTGCTTGAAGATGTGCTCGAGGCTCCTGTGGTCGGTGTAGATGGCGCACTTGGTACCATACAGGTAATGCCGCCATAACTTAAGTGCAAAAACAACAGCTCCCAGCTCTAAATCGTGCGTCGTGTAGTTCTTTTCATGAACCTTGAGTTGACGTGAGGCGTAGGCTATCACCTTATCTCGTTGCATCAACACGCAACCAAGTCCCTGAATTGATGCGTCACAATAAACCACAAAATCGTTTGTGCCCTCCTGCAAGGAAAGGATAGGTGCGCTACAAAGCCTATCCTTTAGGTGCTGAAATGCCAACTCCTGTGCGTTTCCCCAGCGATAAACAACGCCCTTCCGCGTTAGTGAGGTGAGGGGCTGTGCAATCTTGGAAAAATCCTTTATGAATCTCCGGTAGTATCCTGCCAAACCCAAGAATTGGCGAATTTCCTTTGGTGTACGAGGTGCAGGCCAGTTCTTTATCGAGTCTACCTTGGATGGATCAACGTGAATCCCATCCTTGTTTACCACGTGGCCTAGGAAGTGGACTTCTCGAAGCCAGAAGTCGCATTTCGAGAACTTTGCATAAAGCTGTTCTGTTCGAAGGAGTTCCAGAATAAGTCGCAGATGTTGCTCATGTTCCTCCCGACTCTTGGAATAGATCAGGATGTCGTCGATGAAGACTATAACGAACTTGTCCAAGTAAGGCTTGCATACTCGGTTCATCAAGTCCATGAAAACCGCAGGTGCGTTTGTCATCCCAAAAGGCATGACCAAAAACTCATAGTGCCCGTATCGAGTTCTGAAAGCTGTTTTGGAGACGTCCTCTTCCCGGACTCTCAGCTAGTGATAACCCGATCTCAAATCGATCTTCGAATAGTAGCTCGATCCTTGCAGCTGGTCGAATAAGTCGTCGATACGCGGTAGTGGATAACGGTTCTTCACCGTCACCTTGTTGAGTTCCCGGTAGTCGATGCACATCCTAAAAGTACCGTCTTTCTTCTTCACAAATAGCACTGGAGCTCCCCAGGGCGATGAGCTAGGACGAATAAAACCCTTATCCAGAAGCTCTTGTAGTTGCGTGGAGAGTTCTTTCAACTCTGATGGAGCTAAACGATAAGGTGCACGAGCGATAGGTGCAGCTCCAGGAGCTAGTTCAATCTGAAACTCGACTTGGCGATGAGGCGGGAGACCAGGTAATTCCTCAGGAAATACCTCTGGGTAATCGCGTATAACTGGGAAATCTTCTATCTTCTTCTCTTTCTCCGTGGTGTCAGTAATAAGAGCCAAAATAGCAGTGTGGCCCTTTCGCAAGTACTTTTGGGCCTTAAGGAGTGAAATGACGTTCTCAACAGCACTCCTCTTGTCGCCATGAATCATGAGAGGTTCACCATCGGGACCTGGAATACGGACAACCTTCTCGTTGCAAAGAATCTCTGCTCGGTGTTGGGATAACCAATCCATCCCAATGACAACGTCGAAACTACCCAAGACGATAGGAATGAGGTCGATAGAGAAGGTCTGGTCAGCGAGAATAAGTTTACAACCCTTGACTACGTGTGTGGCTTCTAAACTCTTACCATTTGCTAGCTCTACGGTGTGCTTGTCGTTCAAAGGTGTTGGAATACGCTTAAGCATTCGACTAACTTCTAGTGACACGTAGCTAGTATCGGCACCCGAATCAAATAAAACTGAAACATAAAAGTCGTCGAGAAGGAACTTACCCGCCACAACATTGGGGTCATTCCTTGCTTCACCTTGGCCGATCACAAACATCCGCCCCCTGGCGCCATTGTTGTTGTTGTTCCCATTGTTACCATTCCCCTGATTGTTGTTATTGTTGTTGTTGTTGTTCTGGTTCCTGTTCAGTTGGGGACAATCTCTCTTGAAGTGGCCCTCAGCTCCACACTGAAAGCACCCTTTGTTATCACCCTGTTGCTGTTGCTGGCGCTGGTTCTGTTGAGCTTGCTAACGATTCTGATTGGCGGGGTATAAGCTCCTGCAATCCTTTGCAGCGTGACCAGGCTTGTTGCACCGATGACAGTTGCCCCTGGTGCATGGTCCGCTGTGGTGCAGGCTGCAGCGATTGCATTTGGGATGATTTCCTTTGTATCCACCACCAGACGATTGCTGATTAGGGCTCTTGTAGTCCTCAGTCTTTCTCTGCTGAGACTGGGACTGAACAGAAGTCGAACCCTTACTTGAAGTTCCATCCCACTTCCGTTTGTTGTCACTAGAGGTACCAGTAGTAGTTGCAGCGCCAATGCGTTTTGGTAACTTGTTCTGCTCCACCGCTTGATCCGTGAGACGGTGAGCCAACTGAACGGTTTGCTGATAGGTGGCGAGGTTCGCTGAAGTCACATGACTTTGGATTTCCGGCACTAAGCCCTGAAGAAACAGTTCAATGCGTTTGATGGGAGGATCTACCATAGTAGGGCACAGAATTGCCAGTTCGTTCGACCTTTTCACATAAGCTTCAATTTCAGACCCCGTCATCTTGAGGTTGAAGAACTCCACTTCCAGTTTGTGAATCTCATCACGGCTGCAGTATTCCTCCTTGATCATTTCCTTGAAAGTTTCCCATGGGGTGGCGTTGGCAGCAACCAACCCTAGCATCTGAACTTGAGCGTTCCACCATGTGAGGGCTAAACCCTCGAGAGTACCAGTGGCGTACTTCACCCTGCGCGCCTCAGGGCATTCGCACATTTCAAACACAGATTCCAGCTTCTCAAACCAGTGTAGGAGACCTACTGCTCCTTCAGTGCCGCTAAAAGTAGTTGGTCGGCAGTCCATGAAAGTCTTAAAAGTGCACACGGGTGGCTGAACATGCTGACCTATCGTAGGTGAAAGAAAAGACAGAGTTTAACACAAAGGTTGGTTCACGAGAGTAGGATCCTAAAGATCCTAGAATGAGTTCGGACTGCAGGATATACCTCCTGCGTGTGCAGCTGCGAGTGCTGCGGCAACTCGTTCGTTGATCAAAGCCGTCAACTGGGCTTGTGTCATGTTAACGCGTCCAGACATGATCTTCACATCAAGAAGAACGTGAGTGAGAGGGGTTCGCGAAAGTATGATGTCAGAAGTGAGTAAGTGCACACGTGTTCAAGCAACAGTAGTTACACTAACCAAGCATACCATAAGCAATGTACTATGTAACTAACAAGTAGGCAATGTATACACAGATCATATCACCTAGAATGTCGAGCCTTGCATGTGGAGTGAAGCATCGTTGTGGACCGTTGAGCACTGTACAGGTTATAGTCTGGTTTTAACAAAAATGTTTTCCCCCTTTTTATTAAAACCAAGTTCTCTATAACCAATGGCTCTGATACCAATCTGTCACACCCCCAAAATCCACCCGCGGAGTACTACCGCTTGGAGGCGTGACTGACCAGGATCCAGCCACCAATCATATTGAACAAGCATATAAATAGTTATAAAATCTAACCAATACAATTGGTGTTCAAATCAAAACATAGTTAAGTTGCAAGCGGAAGCATAAGTCTTAAAGTCAAAACATCAGTTTAATAGTTTCAAGTTTAACATGGCACACAGCCGTCCATGTCCCACAACGATCCTCCTCCATGCAAGCTCCAGCTTAAGAACCTAAGGACCTGCAAAGGATGTAGTAACGAGTCAACAACTAGTTGAGTGAGTTCACGGTTGGGTGTTTGTTTTAAGTTGTTTTGAAAGCAGTTCCTTTAGCTGGCATCCTGCCGTGGGGGTTACCCCATAGTAAAAAACGTGACTTGTTTATTCCCGGTTACTCTGGCAATCCTGCCGTGGGGGCTACCCCGTGTTAGTTATCTGGCATTTCGGCCGTGGGGGCTACCCCATGTATACACTAGACTCGTTACCATATCGACTGCTGACTGTAGTCATGTTTATGTGCCCTGAAACTGTCAATGTCTATCATCATTGACGTGCCCCAGATCCATTAGTTCACGCCCGTCCTCTGCGGCACGGTGTGAGGTTTGTCAGACCTAAATAGCGCTATCTAACTAATGACCCGCTCGCCATTGGCCCGGCGATTAAGTCGATATAAAAATGAGGGACTTCGTGATAGAGTTTTGGTCTAGTACGAGATATCTGTCCGTGAGGACGAGGAATTACATTCCTGAACCTTTGCTGTCCTACCCAAGGAGGACGAGGAACCCAGTTCCTTAACCCCAATTCCCGACCCCTGGGAATCCCATGCTTTGTAGAGGGTGTGAACTCACCTTGGTTTGCTCGGTAGAAACACAGAAAGGTCAAACAAGCAATGTTGTGGCTACTCACGTCCTATCATAGTTGTATCATACAATCAGGTTCGTATTCAAGTAGTGCACGTATGGGTTACACGTTTAATCATGGCAGTTCATCGACATTCACATTCAACAGTAATATATCAGGTCTGTACACTAGGCCCAAGAGTCCGGCTCAAATTAACTAAGTCCGAATTGAGGTGAAAGCCTAAACAGCGTGTATAGTCTCGAGTCGCAACCAGGCGTTTGCGACTCGCAACCGGAGTCGCAACCATGGTTTCGGTCCATGCTGTTTTGGTTACGAGTCGCAACCGGACTCGCAACCGTGGTTTCGAGTCACAAGGCTGGTGTGCTGATCAGGTGTGGTTTCGAGTCGCAACCAGGTGTTTGCGACTCGCAACCGATGTCGCAACTGGGCGGTTTCGACTCATCATGCAAGGGTTTCGAGTCGCAACTAACGGTTTCGAGTGGACATAAGCTGATTCGGAACAGTGTACTATCCACTAACATTCTGATTTCATGCAGTTTGTACTATCCAACCAAAATCCTTAAACATGTTTCTTGTCTAGCAATTTACTAAAAATGGATCAAACACATCAGATTTCAAATATTCAACATGTTCATATGATATTCAAGTTGTTCTTCACACATTCATCATGTTCATCAATATCCTAACTTGAAACAACAATCCGAATATTCAAACAACTAATCCGATTTCCACATAAGTGCAGCCATTTAACAAGCATTTTGATTTGTAACCTAAGAGCATGTAATCCGACTTCATAACATGAATAACAATCGAGCATTCCAACAACAAATCCGAATAATATGAGCATTATACACCGATTCCATGAACACCAACCATTTATGGTTTAAATCACATTAAATCACAAACATCATTAGCTCATCATGCAATCAATCCGAAATGTATAACAAGAATCATTAACCACAAGTATCATGAACACTAACTTAACATCAATGTGTACTATCAAACATGCTCAACCGATTATCATACATCATTATCAACTCAAAACACAATACACATTCGGTTCACAAACATTATCAAGCATACACCACACTAGTTAGGTTCTATCATTCATACCCTTATTAAACAACAACAAACATCATAGATTCACTAACAACATCATAAACACTAACCGGTTGTGAGGTGGTGAAAGATGAAGCTTCGTTTGGTGTGAACAAGCAAATCCGAGAATCCCTTTGGTGGTCGGTTGGTTGGATCCGAGAAGAAGGAGGAGAAGTATGATGTTGAAGCTTAGGGTTTTAGTGTGAGAGAGTGGAGAGTGTGTGTGTCCAAGAAAATGGCAAAGATAGCTAGGTGCATAACATATATACTAGTTTCATGTGGTGCACCCTAATGGGCTTCGAAATAGACTAAGGGGTGTGTGTGGCCCAACCGGCCCATGAGTGGTGTGGTGTTTACTCGAGACCACATGGTCTCGAGTCGGGTCCTAGTTGTTTCGGTTCCTAGACATACTCGCATACATACGATCACAACATACACATAACATGACACATGATCATATAAGTTCACATAAATCATTTATTAATTCATCAAATCAGTTAGTCACTAATCGTTCAAGCATACAACGAAAGGTTCTGAATTTCGAGTTGTCACAAATGGCTTCTTTCATTTGGCTGCAATGGAGCATCCTCGGGACCCACGGTTCGATTTCTTAATGTGATGAGATGTACTTGTGCCTTCGGGTTCGTTTCGGTATTACTAGGTAACGCGCCTTGTGGTCTCTCGGAGAAATTTTGAGCTAGTTGATTTAATTGTTTTTCAACATTTTGAATGCTAGCTTGTTGATTTCTGAAATTCGATTCCAATTGTTCAAATCGATCCGAGTTTTTCTTTTCAGTGTCAGAGATGAGGCGAGATACAGTATCTTCAAGCCTTTCTCTTCCACCTTGTTGTTGAGAAAAATTTTGCGGTTGTTGAAAATTAGTTCGTTGGTTTTGTTGGTTACTACTATTGCCGGGATCTCTCCAACCAAGATTTGGGTGGTTACGCCATCCTTGGTTGTAGGTACCCGTTGGAGGACCCGACGGCCTAGGTCTATTATCCAAGTAGTTTACCGTTTCAGTTTGTTCATCTAATTCTTTCATACAACTCAAATTTTCATGTGACCCACCACACCCTTCACAAGCCATAACCGAGGCCGTTTTTGTCATTTCTAGCCTTTTGATTTTTGAAGAGAGGGCCTCGATTTGGGCTTGTAAAGAGGTGCTTTCATCAACCTTATGGGCGCCCGGGGCAATAGATTTATTACCTCAGGGAGTGTGCCATTGAAAATTGGTTTGAGCAATTTCCTCAATTTGGTTATATATTTCATTTGGGCGACGATTACCTAAGAGTCCCCCGGAGCTTGAATCAAGTGTTTGTCTTGTGTGTGGCAACAATCCATTGTAGAAAGTGGATACTTGTTGCCATACCGCTAGACCATGGTGAGGACACTTTCTTAAAAGCTCCTTGAACCTTTCCCAAGTTTCATATAAGGATTCCCCATCCTCTTGTGAGTATGTATTAATTTCAGTCATTAATTTAGCCGTTTTAGCAGGAGGGAAATACTTATACAAAAACTTTTGGGCGAGTTCATCCCAGGTGTTTACCGATCCAACTGGGAGGGTGTTAAGCCAAGCCTTAGCTCGGTCTTTCAGTGAAAAAGGAAACATTCGAAGGCGGATGGCGTCATTTGATGCTCCATTGATCCGAAAGGTATCACATATTTCTAAGAAGTTAGTAATATGTAGATGGGGATCCTCGTCCGCAAGCCCGTGGAAGGTTGCGGAGTTTTGGAGCATTTGTATCAAATGCGGCCGAAGTTCGAAGTTGTTGGCCTCGACATTCGGTGCATTGATAGCGGCGCCAAGATTGCCTACGGTAGGCCGTAGGTAATCCATGAGGGACGTTGGTCCACCATTGGAAGTGGGTCCCCCGAAGCTTTCCCTTGATTTTTAGCTTTAAGTCTTTTTCTGAGAAAGCGCTCGGGTTCTTCTAGGGGTTCTTTTATGTCTCTACTAGAACTGGAGCTCATGCACTACGTAGGAGGTTCAGATGTGGCGCCTGGGTTCCAAATCCTGTAATAAAAACAAAAAAGAACGTTGGTCAGAATGTTCACCACGGCCCCGTGCTCAGTGAACACGGCCCGTGGTCAGAAGTACAGTAATCGTTTTCTGTATCCCAGTTACTGGGAGTTGGACACGACCCCGTGTTGCACCGACACGGCCCCGTGTTCAGCTCTCTGTAACTCAGAAAATAAAAACTGCCAGTGATGAAGCTGGGCACGGCCCGTGTCTGACCGAGCACGGCCCGTGCTGAGCTCTGCAGAAGCTGAAAAACTAAGAAAAATCCTAAAAAAATAAAAAGAAAGATAAAAGATGATTAGGCCGTTGATTCCTAACTTTCTTAAAATCCTTGTGTCCCCGGCAGCGGCGCCAAAAACTTGCTGCGTGTGAAGTGTTATATATATTAGGTGTATATTTTAAGCCCTTTTTAACACTTATTTTAGCCAAGTTTTAAATTTATAAAACACGATATTTCACTAACACTAAACACACATATGGGCAAGTGCACCCATCGTTGAGTGTAGTATAGCGTTGGTAAGATACCGAGGTCGTCCAAGGACACAAGAGCTTTTAGTACCGGTTTATCCTCAACGTCTAACCAAAATAAAAGTTTAGAAAAATGTTTTAAACTAAGAAAAATAAAACTAACTAAAATGCTGAAAATAAAAATAAAAGAAAAAACAGATAGACAAGATGAATCACTTGGTTCCGACTCGTATCTAGTATAACCTTTGATTATTTCCGCACTTTTGCACATAATTAAGAGATTATATTAGTTATTGTAGTAGGCCCATCTTTTGAAGGCGACGTTACCCTCACCCCAGTAGTTTGAGTCAGCAGGGATACAATCCTAAAAGGGTGGATTATTGGAAGATAATGAATTAAGTTATTAATGCAGTATTGTGGTAGGCCCCGCTTTTGGCGGTGACGTTACCCTCGGCTAAGTAGTCTGAGTCAGCAGGGATACAGTCCTAAATAGCCGGGTTATAGTATTAATAGTAGTTAACTTATGAGGGGATCAAAGAGTTTGGACCCCCGCCATCCAATACCGTGAAGTATTGAAGGAGGTCCTACTAAATTTGACCCAGGTCCATTGCAGGACCTCTAAATGCTGAACAATGGCAAGACCTTTACCAAACCGTTCCCTTAACCCCCTACCAGGTAGCCAACATATCTCCATATAGACCGTGGAGATATGAATGGTGAAAATCCTTTATTTTATATAGACAGTAAAATACTGCCAAGACACCACGGACAAACGATAAGGAAAGATCACCTTCAACATAAGTAACTAGTTATTAAAGTCATTAATACAAAACCAAATAAAAAGTGCAAAAGATTAGAAATAAAAAGTATTATACTAGACACTTTGTCTTCACCAAGTGATGTAAGAGAGTTAGGAAAACATGGCCTTGATTGTCAAGAACTCTTACGATCAATCTTGGATCCCGAGACGACTCACACACTCTACGATGGACAATGGATGATGGTGGTGGATGATGGTGTTGTGATGGTGGTGGGTGGTGGATGAGGTGTGAGAGAGGTGGTGTGCCAAGGGATGAGATGAAATGAATCCAAGCACTCCTATTTATAGGCTGAACAGGGAGCTGGACACGGCCCCGTGTCCGCTGGGCACGGCCCCGTGTCCGTCTGACAATCTCTCTCCTCATTAATTGTAATTCGCAATTACAATAAATGCGCCTGCTGTACTTTCGACACGCCCCCGTGTCCGCTGAGCACGGCCCCGTGGTGGGCAATAGAAGCTTCTATAGGTTTGTCTTTTCTGCTGCTTCTTGGGCACGGCCCCGTGCTGGCTGAGCACGGGGCGTGTTCAGTCTTCTGATTTCTCTATTTTGCTTTGGAAGGTGCCGTTGAGGGTTCGGGCAGTCCACTAATATTCCTTTTCTTGTATTTATGTTGGATTTAGCTGTCTTTTTGCTTCTTTTGCGTTTTTGAGCTCATTTAATCCTGAAAATACAAAAGGAAGACAAAAACACTCTTTTTCCAATATTAGTACTTAAAAGGGTTAGTTTTATGCCTCATTTGATGTAATTTATATGTTGCATTTTACACACATCAGCGTGCGAGCGTTGCAACTCACTATACATTCTAGTCTTCCTTCCCAAATACGAGCTGCTCAGATAGAAGCATTGAAACCAGAAAACGTCAGGGCTGAAGCCCTACGCGGCTCAAGACAACGATTAGAACAAAAGGAAGACGGTGCTTATTACGTAACGGGACGCATTTGGGTCCCACTCTATGGCAACCTACGAGAGCTTGTGATGGATGAGGCACACAAGTCTCGCTACTCGGTACATCCTGGTTCGGATAAGATGTACCACGATATCAAGACTACGTATTGGTGGCCCAGCATGAAGGCCCACATAGCAACTTACGTCAGCAAGTGTTTGACTTGTGCGAGAGTCAAGACGGAATACCAGAAACCCTCAGGCCTACTCCAACAACCAGAGATACCACAATGGAAATGGGAGCAAATTTCCATGGATTTCGTTACTGGCCTGCCTAGATCCCAGCGCGGAAATGATACTATCTGGGTGATCGTGGATCGACTCACAAAATCTGCACACTTCTTGGCTATCAAGGAAACGGATAAATTCTCCACTCTAGCAGAAGTATACCTCAAGGAAGTTGTCTCGAGGCACGGGGTGCCCACCTCTATTATCTCGGATCGAGATGCGCGTTTTACTTCAGAGCTGTGGCAAGCAATGCACAAATACTTTAGCTCACGTTTAGACATGAGCACAGCATATCACCCTCAGACGGACGGGCAGTCTGAGCGCACTATTCAAACCTTAGAAGACATGCTTCGTGCATGTGTAATCGACTTTGGCAACAGCTGGGAAAAGCATCTGCCACTTGTGGAATTCTCGTACAATAACAGCTACCACACCAGCATTAAGGCTGCTCCGTTTGAGGCATTGTACGGGCGTAAATGCCGGTCACCTCTTTGTTGGGCAGAGGTGGCGGATAGTCAGATCACTGGTCCAGAACACGTGGTAGACACAACCGAACGAATTGCTCAAATACGACAACGTATGGCGGCAGCTCGTGACCGTCAGAAAAGCTACGCCGATAAGGATAGGAAACCACTTGAGCTCCAGGTTGGGGAGCGTGTACTACTCAAAGTTTCACCCTGGAAGGGTGTGGTTCGTTTCGGCAAACGAGGCAAACTTAACCCGCGATACGTCGGACCTTTTGAAATCATCGAGAAAATAGGCAACGTGGCCTACAAACTGAACTTACCAGCAGAACTAAGTGCAGTTTACAACGTTTTCCATGTGTCGAATCTGAAGAAGTGTCTGTCAGATGAGACCCTCGTAGTTCCTTTGAAGGAACTCACAATCGACGAGCAGTTACGATTCGTCGAGGAACCAGTTGAAATCACGGACCAGGATGTTAAGGTCCTCAAGAACACTAGAATACCCCTCGTTCGAGTTCGTTGGAACTCACGTCGTGGCCCAGAGTTCACCTGGGAACGCGAAGATCAGATGAAACAAAAGTATACCCAACTGTTCGCAAACAGTATAACCACTGCTGAGGCTGAAGCTACGGAATTTCGGGACAGATCAACGGGGGGATGATGTGACACCCCAGGAAAACCGGGAAAACCATACAACTTAACTAGCTTCCTCAGTGAGTACTTACCAAATTTCGGGACGAAATTTCTTTCAACTTGGGGATAATGTGACAACTCGTAATTTAGAACCCGTCATTGTATCTCGATGTAACATGCTTGAACGTTATGTAACTAGTTGACATGTCGGTTTAATCAATGATATAAGTGAATATTATGTGAATATGTGATGTGCTTATGTGTATGCGTATATTTATGTGACCCGAGACACAAGGACCCGACTCGAGACCACTCGGTCTCGAGTAAACAGTAACAGTTTGGCCGGTTGGGCCATGCACCTCCCTTAGTCTACCCGAAAGCCCATTAGGGTGCACCAACTTAGAACAAGTATATAACCCTTATTGATAGCCAACCTTGCCATTTTTGGGCAACCCACACACTCTCCTACACACACACTCTCTCTCCCTCACTAAAACCCGAGAACACCACCACAAGCCTCCTCTCGGATTCAACCGGTAGCACCAAGATAGTCGGATCAAGCTCGGGATCATCGCTCGGCATTTGGTTCGTTGGTTCTTCAAACCCGAATACCATCCGGTTAGTGTGTTATGTTTCTAGATGTTACAATGATTGGTTGGTAAATGACATACATGATAAAAGTGTTGATTTAGTGATAAAGTGCATGGTTGTTATCATCTATTGTGACGAGAGTGCTTGTTCGATGTAATGGGTTCTTGTTTGTTAATGATACATGCTTGGTTCCAATTGCCTAAGATGATCTTGAATGTTGTATGATAATGTCTTGCTAAGATAAGCTTGAATGATAGTTAAGGTTGCTTATGGTCATCCGATTTATGTTAGAGGTTATAGAACAAATGTTTTGCTTGATGAAGGTTTGCAAGATGATATTGATAATCTGGTTTATGTGTTATTAGGTAGGATGAACATGATAGTGAAGGATGAAAACCCTAATGATGAGCAAGTTTGAATATGATTATGAACATTTGAATATGCTATGAACAATTGAAAGATCCTTTGTTTGATCCATGTGATTAAGGTTTTAGACAAGAAAACATGTTGGTGCATTTCGGTTGGATCGTACACGGTTACATGAAATCGAAATTCTATTGGATAGTACAAACCTTGGCGGATGTTCTAGAATCACCAGACAAGCGAGTCGAGACCCTCGGTTACGACTCGAGACCATATACGTGACAACTCGAGACCTCGGTTGCGACACCAGTTACGAGTCGAGAACCCCTAGTCTCGACTCGAGACCACACATTACCAGCACACAAAAAACATGACTCGAAACCAGCTGGTCTTGTTGCGACTCGAGACCTGACTCGAGACCACCAGGTCTCGAGTGATGAAGACTAAACCGAGACAGCACCGTCTCGACTCGAGATCTCTGGTCTCGACTCGAGACCACTTGATTATGTATATTCTGTTTGGGCTTGCACGGTTACAGGCCTAAGTATTTGGGCCGAATACATGGGCCGTATATGTTATTGTTGAATGTGTATATCGTGCACTGTTGATTGGACTGCCATGAATAAAACTTGTATGCAACGTGCTAGTATACGTGTAGAAAACATACGTGCATTTCTTGGCTTGAACCTGACATGTATGATAACCATGTTAGGATGTGGTTGACCACTAGCATCTAGACTTGACTTTTCTGTGTATCTGCCGAGCAAACCAAGGTGAGTTCACACCCTCTAAAAAGCATGGATTCCCAGGGGTTGGGAATGGGGTTAAGGAACATGGATTTCCTCGTCCTTTATTGGGTAGGACAGTGTTGGTTCAGGAATATAATTCCTCGTCCTCTTGGACAGATAACTCTCACTAGACCAAAACGCTATCACGAAGTCCCTCCTTTTTATATCGACTTAATCGCCGGGCCAATGGCGAGCGGGTCATTAGTTAGATAGCGCTATTTAGGTTTGACAAACCTCACACCGTGCCGCAGAGGACGGGCGTGAACTAATGGATCTGGGCATGTCAATGATGATAGACATTGACAGTTCAGGGCACATAAACATGACTACAGTCAGCAGTCGATATGGTAACGAGTCTAGTAACGAACATGGGGTAGCCCCCACGGCCGTAGAGCCAGATAATTAAACATGGGGTAGCCCCCATGGCTGGATTGCCAGAGTAATTGGGTTAAACAAATCACGTTTTCAACTATGGGGTAACCCCCACGGCAGGATGCCAGATAAAGGAAACTGTTTTCGAAACAACCTAAAACGAACACCCAACTGTGAACTCGCTCAACATTATTGTTGACTCGTTACTACATGCTTTGCAGGTCAATAGGTACTTAGCTGGAGCTTGCATGGAAGAGAGTCGTTGTGAGACATGGACAACTGTGTGCCATGTTAAACTTTGAAATAATTAAACTTATGTTTTGGTTTTCAAACGTTATGCTTCCGCTTGCAACTTAAACTATGTTTTTGCTTGGACACCAATTGTATTGGTTGGATTTTTATGATCACTTATATGCTTGTTCAATATGATTGGTGGCTGGATCCTGGTCAGTCACGCCTCCAAGCGGTGATACTCCGCAGGTGGATTTTTGGGGGTGTGACATTGAAAACCCACTTGAGTTGAATAAACCCTGAAAACCCAATAACAACCATTGATTAATCAGATTGATGGATGAGATCATTTTGGTCTTGCCCCCTTTTACTTTTTAATATAATATAAATGAGAGGTACAAGAAGGGTATATTTGGAAATGTTACAATTTCTCTCTCCTGACAGAAAATGTAACTTCTGTCAACTTTCCTCTCTCTCCTGACAGAAAGTGTAAATCTGTCTACTTTCCTCTCTCCTCTCTCTCTATAATTTTGATCTTTTTTGTTTACTTTTGTATACGTACACAAAAAAAAAAAATTGTTACGAATATCATTTATTTATGTTTTTTTATAATTTTTAAATATGTATCTGACAAAACATATTAGAATTGTTACATTACTAAAACTCAGCTATGTCGTTACATAAAGATGTTACACAAAAAAAAGTGTAACATAACCAAAGAACAATTTATTTTTTGTTACATTATTATCACCCAGTTGTTACACTCACAAGAATCACTAAAACCCAGCTATGTTGTTACATAGAGATGTTACACAAAAAAAGTGTAACATAACCAAAGAACAAATTATTTTTTGTTACATTATTATCACCCTGTTGATACACTCACACGAATCCCCCTGACTTTTGTCAACTAGCACATTTGTTTCATCTAACAGTCAAAAACATATTAGAACTGTTACATTACTAAAACCCAGTTATGTTGGGTTACATAAAGATGTTACGCAAAAAAAGTGTAACATAACCAAAGAACAATTTATTTTCTACTACATTATTATGACCCAGATCTGAAACAAATTTTACACAAAAAAAATTGATAAAATCAATAATAAAAAACAAAAAAGGTGTTACATATATCATCTATTTATGTTTTTTTTTAGAATTTTTAAATATGTAACTAACAAAACATATTAGAATTTTTACATTACTAAAACCCAGCTATGTTGGGTTACATAAAGATGTTACACAAAAAAAATGTAACATAACCAAAGAACAATTTATTTTCTGTTACCTTATTATGACCCACACTAACACGAATCCCCTGACTTTTGTCAACTAGCACATTTGTTTCATCTAACAAACAAAACATATTAAAATTGTTACATTACTAAAACCCAGCTATGTTGGGTTACATAAAGATGTTACACAAAAAAAGTGTAACATAACCAAAGAACAATTTATTTTATATTACATTATTTTCTATTACACTCATATGAATCCCTCTGACTTTTGTAAACTAGCATATTTGTTTCATGTAACAAAATTCACTTTATTTTTATAATACAAGACACACATTTTTTCATGATTATATCAAGAAAAAACTACAAAATAATAACATTAAACAAGAAAAGTAACGTCGATTTTAATCAAATAAACAAAAAAAATGCAGATCCACAAAACACAACAAAAATGTCTGGTTCGAACAAAAATGTGTAACTTCACCGGATCTTGCCTGGTTCGAACAAAAAACTTCAGCCTTCTCTTCGATATCTGATTCATCATCTTCTTCATGTACGATTTTCTTCAAAATAAAACCAAAGATGATCCGTCTTCATGGGGTTTGAAAAGAAACATGATGGATCCAGATCTAGATGACGGTCCAGATCTAGATCTTGACGGGTTTAAAAAGAAACATGATGGATCCAGATCTAGATCTAGATCTAGATCTAGATGGCGTCTACATGGATCTGATGCTCATTAGTTTCTCCGATTTCATTTGTGATCTTGTTTTATCTATATTGGAACAAGAGAGAGATAGGAAAAAGTGTGGTAGAGAAGAGAGATGAATGAGGATCTGGTGAGTTTTTATAAATTGTAGAGAGATGATCTGATGATATTCTAGATCTAGATATGTATTAGAAGGAAAAGAGATATAAAGAGAGAGAGATATATATGAGGTTTCTGATGTAAATAAAGAGAGAGAGTCAGGTTTGTAATGATATAAAAGAGAGAGAGATCAGACTTACACTTTTCTACACATGTAAAATGACGTAAATACCCATCTCTTTGTCTTTATGCACATGTTTTTCTCAACTGGAGTGAGTTTTCTCATTATAACTAGCCTATATATATATTCCAATTTCAATTTCAGATCATAAGGGAATTAAAGAACTGAGTAACATCGCTCAGATACCACATGTTAGTCAGTTCTTATAATATCTAATGGAAAAACACTTTTAGGGATCTTGATATACCTGACAGTCCAGTAGTGGTTAGAGATGAAGAAGAAGCCATCTTGATCGGTTCCCGTTTAGGGTGAGCAGTTAGGATGGAGTTGAATACGAATTAGGTTATTGCAGTGAGGGGGCTGTAAACTTTATGGTGTGTTTTAGGGTTCCCAATAACCTGTATTTATATGCTTCACCCAAGGGGAAACCCTAATTAACTAGTACGGGCCTTTACGTCCATCAAATAAAGCCCAGTTAATTTTATAGGACATTAAGGTAAATTGATCTGGTTATTAGATAAATGATCAAAAGGGCACCATAAATTATTTATTAAAATAATTTAGGCTAACATCGCAAACCATGCCAGACTGATGCCCTGCGGCTCGCTCACAAGATCATGCATATGTGAATAAGGCGCTTGGGCTCCAATTGCCTTATTAACACTATATAGGAAGCCCTGAAGTGTTACAACTATTGAGACCCTTGCAAACAAGTCGAAAACTCTCTGTTTTGATGACAAAAACAAGTACACAAGCAAGACCGCGGTGGTGGAAAAGGTTAAAAAGACGGTGCTCATTGCGGAGGGTGGTGTGGTGATTGCCTGGTAGCTCATGTATACGAGAATCAATGCTGGTACAACGAGTGCGTAGATTTCTTTTCGCGCCACTGGATCATCGACTTCTTTCAACTGGTACTTCCAAAAGGTAGGGGTTGGGGTGGGTGATTATGTAGTGTGGCGGGTGATTTTTTCGTGTTGCTTGCCATCTTGTGGTCTGAAGCATTGTTGCTAACTCAACCACTATTTATAGACCATTTTATTTGTTGGTGAAGTTAAAGAAAATGTGTGTATGGAGTTGGGGATTGAAGACGCAATAAAAGATTAACAAAAAAATGGTCAAATTACTTTTCATTGTTTTTTTATGAAACTCTTAACATAATAAAGGTAAAAAGAAACTTGTAGTGGTAACGTTTCCCTTATCTAAATGTCCATTTGGTTCGATATTGGATGGAAATTATTTTTTAACTAGTAAGCGATCCCGCGCGTTGCGCCGATTAAGCCTAGTTAACAACACATATCACATATTAAATTATACCATAACTACTAAACGCTACATTTACTACATGAATAATTACAAAAGATTTGTAGTTGAATTTCAGGATAAGTGGCACCATAATTACAAAGCATTAATTATTGTAGCTAGTGGTTCATGCTTACAAAAAACTAACATCTTATTTACAAAAGAAGGTGTTTCTTGACCCTAGTCTTCTAAATTTCACTTCATTTGTCTTTTTGTGCAGGCTTTCGTGTCTGTAGATAAAAGCAAGGAGTGACCACTTCAATTCAATTTAGAAGACACTTGAATTATGGCTTGCTTATTGAATATAAAGCTATAATTAAAATATGTTTCATATATTCAATTTAGAAGACATATATGAATTATGGTCTACATATTGAATAGGATTAGTGTGTACCTTGTCAAACTCTTGCTCTTGACCATCAATCTTTTGCTCAGCAAAAAGAAACACCATTTTGAGTAACCTGTATACATGGAAGCACTTGTTAACCTCAAACCTATTAATGTAAACTAAATAAACGCATCCTAATTTTAACGGCAAAACACATAATTTTTCTCGGTACGGCGCACCATATGCCAATATTCAATATCCAACGTGATCACTCCATTTGGTCAATGTATAATAGAAAGGATGCAACGTATATGAGCTGCAGTCAACATATGCTACCCTGCTTGGCGTAGCTTCCGTTCAAGTCTTGACCCGTTTGCAGAATTTATATATTTTTTCAGTGTACTTCATTTCTACAAATGATTAGCGATCCATTAGTCCATAGTTGCATATAATCTAGTTATATTAATGATTATGTTACACCAAATCACCAATAATGTAAGGGTGAACTAATTTTACCTTTACTCCTTACCTGCACACAACTTGATTCATCACCAATAATATGGGTAGTCAACATCAGTTTATCTAATAAACAAACTGAGATGTTTATTTCTCATCTATATACTTGAGTTCACCACTTCTAATCTATCGTTTGTTATCTATATTATGTCACTATTAAGCAAGTATATCATTCTATACAAGAATGAATTTGTTATACATACAATCTACTGGAAATCAAACTCAAAATTTATCATTTATTATAGCAGCGTTAAGAACAACAATTCAGCAAACTTGTAGTGGCAACTTAGCATAAGAAATCAACATCTTGTAGCTGTAATTTAGTATAATCAATCAAAAACTATATACGAAAGATTTGGGTATGAAGTAAAAAAACAACAGGACACAGTAAAAATCACATACTGCAAAAATAAAATACAATACATTATCTTACACAATAACATAAAGATAGCCAATTCTGTATTTGCTACACACTTAACAATCGATTTGCTAATCCTACTCTATATTCAAATGTTTATTAGATATTAGGTATTTTGAACAAAAAAAGAAAAAAGTAAAAAAGATTTGAAGGTGTACCATGTTGAAGGAGCCACCGGAGCCAGTGACGTAAGCACACGTATGGATTTCTTAAGGGCTTGAAAGACACAATGGATGAAGACGGCTTCTCCTTTGTTGAAACGACCGTTGGTGAATGTTTGACATGCTGGAGAACAGTGGTGGTTGCAATGTCAACGATTGATACCTCGTTAATGTCGTCTTCGTTGATAAGGTCCTCAATTAGGGTTCAGGAACAGATAATTTGAGCAAGAACGAAGCAGCCGTCATCGCTACAAACACCACCACCATCCTCTGGTTTTGTAACCGCCATCGCCATTGTCTCAACGGAGCAGTTGACGGGAGGTCGCTAAACCCACGACACCACTACCATCATCACATGTGCTCCTCTTCCATTACTCTCTCTCTCTCTCTAGAGATTTCCCCTTTCTCTTTTTCTCACTCAACACAAAAACGGTCGTTACCGTTAATTCAATTTGTAATAAAGCAATTTGTACGTAACTAATTTTACCATTTTTGAATAAAGTAATTTATTTTTAAAAACTTATAAATAACCATCTCTTTCTGAAACCATTTTTATTCTAAATCATTTCATCCTCACTTAACTCTTACTCCTTTTCCTTGTCATCAATCTTTTTTTTCAATTGCTAATCATTCATATAAATACTTAGGTATTTACTTACCGCCAAACAATTAGGAAGACGATTTTTCAACCGATAGTAGCTTACTTTATTTCGTAGAGAAGCTCAAGGAAGTCGAAGCGGAAGACACGGCGACGTCGTCAGCCATTCCAAAAAAATCGTCAAACGTGATCGCGTACAAGGTAACGAAAATCTTTTGAACGATTATTTTGTTGATGAACCAAAGTATGATGATAAAACATTCCATTATAGTTTTCATTTGTATGTCGAAACGATTATTCCTAAAAATTGTTGGTGATATTGAAACACAGTGTCTTAGTTTCAAGAGGGATATGGGCGGTACATAAAGAGTTTTACGGCGATACAAAAAATTACTTCCTCCATTAAACAACCCGCGACCAGTAATACTCCCGAAAAGAACGACGAGTATTTACAAATGGCCATAAGGACTTCGTGAGAGTGCCTACAATTTTTTGCAACGCCGTTAACCCATTGTACGTTGATTAGTACATGCGTAGGCAGACAAGCACCGACTTAACGAATTTATACAAAAGCCACGAGGAAAAACACCACATTCCAGGAATGCCAGGTAGCATTGATTGTACGCATCTTATGTGGAGGATGTGTCCCAAAGCGTTACGAGACCAAAATATATGAGAGGTGATCACCAGTACCCAATGGTCATGGTCGTAGCAGTCGCGTCGCAAGATTTATGGTTTTGGCATGCGTATTGTGGACCGCCCAGTTTACTAAAAGACATTGCATTGGGTTTGGTCTTATAACCAGTGGCGGAGCTTGACCAAAAGGTCCGAAGGGGCGGAAAGTCATAGGACCCAATTTATATATTGTATAAATATTTAGGCAAAATAATTGGGAGGACAATCCTAAATAATTTTAAAATTTTCGGACGAAAAATAAGAAATTTTACACTTCTAACCGAAACATTCGGAGGGCGGGTGCACCCCCCACTTTACACTAAGCTCCGCCCATTTCTTATAACCGAATCTACCGAAACATTTGTCAAATTTCTAAAGAATCTACCTTAAACTATAGCATTAATCTAAACAATTAACAAAAGCAAATCTACCTTAAACTATGGCATTAATCTAATTAACAGTCTCTTCCAGCTTCTCGATAGGCTTCTCATAAAACAAATATTTTTTTTGTAAAATTTAATTCCTCTTGAAGAGCGTCTTGGTGTTTCCCAAGATCATCTTACATGCGTGTAGGAAGCCCTTGTTGCTACAATATGAAAAGATTAATCTTCTCAATTTGCATTTATATACATTGATGATGACAATATGTGGTAGAGGGCTAAAATCGGCATGTCAGACAGACAGATCGGGTAATGGGTCAAAAAAAGAAACTTTGCTTTGGATCAAGATGAGTCCAGTTTTTGTTCAATGCTTCTACATATAGTTTTTCAATCAAATAAAATTAATAAATTACAAAAGTACGTTGTTTTAACATTTACATTCTTTAGGGAAGTGATTCAAAAGGTTTTGTACGCTAATAATATATTGTACGACAAATTCGACCCATTTGCTTTAAGCTATTTAATTGTACAAAAGCATGCATCTACTCCACAAAAATAATACAAATGAACAATTGTATTTCTAAATATAAAGGTTAACTTTTGGTATATTTTACCTGGTTATCGAGCATTCTTAAGAAGTCTTTGAGAACATATATACGCCCAAGTCCTCTAGCCTCTATATAGCAAGCATAATGCTTTACTTTTTTCTCTATGAGCTTGTAATTGATATAATATAACGTACCATAGGCATTTGTGTATTTATTTCAAAATTGACTAAGTTGACCTATATTCTAAGAAAAATGATGCATACCCTTTTCATTCTTCAATTTGTTATTTTTTCAATTTCTTCCTAAAAGCCACCATCTCTTAGTGCACAAACATTCGTATACCTACATTTACAAGGGACATGCACATGCACAGTAGAATACAAAACAACAGTACAATTTGAATTGCATTACTTGCACATGTGTCAATTAATATTATAAAAAACCTATTATTTACTAAAATGACATTAAGAAGACTATTAACAACTAAACTTTCATTATATAAATATCCTATTCTTTAATATTTTTATAATATTTACATATCATGATTACTTTTTAATATATTACTAGTTGTAACACCCGTGTGAACACACGGGTATGTTTAATAACGTTCGAAATCAAATACTAAAAAACAGGTTATTTTATTTTAATAGCCCTTGTTTATTTTATTTTAAAAATATTATTATTTTTATCATACATAGTATATTTTTTACTTTTTTCATTGTGCGTTTTTCCCGTCCTTCGCTTTTTTTGCGCTTTATGTCTAGGCCCCAGGCGAGACCTATGCGCCTTGAGTGCGCTCCCCTTTATTAACTATGATCCATATAAATCAGAATTAGTTCAAGTAATACTAACATCTATCAAGATAAACCTACTTCTACTAAGCAAAAAAGATAATAAAACATAAAATCTCCCATCAGAATCACCAAACTACAACAAAATTGTCACACCTCCGAAATACCACCTAGGGAATATCCCTGCTAGGCGTGTGACATACCAATAACGAGCCACTAATTACATTGAACCCATACAAGTTTCAAAATAAAGTTCTCAATTATTAATAAAAATACCATCAACAAGTTTAAATGAAACCAACATGTTCAGCGGAAGCAATGACAAACCAAAGTTTAACAATTTCAAAACCAATATGTAATATCAAGAAATCAATAACATGAATCCCTCCAGTCGACCCATGACCACTCCAGCTACTCCAGACAGCAAGTTCCAATCCAAGACATCTAACGACCTACAAGCATGCAGACAAGTGTGTCAGACGACGCTGGTGAGTTCAAAGTTTTGTGAGGGTGCCAAACCTAATAGCGCTATCAACTAATAACCTCGTTGCCTCCCCGGCAACTGTCGGTAGATGTAAGGGGTCTTATATGATAGAAATGAGTAATAACAAACATCCAATTAACCTGACATTCCTCCCTGAATCGTTACCCGATATCCCTCCCAGGAATGCATGCTTGGAAAAAGAGCAGTGAACTCACCTTTGGTTTGCTCGGTAGATTAGTTTACGTATTCCAAGTTGGTCTACCAAACCCTATCGTAGTTACCGACAACAATCAGTTTCGTACACACTTAATCAAGTATTCCTTATACATATTACACAAATAGTACACACACAATATCATGCACGTTATAATGGTTGATCATGCAACATAATGGCCCTTGTCATCATGAAGTCACATAACAAGTGTTCGGGTCACACAAATCCACATCACAAATTTATATTTCACATATTTACATATCAGTTGGTTTATCATTCACGTAAACATGCAACTCCTATTTTGTTCATCATGCTTTATACACACATCGAACCAATCAATATAGTTATCTTAGAATCATTTATCGTAGCAATATTCAAAAGAATCAAACAGATAATCCTCATGGTTGTCTCGATACATAATCATCATTAGATTTTCACATTCAAACCACATTCTAGTGCACACAATCATCTCGGACTATCGATTCGTATCATGGATGATTCCAAGTTCATGTTAACAGTTCAATCATGCTAATGGCTACAACCTACACAATTCTAATTCATGCCATCTTTCTTTTGTTTCAACAGGATTCTACCATTAATCCAACTAGGTTCTTATATCGTATCCGATCACGAACAACGCATAAATAAAAGATCATATATGACACAAACAAACATGTAATTACATTAAGATAGATTATGCTAACCGAGAGGTGAGGAGGGGTGTTTGAGCACAAGACGCTTCGGAAGAAGGGGGGTCTCCTGCCGTCGATTGCCAGGAATGAAAGAGTGCTAGGGTTTCGTCATTTATCAACTCACGTATGATTGTGGATACCAAACTAATATAATTGGATCATCACTGGGCCTTATCTGGACCGAACCAATCAATATTGCCCAAACGACGAAACATACTCGTGGCGAGAAACATTATTCGTCGAGTGAGATTGATTGCCGAAGTTAATCGACGAAACTCTATGTTTCGTCGAGATTGGGTGTTGTTTCGTCGAGATACTAGAGTTAATTAGGAGCATGTTTCGTCAGCAAAGATGTAGAACAATTAAAGAAGTCTTAATCATGGAAGTGTGTGCGAATATATGGAACAATTAAACAATTGATGTAGTGTCAGAATATGTAGACTAAAGTGGCCGCATATATATCGATTAAAAGGAGCTGTACTTCACTACTAATTAATAGGTATGGCTTTGCACACGTGAGTAAACATGAATTCTGAAGTTGGCTGAGATGTGATATGCATGAGTATGTCAAGTCTTTGAATTTAATATGTGTATATGCTAGTGGACCTATTATGTTGATAATTTAGTGATACTCATGAACATGCTATGATAACATAATAAAACAATCCCAAATTTACATGTAACCATCAACATCACAATCATTCATATAACGTGCACATCTAAAATGTGAAGCGAATTGTAAACCAAACAGGATGGTGAAATAAGTAACGCATAGAGAAAAGTCCTAGGAATCTCGGGTTGTCACATCATCCCCAACTTGAAAGAAATTTCGTCCCGAAATTTGATAATTAACTCAAAGCAGTACTGTGTTAAATTAGGATGACTGTGGATTTTCCGCAGGTGCCACATCATCCCCAACTTGAAAGGGAATTTCGTCCCGAAATTCCTCAATGATATCAGGAGTTGACTCAACCGTTCGAGCAACTGTATATTAGAGCTCCCTTTGATTAAACTGTTCCCACAAGGACTTCGGTCCACGTACTGAGTTCCAACAAACTTCTTACGACCGGACTTTGGCTATGTCAACAAACCTTAACTTCTTGGCACATGCTTTCGATAGTTTCCCTGACCAATGCAACTGGTCAGTTATCCTTAGACTCTGGTAAAGGTATCACAAGTGTTCCATCGGACAGACACTGCCTTAGATTCGAAACATCAATATCATTGTGAAAGTTATCCAATTTGTCAGATAACTTGAGTTTGTGAACCGTGCCACCGATTCACTCCAGGAATCCGAGTGTCCCAACGCATTGTAAACTAAGCTTGCCACGTATTCTATAGCGTACCGTACCCTCCCAGGGTGAGACTTTCGAGTATGACACGTTCCCAGTGTTTCCTAAGCGTATCAGCTTTCCTGACAGACATGCGTTGCCGCCAAACGATTTCAGATGTGATCAATCTTTCCAGGGGTTTTGAGTACAGGTCTTAGACCTGTGATTAGGTTGTCAGCCACTCTAATCCAACAAGGAGTTTAACGTTACTGCTCATGTAATGCCTCAAACAGAGCTGTCTGAATACTAGAATGGTGACGGCTACGGTAGAACTCAGCCAAAGGTAGATGTCCTTCTTACTCTTACTAAAGTCAATCACTCACATGCTCACAGCATGCCTCCAAGTGTCTGGATGGTTCGTTTACTTTGACCATTTGACCAATGCTCATGCCTAGATGTGAGCCAAGGGTGTTATGTGTTGTCCGTCATAAATCAAACATAAATCAAAATCAGAGGTAACAGGAGTTGGCACTTCGTGCCTAAAACCCGCATCTCTCAGAGGAACATCCACAGCTGTGAAGACTCGTCAGTTTCCTTGGTTGCGAGAAAGCGTGCTGGTTACGTGGGGCAATCATCGATCACCCAGGTGATATTGTTCCCCTTTCGAGTTGTAAGCAGACTAGCGACAAAATCCATGGCAGTCTGCTCTCATTCCATATGGATATTGCTGGTTGTTGATACTTCACCTTGACTTTCCTACAAGTCAACCATCATTTATATACATAGCTAGGTGGGCCTTCATGCCCGATCACCAGTGTAAGATTTATAGATCCTAGTATCTCTCATCAAAATCCAGACATCTAGAATATCGAAGCCGGTGTGCTTTGCTCAACACGAGTTCCCTTGGATTGCTGTATAGTAAAACCCATGCTCGTTCGTCGGACTTGCAAAAAAATCACTTCCCCATGCCCCGCATGGACCTAACTTGAAAATTTTCTTCCTTCAGTGCCTCGGTTTGAGCAGGGCAAATCTGATCAGGTTGGTTAAAGTCGATGGTGTGCTGCAAGGCTCGTACACGTCTAGGTGTCACAGTTGAAATCGTTCAAGGGTCCCATCCAACGATGTCATTACATGCTTTAGCTCCTTCGAAACAACGGTACATGGGAGGCCCTTGTGATCGGTCTAAATAGCGCATTTGGTACCGTCTAGTAATGCCTCCAACTTAAATCCAAAGACCATGGTTTCCATTGCAGGTTGTGATTCGTGCAACTCTTCTTGTAATTCCACTACGTAAGCCATCACTTTCTCGTGTTGCATCAGCACGCAACTGGGATTCTGATTCGAATCATCATGATATACCACTAAATCACCCGCACCCTCGGGTGAAGACTATGCTCAGTGGATTGCAGAGTTGGGATTCGAAAGCTGGAAAGACGTTCTCCTATTTTGTCTACCACGAACACAGCACCCTGTTGTGCTTAAGGGAGTTAAGCTACACGATCTTCGAAAATCCTGCGATGAATCTACAACAGCATCCACCGAAACCAAGAAATTGTTGTACCCCCGAAGGAATCTTTGGTGTCAATCAGTTTCTAACAAAATGGATCCTAGCACGATCCCCGCGTATTTCCACTTCGTTGGTTACATGATCAAAATGCATCTCTCGAATCTAGATGTTACATTTAACAAGACTTCACACGTAGTGACTCCTCCCTCAGGAGCTCTAAGATAAGCTACAGATGCCGTCCATGATGTCCCTTCCTCCAGGAAATGACCCAAAACGTCATCAATAAACACGGTCGATTATGGTGGTCCATAAGCTGCTGGTGTGTTGATTATCTAGATGGTCATGGTGTACAAAGTCGCACTGGCCGCATTGCGTTTGATATGCCGTTCTAAGAGCATTCTCCCCTTGGACTTCCATCTGATGATAGTTCGTTTGTTAGCCAATTCTCGAGTGGGAGCTTGACTCTCGCAACTAGTCGACAGGTTGTCAATACATGGTCGGGGCAAACGGTTCCTGACTACCACTTTGTTGAGTCATCGATAATCAGTATGCATACGAAAAGGCTTATCTTCACAGATATAAATGGGGCTCCCCGGAGCGAAAACTAGGTCCGACAAAACTTCTGTCCCACAGTCTCTATAGTTGATTTGACAGTTCTTGCATCCATCCTGGCGCAAGATAGTAAGAAGTATGAAGAATTAAGGTTGCCTCTGGCGTGAGATCAAACGGAGATTCTGCCTAACAGTTGTGGAAGTAAACCCGAAATTTCCTCGAGTAGCACGCCGAGAGGAATCACGAACCATTGGTGGATCCTCGATCCTCACCTCCTTAGTCTTAACATCAGTAACGTGTGCTACATTAGCGGGGTAATCCTTCCGTAGACACTTCTGGGCCTTCTTTGCGGATATGATGCTAACCTTTACACCACTCAGACACTTCAAAATATAATGCGACGCAAATTTCCTTCCCACAGGGTATATCTACGCGATATCCAGTTAATAAATCTACACAACTACTGCATCGAAACCATCAAAGATCGAAACCATCAAAGATAGCAGGAGGAAAGTCGATGCCGAACACTTGTCCCACAAGGTCGAGTTCGCATCCCAACGAACATATGAGATTTCAATTGACTTGCCATCGGCCAGTTTCCACAACAGGTTCGGTTCCGAGAAGCATCAGGGTTAAACAGATTCGAGACGAAGCGATTTGCTACCCATTCAAGCTACCATCTTGCTATTATCATGTCGTCGCCCATGTTAATCCTAAATGTCCTTCCGCGAGCACCACTACCAGTGTTGTTGTTACGATCACGTGGATTCCCAATACTGTCATCGTTCCCTTGGTTGTTGTCGTCTAGAATTATTAACGGCCAATCCATGTCGTAGGCACCTTCATTTCCATACTGTAGGCTACTATTACAAGTACCTTGGTGTTGCCATGACTATTGCCTCTAATGTCATTGCTTGAAACGGAACCCTACGATCTTTCACCAACCAAGTCTATCGTTCCACATTCTGTGCCACGCCCTAAAGCGCTAATCACTGTGCTGGTAGTCACATAATCCACACTATAATCAGTTGTCACCGCTTATGCCCCGATTGATTCGTAAGAGTCGACTCCCATAAGTCGCTTACCAGGGTTAAAGATTCGATTGGATCCAATTTGCTGGTGTTCGTTGCTAGAAACCAAGGCCGTTCTAATGCTGAAGTCGGTGAGATACTACGATCATCCTCTTGCCCCTCGATCTTGCAAGTTGGTCGAGTAATACACAGTACGTTGCTAGGGTGTTGCAGAAACGATCGCACTTACGGGATCTAAGGCGTCAATACAGAGAGTTCCAACCGATGAAAAGGAGTGAGAAGGTTTTGACCAATCGTTCGACGCTGCAACATCCAACTCCGGGATGTTCGTACAAGCACCTAACATTCTACACAGTTCGCTAGGCGTTCAGATAGGTGTTCAGGTAATACTCGATAGCATCGAGATTCGTGAGAATTCAGAGAGAAGTGAAAAGATCACGCTCGGGTAGGAGACATTCACTACTAAGACTCCTATAGACTGTTACGTTTCACATCGATCAAATAACGGAACGGAACCCCTTTTTCACTTGTTAAGCCTCACTGGGACTCGCATGCACCCCTCATTATTATTATGTGTGCACCCACAATAATAGTGCGATTTGCATGCTCATCTCAGTTCCTCCTAACTCATGTCAAACGGTTCCTCCTCAAACGTCAAACAAGGAATATCACAAAACAGGGGTCACGAATCTCTAGGGTAACACATGCAAGTAGTAAATGAATTCATACTGTTGTGCTAAACGTGCAATCACATGCAATATCATAGGTAAGTGTTCACTAGTTACGCAGTACAATGAGTATACGAGAGACGAACCTTGCAATCTGGAGCTGAGTGTCATGGTCGTATTCACGTCTTCAGAACTGTTCGGTTATAGTCTGGTTTTATAAAAACGTTTTAAAACCAAGTTCACTATAACCAGTGGCTCTGATACCAAACTGTCACACCCCCGAAATACCACCTAGGGAATATCCCTGTTAGGCGTGTAACATACCAATAACGAGCCACTAATTACATTGAACCCACACAAGTTTCAAAATAAAGTTCTCAATTATCAATAAAAATACCATCAACAAGTTTAAATGAAACCAACATGTTCAGCGGAAGCAAATGACAAACCAAAGTTTAACAATTTCAAAACCAATATGTAATATCAAGAAATCAATAACATGAATCCCTCCAGTCGACCCATGACCACTCCACCTACTCCAGACAGCAAGTTCCAATCCAAGACATCTAACGACCGACAAGCATGCAGACAAGTGTGTCAGACGACGCTGGTGAGTTCAAAGTTTTGTTACGAGTTTAGTTACCAGATATATGTATAACACAGTTTAACAATTTGATTTGATGTTGTTATTAACTCGATTACCGAAATGGCTACAAGATGTATTTGCCCAACCCCAATGTCTCTATCAAAACATTGGTCATGCTTTAAGGAAATTAGTTCATGCTCGTCCTCCCCGGTACGGTGTGAGGGTGCCAAACCTAATAGCACTATCAACTAATAACCTCGTTGCCTCCCCGACAACTGTCGGTAGATGTAAGGGGTCTTATATGATAGAAATGAGTAATAACAAACATCCCATTAACCTGACATTCCTCCCTGGAACGTTACCCGATATCCTTCCCCGGGATGCATGCTTGGAAAAAGAGCAGTGAACTCACCTTTGGTTTGCTCGGTAGATTAAATTACGTATTCCAAGTTGGTCTACCAAACCCTATCGTAGTTACCGACAACAATCAGTTTCGTACACACTTAATCAAGTATTCCTTATACATATTACACAAATAGTACACACATAATATCATGCACGTTATAATGGTTGATCATGCAACATAATGGCCCTTGTCATCATGAAGTCTCATAACAAGTGTTCGGGTCACACAAATCCACATCACAAATTTATATTTCACATATTTACATATCAGTTGGTTTATCATTCACGTCATGCAACTCCTATTTTGTTCATCATGCTTTATACACACATCGAACCAATCAATATAGTTATCTTAGAATCATTTATTGTAGCAATATTCAAAAGAATCAAACAGATAATCCTCATGGCTGTCTCGATACATAATCATCATTAGATTTTCACATTCCAACCACATTCTAGTGCACACAATCATCTCGGACTATCGATTCGTATCATGGATGATTCCAAGTTCATGTCAACATTTCAATCATGCTAATGGCTACAACCTACACAATTCTAATTCATGCCATCTTTCTTTTGTTTCAACAGGATTCTACCATTAATCCAACTAGGTTCTTATATCGTATCCGATCATGAACAACGCATAAATAAAAGATCATATATGCCACAAACAAACATGTAATTACATTAAGATAGATTATGCTAACCGAGAGGTGAGGAGGGGTGTTTGAGCACAAGACGCTTCGGAAGAAGGGGGGTCTCCTGCCGTCGATTGTCAAGAATGAAAGAGTGCTAGGGTTTCGTCATTTATCAACTCACGTATGATTGTGGATACGAAACTAATATAATTGGATCATCACTGGGCCTTATCTGGGCCGAACCAATCAATATAGCCCAAACGACGAAACATACTCGTGGTGAGAAACATTATTCGCCGAGTGAGATTAATTGCCGAAGTTAATCGACGAAACTCTATGTTTCGTCGAGATTGGGTGTTGTTTCATCGAGATACTAGAGTTAATTAGGAGCATGTTTCGTCAGCAAAGATGTAGAACAATTAAAGAAGTCTGAATCATGGAAGTGTGTACGAATATATGGAACAATTAAACAATTGATGTAGTGTCAGAATATGTAGACTAAAGTGGTCGCATATATATCGATTAAAAGGAGCTGTACTTCACTATTAATTAATAGGTATGGCTTTGCACACGTGAGTAAACATGAATTCTGAAGTTGGCTGAGATGTGATATGCATGAGTATGTCAAGTCTTTGAATTTAATATGTGTATATGCTAGTGGACCGATTATGTTGATAATTTAGAGATACTCATGAACATGCTATGATAACATAAGAAAACAATCCCAAATTTACATGTAACCATCAACATCACAATCATTCATATAACGTGCACATCTAAAACGTGAAGCGAATTGTAAACCAAACAGGATGGTGAAATAAGTAACGCATAGAGAAAATTCCTTGGAATCTCGGGTTGTCACATCATCCCCAACTTGAAAGAAATTTCGTCCCGAAATTTGATAATTAACTCAAAGCAGTACGGTGTTAAATTAGGATGACTGTGGATTTTCCGCAGGTGCCACAAAAATCACAACAACGGCTTATTGAAATTTAAAAACAACAAAAATTGAATCGATTCAGATCTATACAAATCGTTATCAGATCGAAAAAGGCATACATGTACTAACCTTACAAAGATATTGATGGGGGCAAAACATCCAAACTACAACCATAACAACTACATCAGCAAATAGAAAAATAAACCCACATACAAGTTAAACAAAATCCATATATATAACCTGTAGTCTTTGTCCTTTACGTACAAAGATAAATCCATGAAAGCTGAATCAATAGACTCTCCTTTAATGAATCCACTCGCGTTGGCAGTTGCACTTCCCGTAACCTCTAACCTCTGAGAGTAATTGAAAGTAGCCAAGAAACAAAATCAAAGTCTTATTATAAATCCAAAGAACAATCCCTAAAGCAACATAAAATGTAAAAAAAAAAAATCTAGAAATTACCATGATTTTGCAGTGCACAACAAAAGACGGCCAAAGAAATTCACTCCCGACGACTATTCATCTTTAATCCCTCTACCTCTGTCATCTTCGATCGTTGTCATAATACCACCGTTAAACACCTGACATGTAACCCAAATCATCCTCGTCACTCCACTATCATTGGTCTCTCTCTCTCTCTCTATATATATATATATATATATATATATATATATATATATCTTCGCGTCACTCGCCTTTAGACTGATAGACTAAGAGGCCCAAATATATCTTCTTTTTGCAATAAACGATCATTGTATTTGACATAGATAGACTAAGAGGCCCAAATATATCTTCTTTTTGCAATAAACGATCATTGTATTTGACATAGAAATCACTGCAGGTACATGATCACACACTATCACTAGTAAGAATTATTTTCAAGAAACAGAATTTAAAAGTTGGAACCAAGATTACATAACTATGATTCCTTAAACCTAGATTAAGACCAAAATGGATAGGTAACACATCAATAAACCTAGATTTACTAAAATGACATTAAGAAGACTATTAACAACTAAACTTTCATTATATAAATATCCTATTCTTTAATATTTTAATAATATTTACATATTATATTTTCTTTTATAACTAGATTACTTTTTAATATATTATATTTTCTTTTATAACTATTAAGATACAATGTTCAATAAAATTCGATGTATGTCATTGTGACATGTTTATTTTTATATATGTATAAACATAAAGTTTACTCAAAACAGAATTGTGAATAGTAATGTACAAATGATCAAAGCATAAATATGCATTTCATCAAAGTTACATTGTGGTTTAGATATTTTTAAGTGACTGATTTACCCTTTTCTTTTTTTAGTAATAAAAAATAATGTTTAATAAATTTTGAATATAATTGTATTGGTAATAGAGTTTTTTTAGTACCGTACTACCGTATGCTATAGCGAGTGACATTGACTGAACCAATGCCCGCCCGAATAACATGTGACATTTGTTTCTATAATTTTCGATTAATTTAAAACATGTGTCGATATCCTTTTGGGTATATCTCTATTGGTAGTTATACGGAGTGCATGTATCATACCTATAGTTTAACGAACTGAATCGATGCCGACCGAAAGCCCGCCGTGAAGCGCGAAAGTCCAGCTAGTTTAATAGAATTTACATAAGAAAATGACTTCAAAATACTCGCATTTCATAACTAACTTTTAACAACACAAAAGGCACGTTCTTAGATTTTTCAATGTTAATTAGAGAAAAAAAGACATACTTTAAATTCTGACATGAAATCATTATATCACAACACATTTTGAAAAAGAAAAAAAAAATTCAAGTCAACCGCAAATAAGATGTGAATAACCCAAATAAGATAACAAATATTTTCCCAATGGTCATTTTATATTGAACCTTTAAGCAAATTTGCTCCAATTTTCTTTTTGAATCACCAAATAGTTTCAAGAAATAAACTAAAAGAGTATCAATTTAATTTCTAAACCGCAACGGACACAAATTCATCCCTTGAATATCAGTGTTCATAATTTGAGATTATATCCTTATGGTATTAATTTTTTCTCATGTATATATAAGATAAGTTAGAGAAACTTCATTTTGAAAATGTGGCGTCGGAAAATGGCATCACAATTTTGTATCAGTTTGTTGAGTAATTTCTCCAATGATGGTTTACGGGTTTGGTTTGAACCAATTTTTGTTGAAAAATGAGGATTTTGTTGACGAGAATTGAAATGATGAAAAAAGATCCTAAAATCAAAAGAACTGCTCCAAATTGAAACAAATACAAGCAGGTTGATCAAGATGAGGCATTAAGGTACAAAGAAGGAGAGCAGAGCTTGTTGATGAGATCAATTGCAAGATGATCAAAGCAGAATTTTGATGTGACCTATAGAAGGCTAGAAGAACTCCGAAAGAAACTGAAACCACTGCTGGTAGGCCTCAACAGACCCATGCCCCTAAAAAGCTATTCTCATCATCTGCTTTACCCATCAGTGCCTTAAATCAATTAAAAAGGCAAAAGCAGATGGTTGAAGAAGACGAGAAGAGGTATGCTGAACATAGAAAAGAGGCCATCAGAAACCAACTTCAATTTGGAGTGGATGATGCTGCTAACCAACTTGCTGCTCAAATTGCTGAACAATCAAATAGTTGGCAAGCAGACCTCAATCCCCAAACTCATCTCAAATAAATCTTGTCCCTAGAAAGCTAGTTGATCCAAAAATAGTAAAGTGGAAGTCATGCTCAAAAACCCAAGTATTGACTTTGATCAGATGAGATGGTAGTGTTGAAGAGGTTAAAATGGATAGTGCATATAATCTGAATGCATACGATCTCCAAGATTTGGTGGACCTTCAACTTGAAAGGGATGATGAAGAAGACATGTTCTCCCTGGACTTTGAACTACAATTCAATGGACAAATCAGGGAGATGTTGATGAGAAATAAAGATCAGTAATAAAGAAGGGTTTTGGTATCATCTGTTGTATAGGGAGATTGTTGGATCAGCAGCTATGACATTGTCTCCAGTAGCATATGTAACCAGGACACAACATGTAGCAAATGAGATATTGCTGCGTAACAGACTCTTGATTGAGCTTTGGTGAAAGTTGTTGAGGCAGGTGATCATGTGTTCGTAGTTAATGTTTGTTGAAACTTAAGTTGTATTCAAATTCTATTAAGTTTATCAGACATCTTTTATATGTGCTTATGTCTATAAACAGTTTACATTGTCAATGGGTGGGTACTCCTTTTTTTGAATAGGAGAATGAAAATAGTCGTATGTAACTGATATATTAACCGATGATCTATGTTTATAGTTTTTTTATAAGCTATAATAGATAACACATTTTGATACAATATCTATATACCTATCTATATTTTCTATTAAAATGTGTTATGCATGGTTTTCTAAAAACCACCCGTGTGTGCACACGAGTTTTACTACTAGTGAGCTTAAAAGATAGATTGTTTTAAATCTTCGGAAGTGCTAGGTTCGAAGGTTTTAGGTGTAAAAAATGTTGTTTAAAAATAACCAAGCATAGAAAACTGATTAGATTTGTGAAATTTACTAATTGTTTAAATTGATTGAGAGCGGATAAAATAAAAAACCTAAAGGAAATATTTACTTAGGCAACCCTGTTTTATTAACCGGCCGGTGTTGTATGTGTCAAGTTTCTACATGTACGCACTTATTACCATTAATTCATCACCATCTCGGACTATCACCACCAATCATGTACCCTTATATAGTTTCATACTACCAACTTTTGATATTCATCAGTTTGGTTTTTCAGTTTTCTCGATTTGCATGTTTTTTTGTTGTCGAAACAAAAAGCTAAACCAAAACGAGTCAAGGTTGAAAAAACCGAAGTAAAAACCAAAACCAAAACCAAATTTTAATTCGGTTCAGTTCTGGTTTCAAACCGATAACCCGAAGTTTGACAAAATGAGTGTTTATCGGTTTATATTTTAGGTTTCCTAGGTTTGTAAGGAGTTGTACAAATTATTAAAAAAATCACAGGCCATACATGTAACTCAGGTAGCTCGGTTTTATCAAAGTTAAGTTTATTAGAACTGAGAACCCATTAAAAACTAGTTTATTACTAAAAAAATCAGTTTTTGTTTAAATAATTATGTTTTAGGATAATATTTAAGTTTTCTTAATTAGATTGGAGAATTGTCTGTGTCTATTCCAAGGATATAAATTCAAAATTCAAGGGTGGAAAAATTGTGCTTGATAACACTTGACGACACAACACACTTACATGTCACATGTCATTACAATAGAATGAAGCCAAAGCAACATTTAACGAACTAACACTTATTTGCTTACGTTCCGTCAAGAAATTACACCACTACAAGTTGTATTTCAGATTAGTTCATTTATTTGTTTACATTCTATTAAGTTTGTTTGATGTTTACACGTTACATACTTCACTTTATTTAGTTGAGAGTTAGTTTTAAGTATTATTAATTGTTCCTTTTTTGTCGTTTAACAGTTTAAAAGGCATACACTTTACCAACATCTTTAACTAACCATTTTGGTTATAATCTTAAATACTGTGTATCTTATTCCTCTTACAAATCTACAATATATTTAATATCTTATATAAATAACTTTACAGTTTCATTACCATCATTATTTAACTATGTTGTTTATAAAATTATCAGACCATTTGAGATTATATCCTTATGGTTTTAATTTTTTCTCATGTATATATAAGACCATTTGAAAAAATGGAGATTTTGTTGATGAAAGGTTGCCATGAGGACAAAGGGGCGGTGATCATAGTGTCAAGGGATGACTGGTGTTAAAGAGGGAGTCACGTTACGTTATAGAGAAGAATGGATTAAAGGGGTTGTTTATAAGAAACAAAAATTACGTTATTATTAGTTATTAACTAAAACTAGAATTACGACCCGCCGCAATGCGGCGGGGATTCTTTATTTATAACTAAGTCGATCTACGACCCACACGTTATGTTAAACCTGTCAAACGGGGTAAAAATAGACAATGTAAAAACGTTCACCCACACACGCACGTTGCGTCGTGTTAACTCGCAAAATTTAGAACGAAACGTAAAAACGTTAAGCCAAAGATACAGCTGTGATGTGTTAAGTCACAAAATTTAGAACCAAGCATAGAGCGAAAAATTTGCGAAAAATGGAAACTATAAATGACCAAAGTTGAAAGTAAAAAAAGTTATGAGAATAGATTGCAAAAGATAAAAAGTTTTGGGTTAAAAGTAAAAAAACAAATAGTTTTGGGTTAAAAGTAATTTATGAAATACTTTTGGGTGAAAAGTAAAAAAAAAAACATTTTTTTTTGAAACCCCCCAAAGCCAACGTTACGACAACAATATGCATAACAATTTTTTCTTTAAAAACCCCCAAAGCACACCCCGCATTGCGGCGGGGCGTAAAACGGTGTCAAATAGTACTAATGTCACACAACCGTCATCGACAACCAACACTGACTTTACCTATAATATGCGTATTGCGACGAACCTGTCAAACATGGAAAAATAGAGGTAAAAACGTTGAACCACACATGTAAGCTGCGTCGTATTAACTCGAAAAATTTAGAACTATACGAAAACGAAAATTTGCGAAAGATGAAAAGTAAAAGTGACAAAATTTGTGAAGTTAAATTGTAAATAATGAAAAGTTTTGGGTTAAAGTTAAAAAACAAATTATGTAGGGTTAAAATTGAAAAAGGTACAAACCTTTGGGTTAAAACTAAAAGATTAAGTTTTTTTTTGAAAAACTCATAAAGCACAACTTACAACTAATAATGCACAAAAAGTTTGCAAACTTATATAGGTTTTAATAATAACAAATGGTGTTTTCTTATAATATTGAAGTTACGGGTCAAGTTATTCTACAAAGGCTTCTAATTGTAAGAAGTGTAAGAAGGATTTATAGAGTGACAACACCCACCCCCACCCCACCACCACCCAAAAACCTACCCCCCCCCCCCCCCCCCCCCCCGCAAAAAAAAAAAAAAAAAAAAAAAAACTATAACTCACCAAAAAAAACCCCCAAAAACCTAACCCCCCACCTCCACCCCCCAAAAACCTAAAAAAAACTAACCCCCCCCCCCCCCCCCCAAAAAAAAAAAAAAACCTACCCCCCCCCCCCACACCCCCAAAAACCTAAAAAAAAAATATAAAAAAACTAAACACCCACCCCCACCACCACCCAAAAACCTAAACCCCCACCCCCCACCCCCTCGGAAAAAAAAATTATTATTATTATTATTTTTTTTTGGTGGGTGATGTGGGGGGGTGGGGTTTTTGGTGGTGGTGGATGTTTAAGGTTTTTTTTTTTAGTGGGTTTTTTGTGTAGTGGGTTTTTTTAGGTTATTGGACACTTGTCACTCTATGAATCCTTCTTACACATCTTACAATTAGGATCCTTTGTATTTGATCATAATCCTTGAAGTTACAATAAACTTGTAAGAAACCGAAAAGAGAAATGGTCATCCACTCCTTCAATCCGCCATATTTTTTCGATTATTTCATTTATATTTTCATGATGCTATTTATTTATTTATTTCCTTAATTTATTAGTGTGTTAAGTTTCTTATGAAATTGTCTTTAGTTAACAACAGTTATTTATGTGTTTATACCAATTTTTTACTTCACTGCTTTATCCATTAATAGAAAAATACATAATACGAAGTTAACAATAGTTATTTATGTGTTTATACCAATTTTTTACTTCACTGCTTTATTCATTAGTAGAAATATACATAATACGAAAAATTGAATATTATCTTAAGCTTTACATATATGTTTATTAAATTTTCAGTATTTAGATATTATATTATATTATATTATATTATATTATATTATATTATATTATATTATATTATATTATATTATATTATATTATATTATATTATATTATATATAAACATACAATTTGCAACTACTTGTATTCGGTAACTCTTCATGATTAGACTGGGAAGGTGATGGGGCATCTACTATCTATTTTTTTTGTCTTATTTTTAAGATACATATGGTCGGAGTTGAAGACTAACCCAATAAATCGGATCCGAATTATCCGATATCCGAATCTGAAATATCCAAAAATTCGAATATCTGAAATTTCGGATATCCGAATTTTCGGATTCAGATAGTGATTTTAAAAATTTTCGGATATTTCGGATATCCAAAATATCCGAAAAATTAATTTCTATTTTTTTCGGATATCCGAATATCCGAAGTATCCGAAAATATCTGAAATGTATCCGAAAATATTCGAAAAATATCTGAAGTATCCGAAAAGTATCTGAAAATATCCGAAAAATATCCGAAAACTTATATTCGGATATCTGAGACTATCCGAAATATCTGGTTCTAAATATAAAAGTAATAATAATAAATAAAAATCGAATATTATAACACTGTATATAACACCATATAACACCAGAAGTGTGAGAAGTGTATTATAAGACTATATATAACACTATATAATACCATATAACACGATGTAACATCATATAACACCATACAACACTATGTAACACTATATAACAAATGTAACACTATATTTTGTCTGATAGCATGTCTATGATAGATGTATAGTGTTATATATTGTTATATAATGTTATATTGTGTTACATAGTGTTATATGGTGCTGTATGGTGTTACATAGTGTTATACGGTGTTTATATGGTGTTATATAGTGTTATATATAGTGTTATAATACATTTCTCACACTTCTGAATTAATGTACACTATACATACCCTAATTAGTTTGAACTGATTACTAATTACAATTTATTGTGTAAAAGAGACCTTCATCCTTCATGGCCATCAATGCCGATGGTTACTTAAATCTTTAAGATTGGATCAAAATAAAAATGGAATCCTTATTTAAACATATTTTAATTTTTTTATGACAATTGAATCTAGCTGCTATTCCATTTATGTTTTCATCGTTCATAGTTTACGATATTAGAGGTAACACCTTACAACCATATTCGTCTCATTTTAAGTAACAGAAAAACGTAACTGATTCCATTATTAAACGCAAAGAAAGGTCTCAGTACTCGATGACTCTTTCAACTTATTTGGATAAATTACCCATTTCGTATTCTGTCCAAACTTCTTTTCAATTTCTTTGGTTACTACTTATGTTGACACGCTTTTTCTACTACTGAGTTATGTGTTGAAATGGCGATGTTGAGGAGTAAATACTAGAATGTTCATGTTGATTCACGCTACTACAATATACTTAAATGCCTAATTATCATGATGTTTTATGTAGAATAAAGTAATAAACTATTATATGACCCGTTTTCACTAATCTATGTTTTTTTGTCACACTAGAAAAGATATCTTGGAGAATTCTTAGTTATATTTATATGTTTAAATGATTACTGTATAGTCAGTGAATTATTTTTTTGCTATAAAGCTCATGTATATTGTTCTTTTGTTAATTTAGCAAATCCTTACGTATAATTTGCTTGTATAATTATTAAATTATTAACATGTTGAGTACCATGATGTTTGGGTTAGCTTATTATATAACCATCATGTTTGTGAAAAGGTTTAGAAATGCAAGTCAAGTAGATTCGGCCGACAAAATGAAATGCAATAAACTAAACATATAATCTAAAATATGTTGGAAATTGTTGTTATTGGAAATGCATTTTCCTAATTTTGGACTAGAAATATGTATAGTAAACAAAGCTTAATATATAAATTTCTATGTGGGTTTATGTTTTATGTTGTGAGAGTTTTGCAACGAATTAAATCGCGTTCAAAGCAGAGTCAAGATAATGAGATACTGATACTCAAAGTTTGGTGTTTGAAACTAATTCTGCTAAGATATTGAATGGAATGGGAAAGTGACATCTCATCCCACATAGAAGGAGAGACAAAACATGAGGTGGTATATAAGTAGGAACTCTCCTCCCTTATTGTTTCATGGAAGCACACACTAGTGAAGTCGCGAAGGGTGCGTAGCCCTAACCCGCACGTGCGTGTGCATGTAGCTCGTGCAGTGGGTTCTTTGATGGCGCACTTGAAAGCTGTGTAGACCAGGTGGCGGGTCAGCCTTAGCGTATGACATGGCATAGCGGGTGGCTCATCGGTACAGATTGCGCTCGACCAGGTGGCGTCATGTGCTGCTTGACGGCTTCCAAAGAAAACGTAGGTAGCTCCCGTGGCGAATGAAGAGGGCTCTATATAGCTCGACTGTGTAGCATGTTCGTATAGGCTCACGGATGACGTGGCATATGCGCACTTGGGTGGTGCGGACGTACGGGTTCGCTCGTCTGTGTAGCGTGAAACTTCGCGCAGATTGGCGCATCATTTTGGTCGTTTCGCAACAGCATCCAAGCTGCAAAAACACAACAGTTTTGAATCTGCAATTGAAACAGAGGAGTCAAGATCATAGACTGAGAATTAAATGACGAACTAAAGTACATTGAAGACGTTTAAAGCATTTTCGTTTTGTCTTTCATTCGGTTTTGCTGTCTCAACTTAGATTGCACCATAAAACCAAGATGAGACTTGGTTGCAACGCAGAAGAGCTAAACTGCATTGAAAATATTTGAAGTAGTTTCATTTTTTCTTTAATTCGGTTTTGTTGTTTCAACTCAGATTGCATTATAAAACCAAGATGAGACTTGTAGGTCCAGAAAGTTATCTTGAACAATGTATTTCTTGTTGGAAATGTGTCAACAAGTGTTGAATGCAAGTTAACACGCCCAACTGAGCATAAACACAACCAATACACAAAGATATACTCAAAGATTCACGTTGTATTGATTTGAATAGAGTTTCGACACAAAGTTTACAAGAAATGCGCTCACCCTCTGTTCTGTGTTCACTACTGAATTGCAAAATGTCAATGCAGGTATTTATACTACATACCTACAAGACTCAAATGACAGTAAAACATTTTGGAAAACTTAGCAAACGACAGTTGAATTATAAACGTCATTGATTCATTAAAAAAATTGTCGTTTGAGAACAAGTACTTTCGTTTGGATAACATTTAACAACCAATGTCGTTTGATGTTCCATATACAAATCTTGTTGCCAAGTCAATGAGAGGATGATATCATTGACTTGGTCAACTTACATCAAATCACACTAAGTCAAATGTTTAAACATGATAAATAGACCGAAACAAATACAAGCTACAAACAAAAAGAGTATCAGCAAACTCTCCCTTGGATGCAGCTTGTAGTCTCCAGTCTTCGTTTCTTCGGGTCTTCGAAAAGACTTTGATGAGTATCTGACCAAACACTCCCAGAATTTATTCCGTAACAGAAGCATATCCGCACAACCTTTTGAAACTTTATTACTTGAATCACGTCTTTGTCTTCATAGAAAATTTGGTTGTGGAACAGCGTTTGGATGTCCCTTTGTGACATGTTGATTCTCCACATGCTATAAAAATGCGAATGTTCAGCATATCATCTTTAATCACAATAACTACTTCAGTTGTCTGAAAATCATAACACCATAAATGCATATTTCCCAAGAAGTCTTGCGATATCTTCAACAAAGGAATTATGTTCATCACTTCAAGAGCTTTGTAATTCTACTTGTAACGCCTAGTATTTTTTTCCGGATCAATGGTAAAGCAAATTTGAATTCGTAGGAAACTGTGGCTTGTAGAAATCGTCTTTCCAACCATTTCTCTTCACGAATTCTGATTCTCTTCAGAAATAAATTCACGCAGTAGCTGTCTATACGATTGATGGCGTTGATGCATGCAAGAGCAGATACATCATAATGAGGTAGTGTAAGGCTTCTTAGCAGTGATTTTTGGTTAATTCGGTTTTCAGTTAATTCAGTTTTTGTTGATTTTGGTTCGGTTTCGTCTGTTTTCAGTTTGGTTTAGGTTAACGATTTAGTTATTGCTCACCGATAACCAGTTTTGGTTAATAACCGATAGGTGCGCGATGCGACGAGAAATACAGACATTGCCACGGTGTGCATTGTTCGGTTGGTTAGATTATTATCCTCAACCGAAATCGAGGTCATCGACTAGTCTATTTTATTAACTAATCCGTTTTCAGTTTATCGGTTTGGTTTATTAAATTAGGTTAATAGTTTTGGTTTGATTAATTTAATTTCGGTTAATAGCTAAACTATATGGTTTTTTAAAAAAAATCCTAACCCCACTTTTCCTTAGTAAGTCTTGATTTGTGGAACAAAGTGACCATTTTACCAAATATAGATGACGCAGGAGTTTTTCTTTACAATTATATAAATGTTATATATTATAGCTGTGCAATTTATTTCAAACTTCACCAAAGATGATACTGGAGTTTTTCTTTACATTTATATAAATGTTATATATCATAGCTGTGCAATTTATTCCAAACTTCACCAAATATAGATTACCCTATAGTTTCTCTTTAGCTTTATAAATAGTTTTATAGTTGGGTAACTTATTTCAAACTTTGTCATTTTAGCTTTGGCTAGGTGGTAGGCTTTTCCTTCTTAGGGATAAGAATTAACATCAAAGTTCAATTTTTAGCATAAAGTAGATTATAATTAATTTTGGTATAATTTAAAAGTAGAGTTATTGTAACATTCGTTCTTCAGAAAAGCGATGTTACAAACTTTATTAATGTAAAACATTTTGTTTTGTCTTATAGGATTCTTTTGATGACTATTTAATATTGCATGTGAATCCTAGAGGTGCACAAGAAACCCGTATCTGGAACCGGACTCGATAAAAAAAAATCCGAAAGCAGTTATTTTTGTACTCAGGTATTGTATATCCGTAACCGAACCCGACCCTACCCGTAGGGTATGGATAGGGTATACATTTTGAGCTCAATACCTGTAATCGAAACCTTACCCGATTTATACCAAAAAATACCCAGAACTGGTCATACCCTATACCCAACTGATGATATTTCCTGTAAGGCTTCTTAGCAGTGATTTGAAATACTGAATCCCAAACTCTCTTTTGATCGCCACACATCTCAAATCCTTTACATATATCCAACTGATGATATTTCCCTTTGATCTATCATCCTCCAGATCCATACACCTTGCCTGTTTGGGAGGCGGCAATAGTTTACGATGGCCTTTAAAGAAAGCTGACATCCACTCCCTATGTCTCTTTTCTCTTTCAATGGGAGTAGGTGTATCGTCTGGAGTAGTATCAGAGTTCTTCAGCTTTTCTAGGATCTCTTTCTCATTCTAATTTATCATTGTATCACCAATCGCATCTACCTCTACATCATCATCTTGAACATATTTCACAGGACTATGAATCATCACTTCAAACTCTATGGTGTCAACTTCCTCTAATTAAGTTACATCATTTTCAAACTGGGTAGAGCTCTCGTCTACTTCATCAACCTCTCCTGTTCTGAACAGCTCAGCCAGCTGATCCTCTGTCTGATCATGCACAAACTCCCCTTCTTCTAATGGTTCACCCATTTTTGGTTGTACCTTCAGCTTTGACGACCCTGAACTATATTCTACGTCATCATCATCCGACTCATCTGATACTTCAGGCCTATCATCATCATTAGCCTCCTCCTGGAATGCAGATCCCTTAGATCCTGAACCAACGGGTTTGTCGCTAAAACGATTTGTCATCAACTCAGCACTAACCACCATTGGAATATCAATCAATGATGCCTCAACCACTGGATTCTCTTCTAGATCATGCTCAAAGTCGAACTCAAAGATTTCTTCATTTAGACCCTCGAGTGCACCGTGGAAACTGGAGTTGCTTCAACAGATTGAGAACTTGATCCACCGACAGGAGCCGTAGTGGATTCAGGATTTGAAGTGCTTTGAGGTGCTTCGGGATTTGAAGGATCATCTTCGTCGTCATCATTCTTTTGCATCACCACAACGGGCTTGCATCTCTCCTTCCACATCGTGTTTACTTTTCCTTTCATTGCTTCATATGTATTCCTGATCCCCATGAAGGCATCCTTCAGCTTGTTGTCTCTCTGTTCGTACCAAGACTTGATCATTGTATTTTGTGCTACTAGCTCTATATTCTTCTTCTCAAGATAATTATTTCATTTCTTCGGCTAGTTGATTTCATCTGTATGAGTAGCATCTATAGCTTTTAACTTGGTGATCTCAGCAGCTTGAGCAGCTGTAGTCTCTTTCAGTCCCTTGATCTCTTTATCTTGCACAATGATCCTTATTTCGACTTTCATTCGTGAACTTTACTTGATTCGCCGCCTGACACTGGAATTCACCCATCTGATCTCGAATCACAAAAATTCTTTCACTATCGATTGCATCTTCAAACTTTCTTGCAACCGATGACCCTTCACCAGTAGATTGAGGTTGTGGGAATTGAGGTTGCCTGAGATTGAGATGTTGATTGTTGTGGTTGTTCTTGAACAGTTTTAGAAGTTGGATGTTGTGTTGGAGTTGCTGCTTCTATTGTAACAGGACATGTACTTAACATGTCTTATACTTCAGCTTCCATGAACATTTGTTGTTCAGCTGTCGGGATTTCAGTTATTGGCTCTGTCGAGGGTTCGGTTGTTGTGGTTGGTTCAACTATCTTCACTTGCTTCCTTGGCTTCTTACCACCCCTTGATCCCTTTGCATAACGTTTACCCTGTGACAACTGGCACAAAACCGGTAATTTCCGTACTGTCTTAATTATTAATTAATATCTGCAATTATGTGCTTAAGCGTCAACATTGTCTGATTACTTGCTATACATATGAATTCATGCATGTGTTGTACTTCAAATATTGCTTTGTGCATTACTTTAAGCGTTGCGTCAGAAATACTAGTAAACTCACCGGTAAGACACTCTGTGTCAGCATTTCTGCAGAAAGCAGTCAGACAATAGAATTAGGGCCTAGGAGTAGGTCCAACATCTAAAATACATTAAAACCCAATTATGGATATGAGGGTTAGCATATAAACTTCCCGGAAGCTAAACTATGCACTAAAAGACACCCAAAACTCACTTTAAATGCAGAATTCTGCACAAATCAGCCATAATTCAGCTATAATTCAACTTTTTACACCAAAATATCATGCAGAATTTATGAATTAGTGTCCAGAATAACTTACAAAGTGACGGGGATTTAGCACTACCCGAAACACCAAATTTTCACTAGAAGCATTGTTTTAGTGTTACGAAGCTAGTTATGGTCACCGAACATCATATTACATCTCATAAACACTAAATACATAAAAATACCTAACTAGCACCATTACTTTCCAACTAAATCATGAAACTAACCATTGAAATGGAACCATCCAACCCCCCCCCCCTGGACGGTTAGGGACAAGGGTCCCACTTGGGGATTTTATTTGATTATTTTAGATCCTATGATGAGAATATTCTAAACACATTATACCTTATGCTACCTTAATGTTGGAAGAATTATATAAAAACCATAAGTTAATGTATTAACATCATTCTTCATGTTCTAACACACCATCAACCTCCTTCTTGGTTTTGGCTCACCCACACCACACTACAACCTCCATTTTCAAGCTTCAAACAACCATTCCAAGGCCACTACAAGGTGTAAGGAGATCATCCAAGAAGGCTTGAAGTGTAGGAACTTGAAGGACCTCTTTGTGGAGCTTTTAACCACTCATATTCTTCGATAAACATCATCATCATTCTTGTGCCACTTCCCTAGCCATTAGAGCTAGTAGTAAGCTTCTTGATCTTGTTTTTACTTCTACTCATAATGGTTAAAGTGTTATGTAAGTGGTTAAACTCAAAAATCACAAAGAAATAAGAAGATGATCACTAACATAAAGCTAAATAACATGAAATCTAAGATGATTAAGTGTATGTATGAAACTTGTTTGTGGATTTCTTGTGTTTATGATGTTGATCATCATAATAACCTTGCTAGATGATGATTAAACACATGATCTAGCAAGAATAAGGATGGATCTTAAAGAAATCATAATGATAATCCTTTATGTGAATCATGTACTTGAAAAGGAAGTTGTTTAAGAGTATGGTGATGATTAATACATGTTAAAAGTCTTGTAAATGGAAGATTACAAAAATAATTTTCTCAAGAAACCAAAGTTATTTACAAGATTAACATGATCATGATTTTTAAAGGAAGTAAAATATGTTTTTAGTGTTAAAACAAGACTAGAAACATGTTTGTAACAAGAAAAATACAAAAGAATTATTTTTGGAAAAATCATCTTACAAGTTGTAAATGACTAAATCTTTCAAGAATGTGATTTACAAACAAATAACCTTGTTTTAAAGGGTAACTAAACCTACTAAATAACATAGTAAGTTACTATAAGTTTTTACAAAAATTTCAAGTTCATGATGTAGTGTAATTTACATGATCTTGGCTCATGGTAAGTCTTGATTGAGTTGTTGATGATTGATGATGATTTTAAAAGTAAATGATATGCTTTGAAAGCATGGAAACCTCCATTTTTAAGGGGAAACTATGGCAAAATTTTTATAGAAATTAAACACTTAGAAAAATATTTTTATACAAGTGTTTATAAGTAAATTTTGAACATGGTTTTCATATAAAAGTTTGCCATAATTTTTATTACAAAAATTACAAACATTGGAGGTTGATTTTTGATAAATAAAAGCGACTATGTATATATTTAGGAAAATATATTTAGATGTCACAATATGTGTGTTACTTGTATATTATGTGTATTAGTTATATTACTTTAGGAACTTGAAAATAATGTAACACACAAATATACCAAAATTTGGAATACAAATGCTACCAAAATTCCAAGGAAACACATATATGAATTATACCCAAATATCGGACAATCAGACAAACGGACTTATGAACTATAAGTAATATATTCCGGAAATAAATCCGTAACATAACAAACGTGACGAACGGTATTTTTGAAACCAAGAGAATGGCAAGATATGAATTTTTACAAGTCTTACAAAAATATATCATATTTTTGTCAAATAGAAAATATATTATTTTGGATGGAGAAAAATATATATTTTCTTAAACAAGAGAAAAATATATTATTTTGGATGAAAACTAGAAAAATATATTTTCTAAAGTTAATCTTAAAAATATATATTATTTTTGAGATTTATATGAAAATATACTTATTTTTGCCAAATAAATTTATAGATATTTTTCTATAAAAATCCTCTCAAAATATGTATATTTTGAGAATATAAAGTGGTGATTTTTAGTTGTCTAAAAGTAATGTTCTGGAAAAATAATCACAAGTTTAAGCATAAAATACTTAATAAATACAAGAAATACGTACCCTCATACATATAAAAACGTACCGGAATACACCACCAATTCTTGTTAAAATACACAAGTATGAATACACACAAATACAAGTATTCCTATGCTTGGAAAAATATATTTGTAGAATATATATACTAAACCAAGTTGAAAAATATATTACTTTAACAATATTCCAAATATTGGGATGAATATAATTTAAGTTTAAATATTATTATTTTAACTCATAATTATACACTTTGGAATTATATAATATACATCTAAGATGTAACTCAAAATATACCAATAATTCCAAAATAAGTCTTAATAAACAACTAAGACTAATCGTCGTTACACGACCTAAGCGTCTAATAAAACATAGTACGTGTGTAGGTAGTGATACGACGCTCTAAGCAAACCCGGTGAAGTTTACGACGCAGGATACGCACAATTGTGAGATCATGTCCCCACTTTTAAACTTTTATTTGTTTTCTAAACTTGGGGAAAATACATGTGCTACGGTATGTTGAATACAAAAAACTAAGGAATGATACTATAGATCATGTGACGTATAGGGTGCCATAAGCACCATTAATTAGTTACATACCAGGACCGCGGAACAAAATGTTAGATCTAATGGGTTTCAGGCAACCACACTCTTGGCCACATTTTTACCAAGCAGTGCTTTTGTGTCTCTAGTCGTGAATCGACAAGTAAAAATGCCTATGGTTTGGATGCTTCCTATGTCGTTACATATGTTAGTGGCCTCGCGAACCATTAGCGATCTCGTATTCCTTACATTTACAGAAGTACTTGTTTCAGTACAATTACATACTATGTTTTTCTACAACGAATGCTTAAATGTTTTATACAAAACTGCATGAATTCACACCAACATTATGTTGACGATTTTCCAAACCTTACATGTATTTCAGGTAACTAAAGTGGATGTACGTGCGGTCTTACTCTTGCTCCAGGATGTCGTTTATGTTTTTAGCTATGTTGTGTCAAGACTCCTATGCCTATTTTGTGGGATTTGGTTATTATATTCATCCGGTGTGGTGATATAAGAATCAAAACCTTGATGTTCGTCTTTTAAATAAAGTTGTAAACTTTTTAAAACAATTATTAGTCATGTGATGTAAACACTTATCTTAAACTATATTTTGAATATGTAATGTCAATGGCATTTGGAGTTATTTTATGAGCATGTAGTATGTTTACCATTCGTATGCAATGGGAACCTTTCAAGATCACACCTCGTGCTTCCGCCTAGGGGTGTGACAGATTGGTATCAGAGCTGCGATTGTAGTGAACCAGGATTCCTTCTCAAGTCTAGACTACAATCTTTAGGATCCTCCCATGAAAACAATTTTTCAAAAGTTTTCATTGCATAAAACTTTCCGCGACATCCACTACCTGAAATAGTTTTCAAAGAGTCAAGTAAGGACACTACGAGACTTAGGGTGCACTGGAGTAGCACTTGTCTTTAAAACTAGGAATTACTTGCAACAATGTGTATAACTATTTGTATATTAATTAAGTAATAATTAATATATACATATACCATGAATAAAATATTACAGGTACACATGACTTCGTCTGAAAGCAGCAACCTATCCGAAGAACGTGACCCGATGACGAATGTCTCCGACGACGAGATTGCTTCACTTCCGGAGATTTTCACGTCTGACTTTGAGACCGACCCTGAGATGACAACCGATGATGATGATCTCGACGATGTCTTAGCTTTGCCTTTACCCCTCCATGACCAGCTTATCATTGGACATCCCGATGGTGAACATCTCGTTGAACCCATTCCCATCCATGTTGTTCCTTTTGCCGCCATCCCTGCTGAGGACTGGCCATTCGTTGATGATCTGGACAATGATGTGGTGACTCCTGTTATGCTCGTTACCGATATTCCTTCCGATTCTGACCTTGAGTCTGATGCCGATTCCTTCGATTCAGTGATATCTTCGGCCCTTTTTGCTGCTGGACTAAGAGTGTACCCGACTGGTGATGATGATGACACTATGTCTGTTGTGCCATCCACTCTTACCCGTGTCTCCACACCTCCCCACACTCCTACTCAAATCAGCTCCCTCATCCGTCGAATTCAGGAGCTCGATGATGAAGTGACTCATCTTCATAGCTTGATCTTCCCTAGACTATTAGGTTTTCTTTGCAGGTACTTTGTTGGAGTAGTGTTTTTGGGTATGAAGACTGTAACTGAGCTTTGGGTGCAACTTGAAGACAAGAACCGCCAATGTGAAGAAAGATATTTTGTCTCTTATATGTATTAAACTTGTACTATGGGGTGATGTAACCCTTATGCAATTTGTTTTCTTCGCAAACAATGATGTAACAAGTTGTCCTAATATGTATAAAGACTCGGTGAATATCTTATGACACATCAGTATTTATCTGTTTATGCATTCTTAACGCTGTATGAATTGATTTATATGTTTGGCGGATTGTTTGATGTTACTTATGTGGGTATATGCATGTGTATATATACTACTACCATCTTGTATGATGATATCAAACAAATGTCTAACTCTGTTGTGTTGTGTTTTGGAAGAACATGGCACCCAGGAAAGTAGTGAACTCTCGTGATTCTGATCAACCCCCTCCTCCTCCGATGCTGAGGACTGCTGAGGAACTGAACTCCTTGCTGGAAGAAAGGATCTCCGAAGCTATCGCCCAGTACGAGGCGAACCGCACTGAACACAGTGGAGGATCAGGCGGTACTAGACGTAATGGGAATGGAGATTCATCTGGAGGAAATGCAACTCAAGGTAACCTTAAGATGATTTTCTAAAAACATGATGAAATTTATGAACGGTCTTTGTTTCATTGTTTCATTGATTGCTCATTCGTGAATTGGTTGGATCAATTCCAGGCTGTACCTTCAAGCAGTTTCTCGACTGCAAGCCACTGAATTATGACGGCACTGGAGGTGCAGTGGCTTTCGTGTGCTGGATGGAGAAGACCGATTCCACTATCCGCATGAGCAAGTGCACTGCGGACCAGCAAGTCACTTTTGTTACTGGGTTGTTTGTCGATGAAGCTTTGACTTGGTGGAATTTGCAAGTCCAAACTCTGGGTGATGATGCTGCGTATGGTATGTCGTCGGATGAGTTGAAGGAAAGAATGAGGGATAAGTATTGTTCTCTTGCTGAACTCCAAAGGTTGGAGTCTGAATTTTGGAACCTGTCCATGGAAGGTGCGGACATTGTTGGTTATACTCGAAGGTTCCATGATCTGTCAAGAGTGATCCCCTATCTGGTGACTCCCGAATTTAAGCGCATTGAGCGCTACATGGAAACCAAAACGGTGTTGGTAATGGGAACGGTAATGGAAATGGCAATGGTAATGGTAACAGGAATGGTAATGGAACTGGGCAAAATCAAGGATGCTTTGGATGTGGTAGCAAAGAGCATTTCAAGAAAGATTGCCCAAGGGAAAACAACGCTCAAGCTTGAGCATTTGTGATTGGAGCAAGGAACGCACGCGAGGACCCTAATGTGGTCACCGGTACGTTTCTCGTTAACAATCACTTTGCATCCATACTATTTGACACTGGTGCCGATTATAGTTTCATGTCTGTGGAATTTAAACGTATGCTTGGAATAGAATCTAGTAGATTAGACATTCCTTATTCCATAGAACTAGCCGATGGTAAACTTGTTGAATCGGGTGAAGTTGTTAGGGGATGTACATTAGAACTTGGTGAGCGAAGATTTAGTATCAACCTCTTACCTGTTCAACTGGGTAGCTTCGATGTGGTGGTCGGAATGGACAGGCTGTCCAAGAACAAGGCTGAAGTTGTCTGTCACGAGAAAATCATTCGCATCCCTCTTGCGAGTGATGAAACACTCATTGTGCATGGAGAGAAAAGAGACACGCCTTTGTGAATCATCAACCGTATGAAGGCGCATAAATGCTTACGAAAAGGATGCATTGCATTCCTGGCACACGTAGTAGATAAGAAGGCCTAGGAGCCGAAGCTCCAAGACATTCCTGTGGTGAAGGAATTTCCTGATGTTTTTCCCGAAGATTTGCAAGGACTACCTCCGCAAAGACAAGTCGAATTTCATATTGACTTGGTTCCAGGCGCCGCTCCTGTAGCCAAGACACCCTATCGACTTGCGCCATCCGAGATGCTAGAATTATCTACACAACTCCAGGAGTTGTTGGATAAAGGATTCATAAGGCTAAGCATCTCGCCTTGGGGAGCTCTAGTGTTGTTCGTAAAGAAGAAGGATGTAACACTGCGGATGTGTATCGATTATAAAGAATTGAATAAGCTCACTGTCAAGAATCGGTATCCACGACCGAGGATTGACGACTTGTTCGATCAATTGCAAGGATCGAGTTACTACTCCAAGATCGACCTTCGGTCTGGATATCATCAATTAAGGATCCAAGAAGAAAGCATACCGAAGACTGTGTTCAGGACTCGTTATGGGCATTACGAGTTCCTTGTGATGTCATTTGGATTGACGAACCCGCCAGCAGTGTTTATGGATCTAATGAATCGTGTTTGCAAACCATATCTCGATAAATTCGTGATTGTGTTTATCGATGATATTCTGATTTATTCACGAATGAAAGAAGAGCACGAGCAACACCTTAGGACCATTCTGGAACTGCTGAAGAAAGAGAAACTTTATGCAAAGTTTTCAAAGTGCGAATTCTGGATTCGAGAAGTACAGTTCCTTGGTCATGTTATGAACGAGAAGGGTATTCATGTAGACCCAGCAAAGATAGAAGCGATAAAGAATTGGGAAGCTCCCAAAACACCAACTGAAGTACGACAATTTTTGGGATTAGCGGGCTATTACCACCGATTTATCGAAAATTTCTCCAAGATAGCTCAACCGCTGACTTCCCTTACGTGGAAGGACAAGAAGTACGATTGGGGAGATAAGCAGGAAGAAGCCTTCCAACTCCTCAAAAGCAAGCTATGCGATGCACCAATACTATCTTTACCCGAAGGTGCTGAAGATTTCGGGGTGTACTGCGACGCTTCGCGTCAAGGATTGGGTTGCGTGCTCATGCAACGCCAAAAGGTCATCGCTTACGCTTCGAGACAGTTGAAAGTACACGAAAGGAATTATACCACCCACGATCTGGAGCTAGGCGCGGTGGTATTCGCCTTGAAGATCTGGCGACATTATTTGTATGGTACTCGATGTTCTATATTAACAGATCACAAAAGCTTACAACACATATTTGATCAGAAGGAGTTAAATATGCGACAACGACGATGGGTTAAGTTGCTAAACGATTATGATTATGAGATTAATTACCATCCTGGAAAGGTAAACGTAGTAGCAGACGCGTTAAGTAGAAAAGAAAGGGTTAAGACCCTAAGGGTTCGAGCATTGCAAATGACTATTCGAACGAATCTCACTGCACGCATACATGACGCCCAACAAGAAGCCCTTAAGAGGGAGAATCTTAGAGTTGAATATCTTCGAGGTATGGAGAAGAAATTGGTGCCAAACGAAGAGGGAACCTTATACTTTATGGGGCACATTTGGGTTCCGCTCCATGGCGGTATTCGAGAAGTTATCTTTGATGAAGCTGACAAGTCGAGATACTCGATCCACCCAGGATCAGACAAGATGTATCAAGACTTGAAAGAATACTACTGGTGGCCGAAGCTTAAAAGCAACGTTGCTGATTATGTTGGAAAGTGCCTAACCTGTGCTAAGGTTAAGGCCGAATATCAGAAACCGTCTGGCTTACTACAACAACCTGAGATACCCATGTGGATGTGGGAGCAAATTTCAATGGACTTCATAACGAAATTACCCAGGACCCCTAGAGGGCATGATATGATATGGGTGATAGTTGATCGATTGCCGAAGTCTGCACATTTCCTACCAATCTGAGAGAAGGATAGCACCGGGAAGCTTACTGAGCTGTATCTTAAGGAAATTGTAGCACGGCATGGAGTGCCAATTTCGATTATTTCGGACAGAGATGGACGTTTTGTTCCAAGGATCTAGCAATCCTTCTAGGAGGCCTTTGGATCTCAGCTAGATCTAAGCACGGCCTTCCATTCGCAAACAGACGACTAGAACGAACGAACCATACAAACACTAGAAGATATGCTATGCGCATGTCTTATGGATCTAGGCGGCAGCTGGGATATCATCTACCTTTAGTTGAGTTTTCCTGTAATAACAGCTACCATACGAGCATAAAAGCCGCACCGTTCGAAGCTCTATATGGTTGCAAGTGCCGCTCGCCGTTATGTTGGGCAGACGCTGGAGACAAGCAGTTGATTGGTCCTGAGCTTGTTCAAGAAACAACCGAAAAGATTATGCAGATCCGAGAGCGCATTAAGGCGGCTCGTGATCGACAAAAGAGCTACGCTGATCGTAGACGAAAACCCTTAGAATTCGAAGTGGGAGACAAAGTGTCACACCCCTTTCTGCGGTGGAAGCACGAGGTGTGATCATGAAAGGTTCTCATTGCATACGAAAGGTAAACATACTACATGCTCAAAAATGACTTCAAACATTACATTACTGAAAACATAAGTCAAGTGTTTACAACACGAGATAGCATATTGTCTTAAAAGTTACAACTTTATTTAACGATAAACAAAGCGATATCCACGAGCATGAGTAAGACCACGGGCACATCCATCCTAGTTACCTGAAATACATGAGAGTTTTGGAAAAACATCAACATAATGTTGGTGTGAATTCATGCAGTTTTTGTATTTCACGTTTGTATACTTTGTATGAAAACATAGTTTGTGTCATGTATAAATCAAGTTTTCATGTGTACACCACGTACTCATGTATAATTCAAGTTTTCTTGAGTACCCCGCGTACTCAAGTATAAATCAAGTTTTAGTATGGTATGAATCTTATGTAAATAAAGTATTCCTGTAAGTATCAGGATTGTTAATGGGTTGCAAGGCCATTAACATGTGACACGACATAGGAAGTCACCAAACCTTAGGTATTTTTCTAGTTGGCATATTCTGAGACACAAAAGCACTACTCGATACTCGCCCTCACCGAGAGTGTGGCTGCCCGGCACCCGTTAGATCTAACCTTTTGTTATGCGGTCTAGGTATATAGTTGATTAATGGTGCTTATGTACCCTATTCGTGACACGATTTCTCGTATCATATTTCATAACGCATCATACTTGGTACTCGTCCTCACCAAGTGCGCTTCTTGTATTCATACCATTTGTAAACATAGTAATATTTTTAACTAAGTATCTTACTTATATTATTTTCTCAAAAATTAATATAAGTATCTCGTGTTTTGCACTTTGCACCCGAATTATGTATCTTGTATGTTGTATGTGTATCATTGTGTTTTTACTTCTCATGAGTATTTAGTGTATTTTTAAGTCTTAATACACTAGCACATACTATATACACTTAGCACAAAAGTTGGTGATCAAATAATATATATTTTTCTCTAAAAAATATACATACTTAACATAATTTTTAATCTTGAAGAAATCACCATTTCTTATCACCAAAAATTAAGGAAACCTTGGTATTATTTTTAGATACATTTTTAGGGAATAAGTTTCTCAAAACTTATATTTTTCTAAGTGTCAAAATTTATAAAATTTTTGACAGAGTTTCCCCTAAAAATGGAGGTTTCCCATGTTTTCAAAACATGTGTTTATTTTCTTTTAAATCATCAACAACATTAACAACACAATCTTTATTTACCAAACTTGTCAAAACAAACATATACCTCAAACTTAAGAACTTGAAAGTTTGTAAAAATATGTAGTAACTTACTAGCACATTTAGTAAGTCTTGTTACCTTTAAAAATAAAATTAGTTTCTTAAAAACTTTATTTTTAAAGAACTTGGAGTTTTACAACTTCTAGTCAAGATTTTTCAAAAATATTTCTTGTTAAATTTTCTTGTTCACACAAGTGTTTACGCACTTGTTTATCTTTTAAAAATATATTTAGTTCATGTAAGATCCGGGTTTTAAACAAGACTTGCATCTTTCACTTGGTTTTTCCGAAAAACCACTTGTAGATCTTTAGATCTACATGTTTAGAAGCTTATTTTGCAAGAAAAATTATATTTACCCAAGTTCATGTTTCATGGATGGAAAGTTTCATCATCTTTCATAACTTTAACACTAACATACTACTAGTTCATGTTCTTGAACATGATCTAGTATGTCTAGATGATGATCCATCCCACTTTTAGTAACGAACAACATCAAATAATAACAACTATACAAGATTTACATGATTTACACACATATCTTCTCTTTATCCACCATTAATCACTTATGTTCAAGACTTTAATGAAAGTTCTTTAGTGTTCTTAAGATTTTCATCATAAAAAGTCTTTTAACCACTAAAAATGGAAGTAAATAAGGGTGTTCATGATGCTTACTACTAGCTTAAAGCTAGGGAAGAAAAATGATTCAAATCGAGTGGGTAAAAGCAAATGGTAGAGGTCCTTGACGATCCGCAAGCTCCACGCTTCGTGATTCACCTTGTAGCACTTGTTGTACTCTTGAAAAGCTTGGACAAGAATCAAAAATGGTGAAGGTGATATAGGGGGTGTTCGGCCGAAGCCAAGGGGAGAGAGGAGAGGAAGCTTTGGTGTTGAAGTTATGAATGAGATTGGAAGTTAGACTTGATGGGTTTACTTATAAACCATCTCGAGGCTTTAACCTATGTGCAATATGTTTCAAAAGGACTAGACAAGATCACTTAGTTTAATCAATTAAAATCATGGTGGGAGCCACCATTATAACCGTATGGTTAGGGGGGGGGGGGGTGTTGGTTAGTGGTTAACTAGATAGTTAAAGCTTAAGGTTAAAACTCAAGTATCTAGTTAGTAGCTTAAGTGTGTTATTCAATACAAAGGGTGTTAGGGTGTTCGGGGACCCTAACTAGCTCAGAAAAGTGAAAACTATGTCTTTGGCAATATTTTTATGTTCCGGGTAAAGTTCGGTTGTTCGGTTAGATACCGATTCGTTAAAGTGTTAAATTACACCTTTTAGTGTCTTTTAAGTATCTTTTTGTAATACTTTCAATTCCCAACACTTGGGGAAGTATTTTGGATAATAAAACGTAATTTCTGCATAATATTTCAGTGCCATAATGCTGATTAGAGCTGAATTTACTAAAATTCTGCACTTATAGTGCGTTTCGGGTGTTTTTTAGTGCTTATTTTAGCTTCCGTAAGGTATATATGTAAACCCTTGTATGTATTTTTGGGTTTTAATGTGTTCTTGTCGTTGGACCTACACCTAGGCTCCAATTTTAATGTCTGACTGCTTTTTGCAGTTCTGTTGACACAGTGTGTCTTACTGGTGAGTTTACTAGTATTTCTGACGCAACGCTCTCGTTTTTGCATAACGCAATATTTTATAGTATACAACGTGCATGAATTCATTTGTTTAGTATGTGTTCAGACATTGCTGACAATTAAGCACATAATTGCAGTCATTAAATAACAATTAAAGTGCACGGAAGTTACCGGTTTCGTGCCAGTTGTCAGTTGTCACAGTCTCCCCCCCGTTAAAAGAATTTCGTCCCGAAATTCAGGCTGAACTAACTCTCGCAGGAGTCTTCTTGAACAGGTGGGGATACTTTTCTTTGAACTGGTCTTCACGTTCCCACGTGTACTCGGGTCCGTGCTTAGAGTTCCAACGTACTTTGATAAGTTTAATAGTGCTCCTCCTGGTCTTGTTGACTTTCCAGTTGGTAACCTCAACGGGTTGTTCTGTAAATCGGAGGGCATCATCAATATGCACTTCATCCGCATGGATGATGACGTCTTCTTGTGTTGGACTCTTCTTGAGGTTGGACACATGGAACGTATCATGTACTCCGTTAAGTTCTTCCGGTAATTCCAACTTGTATGCCACGGTACCAATCCTTTCTAAGATTTTGAATGGTCCGATGTATCGGGGATTCAGCTTTCCACGTTTTCGAAATCTTACTACGCCCTTCCAAGGTGAGACCTTTAACAACACTTTGTCTCCCACCTCGAATTCTACTGGTTTTCTTTTCAGATCAGCGTAGCTCTTTTGTCGATCTCGAGCCGCCTTAATGCGCTCTCGGATCTGCGCAATATTGTCGGTTGTCTCTTGTACAAGTTCAGGACCAACCATACGTTTATCTCCAGCGTCTGCCCAACATAAGGGCGATCGGCACTTGCGGCCATACAGAGCTTCGAACGGTGCGGCATTTATGCTCGTATGATAACTGTTATTGTAGGAGAACTCCACCAAGGGTAGGTGAGTATCCCAGCTGCCGCCTAGATCCATGACACATGCGCGAAGCATATCTTCTAACGTTTGTATAGTCCGTTCGCTCTGGCCGTCTGTTTGTGGATGGAATGTCGTGCTTAGATCTAACTGAGATCCAAAGGCTTCCAGAAATGATTGCCAGATTCTTGAGACAAAGCGTCCATCTCTGTCTGAAATAATTGAGATTGGCACTCCATGTCGTGCCACAATTTCCCTTAAGTATATCTCTGCAAGCTTTCCAGTGCTATCCTTCTCTCGGATCGGTAGGAAATGCGCAGATTTCGTTAATCGATCAACTATTACCCATATCATATCGTGCCCTCTCGGGGTCTTGGGTAATTTTGTTATGAAGTCCATCGAGATTTGCTCCCACTTCCACATGGGTATCTCTGGTTGTTGTAGTAGGCCGGACGGTTTCTGATATTCTACCTTAACCTTGGCACAGGTTAGGCATTTTCCAACATAAACAGCAACATCGCTTTTAAGTCTCGGCCACCAGTAATATTCCTTCAAGTCTTGATACATTTTGTCCAATCCTGGATGGATCGAATATCTCGATTTGTGGGCTTCATCAAGGATGACCTCTCGTATTCCACCATAGAGTGGAACCCAAATACGCTTCTTGAAGTATAAGGCTCCCTCTTCGTTTGGCACCATGTAATTCAGCATACCCCGGAGGTATTCAGCTTTACGGTTTTCCATCTTAAGGGCTTCTTGTTGTGCATCATGAATGCGTGTAGTGATGTTCGTTCGTATGGTCATTTCCAATGCCCGAACCCTTAGGGTCTTAACCCTTTCTTTTCGACTTAGTGCGTCTGCTACAACGTTTGCCTTTCCAGGATGGTACTTGATCTCACAGTCGTAATCATTTAGCAGCTCGACCCATCGCCGCTGGCGCATATTCAATTCCTTCTGATCAAATATGTGTTGTAAGCTTTTGTGATCTGTGAAGATTGTACATCGAGTACCATCTAGATAGTGTCGCCAGATCTTCAAGGTGAATACCACTGCGCCTAGCTCTAGGTCGTGGGTGGTATAGTTTCTTTCATGTACCTTCAATTGTCTTGAAGCGTAAGCGATGACTTTTTGGCGTTGCATAAGCACGCAACCCAAACCTTGTCGTGAAGCGTCGTAGTATACCACGAAGTCTTCTGTGCCTTCGGGTAATGATAATATTGGTGCATTGCATAGCTTGTTTTTAAGTAGCAGAAAGGCTTCTTCCTGTTTGTAACCCCAGTCGTATTTCTTGTCTTTTTGAGTAAGGGTCGTTAGCGGTTGAGCTATCTTTGAGAAATTCTCGATGAATCGCCGATAATAGCCCGCTAAGCCCAAAAATTGTCGAACTTCAGTTGGGGTCTTGGGAGCTTCCCAATTCTTTATTTCTTTTATCTTAGACGGGTCTACATGAATGCCTTTCTCATTCACAACGTGACCAAGAAATTGTACTTCGCGAATCCAGAATTCGCACTTTGAGAACTTCGCATAAAGTTTTTCTTTCTTCAGTAGTTCCAAGATGGTTCTGAGATGTTGCTCGTGCTCTTCTTTCGTTCGCGAGTAAATCAGGAAATCATCGATAAATACAATCACGAATTTATCGAGATATGGTTTGCATACGCGGTTCATCAGATCCATAAAGACCGCTGGTGCATTCATCAGCCCGAATGGCATCACAAGAAATTCGTAGTGCCCATAGCGTGTTCTAAATGCAGTCTTTGGTACGCTTTCCTCTTGGATTCTCAGCTGATGGTATCCAGATCGAAGGTCAATCTTGGAATAGTAGCTTAATCCTTGCAATTGATCAAATAAGTCATCAATCCTCGGTAGCGGGTACCGATTCTTGATAGTGAGCTTGTTCAGTTCCCTGTAATCGATACACATCCGCAGTGTTCCATCCTTCTTCTTCACGAATAATACTGGAGCTCCCCAGGGTGAGAAGCTTGGCCTTATGAATCCTTTATCCAACAACTCCTGGAGTTGTGTAGATAATTCTTGCATTTCGGATGGCGCAAGTCGATAGGGAGCCTTGGCCACAGGAGCGGCTCCTGGAACCAAGTCTATACGGAATTCGACTTGTCGTTGCGGAGGTAGTCCTGGCAGATCTTCGGGAAAAACATCAGGGAATTCCTTCACCACAGGAATGTCTTCGAGTTTCGGCTCCTCAGCCTTCTTATCTACAACGTGTGCTAGGAAGGCGACACATCCTTTCCTTAAGCACCTCTGTGCCTTCATACAACTGATGATTCGTAGAGGCGCGTTTCATCTTTCTCCATGTACGATGAGAGTTTCATCATTTGCCAAAGGGATGCGAATGATTTTCTCATGACAAATAACCTCAGCTTTGTTCTTGGACAACCAGTCCATTCCAACTACTACATCGAAGCTACCCAATTGAATAGGTAAGAGGTCGATGCTAAATCTTCGTTCACCAAGTTCTAGTGTGCAGCCTCTAACAACTTCGCCCGATTCAACAAGTTTACCATTGGCTAGCTCTATGGAATAAGGAATTTCTAATCTACTAGATTCTAATCCAAGCATGCGTTTAAATTCCACAGACAAGAAACTATAATCGGCGCCAATGTCAAATAATATGGATGCAAAGTGATTGTTAATGAGAAACGTACCGGTGACCACGTTAGGGTCCTCGCGTGCGTTCTTTGCTCCAATCACAAATGCTCGTGCCTGAGCATTGTCTCCCTCTGGGCAATCCTTCATGAAATGATCATTGCTTCCACATCTGAAGAATCCTTGGTTCTGCCCCTTCCCGTTACCATTCTTGTTACTAGCGCCATTTCCATTCCGGTTCTTTCCTTTTCCCCAACAGTCTTCAGTTTGATGACCCAACCTACCACATTTGTCGCACCTTGGAATGCGACAAGCTCCTTCATGATGATGCTTACATTTTTGGCATTTAGGCATGGTGCCTTGGTATCCTTTGGTTGCAAGGGTTTTCGTTTCCTGAGGCGGGTTAGTGTCGCGCTTCTTGCTGAAACCTTTGTTGTTGCGAGTTGCTTGGCTCAGGTTTGCATGTTTCCTTTTCCTGTCACCGGACGACTCAGCATGTGTCTCGGTCTTCTCTGTTGGGTTCAGTGATAATTTCTTCATACGAACACAATCTTCAGTAAGGCTGACAGCCAGAGTTACAGCCTCGGTGATTGTTTGTGGTTTGGCTGACGTCACCATGCCACGAAATTCTGGGGCTAGTCCCCAAATATAGCGTTCAACGCGCTTGAATTCGGGAGTCACCATGTAGGGAAGCACTCTAGACAAATCGTGGAATCTCCGAGTATAACCATTAATGTCAGCACCTTCCATGGTTAGGTGCCAGAACTCCGTTTCCAGTCTTTGGAGTTCAGCACGAGAGCAGTACTTCTCTCTCATTCTTTCCTTCAGTTCGTCCCAAGTTAGGCCATAAGCGGCATCATCGCCCAAGGTTTGGGCTTGCAAGTTCCACCAAGTCAGAGCTTCATCGACAAACAGCCCAGTAGCAAAAGTGACTTGCTGATCCGCGGTACACTTGCTCATGCAGATAGTAGCTTCAGTCTTCTCCGTCCAGCGTACAAATGCTACTGCACCTCCTGTGCCGTCATAGTTCATCGGTTTGCAGTCAAGGAACTGCTTGAAAGTGCAGCCTGGAATTGATTCAACCAATTCACATGTGAGCAATCGAAGAAATAATGAAACAAAGACCGTTCATAAATTTCTTCATGCTTAGCAAATCGTCTTAAGGTTACCTTGAGCTGCGTTGCCTCCAGATGAATCTCCGTTCCCGTTGCGTCTAGCGTTGCTTGGCCCTCCACTGTCTTGAGAACGGTTCGCCTCGTACTGGGCGATAGCAGCGGAGATCCTTTCTTCCAGTAGAGCGTTTAGCTCTTCAGCGGTTCTTGGCAGTGGGGGAGGAGGAGGTTGATCATCATTGCGAGCATTCACAGCTTTGCTGGGTGCCATGTTCTGACAGAACATAACACAACAGGGTTAAACATTTGTTTGATATCGTCACACTAGACAGTAGTAGCAAATATATTCACAGGTATATACCACATAAGTGACATCAAACAATTATTACTCTAGCAGAGTACTTAGTAGGCTTGTACTGAGGGAATCCATACGTGACAATACTTGCTGTGATTTCTGTGCACTGAATTCCATAATTATGTATGCATCCATAATTACGTGACTCCTTGCACAGTCCGCACAGTTCGTTTCATCCTCGTATCTCTTCCTTCAGATGGCCCATCGCTTTCAGGTAAAGTCACGTACACTTGTGACATTCTACTCCTAGCATGTGTAAATATCAATTATCACACATAATTGCAAGTAATTCTTAATCATAGACAAGTGCTACCCCAGTGCACCCTAAGTCTCGTAGTGTCTTTTCTAGACTCATGTAGACAGTTTCAGGTAGTGGATGTCGCGAGACGTTTTATGCAATGAAAACTCTTTGAAATTTTTTTTTCGTGAAAGGATCCTAGAGATTGTAGACTAGACTCGAGAAGGAATCCTGGTTCACTACAATCGCAACTCTGATACCAATCTGTCACATCCCTTTCTGCGGCGGAAGCACGAGGTGTGATCATGAAAGGTTCTCATTGCATACGAAAGGTAAACATACTACATGCTCGAAAATGACTTCAAACATTACATTACTGAAAACATAAGTCAAGTGTTTACAACACGAGATAGCATATTGTCTTAAAAGTTACAACATTATTTAACGATAAACAAAGCGACATCCACGAGCATGAGTAAGACCACGCGCACATCCATCCTAGTTACCTGAAATACATGTGAGTTTTGGAAAAACGTCAACATAATGTTGGTGTGAATTCATGCAATTTTTGTATTTCACGTTTGTATACTTTGTATGAAAACATAGTTTGTGTCGTGTATAAATCAAGTTTTCATATATAAATCAAGTTTTCATGTGTACACCACGTACTCATGTATAATTCAAGTTTTCTTGAGTACCCCACGTACTCAAGTATAAATCAAGTTTTAGTATGGTATGAATCTTATGTAAATAAAGTATTCCTGTAAGTATCAGGATTGTTAATGTGTTGCAAGGCCATTAACATGTGACACGACATAGGAAGTCACCAAACCTTAGGCATTTTTCTAGTTGGCATATTCTGAGACACAAAAGCACTACTCGATACTCGCCCTCACCGAGAGTGTGGCTGCCCGGCACCCGTTAGATCTAACCTTTTGTTCTGCGGTCTAGGTATATAGTTGATTAATGGTGCTTATGTACCCTATTCGTGACATGATTTCTCGTATCATTTTTCATAACGCATCATACTTGGTACTCGTCCTCACCAAGTGCGCTTCTTGTATTCATACCATTTGTAAACATAGTAATATTTGGACCATGTATTTCACCCCCGAAGTTATAAAACTGAAAACAGTTAAAAGAAAAGGGGGAGCATGAACTCACACCTTTGCGTTCCTTGCGTCGTAAACTTCACCGGATTTGCTTAATTAACGTCGTGACCTATACGCGTTTTCTTATCGTTAGTCACTAGACTTGTGTCGCACAAGTACAGTCACTCTCTTTTGTATATGTTTTCTTGTGTTAAAAATATTTTATATTTTTAACTAAGTATCTTACTTATATTATTTTCTCAAAAATTAATATAAGTATCTCGTGTTTTGCACTTTGCACCCGAATTATGTATCTTGTATGTTGTATGTGTATCATTGTGTTTTTACTTCTCATGAGTATTTAATGTATTTTTAAGTCTTAATACACTAGCACATACTATATACACTTAGCACAAAAGTTGGTGATCAAATAATATATATTTTTCTCTAAAAAATATACATACTTAACATAATTTTTAATCTTGAAGAAATCACCATTTCTTATCACCAAAAATTAGGGAAACCTTGGTATTATTTTTAGATACATTTTTAGGGAATAAGTTTCTCAAAACTTATATTTTTCTAAGTGTCAAAATTTATAAAAATTTTGACAGAGTTTCCCCTAAAAATGGAGGTTTCCCATGTTTTCAAAACATGTGTTTATTTTCTTTTAAATCATCAACAACATTAACAACACAATCTATATTTACCAAACTTGTCAAAACAAGCATATACCTCAAACTTATGAACTTGAAAGTTTGTAAAAATATGTAGTAACTTACTAGCACATTTAGTAAGTCTTGTTACCTTTAAAAATAAAATTAGTTTCTTAAAAACTTTATTTTTAAAGAACTTGGAGTTTTACTACTTCTAGTCAAGATTTTTCAAAAATATTTCTTGTTCACACAAGTGTTTATCTTTTAAAAATATATTTAGTTCATGTAAGATCTGGGTTTTAAACAAGACTTGCATCTTTCACTTGGTTTTTCCGAAAAACCACTTGTAGATCTTTAGATCTACATGTTTAGAAGCTTATTTTGCAAGAAAATTTATATTTACCCAAGTTCATGTTTCATGGATGGAAAGTTTCATCATCTTTCATAACTTTAACACTAACATACTACTTGTTCATGTTCTTGAACATGATCTAGTATGTCAATATGATGATCCATCCCACTTTTAGTAACGAACAACATCAAATAATAACAACTATACAAGATTTACATGATTTACACACATATCTTCTCTTTATCCACCATTAATTACTTATGTTCAAGACTTTAATGAAAGTTCTTTAGTGTTCTTAAGATTTTCATCATAAAAAGTCTTTTAACCACTAAAAATGGAAGTAAATAAGGGTGTTCATGATGCTTACTACTAGCTTAAAGCTAGGGAAGAAAAATGATGCAAATCGAGTGGGTAAAAGCAAATGGGAGCCACCATTATAACCGTATGGTTAAGGGGGGGGGGGGGTGTTGGTTAGTGGTTAACTAGATAGTTAAAGCTTAAGGTTAAAACTCAAGTATCTAGTTAGTAGCTTAAGTGTGTTATTCAATACAAAGGGTGTTAGGGTGTTCGGGGACCCTAACTAGCTCAGAAAAGTGAAAACTATGTCTTTGGCAATATTTTTATGTTCCGGGTAAAGTCCGGTTGTTCGGTTAGATACCGATTCGTTAAAGTGTTAAATTACACCTTTTAGTGTCTTTTAAGTATCTTTTTGTAATACTTTCAATTCCCAACACTTGGGGAAGTATTTTGGATAATAAAACATAATTTCTGCATAATATTTCAGTGCCATAATGCTAATTAGAGCTGAATTTACTAAAATTCTGCACTTAAAGTGCGTTTCGGGTGCTTTTTAGTGTTTATTTTAGCTTCCGTAAGGTATATATGTAAACCCTTGTATGTATTCTTGGGTTTTAATGTGTTCTTGTCGTTGGACCTACACCTAGGCTCCAATTTTAATGTCTGACTGCTTTCTGCAGTTCTGTTGACACAGTGTGTCTTACTGGTGAGTTTACTAGTATTTCTGACGCAACGCTCTCGTTTTTGCATAACGCAATATTTTATAGTATACAACGTGCATGAATTCATTTGTTTAGTATGTGTTCAGACATTGCTGACAATTAAGCACATAATTGCAGTCATTAAATAACAATTAAAGTGTACGGAAATTACTGGTTTCGTGACAGTTGTCACACAAAGTTTTGTTGAAGGTCTCACCTTGGAAAGGTGTAGCAAGATTCGGAAAATGTGGAAAGTTGAATCCACGATACATTAGACCATTTAAGATCTTAGAAAGAATTGGTACTGTGGCGTATAAACTGGAATTATCGGAAGAACTTAACGGAGTACATGATACGTTCCATGTGTCCAACCTTAAAAATAGTCCAACCCAAGAAACAATTATCATCCCTGCGGTTGAGGTGCATATCGACGACACACTCCGATTTACAGAACAACCTGTTGAGGTAACGAATTGGAAGATCCATAAAACAAGGAGGAGTCGCATTAACCTTGTCAAAGTACGTTGGAACTCTAAACACGGACTCGAGGACACGTGGGAACGTGAAGACCGGTTCAAAGCCAAGTACCCACATCTGTTCGAGAAAGTTCCTGCGGGAGATAACTCAGCCTGAATTTCGGGACGAAATTCTTTTAACGGGGGTAGACTATGACAACCGGCACAAAACCGGTAATTTCCGTACTGTCTTAATTATTAATTAATATCTGCAATTATGTGCTTAAGTGTCAACATTGTCTGATTACTTGCTATACATATGAATTCATGCATGTGTTGTACTTCAAATATTGCTTTGTGCATTACTTTAAGCGTTGCGTCAGAAAGACTAGTAAACTCACCGGTAAGACACTCTGTGTCAGCATTTCCGCAGAAAGCAGTCAGACAATAGAATTAGGGCCTAGGAGTAGGTCCAACATCTAAAATACATTAAAACCCAAGTATGGATATGAGGGTTAGCATATAAACTTCCCGGAAGCTAAACTATTCACTAAAAGACACCCGAAACTCACTTTAAATGCAGAATTCAGCACAAATCAGCCATAATTCAGCTATAATTCAGCTTTTTACACCAAAATATCATGCGGAATTTATGAATTAGTGTCCAGAATAACTTACAAAGTGTCAAGGATTGAAACTGTCACAAAAGGTGCTTCATACTTAGTGAAACTGCGTAATTTAGCACTTTAACGAAGCGTAACGAAACGAAACGAACAACCGGACACTACCCGAAACACCAAATTTTCACTAGAAGCATTGTTTTAGTGTTACGAAGCTAGTTATGGTCACCGAACATCATATTACATCTCATAAACACTAAATACATAAAAATACCTAACTAGCACCATTACTTTCCAACTAAATCATGAAACTAACCATTGAAATGGAACCATACACCCCCCCCCCTTTGGACGGTTAGGGACAAGGGTCCCACTTGGGGATTTTATTTGATTATTTTAGATCCTATGATGAGAATATTCTAAACACATTATACCTTATGCTACCTTAATGTTGGAAGAATTATATAAAAACCATAAGTTAATGTATTAACATCATTCTTCATGTTCTAACACACCATCAACCTCCTTCTCCTCCTTCTTGGTTTCGGCTCACCCACACCACACTACAACCTCCATTTTCAAGTTTCAAACAACCATTCCAAGGCCACTACAAGGTGTAAGGAGATAATCTAAGAAGGCTTGAAGTGTAGGAACTTGAAGGACCTCTTTGTGGAGCCTTTAACCACTCATATTCTTCCATAAACATCATCATCTTTCTTGTGCCACTTCCCTAGCCATTAGAGCTAGTAGTAAGCTTCTTGATCTTGTTTTTACTTCTAATCATAATGGTTAAAGTGTTATGTAAGTGGTTAAACTCAAAAATCACAAAGAAATAAGAAGATGATCACTAACATAAAGCTAAATAACATGAAATCTAAGATGATTAAGTGTATGTATGAAACTTTTTTTGTGGATTTCTTGTGTTTATGATGTTGATCATCATAATAACCTTGCTAGATGATGATTAAACACATGATCTAGCAAGTATAAGGATGGATCTTAAAGAAATCACAATGATCATCCTTTATGTGAATCATGAACTTGAAAAGGAAGTTGTTTAAGAGTATGATGATGATTAATACATGCTAAAAGTCTTGCAAATGGATGATTACAAAAATAATTTTCTCAAGAAACCAAAATTACTTACAAGATTAACATGATCATGATTTTTAAAGGAAGTAAAATATGTTTTTAGTGTTAAAACAAGACTAGAAACATGTTTGTAACAAGAAAAATACAAAATAATTGTTTTTGGAAAAATCATCTTACAAGTTGTAAATGACTAAATCTTTCAAGAATGTGATTTACAAACAAATAACCTTGTTTTAAATGGTAACTAATTCTACTAAATAACATAGTAAGTTACTACAAGTTTTTACAAAAATTTCAAGTTCATGATGTAGTGTAATTTACATGATCTTGGCTCATGGTAAGTCTTGATTGAGTTGTTGATGATTTTAAAAGAAAATTTTTAAGGGGAAACTATGGCAAAATTTTTCTAGAAATTAAATACTTAGAAAAATATTTTTAAACAAGTGTTTATAAGTAAATTTTGAACATGGTTTTCATATAAAAGTTTGCCATATTTTTTATTACAAAAATTACAAACATTGGAGGTTGATTTTTTATAAATAAAAGTGACTATGTATATATTTAGGAAAATATATTTAGATGTCACAATATGTGTGTTACTTGTATATTATATGTATTAGTTATATTATTTTAGGAACTTGAAAATAATATAACACACAAATATACCAAAATTTGGAATACAAATACTACCAAAATTCCAAGGAAACACATATATGAATTATACGCGAATATCGGACAATCGGACAAACGGACTTATGGACTATAAGTAATATATTCCGGAAATAAATCCATAACATAACAAACGTGACGAACGGTATTTTTGAAACCAAGAGAATGACAAGATATGAATTTTTACAAGCATTACAAAAATATATCATATTTTTGTCAAATAGAAAATATATTATTTTGGATGGAGAAAAATATATATTTTCTTAAACAAGAGAAAAATATATTATTTTGGGTGAAAACTAGAAAAATATATTTTCTAAAGCTAATCTTAAAAATATATATTATTTTTGTGATTTATATGAAAATATACTTATTTTTGCCAAATAAATTTATGGATATTTTTCTATAAAAATCCTCTCAAAATATGTATATTTTGAGAATATAAAATGGTGATTTTTAGTTGTCTAAAAGTAATGATCTGGAAAAATAATCATAAGTTTAAGCATAAAATACTTAATAAATACAAGAAATACGTACCCTCATACGTATAAATACGTATCGGAATACACCACCAATTCTTGGCAAAATACACAAGTATGAATACACACAAATACAAGTATTCCTATGCTTGTAAAATTGTTGGTGCATACGTCTGTCGACTTCATCTTGTATCGAGTCTTGTATTGTTTTAGATATATCAGGGCACAGAAATCGAGAAAATAGGTTATCTGGCAAGTTCAAGCGAAATTAAATGATGTAATTCCGCTTGAAATGAGCGTGTCATTTCAAACGGAATTAGCCTGTTAATTCCGCTTGAAACTATAATCTCGTTTGATCTTGTAATTTCGCTTGAACCGTGATTCCGCTTGAGTCTGTTCAAGCGGAATTAGGATGTCTATATATAGGTGTGATTCCGGTTCATTTCAAACTGAATTAGCAAGAGTGTTTCCAACGGCGAAGCTCTGTCAAAGTGTCTTCAGAACTGTAATCGTATCAGAATCAATATACAAGACAGTTTTAGTGAATATCTTGCTGAATTCAACTCATCATGTCTGTTTCCGCCTTTTATTTTGAGTAGAACGCCTCTGATCGACTCGTTTCGGGTCCATACACGTATCAGAGCTCAGGAGGAGGAGTTCTGCAGATTTCAGCTTGATTTCATTGTGTTTTCTTACTTCTACATCTTCTTTTCTCAATTGAACAAGTTTTCACAGATAAAATGGCCTAAATTTTTCACAACATAAGAGAAATTGTGTTTTAACAAACCCTTGAGAAAATCAGATCAAAATTCAAATTAAAAGTGACAAAAATAAGCCAAATACTTAATTCCGTTTGAAAGTTGGAGGTGATTCCGCTTGAAAACGTAATTCCGTTTGGTAATTTCGCTTCAAATCAGGGTAATTCCGTTTCAAGTTGCTATTCCGCTTGAAAGTTTGAAACGAAATCAGTAATTCCTTTTGAAATAGGTATTCCGCTTGAAAGGTTCAAACAAAATTAGTGATTCCGCTTTAAGGTATTCCGTTTGAGTTGGTAATTTCGCTTGAGTCTTAATTCCGTTGAAGTTGATTGTGCAGGTAATTTCGCTTGAAGGGTGATTTCGCTTGAGATCCAATTCCGTTTGAGAGTGTTTGTTTTGTGAAAAAGTTTACCAAATCATGGAAGAGGAATTTTATAACGCGTTTGCTACATCTCCGACTAGTCCAGCTACCATTGCTCATAACATGAACTTGGAAAACGAAACTGGAACTTTACAAAAACCCCCGAAACTTATGGGAATTGAGGAGTACCATGGCTAGAAAATCGTTTTGTGAATTGGGTTCAGGCAAACCATCTAAGAGCTTGGGAAAGCATTGAAACAAAATATGTTAGACCACAGACTGCTTTGAAAGTTGATAAAATCATTTCAGAATTCACAGACAATGAGAGAGACATTTATAAAGGAGAGAAAATGATGATTAGTCTTCTTCAACAAGCTGTCAAAGAAGACATCTTTATTTTGCTTCAGCATGATGGTAGTGCATTTTCGATTTGGGAGGCACTTGAAAAGAAGTTTGAAGGAAGTACAGAGATGCTCAAGAGTAAAGCATCTCTGCTGAAAAAGGAGTTTGAGTTGTTTACAAGTATGCCAGGGGAGACTACAAAGACTCTTATTGAGAGATATTGTCATCTTGTGCGTACCATGTCTCAGTTGAAAATTACTAAAACTCCAGCAGAATGGGTTGAAAAGTTAGCTGACGCATTACCGCAGAAAGAATGGGGTACTTATCTCATGATCTTAAAGAATTCTGGAGAATTTAGCAGATTGTCAGTTGGACAATTTATTGAAAAGCTTGAGGCACAAGATCTTGAACAACAAAAGATTGCCAGAATGAACAGCTCAAGCAATCAACAAGACATCAAATTGTACTAAAAGGAAATATTCAAACTGGTGAAGCAAGTCCTAAGATCCAAACCGCTTTTAGTGCAGGAAATTCATCTGGATCAGTCAGTCAAAGTTCAATCAACACTAGTGGATTTTCAAATGTCAATCCTCCAAGTGTTCAAAGTTCAAATATTGGTAATGAACATATGATTCAGTGCAACATTGCTTTGCATCTTCAAAATGGTCAGAATTTTTCTAATGAAGTTGTTAAAAGTCATATGGCATTACTGGTTACTGCTTTGGAATCTTATGAAGGATTGATTGCTGGAAGAATTGGTAATCCTATGCTAACAAAGGAAGATTATGATCAGATCGATGCAGAAGAATTGGAGCTCATGGACATCAAATGGTGTCTAGCTAGTGTCTTGAGAAGAGCTGAAAAGTTCAAAATGATTACAGGAAGAAATGACTTTTGAGATGCTCATGTTTCAGCTTTGGGTTTTGATAAATCTAAAGTTACTTGTTTTCGATGCAGGGAGAAAGGTCATTTCAAAAGAGAATGCAAAAATCAAGAAGCAAATGGAGCAAAGAATCCGTTTGGTGGTCATGATTACTATCGAAAAGCCATATATCAACAAGTTGCTCATCAACCGCATCAACAAAAGGATTCACAAACTGCTCATGGGAAAATGATCGAAGATGCAAACAAGAAAGCTTATTATGGTATCATTGATCAAGACGATGAGAAAATGGCTCCAGGATTTAGCTGGGATAAGTTTGTGGATGAGAATGGGGAGTTTAAAGCTTTCATTGCTCAAATTGTTCAAAAGCCAGAGTTGATGAAGTAATGGATAGCAGTGTTATCTAATGAAGAAGAAAGTCAAGATGAAGAATCTGTTTCTTCTGAAAATAGTTCAACAGATACTAGTGATGATGATGAAGAAGTTGAACAGATAAACATTGGAAAAACTCATTTATCTTATGATAGTTTTGAATTTTATTTTGCAGATAAATTGAAGAAACTTAAAGAGAGAAAAGCTGCAAAAGAAATGAAAGAAGTTAAGGTTGTTGAAAAGATTGTTGAAGTAGAAAAGGTAGTTCAAGTCGAGAAGATTGTGGAGATTGAAAACATTGTTGAAGTCTCAAAACCTTGTCTTACATGTTTGGAACCTTGCAAACAATGTGAAGATAAAGATGAAAGGTTTAGTGAGCTTGAAAAGTTGAAAGAGAAGTTGTTGTTTGATGTCAAGAATGTGAAAGAATCATACGATGTATTGAACAAAACTGTGAATAATTTGCAGAAGACAAACTCTGAAAGAGAAGATGCTTTGACAATGATGAATGCAACAATGATGTCCAAGCAAAAAGAGATCAATTACTACATTGAAGAGTGTGCTAAGTTGAAGCAGGAGTTGGAAATTGAAAAAGTTGAAAATGAAAGAATTAGACGATTACTGAAAAGTTATTCAAGTTCTGATTACTTAATTGACAGAATTTATCCAACTGTTGCAGGTTTTGAAGCGTTTGACGACAAGAAGCTGAAGAAAAAGGATACTGGTAAGAAACATAGTGTCAGTTATAATAAGTGTCTGCCTCCAATTTGGGAAGGGTATTCGTCTAGAAAACCAAATGAGGAACAAGTAAAAAAGGGCAGTCAATATAAAGTTGGAGTCTGAGATAACCGATGTATTACCAGACAATATTGACATCACATTCACAGCGTCCGACATAGATCATGAGTCCGAGTTAATAAAAAGGATGGTTGATCAGGTGTTAGATAAGGATGAGGAGTCCGAATCACCATCTGAGTTCGGGAGTTCGAGTTCGTCTGTCAAGAGTTCAAAGTCGTCTGGAAAACGGGTGTATAGTAAAGAATTTTTGTTGTCAAAATCTAATTTGAATGACGAAACATTTGAAGTTGCATATACTTTGAATGGTTCTGATAAATTATATTTTGATAAAGAATTTCCAATAAGAGGTGTGAAAACTGAAATGATAAACAAGGTTTTCAAACTAACAGAAATTAATATTTCTGAAATAAAAGATGCAAATTTGTCTACAAAACCTAGATCTTACACCTCAAGAATAAAACAAAAATTAAACAAGAAAATGGGTTACAGTTCTGGTTCAGGTTATCGAAAGAAACCAAACCATAACGGTAATTTCAAAAAGAAAGGATTAGGTTTTATTCCATCAGAAAATTATAAAAATGAAAACATTTCTAAAAATACAAAATTTATTTCAGGTACTTCTGCTGAGGATGAAAAGAAGAGCTCATTCTGGGGACAGTCAAATCGGGAATTTTTTGCTGAAAAGAAGAAAACTGAAGCTCATCAAAGAAAAGAGACTAGAACCTGTTACAGATGTCAAGAAGTTGGTCACATCGCCTGGAACTGTCCTCAGGCAACCAACACAAAACAGGGAGTTTCGGAAAAACTCAAAGAAAAAGTTGTTGATAAAACAGAACCACTAACTGAAAAATTTAAAGTGTTTAAAAATTCTACATATGAAGTTGGTGAGTGTTCGAAAAGGTTTTACAAGAAAAGGGGAAATCTTGATAACCAAACTTGGGTTGTTAAGAAATCAGATGTAAAATCTGACTATGAATCTGATTCAACAAAATCAGAGGAGTCATATGTTGTTAAAAATGATGAAAATTCAGTACCTCCAATGGATAATGAGAACTTTCCACCATTGAGGGCTGAAAATTTTAAACAAAAGGTTGGAAAGGTTGATATCTCGAATCAATTCTATTCTGAAAAGAAAGAATTTAATGTTGAGAAAGCGTTTAATGGAAATGTTAAAAAGATTTTTGGGAAAATGGTCGAGGGAAAGGCCAAAGGGGTAAAAGAATTTTACGAATCAAAGAAGGCAACTTACAGCCCAACCCCTAGTGAAGTTGAGAAAGTCACACCCAAGGAAGGTCAGGCTTGGGTGTCCATATTATTTGTTTGAAAAACCTGACTTGCCGGAGCTCCCAGGTTGGTAAGTGTGGAGCAGGAATCGGCATTTTTCTTGAGAAATTCACTTAGGTGATATTTCGGTTTACAAATGATTAATCAAGGTCATTAGGTTGAACTTGATTAGATCATTCTTACAAGTGATATTTCGAAAAACAATGTGATGAACCCCTAACCTACAAATGGTTTAAAATCAACAAAACTTATTTTCCGGAAAAATTATTTTGGTTAAAACAAACTTAAGTGTTTTGAAATCATAATGAGAAAATAGTTTGTTGAAAGGGGGAGTTCTGATGGTTTATGCCGAGTGGATGGTGATTTGAAGCGATTTGATATCAGTTGTCAACTTTACTTGTATAGTTTTTTTCAAATTTCTTTAAATGTGTTTGAATTTTAGGGGGAGTAGGAATTTTCAGAAAATCCAAAAACATTAGAAAATTTGAAAAAGACAAAAACATGATAAAATCAAAAATGAGTTTTGGTGTGAAAAAGAGGAAATGATAGTACACCAGTAGACAGTTACAGTATGCTAAAGAAACGTAATGTTTAAATAGCGTTAAACAGTCTCACTGATGATATGCCGATAGGTTTTTACACATTTAGTAAGCTTTTTCGGGATATAAACTTAAATTCAAACTTGCTTATTTTGTGGGGAACACTGCTTGGATATATAGGTAACCCCTGAAATTTCGTTTGAAGGATCCCTCTTTCTGAGATACTAGGTCTTTATGCTCAGTGATATCTGGGGTATTATCTCGGGACTTCTGATTTTGCGGAAGCAATGGCCTAGTCCCCGGAGAATACTTTACGCTTGCTTGAAATAGAAGCCTACCCTCAGCATAAAAAATGATGAAAAATTGAAAAATGCAAATCATGTGCTGTTGTAAAAAAGATCCTCTAAAGGGGACCCACCAAAAGTCGAAGCCGTCATCTCTCTGCTGAACGGAAGTTTTGACCAGAGCTCTCACGGCCTTCGCATCTAACCCCTTACAGATATCATCTGTGGTATACTCACCTGTAAGACTGAATATTGGGATCTGGATACGGAAATATATTCAAGAGGTGGGACACATAAATGAGTTTAAGTCCTTGATACATCTAACTCATATCCTGAATCAGTTGAAATTTGTGTGAGAATTTAAGTGGATTAGTATATCGGCAATCTAAGTGAATTGTTTAATTCTTAATGTGTAACTAAGCTCAACGGTACTTGTGACTTGTCAAAAACTGATATGATCCTCTTGCACAAACTCACAAAAAATATTGTCTGTAAATATTTCTTTACTGCATTTCATTTTTTTAAAAATCCAAAAAGATTTTGGTGTGTTTTAGCATAACTTTTGAAAAATACAAAAAGATTTTCGACAACAGATGTTGGAAAGCTGATTTTCAAAATTCCAAGTGCTAAACATGATAAGTACGTGGTGAGGGGGAGCTTGTGTTTAAATGAGAAATATTTTTTTACTTACAAGAGGTTCATCAGTTTTTAACATTGTTAAATCATTCTGGATAAATTTGAGGGGAAGTCTGGATATAATAAATCTGTAAAATGTTAAATTTGTGAAATTTACTTTTGGGTAGAGGATGTGCAGGATAGCCTGGATTCTGAAGTCTGAGTATAGAGCCAGGACACAATCCTAATCCTGTGAAAGTCAAATTGAGATTAACATCCGAGGGTAGATTGTTTGTTCGAGAGGAGTCTGTTAATGCTGAAGAGGAGAATAATGAGATAAAGTTTGAGGATGCTTTCACTGTCAGATACTTTGAAGAGAGAAGCCCGAAGACTGATAAAGTCTGAAGATGTTGAAGACTCGACACTTAAGACTCGTCAACATCCGAGGGGGAGTCTGTTGGTGCATACGTCTGTCGAATTCGTCTTGTATCGAGTCTTGTATTGTTTTAGATATATCAGGGCACAGAAATCGAGAAAATAGGTTATCTGGCAAGTTCAAGCGAAATTAAATGATGTAATTCCGCTTGAAATGAGCGTGTCATTTCAAACGGAATTAGCCTGTTAATTCTGCTTGAAACTATAATCTCGTTTGATCTTGTAATTTCGCTTGAACCGTGATTCCGCTTGAGTCTGTTCAAGCGGAATTAGGATGTCTATATATAGGTGTGATTCCGGTTCATTTCAAACTGAATTAGCAAGAGTGTTTCTGACGGCGAAGCTCTGTCGAAGTGTCTTCAGAACTGTAATCGTATCAGAATCAATATACAAGACAGTTTTAGTGAATATCTTGCTGAATTTAACTCATCTGTCTGTTTCCGCCTTTCATTTTGAGTAGAACGCCTCTGATCGACTCGTTTCGGGTCCATACACGATCCTACAGAAATATATGTGTAGTATATATATAATAAACCAAGTTGAAAAATACATTACTTTAACAATATTCCAAATATTGGGAGGAATATAATTTAAGTTAAAATATTATTAGTTTAACTCATAATTATATACTTTGGAATTATATAATATACATCGAAGATGTAACTCAAAATATACTAATAATTCCAAAATAAGTCTTAATAAACAACTAAGACTAAAAGTCGTTACACGACCTAAGCGTCTAATAAAACATAGCACATGTGTAGGTAGTGATATGACGCTCTAAGCAAACCCAGTGAAGTTTACGACGCAGGATACGCAAAATTGTTAGTTCATGTCCCCACTTTTAAACTTTTACTTGTTTTCTACACTTGGGGAAAATACATGTGCTATGGTATGTTGAATACAAAAACTAAGGAATGATACTATAGATCATGTGACGTATAGGGTGCCATAAGCACCATTAATCAGTTACATACCAAGACCGCGGAACAAAAGGTTAGATCTAATGGGTTTCAGGCAACCACACTCTTGGCCACACTTTTACCAAGCAGTGCTTTTGTGTCTCTAGTCGTGAATCGACAAGTAAAAATGCCTATGGTTTGGATGCTTCCTATGTCGTTACATATGTTAGTGGCCTCGCGAACCATTAGCGATCTCGTATTCCTTACATTTACAGAAGTACTTGTTTCAGTACAATTACATACCATGTTTTTCTACAACGAATGCTTAAATGTTTTACAAAAAACTGCATGAATTCACAACAACATTATGTTGATGATTTTCCAAACCTTACATGTATTTCAGGTAACTAAAGTTGATGTACGTGCGGTCTTACTCTTGCTCCGGGATGTCGTTTATGTTTTTAGCTATGTTGTGTCAAGACTCCTATGCCTATTTTGTGGGATTTGGTTATTATATTCCTTCCGGTGTGGTGATATAAGAATCAAAACCTTGATGTTCGTCTTTTAAATAAAGTTGTAAACTTTTTAAAACAATTATTAGTCATGTGATGTAAACACTTAAACTATGTTTTGAATATGTAATGTCAATGGCATTGGGAGTTATTTTATGAGCATGTAGTATGTTTACCATTCGTATGCAATGAGAACCTTTCAAGATCACACCTCGTGCTTCCGCCTTAGAAATGGGTGTGACATACCCTTCCTCTTTTCCTGAGTTTCCTGAGTAGGTGGCACATAATTGACGTCTGCCACTGCCTCAATTGATTTTTGGTATGGTCAATATCTTGTGGTTCCTTTGTCATCAACGTATTTCTCTATACCATCCTTTTTGCCTTTCAGCCTATGAATCATCACTATCATCATCTTTTTCATGATCACCTTTATCTCCACCAGTTTCAACTCCAGCATCACCACCTTCATCAACACATGCCTCTTCAATAATGACAGCCTTTCCTTTTTTCTTCTCGCTACCTGATGACTGTCATGAGTGTCAATCAAAAACCTAAATAACCTAGATTGCAAGGGTAAGCAGGGTATCGAATCCAGAGGAGTCTGGTGGAAAATGTTATGAATTAAGTAATGATTAACTACTTGCAAAAATGTAAAACTCGGTTGTTAGTTGTTTGATTAAACTAACGAATTTACTAAAACGAAGTTGTAAACAATGGGAGAAAACAATGGTTCCTCCGGATTTTAGATTTAAAGCAAACGTCAATTACGTGTTTAACCATGACAATCACATAGACATGATTGTGTATTTCAATCAACAAGTTGTGATTACCTATAGACTACTTACTTCAATTGTAAAACAACGGAAGGTTATCATATAAGCAATCAACTGAAACTACCAACCTAATCCCTATCAAATATATCCCAATTACTAGAACTCTCAGGAATTGAGTCAATCAGAACCAAAGTTGAAATAAAATCAATCCATTACAACTAATCAATCAAATCTAAAGGTAAAAAGCATTGCGTGCTTAGATTACCATGTTCACCAATAAGTTTAAACACATAAAATCAGTTAACTTACAAGAATCCTCCATCCGGAGGAAACCATTAAAAGACTAGCCGCTCATCTTGTTCGATTGATCATTAAAATCTTGATATACTGATGAAACCATCTTCAAACTTGTGATTTTGATGAGAATGATGATGATTATTGATAGAAACTAAGCTCCCAAGGTGTGTCTTGTGCTAAAAAATCGTCCACATGTGTATGCCTCCATGTCTTAGGGTTTCAAAACCCTTTAAAAGCCTCGAAAAAATCAAATTCATGCGTTGCATAAACCTCCGCCATAACCTACGCTTTACGGACCATAGCTTACAGTCCGTATCGGCTGTTGAATTAATGTATCGTACACTATATGCTACGCCTTGTGTTTGTATGTTACGTTCTTCAAGTGCTGGAACTTTTTGGCTAACATGGATCAGCCGTAGGCTACGGTCTAGAGACCGCAGCTTACGTCGCAATACTCATCTCCTTCGTTAGCTTGCATTCAACTTTCATTAAATTGCCCAAAGGCCCCTAGACTTTAATATTTTGCATCTCTTGTGTTTCCAAGTTATTTTATCACCCGAAACAAGTACCTAGCAACGTGATAAGCCTTTGGTTGACATCGATGGGTGTTCCGCTTCATCTCCAAGCATCTTAACTTCACCGAATTAAGCGATTAACCTGTAGAACCACAAACATTCGTAGTTACCACATTCGAGGCACATAGTCGCTTAAAACATAATAGAACACATGAGATAACCCACTTTAACACTCGGGTTTCACATTCCCCAACACATCCCCACACTTATCTTTTTTTCGTCCTGAAAAAATATTTGCAATGGAATCACAATCAAATCACTAGCTTTCAATTCAATCGGTTATCTTAATAAGAAGTCTAATCACGCATTAACTAAGATTGTAGGAAGATGATCCACTTAAACCCAACCGCAGGTTTCCGAGCCCTTAATCATGATCCTTTAAGTTCAATTACATTATTCGTTTATCGATCTCACACTCAAAAGACTACACCGCCACCTAATCCCGTTTCAAGCTTATGAGATTACTGTCTTATATAACAAGCTGAGTTAATTGCCAAAATTGTCCCTGCGGTTTGGGCACGTTTGCCATTTTCATCCAAAATGACACTTTTGTACCAAAATGCCCCCAAGGTTTGTAACTTTTTGCCATTTTCATCCAAACCACTAACTTAGTTTATTTTTTCTGTTAAGTTGAGGATATTTGGATGAAACTGGCAAATATAAAACCACATGGACGATTTTGGCAATTTACTCAAACCCTTTTTAATTTCTTTTATTTAATTATTTTTGTTACATATATAATAAAAAAGAATATACATAGAGTTTTTAGAAAAAAAATTAATAGTTTTGTCACATAATTTTTATAAATTTTCATTCAAATTACTAACTCAGTTTATTTTTTATGTTAAGGTGAAGGATGTTTTAAATTTTATAAATTAAGACATAAATTAATTTACAGCTTCTTTATATAAATCCGTTTTATAAAGAGAAAACGTCATTGGTGTGCAACACATAACAATCGATTACAACTTTTAGTATTTATCAGTTGTACAGATAGGAAAAAAATATAAAACGTTACATATTTTTTAAACGTGTTGAGCACCTAGGAAAAATGTTGGTAGAAATAAAATATTTATTTAATTAAGATTATGAGGGTAACTAACTAATACTTATTCTGAGTGGCTTGAGTAAAGGAACTTTTGGTTCATAGTATTATAATTACAATTTGGTGGGTAATTTTAAGGTGTGGTAACGATATGTTGTTTGATAGGGGGGGGGGGGCATTGGCTTCTGTTTTTCCTTAGGACCGAATTTAAAAGAGTAGAAGATGAATTACAAACTTGGTATATATGATAAGATTTTTTTATTTGACCTTTTTCAATAAGGTCACCAGCATTTTAGTTTTATAAAATTTAGAGGTTTAAGCAGATTTTATTTTTATAAAACAGATCTATATAAAAAATTAGAAATTAATTTCTATCTTAGTTTACAAACATCCTTCGCCTTAACAGAAAAATTATCTTAGTTAGTGGTTGGATGAAAATTTATAAAAATTAAGTGACAAAGCTATTATTTTTTTCATATAAAAATTGCATGTATATTATTTATTATTATATATGTAACAAAATTAATTAAATAAAAGAAATTTAAAAGAGTTTGACTAAATTGCCAAAATCATCCCTGTGGTTTTATATTTGCCAGTTTCATCCAAATATCCTCAACTTAACATAAAAAAATAAACTAAGTTAGTGGTTTGGATGAAAATGGCAAAAAGTTACAAACGTTGGGGGCAATTTTGTACAAAAGTGTCATTTTGGACGAAAATGGCAAACCTGCCCAAACCTCAAGGATGATTTTGGCAATTAACTCCAACAAGCTTTTATATATTTCCGATTAAATTTTTTATGGATAATGAATGATGGTTTTGAGCTTCGATATGCTTTTGTATAGGATCAACTTAGCGGACATACCCCACCCGAGTCACCATCCTAGTGGTTAATGCCATAAGTTTCACATATTTATTTTTCTTTTTCTAACTCCACCTAGAGGGTATGAACAACACGAGTCACCATCCCCGTGGCAACACCATAGGCTTTGTCACTACACAACTAGCTCAAAATAATGGATAGATGGAATTTTTTTCAGGCGCCACCTTATTTCGGATTTATTTTCATAAAAAGAAACAGGCGTGCCATTTAACTGAAATACTTATAAGCTTTTTATTTATAACAGAATCCCTTATTGTTGGTGCATACATCTGTCGTCTTCGTCTTATGTCGAGTCTCAGTCTCGTTGCTGATCTGAAAGAGGATGATGTCATCATCTTTAATGATGACATCATAATGGTGAAGTCATCATGACATCACTACACAAAAGACAAAAGCATTTATGTCTTAGATGATGATTTCGTTCATGCATGTATCATTCTGTTTTCGCCCGTAGTGGTCTTAGCATGTGATTTCGCTTTTGTATCAAGAGCATAGGTCCACTTATATGTTATTGATGTAGGTCCGCTTATACGGACATGACCGTATAAGCGAAACCTAGTGACCTATATATAGGGGTCATTCAAGCGAACCTATAGTTCTAGGTGATTGTCTTCCGGTGAGCCACGAAGTGCTGCCGAAGTGCTGTCAAAGTCTGTAAACGTTATCAAGATCAATACAACAGCAATTAATAGTGAATCCGACTGAAATAGCACCAAATCATTAGTTTCCGCCTCTTGATTTGGATAGGAATTCTTCTGATAGACTCAAACAGGTCCGAATACGATCCTACAAGTGGTATCAGAGCTCAGGAGGAAGAGTTCTTGCCATTTCAGCTACATTCATTCTGATTTTCTACACTTTCTTCAATTTAAAAAAAAAAATTCACGGTAAAACCAGCTCAATTTCACACAGTGCACTCGGAATCATGTATTAGTAAACCCTTGAAATTTTCAGATCTAAAATCAAACTAGAACTTAGGATTTTAGGGGGTTCGCTTATACGTGCACGTTCAAAAATGACAGCAGCAGACAGGTCCGCTTCAAATTACCAGTTAGATCCGCTCCAAGGGTCAGCTAGTTCCGCTTTTTGGACATATTTTGAGTAGGTCCGCTCGAAATTACCATATAGGTCCGCTCCAAAGACGCTTTTTCAGTAGTTCCGCTCATCTGGTCCGCTCACCTGGTTCGCTCATAGGTGCACTAAGTCTGTTGGTCCGCTTATCTGAACATTCTGGTCCACTTATCCGAACATTCTGGTCCGCTTATTTGAACATCAGGATTTTCTCTTATCTGAACACTTAAGATTTCGCTCTTGTAACCATCAAAGTCTAAGTCTGCTTGAAAAGTGTGAACCGTTTGAAAAATATATAGAGTTGTGTAAATCATTTTACAAGAGCATGTGATAGTTCATTGAATTTGAGGTGTCATTTGTTTGGAAAAGAGATCATGTGTTTTTATGTCAGTTTGCATGTGAAGTGTGATAACTGATTGTTCGGTTCATTGAATAAAAATTAGACAAGTGTGTGAACATCTGAAAATTGCATGTGATCATTAAATGTGGTGTTGACAGATTTAATGTGTAAGTTGGTTTGCATGTGAAAGAGTCAGTTGTTTTTAGTCAAAGTTTGCATGTGATAAATCTGCATGTTCTAGATATAAGTGATGTCGGCCACTTTAACATAAAGGTTTATTGATTCTAAGATTGCATGTGATCTGATATTTTCAATACATTGTAAGTTGTTTCAATAAAGTGAGGTCCAGTCAGAATGGAATAAACAATCATCAAGTGTTGTCAGTGTTTGCAGCCCAGGTCAATAGTTCAGCCCATGTGATTCATTGTTTGCGGCATATTGAAAGCCCAATTTGACGGCCCAATCTAGTTCATTTAGTGTCAAACATTTCATACAAAGGTCAAGTTCACGAGAGTTTCGGTTATTGGGTCCTTTTCACCGGCCCATGTGACTTGGATTAGTGTCAGATACACAAAGTTGGTTTCGGCTCATTCACTCAGTTTGCACAATTTGGAGTTTAGTCAGTCCGCGAGTCTTCGACACGAGTCCACAAATCTTCAACACGAGTTTTCGATTGATTTCATCAACACATTTTTACGTGTTCAGTTCATTTAAACTGATAGTTTGTTTGTGTGTTGTCAGGTATTTTACAAGGTGATATAGCTCATTTGAAAATTCGAAACATGGAGAACGAGTTCTACAATGCTTTTGCTAGTCCAATTACAATCACTCAGAGTGCTTTGCATGAAAATGAAACCGGGACGTCTCAAAAACCACCCAAACTCATGGATATTGATGATTACAATGCATGGTCCAAACGGTTTGGGAATTGGGTTGAAGCGTATCATTTGGATGCGTGGGAACACACTGAGGAACCATATGTTAGACCCACAACAAATAATGTGCAGTTAACAATTAGAGAAATGAGTACGGAAGATAAAAATAAATATCGGGATGAGAAATTGATGGTGAGTCTACTTCAGCAAGCAATAAAAGAAGATATCCTGATACTGCTTCAACATGATGGAACTGCTTATTCAATTTGGACAGAATTGGAAGCAAAATTTGTTGGAAGTGATGATATGCTCAAAAACAAGATGTCTCTCATGAAGAAAGAGTTTGATTTATTCCGTGGTTTAAAATCTGAAAACACCAAGCAAATAATTGATAGATATTGTAACTTGGTGAGAAATATGACAAAACTTGGTATTAAAAAGGATACTGATGAATTGATTGAAAAACTTGCAGATGCACTACCTCATGAAACTTGGGGAACATTTCTGATGATGCTGAGATCCAACAGAAAAGATTATAAAAATATGACATTAGGAGACTTCATCAAACACCTGGAAGCTCAAGAGATGGAGCAGAGAAAGATTGCCAGGATGAAGAATTACAATGGAGAACAAGATATCAGTTTGTATTACAAAGGTGGTGTCAACGAAAAGTCAAATTTTTCTCCAAAAGTCGAAACTGCTTACAGTGCAAAAGATTCTTCTGAAAAGAAATCATCCCAGGGATCAAGCAGCACTAGATTTTCATCATTTGATCCAAACATTTCTGCAACAAAGAATGGAAGAAAACTTCAATGCAATATTGTATTAAATCTTGAAAGTGATCAAGATTATTCTGAAGAAGTTGCCAAAATCAAATGTCTTTGTTGGGAATGGTGTTAGAGTCCTATAGTAGTTTTGTGGCCGGAAAGATCGGTAATCCAATGCTCACGAAAGAGGATTACGATCAAATCGATGCTGAAGAAATGGAATTGATGGATATTAAATGGTGCATGGCCAGTGTAATGAGAAGAGCTAAGAAGTTTAAACAAATTACGGGAAGAGATGATTTTCTTGATGCAAGTGTTTCAAATTTAGGCTTTGATAAATCTAAAGTTACGTGTTTTCGTTGCAGGGAAAAGGGGCATTTCAAGAGAGAGTGCAAAAATCGTGAAGCTACTGGAGCCCAAAATCCTTTTGGAAAAAACGATTATCACAAAAAGGCGATTTATCATCAAATCACACCACCAGCATCGCATCAGGCACAAACTGCACATGGGAGAGATGTGATTGAAGGTTCAAAAAGAGCGTGTCTAGTCAATCAGGGCAAATATGATAATTTTAGCTGGGATAAATATGTTCCAACAAACAGCAAAGTGTGTCTGGCAGATCAAGACGATGAAAAGTTAGCTGAAGGTTTCAATTGGGACGATTTTTTCCCAGATCAAGACAATTCAAATGTTAAAGCTTGCATTGCAAATGCCTACGATCTGAAATGTGCCGAAAAGTGCAAAAAAGTAATGGAAGCTGCTGAAGCAAGACGGAGAAAGCTTGAAGAAGAGGAAGAAGAGGAAGAGAGATTAAAAGCTGAAGCTAAAGCTGAGAAAAAGAGAAGAGCTGAATTTTTACAATCAAACAGAACAGTCAAAGAGGTTCCTGAATTTGAAGTCAAAGTTGATGCAGAACCTGTCAAAGTTCCTGAAAAGTGCATGAATTGTGATTCTTTAATCAAACAGAACAATGAGTTGCTGCACAATATAAACAGATTGAAAGAATCCTATGATACAATGAACAGAGAAATCAACAAGTATACTAATTCAAACGGTGAACAAGTTGTGGCAATGAATACGCTGAAGAGAGCATACCTGAGACAACTGGATGATGTCAACTTTCACATAAAGAAATGTGCTGATCTAGAGTTGAAATTAGCAACACAAAAGATAGAAACTGAGAGAGTCAACAAGTTATTAGAAAGTTACTCATGTTCTACTTTTGTTGTTGACAGGATTTATCCAGTTGTAGAGAATTTGAAGACTTTTGAAGAAGTGAAGACTTCAGAAGGAAAGAAGTCAGAGACAAGAAAAGATGATGAAGTGAAGATTTCTGGTGAGAAATCAAGTGTTGTTTATAACAAATGTCCACCCCCGGTCGAAAATGGATATTTGTCTCGAAATCCAAATTTCGAAAGAGTCGAAAAGGCAATTAACTTACAGTGGGAGTCTGTGTCGTCAGATAACTTACCAGAAAATATTGATGTTACGTTCACATCGTCTGACACTGATCATGAGTCCGAGTTGATTAAACGTGTGGTCGATCAGGTGTTAGATAAAGATGACATAGAGGAGTCAAAACCGGAGTCCAAATCCGAGTCAAAGTCTGGGTCCGACAAGTCAAAGTCAACAATCCAAAAGGACAAACGGGTTTATGATAAGAAATTTTTGTTATCAAAATCTAATTTGAATGACGAATCATTCAAAGTGGCATATACTTTGAAAGATTCTGACAAATTATATTCTGATGAAGCTTTTCCAATAAGAAGTGTTAGATTTGAAATGATTCAAAAGGTTTTCAAAATCACAGAAATTAATATTTCTGAAATAAAAGATTTAAATCTTATCGGAAAACCTAAACAATACACTTCAAGAGATCAACAAAGAATTAACAAGAAAATGGGTTACAATTGTGGTTATAGTTTTCACAAGAAACCAAACCATAACTGTAATTTCAAAAAGAAAGGATTAGGATTTAATCAACCGAAAAATTATAAAAATGAAAAATTTTGTAAACCAAAAACTGTATTTGTTTCAGGGAAAACGACAGAGGCTGAGAAAGAACAAGTATTCAAAAACCTGACGAATCAGGAATTCCTTGCCAAGAAGCAAGAAGAACTGAAGAAAAATAATGTTCCAAAGAAGATAGAAACCAGAACCTGTTTTCAGTGCAAGATTGCTGGTCATGTTGCTAGGAATTGTCCGAAAACATTCAAACCAAAACAGGAAGTATATGGTAAATTGAAAGAGAAAGTTGTGGAGAAAACTGAACTTATAACCAAACCATTTACTGGCTTTGAAAATTCAACCTTTGAGAAGGGAGAATGTTCAAAGAGTGTTTTGAAAGGAAAAGAAAATGTAAAAAATCAAAAATGGGTTGTGAAAGGTTCAGGTAATAATTCTGGTGATGAATCTGATTCCACAAAATCAGAGGAGCCACATGTTGAGAAAAAGGTTGAAAAATCAGTTCCAACTATGAACAATGAAAATTTTCCACCGTTGTGTGCTGAAAAATTTATGAAGAAAGTTGGAAAAGTTGAAATATCAAATCAATTTTATTCTGATAAGAAGAAATTTGATGTTGATAAGGCTTTCAACAGAACTGTGAAACATATTTTTGGCAAAATGGTCAATGGTAAGGCCAAAAGTGTCAAATAATTTTATGCTTCTAAAAGACGTGTTCACAAGTCTGTTGAAAGAAAAGATAAAGAAGAAAATGTTGTTACACCCAAGGATGGTCAGGCTTGGGTGGATATTTTTTTCAAACAGTAAAAACCTGACTTGCCGGAGATCCCAAGTTGGTAATCGTGGATCATGAATCGGCATCATTTTTATCATGTTTGAATAATGTGTTTTTTTTTAAAAAGCAGGACTTGCCGGAACTCCCAGGTTTGTAAGCGAGGAGTAGGAATCGGCATCTTGAGAATTCAACCTACAAGATGATGATTGGTTAAAAATGCTTGTTTGGATTGATTTTACAAGTGGTAAATCAGGGACATTAAATTGTATCTGATTTTCTACAAGTGGTTGAAAAACAATGTGATGAATCAAACCCCTAACCTACTAATGGTTTTACAAAATCAACACAACTTATTTTCTGGAAAAACCATTTGATTAAAACAAACTTAAGTGTTTTGAAATCAGTGGAAAATAGTTTGTTGTGAGAGGGAGTTCTGATTGTTTATGCCAAGTGGATGGCGTATTGAAGTGATTCGATATCAGTTGTCATGTTCTTGTACAGTTTGTTTTCAAATTTCCTAAAATGTGTTTGCATTTTAGGGGGAGTAAGAAATTTTAGAAAATCCAAAAACATTTGAAATTTTGAAAAATACAAAAACATGATAAAATGAAAAATGAGTTTTTGTTGCATAAAAGAGGAAATGATAGTACATCAGTGGACTATCACAACATGCTAAAGAATTGGAAAGTCAAATGTGATAAACGATCTCACTGTGGATGTGTGAGTAGGTTTTTGCACATTTAGTAGATTGTGACGAGATATAAACCTAAATTCAAACTTGCTTATTTCGTGGGTAACATCTCTCGGATATATGGGTAACTCCCGAAATCTCGTTTGAAGGATTCCTTTTTCTGATATACTAGGTCTTTATACTCAGTGATATCTGGGGTATTATTCCGGGACTTCTGCTGAATGGAAGTTCTGACCTAGTCCTCGAATAATACTTTCTGCAATGCTTGAAACATAGCATCACCCTCAGCATATATGATAAGACAATAAAATTGCTTAGCAATGCTGTTGTAAAAAAGATCCTCTAAAGGGGACACACCCAAAAGTTGAGTCATGATCTCTCTGCTGAACGGTAGTTCTGACCTGAGCTCTCATGATTCTTCATAATTTATTAACCCCTACAGATATCATTTGTGTCATAATTACCTGTAAGACTGAATATTGGGGTCTGGATACGGGAGTATATTCTGAGGTGGGACACGCGATTGAGTTTAAGTTCTTAAGACATTAATCTCATATCTCGAAGCAGTTGAAGTTTGTGTGAAAATTTAAGTGGACAAACATACTGACAATCTAAGTGAATCGTTTAGAACTTAAAATGAAATGAAGCTTAACGGTGTTGATGATTTGTCTCATAAACTGATATGATCCTCTTGCACAAACTCACAAAAATATTGTTTGTATATATTTCATTTCTGCATTTTCTTGTTTCTACTAGTGGTGTTAGTTATTTTCTTTTAGAAAATTCAAAAAGATTTTAGTGTGTTTTAGCATAAATTTTGGAAAATCCAAAAAGATTTTCGACAACTGGTGTTGAAGAGCTGATTTTCAAAATTCAGAGTGCTAAACATGATGAACAAATGGTTTGGGTGAAAGTGTTTGAAGATTGTTGAAATGAAAGGAGAAAAGTTTTTGCTAAAAATGTTATTCCTGCAAGTGGTAAATTAGATTTAAAAATCTTATCCACAAAATGGTTATCAGAAAATTTATTTTTGGGTAGAGTTTTTGCAGGTTGGCCAGGTTTCGATCCAGAGCAGGATGAAAACCAGGTTTTGAAGATGTGAATTCCAGACTACGATCCCAGCAGATTGAGAGGGGGAGTCTGAAGACACCATGATATTCAACATTTGAGAGAGATGAGTTTGTTGATGATGAAGATAGAGAATGAGGATTCTTGCAATGACAAATACTTCAGAAGAAGATCGAAGACCGATAAAGACTGAAGATGTAAAGACTCGACACTTAAGACTCGTCAACATCTGAGGGGGAGTCTGTTGGTGCATACATCTGTCGTCTTCGTCTTATGTCGAGTCTCAGTCTCGTTGCTGATCTGAAAGAGGATGATGTCATCATCTTTAATGATGACATCATAATGGTGAAGTCATCATGACATCACTACACAAAAGACAAAAGCATTTATGTCTTAGATGATGATTTCGTTCATGCATGTATCATTCTGTTTTCGCCCGTAGTAGTCTTAGCATGTGATTTCGCTTTTGTATCAAGAGCATAGGTCCACTTATATGTTATTGATGTAGGTCCGCTTATACGGACATGACCGTATAAGCGAAACCTAGTGACCTATATATAGGGGTCATTCAAGCGAACCTATAGTTCTAGGTGATTGTCTTCCGGTGAGCCACGAAGTGCTGCCGAAGTGCTGTCAAAGTCTGTAAACGTTATCAAGATCAATACAACAGCAATTAATAGTGAATCCGACTGAAATAGCACCAAATCATTAGTTTCCGCCTCTTGATTTGGATAGGAATTCTTCTGATAGACTCAAACAGGTCCAAATACGATCCTACACTTATACTCTCTACAGCTTCGGTTTTGCTATAGTTCCTAAGGCGAGAACCCACAAGATTGCTAATATTTAAGTATTTTAAATCAAACCTAAGGAACCTTTCAACCGGACGGGCCTACCCACATATCCTAAATTAGACGCGTTTTCGACCGTTTTATTATCTCATATATAAAATAATTGAAAAGCCATGATCTGATTATACCTATCATTTTCCATTTTGTGCAAAAATCTTTACGAAACATTTTCAAAATTTTCAAACTTTGTTTCAATTTTTTCAATTTTCAACCATTCAAGCATCTACAATCATCAATCCTACCAACCTTTTTCTCGAGTTACAGCATCTCCACACTTGGGATACATTGTCCCCAATGTATGGTGCAATTTATGATTCTAACCCAAGAGATACCTGTAACACCCCGAAAACAGGTTTAATAGTCAAACCACGTTAATATTAATGAACGGGTGAAATACAGTTAGTGGTAAAATTTGACCCGGTGAATAGTAAGATTTAAATAAATAATCTTAATATTAATTAAAAGAAGAATAAATACTTTGTGAAAACAAAGTTTATAAGAGGCCCGAGTTAACGGGACTTAAAATACAACGAGTTATAACTCCCGGAACCCACTAAGTTAACTAGGAATTTTTAACCTAGTTAGATAATTGTTTGAAAACAATTAAGAAAAACTTGACTAAGTTAACCTTCTCTTATAAATATGGAATTAGAGGACTAAAATGGTCAAGCTAGAAAGTGGGATTTCTAATAAGAAAAATGGACTCAAAACACACACTTGGTGTGTGTTTCTGGTCGACAATTCACAGAGCCAAAAGGAGCTCTCTTCCTTGAACCCTAATTCACGAAATTAGCCCAAAATCAAGAAGAAAATCAGATCAAATCAATAACAAGCTGAAATTAGTGATAACTCAAGTTAGGGGATCAAAAGGTATGTTTAATTTACATGTTTGGTGAAGTTATGATTTCATGTGGAACACTCATAAATGAAATTCTAGAATGGGTGTTAGTTAGTATGGCAAAATTTTGTTGAATACATGTTTAGAAACAAACCCTAGATGAGAACTTGATTGAATTAGTGTCAAAAACTAGAGATTTGATGATTACTCATATACATGTTAAGTGGATTTTTATAAAAAGAAGATGAACACTTAAATTAGAGTGTCAAATTTATGAAATTTGATGATGTGATGCAAGTCCAAGATGATGATCATGTACATTAGACATAGAGGCTTGATTTTGATGCTAAAACTTGGTTAATAGTTAACCATGAATTTGATACTTGATGCGTATAAAATCTTGCCCACAAGGTGCTCGTTAAAATGCCTAAGTGAAATCGTATGCCTACTAGTTTGTATGTAGGACTTGATTAAATTAGGTATTCGGATGAATGCCTAATAACACGAAGAAACGAGTTTACTTATAGATGAAAATCCGTAGATTTTGCATAATGAAAGAATAAATTATCCTTGATAAACGAGTGCTAAGTTAACTTGATGTTAATAATAGCATGAACATAGAAAGGAAAATAGTTTAAAAAGGTAGCATAATAATAATGCCTACCGGATATTGCCTAAATAAGTTATTGAACGCATTTGTGCATTCCATATGATTAAGGGTAATTGACTTATAAAAGTCAAATTAAACGATGATAAGGTCGAATAATAATTTCGACGTAAAGCCCGTAAGATGGAATAGTCGTAATTAGAGATGACTAATCTAACCGTCTTACGAATTATGATTCTACTTTGACGCTTAACAAGCTAGGTGGAAGCTTGGGAAGGAAGCGGGTCAAGCAAATCAAGTATGGAAGAAAAGTGTAGTTTAGATGCAAGGTAAGTAAAGTTTACACCTTTTTGTAGGATACGTATTTATTTTATAAGCTATAAATGCGACAAAGGTAATATCCAAAATATGGGTTCCGACGCGAATGATACGGGTCGGAACAAATATAAATGATAAAAACCATGGTTTATGGTAAAAGGGGCGAAACGGTAATTTAGTCATGAAATGACTAAGATTTAATAAGTTTTCTTGAAGGTTACCTTATAGTGTAACTAGTAATAAGAAAAAGGGGTAAAATGGAAATTTAGTCAAGTGTTTACTAATGTAAGATGAGGTTAAAAGTATACCCATGGCGTAAGCCAAAATGGGTTAAATATGTATGAAAAAGAATTATTGAAAAAAAAAGGATCTTGTGGTAAAATTCGTAATGGGACGGATGTGTGAATTGGTAATTAAACACCATGTTTTTATAAATGTAAATGTTGGGTCATTTACGCCAAACGGGTTAAATGGTGGTGATAGCACCATTTGACAATATCGACTAATGTTTGGTTGTCAAGTCATATGTTCACAGGAGCAAATGGCAATTGGATAATTGTGTTGCTAAAAAGTAGCGGCTAATAAAAGCGAGGTATAAAACGGGTCTATAGGTTGACTCGAGCCAGGTACGCGTATATAAGATTTATAGTTAGACGTGCAATATTGGTCAAATATCTTAGTGAAATACCTTTGTCGTAAACGAAGGGACTAAAGTTGACCAAAATGCCCTTGATGGGTCAATTGGACAAACGACCCTCATGGGTTGTTTAGAAACATGTATTATGATAATGTAAACCTTAGATAGGCATAAAAGTTATAGGCATAAGCTTTCTCGGGTCAAATGCTTAGAATGAGCCTTTTTCCGTAAAATGACTAACCGAAGAGTAATATTTGGGATAATTGGTGTATTGTATCTAATCCACCAAAAAAATAGATGTGGTGGAATATAAGTAGACATTATAATGTGGAAATGTGAAGTGTAAAAAGGGAAGAGAGAGATTGATGCTTAAATGCCTAAAAACCTCTAAACGGGTCAAAATAAAGTAAGTGGTTAAATGTTGGTTTAAGTGTTTAGAAAGTTACAAAATAAACCGGTGAATGTAAATGCGCATGCAAACCATGTAGTGGGAGCGAAAGTACTAGTGTTTGACAAGCCCGGGATGGGTAAAAAGGACAAGACATAACCTTTGTCATATAACTTATAGTGTGATGTTAAAATCAAACGGGTCGAATAATCACATAAAGGATTTATAATCCAATAGCTTATAATTCAGATTTTATTGCGAACCTAGGTGATAAACATGTCCGTAATTGTATTACGGTCGCATAGAAACAAGAATCGTGTAAATCGGATTAGTAGATTGAAAGTTATGCATGTTTTAATTTATCATGTGGAAATAACATAGCTGGGCATGAATGCAGCAAACAAAAGGAAACTTTTTGTCAAAAGTAGCTTGTCGCGCTACGCGACCAGAAACCATCTTCATTGTCGCATCACGTGACACTAGTCGCGGACCGTGACGGAGACAGCCAAGGCTCTCGCAACCCGTGAGAGACCTTGTAGCTGGCAAAATGTTGGATTTTGTTTGTTTTGATCAATGGACTTTTTATAAAACTATCAAAACTAACTTTTATGTTGGTTTTGATTCTAGGTAATTGTTATAAGTTGCCGGGTAAGGATCAAGCTCAATGAATAACCAAACATGATCAAAATACAAGCTTCCGCACGATGTTTCGTCGTCATTTTTAAACGACGAACTCATACATATTATGTTGTATTGTTTTTAATCTGAGAGAAGTGTTAATAAACCCGTACTTTCTAATGTATGTGTAATCGTAATTACACATTTATACCCGAAATCAATATAATAATAGTAAATAGAAGTAAGGGTCTTTTAAGTTGGTAATCAGAGCTCAAGGTTAAAGAGTAAAGTGTTCGGTTCGAGACTTGATCGCAGAATCTGGAAAGTTTTATAGAGGATCGATATAGTTAACGAAATTACATGTGTTGACACGTATAGTAAAAAGCCTTGTATTATAGTAAGGGTGTTTATTGATGTCGACATTACTAATCTTTGTAAATGTTTTAGTTGAAGGACACTCGCATCTGAAGATGGCGAGAGTTTAACAAATTGCTGATTTGATGGATGAACGTTCCGATGTATGACAAGTAGAGCATGCTCACCAAGGACCTAAATCACGTAACGATAGCGAATAAGGTTAATGGCAAGGAAAGCCCGCAAGGGCAAGCATTTACCAGGTGCACGTTTTAATTTATTGCACGAATAGTAATATGCAACAAATACGTAGAGACTGACTGTTGCATATCTAGAATAAAACTTGGAAATACCTGAATAGGATACCTATCCAGGATGATGTTTTCCAAGAGAAAATAAGCAGAAATAAGTGTTATTCATGATTGTGAATAACAAGACAATAACAGACTTAGTTTATATAGAAACTTGGACGAAAGTAATCATCCAAGAAAGTATTCTCAATATAAATACTATTGAGAAAAAGTAACGATCGCATCAACGAATGTGATTGTAAAATAGTTTTGATAAAAGGATAACATTTTAATATGTTCAAGAACAAAACGAGTAAAACTAATGATTGTTGTTTAGCAAATAAATAAAGTTTTACAGAATGAAATCAAAGATATGGAAATAAATAGAGGCGTTACTTACATGGGGCGTGGCGTGAAAATTCTAAAAAGGTCATGTGTACCATGTGCTGATCGTTTACTCTGGCCAATTAAGTAGTGAACAAATGATACCATGAACTTCTTATAATGGACACATTTACATTCGATGTAGTAAGGATGGAGTGAATGGGACGAATTAAAAAGGTACCCAAAACGGATCAAATAAGTAAAATGTTTGATAATAAATGTAAACGCAAGCCGGGTGACGGAAGCGTATTACATTAGAATAACGAGCCCGAGGGAAGGGACAAGGATCAAAGTAAATGAAAATACAAACCGACTAATGAGAATGCTAAGGCATCGGGATAAAGTTTGACTGTCTTTAGTGATGAAATTCACACGAACAAGTCAAACAGGTTAACTAAAGAATAAAAGACTTGGTTGAATAAAAGCGATGGATTTCGCTAAGACAACCAAATAAATTAAAACGAAGTCTAAATCCATACCAGAATGGTTGCTTTGATGATGACTTCCGTAAAATACCCGATAGATGGGTAGGATTTTGAGTATATGCGTAAACCAAGAGACGGGAACGCGGATTAGAAAGTCAAAAGACTCGGATTATGAGTTATGACTAAAAGACGATAAGATTTTGCAAATAGAAATTTTGATAATTACGTTCAACTATTTCGAAGTTGAACGGGTTGAATAAAGAATGAAGTTGGCATTCATAAGTGAAGAAATTTCACACGAACAAGTCAAACGAGTTAAATAAAGAATAACGCTTGATAGTGCAAGTAAGCGCAAACCGAATAATGGGAGCGCAAAATATTAATAAACCTATGTGATGGGTAATGAGAGAATATAAAAGGAAGAACGCAAACCAGGCAAAGGGAGCATTAAAAACATTAAGATAAAAGAACTTGGGTAAAGGGTTGAAAAGTGTTGGGATTGAACCCTACCAGAGGAACAGATAATGAAAGCCAAAACTGGTTCACTACAGTGGATTCACAATAAGCAGTTGTTTACACTAAGTCTTCTCCCTTGAAAGTGATTATAACTTCTGATGGTCTTATATCCACTACCCGGATACAACTGCTGCTGCCCCTTTAACTACTGATGAAACCCAGAAAACTGCTGAGAAGTAAACACTGCTGGTATAATCTACTGATGGCAAAGCACTGCTCAATCAAGGACTGATCAACCTTGAGGAAAGCACTGATATAAGAAGAGAACAGTAGTTTAGCTTGTCATGTATTTTATACATAGTCAGTGGTTAGGTTTAGCAGTGTTTGTATAAGAACAGTAGATATAGGTTGTTAGGCTGTTAGGCTGTTAGACGTCGCTTTCATGGTGATGTCAGTTGTGATGCCTCAGTGGTTTGGTTTGGTTTGTCTATAAATGGAACAGTACCCTGTACTGTTACATTTGATCGTTTTGAGTGAGTTCTTCTCCTCAATTCAGTCCTTTCATCTTGTGCAACCAACCACTGAAGTATCAGGCTGAGGGGGAGTTTATTTGTAAGCACGTTTGTAATCATTTGATTTACTTTGTAATCTTTCGACTGATGCAATTCATGTGTTTATCAAATCTATTTCTCTTTATGAATGTGTTTACAAAGTTTGTTATTCATTTCCGCTGCACTCTACATTGTCTTCATATTCATTGATTGTTCAATTTACACAAACAACCACTCTCATAAGAGCCTCCGATCCTAACAAAAAGAAAATAGAGGTGTAAACCGAATAACGGTAAGAGTGAGCCAAACCTACGTGTAAATGACATAAGAAGTCAAAGAGTCGGAAGGATAGTCTGAAAGAAAACGAATGTAGCCTTAGACTACGGTTAAGGTTAAATGAATTTCAAAAGCGAAAATAAAAGATTCTAAACATAAAAAGGGGTGAAAGCCTATAGAAATAACCTATGAGGCTAAGTGAAAGAACCTACGGGTCACTTGGGTAAAGCGTGGGAACTGGTTACGATTCCCCACGTAAAATAATAACGGAAAGGAATAAATCCTTGGACGTAAATTCCTTGATATGAGTAAATGATGTAAGACAAAGAGAAAACGGTAAACTAAAAAAAATCAGTTTTTAGTCAAAAGCAACGTTTTAACAAACATAAGTAGTATGAGATGGTTTAGAAAATCATAAACACACATAAAGCCGGAGATGGCAATATGGTATATACCCGAGTGACGGGGTATGAAGTGACGGTGACTAATCAGTCTAGCTGGTAAAACTATTCAAAGTCAAAATAGTGTTATGACTTATACAAAGCGCTTGTCAACATAAGGTTAGCGTGGAGTAAACATGTTGACGGGCTAATACGACCGAGTGGTTAAATGACAACTCGGTCAATTAGGCGACAAAGATAAGAAATACAAGGTGAAAGCTATGGTCTGTGAGAACTTACACATAAATGACATACACGTCAATGCAAATGATAACTTTTGACCGAAGGAATGAATGTCATAAAAACAAAACTAAGTTCGTTTGGTCTAAAAAAATGAACTACATAAAGAAGGTTTCGGGGACGAAACATCTTTAAGGGGGTAGACTTGTAACACCCCGAAAACGGGTTTGATAGTCAAACCACGTTAATATTAATGAACGGGTGAAATACCGTTAGTGGTAAAATTTAACCCGGTGAATAGTAAGATTTAAATAAATAATCTTAATATTAACTAAAAGGAGAATAAATGCTTTCAGAAAACAAAGTTTATAAGAGGCCCAAGTTAACGGGACTTAATATAAAACGGGTTTTAACTCCCGGAACCCACTAAGTTAACTAGGAATTTTTAACCTAGTTAGATAATTGTTTGAAAACAACTAAGAAAAACTTGACTAAGTTAACCTTCTCTTATAAATATGGAATTAGAGGGACTAAAACGGTCAAGCTAGAAAGTGGGATTTCTAATAAGAAAAATGGACTCAAAACACACACTTGGTGTGTGTTTCTGTTCGACAATTCATAGAGCCAAAAGGAGCTCTCTTCCTTGAACTCTAATTCACGAAATTAGCCCAAAATCAAAAAGAAAATCGGATCAAAATCAATATTAAGCTGAAATTAGTGATCACTCAAGTTAGGGGATCACAAGGTATGTATAATTTTCATGTTTGGTGAAGTTATGATTTCATGTTGAACACTCATAGATGAAATTCTAGAATGGGTGTTAGTTAGTATGGCTAAATTTTGTTGAATACATGCTTAGAAACAAACCCTAGATGGAAACTTGATTGAATTAGTGTCAAAAACTAGAGATTTGATGATTACCCATATATATGTTAAGTGGGTTTTTATAAAAAGATGATGAACACTTAAATTAGAGTGTCAAATTTATGAAATTTGATGATGTGATGCAAGTCCTAGATGATGATCATGTACATTAGACAAAGAGGCTTGCTTTTGATGCTAAAACTTGGTTAATAGTTAACCATGAATTTGATACTTGATGCGTATAAAATCTCGCCCACAAGGAGCTCGTTAAAATGCCTAAGTGAAATCATATGCCTACTAGTTTGTATGTAGGACTTGATTAAATTAGGTATTCGGATGAATGCCTAACAACATGATGAAACGGGTTTTACTTATAGATGAAAATCCGTAGATTTTGCATAATGAAAGAATAAATTATCCTTGATAAACGAGAGCTATGTTAACTTGATGTTAATAATATCATGAACATAGAAAGGAAAATAGTTTAAAACGGTAGCATAATAATAATGCCTACCAGATAATTGATGAGATTACCTAAATAAGTTATTGAACGCATTTGTGCATTCAATACGATTAAGGGTAATTGACTTATAAAAGTCAAATTAACCGATGATAATGTTGAATAATAATTTCGATGTAAAGCCCATAAGATGGAATAGTTGTAATTGGAGATAACTAATCTAACCATCTTACGAATGATGATGCTAGTTTGACTCTTAACAAGCTAGGTGGAAGCTTGGGAAGGAAGCGAGTCAAACAAATCAAGTATGGAAGAAAGGCGTAGTTTGGATGCAAGGTAAGTAAAGCTTAAACCTTTTTGTAGGATACGTATTTATTTATTTTATAAGCTATAACTTCGACAAAGGTAATATCCGAATTATGGGTTCCGGCGCGAATGATACGGGTCAGAACAAATATAAATGACAAAAACCATGGTTTATGGTAAAAGGGGCGCAACGATAATTTAGTCACGAAATGACTAAGATTTAATAAGTTTTCTTTAAGGTTACCTTATAGTGTAACTAGTAATAAGAAAAGGGGGGTAAAATGGAAATTTAGTCAAGTGTTGACTAATGTAAGATGAGGTTAAAAGGATACCCATAGCGTAAGCCAAGATGGGATAAATATGTAAGAAAAAGAATTATTGAAAAAAAGGATCTTGTGGTTGTTGATGCAGATTTTGTGTCCGATGCTTGCCGAATAGATTAGATTTATTATTTTACGCTGAATTTGTAATAGTTAGTGAAACGGTCTATCGAACGTGTATAGACCCGCTCGTTTGAAGTGGTCAAACGAGAGGGTTATTCGGTTGACCGTGTGTGTTTGAAAGACAAAGGGGTGTAGCTATAAATAGCAACCCTTTGCCATTTCAAACACTTGTAGATTTTAGGAGGTTCAAGTCCTCACCAGGGAGAGATCACCACTTGATCTCTCCCCGGAACCAAACGGCTCTGGTAAAGGTTCGATTATCTTGTTAATCGGGCCGGCTTGCTTTGTTATGTTATCAAATCTATACAAGTAAGTATTTCATCTGTCTATAATCTTCCCGTCTATGAACATAATCATGATAATCACGGTTTCGGTCACGAAACTCGGTCCTACAAGTGGTATCAGAGCCATGGTGCCCGATTTAGTGAATCTAACAGTTTGCTAAATCACATGTGCTCTAGATCTGAGTTTATTATGATTTTTGTTCAAGATGTTAAAAAGGTGTAAAAGAAGAAAAACCCAGATCTGACCCGAATGGATGGATCTGACCTGAAACGAAATGCATCAGAGGGTTAAGTTTTATGTTTTACACCTAAATAATCAAGTTATCATCATCAAAAATCAAATATACAATGTTTTCATCAAATCTGCAAAAGAACAGTACACTTTGTTCTTGATATGTTCTTGGTGGCTGGTTAAAGAACTAGGGTTTCTTCATACCCACTCCCGACGAAACTGACGAAACTGACCCCATGACGAAACAGCACCTCCACTTTCGTCGTCGATCAATAAACAACCTGTTTCGTCGATTAAACAAAACAAACCTGTTTCGTCGTTCAACCTAACAGATCTGTTTCGACACAATACAACTTCAGATCTGTTTCGTCGTTCACATCCAGTCATCAGTTTCGTCGATCAACAGTTATCATTTCTGTTTCGTCGGACCTTATATCACCTGTTTCGTCTCAATACAATTCTGTTTCGTCGGCTCCACAAGTCTTTCAGCTGCTGTTGATTGTTCATCGAAGAAGAAGGGGGTTTCTTTCCTGATTTGTATCGCAGAAAGAGTGAACACAAGAGAAAAAGATGACTGCTGCTGCTAATCGAAGAAGAAGACGTGATTTCTTCTTTGTTTATTGCAGACACAGAAGGAGAAGAAAGACAGATTAAAGTTCGGAGCTGGGATAAAGTGGCAGAACTGAATGTTTGATTTCAAATGTTTGGGTGATTTTCTTTGAAGGTGGAATCGAAGGTGGGTATCGCAGATGGCAGCTGTACAAGATGACATCTGCGGCTGGGGTATTTTTTATTGTTTTGGTTGTTGTGTAGAAGAAGTTGTTTGCTGAGAATGTGTTTATCGAAGAGAGAGCAAGGAGGTGAGGAAGATAATGTTGATGAGCTGTACCAAGTTAATGTCGGCTGTAAAGTGAAAGGGTTTGTCAAATCCTTTTTGCTTCTATTGGGCTCACTATTTATCAGATCATTCTTTTATAGTGGACTGGGAAACAAAATTTGTGGGCTTAGAATTTTATAATTATTGTTTGGCCCAGCTGGAAAATGATGATTTGCTGTGAATTTGATGTCGGCTGGATGTGTTTTGCGGCCAGGGCTTCTGGTAGACGTCCAATGTTTGAGACATGGAGTGTATTGGGCTTGACATTCATGATGGGCTCACCTAAAAGTTTTATGGGTATTGGATTTCTAATGGACCTTCTATAATGGATATTTTCATTAGTTTATTTGTTTGAGTAAACAAATTACTAGTGGGAGTGGGGTCGGGTGTTCGCGAAAGATATTTGAGTCGAGCTTCAACGTCAAATTCGTACGGGTTCGGGAACGCGCGGGATGATGCGGCATGATGAAAACAAAAGATGATGATATTTTTGAAAAATTGTGGGGTAGTCACGGTTACCGACGCAAACGTCAAAAATGGTGACACGACTATTATGGGCCAAAAACCAAAAACAAAATGGTATGTTCACTTCCGCACGTCGGTATTTATGTTTGTTATCGGTTATTCGAAGATGTTCGAAAGCATTTTGTTTATTGTCACATTTTCGCATTTGAAAACGAACGCATGAACCTAGATTCTCAATACCGGTCCTAACGAGTTCACAAAGTCGAGTTATGCCTATGATGAAAGTTTTCGGATTAGGTGTTAGCAGAACTTTGGAGGGATACAAGTCGGATCCTACGAGGCTAGGGGACTTTCATTTTCAACTAGAATATGCAAAGAAGAAAGCCGTTTTCGTGATTTTTCGAACAACCGAGAACAGTCAATGAAGATTGACGACAGTTCCGCTAGGTGAAGGGAATTGGTGAACATTTGAAACTTAACAACAGTTCCTTTAAAGTGGAAGGGAATCTGTTAAGGTTTAGAGATCTTACCAAAGAAATGGGGGAATAAAAATTTTCGTATGTTGAATTTCTTCGGTAAATTTCTAAACGCAATCACAGGTGGTAGAGTTTGTGATTTTCTAGTGACACAAAGACGGTTTACAGAAGACAGTTCACCAGAAACCTCTACCAATGTAGTATGCTTGAAGATCAAGACTTGATGCAGTTTTAAAAAAAAGAATGGAACCCTTATCAAATGCCGGTTGGAGTATTGGAAGATCAGCGGAAGATCGGTCAATTGAGCCTTTTGAGGAAATTGCACAACACCCAACACGGATACGCGTACTTTGAGGGGGAACTATTATACAAGAAGCGTCAAGATACTACTTACCTGGATCATCGGTCAAGGGGGAATTTGTTAACACAGAGAAGATGAATACTTGACTGAAGATCGATTGCAGTTGCATTTTCAGCATTCGACAGCAACGGACAAGGGGGAATTTGTTGATGCAGATTTTGTGTCCGATGCTTGTCGAATAGATTAGATTTATTATTTTACGCTGAATTTGTAATAGTTAGTGAAACGGTCTATCGAACGTGTATAGACCCGCTCGTTTGAAGTGGTCAAACGAGAGGGTTATTCGGTTGACCATGTGTGTTTGAAAGACAAAGGGGTGTAGCTATAAATAGCAACCCTTTGCCATTTCAAACACTTGTAGATTTTAGGAGGTTCAAGTCCTCACCAGGGAGAGATCACCACTTGATCTCTCCCCGGAACCAAACGGCTCTGGTAAAGGTTCGATTATCTTGTTAATCGGGCCGGCTTGCTTTGTTATGTTATCAAATCTATACAAGTAAGTATTTCATCCGTCTATAATCTTCCCGTCTATGAACATAATCATGATAATCACGGTTTCGGTCACGAAACTCGGTCCTACAGTGGTAAAATCCGTAATGGGTCGGATGTGTGAATTGGTAATTAAATACCATGTTTTTATAAATGTAAATGTTGGGTCATTTAGGCCAAACGGGTTAAATGGCGGTGATAACACCATTTGACAATATCGACTAATGTTTGGTTGTCAAGTCATATGTTCACATGAGCGAATGGCAATTGGATAATTGTGTCGCTATAAAGTGGTGGCTAATAAAGCGAGGTATTTAACGGGTCTATAGGTTGACTCGAGCCAGGTACGCGTATATAAGATTTATAGTTAGACGTGCAATATTGGTCAAATATCTTAGTGAAATACCTTTGTCGTAAACGAAGGGACAAAAGTTGACCAAAATGCCCTTGATGGGTAAATCGGACAAAGGACCCTTATGGGTTGTTTAGAAACATGTATTATGGTAATGTAAACCTTAGATAGGCATAAAAGTTATAGGCATAAGCTTTCTCGGGTCTAATGCCTAGAATGAGCCTTTTTCCGTAAAATGACTAACCGAAGAGTAATATTCGGGATAATTGGTGTATTGTATCAAATCCACCACAAAAATAGATGTGGTGGAATATAAGTAGACATTATAATGTGGAAAAGTGAAGTGTAAAAAGGGAAGAGCGAGATCGATGCTTAAATGCCTAAAAACCTCTAAACGGGTCAAAATAAAGTAAGTGGTTAAATGTTGGTTTAAGTGTTTAGAAAGTTACAAAATAAACCAGTGAATGTAAACGCGCAATCAAACCATGTAGTGGGAGCGAAAATGCTAATGTTTGACAAGCCCGGGATGGGTAAAAAGGACAAGAGATAACCTTTGTCATATAACTTATAGTGTGATGTTAAAATCAAACGGGTCGAATAATCACATAAAGGATTTGTAAGCCAATAGCTTATAATTCAGATTTTATTGCGAACCTAGATGATAAACGTGTCCATAATTGTATTACGGTCGCATAGAAACAAGAATCGTGTAAATCAGATTAGTAGATTGAAAGTTATGCATGCTTTAGTTTATCATGTGGAAATAACATAGCTGGGCATGAATGCAGCAAACAAAAGGAAAATTTCTATCGAAAGTAGCTTGTCGCGCTAGGCAACCACAAACCATCTTCATTGTCGCACTGGTCGCGGACCGCGATGGAGACAGCCAAGGCTCTCGCGGCCCGCGAGAGACCTTGTACCTGGCAAAATGTTGGATTTTGTTTGTTTTGATCAATGGACTTGTTATAAAACTATCAAAACTAACTTTTATGTTGGTTTTGATTCTAGGTAATTGTTATAGGTTACCGGATGACAATCAAGCTCAATGAAGAACCAAACACGATCAAAATACAAGCTTTCGCACGATGTTTCGTCGTAATTTTTTAACGACGAACTCATACATATTATATTGTATTGTTTTTAATCTGAGAAAAGTTTTAATAAGCCCGTACATTCTAATGTATGTGTAATCGAAATTACATATTTATACCCGAAATCAATATAATAATAGTAAAGTGAAGTAAGGGTCTTACAATACCACCCAACAAACTATGAACGACTAATGACCTAATCACTCAACACATAAAACCACTCCCAACACAAAGGTTCACACCACCAAATGCACAAATAAAAATAAAAAAACGAGATAGAGAGACACATGGACCTGATCAGTCAATCAGTAGGTATTGATAGTAGTCCAGCTGCTGTAATCTGTCAGGGATGTAAACATCTCTTGGATTCTTTGATATCTCACCGGGGATGTCGCAAAACATCCCCACGCTTGAATCATTGCATCCGTGAGGATTGAAACGTAGCAACCTGCCAAAACACAAACACACACACCAAAACAAAACAACAAAACAATACTCTACATCCTCGGGTTGCCTCCCGAGAGTGCTAAGTTTATAGGTCTTCAGCCAGACCGTACCTGATGTGCTCTGGGTGGCTCAGATGCCTGCTTGCTTCCCCACTTTTCTACATATAATTCCATCCAGTTACTCCGGAGGTTTGTAGGTTCATTCTAGTTGGGGTCAAATTTAACTTCATTGCCTTATCCAATCCCACCATCGGGTGGTTTTTGTTCATCCACTCGCTTCCTCATATTCACCTTCTTCACCTGACCTCCACTCGTCTTAACCTTAGACCTGTCAAACTCAACACAGTCCTCATCTAACACACCATTGCTTACACATGAAACAGACTCATTAGTAGCAACTGTACGACACAAATCAATAACAATATCATAAATAATGGATTTTGAAAACACATCAAAGAGTAACTCATGATTCTCGTAACTCATCATGACTAAGCCCTTTCTGCAGTCGAACTGTGCATTAGCTGTGTGTAAAAACAGACGACCCAACACTACTTGTGGCTGCTCGTATGTCTTTGATGGCGCACAGTCTATCACCATAAAGTCCACCGGATAGTAGAATTCGCCAAGTTGGATCATCACATCTTTCACAACCCCTCGGGGTTGTTTCCAACTTAAGTCAGCAAACACTACCATGCTATCAGCTGCTTGTAGAGGACCAAAGTCATACTGGTCATACAAGCTACCTGGGAGGACACTCGTCCCCACTCCATAATCCAACAGGGCTCGGTAAATTTTAAATTTCCAAACTCGGATTGGGATGACCGATTCCCCTGCATCACTTCCACTTCTCCCCTCACTTGTTTCAGTCACACCTGCAATCACTTGAGCAATAGAAGAAGTTAAAAATTTATCACTTAAATCGTTTTTAGGAATGAAACTTACCCCGCTGATTGGTATGTTCTTTACACTCTTGGGGTTAGTTTGAGTGTCACTTGGCAACCTCTCATTCTGCTGCTTTAATGTAGCTACTTCATAAGCTAGTTGTCCCATCTGCGTTGTCAGTGATTGGATGACGTTATCACGAATCGCATCCTTTTATCTTCTAGCTTCATCCAATTGATTTCTCTTATGCATTTCATGTTTCCTGACCTTCAGCACTTCCATAATCTCGTTATTTCCCTGACCATTACCTTGCTGATAGCTTCTTTGATTACCAAAGTTGTTCCCCCTTGATAGTTTATCTGATTACGGGGCTGGAAAGATTGGTTACTACCTTGGAAACCCGAATACCAGTTCCCATTTCCTTGCAGCATATTCACCTCATCATACACACCTACAATGCAAGGGCACTGATCAGCTATGTGCCCCAGATCTCCACAATGCCCACACATCGGCAGCTGTATCCCCATTTCCGGTGCTTTTTCTGCTGCTCTCACCCTCGCATGCCGACCTCTTCTTGAAGATTAAGTTTTTCGCTTTGAAGTTCTTGCCATTTTCTCTAAGTAATCCCAATCCACATTCTCATAATTTGTACCAAACATACCATTTGATATCGAGCTCAGATCCCGTGCATCCTCCAGTGTTAGACCCTCATGCAAGGCATTAAGTAGTTCCCACATTTGTGTACCGTGGCGTGGGTAATTCTTTAACAACATCTTGAAATGGTTGAAAGCTTCATGAAATAACTCACCAGATTATTGTTGGAAGTTCCTAATGTCTCTACGAGCATCACTGGTCCTCTGTGCATAGGATTCATCCAAAAACGACTGCTGCATTTCTGGCCATGTAAAGATTGAGGCGGATGGTAATGAATGGAACCATTGTTGTGCCTTATCTTTAATTGCGAATTGGAAGAGTACCAATTTCACATCATCCTGTGTGAAACCATGACCCCCTATAGTGTTGCAACAGGGCATCATAAGCAGCAATGTGTAGATACGGTTCTTCCGTGGCCAAATCATGATACTTGGGCAAGCTTTGAATGGATTGTGCTCTCACTTCGAATGAATGACCATGTAGTTTAGGAATCACAACCGGTGACGGGTTGTTAGCAATTAGGGGTTTAAAATGACTTTCAAATCCCCGCACTGGTCCCCGATCGTATCTTCTAGGAATGCCTTCGGGTTGGTTGACCGGTGGAACTAGATTCCTCGGAAGTGGCCTTTGTTGAACCAGCATTTGATACACTGGTGGTGGCAACAGAATGTTTATGGGTCTTGCATTAACCGGTTGTTGATTAATTGGATCAGGTTGATGAACATCCTGTCGATACCCAGATGTGTCTTGGTTCTCTCTTTCTACGAATCCATACCCGATGTTATACCTTTCAGAAGTTCCCGTATTCACCACCTGCCTATTACCTTGATTACCACCATAACTCTCATATTCATCGTATCCATCTCCGAATTCCCCCGAGCTATTCCCTTGGTCGAACATTAAAGCTCCGAATGAAAACTGTTGTTGTTAAGCTAGTTGGTAATCTGAAGGTTGGGTTGGTAGAGGAATTGAGGATAATGAATTAACAGGTCGAGTTTGACTTGGTGGAATGATGTTATCATCGGCAACAATCCTCACATACGGTGAAGAGTGTGTTTGATAATAGATGTTTGTGTGAATAACGGGTATTGGGAAGATGTTGGTTGATTTGAGAAGGGTGGTAGGTTGTCTAGATTGGGGAACGGTGGCAGAGGCATTGGTGGAAGTTGAGTGGTGGTGGTTTGGGTGGATTGATGTAATGGTTCGGATGGTATAGTGGTGTTAGGTGATGGTTGTGTAGGAGTTGGTGAGAATTGAGCTTGTGAAACTTGTTGTTTATCTGGGTTTTCTGATGTATCCATTAATGCGGATGTATGTGTTGGAGATTGCATAATTTTGTTCTCTCTATCAATGACTCGGGTCTTTCGAACTGTCCTCTCGATTTCTAGATCAAAGACTAGCGTGAAGACTTCCTGGATTTCCGAGTATGATGCATACACGATTAACGTCACCTGCATAAGCACAGACAGAAAACCACGCGTAATTTTTCACAAAAAGAAATAACACGATTTTTGGATTTTTAATTATTTTTCTAAAACACTTAACACAAAACACTTTGCACACGACTCCCCGGTAACGGCGCCATTTTGATGACTGTCGTGAGTGTCAATTAAAAACCTTAATAACCTAGATAGCTAGGGTAAGGAGGGTATCGAATCCAGAGGAGTCTGGTGGAAAATGTTATGAATTAAGTAATGATAAACTACTTGCAAAAATGTAAACCTCGGTTGTTGGATGTTTGATTAAACTAACGAATTTACGAAAACGAAGTTGTAAACAATGGGAGAAAACAATGGTTCCTCCGGATTTTAGATTCAAAGCAAAAGTCAATTATGTGTTCAATCGTGACAATCACATAAACCTGATTATGTAATTTTAATCAACAAGTTTTGATTACCTAAAGACTACTTACTTCGATTGTAAAAAAACAGAAGGTTATCATATAAGCAATCAACTGAAACTACCAACCCTAATCCCTATCAAATATATCCCAATTACTAGAACTCTCGGGAATTGAATCAATCAGAACCAAAGTTTAAATAAAATCAATCCATTACAACTAATCAATCAAATCCAAAGGTAAAAAAGCATCGTATGCTTAGATTACAAAAATCAGTTAACTTACAAAAATCCTCCATCCGGAGGAAACCACTAAAAGACTAGCCGCTTATCTTGTTCGATTGATCATTAAAATCTTGATATACAGATGAAACCATCTTCAAACTTGTGATTTTTATGAGAATGATGATGATTGTTGACGGAAACTAAGCTCCCAAGGTGTTTCTTGTGCTCAAAAATCGTCCACATGTGTATGCCTCCCTGTCTTAGGGTTTCAGAACCCTTTAAAACCCTCGAACAAATCAAATTCACGTGCTGCATAAACCTCCTCCTTAACCTACGCTTTACAGACCATAGCTTACGGTCCGTATCTGCTGTTGAATTCATGTACCGTACACCATATGCTACGCCTTGTGTCCGTATGTTATGTTCTTCAAGTATTGGAACTTTTTGGTTAACATGGATCAATGGTATGCTATAGACTTGAGACCATAGCTTACGTCGCAATACTCATCTCCTTCATTAGCTTGCTATCAACTTTCATTAAATTGCCCAAAGGCCCCTGGACTTTAATATTTTGCATCTCTTGTGTTTCCAAGTTATTTTATCACCCAAAACAAGTACCTAGCAATGTGATAAGCCTTGGTTGACATCCATGGGTGTTCTGCTTCATCTCCGAGCATCTTAACATCACCGAATTAAGCGATTAACCTGTAGAACCACAAACACTCGTAGTTAGCACATTCAAGGCACATAGTCGCTTAAAACATAATAAAACATGTGAGATAACACACTTTAACACCCTGGTTTCACACTCCCCATCACTACCCCCTTATTCGTTTTCCTTGCGTTTCTTTTCAATTAGGGCATCAAGCTTTGTCTCATCATTTTCAGAATCACTGGTTTCGTATCTCCATTTGTCATCACCTGGAGCAACATATGCAGGATTTCCAAGGAAAACTATCATCTTTCGAGGCACAAGTCCCTCATTATACTTGTTCATTCTTTTCAATACTTTAAATGTATGTTCAGTCATCATGTCGATCTTCAGAATGTCATTCTCAATCTTTGGAGGATCCTGACTTTATGTATATAGAATCATCTTCACGAATCTAGGATACATCCAAAACTTGTTCACATTGCAAGCTCTTTTACCAAGATTCTTCTTCATGTTCTTTAGAATCGTCTGTGGAAATGTTGAAGTCTTAGTTCAGTGTTAATGCAGTCATCATCCCCAGAACAATGTTGCTCACCATATCAAAACGGACCTTTCGTCTTCTGAAGTGGTCTAAGTAATTTATATAATATTTCCTACACTTTCGTCTTATGTTGTGGGACTTGATGGTCGATAACTCGACTTAGCCCATTTTAGCACTTCTTCACTTGTTGTACTATTAGATTTAGTTTATCTTTCGGGGGTTTATCGAGTTAGATTGTCACACCCCCAAAATACCACGTGCGGATTCACCGCGGATCGTGTGACGTACCAGGATCCAAGCCACCAATCACATTGAACCAATAATATTTATTTAAATAAAACATTCGATTCATTGCATAAGATAAATCCAAGTCATAAATTTAAACCAACGAAAAACGTTCAGCAGAAGCATAAGGTAAATTGTTAAACAACTGTTGCAAAATAAATATTCAAAACCAATGTATCAGATATCCAAGAGTCTCGATCCATGACTACTACAGCACTCCCAGATAGCAAGTCCATAACCAGAAATCTAACGACCTGCAAGCATGCAAACAAGTGTGTCAGACGACGCTGGTGAGTTCAAAGTTTTGTTAACGCGTTTAGTTACCAGATATGTGTATAAAACAGTTCAACGATTTGTTTTGATGTTGTTATTAACTCGATTACCGCAAATGGCTACAAGATGTATTTGCCCAACCCCAATGCCTCTATCAAAGCATTGGTCAAGTGGTCAAGGTAATTAGTTCACGCCCGTCCTCCTCGGTACGGTGTGAGGGTGCCAATCCTAATAGCGCTATCAACTAAATACCTCGTTGCCTCCCCGGCAACTATCGGTAGATGTAAGGGGTCTTATACGATAGAAACCGAGTATAATAACAAATATCTCAATAACCTGACATTCCTCCCCGGAATGTTACCCGATATCCCTCCCCGGGATGCATGCTTGGAAAAGAGCAGTGAACTCACCTTGGTTTGCTCGGTATACAATGTTACCCGTTCCCGTTAGTCCAACAACCCTACCGTGGTTAACAATCTTATCAGTTTCATAATAAATCACTTTACGAAGTTACACAGTTTATGTTTAACACAACAATTCATATCTCAGGTGTATATATCACGCAATGACACAGTTATCACATGAATCTAATTTCACTCACAACTTATCCCAATGCAAGTTCTTGTTTGAATTAAATGTGCCTAACTATATTGTAATGTAATTGGACCTCTCCACTGTTATACATCAATGATCATATGTAATCACAATCTATTTTAATATATATATCGATGTTAATAGTGCTGATTGTGTTAATGTCAATTTAATGAAATCAAAGATAATGGCCGACAAATTCCATGATTAATGAATTCCATTGGACCGATGGTATCATGCAACATTTAAAATTGTCAATTAATTTAACACATTATCCATTCTCCGTTACAACAAACTCCCATTCGGCGAAACTCAACCTTTCGTCGGAGCTCAGTCATGACGAATCCTCAGGTCTTTCGTCGAGGGTCCTAGTGGCGAAACTCTAAAGTGTTGTAACGAAACCTTGGAGTGTTTCGTCGGTGTGTGTATCGAAACACCAGGCCTTTCGCCGTGATTTTTAGCAACCCTAAACACTTCTGGTTCTATTTTGTTCAAGACTATACACAGCCAACATGATGATTATGTAGAAGCAGAATCATCAAAATCGCATAATGAGCATGGCCGATTATAACATATTAGATTCCTATCATGTGTGTTTTAGTCTATCGGCTTAACAATAACATATCAAGAACCCTGACAACAAATCAATCATTATATATATAAACATAACAGTTCTCAAGCTTTACATCACAGTTTTCAAATATCACGTGGTCTAGATCATTAGTTCACAATTATTAATCTAATCCCATGCATAATTGTATTGCACAACCAATAACCAAAATCAACAGATAACATCCTATACCAACAACAAACAGGATTCTCGTCTCCGAGCACTGATCCGAGACGAATACAAATCAGCGGGTTCTAGTCTACTAATCTACACAGTAAATTACTAGAGTCCTAATCAACAACGCATAAAAGTTTTGGTCTCTAACAAATCACATAGGATCACAGATTTCACGTAACAATCATCGATCAATGCGGAGTGTAGTGGAATGCTAACCGATCGGTGAGATGATCACGGAGGTGCAAGAATCTTCGAAGAAGAGATGAGTGTTGCCGACGGTTGTCACGAGAGTGCTAGGGTTTGCTAACTCACGTATTACGTACAATGAGCAAATATAACAGATTGACTTAAATGATGTTCGGCTTCAACTGGGCCGAAAACCCACATTGGCGAAACACCCAAAGGGCTACGAAACTCCTCAAGTTTCGTCGACTAACGGTGATGACAAAACATTCATGTTTCGTCAAATTCAGGTTTGCAAATATTAAGGCAATGTGAAACAGTTAGTGAGTTTACAAAATCATACTCCAATTCATTAATCATAAGACCAACTAATGACAAAACCATCTTATAATAACCTAATGACAAAACAAACTTATAACAAACGCACACCCGTTACAATGCAACGAATTAACAAGCAACGAGTCGAGAAGGACCTTGAACACTCGGGTTGTCACATCATCCCCAACTTGATAGAAATTTCGTCCCGAAATTTGATAAGCAATCCACAAACGCATGGCGTCAGTCAAGATGACGGTGTATTTTCCGCGGGTGCCACATCATCCCCAACTTGAAAGGGAATTTCGTCCCGAAATTCACTAGTTGTTCCAGACTTAGATTTCCCAGGCTTGGACTTGTCTTCTGGAAATAAATGTGGGTACTTAAGCTTCATCTGATCCTCACGTTCCCACGTGAATTCTGGTCCACGTCTTGAGTTCCAACGAACTCTCACAATCAGGATTCGGCTATGCTTGTGGACTTTGACTTCCCGGTCCATGATTTCAATAGGTTCCTCGACAAACTGTAACCTGTCGTCGATTTTCAGCTCCTGAAACGGTACCACCAGTGTATCATCAGACAAACACTTCTTCAACTGCGACACGTGGAAGACGTCATGAACGTTACCCAACTCAGCAGGTAACTCCATCTTGTAGGCCACTTTACCAATTTGCTCCAAAATCTTAAATGGCCCAACATAACGTGGGTTAAGCTTACCACGTTTCCCGAAACGCACCACACCCTTCCAGGGTGAGACCTTCAACATAACACGATCATTAACTTCGAACTCCAACGGTTTTCTACGCTTATCAGCGTAGCTTTTCTGACGATCACGCGCTGCTGCCATCCGATTCCTGATCTGAACAATCTTTTCTGAAGTCTCCAACACAAGCTCAGAGCCTGTGACCTGACTGTCACCCACCTCAGCCCAACAAAGTGGTGAATGACATTTCCGTCTGTACAACGCTTCAAACGGAGCTGCCTGAATGCTAGTGTGGTAGCTGTTGTTGTAGGAGAACTCGATCAATGGCAAATGTTTCTCCCAACCTTTACCAAAATCAATCACACACGCCCGCAGCATGTCTTCAAGTGTCTGGATGGTTCGTTCACTTTGACCATCCGTCTGTGGGTGGTAAGCAGTACTCATGTCGAGACGCGATCCGAATGATTTGTGCATCGACTGCCACAAATCTGAGATGAAATGCGGGTCACGGTCAGAGATAATAGAAGTTGGCACCCCGTGCCTAGAAACCACCTCCTTAAGGTATATAGCAGCGAGTTTGGAGAACTTATCCGTTTCCTTGATCGCTAAAAAGTGTGCTGACTTCGTGAGATGATCAACGATCACCCAAATGGTATCGTTTCCCTTTTGAGTTCTAGGTAGCCCAGTGACAAAATCCATTGCGATCTGCTCCCACTTCCACATGGGTATTTCTGGTTGTTGCAGCAACCCAGACGGTTTCTAATACTCCACTTTAACTTTCGAACAGGTCAAACACTTACTCACATAAGTCGCGATATGAGCTTTCATCTTCGGCCACCAATACATGACTTTGAGGTCCTGATACATCTTATTCGAACCTGGGTGAACAGAGTATCGACACTTGTGCGCTTCATCCATTACAAGTTCCCTAAGATTACCAAACACGGAATCCATATTCGTTCCATAAAATAGTAAATACTGTCTGATCTCTTCTCGAGTCGTTTCTCCATACCCCGAAAATACTCAGCTTCATAGTTTTCTTGCTTCAACGCCTCGGCCTGAACCGAACGGATCTGATTAGGCAGGTTAGAATGAATGATGAGCTGCAAAGCATGAACATGTTTGGGTTTTGATTCCTTTCTACTGAGGGCATCAGCTACAACGTTAGCTTTACCCGGATGATACTTGATTGCACAATCATAATCGTTTAAAAGTTCTACCCAGCGACGCTGTCGCATGTTCAAATCCTTCTGGTCGAAAATATGCTGAAGGCTCCTGTGGTCAGTATAAATAGTGCATTTAGAACCGTACAGGTAATGCCTCCAGATCTTGAGCGTGAACACCACAGCTCCCAACTCCAAGTCGTGTGTCGTATAATTCCTTTCATGAACCTTCAGTTGTCGAGAAGCATAAGCGATCACATTGTTGCGTTGCATCAGCACGCAACCAAGACCCTGAATGGAAGCATAACAATATACCACAAAATCTCCTGTTCCTTCAGGTAGAGATAAAATTGGCGCACTGCAGAGTTTCTATTTCAATAGATGGAAAGCCTCTTCTTGTTTCGTTCCCCAAGAGTATACTACGCCCTTCTGTGTTAACGAGGTGATGGGTTGCGCGATCTTCGAAAAGTCTTTAATAAATCTTCGGTAATACCCAACGAGACCAAGAAATTGTCGCACCTCCGAAGGATTCTTTGGTGCCGCCCAATTTCTAACAGCATCAACCTTTGCAGGATCCACGTGTATCCCTAATTCGTTCACAATGTGTCCAAGGAAGTCTACCTCTCGAATCCAGAAGTCACACTTAGAAAACTTCGCATAGAGTTGCTCCTTCCTCAGGAGCTCCAAGATAAGTCGTAAGTGCCGCTCGTGGTCTTCTTTGCTCTTCGAGTAGATCAGAATATCATCAATAAACACGATAACAAAGTCGTCGAGATACGGTTTGCAAACTCGGTTCATGAGATCCATGAAGACCGCTGGCGCGTTCGTCAATCCAAACGGCATAACGAAGAACTCATAATGCCCATAACGTGTTCGAAAAGCAGTTTTAGGAACATCCTCCTCTCGGACTCTCACCTGATGGTAGCCCGATCTTAAGTCGATCTTCGAATAAAAACTTGACCCTTGCAACTGGTCAAACAAGTCATCAATACGTGGCAATGGATAAAGGTTCTTGATAGTCACCTTGTTGAGTTCCCGATAATCAATACACATGCGGAAGGACCCGTCTTTCTTCTTTACAAACAACATTGGGGCTCCCCAAGGCGAAGAATAGGGTCGAATAAAGCCTCTGTCCAATAACTCTTGTAGTTGATTAGACAACTCCTGCAACTCTCCAGGTGCTAAACGATAAGGAGCACGAGCAATTGGGGCTGCTCCTGGTGCAAGATCAATCTGAAATTCCACTTGACGCTGAGGAGGTAAACCAGGAAGTTCCTCAGGAAATACATCGGCAAATTCACGTACAACTGGCAGATCCTCGATCTTTCTTTCTTCAGGTGGAGTATCAGTAACTAGTGCTAGAATTGCAGGATACCCCTTTCGCAGACATTTCTGCGGTTGCATAGCCGAGATAATACCAACCCTCGTCCCACTACGATGCCCTTGAACCAGTAATGACTCTCCACCAGGGAGAGGAATACGTACAATCTTCTCCTTGCACAAAATCTCAGCTTGGTGTTTAGACAGCCAATCCATACCAACCACTATATCAAAACTACTGAGGGTAACAGGAAGGAGATCAATTTCAAACACTTGACCCACGAGATATAGTTTACACCCAAAAAGAACATGTGAAGCTTCTATCGTTTTACCATCGGCTAGTTCTACTACATGCTTAACCTCTAAAGGTGTTGGGACTAACCCTAATCGTTGACCGAACTCTAAGGACACATAACTCCAATAGGCACCAGAATCAAATAACACGGAAGCAATAAGATTGTTCACAGAAAACGTACCAGTCACGACATTGCCGTCGTTCCTAGCATCACCAGCACCGATCTTGAATACCCTTCCACGAGCACCATTGCCCCCATTGTTGTCGTTGTTGTTGTTGTTTCCCGCATTGTTGTTGTTGTTCTGGCGGTTGTTGTTATCATTAACATTCTGATTCAACTGAGGGTAATCCCGCTTGAAGTGGCCCTCATCCCCACACTGGAAACACCCCTTCTTAAAGCCCTGGTTCTGATGGGGTTGTTGCCGTTGCTGTCGTTGGTACTGCTGATTTTGCTGCTGCTGCTGCTTTGCCTACGGGGCTCTACAGTCTTTGGCCTCATGGCCCACTTTCTCGCACCTACGGCAAGCCCGGACACACTGCCCATAGTGATGATAGCCACATTTGTTGCATTGTGGCTTATTCCCAACATAAGAGCCCTGATTCTGATTGCTGCCCTGGCTTTGGTTAACTAAGGATGACTGACTGAAACTGCGGTTGTTGCTGTTGTCAGGCCTTTTCTGAGATTGACTCGCACTAGTTGCTTTGTCAGTATCGTTCCACTTGCGCTTGTTATCACTAGCAGGCGTAGTAGCTGTGGTTGCAGCAGCAGTAGTGGCAGAAACACACGGTGGTAGAGAACCACTCTCCACCTCCTGATCGGTGATCTTGTGAGCCAAACAGACAATCTGAGGCAATTTGTTGAGGTTTGCTGCAGTAACCAAACCCTTCACCCGTGGAGCTAATCCTTTGATGAACAGTTCTATTCTTTGGTGCGGAGGTCGGGACAAGTTCGGGCACATGATAGCCAACTCATGAGACGGTTCACGTATGCCTCAATTTCGGATCCCACCATCTTCAGATCATAATACTCATTCTCCAGTTTCTGAATCTCATCACGAGGACAATACTCCTCCCTTATCAACTCCTTGAAATCGTCCCAAGTAGTGGCATTTGCCGCCTCGATTCCCAACATCTGAACCTGGGCATTCCACCATGTCAGGGCACCATCCTCGAGTGTGCCCGTAGCATACTTCACTCTGTCCCCAGCAGGACAGTTACACATTGCAAATACTGATTCTTCCTTCTCAAACCATCGCAGGAGTCCTAGAGCCCCTTCAGTCCCACTGAAGGTCTGTGGCTTACAATCCATGAACATCTTAAACGTACAAGCAGGCGGGTTGTTCTGATGCGCTGGCTGACCAGCATGGTAGGCTGCCAAAGCCTCAGCCACACGTGTGTTGATTAAGTTTGTCAGCTCAGCTTGGGTCATTGCGATGTGACCACGTCCATGACCTCGTCCACTCATGATTCTATACAAGGAGAGGGAACAAATTTAAGAGTCAAGATGAGGTAAAAGTCAAGTATCACGTTGAAGTCTACAAACTACCAAGTTTATACACAATAGGGCAGAACCCTTCTCACACTCGTTAAGCCTCATTGGGACTTTCATGCACCTCACGTTATTATTATGTGTGCACCCATAATAATAAGGCAATTTGCATGCTTATCTCAGCGCCTCTTAACTTGCGCTAGAAGTTTCCCCCACATTCAAATAGCACAACGAAAGGTATCACAAGATTACTAATAACAAGAGTCGATAAGTAGTCTCACACTATCGAATCACCATAATATCTAGTATGTCGTTTCATGCAAGCTGTGAGTGTGTGACTACTAAACAAGTAATGCATAAAGTAACCAGAAGACGAACCTTGCGATCTGGAGCTGAGTGTCATGGTCGATTTTCGAAGTTGTTCGGTTATAGTCTGGTTTTATAAATACGTTTTAAAACCTAGTTCACTATAACCAGTGGCTCTGATACCAAACTGTCACACCCCCAAAATACCACGTGCGGATTCACCGCGGATCGTGTGACGTACCAGGATCCAAGCTAGGGGTGTGCATGGGTCGGTTTGGTTCGGTTTTTACTATTAACCATAACCATAACCGCTTGTTCGGTTATGGAGTTTTGGTAACCATAACCATAACCAAACTTCGGTTACGGTTAATCGGTTATGAAGTCGGTTATGGTTCGGTTTTGGTTAATTTCGGTTAAGTAACCAAGCAAGGTTTGAAATAAATAGGGTTGTGCACGATTTGAACTTAGCTTGAGCCTATTTTATAAGATTTCGGAGACTAAACATTTTGGTTAAACTACCGATTTAGGGTTCTTTTTAATGAGGTAATTCTCAAACAAAAACAATTATGGCCATAACACCTTAGTTCTTTATCAAAATAAATGGCATCTACATCAAGATCATTTTGTTACTAACATACTTTTATCTTAGTAAAAACCCTCTATATGGTTTTGTAAAACACAAATCCATTATATAAAGTTAACATCACAAGTTCGGTTCGGTCTCGGTTATATCGGTTAACCAAAGCTTCATAACCATAACCATAACCGATTGAGCGGTTATACAAAGTTTCATAACCATAACCATTGGTTATATTGGTTATCATTTATTAGTGGTTCGGTTATGTTGGTTATGGTTCGGATATATCGGTTATGGTCGATTTTCAAAGTTGTTCGGTTATAGTCTGGTTTTATAAAAACGTTTTAAAACCTAGTTCACTATAACCAGTGGCTCTGATACCAAACTGTCACACCCCCAAAATACCACGTGCGGTTTCACCGTGGATCGTGTGACGTACCAGGATCCAAGCCACCAATCACATTGAACCAATAATATTTATTTAAATAAAACATTCGATTCATTGCATAAGATAAATCCAAGTCATAAGTTTAAACCAATGAAAAACGATCAGCGGAAGCATAAGGTAAATTGTTAAACAACTGTTGCAAAATAAATATTCAAAACCAATGTATCAGATATCCAAGAGTCTCGATCCATGACTACTCCAGCACTCCCAGATAGCATGTCCATAACCAGAAATCTAACGACCTGCAAGCATGAAAACAAGTGTGTCAGATGACGCTGGTGAGTTCAAAGTTTTGTTAACGCGTTTAGTTACCAGATATGTGTATAAAACAGTTCAACGATTTGTTTTGATGTTGTTATTAACTCGATTACCACAAATGGCTACAAGATGTATTTGCCCAACCCCAATGCCTCTATCAAAGCATTGGTCAAGTGGTCAAGGTAATCAGTTCACGCTCGTCCTCCCCGGTACGGTGTGAGGGTGCCAATCCTAATAGCTCTATCAACTAAATACCTCGTTGCCTCCCCGGCAACTATCAGTAGATGTAAGGGGTCTTATATGATAGAAACTGAGTATAATAACAAACATCCCAATAACCTGACATTCCTCCCCGGAATGTTACCCGATATCCCTCCCCGGGATGCATGCTTGGAAAAGGGCAGTGAACTCACCTTGGTTTGCTTGGTATACAATGTTACCTGTTCCCGTTAGTCCAACAACCCTACCGTGGTTAACAATCTTATCAGTTTCGTAATAAATCACTTTACGAAGTTACACAGTTTATGTTTAACACAGCAATTCATATCTCTGGTGTATATATCACGCAATGACACAGTTATCACATGAATCTAATTTCACTCACAACTTATCCCAATGCAAGTTCTTGTTTGAATTAAATGTGCCTCACTATATTGTAATGTAGTTGGACCTCTCCACTGTTATACATCAATGATCATATGCAATCACAATCTATTTTAATATATATATCGATGTTAATAGTGCTGATTGTGTTAATGTCAATTTAATGAAATCAAAGATAATGGCCGACAAATTCCATGATGAATGAATTCCATTGGACCGAAGGTATCATGCAACAATTACAATTGTCAATTAATTTAACACATTATCCATTCTCCGTTACAACAAAATCCCACTCGGCGAAACTCAACCTTTCGTCGGAGCTCAGTCATGATGAATCCTCAGTTCTTTCGTCGAGGGTCCTAGTGGCGAAACTCTAAAGTGTTGTGACGAAACCTTGGAGTGTTTCGTCGGTGTGTGTATCGAAACATCAGGCCTTTCGCCGTGATTATCAGCAACCCTAAACACTTCTGGTTCTATTTTGTTCAAGACTATACACAGCCAACATGATGCTTATGTAGAAGCAGAATCATCAAAATCGCATAATGAGCATGGCCGATTATAACATATTAGATTCCTATCATGTGTGTTTTAGTCTATCGGCTTAACAATAACATATCAAGAACCCTGACAACAAATCAATCATTATATATATAAACACAACAGTTCTCAAGCTTTACATCACAGTTTTCAAACATCACGTGGTCTAGATCATTAGTTCACAATTATTAATCTAATCCCATGTATAATTGTATTGCACAACCAATAACCAAAATTAACAGATAACATCCTATACCAACAACAAACAGGATTCTCGTCTCCGAGCACTGATCCGAGACGAATACAAATCAGCGGGTTCTAGTCTACTAATCTACACAGTAAATTACTAGAGTCCTAATCAACAACGCATAAAAGTTTTGGTCTCTAACAAATCACATAGGATCACAGATTTCACGTAACAATCATCGATCAATGCGGAGTGTAGTGGAATGCTAACCGGTCGGTGAGATGATCACGGAGGTGCAAAGAATCTTCAAAGAAGAGATGGGTGTTGCCGACGGTTGTCAAGAGAGTGCTAGGGTTTGTTAACTCACGTATTACGTACAATGAGTAAATATAACAGATTGACTTAAATGATGTCGGGCTTCAACGGGGCCGAAAGCCCACATTGGCGAAACACCCAAAGGGCTACGAAACTCCTCAAGTTTCGTCGACTAACGGTGATGACGAAACATTCATGTTTCATCAAATTCAAGTTTGCAAATATTAAGTCAATGTGAAATAGTTAGTGAGTTTACAAAATCATACTCCAATTCATTAATCATAAGACCAACTAATGACAAAACCATCTTATAATAACCTAATGACAAAACAAACTTATAACAAACGCGCATCCGTTACAACGCAACGAATTAACAAGCAACGAGTCGAGAAGGACCTTGAACACTCGGGTTGTCACATAGATAGAGTCTACATTGAATTTCAAGGTTAGGATTTTATGTCAAACCTTGACTTTTGCGGAAGCGTATGATGTGTGACTTGTTCAATATCATTGCATTCAATTATAATAAACAGCTATATGATTAAAACATGATGTTCATCCAATCATAAGTTTAAATTGTTACAAACACGTATCATTTAGTTTCAACAAACATATCCTCAAGTTATGTTACAAATCAAAAGTGGATGACATCAAAACTTGAAATTTATGTCTTGAAAACAACACCAGCGCCCAAGATCCATCTTGTTTCCTGAAATACATGTAATTTTGAAAACATCAACAAAAGTTGAGCGAGTTCATGTGATTCTGTATGAGTTCGAATAATCTTGTAAACATTTGTATGTATGCCTTTGTAAACCGGTATGAAAGCGTCTATGAACAGATAAATTAATGTGTAGCTAATACATTAATATGTGTGCAATGGTGCAGGAAGGCTGAAACCTTGCGGATTTTGTACCGGGCTTCCGGCTGTAAGACATAGTCACCACCTTCGGCCACTACCAGCCAAGGGGTGGGGCTCACAACACCCAAATAGATCTATCACTCATGTCCCTCGGTACTTATACGAGGATTAATGGTCTTAAGTATTGTACCCACCACTCACTTGATCTAACAGTTCATTCCTTAGCTAACCATACCATTCGTAAACGTTCGTAAACAATTGTAACATGTATTTCACCCTCGAAGTTATAAAAGTGAAAAAAAGTTAAAAGAAAAGGGGGGCATGAACTCACAGATTTGCGTCTTGTCTCCTGTATACCCAAAGTATGTATCCTTACGCCGTACTACAACCTACACATGTGTTATGGTTTATTAGACGGCTGGGTCGTGCCACGACTTTTAGTCTTGTTTGTTATGACTTAGTATCTTTCTGTTACATCTTTGATGTACTTGTATTATTCCAAAGTGTATAATTATTTGTTAAAATAATAATATTTTAACTTAAATTATATTCATTAATTATTTGGAATATTTGTTAAAATAATATATCTTGACTTGGTATATCATGTATTTATACATGTATATTCTCCCAAGGATGGGTATAATTATACCTGTGTATTTTTGGTCTTGTGTACTTTGCCAAGTCTTGGTGACGTATTCCGGTGTGTATTTGTACGTACGAGGATACGTATTCTTGTTGTATTTATTAAGTATTCTTATACTAAATTTTTGTATTAAATTTTCCGGAATCTTATTATTAACCAATAAAAATAACCAATTTATATTCTTAATATATATATATATATATATATATATATTATAGAAATCTTTTATAGAAAAATATCCATAAATCCTTCTTGGCAAAAATAATTATATTTTCATATAAACCTCAAAAATAATACATTTTCAAGATTAACTTAGAAAATATCTATAAATCCATTTTTTTGCCCAAAACAATATATTTTTGGTTTGTTTAAGAAGATATTTATTTTCTTTGAAAATAGTATATCTTCTTAATAGTTCAAGAAAACATATATATTTTTCTTTACTCAAAAATAATATATTTTCTTCTTGACAAAAATATGATATATTTTTGTAACACTTGTAAAAATTATAATTTTCGTTTCTTCAGTTTCCAAAATGCCGTTTAACTTATTTGTCAAAATATCTATGAACTTAATTCCAGAATATATATATATATATATGTAATCCATATTCCTTGTTCGGTTTGTCCAATTTTTTGGGTATAAATTATATATTTATTTTCTTGGAATCTTGGTAATATTTTGTATTACAAATTTTGGTATTTTGGTAAGTTATATTATTTCAAGTCCTAAAATAATATAACTAATACACATAATATACAAGTAATCACATAAATTGTGACTTCTAAATATATATTTTCCTAAATATATACTTAGTCACTTTTATTTATCAAAAACCAACCTCCAATATTTGTAATTTTTGTAACAAAAATTATGGCAAATTTTATATGAAAAACCATGGTTAAAATTTACTTGTAAGCACTTGTTTAAAAATATTTTTCTAAGTGTTTAAAATCTACAAAAATTTTTGCCATAGTTTCCCCTTAAAAATGGAGGTTTCCATGCTTTCAATGCATATCATTTTCTTTTAAAATCATCACCAATCATCAACAAATTCAATCAACACTTACCATGAGCCAAAATCATGAAATTACACTACATCATTAACTTGAAATTTTTGTAAAAATTTGTAGTAACTTACCATGTTAATTAGTAGACCTAGTTACCCTCTAAAACATGGTTATTTGTAATTATAAATCTCATTCTTGAAGAATTTAGTCTTTCACAACTTATAAGATGATTCTTCTAAAGATCATTCTTTTGAATATTTCTTGTTAACAACATATTTCTATACTTGATTTAACACTAAAAACATGGTTAGTTTCTTTAAAAATCATGACTATGTAAATCTTATATATAAACTTGGTTTCTTGAGAAAATCATCTTTGAAATCACCCATCTACAAGACTTATATTATGTATAAATCATCATCATGTTAAAAAACATCTTTATTTCCAAGTTCATGTTTCACATAATAGGATGATCATTTTGATTTCACCAGATCCATCCTCTGACTTGCTAGATCATGTGTTTAATCACAATCTAGCAAGCTTCTTATGATGTTTAACATCATAAACACAAGAAATCAACCATCAAGTCGCACCCATACACTTAAATAACATTGATTCTTATGTTAGTGAGCTTTATGTTAAAGATTATATTCTTATTCCTTCATGATCTTCATGTTTAACATCTTGCATATTCTTTTAACCATCATTATAAGAAGTAAAATAGAGTTATGAGAGTCTTACTACTAGCACAAGGCTAGGGAAGAAATCAAGAGGATGAAGATGATAAACAAGGTGGATAAAAACTCTTGATGATGGTCCTTCAAGTTTCAATGCTTCCAAGCTTCCTAACTATGCTCCTTACACCTTAGGATCTTCTTAGAAAGGTTGATGATGGAATGAAAATGGATGGGTGTGTGTGTGTGTTGTTGAGGCCGTAGGTAGAGGGGAAAGAAGGAGAAGGAGTTTGTTGTTTGAAGTGTTAAGAATGGAAGTGAATGAAGATCTCATGGTTTATAACACAATCTTACAACAATTGTTATTTTGTGGTTAAAATGTTTCATATCCAAATAGCATATCAATTAAACTAATAAAAAAATCCAAGAGGTGGGGCCCATGTCTAACCGGCCTTGGATGGGGGGGGGGGGGGTATATGGTTGGGTTTCAAGTGTAAGTTAGTTAATCTAGTTAGGTTTTAAGTGCAAAGTTGAGTGTTTTAGGTGTTATGATGTTTTAGGATGAATTATGGTGTTCGGTGACCATAATTAGCTTCATAACACTAAAACAATGCTTCTAGTGAAAATTAGGTGTTTCGTGTAGTGTCCGGTTGTTCGGTTGGTTACCGGTTCATTAAGGTGCTAAATTACGCTGTTTAGTGTGCTTTATGTTCCCTTTTATGAAAGTTTTGATTCCCGACACCTAGGAAGGTATTCTGGACCATTAAACCAAAATTCTGCAGTGTATATTGTTGTTAAAAAGCTGAAAATTGCTGAATTTTATTGTTTTCTGCAGAATTATGCAGTTTTAATGTGTTTCGGGCACTTTTCGGCACTTAAATCATCACTGGGAAGGCAGTTTTGTAATCCCTACTTTCCTACACACTATTCTAGTGTAACTCTTGGTTTCGGGGCTCATTCTGTGTCTTGACATCACTTTTGCCTGAGTACTGAACTCCCATCAGTACTTCTAGTTGTCTGATAATTGTGCTAACTTTGTCTCGTGCACTAATTGAACTATATAGTGTTGCATGCAATGATGGTAAATAATCTTGCAACATGTAATGCACTTGTATGTTTATGATAGCATTCAGAAAATTATTCATGTCATTAACTAAATTAGGCACAGTATTAATGCATAAATTTCTGTTTAACATTGTACGGAATATGTGGAAAATTGCCAGTTGTCACATTCTCCCCCCGTTAAAAGAATTTCATCCCGAAATTCAAGTTGCGTTATCGGCTGCAGGGGAGTTGTGAAACAAGTGCGGATATTTTTATTTGATTTGGTCTGCACGCTCCCAAGTAAACTCTGGGTCATGACGTGAATTCCAAGAACTTTGACAAGTTTAATACAACTTCTTCATGTCTGGTGGACCTTCCAGTCCGTAACCTTGGCAGGTTATTCAGTAATTTGGAGTTCTTCGTTGACGTGAATCTCGTCTGCGGGAATAACTACTGTTTCCTGTGTAGGGCTCTTCTTTAGATTAGACACGTGGAACGTGTCATGTACACTACTAAGCTCTTCTGAAAGATTTTGTTTGTATGCAATGGCTTCGATCCTTTCCAGGATCTCGAAAGGTCCAATGTACCATGGGTTCAACTTTCCACGTTTACCAAATCATACCATGCCTTTCCAAGGCGAGAACCGCAGTATAACCATATTATCAACCTCAAATTCCAATGATTTCTGCCGCTTATCGGCGTAATTCTTCTGTCTATCACGAGCTGACTTGATACGATCATATATCTGTGAAATGTTGTCTGTCGTTACTTGAACCAACTCGGGGTCAATAAATTGTTTATCTCCAGTCTCCGCCCAATCACAACGGGGACCGACCCTTACATCCAAATGGAGCTTCAAACGGGGTGGCCTGAATGTTGGTGTGATAATTATCGTTGTAGGAAAACTCCACCAAGGGCAGGTGAGTATCCAAACTTCCACAAAATCCATCACACAAGCACGAAGCGTATCCTCCACAGTCTGAATTCTTCATGTACTTTGGCCGTCCGTCTGAGCGTGAAATGCAGTACTAAGGTTTAACTGTGAACCAAATGTTCCCTGAAACGATTGCTAGATCCTTGACACAAATCGACCATCCCGGTCAGATATGATAGATACAGGCACTCCCTGATGTGGCACAGTCTCTCTGCGAGATATTTCTGCTAACTCCTTTGTGTTGTCTTTCTTACTGATAGGTACAAAGTGCACAGACTTCGTGAGTCGACCGATAATCACCTAAATCATATCGTGTTCTCTTTGTGTTCTTGGTAGCCTTGTAATGAAGTCCATGGAGATCTGTTCCCACTTCCAGATGGGAATCTCTGGTTGTTGCAGTAACCCTGGCGGGTTCTGGTATTCTGCCTTAACTTTGGCGCAAGTAAGGCAGTTACCCACATGTACAGCGATGTCGGCCTTCATCTTGGGCCACTAATACCAATCTTTTAAGTCTGGGCACATCTTGTCGGATCCAGGACGGATCGAGTACCTCGACTTATGAGCTTTGTTCAGAATACGTGCTCGTAGATTGCCGAAGAATGGTGCCCCTATTCGTTCCACGAAATACATTGTTCCATCTTCCTTTGGAACCAATTTCACTTCCATACCATGCAGCGATTTTTGCTCGTAGGTTCTCTGGTTTAAGTGCTTCCTGCTGGGCTTCATGAATCCGAACAGTGAGATTGGTTTGCGTTGTCATCTCTAGGGCTCGCGCCCTTAGAGGCTTTGTGCGTTACTTGCAACTCAAGGCATCGGCTACAACGTTCGCTTTACCTGGGTGTTATCTGATCTCACACTCATAACCATTCAACAGCTCAACCCGTCTACGTTGTCTCATAATCCAACCCTTCAAATCGAAAAGGTGTTGCAAACTTTTATGATTTGTAAAGATCGTGCAATGAGCGCCTTACGAGAAATGACGCCAGATCTTCAACACCACCTAGTTCAAGGTTGTGCGTCGTGTAGTCCTTCTCATGCACCATTAATTGGCGTGACGCGTAAGCGATGACTTTGTCCTGGTGCATCAACACGTAACCAAGACCTTGTCAAGAAGCATCACAATAGACGACAAATCCATCGGTACCGTCAGGTAATGATAAGATAGGTGCATTGCAGAGTTTATCCTTCAACGTCTGCAAAGCTGTTACTTGTTTTCTCTCCTCAATCAAACTTCTTATCCTTGTAGGTCCCGTTTTTCCGGTGAGGATCGATAACGAGAAACCTATTCCCTGTTTATAACAAACACGGTAACGGGTGCGGAATCCCCGAGACGGTGCAAACCAAACACAGATAGTAAATAACACGGATTAACCAATGAAACACACTCTATTGATTAACGAGATGAGAACCGAATACAAACTGATACAAACACAGTTTAGACGGAATTTTGACAGAGTTTCTTTACATGTATTTTCTCATCTCTGTGTCAAACAGAACCAGAGATGGGTATTTATACTAGACACAGACACAAGACTGACGAAACACATTAACCCTCGGCGAAACACAAAAGTCGACGAAACATATTCTGTTTCGTCGATATATAAGTGACGAAACAAACTTAGTTTCGTCATATTCAATCTAATTCTTATGTTTCGTCAAGTGTTGAAGCCCAAAACAAGTCAAAGCCCACTTTCATAAGTCTTCGGCCCACATGTTCAATTCTCGGCCCAGACATCAATTCTGTTGACAAGTCTTTGATCCAATTCAACATAAGACAAAATGTTGACATCATCATGACATCACAAAGGTGATGTCATGGTGATGTGTCACCTGGGACTTGTTCGCGGCGCTCCGTGCTTCGCGTGTCGAACTCTGGGGCGCACGACGGAGGAATGTCGTGACGTCGGGCTTGAGCCGGACCTAACCGTGTCGAAACCAAGTCGAATCGAACCGAGTCGCGTCCACATAAAGTGTACCAACAAACTCCCCCTTGGACGCTACTCATGAGGTTCGTCTTCTGTGTCTTTCATGTCGGAGGATCTTCAAAGTCTTCACGCGTCGTAAGTAGAAAGTGTATCAACAAACTCCCTTTTCATTTAGGAAGTGTGTTAACAAACTCCCCCTTAAAATGAACTCTCCATTGAGTCATGCTCGTGAATCTTTTGACTTGTCAATTCTTCAGATCCTTGTGGTGTTGATGAAGGGTCAGCGGCACCTCGATCATTTTTATCTTTTGAGTGCCTCCACTTCGTGTCTTCATTCCAAAGCTTGTCATCGAACATGTTCTCCTCGCCTTTAGCATCTGCACATTCAAGAAAGCTAAACGCGCAATGAGAACAACCGCTTGGAATATAGTTAACATTTAAACAAAAGACACATATGAGATCAAATCTCAATCAAACACCGACCGACAACAGTTTGAAAGTTTAACAAAATGTTCAATTTTAGTCCTTTACTTTCAAAACTTGTTAACTTCGACAGTTTATGAAGGTGCAATTGTTTTCCGGCTTATGATCAGGATTTTGGGTAGGATAGACTCGAGTTCCAACATCAGTCAATCAAAAATAAACTAGAAGCAAAATCTTTTTGGATTTTATTAAGTTTAGATTAAAACATACCTAAAATCTTTTTGGAATTTTTCATTTTTCAAATGTAAAGACGGAAAGCAATAAATAAATATATACAAAGATGCATAAACTGAAAACAGTAAATAAATATTTACAGACATTCTTTTTGCGAGTTTCGAGGGTAAGAGAATCATATCAGTGTACGGTCATGCCAAAACACTCTTGTTGTTCTTCTAGTTAACAATTAGATAAGCATCCTATAACAATTATCGGTATTGTTGTCCACTTAAGCTCAACTTATCAGATGTAATCATGTTTAGGGGATACGTTAAGGTATGATTTATACTTACCGACCGGTGTTCATCCACACACGACACATTCCCGTATCAAGGTATGCACGAGAGTTCATCTTACCGGTGAGTATATTGTTTATCATCTGTTTGACCGTATAAAAGAATGTGAGAAACTCACTTATTTTGATTGAAAACAAGCCCTATGTGATAGAATCACTTATTGATGAGGAACTTGATTTTCAGATGCATGAAGGGCACAAGAGCAAGTCCGTGAACAGGTCAGTACTTTCGTACAGCAGAGAGACGAACTTGACTCCCGCAAAGAATCTGTGATATATAATCACTTATTTGTTTGGACATGTGATTGTTGATCACTTATTGAGGTCGAATGCAATATGTACACGTATGTATAGTATCATGGAAGATCTAGACTTCGTCTCCGTTATTTTTACGGTAAAAGAAACAACCATGATACCCAGATGATAAAACAGCATAAAGACCGAATATCTCAGAACCTCGGCAATCTCTCAAACGAAATTTCAGTACTAAGACCATATGCCAATGTGCGGTTCCCACCTGGTCTTCAGTCGATTTAAGGTTTATATCACCCTGCACACTTTAAAATGATTGTGAGCCTACCGATACATCTTATATAGAGCTGCTTAACATTTTTCATTTTGCATTTCAGTGCGAAGAGTTTAGACAGACCACTGATGTACTATCATTTTCTCTTTTTCTCGCCAGGAAACTCATTTTTGTTTTTCCAATGTTTTTGAGTTTTGAAATTTTTCAATGTTTTTTGAATTTTCAAATTTTGGATTTACTCCCCCTAAAATCAACAAACTAAGATAAAATTTAAAAGACACAAAGATATTTACAAAAACGATTTCCCGATGTCGGTTAACTCATGTTTTACCTCAATGCCGTTTACCAAAATTAATTTTGAATCACAAATGATTTAGCGAATTTTGGAAAAATCAGTTGGCACGTCGGTAAGCGGTGCGGACCATGACAACATTGTCTGGCCAAAGAGTGCTGTACGAGATAATAATAATTCATAAAGCAGCTTAAATATCGACAAGTATAGGAGAGATTAGAAATTCAAAACCGTATCCTGCAACTGCTTCGTGCATTGCAAGGAATCTGAGTGCTCTCCCAAACTAGATATCCACCCGGTGTGGATTTCAAAGTCGATTTTGTAGCTACTGAGAAATCTCTTCACAGCAACAAGATCAGAAACCTTTGGGTCCGGCTGGTCTTCCACATTACACCAGCGAAGGTCTTTGTCTTTCTCTTGAAGAAGTAGTGTGCGGTTGTTCAATCCACGCCAAGGCATCCGCACACCCGGTTGGTTTGTTCAACAAACACATTTTCTTCAATCACACCGCGAAGAAATGTACACTGCACATTCATCTTGTTGATTTTGAACTTCAGACGTGCTGCAGATGCGTACATTTTGATTTAATCTATCCTGGGGACCTGATCAAAGCCTTGAACAATCAAACTTTAGAATGATTTTCAATTTTGTCGAAGCTTTCAATCTCTTTCGATTGACAATTCTGTCTTCTTTTCTTTTTCTTCTCTCCATCAAAGGCAACCACTCCTAGAAATAACAATATCTTGGAGCTTTGATTCGCCTATCTTGTGCATGGACACTCCACTATCAACAATCCGATGACTATCGATAGTTCCTCCTGGAACATCCTACACACTCACTCAGAGATTAGTTGGAGAGGGGGACCCAAGCCTTCATAGACTTGGGTTGTCCCTGAGCATCAAGAAATGTAATTTCAATTTCTTGAAGGTCCTTAAATTGCAAGCCTCCTCCTGAATCCTCACCTGTTTTCGGTTTCCAAGTTTGTTTTTGTTTACCGGATTGTGTATTATTTACAGATTTAGAAATCTCCGGTTTTAACGGTTGTGACAAAATTGGTTTCCTTTTAACAGTTTCTGGTTTTAAAGCTTTTTCGATCACCTTCACATTTTGACGTCGTTGTTTTGTTTCCTGTTCTTTATCAGTGCGTTTGTCAGTTTTTGGTGACACAGGACGACGTTGTTGGTGACCTTGTTCAGAAGGGGGTCTTTCCACAAAATTTGGTTTGGGCGAGTTTGTGCAGTCTTTAATGATGTGCCCAAACTTCCCACATTTGAAGCAAGTTCTCCTTTCAACAAACTTAGGAGAACCGGTTCGACTTTCACGTGTTGAACCTGTAGACCCAGAGGTACTTGTTCCTTCATCACACCCGTTTGTGTGTTGGGTGTAATTGTTTTGAGCGTTACGTTTTAAAATCTTGACTTGTTGGACAAAATCGGTGTTTGATTTGTTTTCAAAAGTCTCAATTTTATCAGTACCATTTGATGCTACAAATTTAACATCATTGTTTTTCTTCTTGAAACGAGCTCCTTTGATCTCAACCATCAGTTGTGAACCTTTAGAATTTTGAACTCGCTGCTGTTGCTGTTTACCCTTAAAAGCGACAGGTTATTGCTTTGTTGGTGATTTTTGATTTCCAAATTTTCTTCTAACTTCAGCTTTTGGAATCGGATCACACTGAGTTACTGAAACTCTTGGGATCCCCTTTTTCAAAAACTTACTGGTAGTATCTTCAAACACTTTATCAATCAAGGATTGATTGACATTTTTAATTGGAAAAGCTGTGTTTGAATAAATTTTGTCATCACCGACTAAAGTATACAACACGTTATCACTTTTAATGGTAGACACTGTCTCAGTGATAGGATCTATCTCTTGTTTAGCACCAGTTGATTGCACAACAGGAGTAGGAGGATCACACAGAATGTGATTCTCAAAAGGCACTTCTACTCCTTTGTTCTTCTCAAGAGATTTTTCCTCATCACTCACATCTGGTTCATCATCGGACGAATCATAATCCTCAACAATTGGAGGACTTTGACTCACTGATGTTGAAGTTTCTGTTTCAACATATGAGGTTCCCGAGGAATTGTTCGGTTTGAACCCTAATCCAGTAGTAAATTCCTCATAATTAAGAGGTACAGTTGGCTCAAAACGCGGCATATCCTCTTCATCAGGTGGTGGAGCATAATTGTGTCTCAAAGGGGGCGGACATTTCTTATACCCAACACCACTCACGTTTCCCTTCAGTTGTTGAACGTCAATAATGTGATCGAGCACAAATCGGGAGTTAGAATAACTCTCCAACTTTTGCTTGATTGCATCATGCTCGCATTTGGCAATGGTTAGTTCCTTTTTGGTTTCCTCAACAATATTAATGTAATTGTTAATACTAATTTGTTTATGATAAACAACTTTGGTAGTTTCGGAAACACTTTTCTTTAAATTTTCAATTAAAGATTTAAAGTCCTTTTCGTTTCTTGTTAAAGCCATATTTGCCTCTTTGCACTTTGACATCTCAACAACCAAACTTTGATTGTTACCATGAATTGTGTCACATTCAAGTTTCACTCTATCACATTCCTGTTTCATATAAGCACAATCACTACATATTCTAGGAGTTTCAGATGTTACCTGACTCGAAGAGGCTGAAACATTTGCCATAAATGCAGTCTGAGAAGAGAAAGATCCATCTTCAGTGAGAATCTTCTCCATTTCTTTTGATGTAGCATCAGCTTTCTTGATCAAGTCAGAATTTTGACATTTCATCTCCTTGGCACTCTTGGTATTCTTGATAATTTCAGCATAAAACGCTGCTTGTGAGTCCGTACTCCATCCATATGGACTCGTACAACTCATATTTGATGTATGTAAGTGAAGAACTGATCACACTCTTGAAAACAGACTGTTATCACACTTTTGGAAGTTCTCTGTTAAAAAATTGACAAGTATCTCGACGAAACACTTTCCACGAAACACTTGTGATGATATAAGGCGACGAAACAGAATGCTGAACTTTTTGCGACGAAACAGAAAGCTGAACTATTTGCGACGAAACAGAATGCTGAACTATTTGCGACGAAACAGAATGCTGAACTATTTGCGACGAAACTGAAAGTTGTTTGGGCTTCTGATCGACGAAACAGGTTGCAACTTGGTTAGATATTTTGAAATCTTATCCCTGACACAAAGTCACAATTTTCAACTTACTCATGCTTTCCTTATATAGAAGCCTCTATTTTCAACAAACATCATGACAATTGAACACATTTGTCAAACAATAATATTATAGACACAAACAATTCAATCAAACCACAATTCAGATCAAACAAACAAATATTATCAAGAACAGTTGAAGATAGCTGAAGAACACGATGAATATTTGAAGATTCCGGTCACCGAAAAATTTTCCGAAACCCGAAAATGCACAAACTTTTAATGAAAACCCGAATTTTATCTTGTGAACAAGAATATAACAAAGGTTTTTACCAAAACTTTGGCAAACAAGCAGGTTTTAACAGAAATTTTTCTAAAAGGTTTTTCAGAAAATATATGAACTTTTCAAGAACAACTCGATAAAACCGAAACTTGTTTGGTTTTAAACAAGGAAAAGAGCCAAAGCTCTGATACCAATTGTAGGTCCCGTTTTTCCGGTGAGGATCGATAACGAGAAACCTATTCCCTGTTTATAACAAACACGGTAACGGGTGCGGAATCCCCGAGACGGTGCAAACCAAACACAGATAGTAAATAACACGGATTAACCAATGAAACACACTCTATTGATTAACGAGATGAGAACCGAATACAAACTGATACAAACACAGTTTAGACGGAATTTTGACAGAGTTTCTTTACATGTATTTTCTCATCTCTGTGTCAAACAGAACCAGAGATGGGTATTTATACTAGACACAGACACAAGACTGACGAAACACATTAACTCTCGGCGAAACACAAAAGTCGACGAAACATATTCTGTTTCGTCGATATATAAGTGACGAAACAAACTTAGTTTCGTCATATTCAATCTAATTCTTCTGTTTCGTCAAGTGTTGAAGCCCAAAACAAGTCAAAGCCCACTTTCATAAGTCTTCGGCCCACATGTTCAATTCTCAGCCCAGACATCAATTCTGTTGACAAGTCTTTGATCCAATTCAACATAAGACAAAATGTTGACATCATCATGACATCACAAAGGTGATGTCATGGTGATGTGTCACCTGGGACTTGTTCGCGGCGCTCCGTGCTTCGCGTGTCGAACTCTGGGGCGCACGACGGAGGAATGTCGTGACGTCGGGCTTGAGCCGGACCTAACCGTGTCGAAACCAAGTCGAATCGAACCGAGTCGAGTCGCGTCCACATAAAGTGTACCAACAATCCTTTTGAGTTAGGGACGTTAGCGGCTGAGTAATACTTGGGAAAAATCCTCTATGAATCGTCTGTAATAGCCTGCTAACCCCAGAAATTGTCGTATCTTAGTTGGCGTCTTGGGGGTTTCCCAGTTCTTGATCGCTTCGATCTTGGGAGGGTCAACATGAATTCCATTCTTATTCACCATGTGACCTAAGAATTGCACCTCGCGAATCCAAACTTCTCACTTTGACAACTTTGCATATAACTGTTCTTTCTTCAAAAGCTCCAAGATAGCTCGCAGATGTTGCTCATGACCTTCCTTGGTCTTTGAGCAAATAGGAATGTCGTCAATAATTATAATCACGACTTTATCCAGGTATAGCTTACACACCCGATTCATGAGGTCCATGAATACTGCCGGTGCATTTGTTAAGCCAAACGGCATGACAAGGAACTCGTAATGCCCAAAGCGAGTCCTAAGGGCTGTTCTTAGGGATACTTTCTTTTTGTGTCCTCAACTAGTGATATCATGTCCTTAAGTCAATCTTGGATTAGTAGCGGGAACCTTGTAGTTGGTTAATCAAGTCATCAATTCTCGGTAAGGGGTATCGATTCTTGATGGTTAGTTGTTTAATTCCCTGCAACTTATTGACAATACTTCTTCCTCGCCAGTTCTAATAACACTGGAGCTCCCCAGGGTAAGAAGTTCGGCCTGATAAGTCCCCTTATCTAGCAGCTCTTGCAGTTGAGTCGAAAGTTCTTGCATCTCGGACGGAGTTAGTCGGTAAGGCACCTTTGCCATTGGAGCCACTCCTAGCACTAGATCTATCCGAAACTCCACTCGCCACTGTGGAGGTAGTCCAGTCAAGTCTTTGGGAAAGACTTCTGGAAATTCCTTTATAATGCGGATGTCTTCTAATCTTGGTTCCTTGGTCTCCCTGTCGACAATATGAGCAAGGAAAGCTATGCAACCTTTTCGGAGACACTTCTGCGCCGTCATAATCAATGTGGGATGTCACAGGCTTCCGCCTTATGAGGTCCAGTGTCCTTACATCATCTGTATGAAGGCCATGTACTATGTGTTCCATCATTCGCAAGAGGGATGCGAATGACTTTCTCATGACAAACAACTTCAGCTCCATTCTTGGATACCCAATCCATGCCGACTGCTACGTCAAAACTTCCTAAACCAACTAGTAGCAGGTCAATGGAAAACTTTTGCTCCCCAAGTTCAAGTGTACGACCCTTAATACTTTATCCACTTCGATTACTTTCCCATTTGCCAACTCTACAGAGTATGGGGCGTCTAGTTTACTTGCTTCTAAGTCAAGTAGGTTCTTAAGTTCTATAGATACAAGGCTAAAGTTGGCGCCAGTATCAATCAAAATGGGTGCATAGTGTTGGTTTATACAGAACGTTCCCGTAGCTACGTTCAAGTCCTGGCATGCCTTGGGTGCTTCTGTTGTAACAAATGCTCCCACGAACTTTATTTTTCCTTCGGGAAGTCCTTCCCTTAGTGTCCTTTGTCGCCACATCCGTAGCAACCTTTGCCCTTGTCGTTTTCATTACTGCTTTGCTCCCTACTATCGCTCTGGTTTCTATCACTATCCTGGCTCCTATTCCCACGCCTCGTACCAGACCAGCATTGCCTCCTTGCTATGCCCGGTCTTGCCACAACTTCCACACCTATGAGCTCTGCACGGACTAGTGTGATGATAACCACACCAGTTACACTTTGGTAGTTCTCCTTGGTAGTTTTTATCACATGCCTTAGTTGTGGTTATGGATGCCTTGACTGTCCTAGTCGTAGCGTTTTTCCTTATGGTTGTTGCTCGTCTTAAAGTCTTGCTTGTAATGCGTATACTTCCTCTTATTCCTATTCAAAGAAGACTCCACATATGTCTTCTCTTTTACTTGACGTTTATTTGAATTCTCCATCATTACTCTGCCCTTGGCAGAGCCTAGGGCATGAGTTATCACCTGAGCGATTCCAAATATGATCCCTCTTATTTCGCCGTTGTTTGCAGTGTTGCTTGCTTCGTATTGGACGATTGCTTTAGCAACTTATCGGTTCTACAGAGCTTCGAGCTCAGCTTCTATTGTAGGTAGAGGTTCTGATTAGACTTGACCAGCGTTTCCTTCATTGTGGTTCCATGAGCTTCACATGTATAAAACCTTATCGACAAGATTAACCATTTATTTTGGCATAATTGTTGTCGTCCATCAGTGAAAGCAAGCTCATTCGTCGTGCACTATAAGCATCTGGGTAAGGTAATTCCTAATGAGGCCTACACAAATCTTCCCACCATAATCATCTCATCATTGTAGTGAGTCACAACAGAGTCTTGCTACGGGTACATCGACTTTTACATACACCCTATCAACTTGTTACAAATAATCTTCTGTCGAAATCCTCCTCGGAGTCACCTTACTCCGATTTATGCAAGTCATTCCGTGCTATACGAAATACGGTGAGGCCTTCCCTTCACCTTGTTCCTTGTCTATTCCTCAAGTTTTTGACTCTTCCATAGTCTTTACTTTTACAAAAGTAAAAACGAGCAAACTCCCCAAAGGATGGGGTTTTGCATTATTACCACGCGTAGGAGAGGATAGTGGCAACGCAGAGGTAAGGTTGTAAGGGTACGTGACTTCTTCCTCGGGACCGAATTGTACCTTGTAGCAACTGTAAAGCGGTTTCCAGGGTGTGAATGCACTACCCTAACGATGGGGTGCACTACGGGATGAAGAGTGCGGAGGTACTGACAGAGGTGTAGATCGAGAAGAATCTCCTCGCATGTGTCTTCCACGTGCCTAAATGGAATGGGAATCTGTTGAAAATATCAAGTGGTTACTTTCGCCCTTATAATATATGTCCTATACTCCATGGTTCTCGATCGTCCAATATAGGGAGGACCCCTTTGCCACACAGGGCTGTGCGACGCATACATTGATTTGGTTTGGGCTCCATAAGTCCCAATATGGTTGGTCTAGTCTTCCTAAATGCCGGATAGGGTGCGGTAAATAAATTACACACAGCTCGCACCATACTACCTCCTTGGGGTTGAGCGGATGTCATAGGTTGGGGTCTTATCATAGCATCTACAATAGACAAGTTTGGGAGGGGGGAGGTGTTGTAAGTACCGTACAACTTCATACATAAGAATCTTGTAGTGTTGAGGTAAATCTTTCCTGAGCGTTAGCCATCTTCTCTTGCTTAGATACTGTAACTTCACGTAAAAACGTGTCCAATTATATAAAGGCACGTGTCCTAAACTCTAAATATGTGAAAGATTGAGTTTGAAGGACTAAAGATGACAAACGATGAAAATATGTATGCAAAGGGACTAAAAGTGTCAACATGCCAAACTTGTGCCTCTGAATGACCATACACGGAGAATACATTCTTTAACGAGTGATTAATTGGATATAAGAAGCCGTTTATGAAAATAATTGGAAGATTATAAACTACAGGGGTAAAACGTGTCAACATGTTAATTCTTACATCTGAGTGACCTTTTAACAAACCCGAGGCTTCGTAATATTCAAATTTACTCTCAAGATTAATTGATATAAATTTCATGTGGTTTCGAGATCGTTACACAAGTTTCCAAGACTTTGGGTAAAAAGTGTCAACGTGATGAAACTAGTGTTTATGGTGATCTTTTAACGGAACCGGGTCTAACAGAGTTTGGTTATACTCCCATAAACCTTTACAATCTAACTACACGGGCCTTATATGCCAAAAATGAAGTTATATAAGGTTTTAAAGGACCAGGGACTGAAACTGCCAAAGCTGAAATTGTTTTAACCTGATCAGAGGGTTGTCGCGGCCCGCGTAGACTCCTTCTGAGTCTTACGCGGCCCACGTAAAAGTGCCAGTTCTGCAGAAAATTGGCAGCTGCATGTTGCAGCATGTTACACCGCCTTTGGAGCCAAAAATTCGATACCATGGGCTGTTGTAGGTCCCCTTGATGTATGGATCTTTCACAGAATTGTCAATCTAATCAAGAGTGCGGAATCCTCTTGATCAGAATATCACAGAATGAGTAGAAACAGAAATCACTTTCAAACTGGTCTTCTATTGATTATCCAAACGAAACGTTTTACAATCAACTCAAGACCACACAACCTCACAGCCACTATCTGTGATCTTGCTACTAACCCTAATTTCGTTTTTCCTCTCTCTCTCTAGACTTTCTCTCTCTAGAATTCTCTAACTACTAAAACCCTAATCACAAAACATGTTTATATACCACATGTTTGTGAACTGGGCTTCCTACTGGGCTAGGCCATTTTCCAAGCCCAATACAACAATAAACTCACTAACCAATAAGCTAAGCCCAATACAAAATATCCAAAGACTAAATAATCAAACTATTAAGTTGTTGTCACTGAATATGCACCAACAGACTCCCCCTTGACAATAGCTTCATAGTGTAACTTTGTCTTCAAACATCTTGTGTTCTTTTGGTGTTTGGATAGCGTCAGCTACACAGCTTCTGACATCAACAGACTCCCCCTTAGCTGATGCTTCCAATCTCCAAAACTTTCATTCATTGTAGATCAGTTAGCTAGCAATCCTTGGTTAAGTAATTCTGCAATGTAGTAGAAGGATCCTACCATGCATCTTCACACGTTTTGCATTTCACTTTAAATCTGCACTTGACTTGTATTCTGCACTTCATTTTGATATCTGCATCAATCTGTTTAGCAACACAAGCAAGTATCTCAAAAAACCATTAGTCTTTTTCACATTTAAAGATAAACCAATATTTTATCTTATCATGCAAAAACAACTACCTGTCAATTCAAAATGGAAGTCCTTTTTAAAAAGAAATATTTTTGGTATTTTTGATATTTTAAGAAAGCAGTAAACTATTTACAAAAACAATAAACACTCTATTTTTGTGAGAATCACTAGTAAGAAGATCATATCAGCAAAATCAAATTGTTTTCACACTATTAGATAATTCTTTATTTAATTTTTTGTGAAAAGCAGTTCAAGACGATTACCAGTATGTTTGTCCACTTAAACAAAATGCATGAACATTTCAAGCACCATTACCGTATGATACATTAAGGTAATTTTAATACTGAAATACTAGTGTGTCCCACTTCAGGATATACTCCCGCGATCAAGGTATGCACAAAGATTCATCATAGTAGGTGAGTATACTGAATTCATCCGTTTTGTATTTCAACGTTTAGATAATTGGTGAACAGGTCAGTACATCCGTACAACAGAGAGACCAAAATATCTAACGAGGGCTATGACAAATACCATTTTTGGTACGATTTATGCATTTTGCACATTTTGAATGACTCTCTATGAGAGCTTCTTCATTTAAGGGTTTTGGCATTTTTAGCTCTTTAAAGATATCCTGGGTGTGTCTAGGTCAGCATGTATCTGGATGCAGCAGAAGGACACCCCTGATATCCCCAGATGAAATAACAGTATAAAGACCCAAAACTTCAGATTTTGGCAATCTATCAACGCAAGATTTAAGGTCATTAAACCATACACCACTGATGTGTTCCCCACTCATACTCAGTTGTATTTAGGTTTATATCACATTGGTAAGTTGATTATTTCATGCTTTTTGCCTACTGGTACATCATATGATGAAGCTGCTATCACACATAAGCATTTTAATTCAGTTTCAGTGTGACAGTCTAACTTGCCGATGTACTATCATTTCTTCTTTTTCACACAGTGATAACTCATTTTTGATTTTCTATTTTTTTTATGTTTTTGATTTTTCAATATTTTTGTATTTTAAATTTTTTATTTTTTTTTAATTTATAACTTACTCCCCCTAAACACACGCACTATCTAAACTCTTTTTGGCTTAGGGAAATTTCTCCCCCTAAATTTTTGTTTTTATGGAGTAAGTTTTGAAAACACAAATTTACAAACACAAACAGACTCCCACTTTAATCTGACAATAAGTTTTTCACTTTTAAAGTTTTGAAAAATCATTAATGAATCACTAAAGTAGATAGTTAGTTACCAATTTTAACCTACTATTCACCTCAGACACGTTACAGGAACAACCACTGTCAAACACATCAACAGTCCTTCTTAGTGATCCTGCACACACTCAACAACTTAGCTAGACTTGAGAACCCAAGCCCTGATAGTCTTGGGTTTTCCAAATTCATCCATTACAGGAACATCCATCCAATATCCATCACTCCTAACTGGAGTCTTGGATTGCTTACCCATTGTTGAACAAAAATGATAATTTCCACTAGGTCTTTGATTGCGAGAGTTCCAATAACCTCTCGGATTTTCTGACCTTTGGAAATTTTTATCTTGATATCTTCTTCTCCCACTCTCATACCATGAATTTTGAAAATTTTTTGGATGTTGTTGAACATTTGAGTTACTAAAACCCCTATGTCCATTTCTTTGTTGAAAATTTCGATTACCAGCAGTTCGGTATCGAGTTTGATATCCAAAATTTTTATTTTGACTTTGAAACTGATTTGATTTACCATTATGATGACTAAATTATGGAGAAATACTTCTTGGTCTATCAAATCTTTTCGAAGTTGAAGGTTTAGATTGAAATTCAGGTTTCTTTGTCTGACAACTTGTTTTTACACTATTGCTTGACCCAACCTGATTCCCATCCTTAACCTCATCAACTTTTTGTTTACCTTTCTTCAAAGGACAACAACTCGCCACATGTCCTTTGTTGTGACATCTAAAACAGGATCTTTTCTTATAAGTTTTCTTTTTGTTTGATTCCTTTTTAGATGTGTTGGCCTTTTTGTCTTCAGTATCCTCATCCACTTTATGAGGGATACTGTTAGACCCTACAGATTCTTTCAAAGAAACTGGACTATTTGGCAAGTCCACAGCTATCGGATCCACTACAGCTGGTGTAGTTGGCGCAAAATCAATTAACTCATTCTCATCAGGTAAAAAAGAGTAGTCTTGATCCTTAGAAGATGAAGCTTTAGTAAACCCCACTCCCATTCTATCATTACTCCTTTTTAGCCCTTTTTGAATTTGAGTCCTAACTAATGAAGAATTTCCAAATTTGTCTAACTTTCCTTTTAGTTCAACAATTTGGTCTTGTGCAATGGCCAATTCCCTGCACTTTTCAGAAAATTCATTAGTTTTATCCTTCACAGTTCCACGAGCCAAATCAATGACCTGTAACAGTTCATTGACTTTGCTTGTTAAACTGCTGATTTCTTGTTCATTTGATTTGAGTTTATCTAAACAATTTGACTCTCGTTTAATCAAAAGAACATTTGACTCTTTCAGTTTTTCCAATTCAGCTAACAGAATTTTGTTTTGCTCCGATAGGCTGTTAACTTTACCTTGTAGTTCAGTGCAATTATGACACATATGACTTACAGGTTCTGATGTTACCTTCACCTCTGTTGTAAGTTCATTCACACCATTCATGCACTTTGAAACTTCTATCTCCTTCTCAACATTCTCCTTCTTCTCTTCTTTCATAGCATCTGCTACCTTATCTAAAGCAAGATCTCCTACACTCCGTCCTGATGAACTCTGATAACGTTTTTCTAAAGCTTCCCACAGCTCATAAGAAGTCCCACAGTTCTTGATGGTATGTTTTATTCCCTCAGGCAAGGACTTCTTGATCACTGCTAAAGCTTTCTTCTCAGCATCTACCATAAGTTTCTCAGATTCATCCATCATCTCATAAGAAATCACTTTAACTCTTCCGTCAACTCGTCGTGTGGCAGCAATGTACCCATCGATCATACATCTCCACATTCTCGTATCTTCACCTTTAACAAATGCCTCAAACTCCTCTTTCCAGATAGCATATTGTTTAACGTTTGTAAGCTTTGGCCAACTTTTAACAGTCTCACTGACCTTTTCCATTTTAACCATCTTTTAACACGTTTTACCGTAACGTACTAATAAAACCGTACAAAAAATCTCCGAAAACAGTGGTTACCAAATTACACCGATAGAATCGTCTCGAAAAAACGAATCCAATGATATCTAATGTCGAAAACCGAATTCGGGATTTCCCAGAGTCTTTTTTTAAATCAACCGAGTCCAACCGTGCAAACGGTTTGTCAAGATGAGCTAAGGATCAATTTCTATTTTCAAAAACGTTAAATCCTCTATACGTATCTAAATAAATACTCCACCTTTTAATTTTGCTGGCAAACCAAGTTAATTTCGCTGGATAACGCTAATTATGCTAGCAAACCAAGTTAAATATGCTGATGGAGTAGTTATAATTATGCTGGTAGAGGAATTATAATTATACTGGTTTTTAAATTCGCTAGAATAAATATGCTAGTTGATCAACTTCGCTGGGTAATTCCTCTGATCACTTAATTCGCTGGGTAAGTCCTCTGATCACTTAAATTCGCTGGGTAATTATGCTGCCTAGTCAAATACTCCAGTTAATTTCGCCGGTTAATTATGCTAGCTGATCAGTTCACTATTACGACGACTTTAATTTCGCCGATCACCGTAATAATGTCGCTGAGGACAATTACACGGTTACCAAAGTCGCCTTTGGATTTAATTTCACCGGTCACCGAGGTTAAATTCGCTGGATCAGATAATTGGGAAATTTAATTTCACCGATCACCGAGGTTAAATTTGCTGGATCAGATAATTCCTCTGATTTGTCAGCGGAATTGTTAATTATGCTAGGAAATTATGGAAACTCAATAAGTTCGAATTTTCTGAAGATTTTCCTGATCCTTCTAACAGTTTCCTGGAAAATTGAACAACCAAATCAGCCCAAAAATTTTCAAAAATTGTCAAGAACACGAAGAACAATCTTCGAATATTCAAGCCTTTCCAGCCAAAATCCTTCAAACAATCAACCAAACCTGCAACCAAAAACATTTAAACAGCAAAATTAAATACGCAAACAGATCAAACAGACCAAAAAGTTCGAAAATCCCAAGAACACAACTCAAAATTTTCGAAATTTTTCCAAAACCCTAGTTTTCAGGTTTCAAATTTTCGAAAATTTTAACACTTCCACCCGAATTCTGCAGTCTGCAATTCTGAACCGAGCTTCTTCAAGAGCCTAATGCTCTGATACCAATTGTAGGTCCCCTTGATGTATGGATCTTTCACAGAATTGTCAATCTAATCAAGAGTGCAGAATCCTCTTGATCAGAATATCACAGAATGAGTAGAAACAGAAATCACTTTCAAACTGGTCTTCTATTGATTATCCAAACGAAACGTTTTACAATCAACTCAAGACCACACAACCTCACAGCCACTATCTGTGATCTTGCTACTAACCCTAATTTCGTTTTTCCTCTCTCTCTCTAGACTTTCTCTCTCTAGAATTCTCTAACTACTAAAACCCTAATCACAAAACATGTTTATATACCACATGTTTGTGAACTGGGCTTCCTACTGGGCTAGGACATTTTCCAAGCCCAATACAACAATAAACTCACTAACCAATAAGCTAAGCTCAATACAAAATATCCAAAGACTAAATAATCAAACTATTAAGCTGTTGTCACTGAATATGCACCAACAGCTGTTGGACGGACTTGTAATACTACTAGGACACCTGGGGTGATCCAAATCCTTCTAAAAACACCTACCTTGATCTCCTAACATGCCATCTTGCTATATAAAGGCTCCAATGTTTAATTGTTCAAGTGCTCATTCATTTGCAACAACTCTAACACTCACTTCTGGAGATATCTGGCCTTAGAAGAGGATCAAGAAGTGTAGAAAAGATAGCTAGTACCTTATGTAAGTGTTTTAGCCCTTTCTTAGTTCAGATCATTAGCTTAAAAACCGAAATGTCAAATATATCGTAAATAGACTTTGACTTTCAGTTTAATCACAAATGGTCCAGCCAATGTCCGAAATAAAAGTGGTTATGTGACCATATTAAGGTAGGTGATTAACCCTTAAAAGGGCACCTCCTAATTATTTCGTTTGACAAGTTAATTGTCGGGTCAAACTAATAAGTCAAAAAGTCAAACTTAACAGAATTTTAAATAATGATTCGAACTAATAAAACAGAGGTTATAAATTATATTTTATCATTCTAATAACTTGGTAATTAGTATTAGAACATGTTTAAACATGTCTAACCCGACAATTATCAGTTAGAGGTCGGTTCATAACCGAAAGTCGCAAAAGCTTGACTTTTGCTTTGAGTTTCAGTTCTGACCCGATTGCGCTTAATTCTTCCGTGTTTTAAGCTTCCATTAGGACCATCTTATACAGTAGTATAACCCCCTGGAGTTATATTACTTGGTCCTTACTGGTTTGAATTATATGCTCGTGTTTGTTATTATGCTTATAAATGCCATAATTGCCCTTTTGACATATAAATGAGATTTCAAGAAATGTGAGAGGACAAAAACCTTTGTTACTGATATATAAGCTTGTCCCGAAAATTTGACATCAGTTCTTGGTCTCAAACAGAAGTTATGCTCGATATCGTAAATAGAAGCTTTTTATTAATTAAATTGCGATATCTTGCATAAGACATGTTTAAACTTGGATTTTGAACCAAAACTCATTACCTACTGTTAAGATATTATTTTTAAGGATTTTTAGGATTTTTGGTCAGATTATAATCTGCTCATATCATAGAGTTCTTGTGTAATTCGGTAAATGACGATAATACCCTTTTCATGCATAAAATGAGATTAACAAATGATTTGAATGCCAAACCTTTTCCTACTGATTTCATACATTAAATAAATTATTTTGAGCATTTAAAACTGATAAAAATCTCAGATTTACATAAACATCTTAATTATCGTCAATTAACGAGTTTTACATTAATTAGGTGCATAGTATGGTTTAAAACCATATTTAACACCTAAGACTTGTTACCTACTGAATTTTTAAACAAATTTTAATATTATTACAGTAGGTATAAGTCATGAACTCAGACTTCCAAAAATGTCCTTAAAAGCATATGTGAAATGACCAAAATGCCCTTTCGGGGCATAGTTTGGCCATAAATGATAAACCTCACATATGTATAATATCTTACTGATGTAATGTGATAAAATAAATATTTTTACTGATTACCAAAGACCAGAAACTCAGTTTGTTATAAAATCTCTTTTATAATCATTAAAATGACCAAAATGCCCTTACGGTACTTAAATTGGTTTTAAATACTTTTTGGGCAAATATGTTAACATTCTAGTGATGTATTAACATATTTTAGGCTTAATAACATTTGAGACCTGTATATAATTCATTTGGTTACCCGTTACGCATTTATGCGTTCAGATCGGTTTATGTGACTAGTTTACATAAAATAGCCGAAACGGGTTTAACCTTATCATTAAATCCTCAAATTCCAGAATGTGTTTAGTTTACCCATATTATACAAGTATCCAAACTTGTCGGGTCTAAACCACATTCTATTCCGGTCCCCGCTTAATCTAGCGTTTAGAACCGTAAAGTTTCTTTTCCACTAACCGGTCTAAGTCCTTGACTTAAATAAAGACCCATTAGTATCCTAATAGGTTATTAAACCTTCCATACAGATTGAGTAGCTTCAGTAGAAGGTATTATCATAAGGCTTTAGGAATATACGGCTGAGTTACCTCTTCACATCTAGCTCAGGTAAATACTTTTAACTTGTTTTCCCTTATACGGGCTTAGGATATGGTATTATAAAAATATCACTTGGTCGGGTATGAAATCATGTAATCGGATTGTGATTAATAAATTTACATAACCCGTTTTAATGTGTCTTGTTTGATAACATAAACATTGGGGGTTAATACGACCGTGTCTTGGATATCCTCGGCTCATTTCATTTGAAAATGTCCACTACCTATGAACGGGGTGTAGGCATACACCTGACAGATGCAAATGCTAAAATATAAACCCACATGTTGGGGATAACTCCTTTGTGGGTTCTGTAAGTGGTGAGTCGGTTAATCATGACCGGCTTCCAAACCGGCCCCAATTGTATGACAAACATATAAATCTGTATACAAGATTATCTTCCAAACCTAGGATTTATTCTTAACTTTCCTTTTGATGTTTATGTTTTGTTTTGCTTGTTTTGACAGGTTTTATCGATAATGCCGCCACGTGTACGAGGTAAGGGAAAGGGTCCAATGAGAGGAGGACCATCAGGACATGCAGGGCCCTCTCATAGACGCACTCCATCTGCGTCATTTTCTAGCTCGGATTCGCGTGACCATTGGGGTCATTCTTTTGAGCCCGCGAGACACTCGGTCTCGTTAAGCTCATCACCTTCGTTTCATCCATCTTTTGGGCCGCCTATTCCAGACGAGCCCCAGCATTCCCATCATTCACAAGATTCACACCTTTCGCACCAATCCTACCACTCGTTACACTCCCATTCTTTCCATCACTCCGATTCCACTTATTCTCCAGCCCAGTTCAACCCTAATGACTATGTCAATGAACTGCTGGGTCACAACCCATTAGGACCCGAGGATCACTTCCCCCATGACATGGAGATGAATGACGATCTTGATCCAGTCCTGCAAACCGGGACACCAAGTCACCCTATCAGCATCTCCAGCGGTTCTCCATATCAAGGATCGCTATATCCAGACGAGCCCCAACATTCCCATCATTCACAAGATTCCCACCTTTCGCACCAATCCTACCACTCGTTACACTCCCATTCTTTCCATCACTCCGATTCCACTTATTCTCCAGCCCAGTTCAACCCTAACGACTATGTCAATGAACTGCTGGGTCACAACCCATTAGGACCCGAGGATCACTTCCCCCACGACATGGAGATGAATGAGGATCCTGATCCTGCGCTGCAAACCGGGACACCAGGTCACCCTATCAGCATCTCCAGCGGTTCTCCATATCAAGGATCGCCATATCAAGGGCCCGACTCATGGGCCGAAAGGTGGACCAAGGATGAATGGGAATTCACCCCTTCATATCATAACTCTCCTGCTCAACCTCCTTTGGATGAACCGTATCTTCAAGCGGTTACTCCACCACCTCTACCTGTTGAGGAACCACAACAACCACCTCCCGAGCCACCGAGGCGAAGAAGGAACGCACGAATGTCCATGCGAGGGGGACCACGGTTCAGTTCCCCTCAAGGTTCAAGCTCATACCCTCCTATCCCCGAGGACCCATAAATGGGTGGACCCTCGCATGCGGTGCCGGAAGACGAACCTCTGCCAGTTTCTTATGCACCACCGCCACCGCTAGTGGGTTTTGACAACCCAATACCAACATACCCAGGTTCGTCTGGGTATAACCCATCTGGATATCCAACCCAGTGGATTATGGATATCAAGTTCCTGCCCAAGATCCATATCTTATGGCAGCACAGTATAATGCACTTTACCCTTCATCTTATCCTCCAGTTTACCCAACTGGATATCCAGTGCAAGGGTATCAATACCCACCTTATCAGCAACCTCCTCCTCCCCAACAGGAGCAAACTCAAGAAATTCTGCAGAGGTTGGACAGGGTTGAACGAAAAGCAGATGAAACCAATAAGAAGCATAACAGCTTTCTCAAGGGCCTTGCGAGCCTCATAAAAGGCAAAAAGAAGTAGAAGTTGTTTACTTTATTTTGTATTGTATTTTCAATCAAGTCCCTGCGAGGACATTTAATTTTCTGTACCTAGTCCCTGCGTGGACTTATTTCTTTTTCTGTAGTCCCTGCGTGGACAGTATGTTATTTCAAGACCCGTTTAGGGCATCTTTGTAATAGTTTAATGGTTTAATGGAATTTCTTTTTGTATTTTAAATATATATTTTATTACATCATCGTGCCATATCATTTCAATTTTTATGTTGATCTGCCAAAGAAATTCTTAAAGGTATAACCTAGCCAAAATATTAATGGCTATGATGGTACAACCTTTTTAAGACAATAACTCCCTGTTAACATCTGAAAACATGTTAACATTCCTGACTGTGCGGCTCGAGAGACCACACAAGCTTCCAAATGTACTTGGATTCTTTCAAGTTACTTTCATAACGTATATGATCAATGTGAATCATGGCTAATAAACATCGATATGATGTATACACCAAAACATCCATTTGAGATGTATGCCTATAAGCAAAGGTGTAATAATGACAATGATAGTTTTATTTTATAAACTTCTTGTCAAAAAGGCGATGAACTATGTTCAACCCTTAAAAGATCACTGATCCAAGAGATCACTGGTTATATTTTAATCGTCCTTGTGACAAGGCCCTTTGTGGCATCTAAATGTCCTTCGAGACGAGCCTTGTGCTATATGAAATGTCTTTTATGACATTGACAATTGTGATTTATATCCCATGTCTAATAAATATAAAGGATTATATCCTATTGATTGCTTATAATGGTTCAGTTGTAGCCTAGGCAAATCATGATTTAATTGATTTTATTTAAAATGGTCTATATGGTTTAATAATACCATGACCATCTAATCATCAATGCGATGATTCATTATATAATTTAAATATATCATTATTGTTTGATATAGTACTCAAATCATGGCTGGCTCTGACGAAGCAAACAGTCATCCCATAGAAGGAAACAATAATACCAGGATTAATATCACTGGTGCTGAATTGCAAGCGATGATAACCGCAGCGGTTGATCAAGCTGTGGATAATAAGTTTAAGGAGCCGAGTAATGTTCGGTCCAAAACTCATACAAAGTCCCTATCTCATTCGCATACACAGAAGAAGGATGAGTCTCAACACTCATCTAATCAAAGAAGTGAACCACAGAGGCAGGTTGTCCTCGAACAGACTCCCAGGTACACCAAGGGTTGTACCTATAAATACTTCGTCTCCTGTAAACCGAGGGATTTCACAGGAGAAAAGGGAGCAATCGACTGTATGAAGTGGTTAGATGAAATAGAAACTGTGATTGACATCAGCGGATGTGCTAAGGAAGACATAGTTAAGTTTGTGTCTCAATCCTTCAAGGGCGACACCCTACTTGGTGGAAAGCATTGGTGCAATCCACTAGAAAGGTTCCTCTATATAACCTTTCGTGGAACAAGTTTGTTGATCTTGTGAAGGACACTTACTGTCCTCAGCATGAAGTCGAGAGAATAGAGACTGACTTCCTCACTTTGGTGATGAAGGATTTGGATTGCAGGTCCTATGTTACCAGTTTCAACTCAATGTCAAGGCTTATACCATACTTAGTAACCCCAGAACCCAAACGCATTACGCGTTTCATCGGTGGTTAGCCTCTGAAGTGAAAGGGAATGTCAAGGCTTCTAAGCCTGCTACTTATAGATCTATTGTAGATCTATCTTTGTCCCTTACTCTTGATGTTGTGAGGAGTAGGGCAAAGAAAACTACCGATGACGGGAAAAAGGAAGAGGGAGGAAGACAAGTCCCATCAGCAAAACAAGAAGAACAAAGGGAACTCTGGTTCCAAGAAAGGGCCGTCAGGTGACAAGCCCAGGTGCAAGACTTGCAACAAGAGGCACTTTGGAAAGTGCAACCAGGACCCACAAGCTAAACCTTGTGGGATCTGCAAGAAGAAAGGGCACAAGTCTGTGGAGTGCCGAAACATTAAAGATGCGACCTGCTACGGTTGCATTAAAAATTGGCACATCAAGACTAATTGCCCCAACAATGCTAAGAAGCCCGAGGAGGCAAAGAAAACCAATGCTAGGGTTTTTCAGATGAATGCAAGGGAGGCAGTGAATGACGAGAACATCATAACATGTACCTTCCTCCTTAATAATATTTATGCTAGAGTTTTATTTGATTCAGGTGCTGATAAGTCTTTTGTAGACCATAAGTTTTGTAAGTTACTGAATCTGCCTATTAAGACTCTAGACATAAAATATGAGGTAGAGCTTGCCGATGGTACCTTAGAAACAGCTTCAACTCTTCTTGATGGATGCTTTATATCCATTAAGAATCATTCTATCCCGCTATCCCTCTTACCAATGAAATTGGCTGGGTTTGATGTAGTTTTAGGCATGGATTGGTTGTCGCATAACAGAGCCCAAATTTCCTGTGATAAAAAGCCAGTTATCATCAAAACCCCTTCTGGTGAATCTGTCACAATTCAAGGAGATACACAATATGGGTTACCCAACAATGTATCCATTCTCAAGGTATCAAAATGTCTGAAGAGTGGATGTGTCATCTACATGGCACAAGTGACAGTGAATGACTCGAAACCCAAGATTGAAGACATTCCAATTATTTTCGAGTATCCTGATATCTTTCCTGATGAATTACCTGGATTACCCCTAAGAGGCAAGTTGAGTTCAGGATAGACATTCTGCCAGGATCTGCACCAATTGCATGAGCTCCTTACCATCTAGCACCTACTAAAATGAAAGAGCTCAGGACACAATTGGACGACTAATTGGAAAAGGGTTTCATATAACCCAGTTCTTCGCCTTGGGGAGCTCCAATATTGTTTGTGAAGAAAAAGGATGGATCAATGCGTTTATGCATTGATTATCGTGAATTAAATAAGGTAACGATCAAGAATCGTTATCCTTTGCCCAGGATCGACGACTTATTCGACCAACTCCAAGGGGCAAGCTATTTCTCGAAGATCGATCTAAGATCTGGGTATCATCAACTCAAAGTTAGGACTGAAGATGTACCTAAGACAGCGTTCAGGATGAGGTATGGACATTACGAGTTTTTAGTGATGCCTTTCAGGCTCACTAATGCACCTGCAGCATTCATGGACCTCATGAATAGAGTCTACAAGCCATACCTAGATAAGTTTGTCATTGTCTTTATAGACGACATACTTATCTACTCTCGAAATCAAGTTGATCACGAGAAGCACCTTCGGTGTATTTTAGGATTGCTTCGACAGGAGAAACTGTATGCTAAATTCTCCAAGTGTGAGTTCTGGCTTCGTGAAGTCCAATTCCTTGGACATGTTGTTAGTGAGCGTGGCATCCAAGTAGATCCCGCCAAAATAGAAGCCATTATGAACTGGGAGGCACCAAAGACACCAACAGAAATTCGCAGCTTTCTGGGTTTAGCTGGATATTACAGAAGATTCATTGAGAACTTCTCAAGGATAGCTGCACCATTGACTTCTTTGACCCGTAAGAATGTGAAATTTGATTGGGGTCCAAAACAACAAGAATCTTTTGAGATTATTAAACAGAAATTGAGCAATGCTCCGGTATTGTCGTTACCTGAAGGAATTGAAGAGTTTGTCGTGTACTGTGATGCTTCACACGCCGATATGGGTTGTGTACTTATGCAAAGAGGCAAGGTGATTGCCTATGCATCACGGCAACTAAAAGTGCATGAAAAGAATTACACCACCCATGATTTGGAATTGGGTGTCGTGGTATTCGCACTAAAGTTGTGGAGACATTATCTGTATGGAACTAAATGTGTGATCTATTTGGATCACAAAAGTCTTCAACACTTATTCAATCAAAAGGATCTCAATATAAGACAGCGTACCTGGATGGAAACTCTAAATGATTATAATTGCGAAATTCGCTACCATCCTGGTAAAGCAAATGTGTTCGCTGATGCTCTAAGCCGAAAGGAAAGAGTCAAACCTATCAGAATTAATGCCAAGAGCATTGAACTGAAGAATAGCCTGAATGAAAGGCTATTAGCTGCACAGAAAGAAGTTGTTTTGGAAGCTAACTTTCCAAATGAAAAGTTAGGTGTAAATGCTGAACAGTTAGCACCTGGAAAGGATGGAATCCTTAAAATGAATGGAAGAATTTGGGTTCCTATTTATGGAGGGCTTCGAGATATAATCCTCCAGGAAGCTCACAATTCCAAATACTCTGTTCACCCTGGAAGTGACAAAATGTATCAAGATTTAAGAGCTAATTATTGGTGGATTGGTTTGAAGAAATCTATTGCCACACATGTAGCTAAGTGCCTGACTTGTGCTCAGATTAAAGCTAAACTTCAAAAACCATCGGGTCAGCTACAACAGCCAGAACTTCCCACATGGAAGTGGGAGATGGTAACCATGGATTTTATAGCTAAGTTACCTAAAACAAGGCATGGAAACGATACTATATGGGTTATAGTTGACAGATTGACTAAGTCAGCACATTTCTTACCCATCAAAGAGACTCATAGCTCCGACAAGCTAGCTCATTTGTACGTGGATAAGATTGTATCTCTCCGCGGAGTGCCGGTGTCTATTATATCCGATCGAGATACTAGATACACCTTTCACTTTTGGAAAAGTTTCCAACAATCTTTAGGCACTCATTTGAATTTTAGTACTGCTTACCATCCGCAAACAGATGGACAAAGTGAGCGTACAATTCAAACTTTGGAAGACATGCTTCGAGTATGTGTTATTGATTTGGGAGGTAGCTGGGATGACCACCTACCTTTGATCGAGTTCTCCTATAACAATAGCTACCATACTAGCATTCAGGCTGCGCCTTTTGAGGCATTGTATGGAAGGAAATGCTGAACGCCTGTTTGTTGGGCAGAAGTGGGAGAAGCTCAGTTATCAGGACCTAATATAGTCCTGGAAACGACGGACAAGATTGTCCAAATTCGTGATCGCCTGAAAGCTGCCAGGGATAGGCAGAAAAGTTATGCTGATAAAAGGCGGAAACCTCTAAAGTTTGAGGTGGGCAACAAAGTCTTACTGAAAGTATCACCCTGGAAAGGTGTGATGCATTTTGGTAAGAAGGTCAAGTTAAGCCCTAGATATATTGGACCATTCGAGATCATCGAATGTGTCGGCAGTGTAGCTTATAAGCTAAACTTGCCTGTAGAGCTGAGTGGAATTCACAATGTATTCCACATCTGTAACTTAAAGAAATGTCTAGCTGATGAATCGCTAGCAATGTCTCATAAAGACGTACAGATTGATGAAAACCTGAGGTTTGTTGAAAGACCTATATCGATCGAGGATCGATAGGTTAAAAAGCTCCGAAGGAAGCACGTGCCTATAGTGAAGGTCAAATGGGATGCCCGTAGAGGCCCTGAATATACGTGGGAAGTTGAGTCCACTATGCGACAAAAGTACCGTCACTTATTCCAGTAAATATCGGGGTCGAGATTTCTTTTAAGGGGTGAAGATGTAACACCACGTAAAAACGTGTCCAATTATATAAAGACACGTGTCTTAAACTCTAAATATGTGAAGGATTGAGTTTGAAGGACTAAAGATGACAAACGATGAAAATATGTATGCAAAGGGACTAAAAGTGTCAACATGCCAAACTTGTGCCTCTGAATGACCATACATGGAGAATATATTCTTAAACGGGTGATTAATTGGATATAAGAAGTCGTTTACGAAAATAATCGGAAGATTATAAACTACAGGGGTTAAACGTGTCAACATGTTAACTCTTACCTCTGAGTGACCTTTTAATGAACCCGAGGCTTTGTAATATTCAAATTTACTCTCAAGATTAAGTGATATAAATTTCACGTGGTTTCGAGATCGTTACTCTCAAGATTAGGTGATACAAAAAGTGTCAACGTGATGAAACTAGTGTTTATGGTGATCTTTTAACGGAACCGGGTCTAACGGAGTTTGGTTATACTCCCATGAACCTTTACATTCTAACTACAAGGGACTTATATGCCAAAAATGAAGTTATATAAGGTTTTAAAGGACCAGGGACTGAAACTGCCAAAGCTGAAATTGTTTTAACCTGATCAGAGGGTTGTCGCGGCCCGCGTAGACTCCTTCTGAGTCTTACGCGGCCCACGTAAAAGTGCCAGTTCTGCAGAAAATTGGCAGCTGCTTGTTGCAGCCTGTTACACCGCCTTTGGAGCCAAAAATTTGATACCATGGGCTGTTGGAGGGACTTGTAATACTACTAGGACACCTGGGGTGATCCTAATCCTTCCAAAAACACCTGCCTTGATATCCTAACATGCAATCTTGTTATAAAAAAGGCTCCTATGTTTAATTGTTCAAGTGCTCATTCACTTGCAACAACTCTAAATCTCACTTCTGGAGATATCTGGCCTTAGAAGAGGATCAAGAAGTGTAGAAAAGATAGCTAGAACCTTATGTAAGTGTTTTAGCCCTTTCTTAGTTCAGTTCATTAGCTTAAAAACTGAAAAGTCAAAGATATCGTAAATAGACTTTGACTTTCAGTTTAATCACAAATGGTCCAGCCACCGTCCGAAATAAAAGTGGTTATGTGACCATATTAAGGTAGGTGATTAACCCTTAAAAGGGCACCTCCTAATTATTTTGTTTGACTAGTTAATTGTCGGGTCAAACTAATAAGTCAAAAAGTCAAACTAGACAGAATTTTAAATAATGATTCAAACTAATAAAACAGAGGTTATAAATTATATTTTATCATTCTAATAACTTGGTAATTAGTATTAGAACATGTTTAAAGATGTCTAACCCGACAATTATCAGTTTGAGATCGGTTCATAACCGAAAGTCGCAAAAGCTTGACTTTTGCTTTGACTTTCAGTTCTGACCCGATTAAGCTTAAGTCTTCCATGTTTTAAGCTTCCATTAGGACCACCTTATACAGTAGTATAACCCCCTGGAGTTATATTACTTGGTCCTTAGTAGTTTGAATTATATGCTCTTGTTTGTTATTATGCTTATAAATGCCATAATTGCCCTTTTGACATATAAATGAGATTTTTAGAAATGTGAGAGGACAAAAACCTTTGTTACTGATATATAAGCTTGTCCCGAAAATTTAACATCAGTTCTTGGTCTCAAATAGAAGTTATGCTCGATATCGTAAATAGAAGCTTTTTATTAATTAAATTGCGATATCTTGCATAAGACATATTTAAACTTGGATTTTGAACCAAAAATCATTACCTACTGTTAAGATATTATTTTTAAGGATTTTTAGGATTTTTGGTCAGATTATAATCTGCTCATATCATAGAGTTCTTGTGTAATTCAGTAAATGACGATAATACCCTTTTTCATGCATAAAATGAGATTAACAAATGATTTGAATGCCAAAACTTTTCCTACTAATTTCATACATTAAATAAATTATTTTGAGCATTTAAAACTGATAAAAATCTCAGATTTACATAAACATCTTAATTATCGTCAATTAACGAGTTTTACACTAATTAGGTGCATAGTATGGTTTAAAACCATATTTAACACCTAAGACTTGTTACCTACTGAATTTTTAAACAAATTTTAATATTATTACAGTAGGTATAATTCATGAACTCAGACTTCCAAAAATGTCCTTAAAAGCATATGTGAAATGACCAAAATGCCCTTTCGGGGCATAGTTTGGCCATAAATTGTAAACCTCACATATGTATAATATCTTACTGATGTAATGTGATAAAATAAATATTTTTACAGATTACCAAAGACCAGAACCTCAGTTTGTTATAAAATCTCTTTTATAATCATTAAAATGACCAAAATGCCCTTACGGGACTTAAATTGGTTTTAAATACTTTTTGGGCAAATATGTTAACATTCCACTGATGTATTAACATATTTTAAGCATAATAACATTTGAGACCTGTATATAATTCATTTGGTTACCCGTTACGCATTTATGCGTTCGGATCGGTTTATGTGACTAGTTTACATAAAATAGCCGAAACGGGTTTAACCTTATCATTAAATCCTCAAATTCCAGAATCTGTTTAGTTTACCCATATTATACAAGTATCCAAACTTGTCGGGTCTAAACCACATTCTATTTTGGTCTCCGCTTAATCTAGTGTTTAGAACCGTAAAGTTTCTTTTCCACTAACCGGTCTAAGTCCTTGACTTAAATAAAGACCCGTTAGTATCCTAATAGGTTATTAAACCTTCCATACAGATTGAGTAGCTTCAGTAGAAGGTATTATCATAAGGCTTAAGGAATATACGGCTGAGTTACCTCTTCACATCTAGCTCAGGTAAATACTTTTAACTTATTTTCCCTTATACGGGCTTGGGATATGGTATTATAAAAATACCACTTGGTCGGGTATGAAATCATGTAATCGGATTGTGATTAATAAATTTACATAACTCGTTTTAATGTGTCTTGTTTGATAACATAAACATTGGGGGTTAATACGACCGTGTCCTGGATATCCTCGGCTCATTTCATTTGAAAATGGCCACGACCTATGCACGGGGTGTAGGCATACACCTGACAGATGCAAATGCTAAAATATAAACCCACATGTTGGGGATAACTCCTTTGTGGGTTCTATAAGTGGTGAGTCGGTTTATCATGACCGGCTTCCAAACCGGCCCCAATTGTATGACAAACATATAAATCTGTATACAAGACTATCTTAAATAATTGTCCCAAGTTATAAATGATTTGTGCCTTGTGCACTTAAATCAATTTTCATAAATGTTTTCAAATGAATCAGTTAATTGTACTTACCAGTGTAAACTGACGTATTTTCCAAAGACTGATTGACAGGTACCTCACGTAAATAGGCTGGAGCTACTACGTGTCATATAAGAGGATCTTGCAAATCGCTAGATACCTGGAGTCTGTTATTTCAGTTTCTTGTATTTTATTTATGATGCGCCTGTGGATCTTTATTACAACCAAGTCTGTATATTCTTTCATTTGGACACTCAGACATTATGGTTTGTAATAGTTTATTCACCAAGCCTTCCGCTGTGCTATTATATTGTGTGTATTGACAATGATGATATCAACTAAGTCACGATACTCCCCGCCGGGCCCACTGGTAATATGTGAAAATATTGGGGTGTGACAGATACCGAGTCTCAAAGGATTCGTACTACAGGTAGAAGTGTTAAGTACGAAGCAGGCATAGGCAGACTTCCTCCCTTGTGGAGTATCATAGTAACCATCTCGGTTAATGTTCTACTGGGTGGGGATTTGGAACAATGTAGGAATTTCAAATAAGTAGCGATCATTTACTTGACCCGCAGAGTCCATAAAGATTTCCATGTACTACAAGTTGTTATTACGTGGGCCCCCGTAATAATAAATTATCTTGCATGGTCACTCTAATTTTCCCTCGTTCAAAGCAGCTGATCAATCAGAAAGGGGGCACTACTGTCCTCATACCTTCAACATGGAAATGACCTTTATGATGGTCCACGCGCCAACGTCCGTTGTTGTTATGCGAGAAATGGCATAATGCTTAGACAGAATAGGAATAAGGAGGGTTCTTAGTAATATTAGCTGGAGGGGCACCTTTAAGATGAGTACTTCATTCTCTTTTCCAGGAAAAGAGTGTCGTCAATCGGGTTTTCATAAATGCCCCAGGGAACTCATCCCACTAATAAGGTTGACATCCAAGGTTACCTCCTCTGCCTCGCCATCGCTACCTTAGTCAGGCACCTTCGCGTTCGAGAGGGAAGAACAGCCATCTTCTACGGAATCAAGCTCAGGGTCTTTGTTTGGTAACTACGTCAGCCACAAGCTTCACAAATAATGTGAGGTCGATAGTAGCATTGTGTGAGTCAAGAACAGTAATAGAGTTCCAAGTCGAAGGTATCTCGTTCCCGTCAATAATAATCCCATACATATATATGCACATATAATAATAGATAATAATGTTACTTAATATATGCAAGTAAATAAATACAACATGTCACATATGACTCTCGTTTGTTCTTTGGGGGGGGGGGTCATTTTGTCTTTGGCAAGTCTATGCCACATGGACTGACTATACCTCATTTGGCTCATTAGTCAGAGTATTCCCTTCCTACTAATGTCCTTACTTTGCCTTTGCTTTGTCTTTGCTTTGTCTTTCCTTTGTCCTTCCTTTGAAAAATGTTCGACTCATGGATCTTGGAGCTTTTTGTAAATGCAATGAAAAATATTTTGTGAAAATGTTTTTCGTGAGAGAATCCTAGTGATTGTAGTCTAGACTCGAGATGGAATCCTAGTTCACTACAATCGAAGCTCTGATACCAAACTGTCACACCCTGACTTTTGCGAAAGCGTATGATGTGTGACTTGTTCAATATCATTGCATTCAATTATAATAAACAACTATATGATTAAAACATGATGTTCATCCATTCATAAGTTTAAATTGTTACAAACACGTGTCATAAAGTTTCAACAAACATATCCTCAAGTTAAGTTACAAATCAAAAGTGGATGCCATCAAAACTTGAAATTTATGTCTTGAAAACAACACCAGCGCCCAACATCCATCTTGTTTCCTGAAATACATGTAATTTTGAAAACATCAATAAAAGTTGAGCGAGTTCATGTGATTCTGTATGAGTTCAAAAATCTTGTAAACATTCGTATGCATGCCTTTGTAAACCGGTATGAAAGCGTCTATGAACAGATCAATTAATGTGTAGCTAATACATTAATATTTGTGCAATGGTGCAGGAAGGCTCAAACCTTGCGGATTTTATACCGGGCTTCCGGATGTAAGTCATAGTCACCATCTTCGGCCACTTCCGGCCCAGGGGTGGGGCCGCAACACCCAAATAGATCTATCACTCATGTCCCTCGGTCCTTATACGAGGATTAATGGTCTTAAGTGTTGTACCCACCACTCCCATGATCTAACAGTTCATTCCTTAGCTAACCATACCATTCGTAAACGTTCGTATACAATTGTAACATGTATTTCACCCCCGAAGTTATAAAACTAAAAACAGTTAAAAGAAAAGGGGGACATGAACTCATAGATTTGCGTCATGTCTCCCGTATACCCAAAGTATGTATCCTTACGCCGTACTACAACTTACACACGTGTTATGGTTTATTAGATGGCTGGGTCGTGCCACGACTTTTAGTCTTGTTTGTTATGACTTAGTATCTTTGTGTTACATCTTTGATGTACTTGTATTATTCCAAAGTGTATAATTATTTGTTAAAATAATAATGTTTTAACTTAAATTATATTCATTAATTATTTGGAATATTTGTTAAAATAATATATTTTGACTTGGTATATCATGTATTTATACATGTATATTCTCCCAAGGATGGGTATAATTATACTTGTGTATTTTTGGTCTTGTGTATTTTGCCAAGACTTGGTGATGTATTCCTGTGTGTAATTGTACATACGAGGATACGTATTCTTGTTGTATTTATTAAGTATTCTTATACTAAATTTTTGTATTAAATTTTCCGGAATCTTATTATTAACCAATAAAAATAACCAATTTATATTCTTAATATATATATATATATATATATATATATATTATAGAAATCTTTTATAGAAAAATATCCATAAATCCTTCTTGGCAAAAATAATTATATTTTCATATAAACCTCAAAAATAATATATTTTCAAGATTAACTTAGAAAATATCTATAAATCCTTTTTTTTCCCAAAACAATATATTTTTGGTTTGTTTAAGAAGATATTTATTTTCTTTAAAAATAATATATCTTCTTAATAGTTCAAGAAAACATATATATTTTTCTTTACTCAAAAATAATATATTTTCTTCTTGACAAAAATATGATATATTTTTGTAACACTTGTAAAAATTATAATTTTCGTTTCTTTGGTTTCCAAAATGCCGTTTAACTTATTTGTCAAAATATATATGAACTTAATTCCGGAATATATATATATATATGTAATCCATATTCCTTGTTCGGTTTGTCCAATTTTTGTGTATAAATTATATATTTATTTTCTTGGAATCTTGGTAATATTTTGTATTACAATTTTTGGTATTTTGGTAAGTTATATTATTTCAAGTCCTAAGATAATATAACTAATACACATAATACACAAGTAATCACATAAATTGTGACTTCTAAATATATATTTTCCTAAATATATACTTAGTCACTTTTATTTATCAAAAACCAACCTCCAATATTTGTAATTTTTGTAACAAAAATTATGGAAAATTTTATATGAAAAACCATGGTTAAATTTTACTTATAAACACTTGTTTAAAAATATTTTTCTAAGTGTTTAAATTCTACAAAAATTTTGCCATAGTTTCCCCTTAAAAATGGAGGTTTCCATGCTTTCAAAGCATATCTTTTTTTTTAAATCATCACCAATCATCAACAAATTCAATCAACACTTACCATGAGCCAAAATCATGAAATTACATTACATCATGAACTTGAAATTTTTGTAAAAACTTGTAGTAACTTACCATGTTAATTAGTAGACTTAGTTACCCTCTAAAACATGGTTATTTGTAATTATAAATCTCATTCTTGAAGAATTTAGTCTTTCACAACTTATAAGATGATTTTTCTAAAAATCATTCTTTTGAATTTTTTCTTGTTAACAACATATTTCTATACTTGATTTAACACAAAAAACATGGTTAGTTTCTTTAAAACTCATGACTATGTAAATCTTATATATAAACTTGGTTTGTTGAGAAAATCATCTTGGAAATCACCCATCTACAAGACTTATATTATGTATAAATCATCATCATGTTCAAAAACATCTTTATTTCCAAGTTCATGTTTCACATAATAGGATGATCATTTTGATTTCACAAGATCCATCCTCTCACTTGCTAGATCATGTGTTTAATCACAATCTAGCAAGCTTCTTGTGATGTTTAACATCATAAACACAAGAAATCAACCATCAAGATGCACCCATACACTTAAATAACATTGATTCTTATGTTAGTGAGCTTTATGTTAAAGATTATATTCTTATTCCTTCATGATCTTCATGTTTAACATCTTGCATATTCTTTTAACCATCATTATAAGAAGTAAAATAGAGTTATGAGAGTCTTACTACTAGCACAAGGCTAGGGAAGAAATCAAGAGGATGAAGATGATAAACAAGGTGGATAAAAACTCTTGATGATGGTCCTTCAAGTTTCAATGCTTCCAAGCTTCCTAACTATGCTTCTTACACCTTAGGATCTTCTTAGAATGGTTGATGATGGAATGAAAATGGATAGGTGTGTGTGTGTTGTTGAGGCCTTAGGTAGAGGGGAAAGAAGGAGAAGGAGTTTGTTGTTTGAAGTGTTAAGAATGGAAGTGAATGAAGATCTCATGGTTTATAACACAATCTTACAACAATTGTTTATCTTGTGGTTAAAATGTTTCATATCCAAATAGCATATCAATTAAACTAATCAAAAAAATCCAAGAGGTGGGGCCCATGTCTAACCGGCCTTGGATGGGGGGGGGGGTATATGGTTGGGTTTCAAGTGTAAGTTAGTTAATCTAGTTAGGTTTTAAGTGCAATGTTGAGTGTTTTAGGTGTTATAATGTTTTATGATGAATTATGGTGTTCGGTGACCATAACTAGCTTCATAACACTAAAACAATGCTTCTAGTGAAAATTTGGTGTTTTGGGTAGTGTCCGGTTGTTCGGTTGGTTACCGGTTCGTTAAGGAGCTAAATTACGCAGTTTAGTGTGCTTTATGTTCCCTTTTATGACAGTTTTGATTCCTGACACCTAGGAAGGTATTCTGGACCATTAAACCAAAATTCTGCAGTGTATATTGTTGTTAAAAAGTTGAAAATTGCTGAATTTTATTGTTTTATGCAGATTCCGCAGTTTTAGTGTGTTTCAGGCACTTTTCAGCACTTAATTCATCACTAGGAAGGCAGTTTTGTAATCCCTACTTTCCTACACATTATTCTAATGTAACTCTTGGTTTCGGGGCTCATTCTGTGTCTTGACATCACTTCTGCCTGAGTACTGAACTCCCATCAGTACTTCTAATTGTCTGATAACTGTGCTAACTTTGTCTCGTGCACTAATTGAACTATATAGTGTTGCATGCAATGATGGTAAATAATCTTGCAACATGTAATGCACTTATATGTATATGACAGGATTCAGAAAATTATTCATGTCATTAACTAAATCAGGCACAGTCATTAATGCACAAATTACTGTTTAACATTGTACGGAATATGTGGAAAATTGCCAGTTGTCACATTTTATTCATGAGTCTAGGGATTCTTACCTAGCTAACCTACTTTCATCCACACTTGAGTTCCAGTCCATTCTCTAGTTGTCCGAGCTTGTTGTTCTGTCTTGGTAGTTTTAGTAAGTTAGTTAATTCCCTTAGTTTAATTAATCAAACCCCAAAACTAAACAATTCAATTAGAACTAGTTAAGTAATTAGGTGAGTCAGAGTCTAGTTCATGTCGCTAGTGGCCTAGTGCCTCGTGGGTTCGATACTTGGACTTCATTAGGCTTTACTACGTACGATAGGCACACTTGCCTGTCAGTGGTCTAGCATTTAGGGGGTCTTAGTTTATAAATTTAAAACTAGAGTGTCTAAGTTAGGTTAGTTTTATAGACCATATTCAGCACATCATCTTCCCAAACACCGTATCAATATATGTAGAAAGTACTTGTGCTGTAGTGGTAAACTGGCCTAGAGTAGCTGTCCGACTAGGACATCACCCGTACATTTCATTCGAAGCAAGCATCCCTGATTGCATCTTTCACTTGAAGCAAGTTTTTGGCACTATTGTTGGGGACACTTAGTCGATTGAGTTATTATCTTTAACTGATCTTATTTGTTTAATTGGTGTTATTTGTAATTTGAGTCTTAGGGTTCATGTTCTAGAGTTTGTGTCTAGTAGTAGTGTGTCGAGTCATTATTTTTGTTAATATTTTTTATTAGTTAGTTTTTCTTTTTCCTTTCCTTTCTCTACTTTGTGTTGTTTTTGCAACTCTGTTCAATGCAGGATGATGCTTTCTTATCTACCTCTATAAGCTGAGCAAGTGAAAGTAGACTAGATCCGGCTTCTTCGAGAGCTTAGGTCAAAGGTGTAAAGAAGCAAGGCCATAAATTAGTATTCGGACCAACAATCTTGGTATTGAATCTACCAGCCCATCCTGAATAATCGTTGAAGTGAAAAAGCTTTGGAGGACGATTACAACTTCTTGATTCGTTCTCACTAATCAGCAAATTTTGAATCATCTGATTTTGATTAGTGACAAAAGCCCACTGATTTGCCGAAATCATAGCGGAATGTGAAGGTATGAGAGATTGAACCCACGATGTGTTGGACGGATTTGGTTATGGTTTTGGATTGTTTGAAGGTATAAGAGATTGTAAATAAGCTGCGACGTTCAGATTTTGTTGTGTTGGATTACTTTGGTTTAAATTATTTCCCTAATCCCAAGGATTTGTACCCATATTGTTATAAATGTTGATAATTGTGAAAAATTTCTATGGTAGAGGCAATAAGCAAACACACTGTTCAAAAGTTGTAAAAACAATTAACGATCATTTCGTTATTAACTCAAACAACAATGAATTTCAATTGTTGGTGTTGTGACTGTTGTTTGAAAGATGTATCATACGACAGTTGAAGACAAGGTGACTGTCGTTTGTATGAGTCTTCAAACCACTGTAAATACAACTGATAAACATTTAGGGTTTTGTAAAACATTTGAAATAATGACTCGCAAACTGTGAGAAAAAGAGAATGACTCACATTGTAAACTTAGGGTTTCCTACGGGCTTCCTAGTGATATCTCTTGATTATTTCTTTGAGTTACTAATAAAAACAAACAATGCACGTGTGTTAGTAAAATAACCCAAATCACATTAGCCATACAACACGAGACAGAACCCAAACGGACTTAGTCAGGCAGAGCCTTAACATGTGTTATTGAGTCCTAGATCAATTGGGCAAGGTAACGAATTAGTGATTGGGGGTTAAAATACTTACAACGGGGCAGAGCTTCATGTTTTAGGGGTATAATTTTCGCACTATAGAGACAGAGAGAAAAAAGAAGTTGAACAATTTGAACTGCTACTGAGAGGGTCCATTTATAGGTTTTTCAGAGCTTTCTCACGCCCCGCGACCCGCCCTAAGGGGTCCTCTCGCGCCCCCCGAGGGCACCCCTAGCTACGGCTAGGGTGGTCGTGTGGCCCCTAGGTTTGCCACATGGCACGACACATGGCCTTTAGATGTTTCCGGCACACAAGAGACTGTCGCACCCCGCGAGACACCCAGGTGGGTCCTGTCGCGGCGCGCGAGAATCACAAAATTATTATTTTATTTGATTTTTAATAAAATTAGGGTCATACGGGTTCGTTTACGCGTATACGGGGTATTTTAGAGCGTTTTCGAGGGTTGTTATACCCGGAGACTCAGTCTCAATCTCCTTAGTAATCTCATCATCAATCGGCTTTGCTGGAGCAGCCGAAGTGGTGGGCTCAGTGGTCTTGCCGCTTCTCAACGTGATGGCCTTCGCAATAGCATTTGGATTAGGTTCTGTGTTGCTCGGAAGGCCCACCTGTTGTCTCTCAGACAACATCTTAGCAATCTGGCCAACTTGGTTTTCAATGGCCTGCATAGAAGCCTTTTAGCTTCTCAAATCACTCTCGTGTCTCGCGAAACGACCGTCATACTCTCTAAAACGTTTTTCATTCTCGACCTTTTGAGCGTTTTGACCAGCTAAGAGTTGACTAAACATCTCTTGTACATTAGGTTCGCTAGTGGAAGATGTCTGCTGAGGCCAAGGTGGACCATGTGCTCTATGAGCTGGAGCTGTGGGACGTGGAGCAAATCCGGATGGATGCTGATTAGAAGAGTCAGGCTTCCAACTGAAATTTGGGTGACTCTTCCACCCCGGATTATAAGTATTGTTGTAGGGATTATTCTGAGGACGGTGTTGGTTTCCGATGAAATCAACATGCTCGTATGACATGTCCCCTGTCGGAAAATCGTCTACAAGATATGCTCCCCCACTCGAAGAACCACTCGAGTGCATCTCCATCACCCGATCAAATTTCAAAGATAAGGCATCCATACGTGCTGTCATAGTTGTAAAGTCGTCCACGTGATGAACTCCCTGTCGAGAACTCTTCCCCCTTGGTGGCTGATGTGTTCGATTCTTCGTGGCACATCTCTCCAAGATCTCAAACGCCTCTGTGGCATTCTTCGTGCCAATGTCTCCACCCGAATATGTATCAACCATCATCTGTCCCTGACTATCTAAACCATGGTAGAAGATCTGACATTGTTGCCACTTGGGCAACCCGTGATGTGGGACCTTTCTCATAAGCTCTTTAAAACGCTCCCACGCCTCGTAAAAATACTCATCCTCGTCCTGATGAAAGTTGAAAATCTTGGTTCTCAACCGAACAGTTTTCTCTGGAGTGAAATATTTCTGAAGGAACTTCTCAACTAATTGATTCCATGTAGTGATAGAACAAGCTGGAAGTGAAAGAAGCCACTCTTTAGCTCCATCCCGTAAAGAAAACGGAAAGATCCTAATGCGTATAGCATCCGATGATGCATCACGAATCCTAAACGTGGCACAAACCTCCAGAAAACCCGCGATGTGGACACTAGGATCCTCGTGATCCTTGCCATAAAACTGCACCGCATTCTGCAACGTAGATATGGTGCCAGATTTGATCTCGAAATTATTATTGTTGATTATTGGTGCATTGATGCTCGCTGGTAAACCCTCAAGTGACGGTTTTCCTATTCCATTTAAGATCCTCGTTTCCTCTTCGTCCGCCATATCTACCTGAACCTCGTAGAATGTGTCGCCTCCTGCAGCGTCTACCTTGATTGTCGCGGCTACCATGTGGGACCGCTCTCGTAGTCTCCGATGAAGATTGTGCTCCGGCTCCGATGAAGGCTCAACGATTTCAGCGACGGGGGTTGAGGACATGCACGACCTGTAGGGAAAACTGAAGGAGCACAATGCACTATATATATACAAAAACAACTAGCAAATAGTCATATTTTTTTTCAAATAATCATTTTTTTTCAAATAAAACAAGTAGACAAAAACTTTATACACTTTTCACAATGGCTAAATAAGTAATTCGAACCGTTCTCAAGAAAACCCACGTCCCTGGCAACGGCGCCAAAAACTTGATGTGCGTGAATTATATATATTTCTATAAATGAATTTTCCTTCACATAAATTTAGTTTTAAAATGGTTTTCATCCAAGAACTAAACTACACACACAAAAGGACAAGTATACCCGTCGAGTGGCAACATAGCTTATCAGTAAGAATCGGATATCAATCCGTGGACGCGGTGTCTCGATACTAAACTTTTGTTACTTTAAAGCCTTTTTTAAAATAAAGGGTTTGGTTTCCCTAACTTAATATGCAAATAATAAACTACTAAATATTCTAGAAATAAGAATATCTAAGAAAGTTTGCCTAAACTAAGTATCCACTAACAAACATGTGACAACAAAGGGAAAGGATGGGTGATGATGCAAGCTCTAATTTCAACTAAGTTCCCAATCAAGGCTTCCTAGTCTTATAATTTTTAGGAAAACTTAAAATGAATTAACATTCTAATCACCTAAAAATTATTTCTTTTAAGTTCACTTGCTAAGTTGATGTTAATCTTTAATCATGAGTTATTTGTTTGTCAAAACTCCTATCTCTACAAATTAGGGAAAACTAATATGAACAACACACTAATCACTCTAACTTGGTTTCAAGTAAGCAACATCTTCATCTTGTTCTTGATATGAACCACAAGCATGGTCATGCTAGATAACAATCTTGGCCTAAATCATCATACTAACACAAACACAAACCATAAAATCCATATAAACATTCTTTTGATCTTTCCAAATCTAAATACAAGAATCCGTACACATGTTCAAATCATCATTCAAGTCATGTTAGCAGTTACCATTCCTAGTTTCATGCTATGAATCAACCTAACAAGTTAACAAGATTCAATAATCATAATCTTTACATGGGCTTTCCAACACATCATGTAAATACTTATGACCAAACATTCAAGAACAACAACTTTAAACATGTACATGAACTCCAAGAATAAGACTAAACATTACTATGAAGACTAACAAGAACAATCATCACATCTTCTTCCATATTATCACATGTTCATTAGCTTCAACAAAGTATAAGCAACACAAATGTTTAGCCCATAAGGCTCATAACTACTAGATTAACTACAAGAAAGCTTAAATTGTTCATAATGTAGAAAGTAGGCTAACCAAGTTTAAAAAAAAAAGGTTAATTTGCACGGTAACCCCGACCGCGGAGGGGATCTCCCCTCCCAGTTCACTACCCGACAAAGATCCCTGGCAGAAAATATCCTCTGGTCGTACTCGAGTGGGATCGAACTCGAGACCTCTCCAAATGAGGGTCCCCGAGAGACTTTAGCAAGGATGTCGGTGGCCACTTGAGCTAACCAAGTTTAAAGACATGCTTAAAGTGGTAAATGAGTGAATCTTCAGTGATTAAGTCTTCTTCAAAGCTCTTCCTTGGCTTCAACAACCTTCCATGTCCAGAATTTTGAGAGAAAACTTCACCAAGATGCTCCAACTCCCTTGTAAATGAGCTTGAGACTCGTATTTAAACTGCAGGGCGTTTGGCACGACCATGCCACCTTTTGGCACGGTCGTGCATGGAAAGTGTCAGAGTCACTTTTCGTCTCTCGATCTTGTTTGCTACCATTTCTGAAAAAATCCCGCTCAAAGATTTCCGAGGTGGCACGACCGTGCCAGCCCATGGCATGATCGTGCGCATCGATGAATTGTCGACGATGACTGGTGCGATCTCGGAAATGAGCTGATCAGAAGCTGAGTTTGATCTGGCATGATCGTGCTTGGTGCTGGCACAGTCGTGCGGATCGTTGATCTTCGATGGCTGTGCTGGCTGACTGATAGTGCTGATGAGAGTGCCGACGTTGGTTGGCTTGGCACGTTCGTGCGTGTGGTTGGCACGGTCGTGCCATATCTGGCAGTTTGCTGGAATGATTCATCTTTGCTCCATTTTGCTCCAAAAGCCTCCGTTTTAACACCGGGCCGAAGTCCGGACCTGTATTTTCACAAACAACTCGAATGAGTACCAAAATCAATGAAAACACAAAGAGTATTCGCATAAACGGGGTATATTTAACATTTAAAAGATGTATAAATTCTTATACATCAGGTTCCATATACAAATCTTGTTGCCAAGTGAATGATAGGATGATATCATTTACTTGGTTAACTTACATCAAATCACACTATGTCAAATATTTAAACACGATAAATAGACTGAAACAAATACATTATAAACGAATAAAAGCTACAGACAAAAATTGTATCAACAAGACTTGGTTGCAATACACCAAAAACCAACAACACGAGCATAAACTTTATTGTAGCTTTCTAACCTTTATTCTTCTAGCTTTAAGGTTTCATTCGGGTCCTCGTGCCAATCCCGACAGTACAAATTGCTCCAACTGTTTTACCCTTAAAAACAAAACGAGTTTTTCTTGGAGGTTCGGAATTTGTTTTAAGAGCCCTGTGTCAAACACAACTCTCGGCCAAAGATTTTTTCTGTTTCATCTATATTACTTGTATTTTGCTTTATTTCAGTTGTAAAAGTATTTTTAGTTTACTGTTTTCTTTTAGTTTTGTTTTATAATTCACAGTAAAATTGTTTTCGTTTATTTTATATGCGAACAGTACTTACAAAATAAATCAACTAAACCTATAATAATTAAGAAAATTGTCCGCACTTAACCTCGTATATTAAAATTTCTCATTTCTATAATCCGTAAAAGTGGATTAAATAAAGACTAGGGAGCAACAATTTTAATGACCTGAGCTTAGTTAAATAAATGTTATAGTACAAATGTTTCATATAAAATAAGTTGTTTTTTTAGAAGTACTTAATGCTTATTGATGGTATATTACTTTTCTTTTTTCTATAAAAAACAAATTGTCAACTAAATAAATTATGTTGGTGAAGAAAAATAATATTAAAATGAACTGATTTAAGAAGTTAGATACGTTACATTAAATTTATCTGCCTAAAATACGAGTATGAAGCTTTACTACGATTTACCAAATATGTATAACTTTCTTTTCTTTGTTCGTATAAGCTCTAAATAATAGTTATATCACAGACATGAATATTATTGAATATTATTAATATTAAAAATACAATAAATGTTTATATAGACCGACTCCAACGAAAAAAAACTGAGTCGTTATCTCGTATAAAATAATATTTGCTTTTCATAGAAAAAGTGAATAAAATAAGTGCTATATATAATTTGATTACGGTTTAAAAATCACAAATTTTACATCGTTATAAATAAAATTAATACTATACACATATACTGAAAAGAGTTGAGAAATTTAGTTAAAAAAATATTCGGTTTTCGGTCAAAAAAATTTAGAAAACATGTTAAGATTACTTTATATCAATTTTTTGATAAATATGTTACAATAAAAATTGAATATAAAAAATATAAATATAAACGTAAAAACACAATATTTAAATTGGACTAATTAAACTATCAACACAAGATTCAACAAAATAACTTGAAACATAATTTTTTTCGTCATTATGTGAATCTCAAGGACCTCATCTAGTATCTCCGAAAGACCAATAAAAATAAAGCCGGCCAAATGGATATAAAAGAAGTATAAATAAATGTCTGAAATATGTTAACTATGAAATTATAAATTAGATATAAAACCAATACAGAAACGAAACATGTTAATAAACAAATAAGTTAATCTAGAAAAAAACCAATACAGAAATGAAACATGTTAATAAACAAATAAGTTAATCCAGAAAAAAATAGATTACGTATATAATAAGTTTAAAATTAGCCGAATAAATAACTCAAATATAAAAAATATCTTAAATATAGAACGTAGTACAAAAGCCAAATACGTTCAATGAGGTAAAAATAGAAAATGGGTTTACAATAATTATTTATGCATTCCATAAAAATCAAAGGTCACTGTAAAGTTCACTAAAGATGAGGGGTGCTATGTGAAACTTAGAAAATAAAAAGTTTGTACAATGAATTCCACTACTTTCCATCTCCAACTATATAAACCGACTAAACGCTAATGCTCACATTCACATATGAGCGATCTGGTTCCTTTCTTCATTTTCATTGCTGGTACATTTCACTAACTGGAAACTTACTTTCTTTACTTCTTCTTGTGTGTGACTTTTCTTTTTTAGTTATAATTAACAACCAATTGTATAAAGCCTTACAAGAATTCTTGCTAGTTTTATAAAAGCAACGTTTTCGTATATTAGAAATCTATATGTTAACTACAAGAGAAGTACTTAATTAGTTAATTAAAAACAATTATGTTTAAAGGTTATAAACTTATAATATAGGGCCTTAATATGTGCTGCATCGATGTGTAACATTTGTTGTATTGCTAATCAATTATGTTTAAAGGTTATAAACTTATAATATAAGTCTTCAGGTAGCTTGTAATGTAAAATCATAATTTCAGTGTATTAGTTTTAATTTTGTTCACAACTTGGTGTTTCGGGATAGTTTTTTAGGTGATTGTAAATATAAAAACTATTGTAGCTTTGTTATATTATGGGAAAAAGAATTTTGCATACAGTGGTAAACCCTCATAACATTAAAAAAATTCAACCTTTTGTTATATTCGGTAAAGATGCATACATGTGGGTTACATGTCTCTTGATTCGTTTACGCGTTTTTCAACTAGAATTCAACGTGTTAGTTTAAGTCGTAACAATTAGTCAATTAGTTGTGGCTTGATGAAGTTAAAAATAAATGGATAAAATTATAAAAAGAATAAATTAAACAAAAATAAGTAGAGTAATGAAACATGTTGATTTGTCAAATAAGATAAACATAAAAAATAGGTTATATATTTAATAAGTAAAAGATAAAACTAATCAAATAACTTAAATATACAAAATATGTTAATATAGAAGGAAATATAAAAGCAAACATTTTGAATGAGTTAAAAATAGAATGCTTACAGTAAAATATGTTAGAATATAATACACTGTAACAGCAAAACATGCTGTTTGACTTAAATATAGAAAATGGGTTTACTCAACGCAATTCCTTTCCAACTTATAAGTCCATACTTTGCGTTAAAATTTCTTTAATACTATTTTTGGAAAGCATAAATATCTTTATATATATATATATATATATAATAATTATTTTGAATTCTTTCACGATAGATTAGTACTAATACATTTGAAACTATTAAATTCCTTCACAGTTAAACAACGAGAGTTCAAAAACTACTATTAATTTAAACTCTATTCTATTGTTATTTTGTTTTATTAGTACTACATATAACTAACCCTATCTACACGTCTTTTTGATTGTTATAAATATTCTCTCCCAACAAAAAACTATTGAACTCTCCCTCTGTTGTTCTAGACGATACTCGTTAATTTCATTTCCCTAGCTGAACTGACCCTCGAGACGACCTACCATCTGCGGAGTATCAACGACAACACGTACAATCTGTGAAGAACCACAATCCTAAAGCTCACATATAATTGAGGTATGTCAGTAATCCTTGTTTTCTGTTATGTTTTTTCTTGAATGTTATTAACTTCTAATAACTTAATATCATAAAAATTAATTTAGATTTTAGATTTTTTATTCAATTTACTATAGAATTATTAATCAAACTCAAACCAGATTTTAGTGTTAAGTTTCAAGGTTGTTTTTGTTTATTCATATTTGTTATTAAAGTATTATATTTTTTTTTTCTCAAACTTCGGGATTTTACAATTTTATTCTCTATACTAGTGTGAAAACCCGTGGAACAACCAACAATCAACATTTTCAAACAAAAAATGATGCTGGTTGCAAAATTTAATTCATGATATTCAAAAAAAATTTACCAATTGGTCAAAGAGTTACCAACATGAATTGGAATACATATAATAGCTTTTCTTGTTGCCTACTTTTTTTTTTACCTTTTTCAATAAAATTTTATACATCAACGACTAGGCAATAAAACTATGTAGAATTAAAAGGAAAAAAAAAAGAAAAAACAGCTAATTTTCTCTAGTGTTGTATAAATATGTCTATAATGTCAAACTTTTTGTTTGCTAAACATATATATTGAAGACGATGGCTGGGGTCGTTGTAGAAGGCGTTTACGATTTTGTGGAGATGGTACGAGCGTTTGCAAACCACCGTGTAAGTTATACCTATTTAGCTAATTACACTAAGGCTTCCGGATATAATTACCTATGGAGCCTTATTATATGTTTCATAATATCATGATCTAATCATTTTTTTTTATTTGATACAGAGAGGAGATTACCCAAGATACAGCGAGCCCAACATAACACGGCGCAGAATCAAGTTTATAGTTTACACCAGTTTATTTTTCTTTTATCTATACCTAGTTTTAGGACAATTTATTTTAAGCTACAGTCAAATACACACACAAACAGTTGACATACAAAATATGTATGTCAAACTAAGTACAACAGACAACATAGTAACACTGCTAGGAAACTTTAGCGACAAAACTAGCTTTAGGCACACTGGTATGCATACTGCGTCCCTAGACTCGGCAACGTACAACATGATCCTAACTGCTCGTGGGTATCCCACCGTGAGGGTCATTTCAACCACCACTCCTACTCATTCGAACTCTAACTTAGAGGACCCGCTTTTAGTGAAGTTTGAGACCAAACAAACTCGCTTACAAGAAGCACAACTAAAGGATTATCAGAAAATGCTTGATGAAGGGCATGTGTGGATGGAAATAACGGCGGATTTCGAGTGGCGCCTCAAGCTTGCGGGATTTCTAAAAATTCCTTCTACATATAAAGGCGTAAATTATACTTGCAGTGGTCGTTACTTACCTAATTCTGATCATAAAATGCAACATCTAAAATGTGGTAGTTAATAAAATAAAAGTATTTTCGATTGTTGCTGGTTCTTTAATAACATTGATCAGTACCCAAAATTGGCAATTGACCAACTTTGACTTTGAAAATGTTGACTTTGACTTTGAGTATTTTTCTCTTTAATTTTATAATAAGTGTTTCAAGATTATCTCAACACAATCTTGTGTCCTTAAGGCCTCATGCAACGACGTACTATACTCACATCAATAACATAAATACTAAAGGATCAAGGATCAAACCACATTTTATAAACATCCATCGTTTTTTAACATATGCCAATCCTATTAGTATATGCAACAATGACACCCACTTCCATTTTATCCAAACATGGCAAATACATATTTTTGACGTGTCATACAACGACTCAATACCACATCGGCAACAAAGTACTTAGCATTAAAAATACATTATGCTTCTTTTGGGTATAATATTAATGACTCATTTATCACTTTTTTTTTTTTTTTTTTTTTTTAAAGGAAAACTTCATAAACAAACTCGCTAGTCCTTAAAGCAAGGACTAAGCGAAAAAACAAATTACATCAATCCAAAGGGAATTTACACCAAGTTTTCCAATCCTTAAATTTCCAACGGGATCTATTACGAATCCAAAAATAAGACGTCGCTTTGATGTTCTCCACCAGCTGAACCGGATTCCTCTTCTTATCGTTAAAAACGCGTTCATTTCTTTCATTCCAAATCATCCAAATGGTCGTGTATGCGATGCCCCGAAGAATGTGCTTCGCGTCTTTGGACGTGGCTTGGGACTCCGGCATATCCAGTAAGTCCGGGATGTCAAAAAGAAAGGAGTGGCTTATCTTGCACCAATTTTCAATTCGAAACCATACCTCATTCGAATAACGACACCCGGTAAAAAGGTGCGAAGTAGTTTCCACATCCTCTTGACAAAATCTGCAATCTGCGTGTTGTATAGGAACTCCCCGTTTGATGAGTTCAGTCGTCGTAGGAATGCGATTTCTAGCGATCCTCCAAACTAAGATTTTGCACTTCAACGGGACCCAACCTTTCCACTTAATCCCAAGATTGTCGTCTCCCACATGATGACTGGCAAGCAATCTCTTGGCCGAAGAAACAGAGTACAGCCCGTCCTTTGCTTCTGTCCACTTCCAACAATCATTACCTCCTTTCCAATCAAAGTTATAGACCATTTGAAGAAGATCAAATAATTCAGTGAGCTGCTCTTGGGTTTGCGGTTGTGTTTTCCACTCCCATTTGAGCTGTTTGTTGCCTTCTACACATTCAAGCCGATAACTGACTTTGCACCATTTGTACTTTTCGAGCCGAAATAGATTAGGGAACATGACACGAAGAGGAGCATCAAGAATCCACGTATCACTCCAAAAATTAATATGTCTACCGTTGCCCAAAACCCCAGCAAAAAAGGAATTGAGCGATCTACCGTTAGGAAGATGGTTTTCGCCGGTTTTAACAATATATTTCCAACACCCATTTGAAGATGCATTACATGGCAATAACGACCAAGGTCTACTAGAACCATGACATCCCAAGATGATCTTCTTCCAAAGATTATTACCCTCCTTTTTGTACCTCCACGTCCATTTTAATAGCAAAGCTTTATTCACCTCTTCAACCTTAGAGATACCTAGCCCACCTTTGCTTTTAGGAGTCGTAACAACGTCCCAAGCAACCCACGAAATTTTGTTCTCAATACCCGGCCCGGCCCAGAGAAACCGCCGCATAATTTGTTCAATGTTCTCCACAACGGCTTTCGGGGCTTTATAAATAGAGAGATAGTAAATCGGAAGACTTTCAAGAACCGATTTCAATAATATCAACCGACCACCCATAGACAAATGCCGAACCTTCCAAGAAGCAAGGCGGGTCCGAATAGTATCGATCACCGGATCCCAATTTTTAACACGAGTCATCTTTGCACCAACTTGGATACCTAGGTATGTAAAAGGAAAACTTCCACGTTTGCAACCTAGATAGTCCAACATGTTGTCCAACTCTCCATCCCCCACACAAACGCCATATATATTTGATTTGTGAAGATTGATTCGAAGCCCCGAACACAAATAGAATATACGGAGGATTCTAGCAATGTTTTTAATATTATCATACGACCAATCCCCCATAATCAAAGCATCGTCCGCATACAAAAGATGACTAACCTCCATATCATTATTGGACAAGCGAATGCCCTTAAAAATACCAAGGTCCCTAGCTTTATCAAGAATCCAAGACAACGCTTCCATAACGATTAAGAAAAGAAAAGGAGAAAGAGGATCGCCTTGACGAAGACCCTTTTCACATTTAAATTCAAAAGTAGGGGACCCATTAACCAAAACCGCCGCTCTAGAAGACTCGCAAATGCCTTTAATCCAATCACACCATTTCAAAGGGAATCCCATTTGGGACATGATAGAAATCAAAAAATTCCAATTAACATTGTCGTAGGCTTTTTCGAAGTCTATTTTTAATAAAAACGCTTTCTTGTTTCTCTTCTTTAAACAATCCACAACTTCATTCACCACAAGAGGCCCATCAAGGATATAACGATCCGCTAAAAAAGCCGATTGAGTTTCAGAAATAACATTTCCCATAACCCTTTTAATACGATTAGCAAGAATTTTAGAAATAACTTTACTAATCATACCAATAAGGGTGATAGGCCTATAATCTTTTAAACCCAATGGAGATTTTACCTTAGGAATAAGAGTTATGAAAGAAGAACCGCAGCCTTGGTTAATTACGCCAGAAGAGTGAAATTCCGTAAGGATATTAAAGAAATCGTCCTCAAAAAGCTTCCAAAAACGCTTAACGAAGCGAAAATTAAAACCATCGGGGCCCGGAGCCTTGTTGGAACCACAATCAAAAACCGTCGTTTTAATTTCTTGTCTTGAAAAAACATCAACCAAAGAATCCCGATCCATACCGTTAATCTGTTTAATACCTGAACACAAGAGGTTCGGCCGGCACGAGAAAGTCTCTTTAAAATGATTGCGATAGAACCGAAGGACCTCGCGTTTCACAATAGCCGGTTTAGTCACCCATTCGCCATCAATCAAAATACCCGGAATAGCATTTAGAGCTTTTCTACCATTCACAATATTATGAAAGAAACTGGAATTTTCATCCCCCAAAGATGCCCACTTAACTCGAGACTTTTGTCTAAGATCTCTAGCCTTGTGGAGTTCAATGTTTTCTAACGCCACCTTGCATTCGGTCCAAATCCAGACATCGGATTCTTCCATGTCTTTGGTCTCCAAAATCCTATCCATCTCTTCTTTTTCTTCACGAAGAATAGATTCTTCCAGCTTCTCACGCAAGCTCACATCTTGGAACCAACTTCTCAGCCGGTTTCTAAGAGTCCCCAGTTTTTTAAGAAGGTTCATGTCGGCCGGACCATGTGCCACCCACGAGTCAAAAACAGAATTAATAATATCACTTTATCAATATCAATAGCAACATAATGAAGTAATTAGCATCAAAAATACATTAACAACTCATGAGTCACATAATACCTCGTATTTAATATCGACATTTATCTTACAATAACCTGATGGCTCTATTTACTCTAGTTTCTTTTTTTTTTTTTTTGAATTTTTTTTGAATGAAAACGTTTGCTCTACTATTCACCAATATTCTAAATTTTTCACCCTTGTCTAGGATTTTTTTTTTTTTTTTTTTTTTTTGAAAAGTAACTTTCATTAACCAACATGCCAAACCTCAAACCGAGGCGGCACCAAACACCTACACAATTACATAATTACAAATTTACACCAATCGTCCCAAGAAACCCTCAACAATTTCGCTCTGCTATTTAACCATAAAAAACCAACGGACTTGATCTCACTTAGAATACCTCTGACACTAACCGGCTTGTTATTGAACTTCGCTTCATTTCTGGCTCTCCAAAGGTTCGAACACGCAATTCTAATGACACCTTTAACCACATCTTTTTCCCCCCACTTAACCCACAAAATTCATGGGCTTCCAAAAGATCTTCCACCAAAAACGCCAGAATATTAGGAACCGAGCACCTGAGACCTCTCGCTTACGAGACATATCCCTCTATCAAGTGGGAGCTTCCTTAAGTCTTAACAACTTGTGACTTTTATCAAACTAAGATACACGATGTTGACCCTTTTGGACATGAAGTTTCTTAACTCAAAAAGAGATAGCTAAAAAGCTGTAATATTATTTAAAACATATTATCTGAAAATGTTATGTACAACATATTTGATTTTGTTAAACTGAATTGTTCTTTAAAAAATTACAAATTTACTTTGAATTTAACAAAGATAAGATTGGAAAAAAAAAAAAAAAAAAAAAAACAATTGTGAACAAATAGTGTGCTTTCTTAAAGATGGTATAGAATATAATTACTTTTATATTTTATTAAATATACTTATATACATAACCTTATTTTATATACATCAAATAGACAAAGTTTATTTATAAATTGAAATGAATCTTTCAATTTTAAACAAATCAACAGTCACATCAAATTACAAAAACCAAAGAACTAAAGTATATTAACTACAAAGCTATACATTTAAAACTAAAAGAAGTGCAATAACTATAACAAAATTGACAGAAGGTGCATTAAATATAGCATATGGATTACAAATGATACATGTCTCTTTGTGGTCTTGTTTAAGTCCGCAACAAAAGCAATTCCTATTTTAGAAGTTATCGTTTTCATGTGAAGATTGTCACTTTTTATTTCCTATCCCCCATCTTTATTTTATAACGTGTTATAGTGGAAGATAATTAAACATAAATAAGACGACATCACTTTTTTTGAAACAACACAAAACTATTACGTATGCTATATACTATATAAAGTTATAACAAATAAACATGATGTAATAAATACATATACATTAAATAATAAGGATATGAAACACACGCCTCATCTTTTCTTCTCTACTATATAATATATAACGTTATAATATATATATTATATAGCCCTTGTGGGAAGGTTTACCACCTTGTGGGTTTCTGCCCGAGAGTACTCAGGTTCGAATTCTATTTCGACCGAGCTTGGTCATGTATAGCCCTGATCGAGATGTTGTTCAAAATATATATATATAGGGAGAAGATCATGCGAGAACCACCTCTTATTGCGAGAACCAATGTGAACACAACCAAAAATGCCTAAAAATAGCTAAAAATCACACAAAAAAATTTTTTTTGAATTTTTTAATATTTTTTATAAAAAAATCGCTACTTTTCGAAGCAAAAAAAAAATTTTTAATTTTTTTTTTTTAAAATTTTTTTTTTTGCTTCTAAAAGTAGCGATTTTAACATAAAAAATATTAAAAAATTCAAAAAAAAAATTTTAGATTTTTTTAGGTCTTTTGGGGATTTAGTTTTTAGCATTTTAGCTTGGGGGGGGGGGGGGGTAGGTTTTTTTAGGTTTTTTTAGTTATTTTAGGTTGTGTTCACATTGGTTCTCGCGGTTCTCACAATAAAGGTGGTTCTCGCATGAGCTCCTCCCTATATATATATATATATATATATATATATATATATATATATATATATAGGGCTTGGCTATACAAGAAACCCCATCTTTTTTAAAAAAACTTTGAAAACTCTATGTGGTCCATTGATCTTGTTTCATCTTAATAGATTAAGGGTCATGATTTGTTTAGACAAGTTTTAGCATTTAAGACATTAAAATACTCCATGCTGGTACAATTAGTCAACTGAAAAGGGCATTTTGGGTAGTATATTTCTTCTCTCTCCAATGTCTAGTCCTATCATCTCTCATTAATGCACCTCTCTTTCTATTTCTCTTTCTCTTACCTCTCTCTCTTTCCTCTTTCTCTTTCTCATTTCTTCTTCCCTAATCTTGAAGACAACCATAGCCACAACCATAAAAGCTTCTCCCGGACGGTTTGAAGAAGGTTTGAAGACCCTTCTTCATGTTCAGGTGTTGCTGATTACAGAAACAATAATCTTTATTTTTTAGAGAGAGAGTTGAATGTTCAAGCGTGTGTGAGAGAAGAAGGTTTGAAGACCCTTCTTCGTGTTCATCGGTTTGAAGAAGGTTTGAAGACCCTTCTTCGTGTTCAGATGTTGCTGATTACAGAAACAATAATCTTTATTTTTTAGAGAGAGAGAGTTGAATGTTCAAGTGCGTATGAGAGAAGAAGGTTTGAAGACCCTTCTTCGTGTTCATCGGACGGGTATAGATCCGGTAAGTGTTCTTGAAATATCATTTCACACTTGATTTTTTGTTGAAATAGTTGTTAATATGTTTTTGTGTGCTGAAAGTGTTTTAGTAATGGTTAATGGGGTATCCATGGTTAATGTTCATGTATTTTAAATAAATCAAAAACTTTAGGATGAGATTTTGAACGGGTTTTTTTGTTGGTTTGGTTGCTTGTTAGGGGCTTTTGATCTTAACAGTAGCTGTTTTTTTGTTGGTTTGGGTTACTTGTTTGGGTTTTTGATCTGAACAGTAAGTGTTTTTTTGTTGGGTTACTTGATTCACAGACTCAGGCCCATAACATGTGTTAAGCCCCCTGTTAGAATGTTATGTAACGTGTGTTGATTTACAGAAATAAACCCATAAAGGTTTGGGTTGCTTGTTTGGGTTTTTGATCTGAACAGTAAGTGTTTTTTTTTGTTAACAATAATTGTTTTTTTGTTGGGTTGCTTGATTTACAGAGACAGACCCATAACATGTGTTAAGCACCTTTTAGAATGATATATAACGTGTGTTAATCATAATATGTTGATTATGATAACAATTAGTCATTTTGTTCATTAGAGGCAAAGTTACTTTTTCGGTAAACTGGGATTGCATATTCAACATATTAGTTTGTTGTGATGAGCAGGAGCATGAGAAACAACACTGAAAGAAAGGATACTAGGATTCTTCTCATGTGGAACTGGTAATCCCATTGATGACTGCTGGACGTGTGACCCGAACTGGCAAAAGAACCGCAAGCGCCTTGCAGACTGTGGTATTGGTTTTGGGCGGAATGCAATTGGAGGCCGTGATGGCCGGTTTTACATGGTCACGGATTCTGGAGACGAGCCATTAATAGTAACACATGTACCGGAAATGTGGATAGTATGTAACGTGTAATATGAAACGAGCCATTTATGGTAACACGTGTACCGGTAATTTTGGAATATATAATATGAAACGGGTCATTTGTTTTGCACAATTTTTGGACGTATAATATGAAACGGGTCATTTGTTTTGCACAATTTTGGACGTAAAACTTGTACAAGTAATAAATGTACAAGTTAGTATGTAACGTGTAATATGAAACGAGCCATTTATGGTAACACATGTACCGGTAATTTTGGAATATATAATATGAAACGGGTCATTTGTTTTGCACATTTTGGAACGTATAACATGTGTTAAGCCTCTGTTATAATCTTTTTGTAACCTGACATGTATTCATGTATAAGATAGTGGTTTACAAAACACCATGATGTGTGTATACTGATCTAGCATGTGTTACAATTTGTCTGTTTGGATCATGTAATTGCTTAACATGTGACAAGGGTGAAAACAGTCGACAGGGGCGATGAGTTTAATGGTGAGCTTAGTTAATATCGTAATCTTGTTGTACCCCACTTGTATACATATGATAACATGTAAGCATCCATTATAACCCGACTTGTATTCATGTATATGAAAGTGGTTTGCAAAACACCATGATGTGCATATACTGATCGTAACACGTGTACAAGTTAATATGGAATTATAATCTTGGTTTAACCCAACATGGTGTCATGTATAAGCTAGTGGTTTCCAAAACACCATGATTTGTATATACATACTATAAGATGTGTTAAATGACTGAAAATATGTAACGTGTAATATGAAACGAGCCATTTATGGTAACACATGTACCGGTAATTTTGGAATATATAATATGAAACGGGTCATTTGTTTTGCACATTTTGGAATGTATAACATGTGTTAAGCCACTGTTATAATCTTTTTGTAACCTGACATGTATTTATGTATAAGCTAGTGGTTTACAAAACACCATGATGTTTATATACTGATCTAACATGTGTTACAATTTTTCTGTTCGGAACATGTAATTGCTTAATGACAAAGGGTGAAAACATTCGACGGGGGCGATGAGTTTAATGGTGAGCTTAGTTAATATCTTAATCTTGTTGTAACCCCACTTGTACACATATGATAACATGTAAAGCATCCATTATAACCCAACTTGTATTCATGTATATGAAAGTGGTTTGCAAAACACAATGATGTGCATATACTGATCGTAACACGTGTACAAGTTAAGATGAAACATACAAGTTAATGTTGTAACACCGTATAACTGGGATAACATGTGTTAAGCCTCTATTATAATCTTGGTTTAACCCAACATGGTGTCATGTATAAGCTAGTGGTTTCCAAAACACCATGATTTGTATATACATACTGTAACATGTGTTACGCGCCTGACATGTATAACGTGTGTTAAGCCTCTATTATAACGTGTGTTAAGACTTCCATAATGGATGCATAAACTCCAATAGTAACTTAATAACATAGTATACCTGATATAACGTGTGTTAAGCCTCTTTTAACACGTGTTAGTGGTGTTGTGTTGTAACATAAACATGGTCATGATAAAGAACTCTTCGTTCATTTATAAACATGTGTTAGTGGTTCATGCTGTAACAGAACACCATGATGTAACCTGACATGTATTAATGTATAACATGTGTTAAGCCCCTGTTAGAATGATATATAACATGTGTTAACCTTTTGTTAATTAAAAAAAGTAACATCTATTTTATTTTTGTTGATGTTTAAAATATCCGATAATGTGGATACTGAGCGTAAAACTTGTACAAGTAATAAATGTACAAGTTAGTATGTAACGTGTAATATGAAATGAGCCATTTATGGTAACACATGTACCGGTAATTTTGGAATATATAATATGAAACGGGTCATTTGTTTTGCACATTTTGGAATGTATAACATGTGTTAAGCCTCTGTTATATTCTTTTTGTAACCTGACATGTATTCATGTATAAGCTAGTGGTTTACAAAACACCATGATGTGTATATACTGATCTAACATGTGTTACAATTTGTCTGTTCGGAACATGTAATTGCTTAACATGTGACAAAGGGTGAAAACAATCGACGGGGGCGATGACTTTAATGGTGAGCTTAGTTAATATCGTAATCTTGTTGTAACCCCACTTGTATACATATGATAACATGTAAGCATCCATACCGTTTTAACATCATGTACTAGACAAAACAATAAGAGTCTCACATTTTACATATTACTAGTAAACGAAAATACATAGCACTAAGAAAATGGTGGAGCTTCCTTTGACAATTTGCCTTAGCTTTTCAGCGGCTACCTTTGCTGCCTTAGGTTTTCAGCGGCTACCCTGGCTTTATTGTTTGGGTCGGTCTTGAAACGGTTTGTAAACATGTGGGTGTGCGTATGCCATGGAAGTTATAAAAATGTGTTTTCATGTCTCACGTAACACGTGTTACGTTGTACATGGGTTTCATGTCACATGTAACACATGCATGTCCGAGAAGTTCAAACTATAACACGTGTTAGTTGTGTTGTGCTGTAACATAAACATGGTCATGATCCTTGAGCATCTGATCCACGTTTGACGAAACCAACGTTTGCTATAACACGTGTTAGTTGTGTTGTGCTGTAACACAAAAATAAAAACCTGCAAATTACATAAACATTTACCCCTTTTAAGAACCATTTTAACAAAAAAAAATCATGTTTCATCTCTAAAACAACCATTATACAAAAACCTATTAACAACCAGGTTTTATGAATATTTTTTGATATTTTAAGTGTAAAAAATGGAGCCAGACGTTGAATATCATCTTATAAAGTCCATACCTATATCAATTTTTAAATTCAATATTTTATTGGTTCAATATTTAAGTGTAAAATAGTAGAACCGTAAATTATAATCATCTTTCAAAAGTTCATACCTACATGCTCAAGTTATCAACTAACATAAACTCCACAAAATCAGAAAAATCCATACGAAATACCCGGAATCAAACATATATGAAAACATATGTTGCATAAAACTTAAAGAGTGTAAAAAACTCACAAATATCAAGATCTGAAACAACATATACAAATCATATTTTATATAAACAAAAAAAGTGTAAAAAACTCACAAATATCCAGATCTGTAACATTATGAAACATGTGGACAAAGGAGATCTAAAAGGGAATGGAACAAGATCTGGAAGGGGTTTCCACGTGGATCTGACTTCATATATTAACATCTTCATCACAAACCCACGTTCTTCATCAGGGATTGATCGATCTGATTTTTGTTCTTCACTTCGTTCTTCATCGTTGTCAATGAAGATGTTTTGGGTTTTCATGGAGAAAGCATAATTTGGTGGAGAAGATGATATACTGTAAATGAAATATGGGGGTTGCTGATTTTTTCAAATGAGTTGATGGGGGGCATTAAATGATCATGTCAGATCACATTGGGGAAATATCTTGGGTTGGCAAATTACTATAATAACCTTGAAAGCAAAATGGGTTATGAAGGGACTATGGCCACGTGGATAAATATAGTCCACAAGTAGAGTTTGCTAAGTTTTTTTACCAAAATGGGGTTTTTCATGTAGCATTACCCTATATATATATATATATAACGTTATAATAAATATGATGCAATAATATATATACGTAAAAAAATAAGGATCTAAAACATGGGTCAAGTTATTCTATAAAGGCTCCTAATTGTAAGAAGTGTAAGAAAGATTTATAGAGTGACAAGTGTCCAATAACCTAAAATTAAACCCACATGTTATTTTTAGTTTCAATTGAACTGAATTTCTTTTTAGAGCCTCATTGCCCATAATATATAATTTTTAACTTCATGTACTGATACCGAACAGGACCGTACCAGTATTTTCGATACCAGTACTGGTTCGATACCGTTTGATACCAAGCTTATCACAGTCCCTAGTCCCTGATATTAAAAAAAGATTAAAGAAAAGTAAAGTAAATAACTATTATTATAGTATTAAAATAAGAAAAGTATTAAAAAAACTATATATTATTATAATATTAAAATCACTATTCATTTCAATTCGTAAATTTTTCGAGTCAACACGCCACATGTGTCTAGGATTCAATGTTTTTTTGTCTTTTTTTTCCCATTTGACAGGCAGTCGCAACACGTCTATTTTTCTTCATTTTACAAGTTCGTCGCAACACGCATGTCCTGGATCAACTTAGTTATTTTTTCTACGGTTTACATTTATGTCTAATTTTTCCGAATTAACCCGCTGCAACGGGCGTACGTGGTTCAACGATTTTACAGTTGTTTTTCGTTCGGTGTTATTTTTTACTTTTTTATTTATTTTATTTTTACAAGCTCTTCTGATGTTGGTGATTGTTGGCAGTGCTGTGGCATTAGTGCTACTTGGCACGATTTTACGAACGTATTTAACCTATGAAGTTTTTTACTAACAATTTGTTTCGAGTTTACAACTATATCTCTTTTACTTAAGAAAAACTAATTTTTATGTGCATATTTTTATGTGTGTGTCGATATAAATTCGATTTGCTCTACTTTCGACATAAACTTTTTAGGGCAACAAGTCTGGTTAAGTATAATACGTTTTTGTTTTAAAAAAAACAAATTTTACGTACATATTTTTATATACGTTTCGGTATAAATTCGAGTTGGTGTATTTCGACGTAAACTTTTTGGGAAACTAGTCAGGTCAAACACGATATGTTTTCTTGATTTTGTAAATGTTTTGTAAATTTTGTTACAATTCAAGTGAAGTCAAATTGCGGTTTCTTTTTTTCCCCTTTTTTTAAAGCTCTAATTAATACCTTTTGATTATACGTGTCAGCATTTCCGTTATAACCGTTACATTTTCTATGTATGACTCGGGCCGCATATAATATGTTATAATTGTACGGTATAAATTTGATTTCTTTATGTTTTAATCCAACCGCAATGCTTATATAAGTTGCATTAAATTCAATAAGATACGTCGAAACACATATTTTCATATGATTAACACATCACATAACGGTTTGACTAATCCATTCGATGTTTGTGATGTACCTGCGCCGCAACATTAATTCCAGTTAGTTGTGCTAAACGATAAAAAGAAGTTGAGGATAAAAAGAAGTTGAGGTATATTCACGTGATGCAGCTTTCATGTTGACCATGCTAATTCAGTTGACCAGTTTTTTTTATTTGATTGTATTTGGGCGTATGGATGTTTCGTAACCCAGCCCAATACACTTTTAGCAATTTGCATGAGAGCCCATGCCGTGTAAAGTTTGTATTGCACTCAAGTTGCAATACCATATATATCGCATATGAAGGCCTGTTGTTGGAGGAGAAAAAATAATTCGAACGGCATAAAGCATACAAGAGGACGATTGGGAGTATTTTTGAAGTGGAAAAAAGTGAAGAATTGAAGAAGAATCGCTTAAGGATAATTGCTTTTTGGTTAGACTTTGTTTAATAATTTTCGGTTTCTTAAGAATTGAATATTTAAACATGTTTTCAGAATTGCGTGACTTCGAGTTTGTTTTTGATTCATTGTTAGCTATGAGTAGTTAAATTTTTCATACTACCTAGGTTGTATTGATGATTACTTGTGATTTGTGACTTTTGGTTTTGGATAACCATATAAGCAACCTTGTGAGTTCTTGAAATTAGTGTTTTGCCACTCTTGAGACCGAGAGGAGATAAAGTGTCAGTTTGTCTAGTTCTTAGGTTTTGGGTAAATGTGAGACCAGGAGGAGATCCTTGCTAATTTACCTTAGTTTCCCTAGCAAACTCGAGTTATTGTCACCAATCTTAGATTACTCTTTCATACTTTACGGTGTGTTGTCATTAGCGAGACCGCTAAGTGAGCAAGTCATTTGGGTACCTTAACATTCCTTAGTGAGGTGGACCGGGATGTGATCCAAACTAATAACCGGTGATTTACACATCCCTTAGGATTTGTCGAGGGGTGTTAGTGAGACCAGGAGGTGATCTAACAATCTTTAGGGTTTTCTTGAGTCAGTCGTAATTTTAGGAACCTGGTAGCCATTCCATTGTCCAATACCAAGAGTTGTGAATTGCGGGTAGGATTCTAGACTTAAGTAGTTATTCTCCATCCAGTTGTATGAGCTTGCTATTCCGTTTGGTCATCTTGTTGTTTTATATGTTTTTTAGTTTAAAAATCAAATTCTCAAAAACTAGATTATTAGGCTAGGGGTCGATAGAGGTGTAGTATCAAAAGTCGCTACTATTGTTTTACTACTTACGACCGGTACATTTGCCAGTAGTGTGTGGCGAAACGGGTTTTTCCAATTTTAAAACTTGTTTGAATTTAATTAATACATATTTCACACATCAAAAACATAATGAAAATTGTACAAACTATACACAGAATAAACATATATATTGAAGACGATGGCTGGGGTCGTTGTAGAAGGCGTTTACGATTTTGTGGAGATGGTACGAGCGTTTGCAAACCACCGTGTAAGTTATACCTATTTAGTTAATTACACTAAGGCTTCCGGATATAATTACCTAAGGAGCCGTATTATATGTTTCATAATAGCATGGTTAAATCTAATCATTTTTTTATTTGATACAGAGAGGATATTACCCAAGATACAGCGAGCCCAACATTACACGGCGCAGAATCAAGTTTATAGTTTACACCAGTGCATTTTTCTTTTATCTATACCTAGTTTTAGGACAATTTATTTTAAGCTACAGTCAAATACACACACAAACATTTGACATACAAAATATGTATGTCAAACTAAGTACAACAGACAAAATAGTAACACTGCTAGGAAACTTTAGCGACAAAACTAGCTTTAGGCACACTGGTATGCATACTGCGTCCCTAGACTCGGCAACGTACAACATGATCCTAACTGCTCGTGGGTATCCCACCGTGAGGGTCATTTCAACCACCACTCCTACTCATTCGAACTCTAACTTAGAGGACCCGCTTTTAGTGAAGTTTGAGACCAAACAAACTCGCTTACAAGAAGCACAACTAAAGGATTATCAGAAAATGCTTGATGAAGGGCATGTGTGGGTAGAAATAATGGCGGATTTCGAGTGGCGCCTCAAGCTTGCGGGATTTCTAAAAATTCCTTCTGCATATAAAGGCTTAAATTATACTTGCAGTGGTCGTTACTTACCTAATTCTGATCATAAAATGCAACATCTAAAATGTGGTAGTTAATAAAATAAAAGTATTTTCGATTGTTGCTGATTCTTTAATATCGGTACCCAAAATTGGCAATTGACCAACTTTGACTTTGAAAATGTTGACTTTGACTTTGAGTATTTTTCTCTTTAATTTTATAATAAGTGTTTCAAGATTATCTCAACACAATCTTGTGTCCTTAAGGCCTCATGCAACGACGTACTATACTCACATCAATAACATAAATACTAAAGGATCAAGGATCAAACCACATTTTATAAACATCCATCGTTTTTTAACATATGCCAATCCTATTAGTATATGCAACAATGACACCCACTTCCATTTTATCCAAACATGGCAAATACATATTTTTGACGTGTCATACAACGACTCAATACCACATCGGCAACAAAGTAGTTAGCATTAAAAATACATTATGCTTCTTTTGGGTATAATATTAATGACTCATTTATCACTTTATCAATATCAATAGCAACATAATGAAGTAATTAGCATCAAAAATACATTAACAACTCATGAGTCACATTATACCTCGTATTTAATATCGACATTTATCTTAGGGTATACGGGGCACCATGCGGGGAGTGGGGCGGTGACCCAAGTCCCCGAGCGGGAACACCGCCGCCATCACCGCGGGGAGGTGGATCGGGGAGGATTCACCGCGTGGGAATTGCGAGGATCGAGATGTTGCCGTTGGGGAGGGTTCAACCCACTTTCGGCTATTTTCAAAATTTGTTATCAATGGATCCTCCTCAATCCCCCGCCTTCGACCCGTATGGTTTTCGTTCCCCACAAGTTCCATCTACACGAGGAAATGTTGAACGTCCTCTACCTATTTACGAGGACGAGGAAGTAGTGCCCGAAACTCAAAATTTGGGCGACTATGAAGATGACACCGGCGACGATGAATATAATGTGGATGAAGACGCCGGCAACGAAGAAGATGACGCTCGGGATAAAAAGGGAAAAATGGAGAGCCAAAAATGGAAAAAGGTCCAAGAAGAGGCGTTGGCGAAGGCGTGGGTACATTGCTCTACCAACAAAAAGAAGGGCAATCAACAAAACCGCGATAGTTTTTGGCGTAAGATTTTAGATCATTATAACGCCACCGTTGGTGGAAGTAACCGGACCGTGCATCAAGTACGGTCTAAATGGGGCCCGATGATGACGAAAATAAACTTTTTCAACGGCCTATACCAACAAGCGGTAAAAATTATATTTTTTAACGTTGTATATTTTTTAATTTTGTTTACTAAGTTCATATTTTTCTAACACTTATTATTTTATAATATGTAGGATCGCACACGAGGAAGCGGGTGTAGCGATCTCAACGTGATGGAACTTGTGGGGAACGGCCCCGTGTCAAGTGGGCCCAAGTCGAGGCATGGGAGGTCGTTTGAAAACACGACAAATGGGCCCAAGTCCCATTGTTGGGTGAGGAAGGGGAAGGTTCGGCACAAAAAAGAAAGCCCGTTGACGTGGACCCTTCCATACCCGATATGAACGAAGACCCCTCGCCACAAAGAACACAACGGCGAGACAAGCGTCAAGCGACATCGTCCGAGGGCTCGGCCGAGTTGGCGGCACAATTCAAAGAGTACACCGCCATGAAAGAAGCGAAGCACGCGATGGAATTGGAGGCGATTGAATTGAGGAAGAAAAGAGAGTCGGAGGCTCGCGAGCTCATAACGGAACAACGCGAGACGATGAGAAACTAAGCGTACGATCGAGATATGAAAACATTCCTCAAGCCGCGCGACGATGCTCCGCCGGAAATGTTGCCGTTCATCCCCGCCCGAAAGCGCGACATCGCTAACAAGTACGGGTGGCCGTGCAATTTCTAAAATTTTAATTTTCTAGTTTGAATGTAATTTTTATTTTCTAGTTTGAATGTAATTTTAATTTTCTAGTTTGAATGTAATTTTTTTTTTCTACTTTGAAATGTCTTTTGTTAAATTTTATTTAATTTTTATTAATATTTTTTTAATTTATAAACATGCATAATTACAACAAATAAAAAAAACAAAAAAAAAGTCCCCTAAGAGAGGAGTGCCGCCATCAAATTGAGGTGTGAGGGGAGTTGACGTGGCATAACCTAATTGGGTGTGCGTAAGAGAGGGGACTCCCCTAAGAGGGGAGTGCCCCTCTCACCCTTACAATAACCTGATGGCTCTATTTACTCTAGTTTCTTTTTTTTAATTTTTTTTAATGAAAACGTTTGCTCTACTATTCACCAATATTCTAAATTTTTCACCCTTGTCTAGATTTTTTTTTTTTTTGAAAAGTAACTTTCATTAACCAACATGCCAAACCTTAAACCGAGGCGGCACCAAACACCTACACAATTACATAATTACAAATTTACACCAATCGTCCCAAGAAACCCTCAACAATTTCGCTCTACTATTTAACCATAAAAAACCAACGGACTTGATCTCACATAGAATACCTCTGACACTAACCGGCTTGTTATTGAACTTCGCTTCATTTCTGGCTCTCCAAAGGCTCCAGCACCCAATTCTAATGACACCTTTAACCACATCTTCCCCCCCCCCCCCCCCCCCCCACTTAACCACAAAATTCATGGGCTTCCAAAAGATCTTTCACTAAAAACGTCAGAATATTAGGAACTGAGCACCTGAGACTTCTCGCTTACGAGACATATCCCTCTATCAAGTGTGAGCTCCCTTAAGTCTTAACAACTTGTGACTTTTATCAAATATAACAACTAACACCATTTACAACTTAATTAGCACCGGTTACAACCTTTTTTTTGTCATTAATAAGGTAATTGACAAGTTACTTTTCAAAAAAAAAAAAAGGTAATTGACAACTAGTAACTGACTATTTAATAAATTCTTAAATTTTTTTTTCTTACTTCATTCAATGTATAATTTTATTGATTTAAATAAAATACGATTTATTAGTTTCTACAATAATTCAAGTAACTTAAATATATATTAGTTAAAAGAGTTTAATTACATTAAATATATATATTTTTTTTTGGAAGGAAAACTTCATTAGAAACACCCAAATCCGAAAACCGGACCGGGACCCAAACAAACTACAACTTTACATAATTACAAAATTACACCAATCCGCCCACGAAAGCGGGTTATCCTTATACCTATTTTTGAACCACAAAACCCCAAAGATTTCACATCACTGAAAACATTGGCGGCCTTAACCTCAGCGTCCGAGAATCTTCCCTTGTTCCGAGCCAGCCACAAACACCAGCAAGCCACGACAATGATGCCATGAAAAGCGTCCCTTTCCTTGCCTTTAAGAGTGCTATTTTTGTGAAGTTCCAGCAAATCTTTAGTCGAAAACGCGAAGATAGGAGGAACCCTACACCAGAGAGACTGATCTTATGCCAAAGATCGAGTGCCGTGACACAAGACGTAAGGAGATGATCAGCAGACTCGTCCTCGGCTCTGCAAATAGAGCATAACCCATCGCTAACAGAAATTCCCCGTCTTCGTAAAGCATCCACAGTGGGAATACGAGACAACTCAGCTCTCCATACGAAAATGTTACATTTTAACGGGGCCCACTTACACCAATCCAACACGAAACTATGGAAGTCGACGGCGTTACCTGCGAAGAGCTTCTTGACAGAACCGATAGAAAAGGAACCGGACTGATCAGCCGTCCATCTCCATCGGTCCGATCTGTTAACCAATGAGAACGAGGCAAGAGCAGCCGAGAGGTCAGCCAGCTCGGAGGATTCAGCTTCCAACGATGGGTCGTGTTTCCACAGCCAGTTTCCAGTAACTCGGTCCCGCACCATACAATCTTTAACAACTTCTTAGGAGAATAGATTCGGAAAAATCTCTTTGAGCGGAGAATCCATCAACCAAGGGTCCAACCAAAAATGAATGCTATCACATTAAATATATATATATATATATATTATATATATATGATGTCGTAGGATCAAATAAAAGGTTAATTTTCCCTTAGACCATGCGTAGTGGGCGTTGTTTTTTCAAATTTCCCCCCAATAATGCCCAATATCGCCCCGCTCGGCCACTCCCACCCCTTGGGCGTGATTGGGCGTGTTTTTGCAAAAACGGCCTCTCAGCATGTTTTAAATTACGCCAAATGGGATAATCAATTGACCAATCACATTCAACTTCATTTGTTTTGTCCAATAAGATTTTTTAAATGTTTTTTTATTTTATTTTATTTTATTACAAACATAATGCTCCACAATCTCTACATCCTCACTACACCCCTTTTGTAAAAACAATACCCTATTGCTGACTGGGCGGTCACATGGCGCAAAATGCCCTAGGGTGGGGCATTATTCACCCCAACGACTACGCATGGTCTTAGTAGGATAACAAAAAATCTTAACATTTCACTTTACAAATCATGACTAAGATAAATATGTAAGAAAAAAGAGGAGTGAAGGGTATTCTTGGAAAAACCAATTTATTTGTTTTTGTCTCTCTACATGCAATCTACATGCAAGACACATGCATAATTTTTTCTATTATTTTTTAAATGTCTATAACTTTTTATACGATATTATTTTTTTATAAAAATTGCACTATAAAATCAAACATTTTTTTATCTTTAATTTAAGTATCATATAACTATATAAAATATGAAAAGTAAAAGAACCCAAAAGTTTGTGTTGTATTCTATCTTGTATAACATTTTTGTGCTGGATTTTTTGTACTAAACTTTTGTGCTATAATTTTTGTGTTGCTTTTTTGTGCTATATTTTTTGTATTATATTTTTTGTGCTAGAGTTTTTTTTACTAGATTTTCCGTACTAAGTTTTTTGTGTTGTACATTTAAGAAATAAAAGGGCAAGAGTTTTTGTTTTAAGACCAAAATATCCTTCTATCCTACTTATAAGAAGTGTCACATATCATCTTTATAATCCATCTTAAGACATTTAGCCAAAGTCATTTTTTAATGAATCTTCCCCTGTATGTATATGATCTTAGGAGTGGAAAGGAATCATCGGATTGGTTTCATTGATGATAAATATGCTTAAGTAAACCTATATATGTATACAAATTAGTTTCTGTCCCGTCCGTATTGTGAGACATCAAGCTGAATATTTCTCTCTTATAACATGTAGGTCGTGTTTCGGTTACTTGTACATACTACTTATAACACGATCTAAAAAAATTGCATTAAGTCAACCAACTAAAACAAAATACTACCATGGTTTTGCTAAAAAAACTAAAACCATTGAAACACTATAATTTTAAACTGTGGGCAAAATTGTAATTGTTCAGGACAAATGAGCGTGTGCCAGACATCCGACTGGCACGAATAAAAATTACACAGATTCAACCAATTAAAACAAAACATACCATAATTTTATAAAAAAAACTAAAACGATGGGATGGCTGTAATTTTACACGGGGGTTAAAATCGTAATTTCACAGGAGAAAAAAACAAAAAAAGGGTGGCAAAACTATAAATTTGAGCCGAGGGCAAAATTTTAATTTGGATGGGAAGAAAAGAAACAAAACCAATGGCAAAACTCTAAATTTAAACGGGCAAAATCGTAATTTAGTTTGACCAATGAGAAAAGATGATCGTCCAGTCCATTTCGACCAATAGCAGGAAAATACTATTCCCTGCCATGGTGATTGTTGTTATAGGTAATAATAAATTTATTTTAACAAAATGAGGCCTAAATGATTTAGAGGTCCAACAGCTTATTTTATAACACTATTGGGGCGGCTCTATTAAAATGTTTTAGTTTTAAGATCATCTGTAGTGGGGGTTTTTGTACGTTTTATCCCTAAAAAACGCCCCTAAATGCCTTTAAGACCCCCCCCCCCAACCCCAGGGGCGTTGTTTTCAGAAAAAAAAAACACCATTGCTTCCTTTTTTCCACGCCGGATTGGCTGGACAGCAGCCTTGCTGCATCTTTTGACACCTCAACACCTCCATTGCCGCACTTATCAACATTAAGACACCTCACCGGCCACTAATCATCTCCTTATAATTCTAAGAGCACTTGTCATCATCTCAAAAAATCTTGGATTAGTATAAATAGCCTTAAGTTTGCACTCGTTCATCACACTTTCATATTTCACTTCTAAAACTTCTTTGGAGCTTGCTTCTGATTATAAGAAGCCTCCTCTTCTGAGTTTCAAGTATCCCTTCAAACACTAGTAAGTGTTTCTTCTAGCTCTTTTTTGGTTTTATAGTTAGAATTTATAGAAAGTCAAGCAAATTGGACTTTGCTACGTGATCATAATAATGAAGGTATTGATCCCCTATGATTATACTCTCCGACCATCACGTTTAGTAGACAAAATGACGAGTCAACCATGTATTAAATAAAAGTCAAAAAGGTAAATTATGCATTTTACGATAGATGGACTTTTAAATATTATAATCATAAGTTTTGACACTATAATAGTTTATATAATATTACAAGACTTATATTAACATGCCCAACTCATCATATTCAGTTTAGCACAATTCCTAGTCGAAAGTCAAACAGTTTGACTTCTGCTTTGACTTTCGATTCTGGCCCGTATGGTCGACCTTAAAACTCAATCAAACCCGACTACGTGATCATTATAATATAGAGAATAATCCCCTGTGATTATTCTTTTGTATCATCAGGTTTGGAGGGGTAAATTAACGAGTCAAACAAATATTTCTTAAAATGTCTAAAATTCCCCTTTTGCATAAAAACTAATAGGTTGATTATTAACTAATGAAAACCATATTCAGACCTTAAGATGTAGGATCGAGATACGACCTAAACAAGTCGTTTAGAAGAGTTCTCGATCAATACAAGAGGCAGAATCAGACGTATTGATGTTGAATCAGCTTGATTTGCACTAAGAATCACTTATAATGTCTCTTGTATTGATTTGATAGCTTTACACGGTCTGGAGACACTTCGGCAGAGCTTCGCTACCGGAATCCAAAGTTACAAATGAATGACACAAGTCACCTATTTATAGGAAATCTAGTCCCCACGAAACTGCCACTATCCACTTCGCACGAACTGGTTAGTTCGTGTGAACTGGCTAGTTCATTACTGTTTTCCGTTTTTCTCGAACTAGGTGACTTAATCTAACAATTCTATTACAAGACTCGATATAAGACGAAGTCGACAGACATATGCACCAACAGACTCCCCCTTGGATGTTGACGAAGTCTTCGGTGTCGAGTCTTCAGTATGACAAGTCTTCAGTCTTGATCAGTCTTCTCGCTCTCTCCAAAGTATCTAACACTGTAAGCATCTTCAATCTCTTTCTACTTCTCTCTCTCTTTTCAGCATCAGCAGCTAAATTCCCCCTTGGATGTTGATTCCATAAATTCTTCAGTATCAGCAGCTTCAATCTCGAGCCTTGTTCCAGAATCTGAATCTGGCTCTTACATCTTCAGACTCCCCTTTTCGATAAGCTGGGATCGCAGTCTGGAATTCACTATCTGCATAAACTCTACCCAAAAGTAAGTTTTTTTTTTTTTTTTTTAACAATTTTAAACTTTGCTTTAACACTTGTATTTGAAACATTTAAATTTGGCATTTCATTAAAATCATTTCAAACAAACTCTCCCAACCCATTTGTTCATCATGTTTAGTACTCGGAATTTTGAAATTCAGCTTTTCAACATCAGTCGTCGAAAATAAGATGAAATGAAATCTTTTTTATTTTTCAAAATTTTATGCTAAAACACACTGAAAATCTTTTTGGATTTTTGTCATTAATGAAAAGCAGTAAAGAAATATTTACAGACAATATTTTTGTGAGTTTGTGTAAGAGGATCATATCAGTTTATGAGACAAATCACTAACACCGTTAAGCTTTAAACATTTTAAGTTCTAAACGATTCACTTAGAATGTCAGTATACTGATCCACATAAATTTTCACACAAAGTTCAATTGTTTCGAGATACGAGATTAGTGTTTTAATGGACTTAAACTTATTCGTGTGTCCCACCTCAGAATATACTCCCGTATCTAGACTTCTATATTCAGTCTTATAGGTGAATGTACACTAATGATATCTGTAAACGGGTAATGCGAGACCATGAGAGCTCAGGCTAGAACTTCCGTTCAATCAGAGAGATGATGGCTCGTCTTTCGGTGTGTCACGTTTGGGGATCTTTTCTTCAACAGCCCATGATTAGCATTTTTCAATGTTTCATCATTTTTTATGCTGAGGGTGGGCTTTATGATTAAAGCAGTGCAGAGCATTATACGAGGACTAGGCTATTGCTTCCGCAAAATCAGAAGTCCTAGTATAATACCCCAGATATCATCACGCATAAAGATCTAGTATGTCAGAAATAGAAAGCCCTTCAAACAAGATTTCAGGGGTTACCTATATATCAAGAGAGATATTCCCCACGAGATAAGTAAGTATTTGAAATTTAGGTTTATATCTCGAAAACAATCTACTGAATGTATAAAAACCTACTGGCATATCATCAGTGAGATCATTTATCACATTTGACTTTCCAATTCTTTAGCGTGTTGTGATAGTCCACTAGTATACTATCATTTCCTCTTTTTCACAACAAAACTCATTTTGATTTTTATCATGTTTTTTGGATTTTAGATTTTATCATGTTTTTGGATTTTTCAAATTTTCTAATGTTTTTGGATTTTCTGAATTTTCTTACTCCCCCTAAAATTCAAAACCATTTAAAGAAAATTTGACAAACCGATGTTCAAGCAATTCACATCAATTCTCTTGGCATAAACAATCAGAACTCCCCCTGCAACAAACTATTTTCCCATTGTGATTTCAAAACACTTAAGTTTGTTTTAATCAAAATGGTTTTTCCAGAAAATTAGTTTTGTTGATTTCACACATCACTTGTAAGATCGGGGATTAGTTCATCATTTTGTTCTTTCAATATCTTATGAATGAAACCCCCTTTTCTTTTAACCACTTGTAAAAATTATCACTTGTATAAAAGTTAAATCAAGTTCAACTTAATGACATTGATTAACCACTTGTAGGTTCTTATCAACAAAAACCACTTGTAAATCGAAATATGACAATTTTGAGTTTTTCAAGAAAAATACCACTTGTAAGTTTTTCAAACACACATATTTTTCAAGAATGATGCCGATTCCTACTCCACGATTACCAACTTGGGAGCTCCGGCAAGTCAGGATTTTAAGTATGAAATACAGACACCCAAGCCTGACCAGCTTTTGGTGTGACCTTTTCAGTTTCACTCGGGGTTTGAACATTCCTTTTTTGCTTCATAAAATTCTTTTACCCCTTTTACCTTCCCATCGACCATTCTTCCAAAAATATTTTTTCACTTTGTCATTAAAAGCCTTTTCGACATCAAATTCTTTCTTTTCAGAATAGAATTGATTCGAAATCTCCACTTTTCCAACCTTTGATTTTAAATTTTCAGCCCGCAATAGTGGAAAGTTGACATCATCTATTGGCGGTACTGAATTTTCTTCTTTTGGCTCAACTTGTGGCTCCTCTGACTTTGACGAGTCAGATTCATCGCCAGATTTAACATCTGAATTCTTAACAACCCACGTTTGGTTGTTACGATTCACTGTTTTTTTATAACACCTTCTTGAACTTTCACCAATTTCAAATGTAGAATTTTTAAACACTTTGAATTTTTCAGTTGGTGGTTCAGTTTTATCAACAACTTTCTCTTTGAGTTTAGAAACAACTTCCTGTTTGGTGTTGGTTGCCTTTGGACAGTTCCAGGCGATGTTACTAACTTGTTTGCATCGGTAACAGGTTCTTGTTTCCTTTTTCTGATTAGCTCCATTCTTTTCAAACTTTTGCTTTTCTATAAAGAACTCTTTGTTCGATTGTTTCCAGAATGAGTTCTTTTCTTCTTCTTCTTCTTCAGAACTTGACCCTGAAACAAATATTGTTTTTGTTTTAGAAATTTTCTCATTTTTATAATTTTCAGGTGGAATAAAGCCTAAACCTTTCTTTTTAAAATTACTGTTACGGTTTGGTTTCTTTTGAAAACCAGAACTGTAACCCTTTTTCTTGTTCAATCTTTGTTGAACTCTTGAAGTGTATTTTTTAGGTTTTTCAGTAAGATTTACATCTTTTATTTCAGGAATATTAATTTCTGTTAATTTGAAAACCTTTTTATTTTTTTCAATTTGAACACTTCTTATTGGAAATTCCTCATCAGAATATAATTTGTCTGATTCATTCAAAGTATATGCCACTTTGATTGGTTCACCATTCAAATTGTTTTTTGATAACATAAATTCTTTATTATAAACCCTTTTGACCAACGATTTTGGACTGTCAACTGATGAACTCGAACTCTCGGATTCGGATTTTTACTCTGACTCCTCATCTTTATCCAACACCTGATCGACCACTTTCTTTATTAACTCAGACTCATGATCAGTGTCAGACGATGTGAATATCACGTCAATATTTTCTGGTAACTCATCAGTTGTTTCAGACTTTAACTTTATATTGACTGCCTTTTTGACTTGTTCCTCATTTGGTTTTCTGGGAGAATAACCTTCCCAGATCGGAGGTGGACACATTTTATAATTTGTACTTTGTTTCTTACCAGTATCCGTATCTTCCGACTTCTTATCTTGAAATGCTTCAAAACCTGCAACAGTTGGATAAATTCTCTCAATTAAGTAATCAGAACTTGAATAGCTCTGCAACAATCTTCTGATTCTTTCATTTTCAATCTTTTCAGTCTCCAATTCCTGCTTCAACTTTGCACACTCATCAATATAGTGATTGATGGCCTTTTGCTTAGACATCATCACTGCATTCATCATTGTTAAAACATCGTCTCTTTCTGAGTTTGCCTTTTCCAAACTATTAACCGTTCTGTTCAACACATCATACGATTCTTTTACGTATTTAACATCGAACAACAATTTTTCTTTCATCTCGTTGAGCTCACTATACTTCTTATCTTTCTCTTCACAATGTTTACATGCTTCCAAACATTTCAGACAAGGTTTAGTGACCTCTACAATCTTTTCAATAACTTTAACTTCTTCACTCTGTTCATTCTTTTCTTCCTGAGCAACATTCTCACATTTCACTTCTTTCTTTTCTTTTGTTGCTCGTCTCTCCTTTAGCTTCTCCAATTTATCTCCAAAATAAAATTTGAAACTTTCAGGAGATAGAAGAGTTTTACCAATGTTTATTTGTTTAATTTCTTCATCATCATCACTGTTATCAATTGATTATTGATCAAAGACTGGTATCTTTTCTGAACTATCTTCTGTAGTGACAGACTCTCCATCTTGACTTTTCTCATCATCATCACTGTTATCAATTTGTTCTTCAAGTTTTTCAATGAATTGAGCAATTGTCAATCTATAATACTCTCCGGAATACTTCAATTTGATTGGGCCGATAACAAGTTCAGTATTACACATGCAATCCTTGGGCCTCTACAATCACATGGAAAAGTTATTTAATTGGACCGAACTTTCTAATTCACATGGACTGACACTTTAAAAACTCAATTGGGCCGCTAATTTGACTTTAACAATTGGAACGAGTGAAAGTGATTTCTGACAATCAAACAATTAAAACATATTTGATTGGGCCGCAAATTTATATGAAGTCACATGGGCTTACAAAACTAAACAACTTTGATTGGACCGATTAAAAGGATTCACGTGAACTTTGATTCCCTCAATTAAAAGTAGCCGACAATTTTGATTGTAATTAAGAATTCACGTGAGATCTGATACACTTAACATATGATTGGGCCAATTGAGTTTTACATGCAAGACTTTAATTGGGCCAATATTCAATACTGTTATATGATTGGGCTAATATTCAATCAATTAATCGAACAATCTGGAGATGTGGCAGATCAAACCCTACTCGTGCGATCTGGTTTCAACAAACTCAAACGAACTGGATACACTTTCAAACGATCTGACAAGGTTCAAACGACCTGGAGAGCTTTTAACCACTTCGCACGAACTGGAAGAATCCAACCGTGAGAACTAGTTAATTTTCAAGCGAACTGAAGCCCAATTCGTACGATCTGAGCTGTTTTCATACGAACTGAACAGTTTTTGGTTGATATTTGTCAAAATTGATCACGTTTTAGGTCGATTTTAGTTCTGATTCTTTCAAGGATTGATTAAAACAGTGTTTCGCATATTATATCACAAAATCAGTCCATTTTATCCGTAAAATCTTGGTTAATTTGATGAAAAAGTGTAAAGAATGAGTAGAAGTCAGAATTTTCGGTGAAAAACGGTGAAAACAAGCTGAAATGGTAAGAAATCTTCCTCCTGAGCTCTGATACCAATTGTAGAATCGAGATACGACCTAAACAAGTCGTTCAGAAGAGTTCTCAATCAATATGAGAGGCGGAATCAGACGTACTGATGTTGAATCAACTTGATTTGCACTAAGAATCACTTATAATGTCTCTTGTATTGATTTGATAACACTTCGGCAGAGCTTCGCTACCGGAATCCAAAGTTACAAATGAAAGACACAAGTCACCTATTTATAGGAAATCCAGTCCCCACGAAACTGCCACTGTCCACTTCGCACGAACTGGTCAATCCAGTTCGTGTGAACTGGCTAGTTCATGATTGTTTTCCGTTTTTCTCAAACTACGTGACTTAATCTAACAATTCTATTACAAGACTCGATACAAGACGAAGTTGACAGACATATGCACCAACATAAGATATGATTTATAACATCATAAAATATTTTTTACTTATCCAACTCGTCATAGACCCTTTTCGACCACTCGAACCCGCTTTTCCACACAAGAATAGTTATATGAACATAAACCATATAGACTAGTCATAACGGGTCAAATGTTTTCAAAACATTTCCAAATTAGAATGTTTGGTTAAATAACCCGTATCCAATGAGGCTTCGCACTCGAAATGGTATAGACCACATTTTATCCGGTTAACGCTTAATCTAGCAAATCCGAGCGTAATTCTAAGTTAAACGAGTCAAACTCAATGACTTTCCAATAACCCGTAAACTTTCTAACGGATAATAATTCTGTTCATTTCGGACTATAGCGCCCTCCAGATAAACGTGCCTAGGATTAATAAACTGGTTTTACGGCTTTACTACGAGAACCGAATACTCTATTTAAAGACAGCTAGCAACGGTAAATACTCTTAACCTATTTATGGCATTAGCCACTTGGAGCGGGTATTATAAAAATGGGCAAATACTTCATAAATGAAAGAACCCGGTTTAATCCATATTTTTTGAACAACTTTAAACACTTGAGAGTTAATGGTATTGTGTTCGGACGTCCCGACTCATCAATTCGTAATGGCCATATAAAATATGAGCAGGGTAGTAGGCATACACTCGGAAGACGTTATATTAAAGATAGTATGTACCACAATCAAATACTGGCATAGATTTCTGGTACCCGACTGTATGACAAGCATGTAAAACTGGTGATAAGAAATCTATCCCAGGAAATAATAAAATGATTACCTACGGTTTTTCATAATATATATATATATATATATCAAATGGTTATTAATATGATTTACAAAATGAGTCGGTTAATTGTATTTACCAGTGAAAACTGAAGTGTTTTCAAAAGGTTAAGCCGCAGGTAACGAACCTTGATAATAGGTTAGAAACAAATTAGTCAAGAAAAAGCTTTGAAATTGTGACTCCAATGACTTAAGGCCTATATTGTCCAAAGTTAATTTATTGGATCCTACCTTGTGGGATATTTCTACACTTCCGCTGCCTAGTGTGATAACTGTTATCCGATCGTCACGTATAAACCCCAAGTCCGGGCCCACTGGGAAATCAGGGTGTGACACGTTGGTATCAGAGCTACAATTTGAGTGATTTTGACACTAGCCTTTTTGTGTCTAAACTCAAATATCACAATCGCAGGTTCCATAGGAAAACTCTATCTATAAGTCTTCTAAGACTAGGAATAGTCATCCTATATATATATATTTATATATATATATATTGTCTTTAAATATACATGTATACATTTTCCGAAATATGCCGCCAAGACATCACGGGGTTCACAAACATATAACTTTTTTATTATTAAATATATAAAATTACATTTACTCAACCCGTGTAATACACGGGGTTCTAACCTAGTGTGTATATATATATACACACACACATATATATATATAGGGTTGGGCTCTATAGGAAACCCCATCTTTTTTAAGAAACCTTGGAAACCCAATGTGAGCCATTGATTGTCTCTCATCTAACTTGATCAATGGCTCTCCTAATTTTTGGTAAGAATTAGATTTAAAAGAAATGATATAATACATTAGTACAAGTGGAAGGGGCATTTTCGGTAGAACATTCCTTCTCTCTCCACTGTCCAATCCTATCATATCTCTTTAATGCAATGATCTTTCTCTCTCTTCATATCCATTTCAAAATCACAATCTCATCTCAGCTCTCTCAATTCCCTCTCTCTAAAATCACAGATCTCATTTTCTCCTCCCCAAATCAAAACCCTAGCCCCCATGACTTTCCCTTCTCTCTACACAACACTTACAACCTGCAAGCCTAGAGATAGAGTGAGAGCCGTGAGAGAGAGTACCAGAGAAATCGAAAGAGAAAAAGAGGTCCAGAGAAATCGAAAGAGAGAGAGAAAACTGGTGGATTTCCAGCCACCCACGGCAGCAGCAGCGCTGTGGCATTGGTGTTGTTGACCGTTATGGTTGGGGCAGGGGAATGAGTGAGTCACGATGGTGGTTGCAGATCTGGTGGTTGGTGGAAGGTGGTGACTGGTTCATTCTGGGGTGTTGGTGGTTGATAGCGGCGACAGTGGGTGGTTGTAGAAGGTGGTGGAGGGTGGGTGGTTGGTGGTGCTGGATGGTGACGAGATTGTTCGAAATTGAGAAGGGGGTTTTCGTGTGTTGGATGGTGGCAGGTGGGGTTGTGGTTTGATTTGGTGTGTTCTGTTGGATGGTGGCAGGGGTAGTAGTGGGCAGTGATGGTTGATGGGGCGGTGTTCGGCGGTGATGATTTTGTTTTGACCTAACCCTTGCTACAACCGTCATCGTCTTCTGCAACTGGATCATGCTTTGGTGTTTTTTCACAATTAAATCGGTCTTAAGTTATAGCATATGTTTTTCCCCAATTAAATCTGAATCGAGAGTGTTAGGCTTTGGTGGATGAGGTGTCCCACTTATGATTCTTGTTTCTTTAATTAAGATGAAGTTGTTCAAGATTCTGTTAATTTGATTTTGTTATGAACCTGTTTTGTTGAGATTTGTGGATGTTTAGGAAATATAACCTGTTTTGTTGAGATTTGTGGATGTTTTGTTGGTTTGGTTGCTTGTTTGGGGATTTTGATCTTAACAATAATTGTTTTTTTTTTGTTGGTTTGGGCTTTTGATCTGAACAGTAAGTGTTTTTTTGTTGGGTTGTTTGATTTACAGAAACAGAACCATAACATGTGTTAAGCACCTGTTAGAATGATATATAACGTGTGTTGATTTACAGAACAGTTCCTTAAAGATATTCAATTGACAAGCTAGATGGATGTAGGCGACGTTAATGCAGGGACATTGAATAAGTCAAATCTTTTGGGAAAGAAGTTTTCGTTCGTTTATAACATGTGTTAGTGGTTCATGCTGTAACAGATCCATAAAGAAGTTTTCATGCTGTAACAAGTTTTCGTTCGTTTATAACATGTTTTGCACATTTTGGAATGTATAACATGTGTTAAGCCTCTGTTATAATCTTTTTGTAACCTGACATGTATTCATGTATAAGCTAGTGGTTTACAAAACACCATGATGTGTATATACTGATCTAACATGTGTTACAATTTGTCTGTTTGGAACATGTAATTGATTAACATGTGAAAAGGGTGAAAACAGTCGATGGGGGTGATGAGTTTAATGGTGAGCTTAGTTAATATCGTAATCTTGTTGTAACCCCACTTGTATACATATGATAACATGTAAGCATCCATTATAACCCGACTTGTATTCATGTATATCAAAAGTGGTTTGCAAAACACCATGATGTGCATATACTGATCGTAAAACGTGTACAAGTTAATATGGAACATACAAGTTAATATTGTAACACCGTATACCTGGGATAACATGTGTTAAGCCTCTGTTATAATCTTGGTTTAACCCAACATGGTGTCATGTATAAGCTAGTGGTTTCCAAAACACTATTAACTTGTATAATCTTGGAACATACAAGTTAATATTGTAACACCGTAACCCAACTTGTATTCATGTATATGAAAGTCACATCCTTTGGGAAAGAAGTCTTCGTTCATTTATAACATGTGTTAAGCCCCTGTTAGAATGATATATAACGTGGGAAAGAACTCTTCGTTCGTTTATAACATGTGTTTGTTTTGCACATTTTGGAATGTATAACATGTGTTAAGCCTCTGTTATAATCTTTTTGTAACCTGACATATATTCATGTATAAGCTAGGGGTTTACAAAACACCATGATGTGTATATACTGATCTAACATGTGTTACAATTTGTCTGTTCGGAACATGTAATTGCTTAACATGTAACAAGGGTGAAAACAGTCGACGGGGGCGATGAGTTTAATGGTGAGCTTAATTAATATCGTAATCTTGTTGTAACCCCACTTGTATACATATGATAACATGTAAGCATCCATTATAACCCGACTTGTATTCATGTATATGAAAGTGGTTTGCAAGTTAATATGTGTACAAGTTAATATGGAACATACAAGTTAATATTGTAACACCGTATATGAAACATACAAGTTAATATGGAACATACAAGTTAATATTGTATAACGTGTGTTAAGCCTCTATTATAACATGTGTTAAGACTTCCAGAATGGATGCATAAACTCCAATAGTAACTTAATAACATAGTATACCTGATATAACGTGTGTTAAGCCTCTTTTATAACATGTGTTAAGACTTCCAGAATGTGTTAAGTCCATACCGTTTTAACATCATGTACTAGACAAAACAAAATAAGAGTCTCACATTACATATTACTAGTAACCGAAAATACATAGCACTAAGAAAATGGGGGAGCTTCCTTTGAAAGTCACATGTAACACATGCATGTGTTACACGTGTTACGTTGTACATGGGTTTCATGTCACATGTAACACATGCATGTCCGAGAAGTTCAACCTATAACACGTGTTAGTTGTGTTGTGCTGTAACATAAACATAGTCATGATCCTTGAGCATCTGATCCACATTTGACGAAACCAACGGTCCCGAGAATTGGATCTTATTTCCCTTGAATCCATCACCGTCCTAATAACAAAAAGATAAGATAACCGTTAAGTCGTTAACCAGACATAAATATTAACACATTCATAGCCAGAATTTTTTTTCTCAGATAACATCACAAAAACAGTTACTATTCAGATCAAAAGCCCCAAACAAAGCAACCAAACCAACAAAAAACAGTTACTATTCAGATCAAAAGCCCAAACAAGCAACCAAACCAAGCACAGCTTTTTAACACAAAAATAAAAACCTACAAACTAATCTTACACAACTGAAACAACAACTAACAAAGTACACAGAACTAAAAACCTGCAATTAATTCGTCATACCCTAATACATGTCTCTAATACATCGTCATACCCTAATACATGTCTCTATAACATGTTACTATGGTTTAGCTGTGAAACAGGAGTTCAGACTATAACACGTGTTACGTTGGTTGTGCTGTAAGACAAACTTGGCTTTTCGTTTCTAAAAACATATGTGCCGATTATTAGACGTCTAAAATTCAGCAAATAACAAAGTACACATAACTAAAAACAACAAGATTACACGTTAAATACGAAACATTAACGGTCTATAATTTGTAATCTATACGAACATTAACGGTTGTTCGTGTTTCACAATAACGGTTGGAATTATACAAACTGTAATTTGTAATCTATAAGACACATTAACGGTCTAATTACGAACATTAACATCCACACAGTCCCCAAGCTCAAAATTTCAATCATCTAACAAATATTACCCTCGCACATAAAAAAAACCCCAAAATTAATCCAAACAAATTTTAAATCAAAAAACAAACAATTAAACCTTTGTAGTTGATATGAGTTCAACACTCGGATAGAGATCATTCCCCCAAATATAATCTTTGGATGGAGAACATTCGGCTTCAGATTGATACGATCTAAAGAGCTCGTCAACATCAGTGACCTTTGAGTAGTAGTTGATGATGGCAACATTCAGATCTGGTGCCATTTTGAGTTAAATATATTCAGTTCCACATCTGAATATAGGAACTGAATATATGGGTTGGGGTTGGGGGATGGCGGTGGTGGAGGGGCAGTGGTGGCAGTGGTGGGGGTTTTGCAGCGGGGGTCGGCCGGCGGTGGTAAAGGTGCAACGGTGGTGGGGGTTGTGCAACAGGATTGGAGGTGTTTACGGTGGTGTCGGAGGTACAATACAGACGGTGGTGCGGTGGTGATGATGGTGGTGGTGCGGTGGTGATGGTGGTGTGGTGGAAGAGAGAGAGGTGTACGATGAGAGAGAGATTTGATGAAGAGAGAGAGAGAAACTAATCAGATTAAGGAAGAGAGAGAGGTTTGGGAAGATAAATGAGAAATAAATGTTGTAAAATCATAGTACACAAAAGTCAAGATATCTTTTTGAGTTGGGTAGTGTAAAAAGACAATCCTACCCTTCAAAGCTCTAAAATCATATGTTGATGTGGAGCAATCTAGGCCACATGTTGAGTTTGCAAAGTTTTTTTAAAAATAAAGGGTTTCTTGTGTAGCATTACCCTATATATATATATATATTTTGACGAGTGAACATAAATAGTAACTTTATTTTTATAATAATATATAGTTATTTTATATTTTATTATTTAATATTTTTATAGTTTTTAGTTATTTTATTTTACTGTTTTTAAAATCATAATTTGTTTGTCATTTATTTTTTACTTTTATTAATTCTTTTTTCTTTTTTTTTTCCTATCATATTTCCTTTATCAGTTAATTTGATATTTCTTTAACAACTTACGTTCATTAATTTATTTCCAAAAACTTAAGTACTTAGTTGTGTTTAATTTTATTTCCTCGACATTCTGGTATAAATTTTGTTAAAATTAAGTTAGGTTAAAAATAGAGTATTTATTTGTATATTTTAATTGAGACTGGCGATGAATAGCAACTAAATATTTATTTATTATTATAACGTTTTTTTCTTTTAAGTTTCATTCTATAATTTTGACTGATGATGAATAGCAACTAAATATTGATTTATTATTATAACTTTTTTTCTTTTAAGTAATACAATATTTTATAATTTTTTTTTGTTTTCTATTATAACTTTTATTTTATTATATTAGTAAATTTTAAACATATATTAGTTTAAACATGTCTATTTTTATCCACATGGACACAAAAAAATGTTCAAAATGAGTTGGGAGTATTAATGTACAAGTAATCAAAGTACAAACGTAAGTGTTATTAAACCACCTTACTTTTAGTTTTTTTTTTTTTTTAAATCAATGTCATTTTACATTTTCGTTATTCTAATAATGTAGTGTTATGTTTTTTGAAATTATGAATATACCATTACGACGTGTTTGCTTTTAGCTACGCTTCAATAAAAGTTTTGTTCAGATCAGATTGGTCAAATATAATTGAGTTTTTGGTTATTTGTTATGACGAACCGAACCAATATCGTATGAACAACTTTGGTAATAATATAGAGAAAAATTTATATACCTTGACCTAATACCCGCCGCAACGCGCGGAAGAATATTACTAGTAATCATTACATTACTTATACAATTTTTTTAAATTTCTCTGATACGAAAGTGATTGTTTCATTTAGGGGTATGCAAAAAAATTCGGATATCCGAAAATTCGGATATCCGAATTTCGGATATCCTAAAATTCAGATTCGGATAGTGATATTTAAAATTTTTGGATATTTCGGATATCCGATATCCGAAATATTAATTAATACTATTTTTAAGTTATTAAATATATATATCAAAAATGATGCTTGCCCTAAATTCTATCCATTCCTTTTTTCCAGATCTCTCCCCACCCCCACGCCCCCACTGTGGATCGATTCAAATCTCCTCATTTCCTTCGATTTAGAGATCAAATGTTTACAAAATCTTTTGTCAACAGGTTGTAATCATCGTTTTCACTTTCTTCGATTACAGAATCCTCCGATCTAGCACTGGGTTTGTGACATTGTTCGATCTAGCCCATGGTTTGTAATCAGCGTTCGAGATCCTTTAAGTAATCATCGTCAGTAGCAACCATCTAAATCAGTTATGTTTTAATTTCATTTTTAGTACACGATTTCTGATTTCTTTTTAGTTCTATTGCAGGTCTCTTTAGTCTGGTTCTTTCACAATTTTAGTAGTCTCATTGTTCCACTAATTTGGGCCAAGGAATTAATTTGTTATAGAATTATCAAATCTCCAATCTTTATCTGGTGTTTTTTTCTATTTTTTAATTAAATTTTCATGAATGTGTGGTATATTGTAAAAGCTGTTTGAATTTCATTCTGATATCGAGATTAAGTTTTGATTGGCATATGGAATTCATAACTCATTTTGGTAAAAAAAAATAGTTTTAAGAATTTCGGATATCCATTTTAATATCCGAATCCCTATCCGAAATTTCGGATACAGATTCGGATAGTAAAAATTAACTATCCGAATTTTCGGATATCCGGTTTTGAACACCCCTAGTTTCATTTTGGGTTTTTTTCCCAAATATATGTATATTTTTTTGAACTTATTTTTTTATGTACTGTGTAGTGACTAATTTAAATTTAAAAATAATAGAGTTTAACAAAAATAAGTTTCATTCTCCCTTTCAAGCATGTAAGAGAAACCCCCTACGTATCTAAATAAGCATATAGGTCGATGAATCACTACATGTTTGACCCATACGTATACGTCTCACATATTTATACCCATTAAAGGTTTTTATATGTGACCCATACGTATTTTGTTGAGCAAGTAAAGTATTAATTTCATTTACTTAGCATAATAAATATTCCCTACTTACATAAACATAATTGTTTACGTATCTATGTGAGGACGGAAATTAAAATTTGCAAAACTCTCCATCTCCAGCTATATAAACCAATGAAACCCTAGTGCTCACATATGAGCGATCTCGTTCCTTTCAAGACACCATATGTGAGCTTGAGTTCTTCATTTTCATTGCTGGTACATTTCACTAAATAAACATATATATTGAATTGGAGCTTGGATAAGTGGTCCATGATTTTCATTCATGCTGTGACTTGGTTAAGTGGGTGCACATTTACTTTAGATTATAGAATTTTTATTTTCTGCATTTTTAATAGTGTTGATAACATAGGGCATGACATCTATGATTCCTTGAGCTACTATGTGTTCGATAGCACTTTTATCCACTTGGTTCCCGTTATTATTGTTATTTTGGATTTCCTGATTTACTTCGTTTGACATCTGAATTGTAAACATTATCAGGTATTAATATCACAGAATAATTTAAACAAACAATAACGCAAACACATTGCACCAAAATCGTCGATCATTGCAACATTTACTTTTTTCATATATATATATATATATATATATATATATATATATGCATCTATTACAAACTATGACTAGAATTTAAACGTTAGTAATTATGCATCGATATACACACACACACACACACACATATATATATAGGTGATATATATTAATTTATATCTAGCTTATATATTTTTTGTTGATTTTTTTTCTAAGTAACAAAATTACAGATATATATTTATATATAGTATATTAGGTGTTGACTTTTCTAGTACTGCATCTCCCTCTCATCGTATTTCCAGACGAGATTTTCCCCTATTTGTCGAATTCTGTTTCCTTCCTTAACTAACTCTTCACCATATTGGCGAAGTTCTTCTACATTATCCTGGTTCATTGGTGGCACTGGGGCTGGTATTGGTTCAAGGTAGACTAGTACTGGTTCTCCATAAGGATATGGGTTGTTCATTACTTCCTGGAATTGCCAGTCGTTGGCCCACCACTGTTCTAAAGGATCTAGGGCTGGTAACCTAGGTATTTCATTTGGATCAAAGGCTGGGATTGGAAGTTGGTACTCCTGGTTTTGTTCTAGGTTCAGGGGTTGGTTAAGGAATAGAGGTAGAAGTTGTGGTTCTGGTACTTCGGCTTGGTTGTGATGGACTTCTACTTCTGCATATCTAAACATGTGAAAATTAGCTAGTTGCCTATCCAATTCCTCTTCCTATAAAGGTCTAGGTTATGGATTTTGGGTATTCCTCCCAGCTCTATTCGCTATTGCTCGTTGTTGGGCTTTTCTCATTTTTTTCCTTCTTTCTACTTTGGCTCTACTAAACCACTCTCGTTTCTTAGGAAGAAAAGGTTCTTCAGAGTTGGCCTTAAAAACAAAGATTCCCTCAGAATCGCTTGCATAACCGGAGGTTGGCTGGGATGTTCCTTCATCCATGGGAGAATGAGATAGGTGACGATAAGCATCAGAAGGACCCTGGTCGCTCATACTGTAAACTAAGAAAATTGTCAAAATAACATAAAATAATAATATACACATTTAAACAGAATAACACAGAAATTATAGATATTTCCTAACACAAGTGTTTAAAATTTAGGTATTAAAAAAAACACCTAAATGGCTTAAACCAGTGGCTCTGATACCACCTTCTGTCCCAGTCCCCGACCCCACCCTGGGAGCGGGAGCCGCGAACACGAGCCGGTGGTATCGGTGTTTATTAAATTGGCAGCGCAAATAAGACATCAGAGTCGTAGTTAGGAAATAAATTTCAGAGTTTCAAAACACCAAACTTTTATATCAAACAAATGGGATAAAACCCACATTTCATTTATTATATCTTAATAGGGAAAAACCCTAGTTGCTGAAAAACATAAACTTTTTATTTAGGTAACTTTATAGCCATTTTCTTTAAGCCTTTAGTGCTCCATAGCTGGCTTCTTTTAGCTTCACATTAAGTTACATGAAACGCGTTTTAAAAATAATTTATCAGCAAGAAATATTGGCAAGTACATTCCATTTATGAAATGGCACCATGTTATATTTTACAGCATCAAGTGGTTTTTTACATTTGTTTATATCTACAATTTCTCAACACGGTATTGCTACTGGGGCAGCCTTTGTCCCCCGTGATTGCGGTCATGCTACTATTCGCAATAGTAACGAGTGTCAAGTAATATATACAAAACCCCACATACTAATGATAATTGTAGAATTACAAAAACTTAATCACTGTAAATACAACTGATAAACATTTAGGGTTTTGTAAAACATTTGAAATAATGGCTCACAAACTGTGAGAAAAAGAGAGTGACTCACATTGTAAACTTAGGGTTTTCTACGGGCTTCCTGGTGATATCTCCTGATTATTTCTTTGAGTTTCTAATAAAAACAAACAATGCACACGTGTTAGTAAAATAACCCATATCACATTAGCCGTACAACACGAGACAGAACCCAAACGGACTTAGTCAGGCAGAGCCTTGACATGCGTTACTGAGTCCTAGATCAATCGGGAAGGGTAACGAATTAGTGATTGAGGGTTAAAATACTTACAACGGGGCAGAGCTTCGTGTTTTAAGGGTATAATTTTCACACTATAGAGACAGAGAGAAGAAAAGAAGTTGAACAATTTGAACTGCTGCTGAGAGGCTCCATTTATAGGTTTTTCAGAGCTCTCTCACGCCCCACGACCCGCCCTGGGGGTCCTCTCGCGCCCCGCGAGGGCAACCCTAGCTACGGCTAGGGTTGCCAGGTGGCCCCTAGGTTTGCCACATGGCACGACACGTGGCCTTTAGACGTTTCTGGCACACAAGAAACCGTCGCGCCCTGCGAGACACCCAGGTGGGTCCTGTTGCGGCCCGCGAGAATCACAAAATTATTATTTTAATTTATTTTTAATAAAATTAGGGTTATATGGGTTCGTTTACGCGTATACGGGGTATTTTATAGCGTTTTCAAGGGTTATTATACCCGGAGACTCAGTCTCAATATCCTTAGTAATCTCATCATCAATCGGCTTTGCTGGAGCAGCCGAAGTGATGGGCTCAGCGGTCTTGCCGCTTCTCAACGTGATGGCCTTCGCAGTAGCATTTGGATTAGGTTCTGTGTTGCTCGGAAGGCCCCCCTGTTATCTCTCAGACAACATCTTGGCAATCTGCTGACTTGGTTTTCAATGGCGTGCATAGAAGCCTTTAAGCTTCTAAAATCACTCTCGTACCTCACGAAACTATCGTCATACTCTCTAAAACGTTTTTCATTCTCGACCTTTTGAGCATTTTGACCAGCTAGGAGTTGACTAAACATCTCTTGCACACTAGGTTCGCTAGTGGAAGATGTCTGCTGAGGCTGAGGTGGACCATATGCTCCATGAGCTGGAGCTGTGGGACGTGGAGCAAATCCGGGTGGATGCTGATTAGAAGAGTCAGGCTTCCAACTTCCAACTGAAATTTGGGTGATTCTTCCACCCCGGATTATAAGAATTGCTGTAGGAATTATTCTGAGGATGGTATTGGTTTCCCATGAAATCAACATGCTCGTGTGACATGTCTCCTGTCGGAAAATCGCCTACATGATATGCTCCCCCACTCGAAGAACCACTCGAGTGCATCTCCATCACCCGATCAAATTTCGAAGATAAGGCATCCATACGTGCTGTCATAGCTGTGAAGTCGTCAACGTGATGAACTCCCTGTCGAGAACTCTTCCCCCTTAGTGGTTGATGTGTCCGATTCTTCGTGGCACATCTCTCCAAGATCTCAAACGTCTCGGTGGCATTCTTCGTGCCAATGTCTCCACCCGAATATATATCAACCATCATCTGTCCCTGATTATCCAAACCATGGTAGAAGATCTGACATTGTTGCCACTTGGGAAACCCGTGATGTGGGACCTTTCTCATAAGCTCTTTAAAACGCTCCCACGCCTGGTAAAAAGACTCATCCTCGTCCTGATGAAAGTTGAGAATCTTGGTTCTCAACCGAACAGTTTTCTCTAGAGGGAAATATTTCTGTAGGAACTTCTCAGCTAATTGATTCCATGTAGTGATAGAACCAGCTGGAAGTGAAAGAAGCCACTCTTTGGCTTCATCCCGTAAAGAAAACGGAAAGAGCCGAATGCGTATAGCATCCGATGCTGCATCACGAATCCTAAACGTGGCACAAACCTCTAGAAAACCCGCGATGTGGACACTAGGATCCACGTGATCCTTGCCATAAAACTGCACCGCATTCTGCAACATCGATATGGTGCCAGATTTGATCTCGAAATTATTATTGTTGATTATTGATGCATTGATGCTCGCAGGTAAACCCTCAAGTGACGGTTTTCCTATTCCATTTAAGATCCTCGTTTCCTCTTCGTCCGCCATATCTACCTGAACCTCGTACAATGTCGCCTCCCGCAGCGTCTACCTCGATCATCGCGGCTACCACGTGGGACCACTCTCGCAGTCTCCGATGAAGATTGCGCTCCGGCTCCAATGAAGGCTCAACGATTTCAGCAACGGGGGTTGAGGACATGCACGACCTGTAGGGAAAAAGGAAGAGCACAATGCACTATATATATACAAAAACAAAAACAACTAGCAAATAATCATATTTTTTTTCAAATAATCATGCAAATGCAAAGAAAACAAGTAGACAAAAACTTTATACACTTTTCACAATGGCTAAATAAGTAATTCGAACTGTTCTCAAGAAAACCCACGTCCCTGGCAACGGCGCCAAAAACTTGATGTGCGTGAATTATATATAATTCTATAAATGAATTTTCCTTCATATAAATTTAGTTTTAAAATGGTTTTCATCCAAGAACTAAACTACACACACAAAAGGGCAAGTATACCCGTCGAGTGGCAACATAGCTTATCAGTAAGAACTGGATATCAATCCGTGGACGCGGTGTCTCGATACTAAACTTTTGTTACTTTAAAGCTTTTTCAATTAAAGGGTTTGGTTTCTCTAACTTAACATGCAAATAATAAACTACTAAATATTCTAGAAATAACATTATCTAAGAAAGGTTGCCTAAACTAAGTATCCACTAACAAACATGTGACAACAAAGGGAAATGATTAGTGATGATGCAAGCTCTAATTTCAACTAAGTTCCCAATCAAGGCTTCCTAGTCTTATAATTCTTAGGAAAACTTAAAATGAATTAACATTCTAATCACCTAAAAATATTTCTTTTAAGTTCACTTGCTAAGTTGATGTTAATCTTTAATCATGAGTTATTTGTTTGTTAAAACTCCTATCTCTACAAGTTAGGGAAAACTAATATGAACAACACACTAATCACCCTAACTTGGTTTCAAGTAAGCAACATCTTCATCTTGTTCTTGATATGAACCACGAGCATGGTCATGCTAGATAACAATCTTGGCCTAAATCATCATACTAACACAAATACAAACCATAGAATCCATATAAACATTCTTTTGATCTTTCCAAATCTAAATGCAAGAATCCATACACATGTTCAAATCATCATTCAAGTCATGTTAGCAATTACCATTCCTAGTTTCATGCTTTGAATCAACCTAACAAGTTAACAAGATTCAATAATCATAATCTTTACATGGGCTTTCCAACACATCATGTAAATACTTATGATCAAACATTCAAGAACAACAACTTTAAACATGTACATGAAATCCAAGAACAAGACTAAACATTACTATGAGGATTAACAAGAACAATCATCACATCTTCTTCCATATTATCACATGTTCATTATCTTCAACAAAGTGTAAGCAACACAAATGTTTAGCCCATAAGGCTCATAACTACTAGATTAACTACAAGAAAGCTTAAATTGTTCATAATGTAGAAAGTAGGCTAACCAAGTTTAAAGACATGCTTAAAGTGGTAAATGAGTGAATCTTCAATGATTAAGTCTTCTTCAAAGCTCCGCCTTGGCTTCAACAACCTTCCAAGTCTAGAATTTTGAGAGAAAACGTCACCAAGATGCTCCAACTCCCTTGTAAATGAGCTTGAGACTCGTATTTAAACTGCAGGGTGTTTTGCACGACCATGCCACCTTTTGGCACGGTCGTGCATGGAAAGTGTCAGAGTCACTTTTCGTCTGTCGATCTTGTTTGCTACCATTTCTGAAAAAATCCCGCTCAAAGATTTCCGAGGTGGCACGACCGTGCCAGCCCATGGCATGATCGTGCGCATCGATGAATTGTCGACGATGACTGGTGCGATCTCGGAAATGAGCTGATCAGAAGTTGAGTTTGATCTGGCACGATCGTGCTTGGTGCTGGCACAGTCGTGCGGATCGTTGATCTTCGATGGCTGTGCTGGCTGACTGATAGTGCTGATGAGAGTGCCGACGTTGGTTGGCTTGGCACGTTCGTGCGTGTGGTTGGCACGGTCGTGCCATATCTGGCAGTTTGCTGGAATGATTCATCTTTGCTCCATTTTGCTCCAAAAGCCTCCGTTTCAACACCGGGCCGAAGTCCGGACCTGTATTTTCACAAACAACTCGAATGAGTACCAAAATCAATGAAAACACAAAGAGTATTCGCATAAACGGGGTATATTTAACATTTAAAAGATGTATAAATTCTTATACATCAGGTTCCATATACAAATCTTGTTGCCAAGTGAATGATAGGAGGATATCATTTACTTGGTTAACTTACATCAAATCACACTATGTCAAATATTTAAACACGATAAATAGACTGAAACAAATACATTATAAACGAATAAAAGCTACAGACAAAAATTGTATCAACAAGACTTGGTTGCAATACACCAAAAACCAACAACACGAGCATAAACTTTATTGTAGCTTTCTAACCTTTATTCTGCTAGCTTTATGGTATCATTCGGGTCCTCGTGCCAATCCCGACAGTACAAATTGCTACGACTGTTTTACCCTTAAAAACAAAACGAGTTTTTCTTGGAGGTTCGGAATCTGTTTTAAGAGCCCTGTGTCAAACACAACTCTCGGCCAAAGATTTTTTCTGTTTCATCTATATTACTTGTATTTTGCTTTAGTTCAGTTGTAAAAGTATTTTTAGTTTACTGTTTTCTTTTAGTTTTGTTTTATAATTCACAGTAAAATTGTTTTCATTTATTTTATATGCGAACAGTACTTACAAAATAAATCAACTAAACCTATAATAATTAAGAATACTGTCCGCACTTAACCTCATATATTAAAATTTCTCATTTCTATAATCCGTAAAAGTGGATTAAATAAAGACTAGGGAGCAACAATTTTAATGACCTGAGCTTAGTTAAATAAATGCTATAGTACAAATGTTTCATATAAAATAAGTTGTTTTTTAGAAGTACTTTGGCTAAGCTTATTTTTTTGACTTATTTACTTATTTGAAAAGCAAATAAGTCATAATGGAATGACTTATTTACTTATTCCTCTCACATAATAAGCTAACCCAAACACCTTTTAACTTTTTAAAAAGTAAATAAGTAAATAAGTCACTAAAATAAGCTTAGCCAAACAGCAATGCTTATTGATGGTATATTACTTTTCTTTTTTCTATAAAAAACAAGTTGTCAACTAAATGATTTATGTTGGTGAAGAAAAATAATATTAAAATGAACTGATTTAAGAAGTTAGATACGTTACATAAAATTTATCTGCCTGAAATACTATACGAGTATGAAGCTTTACTACGATTTACCAAATATGTATAACTTTCTTTTCTTTGTTCGTATAAGCTCTAAATAATAGTTATATCACAGACATGAATATTATTAATATTAAAAATACAATAAATGTTTATATAGATCGACTCTAACGAAAAAAACTGAGTCGTTATCTCGTATAAAAAAGTGTTTACTTTTCATAGAAAAAGTGAATAAAATAAGTGCTATATATAATTTGATTACGGTTTAAAAATCACAAATTTGACGTCGTTATAAATAAAATTAATACTATACACATATACTCAAAAGAGTTGAGAATTTTTAGTTAAAAAAATATTCGGATTTCGGTCAAAAAAATTAGAAAACATGTTAAGATTACTTTATATCAATTTTTTGATAAATATGTTACAATAAAAAATGAATATAAAAAATATAAATATAAACGTACAAACACAATATTTAAATTGGACTAATTAAACTATCAACACAAGATTCAACAAAATAACTTGAAACATAATTTTTTCGTCATTATGTGAATCTCAAGGACCTCAACTAGTATCTTCGAAATGTAAGATTAAATATATTTTTATATTATATTTAATCTAGTAGCCATTATAATCATTTACATTATATGGATCAAAATATATAACAATCCTATTAAATAATTAGTTGGTAATTGTTGATGGGCCTAATTACCCTTATCAACTAATTAGGGTTTCCTCTTGGGTGCACATATAAGGAGACTTATGTAGAGGTTCTAAGGTTAGACACATAACCTAATAATCATAACATCAATATATCGACCTCCATCTCCATAACCGATTCCCTTGTCGGTTTCCCTCATCACCATCATTAGATTGCACCCTAAGGATGAACCAGATCAAGCTGACAATCATGTCAAACACTGTTGCTGCGTCTCCATCTGGATTCTCTGTTGGCCTGTGCTGATGCAATCAAAGGTATGTTTTCATGTTTTCCATTATACCTAAAACAGAACTGATCAACATGTGGTATCAGAGCATATGTTGATTAGTCGGTTCTGTTTTCGTATCCATTAATTCTGGGATTGAAATCATGAAAACAGAAGTTTTGAAAATCTTATGAACATCACAGCCGTTTTCGAGTCATTCTTTCTAAAAATTTCGGATCTTATGTTTTTTTATGTTTAGATCACTATTCCGAAATCAAATGTGTTAAGTTACTGTTCCAAAATCATTAAAATCCCAGATTTCGGATTCTAGAAATTTGTTTTTTGTTTTAGGGTTCATCATGTGTTCTTAGGAAAATTCGAAATTCCTTTATGTTTTGGAATATAATTTGGATTTTTGAGTGTTATTTCCCTGTTTGATCCAATTTAATCTGTTAAGTTTATTCGAAAACTGTTGAAAGATATACAGTTATAATTTTTCGAAATATTATGATAAAATTAGATCATCACTAAAACAGGAAACCATACCTCAAAATCCCTAACAATTCGAATTTTCGGTTATGTTTTCACATTAATAGCTGTAACAGAAGTTTCGAGATAAGTTTTAACCACCCGAGACAAAGGTCTCGACTCGAGACCACAAGAACTCGACTCGAAATCATAAGTGTTCTCAAATGTTTATAACTCGAGACAACGATTTCGACTCGAGATCATAAGGTCTCTCGACTCGAGACCACTGAGGTTTCGACTAAGGGCTTAAATCTGTACAACTCGAGACAAAGGTCTCGACTCGAGACCATAAGGTCATAACTCGAGACCATAAGGTTGCGACTCGAGACCATAAATGTCACAACTCGAGACCTCATAAGGAGTCGAGATCTCATAATTCATAGCAGTCGAGACCATGATTACGACTCGAGACACTGAGGTTGCGACTCGAGACCATTAATGAGTCGAGACCTCATAATGTTATAAGCTGAGTCGAGACCTCATAATGTTATAAGCTGAGTCGAGACTTGACTCGAGATCTCACTCGAGACTTCATAACTGACTCGAGACCTGACTCGAAACCTCATTATTTTAGGCTGTTTAATGTGAACTAAGATTTAGCGCTAACAGGTGGTTTGCTACTAAATATTTGGTTTTTGTAAATACTTAGTTAATTAATAAGGATCAAATAATGTTTTTACAAAACCAAAATGGCTTTACTTGAATGAGCTTCTGATGTTTCATTTCTGGCCAAAGCTGATTTGATACATCTACTTATCATCCAAGTATTACGAAAGCTATGTTAAGTGTGCATCATAAACATGAATGTCTTAATATCTGGCCAAAGCTGATTTAATTCCTTCATAGATGGCATACTTAACAAGTGCATAACTAAAGTGATTGTCTCAATTTCTGGCCAAAGCTGATTTGTTACAACCACTTTGCACACATGCTTAAATGATTACACTTCTGGCCAAAACTGATTTGTCTTCGTTTAAGTAGAACTTTAAATAGTCTATTATTTTGATGTTAGTAATAGACATATCACAACCTCTTCACATAATGATCCTTATATTAATGATCCTTAATTAATTTTTATGATCATTTCGTCTGCCTTATTCTTAGTACCCATAATTTTTACTCACTATAATTTTCTTCTATAAGTCTATATCTCATCCATTCTAATTACTAAATCTAATATGTTTTGCTTAAAGTTTCTATAAGAATTAGCTCTTAAATTAAATCCTTGATTATCTCTTAAGACACGATAATCCTATTGCTCTCTTCTGATAAAGCACTACAGAAGAAAAGTAGAACATGATGATTAGGATAAATCGAACATGATGTCTCTTATGATAATCAAGAATAAGTGCTGTCACTAAAAGGTTATTCCAGATTAAGTCTTTCCTAAGACTAATCTATAATTGTGGAATAATCACTAGAACTCCTAAGATGCATGCCTTCATTTAAAATTCTAAACTATAAGGTTAAGTGGTATATGTGAATACATTATAATGTACAATACCATGACCCATAAAGTTAAGGGCTTACGCATGGAAATAAGTACATTTTTCCAATACATTACATACTAAGATTTTCACTTGTACAATTTGATGCCTTATAAATCAACTATAACACTCAAAAGTACCAAAGTATAATGAGTGTGTTGATAAGCAATATGTGTACATAGAAATAAATGTTTGAAACTGGAAAATAAGATGTTATTCACCTTACAACCACTAATACTTTAAAAGAGGATTGTTCTAAGGTCCATAGACAAATTACAAGTGCTAATTCCAACTTTAAGGTTCTTCAAGGGAAAATCTCACTGCATAATTATGTCATTAGACTAGACATAAGCAACGAGACTATCCATTATTCAAAAGAACAGTTGGATAAGTTAATTAGGTAGTCACTTACTAATGATATTTAAGTCTGATAATTTTTTAATATTCCAATTAATACATGATTAGTTGACTCTAGTTCCATACGTTTCCTTACCAGAACTCGACAAATAACTAACATGAGAGTTAGTGACAAAACTAATTGTTAAAGCTATAAGAACCATAATAAGCAGTCTTTTAACAAAGCTTTTCGATACCTTACATATTCTGAAGATTAATCAGAATACAATATCATTACTTAGGCTATGTCATGAAGGTTGTGAGGTTTGCATAGTCAACATAAAGTCACACTTACCTTAAACTCTCATTTTATTTGTTCCAAATATCTGGATTGAAACATTACTAAGATAAAACTAGATGATACCTAACACTTTCACAACTTTTGTCATCATGCAAATGAGAATTTGACAAAAGAAAAATGAGACTTATAAATTTCATCCATTATAACCGAAATTCATTAGAAATCATGACATGGTTAATGAGGATGATTTTTTATCTAATCTCATTCTAAGTGATTTTAAATCATGACGTTATAGCCCTAAATATTACTTGGCTTAAGGAATAAGTATGGGTCCATCATAAGTCATTCATTGACATTCGTGGAACTTATTCCAAATGGAATATTCAGACATAATTCATTTATCATTTAACAGACTATCAACTTGTATCTAAATTTTGTCGTATATGGCTCACGGTCTTAGAAGAAATCTATTCATATACATACTTTATAAGATTTCTATTAAATATGTCCCTAAAGTTTCTTATGATATCTGGACATTAAAGAAATCAAATAAAGTCTAACGTATATATGATAGGTTCCCACGTCACGTACCTCATTGAAACTTCTCTTGTAGCATTTCTAGAGATATTAAAGATCAGTGGGAGCATTAAGTGTCTTAATAATAACTTGCAATAGTTGGAAGAGGTGGGGGAGTGAAAATTTTACATTACCTAAATTTGCACCTCTTGTACAAGACACCGCTCCATCACGACATTGTTCTATCATAACTTGTCTCCTTAAAATCTAATGCTACTCTTACAAAAGTTTCATTGTTGCTTAATTGTGGGCACACTTAGATTTCTTACCTAAACTAACATAATCCTCAACAAGAGAAATCACAATGACTAACGTCATTAACTTGTTTCTCTATTAGAATTTGTTGGTCATTAAACATTGACCCTAAGCATGCTGGGTTCCTAAAGTTTTCTATGGTCAGTGGGAGAAGTCAAAGTCCTTATCATGATTTGCAAGGAATACAAGAGGCGGGGGGAAGAGTGTCATTAAATTTCACTCCGAATTTAACTCCGATTACACCTCTTGTACACCATACTGCACCAACTCTTTCAAACTTAGAAGGAAAATGATAGCAACCTAACCAAGAGCTAATCCATAAAACTGAAACTTCTAATGAACCCAATAATCAACTCAGGAGGTCATCTAGGTTTAAAAGCCTACTAACTTTGATGATTACATAACCTCCCTAACTGAAGTTGAAATGGATTTTGGAAATGTTTACTGATCCTATCTCTTCAAATTAAGCCATTAGTGTCAATCAATCTTCTAAATGGAATAAAACGGTTTTCTAGTAAAACTGATTTTATGTGTTCGTATAACGTTTGGGATTTGATTAAATTACCTAAGAGTGTTCATAACTAAACCAAATCCTGATACAAACGTTAAGACACTAAGAAACATGATTGATTGTCAAAGGTTATACTTAGGAAGAGATAAATTATCAAAGTTTTCTTTGAGGATCATCACTGTTTTAGTAGCTTATAATAGTTTAAGGCTACATTAGATGAACATTAAAAACAATTTTCCTTAACAAACTGGCTGACACATTTACATGTTCATAAAACAACCTGAAAGTTCTAAACTGAAGGTTAAGGAACACTTTGTTTGTAAGTCAATAAAATCCATGTATGGGTTAATGCAAACATTATAATGTGATGAAATCTTAACGTAATTATTTTCATCAACAACCAAGTGGATTAATGTACCTACCTCAAAATGAGTGGGAGCAACTAAATTAAACTTGTCTATATAGATGATATTCTTTTGACATGTATATGTTACATAAGTCAAAGCATTGTTAACACAAACTTTGATATAATAGATCTCAGTGATATCTCTTACGTGATAGATATCATAACATACTGAGATAGACCAAATGGGACATTAGTTCCATTCCATAAGTTTAACGTTAAATGGGTCCTTACACATGTAACAAACAATATTGCTTTCCTTTAGAGGATAATAGGATAAATGAGATTATTTCCTTACGCTTCATTAATTAGAAGCCTTATGTAAGTTCAAATCTATACTCGTTTAGATATTACTCACATTGCAACACACTAGATTTGTCTAGATTAATGTGAAGCATCTAATGAAGTATTACAAAATCTTTAAAAGAAACGAGAGACTACAATTTAAAGAAGAAGTGAGAATTAAAACCGGTTTATTACTTTAACTTTGTAATGTTCAAAGATGACAAAATGTAATTTCGGGTATATCCTTATGTCAGCAGACAAAACCTATCTCATGGAGGAGTCATAATGCACTGATATTAACAACCTAAGTTATAACGACATAATATAGTCACTAAATGTTGTTGGAAATTTATCGGTGGACTCATAAGTTTATTAACTCCATATAATTAATGTTTTGAAGACTTAGTGTGATAAAGTCAGCTACCATGACTCCTTGAACAGTAACAGTTCAAGAGGTGCTGCATTAAATTTCGATACGCAATTAATTATTCGTTTATGAACGAATTGAGGAAACTAAGTTTTGTATCGAATACATTCATGATATGCTTAAGGATCCTATAACTGAAGGGCTATTACCCATAAGCCTTATTAAGAGAGTTCATAGACGGGTATTAATTAATGGCCGTGCGCAATTGCATATCGTACTATGAATAACTAAGTATTAGTTAATTTTTCCTCATCAGTTTGATTTTGTATGTCTCTAAGAATATGTCAAGTCGACATAACGGCATATAGACAAATAAAGTTACAAATCAAACAAAGGGCTTATGCATATTTTGATCATAACGATTAGGTTTTAAATTAAGGCTATAGTATGATAAATGGGGGTCCTGAGTCGCATAATGATTCAACGGCTGTATTTCTCTGCTATAGTACTTGTTTAAGGCTAAAATGAGTGTTAACTCCTGATCAGGCTTATCTAATACTCATAGTAAATGATTACTCGGCTAAGTGGGAGAATGTAAGATTAAATATATTTTTATATTATATTTAATCTAGTAGCCATTATAATCATTTACATTATATGGATCAAAATATATAACAATCCTATTAAATAATTAGTTGGTAATTGTTGATGGGCCTAATTACCCTTATCAACTAATTAGGGTTTCCTCTTGGGTGCACATATAAGGAGACTTATGTAGAGGTTCTAAGGTTAGACACATAACCTAATAATCATAACATCAATATATCGACCTCCATCTCCATAACCGATTCCCTTGTCGGTTTCCCTCATCACCATCATTAGATTGCACCCTAAGGAGGAACCAGATCAAGCTGACAATCATGTCAAACACTGTTGCTGCGTCTCCATCTGGATTCTCTGCTGGCCTGTGCTGATGCAATCAAAGGTATGTTTTCATGTTTTCCATTATACCTAAAACAGAACTGATCAACACGAAAGACCAAGAAAAATAAAGCTGGCCAAATGGATATAAAAGAAGTATAAATAAATGGCTGAAATATGTTAACTATCAAATTATAAATTAGATATAAACCAATACAGAAACGAAACATGTTAATAAACAAATAAGTTAATCTAGAAAAAAAACCAATACAGAAATGAAACATGTTAATAAACAAATAAGTTAATCCAGAAAAAAATAGATTATGTATATAAGTTTAAAATTAGCCGAATTAATAACTCAAATATAAAAAATATCTTAAATATAGAACGTAGTTCAAAAGCCAAATACGTTGAATGAGGTAAAAATAGACAATGGGTTTACAATAATTTTAATTATTTATGCATTCCATAAAAATCAAAGGTCACTGTAAAGTTCACTAAAGATGAGGGGTGCTATATGAAACTTAGAAAATAAAATGTTTGTACAATGAATTTCACTACTCTCCATCTCCAACTATATAAACCGACTAAACGCTAATGCTCACATTCACATATGAGCGATCTGGTTCCTTTCTTCATTTTCATTGCTGGTACATTTCACTAACTGGAAACTTACTTTCTTTACTTCTTCTTGTGTGTGACTTTTCTTTTTTAGTTATAATTAACAACCAATTGTATAAAGCCTTACAAGAATTCTTGCTAGTTTTATAAAAGCAACGTTTTCGTATATTAGAAATCTATGTTAACTACAAGAGAAGTACTTAATTAGTTAATTAAAAACAATTATGTTTAAAGGTTATAAACTTATAATATAGTGCTTTAATATGTGCTACATCGATGTGTAACATTTGTTGTATTGCTAATCAATAATCAATTGTACTGCGATTAAGTCTTCAGGTAGCTTGTAATGTAAAATCATAATTTCAGTGTATTAGTTTTAATTTTGTTCACAACTAGGTGTTTCGGGATAGTTTTTTAGGTGATTGTAAATATAAAAACTATTGTAGCTTTGTTATATTATGGGAAAAAGAATTTTGCATACAGTTCTGAGAAGGTAAACCCTCATAACACTAAAAAAATTCAACCTTTTGTTATATTCGGTACATCAAAGATGCATACATGTGGGTTACATGTCTCTTGATTCGTTTACGCGTTTTTCAACTAGAATTCAACGTGTTAGTTTAAGTCGTAACAATTAGTCAATTAGTTGTGGCTTGATGAAGTTAAAAATAAATGGATAAAATTATAAAAAGAATAAATTAAACAAAAATAAGTAGAGTAATGAAACATGTTGATTTGTCAAATAAGATAAACATAAAAAATAGGTTATATATTTGATATGTAAAAGATAAAACTAATCAAATAACTTAAATATACAAAATCTATACATTATAATAAAGCAAAACAAGCTGAGGCCACTTGGCAGCCATTTAAACCATTGCTTGCCATGTGTCGTTGGTACGCTCATTATTTTTTCCATTTAAGCGGCAAAGCAATTGAAGACACCTCCACTCATTCTTTATTCTCGTTATAGAAATTTCCTTTTTTCTTACACACTGCCTTCTCTCACCTTTGAGTTTCCATAAACAGATTACACATTCCTTTCTATATGATGTTGCAGATTAAAAACCCTAGATCTAATTCTATAATTTACCTTGCCGATTCTTCTTTCATTCGATTCGTCGGCTTTTGGTTCATCTATTAGCGATTCATCTTAAAGTCGGTATTTTTCTGTCCTATATCCTTATAATTTTTCTATCAAATTGTCTATTTGTATTTCTTAGATGAGCTTTGTTTATGTGTACTGCGATTTCATCTATTTTGTTGTTTTTGTCGTACGGAAATCCCAATTTTGTGGTTTTTGTTAAAGATTATAAACCCTGATTTGTATCGGTTCATCCCTAATTGAATATGAAATGTATCAGTTCGATGAGTTGTCAGTAATTTTCGATACGAGTTTTATGTATATTAGACTGATCGGTTGGATGAATTTAAACCAAAACTGAATATTAGTTTTTGTAACTGTCATATTTCATCTATTTCAGTTAATTCACACAAAAACAATAATAAAACATGAGATCGAAATCTGAGTTAATTATGAATCGATTTTAGATCTATTTTTGACATCTTGAATCTCAGGTTTGTAGAAAGTGTTGAATTGCAGGTTGTTGTTATTGTTACATCGAAGAAGAAGAAGAAGAGAACAATATAGTTGTTGTTGATTACAATTCACATATCAAATCACTGTTTCTGTTGTTGTTGGCAATTGATGAAGCCGAAGATTTATGGAGCCAAGAGCAATTTTAGTTTCATAATTTGAAAGAAATTGCAGGTATTTCAGATCTAAAATGGAATTGCAGATCTGTTAAGGTTCTATAATAGTTTCCGATTTGGTTTTGCGGTGAATCAGATCTAAATCACAAGTTTTTGTAGTGTTAATCGTAGAAAGAAGGAGAAGGTTCAGATTTGTTATTGTTTTTGTGTTGTTCTTCGAGAAGATAATTATTCCTGATCTGAGTTGCTTTTGCTTTGTAACACACGAAGCCTGCCGCCACGCCGCAAGTGTGTTACCATCTCTGAAGTTATCAGCCTCGATATTCATTGTCAGGTAATGTCTCTGTTTCTTCTTTAGTTTCATATGTTTCCTGTTACCGGGTTGTATAAAGAGTTATTGTTTTGGTTTAACCAAATTAACACTCTCTCTGTATCCCCCCCCCCCCCCCACCAAATTCCTTGAGTGGTAGCCTTATCAATGGTATTCTAATTTTAAAAACACATTTAATGGTGGGTTTCAAGTTTCAATAGCAAGTTTAAATGGGATTGATAGTTTTCTTCAATCACGCCTGACGACTGGAATTTTCTTTTTTGGCATCTGTGTCCAGATTGAGTTTGAAGTAGGGGTTGTTTGGATGATGTAGCAGGGATTTTGATTTAATTTGGGTTATGTTTTAGAAGTTATAACAAATATCTTAAATGTGTAGTGTATGGTAAAAAAGGAACTGGACAAATAGTTGGATATTTGTGTTCTTTTATACACCGATTGTTTATGAATTTTGTCAATTTACTTAAAGTGAATTACTTGAAAAAAATATCAAGATTGAAGATGCTTTGGTAATTTGCCAATCATTTTGCAGCCAAATGATGATTCTGAAACCATTTTCTTTAAGTTGATAATCATTTTTAGTTTTCTTTAAGCTGATAATTATTATTCTGTACGAATGTTTCATTAGGGTTTCTGGATCTCACCCAAATCCCGCCCCCATATGCTCTCTCCCCCTCTCTCTTTGCTGATTCAAGAAGATGAAGGCGATGGCGATTTGCCGATTCAAGAAGATGAAGGCGATGTTGATTCAAGCCGATTGGATGATGTGGTATTGGCTACATTGATTTGTTCATATTATTGTTTATTTTTGTTCATATTACATTCTTTTTTACCAATCAGTTCAAATTAGGGTTTTAATTTGTTAAGTTTTGTTACAACTATTGAGATTATCAAAAGAAAGCAGTGTGGGTTCTGTCAATTACATGTGTCCTCAAGGTAAGCATATCCACTATCTCAACGTGATTGATTTATGTTTTCTTTCCGATTAACAAGTGAGTTTGTGTTCATAGGGTTTATGGTCCGGATTCAAGTACGAAGAGATGATTCTGTGTTAAGAGCAAAGATGAATATTTTCAAGGTATGATTTTTTGTTCATATAACCCTACAACTCAACTCTTCAGGTCTTGGATTCGTCTCAACCAACCTTTTATATTCGGTGACGATTCGTTGTTTTTTAAATATATTTCTAAAGTTTCTTTCTTGGAAGACAAAGACGAGCAAGAGCGTTCCTGGTATGATTTCGAAATTTTGTATATTTATAACCTAAATCTGTTATAGCTTAAATGAAACCCACATAGGGCTTTTTCTCTAGGTGATGCTTCTTAATGATTGAAGATTATATACATTTGATGTAGATCGATTGTTCGCACATTTAAATGGTCCTAAAGAATGTAACTTTATTACTATATGACATAAAGGAAAAAGTACATATTTGGATTATATATTTCAAAATTTTGCTTTGGATCTGAATTGGATGAGTACTTTCGATTTGTAGTTAATATTAAAAGGTATACTTTGTGAAGCCATTAAGGTTTTGGCGAGTAATGAATTGGATCTAGATTTTGTTTTCAAGAATCTTATTTTAGTTTTTTTTTCTTATTTCCTTCTTTTATCTTTAAAATAATCTTTGTTGATTGTAGGATTAGGCCATTGACTTATGAAGTCAAGCAATGAATGGTTGTTGGCTAATGGCACTCGAGACTGGTGCGCAAGATTGGATGCCACTCGAGGACCCACATGATTTGAGATTTTCTAGGCGGGTGAGTAATTCACATATTCTCATTACATCATCTATATCTATACTTTTTAATAAACCAAGATAATTTAAGATGTGACTATGGAAAATACCAATCAAGTGGTGACCAAAGATGCTTGACTCGAGGCCTCAATTTAGATTAATCACAAGATCGAGAATTTTGAAAGGGTATCTTTTTAGTCAATGTTTGACTCATGACATCAAACAACTGATTGGTAACATTTGAAGAGAGTAAACAACCACTTCTGCACACCAAGTCAATTTTCCACTTCTTGCTCAATATTGTAGATTTTTATCACTTATTAACCCATGAAGTTTTACAGATTGATGGAGCCTGTCTTGAATAGGGAAAATCGTTAAGCGAATGGGATGTATTTAGTCACTCTAAAGGTTAGTATAATCAGTCAAGTTGATTTCGATTTGCAGTCATTCTGATGTCGAGCCCTTCATCGTTATGCACAACATGTTATTGGCACATGGTAGGGCAGCCAAACTATATCTTGAATATTTCCAGGCAATTAACTAACTTAGAGTCAATCTTTAAATTTTAATTGCATATTTTGAATTTGTTATGTTAACTTATTGAATTTGACCTCCACATAAATCGGTTGGGCTTTCTTTTGAGTGTGAATGACTGCACAAGCCTACAAGGTGTTGCAGGTAGGTTGGGTAACAAGTCAAAACGGGTCGAGCACTTTAACTCATAAACACTATATTGTTGAAAAATTATAAAATGTATAAATGATTACAATTCATTGTTATTATGAAAGCTAGATGATTACTATAATAATTCGACATTTTATCATATTAAAACCGTTTGGAAGGTTTTATGCGTTTTTGTATGTATTGGATGGCTTTTGCATACTTTATCCTGTTACATTTTGAGTCAAGTTACAGCCTTTTCAATGGTTCCAATATATATACTTAGGCTGGATAGGAGTTAACAAGTCAGTAAAAGTAATGATGTTTTTCAAATTGATCAAGACTCAACATTGAATAAAATGGGTACATACAATGCTTAGACTATAGAGCTAAATTTTCTAAAACTTTGACCTTTTTAACTTGGGTGCAAGGAAAAACAAAGTGCTTACAAGTCACAATTTTGCAGGTCTCTCGGCTTATTTGTCACTTTATCAAGTTCAACACTTTAAATTCGTTGACGATTCACTGTTGATTTAGCACATTGTTTGTTGAATTTCAATTCGATCTCAGGTGAACAATCTCGATTTCTCTTGTATATTTCAATCATTGTTAACTACGTTTGATACGTTACGTACCCGCGGGTAAAGGGATGGATTTCGTTACTTGAACGTTTATTTCTTTTAAAGGATTATTTTAACATTTTTAAGTTATATATTTGTGTGTTAGTCCACCCGCGAAATTCGCGGGATCTTAGACTAGTATGTTAATATAGAAGGAAATATAAAAGCAAACATTTTGAATGAGTCAAAAATAGACTGCTTACAGTAATATATGTTAGAATAGAATACACTGTAACAGCAAAACATGCTGTTTGACTTATAAATAGAAAATTGGTTTACTCAACGCAACGCAACGCAATTCCTTTCCAACTTTTTTTTTTTTTTTTTTGGAAGGTGACTTTCTATGTACTGGACCTATTGGTCACCGGGTTCATGTCAAAGACATTCCCCCGTCAGCCCCGCACTCTCGGACGCGATGTTCGATCGGGCCCCGGCCGCCGCGCAAGCTGACTTCCGCCCGGAAACCATACTGCCCCCACACGAGAGACTCGCTGGGGTAACAGTCCATACTTTGCGTTAAAATTTCTTTAATACTATTTTTGGAAAGCATAAATATCTTTATATATATATATATATATGTAATAATTATTTTGAATTCTTTCACGATAGATTAGTACTAATACATTTGGAACTATTAAATTCCTTCACAGTTAAACAACGAGAGTTCAAAAACTACTATTAATTTAAACTCTATTCTATTGTTATTTTGTTTTATTAGTACTACATATAACTAACCCTATCTACACGTCTTTTTGATTGTTATAAATATTCTCTCCCAACAAAAAACTCTTGAACTCTCCCTCTGTTGTTCTAGACGATACTCATTAATTTCATTTCCCTAGCTGAACTGACCCTCGAGACGACCTACCATTTGCGGAGTATCAAAGACAACACGTACAATCTGTGAAGAACCACAATCCTAAAGCTCACACATAATTGAGGTATGTCAGTAATCCTTGTTTTCTTTTATGTTTTTTCTTGAATGTTATTAACTTCTAATAACTTAATATCATAAAAATTAATTTAGATTTTAGATTTTTTATTCAATTTACTATAGAATTATTAATCAAACTCAAACCAGATTTTAGTGTTAAGTTTCAAGGGTGTTTTTGTTTATTCATATTTGTTATTAAAGTATTATATTTTTTTCTCAAACTTCGGGATTTTACAATTTTATTCTCTATACTAGTGTGAAAACCCGTGGAACAACCAACAATCAACATTTTCAAACAAAAAAGGGGAAATGGACTGTATCACCCTCAACTATGCAAAATTAGCCAATATCACGCTCAACTTTCAAGTTGGCTCCCACCACCCCCTACTCGACAAGTTGGTGTCACTGTCACCCCTTGGTTAAAAAAATACTAACTGAGTTAGTATTTTAAGCCTGTGTGGCAATCAGATGCTGACTTGGAAGCATACGTGGACAGGAACCTCAATAAATAACCCATTTCTCTCTCTAATCAGTTGCATTTCATCAGTTCACCAGTTCACTTCGATGTTGGCGATCAAACCCTAGTTCCTTCATCATCGACGATTGCAGGCAAAATTCAGACTCCCAAGAGGTAAGGTTTATGTTAGGGTTGATTGCATTGTGATTTTACAAACTGATTTAAGTTATGGAGCGTATAGATGTTTTGGAAATCAGCTAGGGCTTACTCTGAAAGTGACTATCTACAAGCAATTGAAGACATGAAAACAATCAATCCTGATGCAGTAGAGGCCTTACTGAAGCAGAATCCCAAGTGGTTTAACAGGTGCTATTTGAACACCCACACCAAGTGTGATGTAATAGTAAACAACATGGCAGAAACCTTTAATGGTTTTATCATTAATGCAAGGTCAAAACACATAATTCATATGTTAGAGGATATAAGGATTCAGGTCATGAGTAGGTTAGTGACAAAAAGGACAGAAATGGCTGCCAGAGATGTCATCATATGCCCTAAAATCCAGAACAAACTTGATATTTCAAAAGCTGCTTCTTATAGATGTGAGGTGTATCCCTCATCATATCAAGTCTTTCAAGTAAGGGATTTTGATGATGTCTCTGTGGATCTAGAAAAGAGAAGTTGCACATGTAGAAAATGGGATTTAAGGGGATATCCTTGTAAACATGTATGTGCTGTTGCTGGATTTTTACATAAGAATGCTGAAGACTATGTTGATGTGTGTTATCACAAAGATACATACATGAAGGCTTATGAGTTCTCAATACCTCCATTACCTAGTGAAAGGTATTGGACCAAGATCAATCAGCCAATGGATCCACCACCAATCAAATCTGCTCCTGGTAGGCCCAAGAAGAATAGGAAGAGGGATCCTCATGAAGATCCAAAAAGGCCTGGGAAACTCACAAAGCATGGGGTTATAATGAAATGTAGTAACTGTGGGGCTACAGGTCACAACAAAAGAAAGTGCTCTGAGAAGGGGAAAACAACTGAAGGTAAATGTTATTAAGTTTAAGTTTATTCTTTAGTTAATTACATGGCTTAAAGTTTGTGTATCAGGTGGTTCTGCTCCAAAGAGGCAGAAGAAGTCAACTAAGAAGGCAACAAAGCAGTTAACTCAAGAGGCAACCCAGCAGTCCACTCAAGAGGCAACTCAGAAATCTACTCAAAAGGGAACCAACAAGTCAAGTCAAAAGGGAAAGAGAAAGACCAATCAAGGCTGAAGTTATATGTGATCTTTTGTGTTTGTGGCACAATATTTTGTCTAAAAACAGCTTCTAGTAATGTGGGAATGTTATGTATGACTTATTTAAGTAGGCAATGTTATGTATGACTCTAATATTTTGTCTAAAAACACCTTCTAGTAATGTGGGACAAGTTAAGTAGTCAATGTATGAGTTTTCAGTGTTGTTTGACTTTTTCTGTGTTGTTTGACTTTTGTGGTTGATTGAGTCACACATTGGTGTACATATTCCATTATGGTCATTGTGTACACTTTAATAGGTTGACTCAAAAAATTGATGACCATGCTTTCTGTTTGGTATGTTTTGCTTTGGTGATTCTGCTGTTTGATTTGGTGTTGGTTTGGTGATTCTGCTGTTTCTGCACTTTGATCTGTTGTTTCTGCAAGTGCACTTGCATTTTGGTTCAAAATATGGCCAATTCTGCACCTAGTGATAGTTTGACTGCAAATTGGTCAAACTTTGGCCAATTTTGCACCTAGTTATGCAGTTTGAGTCACTTGCAAGTGCAGTTGCACTTTGGTTCATATTTTGGCCATTTATGCACCTAGTTACAGTTTGACTATTGTTTGGTCAAACTTTAGGCAATTATGCACCTACTTACAGTTTGACTGTAGTTTGGTCAAACTTTGGCCACTTTTGCTTTACACAGTTTGTCAATTTTGGTTCAAACATTGGCCATTTTGGCTGCATATGCAGTTTGAATCACTTGCAAGTATGGTCAACATGTACATTAACTTAGATGTCCAATTGAGTCAAAGTAACAAAACACTTCATTTCATAACAAGTGGGCACAAATGGTTACAAACACTAAATGCCACAACAGTTCATTATCTATAAATCCTAATTCCACAAATACAACAATATGGCAATTGCAACTACAAAGGTTAGCACATATGGTTTCTTCGACTTCGTCTTTGTGTCAAATCTCATTGCTTTCAAGTTCTTGTTCTCTTCTATTAACAACATATTGTGTAATTGAAGGTTCTTTATCTTCATGTCTTTAAACGTCACTTGAGTTGAGGTGCCGTATGAACGTTCAACGAACATCTTATCAACATCTTCTTTCCAGAGGAAGAATTTGCAATCCCCTCTCTGCAAAACACAACAACTATAAGGAAATTGCAATCGAATATCTAAATAACACCAAATTGATAAGCAAATTCAACTTACAGGCCAGTGATAACAGCCGTAAAATTCTTCACCATGTCTTTCACTTTTAAGACCAGTTACACGAAGAACAGCAACAATGTCATGATGACAGTACACATTTCCATCCAAATCGACCTTGAAGACTTTAGGTTTTCGAATTAGAGCAGAGGTAGAAGACGACGACATGTTGACTGAATGTTTCAATGGGCAATTAGGGGAAGAACGGCTATGGGGAGGAGGTATTAGGGCAAGAACGGCGATGACTGAATCCTGCAATTGATCTTCGTCTGCAATTGATGGGGAGAAGATGACTTTGATTGGGAATTAGGGTTAAATGGTTAAATTGATGGTAAACAGATGATATATCAAGTTCCTGTCCACGTATGCTTCCAAGTCAGCATCTGATTGCCACATAGGCTTAAAATACTAACTCAGTTACTATTTTTTTAACCAAGGGGTGACAGTGACACCAACTTGTCGAGTAGGGGGTGGTGGGAGCCAACTTGAAAGTTGAGCGTGATATTGGCCAATTTTGTATAGTTGAGGGTGATACAGTCTATTTCCCCAACAAAAAATGATGCTGGTTGCAAAATTTAATTCATGATATTCAAACAAAATTTACCAATTGGTCAAAGAGTTACCAATATGAATTGGAATACATATAATAGCTTTTCTTGTTGCCTACTTTTTTTTACCTTTTTCAATAAAATTTTATACATCAACGACTAGGCAATAAAACTATATAGAATTAAAAGGAAAAAAAAAAAGAAAAAGCAGCTAATTTTCTCTTGTGTTGTATAAATATGTCTATAAAGTCAGTGGCGGATCTAGGATTCACGCCAAGCATGAACGTTTTATAAGAAAAGCGGTAACGAAATCGAAAAAACGTCAAATTTTTCCAAAATTTACACTTAAAACGTCAAATTTTTCCCCGCCAAGCGGTAGCGGGCGCTCCCCCTTGTGTCCACATAGGTCCGCCCCTGTATAAAGTCAAACTTTTTGACTGTTTGTTTGCTAAACATATATATTGAAGACGATGGCTGGGGTCGTTGTAGAAGGCATTTACGATTTTGTGGAGATGGTACGAGCGTTTGCAAACCACCGTGTAAGTTATACCTATTTAGCTAATTACACTAACGCTTCCGGATATAATTACCTATGGAGCCTTATTATATGTTTCATAATAGCATGATCTAATCATTTTTTATTTATTTGATACAGAGAGGAGATTACCCAAGATACAGCGAGCCCAACATAACACGGCGCAGAATCAAGTTTATAGTTTACACCAGTTTATTTTTCTTTTATCTATACCTAGTTTTAGGACAATTTATGTTAAGCTATAGTCAAATACACACACAAACAATTGACATACAAAATATGTATGTCAAACCAAGTACAACAGACAACATAGTAACACTGCTAGGAAACTTTAGCGACAAAACTAGCTTTAGGCACACTGGTATGCATGCAGCGTCCCTAGACTCGGCAACGTACAACATGATCCTAACTACTCGTGGGTATCCCACCGTGAGGGTCATTTCAACCACCACCCCTACTCATTCGAACTCTAACTTAGAGGACCCGCTTTTAGTGAAGTTTGAGACCAAACAAACTCGCTTACAAGAAGCACAACTAAAGGATTATCAGAAAATGCTTGATGAAGGGCATGTGTGGGTGGAAATAACGGCGGATTTCGAGTGGCGCCTCAAGCTTGCGGGATTTCTAAAAATTCCTTCTACATATAAAGGCGTATATTATACTTGCAGTGGTCGTTACTTACCTAATTCTGATCATAAAATGCAACATCTAAAATGTGGTAGTTAATAAAATAAAAGTATTTTCGATTGTTGCTGATTCTTTAATAACATTGATCGGTACCCAAAATTGGCAATTGACCAACTTTGACTTTGACAATGTTGACTTTGACGTTGACAATGTACATATTTTTCTCTTTAATTTTATAATAAGTGTTTCAAGTTTATCTCAACACAATCTTGTGTCCTTAAGGCCTCATGCAACGACGTACTATATTCACATCAATAACATAAATACTAAAGGATCAAGGATCAAACCACATTTTATAAACATCCATCGTTTTTTAACATATGCCAATTCTATTAGTATATGCAAATGCAACAATGACACCCACTTCCATTTTATCCAAACATGGCAAATACATATTTTTGACGTGTCATACAACGACTCAATACCACATCGGCAACAAAGTAGTTAGCATAAAAAATACATTATGATTCTTTTGGGTATAATGACTCATTTATCAGTTTATCAATATCAATAGCAACATAATGAAGTAATTAGCATTAAAAATACATTAACAACTCATGAGTCACATAATACCTCGTATTTAATATCGACATTTATCTTACAATAACTTGATGGCTCTATTTACTCTAGTTACTTTTTTTTTTGAATTTTTTTGAATGAAAACGTTTGCTCTACTATTCACCGATATTCTAAATTTTTCACCCTTGCCTAGGATTTTTTTTTTTTTTTGAAAAGTAACTTTCATTAACCAAGACGCCAAACCTCAAACCGAGGCGGCACCAAACACCTACACAATTACATAATTACAAATTTACACCAACCGTCCCAAGAAACCCTCAACAATTTCGCTCTACTATTTAACCATAAAAAACCAACGGACTTGATCTCACTTAGAATACCTCTGACACTAACCGGCTTGTTATTGAACTTCGCTTCATTTCTGGCTCTCCAAAGGCTCCAACACGCAATTCTAATGACACCTTTAACCACATCTTTTTCCCCCACTTAACCCACAAAATTCATGGGCTTCCAAAAGATCTTTCACCGAAAACGCCAGAATATTAGGAACCGAACACCTGAGACCTCTCGCTTACGAGACATATCCCTCTTCCAAGGGGGAGCTCCCTTAAGTCTTAACAACTTGTGACTTTTATCAAATACTAGTGGGGAACCCGCGCGTTGCGGCGGAGTCGATAATTCGGGACAGAACGTAAGTCAAACCTTATCTAATATTGTTAAGTTGGTTACAGTATTGAAAAGATACCGGCACTCATGTTTAATGAAAACAAAAGACAACCCTCTAATGTAAATAAAAAATAGTAACAATTAACAGAGCACCATACGTCTGAAGCGGGTGGATTTTGCTGGCATGAGGCTTGTTAATGACAATGCTCTGAGCTCCAAAAAGATCCCTTCTTTACACCTGATGTCGGCAAGAAACATCAAGTTTCTCAAAGCCCATACGGCATTTAGTCTAACTCTTGAATCCATAGGTTTTGATAGCTCAACAAGTTGTTTCACACCTCCGTTTTGTACAAAAAGAGACTTGTGCATTGTAAAATCAATCACTAAGTTACTGATAGTACGCAGTGCAGCAACCTGCGAATTCAGCATATGAGAGTGAGTTCTATGTTACACATCTGATAACTCGTAAAAGCCTTCAAATAGTAAACCCAATAATCAAACTGAAGTTACGATGGCATTTTACTCTTCTCAAAACTACAAACCTTAACCGAGCGGGAGATATTTTTCAAACACATGCATGCAGCAACACGTACATCCACCGTAGCATGACTCAGAGCGTCAGTTATGATGCTTATGGTCTGTAGCTATGAAGCCAAAGCTAAAACGTTTAAATATATAAACAATATATGATAGTTAACATAAAACAAATTTCAAACATTAGAAAAAGAACCTTGGGTGATTCCAAAAGAACCGATCTACTACATTCCAAATTTGAACATAGATTAGCGAGTATCATTAACATTCCCTCGAGTCGTTTGGGTTGTAACGATTCCTGTTGCATGTGGTCACAAAGTCGGTGAATTGTATTTGCCTCAAAAGCCGTTTTTTGCAAACTCTCTTCATCCGCTATAAAACTCGATAAAGTAAACAACGCTTCATCTCCCACTTGACCAGAATCATCGATAAGTTCAAGTACTATTAATATCAATTTGGTTCTGAGCCCCACCGATTGAAGATATGACGGAGCAGCGTTTTTAATCAAAATTAAGCACGTACATGCAAGCAATCTTGTTCTTGGATACTTGTCTTTCGTCAACTCTATTAACATACCCCACGTTCTACCGTTTTCGGGTCCCACAAACTCTGAAATAACTTGTGGGTTTTGTTTGATGATTGTAGCGAATGCTTCTAAGCTTGCATCTCGTTGGCTTGTGGTGCCTTCGAGAAGGTTGATAAGGCGTTTTAGTGTCCCGGCATCGCCCAGTATCTTCTGCTCGTCGTTTGTTTCGCAAGAATGTGTTATGATACTGGCACCAAGTGCGGTTAAATTTTCGTTGTTTTTATCTAATAAAGATGTAAGAAATTCCATGTTTTTCTCTTGGAAAAAGTCGTACTTGGGTGCCACTTTTGATTGATATATCATTTTTAGAGCACGAGCACCTGCATCTACAACCTGCATGATAATAGTTAGATACAAAATCATATTATCAAGGGTTGGGAAATAGAATCTTAACTGTTATAGATCAACGGGCGCTAATTGTGGTGTAATATTGATTTAAGTACCATCAGAAGCTCCAATAAATCTTCTTCCTTCGTTCAAAATACCACGGAAATGAAGTTCTTTTAGGTTTAGTGTCCCGGCATCGCCCAGTATCTTCTGCTCGTCGTTTGTTTCGCAAGAATGTGTTATGATACTGGCACCAAGTGCGGTTAAATTTTCGTTGTTTTTATCTAATAAAGATGTAAGAAATTCCATGTTTTTCTCTTGGAAAAAGTCGTACTTGGGTGCCACTTTTGATTGATATATCATTTTTAGAGCACGAGCACCTGCATCTACAACCTGCATGATAATAGTTAGATACAAAATCATATTATCAAGGGTTGGGAAATAGAATCTTAACTGTTATAGATCAACGGGCGCTAATTGTGGTGTAATATTGATTTAAGAACCATCAGAAGCTCCAATAAATCTTCTTCCTTCGTTCAAAATACCACGGAAATGAAGTTCTTTTAGGTCTTTAGCTAAAACCATCTTCTGTGCATGCAGTTCTAAACTACTCTTAGCCGCTTCCGCTTTTGCTTCTTCTGCAGGTTTCTCGTTCAGTTCCACTTTTCTCTTTAAACTGATAGCACGATCCAACCTTGAAGCCAAAATTTTCTGCACAAACTCAAGTATTATAGAACAATAACATATATGCTAATTTAGATGACTAATAGAGTTGTAAAATAATGTAGTTGGAATTAGCTTCACCTTGTTGTTTGTAGCATCTTCGATTAAATTATTAAGAAGTTCCAATTCACTGGCAATATTGTCAATGTCGAATGTGCAGTCGTCCTTACGATTTGCCATTTCAACCTCACAATCTGGAGCACTATGAGATGAACCATCAGAGGGTGGGACAGAGGTTTGCTTGGGACAGAGCATTTTTTACATTCATAATCTCTTCTATAATTTTGGTCTTTTTTGCATAGTCAGTCTGTAAAAGGTTGCCATTTCCCAAATTTTCAAGACAATGGTCTTGATTTTAACCTACATGTGTAAGAAGCGCCACCTTCATACCCTGAGGCGTTTTTTTTGTCTCCACCTCACGCCTAATATGTGCTTATTTAAAAACAAGATTTCTGTACCCCAAATAGATTTTATAATTTAAATATGACATTATTATATACATTTGTGTTTTTTAAGTAAATTTTAATTTTAATATATTAATTTCAGGAAAAAAATAAAAAAATTGAGTTGAACTGGTCGTGTTCGGGTCAACCCACGAAACTTCGGGTCGTGTTCGGGTTCTTATGTATGATACGATTTTTGGGTTCGGGTCGGGGTTGGGTTTGTGTAAAATTTTCGGGTTCGGTCGGGTTGAACCCACCAACCCGCTAACACGAGCCATTTAGCACCCCGAAGCATATCAACCAACTTTTCTCAACTGTATAAAAACCTTGGTCCATACGTAATGCTTTAAATATGATCGTGACGTACCGTTCAAAAATATATATATAATGTTTCGTAAAATTTTCTATGTGGTAATATAACAAGTTAATGTAACATGTATATCAGGAAAGAAATGAGCTCACCTCCCTTGCATCTTTACCTATCCAATAGTGGATGTCATAGCGGAAAGCACCACTTTTTGAAGCATGGGTCTATAAAAGAAATACAATTTTTTTGATTTAGTTAAAATAACAAAAATACAAGTACTTCTTTCTTTAACACTTTTATTCTTATCTCTGTGTTAATCTACTTTGATGGAAATATAAATGTGACACCTTAGGCAAATCACACACCGTTCCATCCACACGAGAGACACTGTGTCATAAGGACTGTCTAACCTTAAATACCACCAACGCATTTGGTCGTATTGGTATAAATGAGAGGAGAACTCACAGTTAATCGTCCTTGAGTGGGAGTAATTCCCGGAGGTCATCCATCCAGGAAGTCTCCACTGGTGAAACAAAAACGAAGTTGCATAATATAAATTCACTTACCGATAGTGGCTATATCGCATTTTGAACTATGGTAAGTATCTTTGATATACTGCACGACTTACAGTGCTTTAGCCCTTTCTTGTATTGAAGTATTCGACCCGTTAAACTGGAATATCTTATTTTTACTGTCTAATATAAAAACTAATCAAATCAAAGATCATGACATATATAAACTTAATAAGTAATTCGATACAAGTTGTTCAGCAAACCTGCTTCCCAAGATTGACTAAGAAGACCCTTTGTGTTGGTTCAGTCATTTGATCAATCACACCAACCCGTAGGATATAAACAACACATGCCTTCAAGAAAATACAAATCATACATTAGCAACGTTGATCGATCCTTTCGATTGAAACCACTAAGAACTAAGCCACTAACTATGTTAAAACTTAAAATTCATAAAAGAACAAAATATCTAGCAAAAGACAAGTTGCAACTACATAAAGGCGTTGCTCTTTTGCTTCACACACATTAAGAAAACAACGATAAGGCTATAAAATGACAAGGAGATACTAATGAGTGTGCATCTACAGGTTTGACCAACTCGCAAATTCTTTAAGCGAGGTCCAATTGCTGCAAAAATAATATAATTTATCAAAATATAGCATATATTGAGAAAATCCAATGCATCAAAGTTCAATTTTTTTAAAGGTCCTTTTTACAAGTAAAGCTATATCTGACCATTAAAGTTTCAAATTTCAGTATCCCTCTTACTTAAAACTCCAGAATTTTCTAAATATAAATGAAGACATAATGTATAGATCTAATTCCACTAATAAAAAGAAAACAAACATTTTCTCTAATCTCTCAATACATACAACCCGGACCCGAAACTGAACCTGAACATAACCGAACCCGGGTCAGGGCACTGGAAGTGTCACCGGGCCTGCACCTGCTCCTGTGTACACAAACCCGGACCCGAAACTGAACCTGAACATAACCGAACCCGGGTCGGGGCACTGGAATAAAATAAAACTGAAAACTTTATATCAGTTTGTTGGCTGTTATCTGCAATAGCAGACTCACCCCAATTCTCAAAATGCCCTTTCCCCATAACACCACCACCGCCACCACCGCCTGCCGCCACCACCGCCGCCACTACCGCCATCCTCACACTACACTTGTAAATTTGAATCATAAGTATGTAACAGGCATTGTGTGAGTGAAGATCAAGGAAATCAACTTGAATCTTTGTTTTCACCTTTAGTTCTGACATGGAACCCTAGATTTTGTAAACAATCTATCCATCTCAGATCTGGTCGATTGAGGTAAGAATTGAAAACAGGTTGGGGGAAGATGAGAGTCATCTCCATTGATGTAGCTTTAAGACTCGAAAATCAGGAGATGGGAACGGCCGACTACCAAAAGGTCACATATTCAATTGAAGAGTCCATCCTTAAATGCGCAGTGATGAGATAGAGTAGGGTGAAATCCCTGAATTGCCCCTAAGAGTCTTAAAATTTGTGAACAATAATAGCTTATACATCCTTGTACATGATGCTTGATAACTTGTATGTAGGGTAAAATTACCATCTTGTACATCACTTTTCCTTTTTAATATACTAGTGGGAAACCCGCGCGTTGCAGCGGGGTCGACAATACGAGGCCTGGGAAAAAGCTCAAAACCTTAAATGATAAGCTTTTTAATGGATACACGGGACGGTTAAATAATAGCGTGCTACGTTCTATATACATTCTAGCACTACAAAATGCTTGGAAAACAAGGCGTATTATTTTTGGGACATATGATCTTAAACATAGATACAGTTCATGAAGTACAGTAGTCCACATACGTGAATGACATGTTGAAACTAACTTACTTAAGGTTGATAGAGTAGTTTAATTAAACGTGTACCCATGTCCTCCGTAAAAAAAAACACAATCAACACAATATAAAGAAGGCACTGGGCCTTATGCCAAAGTGAGGCTTCTTTCTTTCCATGGCTGCTGGCGCATAAGGTTGCTCATTCTTTTTGTGCTCCTAGTACTTAGGTTGCCATAAGAATCCGTCTAACAATAGCAATAAACAATCGTAACACACGTCATCAGATAAACAATTGCGCATATATGATTTTGCTCCTAAATAAAACAAAGTGATGAATAGTTAAATGTATAGCAATTAAGCAAGCGCATCTGGTAACAAATGAATAAAAGACCATCTAATGTGTACTTAAAGAGCGGATTTAACGGTTAGATCCGATTCCCTTTTATTGCGCTTACTTGAATGCGCTGTTTCCTTCTCGTCTTCTTTTACTTCACTTGGAGTGAATTGTTGTGCAGATGTTTCAGCTGTTGAAGGGTGTTTAGGAATAGTGCGTTTGAATGGTTCATGGAATGTGTCATACAAACGCTTTACCTGGTCAACAATTAGTAAAAAGAGAACCGATCAAAAGATTTGATTGTTACCTGAGAATATAATAAATCTTGTAATCATACTTAAGACGTCGACTTTTTATAAAAAAAAAAAAAAAAAAAAAAAATTCATTTGACCCATTAGCAACCCGCCCATCTTTTTCCAATGACTTATTGGACAACAAAATCAATGTGTGGTTTTAGGAAATGATTTAAAAAATAAGAAAACATAATAAAGAGATGAGAATAAAGAGATACTTTACGCTCTCCAATGCCAAGGCAACGTGAGAGGTCCTCCATCGAGGCATCCATTATATGAGAAAGAGACTGAGAAGAATGGTAGGCAACCTTAACAAAACAAGATTAACAAATATCAGTGAAAAAATAGTCGGAGAAACCACAAAAATAATTTAAGCCAACAGACTCTAATGTCTAATGATGTGGAGTTGCATTAATCAGTTTTGTAGTGGTCGGAGAAGTGATTACAATTTTTTCGTATTTTTTGGGCCAAAATAATCAAAACTAAAGGGGGCTAAAAAGCGAAATATTTAAATACATTTGCACCATCAATAACATGATTATTTCTTTTTGTATCAAAAACTCCCTACATCCCCAAGACGAGTACAAGTGGAAGAAGATGAAGTACCCCAAATGTAGAACCAAGAGTAACCACATCTGTCTTATTGACATGTCAAACTGATGTTAGAGCATGTGAGAGCTGCAAATGTAGTTGGTTAGGAAAGTAACAAAAAAATATATAACACGGAAAATCCACTAAAAATAATCATTCAACTTAACTATTCAAAATTACCAAATTTAGTGTATAGAACTTTACATATATAAATTTAAATTAAATAGGATTCTTTAACAATGACTTATACAGATACCCCAAATAATATTTAGAAAGTGACTTATACAAGAGTTTATACACTTAACACAGGAGATGGCGGTTTCTCCGACACTATCGCAAAGAACTCCATCGAAGTTCAATGTGTAGAGATCCCCCATATCTTAATCTTATCTCTATGCTTGTGGAGAACCTGCACTGTTTGTTCTAGTCCAAATGATTTCAAAATTCAGTTTTTATACTCCATAACAAAAGAAAAGAAAGAAAAGAAACTATATGTTTTTTAAAAACAAAATTAGACAAGTACGTCAGGGTTGTTAAGATCATCACATACCTGATCGTGTCAATCTCCTAAATACAAAAAGATAAATATAACTCTCCAAAAATACTTGAAACATATTACTGTTGTGTTTAACCCAGTTGCCATTCAACTCCACTATTCTCATGTATTGATGTTAATGGCTACTGAAGAACTCGAAATGAGCAACTGAAGACAAATCATGCAGAATGTTATTAACGCGTTTTAAACCTAACATCACCCTTCAAGCAGTCACCTTTTCCTTCTGCGCAAACGCCACACCCTTCTCTATGCTTCCCTTCAACTCCACCTTCAAAGCTTCCGAAGCTTTGACTTCATATTCAGTCAACCCTTCAAGATCAGAAAAGATAATCGCTTCGACTCCTTGCTTCCCAAGCTTAACCCTCCTCGATGCAAAAAACCGGAGTTCAGTAACTGCTGACTGAACAAACGAACACTCGTAAACATCACTATCTCCATCAAGTGCCTGGAGAGAAGATTCTAGAAACCTCGCATCCGCATACGCCATTGACAATGTAGCGGACCCCGCACCGGCTTTCGCCTCAACCACCTCAGTCCCACCGTTTTGAATCCTGGCAGTCAGATCATTGAATGTAACTGACGGTTTCGTTTTCGAAAGTAGGGGTAAAATGGTAATTCCGGCATGCCCACCAACCACCGGGCCGTCAACGTCAATAAGCTTTTATGTTGAAAAGGTCATCAGGGGTCATACCGGGTTTCCTTGGAACACCAGCAGGAATGACAACGACGTCCACGTCTTTTAAACAGCTAGCGAGTTCACTCCCGGGAGACGTCCACGTCTTTTAAACAGCTAGCGAGTTCATCACTCCCGGTGGAATCCCGAACTTTTGAGGGTGGTTGATCCGATGGAGAACGCAGTTGCTGATGTGGCTGCCATGTCAGACCCTGAAGAACACATAGAGCCAACAATTGTTATAAATGAATTTATTTATATTAAGTTTTATCTTACAATGATAAAAACATAAAATACAAATGAAAAAGAGAGCTTAATGACTACTGACTACACATCCTGTTGGGTTCTAGTGTTCTACCATACCTAATGACTACTGACTACACATCCATTGCAGCCTTTATGTAGATACTTTGAATCTTTGAATGCAAATTAGAAAAACATGTATTTGCATATTCAAAAATTAATATCACATTCTGAAATCAGATTCATTTTTCGTTCAGGGAATCCAGAACTGTTTGAAAACTATGACGATGGATATGAACTTCAAAATCAAAATTAATAGATGCAAACAACAGTAGTCAGATGAACATACTACCAGATGATTCACGGAGTTAACTAAATCTCACAGTTTGATATGCATCAAATTTTAGATCATCAGCTAAAATTGCATCTTAAAACAGATGAAACGGTTCATCCAAACAGCCGAAAGAGAGACATTAACTTCAGAATCCACATGAATCATCTGGTAATAGGTTCCTCTGACTACTGAAACTATAACTGATAATATGACAAAACTAATGCAATCAACTTTATTATATTTCCAAGTAAGCACATTACAAAGTGAGTACAACTTCTCAGGCTTCATTCGAAAGGGTATTCATATAATATAATCTTTTGTAGAAATAATAATTTTATAAACATTCGATGTTGGTATTTCATATAATCTACCATATATACTTCATAAACATAGTACCCCTACTTACTTTACCTCTTTGACATTATAAATATGATGTTTTCCTCTAAGCTTCTTCTAGGATTTATCACTTTAGAAGCTTCTTTAGGCACATCAGATGGTGGATCTGATCTGCATTGAGAATATAGAGATTGTAATCATATTACTAAACACTAAAATCTATCACAACAAAGATAAGTATATATTACCCTCTACTTAAACTCTATGTGACATACGGACCAACATCTCAATCGCATTAGTCACCTATAATCCAATAAATAATTTTACAACCACCATAACAAACACAAAATAATAAAGCAAACCGACATTGTTACTGTCATTTTCTGGTTACCTAGGACGGATAATTCAGCAATAAAACCAACCCAACATGAATCCTTATCAAAAGCTGGATCATACAATTACAAACCTAACAGCTTCTTCGGTACCAACGAATAGCTTCAACACAGAGTGAACATTGAATACAGTCGATTTAAATATATCTTCGACCACCCTAGCAGATTTACATTTTTTTTACCTTCTGTTGGTAAAAAGAACCAAACATTATACAAAAGAATGAATTTTGGATACAACGATGTAACTTTTGAAAAGAGAAAACCAAAATAGCAATCTGACCTGGCACCAATTAAAAGCCTACATGACAAGCTGATGAGATCTTGAGATGAGTGAGAGTCATATTGTGTGGTTAGATTGGGATGCTATATCTTGTCCAAACATGTAGTCGGCTCTATGTGGAGATATTCCCCACCTGCATCTGTCATCTGGGTCAGACCACAACAGGAAGTATATGTTTCTTAGCCTGCAACATAGTAGTAGAACTTTGATTTTTGTACAACATTTTAGCATAAAAGTGTAAGCCACAATTCTTTGAAACCACCCTTAGAAGGCTGGCTCCATGGGTCAGGCAGGGCGGCCTGTGGAGCCCATGGCTAACCTGCCAGCTCACCAAAAATGGCTCAGTTAAGGTTTCGCGTACCAAAAAAGAACTTTGAACAACTTCACTAATGTCCGATCTAGTCTTCTCTTTGCCGGAAAACACCTTTGCTAAGATCACAGAAGTTACGCCGTTGCCGCTGTTTTCAAGCCCGAGAGCTCCCTCCTGTTACATGTTGATACATATTTTGTGGACGCGACTCGGTTCGGTTCAACTCGATTCGGTTCGACCCGGTTAGGTTCGGCTCAAGCCCGACGTCACGACATTCCTCCGTCGTGCGTCCCAGAGTTCGACACGCGAAGCACGGAGCGCCGCGAGACGGTTCCCGCTGCCGCATCACCATGACATCATCATGTTGATGTCATGATGATGTAATGTGGTTGACTAATCTACAAAATGCATATTTGAACGTGCATGGACACATTAAGTTTAGGCCAATCAAATCGCACAAGACAAATATATGTTGGGCCTTTATTTCTCACATGGGCCGAACTCACCTGATCGCACAAGTGTGATGCCAGCCCAATCGCACAAGACCAAATATATATACCGAAATCAAAGGTGATTTCGGTGGACAAGGGACACAAGGCAGGCAAGAGTGAAGAACCGCACAAGAAAGAACCGAGAGATTTGTTTGAGAGTTTGCAAAGATTGATTTGTAAACATTGATTTGTAACCGTCTTTCAAGTATTAATACATTGGTGTTAATCGTTGAGTCTCGGTCTCCTTTTCGTGTTCTTGTCCATCTTTCTATCTCGGTTTGCATCTCCGGTTGGATTCCGCACAACCGGGCGTGTTTGATAACAAGGAGTAGGCGACTAGATCCTCCCCTAGCCGGACCTACAAGTGGTATCAGAGCCTTGGCTCTTCTCCTTGTTAAAACCGAGTTGTTTTCGGGTTGTTTTTCGGGTTTTAGAAGCTTGTATTTTCTGGAAATTTCTGTTTTTAGCTTCGAAAATCTGCTTTTTTTGCTGGAAGTTCACATAAAAACCTTGTTATTTTTCATTTTCACATGTTAAAAGTTGGTTTTTAGTGAAGTTTTGAGCAAAACCGCGTTTCAGAAATTTGTCGGTTCACCGGAAAACTCTTTAGTTTACCGGAAAATTTAAATTTTCTGGGTTGTGTCTTCATATCTTCAACCAAGCTTCAAGTGTTCTTCATAAAAATCTACTCTTTTGATCTTGGTCAATTATTTTTGAAAGTGTTAGTGCATTGAAAATTGTAATTGGATTATTATATTGTTCATCATCATTTGGTTGGTGATTTAGGAAATGGTGTAGCCGAAAAGTGGGTATACCTTATGTCAGTTGATAGAAAGTCAGACAATGACAGTCGCACAAGACAGTTGGAATGCACATGAATGATCAGTCGCACAAGATTTGAATCACACAAGGATTTGTAATCACACAAGATCTGGGCTTACACAACAAGAATTGGGCTTCAGTGGATTTCTATTTGGGCTTCTCGCACAAGAATAACCACTCGCACAAGATTGATTTGGCTCGCACAAGAATTATTAGTCGTACAAGAGTTTGGGCTCGCACAACAAATAATTGGGCTCATATAAAAAATTTGGGCTTCTGTTTGGGCTCGTTTTCGTCGCCTATCTTTCAAGAAGCGTGGTTCATCGCGTTGTATCACAAGACTTGTTTCGTAGGATCTTTGTTTCGCGGGATTTTGTTTTGTCAAGATATCATAAAAAAAAAAAAAAAAAAAAAACCGAAGGTTTGTATAAGTGATTTTAATTGTTTGTTTCAAGTGTGTTTCAAGTGTGTTAACCAGGTATTCATAATCAAGCATTCAAAAATGAATTCGATGTGGGGTGTTCCGGTAAATGCAGAGATGTATTTTGGTACTCCGTCTCCCGCACCGGTATCTTCGCAAAGCCGACGACCTATCATAGCAACTGATATGTTCGGAAATCCATTACCTGTTCGATCTACCGGACCAACAGACATGTATGGAAATCCACTTCCTCCTCAATCTACCGGACCAACAGACATGTATGGAAATCCGCTTCAACCAGTTCCTCAACCAGTGCCTCAACAGCAAACCCAAAGGCCTCCTGTGACAACAGATCTACATGGCAATCCTATCCAAGTTCCTGTTAAGCCAGCTCAGCATGGGAACCAGAACCCTTTCAGAAATCAAGGAGACCAGCAGAATCAGAACAGGAACAATGAGCGTACGTTGATACCTGTCAACAACCAAAGCCAAGCAGGACCATCAAATGCTAACCAGGCACTTGTGGTTCAAGTAAATGATTGCGGTGATTGGTCAATCCAGCTGAGTAGTGATGCTCCAGATGGAACAGCTTGTTTTGCTGAGATTGTTAAGGATTTAAATCACGCCAGTGGTGGAGAATCTTCCGCCAATGGTGGTGACTCTTCTGAGGATGAAGACTCTTCTGGTTATAGTAGAAGTTCAGATGAAGAATCCTCGAGTTCAGGCGATGATCATTTGGATAACACTTCAAGTGCGTCAGTTGATGCAAATGTTGATGAGCTTTTGGAGGAAGCTGCAGCAGAAAATCATAGGAGATCTATATTGGTAGATCAAGCTGCTTATTCTTCTTCCTCTCTCCATTCAGCCATTATGGCTAATGTCGACAGTTCATCAAGTCAGGTATGTGTCGATGAACCCAGAGGTTGTCCAAACACAATCTGTTAAGTTAGAAGTTAAAAATGAAAAACAAAAACAGATTTGGAAACCAAAACAAGTAACTGTTTCAGGGGGAGCTACATTAATTCCGAATCATCGGGAAATGGATGTCACAATCCTCGATGATGACGGACGACCCAAGTCTGTGAAGGCTTGGGTCCCCCTCTCCAACTAATCTCTGAATGAGTGTGTAGGATGTTCCAGGAGGAACTATTGATAGTCTTAGGATTGTTGATAGTGGAGCGTCCATGCACAAGATCGGCGACACCAGACTCCGAAACATCATTACATCTAGGAGAATGTTGTTACCTTTGATGGAGAGAGGAGAAAAGAAGACAAAAATGTCTGATGAAGGAAAAAGGAATGAAGTTAAAAAATTCGACCAGTTGAAAAATGTTCCAAGTTTGGTTGTTATGGTTTTTGATCGGGTCCTCAGGAAAGATTCCAATGAAAAGTACGCGCCTGCAGCACGTTTGAAGTTCAAAATCAACAAGATGAACGTGCAGTGTACATTTCTACGCGGTGTGATTGAAGAAAATGTGTTTGTTGAACAAACCAACCGGGTGTGCGGATGCCTTGGCGTGGATTGAACAACCGCACACTACTTCTCAAGAGAAAGATAAAGACCTTCGCTGGTGCAATGTGGAAGACCAGCCGGACCCATAGGTTTCTGATCTTGTTGCTGTGAAGAGATTTCTCAGTAGCTACAAAATCGACTTTGAAATCCACACCGGGTGGATATCCAGTTTGGGAGAACACTCAGATTCCTTGCATTGCACGAAGCAGTTGCAGGATACGGTTTTAAAATTCTAATCTCTCTTTTACTTGTCGATATTTAAGCTGCTTTGTGAATTATTATCTCGTATAGCACTCTTTGACCAGACACGTTGAACTCGAATATCACCTCACACGTGATTGTTTCACTATGAAACTCGTCAATGTTGTCATGGTCCTCACCGCTTACCGACGTGCCAACTCATTTTTCCAAAATTCGATAAATCATTTCTGATTCAAAATTAATTTTGGTAAACGACATTGAGGTAAAACATGAGTTAACCAACATCGGAAAATCATTTTTGTAAATTCCTTTGTGTTTTAAATTTGTCTTAGTTTATTGATTTTAGGGGGAGTAAATCCAAATTTGAAAATTCAAAAACATCGAAAAATTTCAAAACCCAAAAACATTAGAAAATCAAAAATGAGTTTCCTGGCGAGCAAAAGAGAAAATGATAGTACATCAGTGGTCTGTCCAAACCTCTTTAAACCTAAACTGAAAAACGATAAGCAGCTCTATATAAGATGTATCGGTAGGCTCACAATCATTTTAAAGTGTGCAGGGTGATATAAACTTAAATCCGACTGAAGACCAGGTGGGAACCATTCATTGGCATATGGTCTTAGTACCGAAATTTCGTTTGAGAGATTGCCGAGGTTCTGAGATATTCGGTCTTTATGCTGCTTATCATCTGGGTATCATGGTTGTATCTTTTACCGAAAAATAACGGGGACGCAAGTCTAGATCTTCCATGATACTATACATACGTGTACATACTGCATACGACCTCAATAAGTGATCAACAATCACATGTCCAAACAAATAAGTGATAATATATCACATTTATCCGGGAGTCAAGTTCGTCTCTCTGCTGTACGAAAGTACTGACCTGTTCACGGACTTGCTCCTGTGCCCTCATGCATCGAAAATCAAGTTCCTCTTCAATAAGTGATTCTATCACATAGGGCTTGTTTTCAAAACAAAATAAGTGAGAATCTCACATCATATACGGTCAAACAGATGATAATCGGTATACTCACCGGTAAGATGAACCCTCGTGCATACCTTGATACGGGAATGTGTCGTGATGTGGATGAACACCGGTCGGTAAGTATAAATCATACCTTAACGTATCCCCTCGCCATGATTACATCTGATAAGTTGAGCTTATGTGGACAACAATACCGATAATTGTTATAGGATGCTTATCTTAATGTTAACTAATTGAACAAAGAGAGCGTTTTGGCATGACCGTACACTGATATGATTCTCTTACCCTCGAAACTCGCAAAAAGAATGTCTGTAAATATTTATTTAATGCTTTCAGTTTCTGCATGTTTGTATATATTTATTTACTGCTTTCAGTCTTTCCATTTGAAATATTCAAAAATACCAAAAAGATTTTAGGTGTGTTTTAATGTAAACTTTATAAAAGCCAAAAAGATTTTATTTCTATCTTATTTTCGATCGTACGATGTTGGAGCTCAAGTCTTCGTTACCTGAAACCTGAACGAAAACCGAAAATGACTAAATCTTCATAAGCGGTCGAAATTTGCAAGTTTTTGAAAGTTAAAGACTGAAATTGATAAAATACTTTAAACTTTCAAACTGTCGGACGGTGTTTGTTTAAACAATGGTCACATGTGTGTCGTTTGTATATGTTTACTATATTCCAAGCAGTTGTTCTCATTACGCGTTTAGATTTCTTGCATGTGCAGATTCTAAAGGCTAGGAGAACATGGTCGATGACAAGCTTCGGAATGAAGACACGACGTGAAGGCACTCAAATGATGAAGATGATCGAGTTGCCGCTGACCATCATCAACACCACAAGGATCTCACTTCATAAAGATAAAGACTTTCACGAGCATAACTCAAGGGGGAGCTTATGTTAAGGGGGAGTTTGTCAACACACTTCCTACATGAAACGGGGAGTTTGTTGATACACTTTCTGCTTTCAAGACGTGAAGACTTTGAAGATCCTCCGACATTGAAGACTTAAATAGAAGTCAAAGACTTGAAGACACGAGAACTTACAAGAATGAAGATCGAGAAAAAGCTAAAGCCAGACAAAGCTACAGCCAAGGGGGAGTTTGTTGATACACTTTCTGCTTACAAGACGTGAAGACTTTGAAGATCCTCCGACAGGGAAGACATGGAAGATGAACCTCACGAGTAGCGTCCAAGGGGGAGTTTGTTGATACATATTTTGTGGACGCGACTCGGTTCGGTTCAACTCGATTCGGTTCGACCCGGTTAGGTTCGGCTCAAGCCCGACGTCACGACATTCCTCCGTCGTGCGTCCCAGAGTTCGACACGCGAAGCACGGAGCGCCGCGAGACGGTTCCCGCTGCCGCATCACCATGACATCATCATGTTGATGTCATGATGATGTAATGTGGTTGACTAATCTACAAAATGCATATTTGAACGTGCATGGACACATTAAGTTTAGGCCAATCAAATCGCACAAGACAAATACATGTTGGGCCTTTATTTCTCACATGGGCCGAACTCACCTGATCGCACAAGTGTGATGCCAGCCCAATCGCACAAGACCAAATATATATACCGAAATCAAAGGTGATTTCGGTGGACAAGGGACACAAGGCAGGCAAGAGTGAAGAACCGCACAAGAAAGAACCGAGAGATTTGTTTGAGAGTTTGCAAAGATTGATTTGTAAACATTGATTTGTAACCGTCTTTCAAGTATTAATACATTGGTGTTAATCGTTGAGTCTCGGTCTCCTTTTCGTGTTCTTGTCCATCTTTCTATCTCGGTTTGCATCTCCGGTTGGATTCCGCACAACCGGGCGTGTTTGATAACAAGGAGTAGGCGACTAGATCCTCCCCTAGCCGGACCTACATTACATACCAATCCTGTGTCAATAGATTTTATATATTAATATAAATTACAAAAAATCTGATTAAAGCGCAAAGCGCATCTAGGCCCAAACCCCATCGCCTTGTGTCACATAAGGCGCACGATGTACAATAATCATCAGTTAATCAGAAATAATATTACTATTATTACTGTTATAAAACAGAAAAAGCGATCGTACGTACCCTCTGTTGTTGACTATATCCTCACGGGCGATTTCCAGTAACCGCATTCGCACCCGCTCGATCGTGCAACTCCGCGGAGCAATCAATGTCCTCAACCGCCAATATCGACCGGTTCGCGGTTGCCAGCATTTTACAAAACTTAACCAAACTTACCACAAATCTCTATTTCCAAGAAACAAAACTCACATGTGAAGCGATGCCTACACCAATCTCATCAAGCACCTACACAACAAATGGGCCAAAAATGTTATATTTTTTATTCAGGGATGCTAGAAAACTGACAACATAGTTGCATACCACATAATTAAGCGATAAACAAAAATCAAAAAACAAAATTAACATACCTGAGGAAATCAATTGCAACAGGGGTGGTTTTGAAAAGTAAATACATGTATTTAATCAATAATCATTACAATCATAAAGAAACAAACATCGATCCAAACCCTAAATTTCATATAGAAAACCACAACTTCCATCACAATTCAGAAAGTTAGCAAAATCACCTGTATTCATGAAGAAGTTATCTTCTATCCATATTAAATGTAGTACAAATCTCAGGAAGAAATCGTGAATAGTGTATCAATCTGAATCGCGTACTCCGAACCCTACCTGCCATCAAACATAGAAGATGTTCAATCGGGGTTCTCATGAGTAGAAAAGTGAATTGTTGTAGCCATCAAACATAGAATTGTTGTTCAATCGCTGCACATCCGCTGCGAGACCCATCGCCCTTCCATCGTTTTTTGTGGAACCAAATATAAAGCATCTTTTTCCATGACTTCTTATCAGGGGTCGGATGTAAATGATCGGACGCAGGGGTCGGATGTAAATGATCGGACGCATTCAAGAGGAGGTTTATGGAATTGACTGCTCATCAGAGAGAAGGAGAAATTGTCTAAATTGCCCCAATTGGCGTCTTAAAATGGCTGTTGAGTTCCCATCGTATGGCTTAAAGTCTTTTGTACATCCTGTTTAACAACTTGTATAAGTTGTAAAATTACATCTTTATCCATCACTTTTCCTTTTTAATATATATAGAACTTGTATAAGTTGTAAAATTACATCTTTATCCATCACTTTTCCTTTTTAAAATTAACAACTTGTATAGTCTTTTGTATATTTTCGATTGTTGCTGATTCTTTAATAACATTGATCGGTACCCAAAATTGGCAATTGACCAACTTTGACTTTGACAATGTTGACTTTGACGTTGACAATGTACATATTTTTCTCTTTAATTTTATAATAAGTGTTTCAAGTTTATCTCAACACAATCTTGTGTCCTTAAGGCCTCATGCAACGACGTACTATATTCACATCAATAACATAAATACTAAAGGATCAAGGATCAAACCACATTTTATAAACATCCATCGTTTTTTAACATATGCCAATTCTATTAGTATATGCAAATGCAACAATGACACCCACTTCCATTTTATCCAAACATGGCAAATACATATTTTTGACGTGTCATACAACGACTCAATACCACATCGGCAACAAAGTAGTTAGCATAAAAAATACATTATGATTCTTTTGGGTATAATGACTCATTTATCAGTTTATCAATATCAATAGCAACATAATGAAGTAATTAGCATTAAAAATACATTAACAACTCATGAGTCACATAATACCTCGTATTTAATATCGACATTTATCTTACAATAACTTGATGGCTCTATTTACTCTAGTTACTTTTTTTTTTGAATTTTTTTGAATGAAAACGTTTGCTCTACTATTCACCGATATTCTAAATTTTTCACCCTTGCCTAGGATTTTTTTTTTTTTTTGAAAAGTAACTTTCATTAACCAAGACGCCAAACCTCAAACCGAGGCGGCACCAAACACCTACACAATTACATAATTACAAATTTACACCAACCGTCCCAAGAAACCCTCAACAATTTCGCTCTACTATTTAACCATAAAAAACCAACGGACTTGATCTCACTTAGAATACCTCTGACACTAACCGGCTTGTTATTGAACTTCGCTTCATTTCTGGCTCTCCAAAGGCTCCAACACGCAATTCTAATGACACCTTTAACCACATCTTTTTCCCCCACTTAACCCACAAAATTCATGGGCTTCCAAAAGATCTTTCACCGAAAACGCCAGAATATTAGGAACCGAACACCTGAGACCTCTCGCTTACGAGACATATCCCTCTTCCAAGGGGGAGCTCCCTTAAGTCTTAACAACTTGTGACTTTTATCAAATACTAGTGGGGAACCCGCGCGTTGCGGCGGAGTCGATAATTCGGGACAGAACGTAAGTCAAACCTTATCTAATATTGTTAAGTTGGTTACAGTATTGAAAAGATACCGGCACTCATGTTTAATGAAAACAAAAGACAACCCTCTAATGTAAATAAAAAATAGTAACAATTAACAGAGCACCATACGTCTGAAGCGGGTGGATTTTGCTGGCATGAGGCTTGTTAATGACAATGCTCTGAGCTCCAAAAAGATCCCTTCTTTACACCTGATGTCGGCAAGAAACATCAAGTTTCTCAAAGCCCATACGGCATTTAGTCTAACTCTTGAATCCATAGGTTTTGATAGCTCAACAAGTTGTTTCACACCTCCGTTTTGTACAAAAAGAGACTTGTGCATTGTAAAATCAATCACTAAGTTACTGATAGTACGCAGTGCAGCAACCTGCGAATTCAGCATATGAGAGTGAGTTCTATGTTACACATCTGATAACTCGTAAAAGCCTTCAAATAGTAAACCCAATAATCAAACTGAAGTTACGATGGCATTTTACTCTTCTCAAAACTACAAACCTTAACCGAGCGGGAGATATTTTTCAAACACATGCATGCAGCAACACGTACATCCACCGTAGCATGACTCAGAGCGTCAGTTATGATGCTTATGGTCTGTAGCTATGAAGCCAAAGCTAAAACGTTTAAATATATAAACAATATATGATAGTTAACATAAAACAAATTTCAAACATTAGAAAAAGAACCTTGGGTGATTCCAAAAGAACCGATCTACTACATTCCAAATTTGAACATAGATTAGCGAGTATCATTAACATTCCCTCGAGTCGTTTGGGTTGTAACGATTCCTGTTGCATGTGGTCACAAAGTCGGTGAATTGTATTTGCCTCAAAAGCCGTTTTTTGCAAACTCTCTTCATCCGCTATAAAACTCGATAAAGTAAACAACGCTTCATCTCCCACTTGACCAGAATCATCGATAAGTTCAAGTACTATTAATATCAATTTGGTTCTGAGCCCCACCGATTGAAGATATGACGGAGCAGCGTTTTTAATCAAAATTAAGCACGTACATGCAAGCAATCTTGTTCTTGGATACTTGTCTTTCGTCAACTCTATTAACATACCCCACGTTCTACCGTTTTCGGGTCCCACAAACTCTGAAATAACTTGTGGGTTTTGTTTGATGATTGTAGCGAATGCTTCTAAGCTTGCATCTCGTTGGCTTGTGGTGCCTTCGAGAAGGTTGATAAGGCGTTTTAGTGTCCCGGCATCGCCCAGTATCTTCTGCTCGTCGTTTGTTTCGCAAGAATGTGTTATGATACTGGCACCAAGTGCGGTTAAATTTTCGTTGTTTTTATCTAATAAAGATGTAAGAAATTCCATGTTTTTCTCTTGGAAAAAGTCGTACTTGGGTGCCACTTTTGATTGATATATCATTTTTAGAGCACGAGCACCTGCATCTACAACCTGCATGATAATAGTTAGATACAAAATCATATTATCAAGGGTTGGGAAATAGAATCTTAACTGTTATAGATCAACGGGCGCTAATTGTGGTGTAATATTGATTTAAGTACCATCAGAAGCTCCAATAAATCTTCTTCCTTCGTTCAAAATACCACGGAAATGAAGTTCTTTTAGGTTTAGTGTCCCGGCATCGCCCAGTATCTTCTGCTCGTCGTTTGTTTCGCAAGAATGTGTTATGATACTGGCACCAAGTGCGGTTAAATTTTCGTTGTTTTTATCTAATAAAGATGTAAGAAATTCCATGTTTTTCTCTTGGAAAAAGTCGTACTTGGGTGCCACTTTTGATTGATATATCATTTTTAGAGCACGAGCACCTGCATCTACAACCTGCATGATAATAGTTAGATACAAAATCATATTATCAAGGGTTGGGAAATAGAATCTTAACTGTTATAGATCAACGGGCGCTAATTGTGGTGTAATATTGATTTAAGAACCATCAGAAGCTCCAATAAATCTTCTTCCTTCGTTCAAAATACCACGGAAATGAAGTTCTTTTAGGTCTTTAGCTAAAACCATCTTCTGTGCATGCAGTTCTAAACTACTCTTAGCCGCTTCCGCTTTTGCTTCTTCTGCAGGTTTCTCGTTCAGTTCCACTTTTCTCTTTAAACTGATAGCACGATCCAACCTTGAAGCCAAAATTTTCTGCACAAACTCAAGTATTATAGAACAATAACATATATGCTAATTTAGATGACTAATAGAGTTGTAAAATAATGTAGTTGGAATTAGCTTCACCTTGTTGTTTGTAGCATCTTCGATTAAATTATTAAGAAGTTCCAATTCACTGGCAATATTGTCAATGTCGAATGTGCAGTCGTCCTTACGATTTGCCATTTCAACCTCACAATCTGGAGCACTATGAGATGAACCATCAGAGGGTGGGACAGAGGTTTGCTTGGGACAGAGCATTTTTTACATTCATAATCTCTTCTATAATTTTGGTCTTTTTTGCATAGTCAGTCTGTAAAAGGTTGCCATTTCCCAAATTTTCAAGACAATGGTCTTGATTTTAACCTACATGTGTAAGAAGCGCCACCTTCATACCCTGAGGCGTTTTTTTTGTCTCCACCTCACGCCTAATATGTGCTTATTTAAAAACAAGATTTCTGTACCCCAAATAGATTTTATAATTTAAATATGACATTATTATATACATTTGTGTTTTTTAAGTAAATTTTAATTTTAATATATTAATTTCAGGAAAAAAATAAAAAAATTGAGTTGAACTGGTCGTGTTCGGGTCAACCCACGAAACTTCGGGTCGTGTTCGGGTTCTTATGTATGATACGATTTTTGGGTTCGGGTCGGGGTTGGGTTTGTGTAAAATTTTCGGGTTCGGTCGGGTTGAACCCACCAACCCGCTAACACGAGCCATTTAGCACCCCGAAGCATATCAACCAACTTTTCTCAACTGTATAAAAACCTTGGTCCATACGTAATGCTTTAAATATGATCGTGACGTACCGTTCAAAAATATATATATAATGTTTCGTAAAATTTTCTATGTGGTAATATAACAAGTTAATGTAACATGTATATCAGGAAAGAAATGAGCTCACCTCCCTTGCATCTTTACCTATCCAATAGTGGATGTCATAGCGGAAAGCACCACTTTTTGAAGCATGGGTCTATAAAAGAAATACAATTTTTTTGATTTAGTTAAAATAACAAAAATACAAGTACTTCTTTCTTTAACACTTTTATTCTTATCTCTGTGTTAATCTACTTTGATGGAAATATAAATGTGACACCTTAGGCAAATCACACACCGTTCCATCCACACGAGAGACACTGTGTCATAAGGACTGTCTAACCTTAAATACCACCAACGCATTTGGTCGTATTGGTATAAATGAGAGGAGAACTCACAGTTAATCGTCCTTGAGTGGGAGTAATTCCCGGAGGTCATCCATCCAGGAAGTCTCCACTGGTGAAACAAAAACGAAGTTGCATAATATAAATTCACTTACCGATAGTGGCTATATCGCATTTTGAACTATGGTAAGTATCTTTGATATACTGCACGACTTACAGTGCTTTAGCCCTTTCTTGTATTGAAGTATTCGACCCGTTAAACTGGAATATCTTATTTTTACTGTCTAATATAAAAACTAATCAAATCAAAGATCATGACATATATAAACTTAATAAGTAATTCGATACAAGTTGTTCAGCAAACCTGCTTCCCAAGATTGACTAAGAAGACCCTTTGTGTTGGTTCAGTCATTTGATCAATCACACCAACCCGTAGGATATAAACAACACATGCCTTCAAGAAAATACAAATCATACATTAGCAACGTTGATCGATCCTTTCGATTGAAACCACTAAGAACTAAGCCACTAACTATGTTAAAACTTAAAATTCATAAAAGAACAAAATATCTAGCAAAAGACAAGTTGCAACTACATAAAGGCGTTGCTCTTTTGCTTCACACACATTAAGAAAACAACGATAAGGCTATAAAATGACAAGGAGATACTAATGAGTGTGCATCTACAGGTTTGACCAACTCGCAAATTCTTTAAGCGAGGTCCAATTGCTGCAAAAATAATATAATTTATCAAAATATAGCATATATTGAGAAAATCCAATGCATCAAAGTTCAATTTTTTTAAAGGTCCTTTTTACAAGTAAAGCTATATCTGACCATTAAAGTTTCAAATTTCAGTATCCCTCTTACTTAAAACTCCAGAATTTTCTAAATATAAATGAAGACATAATGTATAGATCTAATTCCACTAATAAAAAGAAAACAAACATTTTCTCTAATCTCTCAATACATACAACCCGGACCCGAAACTGAACCTGAACATAACCGAACCCGGGTCAGGGCACTGGAAGTGTCACCGGGCCTGCACCTGCTCCTGTGTACACAAACCCGGACCCGAAACTGAACCTGAACATAACCGAACCCGGGTCGGGGCACTGGAATAAAATAAAACTGAAAACTTTATATCAGTTTGTTGGCTGTTATCTGCAATAGCAGACTCACCCCAATTCTCAAAATGCCCTTTCCCCATAACACCACCACCGCCACCACCGCCTGCCGCCACCACCGCCGCCACTACCGCCATCCTCACACTACACTTGTAAATTTGAATCATAAGTATGTAACAGGCATTGTGTGAGTGAAGATCAAGGAAATCAACTTGAATCTTTGTTTTCACCTTTAGTTCTGACATGGAACCCTAGATTTTGTAAACAATCTATCCATCTCAGATCTGGTCGATTGAGGTAAGAATTGAAAACAGGTTGGGGGAAGATGAGAGTCATCTCCATTGATGTAGCTTTAAGACTCGAAAATCAGGAGATGGGAACGGCCGACTACCAAAAGGTCACATATTCAATTGAAGAGTCCATCCTTAAATGCGCAGTGATGAGATAGAGTAGGGTGAAATCCCTGAATTGCCCCTAAGAGTCTTAAAATTTGTGAACAATAATAGCTTATACATCCTTGTACATGATGCTTGATAACTTGTATGTAGGGTAAAATTACCATCTTGTACATCACTTTTCCTTTTTAATATACTAGTGGGAAACCCGCGCGTTGCAGCGGGGTCGACAATACGAGGCCTGGGAAAAAGCTCAAAACCTTAAATGATAAGCTTTTTAATGGATACACGGGACGGTTAAATAATAGCGTGCTACGTTCTATATACATTCTAGCACTACAAAATGCTTGGAAAACAAGGCGTATTATTTTTGGGACATATGATCTTAAACATAGATACAGTTCATGAAGTACAGTAGTCCACATACGTGAATGACATGTTGAAACTAACTTACTTAAGGTTGATAGAGTAGTTTAATTAAACGTGTACCCATGTCCTCCGTAAAAAAAAACACAATCAACACAATATAAAGAAGGCACTGGGCCTTATGCCAAAGTGAGGCTTCTTTCTTTCCATGGCTGCTGGCGCATAAGGTTGCTCATTCTTTTTGTGCTCCTAGTACTTAGGTTGCCATAAGAATCCGTCTAACAATAGCAATAAACAATCGTAACACACGTCATCAGATAAACAATTGCGCATATATGATTTTGCTCCTAAATAAAACAAAGTGATGAATAGTTAAATGTATAGCAATTAAGCAAGCGCATCTGGTAACAAATGAATAAAAGACCATCTAATGTGTACTTAAAGAGCGGATTTAACGGTTAGATCCGATTCCCTTTTATTGCGCTTACTTGAATGCGCTGTTTCCTTCTCGTCTTCTTTTACTTCACTTGGAGTGAATTGTTGTGCAGATGTTTCAGCTGTTGAAGGGTGTTTAGGAATAGTGCGTTTGAATGGTTCATGGAATGTGTCATACAAACGCTTTACCTGGTCAACAATTAGTAAAAAGAGAACCGATCAAAAGATTTGATTGTTACCTGAGAATATAATAAATCTTGTAATTATACTTAAGACGTCGACTTTTTATAAAAAAAAAAAAAAAAAAAAAATTCATTTGACCCATTAGCAACCCGCCCATCTTTTTCCAATGACTTATTGGACAACAAAATCAATGTGTGGTTTTAGGAAATGATTTAAAAAATAAGAAAACATAATAAAGAGATGAGAATAAAGAGATACTTTACGCTCTCCAATGCCAAGGCAACGTGAGAGGTCCTCCATCGAGGCATCCATTATATGAGAAAGAGACTGAGAAGAATGGTAGGCAACCTTAACAAAACAAGATTAACAAATATCAGTGAAAAAATAGTCGGAGAAACCACAAAAATAATTTAAGCCAACAGACTCTAATGTCTAATGATGTGGAGTTGCATTAATCAGTTTTGTAGTGGTCGGAGAAGTGATTACAATTTTTTCGTATTTTTTGGGCCAAAATAATCAAAACTAAAGGGGGCTAAAAAGCGAAATATTTAAATACATTTGCACCATCATGTCACGGCCCAAGACCCGGTTTGACCCGTTTCAGGAGCCGCGGCAGAAAATACTGCGGTATTGATTTTAATTGAGTTTAACAGCGGAAACAGGATCGCTTAAAGCTAAAAATTTTCCCCGATTATTTTATTTCACAATTCGGGATAAAACCCCGATAATTTACAATATTATGTTTTTACTATAAAAGCGTGATATTACAAAATTTATTTCTTTATTTTATATTGAGCCACTATCTTAAGCTTGAAATACTCCCCAACACTTTTCCTGAATTACAACAAATCACCTGAAACATGTTTGAAAAAGGTTTTGTCAGCGGGAAATACTGAGTGAATCATTCTATTTACTAAAATGACTCATTTGTTATAATATACAGTATTAAGAGCGATTACAATGTTTCTGATATCAAGCCAACTACCCACGGTACTTGTCACTCGACCCATTGGCCCATTCGTCCAATGGTGTCTGTGGCTATGGTCATATCCCCCATTGGCTGCCCCAATGGTGACGATTATCAAGTAATGTATACAAAACCCCACATACCGGCTGTAACTTGGTGATTACAAAGACTTAATCCCCGTAATTATAACTTTGAATAAAACATGATTTTGTAAATAGATTTGATAAAAAGAGAGAATGACTCACAAACTGTGAGAAAAGAAGAATGACTCACAAACTGTGAGAAAAGAAGAATGACTCACTTTGCAGATTTATACGGGCAGAGCCTAGCCTACTGATTAACCTTTTATCCTAATTTCAATAACAAGCACACAATTTGGAATTAGTAATCAATCCAGCATTTACGATAACTCACGAGATCAAATTCTCACAATGAATGTCAAAATGCAATACTTTGTCCATCGAATTAACGATGATCCATTGAATTAACAATGAACGACAAGGTATAATACTTTACCCATCGAATTAACGATGATCCGTTGAATTAACAACGAACGATAAAGTATAATACTTTACCTATCGAATTAACGACAATCCGTCAAATTAATGACGAACGATAAAGTATAACCCTAATGTGGGCGGCACTTAAATATTCATTGGATATTTGAATCAATCGGACAATGAATCGTAGTAGCGATTGTGCTAATACCCTGATTGCAGCTTCAATTAGAAACATGTGGGTGTTAATTGAAGTATACAGCAGAAAACTCGGTGTATAATTGAGAATTCTTTCGTCGTAAAGTGTCCAGAAAGCAAATGCCAATGTCTGCTATTTATACACGAAAATTGACTAGCTTACGGACCGTAAGCTTGCTGATGTTGCGGTCCGTAAGGAAGCATACGGACCGTAAGCTTGGTAGTGTTGCGGTCCGTAAGGCTCCATAATAGGCTATAGGGTAGCCACGTTTGGGACTAGCTCTGATGACTTGACATCTTCTGAAAATTCGAACTGGACAGCACGTAATTGTAGATAATTATCAACTAGGGTTTACCCCCCCTGAGTTTTAGGGACCCTAATCCTGATTCTGAAAATTATGAAAATTGTAGGGTTTGCGCAGAATTATTTGGGTGTCTCAATTAAGGTTTCCTATTGGTCAAATTAATTTAATAATTATGACTTTTGATGAGAGTCGTTACATTCTCCCCAACTTAATAAAAATCTCGTCCTCGAGATTTACTGGAATAATTGAGGATACTTTTTCTTCCTTTTTGATTCCAGTTCCTAAGTATATTAGGATCCTGTCTTTGAATCCTACATTACTTAACACTATTTGTTTACCTTTATATCTTGGAAAGGTATTACCAAAGATTCGTCTGATAGACATTTCTTGAGATTGGATATATAAAATATATCATGTGTTTCAACTAATCTTCCTGGTAGTTGTAAGTAACTGGTCCAATATGTTGAATTACTGGAAATGATCCTACATAATTTGGTTTTAGCTTTCCTTTCTTACCGAATCTAACAACTCCTTTCCAAGGAGATACTTTCAATTATATTTTGTCTCCAACTCGAACTCCAACGGCTTTTATCTATTATCTGCATAATTCTTGTGACTATCTCTTGCCGTTTTCAGCTTTTCCTTTCGTGATACCGAATATCACAGTCGTAGTCACTTAGGATTTTCATCCATCTTTCTTGCCTCAAATTCTTTTTGCCCATAAATATATATATTAAATTCTTATAATCCGTATAGATAGTATCCTTACTTCTATACAGATAATTTATCCAAATCTTAAGGGCAAAATTATGGTTCTAATTCTAACTCATGAGTGGTATAGTTCCTTCGTACCTTTTTCAATTGTCTTGAAGCATACGCAATTTCCTTTTTGCGTTGCATTAAGGAATATCCAGATCCTAGCTTTGAAGCATTACCATATACTTCAAAATCTTCTGTTTCTTCTGGGAAAACTAGGATTTATAGTATTGGTTATCTTAGTTAATGGTATAGCTAATTTGAAAATTCCTTAATGTCTATAATACTAAACCTACAAAATTTCTAATTTCCATTACGAATTGCAGAATCTTCCATTTGATAATTACTGCTATCTTAATAAGATCTAAGTGAATACCTTCATGATTCACCATATGACCTAAAATTGCACTTCAACCAAAATTTATTCTTCAAGAAATTTTGGAGTAAAGCTTTTCTTTTTCTTAACAACCAATATTGTGCTAACCGATAAGGTTCCTTGGCTTATCGGTAAAATTCCTGGAATTGATAAATCCTAAATTCTATCTTCATATCTGATGGTAATCCAGGTAAATTTTCTGGAAATACATCTAGTTATTCTAAATTTACAGAAATTTCCTTAAATTCTGTATCTTTAGTATTAATGATTACTAAAATCATATATACTATTCCTTGCTTTTGTTCATAATTAGCAATATCCATTACTGATATGAACTTCATAGATTTATATGGTTTATCTCCTGTAATCCTAATTACTTTTCTGATGGTTGATTGAATTTCTAAGAAATTCTGATCACAGATAATGATCACAACATTGAATTCAACTAATTTCATAGATAATAGGGTTGCAGAAAACTTATAACTTATTTCTATGTTTTGCATAACCTTATTTATTTTAACTGAATTCCCATCTGCCGTTTCTAATATAGAAATTCATCTAATGCTGGTTAATGGTAAGTTAAGAATTTGGCAGAGTAAAGTATTTATAAAACTTTGGTTTGCACCAGAGTCAAATACTACTGTTGTGTAAACGTTGTAGACTAAGAACATACCGGCTATCACATCTGGAATCATCTCGGCTTCATGAGTAGTCAGCTGAAAGGCTCTCTCATTCCTTTTTGTCCCTTCTGTTGGTTTGGCTTGATTGTCGAATGGTTTATTCAGTTTTGGACAATCTGGCCTAAGATGTCCAGTTTCTCTACAGTTGTAGCAAACTGAAAATTTCTTCCTCCTGCAGTCTTTTTCTTGATGCCCTGGAATCTTACAAAAATTGCAATATCCTTTGCATCTTCCAAAATGCTTCTTTTTGCAAAATTTGCAAAATGGACTAGTAGAAGTTTGCCCATTCCCTCCTTTCTTGAAATGGTTATGGTTACCCGGACTGAATTCTTGGGTAATCTTTTGGGCTACTTCCTTCCTTTTATTTTCTTCTCTTGTCCGTACTAGCTCGTCATTTATAATATTGGCTAATTCCACCGCATCATCAATCGTGCGAGGTTTCGCAGCTTTGACGATATTACGGATCTCAGAAATCAATCCCCAAATATAACGAGAAATAAGTACCGGTTCTGGCGAAGCCAGGATTGGTACCACTCGAGCATATTTGAAGAATGTCGTAGTATACCCTCGACAATCTATATCTATCATCCGGTGGGTTAGAAACTTATTTGCCATTTGTTCCTTTTCATACTCGGGACAGAATTTTCTTTCTACAAGACTCTTAAATTCTTCCCAGTTCATAGCATACGCCATCCTTCTTCCTTTTGCTTGTAACATCGTATTCCACCATTCTAGCGCTACTTCTTTGAAAAGATTTGATGCATACATGACCTGATCATCCTGAGCACATTTACTTATGGCAATTACTGCCTCGGTTTTCTCTAACCAACGCAGTACTGCAGTCGCTCCTTCATTACCTGCAAACTCAATGGGTTTACAAGCAAGAAATTCTTTGTAAGTGCAACCAGGCGTTGCAACTTTCCTTTTCTTAGGGAGCGGAGCTTGCCGTGGTTCATTATCATGATTAACATGATTATTACCTCCATTTACGCTATTACTGAAATTATCTTCAGAAATGCGTTTACTAGGAACAACTTGTTGCGGTTCGATTGGATTTTTAACAGCAGCAATGATTGCTGGAATAGCGTTGGCTATCCCTTGAGCAACTATTCCTGGAATAGTGTTGGCTATCTCTTGAGCAATGATATTTTCTATATCTTGCCTAGTCACATATTGATTCCCTGATTGTTGCTCAGATTGATTACCCTCATTAACTGGTTTATTATTAGCGTTTTCCATCTGATATCTATTTTATAGATATATAATTAGTATAAAGGAAATAATCCTATGTCACAATTTAATTGCACATAATCACATAAACGAATATACAAACAAAATTGTAACTTTTCTAATATTTCCTTATATCATATTTCTATATTCACCCGTTTTATTATTTATTTTACACATACTGATTTTACTGTTACTATTACACAACCACAGTTTCATAATCCCCTATCCTTTATCAGATGATGTTCTAGTAACGGCGTTTCTTCTCATCGTATTTCCAGGAGATCTGTCCCAAAGTCTCTTGGATCCTATTCCCAGCATCCATTTTGTCAAAATGATGAAGTTTAGTCCTATTCTTGTTACTTATTGGTAAATTTGGTAAAGGTTCTGGATTGTACTTAGGAAAAAGCCTATAGGGATGGTTTTGTAACAGTATTTCATTATCCAACCATTCGTCTATATTCCAGTGATTAGAAGAGTTTGGAATAGATGGTTCTAAGTTCATAAAATTATTTTCATTAACAGGCTCAATAGTATCATCTGTTGCCATTATAAAATCTAATTCTTCTTGAGATGGTAATCCCTCCATTTGCCTAGAACTTTCCCCAATTTCCATTTTCTTAGGCTTAGGTTTCTCGAAAGGTAAAGCGTTGAATTCTATAGGTCCTTCTATGTCTGGAATATACCTATTAAAATCTCTGGAAACTTCTATTCTTACTGGATAGAGATTTAAATTCTGAAGGGCTTCTGACAGATCACTCATGCTGTTTAGCAAAATACACACAATTACTAAGTCATAACAAAATTTTATAGAACAACTTTTTAAATAGTATTTCATACTACCAACCCAACTGAAAATTAAAACATACTAGGTTTTATTTGTAATTTATTTATAAATTTTCTAGACTGTAGATAAAAATACTAAACTTTAAATCAGAATATTTAAAGATTTATATTTACTATTACAGTAGTTAACATATAAAAATCTATATACTAACTAAGTATGATGACTTAATTTATATATATTAACTATTCATTATCATGGTGGATATTGGTTAGTACTGCCTTGTTTAAGCATAGGTGATCAGTCCATGCCTAACTAAGGCTAGGTTATCCAATATCTGCCTTTGATAATAACCTTAGTATTTAAAAATAATCTTAATACCACTATTATTAATATATTATTATTAATAATAAAATTATTAATAATAATTAACTAAACAATAATTTTAAATAAAAATATACTTCAAATATAAAAATATAATTTCTTTACCACAATATAGTAATACTATATTAGGTAATTCCATATATTAATCAAATATATAATGTTTTTCAAGTAACAATAATAGAGCAATAAAATAAAAATCTGCCTATATCAACATTAACAAATAACCAGTTAATAACACACATAATTACCTAATAGTAATCAGGAAAAAATTAAGTATTTCTAAATACTTAATTAGCTTAACCCAGTGGCTCTGATACCACCTTTTTCTGTCACGGCCCAAGACCCGGTTTGACCCGTTTCAGGAGCCGCGGCAGAAAATACTGCGGTATTGATTTTAATTGAGTTTAACAGCGGAAACAGGATCGCTTAAAGCTAAAATTTTTCCCCGATTATTTTATTTCACAATTCGGGATAAAACCCCGATAATTTACAATATTATGTTTTTACTATAAAAGCGTGATATTACAAAATTTATTTCTTTATTTTATATTGAGCCATTATCTTAAGCTTGAAATACTCCCCAGCACTTTTCCTGAATTACAACAAATCACCTGAAACATGTTTGAAAAAGGTTTTGTCAGCGGGAAATACTGAGTGAATCATTCTATTTACTAAAATGACTCATTTGTTATAATATACAGTATTAAGAGCGATTACAATGTTTCTGATATCAAGCCAACTACCCACGGTACTTGTCACTCGACCCATTGGCCCATTCGTCCAATGGTGTCTGTGGCTATGGTCATATCCCCCATTGGCTGCCCCAATGGTGACGATTATCAAGTAATGTATACAAAACCCCACACACCGGCTGTAACTTGGTGATTACAAAGACTTAATCCCCGTAATTATAACTTTGAATAAAACATGATTTTGTAAATAGATTTGATAAAAAGAGAGAATGACTCACAAACTGTGAGAAAAGAAGAATGACTCACAAACTGTGAGAAAAGAAGAATGACTCACTTTGCAGATTTATACGGGCAGAGCCTAGCCTACTGATTAACCTTTTATCCTAATTTCAATAACAAGCACACAATTTGGAATTAGTAATCAATCCAGCATTTACGATAACTCACGAGATCAAATTCTCACAATGAATGTCAAAATGCAATACTTTGTCCATCGAATTAACGATGATCCATTGAATTAACAATGAACGACAAGGTATAATACTTTACCCATCGAATTAACGATGATCCGTTGAATTAACAACGAACGATAAAGTATAATACTTTACCTATCGAATTAACGACAATCCGTCAAATTAATGACGAACGATAAAGTATAACCCTAATGTGGGCGGCACTTAAATATTCATTGGATATTTGAATCAATCGGACAATGAATCGTAGTAGCGATTGTGCTAATACCCTGATTGCAGCTTCAATTAGAAACCTGTGGGTGTTAATTGAAGTATACAGCAGAAAACTCGGTGTATAATTGAGAATTCTTTCGTCGTAAAGTGTCCAGAAAGCAAATGCCAATGTCTGCTATTTATACACGAAAATTGACTAGCTTACGGACCGTAAGCTTGCTGATGTTGCGGTCCGTAAGGAAGCATACGGACCGTAAGCTTGGTAGTGTTGCGGTCCGTAAGGCTCCATAATAGGCTATAGGGTAGCCACGTTTGGGACTAGCTCTGATGACTTGACATCTTCTGAAAATTCGAACTGGACAGCACGTAATTGTAGATAATTATCAACTAGGGTTTACCCCCCCTGAGTTTTAGGGACCCTAATCCTGATTCTGAAAATTATGAAAATTGTAGGGTTTGCGCAGAATTATTTGGGTGTCTCAATTAAGGTTTCCTATTGGTCAAATTAATTTAATAATTATGACTTTTGATGAGAGTCGTTACACATCAATAACAATTGCGCATATATGATTTTGCTCCTAAATAAAACAAAGTGATGAATAGTTAAATGTATAGCAATTAAGCAAGCGCATCTGGTAACAAATGAATAAAAGACCATCTAATGTGTACTTAAAGAGCGGATTTAACGGTTAGATCCGATTCCCTTTTATTGCGCTTACTTGAATGCGCTGTTTCCTTCTCGTCTTCTTTTACTTCACTTGGAGTGAATTGTTGTGCAGATGTTTCAGCTGTTGAAGGGTGTTTAGGAATAGTGCGTTTGAATGGTTCATGGAATGTGTCATACAAACGCTTTACCTGGTCAACAATTAGTAAAAAGAGAACCGATCAAAAGATTTGATTGTTACCTGAGAATATAATAAATCTTGTAATCATACTTAAGACGTCGACTTTTTATAAAAAAAAAAAAAAAAAAAAAAAATTCATTTGACCCATTAGCAACCCGCCCATCTTTTTCCAATGACTTATTGGACAACAAAATCAATGTGTGGTTTTAGGAAATGATTTAAAAAATAAGAAAACATAATAAAGAGATGAGAATAAAGAGATACTTTACGCTCTCCAATGCCAAGGCAACGTGAGAGGTCCTCCATCGAGGCATCCATTATATGAGAAAGAGACTGAGAAGAATGGTAGGCAACCTTAACAAAACAAGATTAACAAATATCAGTGAAAAAATAGTCGGAGAAACCACAAAAATAATTTAAGCCAACAGACTCTAATGTCTAATGATGTGGAGTTGCATTAATCAGTTTTGTAGTGGTCGGAGAAGTGATTACAATTTTTTCGTATTTTTTGGGCCAAAATAATCAAAACTAAAGGGGGCTAAAAAGCGAAATATTTAAATACATTTGCACCATCAATAACATGATTATTTCTTTTTGTATCAAAAACTCCCTACATCCCCAAGACGAGTACAAGTGGAAGAAGATGAAGTACCCCAAATGTAGAACCAAGAGTAACCACATCTGTCTTATTGACATGTCAAACTGATGTTAGAGCATGTGAGAGCTGCAAATGTAGTTGGTTAGGAAAGTAACAAAAAAATATATAACACGGAAAATCCACTAAAAATAATCATTCAACTTAACTATTCAAAATTACCAAATTTAGTGTATAGAACTTTACATATATAAATTTAAATTAAATAGGATTCTTTAACAATGACTTATACAGATACCCCAAATAATATTTAGAAAGTGACTTATACAAGAGTTTATACACTTAACACAGGAGATGGCGGTTTCTCCGACACTATCGCAAAGAACTCCATCGAAGTTCAATGTGTAGAGATCCCCCATATCTTAATCTTATCTCTATGCTTGTGGAGAACCTGCACTGTTTGTTCTAGTCCAAATGATTTCAAAATTCAGTTTTTATACTCCATAACAAAAGAAAAGAAAGAAAAGAAACTATATGTTTTTTAAAAACAAAATTAGACAAGTACGTCAGGGTTGTTAAGATCATCACATACCTGATCGTGTCAATCTCCTAAATACAAAAAGATAAATATAACTCTCCAAAAATACTTGAAACATATTACTGTTGTGTTTAACCCAGTTGCCATTCAACTCCACTATTCTCATGTATTGATGTTAATGGCTACTGAAGAACTCGAAATGAGCAACTGAAGACAAATCATGCAGAATGTTATTAACGCGTTTTAAACCTAACATCACCCTTCAAGCAGTCACCTTTTCCTTCTGCGCAAACGCCACACCCTTCTCTATGCTTCCCTTCAACTCCACCTTCAAAGCTTCCGAAGCTTTGACTTCATATTCAGTCAACCCTTCAAGATCAGAAAAGATAATCGCTTCGACTCCTTGCTTCCCAAGCTTAACCCTCCTCGATGCAAAAAACCGGAGTTCAGTAACTGCTGACTGAACAAACGAACACTCGTAAACATCACTATCTCCATCAAGTGCCTGGAGAGAAGATTCTAGAAACCTCGCATCCGCATACGCCATTGACAATGTAGCGGACCCCGCACCGGCTTTCGCCTCAACCACCTCAGTCCCACCGTTTTGAATCCTGGCAGTCAGATCATTGAATGTAACTGACGGTTTCGTTTTCGAAAGTAGGGGTAAAATGGTAATTCCGGCATGCCCACCAACCACCGGGCCGTCAACGTCAATAAGCTTTTATGTTGAAAAGGTCATCAGGGGTCATACCGGGTTTCCTTGGAACACCAGCAGGAATGACAACGACGTCCACGTCTTTTAAACAGCTAGCGAGTTCACTCCCGGGAGACGTCCACGTCTTTTAAACAGCTAGCGAGTTCATCACTCCCGGTGGAATCCCGAACTTTTGAGGGTGGTTGATCCGATGGAGAACGCAGTTGCTGATGTGGCTGCCATGTCAGACCCTGAAGAACACATAGAGCCAACAATTGTTATAAATGAATTTATTTATATTAAGTTTTATCTTACAATGATAAAAACATAAAATACAAATGAAAAAGAGAGCTTAATGACTACTGACTACACATCCTGTTGGGTTCTAGTGTTCTACCATACCTAATGACTACTGACTACACATCCATTGCAGCCTTTATGTAGATACTTTGAATCTTTGAATGCAAATTAGAAAAACATGTATTTGCATATTCAAAAATTAATATCACATTCTGAAATCAGATTCATTTTTCGTTCAGGGAATCCAGAACTGTTTGAAAACTATGACGATGGATATGAACTTCAAAATCAAAATTAATAGATGCAAACAACAGTAGTCAGATGAACATACTACCAGATGATTCACGGAGTTAACTAAATCTCACAGTTTGATATGCATCAAATTTTAGATCATCAGCTAAAATTGCATCTTAAAACAGATGAAACGGTTCATCCAAACAGCCGAAAGAGAGACATTAACTTCAGAATCCACATGAATCATCTGGTAATAGGTTCCTCTGACTACTGAAACTATAACTGATAATATGACAAAACTAATGCAATCAACTTTATTATATTTCCAAGTAAGCACATTACAAAGTGAGTACAACTTCTCAGGCTTCATTCGAAAGGGTATTCATATAATATAATCTTTTGTAGAAATAATAATTTTATAAACATTCGATGTTGGTATTTCATATAATCTACCATATATACTTCATAAACATAGTACCCCTACTTACTTTACCTCTTTGACATTATAAATATGATGTTTTCCTCTAAGCTTCTTCTAGGATTTATCACTTTAGAAGCTTCTTTAGGCACATCAGATGGTGGATCTGATCTGCATTGAGAATATAGAGATTGTAATCATATTACTAAACACTAAAATCTATCACAACAAAGATAAGTATATATTACCCTCTACTTAAACTCTATGTGACATACGGACCAACATCTCAATCGCATTAGTCACCTATAATCCAATAAATAATTTTACAACCACCATAACAAACACAAAATAATAAAGCAAACCGACATTGTTACTGTCATTTTCTGGTTACCTAGGACGGATAATTCAGCAATAAAACCAACCCAACATGAATCCTTATCAAAAGCTGGATCATACAATTACAAACCTAACAGCTTCTTCGGTACCAACGAATAGCTTCAACACAGAGTGAACATTGAATACAGTCGATTTAAATATATCTTCGACCACCCTAGCAGATTTACATTTTTTTTACCTTCTGTTGGTAAAAAGAACCAAACATTATACAAAAGAATGAATTTTGGATACAACGATGTAACTTTTGAAAAGAGAAAACCAAAATAGCAATCTGACCTGGCACCAATTAAAAGCCTACATGACAAGCTGATGAGATCTTGAGATGAGTGAGAGTCATATTATGTGGTTAGATTGGGATGCTATATCTTGTCCAAACATGTAGTCGGCTCTATGTGGAGATATTCCCCACCTGCATCTGTCATCTGGGTCAGACCACAACAGGAAGTATATGTTTCTTAGCCTGCAACATAGTAGTAGAACTTTGATTTTTGTACAACATTTTAGCATAAAAGTGTAAGCCACAATTCTTTGAAACCACCCTTAGAAGGCTGGCTCCATGGGTCAGGCAGGGCGGCCTGTGGAGCCCAGGGCTAACCTGCCAGCTCACCAAAAATGGCTCAGTTAAGGTTTCGCGTACCAAAAAAGAACTTTGAACAACTTCACTAATGTCCGATCTAGTCTTCTCTTTGCCGGAAAACACCTTTGCTAAGATCACAGAAGTTACGCCGTTGCCGCTGTTTTCAAGCCCGAGAGCTCCCTCCTGTTACATACCAATCCTGTGTCAATAGATTTTATATATTAATATAAATTACAAAAAATCTGATTAAAGCGCAAAGCGCATCTAGGCCCAAACCCCATCGCCTTGTGTCACATAAGGCGCACGATGTACAATAATCATCAGTTAATCAGAAATAATATTACTATTATTACTGTTATAAAACAGAAAAAGCGATCGTATGTACCCTCTGTTGTTGACTATATCCTCACGGGCGATTTCCAGTAACCGCATTCGCACCCGCTCGATCGTGCAACTCCGCGGAGCAATCAATGTCCTCAACCGCCAATATCGACCGGTTCGCGGTTGCCAGCATTTTACAAAACTTAACCAAACTTACCACAAATCTCTATTTCCAAGAAACAAAACTCACATGTGAAGCGATGCCTACACCAATCTCATCAAGCACCTACACAACAAATGGGCCAAAAATGTTATATTTTTTATTCAGGGATGCTAGAAAACTGACAACATAGTTGCATACCACATAATTAAGCGATAAACAAAAATCAAAAAACAAAATTAACATACCTGAGGAAATCAATTGCAACAGGGGTGGTTTTGAAAAGTAAATACATGTATTTAATCAATAATCATTACAATCATAAAGAAACAAACATCGATCCAAACCCTAAATTTCATATAGAAAACCACAACTTCCATCACAATTCAGAAAGTTAGCAAAATCACCTGTATTCATGAAGAAGTTATCTTCTATCCATATTAAATGTAGTACAAATCTCAGGAAGAAATCGTGAATAGTGTATCAATCTGAATCGCGTACTCCGAACCCTACCTGCCATCAAACATAGAAGATGTTCAATCGGGGTTCTCATGAGTAGAAAAGTGAATTGTTGTAGCCATCAAACATAGAATTGTTGTTCAATCGCTGCACATCCGCTGCGAGACCCATCGCCCTTCCATCGTTTTTTGTGGAACCAAATATAAAGCATCTTTTTCCACTGACTTTTGTCCTACCCAGCTAAGTCGTTTCCCTTTTTGTTGTTGTTGTATTTTTATTTCGTTTGCAGTTTTTATTTCTTAGGTAGTGTTGAGTCGTATTTTCGTTCTTGCATTAGGGACAATGCAATCTCTAAGTGTGGGGATGAGATACTTGTAAATAATCGAGTCTTAAATATGAAAAATACAAAAAAAATTAGAAAATTGAAAAATCCAAAAAAATTAGAAAATTGAAAAATCCAAAAAAAAAATTGAAAAAATCAGAAAATGTCTTTTGAAATAAGAAGTTTGCAATTAAAAACGGAAAATGATAGAAAAAACGAATTTTTGCTCGGGTTCAAATAATAATAATATGAGATTATAATAAACCGAGTTTGCGTCTAGTTTGGGATATGTGGGTAGGCCCGGGTTTGGTTTTAAGTCCCTTTGAGTTAATATACCTTAATTGTCGGTCCGCTAGTGGGTTTTCGCCTGGGAAATATGGGAAACTAAAACCGCCAAAAATAGTATAAGGAGCACCGTTATAAGCTAAGATAGTTAGAGTTTTTTGTCATATCTCGCTGAAAAAAAAATAGAATAAAAGTGAGCTAGAAACTAAATGAAAGTAACACAGGCCTACGTAATCCGAGTTGGGGATAGCGACTCTACAGCCGGAATGCCTCTGGGATGTGTGAAATCGACTTGCCGAATAAAAGTACCGAAACCTATGTAATCTGTGATTGGGGATAGCGACTCTACAGTCGGAATACCGCTGGGTTAGGGAAAGCATCGTCTAGTCTCACGAATGAAAAAAAAAAAAAAAAGCAAGAAAAGAAGAAAAAAAAAAAAGCAAGAAAAGAAGAAAAAAAAAAAAGAAAAAAAATGGAAAAAATAGATTTGATTTTTAACTCTCTTTATCTTGGTATAAAACGGTTAGGAAATAACCCAATGGTTGTTCCTTTTGTCCTATAAGCTTGAGGCGGGAGTAGGTGGACTGTAGATTCTAGTGTGAGACCCTAGGTGGACTGACTGCACTTAAACTAAATTCACATGATAAGGGTTTAGGATTGGATTCGGGTTTAAGTGGACAAGTATATTCGCAATCGCGGCTAACGCAAATCTTGGTTTTAATTCATCATCATACTCAGTATATCCCACCAATAGCAAAAGCTAAGGTAGGGTCTGAGGAGGGTGGGATGTAGACAGCCTTACCTCTACCCCGTAGGAATAGAGAGGCTGTTTCCAATGAGACCCTCGGCTCGATTGTGGTTTTGCATCAAGCCTTGGACATAAGGCACATAACACTCAGCAATTGAGACAAACGCCAATTGGTGCATGTACCCCCTTGTCTTTCGGCTATCAACGCCACCACATGATGCATGATTAACCATCCCCTCTTTTAACGTTATTTTCACGAAATTAGTAAAATAACGTTAAAATTAGTGCACTTTTGCTTTTGCCCCCCGAGCGCCCACACATATATACATTATATGTGCATACCGCAAGCGGGGCGCAGCAAATCTTGGTTTTAATTAATTATACCTAATTTTTTGACCCGGGTAATTGTTTGTTTCTGATTCCGTTGCATAATTCTTTTTCGAGGACGAAAAAAGAGCAAGTGTGGGGATATTTGATGTATTGCAAAATACATCCTTATATCGTGTATAGTTTGTATATTTTATCGTTATTGATAGTTTAGTTTTGTTTAGAATTACGTGCTATTGATCATATTTGTGTTTTGGCAGTTTCTGGTGCAAATGGTGCGAAAATGAGTAAAAAGGAAATAACCAGCCAGTTGGGTAGAGTAGACCGCCAGAGACCGAATAAAAGTTACCGCTATTTTGCTTGAGTGGGACGAGCCCGCTATCTCTAGATGCGAATATGGATTATATAATATCTATGCATGGACGTAGCCATATTAATAGAAAAAAGGATGCTGCTATAGTGATTATTATTGTTGGTGGCTAATAATTATATTGGTGGAAGTAATTGATGAAAAAAAAGGAATAGAACCCCACACAAAATAAAATACAAAGGCTGCAATCATTATATTTGTGGGGGATCGAATATACAGGCATATGAGGCAACTGCCTTAATTTTACTATCATGGGCCGCAAAGGATCATAGCCCAGCTAATAAGAGATTGTGGGCCATTAAAGTGCAAATAGTTTACGTAAATATTTGTGATGTTGGGCGGCTATTTAGTTTTCGAATGGGTCAAGCCCAAGATTCATGACACACGAAATAGAGATATACATCACGCAACATCAGACTGTTAGGGGGAGACGAATTACGATTGAGAGGATTGTGGAGGCGATCTGGGAGCATTCTTTTGGAGAAAATCGGAGATCGTGAGGCACGAGAATCATTGGATCAAGTTCAGGACGAAGAATCGAAGATTTCTCGGGTTTTCCAATCCCTTGTTTTGTCGATTACTTTCTTGAAACTTTGTTACCATGAATTCTAGTTTGATTATCTTTGATTTGTTTTCGTTTATAGACATGCTTGGCTAAACCTTTAAACCACCTAGACTATGATGATTGGATTGAAATAAAGATTTTACCTTTTTCGTTATTTGCACGATGTTTATGGATTGATTGTGTTTAGTAAAAGGTTTGATTTAATGATTTGATGTGTATGCGTACTTTGATTTGGTTTGTTATTGTTATTTGCTTCATATGATTCTTAGTGACGGTCTATATCACAACGTAGAGTCATATTAGGGTTTAGGGTTTCGGTGAGTGTCTATATCACATAAGAAAACCTTCACTCTTTAGGGAGAATCGCGCGATAACCTCTAGAAGTAAGTGGTAATAATTTGCTAAGTCTTAGTGTTCTACTAGTCCTAATACCTGGGAAGTGAGGGGCTATTGGTAGGTCTTACCCGGCGAATTGCTTTAGATAGGCCTTGGGAAAGGTTATGTCTTGGTTTACCTGTCGGTCTTATTAGTCTATCAAGTCAAATTAATTACTTCAAACTACCCTAGATCTAGGATTGGGAAAGAATAGGTCAACATTAGGGTACTTACACAATAATTAGACGACTGGGAAGAAATCTAATAACCGGTAGGATTAACGGCCTAGGTAGTGCCACAGGTTTCTCCTTGATAAGGGTCGAGGGGCCTCGATGGTTCTTAATAGGTTTAGTATTTTAAGATCCCGGTTCTATAACTCGTGCATTTAACTTAATTGGTAATCTCTTAAAAACAATCCAGGATTCTTGTCTAGGTGGTCTCGTTCTCACATAAGAAAAGTTCACAGTCATCGTTCGTCTTTAGTCTAGTTCTAGTTATTTTAGTAGTTAATATAGATTTCCTAGTTTTTCAGTGACCCCCCCCCCCCCCAAACAATTAAACATAGTTTGAGTCGTGTCTGTCAGTGTCTAGTAAACGTGGTTCATAGAGTCTCGTGGTTCGATATCCGGACTTCCTAGGTTATACTACATTGATCGGTACACTTGCCGATTGTGTGGTTTAGGTTGAGTCTAGAATTAAAGCTTTTTAGTGTCTAGCTTAGAGAGTCTAATTTAGTTAGTTTTTAATAGTCTGTTTAGCACACATCAGGGGCCAAAAACGTAATTTACTCTAAAAGAACCCAAAAGTTTGTGTTGTATTCTATCTTGTATAACATTTTTGTGCTGGATTTTTTGTACTAAACTTTTGTGCTATAATTTTTGTGTTATTTTTTTGTGCTATATTTTTTGTATTATATTTTTTGTGCTAGAGTTTTTTATACTAGATTTTCCGTACTAAATTTTTTGTGTTGTGCATTTAAGAAATAAAAGGGCAAGAGTTTTTGTTTTAAGACCAAAATATCCTTCTATCCTATTTATAAGAAGTGTCACATATCATCAGTCATTTTTTAGTGAATCTTCCCCTGTATGTATATGATCTTAGGAGTGGAAAGGAATCATCGAATTGGTTTCATTGACGATAAATCATCTTTATAATCCTTCTTTAAGACATTTAGCCAAAGTCATTTTTTAGTAAATCTTCCCCTGTATGTATATGATCTTAGGAGTGGAAAGGAATCATCGAATTGGTTTCATTGATGATAAATATGCTTAAGTGAACCTATATATGTATACAAATTAGTTTTTGTCCCGTCCGTATTGCGAGACACTAAGCTGAATATTTCTCTCTCATAACATGTAGGTCTGTGTTTCGGTTACTTGTACATACTACTCATAACACGACCTAAAAAAATTAAATCAAGTCAACCAAATAAAACAAAATACTACCATGGTTTTGCTAAAAAAACTAAAACGATTGAAACACTATAATTTTAAACTGGGGGCAAAATTGTAATTGTTCAGGACAAATGAGCGTGTGCCAGACATCCGACTGACACGAATAAAAATTACACAGATTCAACCAATTAAAACAAAACACTACCATAATTTTATTAAAAAAACAAAAACGATGGGATGGCTGTAATTTTACACTGGGTTCAAAATCGTAATTTCACAGGAGAAAAAAACAAAAAAAGGGTGGCAAAACTATAAATTTGAGCCGAGGGCAAAATTGTAATTTGGATGGGAAGAAAAGAAACAAAACCGATGGCAAAACTGTGAATTTAAACGGGCAAAATCGTAATTTAGTTTGACCAGTGAGAAAAGATGACCGTCCATTTCGACCAATGGCAGGAAAACACTATTCCCTGCCATGGTGATTGTTGTTATAGGTAATAATGAATTTATTTTAACAAAATGAGGCCTAAAGGATTTAGAGGTCCAATAGCTTATTTTATAACACTATTGGGCCGGCTCTATTAAAATGTTTTAGTTTTAAGACCATCCGTAGTGGGGGTTTTTGGACGTTTTATCCCTAAAAACGCCCCTAAACGCATTTAAGACCCCCCACCCCGGGGGGCGTTGTTTTCAGAAAAAAAACTCCATGGCTTCCTTTTTTCCACGCCAGAGATGAAAGGAATTGACCAATGACCGTTGGTAACGGTCATGATAACGGCTACTTCTTTTTTTTTTTAATTTAAGTTTTATATAAAAACTAACAACTTTCACCCATTTTATACAAACCACAACAAAAAAACACTCACTTACAACATCAAACAACAAAATTTTTACACACCCTTTATATAAAGCATGGATTCCCCCACCTCCTCGTCGTCCATTGCAAATTACTACTATAAATTTTTTTTCGCGGATGAGAGTGACTCGACTGATGAGGAGGTCGAGCAAGAGACGGTTACGAGTGCGTGAGAACAAGCGGATAACGAGGAAGACGAAGATGACGGGAATGGCGAAAGAGAAGACGAAAATTAATAAAATATTATTAATTTTAAAAATATTATGTTTATTTGTTTTATTATTTATGTAATTTTTATTTAATTAATAAAATATTATTAGTTTTAATTTTTTTAAAATAAATAATAATTGGCTAATGATTTGACTGCCACGTGTCGCATAATTCCCAAGGGTGGGGGCATTATCCCACTACACCCATTTATTCAAAACGCTCAATAATAACCCTTGGATGACTGGACTGCCACGTGTCGAATAATGTCTAAGGGTGGGGGGCATTATTCATGTGTACCACTACACATAGTCTAACCTTTAACCTAAATCTAAACGTGCAAACGACATTATAATCTTACAGTAAAGATCTTGTACAAAGTATTGTATTGTATCCTATAAAACGTTCGAATGGTACGGATAAGTTAAAAAAAACGAAATGACATTTTCTTAATTATTTTAGTCATAATTACTCTACAAGATCAAAATTACCCTATAAGATTATTTGTAAAGTAATCATGATACTCTAAAAATTTCTCTATTACAAAATTACCTTACAAGATCAAAATTACCCCACAAGATCATTTGTAGAGTAATTTTGATAATTACCCTACGAGTAAAATAATTATGAAAATACTACCGTGTTTTTTTTTAAATTTGTCACTCCATTCATACGTTTTATACGATAAGATACTTTGTATTTAATTTTTTTCTATAATCTTAGTAAAAAAAGCCATTTAGCTCGTCGTATAAAGTACTAGAAGCTATCCAAAACTTACGAACCATATAACCATCATCTATATATCTTCTACATATCTTGAAGACTTGAACTAGTGAGCCCAAAATAAGTTCCTTCTTTTACAATGTTCTTTAGTTTTTTGTAAAATTATACCCAAATTCAGATTGTTTTGACAAAAAATCCATACAATTTACATTCAAATAAGAGAAAATTGCACTTTCAATAGCACCCCGATATTTGCGGATCGAAACCTAGCGTGACACATGTCTAAAATCTCTCTATATAATTCAGATATGTTGAAGGAGTGAAATTAATATATTAAAAAGGGCTAAAAAATGTAAGTTAAGGTGCTAAATCTACGAAAAAGGCAAATGTTTTGTTTCTAACGGCCCTTACGGACCGCAAGGATTTACCTCTTTGCGGTCCCCAAGAGGGTTTAAAAATTTGTTGCGCGCTAGGGTCCCTTACGGACCGTAAGGCATACCCCTTCCGGTCCGCAAGGGGTGCGCTAACAGCAAACTCTTGGCTGGACAGCAGCCTTGCTGCATCTTTTGACACCTCAACACCTCCATTGCCACACTTATCAACATTAAGACACCTCACTGGCCACTAATCATCTCCTTATCATTCTAAGAACACTTGTCATCATCTCAAAAAATCTTGGATTAGTATAAATAGCCTTATGTTTGCACTCGTTCATCACACTTTCATATTTCACTTCTAAAACTTCTTTGGAGCTTGCTTCTGATTATAAGAAGCCTCCTCTTCTGAGTTTCAAGTATCCCTTCTAACACTAGTAAGTGTTTCTTCTAGCTCTTTTTGGTTTTATACTTATAATTTATAGAAAGTCAAGCAAATTGGACTTTGCTACGTGATCATAATAATGAAGGTATTGATCCCCTATGATTATACTCTCTGACCATCACATTTAGTAGACAAAATGACGAGTCAACCATGTATTAAATAAAAGTAAAAAATGTAAGTTATGCATTTTACGATAGATGGACTTTTAAATATTATAATCATAAGTTTTGACACTATAACAGTTTATATAATATTACAAGACTTATATTAACATGTCCAACTAATCATATTCAGTTTAGCACAATTCCTAGTCGAAAGTCAAACAGTTTGACTTCTGTTTTGACTTTCGATTCTGACCCGTATGGTCGACCTTAAAACTCAATCGAACCCGACTACGTGATCATTATAATATAGAGAATAATCCCCTGTGATTATTCTTTTGGATCATCAGGTTTGGACACGTAAATTAACGAGTCAAACAAATATTTCTTAAAATGTCTAAAATTCCCTTTTTGCATAAAAACTAATAGGTTGATTATTAACTAATGAAAACCATATTCAGACCTTAAGATATGATTTATAACATCATAAAATATGTTTTTACTTATCCAACTCGTCATAGACCCTTTTCAACCACTCGAACCCGCTTTTCCACGCAAGAATAGTTATATGAATATAAACCATATAGACTAGTCGTAACGAGTCAAATGTTTTCAAAACCTTTCCAAATCAGAATGTTTGGTTAAATAACCCGTATCCAACGAGGCTTCGCACTCGAAATGGTATAGACCACATTCTATCCGGTTAACGCTTAAGCTAGCAAAATCGAGCGTAACTCTAAGTTAAACGGGTCAAACTCAATGACTTTCAAATAACCCGTTAACTTTCTAACGGATAATAATTCTGTTCATTCCGGACTATAGCGCCCTCTAGATAATCGTGCCTAGGATTAATAAACTGGTTTTACGGCTTTGCTACGAGAACCAAATACTCTATTTAAAGACAGCTAGCAACGGTAAATACTCTTAACCTATTTATGGCATTAGCCACTTGGAGCGGGTATATAAAAATGGGCAAATGCTTTCATAAATGCAAGAACCCAGTTTAATCCATATTTATTGAACAACATTAAACACTTGGGGGTTAATGGTACCGTGTCCGGACGTCCCGACTAATCAATTCTGAATGGCCATATAAAATATGCGCAGGGTAGTAGGCATACACTCGGAAGACGTTATATTAAAGATAGTATGTACCACAATCAAATACCGGCATAGATTTCCGGTACCTGACTGTATGACAAGCATGTAAAACTGGTGATAAGAAATCTATCCCAAGAAATAATAAAATGATTACCTACGGTTTTTCATAATATATATATATATCAAATGATTATTAATATGATTTACAAAATGAGTCGGTTAATTGTATTTACCAGTGAAAGCTGAAGTGTTTTCAAAAGGTTAAGCCGTAGGTAACGAACCTTGATAATATGTTAGAAACAAATTAGTCAAGAAAAAGCTTTGAAATTGTGACTCCAATGACTTAACGCCTATATTGTCCAAAGTTAATTTATTGGATCCTACCTTGTGGGATATTTCTACACTTCCGCTGCCTAGTGTGATAACTGTTATCCGTTCGTCACGTATAAACCCCAAGTCCAGGCCCACCGGGAAATCAGGGTGTGATAAGTTGGTATCAGAGCTACAATTTGATTGATTTTGACACTAGCCTTTTTGTTTCTAAACTCAAATATCACAGTCGCAGGTTCCATAGGAAAACTCTGTCTATAAGTCTTCTAAGACTAGGAATAGTCATCCTGTGTATATATATATAGGACAAAGATCCGTTAGGAACCACCCTTTATTGCGAGAACCGCGAGAACCAATGTGAACACAACAAAAAATGCCTAAAAATAGCTAAAAAACACACAATTTTTTTTTAATATTTTTTATAAAAAAAATCGCTACTTTTAGTAGCAAAAAAAAATTAAAAATTAAAAAAAATTAAAAATAAAAAAAAAAATTTAAAAACTTTTTTTTTCAAAAAACTTTTTTTTAAAAATTTTTTTTGGGTACTAAAAGTAGCGATTTTAACATAAAAAATATTAATTTTTTTTTTATAGATTTTTTAGATTTTTTTAGGTTTTTTAGGGGTTTAGTTTTTAGCATTTTAGCTTGGGGGGGGGGGTGTTGGACCCAAACGAGTTGTTCAGAAGAGCTTTCTATCCAATTCAAAGGCGGAATCAATGAAACGGCTTTGGAAACAGCTTGATACTATATAATTTGTCACTTTGATTGAATATAATACTGATTACAACCTGGACAAATTTTGGCAGCACCTTGTTACAATTTCAGGAACCGTGCCAAATGAAAACACAAGTACCCTATTTATAGTGCAAGGGGTTCCGCTCGAAATGGACCAAGGCAGTTTCGAGCGGAATCAGAAAGTTCTGATTTCGCTTGAAATGGTCTTGGTTCATTGCGAGCGGAATCACAACTTTAACCACTAAAAACTGTTTCTCGAACCTCTGGCACTGATAAACCTATCCTATCCTATTATATGATACAAGACGAAGTCAATAAACGTAATGCACTAACAGACTCCCCCTTGGATATTGACGAAGTCTTCAGTGTCTAGTCTTCAGCATGACACATCTTCAGTCTTGATCATTCTGCCTTCTCATCCAAATTGTAACATTATAAGCATCCATCAATCCTTCTCTTCTTCCATCAGCTTCAGGCTCCCCCTTTCGTCAAGCTTCCGTGCTTTGGGATCATCACCTAGCTTTCCATCTACAAGCTCCTCCTTGCTTCAAGCTTGTCTTCAGACTCCCCCTTAGTCTCTGCTCTCGGGATCGTAGTCTGGACTATCTGCAATCACTCAAACATCTATAAATACAATGTTTTCATATCATCAACAAAATCTCTAATCCACTCCCCTTATCAACAAACTAAATGATTTAGCAGCATTAAAGAATCCAACTCCCTAACAGTTAATCATCCAAGTCCAAACTCATGACCTTGGAGATATCACAAACTGTTTTTGAAATTTTTGATTTTTAATTCAAGTTTCAAATTAATGAACTTGTTTTATTTTCAGAAACACGATCAACTTAATTAGATTTTGAAACTCAGCACTCAGACATCAGTTGTCGAAAAATAAAGCAGAATCAAAAATCTTTTTGTATTTTTCTGAAAATATAAAGCAGTAAAGAAATATGTACACACATATTTACAGACAATATTTTTGTTTGAGTATGCAACAGAGGATCATATCAGTTTTTGACAAGTCACAAGTACTGTTGAGCTTATTTACACATTACGAATTAAACAATTCACTTAGATTGTCGATATACTGATCCACTTAAATTTTCATACAAATTTCAACTGATTCAGGATACGAATTAAGTGTTTTAAGAACTTAAACTCATTCATGTGTCCCACCTCTTGAATATACTCCCGTATCCAGATCCCAATATTCAGTCTTACCGGTGAGTATACCTAGATGATATCTGTAAGGGGTTAGATGCGAGGGCTGTGAGAGCTCAGGTCGATACTTCCGTATACGCAGAGAGATACTTCCATATACGCAGAGAGATGACGGCTTCGTCTTTTCGGTGTATCCCCTTTAGAGGATCTTTATTACAACAGCAATGACTATCAATTTTATTGTTTCATCAATTTGCTGAGGGCGGCGCTATGTTTCAAGCAAGCATAAAGTATTATACGGGGACTAGGCCATTGCTTCCGCAAAATCAGAAGTCTCGGGATAATACCCCAGATATCACTAAGCAAAAAGGCCTAGTATCTCAGAAAGAGGGGCCTTTCAAACGAGATTTCAGGGGTTACCTATATATCCAAGTAGTGTTCCCCACGAAATAAGCAAGTTTGAATTTAGGTTTATATCCCGAAAAAGTTTACTAAATGTATAAAAATCTACCGACACATCCACGGTGAGGTCGTTTAACACATTTTAACTTTTCAATTCTTTAGCGTGCTGTAACTGTCCACTGATGTACTATCATTTCCTCTTTTTACGCAAAAACTCAATTTTTTTTAATTTTATCATGTTTTTGGCTTTTTCAAATTTTCTAATGTTTTTGTATTTTTTGACAATTTTTTCTCCCCCTAAAATGCAAAACCATTTAAAGAAAATTTGACAACCAATACTGATAGCTTTGTCTCGCCATCCATTTTCTGCTAACTGTGCTCTGTTTTGCAGAAAAACTAATATAAAGTACCCCCATGATTTACAACCCATTGATTTTCGACAGTTTGAAAACCGTTTTTCAATCTTGTGAAAGTAATCATGTTTGATCAGCCGTGAGGGTTTCGGCCTATTCAAGCAACATGTTTTTTTAATATATATATACAGAAAACAATCAAACTAAACTCCCTGTTTCAACCAACACAGGGTCCAGCAGCCTTTTCCTCCTCTCCATGTGCCAGGCTGCTCCAATTTGCATTCTCACAATCTTTGGATTTCTTGAGCACCTGCACTTGCAACAATTTGATCATTTGAATAATGCAACCCAAGCCTGTTTAGACTCAGGTAGTTGAACATGAATCTTTCCAGATAAAACTGGATAATTTCTTTCATTTTTCTCAAAAACATTTTCAATTTTAACTTCAACTTTTTCATCTTTTACCAAATCGACATGTTTCTTAATACTCAATTTTTGACCTTTTGGTGTTCCTCTTTTATAAAAATGTGATTCTTTTTGAACACTTTGTTTTTGAACAACAACTTTTGGTTTCCAAAAATCTTTGGATTTTGTCATATCAACGGATTTTTGCCAACTTTGCGTTGTTCTAAATCTGGGTGTGTGAAAAATCTGTGTTTGTCTTGAATCAGATCTAGTCTGTTTTGGTTTCCAATTTTGATTTGAAGCAAACTTGTTTATGTTGTACCTCCAAGTTTGGTTTGAATCAAATTTGGCTGACCTTTGTTTCACACCCTCAGATTTTTGTTTCTCAATATTTTCAGGCTTCTTTTTGTCAACATCCACAGGTTTCAGATTCGGACACTTTCGTGCAAGATGTCCTAATTGATCACACTTAAAACATGTTCTTTTTGAAACATCTTTAACCTGTGGTTGTTGCTTTTGCTGTTGAGCACAAAACTCTTTAATAGACTGTTGTCTAAATTTGAGTTTTTCCTCTTCTTCAAAACTTTTTCCTTGAACAAAACTCATTTTTGCCTGAGAATTTGGCACTTCACTTTTCTACCAATTTTGTTTCTTTTTATAACCCAACCCAGCCTTCATGTTTTTCTTCTTGAAAACAGGTTTGTTATAAAAAATTTTCTTGTTTTTCCCAGCAAATTTTGAAATTTATGACTTTTCAATCTCAACCATCTTAAAAACTTTATCAATTTTCTCTGAAATTACATTCTGAATCAGGAATACAATATCTAAGAATAGTTTGTCCGATCCAATCATGGTGTAAACCAATCCTTTTGAATCATCATTCACAACTTTCTCAGATTTTATGTTTTTCAGATACTCATCATGAAAATTGCTTTCATTTTCATCCTGTGATTCAGACTTACCTTTTGTAGACTCATCTTTCAAAACGTTATCAACAACCTTACTTACCACCTCTGAATCATCAGCTTCATCAGATTTGGTGTAAGTCACATCGATACTTTCAGGTAATTGGTCAACTATGTTCAGACCTTTGGCCACCTTTTCTTCATCATAAAAAGTATAATTGTTTCTCAATGGTGGTGGTACCTGATGAAATTCTGAACCAATACCTTTTGTATTTTTGTCAGTATCTTTGTCATCTGGTGTGATGTTGAAAATGCGTTCGAGAATGTACGAAGAGTTATGATAACTTTGAAGTTTGGTAACAACCTTTTCTTTTTCAGCCATAATTTGTTTAAGATTAGCAATTTCATCAACACATTTGTTTAATTCAAGTTGCTTTTCTTTAAACTTTCTCTCATACATTTCTTTAATGACTAAAGTTTCAGACAATCTTTGGTTAAAACATTTGACTTGGCTCTTCAAAGTATCATAAGCCTCTTGTACTCTATGACTCGACCACTTTAAAGAATCATACTCTTTTTGAAAATCTTGAAATTTAGTTTCTTTTTCAACACAATCAACACATTTTGCTGTACACATTTGTCTATAAACATCATTATCCTTTTCAAGACCTTGACATTTCTGTGTCAATCTTTCAACTTTTAGTTTCAAAAGTTCTTCTTTTTCAATCATTTCTTTACATTTTATTTTGAAAACATTTTCAAGTTTGTTTGTTTCAATATCTTTTGTTTTGATTAATTCATCTTTTTCAATATTGGCTTTGCACATTTCTATGCAATTCCTGCACTTGTTTTCATTGTTATCAACAATTTCAATATTTGATAGATCAGAAGATTCACTTACCTCAGTCTCTTTCAGCACCGGTTTTTCTGTTTCAACTTTCTGATCTTCCTCTTTCTTCTCTTCTTCTTCTACTTTCTGTTCTTCTTCACTCTTCTGTTCTTCTTTACTCTTCTGTTCTTCTTCAGCAGCAAGCTTTGCAGTAATCTTCACTTCCTCTACCATCTTTTTCAACTCTTCTTCTTTTCTCTTCTTCATTTCTACCACCTTTGGTAGACTTGCTTCACAAACTTCTTTGATTTTGTTCACCAAATCTGGAAAATATTCTTTTTCAGATAACCTTCTTGTGTTAAAAGTAGCCTGACTTGGAAGCAAATTTGTTACAGCTTCAAAATCTACCTTTGATGGGTCAACAACTGGATTACCCCGTGGATCCATGTAACATTCCAAATCATCATTCCATCTTTTGGCTCTCTGGGCTTCTTTGAATGATTCTCTGAATTTTTCAATTTCCCATCTCGCATAATCTATTTTCCACCATCTATCAGGATCAACCTCAGCTACAAATGCATATCCAACTGCATCTTCTTCAGGTAGAACTTGACTCCAGTCATAACCTTCATCGTCATGAATAACTGCCAAAGCTCTTGATTTTTCTTCAGGCTGCTTTAATCTGGGAGGTTCAGATTTGTTTTGATGATAGATTGCTTTCTTATAGTAATCTTCCTTGAACGGATTAACAGTATCATCAGCATAAGCATTTCTACACTCACGTTTAAAATGACCTTTTTGTTTGCATTTAAAGCATGTCACTTTGGATTTGTCAAAGCCTAACTTGGTAGAAGGTCCACCAATAGACGTTCTTCCAGTGATCTCCATAAAACGTTGTGCCCTCCTCACTGCACTAGCCATACACCATCGTATATCGATCAATTCCATCTCCTCAGGATCTATTTGATCATAGTCTTCCTTCGTCAGATTGGTGTTGCCTATCTTGCCTGCCACAAGACTCTCATACGATTCAAGCACAGATGCTAAGAAGACCATCTGTTGCTTTGCAGAGTCCTCATTGAAATTTTGAGTATTCTTCAAATCTACTGCAATGTTGCATTGGAATACATTCTTTGATGCAGATTGGCTCGATGTTGTTGAAAAAGATCCACTGTGAAAACCACTGTGAGAACTTTCATTGTTCACAGAATTTGAGCTTTCTGCAGAAAACGTTGTTCTTGGAGACCCAGCCTGTGGTAAATTTCCTCTGTAGTACAACTCCACATTCCTGCTGATGAGCTGGATTGTTGATTTTAGACTTCTTGATTTCCAGCTCCTGGCTTTCCAATCTTTCAATGAGCAGATCCACAGTTAAATCTTCAGGCTTGATTGTGTTTTTCAACATTAAATTGAAGTATTGCCAATCTTGCTCATTCGGCAACGAATCAAATAATTTATCAACCAGCTCCTCTTGAGTGTATGTGATTTTGTGTCTGGCCAACTCCATCTTTAGATGCCCAAATCTCTCGATCATTTTACAAACAGATTCATTTTTCATACAACCAAATAAATCAAATTCTTTACGTAACAGTTTCTTTTTGTTTTTCACAATCTCAGAGGTACCTACACATTTTCTCTCTAAAGCTTCCCATAAACTCTTCGACGTTTTCTCTTGTTTAAGTAGCGAAATAATATCTTCTCTCACTGACTGTTTTATCAAAGTAATCATTTTGTATTCAGCTACAACATTTTTTATGTCTATTTCTGTGAATTCTTTTTCATCTACTAACTCTCCTCCTTCTTTTACTGGTTCTGTATATCCGTATTTTAGTTTTAACCAACTTTCAGGAGCAAAAGCTTTTACCCAACCCTCAAACCGATTTTTCCACCAGTTATAATCTTCAATCTTCATTAGCTTCGGTGGTTTCTGTTGGCTTCCATACATATTCTCATACTTCAAGTTCTCTGAAATCTCTTTCGAATATTCTCTTGTTTCAGATCTTCTTACGGATGATTCTGAGGTAAAGGCATTGTAGAATGTGTTGTAAAATTCTTCACCGCTGCTCGACATCTTTAATCACCTGGACAAACAAACAAACACAATCAGTTCAAACAATATCAAATAATCTGAAATAAACTGACACTCGGTTGTCGTGAAATGATCTCGACACACAAATTTCACTTTCAAGCGAAATCAGATGTTCAAGCGGAATATTGATCTCAAGCGAAATCAGAACTTTTGAAGCGAAATCACTGTGTAAAGTTCAAGTGAAATCAGGTCTTTGGACGGACACCAACTTTCAAGCGAAATCAGAAAAATATTTTCAAGTGGAATCACTTGAATAGCATTTTGGAGCGGAATCAGCTGGTTTGCATTTTGGAGCGGAATCAGCTGGTTTGCATTTTGGAGCGGAATCAGTTGGTTTGTCAAGCAGAATCTCTATTTCGAGCGGAATCAGACGCAATTTTGGAGCGGAATCACATGTATCACTTGGAAATTTCAAGCTGAATAGCAAACTGGAGCGGAATCAGAAGACACTCGTTCAAGCGGAATCACTTCTTAGTCCATTTTTACCACTTTTTAGACTGAATTTTATCCTGAAATTCTCAAGGGTTTGTTAAAATGTAGTTTTGTACAATCTGTGAAAACTCAGACCATTTTGACCGTAGAAACTTGTTCAGATTGAAAAAGAAGGTGTAGAAGTCAGAAAATTGATGATATCAAGCTAAACTTTTCTTCCTGAGCTCTGATACCACTTGTAGGATCGTTGTTAGACCCAAAGGAGTCGTTTAGAAGAGCTTTCTATCCAATTCAAAGGCGGAATCAATGAAACGGCTTTGGAAACAGCTTGATACTATATAATTTGTCACTTTGATTGAATATAATACTGATTACAACCTGGACAAATTTTGGCAGCACCTTGTTACAATTTTAGGAACCGTGCCAAATGAAAACACAAGTACCCTATTTATAGTGCAAGGGGTTCCGCTCGAAATGGACCAAGGCAGTTTCGAGCGGAATCAGAAAGATCTGATTTCGCTTGAAATGTTCTTGGTTCATTTCGAGCGGAATCACAACTTTAACCACTAAAAACTGTTTCTCGAACCTCGGGCACTGATAAACCTATCCTATCCTGTTATATGATACAAGACGAAGTCAATAAACGTAATGCACTAACAGGGTTTAGGTTTTTGGGGAGTGGGGGAGGGGGGTTTAGGTTGTGGGGGGGGGGGGGGGGTTAGGTTTTTTTTAGGTTTTTTGGGGCTTTTAGATGCGTGTATTTTAAACACATTTGTAAAAAAAAATTCAAAAAAAAATGTCGTGTGTGTAGTTAAAATTTACGGTACCCGTAAACACAAACTTGTGGTGCTCAAAACTACACACACGACATTTTTTTTTGAATTTTTTTACAAATGTGTTTATAATACAAGCATCTACGTTTATGAAAAATTTTTTTGGTCCAACTCGCCCCGTACGGTGTAGTTCTCATGGTTCTTACAACTAGAGGTGGTTTTCATTTTAGCGGTCCCCTATATATATATATATATATATATATATAGGTAGAGGATCCTGTAAAAAGTGCTCAAAGTGTGAGAAGTGTATTATAACACTATATATAATACTATATAACACCATATAATCACCGTATAACAATATGTAACACCATATAATACCATATAACACTATGTAACACTATATATCATTATATAACAAATATAACACTATAGGTTGTCTGATAGCATGTCTATGATAGATGTATAGTGTTATATTTGTTATATAATGTTATATAGTGTTACATAGTGTTATATGGTATTATATGGTGTTACATATTGTTATACGGTGTTTATATGGTGTTATATAGTATTATATATACTGTTATAATACACTTCTCACACTTTAGGCCCTTTTTACACTATCCTTACCTATATATATATAGGGATGAGCTCATGCGAGAACCACCTTTATTGTGAGAACCGCGAGAACCAATGTGAACACAACCTAAAATAGCTAAAAAAAACCTAAAAAAACCTAACCCTCACCCCCCCCCAAAACCTAAACCCCCCCCCCCCCAAAAAAAAAAAAACCTAACCCCCACCCCCAAAAACCTAAACCCCCCAAGCTAAATGCTAAAAACTAAAACCTAAAAAAAACCTACCCCCCCCCAAGCTAAAATGCTAAAAACTAAACCCCCAAAAAACCTAAAAAAATCTAAAACAAATCTAAAAAAATTAAAAAAAAATATAAATTTTTTTTTTGAATTTTTTAATATTTTTTATGTTAAAATCGCTACTTTTAGAAGCAAAAAAAAATTTTTTTTCTTCAAAAAAAAAAAATTAAAAAAAAAGTTTTTTTTTTTTGCTTCGAAAAGTAGCGATTTTTTTATAAAAATTATTAAAAAATTCAAAAAAATTTTTTTGTGTGATTTTTAGCTATTTTTAGGCATTTTTGGTTGTGTTCACATTGGTTCTCGTGGTTCTCGCAATAAGAGGTGGTTCTCGCATGATCTTCTCCCTATATATATATATATATATTGTTTTTTAATATACATGTATACATTTTCCGAAATATGCCGCCAAGACATCACGGACGAGGCAAAGGATCTATGTTTGGTCGCGGACCACAACAAACCCAATCACTTGAGCAACTCAAAGTTTCATGTGGCAAACTACATTGCTTTAACAATGACCCAACACGAGGATGCCGAACTCCGACACCGAATACTACCTCTTTTGCCAGTTTCCTTTGACAAAATCCCATACCCAACTAGTAGAACCAATAATTTACCTAGTTTTGTCTTTTCCAAATACCCCAAAACAATCAAACAAAATTCCCCTACGTCTAATGGTTTCCCCGATGATACCTGGTCAACTGATTGAGCAACAATAGCATCAAAAGGCCGCACTACTGCAAGGATGTTGGTGCGCTTTGACATAAGATCCCGTCCCTTGGGGCCATTCTCAAGTCAACACTCTCCCATCCTTGAGGATAAGCAGATAAGGAAACCATCTAACCTAGCTCCTACCAAGAACTCTACAACTACAGGCTTCAGAAACTCGATACCTAAATGTCTAAAACTCACCTGGGTATAATAACCCATATTATATAAACCCGATAGATTATGCCAGTAAAATTTTCATATTAACTTATGACCTTTACCTAAAGGCTATTATTCAAAGCACCCATTATCTTTCATTTTTTCTACTTATCAAATCCTCCAATTACCAATACCCAGTAAACCCTCCACCTAATCATCCGGAGTCTAACTTTGATTTTAATGATTTTTATGATATTGGTGCTAAACTTTGTATGATAAAAGCACAACATGGTAATAGATAGTATCTTAGTGTGTACCATAGATTGCTTCATGCCTGGCCAGAAGATTAATGAATGCCACCTCTGAGATCTCACAAAATCATTTTGTACTAATATCAACTAATAGTAAGCGTGAAAAGTTGGTACTTCCTTCAAAATCTTAAATTCATAATTTGGCTATATTAGTGCCGAGTAAAATAATCATTGATTTTATGAAGCCTTCCGTTTTTATCCTTCAACCTTTAGTGTTGTTAATATCATGTTTTATTCCTCCTAGCGTATCAAACAAATATCTTGACTGCTCACAAATAGACGAAGGCTAAAGCACATACTCCCACCAATGATAGTGGTTAAGAAGGTGTTGGTAGTGGAAAATCTCCCTCACACCAAAATATATAAATGGTCTTGGTGACTTATAAATGCTAGAAAAGCCAAATTAGAGTCTATAGGGCTATGACAAATGTGGTGTAATATAAATGAAATCCCGTGAGCAATCAAGAAAATATTTCCCCTCTCAACTTTACCGGTCCACTAGTTCTTACACGACTGAGACTAGCAGATTGACCATGTTAAAACAAAGACTATGGCTAAAAGCAAATACTCCCACCAATGGTAGAGGCTGAGAAGATGATGATAGTGGGAAAATCTCCCTCACACCAGAATATTTAAAATTGTCTTAATGACTTGAAAGCAGGGGCGCAGCATAGTGGGGGCGCCCAACCCCCCCCCCCCCCTGAACTTTTCGCTTAGTAGTGAAGAGTATGTATTTTCATTTGGGTATATAAGTTTTCGCCCCCCGGTCGGAAATCTCAAGTTTCGCCACTGGTTGAAAGTGCAAGAAAAGCTAAAATAAAAAGTCTTTAGAGATATAACAAATTGCATAGCCAATTATAAATCAAATCCCTTAAAGCAAATCTGTCGCAACCCCCGACCCCTACCCCGGGAGCAGGAGCCGCGAACCAGTCAAGTAGTATCGGTGTTTATTAATTTGGTAACGAAAAAGAGACATCAAAATCATAGTTAGGAAATAAATTTCAGAGTTTCAAAACACTAAAGTTTTATAATAAACAAATGGGATAAAACCAATGTTTCATTCATAATACATTTATAGGGATAAACCCTAGTTGCTGAAAACATAAACTTTTATTTAGGTAACTTTTATAGCCACTTTCTTTAATCCTTCAGTGCTCCGTAGCTAGCTTCTTATAGCTTCACATTAAGTTACCTGAAACACGTTTTAACACGTTTTAAAAAGATTTTTATCAGAAAGAAATACTGGCGAGTGCATCCCATTTTAATCAAAATAAGCTTTTATAACTTTACAATATTGAGAGCGATTACAATGTTTATATCTACCCAATTACTCATTCAGTATTGTGCATGTTGGCAGTTCCATGACTATAGTTATATTACTATTGGCTAACTCTTTGTCCAATAGTAATGCTTGACTAGTAGTGTATACAAAACCCCACATACCGGCAGCGATTGTAGAATACAAAGACTCAATCACTGTAAGTATAATTGAAAATAGTTGAGATTTTGTAACACAGTTTGGTAGAAAAAGAGAATGACTCACATTGTAGACTTATGTATTTCTACCGCTTCTTGTTGGTTTTCCTGATTATTTTCTATTAAAAACATACAATACACACGTGTTAGTAAGATAACCCAAATCACATTAGCCATACAACACGAGACAGAACGCCAACGAACTTAGTCAGGCAGAGCCTCAACATGCGTTACGGGGTCCTAGATCAATCGGGTAGGGTAACGAATTAGTGATCGGGGTTAAAATACATACAACGGGGCAGAGCTTCGTGTTTTAGGGGTATAATATCGAGCTATTTTTGGCTATTAAAGGGATATAGAGAAAGAAAAGAGATTACCGATTGTGAAAGTTGCTGAACTGCTCTATTTATAGTTTTTCCGAACGTCTCTCGCGCCTCGCGACCCCCTCCTGTGGTCCGTTTGCGCCCCGCGTGGGAACCCTAGCTACGGCTAGGGTTGCCTCCTCACAACCTTAGACTCGACAGGTGTGGGACACGTGTCATAAGGAGAACTCCGCTAACCACAGGCTGTCGTGCCCCGCGAGACACAGGGGTCTCCCTGTCGCGGCCCGCGAGTGAGTGAAACTCAGAATTTTGTTTGTTTTTTTAATAAAAATTAAAGTCATATGGGCCCGGTTTCTCGTACACGGGGTGTTATAAGGCGTTTTGAGGGTTGTTATATTCTCCCCACCTTTTTTAAATCTCGTCCTTGAGATTTAGTGGAATAGGTGTGGATACTGTCACACCCCGACCACGTAAAACAACAAATCGTGGCGGAAACGTCGGGGAGTGTCGTAACAGAATCATTGTCTCACAACCATGGATTAAATATTGAATTATTGAACTCAATGTTTTATTACAAATCAGATAAATACAAATAATTGTATCTCAAATTTCAAAGTTGCTAAGGCACGAGTCCATCCTATGTGTAGCATGCATCAACAATCATCACATAGCAGCACCTGAAACATATTTGAAAATAGGTACGTCAGCATAAAAATGCCTGTGAGTAACATAGGATTTGTGTATTAGATTCATGGCCTTGGATAACACAAGAAAAGGTTTATGTTTTCAAAAATAGCCATGAATCCTTGTAAAAGTTTTCGTTTCTAAAATGCGTCGTTTTGGTAAAATGTTTATAGTATACATAATAAAATATACTTTGGTTTTGAGATAGGCGGATGAGTAGTATATCTAAATATACTTTAGTTTTGAAATAGTTAAATAGATAGTATATTAGAATATACTTTAGTTTCGAAAATAATAGATTCGGTAGTATATCACAAGTATACTTTGGTTTAAGAATGAAAAACATCGGTAGTATAATACATTATACTTTGGTTTTGTAAATAACATATCAACTTATGTTTTGGTTTGAAAAAAGCATATCAACTATGCTTTGGTAGTATATCAAGATATACTTTAGTTTATGAAATAACGATGTCGGTAGTATATCAACTATACTTTAGTAATCAATATCATGTTGGTAGTATGTCAGAACATACCTAAAACGTGGTTTGGTAATATATCAAACTATATTTTAGTAAACAATAACATATCAAATTATGCTTTAGCAAACAGTATCACGTTGGTAGTATATCGAAATATACCAGATATCGCGATTTGGTAATACATTCAAACCTTAGTGCGTCAAACTACACTTTAGAGACTATAGAAATACCACAAAGGCAAATTCTATTTGGTTAAAATTTGGTTTCTGACATTCCATACAACAGGAATGGGGTGTCTAGTCCTATAGCGCTATATCATACTACCAATCGGCTGAATCATTGTTATGAATGTATAAGTAAACATATGAATAAAAAAATAGTCGTAAAAACCTTCAGAAATCAGTGTTTAAACCATGGATAATAGTTCAATTCGTCAAAAGATAGTTCTATGCATGTGTAATCATATAGTCCAAATCATGAAAATAGCGTATCGGCACATATGTATCACCCCAAAACATTTGAAAACGTAAAAGAGGGGACTATGTACTCACTTGAGATTGTAAGTATCCTCGATTAAATGTCCTAAGAAAGCTCGGAAATCAAGGAATCAAGTGGTACCTAGTAATCGGATCGCTAGTTAAACAATCGGCACCTAAATCAGAAGATTGGGTAGAATGAGGTCTTGTAAACCAAGTGAGTATTGGAACTCATGTGATATGGTTTAACAAACCCTACATTCTAAATCGGAACCTATCCTAAGTGCTTTCGACCCGTTACGACCCATTAAGGTAGCTTATCAGTTAAGTGACAAAAGTTTAAGTTAAGTGACAAAAGTTTAAATATATTTAACAAGTATTATATGCCCTAACATGTTTAAATATATTTCATAATCAGTTAAGTGACAAAAGTTTAAGTTGCATATGCTTTAAATCCAATTATGCATGAAAAGGGCATTTTGGTCATTTACCCAAGGCATATAAACTACCTATCATAACAACTAGTTAAACTAAGTGACCATAAGGTATAACCTCGGAAGGTTATTCCCTATACAACTATGGTCACAAATATGCTTAGTCGGATCCTAATGATCGACCAAATGGGCCGGGTTCAAAAGTCTAAGCGGTTGTTAAGACCGCTTATCTTACGACCCTGTACAATCACTAGACTAAAAGTGACGAGTTAAACATGTTAAAACATGTTTAACTAAGTTAGAAAACATGTTTTGATACCCAAGGGATAGTTTCGTCTCAAAATTCACATAAACGACATTTTGATCAAAACTTTGACTCATCACTTCGACTAATCAACGTGGTAATCAATAGGTATAGTCACAAGGGACTATAACTATCGTGATTACGCTCACGTTGCAAAGTTCGAACGAACTTTGTGTTGACCATAACCTGGTCAAAGCAGAAAGTCAAACAGTGTTTGACTTTCATGCTTGAAAAGCATAAAAAAGCATGAAAGAATACCCACAAAAGGTCCAAGAAAGGAAGATTTGATCTAAAATACTCAGGTATGAAGCTAAGGCTTCAACTTAGAGCATATTAGAGCAAATGTGTGAGTTGAAATGAATGAAAATGGTGGGTATTTATAGATTTCGAAGAACTGTTAGGATCGTTTATCGTAATTCGTGCTTTAATCCTAGCCATCCAAGTGTTACCCATTGTTTACAATACATGGGGAACTCAAAAACCATCAAATGGTATCAGAAATCAGGGATCAGAACCATCAAATTCAACTCAAATGACTAAGTACAATGTTTCTGTCTGACAGTCTGTCACAGGCCACGTAGACCCAGACATAATCTTACGGGCCCCTCCTAAGCAAGATTCACAGATTGTCAGTTTTAGTCCCTGCAAGTCCAAAACTTGGTTTTTGATGCATTTTTGACACGTTTAAGCCCCGTTAACCCCACTTCAAGGCTCTACAATGAAGTTAAAGTATAGGGAACATGAAATATGCTCAAAAAGATCTCAGATGTTGGTTCGTTTGGTCGTACGGTTGCGTTATTCGGTTAATTACGACGAAAACTCGAACGGACGCAAAAACGATCCAAATTGCCCCACGAATGGTATTTTTGCATTCCAATCACTAAAATAAAATATTTTAATGATTACAAAAATTTTTGGATGTCCGGATATGTTCAGAACGTAAGATATGCGCGAAAATGCAAACTTATGGACTTTTTGGCGCTTTTAGTCCCTATTGATCAAGTAAGTTTATTTTCGCATACCAAACCCCTCAAAGCCTATTTCTAAGCTATGCAAAGGATATTTAAGGTATGTTTAACTTATGATCAAGTTCCTGAATTTTCATTATTGTACAAATCGGCATAGTTTCGTAGTTTGACACAATTAGTCCCTACGATCGAATAAACTTGTTTTCGACACAGCAAACCATCCAAAACTTATTTCTAAGTTATGTTGAGGTTATTTAAGGAATGTTAAGCCTATGTCACTATTCCGAAGTGTTTTTCACATTAAACTGATTACGTTTACTCACCAGTTTGCGTATAACCTTCCAGAAAGCGATTTAAAGCTCAAAATCGTACAAGAATTCATATGTGCAAATGATACACATATTTATACAAATCCCAAGAATGAACTACAATATTTCATTAGTTTTGTATTTTTATGATGGTCGTAGTGACACAGGTGTCACAGTCTCCCCTACTTTAGGAAATTTCATCCCGAAGTTTAATTTTAGAGGAAACATGTGAAGACAACTGTGATTGTTTCGCTATCGAATGAATCATTCATACCCTAAGTAAAACTCTAGGCCACGTTTGGATTTTTAGCAAATTTGTTATTTGTCCAAGTGATGTCCTTGTAGTAACAAAACATGGAGTTTCGAACAATGGATAGAAGAATGTTTCCTATGAAGACTATTACAGGAAACTTGTGTGTGCTCGAAATCGGAGTCGGAGATTGTAAGATAAAATAACATTGGTCAAGGTCCAGGACTTCTAGTAACTTAAATAACGCCACGTTCGCAATGTAATAAGGAACACTTATATACAGGAAGTACCAGCGGCGTATCCACCATGCCCCTTTTACATTGTTCCCGTTTCGTTATTCTTATTACTATAGGTCTTAACACATGACAAAACTTGATGTGGTTTTTGTGCACCGAATTCCATAATTATGTATGCGTCCATAATTACGTAATTCCTTGCACAGTCCGCACAGTTCATTTCATAATGCGTAGGGTAAAAATCAATCGAACAAACATGTAAAGACTTGACTAGACCACCGAAGGATCTTTTTAACTAGATCAATGAATGATCTTTTAACTAGATCAACACATGATTTCCTTAACTAGACCGTCGTATGATCTCTTTAAATAGACCACTAAGGGAGATTTTTAACTTTGAATCAAATAATCGTTTTGAAATAGTACTTTGGAATCCAAGGTTCTTACTATTTGCATAGAAAAGCCCCTTAAGGAATTTAAGACAGTACTTTGAGTATCCTTTTGAGAATCTAACATATGAAAATACGGAAGATTCTACTAGGACTTAGATAGCGAGCTTTAGAATTACACATAAACGCGTATTTGTTATTTTAGTTATTAGCTCGTTTATTAATCTGAATCAATGCATTTAAAGTACACCAGAAATCCAATCAAGGACCTCAATTGATAAATTTAAACATCCCAAATAATCTAACTATGAAGATAGGAAGATCTTATAAGGATTTGGTTTCGTCTTTTTCGTATCATATCATTCGTATTAGAACACATAAGGAATCCAATTAAGGAATCACGATTGTACCTTTAGATATCAAATCAGGGATTTGAAATGGTACTTCAAGTATTTGTTTAAGAATTTGTAACTTGTAACTTGTACTTTGTTTCTTAAAAGAAACGAGTACTTAGGATTTTCGGGGAGATCATGAGTGATCATAAAAATGAAAGAACCACACGAGTAGTTTGTTTTGTAAGGAACACAGTTCCTTGGCGTTGGCATCGTAGGGGTATGTCAGACATACACATAACCGTATCAGTTTCGTAAAATAAAATTGAAACAACAAATTTTATTTATATAACAGCTGAATTGTTTCAAAAGATAACAACAAAGTAAATACAAAGTCTAATTGTTCACTGCTGCATTGTCATTTGCGTTTGCCTCATTTATGTTAAACACTCATCCACGCGCTGGATTTGCGTTAACAAGTCTTGGGAAATTATTTCGGTAGTGAGTAAGATCACCACAGTTATAGCACGACCCAGGAGGAAACTGTGCTTGAGCAGCAACAGTATTTGCAGTAGCTTGGTTTTGATTTGCATGGCGAGGACAGAACTCCTTCATTATTAGAGCTCGAAGCTCTTCCCAAGTTTGTGTCATTGCCACATCGGCACCCCTATCCCTCATTACACCGTTCCACCATGTAAGTGCTCTTTTCTGGAATACGCTCGATGCAAATTCAACCTTTCGCTCGTTTGGGCATTGCACATGACGAAACGTGCATTCAAGACTCTCAAACCATTATAGGAGCCCAGTGGCTCCTTCAGACCCAGTAAATGTGAGTGGCTTAGCTGAGTTGAATGTCTTATAGTTGCACAGAGCATTGTTGTTATTGTTGTTGTTTGCCTGGTTTACTTGGGTTATCAAGTTTGGGAGTACAACATCGATTTGTTGGGTGATAATAGCTGCGAGTTCGGCGTTATTTTGAGGTTGTGCATCACGTTGAGGAGGCATATTCTAAAAGAGCAAAGAAACATGAAAAGAAACGAGTGAGATGATATCGGATAGTAAGAATTGAATGCTGAAAGGAATATCGACAAAGCATAAAGATTGTGATCATTTGTTCGTTACTTAAAACAAACAGATGACACTGTGACTAATTAAAGTAAATGGGTCATACTAATGTATCGCGAAGACATGCTTTAGCCTATAAGTGGACACTCACCCCAAGAGTTCCCAGGTAAGAGTGACTGGTCTGATTATGTGGATTTGTACGAACACTCTAGCCTTAGACAGAAAACTCGAGGTACAGGCATCCACCCTTCCAGATTGCACGTGTTCACATTATTTAGACCCAAACTTTGACGAGATTTTGAAAACTTTGAAGGTTCAAAACCTTATAATAAATCATCTAAGAAGATATGATTGGTTTTCAAAAACGGATTCGAAATCGGTGTTCTGGTTTTGGTTGTCACCTAAAGATAGGCGATGGTATTGTTTTAAGACTAAACACAAGATAACTTGTGTTAGGGTCCTAGGAAGGTTATAGTCTAGGTCAAATCATTACTAATAACCTAATTCCCTATAACCATTGGCTCTGATACCAACTTTTCTGTCACACCCCGACCACGTAAAACAACAAATCATGGCGGAAACGCCGGGGAGTGTCGTAACAGAATCATTGTCTCACAACCATGGATTAAATAGTTTCGTTTTATTGAATTATTGAACTCATTGTTTTATTACAAATCAGATAAATACAAATAATTGTTTCTCAAATTTTAAAGTTGCTAAGGCACGAGTCCATCCTATGTGTAGCATGCATCAACAATCATCACATAGCAGCACCTGAAACATATGTGAAAATAGGTACGTTAGCATAAAAATGCCTCTGAGTAACATAGGATTTATGTATTAGATTCATGGCCTTGGATAACACAAGAAAAGGTTTTATGTTTTGTTAGGATCTGAGGTCTTCATGATTGTGTTTGTTTGTAATAATTGAACAATGAATGATTGTAAAACAGAGATCTAATGCAGCGGAAATAAGACAAACTTTGTAAACACAATTAAAGGAACAATAGTTTTCATAAACATGTGAATCTCATTAGAGTCGAAAGATTATAATCAAAAGATTACATGCATGCTTACATACTAAAACTCCCCCTCAGCTCGAGCTCCATGGTTGATCGTACAAGATGATAGAATTGAAGGAGAAAACTCCTTTAATAGAAAAGAGCAAACTGTTCTATTTATAGTGTACATCAAACCACTGAAGCATCTAAGCTGACGTCACCATGAAAGTGACATCTAACAAACTAACAACCTCTAAGCACTGTTACATATAACTACTGATGACTAAACAACTGATTATAATTAAATTACAAAACATAGGTGAACTACTGCTTCACTTTCCGTTGTTGTAGTCTAAGCACTGATGTTGAACATCAGTGTTTTCTTCAAAGGTGATCAGTCCTTGAATGAGCAGCACTTTGGTCTTCAGTAGTACTTAGGAGACATCAGTAGATAGAGCTTTAGTACTTTAGCAGCATCAGTCTTTAAGAGCAGCAGTTGTTTGTAAGAGCAGTGCTTTAGTGCATCAGATGTTAGAGCCATTGTCAAGGGGAAAGTATTTGTGCAAACAACTGCTTATTCTGGATCCACTGATCTGATCCAGTTTTGGCTTTAAGTATCTGTTCCTCTGATAGGGTTCAATCCCAACAATCTCCCCCTAGAACAGATAATGCCAAAACTCTTCATTATTCTTAGATCTTTATTGTCTCATCAGAAGTTCCCTAACTTGTCCTTTAAATTGTAATTCCAAATCCATAGAACTTGTATCATCCTCATCCCTACACAGTATAAGCTCAAGGAGATCTTGTAGGTCTTCAACACCCAGGCCCAGTGCTTGTTCCCATGATATGTGCTTTACTTCTCCATTGGATCTGAGCAGTGTCAATACATGGGTCTTTTGATCAGACATCCATTTTAGTATTTTTGAACCCAATGGGTTTCTTGGGAGAGGTTTATTTACTGATGAGTTTGGAGATTGTGGCCTTGTGAGAATTTGTTGTTCAGTACCCTGAGCTTTTGCTAGTTCAGAATTTTCAGCTGTCATTTGTTTGAAAGCCATTTTAATGATGTCATTTGCTACAGCTATATCTTCTGCAGTTTCTTTTTCAATCTGCTCTTGTCTCTTTCTTTAATTTAACTCAATGACTGAGATATCAGCTGATGTGAACAGTGGTTCAGAAGTATTGATCTGCTATTTTGGCCTTTTGTAGTCAGGCTTCTTTGGTATGTTAGGATCTGTCATCCTTCTTTTCCTTAGCCTTTCATAAGCCTCATCTGTATATTGCCTTGTCCACTTTGCTATGGCTTTGGCAGTTCCGACCTTTGCATCCACCAATTCTTGCTTCTTTCGTTTATACTCCGAAGTAAGTTCATCAATTGCCTTTTTGTATTTACTCCAGTTTGGTGCTGACCTTTTCATACCTGGATTATTTTTGATTCTCTCAATTCTGTTCACCTCATGCTTTAAAGCAATGAGTGGCCATTCACTGAATTATTCTTCTTTAGCTGGATAGAATTTTTCTTTCATAATGAATGCAAGATAATCCTTTCTCATTTCCTTTTGTAGGTTAGCATCTGGTGGCAGATTAGACATTTCTTTGCTCAGGTCTCTAGCATAATCTTCCAAGATTTTGACCTTAGTGAGCAAAAACTGTGTATGACTTGAAGTTTCATTGTCACTTTTCCCTTGACATTCAAGTCTGGCTCTGGTATTAGCTTGCCTGACTTTGAGTTTTAAATATTCATCGATGTTGGCTGGATCTCTGTAACCAATTAACGACAGAAATTTTCTTTTTGAAGGATCATCCTCTGTGTAGAATTGTCTCATTTCGTTCTTTACAACTTCCAGTTCTAGTGGATAAGTTGCAGCTATTGGTGTAATATCAGCAGGGTCATAGCCTTAAAGAATTTTTGGATCTTTTATTGGATTGGCTAGAGTTGGTGGTATGAATGGTCGTGGCTTAGTGACATTATAAGGAGCGGATGAAATAGGAACAGGTGCTGGTATATCATCATGCACTTGAAATTTCCCTTTTCTAGTATACACGTTTTTAGGAGAAGGTGTTTTTGAATCATTCTTTGGTACAAAAGGAACCATGGCTTTTGAAGAAACCTTTGAGGTGATAAGTGATTGACTATCAGTAGTTGAAACAACTGGTGTTTCAACCACTGTTGTCACTACAACAGATGTTGTAACATCTGTTGTCTTTTGCTTTTTAGCAGGAGGTGAAGGTGGTGATAATGATGTTTTTGGTGGTAAAGTGATCTTTGATGGTAGTGGTAAGCCAGTGATTATAGTGTGTGTTGAAGTGGTGATATTTGGTTTGACAACTGATGAAACCATTGAAGTACAAACAGTTGTTGATACAACAGGTGTTACAATAGTGGGATTCCTTCTTTTTGGCTCAGGATTTTTGTCATCCTTTCGCTCAGAAATACCCTGCTCATCCTTTGTGGTAACATCAATCTCTTTACTACCATCTGGTAAGGGAATGTCTTTAGTCATGCTATCTTTTTCTAGTTCAATGTAAAGACCATCTTCAATTCCCTTTTTCTTCCACTGCTTAATCTTCTCCCCCTTTTTGGCATTATTTGGTGGTAGATTATCAATAAAAAGAACAGTGAGAGGAACAGTGCCAGTGGTGTTCAGTATGTGGGCCTTTATAGCCTTGATGTCAGCTTGGGTATTTTTAAACCTAGCTTCCATCATGTTTCTCAGCTTTTGAACATGTATCTCATGTTGCTGATCTGCCAGTTCTCTTTGTTGGATGAGCATAGGTTGAAACAAGTTCCATAACTCATTTGCAGCAGGTGCAGGTTGTGGTGCAGGTGCTTGAGTTGGAACAACAGTGGTTGGTGCATCAGTGGGTGAGGACTTTTGTGAATTTAACAACTATTGCAGCATTGTCTTGATGTCTGTAACAGTTGAGTCAATTCTGTCTACCCTCTCCGTCAATTCCTGATATTTGAAACCATCACCCAAGTTAATGGGATCATCTGATTCCCTACCTGCAGTGGTTGTATCAATGTTTGACTTAGGGAACGAATTCCAAAAGTCATCCATCGATGCCCCTTGTTCTTGGTACTGGGGTCTTCTTCCTTCAACACTTGATAACCTTTTGTTGGTACCAGTGGTCATAACAAACTCACTGGTGGATATCAGAGGTGCTATGGAAGGAATTGCCTTCAAGGGAGTCTGATTAATGAAACAACTGGCAAAATGTAGATCTGTTGATCCAACATTTGTAGTTGCTGCTCCACTTGAACTACTGACTGGAATTTCAGGTAATTCCAGCAGTGTAGCCTCCTCAGTTGTTGTTGGTGGGTTAACAGTGATAGAAACACCAGACTCAGTCACTTGTTGATGTATATTCTCATTTACAGGTGATTGAGAAGAACTGATTTGTGTCTGGGCAATATCAACTGCTTCCAACAAAGGTTTTATTGATGGTGGAATTTGTGATGTGAGGATAGGGGTGGAAAGAGAATTTGCCCCGGGAAGTGGGCTGTGGATGATGGAATCAAGTGATTCCAGAGCATCATAATTTGGTGTCCCTGTGTTTACAACCTAATCTTTTTGTGAAGATGCAGGAGGAGTTTGAGGCAAGGGTGGAGATCTTTCTACCATCTGCTGTGAGGAAGTAGCAGCATTGGTTGTTGGTGACATTTGTGTTGTCACTGGCAGTGGCTCTGGGATCTCATCTTCCAGAGTTGCCTTTGATTTGGGTTTGGAGGGCTTTTTGGATGATCTCTTTTTAGGCTTTTTGGTAATGGCAGGTGTGGGTTTCATAGTAGTGGATGTGCTACCATGATCACCTGAGCAGTGGGCTCAACAGCAGATGCATGAGAAGCAGTGGTAGCTGCTAAAGTCTGCTCAGGCACCTCTGCTTGTGATTTTGTAGGTGTTAACATTCTACTGAATGTTTCAGGTGTGAACCCATTTCTTTGAAAAGAAACACCTTGGATGAGGAAATTTTCATTTTCCTTTCTGAATTTTTGTTTAAAATAGTAGCTTAGAAACCTTGGAAAAAGTAAAAATGATTTGCTATCAACATTTTTTACCAAGTCATCAAAGATCTCCTAGGAATAGTTAAAAATTTTATTATGTAAAATAGAAAAACCCAGGTATTGGATCTTTAATGGTATTTCGTTAAAAGCAGTTGTTTTATTTGAAACACACATCAAAAGGGTATGGAATAAAAACCTAGGTGCAGAAGGGAAGAAGCCCTTTCGTAAGTTATCCCTCTTTGTTTTTTCCGCATATCCCTTTTCAAGGAAATCAGTTTTTAACTCGTTTTTGGGAAAATAAGTTTTACCTTGCTGATCATCGATTTCAAAAACTTCCGAGATGGATTGTAGAGTGATTTGAATCTTTTTACCCTTTATGGAAGAATTAATGGCTATAATGGTGTCACCTTGAGACTCAAGTATGGCATTTTTCCAAAACTCTCTCTGGGTTTGTTGGTAAATTGGAGCATCAGCAGTTAACAAAGTTTTGTACTTTGAAGCTGAAAGGATGTCAATGATGGAATCGAAAGTGTGGGTGGTGGTGGGTTTTGTGAGTAGACCCAAGTAATTGTGAGGAGATTTGTAAGGAATCTCAATGGGTTCAGTGGCCATTTTAGTAACCTTTTTGGAAGATGATGAAGATTTTGATTTTGTCATTTTGACGAAGAAGAACGATGAATGATTTGAGAAAGAAGGATGGAAACTGCTTTAAGAAAGGAATTTTGGAATTCAATTCGATAGTGTAAAGCCCTGTTTGGGGGTTTTAATCAGGGTTTTTATTAGAGGAAAAGTGAATGCTGACGTGGCAGCGGTTTCAAAAGATTTGACCGCTATGTACTGTCCACGTGCCAACCTCTGATGACAAGATGAATAATGGAAGACAGTTGTTTAGAAAACCACTGATTGAGTAAATATCAGAAGTTGCAACGGTTATAATGAAGGCAGTGGGTGACTTTAACTATCACTGGATAGCCTTATCAGTGGATAAAAACACTGATTTTGAACAACAGTGCTTATCAAGGAAATGAGAGAACAGGGGTTGACTTTCAGCAATGGACAAACCTTTAAGTAGAACAGACTTTTGATTATCCAACATCTGTTTGACATGAAAGTGAAGGGATATGTAAGAAGGGTTTTACCAACTGATAATTTTTATCCATTTTTGATGGATATTTGTCAACAGTGGTTTGGGGTGAAATAGTGGTAAAGATTTAGAGAGTTATTTTGGTCAAAACATTGTTAGTACATCAGTGGATGAGCTTTAACAGCTATTTTATACATCTGCTGCTCTAATGAAAGAAATGATTTTGACTTGTGAAACCACAATATCATATCCAGCATCTGTTGATAGTGATTGTGAGTTACATGTAGAACCAAATACTTGACAAGAATATTTTAAATGCAGGTTTGTAGGAATTTATCATAATAGCAGGGTTTACATGGATTTTTAATGTAGAGAGTTCACAGGTTTTTACATTCAAGGTTTTACCACAAATCTACTTAATGTTTTAAACATTCTATAGATTTTGCAGTGATTAAGTACCCCAGATGATTTTCCATTCTACTTTGACTACATATTTTGTGTTCTAACCTTTTGAGAATTTAGAGTAAAACATATGCAACCAAACATTTGAAACTTGTTAACAATCATCTCTTGTTACTGATTTAGACTTAAGTCTATCAATGAAATGATCCAGATTTTAACACCATCTCCTTTTGATCCATTATCAAGGAGTATTTTACTCTAGGCAAAAATAAAAGAGTTTTACACCCTGACAGGTTTTTGGATTTTTACCATCTAAAACAAGTAAAAATACAAAATATATCATTCTTAAAAACATAATATATCCTGTTTTGTTTGAAAAACTTTACAAGAAAAATAAGTAAAGATTTTCTGAAAACAACATCAATTGGATCTGGTGTATTTTCAAGGTCAATCACTTCATTTTCAAGTTAAGGAAAATGGTCAGTGGTTTAAATCAAAGTTTTATAACCACTGTTTGATACCATTTCCTTGTCAGATGATTGTAACTGTGAGGTTTCCTGTTCACAAAGGTTTTGAAATTTCTTTGTGAACTTTATTACCTTGTGAAGGATTTCTGAAAATTTTTGGCCTAATCCTTCTTTTTTATTAATAATCAACCTGGTGATACCTTTGTTACCTGAACTCCCTGATACAGTAATTGTATATGGATGATGAATGACAAATGTTTGACCAAGTATGTAGATCTCCTGTGGACTCTTCAATGTTTTGGATCTATACACTTTTCTTTTGAATTCAAAAGTTTTGAGATAAATACACTGTTGAGTTTCTGTGATTTTTCTTCTTTCCTTATTTACCCTTTCCATTAATAAATGTTGTAACATTCACTGGAAATGTTTTTAAGGAAAGAATACTTGATCCAGAATCATTTTCAGTAATGTTTTGAGAGGTTTGGACATTTTTGGACATGCTTATGCCAAATTTTCACATTACACATGATCTGGTTTACCAAGCATCAAACATATAACCTATGTAGGACTTCACCCCTTTTTCTCACAAGAGATTTGAGCTAAGTTTCAACCTCTTTTCAACACTGATATTTCATTATCATAGTTTTGAGTTGATCCATGGTTATATTTGATGCATATTTTTGAGACAACTGATTTTCATCTTAGTTTTTCAATTCTGTTTTCAATTTTTGAAGGTTTCTCAAGATTATTGTTCACATATAAGATTTTGTTCATAAGGTTTAGTTTATCTCTCATATGTTACCGATGACATAAATGCCATTTTTCTGAACATAGGTCTTTAATAACATGAGATAAACCCTTAGCAGCAGTCAATCATGGAACCAAACATAGTTTTCATCATAAACACTCATAGATCTATGAAGGATTATATCAGATTATCAGTGTTATGTGAATTCTATGTGATAGATAACATCTTGGTTGTTTTAAAAAAGTTTTTCGAATAACCAACTTTAAACGTGATTATCCTTTACTTTTGTTTTTCAACAAATACGACCAACCTTAGTATCAATAAGTTTTGAGCTGAACTGTTATGTCAAATTGATTGTTAGATCGAATTTGACTGTCCAAGCTCTGATACCAATTGTTAGGATCTAAGGTCTTCATGATTGTGTTTGTTTGTAATAATTGAACAATGAATGATTGTAAAATAGAGATCTAATGCAGCGGAAATAAGACAAACTTTGTAAACACAATTAAAGGAACAATAGTTTTCATAAACATGTGAATCTCATTAGAGTCGAAAGATTATAATCAAAAGATTACATGCATGCTTACATACTAAAACTCCCCCTCAGCTCGAGCTCCATGGTTGATCGTACAAGATAATAGAATTGAAGGAGAAAACTCCTTGAATAGAACAGAGCAAACTGTTCTATTTATAGTGTACATCAAACCACTGAAGCATCTAAGCTGACGTCACCATGAAAGTGACATCTAACAAACTAACAACCTCTAAGTACTGTTACATATAACTACTGATGACTAAACAACTGATTATAATTAAATTACAAAACATCGGTGAACTACTGCTTCACTTTCCGTTGTTGTAGTCTAAGCACTGATGTTGAACATCAGTGCTTTCTTCAAAGGTGATCAGTCCTTGAATGAGCAGCACTTTGGTCTTTAGCAGTACTTAGGAGACATCCGTAGATAGAGCTTCAGTACTTTAGCAGCATCAGTCTTTAAGAGCAGCAATTGTTTCTAAGAGCAGTGCTTTAGTGCATCAGATGTTAGAGCCACTGTCAAGAGGAAAGTATTTGTGCAAACAACTGCTTATTCTAGATCCACTGATCTGATCCAGTTTTGGCTTTAAGTATCTGTTCCTCTGATAGGGTTCAATCCCAACATGTTTTCAAAAATAGCCATGAATCCTTGTAAAAGTTTTCGTTTCTAAAATGCGTCGTTTTGGTAAAATGTTTATAGTATACATAATAAAATATACTTTGGTTTTGAGATAGGCGGATGAGTAGTACATCTAAATATACTTTAGTTTTGAAATAGTTAAATAGATAGTGTATTGGAATATACATTAGTTTCGGAAATAATAGATTCGGTAGTATATCACAAGTATACTTTGGTTTAATAATGAAAAACATCGATAGTATAATACGTTATACTTTGGTTTTGTAAATAACATATCAACTTATGTTTTGGTTTGAAAATAGCATATCAACTATGCTTTGGTAGTATATCAACATATACTTTAGTTTATGAAATAACGATTTCGGTAGTATATCAACTATACTTTAGTAATCAATATCACGTTGGTAGTATGTCGAAACATACCTAAATCATGGTTTGGTAATATATCAAACTATATTTTAGTAAGCAATAGCATATCAAATTATGCTTTAGCAAACAGTATCACGTTGGTAGTATATCGAAATATACCAGATATCGCGATTTGGTAATACATTCAAACCTTAGTGCATCAAACTACACTTTAGAGACTATAGAAATACCACAAAGGCAAATTCTATTTGGTTAAAATTTGGTTTCTGACATTCCATACAACAGGAATGGGGTGTCTAGTCCTATAGCGCTATATCGTACTACCAATCGGCTTGATCATTGTTAATGAATGTATAAGTAAACATATGAACAAACAAATAGTCATAACAAACTTCGGAAATCAGTGTTTAAACCATGGATAATAGTTCAATTCGTCAAAAGATAGTTCTACGCATTTGTAATCATATAGTCGAAATCATGAAAATAACGTATCGGCACATATGTATCACCCCAAAACATTTGAAAACGTAAAAGAGGGGACTATGTACTCACTTGAGATTGTAAGTATCCTCGATTAAATGTCCTAAGAAAGCTCGGAAATCAAGGAATCAAGTGGTACCTAGTAATCGGATCGCTAGTTAAACAATCGGCACCTAAATCGGAAGATTGGGTAGAATGAGGTCTTGTAAACCAAGTGAGTATTGGAACTCATGTGATATGGTTTAACAAACCCTACATTCTAAATCGGAACCTATCCTAAGTGCTTTCGACCCGTTACGACCCATTAAGGTAGCTTATGCTACTTTAACACGTCGTTCGCGCAAAAGCGCGTTCGAGACGCCTAACTAGTCCTATGACAAGTATTATATGCCCTAACATATTTAAATATGTTGTATAATCAGTTAAGTGACAAAATTTTAAGTTACATATGCTTAAAATCCAATTATGCATGAAAAGGGCATTTTGGTCATTTACCTAAGGCATATAAACTACCTATCATAACAACTACTTAAACTAAGTGACCATAAGGTATAACCTCATAAGGTTATTCCCTATACAACTATGGTCACAAATATGTTTAGTCGGATCCTAATGATCGACCAAACGGGTTGGGTTCGAAAGTCTAAGCGGTTGTTAAGACCGCTTATCTTACGACCCTATACAAGCACTAGACTAGAAGTAACGAGTTAAACATGTTAAAACATGTTTAACTAAGTTAGAAAACAGGTTTTGATATCAAAACAAAGTGTTTTGATACCCAAGGATAGTTTCGTCTCAAAATGTGCATAAACGGCATTTTGACCGAAACTTTGACTCGTCATTTCGACTAATCAACGTGGTAACCAGTTGGTATAGTCACAAGGGACTATAACCATCGTGATTACGCTCATGTTGCAAAGTTCGAACGAACTTTGTGTTGATCATAACCTGGTTAAACCAGAAAGTCAAACACTATTTGACTTTCATGCTTGAAAAGCATAAAAAGCATGAAAGAATACCCACAAAAGGTCCAAGCAAGGAAGATTTGATCTAAAATACTCAGGTATGAAGCTAAGGCTTCAACTTAGAGCAGATTAGAGCAAATGTGTGAGTTGAAATGAATGAAAATGGTGGGTATTTATAGATTTCAAAGAACCGTTAGGATCGTTTCTCGTAATTCGTGCTTTAATCCTAGCCATCCAAGTGTTACCCATTGTTTACAATACATGGGGAACTCAAAAACCATCAAATGGTATCAGAAATCAGGGATCAGAACCATCAAATTCAGCTCAAATGACTAAGTACAATGTTTCTGTCTGACAGTATGTCACGGGCCACGTAGACCCAGACATAATCTTACGGGCCCCTCCTAAGCAAGTTTCACAGATTGTCAGTTTTAGTCCCTGCAAGTCCAAAACTTGGTTTTTGATGCATTTTTGACACGTTTAAGCCCCGTTAACCCCATTTCAAGGCTCTACAATGAATTTAACGTATAGGGAACATGACATATGCTCAAAAACATCTTGGATGTCGGTTCGTTTGGTCGTACGGTTGCGTTATTCGGTTAATTACGATGAAAACTCGAACACACGCAAAAACGATCCAAATTGCGTGACGCATGGTATTTTTGCATTCCAATCACTAAAATAAAATATTTTAATGATTAAAAAAAATTTGGATGTCCGGATATGTTCAGAACGTAAGATATGCGCGAAAATGCAAACTTATGGACTTTTTGGCGCTTTTAGTCCCTATTGATCAAGTAAGTTTATTTTTGCATACCAAACCCCTCAAAGCCTATTTCTAAGCTATGAAAAGGATATTTAAGGTATGTTTAACTTATGATCAAGTTCCGGAATGTTCGTTACTGTAAAAATCGGCATAGTTTCACAGTTTGACACAATTAGTCCCTGCGATCGAATAAACTTGTTTTCGACACACCAAACCATCCAAAACTTATTTCTAAGTTATGTAGAGGTTATTTAAGGTATGTTAAGCCTATGTCACGAAAAAATGATTATGTTTACGCACCAGTTTGCGTATAACCTTCTAGAAAGCGAATTAAAGCTCGAAATCGTACAAGAATTGATATGTGCAAATGATACACATATTTATACAAATCCCAAGAATGAAATACAATATTTCATTATTTTTGTATTTGTATGATGGTCGTAGTGACATAGGTGTCACATATACTTTCATTGCATTTCTAACGCGAGCTCCCATGTGTATTATGGTCCTCTCTTTGAATCCCATTTCACTTTGACCAAAACCAATCTCTTGTGTTTGAGATTCTTGATTTTTCTATCTTCAATCTGAAGTGGTTTCTCTATAAACTTAAGCTTCTCATTTACCTCTATGTCCTAAAGAGGTAGTACTAATGATTCGTCTGCTAAGCACTTCTTGAGGTTACATGCATGAAAGACATCGTGTATTCCAGCAATTTCTCCTGGAAATTGTAGCTGATAAGCTACTGGCCCTATTCGTTTGATAATTTCAAAAGGTCCAACATAATTTGGGCTTAGTTTTCCTCTTTTAACGAATCTGACCACTCCTTTCCATGGAGAAACTTTTAATAGTACCTTATTTCCAACTTGAAATTCCAACGGTTTTTGTCTGTTATCTGCATAACTCTTTTGACGATCTCGTGCTGCTTTTAGTGTTTCCTTGACTTGAATAATTTTGTCAGTTGTTTCTTGCACTATCTCTGGTCCAGATAGTTGCTTTTCTCCAATTTCTGCCCAACAGACAGGAGTTCGGCATATTCATCCATAAAGTGTTTCAAACGGTTCAGCATTGATGCTGGTATGATAGCTGTTGTTGTAGGAAAATTCTATGAGAGGTAAGTGATCATCCCAATTTCCTCCAAAGTCAATTACACAAGCTCTAAGCATGTCTTCCATTGTCTGAATTGTCCTTTCGCTTTGTTCGTCTGTTTGAGGATGATAAGCTATACTTAGATTTAATCTGGTTTCCATTGCCTTTTGGAAACTTACCCAAAAATGAGAAGTAAAACGGCTATCTCTGTCAGGCACAATAGATAAAGGAATTCCATGTAATGAAACTATTTCATTTATATATAACTTGGCTAACTGTTCCATACTGAAAGTTTCCTTCGTAGGTAAGAAATGATCAGATTTGGTTAATCTGTCTACAATCATCCAGATTGTATCATTAGCTTTTTGTGTCTTGGGTAATTTGGTAACAAAGTCAATTGTTATTAATTCCCATTTACAGATGGGCATCTTCAATTGATGTAGTAATCCTGAAGGTTTCTGATGTTCAGCTTTAACCTGGGAACATGTTAAACATTTAGCAACATAATTTGCTATATCCTTTCTCATTCCTATCCACCATAAATTCTTTCTTAAGTCTTGATACATCTTATCACTACCAGGATGTATCGTAACTTAGACTTATGGGCTTCTTCTAGAATTTAGTTTCGTAGGTCTCTTTGAATAGGTATCCAGATCCTTTTCTTATGGAATCTCCAAATTCCAACTGCTTCTTTTTCTAATTCCTTAATCATTCCTTTTAAACCTCCAGCATCGTCCTTGATTGCTGTCTCCTGTATATTTCTAATTTGCTCATTTAAATCTATCTGCATATTTAGTCTGAGAGAGCGTACTCGTTTTGGCTTTTCATAATACTTTCGCCTTAAAGCATCAGCTACTACATTAGCTTTTCCTGCATGATACTGAATATCACAATCATAATCACTAAGAATTTCCATCCATCGTCTTTGCCTCATATTTAATTCATTTTGCCTAAAACATATCTTAAGCTCTTATGATCTGTAAATACAACGAACTTACTACCATAAAGACAGTGTCTCCAAATCTTATGGGCAAAAATTATTGATCCTAACTCTAAATCGTGAGTTGTATAATTCTCTTCATGTTTCTTAAGCTCTCTAGAGGAATAAAGTATTACCTTTTGACATTGCATCAATACATATCCAAATCCTAATTTAGATGCGTCACAATAGACTACAAAGTCTTCAGTTCCTTCAGGCAACGCGGGTATTGGTGCATTGGTTAACCTTTGTTTCAAAATCCTAAATGTTTTCTCTTGTTTTGGTCCCTATTCAGACTTAACCGATTTGCAAGTCAGTTTGGTCAATGGAATGACTATTCTAGAGAAATCTTGAATAAAATGTCTATAATATCCTGCCAGTTCAAGAAAACTTCTTACTTCCGTTGGTGACTCAGGGACTTTCCATTTGGTAACTGCCTCGATTTTTGTGGGATCAACATGAATTCCTTCATGATTAACCAGATGTCCAAGGAATTGCACTTCTTGCAACCAGGATTCACATTTTGAGAATTTAGCATAAAGCTTTTCTTTTCTCAACAATGTCAGAAGTATATGCAAATGCTCTGCATGATCCTCCTTATTCTTAGAGTAAATTAGAATGTCATCTATAAAGACAATTATGAATTTATCTAGGTATGGTTTACATATCCTGTTCATCATGTCCATAAATGTGGCTGGGGCATTGGTTAAACTAAATGGCATGACTGTAAATTCATAATGACCGTACATTGTTCTGAAAGAAGTTTTAGGAATGTCCTCTTCCTGTACTTTCAATTGATGATATCCTGAGCGTAAGTCGATTTTAGAAAAGAATCGAGCTCCTTGAAGTTAATCGAATAGGTCATCGATTCTCGGTAGTGGGTACCGATTTTTAATCGTAACCTTATTCAATTCTCGATAATCAATGCACATACGCATAAATCCGTCTTTCTTCTTGACAAACAACACCGGTGCTCCCCATGGCGATGAACTAGGCTGTATAAAACCTTTTTCAAGTAATTCGTCAAGCTGTTTCTTTAGTTCCTACATCTCTGTCGGTGATAGTCGATAGGGTGCATTGGCAATCAGTGTTGTTCCTGGTATTAGGTGAATTCTGAATTTTACCTCTCGATCTGGTGGTAATCCAGGTAACTCTTCTGGCAAAATATCTGAGAATTTAGATACTACGGGAATATCTTTTAATTCTTTTTCTTTAGAGTTAATGATTACTGAAATCATATACACCATTCCTCATTTCCTTGCATAACTTGCAGTTTTCATCACAGAGATGAATTTTGTGGTTTTTGTTGGCTTGTCTCCCTTAATTGTGATCTTTTCACCATTTGGTGTACTTACTTGTACCGGCCTTTGATCACATATAATACTGGCATGATTGGCTACCAACCAATAATCCGACTAGATTCATTGGAAAAAGATTAGAAGTAAAGTTATGGTTTAAAACTTCTATCTTTGCTTCCTGCAGGATTTCGCTTATCTTGATTGAATCTCCATTTGCCGTCTCCACCAGACAGTCTTGTTGAAGTTTAGTTAATGGTTGATTGAGAAGTTTGCAGAAAGAAGTATTGATAAAACTAATACTTTAGCATAAACATCATTAACGAAAAATGTACCGAAGATCACATCCGGAATCATCTTGGCTTCTTCAGCAGTCAAAACGAATGCTCTGGCATTTTTCTTAGGTCCTTCTGTTGTCTTAGCTTTGTTGTTTGTCGCTAGAGCTAGTTTCGGACAGTTCGGTTTAATATGACCAGCTTCTCCACAATTGTAGCATATTCTATTGCTAGCTTTCTTCCTGCAGTCTTCTTCCTTATGTCCAGATATTTTGCAGAAGTTGCAGTATATCGAGCATCTCCCTGAGTGCTTTCTTTTGCAATACTTGCTGTTGGGTGAAAAGGAAGAACCTGGTCCTTTTCCATGGTAGGAATTACCATAACGTAATTCTTGGGTAATCTTTTGTGTTGGTTCTTTTTCTGGTTTTCCTCTTGTGTACGTACCAATTCATCGGTCAGAGTGCTGGCAAGTTCTACTGCCTCTTCTATGGTTTGTGGTGTAGCTTCCTTGACTACATGTCTGATTTCACTGATTAATCCCCAGATGTAACAGGAGATTAATACTGGTTTTGGTGAGGCTAATGTTGGTACTATTCTAGCATATTCAAAGAATATGTTAGTGTATTCCCAGCAATCTACTCCAACCATTCTATGATTTAGGAACTTATTAGCAATCTGTTCCTTTTCATGAGGAGGACATAATTTCCTTTCAACTATCTCCTTAAAGTTGTTCCATTCCATGTTATAAACCCTGTCACTTCCTTTAGACTGGAGAATGGTATTCCACCACTCTAATGCTGCATTCTTAAAAATATTAGAAGCAAACATGATCTTATCTTCATCTGCACATTTACTTATTTTTAAGACTGCTTCTGTCTTTTCTATCCAGCGCAAGGCTGAAATGGCTCCTTCATTGCCTGAGAATTCTATCGGCTTACAGGCTAAGAATTCTTTATAAGAACAACCATATGAGATGATCCTTCTTCTTTTTGGAATTGGAGCTTGGATAAGTGGTCCATGATTTCCATTCACATTGTGACTTGGTTCAGTGGGTGCACATTTACTTCCCATTACGGAATTATTTTCTGCCTTTTTAATAATGTTGATAATATATGGCATAACATCTATGATTCCTTGGGCTACTATGTGTTCGATAACACTTTTATCCACTTGGTTTCTGTTATTATTGTTATTCTGGATTTCCTGATTTACTTCGTTTGACATCTGAATTGTAAACATTTATCAGGTATTAATATCACAAAATAAAGTTAATACAAACAAACATTCAAGCAGCTTGAATAAAAAACGTCGATCATTGTAACTTACTCTTTTTCATATATCTATATATGAATCTATTACAAACTACAACTGGAAATTTAAACACTAGTAATTATGCATTGATATATATATATATTTTAGTTGATTTTTTTTTCAAAGTATCAAAATACACACATATATACATATATATATTAGGTGTTGGCCTTTCTAGTACTGCATTTCACGCTCGTCATATTTCTAGACGAGTTTTTCTCCTATTTGACGAATCCAATTTCCCTCCTCACCTAACTCTTCACCATACTGGCGAAGTTCTTCCACATTCTCTTGATTCATTGGTGGTAATGGGGCTGGCACTGGTTCAGGGTAACGTGGTATTGGTTCTCCGTAAGGATATGGGTTATTCAATATTTCCATAATTGCCCGGTTGTCGTCCCACCACGGATCATAGTCTAAAGGGTTTGGTGCGGGAATTCTAGGTATCTCATTTGGATCAAATGCTGGGATTGGGAGCTGGTTCTCCTGGTTCTGTTCTAGTTCCATGGGTTGGTCAGGAAATAATGGTAGAAATTGTGGGTCTGCTACTTGGTTAAGATTAATTCCTCCTTCTACATTTCCAAACTCTACATTTCCAAACATGTGAAAGTCAGCTAGTTGCCTATCCAATTCTTCCTCCCATAAGGGTCTAGCTTCCTGGTTTTGAGTATTCCTCTCAGCCCTATTCGCCATCCTTCGTTGTTGAAGTTTCTCATTCTTTTCCTCCTTTCATGAGTTACCTTACTAAACCACCCTCGTTTCTTAGAGGGAAAAGGTTCTTCGGATTTGGCTTTGAAAACAAAGACATCCTCAGAATCAGCGGTGTATCCTGAGGTTGGCTGGGATGTTCCTTCATTCTTTGCAGAATGAGGTAGGTGACGGTAAGCGTCAGAAGTACCCTGATCACTCATACTATAAACTAGAAAATTGTCAAAATAACAATAAAATAATAATAATATATATATTTACACAGAATAACACATAGGTTATTCTCTAACACAATTGGTTAAAATTTAGGTATTAAGATAACACCCAAATGGCTTAAACCAGTGGCTCTAATACCACATTTTGTCGCAACCCCCAACCCCTACCCCGGGAGCGGGTGTCGTGAACCAATCAAGTGGTATCGGTGTTTATTAATTTGGCAGCGAAAATAAGACATCAGGATCGTAGTTAGGAAATAAATTTCAGAGTTTCAAAACACCAAATTTTTTATAATAAACAAATGGGATAAAACCCATGATTCATTCATAATACATTTATAGGGATAAACCCTAGTTGCTGAAAACATAAACTTTTATTTAGGTAACTTTTATAGCTACTTTATTCAAGCCTTCAGTGCTCCGTAGCTGGCTTCTTATAGCTTCACATTAAGTTACCTGAAACGTGTTTTAAAAAGATTTTTATCAGCAAGAAATACTGGCGAGTGCATCCCATTTTAATAAAAATAAGCTTTTATAACTTTACAATATTGAGAGCGATTACAATGTTTATATCTACCCAATTACTCATTCAGTATTTGTCATGTTGGCAGTTCCATGACTGTCGTCATATTACTATTGGCTAACTCTTTGTCCAATAGTAACGATTGACTAGTAGTGTATACAAAACCCCACATACCGGCAGCAATTGTAGAATACAAAGACTCAATCACTGTAAGTATAATTGAAAATATTTGAGATTTTGTAACACATTTTGGTAGAAAAAGAGAATGAATCACATTGTAGACTTATGTCTTTCTACCGCTTCCTGTTAGTTTTCCTGATTATTTTCTATTAAAAACATACAATACACACGTGTTATTAAGATAACCCAAATCACATTAGCTGTGACAACCCGTAACTTCTAGTTAAAACCTTTCGTTTTGCTTTTGCAAAATAATTATATTCTTATCTTATTTGACGAGTTAAATTTATACTTATTAAATTTTTTTTAGTGTGTAAACGTGTAGTCAAAACCAAGTCCATATCACGTTGAACCGACCCGAACTGTTTGAACCAAAGTGCACCTGTGTTGCTAGTCGCTCAAACCTACTCGCGTAACTCGAAACTTATGAGGTCGGGACCATAACTCGATTATTACACGTTATTTTAGTTGATTGATTAACTATATTTTATTATTAGTTGAAAAAAAAAACATAAACTAAAGTTTGCAACAAATCAATACTCCAAATTCATTCCCTTGTTCCATAATGTATGGCCCAACAACCTCAAATTTTCTTTTATATTAACAGCCCATTATCTTCATGGGGCTCAAGCCCTTTTCGGCCAACAAAAATAAACCGTCTCTAGATTCCCCTTATATTATTCATGTATGTATGCATGTTTTTTTATTTAACATAATCCCACAAACCCTAGCTTTCCCTCAAGTTTACGGCAGCAAGAAGACTCTCTCTCCATCGCTAACTCCCTCTCGGTCAAACTCTCTCTTATGCATCTTCCTTCGGTTAGTGCTTACGTGTTTTGATTTTTAATTTATGCAAATACATGGCTGCGTTTTTATCGTTATTATGATTGATAGCTATGTTTTAGTGTATAAATGATAGTTATGATGGTTACAACAATGACTTGTGGTATAGGGTGCATGAAAAGTCAAGAATGCTATGTAGTTATATTGATTCTGTTTGTATAGACGTATATATATGGAATAGGGTTAAATTCTTGATGTTGAGCATGTGAAATCTGATGTTAATGACTAAATAAGTTGTTGTGATTAATATTAGTGTTTCGCGGGTTCGCTAGATATTCGTTTGCGGGATCGGGTAACGAAAACAGTAAGTTGTTCAACAGTTACAGCCGAGTTGTATCGGCTGTAACCGGGGCATAACTTAACGAAAAATGGAATTTCTTGAGTCTATAATGTGTAATTTCGAAGTATACTTCTAATGGCGCTGGAATCAGAATTTTTGGACTTCGTTTGACGTGTTAAATAAATTATTTCGTTTCAGCAATTAAAGCTGCGTTTTTCTGCAGATTTTATGTGTTATGTTTTAAGTCATAACTTGGTTTACAATTAGAGTTAGATCACTAAATTTATACTTCAGATGGCCACTGATGTCGTTGTAATTCTCCAACTGGAATTTCGTCAATCGGACTTACGATGAATTTTAAATGAATTTTTCTGTGAACTGCAGTCAGAAAGTGATGAATCTGATTTGCAGCCCGGTAAATGATTTTTATAAAATAATTGATAATGAATTGGATCCCAAAATTTTTATACAATAATATTTGGATTGTTTTAAATATTCTGTAAGAATTTGTGAATTTTTGGAATAAGTTAACTATTTTATTAAAATGCCCGAAAACAACCCAGTTTTGGATGTTAAGGCTGAAACGACATAAGTAGTAATTTGCGTATCTAATTGTCGGGAAGGTTATTTGATAATGATCCAACTTGTTATATGTCAATGGGAGGGTTATGTTCAATATCGTATGCTTGCTCTTGAGTAGTTATAGGCAGAATGTTTATATGGGTGTGAATTGTTAAGGTGAGTGCATATTTTGTGGTAGATGCATGTAGAAACTTTGTGCTTTATTTGAAATTATTAATAAACTAAATGGCAATTATATAAGGAAATGATTGACCAACCCTGACCGTTAGCTATTTTAAGAGTTCAACCGAGCAACCAAAGGTGAGTTCACTCTTAAGGCATGGGATTCCCGGTGGGTTGGGAATGGGATTAAGAAGCTAAGATGAAACCTGTATATTCACCACTAATAGACTACATTTAATTCTACGTATTCTCGGATTGGGAAGAATACGTACCTCCGTCCTCGGATTGGGAAGGACGCCTACACTAAGCCTGCGTATTCTCGGATTGGGAAGAGTACGTACCTCCGTCCTCGGATTGGGAAGGACGCCTACACTAAACCTGCGTATCCTCGGATTGGGAAGAATACGTACCTCCGTCCTCGGATTGGGAAGGACGACTACATTTAACCTGCGTATTCTCGGATGGGTAGAATACGTACCTCCGTCCTCGGTTGGGAAGGATGCCAATGTATATAACTAGGCTAGTGGTTCACAACATGGGGTAGCCCCCACTGGTAATGGTTTGGGAAAACAAAGGAACTGATAAACAACTGGTTTTCAAATGAACTTATGGATTTTGAAACAACTTTAAACTAGACAACCAACTGAGAAATCGCTCAACTTTGTTGTTGACTTGTTGTTACATGCCTTGTAGGTCGTTAGTCATCTATGGAGCTTGCACGAGCAGGAGGAGTCGTTGTGGGACATGGACCGTTGGGTGCCATGTTAAACTTTATGAACTTATGACTTATGTTTTGGTTTTACATTTTATGCTTCCGCTGTTTAATTTGAATTTGGTTAACTTGTTTTTGAACACCAATTATATTGTGTGGTTGAACTTTTATTTAAATTACTATATTGTTCAATATGATTGGTGGCTTGATCCTGGTCAGTCACGCCTCCTGCGGTAATACTCCGCTTGTGGATTTTGGGGGTGTGACATTAGCCATACAACACGAGACAGAACCCCAACGAAATTAGTCAGGCAGAGCCTCGACATGCGTTATGGGGCCCTAGATCAATCGGGTAGGGTAAGGAATTTGTGATCGGGGTTAAAATACTTACAACGGGGCAAAGCTTCGTGTTTTAGGGGTATAATATCGAGCTATTTTTGACTATTATAGGGATAGAGAGAAAGAAAAGAGATGAATGATTGTGAAAGTTGCTGCTCTATTTAGAGTTTTTCCGGACGTCTCTCGCGCCCCGCGACCCTCCTCCCCTGGTCCTTTCGCGCCCCGCGAGGGAACCCTAACTATGGCTAGGTTACCTCCTCACAACCCGGGACTCGACAGGTGTGGGTCACGTGTCATAAGGAGAACTCGGCTAGCCACAGGCTGTCACACACCGCGAGACACAGGGGTCTCCCTATCGCGGCCGCGAGTGAGTGAAACTCAGAATTTTGTTTGTTTTTATAATAAAAATTAAAGTCATATGGGTCCGGTTTCTCGTACACGGGGTGTTATAAGGCGTTTTTGTGGGTTGTTATAAAATCAGTTTATATATTTCACTAGTTCTTACAAATTCTGAAGTGGGAGTAAGACTAGTAGGTAAAACTGTGTCACTAGGAAGAAACCTCAAAATTTTGAGGAAGGGGTGTACACATAAATCTTTGTCTCAAATAAACCCCAAGACTTCATGGGAGAAAAAGGAGTCATTAATGTCATGAAGTGGCTCAATAAATTGGAAATTATTATAAATATTAGCAGATGTGTTGAAAATAAAGCGATCAAATATGCATCGCAGTCCGTTTAAGAGGACACTTTAACATGGTGGAAGACCATAATTAGTCTACTGGGAATAGTTTCTCTATATATAACGTAGACTAGAAAAAGTTTATCGAATTGATAAATAAAATTTATTACTCACCTCACAAGGTGAAGAAAATTCAGTTAGACTTTGAAACTAGCCATGAAAACTTAGACTGCAAGGAGTATACCTCTAATCATAATGTATAAGTTAGATCCATACCTAATTACCGCTTAATCTAAGCATATCACATGATACATTATGGACCTAACCCTCACATTAACCAAGGATGAGGTATGGTCAAGAGATACTAGGGCTAAGTTAAGATCCCAAAGGGGGAGAACTGATTTTAGAAAGAACCAATCAAGAACCAGTAAAGACAAACCAAAATGTAAGGTTTTTGGAACAAGAGCATTTTGGGAAAGTGCTTTTATAAACAACGGAATGGCAGTGGCATATGCATGATAGTTGACCACAAGACCTACAAATTGTAACAACCCAAGTCTTCTGGTCAATAAAATCCAAAATGTTCCAAATAAACCCGTAATCAAAACCCCAAGTGCACAAGAGAACTTAGCGGTTAAGAAAAACTTGACGGTTGATGAATCAACCCGCATAAAAGTACCTTTATCAGACTCGTAATTATAAAGCGAACCATTTAGGATCAAGACCCGAACATACTTGATAAGTATCAGCACAAAAATCAAGAAAAACACATGATTGGATGAAAAACACAGCGGGGGACACGTGTCACAAGGTGGTGACATGTGGCAGGCCTAGGTGAACACGTGGCAACCTATGCTTTGCCTACCACGTCGCGCTACGTGACGGAGTTGGTAGAAATTGGTCGCGCGACGCGACGAGGTCAAGGATCGACTATAAAAGGGACGAGCTCTGGAAAATTTCAGTTATTCACTTTCTCTTTCTTTCACTCTCTCGCTCTCTCGTTCTGTCGTTATAATTCTTGAGTCCCTAAACCCTAATCCCAGCTACATAAAGGTGTACGAAGCCATGATCACTTGTACGACACCTATCCGATCGATTTGAAACCAATCAATGGATGTTCAAGTGCTTCCTGAATAAGGCTATACTTTGTCATCTATGTTGTGGTTTCGATCTTGTGATTGTCGTTAAAGTTAATTTGGTTTTTACACTTATGCGTAGTGTACTCTGTTAAATTAGATACTTAGTTATCAGAAGGCTTAGAACCAAGACTATAGACTTACAAGAAACTTAATTATCTGAAAGCTCAAGAACTGCAAGTTAGCAAGGTGAGTTCCTCTGAACCGTTTCTAAAACAGGATCTAATGTTCTATCTGATTGGTAATAATTTTAGAATCGACTATGTATGGCATCTATGATATGTGACAATGATTGATAGGATGATTGAGGGCTGATTGTATGTATCTGATTTAGCCAGTGGAGTTTGTATACCTAGCCTAGTTATGTGAACATACTGTGCTTACTTTGTTCTTATCTGTTTGCCACAATTATATCTGATTGATGTTATAGTCGATAAATATATGTTTTCAATAAAATCATTTATGTTCATGAACTCACCAGTTTATACCGAGTCCCAAATATTTTTCGGGCACACATCCTAGGTGTCATGTGATTGCAAAAATTGAGGATGATGAGATTTAAAGAGATAGAGGTCTAGATGGCTGTTGAAGATTTAGATCGCTATTATAGTTAAACTGATGTAATATCATTGTGTAATATGAGATATGCATAATTACTCTTTAATGTTTAAAGTTCGAAATTTCCACTGTGAATTCTCTGGTTACTATGTGTTCTATATATCCGATGCGTAACACTCCCTAGCGCTTATCCTGGGATGCTGGTGTTACAAGTTGGTATCAGAGCCGTAGTTTAAGTGAACTAGGTACAAGGATAGTATCTAGACTTAAACTAGGAAAAGTGGTTTAAGATAAGTTTTGAGATAAGTGATTTTCCTGCATAGGTTTAGGGTAATAGGTGTTAGTATCATATGGTGGGAAATGACCAGAACATTGCAAGTACGATAGATAAGCAGTAACACCTTGCCACTGCTGTTTCTTGTTTATCAGTACAATTTTGTTCTGGATCATAATCCATCGTCTGAATATTAATTCCTTGCTCCCTTGATATAGGCTTTAACTATGGTGAGAGGAGGAAGTACTCAGGGTAGGGGTTGTGGTAGATCGCGTGTTACTAGAAGACAAACTAGGTCACCCGTTATCAACGATCATGATATTGGACCAGAGGCACAGCCATTTGCTTGACCACAATTTTAGGCAGTTGTGGCTGGCATCCTTAGAAATGCTTTGCCTGCAATTATAGCTGAAGTTATAAACACCACCAGAGGTCATGCAAACAACAACAATGATGGCGATGGACAGAACGGGCTTCTTAATAACAATAGTGGAAATGCAAACGTCGTCATAGAAACTGAACCTAAGGAGGGGTGTTCCTACAAAGCCTTCAAGGGATGTGATCCCCCAATATTTGACAGTAAAAAGGACGCCATGGCCCACTTTTCAGTGGATCCATGAGATGGAAGCTATTATTAACATCAGTCGATGGTTTGTAACTTAAACTTAATACTTATGTTGGTTGGAAACTTAAACAACTTATGTTTTGTAATGTTTTAAACTTGTGAATGGATGAAAATCACTTATTTTAAATCATGTAGTTGTTTGTTATGATCGAATGCAATGAAAACTGATCAAGTCACACACATATGCTTCAACAAAAGACAGGGTGTGACAGGTTGGTGTCAGAGCTTCGATTGTAGTGAACTAGGATTCCTTCACGAGTCTAGTCTACAATCACTAGGATTCCCTCACGAAAAACATTTTGTTTGTTTTCAAGTAAAAATGTTTTTCATTGCATTAACAAAAACGCCAATATCCACGAATCAAACATTTTTCAAAGGAAAGACAAAGCAAGGACATTAGTAGAAATGAAGAATACCTCAACCAATGTGCCAATTAGGGTATAGTCTATATGGGATAGGCTTGTCGAGCTAGAGATGACCCACGAAGGAACAATGTGAATACGTGGGATATGTTACCTTTACTTGCTTGTGTATACTAAGTAACGTTATTGTTCATTAATATATATACATATATGTGCATGGATTATTTTTGCCAGGATACCATGTCATCTTCTGAGAGCAGCGGTCTGTCTGATGAGCACGATCCTATGGCTATTGTCTCCGATGATGAGGTAGCACACGCCCCTTAGATCTTCACGTCTGACTCCGAGAGCAACCCGGAGATGATGTCTGACAATGACGACCTCGACGATTTCCAGCCCTTCGCTCTACCAGATTTTGGTGATGATGTTCCTTTTGTTGATGATGTTCTCGCTTTGCCTTTTCCTCTCAATGACCAGCTTATCATCGGACATCCTGATGGTGAGCATCTTGTTGAGCCTATTCCGATTCATGCTATTCCCCTTGCTGCCATCCCTGCTGAGGATTGGCCTTTCGTTGTTGACTTGGATGATGATGTTGATGTCCCCGTGATTGAGGTGGAGCACTCTAACGACGATCTTGGCGATGGTGAGGTGTTCGACATCGCTATCCTAGATGTACCATCCCCAGTTGTCTCTGTTATCGATATCTCTTCTAATTCTGATCTTGAGTCTGATGCCGACTCCTTTGTGTCAGTGACATCCTCTTCCCTTCAAGCCGCTGGATTAGAGGCTGATCCTACTGATGATGATGATGTTGTGTCTGTTGCACCAGCTACTCCTGTTCGTGTTCCTACACCTACTGGTACACCCCCTCATACCCCCGTTCGAGCTACCAGTGACAGATCTTCACAGCCACCTGCCCCAGTGGACCATTCAAGTTGTTTTCGTAGTATTCGTTATGCTTCAGCTTTTCCTCATACCCCTCCTACTCATGGGGGAGAGCCATCAGGTCATCCACATATACCTCAACCCGAGTCGAGTCCATGTCCTCACTCACCTCGATTATTCCCTCCATATACTATGCCGTTGCATTCGTTTGGTGGATTGAGAAGACTGATTCAGTTATGAGGATGAGTAAATGTCTACCTGAGCAGAGAGTTACTTACATTTCGGGATTATTCTTGGATGGTGCACTCTCTTGGTGGAACCTTCAGGTTCAAACCAAGGGTGAAGCTGCATCATACACAATGAGCTGGGACGAGCGCAAAGAGTTGATGAGAACGAAATACTGCTCAAGGGCCGAAATTCAGATGCTTGAGACGGAATTTTGGAACTTGAAAATGAACGGGCCGAAGATTGGTGAGTACATTCAACGTTATCACGATTTGTCAAGGGTTGTTCCCTATTTGGTTGAGCCTGAGTTTAAGAGAATTGAGAGATTCATCTGGGGTCTTGCTCCCGAGATCTTGAGCATGGTTACTACCTCAAAGCCTCCTACCATTGCTGAGGCTATTGACTTGAGTGTCGCACTCACCGAAGAGGCACTCCGTTTGGGAAAGTTCTCGAAGTCTGGTGCAAACAAGAAAGGGACTCATGTGGAGTCTTCAAGCGACAACAAAAGAAAGTTTTCAAACTTGAAGAAAGGAACCCAAACAAGCAATGACAACTTGAATGCAAACAAATGAAGGGAAGTGAAGCCGCCTCATGGTACGAAAGCTTATGGAGCCACTAATGAGGCCAATGGTAAAGGTATGGGTTCCAAGCCCAGGTGTGATAGATGCAAGTTTCACCATGACGGTCGATGCCCGAAACCTATGTGTGACAAATGTGGAAAGGAGGGGCACAGCAAGGAAACATGTTGGGTAGGAACAAGAGGAAGAAATACAAACCGAGGAGGAAATGGTAACTACAACCAAGGTGGTAACAACAATCAAGGCGGGAACAACAACGACAATCAGGGTGGAAACAATAACAACAACAACAACCACGATGGAATGGTAATGGCCGAGGCCAAGGTTGTTTTGGTTGCGGAGACTGGGGGCACTTTACGAAGGATTTCCCTAAAGAGAATCAAGCCTGTGGAAGAGTCTTCACGACTGGAGCACGTGAAGCGCGCCAGGACCCGAATGTTGTTACGAGTACGTTCCCTATTAACCAACACTATGCATCTGTTCTGTTTGATACTGGCGCTGACTTTAGCTATATATCTATAGAATTTATGGACATACTTGGCTTAGAAACGAGTAAACTAGACACCCCATATTCTATAGAGTTGGCAAATGGGAAATTAGTCGAAGTGGATGAAGTTATTAAGGGTTGTACACTTGAACTTGGGGAACGGGATTTTTCTGTCGATCTTCTACCAGTTGGTTTAGGTAGTTTTGATGTAGTTGTCAGAATGGAATGGCTGTGTGAAAACCGGGCGAATGTGGTTTGTCATGAGAAGACCATTCGCATCCCGTTGCCGAATGGAGAAACACTCGTAGTCCATGGGGAGAAATAGACACCCCTACGAGTTATTAATTGTATGAAGGCGCAAAAGTGTATCCGAAAAGGTTGCATAGCTTTCCTCGCCCACATCATCGACAAGGAGACCAAGGAGCAAAGGTTAAAAGACATTCCCGTTTTTAAGGAATTCCTGGAAGTCTTTCCCGAAGACTTGCCTGGGCTACCCCCACAGCGACCAGTGGAGTTTCGGATAGATTAAGTGCCAGGAGCGACACCAATGGTAAAGGCGCTATACCAGCTAGCTCCATCAGAAATGCAGGAGCTATCGACACAGCTGCAAGAGTTGTTAGATAAGGGATTTATTAGGCCATGCTTTTCACCTTGGGGAGCTCCAGTGATGTTTGTTAAAAAGAAGGACGGCAGTTTTCGTATGTGCATTGATTACAGGGAGTTGAATAAGCTAACCATCAAGAATCGCTATCCCTTACCGAGAATTGATGAATTATTTGATCAACTACAAGGTTCCAACTACTACTCCAAGATTGACTTGAGATCGGGATATCATCAATTGAGAATACAAAAAGAAAGCATCCCCAAAACGGCCTTTAGGACTCGCTATGGGCATTACGAGTTCCTTGTCATGCCGTTTGGCTTAACCAACGCATCGATGGTATTCATGGATCTCATGAATCGGGTGTGTAAACCGTATCTAGATAAGTTTGTGATTGTGTTTATTGATGACATCCTTATATACTTGCGAACCAAGGAGGAGCATGAGCAACATCTGCGAGCTATTTTGGAACTCTTGAAGAAGGAACAACTGTATGCAAAACTTTCAAAGTGCGAATTTTGGATTCACGAGGTGCAATTCCTAGGTCATGTGGTAAATGAGAATGGAATTCACGTCGACCCTGCCAAGATTGAGGCAATCAAAAACTCGAAAGCACCAAAGACCCCAATTGAGATACGACAATTTCTGGGATTAGCAGGGTATTACAGACGATTCATTGAGAACTTTTCGAAGATTGTCCAACCCTTAACAACCCTAACCCAGAAGGATAAGAGATTTGATTGGGGCGAAGAACAAGAAACGGCTTTCAACTGTTGAAAGATAAACTTTGTGACGCACCTATTTTATCTTTACCCGACAGTACCGATGGTTTTGTGGTTTATTGTGATGCGTCTCGACAAGGTCTTGGTTGCGTGTTGATGCAACGGGACAAAGTCATCGCGTACGCATCTTGTCAGTTAAAGGTGCATGAGAAAAACTATACCACACACAGCCTTGAGCTAGGTGCTGTGATATTCACGTTGAAGATTTGGCGTCACTATTTGTATGGGATTCGTTGCACAATCTTTACAGATCACAAGAGTCTTCAGCACGTATTCGATCAAAAAGACTTAAACATGAGGCAACGAAGATGGGTCGAGCTATTGAACGATTACGATTGTGAGATAAAGTATCACCCAGGTAAGGTGAATGTTGTAGCGGACGCCTTGAGCCGCAAGGAGCGTGCAAAGCCTCTAAGGGTTCGAGCCTTAGAGATGATCATACAAACTGATCTCACTTCTCGGATTCGTGAAGCTTAACAAGAAGCGCTTAAACCGGATAATCTACAAGCCGAATCATTGCGTGGAATGGAGGCGCAATTGTTGCCAAAGGAAGATGGAACATTGTACTTCATGGAGCGAATTTGGGTTCCATTCTTCGGCGACCTACGCGCACTTATTTTGGTTGAAGCTCATAAGTCAAGGTACTCTATACATCCGGGATCAGACAAAATGTACCAAGACTTGAAGGACTTTTATTGGTGGCCTAAGATTAAAGCTGATATTGCTACATACGTGGGTAACTGTCTTACCTGTGCCAAGGTTAAGGCAGAGTACCAGAAACCATCAGGGCTGCTGCAACAGCCTGAGATTCCCGTATGGAAGTGGGAACAGATATCGATGGATTTCATTACTAAGCTACCGAGAACTCAAAGAGGCCATGATATGATCTGGGTAATTGTTGATCGACTCACAAAGTCCGTGCATTTCCTACCGATCAGCGAGAAGGATGGCATAAAGAAGTTGGCAGAAATATATCTCAAGGAGATTGTGGCACATCATGGAGTGCCTGTTTCTATCATATCCGACCGATATGGTCGTTTTGTGTCAAGGATTTGGCAAACGTTTCAGAAGGCTTTTGGATCTCAATTGAATCTTAGTACGACCTTTCACCCATAGACGGACGGCCAAAGCAAGCGGACGATACAAACTTTGGAAGACATGTTACGTGGTTGTGTGATGGACTTGGGAGGAAGTTGGGATACTGTAACAACTCTCACCAAAACTATTATTTCTTATTTTATTTTGTCCAATAGGAAACCCTAATTGAGACCCCTAAGTAGTATTGCATGACCCCTAAAATTTTCAGAACAGTTGAAATCAGGATCAGGGCCCCTAAAAATCAGGGGGGGTAAACCCAAGTTGATATTATCCTTACAGTTTTTCGTAGAAATCGAATTTTATCGAACCGTCAACTCACCCAAGCTACGGAGACACGGGGCTACCCTATGCTAGGGGGTACCCCTCGCGCCACGTGACAGCCCCCCGCGCCACGCGAGGGATCTGTTTTTCCAGTATAAATATGGGAGTTTGGCACTTGAAGTTTGGCGTTGGTTCGACGTAAAAACTCATTTCGTACACTGAGATAGCTTCTGTTTACTCCAAAAACACACACACAGCACGAAACGCTGCCGCGACAACAGGGTAATAACTCGATCGCTGCTACGATTCAATGTCCGATCGATTGAAACCAATCCAATGGATGTTTAAGTGCTGCCCAGATTAGGGCTATACTTTGTCATTCTTCGTGAATTCGATGGATGTTTAAGTATTGCACTTGGTCATTCGTAGTGAGGGTTTTAATCTCGTGAGTTATCGTAAATGCTGTATTAGTTACTGACCTAGTTTTCGTGTGCATTGTTATTTAAATTAGGTTATCAGGCTTATCAGTAGGCTAAAACTCTGCCCGTTTAAATCTTCAATGTGATTCATTCTCTTTTATTACCAAATGTTTTACAATACTCCAAATTATTTTCAAAGTTATAATTATAGGGATTAAGTCGTGGTTATCTTGAATCATTGGCTAGTGGGGTATTGTGCACATTACTAATTTCTCACGGTTAGGCTAATAAATCCTAACAGTGATAATCATCACTACTTGGGTGAAAGGACCCAATAGTGGTATGACCATCGTCACCAGGAGGTGACACGACGCCAGATAAAAATAAGATAGAAGCCATTGTAATCGCTCTTATGCTATAATTTATAGCTATGTGTCATTTTATCAAATTGAGTGACTCACCAGTATTTTCTCGCTGATAAAATATTTTTAAAACATGTTTCAGGTGACCTACTGTGAACCAAGGAAAAGTGCTACGGAGCACTCATAAAGCTTGAAGTGGTGGCTCAGTTAAATAAATAAACATGTTTTGTAAAACAGATAATTTCCTCGTGAAATTCCTCTATTGTAAATTACGGGGTTTGTACCAAATTATGAAATAAAATAATCGGGCATTTTCAAGTTTAAAGACCCTGTTAAACTTTCGCTGTCAAATTAAATAATAAATACCACGGGTTTCTGTCCCGCGGCTCCTGGACCGGGTTAAACCGGGACCGGGGCCGTGACAGAAAAAGGTGGTATCAGAGCCACTGATTTAAGCCAATTAAGTATTTAGAAAATACTTAATTTTTCTGATTGCCATTCTGTGATTCTGTGAAAATTTAGTTTACAAAGTTTTAACTTAGAATTTTGTGTGTGTCTTCGTATGTGCTAACAACATGAATGAACTATCAGAAGCCCTTCAAAATTTCACTATCCATACCACATATATGGATACCACTGGTACTGTCACTGGATACCAGGCGGATATTGAAGAGCCGATGGTGTTCCGTGCCCAACCACATGAGAAACCAAAAGTGAAAAAGAGACGAAGGTTTGTAGGTTGGAGGCGTGCACGTAGGAAGAAACCGGCAACACAGAAAGTTACCAAGATGGAGGATCCGAAGGACAAGGGGAAAGGAATAGATATCGGGGAAAGTTCCAGGCAAACCAAGGAAATGGCGTCATGGGAGGAGCTGGATCATAACCTGGCACTTAGCGACCTCATCAGACCTGCCGATGAAAACCTCTTTAATTACCCAGTTGAATCCCTACTTTCTCGTTAATCTAGAGCCTGCCATTCCAGATCCCATTTTCAACCCCCGACCTCTACCAGGAGAGTTGGAAGAATGGTGGACCACCTACTGGCAATTTCAGAACCTCATAAATAACCCTAATACCTTTTTCCCTCAGTTCGACCCGGAACCTGCACCAAACCTACCAATAAGCAATGAGAACTTGGTAGAACTCCGCCACTATGGCGAGGAGCTGGTGGATGCCGGAAATAGGATCGGGGAAGTGGGAGAACAGATCTCCTGGAAGTACGATGAGAGGGAACGTCGTTTCTGAAGTGCCAGCTAACGAGGATCGGGTGGGGTTGTGGGGATGTGTGTTTAATAATAATAAATAATATAATCTTGTAAAATAACTTAAAATAAAACTTTTGTAAGATAACGGGTGTGTACGGAGGCATATATAAAATCTGATATTCGCAAAGTCGACAATTTTGGCTAAATGTGTTACTGTGATTATGTGTTTTTCTGCGTTATTTGACTATTTGTTAATTTGCAGTATGGGTAAGCAAAGGATTTCGGACATCTATCGTCAACTAGATAGTTCACCAAAAGATAAGGGAACCTCATCTCAATCAAATTCTTCAAGATACTCAGCAGATACTAAGGAAGGAATATTTATTCGTAAGGCACAGTTTGAGAAACCACTTACCGCTAAGAAAAGACGTTGGATTGTTAGAAAAAGTCAAGAGAAAGTAGAGAAGTCACAACCAAAAGAAGTGATAATTAATAAGGAAACTCAGGAAATAGGTAATAACCCACCATGGGAAGAGGAATTGGATGAACAGTGGGCAAATCTCTATATGTTAGCCACTACAGCAATAAATGTTAACTTTTAATTAAGTTAAACTGCCAAACCCGGACCAACCAATAAAATTAGATCTCACCCCTGACCCAGTACTAGCACCCATACCATCCATGAGCCAGAAACTTTAAAGGAACTTTGCCCATTAGATAAACAACTTAGAAAAAGGAGATAGAATAAACCTTAATAAAAGCATGCTGAGCATAATATTCCTAGCTAAAATAATGAATGCACAACCCTAGTATATTTTGAATTTCAGTTGTAAATTGTAATAAGACATATATATATATATATATATATATATATATATATATATATATATATATATATATAGGGTAAGGTTCATGCGAGAACCACCCTTATTGCGAGAACCGCGAGAACCAATGTGAACACAAAATAAAATCTAAAAAAAATCAAAAAAGCACTCAAAAATTTTTTTTTATTTTTTTTAATATTTTTAATAAAAAATCGCTATATTTCGTTACCATAAAAAAAAAAAAAAAAAAAAAAAAACTTTTTTTTTCGAGTAACAGTTATCCATGCATATGTGCATATGTATCATTACTTCAACAAATTCGGTAATACGTTATCAGGAATAGACAATTGCACTTTAATTTACAATACCATTAGTAATACACTACTTTTTACATTACCAATATTCAAAATGCACATGTGCATAATTAGGTATAACCATGATATAACGTGTTTTGGTACAAAAAGTTTGTGATTTTGAATGGATAAGTAGGCCCATATACATGTTTTTTGGTTAGTTATATCTAGTGGTTGATGGTTTGGTTATAGTTGTCAATTTTTTATGTAATATGTTGATTGGATGGTATAAATGGTGTTTACATACATGTAATAAAGTGAAAATATTGTTAATGGTATTGTATTATGGATGGTAGGAGTTAATGGTATTGTATTATGGATGGTAGGAGGTAATGGTATTGTATTATGGATGGTAGGAGGTAATGGTAGTGTATTATGGATGATATGATAGATGAAAGGGAAAGTGTATTCAAAGTGGTGTATCAAAACACCTTATTTCATGTTGATACATATAAATGCACATGTGCATTTCTAATATTGGTAATGTAAAAACTAGTGTATTACATATGGTAGTGTAAATGAAAGTGCAATTGTCTAATATATGTAATGAATTACGGAATTTGTCAAAGAAATGACAAAAATGCACATGTGCATGCTTGTGTATTATGGATGGAATGATAGATGAAAGAGAAAGTAGTGTACCAAAACACCTTATTTCCTGTTGATACATATAGATGCACATGTGCATTTCTAACATTGTTAACGTAAAAAGTAGTGTATTACACGTGGTAGTGTAAATGAAAGTGCAATTGACTATTATTTGTAATGAATTACGGAATTTGACAAAGAAACTTTACATATGCACATGTGCATGGATAACTGTTACTCGAAATTTTTTTTTTTTTTTTTTTGAAAATTTTTTTTATTTTTTTTTATTAACAAAATATTGCGATTTTTTCAAAACAAAAAATAGAAAAAAAATAAAAAAAAAATTTTGGGCGTTTTTTAGATTTTTTTAGGAATTACTGTTTGTGTTCACACTGGTTCTCGCGGTTCTCGCAATAAAGGGTGGTTCCTAACGGATCTTTGTCCTATATACATATATATATATATATATATAAAAGTTGCAATGTTCGCTATATTTTATCTGATTGTACCTAAATGTTTGTACTAAATATTAGCCTGTGATAATTACTAATTGATTAATATTCAGATGGAACACGCTGTTAATGAACCAGTTAATGAAGTTAATCAATCGGAAAACAATAAAGAATATCACTTTCTAAATCAGCAAGATATAGAAAATATCGTCGCTCAGGGAATAGCCAATGTTATCCCAGCAATCGTCACTGCTGTTAAAAGCCCTGTTGAGCCTTTACAAGCTCACCCCAGTAAACGCACGCGCGATGATTATTTCAGTAATAGTATTAATGGAGGCGGCAATAACGACAACTTAATTCAGGCCCCAATACTCAAGAGAATGAAAGCTGCAACACCTGGTTGCACTTACAAGGAATTTCTTGCCTGTAAACCAGCTGAATTTGCAGGCAATGAAGGGGCTACAGCCGCACTGCGTTGGTTAGAGAAAACTGAAGCAGTAATTAAAATAAGTAAATGCGCAGAGGAAGATAAAGTTATGTATGCTTCTCACCTTTTCAAGGAAGAAGTATTAGAATGGTGGAATACGGTATTACAAGCCAAGGGAAGCGACATGGCTTATGCCATAAATTCGGAAGAATTTAGGCAATTGGTGGAAAGAAAATTCTGTCCCGAATATGAAAAAGAACAAATGGCAAACAAGTTCTTGAGCCACCGAATGGTGGATGTTGACTGTCGAGGGTATACTTCAAAATTCTTCGAGTATGCCAGAATTGTGCCAACTCTGGCATCGCCAGAGCCAGTACTTATTTCTCGCTGTATTTGGGGTTTGATTAGCGAGATTCGTGATATCGTCAAAGCTGCTAGACCTCGCACGATTGACGATGCGGTGGAATTAGCCAACACCTTGACCGGCGGACTGGTGCGCACGCGAGAAGAAAATAGAAAGAAGGAAGTGGCCCAAAAGATTACCCAAGGATTTCGTGTGGGTAATAGTGGTAATTTCAAGAAAAGGGGAACCGGGTGATCTTCCACTGCTCCATTCTGAGGTACCTGCAAAAGAAAGCATTTTGGAAAATGCAAAGGGTATTGTAATTTCTTCAAAATTCCAGGACATCAAGAAGAAGATTGCAGGAAGAAGAAAGCAACAATCTGCTATAACTGTGGAGAAGCTGGACATTTTAGGCCAGACTGTCCTAAATTGGTCAAACCAGCTGACAACAATGGTAAACCTGTAGAAGGAACTACCAAAAAGAATGTAATAGCCTTCCAGTTGACTACACAGGAAGCAGATCTGATTCTGGATGTGATAGCGGGTACGTTCCTAGTTCACAACGTGTATGCGAAAGTATTATTTGACTCTGGTGCAAACCAAAGTTTTATAAATACTTCGTTCTGTCAAGCTCTTAAGCTACCTTTAAACAAACTTAGGCAGATTTATACGGTAGAAACAGCCGACGGTAACTCTGTTAGCATAGGTCGAGTCTTGCAGGGAAGTAAGATAAAACTTTCAGGTCAGGAATTTTCTGCAAACCTGTTACCCATGAACTTAGCTGGATTCGATGTTGTGTTAGGAATGGATTGGTTAGTAGCCAACCATGCTCGAATCCTTTGTGATAAGAATTCTGTAGAAATTCGTGGGCCATCAGGAGAAGTAATCGTGGTTGCAGGAGATAAACCACATAAGCCAATGAAATTCATTTCAGTAATGAAAGTGGCCAGTTATTCAAGAAAACAAGGAATAGCATATATGGTTTCAGTAGTTGTTAATACCAAAAGTAAGGAACTTAAGAACATTCCAGTAGTATCAGAATACCCTAATGTATTTCCAGAAGAACTACCAAGATTACCACCAGATGGGGAGGTAGAATTTAGAAATCATCTAATTCCCGGAACTACACCGATAGCCAAGACACCTTATCGGTTAGCACCTACTGAAATGCTAGAATTGAAGAAGCAGTTAGATGAATTACTAAGCAAAGGATTTAAACAACCTAGTTCCTCTCCGTGGGGAGCTCCAGTGTTGTTTGTAAAGAAGAAGGATGGTTCGATGCGAATGTGTATCGATTATAGGGAATTGAATAAGGTTACAATTAAGAATCGGTACCCATTACCTAGAATTGATGACCTTTTTAATCAACTTCAGGGAGCTAGATATTTTTCTAAGATTGATTTACGCTCCGGATACCATCAATTGAAGGTACACAAAGAAGACATACCTAAAACCGCTTTCAGAACTAGGTATGGTCATTACGAGTTTACAGTCATGCCATTTGGACTTACAAATGCTCCGGCAGCATTTATGGATATGATGAATAGGATCTGTAAACCGTATTTGGATAAATTTGTAATTGTCTTCATCGACGATTTACTAATTTACTCCAAAAGTTAGGACGAGCATTGTGAGCACCTACATGCACTCTTAACTTTGTTAAGAAAGGAGAAGCTTTACGCCAAATTCTCGAAGTGTGAGTTTTGGCTTCAGGAGGTGCAATTTTTAGGACACATGGTGAATTACGAAGGCATTCATGTAGATCCCTCCAAAATAGAAGCAATCACCAAATGGAAGGTCCCACAATCAGTTATGGAAATTAGAAGTTTTCTAGGGTTAGCTGGATATTATAGGCGATTCATTAAGGATTTTTCTAAGATAGCCGTGCCATTAACTAAGCTAACCTGTAAAGCGGTGAAGTTTGAATGGGGACCCAGGCAAGAAGAGGCTTTCAAGATTTTAAAGCAAAGATTAACAAACGCCCCGATTCTTGCTTTACCAGAAGGGACAGAAGATTTTGAAGTTTACTGTGATGCTTCTAAGCTAGGATTAGGATGTGTACTAATGCAACGCAAAAAGGTAATTGCATATTCCTCAATACAATTGAAAATGCACGAAGAAAACTATATGACTCATGATTTAGAATTAGGAGCAATTACTTTTGCCCTTAAGATTTGGAGACATTATCTGTATGGAAGTAAGTTTACTGTCTATACGGATCATAAGAGTTAAAGATATATATTTGGGCAAAAAGAATTAAACATGAGACAAAGGAGATGGATGGAAATTTTAAGTGACTACGACTGTGATATCCAATATCACGAAGGAAAAGCAAATGTAGTCGCAGATGCTCTAAGTCGTAAGTATCATGAAAAGCAAAAGCGAGTTCGTGCTCTCAGATTAAATCTTCAAGTAGATTTAATGGAACAATTAAAGGATATTCAAGCAATAGCAATCAAGGATGATGCTGAAGGAATGAAAGGAAGGATAAAAGAATTGGAGCAAGGAGCTGATTAAATTTGGAGATTCCAAAAGAAAAAGATTTGGGTACCTAAGAAAGGAAACTTAAGAAATAAGATTTTAGAGGAAGCCCATAAATCTAGGTATACCATTCACCCAGGAAACAATAAAATATACCAAGATTTAAGAAATAATTTCTGGTGGATAGGAATGAAAAAGGACATAGCTAGATATGTATCTAAATGTCTGACCTGTTCGCAAGTTAAAGCCGAACACCAGAAACCTTCAGGGTTACTGCAACAGTTAGAGATGCCTGTGTGGAAATGGGAACTAATAACAATGGATTTTGTTACTAAGTTACCCAAAACCAGAAAAGGTAACGACGCGATTTGGGTGATTGTGGATCGATTAACCAAATCCGCTCACTTTCTGCCAATGAAAGAAACCTTGAGCATGGAAAGATTAGCCAAGTTATACGTAGACGAGGTAGTATCCCTACATGGAGTTCCACTCTCCATTGTATCGGATATAGATAGCCATTTCACTTCGCACTTCTGGACAAGTTTCCAAGAAGCCATGGGGACTAGGCTGAATTTAAGCACTGCATACCATCCTCAAACAGACGGACAAAGTGAAAGGACGATTCAAACCCTGGAAGACATGCTCAGGGCATGTGTAATAGATTTTGGTGGAAATTGGGATGACCACCTACCCTAAATTGAATTCTCCTATAACAATAGTTATCATGCAAGTATTGAAGCTGCCCCGTTCGAAGCATTATATGGACGAAAGTGTAGAACTCCAGTTTGTTGGGTAGAAATAGGAGAAAGTCAATTATCAGGTCCTGAAATAGTACAAGAAACCACCGACAAAATCACTCAAATAAAGGAAAGACTAAAGACGGCTAGAGATCGCCAGAAGAGTTATGCAGATAATCGACGTAAGCCACTAGAATTCCAAGTTGGTGACAAGGTACTCTTGAAAGTTTCTCCTTGGAATGGAGTAGTTCGGTTCAAAAACAAAGGAAAGTTAAGTCCAAGGTACGTAGGACCATTCCCAGTAATCCAACGAATAGGACCAGTTGCCTATCGTTTACAACTACCAGAAGAGCTAGCCGGGGTACATGATGTGTTTCATGTATCCAACCTCAAGAAATGTCTATCTGACGAATCCCTGGTAGTACCTCTTCAAGAAGTAGAGGTAAATGAAATGCTAAAATTTGTGGAGAAGCCACTGCAGATAGAGGACAGAAAGGTCAAGTTTCTCAAACACAAATGGCTAGTGCAGGTTAAAGTCAAGTGGGATTCAAAGAGAGGACCGGAATACACTTGGGAGCTAGAATCAGAAATGAAGCGGAAATATCCTCATTTATTCCAGTAAATCTCGAGGACGAGATTTTTATTAAGGTGGGGAGGATGTAACAACTCTCACCAAAACTATTATTTCTTATTTTATTTTGTCCAATAGAAAACCCTAATTGAGACCCCCAAGTAGTATTGCATGACCCCTAATATTTTCAGAACAGTTGAAATCAGGATCAGGGCCCCTAAAACTCAGGGGGGGTAAACCCTAGTTGATATTATCCTTACAGTTTTTCGTAGAAATCGAATTTTATCGAACCGTCAACTCACCCAAGCTACGGAGACACGGGGCTACCCTATGCTAGGGGGGTACCCCTCGCGCCACGTGACAGCCCCTCGTGCCACGCGAGGGAGCTGTTTTTCCAGTATAAATAGGGGACTTTGGCACTTGAAGTTTGGCATTGGTTCAACGTAAAAACTCGTTTCGTACACTGAGATAGCTTATGTTTACTACAAAAACACACACACAACACGAAACGCTGCCGCGACAACAGGGTAATAACTCGATCGCTGCTACGATTCAATGTCCGATCGATTGAAACCAATCCAATGGATGTTTAAGTGCTGCCCAGATTAGGGCTATACTTTGTCATTCTTCGTGAATTCGATGGATGTTTAAGTATTGCACTTGGTCATTCGTAGTGAGGGTTTTAATCTCGTGAGTTATCGTAAATGCTGTATTAGTTACTGACCTAGTTTTCGTGTGCATTGTTATTTAAATTAGGTTATCAGGCTTATCAGTAGGCTAAAACTCTGTCCGTTTAAATCTGCAATGTGAGTCATTCTCTTTTATTACCAAATGTTTTACAATACTCTAAATTATTTTCAAAGTTATAATTACAGGGATTAAGTCGTAGTTATCTTGAATCACTGGCTAGTGGGGTATTGTGCACATTACTAATTTCTCACAGTTAGGCTAATAAATCCTAACAGTGATAATCATCACTACTTGGGTGAAAGGACCCAATAGTGGTATGACCATCGTCACCAGGAGGTAACACGACGCCAGATAAAAATAAGATAGAAGCCATTGTAATCGCTCTTATGCTGTAATTTATAGCTATGTGTCATTTTATCAAATTGAGTGACTCACCAGTATTTCCTCGCTGATAAAATATTTCTAAAACATGTTTCAGGTGACCTAGTGTGAACCAAGGAAAAGTGCTACGGAGCACTCATAAAGCTTGAAGTGGTGGCTCAGTTAAATAAATAAACATGTTTTGTAAAACAGGGAATTTCCTCGTGAAATTCCTCTATTGTAAATTGTGGGGTTTGTACCAAATTATGAAATAAAATAATCGGGCATTTTTAAGTTTAAAGATCCTGTTAAACTTCCGCTGTCAAATTAAATAATAAATACCACGGGTTTCTATCCCGCGGCTCCTGGACCGGGTTAAACCGGGACGGGGGCCGTGACAGATACTCACTTGCCTCTAGTGGAGTTTTCCTACAACAATAGCTATCACACCAGTATCCAGGCCGCCCCGTTTGAAGCTTTGTATGGACGAAAGTGGTGGTCCCCATTGTGTTTTGCGGAGACCGGCGATAAACAACTCATTGGTTTAGAATTGGTTCAAGAAACCACAGATAAGATTGCTTAGATACGTGATCGTATCAAGTCAGCTCGTGATAGGCAGAAGAGCTACGCCGACAAACGACGCAAACCATTAGAATTTGAGGTTGGAGACATGGTTTTGTTGAAAGTATCGCCTTGGAAAGGCGTGCGATTTGGAAAACGTGGAAAGTTGAACCAGCGTTACATTGGACCTTTCGAGATTCCGGAGAAAATCGGAAACTGTTGCATACAAGTTAAAGCTTCCAGAAGAACTCAGCAGTGTACACGACACGTTTCACGTGTCTAATCTCAAGAAAAGTCCTACTCAGGAAACAGTCGTCATTCCAGCAGATGAGATTCACGTCAACGACAAACTCCAATTTACCGAAGAACCTATTGAGGTTACGGACTGGAAGGTCCACAAGACACGGAGGAGTCGTATAAAACTAGTCAAAGTTCGTTGGAATTCACGTCACGGCCCAGAGTTTACATGGGAACGTGAAGATCAAATCAAGTCTAAGTACCCTCACTTGTTTCAAAACTCCCCTAAAACCAATAACGCAGCTTGAATTTCGGGACGAAATTCTTTTAACGGGGGGGAGAATGTGACAATTGGCACTTTTCGTGTAATTTCTGTACAATGTGAACAATGTTATATATTATGTGGTTGTGTATTTTGAACTTATGATGTGTATGATTTCATGGATTACGTTTAAAGAACTCACAAAAACATTTCATGATGCATGATACTTATTATTATTGAATGCGACTCAAAACAGTTTGAACAGTGCACAGAATGAAACTAGCACACTTATCAGATAAACTAGTAGTACTGACAGGAGTTCAGTACTCAGACAGACAGCAAGTTTAGGACACAGATTGAGTCCCAGAACCCATGATATCCTAGATTTATGTGAGAAAGCAAGGGTTTATGATACTGCTTCCCGAGTGACAAGTGAACACTAGAAACTGGCCGAAACTAGCTATAAACAGTGAAATTCAGCAAATTCGGCAAAATTCAGCATTTTTAGCCTATGTAGTAATCTGAAATAACGTTAGAACGCTCAGAATAACTTAAAAAGCGTTGAAAACATTATTATGATACAATTACATACTACACAATACAAGACACTAATGTTAACCGTTTTAAGCGATCCGGTAACCAAATGAACACCCGAACACAACTAAAAGCATATTGTGAACTAGTAAGCAATATTTTTATGACAATGAAACTAGTTAGTGTCTAAAACACTATGTTTTAAATCTAGAACATTTAAACACCTAAACCTTCTAACTTACTACACATATAACACTCTTAAACACTTAACAAAATTTCAAACCAATCTATACCCCCCTCTTGACCGTCCCAAGGGGACCCCCACCCCTAGTTTGTGTTGACTAGAAACATTGTAGTCAAAGATGCCATTTCCTTGAAAACCCATGGACATTAGTGTGGAGGGAAACTAGTGACCTAAGGATTAAACACTTTATCCTCACCTTAAGACCCTCATTTACAACATAACTCAAAAACAAAACACTCTCACTCTCCCTCTCCTTCTTCTCGGCCGAAACCACACACCCACCCCATCCTTTCTTTCATTCACTTCCTAGCTATTTCAAGCATATCCTAAGGTGCATCAAGGTGATTCAAGAAGGTGTCAAGTGTTATATATTGAAGGACCTCTCTTGGGCGCTTTTATCCACCATTTTTCTTCATTTTCATCTTCTAGTTTCTACCCTAGCCTTGTGCTAATAGTAAGTGTCTCATGAACTTAATTATTCATCTTGTTTTAGTAGTTAAAGATTATGTGTAACTAAAAATCTAAAGATCTTACAAAACCAAGAAGATGAACTCATGAAACAAACTAAAAATCATAAGAATATAAGTCGTTCATGTTATGTGATGAAGTTGTTTGATGATTTCTTGTGTGTATGGTGTTGAACGCCACATGAACACTTGTTAGATGATTATTAAACACGTGATCTGACAAGTAGGTTGATGGATCTTGAAAGATCCATGTTGAACATACATTATGTGAAGTATGAACTTGAAGAATAAGTATGATTTTGTGTAGAATATGGTTCTTACAAAGTGTAGATCATGAAAAATGAAGGATTTGAAATATCAAAGTTTCAAAGAAACAAAGCTTACTTATGATGAACATGGTTTCGATTTTAAAGATAAGTGGACTTATTACATATGTGAAAATGAAATATTGTAGAAAATGAATTTTTACGATAATGGATCATAAGATGTAAAGACGAGATTTTTAAAAAAATGGTCTTTATGAAAGAAAAATCATGTTTTTGAAGTTTATGGAATTTGATAAACGCCATGTTAAAAGACTACAATTTTTTATGAAACTTTCAAGTTTCATCTTCATGAAAATGCATTTTTATGCGTATGTTAGGTTGTAAATTGTAATGGATGATTGTTGATGATTTTTGAAAAGAAAATGATATGCTTAAAAGCATGGAAACCTCCATTTTACAAAGGAAACTATGGCAAAATTTTATAAAATTTAAACATTTAGAAAAATATGTTTTTAACAAGTGTTTACAAGTAATCTTGGATTATGGTTTTAAATATAAAAATTTCCATAATTTTTGGTATAAAAATTAAAAGTAATGGAGGTTGATTTTTCAAAAAATAAAAATGAGTAAATATATATTTAGGAAAGTATATATTTAGAGATCATAAAAAATATGTGCTATGTGTATATTATTTGTATTAGTTATACTAAAACTTAGGAACTTGAAATAATATACCACACAAAATACCAAAAAAATTGTAATTAAAGAATTACAAAAATTACAAGAAAATAAATACATATTTTGCACACAAATATTGGACATTCGAACAAATGGACATATTGGACAAAGTATATAAGTATTCCGAATTTAATTCGTATTATAACCAACTTGGTAAATGGTATCTTCTAAACCGAACAAATGACAAAGTATGTATCTTTACAATTATCTTAAAAATATATCATATTTTGTCAAACTTGAAAATATATTATTTTGGTGGAAACTAAAAATATATATTTTTCTAGCTTTGATCTTAAAAATAAATTAATTTTAAGATATATGTGAACATTTATATTTACCAAGTCAAAAATATAGATATTTTTCTATAAACGTATCTTAAAGTATATATATTTTAAGAATACAAGAATAATGATTTTTAGTTGTGCAAAAACAATATTCCGGGAAAAATAAATATATATTAAGTATGAAATACTTAATAAATGCAAGAAAAGACGTATTGCTATACGTACAAATACATACCAACATACCCTACCAACACTTGGTAAAATACCCCCATACAAGTATTATACATAAATATGAGAATACAAAGTGACATACTTAACATACTCATAATACAAGTATACCTATACTTGGGAATACGTACAAATGTATAATACTCAATAAACGGTATATTGGTTATGAAAACTACAAACATGCATATATGAGAACCATATGTCAAAACGAGTTAAAAATATATTATTTTTTAACGAAACTCTTGGATAATATACATGCAATGCATACAAATAATATGAGTTAAAAGGTAATATTTTAACTAATATACTAAACTTGAATATTATATAATTGTGAGGAATTATATAAAGACATCATACACCAAAAGTGTAACTCAAAACAAAAACAATCCAAAACAAGTCTTAGTAAGTAATTAAGACAAAGAATCGTTACTAGACCGAAGTGTCTAACAAAACCTAGCACGATTGTAGGTTGCACGACAAACCTAGGAAAACGCATTTGAGTATGCACGTAGCACGGACGCAAACTTGTGAGTTCATGTCCCCCTTTTCTCTTAACGTTTTCGGTTTACAACTTTCGGGGGAAAATACATGTCAAACTTGGGTATGAATAAGTTACGGAATGAACTCTTAGATCATGTGAGCATAGGCTGTAACTGAGGTGCCATTAATCATTTTAAGGACCCCGGAACAAAGTTTAGATCTAATGGGTACGGGCGAGCCCCACTCACGGTCCATGGGTGACCACTTAGAGTGCTGTTGTGTCCCTGTCGGGAGTGAACCGACACTAAAAATTGCCTACTCGGGTTGAGTACCTCCTGTGTCGTCACATATATTAATGTCCTTGCAAAACATTAATGATCAACATGTTCATAGACACTTTACACACCTACTTACAAACTGAACTTTCAAATGTTTTTGAGTTTCATTTTATGTGCATACACATAAAACACCTGAACTCGCTCAACTTTTGTTGATGTTTTCAAATTACATGTATTTCAGGAAAATAGATGGATCTTTGGCGCTGGTGTTGTTTTCAAGCTGTGAATTTCAAGTCTAGATTTCATCCATTTTTGGGAGGGTTTGATCCGTATATCTCATCCTTGATGCGATATCTCTTGAAACTAGTCTTTTGTTAAACAAGTCCTTTGTGGAACTTTGAATCTTATGATGGTTTGTAACTTAAACTTAATACTTGTGTTGGTTGGAAACTTAAACAACTTATGTTTTGTAATGTTTTAAACTTGTGAATGGATGAACATCACTTATTTTAAATCATGTAGTTGTTTGTTGTGATCGAATGCAATGAAAACTGATCAAGTCACACACATACGCTTCCGCAAAAGACAGGGTGTGACATAGAATGCTAATGGGTCTTATTTAAGTCATAGACTTAGACCGGCTAGTTTAAAGTATTAAAAACGGTACGATACGCTAGATTAAGCGATGACCGGAATAGAATGTAGTTTAAACCCAATAAGTACTAGGACTTGTATAATATGGGCAACCTATTAACATTCTGAAATTTGAGATAAAAATGATAAGGTTAATCCCGTTTCGGTAAACTTACGTAAACTTGTTACGTAAGTCTAACCTTACGCGTATAAGCGATAACGGGTAACCGGATGAGTCATGAACAAGTTCCATATGCTAATATACTTTAAACAAGTTATAACATCAGTAGGATATCAACTTGTATGCTCGTTAAGGTTTTAAAATCAAACAATGTCTCATAAGGGCGTTTTGGTCATTTAGAGACGTATAAAAGGAACTTGCATATAATATGATGTTACGACCATAAACATTCTGTGAAAACACTTTATTTATGATATAATATTAGTAGGATATCAAACATATGTGTGTTTTATATTTTAAGATCAAACTATGCTCCATATGGGCATTTTGGTAATTTCACACACATAGTTTTGAAAGCTAATTTGGGAATCTGAGTTTATATCATGTACCTACTGTAAAAATATTTAAAATGATTTATAAAATCAGTAGGTAACAAGTATTGGTTGGTAGTTATGGTTTAAAACCATACTACGCGCCAAAATGGCGTTAAAGTCGTTAAATGACGATATTTGAGATCTTTTAGGAAAACTGATGTTATGATTAGGTCTATATGACCAAAATATGTTACTTAATATAACATATCAGTAATAAAAAAGGTTTTGTATGAAAATTATGTTTTAAAACCATTTTAGGTGCAAAAAGGGCATTATCGTCATTTAAGGACATAATTCAAGAACTTGTGCATAAACTCAGTTTGTAAACAGAATTGATATCCCAAAATATCCTAATTATGATATTATATCAGTAGGAAATGATTTTGGTGTGAGAAATTATGCTTAAAACCGATCTACGCGCCTAAAAGGCATTTTGGTCACTTTAAAGCATAATTTACGACATTATACGCAAATTCAGTTTATGATCAGATTTTTAACATCAAAATATGTTAAACATGTTAACATATTAGTGCCTAAATCATTTGCAAGCTTATTGGTGTCTAAAACCTTATTTTTTGCTTAAAAGAGCATAATGGTCAAAGTATGGCATAATTACTGTAACTTGCAGAAAACTCAGATTACTATTAAGATCGTCTAATATAACCTTATAGGGTTATGCTACATCATATTATGATCATAACGGAACCTTAAATCAGTAGCAAACTAATTTAATTCGGTTTATAACCGAAAGTCAATGCATAAGTCAAAATTCACGACTTTCGGTTGCGAACCGACCCTAAAACTGGAATTGACAAGCCGAACATGTTTACACATGTTCTAATAAATATTACTAAGTTGTTTAAGTGATATAACATATTTTAGAACACCTTTAAACTCAGATCGCAATTATTTCAAAAACTGACCCGTTGAATTTTTAAAACATTAATATGTTGACTCGTCAATTGACAAAGCAAACGTGATTCTTAGAAGGTGCCCATTTGAGTGATTAACACCTACCTAATTACGATCACGTAGCCATGTTCGTTGCGAACAATGGTTTGACTATTTAAGGTCTAACTGAAAGTCAAAGCATTTATCGTAAACGCTTGACTTTTCGGCTTTAAAAGCCTAATAAATGAACTAGTCGCGAAAGGAACACATACAAGTGGTCCTAGGGACTAAAGAAAACTCAGAGGATGCTCCCAATTGCTCAGGAACTTCCAATACAGAGAAGTATAGAAAGAATGAATGGAAGGTGCAAGTTGTTCAAATGAGTTTCAAGGCCTATTTATAGTTTTTGTGATTTGCTAGGATGATGCCATGTGTTTAGGGGAGTTCATAAGATGTTAACAAGTGTTACACTAGGTATTAAAATCAATTAACAAGCCCCTTGATTGATCAAATGATTTAGAAGTTATGTGTGGTGAACAAGTAATGAATAAACAAAACAAAAAAATAAAATAAAAAGACATCTGCAGCTTTGGGCTACTGGTGGCCAGCGAAAGAAGGCGGCCCACCGGGTCGCGGCCCGCGACTCCTTCGTGTCCAGCAACAACCTTTGCTGTTTTGGCAAGAATAACCCCTTTAATCTTTTATTCACTTTTAACTTTCATTATTTGACATTTTAAGTACAATACTTTCTATTCTCACATGTAATGTTAATATAAGGTACGAAAACCCCTAGTGGCCAATCTTAGGCGCACCCGGGAGTACGACCGAGCATTACGGAGTTCCCGATTCGTTTAAAAGGTCACTCAAAAGTGTTGATTTACACGTTGACGCTTTTAGTCCTTTTAACGCACAACTGGTGCATGTTATCGTTTAATAGCATCAAAGCCTTAAATGGCCAATATTTAGGCATTCTCGAGAGTATGATTGAACATCATGATGCTCCGGGTTCGTTAAAAGGTCACTCAGAGGTAAGAATTAACATGTTGACACTTTTAACCATTCGATGCACAAGTTTTGAATTTTATCGCAAACGGTTTCGTTTATCCAACAAGTGGCTCTATAAGAGAATACGAATACTGTGTAAGGTCATTCAGAGGATTAGTTTATGCATGTTGACACTTTTAGTCCCTCCACATTCATAATTTTAAAGTTTGACAAAATTAGTCCCTCATAGTCAACGTTTGACTTCATTAGGGTTTAGTACACGTGTCAACACACCATTGGACACGATTTTTATGAGGTGTTACATACGGGTTCACCCATTTGTTAAACGGATCATGTTTAGGATAAGTACTAAAATAAAACATGTTAAACTAACCAACAAAAAAACAAAAAACCTGATTTTTTGTGTCATGTTCGTGTTGTGTTTTGTTCATGTTAGGAATTGCACGCATACATTTTTTAGTAGTTTCTAGAATTTATGAACGGAATATTTTGTATCATAAATACTCCGTGTAATCAGATATTAAAAAAAACTCATTATAAATATTGAATGTTTCTATTACAAATCTCTAATTATCCTGTGCACCCTCAAGTTTCAAGTTGATAATGAAGAATAGTATTGTGTCTTTTCTCTTATACGCGCTGTTTATGAATGTTGTTGCTAATTCTCAAAAAGAATTTTGTCGGGACGGTTTTGGTAATATTATTTTATTTCATTTCTATATGTTGTAAAAATATTGCGTATTCTTTAATATTCAAATTTTCATTATTATTATTATTTTTTTTGACAGATGGTGGTGTTCTATACACATCTTACATTTTTCCTTTTGATTCAAGTCCTTGTAATAGCGATTCGTGTGGTGATTTGTGCTTGGATAAGTCGGCACCTCCCAAATCAGTTGTAGGGTATTCGGGTTGTCATTGTGGAAATTGGTGTGTTTGTTGTATGACTTAAAAGAAATGTAATGCAACCAAGTCGGTTGTACATATGATGTAAAATCATACTTACATCTTCATGAAAAAGATCATAATTTTATGAGCTTGATTATTGTTCGTTTCTTTAAGAACATACGCATGATGATACTTTTTTCTTAGAATATTTTAGTTATGTCATATACACATTATTGGCACTCAAAAGACCGACAACTAAGACATGTAATCAAACGTATCATATGATAACCGATTTGTAACTTTGGTGATTTTGTTTAATGAAATATTCAATGAACATCGACATAAATTCTACAAATATAATTTTAATTACTTTTATTTGTAACATAATATTTATTAATTATTTGTAACATAATGATTGTGTTATTAATGTATAAAGAAGTTGTCATTTACCATTTTGTCTCTCCTGTGTTATTAATGAAATATTCAATGAACATCGACATAAGTTCTACAAATATAATTTAATTTACTTTTATTTGTAACATAATATTTATTAATTAGTCGAATTTCATATTTTAATCTTATATTTATTTTATTCATTTTTCTTTTAATAATACGTATTGGTCTGGTCAGGCCAGGCCGGATAACATGTCGCGTCATACCGGTCACATAAAATAGGTTATTTTTGTTCAAGGAAAATGGGTTCGGGGATCAAAACAGTTTCCGGTAGGGGTGTTCATGGGTCAGTTAAAAACCGTGAAACCACTAGAACCGGTTATCGGTTTGGTTTCACTGGTTGGTCGGTTTCAAAAATTTAAATCCGTAGTGAGCGGTTTAGTTTGCGGTTTCAACACTTTTAAACCATATAAAACTGGACCAGACGGTAACATTGGTAATATATATATATAGAGTAAACTTCCGTTTTACTCCCTGTGGTTTAGTCACTTTAACGGGTTTGCTCCAAACCTTTAAAAATAGCCATTTTACTCCCTGATGTTTCGGTTTTTTTTGGCAATTTGCTCCCCGCAGGGAGCAAACTGGCAACAAAACCAAAACATCAGGGAGTAAAATGGCTATTTTTAAAGGTTTGGGCAAAATCGTTTAAGTGACCAAACCACAAGGAGTAAAACGAAAGTTTACTCTATATATATATATATATATGTGTGTGTGCACGCGTGTGTATTATATATAATCTGCATATTAACTTATGACCAAGTCATTATACATTTAGTAATTCAAAAGAAACTAAACTGTATACAATATTATTGTTTTGTTATGTAATCGAATGTTGAAGTTTATACTTCTTTATGGTCAAATACATTAACAATTGTATACTATATTAAAAGTAAATGTCGGTGACATTTACTTGAATTGTCCTTTCCTTTTATAATTTTACGCAAATTATTCTCACTTTTGTAAGACACAAAGTTGCTATTTAGTTGTTTTCATTATAGGTACTTTATTTATTATATAATAATAATTATATATTATATATATATATTGTTGATGAAATACGATTAATGGTAATTTTATTTTTATAATAATATATATAGTTTTTTTATTATTTTTTATTTAATATATTATAATAGTTTATCATTATATTTACTTTTAATAACATTTTTTTATTTTCTTCCTTTTTTTTAAAAATCATATATTTTCTTTACGATTTTTTAATAATTCTTTTTTTTCTTTTTTTAGAACATATATTAATTTATCAATTAATTTGATACTTCTTTAATAATTTGCATTTATTTCCTTTTTTTAGAAAAAACTTAAATACGTAGTTGTGCTTCATTTTTTTATCTTTTTTTTTCCTTTTTTTAAAATCATCTATTTTCTTTACCATTTTTTAATAATTCTTTAATTTCTTTTTATAGAACATATATTAATTTATCAATTAATTTGATACTTCTTTAATAATTTACGTTTATAACTTTTTTCTAAAAAATTAACTACGTAGTTGTGCTTCATTTTTTATCTCAACATTCGGTTTAATGTGACCAGCCTCTCCACAATTGAAGCATATCCTATTGTTAGGTTTCGATCGACATTCTTCTTCCTTATGTCCTTGTTTCTTGCAAAAATTGCAAAATCTTACACATCTCCGATAATGCTTCTTTTTACAAGTATTGCAGTAAGGTGCAGAGGAAGAACCTGTACCTTTTCCACGGTACTGAAATTCTTGGGTAAGTTTCTGAGCTAGGTTCTTTTTCTGGTTTTCCTCTTGAGTACGTACCAATTTATCAGTTAGGGTATTGGCTAGTTCTACCGCTTCTTCTATGGTTTGCGGTCTAGCTGCCTTGACTACGTGTCTAATCTCACTAATTAATCCCCAAATATTACAAGAGATTAATACTGGTTCAGGTGAGGCTAAAGTTGGCACTATCCTAGCATATTTGAAGAATATGGTAGTGTAACCGTTGCAGTCTATTCCAGTTATTCTAAGATTTAGGAACTTATTGGTGATTTGTTCCTTTTCATTAGGAGGACATAATTTTCTTTCAATAATTTCCTTAAAGTTGATCCATCCCATTTTATAAACTCTGTCACTTCCCCTAGACTGGAGAATAGTATTCCACCATTCTACGGCTGCATTTTTTAAAAGATTAGAAGCAAACATAATCTTATCTTCATTTGCACGTTTACTTATTTTTATGACTGCTTCTGTCTTTTCTATCTAACGTAAGGTTGCAATGGCTCCTTCATTGCCTGAGAATTCTATTGGTTTGGAGGCCAAAAATTCTTTATAAGAACAACCGTATGAAGCGGTTCTTCTTCTTTTAGGAATTGAAGCTTGGATAATGGGTCCGTTATCATTCACACTGTGACTTGGTTTAGTGTGTTGACGTTTACTTCCATTTGCAGATTTATTATTTTCTGCTTCTTTAACAGTCTTGATAATTTAAGGCATAACATCTATAATTCCTTGTGCTACTATGTGTTGAATGGCACTGTTATCTATTTGGTTTCCGTTATTCTCATTATTCTGATTTTCCTGATTTACTTCGTTCGACATCTGAATTATGAATATTCATCAGGTATCGATTATCTTAGAATAAATTTAGTACAAATATTTATACACAATCATACAAACAATTTGATCAAAAAACGTCGTACATTGCGACTTTTACTCTTTTCTATATATGCGCCAATTACAAACTACAACTGGAATTCAAATATATATGCATCCTTATCTATTTTAGTCTGTCTTATAGATTTTTTTTTCATAATACAAAATTACACATATATCTTGGGTATTTTCTAAGTACCATTTATCCAGTATTGCATGTCTCGCTCATCATTTTTCCAAACTAGTTTCTCCCCTATCTGTCGGATTCTATTCCCTTCATTCACTAAATCTTCTCCATACTGATGGAGTTCCTGCACCTGTTTTCGACTCATTGGTGGGTCTAATGGTTCAGGATGAGGTACGGGTTCCTCGTAAGGGTCTGCGCTATTCATTTCGAAAAATGTTCTGTCATTATCCTGCCACAGATCGCGTTCTAAAAGCATTGGTTCTTTGGGAGTATATAGGGTCGAGTATGACCTATGGTCGTTGAACCATGGATCATATTCTAAAGGTTGTGGGGTTGGGATTCTAGGTAACTCGTTGGGGTCAAATGCAGGTATCGGGAATTGGTTTTCTTGATTGGGTTCTAGCATTTGTTGGTCTGGGAATAAAGGTAACAGTGGCGGTTCAGCTATTTGGTTTTGGTTAGCGTCTACTGCTGTAGTGGCTAACATATGGAAATCGGCCAACTGTCTATCAAGCTCCTCTTCCCAAGGTGGTCTAATGACTGTCTCCTGAGTCTGCGCATTCACTTCCCTATTAGCTCTGACTATTGCCCTCTGTTGTTGCAACTTTTTCATTCTCTTTTTTCTCTCATGTGCTCCTCTATTAAACCAACCTCTCTTTTTAGTAGTAAAAGGTTTCTCAGACTGTTCCTTAAATATAAATATCTCTTCCACAGCATCGGCTGAGTATCCTGAGGGATCAGGTTGAGATGATGTTCCCTCATCTTTTGGTGAACTATTTAAATGACGATAAGCGTCCGAAGTTCCATGCTCACTCATACTGTAAACTAACAAATAGTCAAATAACACAAAACAATATTTGGACATAATTTATTTCCTAACACAGAATTTAAAATTTAAGTGTCAGCGGAACACTTCTTTGGCTTAAACCAGTGGCTGTAGCTCTGATACCACTCTCTTTCGCAACCCCCGACCCCTATCCCGGGAGCAGGTGCCGCGAGCTTAGATGGGTGGTATCAGCGTTTATTAATTTGACAGCGGAATACATCAGGACTGTAGTTAGGAAATATTTTGATCAGAGTAAAACACCAAACTTTTATAATAATAAATCCTTGGGATAAAAACCCAAGTTCATTTGACAATACATATGTAGGGATAAAGCCAATTTATTTAAAAAACAAAACTCCTTTTTATTTAGGTAACTTTTATAGCCACTTTTCCAAGCCTTCAGTGCTCTCCAGCTAGCTCTATTGGCTTTCACATTTTGTTACCTAAAAAGCGTTTTAAAAATATTTTATCAGAAAGAAATACTGGTGAGTGCATCCCAGTTTAATCAAAACAGTTTTATCACTTTTACAGAATTGAGGGCATCCGTAATTACATTTGCTTATATCTATCCAATTACTCTTTTCTCCTGGTATTGTCTTTCCTGACTAGTTAGTCATGCTACTATTCCAATAGTAACGTTGTTGGGATTGAACCCTATCAGAGGAACAGATAATTAGAGCCAAAACCGGATCAGAGCAGTGGATCCAGAATAAGCAGATGTTATGTATACAAGTCTCTCCCCTTGAAAGTGGTTTCAATATCTGATGATCTCCAATCCACTGATCCTTACAACTGCTGACCTACAACTACTGATCAAGTCAAAGACTGATGAAGACTAAAGCTCTGCTGGTTCATATCAAGTACTGCTGGAGTCACAACAGTGGAAGGATAGAGCAGCAGTTTAGTTTTACTTATGTAATGTATTGTATAACAGTTGTTAGCATAGCAATGTTTGTATAGATCAGATGTTAGAGTTTGTTAGGAGGTTAGATGTCACTTTCATGGTGACGTTAGCAAAGATGCCACAGTGATTTGTCCATGCCTATAAATAGAACAGTACCCTGTACTGTTCTATTAGCTCTCTTCATCACTTTCATTCATGTACGAACAATCACTATGAGCTCAGGCTGAGGGGGAGTTTGTTACATACTTGCATATTGTAATTGAATCTTGTAATAAATTCAAGCATTCGGTTCAATGCTAAATTTGTATGTTGAAAGCAATTCTCCTGTTTGATTGTGTGCAAAGTTTGTTTCCATTTATATTCCGCTGCACTACTTGTTCATCTTTCATCTTAATTCAAACATAAAACACAATCAATCCAAACTCAGATCCTAACAATTGGTATCAGAGGCCGGACAGTCAAATTTGATTTAACAATCATTTTGACATAAATAGTTCAGCTCACAATCGTTGATACTGATAGTTGTTCGTTTTGTTGAAAAACAGAGCAAGGTTTAATCACCATCAAAGTTGATTAATCAGTGCCTGTAAAACAACCAGGATGACGTCACAATCACAAGATGATAAGAATAACATCGGCTCACTTTTCAAACCACCCATGCTTAAATGTAATGAATACAACATCTTGGAGAGAAGGATAGGTCACATCCTTGCTCAACAGAACTGGATGTTGGAGATCTGTTGTTTTTGGACCACATGTTCCCATGGTGCCAAGTGCTGAGGACACAAAGAAGTTCGTACCTAAAAAACCTGAAAACTATACTGAAACTTATTTTCAAAAGTTCGAACTCGATGCCAAAGCATTTAGCATCATTGCATCTGCATTACCCAATGAAATTTATGCTGGGCTGTTACATTGTAACAGTGCCAAAGAGCTATGGGATGCACTGAAGGAACAGTTTGGGGGAACGGAAGAAGTTATTGAAATTAATAGTGAAATTTCTGAATCAGCAGTATGTGTAGGATCAAAGGTTTCGACCTAATGAGTTGATCAGAAGAGTTCTAGACCAAACCAAAGGCGGAATTCAATGATTTGGACATGTTTGCAGCTTGTTTAACACTAAGAATCACTTTAACTGTCGTTTAGATTGATTTGAAAGTGATTACAGATCGTACGACACTTCGGCAGCACTTCGTCTCCGGAATCAGAATGTTACAAATGAAATCACAAGACCTACTATTTATAGAGATGCCAGGTCGCACCAACAATCCAAACGATCTGGCTTCACCAGTCCGTGCGATCTGGGCAGTTCGTACGAACTGGATTATCCAGTTCGTGCGACCTGGACAATAACCTTTAAACATCTATTTTCTAGTCTACCGAGCTCCAGTCTATCCAATCTAGATGCATGACTCGATACAAGATGAATTCAACAGACATATGCACTAACAAACTCCCCCTTGGATGTTGACGAGTCTTTGGTGTATTGAGTCTTCAGTCTTGATCGGTCTTCTCGCTCTTTCCAAAGTATCTTTCTCTGTAAGCATCCTTCAATCTTTCTCTTCTCTTCCAGAATCTGAGTCTGACTCTTCAAATTCTCCTGTTTAGATCTCTTGATTCCTTAAGCTCATCAGTATCAGCAGCTATTCCAGGATCAGAAACTGGCTCTTACATCTTCAGACTCCCTTTTGCCAACAGACTCCCCCTTAAATTGATCCGGGATCGTAATCTGACATAGCTCTCGTTCTAAGATCGTGTCCTGGCTCAAACTCTGCTCAGGCTTAGATACGGGGATCTGCACAAATCTCTACCCAAAAGTAAATTTCACAATTGTTAAAATTTAACAACTTTAGAATCCTCTGGTAGATATCGTTCAATCATCAACAATAGTAGTTATATCAAGTTCAAATTAATGACCTTGATTAACTGCTTGTAAACATACAATTTTTCTTTTTTCAAATCAAATATATCTTTCAAATAAGCTCTCCCAACCCACTGTCATTCATCATATTTAGCACTTGGAATTTTGAAAATCAGCTTCTCAACATCAGTTGTCGAAAATAAGATGAAATAAAATCTTTTTTGATTTTTCAAAATTTTATACTAAAACACATTCTTTTTGGATTTTTGTCTTTAACGAAAAACAGTAAAGAAATATTTACAGACATATTTTTGTGAGTTTGTGTAAGAGGATCATATCAGCTTATAAGACAAATCACTAACACCGTTGACCTTTTTTTTAGACTTTAAGTTCTAAACGATTCACTTAGATTGTCAGTATACTGATCCATTTAAATTTTCACACAAAGTTCAACTGTTTTGAGATACGAGAATTAGTGTTTTAAGCACTTAACTTATTCGCGTGTCCCACCTCAGAATATACTCCCGTATCCAGACTCCTATATTCAGTCTTACAGGTGAATGTACACTAATGATATCTGTAAACGGGTAATGCGAGACCATGAGAGCTCAGGTTATGTAACACCCCGAAAACGGGTTTGGTAATCAAACCACGTTTATACTAAAAGACGGGTAATTTACCTTTAGTGGTAAAAGAAACCCGGTGAATATTAGGATTCTTAAATAAACAAGAATTTGCTAACTAGGAATTTTAACCTAGTTAGCTAATAGTTTAGAAATAACTTATAATAGGGTTAAAATTAGCCAAAGTTATTAGAGAAACTAAAGTGGAGGGACCTAAGTTGTAAAACTTGAAACTAGAATTTGTTAAAACAAATTAAATAAAAACCAAACACACAAATTAGTGTGCTTGGTCGATCAAAAACGCAGGGGAGCAACCAGGAGTTCTCACCAAACCCTAACTCCACAAATTTGATCAATTGAAGGCTAATTCCTGTCCCAAATCGAAAATTGAGCATAGATTAGTGATCCTCATCACAAGGGGGTTACAAGGTATGTAAAATTTGGTGTTAATTCTCTGTTTGAAATTCTCATGAAATTGAGAAATCTGAAAATTGATGTTGCATGTTTGCTATTTGAGTAGAATAGGGTTGATATGGTGTCTAGGAGTAAAACCTAGACAATAACATGTGAAATCATGGCTAAATTCTGAAAAATTTCATGAACACATTGAAGGTGATTCATGGGTTTTGTGAGAAAATGATAAACACTAGGATGTAGAATGCTAATCTAGTGTAAATTGATGCATAGAAACTGATTTCTGAAAATATGATGTGTAGTTCATGAACACTAGACATAGAGGTTTGATTTGTGGTGTAAATCTTGGTAAAAATAACTAGTTATGAACTAGTTAGTAAAAATGTAAAATTATGCCCACTAGGTGTTTGTTAAAATGCCTAAACGAAGCTAAAATGTTGAAATTCCATGTGAAGTGTGCATTTGAGTATGTTGATAGATCAATTGACTTCTAGGAAGTCAAACTAACCAATGATTTAATCAAGTGATAAAGTCGACATAAGACCCGTTAGATGGAGTAGTCATAATTGATAATGACTAATCTAACCATCTTATGAATTATGATGATAGTTTGACGCCTAACGAGCTAGGTGGAAGCTTGATGAGTGAGCGGGTCAAACGAATCAAGTGTGAAGTAAAAGCGTGTTTCGGATGCAAGGTAAGTAAAACTTACACCTACTTGTAGTATACGTGTTTATTTTATAGGTGATAAATACGACAAAGGATTTGGTTCGAATTATGGGTTTCGACACGAAACGAATTGGGTCGGAACGAATAGAAACGTTTTAAACCATGATTAATGGTGAAAAAGGCAAAATGGTAAACTAGTCATGAATTGGTTAAGAGTTTAAGAGTTTTTCTTAAGGTTACCTTATAGCGTAACTAGTAATGGGAAATTGGGTAAAAATGGAAATTTAGTCAAGTATCGACTAAAGTAAATTAAAGTTCAAAAGGGGCACCCATGGCGTAAGCCGAATGGGTAAAAATATAAGAAAAGAGTATAAGAGAAAAAGGGGTCTAGTGGCAAAAAAATCCGAAATGGGTCGGATGAACAAATTGGTAAATAATAACCATGTTTTGCTACTTATGAAAATGCTTGGTCTTATAGGCCAAACGGGTCAAATGGTGTGATAACACCATTTGACAATATCGATTAATATGGTTGTCAAGTCTTGTGTTAACAGGAGCGATTAGCGATTTGGTTAGTTGCGTCCATAGAATATGTGATAATAAAAGCGAGGTATAAATCGGGTCAATTTTTTGACCCGAGCCAGGTACGCATCAATGAGATCACATTTTAAATGTGCGATTTTGATCATAATTGTAGTGAAAGTCCTTCATCGTAAATGAAGGACTAATGTTGATAAATATACCTTTGATGGGTAAATCAGGCAAACGGCTCTTACGGGTGGTTTGGGAATCACGTATTATAATCATGTAATCCTTAGATAAGCATCAAGGTGATAGGCATAAACCTTTGTGGGTCAATTGCCTAGAAATAGGTCTTTTTCGTAATATGACAAACCGAGAAGTAAAACGCGAGATAAATAGTTTACTATATCAAATCCACCACAAATATAATTGTGGTGGAAGACCATTTGAGAACTAATGTGAAAATATGGTGCTAAAAATGAATGAGCGAGATTTATGCCAAAAAAGGACATAAATTCCCTTAACGGGTCAAAATAAACATTTGAGTAAAAACAGGTTCAAGAATGTATGTAAACTTGGATTTTGAACCTCTTATGATAAACAACAATGAATTTATGGAATTTATGAGAAATCGGAGTCAAATAAATATGATTGTTTGACAAATACAAGAATGGGTCAAAATTGGGTAAAAGGGCGATAAGCCGAAGACTTAAAAGTCTGAAATTTTATTATGTAGGATGTTGGATTTTAACTCCATAAGATGGAGAATTAAATTACGGACGCGTAGGAAAAAGAATCGCGTAAATCGGATCAATAACGAATAAGTTATGACCTTTTCCGTAAAATCTTATGTTGCTGGAAAATGCAGGACACAGGTCTGATTCTGCTGGAAAATGTGCACCTTCGCGACACGCGAAGGGACACCATGTTGTCTTCGCACCACGCGACAGATTGTCGCGGCCCGCGTAAGTTATTAAGTAAGTTCTCGCGGCCCGCGAGAACTGTAACTTCTGGAAAAATTGTTTTGTTTCGTTGTATGATGCCTAGAACTTGTTTAAACCAGTATTTAAGTTATCAAGACTAACTTTTAAGTTGGTTTTGATCGTAGGTGATTATCAGGAGTACCCGGAGGAAGATCAAGCGCCGTGAAAGAACCGAACACATGAAAAAGAAGCTTCCGCACGTGTATTGTTGTTATTTTAAACGACGTGTTTAATTTATTAAGAGGGTTTTTATTCTAAGAAGTAAAGTTTTTAGTAAACCGTATTTTTATATGTGACGTGTAAACTTAAATACATTGTCGGTTGTCGATTGTTGTATAAAAATCCTTAAATAATATTAAGGGTGTTACAGGTTAGAACTTCCGTTCAGACAAAGAGATGATGGCTCGACTTTTAGGTATCTCCCGTTTGGGGATCTTTTCTTCAACAGCACATGATTAGCATTCTTCAATGTTTCATCATTTTTTTGCTGAGGGTGGGCTTTATGATTAAATCAGTGCAGAGTATTATACGAGGAATAGGCTATTGCTTCCGCAAAATCAGAAGTCCTGGTATAATACCCCAGATATCATCATGCACAAAGACCTAGTATGTCAGAAATAGAAAGCCCTTCAAACAAGATTTCAGGGGTTACCTATATATCCGAGAGATGTTCCCCACAAGATAAGTAAGTATTTTATATTTAGGTTTATATCTCGAAAACAATCTACTGAATGTATAAAAACCTACTGGCATATCATCAGTGAGACCGTTTATCACATATTTAACTTTCCAATTCTTTAGCATGCCGTGATTGTCTACTGATGTACTATCATTTCCTCTTTTTCACAACAAAACTCATTATCATTTTTCGATGTTTTTGGATTTTTCAAATTTTATCATGTTTTTGGATTTTTCAAATTTTCAAAATTTCAAAATTTTTTACTCCCCCTAAAATAAAAAATATGTTTCAATTTTTGATTTTCCGGGAAAATTTGAAAATAACCGCAATAAACTGTACAAATAACATAACAAACTGATGTGAATTGCTTCAATTCGCCATCCACTTGGCTTAAACAATCAGAACTCCCCCTGACAACAAACTATTTTCCCATTATGATTTCAAAACACTTAAGTTTGTTTTAATCAAAATGGTTTTTCCGGAAAATTAGTTTGTTGATTTCACATATCATGGGGTTTCATCACATTGTCTTTTCAACCACTTGTAAGAATTAACACTTTTAGGTTTTTCACAAACATTTTTCAAGAATGATGCCGATTCATGCTCCACGATTACCAACTTGGGAGCTCCGGCAAGTTAGGATTTTACTTCTTAAAGAATCTCACCCATGCCTGATCGATCATGGGTGAACCATCCTCATTTGGTCTAACAATTTTTTATTCATAAAATTCTTTCACTCCTTTTACCTTCCCATCAGCCATCTTTCCAAAAATATGTAACATTTACCATTGAATGCTTTTTCAGCATCAAATTCTTCCTTATCAGAGAAGAATTGATCTGAGATCTCAATCTTATCAACTTTTGATTTCAAGTTTCCGTTTGACAATGGTGGAAAATTTTCATCATCCATTGTTGGAACGGAATTCTCATCACTTTTTACAACATGTGGCTCCTCTGACTTTGACGAGTCAGATTCATTGCCAGAACTATCTTCAGATTTCTTAACCACCCATTTTTGGTTGTTAAGATTTGCTCTTCTTTTGTAAAAATGTTTCAAACTTTCACCAACTTCGAAAGTTGAATTTTTGAACTCCTTAAATTTTTGAATTGGTTGTTTCTCTTTATTAACACATTTTTCTTTCAATTTAGAGTTAGAAGAAACTCCCTGTTTTGTGTTGGTTGGCTTTGAGCAATTCCAAGAAATATGTCCAACCTCTTGACATTTGAAACAAGTTCTTCTTTCAACTCTCGATTCAGATTTCATCATCACATTCTTTTGCTTTTCAGCAAGAAACTCCTTGTTTGACTGTCTCCAGAACGGTTTCTCCTTCTCCTCTTCTGAACTTGATCCTGAAACAAATTTTGTTTTTGGTTTATAAATTTTCTCATTTTTATGATTTTCGGGAGGAATAAATCCTAATCCTTTCTTTTTGAAATTACTGTTATGGTTTGGTTTCTTTCGATAACCAGAACCAGAACTGTAACCTTTTTTCTTGTTCAATCTTTGTTGAACTCTTGAAGTGTATTTTTTCGTTTTTTCAGTAAGATTTACATCTTTTATTTCAGAAATATTAATTTCTGTTAATTTGAAAACCTTGTTAATCATTTCAGTTTTAACACCTCTTATTAGAAATTCTTCATCAGAATATAATTTGTCAGAATCATTCAAAGTATATGCTACTTTGAATATTTCGTCATTCAAATTATTTTGTGACATAAGAAAATCTTTATTGTAGACCATTTTAACCAGTGAACTCGAGCTTTTGTTTGACAAACTCGACTTTTCAGATTTAGACTCTGACATTGACTCTTCATCTTTATCCAACACCTGATCGACCACTTTCTTAATTAACTCGGACTCATGATCAGTGTCAGACGCTGTGAAGGTGACATCAATATCATCTGGTAATCCATTGATAGACTCGGATTTCAGATTCAGATTGAGTGCTTCAGCCACCTTTTCAAAGTCTCGGGGGGTATAGCCATCCCATATTGGATTTGGAACTCTGTTATACTTCAAACCATTTTTCTTACCAGAATTTTCTTCATCATCTGCAGACTTATGAGCTGCAACATCAGGATAGATGCGATCAATAATATACTCTGAACTTTGATAACTTCGAAGTAAATTGTTCACTCTTTCGGTTTAAATCTTCATTGCTGCCAACTCTTGTTTCAGCTTAGCATTCATCACAATATATCCGTTGATTGCAGTTTGCTTTTGAAGAGCTGTTGCTTTCAGAAGGTTTTTCATCTGAATATCCTCATCACAAGCTCCTTTGTACAAGTTCACTTTGCTGCTTAGGAGATCATATGACTCCTTTATACTCCTCACATTGTGCAGTAAGTTCTCTTTGAGCTTTTCCAATTCAGCTAACTTTGTATCTTTCTCAGCACACTCTTTGCAAGATACTAAACACTTTGCACAAGGTTTTTCAACCTCTACAATCTTTTCAACTTCAACTATTTTTTCAATTTCGACGATTTTTTCAACTATTTTCTCCACCACCTTTTCAATCACAATCGATTCTTTTTCAACTTCCATCTTCACTTCATTCTCTTCAACCTCGATCTTCTATGTTGGTTTTTCTTCAACTTTTGCCATATCAGCTTCCATCTGAACTTTAGTCTGTTCTTCAGCAACCCTTCTTGATTCCATTTCTCTCTTTAGTCTAGCAACCCTTTTCTCTTTCAACATCTCGATTTTATCTGCAAAAAACAAATTAAAACTATAAGAATCCAATTGTTTTCTAGCTTTATTAATATACTCTTCCTCATCATCAGTGTCTTCATCACTTCCTGAAGATTTAAAAATCGGTTGTCTTCTAGGACTGTTCTTAGATTTGATTGTTTCTTCTTCCGAGGTTGAATCTTCAAAGAATCGAGCAACAAATGCTTTAAAACCTGAAGGTCTAGAAGGATCATAATCATCCCAATTGAAATCTTTTGGAATCCTTTCATCTTCTTGATCTAACAGACCATAACAAGCTTTTCCCTTTGATTCTTCAATAGTACGTGATTGTGAAGATTGTTGTTGATATGGTTGTTGAGCAACCTGATGATAAATTGCTTTTCGATAATAATCGTTGTTTCCAAAAGGATTTTGTCTTCCAGTTGCTTCTCTGTTTGTACACTCTCGTTTAAAATGCGCTTTTTCTCTGCAACGAAAACAAGTAACCTTCGATTTGTCAAAACCTAGCTGAGATGTAGCAGCTTCACGAAGATCATCTCTTCTTGTGATCTGTTTGAACTTTTCTGCTCTTCTCAAAACACTTGCTAAACACCACTTGATGTCCATCAACTCAAGTTCCTCAGAATCAATCTGATCATAATCCTCTTTAGTAAGCATCGGATTTTCGATTCTTCCAGCAACTAAGCTTTCATACGACTCTAACACAGTAACAAGAGATTCCATGAGTTGCTTTGCAATATCTAGAGAGAAATTTTGACCATTTTGAACGTTTAATGTCACATTGCATTGCAAATTTGTTGAACTTTGTTGTTGAGAACTTGGTGTTGAGAAATTTGGTTCAAAACTTGTATAAGACGAAGAATATCCACTGCTCTGATTTATATTGCTTGCATTTGTTCCGGAAGTATCATCAGCACTGAATGCAGTTTGAATCTTCGGACTCGGAGTGGTCTCAACTTTGCTTCCTCGATAGTATAGACTAACATCTTGTTGAGCACTTGGACTCCTCATGGTAGCAGTTTTCTGAATAGCCAATTCATGTTCTTCAAGCTTCTGAATGAACATACTCAAATTCATTTCTTCAAATTGTCAGTTATGCTTTAAAATCAACAGATATGTTCCCCATTCATTCTGTGGTAACGCATCGGCTAGCTTATCAACCCATTCATCATCTTCTTTCTTGATGTCCAATCTTTTCATCTCCATGACTAGATGACAATATCTCTCAATAATCTTCCTAGTCGTCTCACCTTCAAAAGCTGTAAACATATCTAAAGATTTCTTTAGTAATGCACATTTATTTTTTATCATATCAGCACTACCCTTAAACTTTTTAATCAACGCTCTCCAGATTGATCTAGTAGTTCCCTCATGTTGAAGAAGAATGAAAATATCTTCTTTTACTGCTTGTTGGAGAATGCTAATCATCATATTTTCACTGGTGTATCTTAATTTTTCATCCTGTGTAAACTGACTTAATTGTTTTTCATTTCCAGGATCATCTTTCGGCAAAGTATAATCTTTTTCTAACGATACCCATGCATCAAACTTGTTAGCTTGCACCTAGTTTTCAAAATGATTTTGCCATCCTTTAAAATCCTTAATGTACATAAGCTTCAGAGGCTTTTGGAAAGTTCCCGTTTCATTCTCAATACCGACAGTTTCTGCAATGGTAACTGGAGTAGCTGGAGCAGTAGCAAAGGCGTTGTAAAACTCGTTATCCGTGTTTCGGTGAAAATTTTTATAAAACACAATGTTCAAGCGAACTGGAGGTTCAAACGAACTGATGATTTGAAACGAACTGGATTTGGTACGATCTGGCTCAAACCGTGCGAACTGGTATTGTTTCAAGCGATCAGGTTCAGTTTCACACAAACTAAACCACCCCGTGCGAACTGGAAGGTTTTTCAAACGATTTGGACCTCACTCCGTGCGAACTGGCTCAAATCTCAAACGATCTGGAACAATCCCACACGACCTGACAACTTCGTGCGAACTGATATCAACAAACTCAAACGACTCGGTCAATCCGTACGACCTGATGATCAACTCGTGCGAACTGGAACTATTTTCACACGATCTGAAGATTTCTCGAACGATCTGATATGTTTTTCACACGGTCTGGTCCATTTTACCAAGTTTAAGTGTTATATGTGAAATTCAGATCATTTTGACCGTGAAAACGTTCTGTTTTAGAAGAAAATGTGCAGAAGAATGAGTAGAAATGAGAAGAAATCAGTTTTTATCACAAAATCAAGCTGATATGGTAAGAACTCCTCCTCCTGAGCTCTGATACCACTTGTAGGATCGAAGGTTTCGACCTAATGAGTTGATCAGAAGAGTTCTAGACCAAACTAAAGGCGGAATTCAATGATTTGGACATGTTTGCAGCTTGTTTAACACTAAGAATCACTTTAACTGTCGTTTAGATTGATTTGAAAGTGATTACAGATTGTACGACACTGCGGCAGCACTTCGTCTCCGGAATCAGAATGTTACAAATGAAATCACAAGACCTACTTTTTATAGAGATGCCAGGTCGCACCAACAATCCACACGATCTGGTTTCACCAGTCCGTGCAATCTAGGCAGTTCGTACGAACTGGATTACCCAGTTCGTGCGACCTGGACAATAACCTTTAAACATCTATTTTCTAGTCTACCGAGCTCCAGTCTATCCAATCTAGATACATGACTCGATACAAGACGTAGTCAACAGACATATGCACTAACAATATGAAACCTTTTGTCACATCAAGGGTGAATCATTGACTCAACACAAAATAGCAGGTTTCTTAGATCACTTCCTGAAAAATGGGATACAATTGCTTTTGTAACTAGAAATTCTGCTGAGTTCAAAGATCTGACCCTGACCCAACTTCATGGTAGACTCCTGACCTATGAAAGGGAGTTAAACCAGAAAAAGAAGTTGCAAGAGTCTGGAAAAGTTGCTGATGATTATTCATTTGGCAGCACAGCTCTTTTTGGTCAGGAAGAATCTGGTAGCAGTAGTAAGGATCAGAGTTATGATCACTTTATTAATATAACTGCTGGTGGAAACTTTAACAACTCTGATTCTCACTCTGCAAATTATGCTTTTACTGCAAATTGTGAAAACCAGATGTCAGATAACTTGTGCTTTAAACTGAATGACTTAGAACACTTTGATCCAACAGACCTTGAAGAAATGGGCATTTTGCATCAATTGGCATTGCTTAGTGTAAGAACAAGCAAATTTTACAAAAGGACAGGGAGAAAATTCCTAGGGTTACATGGGAATTTAAAAGTGGGGTTGGATAAATCTAAGATCAAGTGCTATAAGTGCAATAGGTTAGGACACTTTGCTAGGGAGTGTAGGAGTCAAACTGCTCGTCCAATTGTTACTCATCCCAGCTCAAACCCTAGACCACAAAACCAAAGCACTGTGCACTATTCCCATTATACCCCTGCTGCCCATGTAAACACTGCTCACCACGCAAACCCTGTTCCTGTGCATTATGTTCAAACTACTGTCCCTCAAATTCAGTATGTTCAGGCTCCTGTACCTCAGGTGCAAGTGCAACCAGTTGCACCACAACAAGCTGCACCACCAGCAGTGGTTTAACCAGATCAGCAAAGCTTTTTCACCCAAGGCTTTCTTGACTGGAGCAGCTTACCTGATGAGCTAGGGGATGAAAATTTTGCACTCTATGCCACTAATGATGCTTCTAATGATGAATTTTGTCTTATGGAATTAGAGTCCATACCAGAAGAGCTGGATGCTGAAAAGGGGCAAACAAGTGCTGAAACAGTGGATGAAGTTGCTGAAGCAGTGATTACTGCTGTTGCTGGTGAACTACTGCTGGGAGAAAATTCAGAAACACTGTTTGAACCATTGGTTGACCCCTGGTCCAAAGAAGAAGAAAAGGAAGAGAAGAAATAAGGTGAGAAAGAAGAGAGAGCTGATGAAGAAAATGATCACCAATGTGATTGTGCCATGATGGCTGCAGCTAAGGTATCATCTCAGGTTCTTGAAAATCTGTGTTCAGACAAATGCATTATAGCATTTGCTAACATTAAAGAGGTGAATGAAAACCTTAGGGATAGAGTTTTGAATGATGAGGTCAAATTTGAAAAGTCTTTAAAAGAACTTAAAAACAAATTGACTGAAAAAGACAAAGAAATCTGCAGTCTAAAAGAAGAGCAAAGCATAACCAAGAACCAACTCCAAATTATGGTAGAAAAATATCAAGTTTGCAAAAAGGAGTTGGAATCCACCCAAATCACTTGTGAAAGCTGGGTGGAATCTTGCAAAGGTTACGAGGTCATGTTAGAAAAATAGCTTGAAAGCAATGTGAAATTTAGCATAGGTTTTAGAAAATATGATGAAATTGAAAACACTGCTGCTAAACAAGCTGGTTCAGTTGAAATAACACCAACAAACAAGAATGGCCAAGAAGTTAAGATAACTGACAAACCTGGTAACAAAATCACTCTGGAAAGATCTGTGGGATCCTCAACTTTTGAGGAAATTGAGAAATACCAATTTAAACCCACCTGGTCTGATGAGTGTGACATTCTTGAGAATTTTAAACCAATGGACTTCACAACCACTGTTGGTGTAAAAGCTCCTAAAGCAAAGGTCATTCCTCTTAAAGACATCCCAACAGTGGTTCAAAACTCTGTTGCTAAGGAGTTTGAGAAAAGGAAGAAAAGAGAAAAGATCAAAAATCTGTTTTGTGATTTTTGTGAAAAGAAGAATCATCTAACAAAAGACTGTATTAATCTAAAAGCATATGATCTAAACAAAACAAGTGTCATTACACCTGCTGAGAGCTGCACCATCTCTGGTAAAACAAACCACAAAACTCAAGAATGTGTGTATCTCAAAAACTTTGATGTAAAAAGGAATGAGTACACTGCAAAAACATCCTTAAGTTCATCAACATCATCTGTCAAGTTCACCAAGAACCAACCACTGTTTGTGCCAGTCCAAACAGCTGTTACAAAACAGCTGAACCAAACATCTGTCAAAAGAGATGTTCAGGTGACTGATGCACCCCCTGCCAATCAATTCAGAAGAGGTAAGGGACAACCATCATACCAAAGGATCCCACATGTTTATGAGGCTTACAAAAGGCCTTCTAAACCAAGAGTGAACAGGCATCCTTTTGGTTACCAGCAGATCATTGGGCAAGACCCCCAACAATGGTTAGAGAAAAACAGTCCCAAAACTGTCCAAACCCTTGACCTAACCACTGTCCATCCACCTGAATTCATCCCAGACACTGTTGAGACACCATCCAAAGCCTTATTGGCTTTGGAGACCCTAATGAACTAATCCTTTTACTACATGTGCAGGGAGCTTTTGCATGCTTAGATAGCCTTTGGTATGTAGATAGTGGAGGCTCCAGGCACATAACCGGATGTAAAGCCCTACTCAAAGATTTCAAAATCCATGGAGGGGGTGATATATCCTTTGGAAATAATAGTAAAGGGAAAGTTCTGGGGTCTAGTACAGTACAGTCTGGTAATGTAAAATTTGAAAATGTCAATCTGATAGATAATCTAAAATTCAACATCCTGAGTGTTTCACAAACGAGTGATAAGGGCTATGGCTCATTTTTCACAAAGGATTGTTGTAGGATTGTTGGACCAGAAATGGTTGAAAAGATTGAAGCAATAATAAAAACTGGAAAAACCAAACTTGTTGCTCAAAGAAATGGAAATGTTTATGTGGTTGATATGTCAAAAGAGAGCCCCAGGACTGATGCATGTCTGTTCTCAGCTGCATCAAACAAAGAGACAGAATTATGGCACAGGAGATTGGGGCACACAAATCTCTAGACAATCACTGCCATTTCAAAACAGGGGTTAGTAAGAGGTTTACCTCAAAAACTATTCACCTGTCCTGAGCATTGTGTTTCCTGCCTAAAAGGTAAACAACATAAAAGCTCATACAAATCAATTGATGAGTCCAAAACAGCCAAATGTTTGCAAATGCTTCAAATGGATTTGTTTGGCCCAGTTAAAGTCATGAGTCTTAAGAAAAAGAGATATTGTTTGGTTATTGTTGATGACTTTTCTAGGTTTACACGGACTTACTTTTTACACTCAAAAGATGAGACTGCAGGCATTCTGCAAGACTTTGTGAAACAGGTTGAAAAGCAGTTTGACCTTCCATTAAAAATCTTCAGAAGTGATAATGGCACAGAGTTCAGGAACAAGGAGTTAGATGATTTCTATGTGTCAAAAGGAATTGTGAGGCAATACAACATTCCAAGAACACCAGAACAAAATGGGGTTGTTGAAAGAAAGAACAGGACCTTGATTGAGGCTGCCAGAACCATGCTTGGTGATTCAGGTAACCTTTTGGGCAGAGGCAGTAAACACTGCTTGCTATGTCCAAAACAGAGTTTTAATCAACCCTAGGCATCAAAAACTGCGTATGAACTGCTGTATAAAATAAAGCCATTGATTTCATATTTCAAGGTTTTTAGTTGCCCATGCTTCATTTTAAACTTAAAAGATTCTATCTCAAAATTTGCAGCCAAAATTGATTGTGGTTATCATCTGGGATACTCAACCACTGCTAAGGCCTACAAAGTGTTTAACACAAGGACCAAAACAGTGGAAGAGACTTTGAATGTAAAGATCAATGAACTTTCATCAATGAAAATCCCAGCAAACCCTACAGAATTGTTTGATCTTGATAAATTTACCTTTGAAAATACTGCTGTCAAGACTAACAGTGCAGGTCCATCAAAAGATTCATCATCAGATTATGGGTATGAAGTCATCATTCCTCAACAAAGGTCTGTCTCAATGGGAAGAGCAGCAGATATTCAAAACAGTTGTCAAAGCTCAACCACTGCTACCTCAACAGTTGTTGATCAAAGTTGCCCTTTAACCCCTGCTTTAACATCATCAAACACTGTTGATAAAAGTCCTCAAACAGTGGATCAAAGTCAGCATGTGTCAACACCATTACCTCCTATTCCACCACCTTTTGAAGCCACTGCTGGATCATCAAAGTCACCAGCAGTGGTTAGCTCAGATGATTCACATCTGCAGCCCTCCCCACTTAATGCCATTGTTCCATACCAAGGAGATCTTATCTTCTTGAAATCTCATCCACCCGACCAAATCATTGGCAACGTCAATGAAGGGGTGCTCACAAGAAGTCAATCCCAAAACATTTGTCTTTTTGCTGGTTTCCTATCTTTCAATAAGCCAGTCAAGTACCAGGAGGCACTAAAAGATAACAGCTGGGTAGAAGCCATGCAAGAGGAGCTCCAACAGTTTAGAAGACAACAAGTTTGGGAGCTTGTACCATTGCCAGAGGGTGTAAGTCCTATTGGCACAAAATGGGTCTTCAAAAATAAAACTGATGAAAGGGTTATTGTTGTCAAGAATAAAGCTAGGCTTGTGGTTCAAGGGTTCAGACAAGAAGATGGCTTTGACTATGATGAAACATTTGCCCCTGTAGCAAGACTTGAAGCTATCAGATTATTTCTAGCCTTTGCTGTCAACCACGAAATCAAGGTGTATCAAATGGACATTAAATGTGCATTCCTCTATGGTAAGATTCAAGAAGAGGTTTATGTTTGTCAACCTCCAGGTTTTGAGGATCCATTTAATCCAAATCATGTCTACAAGCTAAATAAAGCTTTGTATGGCCTGAAACAAGCACCAAGGGCCTGGTATGAAACTCTTTCCACTTTCCTACTATCCATTGGTTTCACAAGAGGTAAAATAGATAAAACATTGTTTTTAAAATGGAGAGGAAAGGATTTGATGATTGTCCAGATTTATGTGGATGACATCATCTTTGGAAGCACATGTAATAAAATGTGTGAAGAGTTTAGGCAACTCATGACAGCTGAGTTTGAAATGAGTGCAATGGGTGAACTCCAGTGCTTTCTTGGTGTCCAAGTAAGGAAACTGCAAAATGGCACTTTTATCCATCAAGGCAAATATGCCAAAGAACTGTTGAAGAAATTTGAAATGGATGATTGTAAGCCATGCAATACACCCATTGCAACCAATAAAATTGTCATGTCTGATGAAAAGGATGATTTGGTTGATCAAACTTTATATAGAAGCATGATTGGGTATTTATTGTACCTAACTGCATCTAGGCCAGACATCATGTTTGCAACATGTGTTTGTGCAAGATCCCAGTCAGCCCCAAGAAAGTCAAACCTTATTGCTGTAAAAAGGATATTCAGATACCTCAAAGGTGCTCCCACACTTGGTATCTGGTATCCAGCTGATGGTAAAATTGAGCTTTCAGGTTTCTCAGATAGTGACTTTGCTGGATGTGACAAGACAAGGAAATCCACTACAGGAGGGTGCCAATTCCTAGGAAATTGCTTAGTGTCTTGGCAAAGCAAAAAGCAAGCAGTTGTTTCCACATCCACTGCTGAGGCAGAGTATATAGCTGCTGTAAGTTGTACAGCCCAACTGCTTTGGCTTCAAAATCAGTTGCTGGATTTTGGTATCACATCCTTAAAGACACCACTCATGTTGGATAGCCAGGCAGCAGAAAATATCATCAAAAATCCAGTTTCCCATTCAACTACCAAGCACATTGATATCAGACATCACTTTGTGAGGGATTGCTATGAAAAAGGTTTGATTTCTCTGCACCATGTACCAACTAAGGATCAGCTGGCAGATGTGCTAACCAAAGCATTAGACACATCCACCTTTGAAAGCTTGATCTCTAGGATTGGCATGCTGAACATGGAATAACAGGCAAAATCCTGTTTTTCCATGAACAAAAGCATTAAAATGTTTTCAGAAAATCAAAAATCCATCCTTAAAAATAGCTAAAAATGAGTTTTTCATTAAATCCTTAAAAGTCTGCCATAACCACTGTTTTGTTCAAAAGTCTGTTCTACTTGAAAAGTCTGTCCACTGCTGAAAGTCAACCCCTGTTCTCTCATTTCCTTGATAAGCATTGTTGTTCAAAATCAGTGTTCTATCCACTGATATGCTATCCACTGATACTAATAATCACCCACTGCCTTCATTATTACCATTACAACCACTGATCTTGTTCCATCAGTGGTTTTCATAAAAACACTTGTCCTTCATTTCATCAGGGGTTGGCACATGGACAGTACATAGCGGTCAGATATTTTGTAACCGCTGCCACGTCAGCATTCACTTTTTCCTCTATAAAACCCTCTCAAAACCCCCAAACAGGGTTTTACTGTCAAATCGAATTCACAAAAATTCCTTTCTCAAAGCAGTTTTCATCTCCTTCTCTCAAATCCTTCAAATCCTTCATCGATCTTCTTCTCCAAAATGACAAAATCAAAGTCATCTGCGAAATCCACTTCAAAATCATCTCCTTAAAAGGCCACTCAAATGGCTACCACACCCATCGAAATACCATACAAAGCTCCTCACAATTATCTGGGTCTCCTTACAAAACCAGGCACCACCGATACTTTCGATTCCATCATTGATACTATGTCTGCATCAAAGTACAAAACTTTGTTAACAGCAGATGCTCCGATTTATCTGAAAACCCAAAGAGAGTTTTGGAAAAATGTTACTCTTGACAAACAAGGTGAAGATGTCATAGCCATTAACTCTTCTTTAATGGGTAAAGCAGTCAAAATCACACCACAATCCATCTCGGAAGTCTTTGAACTCGATGATAAGCAAGATAAAACTTCTTTTCCCAAAAACGAGTTAAAAACTGATTTCCTTGAAAGGGGGTATGCAGATACAATAAAAAAGGATACCTTACAAAAAGGTAATTTTCCACCTGCAACAAGATGTTTGTTCCATACCTTGTTAATGTGTGCTTCAAACAAAACACCTTCTTTTAATGAGATACCATTAAAGATTCAAAACCTGGGATATGCTATTCTCCAAGATGAAAATTTCAATTACTCCCAGGAAATCTTTAATGATTTAGTTAAAAATGTTGATAAAAAGTCATTCTTACTTTTTCCAAGATTTCTAAGCTATTACTTTCAAAAGAAATTTGGTAAGGATGATGGTCATGTAATAAACCAAGGTGACTCTTTTCAAATAAACAGCTTAACTGCTGAAACTTTCACAAGAATGTCAACACCTTGTAAAACACAAGCAGAGGTCCCTGAGCAGAATTTAGCAGCTACCACTGCTCCTCAGGTATCTGCTGCTGAGCCTACTGCTCTAGGTGATCATAGCAGCAAAACAACTGCTTTGAAACCCACACCTAAAATCACCAAAAAGCCAAAACAAAAGAAAACTCAAAAGCCCCCCAAACCTACCAAAAAGGAAACTCTGGAAGATGAGATACCAGAGCAACTGCCAGTGACAGCACAAAAGTCACAAGAAACCACTGCTGCTACTTCCTCATAGCAGTTGGTAGAAATATCTCAACCTTTGCCTCAAACTCCTCCTGCTTCTTCTAAAAAAGAACAGGTTGTACATATAGGGACACCACAATATGATGCTCTGGAATCACTTGCTTCCATCATCCACAGCCCAATGCCCGGGGCCAATTCTCTTTCTACACCCAACCTCACCTCCACAATTCCCCCACAAACAAAATTATTGTTGGATGCTCTTGATTTGAACCGGACACAAACCAGTCCTTCTCAATCACCTATTCATGAGAATATGCCTCCACAAATGACTGGGTCTGATGTATCAATCATTGCTAACCCACCAACAAGACCTGAGGAGGTTACACCCCTTGAGTTACAAGTAACTCTTGGTGGTAGTTCAAGTGAAGCAGCCACTATAAGTGCTGAACCCACTGGTTTGGATTTGGACAGTGGTTTCATCAATCAGACTTCCTTGAAGGCAATTTCTTCTCTGGGAACACCTGTGTATCCAGTTTTTACTGGTTTACTAAAAAGTGTTTCTCTTTTTGAAGGAAGAGGTCCCTAGTACCAAGACAAAGGGGCATCAGTGGATGACTTCTGGTATACATTTCCTGGGTCAACCACTGTTACAACCACTCCATGTGGGAAATCAGATGATCCCATTAAATTGGGTGATGGTTTAATGTACCAAGAATTGACGGGTAGAATTGATAAACTTGATACTTCTGTTGCAGAAATTAAAGATCTACTGCAACAGTTGTTGAAAGTTCAAAAGGTACCAACCACTGCTGCTCCAGCTGAAGCACCTGCACAACCTGCACCTGCTGCAAATGAGTTATGGGACTTATTTCAACCACTACTCCAGCAACAAAGAAAATTGGCTGATCAGCAGCATGAGATACATGTTCAAAAGCTGAGAAACGTGATGGAGTCCAGGTTTAAAGATACCCAAGCTGAAATTAAGGCTATATAGGCCCACATACTGAACACCACTGGCACTACTCCTCCCACTGTTCTCTTTAGTGATAATCCACCCCCAGATAATGCCAAAAAGGGGAGAAAATCAAGCAGTGGAAGAACAAGGGAATTGAAGATGGTCTTTATATTGAACCAGAAAAAGATAGCATGACTAAAGACATTCCCTTGCTAGATGGTAGTAAGAAGATTGATGTTACCACAAATGCACTTGCTGAAGCAAAAGCAAGTGTAAAAAGGGATAGAGAGGCTAAGGATAAAGCCAGGTGGGAACAGGAGAAAAGAGCTTTTATGGAGCTGAATGTGCAGGGTCCTTCTGAGCCAATGGATGATGAAAATTCTAAGGATGAAAAGAAGAAGCCCATTAGACATATGAGGCAACTCAAACACACACCATCCAGACCCACAAAGCATGCTTCCAAACCACCTTCCAAAGGCTCCAAACCTCAAACTTCCACCCAAACAGCTGTTGTAACTCCTGTTGTATCAACAACTGCTGATACTTCAGTAGTTTCAACAACTGCCAGCCAAACACCTGCCATCACTTCAACACACACCATAACCACTGCCTTACCACCACCACCAAAAATCACCTCACCACCTAAAACAACTTCACCACCATCATCACCTCCTACTAGAAAGCAGAAGACAACAGAGGTTACAACATCTGTTGTAATGGTAACAGTGGTTGAAACACCAGTTGTTTCAACAACTGTTAGTCAGCCACCTTCCATCACTCAAATCACCACTTCACAACCATCCAACACACCACCAGCCTCTCCTAAACAAAAAAAGGAGAAGGATAATTTTACCTGATGATGATTCCTCATCACCACCACCAACATCTTCACAATCTCTTGCACTTGTCAATATTCCAAACCCCGTTCCTCTCTCTTCAGCCCAAGTTCAACAACCAATCACTGCCATCACTCCTGCAGGTTTCCAATATCCTCTTGAACTTGTAGTAGTCAGAGAAGATATCAAATCCTTCTACCTTGAGGATGATCCTGCTAAAAGGAGTTTGCCATCAGAGGATATTTGAAAGTTAAGGCTCAACTGGCAGAGGATATCAAATCCTAGGCCTAACAACATTGAAGAGTACTTGAAAGTTAAGGCTCAACTGGCAGAGGATATTTCCAAAAGAAACTCACAAGGAAAAACTGACAAAGAAATTCAAAGGCATTATCAATTTCTACTCACTCAAGTCAGATCCTTGGAGCAGTTTGCAAAGAATGTTTGTCAACAGATATCAGAAAGAGCAGATGAGTCATTGAGAAAAGACTACCTTGACAACATCATGGCTTTTAAGAAATACAAGTGGGAAAAACACATGTACAAAGAATGGACCATTCCTGAGCTTGAAAGTGAAGCAGCCAGGATTCAATAAATGATTAAAAACAAGGTCAAACACACCCCTCCTGATTGGGCAAAGTATAAGAAGAATGTACCTGAAAAGACATTGGAGCTGAAGAGAATGAAAGAGAAGTTAATTGCTGCTGAATATGGCTCTAAAAATCAAGTGATGAGATGGAAAGAAGACAAAGTCAGGACCACCTACAAAAGGTTAGAGGAACTAAGGAAGAAAGATCCAAGGGTTCCACAAAAACCTGACTATCCTGAAGTAGAGGTTTCAACAAGACTACCAAAGCTGCAAATCAGGAGATCCACTGCTCCAACTGGTGCTGCCATCTATAAAAGAAGACAACAAAAACAGTTGGATGCTGAAACAGTGGAAGAATTACTTGCAGGAGATGACCTTGTAGAAGAGGGTATTAAGAAGATGATAGCAGAAACTCTTGGATTGAATCAACCTGCAAGCACTGCTCAGCTAGTCATCACCAGGCCAGCATCTCCAAACTCCTCATCTAATAAAAATCTCCCAAGAAACCCACCAGACTCAAAAGTACTAAAGTGGAAAACTGACAAACAAACCCATGTACTGACTGTGATCAAGTCTAGTGGAGAAGTGAAGAAAATAACAAGGGAACAAGCACTTGGCCTAAGTCTTGAAGATCTGCAGGATCTCCTTGATCTTCCACTGTGCAGGGATGAAGATGACACAGATGCCTTAGACTTTGAGTTACAACTCAAAGGGAAAACAAGGGAACTATTGATGAGGCAATAAAGATCTACAAATAATGAAGGGTTTTGGCATTATCTGTTCCAGGGGGAGATTGTTGGGATTGAACCCTATCAGAGGAACAGATAATTAGAGCCAAAACCGGATCAGAGCAGTGGATCCAGAATAAGCAGATGTAATGTATACAAGTCTCTCCCCTTGAAAGTGGTTTCAACATCTGATGATCTCCAATCCACTGATCCTTACAACTGCTGACCTACAACTACTGATCAAGTCAAAGACTTATGAAGACTAAAGCTCTGTTGGTTCATATCTGTTGGATCGATCGCGTGACCCTAACGAGTCAATCTGAGTAGTTCATCATCAAAAACAAAGGCAGAATCAATGTAATTGATGTCAAACAGCTTGTTCCTTTCTAATTATCTTCTTATTGATTGATTCTGAGTTTTTTTACAATTCAAATGACTAACAGACAGCACCTCGACTCACAACATATGACCTAATTCCGCTCCAAATGAACATAGCACACACCTATTTATAGAGTTGTGATTCCGCTTGAACATGACATGTGAGTTTCAAGCGGAATAAGTAATTTCGCTTGAACATGTCAATGCTCATTTCAAGCGGAATTAACTTGTTGATTTCGCTTGAACTGGACATTGACACTTTCAAGCGGAATCACCCACTTTTACATATAAAACCCTAATTTCAACCCTGTTGTGTGCTCGTTTATCCTATCTACACATAAGACTCGATTAAGACGAAGTTAACAGACACTAGATGCACCAACAGACTCCCCCTTGGATGTTGACGCAGTCTTCGGCGTCGAGTCTTTAGTCTTTATCTCTTTCCAAATTGTCTTGACATTGTAAAAACCTCCTTCAATCTTTATCTTCAAACTTTAATCTTCAATCACCCCTTTGAGTGTTTATCCAGAATTCTGATTCCCCCTTTCACAGACTCCCCCTCTCAATATGCTGTGACTTGAATTCTGGTTCAAATTTTGACATTTTCTTTGCCATGGGGAACTTGATTCCTGTTTCCTACACAATCTCTACCTAAATATAAGATATATGACAATAACAGTTTCAATCCACACTTACCATGATCTTATCAGTGTATAGAAATCCACTTAAGTATTCAGGTCCAAGTTAATGACCCTAATTACTCAAATTTGTCTACCAAGTCCAACTAAATGACCTTGGTTGACCAGAGACAATTCACACTGACATCTGTTCAATTTTTCAAACAAATTTTCTGAAATTTTCATGTTTCAACTTAATGAACTTGTTTTGGCTTTTCAATTTCTCAAGTTTTAACATGATTAGCTTCAAACTCATCTTCCAGCTTAGAATCTTTCTGCATCTGCTCCAACCTTCTGAATATGAAGATCAACTCTCCGCTTTGGTTTGTCGGAAAATAAAGCAGAAATTAAAAATCTTTTTGGACTTTTAATAAAGCTTCTAAACTAGAAATGAAATACAGAAATAAAATGCAGTAAAAATAAACTATTTACAAACATATTTTTGGTGAGCGTGTTAGGGAATCATATCAGCTATTCGACAAGTCACAAGTACCGTTAAGCTTTAATTACATTCTCAGAATTAAACAATTCACTTAGATTGTCGATATACTGATCCACTTAAATTCTCACACACATTTCAATCTGTCAAGGATACGGATTAAATGTTTTAAAGACTTAAACTCATTCATGTGTCCCACCTCTTGAATATACTCCCGTATCCAGATCCCAATATTCAGTCTTACAGGTGAGTATACCACATATGATATCTGTAAGGGGTTAATTGCGAGACCGTGAGAGCTCAGGTCAGAACTTCCGTTCAGCAGAGAGATGACGGTTCGACTTTAGTTGGTCCCCTTTAGAGGATCTTTTTTACAATAGCATTGATTAGCAATTTTATTGTCTCATCATTTTATGCTGAGGGCAGCGCTATATTTCAAGCAAGCAGTAAAGTATTCTCCGGGGACTAGGCCATTGCTTCCGCATTATCAGAAGTCCCGGGATAATACCCCAGATATCACTGAGTATAAAGACCTAGTATCTCAGAAAGAGGGATCTTTCAAACAAGATTTCAGGGGTTACCTATATATCCAAGTAGTGTTCCCCACGAAATAAGTAAGTAAAGATTTAGCTTTGTATCCCGAACAAACCTACTAAATGTGTAAAAACCTATCGGCACATCATCAGCGAGACTGTTTAAGACTTTTTAAACTTTACAATTCTTTAGCATACTGTAACTGTCAAGCCGGTGTACTATCATTTTCCCTTTTTACACAAGCTCTTTTCTGGTTTTCTATTGTTTTTGGATTTTGAAATATCTCATGTTTTTGTATTTTTGAAATTTTTACTGTTTTTGTATTTTCTGAAAATATTACCCTACTTGATTCCAGGATCCGGTGAGTTCGACGGAGCTTTGGTCCCGAAACGACGTGTTCGGTGCGTTTATTAATGACAAAAACGAAAAGAAACGAGTAGAAGATAGATACGACACCGAGCAGTCACTTATAATTTGGTCTCTATAGATTATTCAACGTTTACAGTACCGCGAGACAAGTTGGACAGCATTTCCCCTCTGGGAACCAAAAGCTTGTCCAAATGGAACCCCAAGGTCCCTATTTATAGACATTTCCTACCATGTGTCCATCCGTTCGGATTGCCATATCAAAACCTGTCCAACTTTCTCTATTCTATACAATATTCAACACACGCTCTATCTAGCTATTTGCACAGTGGCAGACGTACGAAATATGCACTAACAGATTCCCCCTCGGATGTCACTGTCGAATCGCCTTTAACACTTTGAGAACCTTGAGCCGTGTTTGAATATTTTGTAATCTTCAACTTTTCTGCTACTTCAATCAGGTATCTTGAAATTTGACTATCCAAATTCCCTCTCGATTGATGATTCGGGTTTGCTTTTAACCGAGTAAAGCACGAATTCCCCCTGGAATGAATCTTCAGGTCTTTTGCACAGTTTACGACTCTCCTCTGACTTACTAAACTGCAACCTTCACGAACAATCACCAATTTGAAACTAGTCAATGTAGTAATCTCTGTTTCAACTTTAACCGCATCCGAGCTCAGTTTTTGATATCACAAGTAAGCACCACGATCTCGCATTCTACCATCTCGATCTAAGAATGTACAAAAACCCAACCGGAATATGATAGAAACTTCAAATACCTCACTGGTTAACTTCAAATCCGTGATTCCCCCTGAAGATCTGATATCCCGTTTACCGTGACCCATGTTAACGAACCGTAAGAATGACAGATCCGTGTAACCGGTATTCCCCACAATCAGCAAATCTTCATCGGAAAAACAAATTATCTGGAAATGTAATTCGATCTCCGAAGCATTCGTCCACAATCAGATTCATCTCCTTGGATAATCTAGATCTCAAAAGCTATCATCCACGATCACTCTCAGATCTCCGATGCTCGATCAGATATAAACACCTTGGATCATCTTGATCTCGGAAGTCTTCACTCACGATCAAATTCACATTCCCCCTGACAATCTGAAGTCAAAAACTACTCGAATATTGTTGCAGTGTCATGAATTTCAAAAATGCTGGAATTTTTTGAAAAAAATTGATTCCCCCTCATTTTTGCAAATTCTGACGTCTCTATCACTGAATTCCCCATCAAACTGAATTCAGTTTTCAATTCTCTATTTCGAAAAACCTGACCAAACTAGAATATCACAATATTCGCCACAATTGACAGTTTTTTGCCTTTTCGGATTTTACGTTTTGGCCCATAAATAGTCAGATACCCGGGAAGATAAACTTTCTGCACTAGTATCATGACTACCCCACTAATTTCCACAATCCATGATTGCATCATCAAATATGACAACTGAAGCCCCCGACGATGTCCCCGAACAACCTAGCTTGGTCGTTAAAACCCGAAAAATTTTACAATCACCAAATTTTTTCTAGAGACTCTCCTCATCGTTGCGATCAAAAAATGCCTTTTTTATTTTTATTTTTTTAGGCATTTAATCATCTGGTCGAATGTCAGGGATCGGATGGTCATCCGACCGGATTGCCACTCGATTGAAGGACAACAGATATGATGGAACAGATTGCCACTCGGTCGGATTGCCATCCGACCGGATTACCATCCGATAGAAAACAACTTGAACTCCCCAATACTCCATAGTGACATGGATCGGATGGTCATCCGACCGGATTGCCAACCTATTGAAAAGCAGTTATCCTCCAATAAGCCTTCAAGTAAGATGGTGATATGGATCGGATGGTCATCCGACCGGATTGCCATCCGATTGGAAATCTACTAACAGCTCAAGAACACTCCAAATCACGTTTTTTCGATCTAGAATCTTTATTACTGTGAATTTGATGATGAAACTTCATAGGATTATTCGCGAGTCAATTCCGCACAGATTGATGTGTTCAATTCCAAAATCCATCCGTGAATCGACCTTTATTTTGATGATTTTCTCTGTTTAACGTCAAAACTCCCGTTTATCCCAAAATTAATGAGCTTTGGTGATTTAACCGACTGTTAGATCGATTAAATCTATACCGTAGCTCTGATACCACTGCTGATTCCAGGATCCGGTGAGTTCGACGGAGCTTTGGTCCCGAAACGACGTGTTCGGTGCGTTTATTAACGACAAAAACGAAAAGAAACGAGTAGAAGATAGATACGACACCGAGCAGTCACTTATAATCTGGTCTCTATAGATTATTCAACGTTTATAGTATCGCGAGACCATTTGGACAGCATTTCCCCTCTGGTAACCAAAAGCTTGTCCAAATGGAACCCCAAGGTCCCTATTTATAGATACTTCCTACCATGTGTCCATCCGTTTGGATTGCCATCCGACCGGATGGTCATCCGTTTGGATTGCCATCCGACCGGATGGTCATCCGTCCGGATGGACCTTTACAATATCAAAACCTGTCCAACTTTCTCTATTCTATACAATATTCAACACACGTTATATCTAGCTATTTGCACAGTGGCAGGTGTACAAAATATACACTAACAGATTCCCCCTCGGATGTCACTGTCGAATCGTCTTTAACACTTTGAGAACCTTGAGCCGTGTTTGAATATTCTGTAATCTTCAACTTTTCTGCAACTTCAATCAGGTATCTTGAAATTTGACTATCCAAATTCCCCCTCGATTGATGATTCGGGTTTGCTTTTAACCGAGTAAAGCACGAATTCCCCCTGGAATGAATCTTAAGGTCTTTTGCACAGTTTACGACTCTCCTCTGATTTACTAAACTGCAACCTTCACGAACAATCACCAATTTGAAACTAGTCAATGCAGTTATCTCTGTTTCAACTTTAACCGCATCCGAGCTCAGTTTTTGATATCACAAGTAAGAACCACGATCTCGCATTCTGCTTGGTCGATCTAAGAATGTACAAAAACCCAACTGGCATATGATAGAAACTTCAAATACCTCACTGGTTAACTTCAAATCCGTGATTCCCCCTAAAGATCTGATATCCCGTTTACCGTGACCCACGTTAACGAACCGTAAGAATGACAGATCCGTGTAACTGGTATTCTCCACAATCAGCAAATCTTCATCGGAAAAACAAATTAGCTGGAAATGTAATCCGATCTCCGAAGCATTCGTCCACAATCAGATTCATCTCCTCGGATAATCTAGATCTCAAAAGCTATCATCCACGATCACTCTCAGATCTCCGATGCTCGATCAGATATCAACACTTTGGATCATCTTGATCTCGGAAGTCTTCACTCATGATCAGATTCACATTCCCCCTGACAATCTGAAGTCAAAAACTACCCGAATATTGTTGCAGTGTCACGAATTTCAAAAATGATGGAATTTTTTGAAAAAAATTGATTCCCCCTAATTTTTGCAAATTCTGACGTCTCTATCACTGAATTCCCCCTCAAACTGAATTCAGTTTTCAATTCTCTACTTCGAAAAACCTGACCAAACTAGAATATCACAATATTCGCCACAATTGACAGTTTTTCGCCTTTGCGGATTTTACGTTTTGGCCCATAAATAGTCAGATACCCCGGAAGATAAACTTTCTGCACTAGTATCATGACTACCCCACAAATTTCCATAATCCATTATTGCATCATCAAATATGACAACTGAAGCCCCGACGATGTCCCCGAATAACCCAGCTTGGTCGTTAAAACCCAAAAAATTTTACAATCACCAAATTTTTTCTGGAGACTCTCCTCGTCGTTGCGATCAAAAAATGCCTTTTTTTAGGCATTTAATCATCTGGTCGAATTTCAGGGATAGGATGGTCATCCGACCGGATTGCCACTCTATTGAAGGACAAAAGATATGATGGAACGGATTGCCACTCGGTCGGATTGCCATCCGACCGGATTGCCATCCGATAGAAAACAACTTGAACTCCCCAACACTCCATAGTGACATGGAATGGATCGGATGGTCATCCGACCGGATTGCCAACCTATTGAAAAGCAGTTATCCTCCAATAAGCCTTCAAGTAAGATGGTGATATGGATCGGATGGTCATCCGACCGGATTGCCATCCGACCGGATTGCCATCCGACCGGATTGCCATCCGATTGGAAATCTTCTAACAGCTCAAGAACACTCCAAATCCTGTTTTTTTGATCCAGAATGTTTATTACTGTGAATTTGATGTTGAAACTTCACAGGATTATTCGCGAGTCAATTCCGCACAAATTGATGTGTTCAATTCCAAAATCCATCCGTGAATCGACCTTTATTTTGATGATTTTCTCTGTTTAACGTCAAAACTCCCGTTTAACCCAAAATTAGTGAGCTTTGGGTGATTTAACCGACTGTTAGATCGATTAAATATGTACCGTAGCTCTGATACAACTGCTGATTCCAGGATCCGGTGAGTTCGACGGAGCTTTGGTCCCGAAACGACGTGTTTGGTGCGTTTATTAACGACAAAAATGAAAAGAAATGAGTAGAAGATAGATACGACACCGAGCAGTCACTTATAATCTGGTCTCTATAGATTATTCAACGTTTACAGTACCGCGAGACCAGTTGGACAGCCTTTCCCTTCTGGGAACCAAAAGCTTGTCCAAATGGAACCCCAAGGTCCCTATTTATAGATATTTCCTACCATGTGTCCATCCGACCGAATGGTCATCCGTCCGGATGGTTATCCGTCCGGATGGACCTTTACAATATCAAAACCTGTCCAACTTTCTCTATTCTATACAATATTCAACACACGCTCTATCTAGCTATTTGCACAGTGGCAGACGTACGAAATATGCACTAACAATATCAAGTACTGCTGGAGTCAAAACAGTGGAAGGATAGAGCAGCAGTTTAGTTTTACTTATGTAATGTATTGTATAACAGTTGTTAGCATAGCAGTGTTTGTATAGATCAGATGTTATAGTTTGTTAGGAGGTTAGATGTCACTTTCATGGTGACGTCAGCAAAGATGCCACAGTGGTTTGTCCGTGCCTATAAATAGAACAGTACCCTGTCCTGTTCTATTCTATTAGCTCTCTTCATCACTTTCATTCCTGTACGAACAATCACTGTGAGCTCAGGCTGAGGGGGAGTTTATTACATACTTGCATATTGTAATTGAATCTTGTAATAAATTTAAGCATTCGATTCAATGTTAAACTTGTATGTTGAAAGCAATTCTCCTGTTTGATTATGTGCAAAGTTTGTTTCCATTTATATTCCGCTGCACTACTTGTTCATCTTTCATCTTAATTCAAACATAAAACACAATCAATCCAAACTCAGATCCTAACAAACGTTTATGCGTGATTCTAATGCTCGCTATACAAATCCTTGTAGAATCTTCTGTATTTTCATATGTTAGATTCTCAGAAAGATACTCAAAGTACTATCTTAAATCCTTAAGGGGCTTTTCTATGCAAATAGTCAGACCCTTGGATTCCAAAGTGCTATTTCAAAACAATTATTTGATTCAAAGTTAAAGAGACCCTTTGGTGGTCTATTTAAAGAGATTGTTCGTTGATCTAGTTAAAGAGACCCTTTGGTGGTCTAGGCAAGTCATTACATGTTTGTTAGATTGATTTTTCCCCTACACATTAGAAAATGAACTGTGTGGACTGTGCAAGGAATTACATAATTGTGGATGCGTTCATAATTATGAAATTCAGTGCACAGAAACCACAGCAAATTTTGTCATGTGTTAAGACCAATAGTGATGAGAATAACGAAACAGGAACAATGTAAAAAGGGCATGGTGGATACGTCGTTGGTACTTCCTATATATAAGTGTTCCTTATTACATTACTAGCGTGACGTTATTCAAGTTACTAGAAGTCCTGGACCTTGACCAATGTTGTTTTATCTTACACTCTCCGACTCCCTTTTCGAACACACACACAAGTTTCCTATAATAGTCTACGTAGGAAACATTCTCCCATCCATTGTTCAAAACTCCAAAGTTCATACTATTTTGCTACAATAAGGACATCACTTTGACATTAACATGGCGCTCTTGAGGTTCGGTATAATCATACATCTATTATAAACAACAGACAAGTATAGTTAACAAATTTGCCAGAAATCCAAACGTGGCCCAGAGTTTTACTTAGGGAACGAAGGATTCATCCGAAAGCGAAACAATCACATCTCCTTTCACAAGTTTCCGCTAAAATTAAATTTCAGGACAAAATTTCCTAAAGTAGGGGAGAGTGTGACATTTGTGCCTTTACAACCATCATACAAATACAAATCCAATGAATTCCTGTGTTTCATTCTTTGGATTTGTATAATTACATATGACATTTCACATATCCAATCTAGTATGATTTCGAACTCTCGAGAAGCTTTTCTGGAAGTTTTACATAAACTATTACGCAAATGTAATCAGTTTAACGAAATGTACACTCCGGAATGGTGACATAAGCTTAACATACCTTAAATAACCTTTACATAAATTAGAAATAAGTTTTGAAGGGTTTGGTATGGCAAACCCAATTTTATTCGATCATAGGGACTATTTGCGACAAACTGCATAAGTCTGCCAATTTGTTTAGCAACGTACACTCTAGAATAAGATCACAAGCTAAACATACCCTAAATACCCTTAACATAGCTTATAAATAAGTTTTGAGGGGTTCGGTGTGCGAAAATGCACTTGTTTGATCATAGGAACTAAAAGCATCAAAACTGCGAAAGTATGCATTTCATGCATATCTTGCGTTCTGACCATATCCGGACATCCAAAAAATTTTTGTAATCACTAAAATATTGTATTTTAGTGATAGGAATGCAAAACTACCATTCGTTTTGCAATTCAGATCGTTTTCGCGTCTGTTACGATTTTCCTCGTAATTAACCGAAAACCGCAACCGTACAGCCAAACGAACCAACATCCGTGACATTTTTTAGCATAATTCAAGTTAAATATACTTTAACTTCATGATGGAGCTTGAAATGGGCTTGACGGGTGTTAAAAGTGCCAAAACGCGACAAAACAAGCTCAGGGACTAAAACTGCCATTTTTCAAAACTTGCTGGTCTGCAACACCCATACGGTCCGTAAGGACCCTCCAGCACTTCAGAATCCAGAAACTGCAAATCAGCTGCTGAACCTTGGTTTTAATCTCAGTTTTAGGAACTTGTGGGCTGGTTTATGTGTTCCTCAAGTCCTCTAATCAGTATCTAACATGTGTATGGTCTTTATTATTCCTTGATCAACACACAAGACACATGGCAATGATCTAAAGGCTCATGTATTCCTATAAATAGCAAGCTAGTTTAATCTCACAACTTGCTCATTTTCTTTTCTATCTCTCAAACCTGCTCTATGTGGAGGCTTCCTACCTGAGCATTCTTAGTCTTATTTTCCAAGCTTAGGACACTTGTAAGTGTTCTTTCGTGCTTTGTTATTTATTTCAAGCAAGAAAGTCAAACAGTGTTTGACTTTCAGCTTTGACCATGATTTGGTCAAGACAAAGTTCGTTTGAACTTTGCAACATGAGCTTAATCACGATGGTTATAGTCCCTTGCGACTATACCTACTGATTACCATGTTGACTAGTCGAAGTGACGAGTCAAAGTTTCGGTCAAAATGCACAATTATGTGCATTTTTGCGACGAAACTATTTTCAGGTATCAAAACACTTTGTTTTGATACTAAATCAGTTTTCTAACTTAATTAAACATGTTTAACTCGTCACTTCTAGTTTAGTGCTTATATAGGGTCGTAAGTCAAGCGGTCTCGACAACCGCTTAAACTTTCGAAGCCAACCCATTTGGTCGATCATTAGGATCCGACCAAACATATTTTGTGACCATAGTTGTATAGGGAATAACCTTCCAAGGTTATACCTTATCGTCACTTAGTTTAATTAGTTGTATGATAGGTAGTTTATATGCCTTAGGAAAATGATCAAAATGCCCTTTTTGTGCATAATTTGAATTTAAGCATATGAAACAAAGTTTTTGACACTTAAACTGATTATGCAACATTATTAAACATGTTTAGGTATATAAGACGTATCATAGGACTAGTTAGACCCTCCGAACACGCTTTTACGCAAATGACGCGTTAAAGTAGCATATACTACCTTAACGGGTCATAACGGATCATAAGCACTTAGGATAGGTTCCAAATCAGAATGTAGGCTTTGTTAAACCATATTACATGAGTTCCAACACTCATTTGGTTTACAAGACCTCATTCTACCCGATCTCCCGATTTAGGCCTCGATTATTAACATAGTGATTCCATACTATGTGCCACTTGATTCCTTGATTTCCCGAGCTTTGTTAGGACACTTAATCAAGGATACTTGCAATCTCAAGTGAGTATATAGTCCCCTCTTTTACCGCTTTAAAATGTTTCAGGGTGATTCATATGTACCTATTCACTATTTTCATGATTTCAAGCTATATGATCGTACATGCGTGGTACATATCTTTTGATGAATTGAACTATTATCCATGGCTTAATTACTGATTTTCAAAGTTTGTAAAACAATTGTTCGTTTGTATTGTTACTTATACATTCATTAACTATGATCAAGCCGATTGGTAGTACGATATAGCGCTATAGGTTGACACCCCATTCTTGTTGTATGGAATGTCAGAAACCAAAGTTTAAACCAAATAGATTTTGCCTTCATGGTAAATCTATAGTCACCAAAGTGTAGTTTGATACACTAAGGTTTGAATGTATTGCCAAATCACGATCTATGGTATATTTCAGTATACTACTAAGGCATATTTCAATATGCTGCCAACGTGATATTATGTTAACCAATGTATAGATTACAAATGTTTTCCAATTAATCCACAAAACGTATCTTATGTTGTTTCCAAAACCAAAGCATAGTTTGATATGCTATTGTTTTACTAAAGTATTGTTTGATTTACTACCAAATCACAATTTAAGTATATTTTGATATACTTCCAAAGCATAGTTGATATGCTTCCAATGTGATATTGTTTACCAAAGCATAGTTTGATATGCTATTTATAAAACCAAAGTATAGTTTGATATGCTACCGACTTTGTTATTTCACAAACTAAAGTATATTTTGATATACTACCAAAGCATAGTTGATATGCTATTTTCAAACCAAAGCATAGTTTGATATGCTACTTTCAAACCAAAGTATAATTTGATATACTACCGATACTTTCATTCTTTAACCAAAGTATGTTTTGATATACTATCTATTTAACTATTTCAAAACTAAAGTATATTTTGATATACTACTTATCCGATCATTTCAAATCTAAAGTATATTTTTGCGTATACTACAAACCTTTTTATCAAAGCAATGTGTTTAGAAACCAAACTATTTACCAGGATTCATGGTTATTTTTGTAAACATAAAACCATTTCTTGTAACATCCAAAGCCATGAATCTAATTCACAAAACCTATGTTACTCACAGGCATTTTTATGCTGACGTTTTATTCTCACATATGTTTCAGGTGCTACTATGTGATGATTGTTGACGCATGCTACACATAGGATGGACTCGTGCCTTAGTGACTTTAAAACTTGAAAGACGATTATTTGTATTTATCTAGTTTGTATTAAAACAATGAGTCCATTAATGGAATAAAACAAAACTTCAATCACCATGTGTCCTGAAACAATGATTCTATTGCTCCACTCCCCGACGTTTCTGCCGCAGTTTTGTTGGTTTAACGCGGTCGGGGTGTGACATAACATGAAGGCGATCATCGCTAAGTACGTTAGCAAATGTTTGACCTGTGCTAGAGTCAAGATTGAATACCATAGGTCGTCGGGACTACTACAACAACCAGAGTTGCTAACGTGGAAATGGGAACTGATTTCCATGGAATTCGTTGCCGGTTTGCCAAAGTACCAAGGCAGAAATGATACCATTTGGGTGATCGTAGATCGCTTAACTAAGTCTGCACACTTCCTCACGATCAAAGAAACCGACAAATTTTCGAAACTTGCAACCATCTACTTGAAAGAAGTAGTTTCTAGGCACGGGGTGCCAACTTCTATTATCGCTGATCGCGACCCACGTTTTGCATCCGATTTACGGTAGGCTATGCACAAATCCTTTGGCTCACCTATAGACATGAGCACCGCTTATCACCCACAGACAGATGGTCAAACAGAATTGTATAAGCTTAAATGTCGATCACCTTTGTGTTGGGCGGAAGTTGGCGAAAACCAAATCACCGGCCTAGAACTCGTACTTAACACCACCGAAAAGATTGCCCAGATTAGACAACACATGGCGGCAGCTCGAGACTATCAAAAAAGCTACGCTGATAGACGTAGGAAACCTTTGGAATTCCAGGTCGGGGACCGGGTTCTACTAAAAATCTCACGTTGGAAACGTGTGGTCCGTTTTGTCAAAAGAGGCAAGCTTAATCCTCGTTATGTCGAGCCTTTTGAAATTACCAAGAGAATCGTTAAGGAAGCGTATAAAGTAAACCTGCCTGAAGAGTTGAGTGCCGTACACAACGTTTTTCATGTATCAAATCTGATGAAGTGTCTGTCAGATGAAACGCTTCTCGTTCCCTTTAAGGAACTCACAATCGACGATCAACTACGCTTCGTTGAGGAACCGGTTGAGATCATGGATCGAGAAATCAATGCCCTCAAGCATAGCTGGATACCTTTTGTTCGAGTTTGTTGGAACTAACGCCGTGGCCCAGAGTTTACTTGGGAATGGGAAGACCAGATGATGCGCAAGTATCCCCAGTTGTTTACGAAGACATCTAGCACGAAAGCTATTACTGAATTTCTGGACGAAATTCCAAACCAACAGGGGGATGATGTGATACCCCGCGAAAACATTTATACACACTAGCTTGTCGGTGGTTGCGCGCTAAATTTCAGGACGAAATTCTTTGAACTTGAGGATAATGTGACACTTCGAGTTTTCCCTGCACGTTCCATAAATGGTTGTAATTACATGAAAATAATAATGTGAGTTATTCATTTAAAAGTGTTGTACGATTTTTGTTATGTGGAATGTTTGATTGATAATGCAATATTATATTTACTAATATAAAACCTAACCGCACACTGGTAACCAATTATGCAAACAAGGATATGCAGCCACACACCCTTAGTTGATTCGCACACCCCCTTTATCTCATATACTTCTTCGTGGACCGCACACCCAAACCCCTAGCCCACGATCCAGCCTGAGAAGCCGCACACCCAAACCGCCTTTGAGTGTGTGCGGGATCCTCCAAGGGTATAAAAAGGGTGCAAAGCTGCAAACCCTAGAATGATTGTCAATGATTGTGACGGCTGAACATTCCTTTTGCAACAAACATTTTCTCTCTCTTATCACCAACCTTCCCTCTCTAGAAAGACCCTAAAACACACCAACATCTTCCTCATTTATCGGAAATTGACAGCGGCTCCTACACCCCTCTTCAAGACCATCCATAGTGTAACACCCCGAAAACGGGTTTGGTAATCAAACCACGTTTATACTAAAAGACGGGTAATTTACCTTTAGTGGTAAAAGAAACCCGGTGAATATTAGGATTCTTAAATAAACAAGAATTTGCTAACTAGGGATTTTAACCTAGTTAGCTAATAGTTTAGAAATAACTTAGAATAGGGTTAAAATTAACCAAAGTTATTATAGAAACTAAAGTGGAGGGACCTAAGTTGTAAAACTTGAAACTAGAATTTGTTAAAACAAATTAAATAAAAACCAAACACACAAATTAGTGTTTTGGTCGATCAGAAGCGCAGGAGAGCGACCAGGAACTCTCATCAAACCCTAACTCCACAAATTTGATCAATTGAAGGCTAATTCCTGTCCCAAATCGAAATCTGAACATAGATACGTGATCCTCATCACAAGGGGGTTACAAGGTATGTAAAATTTGGTGTTAATTCACTGTTTGAAAATCTCATGAAATTGGGAAATCTGAAAATTGATGATGCATGTTTGTTAATTGCATGGAATAGGAACAATATAGTGTCTAGGAGTAAGCCCTAGACTAGTATATGTTGAAATCATGCTTAGCTCAAGTTTTTGTTGATACGAAATTCATGTATGAGATGTTTTTAGGGTTTTGATTGCAAAAAATAGTGTTATGATGTCAAGAACAAGCTTAAATTGAAAGCTGAATTCAAACGATTCTTGATCAGAATTTACAGCCGATTTGTATTGGCTGTAACCTGGACAAAAAGTGATAAAATAATGTGTTTCTTGAGTCTAGAATGTAATTCCAGGAAATATCTTTAAAACCCCACTGGAATCTCATTTTTTCGACGAAAATCGAGCGTTTTATAAATTTTTCCGTATCAAAGGTTCAAGCTGCGTTTTCTGGCAGAAATTGCAGCCCATCACGAATGTCATAACCTAACTTAGGATTTGAGTTATGATCTCAAATTCTTACTGTAGAAAGTTTTAAGCGATTAAAAGAATCGCCAATTGGAATTTCGTCAATCGGATAAACGAGGAATTTTTAATGAATTTTTCCGTAAGCTGCAGTCAGAAGTGACGAATCTGATTGCAGCTTAGTAAATGAATATTCACGAATGTTTGGTAAAGAGTTAGATCTTGAAATTTTAACTCAAGAGCTAACCCTCCGAGTGGTACGCCACATAAAAAAATCATAATTTTTGAAGACTTGTAAACAGGTTAAACAAGTCACCAAAAACAGCCAATTTTCATTGATATGAAATGCCTAAATGAAATCGCGGCTTACTAGTTAGTATGTAAAAATTTGATTTTTGTTAAGAGTTCGGATGAAATATGCCTAAGTGAGTTCAATGAACCAAATGTGCATATGAATATGTTGGTAAGTCAATTGACTTTTAAAAGTCAAACTAACCAATGATAAAGTCAAATAGTAGTTTCGACATAGAAAATACGTGAGGTGGAATAGTCGTGAATTGAAATGACTAATCTAACCACCTTGTGAATGATGATAGTTTGTCGCCTAACGAGCTAGGTGGAGGCTTGGGAAAGAAGCGGTCAAACGAATCAAACACGAGAAGAAAAGCATATTCGGATGCGAGGTAAGTGGAGCTTACGCCCCTTTACATTGCTTGCAAAATTACTTAATTTCAAGTATTGCATATGAATGCTACTAAGTGGTTGGTATACAATGTTCCGACACGATTCAATGAGAGTCGGAACAAGGGAAAATGGTAAGAAATCATGAATCATGGTAAAAGGGGTAAAAAGGTAAATTAGTCATGTAATGATGAACAAATAAAAACGGTTTTAAGTAAAACAAGTTAAAGGAAAACCGGGTTAGGTTTAAAGGGATGAAATGGATAAATGGCAAATTAGACTAAATGGGTCAAATGGTGTTGTTAGCACCATTTGACAATTACATTTGACAATCGCTTGTTGAGTTTTGTAATCACAGGCAATAACATAAGTATGCGTTGCTTTAACTAGAAAGATTTAAAGCAAAAGTTATGTAAACGGGTCAATACCTTGACCCGAGCCAGGTACGTTTAAATAAGCTTTTGGTTAAACATACAATTTTTGGTCAAATATTTAGCGAAAGTCCTTCGTCGTATAGTGAGGGACTAAAGTTGACCAAAACACCCTTGAAGGGTATATCGGGCAAACGACCCATAGGGGGGGGGTCGATTAGGAACTTACATAAATATTATGGAATCATTAAATATGAATAAAAGTCATAGGAATTCATATTCGTGGGTCAAATGCTCAAAAACGGTCATTTGCGTAAAATGATCAACCAATGGGTAAATTTGGGAAAAAGGGATTCATTATGTTAAATCCGCCACAAAATAGTTGTGGTGGAATATTTGTAGTTAATTAGACATGGACTTTTGTGGCGTCAAAAGAAAAGCACAAGTTCTAGACTAAAATGCGTAAATACCTCAAACGGGTCAAAATAAGCATATGGGTGAAATGGATTAAAGAAGGTATATAATTCTATAATCGGAACCTAATATGTTAGACATTATTGAATTTAATATGTTTGTGAGAAATAAGGGTCAAACAAACTTGTATGTTTGATAAAATCACAAACGGGTCAAATTTTGGTAAAAGAGTATTAAGCCGAAGACTTAAAAGTCTTAAATTTTATCAAGCCGGATATCGGATTTTAACACCATATGATGGAGAATCAAATTTTAAACATGCAGGAAGAAACGGTAAGTCAAACGGATAAGCGGTTTGAAAGATACGAAAGATTTCGTGTCAAATTACGGCAAAATGGAAAAGCTGCATACAGGGTCCACCGTAACTTACGGTGCCACCGTAAGTTACGGTGGAGCTGATATGGTTACGGTGGTAACCTACTGTTGTACGGTAGAAGAGTATGAACTCAGGGGCCACCGTAACTTACGGTGCCACCGTAAGTTACGGTGGAGATTATTTTCAAGTCCTTGTTTTCTTTTGAACATCAATTGTTTCCCGTACTCGTTTGGACATGATTTAAACCCCGTAAGACTAAAGTATTTCATGTTTATGAAATGTAGGTAATCTTTGGGATGCCGGAAGACGATCAAGCTCAACGAAGAACCGAACACGATATAGATACACGCTTCCGCACTTTGCTACGTTGTAAATTTTAAACAACGAATTCAACCACGTGATGTAGAATAACTTATGATTTGTAAAAGTTTTAGTAAACCCGTATTTCCGATGTATATGTAATTGTAATTACATGATTGTTCTCGTAAAAGATTCATTAAACCTTAAATTAACTTAACGGGTGTTACAAGTTGGTATCAGAGCCTTGGTTTAAGAGATTCGAGTATGGTGGGGAGGAACCATGCTTGGACTTAAACCTTATGCTCTTGACAAAGAATAGTGTTCGGTTCGAAGCTTGATCGCAAATCCGGTAAGTACAAGTATGTTAATAGTTTAGCATGCTAAAGTGTTGTAAACAACACATAAGGCTATCGTGTGATACACGTTACCTAAATTAAATGATGAAAATAGTTGACGAAATTGCGCGCGTTGACGCGTACAATAGAAAAGCCTTGTATTATGATATGGGCATTTAGTAAAGTTGACACTACTAACTTTTATGAATGTTTTAATTGGAGGAAACTCGCATTTGAAGATGACGAGGATTGAACAAATTACGGATATGATAGAGGAACGGTCTGAAGTATGACAAGAAGAGCATGCTCACCAAGGACCAAAATCGCGCAACGATTGCAAATAAGTTAATGGCAAGGGGAGCCTGTTAGAGCAAACATTACCAGTTGCACATTTTAAATAACCGCACAAATATTAATATGCAACAAATAAGTAGAAATTGAAAGTTGCATATGTAGATTAAAAACTTGGAAAAACCCGAATAGAAAATGTATTCAGGATATTGTTTCCAAGAGAAACAAATAGAGGCGTTACTTACATAGGGCGTGATGTGAACATTATAAAAAGGTCGTGTATGTCATGTGTTAAATTGCTTACTCTGGCCAAGTAAGTAGTGGCATATGATACCACGAGTTTCTTATAGCGGACACATTTACATCCGATGTAGTAAGGGCGGAGTGAATGGGACTAATTAAAAAGTACCCAAATGAATCAGATAAGCAAAATATTTGATAATAATGTAAACGCACAATCGAGTGACGGAAGAGTATTACATCAAGATAATGAGCCCGAGTGAAGGGACAAAGAAGCATGTAAAATGATTTAGACAAGTATTGGGAGGGAGTGTACTTACACTCGAACCCAGAAAACGCAAGCATGAAAAATGATTTAGACAAGTATTGGGAGAGAGTGTACTTACACTCGAACCCAGAAAACGCAAGCATGAAAAATAATTTAGACAAGTATTGGGAGGGAGTGTACTTACACTCGAACCCAGAAAACGCAAGCATGTAAAATGATTTAGACAAGTATTAGGAGGGAATGTACTTACACTCGAACCCAGAAAACGCAAACATGTAAAATGATTTAGACAAGCATTGGGAGGGAGTGTACTTACACTCGAACCCGGAAAATGCAAATATGTCCCTTAACGGGTCGTTTTTGTAAAACGTCAAACTTAAAGACAAAGTTGGAATATAAAAATGAAGCGAGGTCTTAATGCATACCGGGAGGGTTGCAAAAATAACGACCTCGGTAAAACACCCGGTTGATGGGTAAGAATTAAACACATGCGTAAACCAAGAGACGTGAACGCGGGTTGAAAAAAAAAATCATCAGGACTTGGATTACGAGTTATGACTATAAAATCTCGTATATAGAAATTGTGAGTAAATATGTTCAGCTATTCGAAGTCGAATGTGTTGAATAAAGAATAAAGTTGATTGTTTATAAGTGATGGATTTCACATTAATAGGTCAAACATGTTGAATACAATATAACGCCGAATGGCACAAATGAGCGCTAGCCAGATAAAGGTAGCGTTAAATGCAAGAGAATAATGAGCCCGGTAATGGGATATAACTAAAAAAGAATAAATTATGGACTGTCAATATCCTGGTATGGATAATTGACAAAAGTCAAAGAGAAGATCCTAAAACTAAAACTTCGGTTTTAGTAAGAAATAATGTTTTTACAAACATAAATTCTGATAGGAATTTAAATAGTAAGCATGAAAGATACAAGTCTTGACACTGATAGGCGCAAGACGATATATTCGAAAAGTGATATTTTCGAAAATGAAATTTTGATATAAATTAAACATGATGTAACACAATCACGGTCAAGAAATGTAATGTGAAGTAGAATCACATTATAACCAAGCAAGCGGTAAAAAGTAACTGGACTAATAAGTCTAATTAGTGAGACCCGTCAAGGTCATTTAAATAAATTTGGTTTGCTTGTAAGCGGTAGGTTCGGTATGACTGAACCGAATAAATAAATTTGAAGACAAAAGAAATTGCTGCTAAAAGTGAAAGATTTCATTAAAGACCTTTAAACGGGTCAAAATAACGGATTCATAAAGAATTCGATAGTATATGAAAGCGATGGATATCGCTAAGTTAACTAAACTAGTGGAAATAACGGGATTACGTTATTTTAAGGTGCACTATGTCGTATGAGATACGTAGACAATTAGTGACCAAAAAGATGTTACCATACTTATCTGGTAATACTAACAATTGGTTAAAAGTATAATTAATGTTTAAATGACATCTCGGATCAAATACATTGAGTTTAAACTCAATGAATTAAGTAAGAAAGGGTTTCGAGGACGAAACCTCTTTAAGGGGGGTAGACTTGTAACACCCCGAAAACGGGTTTGGTAATCAAACCACGTTTATACTAAAAGACGGGTAATTTACCTTTAGTGGTAAAAGAAACCCGGTGAATATTAGGATTCTTAAATAAACAAGAATTTGCTAACTAGGGATTTTAACCTAGTTAGCTAATAGTTTAGAAATAACTTATAATAGGGTTAAAATTAACCAAAGTTATTATAGAAACTAAAGTGGAGGGACCTAAGTTGTAAAACTTGAAACTAGAATTTGTTAAAACAAATTAAATAAAAACCAAACACACAAATTAGTGTTTTGGTCGATCAGAAGCGCAGGAGAGCGACCAGGAACTCTCATCAAACCCTAACTCCACAAATTTGATCAATTGAAGGCTAATTCCTGTCCCAAATCGAAATCTGAACATAGATACGTGATCCTCATCACAAGGGGGTTACAAGGTATGTAAAATTTGGTGTTAATTCACTGTTTGAAAATCTCATGAAATTGGGAAATCTGAAAATTGATGATGCATGTTTGTTAATTGCATGGAATAGGAACAATATAGTGTCTAGGAGTAAGCCCTAGACTAGTATATGTTGAAATCATGCTTAGCTCAAGTTTTTGTTGATACGAAATTCATGTATGAGATGTTTTTAGGGTTTTGATTGCAAAAAATAGTGTTATGATGTCAAGAACAAGCTTAAATTGAAAGCTGAATTCAAACGATTCTTGATCAGAATTTACAGCCGATTTGTATTGGCTGTAACCTGGACAAAAAGTGATAAAATAATGTGTTTCTTGAGTCTAGAATGTAATTCCAGGAAATATCTTTAAAACCCCACTGGAATCTCATTTTTTCGACGAAAATTGAGCGTTTTATAAATTTTTCCGTATCAAAGGTTCAAGCTGCGTTTTCTGGCAGAAATTGCAGCCCATCACGAATGTCATAACCTAATTTAGGATTTGAGTTATGATCTCAAATTATTACTGTAGAAATTTTTAAGCGATTAAAAGAATCGCCAATTGTAATTTCATCAATCGGATAAACGAGGAATTTTTAATGAATTTTTCCGTAAGCTGCAGTCAGAAGTGACGAATCTGATTGCAGCTTAGTAAATGAATATCACGAATGTTTGGTAAAGAGTTAGATCTTGAAATTTTAACTCAAGAGCTAACCCTCCGAGTGGTACGCCACATAAAAAAATCATAATTTTTGAAGACTTGTAAACAGGTTAAACAAGTCACCAAAAACAGCCAATTTTCATTGATATGAAATGCCTAAATGAAATCGCGGCTTACTAGTTAGTATGTAAAAATTTGATTTTTGTTAAGAGTTCGGATGAAATATGCCTAAGTGAGTTCAATGAACCAAATGTGCATATGAATATGTTGGTAAGTCAATTGACTTTTAAAAGTCAAACTAACCAATGATAAAGTCAAATAGTAGTTTCGACATAGAAAATACGTGAGGTGGAATAGTCGTGAATTGAAATGACTAATCTAACCACCTTGTGAATGATGATAGTTTGTCGCCTAACGAGCTAGGTGGAGGCTTGGGAAAGAAGCGGTCAAACGAATCAAACACGAGAAGAAAAGCATATTCGGATGCGAGGTAAGTGGAGCTTACGCCCCTTTACATTGCTTGCAAAATTACTTAATTTCAAGTATTGCATATGAATGCTACTAAGTGGTTGGTATACAATGTTCCGACACGATTCAATGAGAGTCGGAACAAGGGAAAATGGTAAGAAATCATGAATCATGGTAAAAGGGGTAAAAAGGTAAATTAGTCATGTAATGATGAACAAATAAAAACGGTTTTAAGTAAAACAAGTTAAAGGAAAACCGGGTTAGGTTTAAAGGGATGAAATGGATAAATGGCAAATTAGACTAAATGGGTCAAATGGTGTTGTTAGCACCATTTGACAATTACATTTGACAATCGCTTGTTGAGTTTTGTAATCACAGGCAATAACATAAGTATGCGTTGCTTTAACTAGAAAGATTTAAAGCAAAAGTTATGTAAACGGGTCAATACCTTGACCCGAGCCAGGTACGTTTAAATAAGCTTTTGGTTAAACATACAATTTTTGGTCAAATATTTAGCGAAAGTCCTTCGTCGTATAGTGAGGGACTAAAGTTGACCAAAACACCCTTGAAGGGTATATCGGGCAAACGACCCATAGGGGGGGTTGATTAGGAACTTACATAAAGATTATGGAATCATTAAATATGAATAAAAGTCATAGGAATTCATATTCGTGGGTCAAATGCTCAAAAACGGTCATTTGCGTAAAATGATCAACCAATGGGTAAATTTGGGAAAAAGGGATTCATTATGTTAAATCCGCCACAAAATAGTTGTGGTGGAATATTTGTAGTTAATTAGACATGGACTTTTGTGGCGTCAAAAGAAAAGCACAAGTTCTAGACTAAAATGCGTAAATACCTCAAACGGGTCAAAATAAGCATATGAGTGAAATGGATTAAAGAAGGTATATAATTCTATAATCGGAACCTAATATGTTAGACATTATTGAATTTAATAGGTTTGTGAGAAATAAGGGTCAAACAAACTTGTATGTTTGATAAAATCACAAACGGGTCAAATTTTGGTAAAAGAGTATTAAGCCGAAGACTTAAAAGTCTTAAATTTTATCAAGCCGGATATCGGATTTTAACACCATATGATGGAGAATCAAATTTTAAACATGCAGGAAGAAACGGTAAGTCAAACGGATAAGCGGTTTGAAAGATACGAAAGATTTCGTGTCAAATTACGGCAAAATGGAAAAGCTGCATACAGGGCCCACCGTAACTTACGGTGCCACCGTAAGTTACGGTGGAGCTGATATGGTTACGGTGGTAACCTACTGTTGTACGGTAGAAGAGTATGAACTCACGGGCCACCGTAACTTACGGTGCCACCGTAAGTTACGGTGGAGATTATTTTCAAGTCCTTGTTTTCTTTTGAACATCAATTGTTTCCCGTACTAGTTTGGACATGATTTAAACCCCGTAAGACTAAAGTATTTCATGTTTATGAAATGTAGGTACACTTTGGGATGCCGGAAGACGATCAAGCTCAACGAAGAACCGAACACGATATAGATACACGCTTCCGCACTTTGCTACGTTGTAAATTTTAAACAACGAATTCAACCACGTGATGTAGAATAACTTCTGATTTGTAGAATAACTAAAGTAGTTTTCTTCATCCTTCAAGAAGCTTCATCTCCTCTCCTTGATCCCACACAATCATCTCTATCTCTCAAAACCGGGTTAGTGTAATTTAATGTCTGAATATTTTGAACACTTGCTTGAACAACATGAAATGTGGTTACTTGATAAAGTATGACAAAATGAATCTAGAAAAGTTTAAAGGATAATAGATGTTAAAACTATAGGATTCTAAATTCCGTTTGTGAACCATGATCATCTTTAACAAGATGGTAAAAATGTGTGTCATGTGATGTATTAGCCTTGATGAATGGTTGTTGGTAATCCTATTGTAGGATTGGTTTTCAACTCCCGAACGATTGCAAACCGAACGTATGACGTGCGGAATCCGTACACGAACGTGACCGAACACAAGATCGTACAATAATCGTAATTGTTATTGATCAATATGACGATTACAAAGCACCGTGAATCACCTTTCTCTCTCTAGACTTTCTCTCTCTAAGCACCAAACTATAAATCTTCCAAATGGCCAAAAGTCTCTAATGAAAACCCTAAGTCTTCTATTTATAGGCACAATGTATAAGGATTTCTCCTTATTTACAAGATTCCCACCTTGCCCATTTTATCTAAATATTACAATAAAAGCTCTAGATATCTTCAGTGTCTTGCTACGATTCTGATTGACGGAGACGATAGACATACTGCACTAACAGACTCCCCCTTGGATATTGTCGCAGTCAATCTCATGGTGTCTTGTCTTTCTTTCTCTCTGAGTCTTCTTGAAGGTTTGATATCATCAGCAACCATAGACTCCCTCTTGCTTGAATAGAATCCCCGTGGATCTGTCTTTAGCTTCTGTTGCTCCTTCTTTTGATTAGACTCCTTTTCTTCAGGAACCCCCTTTCATCAAGCTTCCGTGCTTATGGGATCGACACCTGGCTTTCTGGATACAAGCTCCCCCTTGTGTCGAGCTCGTCTTCGGACTCCCCCTTAGACTCGGCTATCGGGATCGTAATCTGGTACAACATCTGCAATCCTCAATCATTGATAAGTAAAACATTTTGAATGTCCAGGATTGATGACCTGGTTTTCTCAACATATGCTAAAATATTTTTACTGTGAAAGCATTTTCAGTTGTCCAGGAATCTTAACCTGGCTCTTTTAAAACTTTTTTTTTTAAATTAAGATCCTGGCTCTAAATATAATAATATGAATATATCCAGGATTACTTTATACTCTCCCCCTATCAACATGCTTTATAGATTTGGCAGTATTAAGAATCCAAAACTGAAGTCTAGCTCTTTACAACAGATTTTAACAATTTAATCAACCAACTCCCTCACAGTAAATCATCCAAGTCCAAATTAATGACCTTAGAGATATCACAAACTGTTTTTGATTTTTTATTTTAAAACTTCAAGTTTCAAATTAACGAACTTTGTTTTATTTTCAGAAACACGATCAGCATACTTAGATTTTGAAACTCAGCATTCAGACATCGGTTGTCGAAAATAAATCGGAATCAAATTCTTTTTGTATTTTTCTGAAACATAAAGCACTAAGGAAATATTTACAGACATTTTTACAGACAATATTTTTGTTTGAGTTTGCGTCAGAGGATGATATCAGTTTATGACAAATCACTAGCACCGTTGAGCTTTAAATCACTTTAAGTTCTAAACGATTCACTTAGATTGTCAGTATACTGATCCACTTAAATTTTCACACAAAGTTCAACTGATTCAAAATATGAATTAGTGTTTTAAGGACTTATCTTATTCGCGTGTCCCACCTCAGAATATACTCCCGTATCAAAATTCCCTAGATTCAGTCTTACAAGTGAGTATACCAATTTGATATCTGTAATCTGGGTGAGTGCGAGACCTTGAGAGCTCAGGTATGAACTTCCGTTCAGTCAAAGAGATGAAGGCTCGACTTTAGGTGTGTTCCCCTTGGGAATCTTTTTTACAACTGCACTTTATTCGTATCTTTTGATATTTTATCAATTTTTATGCAAAGGGTGAGCTTTAAAAGCGCGTAAAGTATTATACGAGGTCTAGGTCATCGCTTCCGCAATATCAGAAGACCAGGTATAATACCCCAGATATCAAACAGTATAAAGACCTAGTATGTCAGTATCAGGAAATCTCTCAAACAAGATTTCGGGGGTTACCCATATATCTGAGAGATGTTCCCCACGAGATAAGAAAGTTTTGATATTTAGGTTTATATCTCGAAAACAATCTACTAAGCTTGTAAAAACCTACTGGCATATCATCAGTGAGACCGTTTATCACATTTGACTTTCCATTTCCTTAGCGTACTGTGATTGTCTACTGATGTACTATCATTTCCTCTTTTTACACAAAAACTCAATTTTGAATTTTATCATGTTTTTGGCTTTTTCAAATTTTCTAATGTTTTTGGATTTTCTGACAAATTTCTTACTCCTCCTAAAATTCAAAACTATTTAAAGAAAATTTGACAACCCGATATTGGTAGCTTTGTTTTGCCATCCATTTTCTACGTCTCATGCTCTGATTTGTAGAAAATATAATGTACCCCCATGATTTACAACCCATTGATTTTCGACAGTTTGAAAACCGTTCTTCAATCTTGTGAAAGTAATCATGTTTGTTCAGCCGTGAGGGTTTCGGCGTATTCCTTTTAAATTTTAAAAAATTTTTAACAATTTAAACCAAACACTTCCAGTTTTTAACATCGGTTTTCTCCTTGTGTGCCAGGCTGTTCTGTTATTCATGCTGAACTTGAATTGGCCCCTGAACACCTGAACATGCAAATGAATTTGATTAGTTTTGAATTGGAACCCAATCCATACTGGATTTAGGTTTACCAAATTCATCAACATATGACATGAATGACCTTTCACAATTTCTTTTATATCCAAACACTTTTATAAAAGTTTTATCTGAAAATTTAACTTTCTTTGATTTTTTAACCGTTTGATTAACCAATTTTGTCTTCTTTATTCTCTCTTTTGTCCTCAGATTTGTATCTGATGAATTCGTTTTACTTGACTGATCATTCTTTGGAGAGCAAAAAGATTCATCAGAATTGTTATCTGGCTCATCGGTTGTATCCGAGGACAAAATCTTTTCTAAATACTCAATCACTTTCTTTCTTTTCTTTCTCAGTCTATCTTTCTGCCCTTGTGATAATTTCACTTTCTGTTCTTTGAGCTTTTCTTCAATTTTGGCTGTTTTCTTCACTATTCTATGAGATTCAGCCCTCGGTCTTCTCTTTGATCTCATTGGGCAATCTCTGGCAATAGTACCTCTGATTTGACATTCATAGCATCTTCTCGTCTAAAATCTCTGACTCTGGCAGTTAACAGCAATGTGTCCTTCAAAACCACATTTGTAACATACCCTGTTATCGTACCATTCTCCACTTTCAAACCAAACACTTAGATCGTAACATTGATTTGCCATGTGGTAATCATGACTTCTCCTTTTTCTATCATCATAATTATTTGTCTCTGAAGAATCTTCATTCCATCTTCTCCTGTAAGCTTGATTTAACTTTTGAGCACCGTGGTCAAACCTGCACCACTTTTTATCAACTTTTTGTGAGTTTTGATTTTCAAAATTTTGTGAATTTTTGTTTTTATAGTGATTTGATGATTGAACTGATGATCTTTTCTTTTGAACATTTTTTGAATTTTAAAAATTTTTAACATTTTGTTTTTGTTCCCCATTTTGCTTAGAAGTTGAACATTCCCCTTTTTCAGCAAATCGTGGAACAGTTTCTTTAAATTTTTCTTTTCGTTTCAAAAATATATTCTTTTTATCATTTTTATCATCAGATTCATCATCACAATCTTCAATTATGACTTCATCATAATTAGTGACATCGTTACTTATTGGAATTTTCACTGTGGGAGTTTTGTTTTTCGTGTTATCTGGTACAGCCGTCTTTGTTTTGCCCTTTCCTGATGGTTGATACCCAATACTGTGACAACTCGTATTGACAGGTCCATTAAGTCTCTCGGCTCAATAAAATACTAGCACAATTAATAAAAGGTTGTTGTTTTCTTCTACAATATGTGGCAGTCCAATAAGAGATAATTGTTATATATGAATGTCGGTCATTAATAAACTTGTTTAGAATATCATTACATCACGAGTGGCCCATGTGATTTTAATAAGATTTATTCAGATTGCATGTGAATTAATTTTGACGGCCACTGTTAAAGTCCATCATCGGTTCATAAGCATGTGATCACATGATATCTTTCATTGTTTCAAAATATAACGGTCCAATAAGCCTTTGATATTCATATAATCTGATACTCACGTCTAGACATAAGCATTGCTTATCACCGTTGGACAAATGGTCAGAACAAACGAACCATCCTGATACTCGAAGACATGATGCGAGCACGTGTGTGATTGACTTTAGTAAGGATAGAAGGACATTTACCTTTGGTTGAGTTCTACAGTCGCAATCACCATTCTAGCATTCAGACAACTCTGTTTAAGGCATTGCAGGGACAGTAACGCTAACCTACTTATTGGATTGGGGAGGGTGAAAACCTAATCAAACGTCTAGCACTGGTACTCGAAACTCTTGGGAAGATTGCTTCGATCGAAAATCATTTGGTGGCAACGAGTGACCGTCAGGAAAGATGATAAGCTTAGGAAACACTGGGAGTTCGTTGTAGGCGGTCGTATCATGTTGAAAATCCCACCTTGGGAGGGTGTGGTACGCTTGGGAAGCGTGGCAAGCTTAATTTACGTTACGTTGAGTTATTCAGAATTCTGGAAAGAATTGGTCACGCCGCCTACAAACTCGAGTTACCGATGAATTGGGTAACGTGCATGATATCATTTGTGTCTCGAATCTAAGGTAGTGTTTGTCCGATGAAATGCTTGTGATGCCCTTATTAGAGTCTGAGGTTAAGGATAAGTTGCAGTTGTTGAGGAAATCATGGACTAGGACATCAAGATTCGTTAGCGTAGTCAAATTCCAATCGTGAGAGTTCGTTGGGACTTAAGACGTGGATCGGAGTTCACGTGGGAACGCGATGATCGGAGTAAGCTCTAGTATCCTCAGTTGTTCAAACGGTTGTATCAACTTCTGATATCATTGGCGAATTTCGGGACGAAATTCCCTTTCAAGTTGGGGATGATGTGGCACCTGGGAAAAATCCACAATCATCCTGATCTAACACCGTGCTGTTTTGGATTGCTAATCAAATTTTGGGATGAAATTTCTTTCAAGTTGGGGATGATGTGACAACTCGTATTGACAGGTCCATTAAGTCTCTCGGCCCAATAAAATACTAGCATAATTAATAAAAGGATGTTGTTTTCTTCTACAATATATGGCAGTCCAATAAGAGATAATTGTTATATATGATTGTCGGCCATTAATAAACTTGTTTAGAATATCATTACATCACGAGTGGCCCATGTGATTTTAATAAGAGTTATTCAGATTGCATGTGAATTAATTTTGACGGCCACTGTTAAAGTCCATCATCGGTTCATAAGCATGTGATCACATGAGATCTTTCATTGTTTCAAAATATAACGGTCCAATAAGCCTTTGATATTCATATAATTGTTGCCCATATTGAGAGTAGTTGTGATAAGTTTGCATGTAAGTGTCAGCACATCACGTGAATTTAATGTTTGATTCAATTTGAATATTTCTTTTGCAAAGCCCATGTGCTGAGAGTATGAGGCCCAATACTCGCCCAATACTCGATATCCATAACTGATCTCGGTCCAATCAGTGTTAAGGGACCCGACAACATAATAGTGAGTAGAGTTTCACCAAAGGTGGTGTTTCGTCACCACCACTAAACCTTCAATGGACTTTCGTCGAGAAGGGGCCTTGGCCCAGCACGATTCGCGGCCCAAATAAAGCCCGAAGACGTGGCCCGAAACACTATATGTCTCGCACACCCTCATGCTCTCATAATCTTCCTGAACGTAATAAATAAGAAAACCCTAGCCCCTCCCTTCTGAAGCTCTCCCTCGTTCTAGGATGATCTTCCCTCCTCACTTTACATATCGCGGTTAGTATACGATCGTTGTCTAGTCTCGTTATTTACTGATTTAATGTGTGAATCATGGCTGCGTTTTCTGTCGTAGGATGAAACTAATAGCCTAGGGGTTAGACGTGACGACTAGTGATATCAGTGTTGTATGTGTTACGTATATGATTGAATCATGTGTCTTGTAAAGATTGATAGATGTTCTGGAAAGAGTGCATGAGATTAACTTGGTTGTGTTGTATATTTGCAATGGGTATTGATATTGTTAACTGATGAACAGTGGTGTTACGTACATGAGAATGATCATGACTATGTGAATAGTCATGAAGCCTAGATTATTTATATGAAACTTGGATCTGAATGATTAGGATCTTAGTAGGCGTTGACTGTGATGATTTGATCCAAATAAATGCTTAATCTAAATTTTGTTAATAGGTTATTGATGAGTAGAGGTTTCGTGAATGATTGGAAAGTGGCTTTGGGAATGTAACTGATTGAGTGGAAATGTGGGAAACGTATATAAATGAACTAGCACAACTCATGAAATATATATTCTAACTAAATGCCTCTGATCTGTACATAAAATGGAACTAGCATTGTCGCACACTTATTTCACTTCGCACAAACCCTCATGAATCGCACAAGGCCCAAATGGGCCGAGAACAAGTATGGATCGCACACCATTTTAACGGGCCCTAAACTGGTAACACTGTTAAGGTTTATGGATTGAACGTGGACTAGTGAATGAACTTGTGTGCATGCTGAATGTTTAATATGTATTGTTGGCTGATGTACACTGTATGCAAAATGTTGATTATGTGATTTAAGGACATGCGAAATTGATTGTAATGATAATTGTACTAGGATTTGGTTGATCAACGTGAAACAAAGTAACTTAACATACCGAGCAAATCAAAGGTGAGTTCACTGCTCTTCTCCAAGCATGCATCCCAGGAAGGGATATCGGGTAACGTTCCAGGGAGGAATGCAGGTTAATGGGATGTTGGTTATTACTCAGTTTCTATCATATAAGACCCCTTACATCTACCGATTGTTGCCGGTAAGGCAACGAGGTATTTAGTTGATAGCGCTATTAGGTTTGGCACCCTCACACCGGGCCGGAATGGACGGGCGTGAACTATTTACCTTGACCACTTGACCAATGCTTTGATAGAGGCGTTGGGGTTTGGGCAAACACATCTAGTAGCCACATACGGTAATCGAGTTAATAACAACATCAATTCAAATCATCGAATCTGTGAAACGTTTTAATCTGGTAACTGGTATCTAAACACGTTAACAACACTTTGAACTAACAAGCGTCGTCTGACACACTTGTCTGCATGCTTGCAGGTCTATAGGCTTATATCAATTGGAACTTGTTGTCTGGGAGGCTGGAGTTGTCATGGGTCGAGACACATGGAATTCTAAAACAAGCTTAATGGTTTATGTACACATAGTTCACGAAACACTTAACAAATGAGTTATGCTTCCGCTGTATTCAATAAATGATATGAGACGCTGTAACACTTTACGTTAATAAATGAAAGTTTTATGTAATTATATTTATGACTTCAATGTGATTGGCGGCTTGGATCCTGGTACGTCACACGCCTCGCGGGGGTTTCCGCATGTGGTATTTTGGGGGTGTGACAAATACCACGGTTACAAAATTCATATTCATCCTCTCCAGTTTCTTCATTTTTATTGATTGGTTTTAGAACTATATTATCATGCATTAAGGACGAAGCAACAAAACCTTTCAATTTATTTTCCAAATCTTCAATTTTATTTTTAGCAATCTCAGTATCTTGGTCAAGTTTTGTGATTTTTTCAATATGTGAGTATATTATATTTTGTTTTTCAAAATCATTTTTATTTAAAATTGATTTTTCATTTTCTAAAGTTTTTATTTGATTTTTTCAAATCATTTTCTAATTTTATAATTTTTTTTGTTTTCTAATGTCAAACTTTCCACATCTCTCAACAGTTTGACATTTTCAGATTTTGATTTTTCACAATCTAAGCACACAGGTTCAGAACTTGAAGTTTCATTTATTGATGCACTTGATTCTTTGACTTCACCGATCTGTGACAGCTCAGTTGACTCATCTTGTTTAGATATTTCTTGGTGAGCATTGTCAACATGTTTTTTTCTCAGATTCTTCATTCTTTGGAGTTGACTATGTCTGGAATGTACCTGCAGAAAAAAATTTTATAAAATCAAGAGAATTCATATTTTCATCTATATAAAAACCCCTCTTAAAATCATATTTCATAACATATTTTGCTTTAAAACATATATTGATTCTTCTGCTTATTTCAAGAACCACATCCAAACTTATTTTATCTAGGTTCTTTTCTATTTCTTTTATCAAATCTTTCTTTTTCCTTTTAATTTCCATTTCGTCTTTTTCAAGCTTATTGACAATAGATAAAATTTTTAGAATCTAGAATCCCTTTTTAGTTCAACCAAAATTTCATCCCACTCTAAAGGTAAAGCTTCTGCAAATTTTGATATCTGTTCAGCACTTGACATTCTTATTTTGAACTCTTTTAAAGTATCAAGCATTATACTATACCGACTGTTTAACTCGTACAACGATTCATTTTCTTTACACAGAAAATGTTCAAATCTTTTAACCCAAGCATTCTTTTTGTCATCTTCTCTTATATCCCAACCCATACCAAACCAATCATTTATTCTTTTAAGCTTATTATTTTCCATTTCGTTAAACATTTTAACCACAATTTCTTTGTTAAATGACTTGGTTCAAAAATTGTTTTTAGCTCAAAGTCCACAAAATTTCAACTTCTTGGTATTTGCACCTTGTAAATCACCTACAAACAGACAAAATGAAAATGATTAGGATCGGGTGGTAATCCGTTCGGATTGCCACTCGATTCGTTGCACTTTAAACCTTTGAACAAATAAAATCCCTTGAATCAGATTGTGACCCGATCGGGTGGGTCAAACAAAGTCAAACTTTAAATGAGATGTAATGAATCGGATTGTGACCCGATCGGGTGGGTCAACAAAAGTCAAATATGTAATGAATCGGATTGTGACCCGATTGAGTGGGTCAACAAAAGTCAAATATGTAATGAATCGGATTGTGACCCGATCGAGTGGGTCAACAAAGGTCAAACTTGCAATGAACCGGGTGGTGATTCGATCGAGTCACCGTCCATTGATTATGTCACTATCAGATATATCACAAAGAATAAACTGTTTGTACTAAACAGAATCACATGCAACCTTGATTAATTCAATTTGAACATGCTGACACTAATTTGTGAAGAATTCAAATCAAAATTCTATTGGACCAATTTTATTGATCAATGAAAAATCCTTTAATGTCTAAAACAAATGGCCAAAAACATTAATTCTTCACATGTATACCTTGAATTTAATCAATTGATATGTTCTTGAGAAGATTAATGGCCCGGACACTTCATGTTACAATGAACCACTGACAAAGTTGGCAAAGTTGACTAAGTTACTTGATCAAGTGAGGTCTTTGAAACGGATTTCTGCCCGATCGGGTGGTGATCCGATCGGGTAGGTCAACAAGTCAACTTATGCAATGGATAGGGTGAGAACTTTGAGTCGAGTGGCAACTCGATCGAGTGACACTAATTGATATGCAAAACAAATAAGCCTTTGTTCTTTGAATCGGGTTGCCGCCCGATCGGGTGGTTATCCGATCGGGTTGGTCAACAAAAGTCAAACTTTAAAATGTAATGTAATGAATTGGGTGGTAACCCGAACGAGTTGCCATTCGATTGATGGCACTACACGACAAAACACTTTTCAAGTTTGAATCTATACAAGTCTTACCAAATATTACATGCAAATTGTTATCATGTGGCCGACAACAACAATTGAAAATATAATTCTATTGGGCCACAAACTGTGATTAACTATCTTGGGCCAAACAATGATTCAATCAAGCACAAGGGTTGTAACAGTTTGAAAATAGTCAACAATTATCACATGCAACACTGAGTTAATGGCTGACAAATATGATAACTATCAATTTCTTTGCATGCAAATGGAATACTCAATTAATATGTCACATGCATGTGCTGACACTAATCACAAATGATCACGTGATGTAATAAACGAACCTGAATGATTGACTGAAGAGTTGACTTTAATAAGTGTATGTGAATCGGATTACCGCCCGATCGGGTGGTAATCCGATCGGGTGACAGTCAACATAGTCAACGTCTACTAAAAGGCAATGGAATGAATCGGATGGTCACCTGATCGGGTTGCCACCCGATCGGTGAACATCAAGAACAATGACAACAACAACAGTTAGCATATTCTTAACTTTTTCGGACCAAAAATTTTAGATTTCTCCCAAACTACTTCGAATTAAGATCTGAAATTTTGTAGGCTTTTAGATCAAGTATTTTCGCACAACATATCAAAAAATCAGCGATTTTTAACCGTAAAAACTTGTTTAATTTTGTGTTTTTCAGTTGAAAACGTGAAAAAGATGTAGAATGAGAAGTTTTGACAAATCTGAATGAAATTTGGATATAAATTTGATGAAATCCTGTGCGATTCAGTGTGTTTGATCAGTGCAATCGAGCTCCTGCTCTGATACCACTTGTAGGATCGGTTTTCAACTCCTGAACGATTGCAAACCGAACGTGTGACGTGCGGAATCCGTACACGAACGTGACCGAACACAAGATCGTACAATAATCGTGATTCTTATTGATCAATATGATGAATACAAAGCACCGTGCATCACCTTTCTCTCTCTAGACTTTCTCTCTCTAAGCACCAAACTCTAAATCTTCCAAATGGACAAAAGTCTCTAATGAAAACCCTAAGTCTTCTATTTATAGGCACAAGGTATAAGGATTTCTCCTTATTTACAAGATCCCAACCTTGCCCATTTTATCTAATTATTACAATAAAAGCTCTAGATATCTTCAGTGTCTTGCTACGATTCTGATTGACGGATACGATAGACATACTGCACTAACACCTGTTAATAAAATTCTTGATTCATAAACAATGTTAGGATCCAGTATGCTATCAAGATATGGATGATTCATGTGTGGTGCATCTGTTTGTTAAACTAGGGTCTAAATCTATGTTGGATGATTGATGATTATTATATAATGATGATAAACTATTAAATCTAAACATGATATTACAATCTGTGTTTTGATTGATGAAATCACATGAATGAATTGTTGTTTGAAATAAGATGCAGCACACCAGTTAGAGGGTACAACTCAAACTGTGTAGTGTATAACCCAGCAAAACACACCGCACACTTGTGTGCCAGTTGTGCCGCACATTCGTAAAACGTACAATTTACGGTACACAACGTACAAGCGAATGATGTCGGGTCGCACACTGGGATGACCGCACACTCCTGCTGCACAAACTATTGATGCACGATGTATAGTTATATATTATTATGACTACACACCTCAGACAGGCCGCACACTAGAGTGTGGACCGCACACTCTATTTGGGCTGTTCAACGGTGAGCCGCACACTCACATTTTCGGCCGCATTTATTATTGGGCCGCACACTCTAAATTGACTAACATTTTAGTTGGACCGCACACACTAGTACACTAACTACATGATATATGGACCGCACACTTATAACCAGGTCGCACACTCTCTTATTGGGCCATAAGACTTAGTGGACCGCACACTAATATGTCATATCTTTGGGTTGTCCGTGTTACTGTTCATCTGTTAGGCTTGTCATATGAACCTGTATGTGACCCATATGTGTATTTAAGTGAAACATGGTACTTGTGTGCTACTTGTATAAATACGTGGAATACATTCATACGTATCTGATTAAACTTGGTATCCATAATAGGACATGGTTGACCAAACTTTATAAACAAGTAAACTATCTGTTGAGCAAACAAAGGTGAGTTCACACACACTAAAAGTATGTGTCCCGGGGGGATAAACGGACGAACTATCCCTGGGAGGGATACTTTTAAACTACTATTACTGGGAGGAATACGATCAAATACTTTTTATAAATCACGTCTTAGCAAACTAAACAAAACTTTATCATTAAGTCCCCACTTACTATATCGATTAATCGCCGGGGGAAAACAGAATATTAGTTTATAGCGCTATTAGGTTTGACAAACCTCACACCATGACCAGGGGGATCGGGCGTGAACTATTATGCCTTGCAACTTGGTCAATGATGATAGGCATTGACTTGGGGCGCAACAACTTGACAGTCACCAGTATTCGGTATTATGCAGTTTAGCAGCTTACAGATGGGGTAGCTCCCCATAACATGATTATAAATAAACTATTGGACAACTTACGTTTTTGGAACTAAAACTGGACAACTCGTGAACTCGCTAACTTTTTCTTGACACCCTACTGCATGTTTATAGGTATTCAGTGATAGCTCGAAAGCTTGCAGCTAGGGAGTGTAGTGGTCGCGTTAACCCGTGTTGGGTTTCCTATTATTAATTATGAACTTTAAACTACTGTTTTAAACTATTAAACTTATGCTCCCGCTGTTGACTTTAGTTATTGCTTTTAAACTGTGAACTCTAGACTTTGGTCACTAATTGTATTGGTTATCATGAAAGGTGTTTTATTATTATATTGTTCAATATGATTGGTGGCTTGATCCTGGTCAGTCACACGGCTCGCGGTAGTATTCCGCATGTGGAAATTGAGGGTGTGACATCCTAGCCCACGTGTTTGGATTTAGAACTGTGTATTAGCGGTGTCTGAAAAGATTTTTGAAAACAGTAAGTTTGCATCATTTAAGTCTCTTGTATTAAAAATAAGAAAAGTTGTATTTCGAAAATTCTCATGAAAACTTTGGTTTCGAATAGAATTTTAGCAAAATGAACTTATAGATAATCGAACTTCGGTTATATAGTCGTGTAGGTGTAGAGTTACTATGTCTAGCTTATGTATTGGGAGTTAGTTTGGGCAACGATTGTGGTAAGTTGATTGAATGGTAGTTTGATGATAAGCTGTTAAGTTTTGACTAAGAGTTTATAGGTTTGGTTCCTTGGTGTTTGCGGCATGATGCATGAGTAAGTTACTAGTCGGGGATATTGGAAGTTCCTCCAGGTATGGTTCGTATCGAGTTTCTTGGGTTGTGTGAGTATAGACGAAGGTTGTAAGAGTTTCATCCTTGTTCTATGGTATTGATGGATTTGCTGTAGGAGAGCTAGTTCTAAATTAGGATCTACTGTTGGAAATCGAAGTCTCGAGGGTGTATGAATAGGCCATTTGCGTTTGTTGGTTAGTGTGACATTTGTGCCTCTACGACCATCATACAATTAGGAATCCAATGAAATCTTGTATTTCATTCTCGGGATTTGTACAATTACATGTGACAAATACACATATCAAATTCCGTATGATTCCGAACTCTCAAGAAGCTTTTCTGGAAGTTATACGCAAACTGTTACGTAAACGTAATCAGTTTAACGTGACATACACTCCAGAATAGTGACATAAGCTTAACATACCTTAAATAACCTTTACATAACTTAGAAATAAGGTTTGAAGGGTTTGGTATGGCAAAAACAAGTTTATTCGATCACAGGGACTATTTGCGATAAACTTCAAAAGTCTGCCAATTCGTATAGCAACGTACACTCCGGAACAAGATCATAAGATAAACATACCCTAAATACCCTTTACATAGCTTAGAAATAAGTATTGAGGGGTTCGGTATGCGAAAATACGCATATTTGATCATAGGGACTAAAAGCGTCAAAACTATGAAAGTTTGCATTTATGCGCATATCTCATGTTCTGACCATATCCGGACATCCAAATTTTTTTTTAATTACTAGAATATTATATTTTAGTGATAGGAATGCAAAAATACCATTCGTCGTGCAATTTGGATCGTTTTCGCGTCCGTACGAGTTTCGTCATAATTAACCGAAAAACGCGACCGTACGACCAAACTAACCGACATCCATGATGTTTTCGAGCATATTTCAAGTCCCCCATGCTTTAACATCCTTGTAGAACCGTGAAAATGGGTTAACGGGGGTTAAACGCGTCAAAAATGCACTTAGAAGTGTGCAGGGACCTGTTTTGTAAATTTCTGAAAGTCTAGCCTGAGCCCTCGCGCTGCGCGACGCCTAATGGCTTTTACCGTCACGCGAACGCCTACATCTAGATAGATTCATTGAATTGTTGCTGCAGCTTGTATTTTTTCATGGTTTTTGGCAAATTGTGGGCTATTTGAATGTTACTCAAGGCTTAAAACCTCAACCATACACATGTATGTGTTGGACTCTGTATGCCCAAGACACATATTAAATTGATGTGGCTAGTACGTTATGATCCAAGTCGAGTCATACCCAATAACAAGCTAGACAAACACTTACAATATTTATTTATGATATGATCAAATAAATAAATATCAACACTTAGAATATTTAGAAATTGGTTTTCTAAATAATTGCACTTGACAAACTAATAAATTATATGGATAATTTATTTTTGAGAGAGTATTTTATTTTGTTATTTAATGGGTTAAATAACATCATAAAAATAGCATAAGTCTTATAACATATGATGTTATATTTTATAAAAGTTATAAAATATATATATGTAAGACTTATATTTTATATAAAAGAATTGTATTTTTTTTATATAAAAAGCTAGGCCGCCCCCCCCCCCCCTTCCCAAGAAATAAAGTGGCCAATAATGTTCCTTGCATGTTGTCATAAGTTAGAGGCCTCTTGATTGGGAGGTCTTCTCAAGAAAAGATGGTCCAATCAAATAACATGCAAATGCATGTGTTAGAGGATCATTGATTGGGCAAATGGGGTGGCATCTTCTCTCACCTACTTTAAGAGTATTTTGTGTCAAAAATGGAAGAGAGAACTTGATGAACATGGCTGAAAATGGCTGCCAATTTTCGTCCTCATGATGCTCATCCAAGAGAGTTTTTTCAAGTTGAGAAATCAAGTGTAAGACTCTCTAACAATCGGGTCATGTATGGTTGATCTATTGGTGAGTTTCAAGTTCATACAACAAGTGCAAGAACTCAACAAAAGGTCCTCTAATTTTCGGCCATATGATGGTTCCAAGAGGGTTTTTCTAGTGAGTTCATAAGTGTAGAAATCCTAGCTAAACGCAAGGTGTTTGTTGGAAGCTTGGGGTATACAAGCTTGAGGTGTTCTACTCTTGAAGACAACCATTTCAAGAATCATCACCTTCTTCATATCCATTACTCATTGTACTTCAAGAAGGTAGTTTTCTAAACATCCTATGGTTGTGTTTTGATAGTATACATCTCATATATGGATCCGGGTTTTGGGATTTTGCATATAAATGGGTTTATATCTTTTAAAAGTAACATGTTTTAAACTTATTTTCCGCTGCGTTTTTATTTCATATGGATGAAATTACTTTGATAAACATGTTAAAATCCCATCAATGGCATCTAGAGCCGCTTATATGAGTGCATGCTTCAATAGACTTAAAATTTTCGGGTTTCGGGTTTGGTGAAAACCCTATGGCCGAAATTTTAAGTATGGTTATCCCTTTGTTTTTCAAGATTATATTCTTACATGCATAAATGAATCTTGAAAAATTATTTCATATGGATGATTTGTTTGTTTGGACAAAACTCACCTTTTCGGTTTTTGGACATAGCCGAAAATGGTTATTAAAAGGGAACCATTTTTTTATGCTTCTTGAAATTAATAAATATATATTTGGATATATATTTTGGTGCATATAACCTAGCCATGACCTTGTGTTGAATGTTTGTGTTTGTGATTTATTTAATTATTTCAAAGGTTTTAATAATTATTATTTTGTTCTTCCACTTGTAAAGTTATGTAATTTATTTATTTTCATTTGGTATGTAAAATAAATAGATTAGGTGCATTTTATTTTACTAAAAAAATGTATTAGGATATATTTTGTAAAAGAAGATGCACACAAAATGTGGTTTTGGTTTTTGCCAATTTCGGGCATAAAGGACTTCATAGTTCTTAACGGGATTTTAGCCCGAAAACCAAAACACATTTTCGGAGCCCAAAGGTGTTTGGAGCTGAATTAAAGTACATTTTGGAAGATCAAAGAAAGTGGAGAAATCACAACACAAAAGGAAGACTTGAAGCATTTGGATGCGGGATCAAGTGGGAGTTCAACGACACATTATTTGTGTCAATATTCACCCTTTAGGAAGGACCTCTTGGCACACTTGTTTCGGCTAACAAGTGTGGTCAAAATAGCTGGCTATGGTTATGCACCTATTGTTATACATGTTGTGCTTATGTGGTTGCTTATTTATGTTGTTTAGATGATATTTGGATATGCATGCTTAACAAACTAATAATCAACAACAAGCATAAAATTGGTTCTTTACAAGATCATTAAAATTGGTTAATAAAAGGTTATTAAAATTAATGATTTTATAATAAAATGGGTTTTATTAAAAAGAACCTTGAAAATTGATTTTCACTAAAGTACCAAGGATTTGAATGCATGCAAATATATGGTACATATAGTTTTCTAAACTAGAATTTTGAAAACTCAAAAATCCCTTTTATAAAACAAGTCAAACACCATCCTTTTATACAACACTCGAAACACTTGGGAACTCTTATTGTGGGATAAAGGTCACCTAACCACATTTGAGGGAACTTGTATATTCGAGGTGGGTTTACCATGTTTGTGGGATAAAGGTCACCTAACCACTTATGTGTATAAACTCACACGTGTGTGTAAGTTGGACGACTTGATTTGGAAACCATGAACTTAGGGTCACCGAAGCATGGCGAACAAACGGTGTTGATGGGATTAAACATGCCAACTAAACATAAAGATGTTTAACCGATCCCATATGACTAGAAGTTGCAAAGAGTTGCAATTGTCAAACGTTGACTACCTTGTTAATTTAAATAGAGGGATAAAGGTCACCTAACCAATATTTAAATGTAACGTTGGATTCTAGATTTTGATTATTAATTGTCTATGAGACACAAATGGTATTAATGATTAAAATATAATAATATCGAAAATACTAAAATTGAACCTTGTTAAATTTTGTAGATGGCCGCTAACAATATTACCCAAACCGTCCGTAACCTATCACTAGAAAACGATCCTAATCCCGATGAACATCTTATGGAAGATAAGGATGCCTATAACAATTGGATTAAGTATATCGAGGATACTACGCAAGCCTCTTGCCTCATGTTAGGAATTATGATTCCCGAGATTCAAAAGGTTTTGAACATCATGAGCACACGACATGATTACCCAATTATAGGAAATGTTCCCAAGGGTAGAACGCTTCGAAACCGTTCGAACGCTTCATGCATGTCGAATGGAGGAAACCCAATCGGACTCATCTTATGTTTTAAGATGAAAAGCCACATTGATCACCTCGAAAGGCTCGATATGGATAAAAGGATTTTATCCATTCTAACGATCAATGAGGGTGGCAACAAGAAAGGGCATCACCCCGACACCAAAGCAAATGTTGCAAATGGAAATGGGTAATTCAAAGGGAAATGATTAGAAAGACTAAAGCGAAACCACCGAAACCAAAAGAGAAGAAGGAAAAGGTTGCCATAAACGATCCATGCTTTGAGTGTGGTGAGGTAGGGCATTTAAATAGGAATTGTCCAACCTATCTCAAAGAGTTGAAAAAACAAGAGGGATGCTAGGCAAACCTCAGGTACAATCTTAATGATACATATTGACCTTAATGTTATTTCTTCTAACACATGGGTATTAGATACCGGATGTGGAACTCATGTTTGCAATTCGTTGCAAAAGGTTCAAAAGAAATAAACATTACAAGAAAGGAAACTATGTTTTGAAACTTTCAAATGGTTTGGAAATTGCTTTAAAATGTCTTGAATGCTCCTAGTTAGACTAGGAACATTATTCAAGTTTCCCTTTTGAGACAATATGTTTTAATTTAAAGTTTGTAAACAATGACATTTATATTTCGATGAATGACATGTTTTACTTTAAAACTATGCCTTCAAATGGTAGTTATGAATTGGTTCATAACAATACATCATTTGATAGTTCAATGTACCAAGCAATCACCAACAAACTCAAAATGGATTTGAGTGAGACTTATCTTTGGCATTATCGCCTTGGTCATATAAACAGATGTCGCATGTAAACACTTCGAAAGAATGATCTTTTGGAAACATATGAAATTGGTTCATTTGATACATGTGAATCTTGTTTACAAGGTAAAATGACTAAGAAACCCTTTAGTGGGAAAGGGCAATAGATTTCTTAGGAATCATACATTCGAATGTATGTGATCCTTTTAAGCCAATGACTAGGTATGGTGAAAGATACTTCATTACTTTAACCGACAACTATAGTAGTTATGGTTATGTGTACATGACACAAAGAAGAAGTTTTGAAACGTTCAGAATCTTCAAAAGGTGAAGTACAAAATCAACTCTTTTAAAGTTCTTCGTTTTGATAGAGGAGGAATCGAACTCTATTAGATATGGTTCGATCTATGATGGCTAGGAGCGTATTATCTCTATCACTTTGGGGTTACGCTTTGCTCTCCGTGGCCCATATGGCCCCAGCCAAGAAAGTGGATACGATACCTTTTAAAATATGGCATGGAAGGGTTCCATCATTATCATATTTAAAGGTAAGGGGTCGTAAAGCTTATGTTAACCTATACACCTCAAATAAATTGAAAGTCCGATCCACTAAGTGTATCTTCGTAGGATATCCTAAAGATGATATAGGATATTATTTCTACGATCCAACAGAGCAAAAGTATTTGTTGCTTGAAAGGCAAAGTTCTTGGAAGATAAGTTCCTAATGGAAGGAACTAGTAGAACAGTGGAACTTGATGAGAATCAGGAACTACAAACCGATACACGTTTGGTTGATACTAGCATTCAACAAGAGGTTGTTGAAAATGATCAAGTGGTTGATCAACACACACAATACGTTCGCAAATCTGGTAGAATTAGTAATCCACCTAAAAGATATGGATCTTTCATGGATGGATGCTACGTGGTAGATTCGGGTGAACCAACCACATACCATGATGCAATGTCAAAATTTGATTGTGACAAATGGATTGAAGCCATGAACGTAAAGATGCAGTCCATGTATAACAACCAATTATGGGAATTGGTTGTGCCACCACTTAACTCTAAAGTAGTTGGAAGTAAGTGGGTTTTCAAGAAGAAAACAATAATGCATGGTAACTTGGATACTTGTAAAGCGAGACTTGTAGCAAAAGGCTTCACTCAAACTCAAAGGGTTGATTATGATGAGACCTTCTCGCCCATGGCGATGCTAAAGTCAACTAGGATATCATTTGCCATACTTGCACAATATGATTATGAGATTTGGCAAATGGATCTCAAAACGACTTTCCTTAATAGATATCTTGAGGAAGATGTCTATATAGTTAAGCCTGAAGGTTTTGTCGATCCAAAACATCCTAACAAAGTGTGCAAGTTAAAGAAATCAATCTATAGATTGAAACAAGCATCTAAAAGTTGGAATCACCGTTTTGATGAAGAGATTAGGGAATATGGATTCATCAAAAACGTTGATAAAGCTTGTGTGAATAAGAAGGCTAGTGGGAGCATTATTACTTTCTTTGTATTATATGTCGATGACATTCTACTATTTGGAAATGACATTCCAACCATGGAAGGAGTAAAAGCCTGGCTTGGAAGTTGTTCTTCCATTAAGGATCTTGGTGAAGTCGCCTATATTTTGGGAATAAAGATCTATAGGGATAGATCAAGGCGATTGATAGGTTTAAACAAAAAAATGCATACATTGACAAAGTCTTGAAAAGGTTCAAGATGAAGAACTCTATGAAAGGTTTGGTACCTATTCAAAGAGAGGACAATATTGAAAGCGTTTCAATGTCCAAGCTCAAAGGATGAGCAAGAAAGATTGAAAAGAATCCCATATGCGATATCTATAGGATTCATTATGTATGTAATGATATGCACTGGAACGGACATGTCATGCGCTTTAGGCATGACGTAAAGATACCAGCAAGTAACAGTCATTGGGTGACTATTAAAAATATATATTGAAATACCTTAGAAGGACTAAGGATATATTTCTAATATATGGATCTGGTGAAAAAAACTCGTTGTAAAAGGGTTACAAGGATGCGAGTTTAGGAATTCGTTGTAAAGGGTTACATGGATATGAGTTTCCAAACTGATCAAGATGGTTCTCGATCACAATCAGGGTAGCATTGTCCACTACATAATCAGAATACATCGCCGCTTCATTGATTGTGATAATTCATATGGATCTGCCACCTGAATTATTGCCGATCTAGGGGTAGTCCCTACCATTCAGGACTGTTGGTGCAGTTGTCTGTCGACTACATCTTAGTTCGAGTCTTAGGCTAGGGCTGATTGTAGAGTGATTGGAAATCAAGAAACACATAAGTATAGTTAGGTCCGCTTTTATGTCAAAGGTGGAGGTTCGCTTATATGTCACTTGTTAGGTCCGCTTATACGGACATAGGAGGTCAGCTTTTATGTCAGGTCAGCTTTTATGTCTGGTCCGCTTTTACGGACATGTCCATAAAAGCGAACCAGATAGTCTATATATAGGGGACCATATGAGTGGATCTGTGTGTGTTTTTGAAGGTGTAACGGCGAAGCCCTGCCAATTTGTCTCCGGATCTTGTAAATTGTTAGCAGATTAATAAAAGAGACGTTAAGTAGTGAAATCAAGCTTTACGAAGACCGAATCAATGAATTCCGCCTCTGATTCTGTCTAAGCACTCTTCTGATTGACTCGTCAGGTCGTCAAACGTTCCTACAAGTGGTATCAGAGCTCAGGAGGAAGAGTTCTTACCGTTTATCTCGATTTTCGCTCGAAAATTCTGATTTCTACACCTTCTTTTTCTGTTTCAGACACTTCCAACGGTCAAAATTTGCTGAAAATTTCAAGGATTGTGCGCAATAGTACATAGACAAACCCTTGAAAGTTTTGAACTGAAATATGGACTAAAAATGGGTCAAAACATGTTCCGAATAAGGTCCGTTTTTTGTGACAAGTCTGGTCCGCTTCTGTAACAAGTCTGGTTCGCTTTTGTGACAAGTCTGGTCCGCTTTTGTAACAAGTCTGGTTCGCATTTGTGACAAGTCTGGTCCACTTTTGTGACAAATTCTGGTCCGCTTTTACGGACAATTTCTGGTCAGCTTATTCGGACTTTAAGTAGGTTAGCTTATTCGGACATTGAGTAGGTCAGCTTATTCGGACGTTGAGTAGGTTAGCTTATCCGGACACTGATTAGATTCACTCATTTGATCGTCACTACAGATTTGTCGAGTGTTTTCGAACGATGACAGAAATGATTTTTGATGAACAAGAAAATAATACACTTGAAAACCTGAATAATTGGTATATGAGAACTGTGGATACCAATTATAGGAATGTGAGTACAGATATTTGGGTTAAAAGTTTTGAATTTTTCATATGTCAAAAGGATGAAACATTAAATGAGATGGAAGCACGATTTAAAGTTCTAACAGACAATTTGTGGAGAACGGGTATTAAAATGTCAACTGATGAACATATATTGAAATTAACAACTGCATTACCTGCTAAATGGGATGAATTCATGGTTGAGCTAAAAGGAAAAGATTTTTTCCAAGAGCTTAATCCACATCAGTTATTTAATGAAGTTTATGCAGAATGTCGTAAGGAAGAAACGAAAAGAAGGGAATTTTTGAATGAGATAAGAAAAAATTTACAAGAATTGGAATTAGATGTGATTACAGAAATCGATAAAAGAGTTCGGATATGTCTTGCAACAAAGAGGATTCTGAAATATGATATTAAAAGGAAATGTTATATTGATGAAAGTATGAATCCTTTTAATTTTGTTAAACTTTTTGGTGCAGGAACATACAAGATGGAAAAAGATCAAGATTCAAAGACTGAAGAATCTGTGAAGAATGACTCTTCAAGTTCTGCATCAGTGTGCTCAAAATGTGTCAGCTTTAAGACTGAAAATGACAAACTATTGAAGGATGCGGAAAGTTTGACTTTGGAAGTCAAAGAGCTGAATGATAAGAAGCAAGCTGATGATAAACAGATTCTTGTTTTGAAAGAAACTTGTGTAAAGCTGAACTCTGAAAATGACAAACTGTTAAGTAACTTGAACAGTTTGACATTGGAAAATCAGAAATTGAAAGAAAAAGCAAAAGTTTTTGAAGAAAAAATTAAAAGTTTTGGAAATGAAAACGTAAAAATTGAAAAAGATTTTCAAAGTCAAATAAAAATTTTAGAAGATGAGAGAGATTTATTTGGTAAAAACAATCTTGAAAAACAAATTGAAATCAATTCTTATCTTGAAAAGATTATTCGACTTGAAAAGAAAGCAGAGTGTGCTCAAAAGAAAATCAAGGAATGGGAAGAAAAGTTGAAGGTGTTTGTGAGTACTTCAACGATTTCTTGTCCAAAACCTTTAAATTCTGTTCCAATAAGTGACAATGTCACAAACTTTGACAATGTCAAAGTTGAAGATTGCGATGAAAAATCTGATGATGAAAAAAATAAAATTGAAAAACAAAAATTGTTTTTGAAATTAAAAGAAAAATTTCAAGAAACTGTTCTGAAATCGACTGAAAAGGGAGAATGCTCTAAGCAAAAACCTTTGAAGAAGAAAGTGGAACAGAAACAAAAAATTAAAAATGAGAAAAATGTTCAAAAAGATAATAAAAGCTCATCAGATCGATCATCCAATCGTAATGAAAAATTACAAAAAGTAAAAATTGATAACTCAAAAATTGTTGGCAATAAGTGGTGCAGGTCAAACCACAGTACTCAAAAGTCAAATCCAGCAAACAAGAGGAGCAAAGATTATCACCAAGCCAAACAGTGCTTTGATTTGAGCATTTGGGCTGAAAATGGTGATTGGTACGATAACAGAGTGTGTTACCGATGTGGTTATCAAGGACATATTGCTGTTAACTGCCAGAGTTGGAAATTTGAATCAAGAAGATGCTTTAACTGTAATATCATTGGCCATATTGCTAGAGATTGCTCAATGAGATCAATGAGAAGATCGAGGGCTGAATCTCAAAAGCAGGTAAAGAAACCAGTCAATGTCAAGCTCAAAGAACAGAAGGTTCAAGAACCTAAAGTCCAAGAAAAGAAAGTGAAGCTTTCTCAGGGGTAAAAAGACAGACTGAGGAAGAAGAGAAAGAAGGCGAGAGAGTATCTCGAGAAGATCTTGTCCTCGGGTTCATCTGTTGGTAAAAATAAGAGTTCTGATGAATCGACTTCCTCGACTGCAAAGTCAAGCAAGACGAATTCATCGGATACAAATCTGAGGACGAAAGAAGAAAAGAAGAAGAAAATGGTCGGCGATGAAACTGACGTGTCGAAGTCAGACAAGCCACCTTCAGGCGATGAATCTGACAGATCAAAGTCAGACAAGCCATGTGCAGGCAATGATTCTGGTACGGTAAAGCCAGAAGAGCCAGTTGTTGAGGTAAAAACTGAGAGTTCTAGTCTAACAATGGATGAGGCAAATTTTCCACCATTGTTGAACAAGAATTCAAAATCATCCAAGGACTGTCAGGCTTGGGTGAATCTGTTTAAATAGAAAAACCTGACTTGCCGGAGTTCCCAGGTTGGTAAGCGTGGAACATGAATCGGCACATTTCTTGAGAAATTCACGAAAGTGATATTTCGTCTTACAAGTGGTAAATCAGGGACATTAAGTTGTACTTGATTTTCTACAAGTGATGTTTGTGGATTGATCTTACAAATGTTAAATTTTTACAAGTGGTTAAAGAAAACAAAGTGATGAAAGATCCCCGAATTTGTGAAAAGACACACAAAACTTATTTTCCGGAAAAACCATTTTGATTAAAACAAACTTAAGTGTTTTGAAATCACTATGGGAAAATGTTTTGTGAAAGGGGGAGTTCTGATTGTTCAAGCCAAGTGAATGGAGAATTGAAGCAATTCTCATCATGTTGTCACATTTTTTTTTACAGTTTGGTTTCAAATTTTCCCAGAAAATCAAAATTGAGACATATTTTTGATTTTAGGGGGAGTAAAAATTTTAAAAAAATTTGAAAATTTGAAAATGTCAAAAACATTGAAAAATTTTAAAAATGAGTTTTGTTGTGAAAAAAGGAAATGATAGTAGATCAGTTAGACTGTCACAGCATGCTAAAGAAATGGAAAGATATAATGTGATAAACGATCTCACTAAAGATGTGACGATAGGCTCAGCTAGACTAGTAGATTTGCGAAAACGATACAAACCTAAAGCAAAAAGCCTAGTTCTAGTGGGAAACACGGTTGAAAGTGTAGTACTTGGTTTTGTCCTTCTTGACTGTGTGCCTACTCAGTAATCGCTGATTGTCGAAAGACATAAAACTGGTTAAGTTTGTGAACTTTCACAACTTTGCTGAAAAGTCGCTGTGATTGTGCATTTTATTTTGCAAAGATTTAAACTTGTCTTATTTCTTTATTTTGTTTAAGCATCGGACATCCTCTGCGTATACGTGAGTATCGACCTGGATGTTGTTGCCTAAACGTTCTGCTTTATTTTCTTTGGTGTTTCGTTTAAGCTTTGGATCACCTCTGCGTATACGGGAGTATCGACTTGGTGGTTAAAGCCTAAACCACTTCAACTTGTTTTATTTTCTTATTTTGTTTAAACATTGGACTTTCTCTGCGTATACGGAAGTATCGACCTGATTGTTAATGTTTAAACATTCTGCTTTATTTTCGTACAAATCACAGTTGATGATAGTTTAAAGGCATTACTCGAGTTAGTGTATTGCATGATGAGGGGATATGCTGAGATCGTGGGGTCCATAAGAATTTAGTGCTATCTAAATATACCTAAACGTATCGGTAAGCATTTTTGAAAGTTTTTAGATTGAGCTTAAGAGGACAAACATATCGTCAATCAACGTGAATCGTTTAGAACTTAAAATGTTTAAAGCTTAACGGTGCTTGTGATGTGTTTCAAAAACTGATATGATCCTCTTTCGCAAACTCACAAAAATATGCTTGTATATATTTCATTTCTGCATTTAAATTTCTGTTATTGCGTTTGTGTTTCATAGTTTGAAAAATCCAAAAACATTTTTGACAACTGATGTTGAAAAGCTAATATTCAAAATTTCAAAGGCTAAACAAGATGAACAATTGGGTTGGATAATTGGTTTGAAAAGTTGAATCAGAATTTGGAATGTTTCAATTTTTTTAAAATCAATTTTAAATGAAAATGATTCTCAAAGGTTTAGTTGATTCATTAAATTGAATCACAATATTGTTTGTTATAATTGTGTGTTTGAGTTGTGTAGGTTTCTGATCCTGTTGCTACGAAAGCCAGGAGATGCATCAGAATCTGAGGAGAGCTTAAACTGATAAAGCCATGATTTAATTTCAAAGGTGATAACAAATTCCAGACGGCGATCCCAGCTTGATGATAGGGGGAGTCTGACGAGAGTTAGAGCCAGAGAAAGATCCGGGTATTTGATTCCAGGAAGAGTTCCTGAAGAAGACCGATCGAGATTGAAGAGTTGTCATGTTGAAGACTCTCACTGAAGATTCCGTCAACATTCAAGGGGGAGTCTGTTGGTGCAGTTGTCTGTCGACTACATCTTAGTTCGAGTCTTAGGCTAGGGCTGATTGTAGAGTGATTGGAAATGAAGAAACACATAAGTATAGTTAGGTCCGCTTTTATGTCAAAGGTGGAGGTTCGCTTATATGTCACTTGTTAGGTCCGCTTATACGGACATAGGAGGTCAGCTTTTATGTCAGGTCAGCTTTTATGTCTGGTCCGCTTTTACGGACATGTCCATAAAAGCGAACCAGATAGTCTATATATAGGGGACCATATGAGTGGATCTGTGTGTGTTTTTGAATGTGTAACGGCGAAGCCCTGCCAATTTGTCTCCGGATCTTGTAAATTGTTAGCAGATTAATAAAAGAGACGTTAAGTAGTGAAATCAAGCTTTACGAAGACCGAATCAATGAATTCCGCCTCTGATTCTGTCTAAGCACTCTTCTGATTGACTCGTCAGGTCGTCAAACGTTCCTACAAGGACCCCTAGAGATCTTTGTGATAACGATGGTGCGATTGCTTAAATCACGGAACCTCGTGTACATCAAAAGACTAGGCACATTGAGCGGAGTTTCAACTACATAAGGGATGAAGTTGAAAAAGAGAAAGACATGTATTCGCAAAGTTCACACTGATCAAAATATTGCGGATCCACTCACGAAGCTCCTTGAATGGGCAAAGCATGAAAGGGTCATACTTGTGCCTTAGGACTTCGATATTCTAGTGATTGGATTTGATCTATTTTATATTTGGATATTGGAACAATTGTTATTATAACTCTTTATGGTATGTTGAGTTATGTTCCATATTAGCATGTTTAAATCCGTGAATAAGTTACTTATTCTAAATGTCCGTAGTCGATCATAATTGTGGGAACAAATATGAATATAAGACTATTATGAACTTGGATTGGTGGATATTCATTTAGTATGAATATAGAGCAAAGTGTTGCTGCCAAGGTTCATAGATATTTGTGGGATACAAATATTGGACTGACTCGCTCTCAAATATTACTGCATGGAATCATCTGTGATTGATCATAAGTAAATTTGAGTAAAGGAGAATATCATAGTATCCTCAGACCTGAGATACATATTGGGTCTTGATATTCACCAAATATTATGCCTTGACTTATTTCTTCGCTGTCAATAATATGACAGTACATAAGGCTAAGCTCAGGTGTGGTACAAGGTGATTGTGAGAGACGTATGTAGTCAAGATGGGATTTGTTCCTCTTATTCGTTGAGAGTAAGATGTCTAAGGCCTGCTAAAGTTAAATCAACAGAGAGTGATCACTCTGTGTCTCTGGATTTGACATGACATCTGTAACGAAAGGATAAATGATAGATTCACCTAAATCATTTCAAGTATGGGACTTGAAGAGGATGATGTTATTGAATGGCACATATAGTCATACGTATTAGGGGTAGTAAACCGTAGTTAGGCGTTATTTACTACTTGCATCAATCTTCTATGTATCTTGTGCAAGTGGGAGATTGTTGGACTCTGTATGCCCAAGACACATATTAAATTGATGTGGCTAGTACGTTATGATCCAAGTCGAGTCATACCCAATAACAAGCTAGACAAACACTTACAATATTTATTTATGATATGATCAAATAAATAAATATCAACACTTAGAATATTTAGAAATTGGTTTTCTAAATAATTGCACTTGACAAACTAATAAATTATATGGATAATTTATTTTTGAGAGAGTATTTTATTTTGTTATTTAATGGGTTAAATAACATCATAAAAATAGCATAAGTATTATAACATATGATGTTATATTTTATAAAAGTTATAAAATATATATATGTAAGACTTATATTTTATATAAAAGAATTGTATTTTTTTTATATAAAAAGCTAGGCCGCCCCCCCCCCCCCTTCCCAAGAAATAAAGTGGCCAATAATGTTCCTTGCATGTTGTCATAAGTTAGAGGCCTCTTGATTGGGAGGTCTTCTCAAGAAAAGATGGTCCAATCAAATAACATGCAAATGCATGTGTTAGAGGATCATTGATTGGGCAAATGGGGTGGCATCTTCTCTCACCTACTTTAAGAGTATTTTGTGTCAAAAATGGAAGAGAGAACTTGATGAACATGGCTGAAAATGGCTGCCAATTTTCGTCCTCATGATGCTCATCCAAGAGAGTTTTTTCAAGTTGAGAAATCAAGTGTAAGACTCTCTAACAATCGGGTCATGTATGGTTGATCTATTGGTGAGTTTCAAGTTCATACAACAAGTGCAAGAACTCAACACAAGGTCCTCTAATTTTCGGCCATATGATGGTTCCAAGAGGGTTTTTCTAGTGAGTTCATAAGTGTAGAAATCCTAGCTAAACGCAAGGTGTTTGTTGGAAGCTTGGGGTATACAAGCTTGAGGTCTTCTACTCTTGAAGACAACCATTTCAAGAATCATCACCTTCTTCATATCCATTACTCATTGTACTTCAAGAAGGTAGTTTTCTAAACATCCTATGGTTGTGTTTTGATAGTATACATCTCATATATGGATCCGGGTTTTGGGATTTTGCATATAAATGGGTTTATATCTTTTAAAAGTAACATGTTTTAAACTTATTTTCCGCTGCGTTTTTATTTCATATGGATGAAATTACTTTGATAAACATGTTAAAATCTCATCAGTATGGATAAGATTATTCCTTGGGCAACACATAACACACTTGACACAATCCTATACACTTCAAACAACTATAAATACCCCCCCCCCCAAATCTGCTTATTTTCCTTGCTTATTTGCTCATTCTCATCTCTTGAACTCTAAGTGGAGGCAACCATCTTTTGGGGGCCACCTACCTAAGTTCTTCTTGTCCTTTTTGCAGCCTTAGAGCACTTGTAATTGTTCTTTCATGGCTAGTTCTTTTATTTCAGCAATTACAAGCTGAAAGTCAAACAGTTTGACTACAGTTTGACTTTTGGTTTTGACCATGAATTGGTCAAGTCAAAGTTCAATTAAACTTTGCAACGTGATCGTAATCACGATGGTTATAATCCCTTGTGATTATACCTACTGATTACCACGTTTACTAGTCGAAGTGACGAGTCAAAGTTTCGGTCAAAATGCAGGTTTATGTACATTTTGAGACGAAACTATTTTCGGCTATCAAAACACTTTGTTTCGATATCAAATCAGTTTTCTAACTTAGTTAAACATGTTTTAACATGTTTAACTCGTCACTCCTAGTTTAGTGCTTATTTAGGGTCGTAAGTCAAGCGTTCTCGACAACCGCTTAGACTTTCGAACCCGACCCGTTTGGTCGATCATTAGGATCCGACCAAACATATTTTGTGACCATAGTTATATAGGGAATAACCTTCCGAGGTTATAACTTATGGTTACTTGGTTTAATTAGTTGTATGATAGGTAGTTTATATGCCTTAGGAAAATGACCAAAATGTCCTTTTTGCGCATAATTTCAATTTAAGCATATGTAACCAAAATTTTGACACTTAAACTTATTATGCAACATAATTAAAAATGTTAGGACATATAATACTTATCATAGGGCTAGTTAGACCATCTAAACGCGCTTTTGCGCAAATGACGTGTTAAAGTAGCGTAAACTACCTTAACGGGTCATAACGGGTCATATGCACTTAGGATAGGCCTCAAATCAGAATGTAGGCTTTGTTAAACCATATCATATGAGTTCCAACACTCATTTGGTTTACAAGACCTCATTCTATCCAATCTCCCGATTTAGGCGTCGATTATTAACATAGTTATTCCATACTAGGTGCCACTTGATTCTTTGATTTCCCGAGCTTTGTTAGGTCACTTAATCAAGGATACTTGCAATCTCAAGTGAGTACATAGCTCCCCTCTTTTACGTTTTAAATTGTTTTGGGGTGACTCATATGTGCTAAATGATTTTCATGTTTACAAAACAATGATTATGGTTTATATAAAACACGATGATTTGAATAATGTGAACGAACTTGTTGGGGCGTTAGTCGAAAGACACATGAATGACATTCATTAGCTTTAATCAAGCCGACCAGTAGTATGTTATGGTACCATAGGATTTGACAAATCCCGTTATCGGACTATCCCTTTGGTGGGTAATGTGGGTAACGACAGAAACTGTTATCTGATTAACAAATCATGTGTTGGTTTGTTAGTCTTGTTAAAGAGGTCTTTCAGGGCCTATAAAAGATACCCCATGGGTGGTATATCGAGTCACACAGGTTTGATTGTATTCTTTAAAGAATGACCAAAAGTTGTATTTCACAATTAAAACACGGACGATTGAACGATGGTTTATAACACGGACGATTTGAATGATATGAACGATTGAACGATTTGAACGATTATGGACGAATGTTTTCAAATGATGTCACACAACGAGGTTTACTTAAAGATATAAACCATACAATGTTTACTTTCAAAGACGATTTACTACTTGGTTTTACAAAGACAAATGTTTTAAGTCAAGATTCATGGCAACAATCATTTTGGTTTTACATATATCAACTTGTAAAGGTGATAAAACATATTGCAATATCAAACACTTTTGATTTCAAGGTACATACCCGACAACTCTATTAGTTGGTCGAGGTATTGCAATATGAATTCAAGGCCATGAATTTGACATACAAAACCTATGTACTCACCGACATTTTTATGCTGACTGTTTTCACATATGAATCAGGTTCTACTATATGATGATTGTTGATTACTTGCTACACATAGGATGGATGCGGCCTTTAGTGACTTAAAACTTGAAAGACAATTGTTGTAATTATTTGGTTTATATCAAAACAATGAGTCAATTAACAAAATAATACAAAACTTCAATTACCATGTGTTGTGAAACAATGATTCTGTTACGACACTCCCCGACGTTTCAAACGCAATTTGTTGTATTACGAGGTCGGGGTGTGACAGAAGAGTTGGTATCAGAGCTCATGGTTATAGGGAATTAGGTTATTAGTGTCACACCCCGACCGCGTAAAACAACAAATCGCGGCGGAAACATCGGGGCGTGTTGCGACAGAATTAATTGTTTCATAACCATGGCACACAAAGTGTATTTTATTTATTAAACAAGGGTGTTACATTGTTTCAAACAGGAAATTTAAAGAGTTCAGAACATAATTAAACATAGTCTATCTTCTTTTAAAGTCTCTAAGGCACAGGTCCGCCCTAGTATCATGATCAACATCCTATGGAAAAGCACCTGAAAACACATGTGAAAATAGGTACGTCAGCATAAAAATGCCTGTGAGATACATAGGTTTTGTGAAAACAGGATTCATGACGTGTGTTTAAGAAAAATGTTTAGTCATGAACCTTATAATTTGCTTTGTCATGTAAATCATTTGAAAACAATAAGATCAGATGATATGTATAAGTAAATGTCAGGTTAAATAAATAACCATGTAAAAATGTGTTTGTATAAGATAAGTTGTTTGTAAATCAATGTCTTGTGAAAAGTATATTATTTGTATAAAAATGTTCTATGTCTCAAACTGAAATGATTCAAATAACGTTACGCCATGTAATACCATACAAACACTTATATATAGGAAGTACCAGCGGCGTATCCACCATGCTTGTATCATATTACACACGCATCGTTACTTAATCACTTAATCAAACCAAACCAATTGTCAAATGTATTGAAAAATATGTCAAAGTGTTTATGTCAAGATGTAAATCATGTCAAATGTCTATGTCAAATATCCATGTCAAATGTCTATGTCAAATATCCATGTCAAATGTCTATGTCAAATATCCATGTCAAATGTCTATGTTAAAATGTCATGTATGGAAAGTGAAAAGTCTCAACTAAACCATATGCACGAAAACAAAGTATTGAAGTAAAACTTGGTTTAAATCAAAGCTATGTTTTGTGTAAATGCATGCAACTATTTAATATGAACATTTATGCGGTAATGTGAAAATGCATACATCCAAGCCTGGCGACTGTGGTGATAAACCCTTTAAACAAATTAAAGGTCTATCTGTCTTATGTCAACGAATTCGGTCATTCCTTTCTGTCCCCTTACCCTGGGATGTCTGGAACGGGAGTTGTCAATTCCTATGGTACCACTACCTACTAACGAACGGTGTAGCTAATGTTAATGAATGTATTGTCCCATGTAAACAAACCAAATGTCATAACAAAATGTGAGCATGTGAAAACGATGCACTAAGTATGTAATCAAATGAACATACGTAGCGTGAAATGTCATGTAAAACGATGTACTAAGTAATGCACACAATGGGCACACCTAGCATGAAATGTCATGTAAAACAATGTACTAAGTAATGCACACAATGGGCACACCTAGCAGGAAATGTCATGTAAAACAATGTACTAAGTAATGCACACAATGGGCACACCTAGCAGGAAATGTCATGTAAAACAATGTACTAAGTAATGCACACAATGGGCACACCTAGCATAAGATGAAATGAAATCATGTACTATAATGTACTAACGAACATAGCATGTATATGATGTGAAAACAGGAAAGCATGAAAGTAACAAGTAGGCACATGTGCTTCACCCCAAAATAGTTTGAAAACAGTAAAAGAGGGGTCTATGTACTCACTTGTGATTGCACAGATGTCTAAAGATAATCACCAAGTAATGCTAGAGATCTCGGAATCAAACGGCACCTAATATAGGTAACTATGTTAATAACCGGACCTATCTCGGAAGACTGGGTAGCATTAGGGTTTGTAAACCAAATGAGTGTCGGAACTCACGTGATATGGTTTAACAAAGCCTACATACTAAATGAAACTTAACATAATTGTTTACGACCCATTATGATCCGTTTAGGTAGCTTATGCTACTTTAACGCATCGTGCGCGTGAAACGCGTTTGGACCGCCTAACTAGTCCTATGACAAGTATTATATGCCTAAACATGTTACATAATCAGTTACGTGACAAAAGTTTAGGTTACATATGCTAAATTACCAATTATGTATGAAAAGGGTATTTTGGTAATTTACCTAAGGCATATAAACTACCTATCATACAACTATTTAAACGTCGTGACCATAAGGTATAACCTCGGAAGGTTATTCCCTACACTATGGTCACCTAATGTATTTGGTCGGATCCTAATGATCGACCAAACTGGGTCGGGTTCGAAGGTATAGGCGATTTATTAGATCGCCTACCCTACGACCCTAGACAACGTGGTAATCAGTAGGCATAGTCCCAAGGGACTATGACCATCGTGATTACAATCACGTTGCGAAGTTCAAACGAACTTCGCATTGACCATTACTGGTCAATGCTGAAAGTCAAACAAAGTTTGACTTTCTGACTCGAAAAGCAGTAAAAATAAGGAAAAGAACGAAAGAATACTTACGAAGGGTCCCCGAATGCTAATCTAGATCAGTATAGTTCAGGTATGAAACAAGGTTTCAACTTAGAACACAACTAATAAGATTCTAGTGCCTTAAAACAATGAAAGGCATGGGGTATATATAGTTTTCGGGTAACCGTTAGGATCGTTTCTTGAATAACGTGATCGAATCTCGTGCGTACACTTGTCGGAATGTTATGGAACCACATATGCTCCTTAACTTAGTGACACATCAACTTAAAACATGTGGTTAAGAATCAATTAGTTGCAACTTGTAATTAGAAACATTGAATCTGCCCAGATAGTCAGTCGCGTAGCGCGACAGGTAGCCCCTTAGGCATCGCGCTACGCTAGCACCCCATCTGAATCAGAAAGTTTCAATTTTGGCAGCAATGGTCCCTGCACGTGTTTAAGGCCTTTTTCGATGCGTTTGAACCCCGTTAACCTCATTTCAAGGCTCTAAAATGAAGTTAAAGTATAGGGAACTCAAAACATACTCAAAAATATGCCGGATGATGGTTCGTTTGGTCGTACGAACGCGATGTTCGCTTAATTACGACGGAATGCGCATAAGCGCGAAAAACGATCCAAATGACGCGACGAATGGATTTTTCTTAAGGCGAACACTAAAATATAATGTAGTCATGCTTTCATAAATTTTTGGATGTCCAGATGTATTCAGAACGTAAGTTATGCGCGAAAATGCAAACTTGTGCACTTTTTGACACTTTTAGTCCCTGAATGTTCCAAAAGTTTATTTTAGCACACAAAACCCCTCAAAGCCTACTTCTAAGCTATGTAAAGGATATTTAAGGTGTGTTTAACTTATGGTCATGTTCCGGAATGTTCGTTACAGTTCAAATTGACATACTTTCGCAGTTTGTCATTTTTAGTCCCTGTAAGCGAATTAACTTGTTTTTGCCATACCAAAGCCTTCAAAACTTATTTCTAAGTTATGTAAAGGTTATTTAAGGTATGTTGAGTATATGTTGATGTTCCAGAGTATTTCTCGCATTAAACTGAGTACGTTTACGCACTAGTTTGCGTATAACTCTCCAGAAAGCGATGTAGAGTTTGAAATTACATAAAAGTCAAAACATGAAAAATGTATAACATAACAAAACAAACATTGGGATCAAATAACATTGTTTTATTGATAACAGAACTGTTCATAGTGATTACAAGCACAGTTGTTACAGTCTCCCCTACTTGTGGAAATTTCGTCCCGAAATTTATTTAGAGGAAACTCGTGGAAAAAGATGCGGATATTTCGCTTTCATTTGATCTTCGCGTTCCCAAGTAAACTCGGGTCCACGTTTAGCTTCCCAGCGAACTTTGACCAAAGGAATGCGCTTGCGTTTAAGCCACTTGACTTCACGTTCCATGATTTCCACCGGTTTCTCAACGAATTTCAGTGTTTTGCCAACACGAATTTCGTCAAGCGGTATGGAGTAGTTCTCATCAGCTGTACACTTCTTGAGATTTGATATGTGAAAAGTTGGATGAACATTTCCCAGTTCAGGAGGTAACTCAAGTCTGTAGGCTACCTTTCCGATTCTTTCGACGATCTTGAATGGTCCAACGTATCTAGGTGCAAGTTTTCCTTTCTTTCCAAATCTGATCACACCTTTCCAAGGTGAGACCTTAAGTAATACTCGATCACCGACTTGAAATTCCAAGGCTTTGCGTTTTGGGTCCGCGTAAATCTTCTGACGGCTTCTAGCTGCCTGAAGGTTATCACGAACTTTCTTGACCTTGTCAGTTGTCTCTAAAATGAGGGCAGGTCCAGTAAGTTGAGCCTCGCCAATCTCATTCCAGCAGACTGGTGAACGACATTTTCGACCATAGAGAGCTTCGAAAGGAGCCATTCTGATGCTAGTGTGATAACTGTTGTTGTAGGAGAATTCAATCAATTTAAGATGTGAATCCCAGCTACCACCAAAATCGATCACACAAGCTCTTAGCATATCCTCCAGAGTCTGGATTGTTCTCTCAGATTGACCATCCGTTTGCGGATGATAAGCTGTGCTCAGATTAAGTTGGGTTCCCATAGCAGATTGCATGGTTCTCCAAAAATGAGAAGTGAAACGAGCATCTCTGTCAGAAATGATGTTCAAAGGAACACCATGTCGAGCTACAATTTCATCTACATAGATTTGAGCAAGTCTGTCAGTAGGAAAATCCTCGCGGATTGGCAAGAAATGTGCTGACTTTGTAAGACGATCAACGACTACCCAGATGGCATCATGACCTTTCTTTGTGCGCGGGAGTTTGGTAACAAGATCCATAGTAATGTTTTCCCATTTCCAAACTGGGATCTCTGGTTGCTCCAATAAACCAGAAGGACGCTGATGTTCAGCCTTAACCTTTAGACAAGTAAGGCATTTGGATACGTATAAGGCAATGTCTTTCTTCATACCAGGCCACCAATAGTGAATACGAAGATCCTTATACATTTTATCTGAGCCCGGATGAATAGAATAACGAGACTTATGGGCTTCATCTATAAGCAAGGTACGAAGATCATCCTGGCTTGGGACCCACAAACGGTCCATGAAATAATATGATCCATTGTCCTTCAGTTCAAGAGCAGGTGTTATGTGATAGGGAAATTCCTTATCCATCAAACCTTGTGAAACACAAGATTGCTGAGCTTGAGAAATGCGGGCTTGAATATCGGATCGAGCTTGAATAACAGATTGAACACGTACACAATGAAGCCTAGTACGTTCCTTACGACTCAATGCATCAGCCACGACATTCGCCTTACCAGGATGGTAGCGAATTTCGCAGTCATAGTCGTTTAAAAGCTCAACCCAACGTCGTTGTCTCATGTTGAGTTCTTTCTGGTTGAAGATATGCTGAAGACTTTTGTGGTCAGTGAAGACCACACATTTTGTACCGTACAAATAGTGTCTCCAGATCTTGAGAGCGAAAACAACTGCACCCAACTCAAGATCATGAGTGGTGTAGTTCTTCTCATGTATCTTCAATTGTCTTGATGCATAGGCTATGACTTTGTTCCTTTGCATTAGAACACAGCCAAGACCCAATTTAGATGCATCACAATACACGACAAAATCATCATCACCCTCAGGCAATGATAGTACAGGCGCATCGCAAAGCTTCTGCTTCAGGTGTTGAAAAGCTTCCTCTTGTCTGAATCCCCAATAAAAGGGCATTTTCTTCTGAGTTAGAGCAGTTAGAGGAACTGCAATCTTAGAGAAGTTTTCAATGAAGCGGCGATAATAACCCGCTAGACCAAGAAATGAACGAACTTCAGTAGGAGTAGTAGGCGTATCCCAATCCTTAATCGCACTGATCTTGGAGGGATCTACATGAATACCTTGTTCGTTGATAATGTGCCCCAAAAATTGAACTTCTTTAAGCCAAAATTCGCACTTGGAGAATTTGGCGAAAAGTTGCTCTTTCTTCAGGAGTTCCAGAGTAAGACGAAGATGCTGCTCGTGATCAGCTCGCGTCTTAGAGTAAATCAAGATGTCATCGATAAAAACAATGACGAACTGATCCAAATAAGGTTTGCAGACCCTATTCATTAAGTCCATGAAAACAGCAGGAGCATTAGTCAAACCGAATGGCATGACTGTGAACTCGTAATGTCCATAACGAGTACGGAATGCTGTCTTCGGAATGTCTTCTTCTTGCACCCGAAGTTGATGATATCCAGATCGCAGATCAATCTTCGAAAAATAAGAAGCGCCTTGTAACTGATCAAAGAGGTCGTCTATGCGAGGTAGGGGATATCGATTCTTGATGGTAAGCTTGTTAAGCTCACGATAATCGATACACATCCTAAAGGATCCATCCTTCTTCTTGACAAAAAGAACTGGAGCACCCCAAGGTGAAAAGCTGGGACGGATAAAACCTTTGTCAGAGAGCTCCTGAAGCTGTTTAGACAACTCTTGCATCTCAGACGGTGCAAGACGATATGGAGCTCTGGCAATGGGATTTGCACCAGGTACGAGATCAATGCGGAACTCGACTTGGCGTGCTGGAGGTAGACCAGGTAAATCTTCAGGGAACACTTCAGAATAATCCCGAACGACAGGAATATCTGAAATAGACTTACCCTTGCCTTTATCTTCTGTAACATGTGCTAAGAAGGCCACATAGTTCTTCTGCAGATACTTCCGAGCTTTAAAACAAGACATGAGTTTGAAACCACCGGTGGGCTTCTCACCTTGAACCTGCAGGATCTCGCCTGTCGAAAGTGGCACACGAACAATCTTCTTAGAACAAACTATCTCTGCGTGATGCTTGGATAACCAATCCATTCCCACAATAACGTCGAAGCTTCCAAGTTGCATAGGCGCGAGGTCAATAGGAAAAAGATGGTCGTTAAGATTCAACTGGCAGTTGCGAAGAACAGAATCAAGAATAATGGGTTCACCATTAGCAACCTCTACTGTCAAAGATTTGCCTAGTTTCGTTCTAGACACTTGAAGCATTTGCTCAAAAGATAAAGACACGAAACTCTTATCGGCACCATAATCGAAAAGAACAGATGCAGGCTGATTATTAATAAAGAACGTACCGTTCACCACATTATCGTCAGCCTGTGCCTCTTGGGCATTCATGTTAAAAACTCGGCCTCGAGCCGGAGCCGGAGCCTGATTCTGGTTCTGGTTCTAGTTCTGGTTCTGGTTCTGGTTGGCTAGCCTTGGGCACCGATTTCTATAGTGGGTCAGATCCCCACAATTGTAACAAGCACCCGGTGGGTATTGTGGTCGTGCAGCTTGACCCTGTTGCTAAGCAGGAGGCTGAGCAACTTGTTGAGCCGGGTTCTGAACCGCGGGATTCTGAGCAGATCGACAAACATTGGCGAGATGGCCTGATTTCCCACAGTTAGTACAGAAACGGCATGGAAGTTGTGGCTGGTGGTGACTGTTGCATCTATTGCACAAAGGTGCATTCCCTGTATAGGGTTTCTTTGCTGGAGGCTGCGCAGGTTGGTTGGGAGCTGCCAGATTAGCTTGGGCAGTGATAGCAAAATTTTGGGAAGCCTTACGCTTCCTTGACCTCTTCGAAGAACCAGAGTTCTTTCCATTCAAGTTTTGACCTTTCTTGCTATCTTCCTTGTCAGCCGACTGCTTCTTGCCCTTGTCACCCTTCCTGTGTAACTTGTTCTTCCGGATCTGCGACTCAGTCAATGTCGCAGATAACTCGATCGCCTGACGAAGTGTGGCAGGGTTACTACCAGTAAGAATGTCTTGTACCGAGTCAGGTAGGCCATCGATGTATCTCTCGATAGCCTTGTCGAGTGGGGTGACCATTGTTGGGCAAAGCAGACTCAATTCTTCAAACCGATCAGTATAAGCCCTATGCTCACCACTATCTTGCTTCAGCTCATCAAACTCCTTCTCCAACGCTCGTTGCTCATGACGAGGACAGAATTCCCTCATCATAAGGGCTCTAAGTTCAGCCCATGTCTGTGCGAGAGCAACTTCTGCACCCCGGTCTCTCAGAACCCCGTTCCACCATGTCAAAGCCCTCTTCTGAAATACGCTCGAGGAGAACTCGACCTTGCGATTATCCGGACACTGCACATGGCGAAAAGTATTCTCTATGCTCTCGAACCACTGAAGAAGCCCAGTCGCTCCCTCAGAACCACTAAACTTGAGTGGTTTAGCCTGGTTAAAATCCTTGTATTTGCATGGAACATTGTTGTTGTTGTTGGCCTGGTTCCATTGAGCAAAGAGATTTGGGAATTGAGCAGCCATCTGCTGCACAATAATTTCTGCCAGCTCGGCAGTAGCTATCTGGTTCTCGCGTCGAGGAGGCATTCTAAAAGAGGAAAACATGAAAGGAAACGAGTGAGATGATTGGATGAAAAGAATGAGATGAAACAAAATCAACAAAAGCAAAGATGGTGGTCATTCGTCCGTATCACAAAGCAAACAAACGACACACAGTGACTAATCAAAGTAAATGGGTCAGAAATAATGTAAAATGAAGACATGCTCGCCTATAAGTGAACACTCATCCCAAGAATTCCCAGGTAAGCACAACTGGTCTCGCGTCTGTTTGAGATGTATACGAAGTGCTTACCTAGACAGAAAACCCAGAATACAGGCATTCACCCTTCCAGTTTGCACATGTTCACATTATTTAAAACCCAAAACGTTTGACGGGATTTTGAAAATTAGAAGGCACAAGGCCAAAAACCAAACTGAAAAGGGTTCAAAACCATATAACAGAGGGTTCAAAACCTTACAATTGAGGGTTCAAAACCTTGTAAAAATTTATTCAAAAACAGATGATTGTTTTTCAAAAATCGTTTCGGAAAAATTTTGGTTCCTTGTTTTGTTAATCACCTAAGGATAGGTGATGTACATGTTTTAAGATCTAAACACAAGATAACTTGTGTTAGGTTCCTAGAAAAGTTATAGTCTAGGTCAAAGCATTACTAATAACCTAATTCCCTATAACCATTGGCTCTGATACCAACTCTTCTGTCACACCCCGACCGCGTAAAACAACAAATCGCGGCGGAAACATCGGGGCGTGTTGCGACAGAATTAATTGTTTCATAACCATGGCACACAAAGTGTATTTTATTTATTAAACAAGGGTGTTACATTGTTTCAAACAGGAAATTTAAAGAGTTCAGAACATAATTAAACATAGTCTATCTTCTTTTAAAGTCTCTAAGGCACAGGTCCGCCCTAGTATCATGATCAACATCCTATGGAAAAGCACCTGAAAACACATGTGAAAATAGGTACGTCAGCATAAAAATGCCTGTGAGATACATAGGTTTTGTGAAAACAGGATTCATGACTTGTGTTTAAGAAAAATGTTTAGTCATGAACCTTATAATTTGCTTTGTCATGTAAATCATTTGAAAACAATAAGATCAGATGATATGTATAAGTAAATGTCAGGTTAAATAAATAACCATGTAAAAATGTGTTTGTATAAGATAAGTTGTTTGTAAATCAATGTCTTGTGAAAAGTATATTATTTGTATAAAAATGTTCTATGTCTCAAACTGAAATGATTCAAATAACGTTACGCCATGTAATACCATACAAACACTTATATATAGGAAGTACCAGCGGCGTATCCACCATGCTTGTATCATATTACACACGCATCGTTACTTAATCACTTAATCAAACCAAACCAATTGTCAAATGTATTGAAAAATATGTCAAAGTGTTTATGTCAAGATGTAAATCATGTCAAATGTCTATGTCAAATATCCATGTCAAATGTCTATGTCAAATATCCATGTCAAATGTCTATGTCAAATATCCAAGTCAAATGTCTATGTCAAATATCCATGTCAAATGTCTATGTCAAAATGTCATGTATGGAAAGTGAAAAGTCTCAACTAAACCATATGCACGAAAACAAAGTATTGAAGTAAAACTTGGTTTAAATCAAAGCTATGTTTTGTGTAAATGCATGCAACTATTTAATATGAACATTTATGCGGTAATGTGAAAATGCATACATCCAAGCCTGGCGACTGTGGTGATAAACCCTTTAAACAAATTAAAGGTCTATCTGTCTTATGTCAACGAATTCGGTCATTCCTTTCTGTCCCCTTACCCTGGGATGTCCGGAACGGGAGTTGTCAATTCCTATGGTACCACTACCTACTAACGAACGGCGTAGCTAATGTTAATGAATGTATTGTCCCATGTAAACAAACCAAATGTCATAACAAAATGTGAGCATGTGAAAACGATGCACTAAGTATGTAATCAAATGAACATACGTAGTGTGAAATGTCATGTAAAACGATGTACTAAGTAATGCACACAATGGGCACACCTAGCATGAAATGTCATGTAAAACAATGTACTAAGTAATGCACACAATGGGCACACCTAGCAGGAAATGTCATGTAAAACAATGTACTAAGTAATGCACACAATGGGCACACCTAGCAGGAAATGTCATGTAAAACAATGTACTAAGTAATGCACACAATGGGCACACCTAGCATAAGATGAAATGAAATCATGTACTATAATGTACTAACGAACATAGCATGTATATGATGTGAAAACAGGAAAGCATGAAAGTAACAAGTAGGCACATGTGCTTCACCCCAAAATAGTTTGAAAACAGTAAAAGAGGGGTCTATGTACTCACTTGTGATTGCTCAGATGTCTAAAGATAATCACCAAGTAATGCTAGAGATCTCGGAATCAAACGGCACCTAATATAGGTAACTATGTTAATAACCGGACCTATCTCGGAAGACTGGGTAGCATTAGGGTTTGTAAACCAAATGAGTGTCGGAACTCACGTGATATGGTTTAACAAAGCCTACATACTAAATGAAACTTAACATAATTGTTTACGACCCATTATGATCCGTTTAGGTAGCTTATGCTACTTTAACGCATCGTGCGCGTGAAACGCGTTTGGACCGCCTAACTAGTCCTATGACAAGTATTATATGCCTAAACATGTTACATAATCAGTTACGTGACAAAAGTTTAGGTTACATATGCTAAATTACCAATTATGTATGAAAAGGGTATTTTGGTAATTTACCTAAGGCATATAAACTACCTATCATACAACTATTTAAACGTCGTGACCATAAGGTATAACCTCGGAAGGTTATTCCCTACACTATGGTCACCTAATGTATTTGGTCGGATCCTAATGATCGACCAAACTGGGTCGGGTTCGAAGGTATAGGTGATTTATTAGATCGCCTACCCTACGACCCTAGACAACGTGGTAATCAGTAGGCATAGTCCCAAGGGACTATGACCATCGTGATTACAATCACGTTGCGAAGTTCAAACGAACTTCGCATTGACCATTACTGGTCAATGCTGAAAGTCAAACAAAGTTTGACTTTCTGACTCGAAAAGCAGTAAAAATAAGGAAAAGAACGAAAGAATACTTACGAAGGGTCCCCGAATGCTAATCTAGATCAGTATAGTTCAGGTATGAAACAAGGTTTCAACTTAGAACACAACTAATAAGATTCTAGTGCCTTAAAACAATGAAAGGCATGGGGTATATATAGTTTTCGGGTAACCGTTAGGATCGTTTCTTGAATAACGTGATCGAATCTCGTGCGTACACTTGTCGGAATGTTATGGAACCACATATGCTCCTTAACTTAGTGACACATCAACTTAAAACATGTGGTTAAGAATCAATTAGTTGCAACTTGTAATTAGAAACATTGAATCTGCCCAGATAGTCAGTCGCGTAGCGCGACAGGTAGCCCCTTAGGCATCGCGCTACGCTAGCACCCCATCTGAATCAGAAAGTTTCAATTTTGGCAGCAATGGTCCCTGCACGTGTTTAAGGCCTTTTTCGATGCGTTTGAACCCCGTTAACCTCATTTCAAGGCTCTAAAATGAAGTTAAAGTATAGGGAACTCAAAACATACTCAAAAATATGCCGGATGATGGTTCGTTTGGTCGTACGAACGCGATGTTCGCTTAATTACGACGGAATGCGCATAAGCGCGAAAAACGATCCAAATGACGCGACGAATGGATTTTTCTTAAGGCGAACACTAAAATATAATGTAGTCATGCTTTCATAAATTTTTGGATGTCCAGATGTATTCAGAACGTAAGTTATGCGCGAAAATGCAAACTTGTGCACTTTTTGACACTTTTAGTCCCTGAATGTTCCAAAAGTTTATTTTAGCACACCAAACCCCTCAAAGCCTATTTCTAAGCTATGTAAAGGATATTTAAGGTGTGTTTAACTTATGGTCATGTTCCGGAATGTTCGTTACAGTTCAAATTGACATACTTTCGCAGTTTGTCATTTTTAGTCCCTGTAAGCGAATTAACTTGTTTTTGCCATACCAAAGCCTTCAAAACTTATTTCTAAGTTATGTAAAGGTTATTTAAGGTATGTTGAGTATATGTTGATGTTCCAGAGTATTTCTCGCATTAAACTGAGTACGTTTACGCACTAGTTTGCGTATAACTCTCCAGAAAGCGATGTAGAGTTTGAAATTACATAAAAGTCAAAACATGAAAAATGTATAACATAACAAAACAAACATTGGGATCAAATAACATTGTTTTATTGATAACAGAACTGTTCATAGTGATTACAAGCACAGTTGTTACAATTAGTAATGCTCTTGACCTAGTCTATAACCTTCCTAGGACCCTAACGCAAGTTCACTTGCGTTTAGATTCTTAATACAATACCAATCACATATCTTTAGGTCATTAACAAAAACAAAACACAATTCATTTTCTCGAGTCAAAATTTTTCAAAACATCATAAGAAGTCATCTATCCTTAGATGATTTGTTTTAGGCTTTAATCCTTTGGTGTTTTCAAAATTTTGTCAAAGTTTGGGTCTTTATAATGTGAACACATGCAATCTGGAAGGGTGGGTGCCTGTACCTCGAGTTTTATGTCTAAGGCTTGAGTGTTCGTACAAATACGCAGTATCAGACCAGGCACTCTTACCTGGGAACTCTTGGGGTGAGTGTCGACTTATAGGCTAAAGCATGTCTTCGCGATACATTATTATGACCCGTTTACTTTGATTAGTCACCGTGTCGTTTGTTTGTTTGTTTTAGGTAATGAACAAATGATCACAATCCTTATGCTTTGTCGATATTTTTAAACATTCTATTTTTACTATCCAATGTCATCTCACTCGTTTCCTCTCATGTTTATTTGCTCTTTTAGAAAATGCCTCCTAGACGCGATCAAACTCAGGATGCTGCACTCGCAGCCCTAGTCGCTCAGTAGATTGCTGCTGTGATTCTGAACCTTATTACTCAGATAAACCAAGAGAATAACAATAACAACAATAACAATGCTCAGTGTAGCTACAAAACATTCAATTCGGCTAAACCACTAAAATTTTCTTGGTCTCAAGGAGCAACTGCGCTCCTACAATGGTTTGAGAGTCTAGAAAGCACATTCCGACATGTTCAGTGTCCAAATGAGCGAAAGGTTGAGTTTGCATCTAGCGTTTTTGAGAAACGAGCATTAACATGGTGGACCGGTGTGATGAGAGACAGGGGTGCCGATGTGGCGTTGGCTTAAACCTGGGAAGAGCTTCGGGCTCTAATGATGAAGGAATTCGGTCCTCATCTTGAACTCAGGGCACTGGAAAGGGAATTCGACGATCTTAAACAAGATAGCGGTGAGCATCGAGCCTACATGGATCGTTATGAGGAACTAAGTCTGTTATGTCCAACCATGGTTACGCCTTTGGATAAGGCAATTGAAAAGTCCATTGATGGCCTCCCTAACCCAGTTCAAGACATTGTTACTGGTAGTAACCCTACCACAGTTAGACAGGCCATTGAGCTATCCGCTACGCTGACTGAATCTCAGATCAGGAAGGGTAAACTTTTCTGAAAAGGCGACAAGAAACCATCAGATGAGACAAAACCAAAGGATAAGAAGATTGAGTCCTCCAAGAAGTCAAAGAAGCGTAAGGCTTCACAGAACTTCGCCGTAGTTGCTCAAAACAATCAAGTTGTACCTAACCAACCAGCACAACCTCTTGCTAAGAAAACCTATGCTGGTACTTCACCGCTATGCAACACGTGTAATGCACACCACCAAGCTCACCTACAGTGTCGTCAGTACACATCATGTGGGAGACTTGGTCACCTGGAAAATTGTGACAACCCGAACATTCAGGTAAGTGTCATTTTGTTTCGTGACCTTAACTTCTCATTATTTCTCTTCAACGTTTCCTCTTGTGTTAAACTTGTTAAACGTTTTATTCTATGCTAAATATAAACAGAATTGGATTGTGTGCTTGTATCTTTGGGCTGCGTATGGTGGGTCACCTACATATCTCCCTTTTGCTACACAATAACTTCGGCCCACACATAATTGGGTATCGCAACAATCAAGACTTGATAGTGGGCCGGTTGGTATTGTTAGTGGGCCGGCCTTGTTGTCACAATTTAAAACACCCGCACAACACAGCTAGTTCCAAGGAATTGATAAGTGATTTGGGTGGGCCAGTTACTCTAAAAGTTGCACATGCCTAAGCCCAACTTAGGGAATTTATATGCATATACATATGCATTGGGTTGATTGTTTGGTATCTTTTAAACATTATAACAACCCTAGAAATACTTGGTGATCGGCAACAGGAGACCCCTCCCCTATTCAAAACCCTTTCCATTGAAGCTTATCTCTGTGACTGATTTTTATACACCATCCGGGTTTAATTAATCATTGTGTGAAACGTGTACTTAATTCTACCGAGCAAAACTAAGGTGAGTTCACACTCCTAAGGCATGGGATTCCCGGTGGGTTGGGAATGGGATTGGGATTGAATAACTACTCGTACTATCATTACTATTAAACTACTTACTACTGTCCTCGGATTGAAGGGCACGTACGTAAAACCTACGTACACTCATACTTACTACTGTCCTCGGATTGAAGGGCATGTACGAAAAACCTACGTACACTCATACTTGCTACGGTCCTTGGATCAAGAAGGGCACGTACGGATAAGACTAGTCAAGTAATACACATGGGAAGCCCCCACTAATCATCGCAAACATGTTTGGGAAACCGCGATACGGATTAATACGACACACATGGGAAGCCCCCACTAATCATCGCAAACATGTTTGGGAAACCGCGATACAGATTAATACAGTACATGGTTTATGAAATAAACATATGATTTACGAACACTAATACTAAACAACTAACTATGAACTCGCTAAACTTTGTTGTTGACTCGTTGTTACATGCCTTGCAGTTCGTTAGGTACTCATGGAGCTTGCATTGGAGTGGGAAGAGTCGTTGTGGGACATGGACGGCGGTGTGCCATGCTAAACATTTGAAATGTTTAAACTTATGACTTGGTTTTAAACTTTATGCTTCCGCTTGCAACTTAAACTATGTTTTGTTTAGACACCAATTGTATTGTATTGTGTTGGATTTTATATATTACTTACTTGCTTGTTCAATATGATTGGTGGCTTGATCCTGGTCAGTCACGCCTCCAAGCGGTGATACTCCGCGTGTGAATTTTTAGGGGTGTGACAGATTGGTATCAGAGCCATTGGTTATAGTGAACTGGGTTTTAAAAAGGGGAAAACTTTTGGATAAAACGAGACTATAACCTGAACAGTGCTCAACGATCCACAACGACGCTTCGCTCCACGTGCAAGACTCAGCATACTAGGTTATATGAATTACGTTTATAATGCCTGCTTACTTGTTTACATAGAACATTGCTCATGATATGGTTAGATAAACATAGTAGCCATTGTTTGCAACAACGCGTGCTTGCTCCCTTCTGTCACTCCACATTTACACACATCTGCGACACCTTTTCTACTTCTGTTTCCTTCGATGCGAAGATCATGAGTGGACGTGCGAACCTAACTCAAGCCCAGCTGATGGCTCTTATCAACGAACAAGTTACGGCAGCACTCGCAGCCACTCAGGCGGGAGGTATAACCTGCTATTTCGAACCTATCCTAGGATGTTAGATCCTACTCTCATGACCCAAATCTCGCGCTTAACCCTGTCTTTTCTTCCTCGCGCAACAAGGTCAGAACGCTCAACCACCTGTATGCACGTTCAAAACCTTCATGGATTGCCGACCTAGTACCTTCAGCGGTACTGAAGGAGCTGTAGGCCTCCTCCACTGGTTCGAGAAGCTCGAATCTGTCTTCGAGATGTGTGAATGCCCTGAGGCTCGCAGGGTAAAGTTTGCTACCGGAACACTTGAAGGTGCTACGTTAACCTGGTGGAAAGCACAAATTCAAATGTTAGGGCCGACTGCTGCTAACGCCACACCATGGAATGACTTCAAGGAACTGATCAAGCGGGAATACTGCACTCGTGATGACATCCACAAGTTGGAAGTGGAGTTCTTTAACCTGAAGATGACAGGGTCAGAGATAGAGGCTTATACGAAAAGGTCAAACGAGCTGGCCATCTTGTGTCCAACTATGGTGGATCCTCCCATCAAGCGCATCGAGCTGTACCTCCAAGGCTTAGTACCAGAGATTCAAAGCCATGTGACCTCTGCTAATCTTGCTACTATCTAGGATGTCACTCGTCTTGCTCATCATCTCACAGATCTGGCGGTAGAACAGAACAAACTGCCGAAACGTATTAATGCTACTACAACTACTTCGGATGCTCCCAGTGACAACAAACGCAAGTGGGTTGGAAATTCGAGCAAGGGTTCCACTTCGGTTCAGTCTCAGTCGCAGCAGCGAAAAACGGATGAGTACAGGAGCCCCAGTCAGCAGTCTTTTGGTAATCGAAGTCAGGGTGGATACAGGGGAAACCACCCTAAGTGCAATTGATGTAATTTGCACCACAACGGGCCGTACAACAAAGATCGTTGTCAGAGATGCAACAAGCTTGGTCATGAAGCCAAAGATTGTAGAAGCTCACGTCCTGCAAACCAGAACCGACAACAACAGCCACAAGCTCCACAGAATCAACAGCAGCAGGGTAACAAGGGATGCTATCAGTGTGGTGCTTAAGGTCGCTTCAAGAGACACTGCCCACAGTTGAACCAGAACCAGAATCAGAACCACAACCAAGGAAACGGGAACAATAATGGAGGCAACAACGGGGGTAATAACGACGGTAATGGTGCCAGAGGTCGAGCGTTCGTGATTGGTTAGGGTGATGTTAGGAATGACCCCAACGTTGTGATGGTTTCGACATCGTTATTTGTTGGATCTGAGTTTCTTTTTTATTGTATTTTCGTTTCAGATTAAGATGAAAATGAAAGAGTTGTGCAGCGGAATTAAGATGAAAACAAACTTTGCATACAATCAAACGAGAGTAATACTTTAATCAAACATCTTTTCACAATGAATCGAAAGATTGAATTTGTTTCAACAACGATTACAATGATTGATGAATGAATGCAAACTCCCCCTCAGCCAGAGCTCAGTAGTTTGTTCGTACAAAGAAGACGATGTGGTGAAAGAGCTAATAGAGCAGTACAAAGTACTGAACTATTTATAGGCACTTGCAAACCACTGAGCATCTTAGCTGACGTCACCATGAAAGTGACATCTAACCTCCTAACAAACTCTAACTACTGATCTATAAACACTGATGTACTAAACTACTGCTATTACATTTCTTTACACAAAAGACACTTAAACAGCTGCTGCATCCTTCCACTGCTGTGAACCCAGCAGTGCTTGTCCGGATCAGCAGTACTTGACTCAAGGCAGTAGATTGAGTAAGCAGAGCTTTGGTCTTCCATCAGTCTTTGACTTTGGGCAGTAAATGCAAGGCAGCAGTTGTAGGTCAGTACTTAACAAGATCAGCAGATAGGAGGTCAGCAGGTATGAAACCACTTTCAAGGGGAGAGATTTGCATGAACCAACTGTAAACGTCTGCTTATTCTGGATCCACTGCTCTGATCCAGTTTTGGATTTAATTATCTGTTCCTCTGATAGGGTTCAATCCCAACAATCTCCCCCTGGAACAGATAATGCCAAAAATCTTCATTATTTGTGGAATTCTTTATTGCCTCATCAACAGCTCCCTTATCTGACCTTTAAATTGTAATTCAAAGTCTAGGGCATCTGTATCTTCATCATCCCTACTAAGTGGAAGATCAAGGAGATCCTGCAAATCTTCAAGACTCAGGCCAAGAGCTTGTTCCCTTGATATTTTCTCCACTACTCCACCAGGCCTGAGCAAAGTCAATACGCAGGTCTGTTTGTCAGTTTCCCACTTTTGTATTTTTGAGCCTGGTGGGTTTCTTGGGAGATGTTTATTTGCAGAAGTATTTGGAGAGGCTGGCCTGTTCATAGCTGGCTGAGCAGCACTTGCAGATTGTTCCAATTCAAGATCTTCTTTTATCATTACTTCCGTGCCTGCTTTTACAATGGCATCTCCAGCTAATAGATCTTGAATTGTTTCCATGCTAAACTGGTTTTTGCTCCTTCTTTTGTAGATGGCAGCACCAGCTGGAGCAGTGGTTCTTTTGATTTGCAGCTTTGGTGGTCTTTTTGAGACCTCTGCTTTGGAATAGTCAGGCTTTTGTGGAACTCTTGGATCTTTCTTTCTAAGTTCCTCTAAGCGTTTATAGGTTGCTCTGACTCTATCTTCTCCCCATTTTGTCACAGAGTTCTTTGACCCATAATCAGTTGCAATCAGCTCCTCTTTCATTCTTCTTAGCTCTATCATCTTCTCAGCTTCAAATTGTTTAAACTTTTCAGGAGGAGTCTGCTTGACCTTATTTTTGATCATATCTTGAATCCTGGCTGCTTCTTTTTCAAGCTCAGGAATGGTCCAGCTCTTGTACATATGTTTCTCCCCCTTGTATTTCTTGTAGGTCATGATGTTTTCAATGTAGTCTTTCCTTAAGGACTCATCTGCCCTTTCTGAAATTTTCTGACATTCATTTTTAGCAAAACGCTCCATAGCATTGACCTGTGAGAGTAAAAACTGATAGTTTTGTTGAAATTCTCTATCAGATTTCCCTTTTCTATTTTTGATTGCAATATCCTCTGCTTGTTTGGCCTTAAGTTTCAAGTATTCTTCAATATTGTTAGGCCTGGGATAATTTGCAATTGATGGTAAACTCCTTTTAGTTGGGTCATCTTCATAATAAAAGGATTTGATTTCTTCTCTGACTGCAATGAGTTCCAGAGGAAATGAGACACCAGCAGGAGGTAGTGATTTTACAATTTGAGCTGAAGAGAGAGGTATGGGTTTTGGAATAGTGACAAGTGATAGGGATTTTGATGATGTTGGTGATGGAGATGTGTCATCATCTTTTAAAATTAGCCTTCTCCTTTTTGGTTTAGGAGAGACTGATGATGTTTTGAATGGAACAGTGGTGGTAGATGTAGTGGCAGTGGATTGTGATTGACTAACAGCTGTTGAAACAACTGGTGTTTCAACCACTGTTGTCATTACAACAGATGTTATAACATATGCTGTCTTCTGCTGTATGTCAGCAGGTGTTGTTTTTGGTGGTGATGATGGTAAAGCAGTGGATGTTGTGTGTGTTGAAGTGGTGTGTGTTGATGGAACAGCTGTTTGGCAAGCAGTAGTTTTTGTAACTACTGTTGCATCAGCTGTTTTATATGGTGGTTTTTTTAGCAGACTTTGAACGTCTGGTTGGAATGGATTTGGGTTGCCTCACTTTTCTAGTAGGCTTCTTCTTTTCCTCAACAGGATTTTCATGATCCTTTGACCCAGAAGTACCCTGATCTGGATGATCCATTCTTTCCACCCTGGCTTTCCTTTTGGCCTCTCTATCCCTTTTTTACACTTGCAGCTGCTTCTGCTAGTGCATTTGTTGTCACATCAATTTTCTTGCTACCATCTGGCAAAGGGATCTTTTTGGTCATGTTTGAATTTTCTGGTTCAAGATAGAGACCATCCTCTATACCCTTCCTTTTCCACTCCTTAATTTTCTCCCCCTTTTTGGCATTATCTTCGGGGATTTGATAAATGTAGCGGACTTTTGGAGGAGCAGTGCCAGTGGTGTGCAAGATCTGAGTTTTGAGAGCCTTTAAATCAGCCTGAGTGTTCTTGAACCTTGACTCCATTTCATTTCTCAGCTGTTGTACATGTTTTTCATGTTGCTGATCTGCTAATTGTGCTTGTTGTTGGAGAAAAGATTGAAATAGATTCCAGAGCTCATTCGTAGCAGGTGCCCTTTGTGGAGCAGGTGCTTGAGGTGGAACAGCAGTTGATTGTACCTTCTGAACTTGTAACACCTGTTGTAGCATATCTTTGAGTTCTGCAACAGAGTTATCAAGCTTTGCAATACGATCCGTCAATTTCTGGTAGTTTAAACCATCACCCAAGTTAATGGGATCATCTGATTTCCCACTAGCAGTGGTTTTATCAGTAGTAGATGTAGGGAATATACTCCAAACATTAACCACAGATGCCCCTTTTTCTTGGTACTGGGGTCTTCTTCCTTCAACACTTGACAACCTTTTGATGTTGCCAGTAGGATAAATAAATCCACTGGTGGTTGGCAGAGGTGCTATAAAAGGAATTGCCTCCAAGGAAGTCTAATGAACGTAACCACTGTCCAAATGTAACCCAGTGGGTGTAACAGTTGTAGTGGCTGCTTCTCTTGGATTACCACCAAGAGTTACTTGTAACTCAAGGGGTGTAACCTCCTCAGGTTGTGTTGGTGGGTTAGCAAAGATTGATACATCAGACCCAGTCAGTTGTTGAGGTATATTCTCAGTAATAGGTGATTGAGAAGGACTGGATAATGCCTGGTTCAAATCAATTGCATCCAACAGTGGTTTTATTGGTGAGGGAATTTTGGATGTGAGGATTGGTGTAGAAATAGGATGTGTCCCGGGCATTGGACTGTGGATGATAGAAATGAGTGTTTCCAGAGCATCATGATGTGGAGGCCCTATTTGTACAACCTGTTCTTTTTGTGAAGAAACAGGAGGAGTTTCAGCTATGGGTTGAGATATTTGTACCAACTGCTGTGAGGAAGTAGCAGCAGTGGTTTCTTGTGACTTTTGTGTTGTCACTGGCAGGAGCTCTGGTATCTCATCCTCCAGAGATGCCTTTTTGATGGTTTTGGGGGGGGGTTTTGTGTTTTTCTTTCTGTTGGCTTTTTGGTGATTTTAGGTGTGGGTTTCAAAGCAGTTGTGCTGCTGCTCTGATCACCTTGAGCAGTGGGCTCAGCAACAGATACCTGAGGAGCAGTTGTAACTGCTAAAATCTGCTCAGGCACCTCTGCTTGTGTTTTACAAGGTGCTAACATTCTTGAAAAGGTTTCAGTTGTTAAACTGTTTATTTGAGTAGAATCACCTTGGTTTATTACAGCTAAATCATCCTTACTGAATTTCTTAGAAAAATAGTAACTTAAAAACCTTGGAAACAGTAAGAATGATTTTGTTTCAACATTGTTAACCAAATCTTTAAAAATTTCCCGAGAATAATTAAAATTTTCTCCTTGAAGAATTGCATATCCCAGATTTTGAATCTTTAAAGGGATTTCATTGAAAGAAGTGGTTTTGTTTGAAACACATAGTAGGAGGGTATGAAATAAAAATCTGGTTGCAGAAGGAAAATAACCTTTTTCTAAGGTAATTTTTCTCATTATTGTGGCTTCATACCCTCTCTCAATGAAGTCAGTTTTTAACTCGTTTTTAGTGAAAGAAATTTTACCTTCCTGATCACCGAGTTGAAAGACCTCTGAAATGGATTGTGGCGTGATTTGGACAGCTTTACCCTTTATAGAATAGTTTATGGTGGTTGTAGTGTCGCCTTGTTTTTCAAGGGTTGCATTTTTCCAGAACTCCCTTTGGGTCGCCAAATAGATTGGTGCATCGGCAGTGATCAAAGTTTTGTACTTTGATTTTGCCATGAGATCAGTGATGGAATCGAAAACTTTGGTGGTTCCTGGTTTTGTGAGAAGACCCAGGAGATTGTGAGATGGTTTATGTGGAATTTCAGTGGAGATTGCGTTTTGAGAGGCTGTTTTCGATGATGATTTGGATGAGGGTTTTGAAGATTTCTTTGATTTTGTCATTTTGAGGATGATTGATCAAAGAAATTTGTGGAGAAATGAGATGAAAAACTGCTTTGAGAAGAGAATTTTTAAGAATTCAATTCGACAGTAAAACCCTGTTTTGGTGGTGAGTGGGGGATTTTATAGGGAAGAAAGTGAATGCTGAGGTGGCAGCCGTTACAAAAGGTCTGACCAATATGTACTGTCCACGTGACAACCCCTGTTGAAAGTGAAGGACAGTACTTGTGTGATAGGGACAGATGAAGGCAGTGGTATGAGAGCAATGGATGTTTTCACTATCAGTGGATAGCATATCAGTGGATAAGACACTGCTTTTGAACAACAGAGTTTATCAAATGAGAGAGCAGGGGTTGACTTTCAGCAGTGGACAGACTTTTGAAGTAGAGCAGACTTTTGAACCATCAGTGGTTAATGGCAGACTTTTAAGGACTTAATGAAAAATTTCATTTTTAACTATTTTTAAGGATGGAGTTTTGATTTTTCTGAAAACATTTTGTTGCTTTTATTCATAGAAAAACAAGATGTTGCTTGTTATTCCATGTTCAGCATCCCAATCCTAGAGACCAAGCTTTCAAAAGTGGCTGTATCAAGTGCTTTTGTGAGCACATCTGCCAGCTGGTCTTTAGTTGGGACATGATGCAGAGAAATCAAACCTTTTTCATAGCAATCCCTCACAAAGTGATGTCTGATGTCGATGTGTTTGGTGGTTGAATGGGAAACTGGATTTTTGATGATATTTTCTGCTGCCTGACTATCCAACATGAGTGGTGTCTTTAAGGCAGTGATACCAAAATCCAGCAACTGATTTTGAAGCCACAGGAGTTGGGCTGTACAGCTTGCAGCAGCAATGTATTCGGCTTCAGCAGTGGATGTTGAAACAGCTGCTTGCTTTTTGCTTTGCCATGAAACTAAGCAATCACCTAGAAACTGGCACCCTCCTGATGTGGACTTCCTTGTGGTGTGACATCCAGCAAAGTCACTGTCTGAGAAACCTGAAAGCTTGATGTTCCCATTAGCTGGATACCAGATACCAAGTGTGGGAGCACCTTTTATGTATCTGAAGATCCTTTTTACAGCAATGAGATTTGATTTTCTGGGAGCTGATTGACTTCTTGCACAGACACATGTTGCAAACATGATGTCTGGTCTAGATGCAGTTAGGTACAATAAAGACCCAATCATGCTTCTATAAAGTGTTTGGTCAATCAGCTCATCCTTTTCATCAGACATGACCAGCTTATTTGTTGCCATGGGTGTGCTGCATGGTTTACAATCATTCATATCAAATTTGGTTAAAAGTTCTTTAGCATATTTGCCTTGATGAATGAAAGTTCCATTTTGCATTTGCTGTACTTGGAGACCAAGAAAGCATTGCAGCTCACCCATTGCACTCAGTTCAAACTCAGCTGTCATGAGTTTTCTAAACTCTTCACACATTGAGTTACATGTGCTTCCAAAAATAATGTCATCCACATAAATCTGGACAATCATTAAATCCTTCCCTCTCCATTTTAAAAACAGTGTTTTATCAATGGTACCTCTTTTGAAACCATTTGAGAGTAGGAAGTTGGAAAGAGTTTCATACCAGGCCCTTGGTGCTTGTTTCAAGCCATACAAGGCTTTGTTTAGCCTGTAGACATGATCTGGATAAAATGGATCCTCAAAACCTGGAGGTTGACAAACATACACCTCTTCTTGAATTGTACCATAGAGGAAAGCACTTTTGATATCCATTTGAAACACCTTCATATTGTGGTTGACAGCAAAGGCCAGGAACAGTCTAATTGCTTCTAATCTTGCAACAGGGGCAAATGTTTCATCATAATCAATCCCCTTTTCCTGTCTGTAACCTTGAACCACAAGCCTGGCTTTATTCTTGACAACAATACCCCTTTCATCAGTTTTGTTCTTGAAGACCCACTTTGTGCCAATGGGACTGACCTCTTTTGGCAGTGGTACAAGCTCCCATACTTGTTGTCTTTTAAACTGTTGGAGCTCCTCTTGCATGGTTTCTACCCAGCTGTTGTCTTTCAGTGCCTCTTGGTACTTGACTGGCTGATGGAGTGATAGAAAACCAGCAAAAAGACAAATGTTTTGGGTTTGGCTTCTTGTGAGCACCCCTTCATTTATGTTGCCAATAATTTGATCAGGTGGATGAGATCTCAAGAAGATTAAATCTCCTTGGTATGGTATGATGGCATTGGTTGGTGAAGGCTGCAAATGTGTATCATCTGAGCTAACCACTGCTGGGGACTTTGATGATCCAGCAGTGGCTTCAAAAGGTGGTGGAATAGGAGGTAATGAAGTGGACAACTGCTGAATTTTATCCACTGTTTGAGGACTTTTGTCAGCAGTGTTTGAGGATGTGGAAGCAGTGGTTGATGGGCTACTTTGGTCAACAACTGTTGAGGTAGCAGTGGTTGAGCTTTGACAACTGTTTTGAACAGCTGGTGCTTTTCCCTTTGTGGCAGACCTTTGAGGGATGATGATTTCATACCCATAGTCTGGTGTTGTATCCTCTGATGGACCTGCACTGTTAGTCTTGACAGCAGTATTTTCAAAAGTGAATTTTTCAAGATCAAGCAGATCTGCAGGGTTTGCTGGGATTTTCATTGATGAAAGCTCATTGAACTTTACATTCAAAGTCTCCTCCACTGCCTTGGTCCGTGTATTGAACACTTTGTAGGCCTTGGCAGTGGTTGAGTATCCCAAATGGTAACCACAATCAATTTTGGCTGCAAATTTTGAAATGGAATCTTTTAAGTTCAAAATAAAGCATGGGCAACCAAACACTTTGAAATATGAGATCAGTGGTTTAATTTTATACAGAATTTCATAGGCAGTCTTTTTGTGCCTGGGGTTTATTAAAACTCTGTTCTGAACATAGCAAGCAGTGTTTACTGCCTCTGCCCAGAAGGTTAATGGCAAACCTGAATCTGCAAGCATGGTTCTGGCAGCCTCAATCAGAGTTCTGTTCTTCCTTTCCACTACCCCATTCTGCTCTGGTGTTCTTGGGATGCTGTACTGCCTTACAATCCCTTTCTTCACACAGAAGGCATCCAACTCCCTATTTTTGAATTCTGTGCCATTGTCACTCCTGAAGCTTTTCACTGGAAGGTCAAATTGCTTTTCAACCTGTATTACAAAGTCTTGCAAAATGCCTGCAGTTTCATCTTTTGAGTGCAAAAAGAAAGTCCATGTGAACCTAGAAAAGTCATCAACAATAACCAAACAATATCTTTTCTTTTTGAGGCTCATGACTTGAACTGGGCCAAACAAATCCATGTGTAGCATTTGCAAACACTGGGTTGTTTTGGACTCTTCAATGGACTTGTAAGAACTTTTATGCTGTTTTCCTTTTAAACAGGAAATGCAATGTTCAGGACAAGAAAACAATTTTTGTGGTAGGCCTCTCACCAAACCATTTTTTGAAATTTCTGTGATTGTCTTAAGATTTGTGTGCCCCAGCCTTCTGTGCCAAAGTTCTGTCTCTTTGTTAGAGGCAGCTGAGAACAGACAGGCATCAGCTCTGGGACACTCTTCAGGATTCCACCCATCTGCTCCAGGATTCCACCCATCTGCTCCACCCATCTGCTCCACCCATCTGCAAGCATCACCTCATATCCTCTTCAGGATTCCACCCATCTTTCACAAGTAATCTGGGTGGATTCCAACTCCTTTTTACAAACTTGGTATTTTTCTACCATAGTTTGAAGTTGGGTTTTGGTGATGCTTTGCTCTTCTTTAAGACAGCTGATTTCTTTTTCCTTTTCAGTCAATTTGTTTTTAAGTTCTTTTAAAGACTTTTCAAATTTAACCTCATCAGTCAAGATTTTATCCCGAAGGTTTTCATTCACCTCTTTGATGTTAGCAAAAGCAATTATGCAATTGTCAGAACACAGTTTTTCAAGAACTTGAGGAGATACCTTGGCAGCTGCCATCATTGCACAATCACATTGATGATCTTCCTCATCATCAGCTTTCACCTTCTTCTCACCAGCCTTTTCTTCTTTCTCTTCTTGTTTGTCCTCTTCGGACCATGGATCTGTCAGTGGTTCAATCAGGGTACCTGAACTTTCTCCCAACAGTAGTTCATCAGCCACAGCAGTAACCACTGCTTCAGTCACCTCTTCCACTGTTTCAAAGCACTGCTGTTCCTCCTCAGTTTCAACCCCCTCCTGTATTGACTCTAATACCATCAAACAAAACTCATCATGAGAAGAATCAATAGAAGCATAGAGTGCAAAATTTTCATCATTAAGGTCTTCAGGCATACTGCTCCAGTCAACAAACCCTTGAGTGAAAAAACTTTGCTGATCTGGTTGTGCTGCTGCTGGAGCAGTGGTTTGAGGTGCAACAGGTTGCACTTGTACCTGTGGAGCAGGGGTTTGAACATATTGGATTTGTGGAACAGTAGTTTGGACATAATGTACTGGCACAGGGGCAGCAGCATAGTGAGCAGTGTTCACTTGAGCTGCTGGGGCATATTGGGCATAGTGCACAGTGTTTTGGTTTTGAGGTCTAGGATTTGAGCTAGGATGAGTAATTATGGGACCAGTAGTTTGACTCCTACATTCCCTAGCGAAATGTCCCAACCTATTACACTTATAGCACTTGATTTTCGATTTATCCAACCCAACCCTTAGATTCCCATGCAAACCTGGGAATTTTCGCCCTGTTCTTTTGTAGAACTTGCTAGTTCTGACACTTAGCAAAGCCAGTTGGTGCAGGATGTCCATTTCCTCTAAATCAGTGGGATCAAAATGTTGCAAATCATTTAGTTCAAAACTTAAATTGTCTGACATCTGGTTTTCATTTGCAGTGAATGCATAACTAGCATAGTGAGGATCAGGGTTGTTAAAATTTGCTCCAGCAGTTATGTCAATGAAGTGATCAAAACCCTGATCCTTACCACTGCTCCTAGATTCTTCTTGACCCAGAAGAGCAGTATTACCGAAAGTTTAATCATCGGTAACTTTTCCTGACTCTTGTAACCTCCTTTTCTGGTTCAACTCCCTTTCGTAGGTCAGGAGTCGACCATGGAGTTGGGTCAAGGTCAGATCCTTGAATTCAGGTGAATTTCGAGTGACAAAAGCTATGGTGTCCCATTTTTCTAGCAGTGACCTGAGGAACCTGCTATTTTGAGTTGAGTTTGTAAAAGTGGTGTTAACAAGCCTCAGTTCACTGATGAGACAACTGAAACGCTCAAATTGTTGCGTTAGTGATTCGCCTTTAACATAGCAAAATGTTTCATACTGTTGGTTCAGGATTTCCCTATTGTTTTCTATGACTTCTTCAGTTCCCCCAAACTGTTCCTTAAGTGCGTCCCATAACTCTTTGGCACTGTTACAGTGTAACAGTCCAGCATATATCTCATTGGGCAGCGCTGATGCTATGATGCTAAAAGCTTTAGCATCTAGTTCGATCTTTTGAAAGTCGGTTTCGGTATAATTTTCAACTGGTTTTGGAACGAACTTTTTAGCATCTTCAGCGCTTGGCACTGAAGGAACATGGGGACCATAAATGACAGACCTCCAACAACCTGTGCTTTGTTGAGCAAGGATGTGACCCATCCTTCTCTGCCAGATGTTGTACTCATTTCTTTTTAGCATAGGTGGTTTGAAAAGTGAGCCGATGTTGTTTTTATCATCCTGAGATTGTGACGTCATTCTTGTTGTTTTACAGACACTGAGGAATCAACTTTAGTGGTGATTAATCCTTGCTCTGTTTTTCAACGGACGAACAAACGATCAGTATCAACTGTTGTGAGCTGAACTATTTATGTCAAAATGATTGTTAAATCAAATTTGACTGTCCAAGCTCTGATACCAATTGTTGGATCTGAGTTTCTTTTTGATTGTATTTTCGTTTGAGATTAAGATGAAAATGAAAGAGTTGTGCAGCGGAATTAAGATGAAAACAAACTTTGCATACAATCAAACGAGAGTAATACTTTAATCAAACATCTTTTCACAATGAATCGAAAGATTGAATTTGTTTCAACAACGATTACAATGACTGATGAATGAATGCAAACTCCCCCTCAGCCAGAGCTCAGTAGTTTGTTCGTGCAAAGAAGACGATGTGGTGAAAGAGCTAATAGAACAGTACAAAGTACTGAACTATTTATAGGCACTTGCAAACCACTGAGCATCTTAGCTGACGTCACCATGAAAGTGACATCTAACCTCCTAACAAACTCTAACTACTGATCTATAAACACTGATGTACTAAACTACTGCTATTACATTTCTTTACACAAAAGACACTTAAACAGCTGCTGCATCCTTCCACTGCTGTGAACCCAGCAGTGCTTGTCCGGATCAGCAGTACTTGACTCAAGGCAGTAGATTGAGTAAGCAGAGCTTTGGTCTTCCATCAGTCTTTGACTTTGGGCAGTAAATGCAAGGCAGCAGTTGTAGGTCAGTACTTAACAAGATCAGCAGATAGGAGGTCAGCAGGTATGAAACCACTTTCAAGGGGAGAGATTTGCATGAACCAACTGTAAACGTCTGCTTATTCTGGATCCACTGCTGTGATCCAGTTTTGGCTTTAATTATCTGTTCCTCTGATAGGGTTCAATCCCAACATTATTGGTATGGATTGGCTACCTCAACATCGAATAGAGATTCTTTGCAAAGAGAAGATCGTCCACATTCCTCGTGTTGGTGAAGAACCTTTGGTAATTCATGGTGACAAGGGTGGTGCTGTTGTGGGCATCATTTCTTTCCTTAAGGCCCAGAAGTGTTTACGTAAGGGCCACGCAACTATCGTAGCCCTCATGACGAATGCACCAACGAAGGAGAAGAGAATAGAAGACATTCCCATTGTACGAGATTTTTAGAAGTATTTCCTGAGAAATTACCTGGATTTCCGCCCCATCGTCAGGTCGAATTTCAAATCGAGCTAGCTCCTGGAGCAGCACCAATAGCTCGTGCACCGTATCGCTTAGCTACATCAGAATTGGAAGAACTATCTACAAAATTACAAGAACTCTTGGATAACGGTTTTATATGTCCTAGCTCTTCGCCCTGGAGAGCTCCAGTGTTATTTGTGAAAAAGAACTCAACAAGGTGACCGTGAAGAATCGCTATCCTCTTCCACGTATTGATGACTTGTTCGATCAGTTGCAAGGGTCGAGCTACTATTCGAAGATTAACCTGAGGTCAGGCTACCATCAACTGAGAGTCCGAGAAGAGGACATCTCTAAGACAGCGTTCAGGACTCGATATGGGCATTACGAGTTCCTGGTTATGCCTTTCGGACTGACAAACGCACCTACAGTCTTCATGGATCTTATGAACAGAGTGCGCAAGCCTTACCTGGACAAGTTCGTTATTGTTTTCATCGACGACATCCTGATCTATTTGAAGAGTCAGGAGGAACACGAGCACCATCTACAACTTATTTTGGAACTCCTTCGAACATAGCAACTGTATGCAAAGTTCTCGAAATGCGACTTCTGGCTTCGTGAAGTCCATTTCCTAGGCCACGTGGTAAACAGGGATGGGATTCATGTTGATCCATCCAAGGTAGACTCAATCAAGAACTGGCCTGCACCCCGTACACTAACAAAAATTCGCCAATTCTTGGGCTTGGCAGGATACTACAGAAGGTTTATCAAGGATTTCTCCGAGATCGCGCAACCTCTTACCACACTAACTCAGAAGGGTGTCCCCTATCGTTGGGGTGATGCACAGGAAACGGCGTTTCAGCACTTAAAGGATAGACTTGGTAGCGCACCTATCCTCTCATTGCCTGAAGGCACAGAGGATTTTGTGGTTTATTGCGATGCATCCATTCAGGGTCTTGGATGTGTGTTGATGCAACGTGACAAGGTCATTGCTTACGCGTCGCGCCAACTTAAGATTCACGAAAGGAATTACACTACACATGATCTGGAGCTGGGAGCTGTTATTTTCGCACTCAAGATATGGAGACATTACCTGTACGGTACCAAGTGCACCATTTACACCGATCACAGGAGTCTCGAGCATATCTTCAAACAGAAGGAGTTGAACATGCGACAACGTCGATCGGTCGAGCTATTGAATGATTACGAATGTGCCATCAAGTACCATCCGGGCAAAGCCAATGTTGTGGCCGACGCCCTCAGTCGAAAGGATACTACACCTAAACGCGTACGTGCTTTACAACTCACTATCCAATCTAGTCTTCCTGCACAGATACGAGATGCTCAGGTAGAAGCATTGAAACCAGAAAATGTCAGGGCTGAAGCCCTACGCGGCTCACGGCAACGGTTAGAACAAAAGGAAGACGGCGCCTACTACGTAACAGGACGCATTTGGGTCCCACTCTATGGCAATTTACGAGAACTTGTAATGGATGAAGCACATAAGTCTCGCTACTCAGTATATCCTGGTTCGGATAAGATGTACCACGATCTCAGATCTACGTATTGGTGGCCTAGCATGAAAGCTCACATAGCAACTTACGTTAGCAAATGTTTGACTTGTGCGAGAGTCAAGACTGAATATCAGAAACCATCGGGCCTACTCCAACAACCAGAAATACCACAATGGAAATGGGAGCAAATTTCCATGGATTTCGTTACTGTCCTACCTAGATCTCAACGTGGAAATGATACCATTTGGGTGATCGTGGATCGACTCACAAAGTCTACACACTTCTTGGCTATCAAGGAAAAGGATAAGTTCTCCACCTTAGCAGATGTTTACCTTAAGGAAGTTGTCTCGAGGCACGGGGTGCCAACCTCTATTATTTCCGATCGTGATGTACGTTTTACTTCAGAACTGTGGCAAGCAATGCACAAATCTTTTGGCTCTCGGTTAGACATGAGCACCGCTTATTATCCACAAACGGATGGGCAGTCTGAACGCACCATCCAAACCCTTGAAGACATGCTTAGGGCATGTGTGATTGACTTTGGCAACGGCTGGGAAAAGCATCTGCCACTAGTGGAATTTTCGTATAATAACAGCTACCACACCAGCATCCAAGCCACTCCGTTTGAGGCATTGTACGGGTGTAAATGCCGATCACCTCTTTGCTGGGTAGAGGTTGGTGATAGCCAGATCACTGGCCCAGAACTGGTGGTAGACACAACAGAAAGGATTGCTCAAATACGACAATGAATGGCGGCAGCTCGTGACCGTCAGAAAAGCTACGCTGATAAGCGCAGGAAACCCCTCGAGTTCTAGGTTGGGGATCGAGTGCTACTCAAAGTTTCACCTTGGAAAGGTGTTGTTCATTTTGGCAAACGAGGCAAACTTAACCCACGATATGTCGGACCTTTCGAAATCATAGAGAAAATAGGCAACGTCGCCTACAAACTGAACTTACCAGCAGAACTCAGTGGAGTTCACAACGTTTTCCACGTGTCAAATCTGAAGAAGTGTCTGTCAGATGAGACCCTCAGAGTTCCTTTCAAGAAGCTCACCATCGACGATCAGTTGCGATTTGTCGAAGAACCAGTGGAAATCTTGGACCGGGAGGTCAAGATCCTCAAACACACCAGGATACCTATTGTTTGAGTTCGTTGGAACTCCCGTCGTGGCCCAGAGTTTACCTGGGAACGAGCAGACCAAATGAAACACAAATATCCCCAGTTGTTCCAGAACAATGAAACCATTACTGAGGCTGAAGCTACTGCGGAATTTCGGGACGAAATTCCAAACCAACGGGGGGATGATGTGACACCCCAGGAAACCTAGGAAACCATGCAACCTAACTAGCTTCCTCAGTAACTACGTGCTAAATTTCGGGACAAAATTTCTTTCAAGTTGGGGATGATGTGACAACCCGAACTTTCAGGTAAGTGTCATTTTGTTTCATGACCTTAACTTCTCATTATTTCTCTTCAACGTTTCCTCTTGTGTTAAACTTGTTAAACGTTTTATTCTATGCTAAACATAAACGGAATTGGATTGTGTGCTTGTATCTTTGGGCCGCGTATGGTGGGTCACCTACATATCTCCCTTTTGCTACACAATAACTTCGGCCCACACATAATTGGGTATCGCAACAATCAAGACTTGATAGTGGGCCAGTTGGTATTGTTAGTGGGCCGGCCTTGTTGCCACAATTTAAAACACCCGCACAACACAGCTAGTTCCAAGGAATTGATAAGTGATTTGGGTGGGCCAGTTACTCTAAAAGTTGCACATGCCTAAGCCCAACTTAGGGAATTTATATGCATATACGTATGCATTGGGTTGATTGTTTGGTATCTTTTAAACATTATAACAACCCTAGAAATACTTGGTGATCGGCAACAGGAGATCCCTCCCCTATTCGAAACCCTTTCCATTGAAGCTTATCTCTGTGACTGATTTTTATACACCATCCGGGTTTGATTGATCATTGTGTGAAACGTGTACTTAATTCTACAGAGCAAAACTAAGGTGAGTTCACACTCCTAAGGCATGGGATTCCCGGTGGGTTGGGAATGGGATTGAATAACTACTCGTACTATCATTACTATTAAACTACTTACTACTGTCCTCGAATTGAAGGGCACGTACGTAAAACCTACGTACACTCATACTTACTACTGTCCTCGGATTGAAGGGCACGTACGTAAAACCTACGTACACTCATACTTGCTACGGTCCTTGGATCAAGAAGGGCACGTACGGATACGACTAGTCAAGTAATACACATGGGAAGCCCCCACTAATCATCGCAAACATGTTTGGGAAACCGCGATACAGATTAATACAGTACATGGTTTACGAAATAAACATATGATTTACGAACACTAATACTAAACAACCAACTGTGAACTCGCTCAACTTTGTTGTTGACTCGTTGTTACATGCCTTGCAGGTTGTTAGGTACTCATGGAGCTTGCATTGGAGTGGGAAGAGTCGTTGTGGGACATGGACAGCTGTGTGCAATGCTAAACATTTGAAACGTTTAAACTTATGACTTGGTTTTAAACTTTATGCTTCCGTTTGCAACTTAAACTATGTTTTGTTTAGACACCAATTGTATTGTGTTGGATTTTATATATTACTTACATGCTTGTTCAATATGATTGGTGGCTTGATCCTGGTCAGTCACGCCTCCAAGCGGTGATACTCCGCGTGTGAATTTTTGGGGGTGTGACAAAAATGCTTGTCGAACTAACCCGAACCAAGGTGGTCCAAACCAACCTCAAGCCAACCCTGCTCAATCTCATTTTCCAGCTGGTTCTTGCTACAACTGTGGCGAGATGGGCCATTTCAGGAATAATTGCCTAAAGCTTAATAACGCAAATCCACCCCGTGGATGAGCATTTGGGTAACTGGAAGACGATGCCGCTTTGAAACTACTAAACTTTATGTTTTATTTCTCATGTATCCAAGAACTTTGAAACAATCAGTTTGGTTTATAATGAATCTTTATTTACATTTCGATGTACGAAAACAAATGTGGTTACATGTATGATTGACATACCCCTACAATACTGATACCAAGGAACCGTGTTCCTTGTAAGACAAACAACTCTTGTAGTTCTTCCATTTTGTGATCGCTCGCGATCTCCACACAAATCCTAAGTACTCATTTCTTCTAATGAAACAAAGTACAAAGTACAAGTTACAAACTCTGGACGAATACTCAAAGTACAACTTTAAATCCTTGCTTGGATATCTAAGGGTACTTTTCATAAGTCCTAAACTGGTCTTATGCGATATGTCTATATCATTACTTTCTGGTTTTCATAACAATATACATAGTATATGATTTCAAAACATCATTCATGATTTCAAAAACATTTCATATGGTTTAAAAACATTTAAACATAGTATATTTTCCCAATATAACAAGTGCATAATTTCAAAAACATCATCCATGTTTTCAAAAAAAAAATCTCAAACATGATTTTCAAAGACTTTCTACTCATATGTTGACTGAGCATACGTAGTACACGATTTTCAAAGAACACTCTGCTCATATGTTGACTGATAATACGTAGTACACGACTTTCAAAGAACACTCTGCTCGTATGTTGACTGAGCATACATAGTACACGATTTTCAAAGAACACTCTGCTCATACGTGGTACACGATTTTCAAGGACATTTTGCTTCGTATGTTTACTTAGTATGCCTAGCACATTGATTTCAAGGATCCTATTTGCTTCATATGTTGACTTAGCATATCTAGCACCTTGATTTCATAAACACTATACTTCGTATGTTGACTTAGCATACCTAGTACAAGGTTTCGAAACAATTTCTCGCCACACGAATTCCAAAATCCTTATAGGATCTTCCTATCTTCATAGTTAGATCCTTGTGGATGTTTAAAGCGCAAAATCAAAATCCTTAATTGGATTATTTGTGTGCTTTAATGCGTATGTTACGATTCAATGAGGAAAAAAACGAATCCTTATAAGATCTTCCTATCTTCATAGTTAGATTCTTGAGGATGTTTAAAGTACTAATTGAAGTCCATTGATGGATTCCTGGTGTACTTTAAATGCAAGTGTACAAATCGATAACAAATTGATAACAAGCTGATGACCAAGTTGACAATTACGTGATTATGTGTTTATGTGTGAATCCAAAAGCTCGCTATCCAAATCCTTGTAGAGTCTTCCATATCTTCATATGATGGATTCTTAGAAGGATATCCAAAAGTACTATCTTAAATCCTAATGGGCTTCTATGTAATAGTTAAGACCCTTGGATTGTAAAGTACTATTCCAAAGTTAAAGACATCGTTCGTTGATGTATTTAAAGAGACCCTTTAGTGGTTTAGTTAAAGAGATCATGTGTTGATCTAGTTAAAGGCATCATTCGTTGATGTAGTTAAAGAGACCCTTTGGTGGTCTAGTTAAAGAGATCATGCGTTGATCTAATTAAAGATATCATTCGTTGATATAGTTAAAGAGACCCTTTGGTGGTCTAGTTAAAGAGATCATGTGTTGATCTAGTTAAAGATATCATTCGTTGATATAGTTAAAGAGACCCTTTGGTGGTCTAGTTAAAGAGATCATGCGTTGATCTAGTTAAAGATATCATTCGTTGATGTAGTTAAAGAGACCCTTTGGTGGTCTAGTTAAAGAGATTGATTCGTCAATCTAATTAAAGAGATCATGTGTTGATCTAGTTAAAGAGACCCTTTGATGGTCTAGTTAAAGAGGTCGTTCGTCGATCTAGTTAAAGAGGTTGATCTAGTTAAAGAGATCATTCGTCAATCTAGTTAAAGAGATCCTTTGGTGATCTAGTTGAAGAGACTCTTTGGTGGTCTATTTAAAGAGATCATTCGTTGATCTAGTTAAAGAGACTCTATGGTAGTCTAGTCAAGTCATCATAGGATTATTTGTTTAATTTTTCCCCTACACATTATAAAATGAACTGTGCGGATTGTGCAAGGAATTACGTAATTATGGATGCATACATAATTATGGAATTCAGTGCACAGAAACCACAGCAAGTTTTGTCATGTGTAATAACCTATAGTGATAAGAATAACGAAACTGGAACAATGTAATAAGGGCATGGTGGATACGCCGATGGTACTTTCTATATATAAGTGTTCCAGCGTTATTTAATTTACTAGAAGTTCTGGACCTTGACCAATGTTGTTTTATATTATACTCTCTGATTCCAATTTCGAGCACACACAACTTTCCTATAATAGTCTTCATAGGAAACATTCTCTCTAACCGTTGTTCGAAACTCCAACTTCTTGACGAATTCGCACGCTCTCCATATTTTACTACAACAAGGATATCATTTTGATAATTACATGTCACTCTTGAGATTCGGTACAATCATACACAAACCTATTGGAATGGAGTTTAAATCTTTAGATCTGAACTCTTCCATACAAACAACAGACGAGTACGATTAATAAAGTTCGCTGGAAATCTAGACGTGGCCTAGAGTTTTACTCAGGGAATGGAGGATCATTTGAAAGCGAAACAATCACATCTGTTTTCACAAGTTTCCTCTGAATTAAATTTCGGGACGAAATTTCCTAAAGTAGGTGAGACTGTGACATTTGTACCTCTATGACCATCATAAAATTATGAATCCAATGAAATCTTGTATTTCATTCTCGGGATTTGTACAATTACATGTTACAAGTACACATATCAAATTTCGTACGATTCCGAACTCTCGAGAAGCTTTTCTGGAAGTTATACGCAAACTGTTACGTAAACGTAATCAGTTTAACGCGACATACACTCCAAAATAGTGACATAAGCTTAACATACCTTAAATAACCTTTACATAACAAGATTATTCGATCACAGGGACTATTTGCGACAAACTGCAAAAGTCTGCCAATTCGTATAGCAACGTTCACTCTGGAATAAGATCATAAGCTAAACATACCCTAAATACCCTTTACATAGCTTAGAAATAAGTTTTGAGGGGTTTGGTGTGCAAAAATACGCTTATTTGATCCTAGGGACTAAAAGCGTCAAAACTGCGAAAGTTTGCATTTACGCGCATATCTCACGTTCTGACCATATCCGGACATCCAAAAATTTTTGTAATCACTAGAAAATTATATTTTAGTGATAGGAATGTAAAAATACCATTCGTCGCGCAATTTGGATCGTTTTCGCGTCCGTACGAGTTTCGTCGTAATTAACCGAAAAACGCGACGGTACGACCAAACGAACCGACATACATGATATTTCCGAGCATATTTCAAGTCCCCTATGCTTTAACATCCTTGTAGAGCCTTGAAAATGGGTTAACGGGGGTTAAACGCGTCAAAAAAAGCACTTAGAAGTGTGGAGGGACCTGTTTTGTAAATTTCTGATAGTCTGGCCTGAGCCCTAGCGCTGCGCGACGCCTAATGGCTTTTGCCATCACGTGACGTGACACCTACATCTGGACAGATTCATTGAATTGTTGCTACAGCTTGTATATTTTCATGGTTTTTGGCAAATTGTGGGCTATTTGAGTGTTAATCAAGGCTTAAAACCTCAACCACACACTTGTATGGACAAGATTATTCCTTGGGCAACACATAAGACACTTGTCATGATCCTATGCACTTCAAACAACTATAAATACCCCCCCCCCCCAATCTGCCCATTTTCCTTGCTCGTTTGCTCATTCTCACCTCTTGAACTCTAAGTGGAGCCTACCATCTTTTGGAGGCCACCTACCTGAGTTCTTCTAGTCATTTTTGCAGCCTTAGAGCACTTGTAAGTGTTCTTTCATGGCTGGTTCTTTTATTTCAGCAATTACTAGCTAAAAGTCAAACAGTTTAACTACCGTTTGACTTTCGGTTTTAACCATGAATTGGTCAAGTCAAAGTTCAATTGAAATTTGCAACATGATCATAATCACGATGGTTATAAACCCTTGCAATTATACCTACTGATTACCACGTTTACTAGTCGAAGTGACGAGTCAAAGTTTCGGTCAAAATGCATGTTTATGTGCATTTTGAGACGAAACTATTTTCGGGTATCAAAACACTTTGTTTTGATATCAAATCAGTTTTCTAACTTAGTTAAATATGTTTTAACATGTTTAACTCGTCACTTCTAGTTTAGTGCTTATTTAGGGTCGTAAGTCAAGCGGACTCGATAACCGCTTAGACTTTCGAACCCGGCCAGTTTGGTCGATAATTAGGATCCGACCAAACATATTTTGTGACCATAGTTGTATTGGGAATAACCTTTCGAGGTTATACCTTATGGTCACTTAGTTTAATTAGTTGTATGATAGGTAGTTTATATGCCTTAGGAAAATTACCAAAATGCCCTTTTTGCACATAATTTCAATTTAAGCATATGTAACCAAAATTTTTGCACTTAAACTGATTATGCAACATAATTAAACATGTTAGGGCATATAATGCGTATCATAGGGCTAGTTAGACCATCTGAACTCGCTTTTGCACAAATGACACGTTAAAGTAGCGTAAACTACCTTAACGGTTCATAAGCACTTAGGATAGGTCTCAAATCAGAATGTAGGCGTTGTTAAACCATATCATATGAGTTCCAACATCATTTGGTTTACAAGACCACATTCTATCCAATCTCCCGATTTAGGCCTCGATTATTAACAAAGTGACTCCATATTAGGTGCCACTTGATTCCTTGATTTCCCGAGCTTTGTTAGGTCACTTAATCAAGGATACTTGCAATCTCAAGTGAGTACATAGCTCCCCTCTTTTACGTTTTCAATTGTTTAGGGGTGACTCATATGTGCTAAATGCTTCTCATGTTTAAAAAACAATGATTATGGTTTATATAAAACACAATGATTTCAATAATGTGAACGAACTTGTTGGGGTGTTAGTAAAAAGACACATGAATGACATTCGTTAGCTTTGATCAAGCCAACCAGAAGTATGTTATGATACCATAGGATCTGACAAATCCCGTTATCGGACTATCCCTTTGGTAGGTAATGTGGGTAACGACAGAAACTGTTATCTGATTAACAAATCAAGTGTTGGTTTGTTAGTCTTGTTAAAGAGGTCTTTCAGGGCCTATTAAAGATACCCCATGGGTCGTATATCGAGTCACACATGTTTGAATGTATTCTTTAAAGAACGACCAAAAGTTGTATTTCACAATTAAAACACGGACGATTGAACAATGGTTTATAACACGGACGATTTGAACGATATTGTTGGTGCATCCGTCTGTCGTCTACGTCTTGTATCGAGTCTTGTACTGTAATAGTTAGATCAGGGCACGAAAAACTAGAAAATGGTTTTTAGGAGTGATTCCGCTCGAAATGACACCTTGTCATTTGGAGCTAAATCACATAAGTCCTGATTCCGCTCGAGATGGTTATGGTCTGATTCCGCTCGAAAGTGAATTTCCTGATTCCGCTCGAGATGGTTATGGTCTGATTCCGCTCGAAAGTGAATTTCCTGATTCCGCTTGAAATGAACATAGCATGTTCGATCGGAACCCCGTCCCCTATAAATACCTTTCGAGCGTAATCATTTGTAACGATCTTGTTTTCCGGTACAGAATTGCTGCCGAAGTGCTGTTTGACTGTAATCAGTGTGAAATCAATATACAAGGCAAATTTAAGTGAAACAAGCTGTTTTTCTTGTTCATTTCTTAGTTTCCGCCTCTGAAACGGATCAGAGCTCTTCTAATTGACTCGTTTGGGTCACGTATCGATCCTACAAGTGGTATCAGAGCTCAGGAGGAGGAGTTCTGCAGATTACAGCTGATATTTGTTGCATTTTCTATCTTCTACACCTTCTTTCATCATCTCAGCAAGATTTCACGGTCAAAACTGGATCAATTTTTCACAGATTGTTTAAAAATACATATAGACAAACCCTTGAAAGTTTCATAGCAAAATTCGACCTAAAAGTGACTGAAATGGACCTTCGACTTGATTCCGCTCGAACTGATTTTATTTGAATCAGTGCTGATTCCGCTCCAAAGTGTTTGATTTAGCTTCAAAGTGTTGATTCCGCTCCAACTTCAGTTCTGATTCCGCTCCAAACTGCATTTTTCTGATTCCGCTCCAAACTGTCTTATCAGATTGATTCCGCTCCAAAGTTACCAAAATTGTTGTTTCCGCTCCAAAGTCTTAGCTAATTTCGCTCCAAGTTAAAAAGTTTTGATTTAGCTTCAAAGTGTTGATTCCGTTCCAACTTCAGTTCTGATTCCGCTCCAAACTGTCTTATCAGATTGATTCCGCTCCAAAGTTACCAAAATTGTTGTTTCCGCTCCAAAATCTTAGCTAATTTCGCTCCAAGTTACAAAGTTTTGATTTCGCTTCAAAAGGTTTGTTGATTCCGCTCCAGAATAACAAACTAGTGCTGATTCCGCTCCAAGTTGTCTTAACAGATTTCGCTTGAACAAGTGTTAGTTTGAAAGATAGTTGATTTTGCGTGAACATACATTCTCGATCCAATCAAATAAAAGTAATCAACAGTGAGGCCCAATCAGATGATTGTTGAATATCAAACATGTCTGCATGTGACTTGATGTAAGGTTTTCGGCTATTAACTCAATGACTTACTTAACAAACAAACAGCCCAATCATATTTCGGTTTAGTGAGTTGCTAGGCCCAATCAAGTGAGAATTTTGTCAGCAGCCTAAGATATTCTGATTAAGGAGTTGTTTTGTGCGAGAAGCCCATTCATTTAGTTATTTCACCTGAACAACATTGGAACAAGTGTTTCCCGAAGTATCACCTGATTATTGAAACATGGCTGAGGAATTTTATAATGCATTCGCTACACCGGTTGCTCCTGTTACTGCTGCTGAGACTTTATACAGTGAGAATGAGATGGGTACTCATCAGAAACCACCGAAACTCATGTACATTGAAGATTTTCAAGGTTGGAAAAATCGATTCGAGAATTGGGTACAAGCATACAAATTTGATGCATGGTGTTCGTTGTTGAAATATTATGAGAAACCAAAGAATGAACGGGGTATTGAAAAGGGTTTTAATGATTTTTCAGAAGCTGACAAGTTGAAATACACAAGTGAAAAGATGATGATCAGCATTCTTCAGCAAGCAGTTAAAGAAGATATTTTTGTTTTGCTTCAACATAATGGTACAGCTAGATCAATTTGGGAGGCTTTGATTCAGAAATTCAGAGGGAGTGCTGATATGATCAAAAACAAAAAGGCGTTATTGAAGAAATCATTCGATATGTTTACAGCTTTCGATCATGAAACAACAAAACAGACCATTGATAGATATTGTCATCTGGTATTGGAAATGGGTAGATTGGACATCAAGAAAGAGGACGATGAGTGGGTCGATAAACTAGCTGAGGCGTTACCACAGCATAAGTAGGGAACATATTTGATGGTTGTGAACCTCATGAGGAAGTCCGAGAGCATGAATTTGGCACAATTCATTCAGAAAATTGAAGAGCAGGAGCTGGATATTCAAAAGACAGCTATTATGACAAATCCAAATGCTAAACAGGATGTCAGTCTGTACTATCGAGGGAACAAGTTTGAGGCTACCCCCAGCCAAAGTCCAAAAATTAGTACTGCTTTTAGTGCAGATGGTTCTTCAAGTCCAAATGCTAGCACTACAACTCAAAGTGGTGGATATTCTTCATCATTTTCAAGTTTCGATCCAAACAGCACAACATCAAGTCCCCAACAGCAGAATTCTACAAATCTTTAATGCAATGTGACATTGAACATTCAGAATGGTCAACATCTTTCTCCAGAGCTGGCTAAACAACACATGGCATCTCTTGTCGCCATGTTAGAGTCATATGAAAGCTTAGTTGCAGGAAGAATTGGAAATCCGATGCTTACGAAAGAAGATTATGACCAAATTGATGTCGAGGAACTTGAATTGACGGATGTGAAATAGTGTTTAGCTATTTCTTGTAGAAGAGCTGAGAAGTTTCAACAAATCATGGGCAGAGATGGTTTTCGTGATCTGGCAAATTCTGCTTTAGGATTTGACAAATCAAAAGTTACCTATTTTCGTTGCAAAGGAAAAGGTAATTTTAAACGAGAGTGTAAAAATCAAGAAGCAACCGGGAATCAAGAAAAGAACAATTATTATCAGAAATCAATTTTTCATTAGATTGAACAACAACCATCATCGTCTAGTGCCACTGACAATGGAAAGAAGAAAGCTTTAATCATTCATCAAGATGATGAAAAGGTTGCAGAGGGTTTTAGTTGGGACAAATACATACCTGGTTCAGCTCTAGTTGCCCGAGTTCTGGAAGATGAAGCTAGTCAGAAAAGAATCCCGATTTTTCCAGATCTAGGAAGTGATGTTGATACGGATGATGAGGAAGAGTATCTTAACAAATGTAGAAAAAGCATTGATCCTGATAGTTTTAATTTTTTCTATGCATATAAAGTTGAGATGCTGAATCAAAAGAAGATTGACAGGTTGAAGAGAGAGCTGGAAGCAGCAAAGTTACTCGCTGATGAAAAAGCAAAGACAGAAGCTGATGAAACAAGAGTTGAAGCAGTAACTGAGAATGAAAAAGAAAAGATTGTTGAAGTTGAAAAAGTGGTGGAGAAAATCGTCGAAGTTGAGAAACTTGTCGAAGTTGAGAAAATTGTTGAAAAGATAGTTGAAGTTGAAAAAGTTGTTGAAGTAGAAAAGACTATCGAAGTTGAGAAGATAGTTGAAAAGGTGGTTGAAGTTGAAAAACCATGTTTAAAATGTTCAGAATCTTGTAAAGATTGTGAGGAGAAAGACAAGAAGATTGCTGAATTAGAGAAAGTTAAAGAAGATTTACTGTCTGATGTGAAGTATGTGAAAGAGTCATACGATGTGCTGAACAGGACAGTTGATAGTCTAAAAAAAACAAATTCAGAAATTGAAAAAGCTATGGAAAAAATGAGCGCAACATTAATGACAAAGCAGAGCGTCATCAATGAGTACATCGAAGATTGTGCGAAGCTAAAACAGGAAGTGGAACTTGAGAAGATCGAAAGTGAAAGGATTAAACGATTACTGTTGAGTTATACAACATGTGATTATTTGATTGATCATGTTTATCCTACTGTTGCAGGTCTTGAAGCTTTCAAGAAGAAAGAAAAGGAAGAGGATACTGGTAAGACACAAAGTGTCAAGTATAACTGATGTCCGCCCCCGATATTTGAAAGTTATTCTCCCAGAAATCCAAATGAGGAACGTGTAGACAAGGCTCTAAACATCAAATTAATGTCTGAAATCACTGATGAATTACCAGACAATATTAATGTCACATTCACAGCGTCTGACACTGATCATGAGTCTGAGTTAGTTAAGAGAGTTGTCGATCAGGTGTTGGATATGGATGAAGAGTCAAAGTCGGAGTCTAAGTCAGATAGTTCGAGTTCGTCTGAGAAGAGTCCAGTTTCACCGGTTAAGAGGGTTTACAACAAGGAATTTTTATTATCAAAATCTAATTTGAATGATGAATCAATCAATTTGGCTTATATTTTGAATGATTCAGACAAATTATATTCTGATAATGAATTCCCAATTAGAAGTGTTAAAACTGAAATGATCAAAAAGGTTTTCAAATTAACAGAAATTAATATTTCTGAAACAAAAGATTTAAATCTTTCTGCAAAACCTAAACCTTACACTTCAAGGATTAAACAAAGAGTTAACAAGAAAATGGGTTACGGTTATGGTTATAATTTCCAAAAGAAATCAAACCATAATGGTAATCTCAAAAAGAAAGGTCTTGGTAATCTCAAAATTTGTTTCAGGAGGAAGTTCAAAGGATGAACAGAAGAAACCGTTCTGGAAGCAGTCAAACCAGGAGTTTCTTGCTGAAGTGAAGAAGAATGTGAGAAAGTTTGCTCAAAGAGTTGACAGAAGAACCTGTTTCAAATGCCAGGAAGTTAGACACATAGCTTGGAATTGCCCCAAGATCAACTACCAAAAACAAGAAGTTTCTTCTAACTCTGTTTTGAGAAAGACTTGTGTTGATAAGAAAGAACAACCTGTGAAAAATGTTAAAAAGTTTGAAAATTCTACTTCTGTGGAAGGAGAAAGTTCAAAAAGGTTTTACAAAAGAAGAGGTGATTTGAGTAAACAAAAGTGGGTAGTTAAAACAGATAGTTGTTCTGACAATGAATCTGATTCCATAAAATCAGAGGAGTCATTGGTTGAGAAAAAGATTGTGAGTTCTGTTCCAGAAGTGAACGATGAGAATTTTCCTCAATTTTCAAAGGAAAATCTGATGTCGAAAGTGGGTAAGGTAGAGATCTCAAATCAATTCTTTGCTGATAAGGGAGAATTTGATGTTGAGAAGGCTTTCAATGGAAAAGTGAAACATATTTTTGGGAAGATGGTTGATGGGAAGGTTAAAAGTGCTAAAGAATTTTATAAATCAAAATGTTGGTGGGATAGATGTGTCCCAGAATCTCCCAAGGCCGGTCAGGCTTGGGGGAAAGTTTTTCCAAACTAAAATTCCTGAATTGTCGGAGCTCCCAGGTTGGTAAGAGTGGAGCAGGAATCGGCATCTTTCTTAGCAAATGATCCTACAAGTGGTACAGTTGGTAAAGTACAGGTGATATCTTTAAATTGTTATATTTTGATTTACAAGTGATTATAGTTGGTGAGTGAACCTGTAAGTGGTTGAAAGAGGTTTTCATTGACAAATGCTTAATTAAGGTCATTAAGTTGAACTTGATTGGACCATACTTACAAGTGGTATTTTGGAGAACAATGTGATGAACCCCTAACCTACAAATGGTTTGAAAATCAACAAAACAAATTTTCCGGAAAAACCATTTGATTAAAACAAACTTAAGTGTTTTGAAATCACAATGGGAAAATAGTTTGTTGTAAGGGGGAGTTCTGATTGTTTATGCCAAGTGGATGGCGATTTGAAGTGATTTGATATCAGTTGTCACTTTATTGTATAGTTTGTTTTCAAATTTCCTAAAATGTGTTTGCATTTTTAGGGGGAGTAAAAAAAAATTTCAGAAAATCCAAAAACATTTGAAAATTTGAAAAAGACAAAAACATGATAAATTCAAAAAATGAGTTTTGTTGTTTAAAAGAGGAAATGATAGTACATCAGTGGACGATCACAACATGCTAAAGAATTGGAAAGTCAAATGTGATAAACGGTCTCACTGGTGATATGCCAGTAGGTTTTTGCACATTTAGTAGATTGTTACGAGATATAAACCTAAATTCAAACTTGCTTATATCGTGGGTAACATCTCTCGGATATATGGGTAACCCCCGAAATCTTGTTTGAAGGACCCCTCTTTCTGAGATACTAGGTCTTTATGCTTAGTGATATCTGGGGTATTATCACGGGACTTCTGATAATACGGAAGCAATGGCCTAGTCCCCGGAGAATACTTTACGCTTGCTTGAAAAATAACACTGCCATCAGCATAAATGATGAGACAATAAAATTGCTAATCAATGCTGTTGTAAAAAAGATCCTCTAAAGGGGACCCACCAAAAGTCGAACCGTCATCTCTCTGCTGAACGGAAGTTCTGATCTGAGCTCTCACGGTTTCACAATTAACCCCTTACAGATATCATCTAGGTATACTCACCTGTAAGACTGAATATTGAGATCTGGATACGGGAGTATATTCTGAGGTGGGACACACGAATAAGTTTAAGTACTTAAGACATTAATCTCGTATCTCGAAGCAGTTGAATTTTGTGTGAAAATTTAAGTGGATCAGTATACTGACAATCTAAGTGAATCGTTTAGAACTTAAAATGTTTAAAGATTAACGGTGTTGGTGATTTGTCTCAAAAACTGATATGATCCTCTTACACAAACTCACAAAATTATTGTTTGTATATATTTCTTTGCTGCATTTCAATTCGGTTATATCAAAAATCCAAAAAGAGTTTCAGTGTGTTTTAGCATAAATTTTGAAAAATTTAAAAAGATTTTAGACAACTGATGTTGAAAAGCTGATTTTCAAAATTCCGAGTGCTGAACATGACGAACAGGTTTGGGTAAGTTTGTTTGAAGATGTGTGAAATGAAAATGATATATATTCAAGTGGTTCATCAGAAATTGACATGTTAAATCATTTTGTTTGATACTTGAAAATGATGTATTCAGGGTTGTGTCTTTAAGTGATTAGCAAAGTTTCTAAATTTTGTTATATCTTATCTTTTATGAAACTTATGTTTTGGGTAGAGAATATGCAGGTGAGTCAGGTCACGATCCTGATCCTGTGAAAGCCAAACTACGATCCCAGCACAAGTTGAGGGGGAGTCTGTTAGAAAGAGAGAGTCTGAAGATGCAAGAGCCAGATCGAGATTCTGGAAGAAAGAGCCCGAAGACTGATAAAGACTGAAGATGCGAAGACTCGACACTGAAGACTCCGTCAACATCCGAGGGGGAGTTTGTTGGTGCATCCGTCTGTCGTCTACGTCTTGTACCGAGTCTTGTACTGTAATAGTTAGATCAGGACACGAAAAACTAGAAAATGGTTTTTAGGAGTGATTCCGCTCGAAATGACACCTTGTCATTTTGAGCTAAATCACATAAGTCCTGATTCCGCTCGAGATGGTTATGGTCTGATTCCGCTCGAAAGTGAATTTCCTGATTCCGCTCGAAATGCACATAGCATGTTCGAGCGGAACCCCTTCCCCTATAAATACCTTTCGAGCGTAATCATTTGTAACGATCTTGTTTTCCGGTACAGAATTGCTGCCGAAGTGTTGTTTGACTGTAATCAATGTGAAATCAATATACAAGGAAAATTTAAGTGAAACAAGCTGTTTTTCTTGTTCGTTTCTTAGTTTCCGCCTCTGAAACGGATTAGAGCTCTTCTAATTGACTCGTTTGGGTCACATATCGATCCTACAGATATGAACGATTTAAATGATTGAACGATTTGAATGATTATGGACGAATGTTTTTAAATGATGTCACTCAACGAGGTTTGAACGATGGTTTATAACACGGATGATTTAAACGATATGAACGATTATGGACGAATGTTTTCAAATGATGTCACACAACGAGGTTTACTTAAAGATATAAACCATGCAATGTTTACTTTCAAAGACGATTTACTACTTCGTTTTACAAAGACAAATGTTTTCAGTCAAGATTCATGGTTACAATCGTTTTGGTTTTACATATATCAACTTGTAAAGTTGATAAAACATATTGCAATATCAAACACTTTTGATTTCAAGGTACATACTCGACAACTCTAGTAGTTGGTCGAGGTATTGCAATATGAATTCAAGGCCATGAATTTGACATACAAAACATATGTACTTGCCGGCATTTTTATGCTGACAGTTTTCACATATGTTTCAGGTTCTACTATATGATGATTGTTGATTGCTTGCTACACATAGGATGGATGCGGGCTTTAGTGACTTATAACTTGAAAGACAATTGTTGTAATTATTTGGTTTATATCAAAACAATGAGTCAATTAACAAAATAATACAAAACTTCAATTACCATGTGTTGTGAAACAATGATTCTGTTACGACACTCCCCGACGTTTCCGCCACAGTTTGTTGTATTACGCAGTTGGGGTGTGACAGTTAGGTTGCCTATCAACTAGTTAGGTTTTCTGAAAAACCTCGTAAATTCGTGTCTGGTAATGTAATGACACGTGTCCCTATTCCCAATTATGCCTAATGTGGAGGACTAAAGGTGTCAACATGTTGAAACTATGCCTCTGAGTGACCCTTTATAGATCGCAAGCTTGATGCCATATGATCATGTCCATACTCTCATATGTGCCAATTATTGGATGAGAGGGACTATTTTTGATGATATTTAATAGTATGAAGGTTGAGGGACCAAAAGTGTCAAAATATAAAATTTTGCTGGCTGAAGACCCTTTACGGACCGCAAGCCCTAGGCTTTACGGTCCATAAACAGTGGCGTTGGCAAAATCCTTGTTTGGGCTCCAAGCAAAACGCCAAGAAAACCTCCAACTCGAAACTATGGGCAATGTGGCTGCACTAGACACATGTTAGGACACTTGTAATGATCTCTAAAGGTTCCCTAACACCTGTGATGATCATGTCAATCCTCTACAACTATAAATAGGTGCCATTTGCAACATTTTCAAGTGCACCATTCTTAAATCATTCCTCTCTTCTCCTTGGAAGTTCCTAAGCTTATAGGAGCTTCCCACTGAGTTATTTTTAGTCTCTTGGACCAATTTTAAGTGCTCCATCCTTTGCATTTTTGTTTTATAGGCTTTTTAAGCCAAAAAGTCAAGCAATTTCGATAATTGCTTTGACTTTCAGTTTAGACCATTATGGTCCAGCCATTGTTCGAGTCGAACATGGCTATGTGATCGTAATTAGGTAGGTGTAAATCCCTCAAAAGGGCACCTCCTGAAAATCACATTAACTAGGTCAATTGACGGGTCAAAGTTTTATTGTTTAAAAAGTCAAACGGGTCAGTTTTCGTAAATGTTATAACCAGATTATATTATATGGATGTTATAAAACATGTTTTGACACTTAAACAAGTTGGTAATTAATATTAGAACATGTATGAGCATGTTCAGCCCGTCAATTCCAATTTTAAGGTCGGTTCGCAACCGAAAGTCGAGCAGTTTGACTTCTGCTTTGACTTTCGATTCTGACCTGATTTAGCCTAGTTAGCTACTGAATTAAAGTTGCATTAAGATCATATTATAATGTAGCATAATCCTCTAAGGTTATATTACATGATCATAATCAGATTCTGAGTTTATATGGAAGTTTCTATAATTATGCCAACTTTGAGCAAAATGCCCTTTTTGCAATAAACATGGTTTTTGTAACACCCCGACTCCGTAAAACAACAAACCACAACGGAAATGTCGAGGAGTCATGTCACATAATCATTTTTTCATAACACATGGGGATTAAAGTTTGGTATTATTAGAAGTAGTGTTTACATTATCTTGGATTAAATTGAAAACATAACATAAATTAAACTGTCTTTCTTGAATTTAAGTCGCTAAGGCCCAAGTCTGCCCTAAGTGAAGCATGCTCAATATCAAACATTAGCTCTTGAAACACACGCGAAAATAAGTGCATCAGCATAAAAATGTTTGTGAGTAACATAGGTTTTGATGATGAGAATTCATGACTTGAATGTTAAAAGAAGTGTTTAACTAAAAAGTAGCCATGAATCCTTATAAAACGTTTTCTTTTATAAAATCATATGAAAATCAAATGATTTAGAAGAAATGATGCATGGTTAAGTAAATAACCAAATGAAAATGACTTATATAAAATATGTCATGTCTTGTAATAAAATATCATGTCTTGTATAAAAGATGTAGTGTCTTGTCTTTGTCGAAGTGATTTAGATAACGCTACGATATGTAATGTAATAAAAGCACTTATATATAGGAAGTACCAGCGGCGTATCTACCATGCTTTTATCACATTACACATGCCTCATTATCTAAGTCACTTACTAAAACCAATGTGTTGTATGAACAAATGTCATGTAATAAACAATGTCTTGCGTAAACAAATGTCATGTATAAGCAATGTCTTGTGTAAACCAAATGTCATGTATAACCAAATGTCTTGTGTAACAAATGTCATGTATAATCCAAATGTAATGTCTTGAATAGCCAAAATGTTTAGTATAAAACAATGTCTTTGAATAAACAAAGGTTTTTTTTAATTTAAAAGTTATGTCTTATAACCCATTGCTTTTATTGTAAAAGTATATATTAGGATTGTTGGTGAATACATTCAATCCTTGTTGACTGTCAGATAGACCCTTATAAAGACAAAGGTCCATCAATGTTCATCCGATTCTGTCATTCCCTAGGGTTCACTTCCAAACAAACCTAGGAAGCGGGAACGGGATTGTCAATCCTATGGTACCATTACATACTACCGGTCGGCGTGATCAATGTTAATGAATGTATCATTTTATACGAAACGAACCAATATGTCTTGAACAATGTAAGCGTGTCATGAAAATGTTTTGAAACCATGTACTAAATATGCTAGGTAAACATACGAAGTAAATTATCTTTGAAATAGTGTAGTAGGTATGCAAGGTAAACATACGAAGTAAATGTCTTTGAAATAATGTACTTGGTATGCTAGGTAAACATACAAAGCAAAATGTGTTTGAAATCAATGTGCTAGGCATGCTAGGTAAACATACGAAGCAAAAGTGTATTTGAAATCAATGTGCTAGATATGCTAGGTAAATATACGAAGCAAAAGTGTCTATGAAATTAATGTACTAGGCACGCTAGGTAAACATACGAAGCAAAATGCAATTGAAATCATGTACTATATGGTCTATGTATTCAAAGCATGTATAATGTCATGAAAACAAGAAAGTAGTGATATGCACATATGTTTCACCCCAAAATATTTGCAAAAGTAAAAGAGGGGATCTATGTACTCACTTGGGATTGCGTATAAATCTTGTAGTAAAGATCAAACAAAGCTTGAATGATCAAGGAATCAAGTGGCACCTAGTATTGGATAACTATCTTAATAAGTCGGGACTCTAATCGGTGGATAGGATAGAATGAAGTTTTATAAACCAAATGAGTGTTGGAACTCATATGAAATGGTTCACTAAACTTAACATTCTGATTTGGAAAGAAACCTAAATGCTTTTGACCCGTTATGTCTCGTTAAGGTAGTTTACGCTACGTTAACGTGTCATTTGCGTAAACACGTGTTTGGATGGTTAAACATGTCCTATGATAAGTTTTAAATGCCCAAACATGTTTTAAAATGTTATAACATCAATTTATATGTCAAAAAGTTGGTTACATATGCTTAAAACGGATTCATGCGTAAAAAAGGCATTTTGGTCATTTTTATGCATATTGAAACGACTTATCATATAAGTACCCAAACGAAGTGACCATAAGGTACAACCTCAGTAGGCTATTCCCTATATAACTATGGTCACAAATATGTGTTTGGTTGGATCCTAAGATCGACCAAACGGGTCGGATTCGAAAGTCAAAGCGGTGGTCAAGACCGCTAGACTTACGACCCTAAATAAGCACTAAACTAGAAGTGACAAGTTAAACATGTCAAAACATGTTTAACTAAGTTGAAAAACTGATTTGGTATCAAAACTTAGTGTTTTGATACCCGAAAATAGTTTCGTCGTAAAATGCGCAAAATGTGCATTTTTGACCGAAACTTTGACTCGTCACTTCGACTAGTAAACGTGGTAATCAGTAGGTATAATCGCAAGGGATTACAACCTTCGTGATTACGATCACATTGCAAAGTTCAATTGAGCTTTGACTTGACAAATTATGGTCAAAACCGAAAGTCAAACGGTAAGTCGAACTATTTGACTTTTAGCTTAAAATAGCTAAAATAAATGAAATAGACTAGGATGAGAACTTACTTGTGTTGAAGAACACTTTAAGATCTCAGGTAGGAGACCTCCAAGGATGGAAGCAAGCTCCAAGTAAGTGGGAGAAAAATTAGGAGGAAATGAGCAAAGAGTGAAGAAGTAAGGCTTGCTATTTATACTAATCTTGGAGTTGTAGGATCATGCCATGTGTATTGAGTGTTTAGCAAGGATTCACAAGATCATAATAATAACATGTGTAAAGATCAGATCTTAGGCTTGGAAAACACACAACTTGGTGATCAAGAATGAAAAGAATGGATGAAAAACAAGTGCAGCAGCTCATTAAAAACTTTCTATCCAGATACAGGGCTCGCGTGGCGCGACCAGGATAGCCCTGGGCCATCGCGTGATGTCACACCCCGATATTTCCATTTATTTCCGGTGGGCTCGGTGGGGAGTATCGTGACGTAGTTGATATCATCATAGACAATTAAACACAATTATAGCACAGCGGAAGGCTTGGAAGTTAATTACTATTACAACCCATAATGTCCAAAGTTCAAAACAAAAGAATATACAGACGGATTGTAATAGAGATCCACAGGCGGACCATAAAACAAATACATAAAACTGAGTTTAATAGACTTCAGGCATCTAACGATTTACAAGATCCTCTTAATTAACACCAAGTAGCTCCATTCTAATTTCGAGAGGTACCTGTCACTTAGTCTTTGGAAAATACCGTAAGTTTTCACTGGTAAATACAATTAACTGGATCATTTGAAAAGAGTTTATAAAAATTGATTTAGGCACACAAGGCACAAAACCTTTTATAACATGGGATAATTTTTATTAAAATCTTGTATACGGATTTACATGTTTGTCATACAATTGGGGCCGGTTTGGAAGTCGGTCATGATTAACCGACTCACCACTTTATAAACCCACAAAGGAGTTATCCCCAACTTGTGGGTAAGTTAATATTTAGCATTTTGCATCTGTCAGGTGTATGCCTACACCCCGTGCATAGGTCGTGGCCATTTACAAATGAAATAAGCCAAGGATATCCAAGACACGGTCGCTAACTCCCAATGTTTATGTTATCAAACAAAACAGATTAAAACGGGTTATGCAGATTTATTAAATCACAATCCGACTAAATAATCCCATACCCGACCAAGCGGTAATAATTTACCGTATCCCAAGCCCGTATAGGGAAAATAAGTTAAAAGTATTTACCTGAGTTAATATGCAAGAAAATGCTACTCAACCGTATATTCTTAAGACCTTATGCAAATATCTTCTACCGAAGCTACTTAATCTGTAAAGAAGGTTTTATTAACCTATTAGGATGCTAACGGGTCTTATTTAAATCAAAGACTTAGACCGGTTAGTTTTAAGGATACTTTACGGTTCGAAACGCTAGATTAAGCGAAGACCGGAATGGAATGTAATTTAGACCAAACAAGTATGAATACTTGTATAATATGGGTAAACTTAATACATTCTGGATTTTGAAGTTTGAATGACAAGGTTAAACCCGTTTCGGTTAATTTATGTAAACTAGTTACATAAACCGAACCAAACGCGTATAAGCATAACGGGTAACCGAATGAACCATGTACAAGTTCCATATATTATTATGCTTAAAATATGTTAAGACATCAGTAGGATGTTGTCACACCCGACCGCGTAAAACAACAAATCGCGGCGGAATCGTCGGGGAGTGTTGTAACAGAATCATTGTTTCAAAACACACGGAAATTTGAAGTTTCGTTTTATTAAACATGAAATATTTACATCGTCTGGAAATCTAAATAAACAATTTAACATAGTCTATCATTGTTATTAAGTCACTAAGGCTTCGTTGAGTCCTATGTGAGCATGCATCCTAGCAATCAACATCATTCAACAACACCTGAAACATATGTGAAAACAAAGTCAGCAAAGAAATGCTGGCGAGTACATAGGTTTTTGAGAGTGTCGGATTCATGGCTAGTTTACATGTTTCAATACTTAATTAAAAAACTTGTTTTGAAAAGTATAGTATTGCGACATAATTAACCAACTCAAATCAAGTTGGTTATAATTTATAAAATCTCGTAGCCATGATTCTTAACCCAAAACATTTATTTAATTAAATCAAATTGTAAAACATCTCGTAAAAACTTGTTAATAAATCTTGTTAATAAAATTCGTTAATAAAACTCGTTAATAAATCTCGTTAATAAGACTCGTTAATAAATCTCGTTAATAATTCTCGTTAATAAAACTCGTTTATAAATCTCGTTAATAAAACTCGTTTATAAATCTCGTTAATAAAACTCGTATGGTTTATATCATTTCGAAAACCTCGTTTGTGTGACATCGTTTCAAAATCGTTTACCCAAGTGAACTAAATAACGCCACGGTATGTAATACGATGAAAACATATATATATATATATATATATATATATATATATATATATATATATATATATATATATATATATATATATATATATATATATATATATAGAAAGTACCAGCGGTGTATCCACCATGCTTTCATCACATTACACCCGTCTCGTTATCTAAACACTAACCAAAAACCAATCGTTTACCCAAATCGTTTAATTCGTTAAAAATCGCTTTAGTCGTTTAAATCATTCTCGTTTTAAATCGTGAAAACTACTTTTGATTGTCTCGCTAATAACATCCAAACCTTCGCAACTCGCCTATCGCTTCTCGCATTAATAAACCACCAAAGGGTAAATTAACAATCACAGATTCAGTCGTTACCCACCTAACCCACACATAACCATGGGTGCAGTCTGATAACGGGATTTGTCAGATCCTATGGTACCATAACCTAATACTGGTCGGTTCGGCCAAAACTAATGAATGTTATTCGTTATGTAAATACAACCAACAAGTTTGTTTACTTTATCGAAATCATTATTAATTTTGTATAAACCATATCATTTATTTTTGAAACCATCGTTAAAAACCTCGAAAACATTTAGCACATATGAATCACCCCAAAACAATTGAAAACAGTAAAATAGGGGAACTATGTACTCACCTGAGAATGCTTAGAAGTCTTGAACAACAACCAAGCAAAGCTAGAGGGAGCACGGAATCAATCGGCAACCTAATAACTATATAAATAAACCGGACCTAAGTCGGAAGATCGGATAGGATGAGATTTTGTAAACCAAATGAGTATTGGAACTCATATGACATGGTTTAACAAAGCCTACATTCTAAATCGAAACCTAACCTAAGTGCTTTCGACCCATTGCAACCCATTAAGGTACCTTACGCTACTTTAACGTGTCGTTCGCGCAAAGCGCGTTCGAGACGTCTAACTAGTCCTATGACAAGTATTATATGCCTAAACATGTTGCATAATCAATTAAGTGACAAAAGTTTGTGTTACATATGCTTAATTACCAATTATGCATGAAAAGGGCATTTTGGTCATTTACCTAAGGCATATAAACGACCTATCATACAACTAATTAAACCTAAGTGACCATAAGGTATAACCTCAAAAGGTTATTCCCTATACAACTATGGTCACTAAACATGATTGTTCGGATCCTAATGATCGACCAAACGGGTCGAGTTCGAAAGTCTAAGCTGGTGTTTAGTCCGCTTGACTTACGACTCTACACAAGCACTAATCTAAAAGTGACGAGTTAAACATGTTAAGACATGTTTAGTTTATTTAGAAAACAGGTTTTGATATCAAAACAAACGGTTTTGATACCCAAGAGTAGTTTGGTTACAAAATACGCATAAATACGTATTTTGGCCGAAACTACGACTCGTCACTGAGCCTAGATAACGTGGTAATCAGTAGGTATAGTCACTAGGGACTATAACCATTGTGATTATGCTCAAGTTATGAATTTCAAACGAACTTTGCATTAACCATAAACTGGTCAATGGAGAAAGTCAAACAAAGTTTGACTTTCACGCTAAAAATGCATAAAAGAACAAAAGAGGACTTACAAAAGGTCCAAGGAGGTTTGATCCAATTTATTCTCAGGTATGAAGTGCAAGACTTCAACTTAGAGAATGAAAATCAGATCAAATGTGAGTTTGAGAGCAAAGGGGGTGGGGTTTATATAGTTTTTGCACAACCGTTAAGATCGTTCATCGTAAAACGAGCTTCGATCTCATCCGTACACATGTGCCCATGGTTTTGTGAAACCATGGGAGCCCCTAGTTTTATTAAAACCATGAGCAAATGAGGGAAACAGCTGGAACAAGCTGGAATTTAGATTTTTCATTTTGGTCCCTTCCTAAGATAACTATGGCAGAATGTCAATTTTGGTCCCTGAATGTGCAAAACATGGTTTTTGATGCCTTTTTTACACGTTTAATCCCCGTTAATCCCATTTCAAGGATCTAAAGTGAAGTTAAAGTATAGGGAACATGAAAAATGCTCAAAAATATCTCGGATGTTGGTTCGTTTGGTCGTACGGTTGCGTTGTTTCTGTTAATTACGACGAAACACGAACGAATGCGAAAAACGATCCAAATTACACGATGAATGAAATTTTATCATGCCAATCACTAAAATAAAATATTTTAATGATTACATAAAGTTTTGGATGTCCGGATGTATTCAGAACGTAAGATATGCGCGAAAATGCAAACTTATGCACTTTTTGACGCTTTTAGTCCCTGAATGACCAAAAAGTTTATTTTAGCACATCGAACCCCTCAAAGCCTATTTCTAAGCTATGTAAAGGATACTTAGGGTATGTTTAACTTATTTTCATGTTCTGGAATGTTCATTACAGTACAAATCGGCATACTTTCACAGTTTGTCGAAATTAGTCCCTGTAAGCGAATAAACTTGATTTCGCCACACCAAACCCTCCAAAACTTATTTCTAAGTTATGTAAAGGTTATTTAAGGTATGTTAAGCCTATTTAACTATTCCGGAGTGTTCATTGTATTAAACTGGTTATATTTGCGCATCAGTGCGCGTATAACCTTCCAGAAAGCGATTTAAAGCTTGAAATCGAACAAGAATTGATATGTGCAAAAGATACACATATTTATACAAATCCCAAGTATGAAATACAATATTTCATTGGTTTGGTATTTGTTTGATGGCCTTGGAGGCACATATGTCACAGATGTCAACACATCTGCCCAAAAAGAATTTAAAACCGAATTAAGCCCCATAAGGGCATTTTGGTTATTTTGAGATTTATAAAAGATGTTTAAAGGTAAACTGATGTTCTGGTCAAAAATATTCTGTAAAAATATTTATTTTATGATGTTATAACAGTAGGATATCATACATATGTGTGGTATATCATTTGTGGCCAAACTATGCCCTGAAAGGGCATTTTGGTCATTTCACATATGCTTTTAAGGACAAAATTGGAAGTCTGAGTTCATGACTTATACCTATTGTAAAAATATTAAAAATTATTTATAAATTCAGTAAGTAACAAGTCTTAGGTGCTAAATATGGTTTTAAACCATACTATGCACCTATTTAGCGTAAAAACCGATAATTGACGATATTTGAAAAGTTTATACGATTCTAAGATTTTGACTAGCCTTGGATGGTCAAAATATTTTATTTTTCGTAACAGATCAGTAGCAAAAAGTTTTGTATGATAATCATATGTAAAACACATTTTATTTCCAAAAAGGGCATTTTCGTCAATTACAGGATTTATACAAGAACTCAATATTATGTTTAGTATATAATCTGAACTAACATTCCAAAAATCCTTAAAAATAATATCGCAAGAGTAGGTAATGGGTTTGGTGTCAAAATTTATGTTTAAACATGATTTATGCATTAAAGGGTAATTTAGTCTTTATAAAAGCTAAATTTACACTTGTTTATACATCAGTACCTAACTCATTTGCATGTTCATTTTTTTCAAAAATCCTAATTTTTTATCATTAGGGTATAACTGTCAACTATAAGCATAATAACATAAACATGCATATAATTCAAAATAATTAGTGACCAGGTAATATAACCTTAGAGGGTTATACTACAATATTAAATGGTTACAATGAAAGCTTAAAACATAAAGGAATTAAGCTTAATCGGGTCAGAACTAAAAGTCAAAGCAAAAGTTAAGCTTTTCCGACTTTCGGTTGCGAACCGGGCTTAAACTCAGAATTGCCGGGTTGAACATATTTAAACATGTTCTAATAATATTTACCAAGTTGTTTAAGTGGAAAAATATGATTTATAACCTCTACATTATTAGTTTTGATTATTATTTACAAATCTGACCCGTTTGACTTTTTGATTAAATACTTTGACCCAACAATTAACTAAGCAAATGTGAAAATTAGGAGGTGCCCTTTTGAGGTATTAACACCTACCTAATTACGGTCACATAGCCACATTCGCCTCGAACAATGCCTGGACTATTTAGGTTTTAACCGAAGGTCAAAGTCATTTTACGACAACTTTGACTTTTGGTCTTTAAACCCATAAAACTGAACTAAAGTGACTAAGGTGTAACACCTCGTAATTTCATGTCCAATATTATATCGACACGTGTCATGAACTTTAAACGTGTAAAGGATTACCTTAGAAGGACTAAAGTTGACAAACAAGGAAAGTATGGGAATCTAAGGGTTCAAAATGTCAACAATGGATAAATATACTCTACAATAACCCTACATGATGTTTATACCCTTAAACGAATGAATCATGGATCATACGAAGCTAATTGTGAAAGAAAGTGAGAGATTACAAACTACAGGGGTTAAATGTGTCATCATGTTTAAAGTATACCTCTGAGTGACCTTTTAGCAAACCCAAAGCTTTGTAACGATTAATTATGCTCACTAGAATGCATGATAAAAAATTTTACCAAGTTTCGTTATCGTATGAGGAAGTTATGATAAAATTCGTATACGAGGGGTTAAAAGCGTCAACGTTGAAATTTAAGACTTTTCGGTGATCGTATGAATAACCGGGGACCTAACAAAGTTGGTTTATAACTTAGAGTCCTTAAAAGTCAAGTTTGGGGGTTACAAGTGCAAGAAAGCATGTTAAAATCAAGTTTGGGAGGACCAGGGGCCAAATGTGTCAACTTTTAAAAGCTCTGGTGAGCTGGCCTGGTCCTTACGGACCGTATGGCTAGGACCCTTACGGTCCGTAAGCCATGCCCAGAAGCAAAAAACCTACAGGTGGCTGTTCAGCCCATGTAACCGACTTATATTGCCAATTCTCAATACCATGTGCTGCCCAAGCTTGTTTTTAGGCTCTAGGGACACTTGGGATGCATCAAAGATCAATGGTAGACTTGCTTGGCATGATCTAGTGAGATTAAACTCACTATATAAAGACCCACAATGTGCAACTTTTGATCATTCACTCATAACTTCATTTGTGGAACTTCCTGGAGCACAAGAGCCTTCCCTAAGCATCTCTAGTAGTAATTAGGACTTCGGTAAGTATCATTAACCTTCCTTAATCGTGTTTTACTTAGTTTATAGCTTAAAAGTCAAACCGTCGTAATTAAGGTTTGACTTAACGATTAATCGCTAATGGTCCAGCGATTAGTCAAAGTAAAAGTAGTTATAAGTTGGTAATTATGTGGGCATTAAACCCTTAAAAGGGCACCCTCTGATTCCCGCTCTAACTAGGTAAAATGTCGGGTCAAACTTAATCCGAAAAAGTCAACAGAATCTTAATTTTCAATTTAACGCATAATTAGCAATGTAGAAGACATGTAACCTATTTTATCACTCATATAACTTGGTAATTAGTATAAGAACTGGTCTAAGCTTGTTTGATCCGATAATTTTCTGTTTTGGCTCGGTTCGGAACCGAAAGTCGCAAAACTTTGACTTTTGTTTTCACTTCAGTTCTGACCCGATTTAGATGGATTTAGAAATGCCTTAGAGCTTCATTAGGACCAACTTGTACGATAGTATAACCCTCTGCTATTATACTACTCGACTCGTTGATTGTCCGACGTTTCCGTTAAATGCCTAATGTTGACCAATATGCCCATTTGACCTTAAAAAGAGAATTTTGGAAATGTGAGAGGACAATAATCTTTGTTACTGATTTATAAACATGTCCCTAAAATTTCACATCAGTTGGAGGTCTAGATTAGGAGTTATGCTCAATAGCGTAATTAGAAAGCTTTTTATTAATTAAACGACGTAATTAGCATAAAGCCTATCTAAACCCAATTTTGACACCAAAACTTATACCCACTGATGTAATATAATATTTTGGGATTTTTGAATATTTTTAATTATTTTTAAACTGATCATAACCTAAGGTTATTGCCTTGATTCGGTAAATACCGATTATACCCTTTTTGCTTATAAAATGAGTTTTACATAACATTTAGACACCAAACCTTTGACTACTGATTTTATATGATAAATGAAATATTTTGAACTTTATAACCTGATCAGAAAACTAAGATTTCTGTTATAACCCGGAAATCGCTTTAAACGACTTTTTACGCGTATTTAACACATAGTATGGGTTTAAAACCATTTTGTCATATAAGACTTATCACCAACTGACATAACCTATTAAATTAAGTTGTTTTACTGATTATTTCAGACCCGTATCTCAGAAGTATATTTAATCTCTTTTATAATCTTTAAAATGACCAAAATACCCCTACGGGGCTTAAATTGAGATTAAACTCGTTTTGGGCATAATGGAAGGTATCCTACCGATATCACAACATATTTAAGGCATATTAACTTAGGAAACCTGTATATGACTCTTATGGTTACCCGTTACGCTTCTTGCACGTTCGGTTCTGTTTATGTAACTAGTTTGCGTAAATTAGCCGAAACGGGTCGAACCTTAACATTTTTATCTCAAAATCCAGAATGTGTTTAGTTTACCCATATTATACAAGTCTTCAAACTTGTCGGGTCTAAATCACATTAAATTCCGGTCTTCGCTTAATCATGCGTTCGAACCGTATCTTCCTTTAAAACTAACCGGTCTAAGTTTAAGCTTAATTAAAGACCCGTTAGGATTCTAATAGGTTATTAAAAACCTTCGTTCCAGATTAGGAGCCCAGTAAAAGCTATGTGCACTTGCTGTATTTGATTTATACTTTGCTCAGGTAAATACTCTTAACTTATTTCCCTATACGGGCTTGGGATACGGTATTATAATAATACCGCTTGGTCGGGTATGTAGTCAATTAAATCTTATTGTGATTGATGTACTTACATAACCTGTTTAATATGTATTATTTGGTGTATGGCCTTTGGGGGTTAAATGACCATGTCCCGGATATCCTTGGCATCATTCAAAGAAATGGCCACGACCTAAGCACGGGGTGTAGGCGTACACCTGACATATGCATTATGTAAAAACTGGTAATCCACTTAGAGGAAATAATCCTTGTGGGCATTATACATGTGGCGTGTCAGTTAATTTAGTCTGGCCCTACAAACCGGCCCTGATGGACGACAAATAAGTAAAACTGTATACAAGATTATATACAAATATTTGTCCCAAGTTATAACGATATATTTGCCGAAGCGCATTCAAATTAATTTTCAAACTCTTTTCAAAATGAGTCAGTGAAGTTGTATTTACCAGTGTAAACTGACGTATTTTCCAAAAAGGTTAAGTGCAGGTACTATACGTAATAGGCTGGCTACTCCAGGCATCAATAATCAAGTCTCGCAAGCTCTAGATGTCAAAGTCTGCTGAACAGCTTTCCTTTTTATTTGATCCGCCTGTGGATCTGTTTCAACTATTTTGTGATACTTGATATTGTAGTTTATTCAGTTGAAATGAATCTATCTTTTGCTTCTGCTATGCATTTATATATTGTGTTGTTTGACTATGATGATATCAACTACGTCACGATACTCCCCCACCGGGAATACGTGGAAATATCGGGGTGTGACAGGTTGGTATCAAAGCCAACACTGAGTGAATTAAACACTAGCCTTTTGTGTTTAATCTCAGTTACACAGTTGCACATTCCTTGATTCTCGAGTCTAGACAAAGAACATAGGATTAATCCTAATTCGTTTTAATTTGTTCTTTATTTGTTCCTTGTTATTTTTCTGATTAGCTCTTGCATGGGCAAGTCATTTCAGTTAGAAGTCCCGTTTAGGGCAACCATATACTTGTCTAAATTTTTAATGGAACGATTAGAATTAAAATAACATTCCTATTTATAAGATCTACCATTATAATAAAATGGAAAAATCTAAAAAGGACAAGACCTAGCCATGTGTCACCTAAAAACAGGGCCAAGATGGTAGTTCCTCAATTAGATTCAGATCCTTGTTAACATCTCAATTTAGGATTGTTCCGCGTTAAATATTAAAAAGAATCTTAAAGGTAAAACCTAGCCTAAATGTTGTTGCAGACATGGCCAAGATAGTAAAACCTATTCAAAAGATTCAAATCCTTGTTAAACATCTGAAAGCATATTAACATGCTTGACAAACGTAATTCGATAAAATCACATAAGTCATTTTTGAATTAAGTTATTCTAAATTCCCTTGTTTTTAGAATCATCCCTTAAGGATGAAGTGCCCACGGGCTATAATTAACGTCCTCTGAGACTAAAGACAGTGGTAGCCTACAACTCCCTGTCAAAGGAAAGGTAATGAACTATGTTCAAACCTTAATGCCTTGATTCTCTGAAATCATGGCTTATGATTTAGAATGTCCCTGTGACTAGGCCTTTTGTGCCACTAATAATACTGTTATTATTTTTATAATTAGGATAAATTATAATAAAAATCCTAAATAAATATGATCAACAAATTAACCAAATATGGTATGTGTTTACCATGGTTAATGAATTGCCATAAAAGACAATCCCATAAAAAACTCCCAAAATAAATTATTGTCAATATCTTATGTAACAGTACAAACTACATGGCTGACTCAGATGAGATCAACAGTCACCCAAGGGAGGATCATGATAACACCCGAATTAACATAGCGGGTGCAGAACTGCGAGCATTAATAGACAATGCTGCTACAAAAGCTATAGAGCGGCAGTATAATGAATCTAACGGGACTCGAAGTAGGACCCTATCCGCACCGCATTCCAAGCCTAAGACTCATTTAGAGGCTCACAGCAAGCCGCCCTCTAAGGAAGATGAGCCAAAGAATGATAATGATTGACAATCCTCAAACCAAAACAGTGTTCCATCCAAGAAGATAGTGTTTGATGATAAACCACGTACCAAGTCCTGTACCTATAAGTACTTTGTTTCCTGCAAACCCCGGGATTTCACTTGGGAGAAAGGGGCAATTGATTGTATGACTTGGTTAGATGAAATGGACACAGTAGTTAACATCAGCGGTTGTGCTGAGAGGGATGTAGTGAAGTATGTATCTCAATCGTTCAAGGGAGAGGCACTAGCGTGGTGGAAGTCTCTCATTCAAGCTGCTGGAAAGATCCTGCTCTACAATCTGACATGGGATCAGTTTGTTGCTCTTATTAAGGAGAATTATTGCCCGCAGCATGAGGTCGAAAGGATTGAATCAGATTTCTTATCATTGGTGATGAAGAATCTAGATTGCCAAGCTTACCTCACCAGTTTCAACACCCTGCCTAGGCTAGTTCCGTATCTGATAACACCGGAACCCAAGCGAATTGCTCACTTCATTGGGGGTTTGGCCCCAGAGATAAAAGCCAGTGTTAAGGTATCTAGACCTGCTACCTTTAGGTCAGCAGCTGATCTAGCTCTGTCTCTTACCTTGGATGCGGTCAGGCTAAGATCGCTCAAGAATTCTTAAGAAAGTAAGAGAAAGCGTGAGGATGATAACTCACGAAGATCTGAGAAGAAGCACAAAGGTAATACGGACCACAAGAAAGAGTCTGGGTCCAACAAAGGTAATCAGCAGACTAAGGAAAAGCCAAAGTGCATGACTTGCCAAAAATGCCACTTTGGAAAATGCAGGCTTGAGGCCAAGTCTCAATCAGGATCACCTGCATGTGGGTTATGCAAGTCTAAAGAGCACAAGCCGATAGAGTGCAAGAAGATAAAAGATGCCACGTGCTACAACTGCAATGAGAAAGGGCATATCAAGACCAACTGCCCTAAATACGCCAAGAAGCCTGAAGAGGTCAAGAAGACCAATGCAAGGGTCTTCCGGATGGATGCAAAGGAAGCTGTTCAGGACGACAATGTGATCACAGGTACCTTCCTCATAAATGATGTTTATGCAAGAGTGTATTTGATTCAGGAGCTGATAAGTCGTTTGTAGATAATAAGTTTTGTAAGTTGCTGAATTTACCTGCTAAAACCCTAAGTGTGAAATATGAGGTTGAATTAGCCGATGGAACTAGAGAAACCGCATCAACCGTGTTAGATGGATGTGTTATATCCATTAGGAACCACTCTTTTCCATTGTCCTTACTTCCTTTGAAGTTAGCCGGTTTTGATATAGTTATAGGCATGGATTGGTTATCTCATAACCAAGCCCAGATCGTCTGCAATAGGAAGCAAGTAGTGATTAAGACTCCGTCTGGTGAGTCACTTACCATTCAGGGAGATACCCAGTATGGACTGCCTGAGCACATGTCTATGCTCAAGGCATCTAGATGTTTGAAGAAGGGTTGTGCCATTTATATGGCACAGGTAACTATTGATGAGCAGAAGCCTAAGGTTGAAGATATTCCCGTCATTTCTGAATACCCTGAAGTTTTTCCTGAAGAACTACCTGGTTTACCATCAGATAGGCAAGTAGAATTCATAATTGACATCATCCCTGGAGCAGCACCTGTCGCAAGAGCACCTTATAGGTTGGCACCAACAGAGATGAAGGAACTGAGAACGCAACTAGATGAATTGCTAGCCAAAGGTTTCATCAGACCTACTTCGTCTCCTTGGGGAGCTCCAATCCTATTTGTTAAGAAGAAGGATGGATCAATGCGTCTATGCATCGATTACCGTGAGCTTAATAAGGTCACTATCAAGAATAGGTATCCTTTGCCCAGGACGATCTGTTCGATCAATTACAAGGGGCAAGCTATTTTTCTAAGATTGATTTGAGGTCAGGCTATCATCAATTGAAGGTTAAAGATGAAGATGTACACAAGACTGCATTTAGGACTCGTTATGGTCATTACGAGTTCCTAATGATGCCTTTTGGGCTCACTAATGCACCTGCCGCATTCATGGATCTCATGAATCGCGTCTGCAAGCCTTACTTGGATAAATTTGTAATCGTTTTCATCGATGACATTCTCATTTACTCAAAGAGTCAAGCTGACCATGAGAAGCATCTCCATTGCATTCTTAAGCTACTTCAACAAGAAAAGCTCTATGCCAAATTTTCAAAGTGTGAATTTTGCCTTCGTGAAGTCCAATTCCTTGGACATGTTGTTAGTGAGTGTGGTATCCAAGTAGATCCCGCTAAGGTTGAAGCTATTATGAACTGGCAAGAGCCAAAGACGCCTACAGAGATTCGTAGCTTTCTAGGGTTAGCAGGATACTATAGGCGATTTATTGAAAACTTCTCAAGAATTGCAGCACCCCTGACTTCACTCACCCGCAAGAATAACAAATTTGACTGGGGGTCTAAGCAGCAAGAATATTTTGATATCCTAAAGCAAAAGCTGAGCAATGCCCCTGTGCTAACATTGCTTGATGGAATCGATGAGTTTATAGTATATTGTGATGCATCACACACCGGAATGGTCTGTGTGCTTATACAGAAAGGCAAAGTCATTGCCTATTCCTCACAACAGTTAAAGGTGCATGAGAAGAACTACACCACCCATGACTTGGAGTTGGGTGCCGTTGTATTTGCACTAAAACTGTGGAGACATTACTTGTATGGAACCAAGTGTGTGATCTATTCAGATCACAAAAGCCTTCAACACTTGTTTAATCAGAAGGATTTAAATATGAGGCAACGACGTTGGATGGAAACTTTGAATGATTACGACTGTGAGATAAGATACCATCCTGGCAAGGCGAATGTAGTCGCCGATGCCTTAAGTCGAAAGGAAAGAGTGAAGCCTATAAGAATCAATGCCAAGAGAATCGAGATAAAGAATAGTTTGAATGAAAAGTTGTTAGCTGCGCAGAAGGAAGCTGTGCTGGAAACTAACTATTCCGATGAAAAGCTAGGAGTAACTGAAGAACAGTTATCCTATGGCAAGGACGGAATTCTGAGGTTGAATGGACGAATATGGGTTCCAGTTTATGGAGGACTTCGAGATGTTATCCTCAAGGAAGCCCACAGTTCTAAATACTCCATCCATCCTGGAGCTGACAAGATGTACCAGGATCTGAAAGCAAATTTTTGGTGGATAGGCTTGAAGAAGGCTATAGCTACCTATGTAGCTAAATGTTTGGCGTATGCGCAAGTCAAAGCTGAACATCAGAAGCCGTCAGGTTTGCTACAACAGCCTGAACTTCCCACGTGAAAGTGGGAAATGGTGACCATGGATTTCATCACCAAGTTGCCAAAGACAAAGAAAGGAAATAATACTATATGGGTGATAGTAGATAGACTGACTAAGTCAGCACCTTTCCTACCAATTAAGGAGACCTATAGCTCCGACATGTTAGCCCAATTGTACGTAGATAAGATTGTATCTCTGCATGGTGTACCAGTGTCTATTATCTCTGACAGAGATACTAGATACACATCATATTTTTGGAAAAGTTTCCAACAATCTTTGGGCACGCGCTTATATTTTAGTACGGCTTACCATCCTCAGACGGACGGGCAGAGTGAGCGTACAATCCAAACTTTGGAAGACATGCTTCGAGCATGTGTTATTGACTTAGGTGGTAGTTGGGATAACCACCTGCCATTGGTCGAGTTCTCCTATAACAATAGCTACCATACGAGCATTAAGGCTGCACCTTTCGAGGCCTTGTACGGTAGAAAGTGCAGAACCCCCCGTTTGTTGGGCGGAAGTTGGGGATGTCCAACTGACAGGACCTGAAATAGTCCTGGAGACAACAGATAAGATTGTGCAGATACGAGATCGTCTCAAAGCTGCCAGGGATAGGCAGAAAAGCTACGCGGATTTAAGGCGTAAACCTCTGAAATTCAAGGTAGGTGACAAGGTACTACTTAAGGTATCACCCTGGAAAGGGGTAATGCGTTTTGGCAAGAAAGGAAAGTTAAGCCCCTGATACATAGGACCATTCGAGATCATCGAATGTATCGGATCAGTGTCTTATAAGTTAAGGTTGCCTGAGGAGCTCAGTGGTATTCATAACGTATTCCACATCTGCAATCTAAAGAAATGTCTAGCTGATGAATCACTAGTCATACCACATACAGATGTGCACATTGACGAGAGCTTAAAGTTTGTTGAAAAACCTTTTTCGATTGCGGATCGACGGGTTAAGAAGCTTCTAAGGAAGCATGTACCGATCGTAAAAGTTAAATGGGATGCCCGTAGAGGTCCCGAGTACACGTGGGAGGTAGAGTCCACGATGAAAGAGAAATACCCTCACTTATTTCAGTAAATCTCAGGGTCGAGATTTCTTTTAAGGGGGTGAGGATGTAACACCTCGTAATTTCATGTCCAATATTATATCGACACGTGTCATGAACTTTAAACATGTAAAGGATTACCTTAGAAGGACTAAAGTTGACAAACAAGGAAAGTATGGGAATATAAGGGTTCAAAATGTCAACAATGGATAAATATACTCTACAATACCCCTACATTATGTTTATACCCTTAAACGAATTAATCATGGATCATACGAAGCTAATTGTGAAAGAAAGTGAGAGATTACAAACTACAGGGGTTAAATGTGTCAACATGTTTAAAGTATACTTAGTGACCTTTTAGCAAACCCAAAGCTTTGTAACGATTAATTATGCTCACTAGAATGCATGATAAAAAATTTCACCAAGTTTCGTTATCGTATGAGGAAGTTATGATAAAATTCTAATACGAGGGGTTAAAAGCGTCAACGTTGAAATTTAAGACTTTTCGGTGATCTTATGAATAACCGGGGACCTAACAAAGTTGGTTTATAACTTGGAGTCCTTAAAAGTTAAGTTTGGGGGTTACAAGTGCAAGAAAGCATGTTAAAATCAAGTTTGGGAGGACCAGGGGCCAAATGTGTCAACTTTTAAAAGTTCTGGTGAGCTGACCTGGTCCTTACGGACCGTATGGCTAGGACCCTTACGGTCCGTAAGCCATGCCCAGAAGCAGAAAACCCACAGGTGGATGTTCAGCCCATGTAACCGACTTATATTGCCAATTCTCAATACCATGTGCTGCCCAAGCTTGTTTTTAGGCTCTAGGGACACTTGGGATGTATCAAAGATCAATGGTAGACTTGCTTGGCATGATCTACTGAGATTAAACTCACTATATAAAGACCCACAATGTGCAACTTTTGATCATTCACTCATAACTTCATTTGTGGAACTTCCTGGAGCACAAGAGCCTTCCCTAAGCATCTCTAGTCGTAATTAGGACTTCGGTAAGTATCCTTAACCTTCCTTTATCGTGTTTTATTTAGTTTATAACTTAAAAGTCAAACCGTCGTAATTAAGGTTTGACTTAACGATTAATCGCTAATGGTCCAGCGATTAGTCAAAGTAAAAGTAGTTATAAGTTGGTAATTATGTGGGCATTAAACCCTTAAAAGGGCACCCTCTGATTCCCGCTCTAACTAGGTCAAATGTCGGGTCAAACTTAATCCGAAAAAGTCAACAGAATCTTAATTTTCAATTTAACGTATAATTAGCGATGTAGAAGACGTGTAACCTATTTTATCACTCATATAACTTGGTAATTAGTATAAGAACTGGTCTAAGCTTGTTTGATCCGACAATTTAATGTTTTGGCTCGGTTCGGAACCGAAAGTCGCAAAACATTGACTTTTGTTTTGACTTCAGTTCTGAACCGATTTAGATGGATTTAGAAATGCCTTAGAGCTTCATTAGGACCAGCTTGTACGATAGTATAACCCTCTGCGATTATACTACTCGACTCGTTGATTGTCCGACGTTTCCGTTAAATGCCTAATGTTGACCAATATGCCCATTTGACCTTAAAACGAGAATTTTGGAAATGTGAGAGAAAAATAATCTTTGTTACTGATTTATAAACATGTCCCTAAAATTTCACATCAGTTGGAGGTCTAGATTAGGAGTTATGCTCAATAGCGTAATTAGAAAGCTTTTTATTAATTAAACGGCGTAATTAGCATAAAGCCTATCTAAACCCAATTTTGACACCAAACCTTTTACCCACTGATGTAATATAATATTTTGGGATTGTTGAAGATTTTTAATTATTTTTAAACTGATCATAACCTAAGGTTATTACCTTGATTCGGCAAATACCGATTATACCCTTTTTGCTTATAAAATGAGTTTTACATAACATTTAGACAACAAACCTTTGGCTAGTGATTTTATATGATAAATGAAATATTTTGAACTTTATAACCTGATCAGAAAACTAAGATTTCTGTTATAACCCGGAAATCGCTTTAAACGGCTTTTTACGCGTATTTAACACATAGTATGGGTTTAAAACCATTTTGTCATATAAGACTTATCACCAACTGACATAACCTATTAAATTAAGTTGTTTTACTGATTATTTCAGACCCGTATCTCAGAAGTATATTTAATCTCTTTTATAATCTTTAAAATGACCAAAATACCCCTACGGGGCTTAAATTGAGATTAAACTCGTTTTGGGCATAATAGAAGGTATCCTACCAATATCACAAAATATTTAAGTCATATTGACTTAGGAAACCTGTATATGACTTTTATGGTTACCCGTTACGCTTCTTGCGCGTTCGGTTCGGTTTATGTAACTAGTTTGCATAAATTAGCCGAAACGGGTCGAACCTTAACATTTTTATCTCAAAATCCAGAATGTGTTTAGTTACCCATATTATACAAGTCTTCAAACTTGTCGGGTCTAAATCAAATTCTATTCCGGTCTTCGCTTAATCATGCGTTCGAACCGTATCTTCCTTTAAAACTAACCGGTCTAAGTTTAGGCTTAATTAAAGACCCGTTAGGATTCTAATAGGTTATTAAAAACCTTCGTTCCAGATTAGGAGCCCAGTAAAAGCTACGTGCACTTGCTGTATTTGATTTATACTTTGCTCAGGTAAATACTGTTAACTTATTTTCCCTATACGGGCTTAGGATACGGTATTATAATAATACCGCTTGGTCGGGTATGTAGTCAATTAATTCGTATTGTGACTGATGTACTTACATAACCTGTTTAATATGTATTATTTGGTGTATGGCCTTTGGGGGTTAAATGACCATGTCCCGGATATCCTTGGCATCATTCAAAGAAATGGCCTCGACCTAAGCACGGGGTGTAGGCGTACACCTGACAGATGCATTATGTAAAAACTGGTAATCCACTTTGAGAAAATAATCCTTGTGGGCATTATACCTGTGGCGTGTCAGTTAATCTAGTCCGGCCCTACAAACCGGCCCTGATGGATAACAAATAAGTAAAACTGTATACAGGATTATATACAAATAATTGTCCCAAATTATAACGATATATTTGCCGAAGCACATTCAAATCAATTTTCAAACTCTTTTCAAAATGAGTCAGTGAAGTTGTATTTACCAGTGTAAACTAACGTATTTTCCAAAAAGGTTAAGTGCAGGTACTATACGTAATAGGCTGGCTACTCCAGGCATCAATAATCAAGTCTCACAAGCTCTAGATGTCAAAGTCAACTGAACATCTTTCCTTTTTATTTGGTCCGCCTGTGGATCTGTTTCAACTATTTTGTGATACTTGATATTGCAGTTTATTCAGTTGAAATGAATCTATCTTTTGTTTCCGCTGTGCATTTATATATTGTGTTGTTTGACTATGATGATATCAACTACGTCACGATACTCCCCCACCGGGCCCACCGGTAATACGTGGAAATATCGGGGTGTGACATAAGGACACTTACAAAGGGTCCTAGCTTGAACTTTAAACTTAGAGAGAGCTTCCTTTTGTATCAGGAACCTCAGAGAAGTGAGAAGAGATGATTTTTGAAAGGTGCAAGTTCAAGTGTTCACCAAAGGCACCTATTTATACTAATTCAAGAAGTTCTAGGATTAATCCAGGTGTTTTTGATCATTCTCAGATCATTCCAGGTGTCATAGTATCAGTAAATACCATCAAATGATCCCTGGTTTCCAGTTTCCTGCATGCAATGTCGATTTGTGTGGGTAACAAGGCTGAAACATGCAGCTGCCAGTTTTTCGTTACCGGGCAGTTTCTCGCAGGCCGCGAAAAAGATAAGGGAAGTTTACGCTTGCCGCGACTCTCCTTAGATTAGGTTAAACAAGTTTCAAGTTTGGCAGTTTCAGTCCCTGGTCCTTTAGAACTTCATTTAACTTTCATTTTTGGCATTCTTGGCCCCTAAAGTTAGTTTTTAATGATCTTGAGGGTTTAAATAAACACTGTTAGGCTTTTGTTCGGTTAAAGGTCACCCGAATACACTAGTTTCTTTCATTGACGCTTTTAACCCTTATTCTTGAAATCTTTTGCAATTATCACCAAGTGATACCGAAACCTTGTAAATTTGTTATCACATATTCTCGGGAGTATAATTGAACATTACAAAGCCCCGGGTTCGTTAAAAGGTCACTCAGAGGTAAGAATTAACATGTTGACACATTTAACCCCTATGTCTTGTAAACTTTCAATTGTTTTCACAAATGGTTTCTCATGTCCAATAAATCACTTGTTTGAGAATACAAACATCGTGTGTGGTCAATCAGAGTCATAAGTTTAGCATGTTGACACTTTTAGTCCCTCCGCATACGTATTTTCATTGTTTGTCAACTTTAGTCCTTGTAATTCAATCTTTCACATGTCTAGGGTTTAGGACACGTGTCTTCACATAATTGGACATGATTTTTACGAGGTGTTACATCCTAACCCCCTTAAAAGAAATCTCGACCCTGAGATTTACTGAAATAAGTGAGGGTACTTTTGTCGCATAGTGGACTCGACCTCACACGTATACTTAGGGCCTCTACGGGCATCCCATTTAACCTTCACAATCGGTACACGCTTCCTTCGGAGCTTTTTAACCTGTCGATCCTCGATCGATAAAGGTCTTTCAATGAACCTTAGGCTTTCATCTATCTGTACGTCTTTATGAGACATTGCTAGTGATTCATCAACTAGACACTTCTTTAAGTTACAGATGTGGAACACATTGTGAATTCCACTAAGCTCCTCAGGTAAGTTTAACTTATAAGCTACACTCCCGACACATTCAATGATCTCGAATGGTCCGATGTACCTTGGGCTTAGCTTGCCCTTCTTACCAAAACTTATCACACCTTTCCAGGGTGATACCTTCAGTAAGACCTTATCTCCTACCTCAAACTTTAGAGGTTTTCGCCTCTTATCTACATAGCTTTTCTGCCAATCTTTGGCAGCTTTTAGGCGATCATGAATTTGGACAATCTTGTCCGTTGTCTCAAGGACTATCTCAGGTCCTGATAACTGAGTCTCTCCAACTTCCACCCAACAAACAGGCGTTCTGCATTTTCTCCCATATAAAGCCTCAAAAGGCGCAGCCTGAATGCTGGTATGGTAACTATTGTTATAAAAGAACTCAATTAAGGGAAGGTGGTTATCCCAGCTACCACCTAAATCAATAACACATGCGCGAAGCATGTCTTCTAATGTTTGAATTATACGCTCACTTTGCCCATCCGTTTGAGGATGGTAAGCAGTACTGAAATTCAAACGTGTCACACCCCGACCGCGTTAAAACAACAAACCGCGGCGGAAACGTCGGGGAGTGCCATAATAGAATCATTGTTTCACAACAAATGGATTGAAGTTTCGTTTTATTGAATTAAGTTTATTACATTGTCTCAAAAGTTAAATACAAAACATGAATATATTGTCCTTCATTGTTATTAAATCACTAAGGCCTCGTCCATTCCTATGTGAGCATGCATCAATATCATCATCAACTATGGTACCTGAAACATATGTGAAAATACGTCAGCACAAAAATGCCGGCGAGTACATAGGTTTTGTGTGAGTGTCAGATTCATGGCTCGTTTACATGTTGAAATAACTCATACAACCTCGTTAATCGATATTAGAAAAACCTTGTTTTGTAAAATGTTTGTATTGTAAATTGAATAACCATGTCAAAACAGATTGGTTATAGTTTATAAAACCTCGATGCCATAAATCTTAACTCAAAACATTTGTTTATGTAAACCCAAATCGTAAATCATTTTTTTGTAATAAAAATCGAATGGTTTATATTGTTCGGAAAACCTTGTAGTGTAACTTCGTTTTGAAAACATTTGCCCAAGTGATCTAGATAACGCAACGATATGTAATGTGTTAAAAGCACTTATATATAGGAAGTACCAGCGGCGTATCCACCATGCTTTTATCACATTACACCCACCCCGTTACCTAATGTGACACCCATGACGAAACCAGGTACACCCTAAACGGTCCAAAACTGTAAAGCACAGTTAACACTTTAATTTCGCGAAAACCCTAAAAACATGTGTGACTTATATGCTTGATTAAACGATATCTGTTATGTCTCGGAGAAATCCGAGAACACGTTATGACTAACATGACACTAATAAGGGCCAACAGTGCGAAGTTGGTGTCCTTAGCCTTGAAACACTTGTTAAACGGGAGTGTTCCGTTTAACAGCGCTTTAAACCTTTGACATTGATTATCAGATTATCCGTAGCATCATTTAAGATTTCAAGTTCCAGGAACAACTTAGTTTTGTGCCATAGACTGTGATATAAGGTTTGAAGCCAATCAGAGATCAGGCACGCAAAACGAAGCAGCTTCCCGGTTAGGGAAACGCCTTCGTTTCAGGCATAACATAAGGCAATCAAACGTGCAAGGAAGGATCGATTAAGTTTATAAACACTTAAACCACTCTAAAACGAGTCTTTTATGATTAAAACGTAACTGGGTTCAGATTTCAAGACGGTTATGCATGATTTTTAAAACCGAGTCTTTTGATACTAATTACGCGCGAAACGGAGTCCGTTACATAAATCGAGAACGCGTCCGGGACCCGTAAACGAACCTAATCACTCAACGAAAGATAAACATCATCTTTAAGCTCTCTTATCGAAGCACGAGGTGTCCCTTGTGGGACCCACACCCAAACCGCCCCCACCCCCTTTATTTAATAAAAAAATTCATTTTTCTTTTTCTTATTTCATTTTAACACAAAAATCCTCTCAAAAATCTGGTTTCTCTCAAGAACAACCAGCTGAATTCACAAGAAACTTCAACAAATTAAAGATATTAACTCAAATCCATAAGGTTTTAAGCATGGTTTCTTGATTAAATATGATTTAGGTCATAAAAACCCATTTTAGTCCATGATTTTTGGAGTTTTAAACAAGTTTAGGAGCTGAATAAGAACACCATGGGAGTTCCCTGGTGTTATATGGCAGCCATGGTTACAAATCTTTGGGTTTTGATACCCTAATCAACACCTATTCGACAAAAATCGCATAACTATTCAATTAACCGATAAACAATGAAATAAGGCTTGATTGATCTAAGTTCTAGCATATTTGGAGTGTACTTGATGTGTAGGTACTAAATATAGTCCACACATACTTTTGGACTCACAAGGAACGCTCGGAATCGAAGGAATCGCTAGGTATATGACCCGAAACTTGAATCTTGACTAGGTAGAATATTGTTCAGACTATAACTTGGTCCGTGATACTTGGATTGAGCTGAAATTTGGTGCGGTTATGAAGGGTAGTGTCAGGAAGGTCCACGTAAAATTTTAGAATTTTTGTAATTTTCTACGATCTTTGGTGAAATTTTGACTGTTTTACCAAAAGAATTCTGGAAAAAATACCAAACGGATTCAATAAATCACCAAATGTTATAGAGACACTAAGAAACATATGAGGGATGTTCTGGGAAAATTCTGAGTCCATTGGTTTAATTTTGATTTGGGTTAAAATCCGCGTTTTTTGCGAATTTTCGGTAGCCGGAAACACACCGAAACGAAATCGGAAAAATCTTAAAATTTTTGGAGATGTTTCTAGAAACATAAGGGATGTCCAAGAAGTTTTTGGGAATTTTTGGATCATTGATGGTAATTAATGTTAATTATGTGGTTAAATATGATTTTATAAATAATTTATTTAGACAAGTAAAATGCCAAACTAAATTCTTAGATTTTTTTTCCATATTCTAAAGATTTTTACAGAGTTATATAAAAATTTCCAGAATTTTATTCAAATTATAGAGAAAATGGGAATTTTTGGGATTAAAAAATGGGTTATTTTAAATCAATTTCGGCAGTTTACCGTGTAACGAACCTGCCGGAACGGGGAACTGACCCAACCCGAAAAATACTATAATTGAAACACAGGGAGTATTCCGGGAGATTCCAGGGCGGATTGGACACTCGGGGTGTGTCCAATACCAGTTCGGGAAAATCCGCAACGGTGGAAACGAAAACTCAAAATTGGGCAACCTGGACTTCCCAAACACCCAAACTCCCTTAATGAAAAATTAATCATTCTTAAATAACAACGTGTTGGCACTATTGGTATTCCCGTACCATTATCCGAACACGTTAATCTACTGACATTGACTGGCACGCGAACTGGTGCCCGGAAGCCATACTGAAAACTAATACTACTCTGACCTCCATCACCATACCCGTGTCCTATAGACTCAATCCAGGGTGAAAACTCCTGACCAAATCCAAGTTATAACCATTACCGACTTAGATGCTGATTTGAGTCCTTACTAGCATGTGTGCTATTAAAGCTGATTTCGTTGATTAAACAATCTTTAGCCGAGACTACTATTGGCACTGTGAGTTCCCTTCCCCCACTTTTAAACTGTTTTCCTGTTTTCTAGGGTTAAGTGCATGTACAAATTGTGTTACTGTTTTGAAGTAATTTGCATGTTACAAACTGTGCAATACAACGAAAAAAAAAATTTGAAATTTTTTTTCCATCCATAAAAACCTGCGATTTTTTTATAAAAATTAAAAAAAAATTGGTATTTTTTTGGCTTTTTTAGTTAGTTTTTTGGTTTTCTCATTTAAACTAGTTTTTCATGATCCATCCCCATATATATATATATATATATATATATATACATGAGTGGGGATCCTGCGGAAAGTGAGTTTTTCCTAGAAAGTTTAGGAAGCGATCTGGGCCATCCAATGGGCATGTTTAATGGTGAGATCATCTTGGTGACATTTTGGTAATATGTGTTTCTTAAAAATAGGAATATTTAATTAATCAGGGGTAGATATGTCATTTAGCTTGTTTTAAATATGTAAATAACTGTCATTCCATAAACCACCGCACATTTCTTGTGATTTTCTCTCTCCCCCTCTCTCTCCCTTTCTCTTGTCTCTCTCTTCCTTCTATCCTTTATGAAGAAACACAATATCAAGAAAACACATCGTGACAAATGTCACACATCGTAACAGCATGAATGGTAAACCATAGCGTCAAGAAATCCTCCAGCATTACCAGCATGAATGCTAAAACACAACTGTATTAATCTGCTTGCTGTTAAAACAAAATGTCAATAAATCCTCCAGCATGAATGGTAAAACACATCGTCAAGAAATCCTCCAGCATTACCAGCATGAATGCTAAAACACAAGGGTATTAATCTGCTTGCTGTTAAACACAATGTCAAGAAATCATCCAGCGTTACCAAACATCATTTGTATTATGGGATCTATAAAAACATTGACTTTAATCCTCTAACTGTTAAAACACAGTACCAAGAACATGCTGATAGATTCCAGATGCCATGATTTTTCTCTCCGTATAAAAATATGTTCAGCGATAAATCTTGTGAGCAGGAAAACGAAGGAATGATTGGTATTTATGTGAGATCAGAATTCGAGAACAAAAAATTACGAAAATTATGGAGGAAATCGGTTTCATTATGGATAGTTAGTTACTGAAGATAATTTCCTAAAATAAAAATAGATTGTGAAAGTACATAATTGCCCTTCTAGTTAAAATCCTTCAATGCCACGTGTCGCATTCTGATTGCTTCCTAGGCTTTCTAGGAAAATCAACTTTCTACCCAACTCCTCCTATATATATATATATAGGAGAAGGATCCGTTAGAAACCACCCTTTATTGCGAGAACCGCGAGAACCAGTGTGAACACAAACAGTAATACCTAAAAAAATAAATAAAAAACACCCAAATTTGTTTTTTTCTTTTTTTTACTATTTTTTGGAAAAATCGCTATATTTCCTTGATAATAAAAAAAATTCAAAATTTTTTTTTCGAGTAACAGTTATCCATGCACATGTGCATATGTATCATTTCTTTGACAAATTCCGTAATTCATTACAAATAATAGACAATTGCACTTTCATTTACACTACCACGTGTAATACATTACTTTTTACGTTAACAATATTAGAAATGCACATGTGCATCTATATGCATCAACATGAAATAAGGTGTTTTTTTACATTACTTTGAATACACTTTCTCTTTCATCTATCATTCCATCCATAATACACAAACATGCACATGTGCATTTTTTGTTATTTCTTTTACAAATTCCATAATTCATTACAAATATTAGCCAATTGTACTTTCATTTACACTACCATATGTAATACACTACTTTTTACATTACCAATATTAGAAATGCACATGTGCATCTATATGTATCAACATGAAATAAGGTGTTTTGGTACACTAGTTTGAATACACTTTCCCTTTCATCTATCATACCATCCATAATACACTACCATTACCTCCTACCATCCATAATACAATACCATTACCAATATTTTCATTTTATTACATGTATATAAACACCATTTATACCATCCAATCAACATATTACATCATAAATTGACAACTATAACCAAACCATCAACCATTAGATATAACTAACCAAAAACATGTATATGGGCCTACTTCTCCATTCAAAATCATAAACTTTTTGTACCAAAACACGCTATATCATGGTTATACGTAATGATGCACATGTGCATTTTAAATATTGGTAATGTAAAAAGTAGTGTATTACTAATGGTATTGTAAATTAAAGTGCAATTGTCTATTAGTGATAATGTATTACGGAATTTGTCGAAGTAATGATACATATGCACCTGAGCATGGATGACTGTTACTAAAAAAAGGTTTTTTTTTGTAACTAAATATAGCAATTTTTTTTTAAATGTTAAAAAAAATTGAGTGCTTTTTTGATTTTTTTAGATTTTATTTTGTGTTCACATTGGTTCTCGCGGTTCTTGCAATAACGGTGGTTTTCAAATAAACCTTACCATATATATATATATATATATAGGGTAAGGTTCCATCGTGAACAACCTCCCAAGAGTGAACTGCGTGAACAAATCTTGACCGCTGATTAATATGATCTTGATTATTTAAAGGGGTGGCATGATTGTAATTAATAGGTTAGATTTTATTGTTTGATTAAAATTAAAAGGGTAGAAGTGTAATTATATTATTTTGCTTATTTAAAACTAGGAAAGAAAATTATTTCCAATAATAAGAGAGTAAATCCCGTAAATATACCATGTATTATCCACATGTGTACTATCGTGTTGGAATGTATAGAACAGTAGAACACAGCAGTACACATGTGTACTACAGAGCTAAGACAACAATGTTGCGGGTCACATGTGTACTATACCATGTATTATACACATGTGTACTATCGTGTTGGAATGTATAGAACACAGCAGTACACATGTGTACTACGAAGCTAAGAGTTATACACAATAAAAAAGATGACTGAAAAATCTAGTTCAACAAAAAAAAAAGACTAAAACTATAATTCGAATCTTGCTACTATGACAAAAAAACAATGACAGTATTAAAATAAGTTAAGATTATCCTAACATATTTAAAATAAGTAATTGTTTTATAGATGTCGAAAATTTTGGTAACTGATGATGATTTAAATATGTTAGGATTTTGAAATTAATAAGACAATAATTTAAATTCAATATTTATATAAAGTTACAATCTTACCCTTGTTAAATGTATATGGAATCAATGGTTTAGATCAGTTCACGCGGTTCACTCTTGGAAATTTGTTCACGTTTGAACCTAATCCGATATATATATATATATATATATTATAAAGAGTAAAATACAAATGCGCTTATCGTACGATACGTACGCGATCATCCCAGCCGTTTGATCAGGTGCAGATCTGGTGCGAATTCAATACATATCGCATATGAAAATATGGTTAGCATGGGGTAGTGTGAAAAATGGCATGGGGTGTGTAGATGGACAAAATCGCATGTGTAAGATTTGAATATCGCATGTGAAAAAATGGCATGAGGTAATGTGAAAAATGGCATGGGGTGTGTAGAATCGCATGTGGAAGATTGAATATCGCATGTGAAAAAATGGCTAGCATGGGGTAATGTGAAAAATAGCATGGGGTGTGTAGAATCGCATGTGGAAAATTGAATATCGCATGTGGAAAAATGACATGGGGTAATGTGAAAAATGGCATGGGGTGTGTAGAATCGCATGTGGAAAATTTAATTTCGCATGTGAAAAAATGGCATGGGTAATGTGAAAAATGGCATGGGGTGTGTAGAATCGCATGTGGAAAATTGAATATCGCATGTGAAAAAATGGCTAGCATGGGGTAATGTGAAAAATGGCATGGGGTGTGTAAAATCGCATGTGAAAAATTGAATATCGCATGTCAAAAATCTGTGTGTGTGTTACTGTTCATCTTCTTCCATTGTTGGTCGATCATTGTCAGTCTTCTTCCGTTTGACCCTTACAACTCCCAAATTAGTAGTTCTTATTATCGATATCGCACTAAAATGAACGAAGGGAGGTTGGGGAAGAAGATTTTCAGGTTTTTGAATTTGATTTAGGGTTTGATTTTGAACTATCATCGGTCAATTACAGATATTTATGACCTCGCAATGACGTTTTTAACCTTCCTGGTGTGATTTAGATATATTAAAATGATTAATTTAATCATTTAAATTAGTTTCGCCCGCGTTTGATCGATTGAAGATCGTACGGCTGAAGGCATCGCGTACATAATGTATGATAAGAGGTATTGTACGTTAACCGGCCTCTATATATATATATATATATAGGGGATGGATAATGAGAAAACTAGTTTAAATGAGAAAACCAAAAAACTAACTAAAAAAGCCTAAAAAACCTAAAAAACATACCAAATTTTTTTTACAATTTTTTATAGAAAAAATCGGTACTTTTTATGTATGGAAAAAAATTTTCAAAAAAAAAAAAAAATTTTTTTGGTTGTACTGCACATGTGCACTAATACTGAAAGCCTAAAACACTTAACCCACACCCCACCGACAAACCCCAAAAACCTAAACCCCCCACCCCTATCCCCCAAAAACCTAAATTCACCCTCCCACCAAAAGCCTAACCCCCCCCCCACCCCCACCCTCCCGAAAACCTAAAACTAAACCCTAAACATAAACCTGAAAAAAACCTAAACCCCCCACCCCCCTCCCCCCACACCAAAAAACCTAATCCTAATCCTAAACCTCCAAAACCCCCCACCCTCCCGAAAACCTAAAACTAAACCCTAAACATAAACCCGAAAAAAACCTAAACCCTCTACCCCCACCCCCCAAAAACCTAAACCCCCCCTCCCCCCACGCCCAAAAACCTAATCCTAATCCTAAACCTCCAAAAAAACTAACCCTAAAAGCTAAACTAGACTCAAAAAACTAATTTTAAGCATGGAATGCACATTGTAGTACATGTTATATTGTACATGTGCACTACTATAATAATAGTATTGAAAACAAGACGACACCATAAATTTTTTTTTATGTCATAAAAAAATATGCTCGAATATACTTGAATGAAAGATACAAAAAATTGTGATCTTATGGTGTCATTTTTGTTTTAAAATGATAACGTATGGAGAAATGGGAAATGTTTGAAAAATTATATATTTTTTTTTCCAATTTTACCCCTCCTTCATTAAAAGTCCTCCCTCCTTCATTAAAAGTCTCCACCCTCATTTTTAGTGGTTTTTACTTAGTTTTCTAGTTTTCTCATATATATGTAGTTTTCTCATGATCCTCTCCCTATATATATATATATATATATATATATATATATATATATATATATATATATATATATATATATATATAGGGGACCGCTAAAATGAAAACCACCCCCAGTTGTAAAAATCGAGAGAACCACTTTTCAACTATTAGAACTTCAAAATGGATGGATGAGATTAAAAGTAATTAAAACTAATATTAAATACTTTTTTTCTTATTATGTCTTTAATATTTTAATTCAAAAGGTTAGTTTAGTAATTTAATCATTTTTGTCTTTTTTGTCTTTATTGTTTTTATTACTTTTATGTATTATTATATTACTTGTTTTTTAAATAGAATTTTTTCTTAAAAAGCATTTTAAATTCAGATTTTTTTATTAAAACAATTTTTTTTGCGCGCCGATTTTTGCACACCGTTTTTACGCCCGGCTTTTTTCACGCGTCGTTTTTTAACGTGCCGTTTTTGCACGCCGTTTTTACGCCCGGCTTTTCCACGCATTGTTTTTTTAACGAGCCGTTTTTTACGCTCCGTTTTAACACACCGTTTTTTACGTCCCGTTTTTTTACGCGCCGTTTTTATGCCCCGTATTCACGCCCCTGTTTAGGCACCGGTTTTTAAGATTCGTATTTACGCGACGTTTTTTTACGCTCCGTTTTTTGCGCGCCGTTTTTACGCGTCGTTTTTTAACGATCGGTGTTAATGCGCCGTTTTTTACGCCCCGTTTTAATGCGCCGTTTTTACCCCCCGTATTTATGCGCCGTTTTATCACCCGGTTTTTTTACGAGCCGTTTTTTACGCCCAGTTTTTACGAACTGTTTTTTTTACGCGCAGTGTTTTACGCCCTGTTTTTTTTTCGTCCCGTATTTACGCGCCGTTTTTTTACACACACGTTTTTTAAAAAAAAATTTGTGGTTTTAAACTTCTTTTACGAAATTTTTTTTTACGATTTTAGTTTTTTTTTACAAAAAACTTTTTTACAAAAAAACTCTTTTACAATTTTTTTTACAAAAACTTTTTAACAAAGAACAAAAATTTATACGAAAACTTTTTTGCGATTTTAAACTCTTTTTTACAAAGACTTTTTTTTACACACACGTTTTTTTTTTACTTTTTTACGAAAACTTTTTTTACAGTTTTAAACTTTTTTTTTTACAAAAACTTTTTTACCAAAATTTTTTTACAATTTTTTTTTTTATAAATTTTGTTTTTACAAAGAGACTTTAAAGAGGAGATAGATGATTTGATTGTTTTGATTAAAAAGAGACTTTAAAGAGGAGAGAGGGATGATTTGATGGTTTTGAAGAGAGAGATATTGAAATGACTTTAAAAAGTGACTTTAAAGAGGAGAGAGAGATGATTGGATGGTTTTGATTAAATGACTATATTACCCTTTTGATTGTCATTATCTGATTGGTGGAGAGTGGTTCTCGCAGTTCTCGCAACTGTGGGTGATTTTCATTTTAGCACTTATTAACACTTAAAACACACTACTTAACGTTCTTGAAATGGTGTTTTAAGTTTTACGCCTAGATTTCAGTGTATTGTGTCTTAAATTGTTATCTTTGATGTTTCTCTTGCTAAAACAACGTAAAACATCATGGCTAAGTCCAAAACATGATGCTTACATGTCAATTCTTTTGCCTTCTCACACTTGTCATGAAATATGTCTTTTTTACATGATCCTAAACTTGTATATATATATATTGTATCTTAGTATTTATTATTTCATTAAATTACAAAACATTACTAGCTCTTGACTTCTTCGTCGATGCTAATTAAAGATTAAGTGATGGGCTAAAGTGGAAGGACACACATTTTATACGTTGAAAAGTTATATCCTATACAGCAAAATTTGTTTTAGGCATCTTAAAATTTGAGGTAAATTAAAATGTCGTCATCCTTTAGTCTTTTATATAGTATTGTAATAAGTAATATTAACAATCAATAATAATAGATATAGTAATAGTAATAATTGTAAGTCCCGAAAAACGGATCAAACAACGATATCAAACAATCACCAACGATGGGCAGGATCCAAGCTTGATGATAATCAAGAAATCAAGAAGAATAAGAAGAAAGATTTTTGAATTGAATGCTTAAAATTACATACAATAAATTGTCTAATACAAGTTTCTAAAACAAACAACCAACCCCAAGCTCCTAGCCATCATTTACTATTTATAGTAAGGTTTAGGGAGCATTTCCCCCAAAACCCTAGGCTCATTATCACCTAAGCCCACTCTAATACCCATCTTCTAGAAGCTTGGTCCATTATCCTACTAATCCATAAACCTATAGGTCCTAACAATCCCCCCTAGGTTTATTGGATTAGTTGGTGATTCAGTTTGGAGAACCACCAATGGAGCAGCATCCGCAAACAAACGATTTCTGATCACGTTACTGACCGCACTCGTCCATGACTTAGCGCATATCTCAAAATGATCATTCGTGCGAATTTGGCTTTAACTCAAAACCATGATATCTTCCTTGTGAAAGCTCATGAGATCTAACGTGTCTGTTATTCGAATGGTCAGACCGTTTGGTTGAATCTTTCAGCTGGAAGTTCTCATCGAGTGGATTCATGTCTTGGTTTTTCATAACCAGCATCTGTTTGTTGCTTTGCTTCTTTGCTGGCTTCTTTCTTTTCTTCTTTAACTTGGCCGCTAGATAAGCGTTCAGGCCGGCTTCATGCTCGGCATCGGCCGCTGTCCTTGCTACAACTCTTTCTTCAGCTGTTTGTTCAGGACGTCCAACATTCAATATAACAACCCTCCTAGAACCTTTAACGTAACCCTAAACATCCTAAAATATACCCCGTATACGAGAATCGGGCTTAGAATACCTTTATATTTATAAAAATCAAATAAAAGCACAAACAGGGTGCCCTCACGGGCCGCGACCCAGTTGGTTGTAGGTCTCGCGGGGCGCGAGCCCCTTTGATTGACGGACAAGGCATTGCGCCACGTGTCTGGTGACTCGTCGAGCCTACACCCTTGACTCGACAAGGCTAGACCCTAGTCTACCTTTGTCGCGGGCCGTAAAAAAAGAGAAGAGGGGCTTCGCGGGCTGCGAGCCGCCCCTCGGCCAGCCTATAAAAGGAGGCCTCGGCCTCATTTGAAGTCGTTCATTTTCTTTTCTTTTTCTCTGGTCCCTAGTAAGCTAAAACTCTCGGGAATTATACCCCTAAAAAGGGAAGCCCTGCCTCGTTGTAAGTATTATAACCCTATTTGTTACCCTATACGATCGATCTAGGGCTCCGTAACGCATGTCAAGGCTCTGCCTGACTCAATCGTTGGAGAATTGTCTCGTGTTACACCCGATTGATCTAGGACTCCATAATGCATGTCAAGGCTCTGCATGACTCTGTCATTGAAGTTCTTTCTTGAGTTGTACGATTAATGTGATTTGGGTTATTTTACTAACACGTGTGCATTGTTTAATTTTAGTAGATAATAACCAGGAGAATCACCAGGAAGCTATGGTAGTATCACCTAAGTCAACAATATGAGTACATTCTCTTTTATAAACTCTTTTTACGAGTCATTCTCTTTTTCTAACAAATTGTTTTACCAAAGCCTCAAATGTTTTCAAATACAATTACAGTGATTAAGTATTTGAAATTCTACAATTGATGCCAGTATTATGGGGTTTGTATACAGTACTTGATAACCTTCACAATTGGGCACGGGTATCCAATGTGTGATATGACCATAGTCACAGATCCGTCTAGTGACATGTACTGAACGAGTAATTGTGTAGATAAAAACATTGTAATCGCCCTTAATAATTTAATGTGTAACAACTGATGTTTTACAAAATGGAATGTACTTGCCAGTATTTCTTACTGATAAAATATTTTTAAAACGTGTTTCAGGTAACTTAATGTGAAGCTAATAGAAGCCAACTGGAGAGCACTAAAGGCTTAAAGTTGTGGCTATAAAAGTTACCAAATAAGAAACGGAGTTTATGTTTTCAATAATTAGGGATTATCCCTATAAATGTATTATCAAATGAAACTTGGGTTTTATCCCAACTATTATTATAAAAGTTTGGTGTTTAACTCTGATAAAAATATTTCCTTACTACGGTCCTGATGTATTCCGCTGCCAAATTAATAAACACCGATACCACCCGCTCTACGTGCCGCGGCCGCCAGCCTCCCGGGGCAGGGATCAGGGGTTGTGACAGAAGGTGGTATCAGAGCTACAGCCACTGGTTTAAGCTAATGAAGTGTTCTACTGACACTTAAATTCTGTGTTAGGAAATAATTTATGTGATTATGTGTAAATGTGTGTATTATTGTTTTGTGTTATTTGACAATTTGATAGTTTACAGTATGAGTGAGCAAGGTACATCCGACGCTTATCGTCACTTAGCTAGTTTCCCAGAAGATGAACGAACTTCATCTCAGCCAAATCCCTCAAGATACTCAGCTGATACTGAGGAAGGAATATTTATTTTTAAGGCACAGTCTGAGGAACCCTTCCCTTTTAAAAAGAGAGGATGGTTTAATAGAGGAGCGCATGAGAGAAGAAAAAGGATGAAGAAATTACAACAAAGAGCGATAGTAAAAGGCAATAGGGAAGTGAATGCCCAAACTCAGGAAACAGTAAATAGGCCACATGGGAAGAGGAACTAGATAGGCAGTTGGCAGATTTCCATATGTTAGCCACTACAGCAGTAGACTCTAACCTAAACCAAATTGCTAAACCACCACTGTTACCCTTATTCCCAAACCAACAAATGCTAGAACCAAGCCAGGAAAACCAATTCCCAATACCTGCATTCGATTCCAATGAGTTACCTAGGATCCCAACCCAAATCTCTCTAGAATATGATCCATGGTTAGATGATAATAGGTCGTACTCGGCCCTATATACTCCCGAAGAACCAGTGCCAGAACCACCGTTAAACCCACCAATGAGTCGAGAATGTGTGCAGGAAGTCCGTCAGTATGACGAAAATTTAGTGAATGAAGGGAATAGAATTAGACAGATAGGGGAGAAACTAGTTTGGAAGTATGATGAAAATGAGATGCAGTATTGGATGAACGACACCAAGAATAATACCTAGATATATGTAGGGATGGTAATGGGTCGGGTTTGGGATGGGTTTAGGTAATCCCAAACCCAAACCCGGTTAGATAAGCTTGTCCGAAACCCGTCCCAAAACCCGTCGGGTTTCTAGCGGATAAATACCTATCGGGTATCGGGTATACCCGCGGGTTTCGGGTAAACCCATTAATTTAAAAAGATTACTCGTTGGGTATACTTATCTCAAAACCCATTGGGTATCTATCAGGTAACTACTAACCGGTTACATTTTGTATTGTCACTATAAAAATATATATCAAATACCTACAATGTATACGGAATAGAATACCTATATTTGTAAAAAAAAAATGGATGAATCATATATATACATATTTAATAATATAAAAGAAATTATATCGGGTATACAATCGGGTAAACGGGTACACTTTATAAGGTAATTTGGTCGGGTAAACGGGTATATCATTAAATCCCAAACCCGTCCCAAACCCGCGAAAAAAATAAAAACTATTCCCAAACCCGTCCCAAACCCGATTAACCGTCCCCAAACCTGTCCCAAATGTTTCGGGTTTACCCAGCGGGTTCGGGTTTAATTGCCATCCCTAGATATATGTGTAAATTTGTATTTTGATACAAATATATATATATATATATATATATATAGGGTCAGGATCATTTCAGAACCATAAATATTTACAGAACTCACAGAACTCCTAATAAAAAATCTTTTTATTTATATATTTTTATGTTTAGGATGATTTTATCATTTATTATGTGTATTTTTACAATTACATACATGTTAAGAGTAATTTTATCATTTTTTATATGTAATTTTATAATTACACATATGTAAACTAGTTTTTTTACATATATGTAATTAGTTATGACACATATATATAATTTTGGCAATTAAACATATGTAAACTACTTTTAACATGTATGTAATCAAAGAAATAAATATAATAGATGATAAAAAGATCCTAAATACAAAAAAAAATATATGTAAAATGATTGTTTATTAAGAGTTCTGAAAGTTCTGAAAGTTCTGTAGTTATTTAGAGTTCTGAAATGAACTCAACCCTATATATATATAGGAGAAAGATCCGTTAGGAACCACCCTTTATTGCGAGAACCACGAGAACCAATGTAAACACAACCAAAAAATACCTAAAAAATCTAAAAAACACCCAAAATTTTTTTTTTTTTTACTATTTTTTTGGAAAAATCGCTATATTTCATCAATAATAAAAAAATTTCAAAAAAAAAGATTTTTTTTCGAGTAACAGTTATCCATGCACATGTGCATTTGTATCATTTCATTGACAAATTCCGTAATTCATTACAAATATCAGACAATTTCACTTTCATTTACACTACCATTCATAATACACTAATTTTTACATTAACAATAATAGAAATGCACATGTGCATCTATATGTATGAACTTGTTATAACATTAACAACACTAGAAATGCACATGTGCATCTATATATATGAACATGTTATAACGTGTTTTAGTACACCACTTTGAATACACATTCCATTTCATCTATCATACCATCCATACTACACTACTATCACCTCCTACCATCGGTAATACAATACCGTTGTTTTTTACCATCCATAATACAATATTATTACCAATAGTTCACTTTATTATATGTACATCAACACCCTTTATACCATCCAAACAACATATTACATCATAAAGTGACAAATATAATCAAACCATCAACCACTAGATGTAACTAACCAAAACACATGTATATGGGCCTACTTCATCATTTAAAATCACAAACTTTTTGTACCAAAACACCTTATTTCATGTTGATACATATAGATGCACATGTGCATTTCTAATATTGGTAATGTAAAAAGTAGTGTATTACATATGGTAGTATAAATGAAAGTGTATTTTTCTACTACTAGTAATATATTATAGAATTTGTTCAAGAAATGATACATATGCACATGTACATCCATAACTGTTACTCGAAAAAAAAAAACGTTTTTTTTTTTACAAAATATAGCGATTTTTATTAGAAAATATTAAAAAAAAAATTGTGGGTTTTTTGGATTTTTTTAGGTATTTTTTTTGTGTTCACATTGGTTCTCGCGGTTCTCACAATACGGGTAGTTCTCAAATGAACCTTACCCTATATATATATATATATATAGGGGAAGGTTCATTTGAGAAGAAAATTTTATTAAGAATAAAAAGAACAAAACGGTACAATGGTAAAACACTAAATAGTTTTTTCTCATCTCATTTATTATTATGTTTGACTAATTAATTAGTCATTAAGACTATCATCCTCCACACTAAAAAAACTTGCCTACACACATCAAAAGTTATCCTACACATTTCGAAATTTATCCTACACATATTGAAATTTATCCTACACAACTCGTAATTTATCCTACACGCCTCATATTTATCCTACACTATAAATGAATTTTTATTTTTATTTTTTGAGAAAAATATATATCTTAAAAATAAGTTACAAATTTAATATAGTTAGTTATTAAAGATGAAACTACCAATTAATGATGTATGTAAGTTTACCAATATACCCTTATAGTTACATTAAGTACAAATATTAAATGAAGTCTAATGAAGCATTTCTATTGGTTGAAATTTCTTCTTTTTTCTTCTTATAAAGAATTTCTTCTCATTTGAACTCTCCACTATATATATATATATAGAGAGAGAGAGAGAGAGAGGGGGGGAGAGAGAGATAGATAGACTAAAATTGATATCGATGCATAACTAGTAGCGTATTTAATTTCAGTCGTAGTTTGTAACCGATGTATATATATATGAAAAGAGTAAAGTCGCAATGTTCGACGTTTTTAATCAATCTGTTTGTGTGATTGTTTGTATCAACATCTTATTCTGTGATAATTAATACCTGATAAATGTTTACAATTCAGATGGACAATAAAGTAAATCAGGAGAACCCGAATAATGAGAATAACGGAAACCAAATAGATAATAGTGTCATCCAACATATAGTAGCACAAGGAATTATAGATGCTATGCCCTATATTATCAAAACTGTTAAAGAAGCAGAAAATAATAAATCTGCAAATGGAAGTAAACGCCAACACATTGAACCAAGTCATAGTGTAAACTATAATGGACCAATAATCCAAGCCCCAATTCCTAAAAGAAGGAGAACCATCTCTTACGGTTGTTCTTATAAAGAATTCTTGGCCTGCAAACCAATAAAATTCTCGGGAAATAAAGGAGCCATTTCAACCTTGGGCTGGATAGAAAAGACAGAAGCACTCATAAAAATAAGTAAATGTGCAGATGAAGATAAGATTATGCTTGCTTCTAATCTTTTCAAAAATGTAGCCTTAGAATGGTGGAATACTATTCTCCAGTCTAAAGGAAGTGACAGAGTTTATAATATGGAATAGACTAACTTTAAGGAGATAGTAGAAAGAAAATTATGTCCTCATCATGAAAAGGAACAAATCGCCAATAAGTTCCTAAATCATAAAATGAATGGAATAGACTGCAAAGGTTACACTACCATATTCTTTGAATATGCTAGAATAGTGCCAAGCTTAGCCTCAACTGAACCAGTGTTAATCTCCCGTTACGTTTGGGGATTAATTAGTGAGATTAGACACGTAGTAAAGGCAGCTAGACCTCAAACCATAGAAGAAGCAGTAGAACTAGCCAACACCCTGTCTGATGAATTGGTACGCACACAAGAGGATAACCAGAGAAAGAACTTAGCTCAAAAGCATACCCAGGAATTTCGTTCTGGTAATTCCTACCATGGAAAAGGAATAGGTTCTTCTGCACCCTACTGTAAGTTTTGTAAAAGAAAGCACTCAGGAAAGTGTGCTGTATCCTATAACTTTTGCAAGTACCCAGGACAAAAGGAAGAAGACTGTAGGAGAAAGGCTAGTGCCAGAATATACTACAATTGTGGAGAAGATGGTCACATCAAACCGAACTGCCCGAAACTAGCTCTAACAACAACCAGCAAGACTAACACAACTGAAGGACCTAAGAAGAATGCCAGAGCATTCGTTTTGATAGCTGAGGAAGCCAAGACGATTCCGGATGTGATTGCCGGTACGTTTTTAGTTAATGGTATTTTTGCCAAAGTATTATTCGACTCTAGTGCAAACCAAAGTTTTATCAATACTTATTTCTACCAACTTCTCAATCAACCATTAACTAAACTTCAACAAGACTGGCTGGTGGTGACTTCAAATGGAGATTCCATTAGGATAAAGGAAATCTTGCAGGGAGCAAGAATAGAAATTCTAAACCATAATTTTTCTGCTAACCTTTACCCGATGAATCTAGCTGGATTCGATATTGTATTAGGAATAGATTGGTTGGTAGCCAATTATGCCAGTATTTTATGTTATCAAAAGTCAGTACAAGTAAGTACACCAAGTGGTGAAAATATCACAATCAAAGGAGATAAGCCAACCAGGTCAGCAAAATTCATCTCAATAATGAAAGCTGCAAGTTATGGAAGGAAATGAGGAATAGTATATATGATTTCTATAATCATTAATACTGAAGGAAAGGAATTAAAAGATATTCTTGTAGTATCTAAATTCTTAGACGTTTTTTCCAGAAGAGTTACCTAGATTACCGCCTTATAGAGGGGTTGAAGAATAGAATTCACCTAATACCAGGAACGACACCGATTGCCAAAGCACCATATCGACTAGCACCAACAGAGATGCAGGAACTGAAGAAACAATTAGACGAACTTCTTGACAAAGGTTTCATAGAACCTAGTTCATCGCCATGGGGAGCGTCTATTTTGTTTGTTAAGAAGAAAGACGGATCAATGCGAAAATACTTTATTTGAAGATGGTGATGGCGCAAATAGATTCCATGCTTTTAACCCAACTCAAGCTGAAAAAACTTATTCACTGGTCACTGCTAATCGCTTTTGGTCCCAAATCTTTGGGGTTGCTTTTTCCAATAAATGTTGGTTACATTTCTTTATGTTATTTTTACCGGTAACTGGTTTATGGATGAGTGGTCTTGGAGTAGTCGGTTTGGCCTTGAACCTACGTGCCTATGACTTTGTTTCTCAAGAAATTCACGCGGCGTAGTATTTAAGTATAAAAATGATAAGGAACAATCCACATGGCAAACCTAGTTATCAAGATTAACGTATAAACTGGCATGCGATTTACAAGTCAACACTCTGTTACGCAAGTAGCAAAATGCATGAATGATATCTTAACATGACCTCAAGAATATGGGCGGTGCGTTACTCCTATAGCGCTATACATGTTAAGTGGAGGCTCGTACGAAGCTAATGACAAGTTCATCGCATAAGAATCACCCAGAAAACACGAATCAAGCATAACAAATAGTAAGCATGTATTGGATTGTTTGTTTGTGTAATTGCATAAGAATATGTATACTAAGTGTGTTTTGTACATAAAAACATGTTACACCCAAAAGTGTGAAAACGGTAGAATGGTTCAAGTATACTCACAGTAATTGCGTATAAGAATTCCATGTAAAATTAAGCGCACGAATGAGATTAGGAATCTTGAAACGGGGGGAGTTATCCTATAAAATACGAGGCATCGTAACGATTTATTATTTGTGGGTTAATAAAATTTCTAATTTTTATTGTTTACATTAATTAAATATATCTTCAATTATTTAGAATTATAAATTAAGCTCATTAATATTTTTGGTTATATAAATAATTAATATAACTTATTTTAAAATACCAATTTACAAAAATTGGCGGCATATTTGAAGAGTTAGACATCTTTTAAATATCAAGATTTATAAATACGACCATAATCTTATTACCTTGTCAAAACCTCATATTTTCTTTTAGTACAAATTATTTAATATTACAATTGTTAGCTTTAAAGAAATTATAGTGTACGTTTATAAAAAAATACTTTTAATCTTGAAGCAAATCATATGTGGAGAAGGTTCCATTAATTCATATGGTGAAGGTTTTATTTTTTATAAATTCATTAATATAGCTTGCACCACTAATCAAATCGGATGGTGACCCACTATTCCACATTATTTGCAAAATGTGTTCCATTATTAAACCGAATCCTTTTGTTAATTCGGTTTCGACAAACACAGGTTATTAATTTAATTAAATTCCTTATCATCTTCTTCAACTTATAACCATACTCAAACAAAAGTACCTCTTAACACTATTACAGTTCATATCAATTAATCAAATGATTCAGTTTGTGTGTAGAACTAAATAAAAAAAGGATCGATTGAAAAATATACCGAACACGAATCGAGCTACACTCCATTGTGAGTTTCCGATTCCGTCGAATGTCTCCGGTGAGTTTGGTTCCTCCGACGACTTTGGGATTTCTCTGGTGAGACCTTCGAAGACAGAGAGAGCGAGAGAGGTTGTTTGTGATTGTTTTCGTCGAATCGAGTCCGAATACCTCTTGTATTCGAGTTATAATATCAATATGGTTATGTGTTTGGTATAATCGTAAGTTGCCGTTTTTAAGGGTGATGAACATGGTTTATATAAACATCCATATTCATGATTGATTCTAATATAGAAACGCGTAATCACGATTCAATCTTCGAACAATCAGCGAGAACAAACAGAAAAGGAAAGAATTGGTGATGGTGGTGCTTGATCTGAAAGAAGGGGGGGGGGGGGGGTCGCCGGAGCTCGCCGAACTTCGGCTCCGGTTGCCGGAGTGTAGAGAGATGCAGAGGTTTGAGTGAAAGGGTAGAAGGGGGCTAGGGTTACGTGTGTGGAAGATGAGATGCATTTATAGTTTTAGGGTTTCAAGTGGATTGGGCCTAAACCCATTAGCGGCCCAATTGCGTTTCAAGACCCGTTTTCGCACCCGAACCTCATAGAATGTCGTAAAACATTATGTTAGGATCAAAAGTTTCATGAAATGATGTCGGTAGTCGATTTTGGTCGCATTCGTTTGTCGGTTGCGTTAAAACTCGCGTAAAGTGCGTCATTTGTCATTTTAAACCGTTTTTTTTTTCGATCCGATGTCGACTGTGATTCTAAAAACAGAAGGCGAATATGAATTTTCTAAAAAAATAGAAATACGGAAAGAGCGGAGCGTTACACGTTTAGCTGTGGCCTCACAGCTAACACGTCGTCCTCCATGTCGTGGTCAAGCAGCGCGAACGGTTGAAAATCCTCTAAGTCCTCATCATCAGAAGAAATAATCTCAATAGCATGCGGGAACTCATCATCCAACGCTATCTCCATAGGATCAACGTCGTCGTAGATACCACTACTCGCTGATGAAGCTATAGTACCCTGGCAAAAACAATCCGTACAACATGTATGTATATATATATATATATAGATATATATATATCAATAAATAATATCATTACTTATGATTATATATATATATATATATGTAAATAATCATAGCATATCAAATATAATCACGTTGGTTTGTGCGAATCAATCTAGTTTAACAAGTCTATCCCATATAGACTATGCCCCAAATAATGTCCTCGCATTATTTTCTTAAAAAGAGTTTTATTAGTGGATCTTGGTGTCTTTGTATATGCAATGAAAAACATTTTTACTAAAACAATGTTTTCGTGAGAGGATCTTAGTGATCGTAGACTAGACTCGAGAAGGAATCCTAGTTCACTACAATCGAAGCTCTGATACCAATCTGTCACACCCGTTTGATAGCGGAAGCACGCGGTGTAAACTTGATTAGTTTTCACCGCATACGACATAAGTAAACAACTATATGATTAAAAACATACGATGTTCATCCATTGACATAATTAAGTATTACACATCATAAGTTATTTAAGATACAAAACGACATAAGTTATAAGTTTTACAAAAGTCTAGTTCAACATAAGTTTAAAATACAAGGCTTTACATCCTATATCTAATTGAAGATGAGATATATGGACCAAACCCTTCAAAAGGATGACATCGTTAACTTGTAAATCCAAAAGCTTCATAAGAACAACCAGCACTAAGATCCCTTTAGTTTCCTGAAATACATGTAAGTTTGAAAACATCAACAAAAGTTGAGCGAGTTCATGTGTTTTGTGTGAGCTCCAATTAAATCTTTAAACATTTGAGAGATCTTATATAATAAACTGGTATGTAAAGCGTCTATGAACAGATCATTAATGTTTCGCGAGGAACAACAAAAGCACTCAACCCTAGCAAATTTCCTAGGAAGCACTCAACCCTAGCAAATTTCCTCTGGTCCACCCGGTTGGAACAACAAAAGCACTACATGGGCCACACAAGGACCCAAGAGTGGGGCTCGCTACACCCGATAGATCTACCACTCTTGCCCCTCGGTCTTATACAAGATTAATGGCGCTTAAGAGAGACCCTATTCGCTCACATGTTCTAACAGTTCATTCCCTAGCTAAACCATACCATCGAGACATGTATTTCACCCCTGAGAGTTATAAATCCGAAAACAGTTAAGAGAAAAGGGGGACATGAACTCACAGCTTCGCGTTCTTGAGAGAGAGAGAGATATTATGCTAGCAATGGTGTTCAACATGTGAGTTAACCTACAAGTGTCCTAACTTCATTTGACACTTCGGTCTCTTCTAGACCTTGTACTCGTTGCTCATCTTGAACGTTTATTATTTTCGTTTTATTTTTGGAACACATGTGTATTTTAATAATACTAGATATTATCCCGCGTGCGCATTGCGCCGCTTCATGAATATGATTACTAACATGATTCGCCAAGAGTAGCTAAATAGATCTATTTGCTAGGAACATGATTACCGATATGATTCATTAGCTGCAGTTAAGTAGACTCATTTGCATACCAATTGCCAACATGAAAAATCAACTAAAACAACCCAACTCATTTGTTATATCTAGTTACTGTAGCGTTTGTTCTATAACACACCCAATACAGGAACATGTGTAGAATGGCCATAACTTCCCATGAATGCGGTCGTAAATGTTTGCTGTCCAGATAGCTTCCATCAATAATAACGCAATGTGCCGTCTATAGGGTGGAATGCCATTCCTGATTAAAAAAGTATAACCATGATTAAATATCTATATCTTGAAGCATTCTTGTTTACAAATAAAGAAAGAAAAGAATAAAACGGTTCTAACCAGCAAATAGGGAAAGGTATTTTGATTATTGTAGATATGATGAGTGGCATGGAGCCACTTGTATAGAGGTTTGACATCATGTGACTCTATGTGCATCCAGTAGATGCCCAACTCGACAAAAACTAAATAAAGACCCAAGTACCAAACTTATGAAGTCTATCCAACATAGCCTATCCTTGCAAAACATCTGGTCCATCCATTTTCTTGCAAGTACATTGCTTTTCTAGTAGGGATGGCATCTGCAAGAGTGCAATGCAAGCCCATAAAGATTTGAGTAAGAAACTACCAACAAAGATCAAATACAATGGCAACGCCAAACTAATACAGAAAGTAGCACGTGTGTCATATGTTCTACATTTCATATACAAACACAAAAGAAGAAACGATTATACACACCTAAAGATCAGAAAAACCGACCTTTATGTGTGTCGACCATTGCTATTGAAGCCCGTTAAACCAACCTGCTTACGGCAGGTGGAGCACCTGTCTTAGGGACTTGAGTTGATGATGAGTCTTCAGTATGTGGTGCTTGAATTGGAGCCACATTCAACTCCACTACTGCTGCTAATTGGGCAGTCTTGATGATTTAGCAGCTACCATATCCTTTCTGGTGTCGCTCCCAGCTCCTTAAACCACCATTAATGATGTCATCAAAAGATGAATCCAAGTTTGGCATTTTCCTACTTTAATATCATCTCTTGGTGGCATTTGGAACACCATGTTCATGGTGGCTGAACTCCCAAAACACATCATGCTTGCAACACTATGTAGTTTTGTCATGGGCGCAGGTTACAGAGCTTGTGCTCCGGAGTAGAGCCTAATTATGAACCTTTATCTTTATATTAGAAGGCATTGCTCGAAGCCTAAGCTTTGGGAGGAGGAAGTCATACAGAGATGGATGAAATACCTGTAAAATGAAACAGTTAGAATAAATAACCAACTTAAAAAACCGAGCTACAGGATCATACTAATTATTTGAACCTGTAGTAATTCAGATAATAAAAAAGATATATGGCCACTCAAAAGTTATTTTCTGCAATTTGTATACATGATAATCAGATAATGGGTTTGCAAACACAAGTGCCCCCATTCAAACACTCGAAAGTGACTACTCGTGCTTTAAAAAACGCAATAGTACGATAATCGGTTTGCAACTGCCATCCCAAACACCCTGTTAATCGCAATAGTAAGAGTAAAAGTACAAAATGTTATTGCTTTTGATAGTATAAATAAATCTGTGAATCAGGAACGACACCAATATGATCCAACAATTGTAGAAAAATCACACATTGTGATAATTAAAATGAATCGTGTTCCGAACGGAACAATTCTACACCTGAATCCTTCTAGATTTAACAATTCGGATTATAACAACACATATAACAAAGTAAAGATCAAAATAGAATGACCATAGGGTAACACTTTCCGTAGTTGGAGTACCACACGAACTTCACATGGCCGTGACTATGCTTGTCTCTACATCTGTTCCTTCACTTAAAAGTCTAAAAAAATGATCAAGTTTTCAGCAAAATTAGGTCTTAGAAAAGCGGAAAAACATAACAGATTTCATGATCATGAAACAAAATTGAGAGATGCAACTAACCATGTAGCGAATAACTTTTGGCGGTTTCTCTAGTCGATAAGGGTTCCAACGGTTCCGATTGTCTGAAATTGGCACTACTGGTGCCAATCATGTTGAACCACTGTCAGGACCATCCACACCTGCAGGGCCAACTGCTGCTTGGTCGCCGACGTTGTTCACTAATACCGCCATGGTCGTCATCGCTGTTCACTACTATCGCCGTCGCCGAGTTGAACCACTGTCATGGACCCACATCCATCCCCCATGTACGACGGGACCCTAAAAAACATCAGAACCCTAACATGATTTCTTCGATCTCTCCCCCCTCTCCCCCTCTCCCTAGTAGAACACACCCTCTTTCTCGCTCTCCTTTTAGGGATGTATGGAGGTTTCTTTTTTGTAAGGATATCTTTGTAGTGTGGATCAGTGTGATGTGTGCTAAACAGACTAAAAAAAATTAACTATATTAGACTCTCTAAGCTAGACACTAAAAAGCTTTAATTCTAGACTCGACCTAAAACCACACAATCGGCAAGTGTACCGATCAATGTAGTATAACCTAGGAAGTCCGGATATCGAACCACGAGACTCTATGAACCACGTAAACTAGACGCTGACTAGACACTGACAGACACGACTAAGACTTGTTTAATTGTTTTGGGGGGGGGGGGGGGGGGTTACTGAAAAACTAGGAAATCTATACTAGACTACTAAATTAAACTAAGCTATACTAAAAACGAATAAAGGCTGTGAGCTTTTCTTATATGAGAACTGGACCACCTAGACAAGAATCCTGGATTTTTTTAAGAAATTACCGAGTAAGTTAAATGCACGAGTTATGGAACCGGGATCTTATAATACTAAACCTATTAAGAACCAACGAGGCCCCTCGACCCTTCTCAAGGAGAAACCTGTGGCACTACCTAGGCCGTTAATTCTACCGGTTATTAGACTTCTTCCCAGTTGTCTAATTATTGTGTAAGTACCCTAATATTGACCTATTCTTTCCCAATCCTAGATCTAGGGTAGTTTGAAGTAATAGATTTGACTTGATAGACTAATAAGACCGACAGGTAAACCAAGACATAACCTTTCCCAAGGCCTATCTAAAGCAATTCGCCGGGTAAGACCTACCAATAGCCCCTCACTTCCCAGGTATTAGGACTAGTAGAACACTAAGACTTAGTAAATTATTACCAATTACTTCTAGGGGTTATTGGCCAATTCTCCCTAAAGAGTTAAGGTTTTCTAACGTGATATAGACACTCACCGAAACCCTAAACCCTAATATGACTCTACGTTGTGATATAGACCGTCACTAAGAATCATATGAAGCAAGTAATAACAATAAACCAATTAAAAGTATGCATACACATCAAATCATTAAATCAAACCTCTTACTAAACACAATCACCCATAACAATCATGCAATTAACAAAACCGGTAAAAACTTTATATTAATCCATTCATCAAGTCTAGGTGGTTTAAATATTTAGCCAAGCATCATGAAAATCATAAAAACAAGAGTAACTTTAAGTACAAGAAACATGATTGAAAGAATAGGAAACAAGAATATGGAACCCGAATAGCGTAAGAACGATCCGGACGATCCCTTCAGCTTCCAATCTTCAAACCAATGATCCGAGCCCTTAAAACCGCTCCAAGAACTCCCAGTTGCTGCTGACTTCGTCCTCTTTTTTTTTTCTATTCGTCCGATCTCCCCCAATAGTCTGATGTCTTCTGTTCGTAATCTCCTAACTGCCGCCTCTAACAATTATCAATATTGGCCCCTCCTTAAAAAAATTCATCATAGCCTATTATCTGTTCGTTCACCCCTAATTGAATTGGACTTTGGCCCACTCCAATCATAATAATATCCACCTCCACCCATATCATATGGCAGCCGCAACAATTCAATATATATTGGCCTTTAATTCAGATTATTCACAATCTTCAAAGAGAATTTGGGCCAAGTCTCGTAATACATCAGCCCAAAAATAACAAAAGAATAGGCAGTAGCATTACATGTAATAAATTGATTTCATTGATGGCCTTTTAGTACTTTCAAGCATATATTAAAAGCCTCACGTGTCATAGCTGCCCTCTTTCCTTTTGTCTGTCAAATCGCCCTTTTAACTTACTTAGAGAGTGGTCTCGACCCAACCATGGAAAATAGCGGCAATTTTAATTCGGTCAATGGCGGTCTAATCTACTCAACTAGCTGGATGTTTCTATATTATTCTTTTTCGTTCCATTTGCACCAGTACCTGCCAAAACACAATATAATATAATATAATACTAAAACTAACTAAAAAAGAATAAATAACTATACAATAATTATACAATCTACACAGGACAAATATGTGTATTTTACCCCACATCAAATATCCCCACACTTAACCTTTTTTCGTCCCCGAAAAAGAATCTATACATACGGAATCAGAGACAAATAATTACTCGGGTCAAAAATTATTTATATTTCGTTAAAATCAAAGCTTGCGTTAGCCGCGATTGCGAATATGCTTGTCCTTTTAAACCCAAATCCGGTCTTAAGCCCTTATCATGTGATTTTAATTTAAGTGCGGTCAATCCACCTAGGGTCTCACACCAGAATTTACGGTCCACATACTCCCACCTCAAGCTTATAGGACTAAAGGAACGATCATTTGACCAATTCCCAACCGTCTTATATCAAAACCAAGAGAGTTTACAATCAACTTTTTTTCTATTTTATTTCATTTTTTTTTTCATTTTTGCTTTGCTTCTTGCTTTTTTTTTTTTTTTTTTTTTTTCTCGTGAGTCTAGACGATGCTTTCCCTAACCAAGAGGTATTCCGGTTGTAGAGTCGCTATCCCCAACCACAGATTACTTAGGTTTCGGTACTTTTAATCGGCAAATCGATTTCACACATCCCAGAGGCATTCCAGCTGTAGAGTCGCTATCCCCAATCACAGATTACATATGAATGTGCTACTTTCATTTAGTTTCTAGCTCACTTTTTATTCTATTTTTTTCTAGCATGATCACAAACTCTAACGGTTTTAACTTATAACGGTGCCCCTTATACTCTTATTGGCAGTTTTAGTTTCCCATATTTCCTAGATGAAAACCCACTAGCAGACCGACAATTAAGGTATATTAACTCAAAGGAACTTAAAACCAAACCCGGGCCTATCCACATATCCCAAACTAGACGCAAACTCGGTTTATTATAATCTCATATTATTATTATTCGAACCCGAGCAAAAATTCATTTTTTTTTATCATTTTCCGCTTTAATTGCAAACTTCTTTTGTACTCGAAAGACATTTTCTATTTTTTTCAATTTTTTTTGGATTTTTCAATTTTTTTTTTGTATTTTTTAATTTTTTTTTTCATATTTTTGACTCAAATATTTACAAATATCCCATCCCCACACTTAGAGATTGCATTGTCCCTAATGCAAGAACGAAAAACGACTCAATACTACCTAAAAATAAAAACTGCAAACGAAATAAAAATACAACAACAACAAAAAGGGAAACGACTTAGCTGGTTAGGACAAAAGTCAGTGCCAGCCGTACGAGTCTTGAATCCCACGAACGATCGTATAGCATTTCATTCGCGATCGTTGCCTATCCTGCTTGAGTTTATCAATATGGCAAGTCCGAAATCACCCGAATGGAAATTGGGTACGGGTGGTACAATCCAAGCCTGCACAATCGAAGCAAAACAAAACCCAATGCAGTACCGACTCTAAAAACCAACACAAACCACTAATTTAGACTCAATATACAAACTAAAGGACTCAAAATACAAAATAAAAGCCAAAACAAATTTGAACCGGTTCAAGAAGGCCTCGCGCGACGCTAAGCTACACCTCGCGTCACGCGGCGCTATCGAATTTAATTGTTTTTGGCCCTTTACCCCTAGCGCGACGCGACGGCCCTTGGCGTCACGCCAGGGGTCGTTTTTCACAGAAGGTTTTGTGGAAATTGCCCTTTCATGCCTCAGAAATTTTTCACAAATTTTTTTTTCAACCATCCATCACTTTCCAAAAGTTTTTTCTAAGTATCACACGTACCTGGAAGCTTATTTTTCTCACGATTTCCTGCAATTCCTCAACGATGTACTCCTGCAAATGACTCAAACCACAACCAAAGACCCGAAGAACTAACAAAACCTACCGTTAACTACTCTAAATAACGAAAAATAAACGAAGATACAAACTATACAAACTCTACACTCGAGTAACAACTTCTCACATGCTTACGGAGGATCATGGAGATGCAGCTCACCTCCAAACATACTCTCACGGGCTGTAGCACCACTATATGTATCGCCCGAATCAAACCGAACACCCTTATCTCTCTCAAAACCTCTCAACTCCTCATCTAGCATTTTGAATCTAAATTCTCCATATCTCACTTTATCCCCACACTGAGGTTTGCTCAGTGTCTCTATCCTAGATTCTAAACGCACCAATCTCTCCTCTAACTCCTCTAACTTCCTATCCGGTGGGTCCCCACACTTGAATCCTGTCACTTTCTCTAAACTCGCATCACTCACATCCTTCTTCTCATCTCTCTCGTCATTCTCACACTCCCCCACTAACGAAACGCCTCCACTTTATCACATGACCCTCTCGAATTCATAACGTTAAAAACTACCGCTTCCTCACCTGCTCTAAGTGTGATGGTGCCTAAAAAGACATATATGAGAGCTTTAGCGGTGTTTAAGAATGGGGGACCTAAAATTAGCGGTATGTTTTCATCGGCTTCCATGTCTAGAATAACGAAATCGGCCGGAAAAACAAACTTATCCACCTTAACAAGCAAATTCTCAACTATTCCCCTCGGGTGTTTCACTGACCTATCAGCTAAGGACAATGTCATTCGGGTAGGTGACAGCTCGCCTAAATCTAGCTTCTCGTAAAGCGAAAAGGGCATCAGATTAATGCTAGCACCTAGGTCGGCTAAGGCTCTAGTGTTTGTGTTACTACCAAATAGACAAGGAATAGTGAACACACCGGGGTCGGTAAGCTTTTCGGGAAGCCTATTTGAAACAATGGCTGAACACCCTCCATGCAACGGGACATTCGACAACTCACCTAATTTCTCCTTATTCCTAAGAAGGTCCTTCAAAAATTTTGCATATTTTGGCATGGACTGGAGAGCCTCGATAAACGGAAGATTAATCTTCAATTGCTTGAAGATATCTAAAAACTGCCCGTATTCCCTAGAGTATTTTTTATTCTTAAGACGTGAGGGAAACGGAACATACGCATGATTCACATAGGGTGAAGGTCTAACATCTATGGGCTTTTTCTCAACTTTCTTCTCACCCTGAGACTCACCGGGCTGTGCGGTACTTGCTGGGACTAGCCTCTTTTGCACTTTGTCGGGAGCCTCCATCTCAATCACTTCATCTATTACATCTCCATCCTCATCAACCTCTCTCTCCTCAACACTAGGATTCCCTACGGTTCTGCCACTACGGGTGGTAATGGCTTTTACATGAGCATTCGGGTTAGGTTGGGTGTTAGCTGCAAACTGACCGGGTAATCTTTCATCTATCTTCCTAGATATATCACCTACAACCCTAGAAAGGTCTTGGACCGCAGCTTGGTGATTCTTAAGCATGAGATCATGTTCACTAAGTTTCTTTTGGGTGTTTTGATCCCTAACAATTAACTGGCTCATCATAGACTCCATTCTTTCTATGCTACCCCCTAAATCGAAACTTGAACCTTGACCTGTTTGAACCTGACTACTCGACCCCCCATCTTTGACTTGCCCATTTAAACCCCCACTGAAAAGCGAACCTAGACCTCTATTTGGATTTTGAGCTATTTGAAAACCAGGAGGTCCATTTGAGCGAAAATTGCTATTGTTATTAAAGTTATTATTATTATTTCGCCAACCCGAGCCAAGATTATTACCCCCAAAACCGCTAGACTGACCTCTACCAAACCCTCCTCCTAAATAATCACATTGCTCCTCACCAGCTAGTAAAGGACATGCACTCGTATCATGACCCCCTCGACAAAACTCATACTTATCAACCTTAGCTCTAATCTCCTTAAGCTCTCGAGTGATGTTTTCCAAAACAGAGGCTAAACTAGGGTCCATGGTGACATGGTTCACCCCTCGGGCGGGTGCACTAGTAGTGGTATTTGAATTACCACTTTGATACCTCTGATCGGATCGTGATTGGGACTGAGACTGAGCAAATGCCTCAAAACGCTCTAGACGCTCTGCAACTGTAAGAATACCCATCATATGCCCCCCCCCCCCCCCCGCATTAGTATCGAACCTATCTCTAGTCTCTGACCGTTATAGAATTTCTCACATAAAGCCCAATCAGAAAGACCATGCTGGGAGCAACGAGCACAAAGGTTTTGGAAACGCTCCCAAGCAAGGTAGTAAGGCTCGTCGGGCTCCATGCGAAAGGAGTGGATTTGGTCTCTAAGCCGTGAAGATTTAGCGGGCGGGAAGTACTTATTCAAAAAGGCTTGACGAAGTCCCGCCCAAGTGGTAAAAGTACCGGTTGGTTGAGAGTCCAACCAAGTAGCCGCACGGCCGGCTAAGGAGAATGGGAAAAGCTGTAGGTAGGTGGCATCGTTGGGTGCACCGTGAAGGTTAAAGGTAGCTAGGATGCGGGAGAAACGGTTTATGTGGGCCGGGGCGTCCTTATCGTCTCGGCCATGGAAATGGATGCTATTAGTTATGGCCTGCATGGCATAAGATGGAATCTGCCATGAATGCTCGCTCACTATGGGTGGAACGGTGATGGGTGAAGCAAGGCCGGTGAAATCCTGAGTGGCCTGCTGATGGACGGTTTGCCTAGGGTTAGCCATGTGTTCTAAGTTTTCTAGATTACTAGAGGTACTAGAAGTAGGGCTATTGGGTGGGGAAACCTTAGGTGAGGTTTTAGGTGAATGGTTTGGCGAAGGTGGTGGTGTAGGAGGTGGGGTGGGTAACGGGGTGGAATCAAACTTGGGGAAACGAGATGAAGATGTAGAAGTAACCTGTGGGCCTTCGCCCAATTGAGATGATGACTGCTTGACTGGTGGTGGTGGTCCGTGCGATCGCAGATGTGGCATCCACTACGAGCAAAAACCTGAACACAAGAAAAGCAAACAATAGTTACTACGACTCAAGATAAAAAGAAAAGACACAAAACAAAGTAAACACGTAGCACGTATTTGTCAAGTAGATCTATCAAAGCTAATGAACGCAATTACCAAGAGTCCCCGGCAGCGGCGCCAAAAACTTGATGTGTGCTAAACAGACTAAAATTTTTTTAACTATATTAGACTCTCTAAGCTAGACACTAAAAAGCTTTAATTCTAGACTCGACCTAAAACCACACAATCGGCAAGTGTACCGATCAATGTTGTATAACCTAGGAAGTCCGGATATCGAACCACGAGACTCTATGAACCACGTAAACTAGACGCTGACTAGACACTGACAGACACGACTAAGACTTGTTTAATTGTTTTGGGGGGGGGGGGGTTACTGAAAAACTAGGAAATCTATACTAGACTACTAAATTAAACTAAGCTATACTAAAAACGAATAAAGGCTGTGAGCTTTTCTTATATGAGAACTGGACCACCTAGACAAGAATCCTGGATTGTTTTTAAGAAATTACCGATTAAGTTAAATGCACGAGTTATGGAACCGGGATCTTATAATACTAAACCTATTAAGAACCAACGAGGCCCCTCGACCCTTCTCAAGGAGAAACCTGTGGCACTACCTAGGCCGTTAATTCTACCGGTTATTAGACTTCTTCCCAGTTGTCTAATTATTGTGTAAGTACCCTAATATTGACCTATTCTTTCCCAATCCTAGATCTAGGGTAGTTTGAAGTAATAGATTTGACTTGATAGACTAATAAGACCGACAGGTAAACCAATACATAACCTTTCCCAAGGCCTATCTAAAGCAATTCGCCGGGTAAGACCTACCAATAGCCCCTCACTTCCCAGGTATTAGGACTAGTAGAACACTAAGACTTAGTAAATTATTACCAATTACTTCTAGGGGTTATTGGCCAATTCTCCCTAAAGAGTTAAGGTTTTCTAACGTGATATAGACACTCACCGAAACCCTAAACCCTAATATGACTCTACGTTGTGATATAGACCGTCACTAAGAATCATATGAAGCAAGTAATAACAATAAACCAATTCAAAGTATGCATACATATCAAATCATTAAATCAAACCTCTTACTAAACACAATCACCCATAACAATCATGCAATTAACAAAACCGGTAAAAACTTTATATTAATCCATTCATCAAGTCTAGGTGGTTTAAATATTTAGCCAAGCATCATGAAAATCATAAAAACAAGAGTAACTTTAAGTACAAGAAACATGATTGAAAGAATAGGAAACAAGAATATGGAACCCGAATAGCGTAAGAACGATCCGGACGATCCCTTCAGCTTCCAATCTTCAAACCAATGATCCGAGCCCTTAAAACCGCTCCAAGAACTCCCAGTTGCTGCTGACTTCGTCCTCTTTTTTTTTCTATTCGTCCGATCTCCCCCGATAGTCTGATGTCTTCTGTTCGTAATCTCCTAACTGCCGCCTCTAACAATTATCAATATTGGCCCCTCCTTAAAAAAATCATCATAGCCTATTATCTGTTCGTTCACCCCTAATTGAATTGGACTTTGGCCCACTCCAATCATAATAATATCCACCTCCACCCATATCATATGGCAGCCGCCACAATTCAATATATTATGGCCTTTAATTCAGATTATTCACAATCTTCAAAGAGAATTTGGGCCAAGTCTCGTAATACATCAGCCCAAAAATAACAAAAGAATAGGCAGTAGCATTACATGTAATAAATTGATTTCATTGATGGCCTTTTAGTACTTTCAAGCATATATTAAAAGCCTCACGTGTCATAGCTGCCCTCTTTCCTTTTGTCTGTCAAATCGCCCTTTTAACTTACTTAGAGAGTGGTCTCGACCCAACCATGGAAAATAGCGGCAATTTTAATTCGGTCAATGGTGGTCTAATCTACTCAACTAGCTGGATGTTTCTATATTATTCTTTTTCATTCCATTTGCACCAGTACCTGCCAAAACACAATATAATATAATATAATACTAAAACTAACTAAAAAAGAATAAATAACTATACAATAATTATACAATCTACACGGGACAAATATGTGTATTTTACCCACATCACAGTGCTAGGCCAAAACCAAACAATTCCGTTTTGCACGGTGCTGGGATAAACAGCAACACACGCCTTCTTGAACGTATGAACCTACACATTATACAATAACGAAAATGCAGTGAGGCATTGTGCATTATATATCAACTATTTAAGTCGGTATAATGTTACAATAAATGCTAACTAATATATTCTCTCTAATAAACATATCTTGTCTCTATAATCTTAATATAAATGTATAATCATGTATATACAGTTGAAAGAAGACCCAAAGTGATCTAAATTACCGGAGGACCATCCGCAAGTGCTTGAGGGATCAATTTACAGTCACCAGAGCCACTAAAGCACCAGCCATGATACACACACTGCAACCTGCCCCACTGATCAATCCTTCCTTTAGAAAGTGGGGCCAATCTGTGAGGACACATATCGTCGAACACCTTCCATGCATTCTCGTTCTTATCCCACCAAACCATAACATCAAGACCCATCACCTTCTTCCCATGTGGGGCCCTCTTGTCCAGATCACAGACTGGCATGATCGCATACCACTGTAAATACCAGAAGAAGAAACGGCAGTGAAGGTTTTGAATTTGGGTTTATTGAATTGCGTTAAACTATTTGGTTTGTTTAGAGTGAAGGAGAGAGTGGAAAGGGGTTTGGATAATTGGGGTCTGATGAGTGAAGATGGGAAACAGAGGTGGGAGCTCTGAGAGCTTCTATGGCGGAAATTGATGAATTTTGTGAATTGAAGATAACTAAAGAAACTGGTCGCCGTCGTGGCTCCGCCACCAGGGGCACGACGACCTAAAAAAAGGGAAGTGAAAAAGAGGGCATCGTGACCTAAAAAAGGGAAGTGGAAAAGAGACAGCAGGGTTCGAACTGGCGCCTTTTATATTGAAACATGATATACCAACAACTTTACCAAATGCCAAATGTATCAAATTATGGAAAAAAGAACATGTATATATACAGTAATATTACTGAGTAGTTACTGTGACAACTCGTATTTTAGAACCTTTCGTTGTGCTGTGATGTAACTTGTATGAACATTACGTGACTTATTGATATGTTTGATTTTAATGGAATGTTATGATTTTGTTATGTTATATGTTACGTGATTGTATGAGGATATGTATGTCGCACAAACCTTTGGGCCACACACATTGATCCTACTCGCACACCTTTCTCAGCCCAATCTTGTCTGTCTTGAACTCGAGATCCAAGGGCAGCCCAAGATGGGTTCGGCCCACTCCTTGTTGCGCATAACAATATGGGGATGGATGTATAATCCTCATACTTCACAAAACACTTAACAAACGAAAACCCTAAAGCTCTCTCTTCCTCTCCTCCCTGTGCGACGGCAGTCTTGGTCTCGAAGCCCTCCATCTCAAACAAACTAATCACTTCGGTATCACGGTTAGTGTCTATCATTGTTAGTTGCTAAAATCTTGATGTTGTGACTTTATGTGAAAACTAGGGTTTCATTAATAAGATTGTAAATCTAGAACATTTGACTAAACATGGTGTTAATTTATGTTGGACTTAGTGATTAGAAACTTAGGATTAACAAACTGATGGAGTTAGTTTGAATGAATCGATGGTATACAAGGATGTTTGGTTTGGTTATCGCATGATGTTCGGATGACAAGGTTTGATGCCGTGATCGATGATTGTATGTTGCGTGACTTTGATTTTTATAACCAACTGATGAATTGTTTGATTAGCATAATGATCACATGATAAGTTGTTAGCTATGATTTGTATGATAATAAGTGGTGTAAATGTTATGTTTCAAATGAATTGTTGAATGGTTGATGATTGTTCATAATTAGGGTGCATGATCGTTGTTAATAAGTGTTGTTTAATCTGAGTGGAAAACTTCCAAACTTGTTAGCTTGTTACGGATATCGACAAGGGTTGCGAGCTGAGACCTCACCGTCTCGACTCGAGACCTCGCTCGCACAAAAACAGCAAGACTCGAGACTGTTGGTTGCGGGTCTTGTTGCGACTCGAGATATGACTCGAGACCACCTAGTCTTGAGTGAAAACTGCATAACCCGAGACCGCACAGTCTCGACTCGAGACCGCATAATCTCGATTCGAGACAACCTGGTCGCACACCTCTCGTGGACTCGCACACCTGTCATAGGCCCAAGTAATTTGGCTGCACACTTGGGCTTTGTCCGCATACGTAGATGTTACTGTGAAACATGTTATGAACTGTTACCTAACTGCCATGATACTACGTGTATACCATGAACATTCATTGTACGTAACCTGTAGTATACGTGTAGAACACATACGTGCATTACTTGAACTGAACTTGATTTGTATAACAATCATAATAGGATGTGATTGACCACATTAGTTTAAGTTACTTAACCTACCGAGCAAATCTAAGGTGAGTTCGTTTCTCTTGAGCATGCGTCCCGGTGGGTGGGACAATCAAACGGGTATCCCTAAGAGGAATACATCTTTGGGTTAAACAGGGATGTTGGATAATACACTCATTCCTATCACTTTAAGTCCCATTTATACCGAATTAGTGAATTAGTTACCTGAGAGGTAACAGGGTATTAGTTGATAGCGCTATTAGGCTTGGCAACCTCACACCGTACCTGAGAGGACGGGGCGTGAACTAATGACCTTAAATCATGACCAATGTTTTGATAGGGGCATTGGGGACGGGCAAACAATCTGACACCATGTTGCGGTACTCGAGTTATTATCAACATTGTTAATAAACTGAACTAAACACTTGGTAACTAAACGTTTTGGTAAAACTGTGAACTCGCCAGCTTTGTGCTGATACACTTGTTGCATGCTCGCAGGTCGTTAGATTCTTGGATTTGGAACTTGCTGTCTGGAATTGTTGGAGTGGTCATGGGTCAAGAAACTTGCAAATGTGTGACAAGACCATCGGTTTTCAAATACTTACTCTTAAAAATTGAACAATGATTTACTTTATGCTTCCGCTAAACATGTTGAATTTTAAGTTATGTTTTGCTAATACTTTAACATAATAAATGGGATCTTTTATATAATATCTTGTTAATAGTTCAATATGATTGGTGGCTGGATCCTGGTACGTCACACGCCTAGCGGGGTTTCCGCATGTGGTATTTTGGGGGCGTGACAGTTTGGTATCAGAGCCACTGGTTATAGTGAACTTGGTTTTAAAACGTTTTTATAAAACCAGACTATAACCGAACTGTTCTGAAATAGACCATGACACTCAGCTCCAGATTGCAAGGTTCATCTCTCGTTTACTTATTGCATAGCATAACTAGTGTACACCCACGTATGACATTGCGTATGATTGCACGCTTAGCATTACAGTATGAATTCATGAGTTATTTGCTTATGTTATGTGATTGATAGTGTGACCTTTTCTCTAGATTTTTGTGATCCATGTTTGTGATGTCTTTTGTCTTGTGGCTTGAATATGAGGAACCTTTTAACGCAAGTTAAGAGGAGCTGAGATAAGCATGCAAATCACATTATTATTGTGGGTGCACACATAATAATTACGTGGGGTGCATGTGAGTCCTAGTAAGGCTTAACGAGTGTGAAATGGGTTCTGTTCCGCTATCTGACGCAATGATAGAACTCGTTAATCTGTACAAGTTATAGCGATGTTTGACGCCTACTCAAATCCGACCCATAACCTTTTCCACTCTTCTTATATAGAATCATGAGCGGACGAAACGGTGGACGTGGTGGAGGCCGCGACGGTGGACGTGGCAACATTGTGATGTCCCAGGCTGAACTAACCAACTTGATCAATACTCGTGTGGCTGAAGCTCTAGCGGCTTAGCAAGCTGGTACGATATGTGCCAAACACCCTTTATCCTTGTGTCGCGTACTTGAGTCTTACTCGTGTGCTGTATCTTCTTTCGTCCTTAGGTCAACATGCGAATAAAAAACCGAACAACCCACCCACTTGTACGTTTAAGACGTTCATGGATTGTAAACCACAGACGTTCAGTGGGACTAAAGGAGCAGTGGGACTACTCCGTTGGTTCGAGAAAGTCGAGTCAGTTTTTGCTATGTGTAACTGTCCCATGGGGGACCGGGTGAAGTATGCTACAGGCACATTGGAGGATGGTGCCTCGACTTGGTGGAATGCCCGAGTCCAAATGCTGGGCATTGAAATGGCGAATGCAACTAATTGGGATGATTTCAAAGAGTTGATGCGGGAGGAGTACTGCCCATGTGATGAGATTTAAAAGCTGGAAAATGAGTACTGCAACCTGAAGATGGCAGGATCTGAGATCGAGGCATATACGAAACGATCCCATGAACTGGCAAACATGTGTCCTAACTTATCATGACCACCACATCGAAGAATTGAACTGTACATCAACGGTCTAGCACCGCATGTCAAGGGTTTGGTCACTGGTGCAAATCTTGACAACTTGCCCCGAATCATCCACTTAGCTCACAAGATTACTGACCAGGAGGTAGAGCGTGGCTCGCTACCACCCCGTGTTTCTGCTACTGCCACTGCTGCTACAACTACTACTCCTACTGTCGATAACAAATGCAAATGGAATGATACGGACAAAGTGCCAACTCAAACCAGTCACAGAAGAAGCCAGATAACAGTAACAACCGCATTTTTAGGCAGTCATCCTCTGTTAATCAGAATCAGAGCAACAACTCGAACCAGGGTTCCTACACGGGGAAACAACCAATGTGCGTTAAGCGCAACTACCATCATCGTGGACCCTGTACCCGAATCTGTCATAGGTGCAATAACATGGGTCATATGGCAAGGGATTGCAGGGCCCCATACCCAAAACAGCAGCAACAGCAACCCCCACAGTAGTAGCAGTCCCAACAACAAGAAAGGCAGCAAGCACAGCAAAACCAGGGTAATCTAAGGGCTGTTTCCAGTGCGGAGATGAGGGTTACTTCAGGAGAGATTACCCTCAACTGAATCAGAATGCTGGGAATAATAACAACAACACTGGGAACAATAACAACGACAACAATGGTGGGAATGGTGCGTGTGGAAGAGTATTTACCATCGGTGCTGGGGAAGCCAAGAATGACGGCAATGTTGTGACCGGTACGTTTTCTGTGAACAACCTATTTGCTTCTGTTTTATTCGACTCTGGTGCCGACTGGAGTTATGTGTCTTTGGGGTTCAGTCGTCAGTTAGGGTTGACTCCAACACCTCTCGTAAACAACCACGTTGTAGAATTGGCCGATGGCAAGTCAATTGAAGCCTCACACGTTCATTTTGGGTGTAAAATCGACCTCATGGGTTAGGTGTTCGACATCGACCTACTCCCCGTTACTCTTGGAAGTTTTGATGTAGTCGTTGGCATGGATTGGTTGTCTAAGTACCAAGCGGAAATTCTTTGTAAGGAGAAAATCGTACGTATTCCTTTTCCTAGTGGAGAATCTTTGTTGGTCCAAGGTCATCGAAGTGGTGAAATGGTTAATCTCATCTCAGCTATGAAGGCCCAGAAGTATCTACAGAAGGGCTATCCTGCTATTGTGGCACTTGTTACTGACACCCAGCCTGAGGAAAGGAAAATCGAAGATTTGCCTCTTGTTCGTGAGTTTTCTAATGTTTTTTTACCGAAGAACTACCTGGTTTACCTCCTCACCGTCAGGTGGAATTTCAGATCGACCATACGCCAGGAGCAGCCCCGATTGCTCGTGCTCCTTATCGTCTTGCACCAGGAGAGTTACAAGAACTGTCTAATCAACTTCAAGAACTGTTGGATATAGGCTTTATCTGACCTAGTTCTTCGCCTCGGGGAGCCCCAGTTCTGTTCGTGAAGAAGAAAGATGGGTCCTTTCGTATGTGTATAGATTATCGTGAACTCAACAAGGTGACGGTTAAGAACCGTTATCCTTTGCCATGCATCGACGATCTGTTTGACCAGTTGCAAGGGTCAACCTTTTACTCGAAAATCGACTTAAGATCAGGCTATCATCAGATGAGAGTCCGAGAGGAGGATGTTCCTAAGACGGCTTTTCTTACGCGGTATGGCTACTACGAGTTTCTAGTAATGCCATTCAGATTAACTAACGCACCAGCGGTTTTCATGGATCTCATGAACCGTGTGTGGAAACCTTACCTTGATGATTTTGTCATTGTGTTTATTGACGACATTCTGATCTATTCTAAGAGCAAGGAGGACCACGAGCGGCACTTGCGTCTTATCTTGGAGCTCTTGAGGAAGGAACAACTCTAGGCGAAGTTTTCTAAGTGCGACTTCTGGATTCGAGAAGTACACTGTTAGGATATGAGTTTCTTATGATTGTGTTTTGTTTGAGAATTATGAATATGAATGAGTAATTGCAGCGGAATTAAAATGGAACAAACTTTCAACACACAATCAAATGGAAGAATTGCTTTCAACACACATGTTTTTCATGAAATCGAATGATTATATTTATTACAATGATCCAATTACACTTGCATGCATGCAATACAATCTCCCCCTCAGCCTGAGCTCATACTGGTTTGTTCGTACAGAATGACTTGTGAAGAAAGAGCTAATAGAACAGTACAGGGTACTGCTCTATTTATAGTACTGAACAAACCAATGAAGCATCTTTGCAGACATCACCATGAAAGTGACATCTAACCTCCTAACAACCTACAAGCACTGATCTATACAAGCATTGTTATCTAGCCACTGATTACAATACAATACGAAGAAGTAAACTAAACTACTGCTTCTCATTCCACTGTTATACTCCCAGCAGAGCTTGTGTCTTCAGCAGTACTTGAACCATGACAGTAGATTGAGCATCAGTGCTTAGCCTTCAACAGTCTTTAGCAGTTGTTGAAGATCAGCAGTTGTTGTAGACGAATAGTGGATGGAAGTCATCAGATGTTAGGGCCACTTCCTAGGGGAAAGACTGATGCAAACATCTGCTTATTCTGAATCCGCTGATCTGATCTAGTTTTGGCTTTAATCAACCGTTCCTGTGTAGGGTTCAATCCCAACAATCTCCCCCTGGAACAGATGATGCCAAAACCCTTCATTATTATGGATTTTTTATTGTCTCATCAAATATTCCCTGACTTGTCCTTTGAATTCTAATTCAAAGTCCATGGAACTTGTGTCATCCTCATCCCTGCACAGTGGAAGCTCAAGTAGATCCTGTAGATCTTCAACACCCAGGCCAAGTGCTTGTTCCCTTGATATATGCTTCACTTCTCCATTGGATTTGAGCAGAGTCAATAAGTGGGTCTGTTTATCAGATTTCCACTTTAGTATTTTTGAATCCAATGGGTTTCTTGGGAGAGTCTTTATTGTTGATGAGTTTGGAGATTGAGGCCTGGTGATGACAACTTGAGCAGTGTCTTGAGATTTTGTTGGTTACTGTTCTTCTGCCCTAAGTGTCTGAAGTACCATCTTGATGATATATTCTTCTGAAGCTTGGTCTTCTTTTGATACTGTTGCATCCATCTGCTTTTGATGCCTTCTTTGATAATAGATGGCAACAGTTGGAATAGTGGGTCTCTTAATGGGTAACTTTGGTTTTCTGACTGGAACCACTGCTTCTAGATAATCAGGCTTTTAAGGAGCAATGGGATCCCTTTTTCTCAACTCTTCCAACTTTTTGTTAGTGGCCAACACTTTATCCTCTGACCACCTTGTCACTTGGTTCCTTGACCCATAATCAGCTGTAATTAGCTCTTCTTTCATTCTCTTCAGCTGCAAGGTTCTTCCTGGTACATTTTTCCTATATTTGTCCCAGATTGGAGGAGTCTGCTTCACCTTGTTTTTGATCATATCTTGAATTCTAGCTGTTTCTTTTTCTAGCTCACTGATGGTCCGTTCCTTGTACTGGAGCTTTTCTGCCCTGTACTTCTTGTAAGCTATGATATATTAAAGATAGTCTTTTCTGAAACTTTCATCATCTTTCTCAGATAGATTTTGACAAAGGTCTTTTGAGAACTGTTCTAAAGTTCTGACCTTGGTGAGCAGGTATTGCATTCTTCTCTGAATCTCTTTGTCAGACATTCCCTCTGTATCTCTTTTAGATATGTCTTTTGCTTGTTGTGCTTTTATTTTGAGATACTCTTCAATGTTTCTAGGGAAAGGATAACCTTGGATGGAAGGAAGTTTCCTTTTTGCAGGGTTATCTTCAGAGTAAAAAGACTTTATCTCCTCTTTGACTGCTGGAAGATCCAATGGGTATTGTAATCCCACTGGAACAATAGCAGTGTTTGTATTCAGAACTTGAGCTGATGATTATGGAACAGGGTTTGGGATAGTGACAAGGGACAGTGGTTGTGTGGATGTTTGAGTTGGTGAAGGGTCATCTTCCAGTATAACATTTGTTATCCTTCTCCTTTTGTGCTTAGGAGAGGTTGGTGGTGTTTTTGTGGGTTGAGTGGTGGTGATTAAAGTAGTTGGTGTCTGACTAACAGTTGTTGAAACAACTGGTGTTTCAACCACTGTTGCCATTACAACAGTTGATGTGTCAACCATTGTCTTCTGCTTTTTGGCAGGTGGTGTTGGTGGTGGTGAGGTTGCTTTTGGTGGGGCAGTGGATTGAAGATGAGTTGATATAGTAGTGATGGTAGTTGTTGGGGGTAACATCTGTTGAAACAACTGATGTACCAACAACTGTTGATACAACAGGTGTCTTAACATCTGTTGGTTTGGAGGTTAGATGAGAGGAGCTTTTGGGAGGTAGAGGAGTGTGTTTTGTGGATATGGGAGGTGTGATTTTGGGTTGCTTTATTTTTCTAGTAGGCTGTCTTCTTTTTGGCTTAGGATTTTCCTGCTAATCCTTGGGCTCAGAAGTACCCTGTTCTTCCATCTCCATTAAAACTTTCTTCTCCTGCTCAAACCTTTTAGCCCCTTTTATCTCCAAAGTCTCTTTTATGCCTGCTTTTGCTGCATCTAGGGCATTTTGAGACTCATCAACCTTTCTAGAACCATCTGGCTTAGGGATTTCCACAACCAGTTTAGATTTTGCATCTAGTTTAATGTATAGACCATCTTCATATCCCTTTTTCTTCTTAACTTTCTCCCCCTTTTTGGCATCATTAGGAGGAGTGTCAACAAAGATAATGGAAGGAGGAGCAGTGCCAGTGGTTTGTAATAAATGGGCCTTAATTGCCTTGATATCTGCTTGTGTATCTTTAAACCTAGCTTCCATCAAATTTCTGATCTTCTGAATTTGAACTTCATGTTGTTGATCAGCATATTGTCTTTGCTGATGAAGCATAGGTTGAAATAACTTCCAGAGCTCAGCAGAGGATGGAGCAGATGTTTCATATGTTGCAGCAGTGGGTAGTGCCTTTTGAGCTCGTAACAACTGTTGCAGCATGGACTTGATAACTGCAACAGATGTGTCAACTTTATCAACCCTCTCCATCAATTCTCTGTACATTAAACCATCACCCAAGTTAATGGGATCATCTGATTTCCCACCAGTGGTGGTTGTATCAGTGGTTGACTTAGGGAAATTTTCCCAAAAATCATCCACTAATGCCCCTTTTTCTTGGTACTGGGGACTTCTTCCTTCAGCAGGGGTAACCAGTTTAAGTGAACAAGTGAATACTGGAAACACTCTGGTTCCCAAAGAAGAAATTGCCACAAGGGGGTGGGATAAAGCTTTGGGACTAATAGGTCCTAGGTTCGATTGTTGGGATTGAACCCTACAAAGGAACAGTTGATTAAAGCCAAAACTAGATCAGATCAGTGGATTCAGGATAAGCAGATGTTTGCATTAGTCTTTCCCCTTGGAAGTGGCCCTAACATCTGATGACCTCCATCCACTGTTCATCTACAACAACTGCTGATCTTCAACAACTGCTAAAGACTATTAAAGACTATTGAAGGCTAAGCACTGATGCTCAATCTACTGTCATGGTTCAAGTACTGCTGAAGACACAAGAACTGCTAGGAGTATAACAGTGGAATGAGAAGCAGTAGTTTAGTTTACTTCTTTGTATTGTATTGTAATCAGTGGCTAGATAACAGTGCTTGTATAGATCAGTTGTTGTAGGTTGTTAGGAGGTTAGATGTCACTTTCATGGTGATGTCAGCAAAGATACTTTAGTGGTTTGTTCGGTACTATAAATAGAGCAGTACCCTGTACTGTTCTATTAGCTCTTTCTTCACAAGTCATTCTTTACGAACAAACCAGTGTGAGCTCAGGCTGAGGGGGAGATTGTATTGCATGCATGCAAGTGCAATTGAATCATTGTAATAAATATAATAATTCAATTTCATGACAAACATGTGCGTTGAAAGCAATTCTTCCATTTGATTGTGTGTTATAAGTTTGTTCCGTTTTAATTCCACTGCAATTACTCATTCATATTCATAATTCTCAAACAAAACACAATCATAAGAAACTCAGATCCTAACAATTGGTATCAGGTCCATGGCTTTATAGCCTAGTGGCATCTTGGGGGTGGGATAAAGCTTTGGGACTAATAGGTCCTGGGTTCGATTCCCACAAGGGGGTTTTCCCATATTTATTGGGTTTCCTCCTGAATTGGTGTATAGGCATTATGCCTAGTGGAGATGGATATGATCGGGTGGTTCCGCTGGTGGCACGATGATACTCCAGTGGTCCGTCAGTGATCCAAATTTGCCATTAAAAAAAGGGATATGAAGATGGTCTATACATTGAACCAGATGCAAAAACTAAACTGGTTGTGGAAATCCCTAAGCCAGATGGTTCTAAAAAGGTTGATGAGTCTCAAAATGCCCTAGATGTAGCAAAAGCAGGCATAAAAGAGACTTTGGAGATGAAAGGGGCTAAAAGGTTTGAGCAGGAGAAGAAAGTTTAAATAGAGATGGAAGAACAGGGTACTTCTGAACCCAAGGATGAGCAGGAAAATCCTAAGCCAAAAAGAAGACAACCTACTAGAAAAATAAGGCAACCCAAAATCACACCTCCCAAATCCACAAAACACACTCCTCTACCTCCCAAAAGCTCCTCTCATCTAACCTCCAAACCAACAGATGTTACCCCAACAACTGCCATCACTACTACATCACCTCACCTTCAATCCACTGCCCCACCAAAAACAACCTCACCACCACCAACACCACCTGCCAAAAAGCAGAAGACAATGGTTGACACATCAACTGTTGTAATGGCAACAGTGGTTGAAACACCAGCTATTGTAATGGAAACTGTTGTTAACGAATTAGGGATACGCGTGGACCCCACTAAGATCGATGCTATCAGGAATTGGGGGGCACCGAAGAATCCTTCGGAGGTGCGACAATTTCTTGGACTCGCTGGATACTACCGCAGATTTATCAAAGGCTTCTGGAGGATCGCTCTACCTCTTACCGCGTTGACACAGAAAGGGGTTGCATACTCCTGGGGAACAAAATAGGAAGACGTATTTCAGCTGTTGAAACAAAAACATTGCAGTGCACCAATCCTGTCCTTGCCCGAGGGTACCGAAAATTTCGTGGTGTACTGTGATGCTTCCATTCAGGGTCTCGGTTGCGTGCTGATGCAACGCGAGAAGGTGATCGCTTACGCTTCTCGACGGTTGAATATTCATGAGAAGAATTACACAACTCACGACTTGGAGTTGGGGGCCGTGGTTTTTGCACTAAAAATCTGGAGGCATTATTTGTACGGTACTAAATGCACTATTTATACCGACCACAAGAGCCTTCAGCATATCTTTGATCAGAAGGAGTTTAATTTGCGACAGCATCGCTGGGTGGAACTCTTAAATGACTACGATTGTGCCATCAAGTATCATCCAGGCAAAGCTAACGTTGTAGCTGATGCCCTGAGTTGAAAAGAAACGAAACTGTTAGGATCTGAGTTTGAATTTGATTGTGTTTTACGTTTGAAATAAGATGAACAATGAATGAGTAGTGCAGCGGAAAATAATGGAAACAAACTTTTCACAATCAAACATGAGAATTGCTTTTAACACACATTTTCAACAATGAACCGAATGCTTAAATTTATTCCAAACACCGATTACACTTGCATGTATGTAACAAAACTCCCCCTCAGCCTGAGCTCACAATGATTTGTTCGTATAGGAAGAAAGATGGTGAAGAGCTAATAGAACAGTACAGGGTACTGTTCTATTTATAGGTACAGACAAACCACTAAGGCATCTTAGCTGACGTCACCATGAAAGTGACATTTAACCTCCTTACAAACTCTAACCTCTGATCTATACAAGTACTGCTATGTTAACAACTGTTATTACAATTCATTACATAAAGACAAACTAAACTACTGCTGAATCCTTCCACTGATGTGAACCCAGCAGTACTTGATATAACCCAGCAGTGCTTGACTCAAGGCAGTAGACTGAACAGCAGGGCTTTAGTCTTCATCAGTCTTTGACTAGATCAGCAGTTGTAGGTCAGCAGTTGTACCGATCAGTAGATAGGAGGTCAGCAGATGTTGAAACCACTTTCAAGGGGAGAGACTTGTATACATAACATCTGCTTATTCTGGATCCACTGCTCTGATCCAGTTTTGGCTTTAATTATCTGTTCCTCTGATAGTGTTCAATCCCAATAATCTCCCCCCTAGAACAGATAATGCCAAAACCCTTCATTATTGGTAGATCTTTATTGCCTCATCAACAGTTCCCTTATTTGCCCTTTGAGTTGTAACTCAAAGGCTAAGGCATCTGAGTCATCTTCATCCCTACACAGTGGATGATCAAGGAGATCCTGGAAATCTTCAAGACTTAGGCCAAGTGCTTGTTCCCTTGTTATTTTCTTCACTTCTCCACTAGACTTGATCACTGTCGGTACATGGGTCTGTTTGTCAGTTTTCCACTTTAGTACTTTTGAGTCTGGTGGGTTTCTTGGGAGATTTTTATTAGATGAGGAGTTTGGTGAAGCAGGCCTTGTGATGACTGTTTGAGCAGTGCTTGCAGGTTGGTTTAGGCGAAGAGTTTCAGCTATCATCTTCTTAATGCCCACTTTTACAAGTTCATCTCCTGCCATCAATTCTGCCACTGTTTCTGTATCCAACTGTTGTTGCTGTCTTCTTTTATAGATGGCAGCACCAGCTGGAGCAGTGGATTTCCTGATTTGCAGCTTTGGTGGTCTTGTTGAAACCTCTGCTTCAGGGTAGTCAGGTTTTTGTGGAACTTTAGGATCTTTCTTCCTTAGTTCCTCCAACCTTTTGTAGGTGGCCCTGACTTTATCTTCTCTCCATCTCATCACTTGATTTTCAGACCCATAATCAGCAGCAATTAATTCCTCTTTCATTCTCTTCAGCTCTATCTTTTTGTCAGGTACATTCTTCTTGTACTTTGCCCAATCAGGAGGTGTATGTTTGACTTTGTTTTTGATCATGTCTTGAATCCTGGCTGCTTCACTTTCCAGCTCAGGAATGGTCCACTCTTTATACATGTATTTTTCTCCCTTGTATTTCTTGTGAGCCATGATGTTTTCAACATAATATTTTCTCAGGGATTCATCTGCTCTTTCTGATATCTGCTGGCACACATTTTTTGCAAATTGTTCCAAAGATCTGACTTGTGTGAGCAGGAATTGATAATGTCTCTGAATTTCTTTGTCAGTCTTTCCTTGAGCATCTCTTTTGGAGATATCCTCTGCTTGTTTAGCTTTGACTTTTAAATATCCTTCAATGTTATTGGGCCTGGGATATCCTTCAACAGATGGTAATCTCCTTTTTGCAGGGTCATCCTCATAATAGAAGGATTTGATTTCTTCTCTGACTACTATGAGCTCAAGAGGAAATTGAACACCTGCAGGAGCTATTGGCTTTAGAATCTGAGCTGATGAGAGAGGAACAGGGTTTGGTATGGTAACAAGTGAAAGAGATTGTGAAGATGTTGGTGGTGGTGATGGAGAATCATCAGGTATAAAAATCCTTCTCCTTTTTATTGGAGGAGAGGCTGATGATGTCTTGGGTGGATCAGTGGTGGTGATTTGAGTGGTAGAGGGTGGCTGACTAACTGTTGTTGAAACAACTGGTGTTTCAACCACTGTTGCCATTACAACAGATGTTGTAACATCTGTTGTCTTCTGCTTTTTGGCAGGAGGTGATGGTGGTGAGGTTATTTTTAGTGGTGATGGTGGTTTTGGTGGTGAGATAATTTTTGGTGGTGGTGATAAGGCAGTGGTTGTGGTGTGTGTTGAAGTAGTGTGTGGTGAAGTGATAGCAGATGTTGAAACTACTGAAGTACCAACAGTTTTTGATATAGCAGGAGTTACAACAGCTGTTTGAGTGGAAGATTGATGTTGGGGGCTTTTGGAAAGTGGTTTGGAAGTATGCTTTGTGAGTCTGGATGGTGTGGATTTGGGTTCCCTCACTTTTCTAGTGGGATTCTTTCTTTTTGACTCACGATTTTGAACATCCTTTGGCTTAGAACAACCATGCGCATTCAGCTCCATATAAGCTCTTTTCTCCTCATTCCACCTGGACATATCCTTTGCCTCTCTGTCCCTTTTTACACTTGCTTTTGCTTCAGCAAGTGCATTCGTGGTAACATCAATCTTTTTGCTACCATCTGGCAAGGGAATCTTTTTAGTCACTGCATCCTTTTCTGGTTCAATATACAGACCATCATCTATTCCCTTCTTCTTCCACTCCCTGATTTTCTCCCCCTTTTTGGCATTATCTGGGGGTAGTTGATCAATGAAGAGAACAGTGGGAGGAGCAGTGCCAGTGGTGTTCAAGAGATGGGCCTTTATAGCCTTGATATCTGCTTGGGTGTTTCTAAACCTGGACTCCATTATGTTTCTTAGCTCTTGTACATGTATTGCATGTTGCTGATCAGCCATTTGTTGTTGTTGTTGGAGCAGGGGTTGAAAGAGATTCCATAACTCATTTGCAGCAAGTGCTTGTGGTGGAGCAGATGCTTGAGCTGGAACAGCAGTGGGTTGCACCTTTTGAACTTTCAACAACTGTTGCAGCATTTCTGCAACAGAGGTATCCAGTTTGTCAATTCTATTCGTCAATTCTAGGTACTTTTAACCATCACCCAACTTAATGGGATCATCTGATTTCCCACTAACAGTGGTTGACTCAGGAATTGTATTCCAATAGTCATCCACTGATGCCCCTTTTTCTTGGTTCTGGGGACTTCTTCCTTCAACACTTGATAACCTTTTGATGGTACCAGTGGTTAAAACAAACTCACTAGTGGTTATCAGAGGTGCTATGGAAGGAATTGCCTCCAAGGAAGTCTTATTGATGTAACCACTGTCCAAATGCAAACCAGTGGGTTCAACACTTGTAGTGGCTGCTTCACTTGGACTACCACCAAGAGTTGTAACTCAAGGGGTGTAACCTCCTCAGGTCTTGTTGGTGGATTAGCAATTATTGATACATCAGACCTAGTCACTTGTTGGAGTATGTTCTCATTGATAGGTGAGTGAGAAGGACTAGTTTGTGCCTGGTTCAAATCAATAGCATCTAACAATAATTTTGTAGGTGGGGTAATTGTGGACGTGAGGTTGGGTGTAGAAAGAGAATTGGCCCCATGCATTGGGCTGTGGATGATGGAAGCAAGTGATTCCAGAGCATCATATTATGGTGTCCCTATTTGTACAACCTGTTCTTTTTGAGAAGAAGCAGGAGGAGTTTCAGGCATGGATTGAGATATTTCTACCAACTGCTGTGAGGAAGTAGCAGCAGTGGTTTCTTGTGACTTTTGTGTTGTCACTGGTAGTTGCTCTGGTATCTCATCCTCCAGAGTTACCTTTTTGGTAGGTTTGGGGGGTTTTGAGATTTTTGTTTTGGCCTTTTGGTGATTTTAGGTGTGGGTTTCAAAGCAGTTTTTTTGATGCTATGATCACCTGGAGCAGTGGGCTCAGCAGCAGATACCTGAGGAGCAGTGGTAGCTGCTAAATTCTGCTCAGACACCTCTGCTTGTGTTTTGCAAGGTGTTGACATTCTTGTAAAGGTTTCAGCAGTTAAGCTGTTTATTTGAAAAGATGCACCTTATTTTATTGCAGCACCATCATCCTTACCAAGTTTCTTTTCAAAATAGTAACTTAGAAATCTTGGAAAAAGTAAGAATGGCTTTTTATCAACATTTTTAACCAAATCATTAAAGATTTCCTGGGAGTAATTGAAATTTTCATATTGAAGAATGGCATATCCCAGGTTTTGAATCTTTAATGGTATTTCATTAAAAGAAGTGGTTTTGTTTAAAACACACATAAGCAGAGTATGGAACAAAAATCTTGTTGCAGGTGGAAAATTACCTTTTTGTAAGGTATCCTTTTTAATTTGTTCTGCATACCCCCTTTCAAGGAAATCAGTTTTTAACTCTTTTTTTTTTGAAAAGAAGTTTTACCTTGCTGATCATTGAGTTCAAAGACTTCTGAGATGGATTGTGGTGTGATTTTGACAGGTTTACCCATTAGAGAGGAGTTAATGGCTATGGCATCCTCGCCTTGTTTGTCAAGGGTAATATTCTTCTAAAACTCTCTTTGGGTGTCCAAGTAAATTGGAGCATCTGCTGTTATCAAAGTTTTGTACTTTGATATAGACATGATATCAATGATGGAATCGAAAGCATCGGTGGTGCCTGGTTTTGTAAGAAGGCCCAAATAATTGTGTGGTGATTTGTATGGGATTTCAATAGGTGTAGCCTTTTGAGCGGCCTTTTTGCGAGAAGATTTTGAAGTGGGTGTTGCAGATGACTTCGATTTTGTCATTTTGGAGAAGACGATCGAAGAAGTTTGTGAAGAAATTTGAGGAAATGAGATGAGAACTGCTTTGAGAAAGGAATTTTTTTAAGAATTCAATTCGACAGTAAAACCCTGTTTAGGGTTTTGAAGGGGGGTTTTATAGAGAAAAAGTGAATGCTGACGTGGCAGCGGTTACAAAAGATCTGACCGCTATGTACTGTCCATGTGCCAACCCCTGATGAGATGAAAGACAAGTTGTCTTTTATGAAGACCACTGATGAAACAAGATCAGTGGTTGTAATGGTAAAAATGAAGGCAGTGGATGATTTTCACTATCAGTGGATAGCACATCAGTGGATAAAACACTGATTTTGAACAACAGTGCTTATCAAGAAATGAAAGAACAGAGGTTGACTTTCAGTAGTGGACAGACTTTGAAGTAGAGCAGACTTTTGAACAAAACAGTGGTTATGGCAGACTTTTAAGGATTTAATGAAAAATTCATTTTTAGCTATTTTTAAGGATGGATTTTTGATTTTCTGAAAACATTTTAATGCTTTTATTCATAGAAAAACAGGATTTTGCATGTTATTCCACGTTTAGCATGCCAATGCTAGAGATCAAGCTTTCAAAGGTGGATGTGTCTAATGCTTTGGTTAGCACATCTGCCAGCTGATCCTTAGTTGGAACATGGTGCAGAGAAATCAAACCTTTTTCATAGCAATCCCTCACAAAGTGATGTCTGATGTCGATATGCTTGGTGGTTGAGTGGGAAACTGGATTTTTGATGATATTTTCTGCTGCCTGGCTATCCAACATAAGTGGTGTCTTTAAGGTAGTGATACGAAAATCCAGTAACTGATTTTGAAGCCAAAGCAGTTGGGCTGTACAGCTTGCAACAGCTATATATTCTGCCTCAGCAGTGGATGTTGAAACAGCTGCTTGCTTTTTGCTTTGCCAAGACACTAAACAATTGCCTTGGAATTGGCACCCTCCTGAAGTGGACTTCCTTGTGGTGTTACATCCAGCAAAGTCACTGTCTGAAAATCCTAAAAGCTTGATATTCCCATTAGCTGGATACCAGATACCATGTGTGGGAGCACTTTTTATGTATCTGAATATCCTTTTTACAGCAATAAGGTTGGATTTTCTAGGGGTTGATTGACTTCTTACACAAACACATGTTGCAAACATGATGTCTGGCCTAGATGCAGTTAGGTACAATAAAGACCCAATCATGCTTCTATATAGAGTTTGGTCAATCAGCTCATCCTTTTCATCAGACATGACTAGCTTATTTGTTGCCATGGGTGTGCTGCATGGTTTGCAATCATTCATATCAAATTTGTTTAAAATTTCTTTAGCATATTTGCTTTGATGAATGAAAGTTCCATTTTCCATTTGCTGAACTTGGAGACCAAGAAAGCATTGCAGTTCACCCATTGCACTCATTTCAAACTCAGCTGTCATGAGTTGCCTAAACTCTTCACACATTTTATTACATGTGCTTCCAAAAATAATGTCGTCCACATAAATTTGGACAATCATTAAATCCTTTCCTCTCCATTTTAGAAACAATGTTTTATCAATGGTACCTCTTTTGAAACCATTTGAGAGTAGAAAGGTTGAAAGAGTTTCATACCAGGCTCTAGGTGCTTGTTTCAAGCCATACAGTGCTTTGTTTAGCCTGTAGACATGATCTAGATAAAATGGATCCTCATGTCACACCCCGACCACGTAGAACATACAAAACGTGGCGGAAACGTCGGGGAGTGTTGTAACATAATTAATTGTTTCAAATCCATGGCAATTGAAGTGTCGTTTTATTAATCAAACATGAGAGTTTACATTGTTTTAAACAAGAACCAAAGAGTACATAACATAAATTAACTAGTTCTTGTCTCGTTTTAAGTCACTAAGGCACAGGTCCGCCTAAGTATGTCTTGATAAGTCCTATGCATCATCTCCTGAAAACACATGTGAAAATAGGTACGTCAGCATAAAAATGCCTGTGAGATACATAGGTTTTGTGAAAACAAAATTCATGACTTATGTTTGAGAAAATGTTTAGTCATGAACCTTGTAATTTGCTTTGTCTTGTAAATCATTTGAAAAATGATAAGATCAGATGATATATATAAATAAGAGAATAATGTATGGTTAAATGAATAACCATGTAAAATGAGTTTGTATAAGATAAGTTGTTTGTAAAACAATGTCTTGTGAAAAGCATGTTATTTGTATAAAATGTTATATGTCTTAAATTGAAATGATTCAAATAACGCTACGATATGTAATACCATACAAACACTTATATATAGGAAGTACCAGTGGCGTATCCACCATGCTTGTATCATATTACACACGCCTCGTTACTTAAATCACTTACTCAAACCAAACCATCAAGATGTAATGTTTAACAATTGTAGAAAATGTTTAGGTATAGTCAAATGTCTATTGTCAAATGGTCCACATGGTTCAATAAATACAAGTGGTTCACATAATCTAATATAATGTGTTCATATGCTGGATGAGCATATGCAACAAAATGTAATGTAAAACAATGTACTAAGTATGCACACAATGGACATACATAGCATGAAATGTAATGTAAAACAATGTACTAAGTATGCACACAATGGACATACCTAGCATGAAATGTAATGTAAAACAATGTACTAAGTATGCACACAATGGGCGTACATAGCATGAAATGTAATGTAAAACAATGTACTAAGTATGCACACAATGGACATACATAGCATAAGTGTATTGAAATCATGTACTAATAGTGTACTAATGAACATAGCATGTATCTGATATGAAAACATGGAAAGCATGAAAGTAACAAGTAGGCACATGTGTTTCACCCCAAAACGTTTGAAAAACAGTAAAAGAGGGGTCTATGTGCTCACTTGAGATTGCTCAGTAGTCCTTGAGTAACAACCAAGCAATGCTAGAGATCACGGATATCAAACGGCACCTAATATAGGTAACTATGTTAATAAACCGGACCTAAATCGGAGGATTAGATAGAATGAGGGTTCGTATGGTTTATCAAAGCCTACATACTAAATGAAACCTAACCTAAGTGCTTACGACCCATTACGACCCGTTTAGGTAGCTTATGCTACTTTAACGCATCGTTCACGTGGAACGCGTTCGGACCGCTTAACTAGTCCTATGACAAGTAATATATGCCTCAACATGTCTAATATTGTTGTCAAATCAGTTTAGATACCAAAAGTTATGTTACATACGCTTAAAATGAATTTTGGCGTAAAAAGGGCATTTTGGTAATTTACCTAAGGCATATAAACTACCTATCATACAACTACTTAAACGAAGCGACCATAAGGTATAACCTCGGAAGGTTATTCCCTATATACTATGGTCACCTAATGTATTTGGTCGGATCCTAATGATCGACCAAATGGGTTGGGTTCGAAGGTATAAGCGATTTATTAGATCGCTTACCCTTACGACCCTAGACAACGTGGTAATCAGTAGGCATAGTCACAAGGGACTACAACCATCGTGATTACGCTCACGTTGCGAAGTTCAAACGAACTTCGCATTGACCATAAACTGGTCAATGCAGAAAGTCAAACAAAGTTTGACTTTCGGACTCGAAAAGCAATAAAAGAACGAAGGAATACTTACGAAGGGTCCCCGAATGCTAATCTTGATTCAAGTAGCTCAGGTATGAAACAATGGTTTCAACTTAGAGCTTCTCAAATCAGATTCTTGTGAGTTTGAAGCAAATGGGGGTGGGGTATTTATAGTATTCTTCGAACCGTTAAGATCGTTTCTTGAATAACGTGATCGAATCTCGTGCGTACACTTGTTGGAATGTTGTGGTGACTAAAAATGGCCCCTCATGAACTGAAAGGGCAAGTGTGGGTGTGTGGTTGGGAGCTTAACAGCTGTAATCTGCTGTTAATCTGATCTTATCTGATCTGGGATTCTGACGTGGGCCGCGTAAGAGGACTCACTAATCTTACGCGGGCCGCCTGGCCTGACTGGTCAGAAACAAACTTTGCCATATTGACAGTTTTAGTCCCTGTTGTGTTTTAAGGCCATTCCCGACCCTTCTAAGGCCCGTAAAGCCAACTTTAAGGCCCTAAAATGATGCCTAAACATTGTGGACATGAAACATGCTAAAAAATATGTCGGATGTCAGTTCGTTTGGTCGTACGATCGCGATGTTCGCTTAATTACGACGGAATGCGCATAAGCGCGACAAACGATCCAAATTGCGCGACGAATGGATTTTTTTCATGCCAAACACTAAAATAAAATGTTTTAGTGCTTACTTAAATTTTTTGATGTCCGGATGTATTCAGATCGTAAGTTATGCGCGAAAGTGCAAACTTGTGCACTTTTTGACGCTTTTAGTCCCTGAATGACCCAAAAGTTTATTTTAGCATACCGAACCCCTCAAAGCTTATTTCTAAGCTATGTAAAGGATATTTATGGTATGTTTAACTTATGGCTATGTTCCGGAATGTCTGTTACAGTTCAAATTGGCATACTTTCGCAGTTTGTCAACTTTAGTCCCTTTAAGCGATTTAACTTGATTTCGGCATACCAAACCAACCAAAACTTATTTCTAAGTTATGTAAAGGTTATTTAAGGTATGTTAAGCCTATTTCACTATTCCAGAGTGTTCGTTGCATTAAACTGGTTATATCTACGCATCAGAGCGCGTATAACCCTCCAGAAAGCGATTTAAAGCTTGAAATTGAACAAGAGTTGATATGTGCAAACGGTACACATATTTTTACAAATCCCAAGTATGAAATACAATATTTCATTGGTTTGGCATTTGTTTGATGGTTGGAGTGACACAGGTGTCACACCTCAAAACCTGGAGGTTAACAAACATACACCTCTTCTTGAATTGTACCATAGAGGAAAGCACTTTTTATATCCATTTGGAACACCTTCATATTGTGGTTGACAGCAAAGGCCAGGAACAGTCTTATAGCTTCCAATCTTGCTACAGGGGCAAAAGTTTCATCATAATCAACCCCCTCCTTCTGTCTGTAACCTTGAACCACAAGCCTGGCTTTATTCTTGACAACAATGCCCCTTTCATCAGTTTTGTTCTTGAAGACCCACTTTGTGCCTACGGGACTCACATCCTTTGGCAGTGGTACAAGCTCCCATACTTGTTGTCTTTTAAACTATTGGAGCTCCTCTTGTATGGCTTCTACCCAACTGTTGTCTTTCAGTGCCTCTTGGTACTTGACAGGTTGATGGAGAGATAGAAAGCCAACAAAAAGACAAATGTTTTGGGATTGACTTCTTGTGAGCACCCCTTCATTGATGTTGCCAATGATTTGATCTGGTGGATGAGATTTCAAGAAGATAAATCTCCTTGGTATGGAATAATGGCATTGAGTGGGGAGGGCTGCAGATGTGAATCATCTGAGCTAACCACTGCTGGTGACTTTGATGATCCAGCAGTGGCTTCAAAAGGTGGTGGAATGGGAGGCAATGGTGTGGACACATGCTGACTTTGATCCACTGTTTGAGGACTTTTGTCAACAGTGTTTGATGATGTGGAAGCAGGGGTTAATGGGCTACTTTGATCAACAACTGTTGAGGTAGCAGTGGTTGAGCTTTCACAGCTCTTTTGAACATCTGCTGCTCTTCCCATTGTGGCAGACTTTTGTTGAGGAATGATGATCTCATACCCATAGCTGGTGATGAATCTTCTGATGGTCCTGCATTGTTAGTCTTGACAGCAGTATTTTCAAAAGTGAATTTTTCAAGATCAAACAAATCTGCAGGGTTTGCTGGGATTTTTATTGATGAAAGTTCATTGAACTTTACATTCAAAGTCTCCTCCACTGTTTTGGTCCTTGTGTTAAACCCTTTGTAGGCCTTAGCAGTGCTTGAGTATCCCAGATGATAACCACAATCAATTTTTGCTGCAAACTTTGAGATAGAATATTTTAAGTTTAAAATAAAGCATGGGCAGCCAAAAACTTTAAAATATGAAATCAATGGCTTTATTTTATACAGCAGTTCATAGGCAGTCTTTTGATGCCTGGGGTTGATTAAAACTCTGTTTTGGACATAGCAAGTAGTGTTTACTGCCTCTGCCCAAAAAGTTAATGGCAAACCTGAATCAACAAGCATGGTTCTGGCAGCCTCAATCAAAGTTCTGTTCTTTCTTTCAACAACCCCATTTTTTTCTGGTGTTCTTGGAATGCTGTATTGCCTCACAATTCCTTTTGACACACAGAAATCATCCAACTCCTTGTTCCTGAACTCTGTGCCATTGTCACTTTTGAAGATTTTTACTGGAAGGTCAAACTGCTTTTCAACCTGTTTCACAATGTCTTGCAGAATGCCTGCAGTCTCATCTTTTGAGTGTAAAAAGTCAGTCCATGTAAACCTAGAAAAGTCATCAACTATAACCAAACAATACCTCTTTTTCTTAAGACTCATGACTTTAACTGGGCCAAACAAATACATATGAAGCATTTGCAAACATTTGGTTGTTTTGGACTCATCAACGGATTTGTAGGAGCTTTTATGTTGTTTTCCTTTTAGGCAGGAAACACAATGCTCAGCACAGGTGAACAGCTTTTGAGGTAAACCTCTTACTAACCCCTGTTTTGAAATGGCAGTGATTGTCTTGAGATTTGTGTGCCCCAATCTCCAGTGCCATAATTCTGTCTCTTTGTTTGATGCAGCTGAGAACAGACAGGCATCAGTTCTGGGGCTCTCTTTTGACATATCCACCACATAAACACTTCCACTTCTTTGAGCAACAAGTTTGGTTTTTCCAGTTTTTATTATTGCTTCATTCTTTTCAACCATTTCTGGTCCAACAATCCTACAACACTCCTTGGTGAAGAATGATCCATACCCCTTATCACTCATTTGTGATACACTCAGGAGGTTGAATTTTAGATTGTCTATCAGATTGACATTTTCAAATTTTACATTACCAGACTGTACTGTACCAGACCCCAGAACTTTCCCTTTACTATTATTACCAAAGGATATATCACCATCTCCATGGATTTTGAAATCTTTGAGAAGGGCTTTACATCCTGTCATGTGCCTGGAGCCTCCACTATCTACATACCAAAGGCTATCTAAGCATGAAGAAGCTCCTTGCACATGAAGTAAAATGATTAGTTCATTAGGGTCTCCAAAGCCTTAAGGCTTTGGATGGAGTCTCAACAGTGTCTCGGATGAGTTCAGATGCATGGGCAGTGGTTAGGTCAGGGGTTTGGACAGTTTTAGGACTGTTTCTCTCTAACCACTTTTGTGGGTTTTGACCAATCACCTGTTGATACCCAAAAGGATGTCTGTTCACTCTTGGTTTAGAGGGCCTTTTGTAGGTCTCATAAACATGTGGAATCCTTTGGTAATATGATTATCCCTTGCCTCTTCTGAATTGGTTGGCAGGGGGTACATCAGTCACTTGAACATCTCTTTGGACATATGTTTGATTTAGCTGTTTTGTAACAGCTGTTTGGACTGGCACAAACAGTGGTTGATTCTTTGTGAATTTGATAGATGCTGTTGATGGACTCAAGGATGTTTTAGCAGTGTACTCATTCCTTTTTACATAAAGTTTTTGAGATACACACATGCTTGAGTTTTGTGGTTTGTTTTACCACAGATGGTGCAGCTTTCAGTAGGTACAATGACACTTGTTTTGTTTAGATCATATGCATTTAGATGAAAACAGTCTTTTGTTAGATGATTTCACTTTTCACAAAAATCACAAAACAGGTTTTTGATCTTTTCTCTTTTCTTCCTTTTCTCAGACTCCTTAGCAACAGAGTTTTGAACCACTGTTGGGATATCTTTGATAGGAATGACCTTTGCTTTTGGAGCTGTGACACCATCAGTGGTTGTGAAATCCATGGGCTTGAAATTTTCAAGAATGTCACACTCATCAGACCATGTGGGTCTAAATTGGTATTTCTCAATTTCCTCAAAGGTTGAGGACCCCACAGATCTTTCCAAAGTGATTTTGTTACCAAGTTTGTCGGTTATTTTAACCTCTTGGCCATTCTTGTCGGTTGGTTTAATTTCAGATGAACCAGCTTGTTTTGCAGCAGTGTTTACAAGATCATCATATTTTCTATATCCTACACCAAACTTGACATTGCTTTCAAGCTGTTTCTCAAGCATAACCTCATACCCTTTACAAGATTCCACCCATCTTTCACAAGTGATCTGGGTGGACTCCAACTCCTTTTTACAAACTTGGTATTTTTCTACCATAGTTTGGAGTTGAGTCTTGGTTATGCTCTGCTCTTCTTTGAGACTGCTGATTTCTTTGTCTTTTTCAGCCAATTTGTTTCTAAGTTCTTTTAATAACTTATCAAATTTGACTTCATCAGTTAAGACTTTATCCCTAAGGTTTTTGTTTACCTCTTTGTTGTTAGCAAATGCAATAATGCATTTGTCTGAACACAGTTTTTCAAGAACTTAAGGTGATACCTTAGCAGGAGCCATCATGGCACAATCACATTGATGATCGCCTTCTTCATCAGCTCTAACTTCCTTCTCACCTGCTTTCTTCTCTTCCTCTTCTTCTTTGTCTTCTTTGGACCAGGGGTCAGACAGTGGTTCAATCAGGGTTTCTGAATTTTCTCCTAGCAGTAGTTCACCAGCAACTGCAGTAACCACTGCTTTAGCCACTTCATCCACTGTTTCATCACTTAGCTGTTCACCTTCAGTTTCTACCCCTTCTGGTATTGACTCTAATGCCATCAAACAAAATTCATTATCAAAAGTATCATTAGAAGCATAGAGTGCAAAATTTTCATAACCAAGCTCATCTGGCATGCTGCTCCAGTCAACAAAGCCTTGGGTGAAAAAGCTTTGCTGATCTGGTTGTACCACTGTTGGAGCAGCTTGTTGAGGTGCAACAGGTTGCACTTGTGCCTAAGGGACAGGGGTTTGAACATACTGAATTTGTGGAACAGTGGTTTGAACATAATGCACAGGCACATGGGTTGCAGCATAGTGAGCAGTGTTAACATGTGCTGCAGGGGTATATTGGGTATAGTGCACAGTGCTTTGATGTTGTGGTCTAGGGTTTGAGCTGGGATGAGTTATTGTCACACCCCGACCACGTAAAACATCAAATCGTGGAGGAAACGTCGGGGAGTGTGGTAACAGAATTATTGTTTCACAACCATGGCATTTAAAAGTTATGTTTTATTCATCAAACAAAGAGTTACATTGTGTTGAAATAACTGAAACAAAGAGTACATCACATAATTAAACTAGATTTATCTTTATTTTAAGTCTCTAAGGCACATGTCCGCCCTAGTGTGTGTCACGAACATCCTAAGCAACAGCTCCTGAAAAAACATGTGAAAATAGGTACGTCAGCATAAAAATGCCTGTGAGATACATAGGTTTTATGAAAATAGGATTCATGACTTGAGTTTAAAGAAATGTTTAATAAAATTCAGTCATGAACCTTGTTGATTGTATTGTTTTATAAATCATTTGAAAAACGATAGCAAAATCAGATGACATGTATATATAAAAGGATAATGTATGGTTAAAAGAATAACCAAGTAAAAAGAGTTTGTATAAACCAATTTATTTGTAAAACAATGTTTAAATGAAAATGTGTTGTAAATGTAATATGTCTAAACTGAAGTGGTTTAAATAACGCTACGATGTGTAATACCATACAAACACTTATATATAGGAAGTACCAGTGGCGTATCCACCATGCTTGTATCATATTACACACGCCTCATTATTTAAGTCACTCAAACCAACCAACATTGTAAAATATCCATGTTTAGTCCAATAGTCAAATGTCATAGTATAATCCAAGTTGAATATAAGTCATGTAATGTGTAAACAAAAGTTATGTATGGTAAGTAAAATGAGACTACTTAAACCACAAGTAAAGATGTACAAAACAAAGTATTTTGAATAAACCAAAAGTTATGTTTTGTAAAATAAATGCATGTTTTACTGATACAAACATTTATGCGGTAAGTTAACGCATACATTCAAGCCTTGAGACAGACAGATAACCTTAGAGTAAAGATTATCAAAGTAAAATGTTTTCAGATTCAGTCATTCCTTACACCCAAACAAACCTAGGATGTCAGGAACGGGATTTGTCAAGTCCTATGGTACCATTACTTACTACCGAGCGGCGTAGCTAATGTTAATGAATGTAGTTTAGTCCCGTTGTACAAACCAAATGTCATACCAAAAACAAACATGTAATGAAAGTAATGTACTAAGTATGCTAAGTCAACATACAAAGCAGAAAAGTCATGTAAATCAATGTGCTAAATATGCTAAGTTAACATATAAAGCAGAAAAGTCATGTAAATCAATGTGCTATCATGCCAAGTAAACATGCATAGCAAAAGAAGATGTAATATAAATTAATATGCTAGCATGCTAAGTAAACATACATAGCAAGACAAAATGAAATTTATGTACTAATAGTGTACTAATGAACATAGCAAGTATATGATATGAAAACATGGAAAGCACGAAAGTAACAAGTAGGCACATGTGTCTCACCCCAAAACATTTGGAAAATAGTAAAAGAGGGGTCTATGTACTCACTTGAGATTACTCAATAGACTTTAGATATCCACCAAGCAAAGCTAGAAGATTACGGATTCAAACGGCACCTAATATAGGTAACTATATTAATAAACGGACCTATTCGGAGGATTGGGTAGCATGAGGGTTTGTAAACCAAATGAGTGTAAGAACTCATGTAATATGGTTTAACAAAGCCTACATACTAAAATGAAACTTATCCTAAGTGCTTTTGACCCGTTACGACCCGTTTAGGTAGCTTAAGCTACTTTCACGCGTCGTTCGCGTAAAACGCGTTCGGAACGCCTAACTAGTCCTACGACGAGTAATATATGCCTTAACATGTTTAATATTGTTGCTAAATCAGTTTAGATGTCAAAATTTGGGTTACATATGCTTAAAATGAATTTTGGCGTAAAAAGGGCATTTTGGTAATTTACCTAAGGCATATATACTACCTATCATACAACTACTTAAACGATGTGACCATAAGGTATAACCTCGGAAGGTTATTCCCTATACAACTATGGTCACCGAAAGTGTTTGGTCGGATCCTAATAATCGACCAAATGGGTTGGGTTTGAAAGTATAAGCGATTGATTAGATCGCTTACCTTTACTACCCTAGACAAGCACAAATCTAAAAGTGACTAGCTAAACATGCTAGAACATGTTTAGTTAAGTTAGAAAACAGGTTTGGTATCAAAACAAATGGTTTTGATACCCTAGAGTAGTTTGGTTACAAAATACGCGAGAAAACGCATTTTGGCCGAAACTACGACTCGTCACTGAGCCTAGATAACGTGGTAATCAGTAGGTATAGTCACTAGGGACTATAACCATCGTGATTACGCTGACGTTATGAAGTTCAAATGAACTTCGCATTGACCATAAACTGGTCAATGCAGAAAGTCAAATGCAGTTTGACTTTAACGCTAAAACGAATGAAAAGAACGAAAGAATACTTACAGAAGGTCCCCGCAAGTTTGATTATCCAAGTATTTCTCAGGTATGAAGTGTTGCACACTTCAACTTAGAGAAAATCTCAGAAATTAAGTGAGTTACAAGTGAAATATGGAGGGGTATTTATAGTTTTCGTAGAACCGTTAGGATCGTTTCTTGAAAACCGAGGTTCAATCCGAGCCGTACACATCAAGCCCATAGTTTTTCAAAACCAGGGGAGCCTCCAAACCAGCCCATAGATTGCCCGAAACCATGGGTAAAGGTGGGTAACAGCTGGAAATGGCTGGAAATCACTTCTGCTGATCTGGGGGTTGCTTACGGACCGTAAGCAGGTCCATACGGTCCGTAAGGACCCTGCAGACCAGCAAAGTCTGAGTTTTGGCAGCTTTGGTCCTTGTGCGCGTATGGTCGAGTTTTGGCACTTCTAACACCCGTCAAACCCATTTTTAAGCTCCCTAAGGATGTTAAAGTATGGGGAACATGAAACATGCTCAAAAATATGTCGGATGTCGGTTCGTTTGGCCGTACGATTGCGTTGTTCGGTTAATTACGACAAAATGCGCACAAGCGCGAAAAACGATCCAAATTGCGCGACGAATGAATTTTTGACAAGCCAATCACTAAAACATAATATTTTAATGATTACATAAATTTTTGGATGTCCAGATATATTCAGAACGTAAGTTATGCGCGAAAATGCAAACTTATGCACTTTTTAACGCTTTTAGTCCCTGAATGACCAAAAAGTTTATTTTAGCACACCTTACCCCTCAAAGCCTATTTCTAAGCTATGTAAAGGATATTTAAGGTGTGTTTAACTTATGATCAAGTTCCGGAATGTTCGTTACAGTTCAATTTGGCATACTTTCGCAGTTTGTCAATTTTAGTCCCTGTAAGCGAATAAACTTGATTTTGCCATACCAAAGCCTTCAAAACTTATTTCTAATTTATGTAAAGGTTATTTAAGGTATGTTAAGAATATGATGATGTTCCGGAGTGTTTGTTGCGTTAAACTGATTACGTTTACGCCCCAGTTTGCGTATAACTCTCCAGAAAGCGATATAGAGTTTGAAATTGAATAAAAGTCAAAACGTGAAAAATGTAAAACATAAACAAACAAAAATTGGGGTCAAATAACTTTATTTCATTGATAACTAAACTGTTTATAATGATTACAAGCACAGATGTCACAGTCTCCCCTACTTGTGAAAATTTCGTCCCGAAATTTGTTTAGAGGAAACTCGTGAGAAAAGATGCGGATACTTCGCCTTCATTTGATTCTCACGTTCCCAAGTGAACTCAGGTCCATGCTTAGATTCCTAGCGAACTTTAATCAAAGGAATACGCTTGCGTTTAAGCCATTTGACTATTCGGTCCATGATTTCCACATGTTTCTCAGCAAAATGCAGCGTTTTATCAACACGAATTTCGTCAAGTGGTATGTGGAGGTTCTCATTAGCTAAACACTTCTTGAGATTGGATACGTGGAAAGTTGGATGAACATTTCCAAGTTCAGGAGGTAACTCAAGTCTGTAGGCTACCTTACCGATTCTTTCGACGATCTTGAATGGTCCAACATATCTAGGTGCAAGTTTTCCTTTCTTTCCAAATCTGATCACATCTTTCCAAGGTGAGACCTTAAGTAATACACGATCACCGACTTGAAATTCCAAGGGCTTGCGTCGTTGGTCCGCGTAACTCTTTTGACGGCTTCGAGCTGTCTGTAGGTTATCACGAACTTTCTTAACCTTATCAGTTGTCTCTAGAACGAGGTCAGGTCCAGTAAGTTGAGCCTCACCGATCTCGTTCCAGCAGACTGGAGAACGACATTTTCGACCATATAAAGCCTCGAAAGGAGCCATGTTGATGCTGGAGTGATAACTGTTGTTGTAGGAGAATTCAATCAATGGAAGATGTGAATCCCAACTACCACCAAAATCGATCACACAAGCTCTAAGCATATCCTCCAAAGTCTGGATTGTTCTTTCAGTTTGGCCATCTGTTTGTGGATGATAAGCAGCGCTCAGATTAAGTTGGGTCCCCATAGCAGTTTGCATGGTTCTCCAAAAATGAGAAGAGAAACGAGAATTTCTATCAGAAATAATGTTCAAAGGAACACCATGTCGAGTTACGATTTCATCCACATAAATTTTTGCAAGCTTTTCAGCAGAAAGATCCTCACGGATTGGCAAGAAATGCGCTAACTTAGTAAGACGATCAACAACTACCCAAATGGCATCATGACCTTTCTTAGTGCACGGAAGTTTAGTAATGAGATCCATAGCGATGTTTTCCCATTTCCAAACTGGGATCTCTAGTTGCTCCAGTAAACCAGAAGGATGTTGGTGTTCAGCCTTAAGCTTAAGACAAGTAAGGCATTTTGAAATGTAACACCTGTGCCTTCAAGGCCATCAAACAAATACCAAACCAATGAAATATTATATTTCATACTTGGGATTTGTAAAAATATGTGTATCATTTGCACATATCAGATTTTGTTCAATTTCAAACTTTAAATCGCTTTCTGGAAGGTTATACGCGCACCGATGCGTAAATATAACCAGTTTAATGCAACAAACACTCCGGAATAGTGACATAGGCTTAACATACCTTAAATAACCTTTACATAACTTAGAAATAAGTTTTGAAGGCTTTGGTATGGCAAAAACAAGCTAATTCGCTTACAGGGACTAAATATGACAAACTGCGAAAGTATGCCAATTTGAACTGTAACAGACATTCCGGAACATGACCATAAGTTAAACACACCTTAAATATCCTTTATATAGCTTAGAAATAGGCTTTGAGGGGTTCGGTGTGCTAAAATAAACTTTTGGCTCATTCAGGGACTAAAAGTGTCAAAAAGTGTACAAGTTTGCATTTTCGCGCATAACTCACGTTCTGAATACATCCGGACATCCAAAAATTTATGTAAGCATGACTATATTATGCTTTAGTGTTTGGCTTGCCAAAAATCCATTCGTTGCGTCATTTGGATCATTTTTCGCGCTTATGCGCATTCCGTCGTAATTAAGCGAACATCGCGTACGTACGACCAAACGAACCATCATCCGGCATATTTTTGAGCATGTTTTATGTCCAAAATGTTTAGGAAACATTTTAGGGACTTAAAGTTGGCTTTACGGGCCTTAGAAGTGCCGGAAATGGGCTTAAACACGTGCAGGGGCTGAAACTGTCAAAAATGGAACATGTTTCTGATCTGCAACTGCCAGGCGGCCCGCCTGGGTTTTTCTTGATTCTGACGCGGGCCGTGTCCGCCTTCTGGACCAGATTAAATGTTTCTAACAGCAGATTGTAGCTGTTTGATCCACCACCACACAATCCCAATTGCTTAGTCAGATGATAAGGACCAACTTTTAGTCACCATAAGGTCCCGACACTTGTACGGGTGGGATTAAGGCACGTTTTCCATGAAACGATCTTAACGGTGGACCTTTTACTATAAATACCCCACCCCCCATGCTTCAAAATCACAAGAACTTCGATTTGAGAAACTCTAAGTTGAAACTATTGTTTCATACCTGAGATTTTTGAATCGAAGTTAGCATTCGGGGACCCTTCGTAAGTATTCTTTCGTTCTTTTCCTTATTTTATTGCTTTTTGAGTCAGAAAGTCAAACTTTGTTTGACTTTCAGCGTTGACCAGTAATGGTCAATGCGAAGTTCGTTTGAACTTCGCAACGTGAGTGTAATCACGTTGGTTATAGTCCCTTGGGACTATGCCTACTGATTACCACGTTGTCTAGGGTCGTAGGGTAAGCGATCTAATAAATCGCTTATACCTCGAACCCGACCCATTTGGCCGATCATTAGGATCCGACCAAATACATTAGGTGACCATAGTAGGTAGGGAATAACCTTCCGAGGTTATACCCTATGGTCGCTTCGTTTAAGTAGTTGTATGATAGGTAGTTTATATGCCTTAGGTAAATTACCAGAATACCCTTTTCATGTATAATTGGTAATTGAGCATATTTAACCTAAACTTTTGTCACATAACTGGTTATGTAACATGTTTAGGCATATAACACTTGTCATAGGACTAGTTAGACGGTCCGAACGCGTTTCACGCGCACGACGCGTTAAAGTAGCATAAGTTACCTTAGTGGGTCGCGATGGGTCGGAAGCACTTAGGTTTGGTTTCATTGTAGTATGTAGGCCTTGTTAAACCATATCATATGAGTTCCAATACTCATTTGGTTTACCAAGCCTCATCCTATCCGATCTCCCGATTTAAGTCCGGTTTAATTATATAGTTTTAGATTGCCGACTGATTCCGTGCTCCCTCAAGCTTTGTTTGGTTGTTGTTCAAGACCTCTAAGCATTCTCAGGCGAGTACATTATTCCCCTCTTTTACTGTTTTCAACTGTTTTGGGGTGACTCATATGTGCTAAATATCTTAACAATGATTTCAAGAACGATTACAATGGTTTCAAAAACAATTACAATGTAGTATCAAGAACGATAACAATAGTTTCAAGAACGATAACAATAGTTTCAAGAACAATAACAATGGTTTCAAAAACAATTACAATGGTTTCAAGAACGATTTCAATAAAGTGAACGAACTTGTTGGTTGTAGTTACATAACCAATGACATTCATTAGCAATGATCAAGCCGACCAGTATTAGGTTATGGTACCATAGGATCTGACAAATCCCGTTATTCTCTATACCCATGGTTATGTGTGGGTATTTTGGGTAATGACTGAATCTGTAATTATTAATTTACCCTTTGGTAAGGGTTTGTTAAGAACGAGAGCGAGAGCGAGTTGGAACGATGAACGCGTCAAGAAGGTTTGAATGTTATTAGAGAATCGACCATTAAGTAGTTTCACAATTAAAACAAGAACGATTTGAACAATTAAAACAAGAACGATTAAAACAAGATGGTTTAACGATTGGGTAAACATTTGGACATGATTTACATTTGATCATGCATTTTCACGAAACGTAGTATTGATTTAAACCAAGTTTTACTTCAATACTTTGTTTTGTGCGTTTCTCCTATGGTTTAGTTGATGCATTTCACTAGCCATACATATCATTTTGGTTACACATTACATGGTTTACATTTGACACAAACACTTTTGACATTGGTTATACATAACATGATTTACATCTTGACATGAACATTTTAACATATTATTTCAATACATTTGACAATTTGTTTAAACATGGACATCTTACATTGGTGGTTTGTTTGGGAAAGTGATTTGAGTAACGGTGCGTGTGTAATATGATACAAGCATGGTGGATACACCGCTGGTACTTCCTATATATAAGTGTTTGTATGGTATTACATATTGTAGCGTTATTTGAATCATTTCAGTTTGAGACATAGAACATTTTATACAAGTAACATACTTTTCACAAGACATTTATTTACAAACAACTTATCTTATACAAACTCATTTTACATGGTTATTCATTTAATCATGCATTATTCTCTTATTATACATATCACCTGAACTTATTATTTTTCAAATGATTTACAAAGACAAAGCAAATTACAAGGTTCATGACTAAACATTTTCTTAAACAGAAGACATGAATCTTATTTTCACAAAACCTATGTACTCGCCAGCATTTCTTTACTGACCTCGTTTTCACATATGTTTCAGGTATTGTTGAATGATATCAATTGATAAGATGCATGCTCACATAGGATTGGACGAGGCCTTAGTGACTCAATAACAATGATAGACTATGTTTAAATTGTGTATTTAGATTTCCAGACGATGTAAATATTCAATGTTTAATAAAATGAAACACTTTTTGTATCCATGGTTATGAAACATTAATTCTGTTGCAACACGCCCCGATGTTTCCGCCGCGATTTGTTGTTTTACGCGGTCGGGGTGTGACAGAAAAGATGGTATCAGAGCCAATGGTTATAGGGAATTAGGTTATTAGTAATGCTTTGACCTAGTCTATAACCTTCTTAGGACCCTAACGCGAGTTTACTTGCGTTTTGTCATAAAACAATACTGTCACCTATCCTTAGGTGACGACCACAACAAGAACACAATTTTCGAAACCGCTTTGAAAACTAATCATCTGTTCTAGGATGATTAATTACAAGGTTTTGAACCCTTTGTTATATGGTTTTGAACCCCTTTTAATTTTTCAAAATCTCGACAAAGTTTTGGGTTTTAAATAATGTGAACACGTGCAAACTGGAAGGGTGAATGCCTGTATTCTGGGTTTTCTGTCTAGGCAAGCACTTCGTATACATCTCATCAGACGCGAGACCAGTTGTGCTTACCTGGGAATTCTTGGGATGAGTGATCACTTATAGGCGAGCATGTCTTCGCGATACATTATTTTCGACCCATTTACTTTGATCAGTCACTGTGTGTCGTTTCTTGCTTTGTAGTAACAAACAAATGACCACTATCCTTGCTTTCATCAGATTTGTTTCATCTCATTCTTTTCGTCTATTTCTCTCACTCGTTTCCTTTCATGTTTCCTCTTTTAGAATGCCTCCTCGACGCGAAAGCCAGATAGAGACTGCCGAATTGGCAGAAATCATTGCGCAGCAAATGGCTGCTCAATTCCCAAACCTCTTTGCTCAATGGAACCAAGCCAACAACAACAACAATGTTCCATGCAAATACAAGGATTTTAACCAGGCTAAACCACTCAAGTTTAGTGGTTCTGAAGGAGCGACTGGGCTTCTTCAATGGTTCGAGAGCATTGAGAATACTTTCCGCCACGTGCAGTGTCCTGACAATCGCAGGGTTGAGTTTTCTTCGAGTGTGTTTCAGAAGAGGGCTCTCACATGGTGGAACGGGATTATGAGGGATCGTGGTGCAGAAGTTGCTCTAGCACAGACATGGGCTGAACTTAGGGCCCTTATGATGAGGGAATTCTGTCCTCGTCATGAGCAGCGAGCTTTGGAGAAGGAATTTGATGAGTTGAAGCAAGATAGTGGTGAGCACAGGGCGTATACTGATAGGTTTGAGGAGTTGAGTCTGCTTTGCCCGACAATGGTTACCCCACTTGACATAGCTATCGAAAGGTACATCGACGGCCTACCTGACTCGGTACAAGACATCCTTACTGGTAGTAGCCCTGCCACACTCCGTCAGGCGATCGAGTTAGCTGCGACATTGACTGAGTCACAGATTCGGGAGAATAAGTTACACAGAAAGGGTGACAAGGGTAAGAAGCAGGGGTCTGACAAGGAGGATAGCAAGAAAGGTCAAAACGAGAAGGGAAAGGAAGGTGAGACGTCAAAGAAATCAAGAAAGAGAAAGGGTGGTCAGAACTTTGCTGTTACAGCACAGACTGCTCAAAACCCGCGGAACCCACCAGCTCAGCCACCTGCAAAGAAAGCATATGCCGGTACCGCACCTCGTTGTGCACGCTGCAACGGTCATCACGCGATACAACAAGCTTGCTGGCAATGCACGACATGTGGTAAACTTGGGTATTTGGCCAAAGTTTGTCGTTTGGGACAAAATCAGGCTGCTCAGGTTCAAGCTCCGGTTCAAGGGAATGCTGTGAGATTCCCACTGGGTTCATGTTTCAACTGCGGAGAGATTGGTCACTTCCGCTACAACTGCCCAAGACTGGTGAATGCAAATGCTAACGCAAACCCAAATGCGAATGTCAACGTCAATGTGAATCCAGCACGTGGTCGAGTGTTTAACATCAATGAGGCACTCAATGATGAAGGAGTGAACAATTAGTATTTTGTTTTTCCTCTGGTTGGTATCTTGTAACATTTAAAGACAATGCGGTTGTTATATAAATAAAAATTTGTGGTTTTATTTTCTAACTAATGCAATTGTATGAATGTTTGATTCAACCTTGTGATGTTAACACAAAGACAAAACTACTCGTGTGGTTCTGTCATTTTTACGATCACTTGAGATCTCCCTAAGAACCTCAAACACTGGTTTCTTTTAAATCTGAAGTATCTTATCGTCTTGCACCGTTCGAGATGCAAGAATTATCAAAACAGCTTCAAGAGTTGTCTGATAAAGGATTCATCCGTCCGAACTTTTCACCTTGGAGAAACTCCTGTTCTCCTTGTGAAAAGAGAAATGGATCTTTTCGAATGTATATCGATTAACGTAAGCCTAGTAAGCTTACCATCAAGAATCGATATCCCCCCTACCTTAAATCAACGATTTCTCCGATCAACTGCATAGCGTTTCATGCTTTTCCAAGATCGATTTGCGTTTTGGGTATCATCAACTTTGTATTCTCGAAGAAGATATTCCCAAAACGGTTTTCTGCACGAAGTATGGCCATTACGAGTTTACAGTCATGCCTTTTAGGTTGACAAATACTCCAGCCATCTTCAAGGACTTAATAAATAGAGTCTGCAAGCCTTATTTGGATCAGTTCGTCATTGTTATTAATGACATCTTGATCTAATCATATCCCGAGCTGATAACGAACAACACTTTCATTGACACTGGAACCCTTAAAGAAGGAACAAACTTTTCGCTAAATCCTCCAAGAGGAAATTTTGGCTTAAAGAAGTTCAGTTTTTGGGTCATGTAGTCAACAAGCAGGGTATTCATATGGATCAATCCAAATTACCGCAATTAAGGATTTGATTCCTTGTATGCTTTAAATACCCGTGTCCAAAGATAACAAATTTAAAGGTCAAATTAAACAATTATGCGATTATGTGATATGTGTTTATGTGTTCTCCTCTATGTTCTTGTGTGGTACGATTTTCAAATCCTCATAGAATCTTTCATATCTTCATATGAGGGATTCATAGTAGGATACTCAAAAGGTACTACCTTAAATCCTTATGGGCTTCTACGTGGTAGTTAAGACCCTTGGGTTATATAGTACCATTCCATGATTCGATGATAGACCCTTGAGTGGTCTAGTTAAAAATTGATTCAAGACCTGGTTAAGAATGGCATGTGATGATACAGCTGAAAGGACCCTATGGTGGTCCAGTCACACTCATCACAGGTTTGTTCATTTGGTTTTACCCTACACATTATAAAATAGACTGTGTGAACTGTGCAAGGAATTGTCTAATTATGGACGCGTACATAATTATGAAATTTAGTGCACAGAAACCCAGTAGGATTTATTATGTGTAAGAACCGATAGTGACAACAATAACAAAATGAGAACGATGTAATGGAGGTACGGTGGACGCACCAATGACGCTTCATATACTTGTATATAAGTATCCCTCTTACATTGCAAGCATAATGTTATTAAGGTTACTAGAAGTTCAGAACCCTAACCAATGTTGTTCAATCTTTTCAAACTTCATGCTTTCAAGCTCTCACAAGTTTCCTCTAAATAAATTTCGGGACGAAATTTCCTAAAGTAGGGGAGACTGTAACACCTGTGCCTTCAAGGCCATCAAACAAATACCAAACCAATGAAATATTATATTTCATACTTGGGATTTGTAAAAATATGTGTATCATTTGCACATATCAATTTTTGTTCAATTTCAAACTTTAAATCGCTTTCTGGAAGGTTATACGCGCACCGATGCGTAAATATAACCAGTTTAATGCAAAAAACACTCCGGAATAGTGACATAGGCTTAACATACCTTAAATAACCTTTACATAACTTAGAAATAAGTTTTGAAGGCTTTGGTATGGCAAAAACAAGCTAATTCGCTTACAGGGACTAAATATGACAAACTGCGAAAGTATGCCAATTTGAACTGTAACAGACATTCTGGAACATGACCATAAGTTAAACACACCTTAAATATCCTTTATATAGCTTAGAAATATGCTTTGAGGGGTTCGGTGTGCTAAAATAAACTTTTGGCTCATTCAGGGACTAAAAGTGTCAAAAAGTGTACAAGTTTGCATTTTCGCGCATAACTCACGTTCTGAATACATCCGGACATCTGAAAATTTATGTAAGCATGACTATATTATGCTTTAGTGTTTGGCTTGCCAAAAATCCATTCGTTGCGTCATTTGGATCGTTTTTCGCGCTTATGCGCATTCGGTCGTAATTAAGCGAACATCGCGTACGTACGACCAAACGAACCATCATCCGACATATTTTTGAGCATGTTTTATGTCCACAATGTTTAGGCAACATTTTAGGGCCTTAAAGTTGGCTTTACGGGCCTTAGAAGTGCCGGAAATGGGCTTAAACACGTGCAGGGGCTGAAACTGTCAAAAATGGAACATGTTTCTGATCTGCAACTGCCAGGCGGCCCGCCTGGGTTTTTCTTGATTCTGACGCGGGCCGCGTCCGCCTTCTGGACCAGATTAAATGTTTCTAACAGCAGATTGCAGCTGTTTGATCCACCACCACACAATCCCAATTGCTTAGTCAGATGATAAGGACCAACTTTTAGTCACCATAAGGTCCCGACACTTGTACGGGTGGGATTAAGGCACGTTTTCCATGAAACGATCTTAACGGTGGACCTTTTACTATAAATACCCCACCCCCCATGCTTCAAAATCACAAGAACTTTGATTTGAGAAACTCTAAGTTGAAACTAATGTTTCATACCTGAGATTTTTGAATCGAAGTTAGCATTCGGGGACCCTTCGTAAGTATTCTTTCGTTCTTTTCCTTATTTTATTGCTTTTCGAGTCAGAAAGTCAAAATTTGTTTGACTTTCAGCGTTGACCAGTAATGGTCAATGCGAAGTTCGTTTGAACTTCGCAACGTGAGTGTAATCACGTTGGTTATAGTCCCTTGGGACTATGCCTACTGATTACCACGTTGTCTAGGGTCGTAAGGTAAGCGATCTAATAAATCGCTTATACCTCGAACCCAACCCATTTGGCCAATCATTAGGATCCGACCAAATACATTAGGTGACCATAGTAGGTAGGGAATAACCTTCCGAGGTTATACCCTATGGTCGCTTCGTTTAAGTAGTTGTATGATAGGTAGTTTATATGCCTTAGGTAAATTACCAGAATACCCTTTTCATGTATAATTGGTAATTGAGCATATGTAACCTAAACTTTTGTCACATAACTGGTTATGTAACATGTTTAGGCATATAACACTTGTCATAGGACTAGTTAGATGGTTCGAACGCGTTTCACGCGCACGACGCGTTAAAGTAGCATAAGTTACCTTAATGGGTCGCGATGGGTCGGAAGCACTTAGGTTTGGTTTCATTGTAGTATGTAGGCCTTGTTAAACCATATCATATGAGTTCCAATACTCATTTGGTTTACCAAGCCTCATCCTATCCGATCTCCTGATTTAAGTCCGGTTTAATTATATAGTTTTAGATTGCCGACTGATTCCGTGCTCCCTCAAGCTTTGTTTGGTTGTTGTTCAAGACCTCTAAGCATTCTCAGGCGAGTACATTATTCCCCTCTTTTACTGTTTTCAACTGTTTTGGGGTGACTCATATGTGCTAAATATCTTAACAATGATTTCAAGAACGATTACAATGGTTTCAAAAACAATTACAATGTAGTATCAAGAACGATAACAATAGTTTCAAGAACGATAACAATAGTTTCAAGAACAATAACCATGGTTTCAAAAACAATTACAATGGTTTCAAGAACGATTTCAATAAAGTGAACGAACTTGTTGGTTGTAGTTACATAACCAATGACATTCATTAGCAATGATCAAGCCGACCAGTATTAGGTTATGGTACCATAGGATCTGACAAATCCCGTTATTCTCTATACCCATGGTTATGTGTGGGTATTTTGGGTAATGACTGAATCTGTAATTATTAATTTACCCTTTGGTAAGGGTTTGTTAAGAACGAGAGCGAGAGCGAGTTGGAACGATGAACGCGTCAAGAAGGTTTGAATGTTATTAGAGAATCGACCATTAAGTTGTTTCACAACTAAAACAAGAACGATTTGAACAATTAAAACAAGAACGATTAAAACAAGATGGTTTAACGATTGGGTAAACATTTGGACATGATTTACATTTGATCATGCATTTTCACGAAACGTAGTATTGATTTAAACCAAGTTTTACTTCAATACTTTGTTTTGTGCGTTTCTCCTATGGTTTAGTTGATGCATTTCACTAGCCATACATATCATTTTGGTTACACATTACATGGTTTACATTTGACACAAACACTTTTGACATTGGTTATACATAACATGATTTACATCTTGACATGAACATTTTAACATATTATTTCAATACATTTGACAATTTGTTTAAACATGGACATCTTACATTGGTGGTTTGTTTGGGTAAGTGATTTGAGTAACGGTGCGTGTGTAATATGATACAAGCATGGTGGATACGCCGCTGGTACTTCCTATATATAAGTGTTTGTATGGTATTACATATTGTAGCGTTATTTGAATCATTTCAGTTTGAGACATAGAACATTTTATACAAGTAACATACTTTTCACAAGACATTTATTTACAAACAACTTATCTTATACAAACTCATTTTACATGGTTATTCATTTAATCATGCATTATTCTCTTATTATACATATCACCTGAACTTATTATTTTTCAAATGATTTACAAAGACAAAGCAAATTACAAGGTTCATGACTAAACATTTTCTTAAACAGAAGTCATGAATCTTATTTTCACAAAACCTATGTACTCGCCAGCATTTCTTTGCTGACCTCGTTTTCACATATGTTTCAGGTATTGTTGAATGATATCGATTGACAAGATGCATGCTCACATAGGATTGGACGAGGCCTTAGTGACTCAATAACAATGATAGACTATGTTTAAATTGTGTATTTAGATTTCCAGACGATGTAAATATTCAATGTTTAATAAAATGAAACACTTTTTGTATCCATGGTTATGAAACATTAATTCTGTTGCAACACGCTCCGATGTTTCCGCCGTGAATTGTTGTTTTACGCGGTCGGGGTGTGACATGAAACATACAAGGCAATGTCTTTCTTCATACCAGGCCACCTGTTGGACCCAGTATGGCCTTAAAACAACTTCTTTTCACGTAATATGGCAAGTGATTTCAGTAGATGTGAAAAAGATGTGCGGAAATGGAAATCAGACTTTCAAGAAACAAGACCTACAGAATTATCAAGTTTATATCACTTTGAAACAAAATGGTTTACAAGGTGATTGTAAGATTATTATCTAGTACAAATGAATCTTGAATTCTGTGGGTGAGAGGGCAATGGAGTTTTGATGTATGTATGAATGATAAGCTTCAAACTCACTTTGCTTCTCCTGGTTGAGCCTTCTATTTATAGAAGGCTGGGTGCATGAATAAACAATAGTTTATTCATGCAATAAGTCCTGCAAAAAGTGCCCAATTGACATATTCATTGAATCCAACGTTCAAGTTGCCTTTTTCATCATGATATCAATTAATGTCAACTTGCTTCGGTAAGTGTGCCAGGACAGAGCCAATTTCATACAAGTGGGGTATTTCATCAGAATTCTGATAAACCACTTCATCAGAAATTCTGATGAACAAATCATTAGAAAAATCCTGATGATCAGAATCGTCAGAAACTGATGATATTTCATCAGAAATATCATCAGATCCATCAGAAGTGACCTTCTCTGATAATCCAATTCAGCTCTTGATCAATTTGTGATTCTTTGAAGTAGATGTTGTGCATTCCAGTTGTCCCATCTGATCTTCTTTTTCTAGTTCGTGATCTTCAGGACTGTGATCTCTTCATAGATCAAGTTGATTGTGATTTTCTTCAATACTTACAAATAAAGTTTCCTAACAGTTTCTCCCTAAGTGTTGTAAGAAAATGAACTACCTCTATATCTAACATAAACAACTTTCTTTGAAAGATAAATTTAAAAACAACTAAGTTCAGAAACATAGAACATAGTCAAACCAACCATTAGTCAGACTAAAATAAAATATTGTTCAAAAACAGGAATTTTAATCTCATTAATTCTTTAATTGATCTTCACTCCACTTCTGTATTTGTCTCCTGGTTTCAGCCTTTTCTTGTGGTCAATTGCCTTTTGAGTTTCTTTGTACATTTCTTTATACCATCCTTTTGCTTCCATCCAATTTTCAATGCACTCTTCAATTGTTTTTCTCAGCTGTTCATTGTTCTTTCCCTTCTTCTTGAGTTGCTCTTGTTTATCATTCATGCAGTTTCTTATATATTTCAGAGTTTGATTTGAATACCTACATATATAACTGATTCTTAATAGAGCTTTCTCTTCATTAGCATCTTTGAAGACTACACTCATTTCTGGTTGATCAAAGATTGCTCCGGTTCTTACTAGTTTAGAAGGAATTTCAGCTGGAATTGAAGTGTTCGGAGATGGTATTAGTACTTTGTTGCTGTACTCAAAATTGATACATAGATCAAAGTCTGCCAGTGCAGCTCTTTTGTATAACTTTGCTCCTACACTTTTGAGACTTTCAAGGGCTCTTCTGACTACAACTGAATTACCTTTCATTTCATCAATGATAATCTTAATTTTGACTATTCCCAATGGGTGAATATCATCAGCCAGATCTGCATCAGTAACCTTTTGTTCACTGTTATCTTTTTTGATCAGGGTATACTTGTTTTGTGGTTCAGTACCTAAGACACCTCCTCCAGTGGTCATAGTATCAATTCTTTCAATTGATACTATTGGATTGGTCATGTTCTTGTGTAGAATTACCCAACCTCCATTGTTTCTGTTTTCAACAATACCTTTACTTAATGGAGAGAGAGGTCTCTTTGGGTTGTCTTCTGGACCTTTCCAATAGTAATGCTTAAGATGTTCTTCAGGGTACATAATAGTATGTAAATCACCTGTTAGCACATCCATTTCTCTGATGTTCCCTTCTGAATCTTCTATCATTTCTTTTCTTGGCCTTTTTGAGGAAGTTACTTCAAGTTCCATTCTTCTCTTCTCTTTTGCATCCATCCTTATACTTAACTCTGTTTCTCCTGTGATGGCTGTAGAAGATGACTGAACTGGAATATGATCTTTCTGCTGTACCCTTGATGTGTCTGGCTTTGGGACATTTGGTGGAGGACCCATGAGTATCTTTTGTTTATCTGGAAGTGGACCCATGGGTTGCTTCTGTTTTTGGGCTGTTGTTGTTTCTGTTTGTTTGGTTTGACCTTGTTGAATGGTTTCTGGTTGTAGTTGAGGAGTTTCTGATCTCCTTGCTTGTCTTTCTTGTGGAATTGGGGCTTTCAGTTCATGAAGATCAACATTTGCTAGTCTGGCAATATTATACTGCAATCTCTTTACTATCAGATGAACATTAGTGAGAGCTTGAGTATTTGTTTCTTCTTGTTTCTTCATTTTCTGAAAATCCTGGTTTTCTTGATTTCTTTGTGTAGCTAATTCCATTAACAGTTTCTCAAAAGCCTCAGCCATGCTGCTGTTGTTGGCTCTGAGGAACTGTATTTCTTCAAGAAGCTTCCCTGAACTTGAGCTTTCTCCTGCAGTTGCAACCTCAGCCATCTTTTTCTTGATATCATGAAGTTCCTTGAGAGCCATCTCAAATTCTGATGAGCTATCTTTGTTTCCTGATGACTTTTGCAATTTGTTAAGGGCTACAACATTGTCTTCTGTTTGCTTCTGCACAGCTTTGACAGTTTCTGACAAAACCTTGATATCTGACTTTTGATTTCTGATTTCTTCTAGTACTAGATCAAGTTTTTCTTCTGTTGCTGTTTTCACAGTAGCAGTTGTGTCTTCAAGTTCTTTGTGAAGTTTTTTAGGGGACATAGATTGATGTCCTTGGGAGATAGGAGAAACAACTAATGTTTCCCTTCTAGCACCAGCAGAAAACGCATTTTCTGTTGTTCTGAGGTTAAGAGGATTTGAAGATTCCAAATTCCCTATGTCCTCACCAGAAAATTGAAACACATTCAAGTTCTGGATTTCCTCATATCCTTGAACCTTTTCAGGTTCTCCATGAGTTGTTGAGAAACTCTTAGTTTTCTCATCCAGGTTTCCTTGATCAGCAGGCTGATCTCCACCTGTTGCCACCACATTTTCCTCCTCAGAATCTGATTTAGAAAATGGGTCTTTGGTTTTACTCACATCTTGTTTTGAAGAAATAGTATCTCTAAGTAAAATTTCATGTTTCCCTTAAATTGATTCATTAGAATCACTCTTAGAAAAATGAAATATGTTTAATTTGGAGTGTTGTGCACCTGTTTCTCCCATATGTGAGATTTCAGCGTGATGTTCTTCTGCCACAGGGCTCATATTTACATCTTCATCAGCTGGATGAGGATCAGATTCACCCTGATGTTCCATTCTTGGTGTGCTTGACTCCTGTGCATCATGCTCCATGGGGGACACATTTTCAAAAAATTCCTCTATTCTCTGACCTTTTATTCAACATCTTCAGATATTCTGCTCTGTATGGTGAATCTTCTGGTATCTGATTCATCATTCTTTCTGATAGAGCAGGCACATCATAATCTGACTTCCAAGATCCTATGGCAGTCCAAGGTCTCATAGTTTCTGTTTTCCACATATTTTCTGATGCTGTAATTTCTAGGTTCCTTTTTGAAAAGGCATCAGAAATTATGATTGACAGAAATCTGGGAAAGGGTAGATGTCAATCTATCCTCCTAGTGTTTGTCAGAAATGATCTTCTGATCAGAACAAATATTTCTACTCCAAAATCAATGTTCAATCCTTTAATGAGACTGAACATGATTGTTAGAATGTTCATATTTATCTGATCTGTACCTCCAATCTTTGAAGATAGACACTTGTTCAGAATCTCCATTAAAACTTGCGAGAAGGCAGGTAGCTTGTTTCTCTTGAATTCATTGATTTTTGAAATCTTTGTTTTATAACCCATTACAGCATCAAGTTGTGAGAACATATCTTCTTTTACTGGTGCTTCTTCATAGCTCTGATTTAAGGGTAGTTCCAAACATTCCCTTATCTTTTCTGGTGAAATTTTAATAAAGATATTTCCCCATACATGTGCTGTTAGCTCAGTTTGACTTGAGATTTTGAGAGTTTTTACAACTTGTTGTATGAGTTCTTGTGGTACCTCTCTGGTCTTTGTAAGAGCTTGAGTTATAGGGCATCTGGTTAGAAATTCAATGAGAATTTGACACTTCATATCATACTCTTCGATGTTATCATTCATTGCTTCATTGTTGCTCTTTAATGGAAGAAATTCAGCTTCAGTGATGAAGGGAACAGAGTGTTCTGTTGATGGTATGTTGATGTTGATAGCAGCCATTGAGAGTTTTGGTTTTTGTTTCGGAGAAGGGTTTTAGGGTTTCGAATTTGAAGGTTGAAGATGGAAGACTCTGTTTTTGAATGAGGTATTTATAGGGTGTACAGACAGAGATTTTTGAGTGTTTGTCATGGGTTGTTTTTGTTCAAGGTGATTAATGACACCTTTATGATGTTTAAATCCTTTAAGGAAACAACCGTTTTTTGAAAAACCTTTGGTTTATCTCTAATTTAATGTAAATCTTTTTAAAGAGACTTAGAGACTCCAATGATTTTGTAGATAAACACTAGTGTCTAACTTGCACCTTTTCTCTATGTGGGACCCTTTTGGTTTAAAAGGTCCAATAGAAATCTTTTCCGAGTTTGTGTGTCTTCCCAGGTTTTTCTCTTGATGATATATATATCAGAAAATTTTGAATGATACTATTGAGAGTTGTATCTTCTTTTATATAACATTAGAATTCATTTGATTCATAGTTAGAGAATGAATCATCAGTTTTTTTTAAGATGAGAGGGAATAAGTAGAGTTTCGAGATTTTTACTTACATTGCAGTCTTGCAGTTCTGACCTCCACACCTTTGTTCTGATATACACAAAGTATTTTTCATACAGCTTGTTCCAGTCCTCAGAATTTTTTTTTTTGAAAGAAACTTATTTCAAGAAAATTTTGGATGGTCATAAGTTTCTTTGAATCTGGTTAAAAGCATTGTTTTCTTGATGATTAGTCAAACTTCCTGGCTTTTAAGAAATTTTTTTTTTTGATAAAAAATTTGATTTTCTGATATATTGTCAGATTTTCTGGTAAATTTAAACCTCTGTTTCTGGTGAAAAATCAAATTTGTGTTTCTTAATGAGTTTTCTGAATAAACACCAGATTTTCTGATTGATTATTAGATTTTCTGAGTTTCATTAAATCCTGTCCGATCTCATGTGTGTTTCACCAGATTTTCTTTGTTTTTATCAGACATGTTGTGTTAGTTCCCCCTAGATCTATTGACAAAAAAAATTTGAATGAAAATAAATAAAAGTAGATATGATATAAATAAAGAAAACATAAAACACATAACAAAAAGAAACAACTACTCCTCTTCCTCCTCCAATACGTTGTACATGCACTTCACATATAACCAAAGACTGGTTATTCGACCGGTGTGATTCGTTGATGGCGTCAGGGTGGCTTCACTAATGTTTTCTTGAAGTACCAGCATGGCCCTTGGATAGCAGCTTCTCACTCCTCCGAAGTTCAGCTGACTTGAGATCACCTTGGTTACGAATCGAGGGTAGATCAGAAAGGGTTGACGGTCGTGGATGTTTGCTTCTAGGTCTCTCATGAGAAACTTAGCATAGTTGTAAGGTTTTTCCTGTACAACAGCATGAACCACTTCCATCATCTTATGAGACAGCTCGTTGAAGTGTCCAATCTTCTTGGAGAAGCAGACACTTAGCTGTGTTACCAAAAACTTGAAAGGTGGTATAAAACTGGATTTGCTAACAGCCCTTGACGAGTTGAGTGTATGATAGCCCATTTCAGTCAGGGTTTGTTGCACATCTGCCTTATCCAGAAATTGGGTTTCATGATCATTACCCAGTTTGAGGACATTTCTGATTGTTTCCTCATTTAGGGTAATTTTTACCCCCATAACCTCACTCTCAATCCACATGGAAGTAACACTAAAAATGATTAAAGAGTTCCACCAGAACTCTTGAAGAAGTTTTGGATAAATGGTGGCATGTGATGATACAGCAAAGCCTAAAGGACTTCGCATGATCATATTGTACACAAACCTGCAGTCCTCCCATGCAGGTCCTTCCAAGTTGGATCTTAATCTAAGATTATGAAGTCTGTGAAATGGGAGAGGGAATTGAGTGGCTTTCATCAATTTTGGGCGACCCATTTTTGATAAGAAAAATTTTGTCGAAGGGCTTTTGAAGAGATGATTTTTGTGAAGAAAGTTCTTTTCAGGCTGATAATATTTATAGATGAAAGTGATGTTAACAGCCAACCCTATTTTCTTCAATTAAGACGATATCTGTTGCAGTGAATGTAACAGTGAATGCAACAGTGAATGTGATAGTCTACTAAGCCCCATGTGTGAGTAAGCATTTAATGACTAGGCGGCTACTTTCATAGCTCCTAATGATTCTAGTGCCTACGTGTCACTTAAGTTTCTTATGAAAAAATGACGTTGCATGCATTTGCAGAAAAAAAATGAAATCCAATAATCTGAAATTTTTTTGAGACGGTTGATATTCACAGCTGTATGGAACTTCATCAGTATGCTTGTTACTTTTCCCCCTTTTTGTTTTTTAATAAAAAAATACAAAATCCAAAAATACACAAAAGAAAGTAAATACAATATGTGGGATATTCATGAGGATGGAAAATAAATTTTTACAAATAATTCTGATGTTTCAACGTAGTTTCTGATTTTATATCAGAACTTCTGGTGTTTTTACCAGATATTCTGATATTTCTTCAGATTATCTGATAAATTATCATTTATTGAGGATTCATCAGATTTTCTGGTGTTCCATCAGATTGGTGGATTGTTTCATCAGAAGCTAGTTGATTTGTTCTATGAATATCAGAACTTTGACATACAACAAGTTGGTTTTCAATTTGTGTCTTTGTGTTTTCTGAAAAATCTTCATCATTTAGATTAACCATGCCTAGTTTGCTGATCAAAAAATTGTGTCTCTTTTCATCAAGAGGCTTTGTAAATATATCAGCAATTTAATTTTCAGTTGGAACAAAATACATTTCAATGTTACCTTTCTCCACATGATCTTTTATGAAGTGGTATCTGACATCTATGTGTTTGGTTCTTGAGTGATAAACTGGATTTTCTGTTATTGCAATAGCACTCTTTGAGTCACATAGAATTGGAATTCTTGTCAGAGTTACTCCATAATCTTTCAGTTGAGTTTGCATCCATAGCACTTGTGAACAGCAACTTGCTGCTGCTACATATTCCGATTCTGTTGTTGATGTGGCAACACAGTTTTGTTTCTTGCTTGCCCAACATACCAATTTCTCTCCCAAGAGTTGACAGGCACCAGATGTGCTTTTCCTGTCAATTTTGCACCCTGCATAATCTGCATCTGTGTATGCAATTAATTCAAGGTTTGTATCCTTAGGATACCAGAGACCAATTTCTGATGTGCCTTTAAGATATTTAAAAACCCTTTTTACAGCTTTTAGATGGGATTCTTTGGGATCACATTGATATCTGGCCAGAAAGCATGTTGCAAACATGATATCTGGTCTGCTTGCAGTTAAATAAAGCATTGATCCTATCATCCCTCTATAAGTTTTAATATCAACACTTATACCATCCTTATCAGAATCTAACTTGTTCCCTGTTGCCATGGGAGTTTTTGAAACAAAGCAGTTTTCAAATGAGTATTTTTGTAGAATTGTTTTCACATATTTTGATTGACTCAAAAATATTCCATCAATTCTTTGTTTTACTTGTAACCCTAAGAAAAAGGTTAACTCACCCATCATACTCATTTCAAAGTGGCTGGTCATTAATTTTTGAAATTTGTCACAAATTTTTTCATTTGTTGATCCAAATATAATGTCATCAACATATATCTGGACCAGCAAAGTATGACCTTTGTGTGTTTTGAGAAAAAGAGTGGTGTCAATAGTTCCTTTGGTAAACCCAGAATTGAGTAAGAAGTTTGATAAAGTTTCATACCAGGCTCTAGGAGCTTGCTTCAACCCATACAAGGCTTTGTTTAATCTATAAACGTGATTTTGAAATTTTGGATCAATAAAGCCTTCTGGTTGATGCACATAAACTTCTTCCTCAATTTTACCATTCAGAAAAGCTGATTTAACATCCATTTGATAAACTTTTAAATCCTTGGATGCAGCATAAGCAAGAAAAATTCTTACAGCTTCTAATCTAGCTACTGGTGCAAAAGTTTTGTCATAATCAATACCTTCTTGTTGACAGTAACCCTTGACCACTAACCTTGCTTTGTTCCTTGTGATTATGCCATTCTCATAAGATTTATTCCTGAATACCCATTTTGAACCAATGACAGATTTTTCTTTTGGCTTGGGTACCAGATCCCATACCTTGCTCCTTTCAAACTGATCAAGCTCTTCTTGCATAGCCTGAATCCAGTCTGGATCACTTAGAGCTTCTTTGACAGATTTGGGTTCTACCTTGCTTAAGAACCCAGAAAATGCACACTCATGTGCAGTGGCAGATCTTGTTCTGACACCATCTGCAGGATTGCCTATGATGTCAGAATGAACATGTCCTTTGATCCATCTTAACTTGTTGTGAAAAATTGTTGGTTCTGATGGATTTGAAGTTTCCCCCTGAACAGTTGCTTCAATTGTGTGTAAGATATCAGAATTCTGAGGTTCTTATGTGCTACACCTTTGTTCCGTAGAGTTAGTACATGATGGATCTTTTGATTTGTTGTCGAAAAAGTTATCATGTTCAAGGAAATCTTCATTTATCATTTCAAAAAGATGTTCATACTTTTCTTGTTTGTCAGAAAAATTTACTTCTTTCATGTATTCATCAGAAACCTCTGTTTCTGGTGAGTCATCAAATGAGACATACAGACTTTCTCTGATTGTCCTTGTATTGAGAATAAAAATTCTATATGCTTTTGATGCCAAAGAGTAACCAAGAAAAATACCTTTTTCTGCTTTTCTGTCAAAATTTTCAAGGCTTTCAAAATCATTGAAAACAAAGCATCTACAACCAAATGTATGCAAAAATTTTATACTTGGAATTCTTCCATTTATAATGTTGCAAGGTGTTTTGTTGTGCCTTTTGTTGATTATTGATCTGATTTGTGTAAAACATGCATTTGCTATAGCTTCTGCCCAAAAATGAGTGGGCAATTTAGCATAAGCAAGCATGGTTCTGGCAGCTTCTACCAAGGTCCTATTCCTTCTTTCAACCACCCCATTGTGTTGGGGTGTTCTGGGAGTAGAAAAATCATGAGAAATTCCTTTGCTTATAAGGAAATTCTCAATTTTTGAATTCTTAAACTCTGTTCCATTGTCTGATCTGATCCTTCTGACTGTTAGTTTTAACAGATTTTCAATTTTCTTGATAAAATTAATGATCAGATCAGGAGTTTCACTTTTCTTTCTCAAAAATTCTACCCATGTGTACTTGGAAAAGTCATCTACTATTACTAGTATGTATTTCTTTCCTGAAAAACTTTCTGTACTTATGGGTCCACACAAATCCATGTGTAAAAGTTCCAAATTTTGTGAAATAGAAGACTCAGAAATTGATTTATGTGAGCTTCTCTTGGATTTACCCATCTCACATGCTTCACAAATTTTATCCTTCTTTGAGGATATCAAAGGTAATCCTTTTACCAGAACTTTACTTGCTAGTTTGCTTAGGGTTTTGAAATTTAAGTGGGCAAGCCTTTTGTGCCATAACCAACTACTACCTTTTTTGATTTTATGAAAATAAACATAGTTTTGGATGTTCACTTTCTTATTTGAAGTCAAAATAGTAAATTGATTTTCTTATTCTTTTCCCACTTAAATAGATTTTATTATCATCTATACCTATTAGCAAGCACTTTTCTGGTAAAAAAAGTTACCTGAAAACCTTTGTCACAGAATTGACCACAGCTCAGTAAGTTATACTTAAACCTTCAACATAGGCTACTTTCTCTATGGTCAGACATCCATACCTTATGCATCCATATCCCATGATCCTTCCTTTCACTCCATTTCCAAAATTTACCATTCTACCCAGCCTTGATACAAAGTTGCTGAGTAAGCTCCTGTCCCCAGTCATGTGCTTGGAGCTCCCTGAGTCACAGTACCAGATCTGCTGCACATGATGGTCCTGAAATGAAATGATTAGAGGGTCTTTGGTACCCAGGCATGCTTGGGGTACTATTTCTGATGGAATATTAATCACTTTCTTTCTTCTTATTCTTGATATTGCATCAAAAACTCTGTTACATGCTGAGCCATTAACAGATTTTACAGTTTTCTTTTGAAGATGGTGTTGAACAAGCTTCAGTATGTCAACACACATACAAGAGTTATCAGAATTTTCTGAGATGTACTCTTGTGATGAAATAAGTGGATAATTTTGAAAAGATGAGTGAACTGCTTCTGGAGTCTTTACAGATTCTTGACTGCATTCACTATTGTTTGTTTTGAAGTTTGGTTTTTCAAAAGAATATTCAGAACAGGTTGTTTTGCAAGTATCAGATTCAGATTCTGATGTAAATTTATCAGTATTCTGATGAGTTGCTTTTACAAAGATAGTAGGTTTATTTCTATTTGATCTTGTAGAACTTGTATAACCTAAACCCTCTCCTTTGTTCTTTGGTGTGGACTCAATAAAATTTATGAACTCTTTGGCCTGTTGAAAACCTCTTACATTGATTTCTTTATCATTGATTTTCTTGTAAAGATCTTTTCTTTCATTTTCATAAAACTCAATTTTAGCTCTTTGATCTAAACTATCCTCTATAAGAAGTTGGTTTTCAAGAATGATTTTATTCAAAGTCCTTTGCAACTCATCAGATTTTCTAATATCTGATTGATGTTTTTCTTGTAGATTTAGAAAATCTGACATGAGCTTGTTTAGCTTGTGTTCAAGATCAAGATTATCTAAATTTACCTTTTGTTCTGAAGTTTCTGGTAGTCCTTCAGAGAGTGCCATGAGGCAGAAATTTGCCAATTCTTCTTCTTCATCATCAAAAGAATCATCAGATAACCATGTATCTGTTCCAGCATTTAAGCTTACTTGTTGTTGTTTCTTTGCTTCTTCAAGCTTTTCTCATAATATGCAACATCCTTCAGCTTTTTGGTCTTGCATTCTAATGCATAATGACCTCTCTGCTTGCACTTGTAACACACAACTTCAGCCTTCCCTTTATCCTTAGATCTAACCTCTTCTTTAGATCTTTCATCCATCCTTCCTCTATCACTCCTCTGGTATCTCTGGCTACCTCCCCTCAACCTCTGCTCAAATGTTTTGGTGAGCAGTGCTATTGCTTCAGCAAAAGCTGAAAAGTCTGATGATGCATCATAAGTTTCAAGATTTTGACTGTTTGATGGTTGCGGATCATTGGTTGTTGTTGTTCTTTGTGAGTTTGAGATAAGAGCTAAAGATCCCCCTCTTTGAATGGTTTCTTCAAATATTTCTTCCTCTCTGGGGGTCAAGATGATGTATAAGTCATGAAGACTCATGTTTCCTAGTTCTAAGGTTGATGATAAAGTCATGGTTAGACTTCTCCATTCTCTAGGAAGGGCATCAAGAAATTTTATGTTTCTTTCATCATTTGACTTTGTTATACCAAATTTCTTTAGCTCGTTTAAAAGTTTTGTAAATCTTTGATATGTATCATTTAACCTTTCATTTGGCAAACTTTTAAACCTTTCATAAGATGAGACATTGTTTGTTCTCTTGTTTCTTCTCATCCTTTCTCCTCCTTCACAAATATTTTCCAACTGATCCCATATTTCCTTAGCTGATGTGTAACAACTGTGCTTGTAATCACTATGAACAGTTCTGTTATCAATAAAACAATGTTATTTGATCCCAATGTTTGTTTTGTTATGTTATACATTTTTCATGTTTTGACTTTTATGTAATTTCAAACTCTACATCGCTTTCTGGAGAGTTATACGCAAACTGGTGCGTAAGCGTACTCAGTTTAATGCGACAAATACTCCAGAACATCAGCATATACTCAACATACCTTAAATAACCTTTACATAACTTAGAAATAAGTTTTGAAGGCTTTGGTATGGCAAAAATAAGTTAATTCGCTTACAGGGACTAAACTTGACAAACTGTGAAAGTATGTCAATTTGAACTGTAACGAACATTCCGGAACATAACCATAAGTTAAACACACCTTAAATATCCTTTACATAGCTTAGAAATAGGCTTTGAGGGGTTTGGTGTGCTAAAATAAACTTTTGGAACATTCAGGGACTAAAAGTGTCAAAAAGTGCACAAGTTTGCATTTTCGCGCATAACTTACGTTCTGAATACATCTGTACATCCAAAAATTTATGTAAGCATGACTATATTTTATTTTAGTGTTCGCCATAAGAAAAATCCATTCGTTGCGTCATTTGGATCGTTTTTCGCGCTTGTGCGCATTCCGTCGTAATTAAGCGAACATCGCGTTCGTACGACCTAACGAACCATCATCCGGCATATTTTTGAACATGTTTTGAGTTCCCTATACTTTAACTTCATTTTAGAGCCTTGAAATGAGGTTAACGGGGTTCAAACGCATCGAAAAATCGCTTAAACACGTGCAGGGACCATTGCTGCCAAAAATGAAACTTGCTGATTCAGATGGGGTGCTCGCGTAGCGCGACGTCTATAGGGCTACCTGTCGCGCTACGCGACTGACTTGCTGATCAGATTCAATGCATTTAAACACAAGTTGCAACCAATTAATTCTTAACCACATGTTTTAAGTGATGTGTCATTAAGTTAAGGAGCATATGTGGCTCCATAACCTTTCCGACAAGTGTACGCACGAGATTCGATCACGTTATTCAAGAAACGATCCTAACGGTTACCCGAAAACTATATATAACCCATGCCTTTCATTGTTTTAAGGCACAAGAATCTTATTAGTTGTGTTCTAAGTTGAAACCTTGTTTCATACCTGAACTATACTGATCTAGATTAGCATTCGGGGACCCTTCGTAAGTATTCTTTCGTTCTTTTCCTTATTTTTACTGCTTTTCGAGTCAGGAAGTCAAACTTTGTTTGACTTTCAGCGTTGACCAGTAATGGTCAATGCGAAGTTCGTTAGAACTTCGCAACGTGATTGTAATCACGATGGTTATAGTCCCTTGGGACTATGCCTACTGATTACCACGTTGTCTAGGGTCGTAGGGTAGGCGATCTAATAAATCGCCTATACCTTCGAACCCGACCCAGTTTGGTCGATCATTAGGATCCGACCAAACACATTAGGTGACCATAGTGTAAGGAATAACCTTCCGAGGTTATACCTTATGGTCACGACGTTTAAGTAGTTGTATGATAGGTAGTTTATATGCCTCAGGTAAATTACCAGAATACCCTTTTCATACATAATTGGTAATTTAGCATATGTAACCTAAACTTTTGTCACGTAACTGATTATGTAACATGTTTAGGCATATAATACTTATCATAGGACTAGTTAGGCGGTCCGAACACGTTTCACGCGCACGACACGTTAAAGTAGCATAAGCTTCCTAAACGGGTCGTAATGGGTCGTAAACAATTATGTTAGGTTTCATTTAGTATGTAGGCTTTGTTAAACCAAATGACACGAGTCTCTACACTCGTTTGGTTTACGAAACCTCATTCTACCCAGTCGTCCGATTAAGGTCCGGTTATTAACATAGTTACCTATATTAGGTGCCGTTTGATTCCGAGATCTCTAGCATTGCTTGGTGGTTATCTTTATACAACTGAGCAATCTCAAGTGAGTACATAGACCCCTCTTTTACTGTTTTCCAAACTGTTTTGGGGTGGAACACATGTGCCTACTTGTTACTTTCATGCTTTCCTGTTTTCACATCATATACTGCTATGTTCGTTAGTACATTATAGTACATGATTTCATTTCATCTTATGCTAGGTGTGCCCATTGTGTGCATTACTTGGTACATTGTTTTACATGACATTTCCTGCTAGGTGTGCCCATTGTGTGCATTACTTAGTACATTGTTTTACATGACATTTCCTGCTAGGTGTGCCCATTGTGTGCATTACTTAGTACATTGTTTTACATGACATTTCCTACTAGGTGTGCCCATTGTGTGCATTACTTAGTACATCGTTTTACATGACATTTCCTGCTAAGTGTGCCCATTGTGTGCATTACTTAGTACATTGTTTTACATGACATTTCATGCTAGGTATGCCCATTGTGTGCATTACTTAGTACATCGTTTTACATGACATTTCCTGCTAAGTGTGCCCATTGTGTGCATTACTTAGTACATTGTTTTACATGACATTTCATGCTAGGTGTGCCCATTGTGTGCATTACTTAGTACATCGTTTTACATAACATTTCACGCTACGTATGTTCATTTGAATACATACTTAGTGCATCGTTTTCACATGCTCACATTTTGTTATGACATTTGGTTTGTTTACATGGGACAATACACTCATTAACATTAGCTACGCCGTTCGTTAGTAGGTAGTGGTACCATAGGAATTGACAACTCCCGTTCCGGACATCCCAGGGTAAGGGGACAGAAAGGAATGACCGAATTCGTTGACATAAGACAGATAGACCTTTAATTTGTTTAAAGGGTTTATCACCACAGTCGCCAGGCTTGGATGTATGCATATTCACAATACCGCATAAATGTACATATTAAATAGTTGCATGCATTTTTCCACAAAGACATAAGATTGATTTAAACCATGTTTTACTTCAACATTTTGTTTTTGTGCATATGGTTTAGTTGAGACATTTCGCTAGCCATACATGACATTTTGACATAGACATTTGACATGGATATTTGACATAGACATTTGACATGGATATTTGACATAAACATTTGACATGATTTACATCTTGACATAAACACTTTGACATATTATTCAATACAATTGACAATTGGGTTAAACATAGACTTCTTACATTGGTTGGTTTGGTTTGATTAAGTGATTAAGTTAACGATGCGTGTGTAATATGATACAAGCATGGTGGATACGCCGCTGGTACTTCCTATATATAAGTGTTTGTATGGTATTACATGGCGTAACGTTATTTGAATCATTTCAGTTTGAGACATAGAACATTTTATACAAATAACATACTTTTCACAAGACATTGATTTACAAACAACTTATCTTATACAAACACATTTTTACATGGTTATTTATTTAACCTGACATTTACTTATACATATCATCTGATCTTATTGTTTTCAAATGATTTACATGACAAAGCAAATTATAAGGTTCATGACTAAACATTTTTCTTAAACACAAGTCATGAATCCTATTTTCACAAAACCTATGTATCTCACAGGCATTTTTATGCTGACGTACCTATTTTCACATGTGTTTTCAGGTGCTTTTCCATAGGATGTTGATCATGATACTAGGGCGGACCTGTGCCTTAGAGACTTTAAAAGATGATAGACTATGTTTAATTATGTTCTGAACTCTTTAATTACCTGTTTGAAACAATGTAACACCCTTGTTTAATAAATAAAATACACTTTGTGTGCCATGGTTATGAAACAATTAATTCTGTCGCAACACGCCCCGATGTTTCCGCCGCGATTTGTTGTTTTACGCGGTCGGGGTGTGACAGAAGAGTTGGTATCAGAGCCAATGGTTATAGGGAATTAGGTTATTAGTAATGCTTTGACCTAGACTATAACTTTTCTAGGAACCTAACACGAGTTATCTTGTGTTTAGATCTTAAAACATGTACATCACCTATCCTTAGGTGATTAACAAAGCAAGGAGCCAAAATTTTTCCGAAACGATTTTTGAAAAAAACAATCATCTGTTTTTGAATAAATTTTTACAAGGTTTTGAACCCTCAATTGTATGGTTTTGAACCCTCTGTTATATGGTTTTGAACCCTTTTTCAAGTTTGGTTTTTGGCCTTGTGCCTTCTAATTTTCAAAATCCCGTCAAACGTTTTGGGTTTTAAATAATGTGAACATGTGCAAACTGGAAGGGTGAATGCCTGTATTCTGGGTTTTCTGTCTAGGCAAGCACTTCGTATACATCTCAAACAGACGCGAGACCAGTTGTGCTTACCTGGGAATTCTTGGGATGAGTGTTCACTTATAGGCGAGCATGTCTTCATTATACATTATTTTTGACCCATTTACTTTGATTAGTCACTGTGAGTCGTTTGTTTGCTTTGTGATACGGACGAATGACCACCATCTTTGCTTTTGTTGATTTTGTTTCATCTCATTCTTTTTCATCCAATCATCTCACTCGTTTCTTTCCATGTTTTCCTCTTTTAGAATGCCTCCTCGACGCGAGAACCAGATAGCTACTGCCGAGCTGGCAGAAATTATTGCGCAGCAGATGGCTGCTCAGTTTCCAAATCTCTTTGCTCAATGGAACCAAGCCAACAACAACAACAATGGTCCGTGCAAATACAAGGATTTTAACCAGGCTAAACCACTCAAGTTTAGTGGTTCTGAAGGAGCGACCGGGCTTCTTCAGTGGTTTGAGAGCATAGAGAATACTTTTCGCCATGTGCAGTGTCCGGATAATCGCAAGGTCGAGTTCTCCTCGAGCGTATTTCAGAAGAGGGCTTTGACATGGTGGAACGGGGTTATGAGGGACCAAGGTGCTGAAGTTGCTCTCGCACAGACATGGGCTGAACTTAGAGCCCTTATGATGAGGGAATTCTGTCCTCGTCATGAACAGCGAGCGTTGGAGAAAGAGTTTGATGTTTTGAAGCAAGATAGTGGTGAGCACAGGGCTTATACTGATCGGTTTGAAGAATTGAGTCTGCTTTGCCCAACAATGGTCACCCCACTCGACAAGGCTATCGAGAGATACATCGATGGCCTACCTGACTCGGTACAAGACATTCTTACTGGTAGTAACCCTGCCACACTCTGTCAGGCGATCGAGTTATCAGCGACATTGACTGAGTCGCAGATTAGAAAGGGAAAGCTACACAGGAAGGGTGACAAGGGCAAGAAGCAGTCGGCTGACAAGGAAGATAGCAAGAAAGGTCAAAACTTGAATGGAAAGAACTCTGGTTCTTCGAAGAGGTCAAGGAAGCGTAAGGCTTCCCAAAATTTTGCTATCACTGCCCAAGCTAATCTGGCAGCTCCCAACCAACCTGCACAGCTTCCAGCAAAGAAACCCTATACAGGGAATGCACCTTTGTGCAATAGATGCAACAGTCACCACCAGCCGCAACTTCCATGCCGTTTCTGTACTAACTGTGGGAAATCAGGCCATCTCGCCAATGTTTGTCGATCTGCTCAGAATCCCGCGGTTCAGAACCCGGCTCAACAAGTTGCTCAGCCTCCTGCTCCGCAACAGGGTCAAGCTGCACGACCACAATACCCACCGGGTGCTTGTTACAATTGTGGGGATCTGACCCACTATAGGAATCGGTGCCCAAGACTAGTCAACCAGAACCAGAATCAGAATCAGGCTCCGGCTCGAGGCCGAGTTTTTAACATGAATGCCCAAGAGGCACAGGCTGACGATAATGTGGTGAACGGTACGTTCTTTATTAATAATCAGCCCGCATCTGTTCTTTTCGATTCTGGTGCCGATAAGAGTTTCGTGTCTTTGTCTTTTGAACAAATGCTTCGAGTGTCTAGGACGAAACTAGGCAAATCTTTGACAGTAGAGGTTGCTAGTGGTGAACCCATTATTCTTGATTCTGTTCTTCACAACTGCCAGTTGAATCTTAACGACCATCTTTTTCCTATTGACCTCGCGCCTATGCAACTTGGAAGCTTCGACGTTATTGTGGGAATGGATTGGTTATCCAAGCATCACGCAGAGATAGTTTGTTCTAAGAAGATTGTTCGTGTGCCACTTTCGACAGGAGAGATCCTGCAAGTTCAAGGTGAGAAGCCCACCGGTGGTCTCAAACTCATGTCTTGTTTTAAAGCTCGGAAGTATCTGCAGAAGAACTATGTGGCTTTCTTAGCACATGTTACAGAAGATAAAGGCAAGGGTAAGTCTATTTCAGATATTCCTGTCGTACGGGATTATTCTGAAGTGTTCCCTGAAGATTTACCTGGTCTACCTCCAGCACGCCAAGTCGAGTTCCGCATTGATCTCGTACCTGGTGCAAATCCCATTGCCAGAGCTCCATATCGTCTTGCACCGTCTGAGATGCAAGAGTTGTCTAAACAGCTTCAGGAGCTCTCTGACAAAGGTTTTATTCGTCCTAGTTTTTCACCTTGGGGTGCTCCCGTTCTTTTTGTCAAGAAGAAGGATGGATCCTTTAGGATGTGTATCGATTATCGTGAGCTTAACAAGCTTACCATCAAGAATCGATATCCCCTACCTCGCATCGACGACATCTTTGATCAGTTACAAGGCGCTTCTTATTTTTCGAAGATTGATCTGCGATCTGGATATCATCAACTTCGCGTGCAAGAAGAAGACATTCCGAAGACAACATTCCGTACTCGTTATGGACATTACGAGTTCACAGTCATGCCATTCGGTTTGACTAATGCTCCTGCTGTTTTCATGGACTTAATGAATAGGGTCTGCAAACCTTATTTGGATCAGTTCGTCATTGTTTTTATTGACGACATCTTGATTTACTCTAAGACGCGAGCTGATCACGAGCAGCATCTTCGTCTTACTCTGGAACTCCTGAAGAAAGAGCAACTTTTTGCCAAATTCTCCAAGTGCGAATTTTGGCTTAAAGAAGTTCAATTTTTGGGACACATTATCAACGAACGAGGTGTTCATGTAGATCCCTCCAAGATCACTGCGATTAAGGATTGGGATACACCTACAACTCCTACTGAAGTTCGTTCTTTTCTTGGTCTAGCGGGTTATTATCGCCGCTTCATTGAAAACTTCTCTAAGATTGCAGTTCCTCTTACTGCTCTAACTCAGAAGAAAATGCCCTTTTACTGGGGATTCAAACAAGAGGAAGCTTTTCAACACCTGAAGCAGAAGCTTTGCGATGCGCCTGTCCTATCATTGCCTGAGGGTGATGATGATTTTGTTGTGTATTGTGATGCATCGAAATTGGGTCTTGGCTGTGTTCTTATGCAAAGGAGCAAAGTCATAGCCTATGCATCGAGGCAGTTGAAGATACATGAGAAGAACTACACCACTCACGATCTTGAGTTGGGTGCAGTAGTCTTTGCTCTAAAGATCTGGAGACACTATTTGTACGGTACAAAATGCGTGGTTTTCACTGACCACAAAAGTCTTCAGCATATCTTCAACCAGAAAGAACTCAACATGAGACAGCGACGTTGGGTTGAGCTTTTAAATGACTACGACTGTGAAATTCGCTACCATCCTGGTAAGGCGAATGTCGTGGCTGATGCATTGAGTCGTAAGGAACGTACTAAGCTTCATTGTGTACGCGTTCAATCTGTTATTCAAGCTCGATCTGATATTCAAGCCCGCATTTCTCTAGCCCAGCAATCTTGTGTTTCACAAGGTTTGATGGATAAGGAATTTCCCTATCACATAACACCTGCTCTTGAACTGAAGGACAATGGGTCATATTACTTCATGGACCGTTTGTGGGTCCCAAGCCAGGATGATCTTCGTACCTTGCTTATGGATGAAGCCCATAAGTCTCGTTATTCCATTCATCCGGGCTCAGATAAGATGTATAAGGATCTTCGTATTCACTATTGGTGGCCTGGTATGAAGAAAGACATTGCCTTATACGTATCAAAATGCCTTACTTGTCTAAAGGTTAAGGCTGAACATCAACGTCCTTCTGGTTTATTGGAGCAACCAGAGATCCCAGTTTGGAAATGGGAAAACATTACTATGGATCTCATTACTAAACTCCCGCGCACAAAGAAAGGTCATGATGCCATCTGGGTAGTCGTTGATCGACTTACAAAGTCAGCACATTTCTTGCCAATCCGCGAGGATTTTCCTACTGACAGACTTGCTCAAATCTATGTAGATGAAATTGTGGCTCGACATGGTGTTCCTTTGAACATCATTTCTGACAGAGATGCTCGTTTCACTTCTCATTTTTGGAGAACCATGCAATCTGCTATGGGGACCCAACTTAATCTGAGCACAGCTTATCATCCGCAAACGGATGGTCAATCTGAGAGAACAATCCAGACTCTGGAGGATATGCTAAGAGCTTGTGTGATCGATTTTGGTGGTAGCTGGGATTCACATCTTAAATTGATTGAATTCTCCTACAACAACAGTTATCACACTAGCATCGGAATGGCTCCTTTCGAAGCTCTCTATGGTCGAAAATGTCGTTCACCAGTCTGCTGGAATGAGATTGGCGAGGCTCAACTTACTGGACCTGCCCTCATTTTAGAGACAACTGACAAGGTCAAGAAAGTTCGTGATAACCTTCAGGCAGCTAGAAACCGTCAGAAGATTTACGCGGACCCAAAACGCAAAGCCTTTGAATTTCAAGTCGGTGATCGAGTATTACTTAAGGTCTCACCTTGGAAAGGTGTGATCAGATTTGGAAAGAAAGGAAAACTTGCACCTAGATACGTTGGACCATTCAAGATCGTCGAAAGAATCGGAAAGGTAGCCTACAGGCTAGAGTTACCTCCTGAACTGGGAAATGTTCATCCAACTTTTCACGTGTCCAATCTCAAGAAGTGTACAGCTGATGAGAACTTCTCCATACCGCTTGACGAAATTCGTGTTGGTAAAACACTGAAATTTGTTGAGAGACCAGTGGAAATCATGGAACGTGAAGTCAAGTGGCTTAAACGCAAGCGCATTCCTTTGGTCAAAGTTCGCTGGGAAGCTAAACGTGGACCCGAGTTTACTTGGGAACGCGAAGATCAAATGAAGGCGAAATATCCACATCTTTTTCCACGAGTTTCCTCTAAATAAATTTCGGGACGAAATTTCCACAAGTAGGGGAGACTGTAACAACTGTGCTTGTAATCACTATGAACAGTTCTGTTATCAATAAAACAATGTTATTTGATCCCAATGTTTGTTTTGTTATGTTATACATTTTTCATGTTTTGACTTTTATGTAATTTCAAACTCTACATCGCTTTCTGGAGAGTTATAAGCAAACTGGTGCGTAAGCGTACTCAGTTTAATGCGACAAATACTCCAGAACATCAGCATATACTCAACATACCTTAAATAACCTTTACATAACTTAGAAATAAGTTTTGAAGGCTTTGGTATGGCAAAAATAAGTTAATTCGCTTGCAGGGACTAAACTTGACAAACTGTGAAAGTATGTCAATTTGAACTGTAACGAACATTCCGGAACATAACCATAAGTTAAACACACCTTAAATATCCTTTACATAGCTTAGAAATAGGCTTTGAGGGGTTTGGTGTGCTAAAATAAACTTTTGGAACATTCAGGGACTAAAAGTGTCAAAAAGTGCACAAGTTTGCATTTTCGCGCATAACTTACGTTCTGAATACATCTGGACATCCAAAAATTTATGTAAGCATGACTATATTTTATTTTAGTGTTCGCCATAAGAAAAATCCATTCGTTGCGTCATTTGGATCGTTTTTCGCGCTTGTGCGCATTCCGTCGTAATTAAGCGAACATCGCGTTCGTACGACCTAACGAACCATCATCCGGCATATTTTTGAACATGTTTTGAGTTCCCTATACTTTAACTTCATTTTAGAGCCTTGAAATGAGGTTAACGGGGTTCAAACGCATCGAAAAATCGCTTAAACACGTGCAGGGACCATTGCTGCCAGAAATGAAACTTGTTGATTCAGATGGGGTGCTCGCGTAGCGCGACGCCTATAGGGCTACCTGTCGCGCTACGCGACTGACTTGCTGATCAGATTCAATGCATTTAAACACAAGTTGCAACCAATTAATTCTTAACCACATGTTTTAAGTGATGTGTCATTAAGTTAAGGAGCATATGTGGCTCCATAACCTTTCCGACAAGTGTACGCACGAGATTCGATCACGTTATTCAAGAAACGATCCTAACGGTTACCCGAAAACTATATATAACCCATGCCTTTCATTGTTTTAAGGCACAAGAATCTTATTAGTTGTGTTCTAAGTTGAAACCTTGTTTCATACCTGAACTATACTGATCTAGATTAGCATTCGGGGACCCTTCGTAAGTATTCTTTCGTTCTTTTCCTTATTTTTACTGCTTTTCGAGTCAGGAAGTCAAACTTTGTTTGACTTTCAGCGTTGACCAGTAATGGTCAATGCGAAGTTCGTTAGAACTTCGCAACGTGATTGTAATCACGATGGTTATAGTCCCTTGGGACTATGCCTACTGATTACCACGTTGTCTAGGGTCGTAGGGTAGGCGATCTAATAAATCGCCTATACCTTCGAACCCGACCCAGTTTGGTCGATCATTAGGATCCGACCAAACACATTAGGTGACCATAGTGTAAGGAATAACCTTCCGAGGTTATACCTTATGGTCACGACGTTTAAGTAGTTGTATGATAGGTAGTTTATATGCCTCAGGTAAATTACCAGAATACCCTTTTCATACATAATTGGTAATTTAGCATATGTAACCTAAACTTTTGTCACGTAACTGATTATGTAACATGTTTAGGCATATAATACTTATCATAGGACTAGTTAGGCGGTCCGAACACGTTTCACGCGCACGACACGTTAAAGTAGCATAAGCTTCCTAAACGGGTCGTAATGGGTCGTAAACAATTATGTTAGGTTTCATTTAGTATGTAGGCTTTGTTAAACCAAATGAAACGAGTCTCTACACTCGTTTGGTTTACGAAACCTCATTCTACCCAGTCGTCCGATTAAGGTCCGGTTATTAACATAGTTACCTATATTAGGTGCCGTTTGATTCCGAGATCTCTAGCATTGCTTGGTGGTTATCTTTATACAACTGAGCAATCTCAAGTGAGTACATAGACCCCTCTTTTACTGTTTTCCAAACTGTTTTGGGGTGGAACACATGTGCCTACTTGTTACTTTCATGCTTTCCTGTTTTCACATCATATACTGCTATGTTCGTTAGTACATTATAGTACATGATTTCATTTCATCTTATGCTAGGTGTGCCCATTGTGTGCATTACTTGGTACATTGTTTTACATGACATTTCCTGCTAGGTGTGCCCATTGTGTGCATTACTTAGTACATTGTTTTACATGACATTTCCTGCTAGGTGTGCCCATTGTGTGCATTACTTAGTACATTGTTTTACATGACATTTCCTACTAGGTGTGCCCATTGTGTGCATTACTTAGTACATCGTTTTACATGACATTTCCTGCTAAGTGTGCCCATTGTGTGCATTACTTAGTACATTGTTTTACATGACATTTCATGCTAGGTATGCCCATTGTGTGCATTACTTAGTACATCGTTTTACATGACATTTCCTGCTAAGTGTGCCCATTGTGTGCATTACTTAGTACATTGTTTTACATGACATTTCATGCTAGGTGTGCCCATTGTGTGCATTACTTAGTACATCGTTTTACATAACATTTCACGCTACGTATGTTCATTTGAATACATACTTAGTGCATCGTTTTCACATGCTCACATTTTGTTATGACATTTGGTTTGTTTACATGGGACAATACACTCATTAACATTAGCTACGCCGTTCGTTAGTAGGTAGTGGTACCATAGGAATTGACAACTCCCGTTCCGGACATCCCAGGGTAAGGGGACAGAAAGGAATGACCGAATTCGTTGACATAAGACAGATAGACCTTTAATTTGTTTAAAGGGTTTATCACCACAGTCGCCAGGCTTGGATGTATGCATATTCACAATACCGCATAAATGTACATATTAAATAGTTGCATGCATTTTTCCACAAAGACATAAGATTGATTTAAACCATGTTTTACTTCAACATTTTGTTTTTGTGCATATGGTTTAGTTGAGACATTTCGCTAGCCATACATGACATTTTGACATAGACATTTGACATGGATATTTGACATAGACATTTGACATGGATATTTGACATAAACATTTGACATGATTTACATCTTGACATAAACACTTTGACATATTATTCAATACAATTGACAATTGGGTTAAACATAGACTTCTTACATTGGTTGGTTTGGTTTGATTAAGTGATTAAGTTAACGATGCGTGTGTAATATGATACAAGCATGGTGGATACGCCGCTGGTACTTCCTATATATAAGTGTTTGTATGGTATTACATGGCGTAACGTTATTTGAATCATTTCAGTTTGAGACATAGAACATTTTATACAAATAACATACTTTTCACAAGACATTGATTTACAAACAACTTATCTTATACAAACACATTTTTACATGGTTATTTATTTAACCTGACATTTACTTATACATATCATCTGATCTTATTGTTTTCAAATGATTTACATGACAAAGCAAATTATAAGGTTCATGACTAAACATTTTTCTTAAACACAAGTCATGAATCCTATTTTCACAAAACCTATGTATCTCACAGGCATTTTTATGCTGACGTACCTATTTTCACATGTGTTTTCAGGTGCTTTTCCATAGGATGTTGATCATGATACTAGGGCGGACCTGTGCCTTAGAGACTTTAAAAGATGATAGACTATGTTTAATTATGTTCTGAACTCTTTAATTACCTGTTTGAAACAATGTAACACCCTTGTTTAATAAATAAAATACACTTTGTGTGCCATGGTTATGAAACAATTAATTCTGTCGCAACACGCCCCGATGTTTCCGCCGCGATTTGTTGTTTTACGCGGTCGGGGTGTGACATGATGCACATGCATCAACTTGTGAAAATATGTCATTGGGGATGGCCATTATTAAAAGTGACTTTGCCCTTTCATCCCCAGTTTATTTCACTTTTGGGAGCGCGGGAGGCAGGGATAGCAGGTGATTGGTCAGGTGCTGGAATAGCAGGTATGTCTGTCATTGGTATATGTGGACCCCTTTCAATGGATTGAAACAGAGCTCGGTTATGACCAATAAGGAAATTGACCATCCTGATTTTCCATTGGGGGTATTCCTCTCTGACCAGAGTCGGAGGTTTGGACATAGCACCAATGTTAAAAGCATTATTCCAGGATTGAAAGCTGGCCATATTTAGAGAAAAGAAGATGAGCGATTGATCGTTTGAAAATAATTTATTCAATCTGCTCTGATACCAATTGTTGGACCCAGTATGGCCTTAAAACTACTTCTTTTCACGTAATATGGCAAGTGATTTCAGTAGATGTGAAAAAGATGTGCGGAAATGGAAATCAGACTTTCAAGAAACAAGACCTACAAAATTATCAAGTTTATATCACTTTGAAACAAAATGGTTTACAAGGTGATTGTAAGATTATTATCTAGTACAAATGAATCTTGAATTCTGTGGGTGAGAGGGCAATGGAGTTTTGATGTATGTATGAATGATTAGCTTCAAACTCACTTTGCTTCTCCTGGTTGAGCCTTCTATTTATAGAAGGCTGGGTGCATGAATAAACAATAGTTTATTCATGCAATAAGTCCTGCAAAAAGTGCCTAATTGACATATTCATTGAATCCAACGTTCAAGTTGCCTTTTTCATCATGATATCAATTAATGTCAACTTGCTTCGGTAAGTGTGGCAGGACAGAGCCAATTTCAGACAATTGGGGTATTTCATCAGAATTCTGATAAACCACTTCATCAGAAATTCTGATGAACAAATCATCAGAAAAATCCTGATGATCAGAATCGTCAGAAACTGATGATATTTCATCAGAAATATCATCAGATCCATCAGAAGTGACCTTTTCTGATAATCCAATTCAGCTCTTGATCAACTTGTGATTCTTTGAAGTAGATGCTGTGCATTCCAGTTATCCCATCTGATCTTCTTTTTCTAGTTCGTGATCTTCAGGACTGTGATCTCTTCATAGATCAAGTTGATTGTGATTTTCTTCAATACTTACAAATAAAGTTTCCTAACACCACCAATACTGAGTACGAAGATCCTTATACATCTTATCCGAGCCAGGATGAATAGAATAACGAGACTTATGATCTTCATCCATAAGCAAAGTGCGGAGATCATCTAAGCTTGGGACCCACAAACGGTCCATGAAATAATATGATCCATTGTCCTTCAGTTCAAGATCAGGCTTAATGTGATAGGGAAATTCCTTACCCATCAAGTCTTGTGAAACACAAGCATGTTGAGCCTGAGAGATGCGGGCTTGAATATCAGATCGAGCTTGGATATCAGATTGAACACGAACACAATGAAGCTTGACACGTTCTTTACGACTCAAAGCGTTAGCCACGACATTCGCCTTACCAGGATGGTAGCGAATTTCGCAGTCATAGTCGTTTAGAAGTTCAACCCAACGTCGTTGCCTCATGTTGAGTTCTTTCTGATTAAAGATATGCTGAAGACTTTTGTGGTCAATGAAAACAACACATTTTGTACCATACAAATAGTGTCTCCAGATCTTAAGAGCGAACACAACTGCACCCAACTGAAGATCATGAGTGGTGTAGTTTTTCTCATGCACCTTTAACTGCCTCGACGCATATGCTATGACTTTGTTCCTTTGCATCAGAACACAGCCAAGTCCCAAATTTGATGCATCGCAATACACGACAAAATCATCATTGCCTTCGGGCAAAGATAGGATAGGCGCATCACAAAGCTTCTGCTTCAAGGTCTGAAATGCTTGTTCTTGTTTAAAACCCCATTCAAAGGGTTTATTCTTCTGAGTTAGAGCAGTTAAAGGAACTACAATCTTCGAAAAATTTTCGATGAAGCGGCGGTAATAACCCGCGAGACCCAGAAAAGAACGAACTTTGGTTGGAATAGTAGGCGTGTCCCAATCCTTAATCGCACTGATCTTGGAGGGATCTACATGAATACCTTGTTCGTTGACAATATTGTGACAACCGGTGATTTATGGCTCTTAATTATGTGATTAACAGGTGATTAACGCGATAATAAATAGTGCTACACAGCACAAATTAACTTAATTAGGCCTTTGGAGTGCCTAGGAACGTCTATCCGACTTTACAGTGCGCGAACGGTGATTTGCGGAGAAACATGCTAAACGTTAAGCGATAATGAAACGAAACCGTACGAAATACTGACAACACCGACAAATACGGATTTTCTACGAATATTCTATATTCATGAAATTAATTTTTGTGAAGTTATTGGGCTTCTGAACGTCACAAAACTCAGACGCAAACGAAAAACGTGGAAACGGTAACGCCCCGACAATCAACGACGAAACTGATGCACCGGACTCGAATTTCGTCTCGATAATAATATATTGTGATATATTTGATTTCGTTTTCGAATTTTAATGCTCGTAGTTGAAACTGGATCGAAAAACGATTTAAAACGGCAACAACGCAAATCTACGCGACTATTCTCGTAAACGACAGAAAGACACACTAACGCGGCTACCGATTCAGATTTTCATAATTTGATACTGAAATTCTGATTTACGACGTTTCGCGGAGCTCGGGTTTGGAAAACGGGTCTTGTAGGAGATGCCGGGCCATTATAAACACGAGAATTGGGCTTGTGGGCCCTGGGCCCAAGCCCAAAACCCACAAGACCCAACCTGTATTTATATATATATGGCTTTGATGTCTTATGATCCTCACTTTCAACAAACAGACAACCAAACAAACACCCACACACCTCACATTTCCTCTCTCTCTCTCCGATATATGGTGACCGGACTCCGACCGGCAAGACCGGCGGAGCCGGTGGCCTTTCACGGCGGCGTCGCCGCCTTGGCGGCGGTGGAGGTGTTTTCCGGCGGTGGTTAGCGGTGCACACCCCCCTCTCGATTATCAAACAGGCAACTTCACAACCCCTCCCCCTTTTTCGATTTACATAACAGAGCACCACCACCACCGTACGGTGGTGGTGCGGCGACTAAAAACAGAGAGGAGGGAGAGAGAGGCGATGATTGAGAGACAGCGGAGAGAGAGAACCGGTGGCGCGTGGCGGCGCGTGACGGCGTGGCATCAGACAGAAAAAGAGATCGAGAGAGATGGGAGCTGTAGAGAGAGAGATCGGAGCCACGGACCGGCGGTCGGATCCTCGGACCAGCGGTCTTCATCATTATCCGACGAATTCCGGTACGATATTGATCTTGTTCCCCGATTCCTTTCATGAAGATGATGGGTTTTCTGTTTTTGGCGACAAACGCCACTCACGGTGGCGGCGACCGTCGGCTGACGGCGGGCCAACGACAGCAACAGCGGCGGAACAGTGGTGACGCAGGTGAGTTGGTTCGGTTCAATTTAGATGCTTCAAAGTTTGGTTCGGTTTATGTTTGACTCGGTTTTTCAGGTTCGGGATTTAACGGATCAGATTTGTGCTCGACTCAGTTCGACTCGGTGTATTTTAGCGCGACTCAGTTCGACTCGGTGCATTTCGGCTCGACTCGGTCAACTCAGTCAAGCCCAGTTAACTCAGTTAACTGGTTGACTCAGTCAACTCAGCGAGTCAACTCGGTCAACCCGGTTGACTCGGTCAACTTAGTCAACCCATTTAACATTTCGACAACTCGACGGCAGTTTTGGTAATAGTTTAAGTCGAAATTTCGTTAAGTTATCTTTATAGTTTTCTTGATTATTTCCGTGAAAACGAGCTTGAACCGTCTCGATTAAAATTAGTTACATTATAGTTAAATTCGACAAGAGTTTTTATATATTGATTGCTTGGTGAAAATTATGGAATCTTGATAAAAATAGCGACAACTTGTGTTGTCGGGGCGTCCAAAAATAGAGGAAACTCTGCCCGTTTTTCGAGAATATCCATCAAACTAACGTATTTTTATTTTAAGACGAAAGCAATCAAACTCAAACGACTATTATAAAAACAAGTCACAAGTGTATATTACTTTCCACGACACGATACAACTTACAAAAACGACGATTCGAAATTTATCTCAACTAATAAATATAATTATTATATTATTTTAAAACTTTGAAAATTCGACAAAACTTTTATTAAATCAATGAAATCATTTATATTGTTTCAAATGTTGAATAATACCACTCCTCTTCATAAAAATAAATATATTGTATATTTATTTTAACAATCAAACAACACGACGATCCTCTTACTAAAATAAATATAGTTATATATTTATTTCGAATACCTAACGACACGACAATTGTTTTACAAAAATAAATATAGTTTATATATTTATTTGAAACATTAAACGACAAGCATTCGTTTTATAAAAATAAATATAGCTTATATATATTTATTTTAAAGTTCGCACATCCCGAATCCTTTTATAAAATAGATATAGATTATCTATTTATTTCAGACTTCAAATAAACGATTCTTTTACTAAATAAATATAACTTTTTATATTTATTTTAAAACGCCTAAACGACATTGACATATATTTCGACAAATATCATACGCGATACATAATACAAGTATGTTATATGCAATTTTCAAATAAATATTCTTTTTATACACGTACGACTTCGCAAGACGTCTAACGCGATGATAACGATATATTTATATGTTTTTTATATAAATATTTATATACTATAAATCTCATGAAAACTAAGTCTTCCTAATACTTGTTAATCCTTAACGACGTTATGCGAGCTAAACAAAGTTTAACTTAGTCATTTTCGTTAAAACCGTCGAATCGTTCGATTAACGATTCGGTAGATCTCGATGACACGTAGTTTAGTTACTGCGTTATTTAGAAACTTATAAGATATTCCGTGTTAGGAATATTGTAGAATGCACGCTAGCAAGTCAAGTCTTGGAAACGACATCACGACATTACGAAGTCGTATATAGCTAGCTTTGCACAAGAATATTCAGGTGAGTTCATAACCCCACCTTTTTACGGTTTTACATTTTTATAAATGTGTTCGGGGTGGAAAGACATGCACGTTTTGCAGAAACACACAAAGTTTTCGACTAACAAAGACTGCATATTTTAGACAAAGCACGTTTTGCAAGAACATACACAGTTTTTGAACGAAAAAAAAAACTCATATTTCTAAATCATGTTACGAATGGATTTCGAGGAACTCAAATGGTTTACAAATGGATCATACTAAATATACCGGTTTTTACAAAACAAATGCGTATTAGCGAAATGTGAATGATTTTCATGACTAGGGATGGATCGTCTGGTGATAATATAGAGAGACTGGGGAGTCAGCCTTAGAGGCTGGGGAGGTTCAGCCTTCGAGGCTGGGGAGGTTCAGCCTTAGAGGCTGGGGTAAAATACATGTTACAATTATTACGGACATTTTTATACATGGTATGATTAGCTTAAGGAGGGTATACTACTTAGATCATGTGAGTGGGTAGGTGGTACTTGAGGCCATTAATCCTCGTTGTAGGACCGAGGGTCATGAGTGATAGATCTATTTGGGTGTAGCGTGCCCCACCCCTGAGTCCACTGAGTGGACCATGAGGTGACTATGAGCCCGACGCCAAAATTTGCTAGGTTTGAGTCTTCCTGCATCACTTCACACATACCATTGGCTTTGCAACCCAGTGGTGATCTCTTTTTCCTTATTGCTACATACTAGGGACATTTATACATACAAATTATATTTCAAACATTGATACATACATACTCACAGAAATACTTGATTTATACAAATTAAATATCATGTTTTATACAAATTCAAGGCATAGGATTGTGCGGGCATGGAGTCAAAGTCAGGGTAGGCATTGACGGCAATACGAATATTACAAATACAAGACTTTACAGATACATGGTTTCACGAACATAATGCGTTACAAATACAAAGTTTCCATATAACTTGGCAAGAAAATGATTTCTAAATTCGTTTTCTCAACAATACTTCATAAACCGGTTATTCAAAAGATTTATTTCAAATTTTTTACAAACAAACTATGAACTCGCTCAACCTTATGTTGACTTTTTCTCATGTTTCTTTCTCAGGTTGCATTTCTAAGACAAGGCACGGTTGGAATAGGAGAACCATGAAGAGTCGAGTACTTAGTGGGCGTTCATTTTCTAGAAAGTCTTAACTTTATTTGCTTCCGCGGTGCAATGAAGATACCAGTCCAGTCACGCCAATGCTCTGATATTCGGGGTGTGACAAATATGACCCAAAAATTGAACTTCTTTAAGCCAAAAATCACATTTGGAGAACTTGGCGAAAAGTTGCTCTTTCTTTAGGAGTTCCAGAGTAAGACGAAGATGTTGCTCATGATCAGCTTGCGTCTTAGAGTATATCAAAATGTCATCAATAAAAACGATGATGAACTTGTCCAGATAAGGTTTGCAGACCCTATTCATTAAGTCCATGAAAACAGCAGGAGCATTAGTCAAACCGAATGGCATAACTGTGAACTCATAATGCCCATAACGAGTGCGGAACGCTGTCTTAGGAATATCTTCTTCATGCACACCAAGCTGATGATACCCAGAACGCAGATCGATCTTTGAAAAATAAGAGGCACCATGTAACTGATCAAAGAGATCATCAATGCGAGGTAGGGGATATCGATTCTTGATGGTAAGCTTGTTAAGCTCACGGTAATCGATGCACATTCTGAAAGATCCATCCTTCTTCTTGACAAAAGGAACGGGAGCACCCCAAGGTGAAAAGCTAGGACGGATAAAACCTTTATCTGAAAGCTCCTGAAGCTGCTTAGACAACTCTTGCATCTCAGACGGTGCAAGACGATATGGAGATCTGGCAATGGGGTTTGCACCAGGTACAAGATCAATACGGAACTCGACTTGGCGCGCTGGGGGTAATCCAGGTAACTCCTCAGAAAATAGCTCCGGATAATCCCGAACAATGGGGATATCTTGAATAGACTTACCTTTGCCTTTATCTGCTACAACACGTGCCAAGAAGGCCACATAGTTCTTTCGCAGATACTTCCGAGCTTGAAAACAAGACATGAGCTTGAGACTACTAGCAGGCTTCACACCACGAACCTGTGGGATCTCACCTAACGAAAGTGGAACACGAACAATCTTCTCGAAACAAACTACCTCTGTGTGATGCTTGGTTAACCAATCCATACCCACAATAATGTCGAAGCTCCCAAGTTGCATTGGCGTGAGGTCAATGGGAAAAAGATGGTCGTTAAGGTTCAACTGGCAGTTGCGAAGAACAGAATCAAGAACAACGGGTTCACCACTAGCAACTTCTACTGTCAAAGGCTTACCTAGTTTCGTTCTAGACACGCGAAGCAATGGCTCAAAAGATAATGACACAAAACTCTTATCGGTACCAGAATAAAAAAGAACAGATGCGGGTTGATTATTAACAAAGAACGTACCGTTAACCACTTCATTGTCTGCTTGCGCCTCTTGTGCATTCATGTTGAAGACTCGACCTCGAGCCTGAGCCTGAGCTGGATTCGCATTCACCAATCTTGGACATTGATTATGGTAGTGGGTCAGATCCCCACAGTTATAACAAGAACCTGGTGGGTAGTGAGGTCGTGCAGCTTGACCTTGTTGTTGAGCAAGAGGCTGAGCAACTCGTTGAGCCGGGTTCTGAGCTACCCTATTCTGATTGGCAGGAATGCGGCAGGTGTCAGCAAGATAACCAGATCTTCCGCAGTTGGTGCACTGACGACACTGGAGGTGTGGTTGATGATGACCGTTACACCTGTTGCACAAAGGTGCATTGCCAAGATAAGGTTTCTTGGCAAGTGGTTGCGCAGGCTGATTTGGTGCAGCTTGTGCAGTAACGGCGAAATTTTGGGAAGCCTTACGCTTCCTAGAACCCTTCGAGGAACCAGAATCCTTACCCTTCTTGTTTTTACCTTTCTTGCTATCCTCTTTGTCAGACGACTGCTTCTTACCCTTGTCACCTTTTCTATGCAGCTTACCCTTCCGAACTTGCGACTCAGTCTATGTCGCAGATAGCTCGATTGCCTGACGGACTGTGGTAGGGTTACTACCAGTAACGATGTCTTGTATGGAGTCAGGTTGGCCATCGATATACCTCTCGATAGCCTTCTCGAGTGGGGTAACCATTTTTGGGCATAACAAACTCAACTCCTCATACCTATCAGTATACGCCCGGTGCTCGCCACTATCCTGTTTCAGATCATCAAACTCCCTTTCTAGAGCTCGCAGCTCATGACGAGGACAAAACTCCCTCAGCACCACGATCCCTCATAACCCCATTCCACCATGTGAGAGCCCTCTTCTGAAACACGCTGGAAGCAAACTCGACTTTGCGATTATCAGGACACTGAACGTGACGAAACGTATTCTCAATGCTCTCGAACCATTGAAGGAGCCCAGTTGCCCCTTCAGAACCACTGAACTTGAGTGGTTTTAGCCGAGTTAAAACTCTTAAAGTTGCATGGAGCATTATTGTTGTTGTTGGCTAGGTTCCATTGAGCAATAAGATTTGGGAACGCAGCAGCCATTTGCTGCGCGATGATTTCTGCCAGTTCGGCATTTGGTAGCGGATTTTTGCGTCGAGCAGGCATTCTAAAAGAGGAAACATGAAAGGAATGAGTGAGATGATTAGATGAAAAGAGTGTGATGAAATGAAATCAACAAAGGCAAAGATGGTGGTCATTCGTCCGTATCACAAAGCAAACAAACGACTCACAGTGATTAATCAAAGTAAATGGGTCAAAAATAATGCTTCATGAAGACATGCTCGCCTATAAGTGAACACTCACCCCAAGAGTTCCCAGGTAAGAGTGACTGGTCCGATTATGTTGATTTGTACGAAAACTCTAGCCTTAGACAGAAAATCCAGGGTACAGGCATTCACTCTTCCAGTTTGCACGTGCTCACACTATTTAGAACCCAAAACTTTGACGAGATTTTAAAACTTTGGAAGGCACAAGGCCAAAAGAATCATTCAAAAATGGATGGTAAATTTTCAAAATCATTATGAAAAATCAAAGAGTTCAAAACCATATAATAAATCATTTAAAAACAGATGATTGATTTTCAAAAAGTGTTTCGAAAAAATTGGGTTCTTGTTTTGGTGATCACCTAAGGATAGGTGAAGTGCATGTTTTAAGATCTAAACACAAGATAACTTTTGTTGGGGGTCCTAGAAAGGTTATAGTCTAGATCAAAGCATTACTAATAACCTAATTCCCTATAACCATTGCCTCTGATACCAACTCTTCTGTCAAACCCCGACCACGTAAAACATCAAATCGTGGCAGAAACGTCGGGGAGTGTTGTAACAGAATTATTATTTCACAACCATGGCATTTAAAAGTTATGTTTTATTCATCAAACAAAGAGTTACATTGTCTTGAAATAACTGAAACAAAGAGTACATCACATAATTAAACTAGATTTATCTTTATTCTAAGTCTCTAAGGCACAGGTCCGCCCAAGTGTGTGTCACAAACATCCTAAGCAACAGCTCCTGAAAACACATGTGAAAATAGGTACATTAGCATAAAAATGCCTGTGAGATACATAGGTTTTATGAAAATAGGATTCATGACTTGAGTTTAAAGAAATGTTTAATAAAATTCAGTCATGAACCTTGTTGATTGTATTGTTTTATAAATCATTTGAAAAACGATAGCAAAATCAGATGATATGTATATATAAAAGGATAATGTATGGTTAAAAGAATAACCAAGTAAAAAGAGTTTGTATAAACCAATTTATTTGTAAAACAATGTTTAAATGAAAATGTGTTGTAAATGTAATATGTCTAAACTGAAGTGGTTTAAATAACGCTACGATGTGTAATACCATACAAACACTTATATATAGGAAGTACCAGCGGCGTATCCACCATGCTTGTATCATATTACACATGCCTCGTTATTTAAGTCACTCAAACCAACCAACATTTTAAAATATCCATGTTTAGTCCAATAGTCAAATGTCATAGTATAATCCAAGTTGAATATAAGTCATGTAATGTGTAAACAAAAGTTATGTATGGTAAGTAAAATGAGACTACTTAAACCACAAGTAAAGATGTACAAAACAAAGTATTTTGAATAAACCAAAAGTTATGTTTTGTAAAATAAATGCATGTTTTACTGATACAAACATTTATGCGGTAAGTTAACGCATACATTCAAGCTTTGAGACAGACGGATAACCTTAGAGTAAAGATTATCAAAGTAAAATGTTTTCGGATTCAGTCATTCCTTACACCCAAACAAACCTAGGCTGTCAGGAACGGGATTTGTCACGTCCTATGGTACCATTACTTACTACCGAGCGGCGTAGCTAATGTTAATGAATGTAGTTTAGTCCCATTGTACAAACCAAATGTCATACCAAAAACAAACATGTAATGAAAGTAATGTACAAAGTATGCTAAGTCAACACATAAAGCAGAAAAGTCATGTAAATCAATGTGCTAAATATGCTAAGTTAACATATAAAGTAGAAAAGTCATGTAAATCAATGTGCTATCATGCGAAGTAAACATGCATAGCAAAAGAAGATGTAATATAAATTAATATGCTAGAATGCTAAGTAAACATACATAGCAATACAAAATGAAATATATGTACTAATAGTGTACTAATGAACATAGTAAGTATATTATATGAAAACATGGAAAGCACAAAAGTAACAAGTAGGCGCATGTGTTTCACCCCAAAACGTTTGGAAAACAGTAAAAGAGGGGTCTATGTACTCACTTGAGATTTCTCAATAGACTTTAGATATCCACCAAGCAAAGCTAGAAGATTACGGATTCAAACGGCACCTAATATAGGTAACTATATTAATAAACGGACCTATTCGGAGGATCGGGTAGCATGAGGGTTTGTAAACCAAATGAGTGTAAGAAATCATGTAATATGGTTTAACAAAGCCTACATACTAAAATGAAACTTATCCTAAGTGCTTTTGACCCGTTACGACCCGTTTAGGTAGCTTTTGTTACTTTAACGCGTCGTTCACGTAAAACGCGTTCGGAACGCCTAACTAGTCCTATGACGAGTAATATATGCCTTAACATGTTTAATATTGTTGCTAAATTAGCTTAGATGTCAAAGTTTGGGTTACATATGCTTAAAATGAATTTTGGCGTAAAAAGGGCATTTTGGTAATTTACCTAAGGCATATATACTACCTATCATACAACTACTTAAACGATGTGACCATAAGGTATAACCTCGGAAGGTTATTCCCTATACAACTATGGTCACCTAAAGTGTTTGGTCGGATCCTAATGATCGACCAAATGGGTCGGGTCCGAAAGTATAAGCGATTGATTAGATCGCTTACCTTTACAACCCTAGACAAGCACAAATCTAAAAGTGACGAGCTAAACATGCTAGAACATGTTTAGTTAAGTTAGAAAACAGGTTTGGTATCAAAACAAATGGTTTTGATACCCTAGAGTAGTTTGGTTACAAAATACGCGAGAAAACGCATTTTGGCCGAAACTACGACTCGTCACTGAGCCTAGATAACGTGGTAATCAGTAGGTATAGTCACTAGGGACTATAACCATCGTGATTACGCTCACGTTATGAAGTTCAAACGAACTTCGCATTGACCATAAACTGGTCAATGCAGAAAGTCAAATGCAGTTTGACTTTAACGCTAAAACGAATGAAAAGAACGAAAGAATACTTACAGAAGGTCCCCGCAAGTTTGATTATCCAAGTATTTCTCAGGTATGAAGTGTTGCACACTTCAACTTAGAGAAAGTCTCAGAAATCAAGTGAGTTACAAGTGAACTATGGAGGGGTATTTATAGTTTTCGTAGAACCGTTAGGATCGTTTCTTGAAAACCGAGGTTCAATCCGAGCCGTACACATCAAGCCCATAGTTTTTCAAAACCAGGGGAGCCTCCAAACCAGCCCATAGATTGCCCGAAACCATGGGTAAAGGTGGGTAACAACTGGAAATGGCTGGAAATCACTTCTGCTGATCTAGGGGTTGCTTACGGACCGTAAGCAGGTCCATACGGTCCGTAAGGACCCTGCAGACCAGCAAAGTCTGAGTTTTGGCAGCTTTGGTCCTTGTGCGCGTATGGTCGAGTTTTGGCACTTCTAACACCCGTCAAACCCATTTTAAGCTCCCTAAGGATGTTAAAGTATGGGGAACATGAAACATGCTCAAAAATATGTTGGATGTCGGTTCGTTTGGCCGTACGATTGCGTTGTTCGGTTAATTACGACGAAATGCGCACAAGCGCGAAAAACGATCCAAATTGCGCGACGAATGATTTTTTGATAAGACAATCACTAAAACATAATATTTTAATGATTACATAAATTTTTGGATGTCCGGATATATTCAGAACGTAAGTTATGCGCGAAAATGCAAACTTATGCACTTTTTGACGCTTTTAGTCCCTGAATGACCAAAAAGTTTATTTTAGCACACCGAACCCCTCAAAGCCTATTTCTAAGCTATGTAAGGATATTTAAGGTGTGTTTAACTTATGATCAAGTTCCGGAATGTTCGTTACAGTTCAATTTGGCATACTTTCGTAGTTTGTCAATTTTAGTCCCTGTACGCGAATAGACTTGATTTTGCCATACCAAAGCCTTCAAAACTTATTTCTAAGTTATGTAAAGGTTATTTAAGGTATGTTAAGCATATGATGATGTTCCTAAGTGTTTGTTGCGTTAAACTGATTACGTTTACGCCCCAGTTTGCGTATAACTCTCAAGAAAGCGATATAGAGTTTGAAATTGAATAAAAGTCAAAACATGAAAAATGTAAAACATAAACAAACAAAAATTGGGGTCAAATAACTTTATTTCATTGATAACTGAACTGTTTATAATGATTACAAGCACAGATGTCACAGTTATTATTGGACCAGTGGTTTAACTCCTGCATTCCCTAGCAAAATGACATAGCCTATTGCACTTGTAACACTTTAGTTTTGATTTATCCAACCCCACTCTTAAATTCCCACTCTCCCTGTTCTTTTATAGAATTTTCTTGTTCTTACACTAAGCAAAGCCAATTAATGTAAAATGTCCATCTCCTCTAAGTCAGTGGGATCAAAGTGTTGCAAATAATTGAGCTCAAAACACAAGTTATATGACATCTGGTTTTCACAATTTGCAGTGAAGGCATAATTTGCAGAGTGAGAATCAGAGTTGTTAAAATTTCCACCAGCAGTTATATCAATAAAATGATCAAAACTCTGATCCTTACTACTGCTACCAGATTCTTCCTGACCAAAAAGAGCTGTGCTGCAAAATGCATAGTCATCAGCAACTTTGCCAGACTCTTGCAACTTCTTTTTCTGGTTTAACTCCCATTCATAGGTCAGGGGTCTACCATGAAGTTGGGTCAGGGTCAGATCTTTGAACTCAGCTGAATTTCTAGTTACAAAAGCAATTGTGTCCCATTTTTCAGGCAGTGATCTAAGAAACCTGCTATTTTGTGTTGAATTAGGAAATGTAACTTTAACAAGTCTTAGCTCACTAATGAGACAGCTAAATTGCTCAAACTGTTGGGTCAATGATTCACCCTTGATGTGACAAAAGGTTTCATACTGCTGATTCAGAATTTCCCTATTATTTTCAATAACTTCTTCCGTTCCCTCAAACTGTTCCTTCAGTGCATCCCATAGCTCTTTGGCACTGTTACAATGTAACAGCCCAGCATAGATCTCATTGGGTAATGCAGATGCAATGATGCTAAATGCTTTGGCATCGAGTTCGAACTTTTGGAAATCAGTTTCATTATAATTTTCAGGTTTTTAGGTTCAAACTTCTTTGTATCCTCAGCACTTGGCACCATGGGAACGTGTGGTCCAAAAACAATAGATCTCCAACATCCAGTATTCTGTTGAGCAAGGATGTGACCCATCCTTCTCTCCCAGATGTTGTACTCATTACGTTTAAGCATGGATGGTTTGAAAAGAGAGCCGATGTTATTCTTATCATCTTGTGATTGTGACGTCATCCTGGTTGTTTTACAGGCACTGATTAATCAACTTTGATGGTGATTAAACCTTGCTCTGTTTTTCAACAAAACGAACAAACTATCAGTATCAACGATTGTGAGCTGAACTATTTATGTCAAAATGATTGTTAAATCAAATTTGACTGTTCGAGCTGTGATACCAATTGTTAGGATCTGAGTTTGAATTTGATTGTGTTTTACGTTTGAAATAAGATGAACAATGAATGAGTAGTGCAACGGAAAATAATGGAAACAAACTTTTCACAATCAAACAGGAGAATTGCTTTCAACACACATTTTCAACAATGAACCGAATGCTTAAATTTATTCCAAACACCGATTACACTTGCATGTATGTAACAAAACTCCCCCTCAGCCTTAGCTCACAATGATTTGTTCGTACAGGAAGAAAGATGGTGAAGAGCTAATAGAACAGTACAGGGTAATGTTCTATTTATAGGCACGAACAAACCACTGAGACATCTTAGCTGACGTCACCATGAAAGTGACATCTAACCTCCTAACAAACTCTAACCTCTGATCTATACAAGTACTGCTATGCTAACAACTGTTATTACAATTCATTACATAAAGAAAAACTAAACTACTGCTGAATCCTTCCACTGATGTGAACCCATTAGTACTTGATATAACCCAGCAATGCTTGACTCAAGGCAGTAGATTGAACAGCAGGGCTTTAGTCTTCATCAGTCTTTGACTAGATCAGCAGTTGTACTGATCAGTAGATAGGAGGTCAGCAGATGTTGAAACCACTTTCAAGGGGAGAGACTTGTATACATAACATCTGCTTATTCTGGATCCACTGCTCTGATCCAGTTTTGGCTTTAATTATCTGTTCCTCTGATAGGGTTCAATCCCAACAGAAACCCAAACGTGTTCGCACTCTACAGCTCACAATCCACTCCAATCTACCTGATCGGATTCGTTCTGCCCAAACTGAAGCGTTGAAAGACGAGAACCTTAAGGCTGAAGAGATGCGTGGCTTGGAGAAATAACTTGTGGAGAGATCTGACGGTGTTCACTATTTCATGGAATGAATATGGGTCCCTCTATACGGAAATATTAGAGAGCTTGTGATGGATGAAGCACACAAGTCTCGATACTCTGTTCATCCGGGTTCTGATAAGTTGTATCAGGGCCTCAAAGTCTTATATTGGTGGCCAAAGATGAAAGCCAACATCGTGGAGTATGTGAGCAAATGCTTGACTTGTGCGAGGGTCAAGGTGGAATACACGAAACCGTCTGGATTACTTCAGCAACCAGAAATACCCATGTGGAAATGGGAACAGATTGCCATGGATTTTGTCACCGTTCTACCTAGAACTCAAAGCGGGAATGATACCATTTGGGTGATCGTCGACCGTCTCATGAAATCTGCGCACTTCCTTGTGATCAAGGAAACTGATAAGTTCTCACAGATTTTGGGTGTCTATCTGAAAGAGGTGGTTTCTAGGCACGAGGTGCCAACCTCTATCATCTCTGATCGAGATCCGTGTTTCATATCCGATTTGTGGTAGGCAATGCACAAATCATTCGGCTCATGCCTTGACATGAGCACTGCTTATCACCCTCAGACTGATGGTCAAAGCGAGCGAACCATTCAGACACTCGAAGACATGCTACGAGCATGTGTGATCGATTTTGGTAAAGGTTGGGAGAAACACTTGACTCTGGTAGAATTTTCTTATAACTACAGTTACCATTCCAGCATCCAGGCAGCTCCGTTCGAGGCCTTGTACGGACGAAAATGCCGATCTCCTCTTTGTTGGGCTGAGGTTGGTGACAGCCAGATCACAGGTCCGGAGCTGGTACTTGAAACCTTAGAGAAGATTGTCCAGATCAGAAATCGTATGGCGGTAGCACGTGACCGCCAGAAAAGCTACACTAATAAGCGTAGGAAACCTTTGGAGTTCACTGTAGGCGATCGCGTCATGCTGAAAGTCTCACCCTGGAAGGGTGTGGTGCGCTTTGGGAAGCGTGGCAAACTTAATCCACGTTACGTTCGGCCATTCAAAATCCTGGAACGAATCGGTAAAGTGGCCTACAAGCTCGAGTTACCTGATGAGTTGGGTAACGTTCATGATGGCTTCCATGTCTCAAATCTAAAGAAGTGTTTTTCCGATGAAACACTTGTGGTACCATTTCAAGAACTGAAAATTGACGATAAGTTTCAGTTCGTTGAAGAACCCATAGAAATCATGGATAGGAAAGTTAAGGTTCGTAAACATCGTCGGATTCTAATCGTAAGGGTTCGTTGGAACTCAAGACGTGTACCGGAGTTCACGTGGGAACGCGAGGATCAGATGAAACTCAAGTACCCTCAACTGTTCAAAGCTGCTCAACCAAATCCTGATGCAACTAGCGAATTTCGGGATGAAATTCCCTTTCAAGTTGGGAATGATGTGGCACCCGAGGAAAATCCACAGTTATCCTGATCTATCACTTCATTTCTCTAGGTTGGCTTATTAAATTTCGGGACGAAATTTCTTTCAAGTTGGGGATGATGTGACAACTCGTATTTTAGAACCTTTCGTCTTGCTGTGATGTAACTTGTATGAACATTACGTGACTTATTGATATGTTTGATTTCAATGGAATGTTATGATTTTGTTATGTTATATGTTACGTGATTGTATGAGGATCTGTAAGTCGTACAAACCTTTGGGCCGCACACATTGATCCTACTCGCACACCTTTCTTGGCCCAATCTTGTCTGTCTTGAACTCAAGATCCAAGGGCAGCCCAAGATGGGTTCGGCCCACTCCTTGTTGCGCATAACAATATGAGGATGGATGTATAATCCTCATAATTCACAAAACACTTAACATACGCAAACCCTAAAGCTCTCTCTTCCTCTCCTCCCTGTGCGACGGCCGTCTTGGTCTCGAAGCCCTCTATCTCGAACAAACTAATCACTTCGGTATCACGGTTAGTATCTATCATTGTTAGTTGCTAAAATCTTGATGTTGTGACTTTATGTGAAAACTAGCGTTTCATTAATAATATTGTAAATCTAGAACATGTGACTGAACATGGTGTTAATTTATGTTGGACCTAATGATTAGAAACTTAGGATTAACAAACTGATGGAGTTGGTTTGAATGAATCGATGGTATACAAGCAAGTTTGGTTTGGTTATCGCATGATGTTCTGATGACAAGGTTTGATGCCGTGATCGATGATTGTATGTTGTGTGACTTTGATTTCGTATCCAACTGATGAATTGTTTGATTAGCATAATGATCACATGATAAGTTGTTAGCTATGATTTGTATGATAATAAGTGGTGTAACTGTTATGTTTCGAATGAATTGTTGAATGGTTGATGATTGTTCATAATTAGGGTGCATGATTGTTGTTAAAAAGTGTTGTTTGATCTCTTTGGAAAACTGCCAAACTTGTTAGCAATTGTTGAACACTTGGCTTCGACAAGGGTTGCGAGCCGAGACCTCACCGTCTCGACTCGAGACCTCACTCGCACAAAAACAGCATGACTTGAGACCATTGGTTGCGGGTCTTGTTGCGACTCGAGACATGACTCGAGACCACCTAGTCTCGATTGAAAACTGCACAACCCGAGACCGCACAGTCTCGACTCGAGATGGCACAGTCTCGATTCGAGACAACCTGGTCGCACACCTCTCGTGGACTCGCATACCTGTCACAGGCCCAAGTAATTGGGCCGCACACTTGGGCTTTGTCCGCATACGTAGATGTTACTATGAAACATGTTATGAACTATTACCTAACTGCCATGATACTACGTGTATACCATGAACATTCATTGTACGTAACATGTAGTATACGTGTAGAACACATACGTGCATTACTTGAACCGAACCTGACTTGTATAACAATCATAATAGGACATGATTGACCACATTAGTTCAAGTTACTTAACCTACCGAGCAAATCTAAGGTGAGTTCGTTTCTCTTCAGCATGCGTCCCGGTGGGTGGGACAATCAAACGGGTATCCCTGAGTGGAATACATCTTTGTGTTAAACGGGGATGTTGGATAATACACTCATTCCTATCACTTTAAGTCCCATCTTATACCGAATTAGTTACCTGAGAGGTAACGGGGTATTAGTTGATAGCGCTATTAGGCTTGGCAAACTCACACCGTACCTGAGAGGACGGGCGTGAACTAATGACCTTAAATCATGACCAATGTTTTGATAGGGGCATTGGGGACGGGCAAACAATCTGACGCCATCTTGCGGTACTCGATTTATAATCAACATTGTTAATAAACTGAACTAAACACTTGGTAACTAAACATTTTCGTAAAACTATGAACTCACCAGCTTTGTGCCGATACACTTGTTGCATGCTCGCAGGTCGTTAGATTCTTGGATTTGGAACTTGTTGTCTGGAATTGCTGGAGTGGTCATGGGTCGAGAATCTTGCAAGCGTGTGAGAAGACCATTGGTTTTCAAATACTTACTCTTGAACATTGAACAATGATTTACTTTATGCTTCCGCTGAACATGTTGAATTTTAAGTTATGTTTTGCTAATACTTTAACGTAATAAATGGGATCTTTTATATAATATCTTGTTAATAGTTCAATATGATTGGTGGTTGGATCCTGGTACGTCACACGCCTAGCGGGGTTTCGGCATGTGGTATTTTGGGGGTGTGACAGTTACTGTTAGTAGTTACTATTCATTGACTTGTATTTTTAATATATAATAATACGTTGGCATTTGTTTCTTGTATAAACTTTGATTCGAGACTTTATATTTGTTACACAAATATAATATCGTATGTCTTTTATGGATATAAGTGTTACAAATATTTATTTTTAACGTCGTAAATACGTTGTCGTACGTGTATGATATCCTTGTGAGAGTACACTTCAACAAGTGTATGTGAGCACATCATCATGTACTTCAGTCTTTTATATGTATACATATACCGTATCTATACTTGTATTTACGTGTTCTATACGTGTACGTATACCGCATTCATACGTGTAGGTATACCGTATTTATATGTGACAACCCTCAAAATTACAGGTATTCGTACAATTAATTAATATTTAATTTGTGCTTAATGACTGTGCTTGATCTCAACTGATGATTAAACTACTTTCTGATTTATGTTACTTACATATATATGCATCACATTCATACTGTCACTCCATTTATTACACACAGACTTTAGTGACAAACTCGATGCACAAAGCACAGTTAGCACAGTGAGCGGATAACTCAGACACATGCTGACAATGCCAGCACATAGACAGACACTATATTGAGGCCCAGTATGAGCCAGGAATAAAGTATCACACTAAGGTAGTGTGTAGGGAAGTGAGGACCATAAAACTGCGTCACTAGGTGATAGTTTAGCTGCCAGGAACTGCCTAAACCCCACTTTAAGTGCAGAATTCTGCACTTAATAACAAAATTCAGCATTTAATCATGCTAGTCACTTGCAAAAATATGGCAAAATGGTCCAGTATACTTTCCTAAGTGCCGGGAATTAATTGTGACACAAAAAGCTATATAAAAGACACTTTACGGATTAATTAAGAACTTTAACGAAACTATAACAAACCGAACAGCCGGACACTACCCGGAACAAAAAAATAATGTTAAGAACATTGTTTCACTTTTTCTGAACTAGTTATGGTTCTCGAACACACTAACACCCTATAAATTACATAACACACTTATAACACTAACTAAATACTTAAAACCTAACTAGTTAAGCTAACTATCCATTGCATCCCAACAATACCGCCCCCTCCCCAACCATACGGTTTCAAGGGTGGTACCCCACCCTTGATTTTCTTGAATTGTTTATATGATATGTTTAGTACTAAAGGAGCATGTTATCTAGTGGATTAAACCCTGTTGGAAGACTTCTTTATTTAACCACAAGATCTTCACATTATCATCATTCACCAAACTCAACACCATCATACCCTTCTCTCTACTCTCTTGTTCGGCCGAACCCAAGGCACACCATCATCATCATCATTTGTTCATTCTCATCCAATCTACAAGTATACAAAGGTGCTAAGGGTCATACAACGAAGCTTGGTGCTCTCGGAAGTGGAAGGACCTTCTCTATTTGCTATTAACCACCTCATTTCTACTCTTGATCTTCCCTAGCTTAAAAGCTAGTAGTAAGTCTCTTGAATCCTCATTTACTTCATGTTGATGATGGTTAATAGTTAGATTACGATGAAAATACAAGAACTCTAAAAGATTACAAACAAAAGTCTTGAACATAAAGCAACATGATGATGAAATAAGATGAACTCATGATTAAATAAAGTTGTTTTGTTATGTTGTTGGTTACTTGATGTTTATTTGGTGATTACTAGCAATGTGATGTTTGACTATCATATGAAGATTGTTAAGTTATGATTAAAAACATGACTTAACAAGTTAGGGATGATTATGGGTACATAAAATAATCATCTTCTTGTTAGAGCATGAACTTGAGAATAAAAGTGATTTTCTTATAAAGTAACAACCCTAGTGGACTAGTAAACTTGTAAACTCAAGACTTGTGTATGAGTTCTTTTAGCAAACCAAGTTTAAAAGATGGTTTTTGAAAAAGTATGATTCTTACATATACTTACACCATCTTTGAAATAAATATATGGATGCTAGTGAAACATGAAAATATTGTAAATAAATTTTTTTGTAGCTCACAAGTTGTGAACATCTAAAAATTCCAAAAATGAGATTTTAACAAAAGTAAACACACTTTGGAGGGTAACTAAACCCACTAATCACTCTACAGAGTTACTACGCGTTTTTATGAAAAACCAAGTTCATGTTGATATGTAAAGTGCATTGTTTTTGCACTTGACTAGTGTAATGTTGTTTAATGACTTGTTGTTGGTTGATTGAATGAATTTTTGAAAGAAAATGATATGCTAATAAGCATGGACACCTCCGTTTACAAAGGAAACTCTGGCGAAATTTTCTAAAATTCCAACACTTAGAAAATATTTTTCTAAACAAGTGTTACAAGTATATTTTACAATTTGTGTTTCGAATGTAAACTTCGCCATGGGTTTTCTCACAAAAATACAAAGTATCGGAGGTTGATTTTTACAAATAAAATGGATAAATATATATTTTGAATATATAATTTATATTAAAACCCTTGTGTGAATTCTTGTTTATTTTGTGAACTAGTTATATTATTTTAGGGTAAAATAATATAACTTACAAATACCATGGAAATTACAACTCCAAAATAATACCAAAAATCACACGGAATAAATATTTAAGTTATACGCTTGATATCGTGAAACCAAACGCAAAGACTTAACTTACAAAATATTCCGCAAAATACTCTTACACATATATTTTTGGTAAAATATTATTTTGGAAACTAAAGAAGTAAAATATATTATTTTTGGGAAAAATACATGTATTTTGGGAATGCGCTATTTTGGACAAATAAGTTAAATATATTTTCCTAAGTGGGACTTAAAATATAATTTTCGCGACTACGAATATACATGTATAAAATACCCCCATCCTTGGGAAGAAGATACGCATATAAAATACTTGAGAAGTATGAATACGAAATATTGTTTAACAATTATACCAAAACTAAATATAATTCAAGGTTAAAATAATTATTATTTTAACAAATAATTATAACTTGGAATAATATTCGGAGACACAAGAAACGCAACTCAAAACATTAAACCCTAAGCCAAGGCACGGCCCGTTCGTCTAATAGACATTAGTACGTTGTAGGTCGTCGGGTAGCTGAGCAGGTTTGAGTTGACGTTACTATACAGGAGACGCAATATTGTGAGTTCATGTCCCCCTTTTCTCTTAACTGTTTTCAGTTTTATACTTCGGGGGTGGAATACATGTTACAATTATTACAGACACTTACAGACGCTTTTATACATGGTATGGTTAGCTTAAGGAGGGTTTAGACGCTTAGATCATGTGAAAGGTGGGTACAACACTTAAGGCCATTAATCCTCGTTGTAGGACCGAGGGACATGAGTGATAGATCTATTTGGGTGTAGCGATCCCACACCCATGAGGCCTGGGCGGCCCATAGTGGTGACTGTGTCTTACAGTCGGAGGCCCGGTACAAATTTGCTAGGTTTGAGTACTTCCTGCACCGTTTCACACATACCAGTGGCTTTGCAACCCATTGGTGATCTCTTTTTCTTTTTCCTTAATTGCTACATACTAGGGAATTTCATACATACAAACACATTACAAAGGTTTATACATACTCACTTACACATGAACTCGCTCAACTTTTTGTTGATTTTTCAAACTACATGTATTTCAGGAAATTGATGGATCTGGCAAGTGTTGCATGTGTTACAAGCTGCGTACTGAATAAGATGTCATCCAGGGTAGCAGGTTTAAAAGGTGTGACCCTTACCTGGACGGGTTACATGCCTTAAACCTCGTTTTATTAAGAGTCTTTTGGTTGTGTCTCATGATCATGTTTTAAACAAGTTAAGGATTTGTAACGTATTTGGGTTTATGTTTCCAGACAATGATATTGTAGTACTTTTTAATTTAATGAATAGATGAACATCTCGAATTTTTATCATATAGCATTGTTATGATTGTTGCTATGGTATTGAGAAGTCACACCAAATAAACCACGCTTCCGCAAAAGCCAGGGTGTGACAGCTTGGTATCAGAGCCAGGTTCATAGCGAACTAGGATTCCTTCTCGAGTCTAGACTATGATCACTAGGGCTCTCACGAAAACATTTTACATTGCATACACTAAACGTCCAGATCCAGGGCACAAACATATTTACAAACAAAAAGGCACAAATACACATTTCAAAAGGGTATATTTATAATTCAGTCTTAGAGACTGAGGGAGGATCAATCCTAGAGACTGAGGGAGGGTCAGTCTTAGAGACTGAGGGAGGCTGGTCTTAAAGACCAGGGATTTAGTCTTAGAGACTAGGAGGTTGGTCTTAAAGACCAGGGATTTAGTCTTAGAGACTGGGGAAAATTGGTCTTAGAGACCAGGGAGTTGGTCTTACAGGCCAGGGAGTTAGTCTGAGAGACTAGGGAATTTAGTCTGAGAGACTGGGTGGGATAGTCTGGGGAAGACTAGGATGATTACTTGCGTACATTGATTGTGACTTACATGCTTATTTGATTACATGTTGATATATGTGCATATGTATGGTTGTGTTACAGACACCATGCCATCTTCTTCGGATACCGGAGTATCAGACACACTGGATCCTATGGCGATCGTCTCGGACGACGAGATTCTATCTGAGAGCGAGGTTTATACGTCGGATACTACGAGCACTGATGAGGATGATTTCCAGCCGTTTGCTCTTCCAGATTTTGGGGATGATATTCCTCTAGATGATGGTCCATTCGACGGGGATCTACCACTCATTCAGATCCCTGCTCCTCTCCCACTCGCCGCAGTTCCTGTCGAGGATCTGCCATATGACGAGTTCGCTGATGATGACATCGACTTATTCATTGAGGGTCCCCCCGGAGGGTGACTAGGATGGTGTGGCCCTTGTGGATGACGATGTCCCTCCTGCTGATGTTCCCGTTGATGATCATGTTGTTCCCATGGTTGAGGTTCATGCTGATGTTCCCTATTGACGACCCTGTAGTTCCTATTGTTGAGGTTCCCACCGCTGACGCTGTTGTCGTGCCACCTGCTGAGGCTCCCGTAGAGGAGGCTCCTTCTGATTCATCTGGTCCATACTCGTTCGAGTCTGTGGCATCCGCATCTATTCACGACCAGGGCGTGCAGCGCTACTCTCCTGACGCAGACTCAGACATGGCGATGTCTGTTGCGCCCATCTTTCTCCATGCTGTCGACCCAGACCCTGAGGTCGAGTTCGTACCTGCTGAGCCTATCTAGTTGGCCCAGAGCCTGTCATTGCTCATGACCCTATTGATGTCCCAGCTGTTGCACTGTTGCCTGATCCTTTACCAGAGCGTGATCATGTTGATATACCAGTCTTGGCACCACCTATTGTTGATGCCCCATTCGTCGTACCACTGGTTTCTGATGTCCCCATTGTTGATGCACCACAGCCTGATCTTGTGCCGGTATTTGTTGACCGTGCACCTTTTGCCACACATGTCGATCCCAGATACGCTGACACCCGTAACGGGTGGATAGAGGACGACGATTATCCATCTTTTGTCATACCAGTCACACCCCCTGTTGCACCCGTTTTTGCACCGCTTGATGTTCCTCAGTATCGTCCGCACGTATTTGATGTCCACCGCATGGACTTACCCATCACCATTCTACAGGAGATCCCTCCTCCCCGTCTAGGGGAAGGACCTTCCACACAGCAGCCCGAGCATATGCCCCATACGACATCAGCTTTTCCTTTTATGCCCTGATTTACACCTGCCCCACACACTACTTTTCCTGCTTTAGCACCTATGGGTGAGCCATTCTTGTGGTCATCGCCCAATGTTATGCCTCTGTCAGACCCGTATCACCCTTTTCATGTCGGATATACCACAGATGACATACTTAGATCCCTGCAGTTACAGCATGATGATTTGAGCCGTAGAGTATGAGAGATGGAGAGGAATCCGCGTCCTCCACCTTGTCACTGTCAGTCTCCTTTTGCTACTCCACCAGCTCCTCTTCCACTACCCCCTAATTCTGATATTCGTTTCCTCACCCCTGAGCAGCAGATAGCTTACCTGTTGCGCGTTATCCAGGCACTTGAGGAGGACTGGGTGCGTTTGCGCCGTTTGATTTTCTTCCCTCCTCCTCCTCCCCCATCAGCATGAGGATTTTTGGTCTGTTGCAGGTAGTGTTACTTTTGGTGAGAAGACAGCGATTGATTGAGCCGACTACACAGCATTTTGAAGACCGCATTTTGACAACATGACTTTTGATATATGATTTTTGGTTGTTGTATATGACTAGATAGTTCAGACAGGGGTGATGTGGCCCCTAGTCGCTTTTGATGTACGATACAGTTAAAAAACTTGTAAACATTGTATTGTGGTCTTGATTTTTTATAATATCTCAATCGCAGTATTCTCATTATATGCGTTGTTGAATTCTTTGTTTTATAATATAACATGGGATGTTATGTGTTATTGTGTGGCTGAATGTTATTACATACGCATATTACTTACTTACTATGCTTACGATGACCTGACCAATATGATCTTCTTTTAGAAGATGCCTCCACGACGAGACACACGTTTGCCTACCACTGAGGCAGAATTGCAGGCAAGAATTTCCCAGGCCATTGCTGATTACGAGGCCTCCCGCGCTAAGACCAGCGGAGGTACCTCAAGAAACAACAACCCACCACATGGTAATGTTTAAACCATTGAGACACATTACATTACATTTGTACATTCCATGTGCAATTGTTAATGCTTTCTATAAACGTATTGCCGGTAAAGGCTGCACCTACAAGCAATTTCTGGATTGCAAGCCCTTAAATTTCGACGGCACTGGAGGTGCTGTTGCATTTCTAAGATGGGCAGAAAAGACGGATTCTATTTTAAGGATGAGCAAGTGTGCTCCTGAACAGCAAGTTACATACATCTCAGAGCTCTTTCTTGATGGTGCTTTATCATGGTGGAATCTGCAAGTACAAACTTTGGGAGAAGAGGCGTGTATGCATTAACATGGACTTAGCTAAAAGAGCTCATGAGGAAGAAATATTGTTCACAGGCCGAAATACAAAACTGGAAACGGAATTTTGGCACCTAAAAATGGACGGCCCGAAAATCGCCGAGTATGTTCAGAGGTTTCATGATTTGTCCCATGTGGTACCTTACATGGTTACGCCTGAATTCAAACGCATGGAGCGTTTCATCTGGGGGTTGGCACCCCAGATTATGAGCATGGTAACCTCTTCAAAACCAACAACCATTACTGAAGCCATCGACCTGAGCGTGTCCTTAACAGAAGAAGCCATCAGGCTAAACAAGTTTTCAAATGCTGATCAGAAAAAGAAGGAGACTCATGTGGAGTCGTCTGGCGAGAACAAGCAAAAGTTCTCCAATTTTAAAAAGAGTACCAGCAACTCCAGCAGGAAGAAGGAGATGAACACGCCAGTTGAAGCTAAAACTGGTACTGAAGTCAAGGGAAAGGGATACATGGGCGCCTTGCCCAAATGTGATATATGCCTGTACCATCATTCTGGTCAGTGCAGGTTAAGGAAATGCGAGTCTTGCGGGAAGGAAGGCCATTCGAAGAATACGTGCTGGTTTGGTACTGGCGCGGGTGGTGGTAACAATGGTCAAAGGGGTTTTGGTAACAACAATCGCGGTGGTAACGGAAATGGGAACCGCAACGACGGAAATGGTAATCGGGGAAATATTGGAAACCAAGCTGGGAACCGGGGAGCAAACAATGCTCAAGGTGGTAATGGTAATGTTCTAGGATTAGGATGTTTTAACTATGGAGACATCGGTCACTTCAAGCGCGAATGCCCAAAACTCAACCAAGCTCGTGGACGAGTATTCAACATTGGAGCAAGGGAAGCACGCCAGGACCCGAATGTTGTGACTGGTACGTTCCCTATTAATCAACGCTTTGCATCTGTACTATTTGACACTGGTGCCGACTATAGCTTTGTATCACTAGAATTTAAGAAAATGCTTGGGGTAACTGCTAGTAAATTAAACATTCCGTACTCAATTGAACTGGCTAATGGAAAGCTAGTTGAAACACATGAAGTTATCAGAGGTTGCGTGATAGAGCTGGGAGAACGCGAGTTTACATTGGATCTACTGCCAGTCGAATTAGGGAGCTTCGACGTGGTAGTAGGGATGGATTGGTTGTCCAGCAACAAAGCCGAAATAGTATGTCACGAGAAGACCATTCGCATCCCAATGGCGGATGGAGAAACAATTTTGGTACACGGGGAGAAACACGATATGCCTTGAGAATCATTAGTTGCTTGAAGGCTAGAAAATGTTTGAAGAAGGGATGTGTTGCCTTCTTGGCACATATCATGGATAAAGAAGTAGCTGAACCGAGGCTAGAAGATATTACAGTCGTAAAGGAGTATCCTGAAGTCTTTCCAGAAGACTTGCCAGGATTGCCGCCACAGCGACAAGTCGAGTTTAACATTGACTTGGTTCCAGGTGCCACGCCTGTGGCTAAGGCACCCTATAGACTTGCGCCTTCGGAAATGCAGGAGTTGTCGATGCAACTTCAGGAGTTGCTAGACAAGGGATTTATCAGACCAAGCTTCTCGCCTTGGGGAGCTCCAGTTTTGTTTGTTAAGAAGAAAGATGGTAGTTTTCGCATGTTGATGCGTGTGAAGTGTATATATAAGTTTAAGTATATTTTAAGCCCTTTTACACTTTCTTTAGCCAAGTTTTAAATTTATAAAACACGATATTTACTAATACTAAACACACATATGGGCAAGTGCACCCATCGTGAGCGTAGTATAGTGTTGGTAAGATACCGAGGTCGTCCAAGGACACAAGAGCTTTTAGTACCGGTTTATCCTCAACGTCTAATCAAATAAAAAAGTTAGAAAAAGGTTTTAAACTAGAAAAATAAAAACTAGAGTTAATTGCCATTTTAGTCCTTGTGGTTTGGCCCATTTTGCCAGTATAGTCCAAAGGTTTCATTTTTAACATCTGGATCCAAAAACGTTTCATCGTTGCCATTTTGGTCCAACTGACTTAACCCCATCCATGGACCTCAGTTAACTCAAGGGCATTTTTGTCATTTTATCTATCTGTTTTAATTAATTAATATTTAAAGAATATATTATACACACACCTTCATCACCCACCCCTGCCTTCACCACCACCACAGCCTCACCACCACTGCCACCATCACCACCACAGCCTCACCACCACCGCCTCACCACCACAACCATCACCACCACCTGCTTAACCATCACCGACACGACCATCACCACCACCTGCCAGAACCCTATCTCTATCTCCGGTCCGTGCCATATGTGATTCAACATTATCGCATCAGAAGTATGTATAATGGCAATTAACTCTATATATAATGAACAAAGAAGGCAGTGGATTCGGCAATTAACTCTATATATAATGGCAATTAACTCTATATATAATGAACAAAGAAGGCAGTGGATTCTCCACCCGTTACCACCACCACAACCACCCACCTCCACCACGCCACCCACCTCCGCCACCCACCTCCGCCATCCTCGTCACACCACCGCCATCATCTCACCTCCGCCTCCCCTCCCTCATCAAAGATTTGCTTCTCTCTCATCTCATAAAACCCCCAAATTCACTGAAAACCCCCAAATTCACTGAAACACCTCCCCAACCCAATCAATCACAACCTCCAAGTTCAAATCGCACATAGATCTTCAAAGCAATCACCACCTACAAAACCCACAACCCAGCGCCGCCGTTTATCACCATCAACACCCACCTCCGCCATCATCACCAGCAACACCCCACCTCCACTGTCATCACAATAAACATCCACACCATCAAACCCGTCGAAGCACCATTTTTAGAGAGATAGAAAGTCAAACCTGTTAGGGACGATGGTGGCTTGTGATGGACTTGCAGTAGTAGTGGCGGTGGTGTACAGTTGAGACGGTGGTGGTGCTTACAGCGGTGGTGAGGGTCGCTGGCGGCGGCAGTGGTGGTGCTTACAGCGGTGGTGAGGTTGTTGATGGTGATGATATCATCTGGTGGATGAGAGAGAGAGAGACAGGAGAGAGAGAGACAGGAGAGAGTGAGAGATGAGTGGTGGGCGGTGGTGGCTGATAGTGGTGGGCGGTGGTGACTGGTAGGGGGCGGTGGTGACTGGTAGGGTGGATGAGAGAGAGAGACAGGAGAGAGTGAGAGATGAGTGGTGGTGGTGCACAATATCTGTGTATATATATATATATGTTATTATATATATGTTATTATAATTATTATATATAAGATAAATCTTTAAATATTAATTAATTAAAACAGATAGATAAAATGACAAAAATGCCCTTGAGTTAACTGAGGTCCATGGATGGGGTTAAGTCAGTTGGACCAAAATGGCAACGATGAAACGTTTTTGGATCCAGATGTTAAAAATGAAACCTTTGGACTATACTGGCAAAATGGGCCAAACCACAGGGACTAAAATGGCAATTAACTCTAAAAACTAACTAAAATGCTGAAAATAAAAATAAAAGTAAAACAGATAGACAAGATGAATCACTTGGCTCCGACTCGTGTTTAGTGTAACCTTTGATTATTTCCGCACTTTTGCACTTTTTAAGAGATTATCTTAGTTTTTGTAGTAGGCCCCTCTTTTGAAGGTGACGTTACCCTTAACCCAGTAGTTTGAGTCAGCAGGGATACAATCCTAAAGGGTCGGATTATTGAAAGATAATTAATTAAGTTATTAATGCAAATTATGGTAGGCCCCTCTTTTGAAGGTGACGTTACCCTCGGCTAAGTAGTCTGAGTCAGCATGGATACAGTCCTAAATAGCAGGGTTATAGTATTAATAGTAGCTTACATATGAGGGGATCAAAGAGTTTGGACCCCCGCCATCCAATACCATTAAGTATTGAAGGAGGTCCTACTAAATTTGACCCAGTTCCTTGCAGGATCTGTACACTGAACAAGGCAAGACTTTTACCAAACCTTTCCCTTAACCCCCGACCAGGTAGCCAACATACCTCCATATAGACCGTGGAGATATGAATGGTGAAAATCTTTTATTTTATATAGACAGTAAAATAATGCCAAGACACCACGGACAAACGATAAGGAAAAATCACCTTCAACTTGAGAAACTAGTTATTAAAGTCATTAATACAAAACCATGTAAAAAGTGCTAAAAGATTAAAAATAAAAAGTATTACACTAGACACTTTGTCTTCACTAAGTGATGTAAGAGACTTAGGCAAACATGGCCTTGATTGTCAAGAACTCTTACGATCAATATTGGATCCCGAGACGACTCACACACTCTATGATGGACAATGGATGATGGTGTTATGGTGGTGGTGGGTGGTGGGTGAAATGTGAGAGAGGTGGTGTGCCAAGGGATGGTTTGAGCTTGAGCCAAGCACTCCTATTTATAGGCTGAACAGAAGCTCGGGCACGGCCCCGTGTCCACATCCTTCTCTTTCTTCATTTATTGTAGCTTGTCTGTATTAGTTGACCATGCCCCCGTGTCTGCTGAGCACGACCCCGTGTGCAGAAGCATATCTGTACTATGAAGATTTGCCTGGATTATGCGAATCTTATAGTTTACCACGGCCCCGTGCCCGCTGAGCACGTCCCCGTGGTGGGCAATGGAAGCTTCTACCACTTTGTCTTTTCTGCTGACACTTGGGCACGCCCCCGTGCTGGCTGAGCACGGGGCGTGTTCAGTCTTCTGTCTTCTTGATTTGCTTGGGAAGATGCTGTCGTGGGGTCGGGCATGTCACGTTTGTTCCTTTTCTTGTATTTATGTTAGATTTTGCTGCCTTTTTGCTTCTTTTGTTAATTTGAGCTCATTTAATTCTGAAAATACAAAAGGAAGACAAAAGCACACTTTTTCCAACATTAGTACTAAAAAAGGGTTAGTTTTATGCCACAATTAATGTAATTTATATGTTGCATTTTGCACACATCAAATACCCCCACACTTGAATCTTTACTTGTCCTCAAGCAAAACTCTTTATAATGTGGCTTTATACTCCCAAATGGAATGGGTAGAAGAGAAAGTTTTTGGGCTTTTCATAGAGTGTCGGGATTTCCAAGATTCTTTATTTAGTTTTATTTTTATTTATTTACAATCCTATTCGTTATGATTTATTTAAAACTTTTCATAAGATAAATTACTTATTAGGGCATAACATGCCTCTTTAAAATCCTATTAATATACAAGTTCACATACCTCACGGGGGATCACTCAACACTCGGCCGAAGATGTATTTTAGTGAATCACTCGAGAGCGGCATGGAACTTACTCCTACCATAGGCTTGCCAAGCAATCAATCCTCCTCCTTTTTAACTATATACCTTTGTAAAAATCAAGAGGACTTTTTGGGTGAAGGGTTAGGCTTGGGTTAAAGGTAGGTGGTTGGGTTAGTGGTTAGTAGAAACGGGAGAAAAAACGTAAAAAGCATCGGTTTTCATAAGACTATTTTTCAACTTTTTTATTTTGATGAAGCCAAAATTTCAAACAAAGTTATTTTTTGATGAACTTGCTTGTTTATTTCTTTTGCTTCATCATCAACACACATTTTTTTTTTGAAAGTCATACGAAAAACCGAGCTAGTTACTAAAACAAAGGGTTAAAAATGAAAAAGGTTTTGGTGGGTGAAAGGGTGTTTGATTTGGGTTATGAAATGAAAAGGTTTAGGCTCAAAGGGGCTAACTAGGGGGATTTTGGGTAGGTGGTAAAAAAATAATAATGGTGTAGAAATAAAAATGGTTAGTCCTAATGGTTTAAGTTGGTAAGGACCGGGAATGTATCGTCGTGGCAAGTTCTAGAGTTGTAAGAACCAAGCGGCTATTCACACAAGAAATGAAAAATGAGCATTTAGTTTAGTGTATGTATTTGTATGCTCAATAAAGGCTCAAAACTCACTTTTTGTGGGAATGGGTTTTTATGTGATCAAGTATATATAATCAAATTTTAACTAAGCTTGTCATGCCTTTTCATAATTTTCTTATGTTGGTTCTTTTTATCACCACGCTATCGGTTGTAAATTTGTAAAAATATAACCTTTTTAGAATTTTGAAATTCCCAAATTAAACCTAGACAAGTGAAAAAATGAAAGTTTTTGAAAAAATTTGGGGTGATTAGCGGTTCCAATAGAGTTTTGTGTAAGGCTTGTATTTAGGACTTGCAAGATTCAAGGTTTTAGCATCCCCCCCACACTTAAATTACACATTGTCCTCAATGTGTCCCAAAAATATGTTTTTAGGTTGATTGAATGTGTAAAAAGGTGTGAAAAAGCAAAAATTTTGTGTTACTGGGCGCTGGACACGGCCCCGTGGTGTCCGGGCACGGCCCCGTGTTCAAGTGCCAGTAACAAAATTGAATCAAGAGAAACAGAAGCCTGGACACGGGGGCATGTTGGGTGAGCACGGCCCGTGTCCAGTTTACCTGAACTGGGTATTTCTGCAGACTGTGCAGCACGGGGCCGTGTTGGGCGGACACGGCCCGTGCCGAACTTACTGTAAACGAAGAAATTTTGTAGGATGGTGCTGTTTTCCTGCATGGTGTGCTGGTTCAAGTTTCCCTTGCATCCTTTGCCATCTCAAGTGTGTTTTATTCATTTCAACACCATCCAAACACCAAATTAACTAAAACCATCATTAATTAAGTCATAGAAAGAATTACATAATAGTCCTAAAATTAAAATACTAGATAGTTAGGTCAAAGAAACACAAGAAATCTAAACCAAGAAGTTCTAGCCTACTACTTATTCTATTAGCAAAATTTCCGAAAAGGTAAATCTCTCGGTTAAATGTGGCTTGAAAAACTTCTTTCTCCGGGCATGGGTCCCTCACACGTCGGCGAGCCATTCTTCGATCTCCCTAGGGAGAAGAAAAGCGGGCTCATTAGCATTGGTTTGAGGAGGTGCAACTTCCACCGGGACTTCTTGGAGTTCTTCAAGAGGAGGTTCCGCCGGAATGTCGTCCCAACCGGTAGGATTGTGGATTTCAAGTGCTAGGTTCCAATCCTCTTGAGGAAGGATTGGTTCCATAGGAGGTGTTACAAGAATGTTCAACCTGTGGTGCAAGAGGTTTATTTCTTGAAAACTGTTTTCCAACCCCACCGAAAGATAATTTATACGGTCTATTAGGACCTCATCTACCGAAGTCATCTCATCAAGGGCTTCACGTAATGCCATCACGTATCTTACAAGAGGTGCTTCAATTGATGGCCTCCTTTCCATTCGACTGTTTCTGGAGTGCGCAGAAGAGGTTCCACTGTTTTGGCTAGACATTCTATGAAAACAAACCAAAAATAGTTCGTTTTAATGAAACAGTATCACGGACACGGCCCCGTGCTCAATGAGCACGGCCCCGTGTTCAACTTTCTGCAGTTTTTTAGAACAAGGAATCTTGGAGTTTCAAACTATTTTCCCAACTTATGAAGCATTTTTGAACAGAAATAACTTAAAACAATGTTGTGTAACTTATTTTTAACAAGATTCCTTGAACAAAAATTCAACAAACATCACAATAAAGCTTGAAATCTAGCTTTAATGGAGGTGTTGTTGCAAGAAAGATGAAGAAGAAGGTAATGGATAAAAGCGGAAAGGACAAGATGTTTGTTAGAACCTTCTTTTAGAACATACCTAGGATGGTAAGTTAGAAAATCCTTTCAAATCTCTGTCCCTGGATGGTCCAAATGTGTAGGATTCTTGGCTGCATTTGTAGAAAACGACAGCATGCTGGACACGGCCCCGTGTCGGATGGACACGGCCCCGTGTGCAGGCAAGATCCTGACACGTTTTGTCCGTATTCTGACAGAAGTCAGAAGGGAATCTTTTGGTGGACACGGGGGCGTGTTGACCTGGGCACGGCCCCGTGTCGGAGGGCTGTTTATGAAGTTTGTCTATTTTTAAGGAACTTTTCTGGATCGGGCGGTTCCTTACTGGATGGAACAACCCCAAAGTGCCTAAGATACCTTAGTTGGTCTAGATTAAGACGAGAACGCAAGAGGTTGTCGGTGAGGGTAATTCCTATGCTATATGTAGGTGGACAAGTCCAACCCTTTTCCGGGCTCTCGTTAAAGAAGGTGTATGTCGAATCGCTCAGGTCTATGTATGCATCGAACGAAGTCGATGGGGAGTCCTTCATGGCACAATCGACACAGGGACGACTATCGCTCAAGTCCTCACTAGAGTTAGATGTATCGTCGGAAACAACGAAGTTGTTTGAATGCGATTCCAACACTTCTTCTTGGTTATCATCTTGGATAAATTATTGGAATCTATCCTAAGTTCTTTTAACCAATTAAGAATTAGATCTTCTAATTGAAATAATTCATCAAGAAGCATCTCTCCTAGAAAATCTGGTTGGGAGCATTCGAGGGAGAGATAGGGATTATTTTTACTTTCGCCCCTCTTAAGGATACAAGGAAACGATGGGTCTATATAGTGGGGCTTATAATTTAGAAAATAACATTCTAATTCCTTATGGGTACCACCACATAATTGACACCACGTACCATAAGAGTGCCGAAAGTAAAAAGTATCAGTATCACTCATGTTTGTGTCAGAATTTACCAACCGTCGGGATCTTACGGTTCTGTTTTCAGTAACTGAATCTTGGGAACGGGGGCGTGTTGAGTGGGCACGGCCCCGTGTTCAGCTTACTGTCTGACTTAAAACCGGATTGCCAGTTCTAATGATGGGGCACGGGGCGTGTTCAGCGGGCACGACCCGTGCTGAGTTCTGCAGAAGCTGAAAAACTAAGAAAAATCCTAAATAAAAAATAGAAAAATAAGAAAAAACGATTAGGCCGCTGCTTCCTAACTTTCTTAAAATCCTTGTGTCCCCGGCAACGGCGCCAAAAACTTGATGCGTGTGAAGTGTATATATAAGTTTAAGTATATTTTAAGCCCTTTTACACTTTCTTTAGCCAAGTTTTAAATTTATAAAACACGATATTTACTAACACTAAACACACATATGGGCAAGTGCACCCATCTTGAGCGTAGTATAGTGTTGGTAAGATACCGAGGTCGTCCAAGGACACACGAGCTTTTAGTACCGGTTTATCCTCAACGTCTAATCAAATCAAAAAGTTAGAAAAAGGTTTTAAACTAGAAAAATAAAAACTAACTAAAATGCTGAAAATAAAAATAAAAGTAAAACAGATAGACAAGATGAATCACTTGGCTCCGACTCGTGTTTAGTGTAACCTTTGATTATTTCCGCACTTTTTCACTTTTTAAGAGATTATCTTAGTTATTGTAGTAGGCCCCTCTTTTGAAGGTGACGTTACCCTCAACCCAGTAGTTTGAGTCAGCAAGGATACAATCCTAAAGGGTCGGATTATTGAAAGATAATTAATTAAGGACAAAATTACAGTGCACGTCCTTTAGGTTTACCTAAAAGTACAGTGCACGTCCTTAATGTTTAAAAGTTGCAGTGCACGTCCTTTACCTTTAATTTTGTTGCATTGCAAGTCCTTTATGGCTAACTGAGTTAACTTTTTCCATTAAATCCCCCACGTGCCTCCCACGTGAGGGGTATATCTGTCATTTCCCTTCATTAAGGACGTGCACTGTACTTTTAGGTAAACCTAAAGGATGTGCATTGTCCTTTTAAACATTAATCTTCTACTTTTTTTAAGGTTTATCTTTTTTTTTTTTAAGTTTATACAATTTTTTAAAGTTTATACAATTTTTTAAAGTTTGTTTTTCTAATTTTTTTGTTAACAGTTTCTAATTTTTTAAAGTTTGTTTATTTTTTTTAATTTTAATTTTTTGCCAACAGTTTGTTTATTTTGTTAACAGTTTCAAATTATTTAACTCTATGTTTTTTATTAAGTTTATGTTTTTTTATTAAGTGTATGTTTTTTTTTTATTATGTAATGTCTTTTAATATTAATGATAAGTTTTTTGTTAGTTTATAAACTTATTGTATTGAATTCACATTAAGATCATGTACATAACTGTATGATTGCGTTCTTATTTATTTTATTTAGTATGTACGATATTCTAATTAAATAAACTTTGTAAGTAAGATTTCATTTTGGATTATTGAAGACCTTAAATCACTTGATAATTGACTTTCTTATTTGTGTGTTCTTGCAATATTTAACTTTTGAAGTTGAAAACTAGTATTGTATTGAATTCACATTAAGATCATGTACATAACTGTATGATTGCGTTCTTATTTATTTTATTTAGTATGTACGATATTCTAATTAAATAAACTTTGTAAGGTCTGATTTCATTTTGGATTATTGTAAGGTCTGATTTTATTTTATCAAGTGATTTAAGGTCTTCAATAATCCAAAATGAAATCTTACTTACAAAGTTTATTTAATTAGAATATCGTACATACTAAATAAAATAAATAAGAACGCAATCATACAGTTATGTACATGATCTTAATGTGAATTCAATACAATAAGTTTATAAACTAACAAAAAAATTATCATTAATATTAAAAGACATTACATAATAAAAAAAACATACACTTAATAAAAAAACATAAACTTAATAAAAAACATAGAGTTAAATAATTTGAAACTGTTAACAAAATAAACAAACTGTTAGCAAAAAATTAAAATTAAAAAAAATAAACAAACTTTAAAAAATTAGAAACTGTTAACAAAAAAATTAGAAAAACAAACTTTAAAAAATTGTATAAACTTTAAAAAATTGTATAAACTTAAAAAAAAAAGATAAACCTTAAAAAAAAGTAGAAGATTAATGTTTAAAAGTACAGTGCACGTCCTTTAGGTTTACCTAAAAGTACAGTGCACGTCCTTAATGAAGGGAAATGACAGATATACCCCTCACGTGGGAGGCACGTGGGGGATTTAATGGAAAAAGTTAACTCAGTTAGCCATAAAGGACTTGCAATGCAACAAAATTAAAGGTAAAGGACGTGCACTGCAACTTTTAAACATTAAGGACGTGCACTGTACTTTTAGGTAAACCTAAAGGACGTGCACTGTCATTTTGTCTTAATTAAGTTATTAATGCAAATTATGGTAGGCCCCTCTTTTGAAGGTGACGTTACCCTCGGCTAAGTAGTCTGAGTCAGCAGGGATACAGTCCTAAATAGCCGGGTTATAGTATTAATAGTAGCTTACATATGAGGGGATCAAAGAGTTTGGACCCCCGCCATCCAATACCGTTAAGTATTGAAGGAGGTCCTACTAAATTTGACCCAGGTCCTTGCAGGATCTATACACTGAACAAGGCAAGACTTTTACCAAACCGTTCCCTTAACCCCCGACCAGGTAGCCAACATACCTCCATATAGACCGTGGAGATATGAATGGTGAAAATCTTTTATTTTATTTAGACAGTAAAATAATGCCAAGACACGACGGACAAACGATAAGGAAAAATCACCTTCACCTTGAGAAACTAGTTATTAAAGTCATTAATACAAAACCATGTAAAAAGTGCTAAAAGATTAAAAATAAAAAGTATTACACTAGACACTTTGTCTTCACTAAGTGATGTAAGAGACTTAGGCAAACATGGCCTTGATTGTCAAGAACTCTTACGATCAATCTTGGATCCCGAGACGACTCACACACTCTGTGATGGACAATGGATGATGGTGGTGGATGATGGTGTTATGGTGGTGGTGGGTGGTGGGTGAAGTGTGAGAGAGGTGGTGTGCCAAGGGATGGTTTGAGCTTGAGCCAAGCACTCCTATTTATAGGCTGAACAGAAGCTCGGGCACGGCCCCGTGTCCAGTGGGCACGGCCCCGTGTCCACATCCTTCTCTTTCTTCATTTATTGCAGCTTGTCTGTATTAGTTGACCATGCCCCCATGTCCGCTGAGCACGGCCCCGTGTGCAGAAGCATATCTATACTATGAAGATTTGCCTGGATTCTGCGAATCTTATAGTTGACCACGGCCCCGTGCCCGCTGAGCACGGCCCCGTGGTGGGCAATGGAAGCTTCTACCACTTTGTCTTTTCTGCTGACACTTGGGCACGCCCCCGTGCTGGCTGAGCACGGGGCGTGTTCAGTCTTCTGTCTTCTTGTTTTGCTTGGGAAGATGCTGTCGTGGGGTCGGGTATGTCACGTTTGTTCCTTTTCTTGTATTTATGTTAGATTTTGCTGCCTTTTTGCTTCTTTTGTTAATTTGAGCTCATTTAATCCTGAAAATACAAAAGGAAGACAAAAGCACACTTTTTCCAACATTAATACTAAAAAAGGGTTAGTTTTATGCCATAATTGATGTAATTTATATGTTGCATTTTGCACACATCACATGTGTATCGACTACCGGGAGCTGAATAAGCTGACTATCAAGAACATATATCCTTTTCCAAGAATTGATGACCTGTTTGATCAGTTACAAGGATCAAGTTTTTACTCAAAGATCGACCTTCGATCGGGATATCACCAGCTGAGGATACAAAAGGAAAGTATTCCCAAGACTGCTTTTAGGACTCGCTATGGACATTACGAGTTCCTGGTCATGCCATTTGGATTGACAAACGCGCCAGCAGTATTCATGGATTTGATGAAGAGAGTTTGTAAGCCGAACATCGATAAGTTTGTGATTGTGTTCATAGATGACATTCTGATCTACTCAAAGACGAAGGACGAGCACGAACAACACTTAAGAGCTATTCTAGAGCTACTTAAAAAGGAGAAGTTATACGCTAAGTTCTCGAAGTGCGAGTTCTGGCTGCGTGAAGTTTAGTTTCTTGGTCATGTGGTTAATGGAAATGGAATTCATGTGGATCCCACAAAGATCGAGGCAATCAAGAACTGGGAAACTCCTAAGACACCAACCGAGATTCGACAGTTTCTGGGTTTGGCGGGTTATTACCGCAGATTCATTGAGGATTTCTCGAAAATCGCTCAACCTTTAACCACTCTCACACAAAAAGACAAGAAGTTTGATTGGGGAGACAAACAGGAAGAAGCATTTCAGCTGTTGAAAAACAAGCTTTACGACACACCGATCTTATCTCTACCCGAAGGCACTGATGACTTCGTGGTATATTGTGACGCCTCGCGTCAAGGTTTAGGCTGCGTGTTGATGCAGCGACAGAAGGTTATAGCATATGCATCCCGCCAGTTGAAGATTCACGAGAAAAATTATACCACGCATGACTTGGAGTTAGGCGCGGTGGTGTTTGCATTGAAAATCTGGCGACATTACTTATACGGCACGCGATGTACAATCTTCACTGATCACAAGAGTCTGCAGCACATATTTGATCAAAAAGAGCTTAACATGAGGCAAAGACACTGGGTAGAGCTGTTGAATGATTATGATTGTGAGATCAAGTATCACCCGGGGAAGGCGAATGTCGTCGCCGATGCCCTGAGTCGAAAGGAAAGGATCAAGCCTATAAGGGTAAGGGCTTTGGAAATGATCATTCAGACGGACCTCTCGTTGCGCATTCATGCTACGCAGAGAGAAGCACTTAAGGAAATGAATATTGAGAATGAGTATATCCGTGGGATTGAAAAGCAATTGGTACCAAACGGGGAAGGAACTTTGTGCTTCATGAAACGAATTTGGGTTCCTTTGTTTGGTGGTTTAAGAAATGTTATTTTTGATGAGGCTCACAAGTCACGGTACTCGATCCATCCAGGAGCGGATAAGATGTACCAAGATCTTAAGGATTTCTATTGGTGGCCAAGGATGAATGGCGACGTTGCGATATATGTTGGCAAATGTTTAACTTGCGCCAAGGTTAAGGCCGAATACCAAAGCCTCCAGGTCTCTTGCAACAACCTGAAATACCCAAATGGAAATGGGAACAGATTTCAATGGACTTCATAACGAAATTTCCAAGGACGCCCAAGGGCCACGATACGATTTGGGTAATAGTAGACCGTATAACAAAGTCTGCGCACTTTTTGCCAATCAAGGAGAAAGACAACACGAGTAAACTTGCTGAAATATACATGAGGGAGATTGTTGCACGACATGGAGTGTCGCTCTCAATTATCTCTGATAGAGATGGACGCTTCGTGTCAAGGATTTGGCAATCCTTTCAAGAAGCATTTGGTTCTCAGTTAAATCTGAGTACTGCATTTCATCTGAAGACAGACGGACAGAGTGAACGAACTATTCAGACATTAGAAGATATGCTGCGAGCTTGCGTAATGGATTTAGGTGGAAGTTGGGACACTCACCTACCATTGGTTGAATTTTCATACAATAAAAGTTACCATGCAAGCATCCAAGCTTCACCGTTCGAAGCTCTCTATGGACGTAGGTGTCGATCACCCTTATGCTGGGCTGATGCAGGTGATAGGCAGCTAGTTGGTCCGGAATTGGTCCGAGAAACGACAGACAAGATTGCACAGATCCGAGAGCGCATCAAAGCGGCTCGTGATCGACAAAAGAGTTATGCGGACCTAAGAAGGAAACCTCTGAAATTTGAGGTTGGTGATATGGTTTTGTTGAAGGTTTCACCCTGGAAGGGTGTGGCACGCTTTGGGAAGCGTGGGAAGTTGAATCCGCGATACATTGGTCCATTCAGAATCCTGCAAAGGATTGGGCTTGTAGCATACAAATTGGACTTACCTGCTGAACTTAATGGCGTTCATGATACATTCCATGTATCAAATTTGAAAAAGAGTCCAACTCAAGAAACAGTTGTCATTCCTGCTGATGAAGTTCATATCGATGATACAATCCACTTTACTGAAGAACCCGTTGAGGTTACGGATTGGAAGGTTAACAAGATACGCCGGAGTAGTGTCAAACTCGTCAAGGTTCGATGGAATGCACGACATGGGCCATAATTCACGTGGGAACGTGAGGATCGTATGAAAGAAAAATACCCACATTTATTCCCCAAGACCCCTGCATCTAGTGGCAGAACTAAAATTTCGGGACGAAATTTCTATAATAGGGGGAGAATGTGACAACCCTCAAAATTACAGGTATCCGTACAATTAATTAATATTTAATTTGTGCTTAATGACTATGCTTGATCTCAACTGATGATTAAACTGCTTTTTGATTTCTGTTACATACATACATACATATGCATCACATTCATACTGTCACTCCATTTATTACACACAGACTTTAGTGACAAACTCGATGCACAAAGCACAGTTAGTACAGTGAGCGGATAACTCAGACACATGCTGATAATGCCAGCACATAGACAGACACTATATTGAGGCCCAGTATGAGCCAGGAATAAAGTATCACACTAAGGGAGTGTGTAGGGAAGTGAGGACCATAAAACTGCGTCACTAGGTGATAGTTTAGGTGCCAGGAAGTGCCTAAAAGCCACTTTAAGTGCAGAATTCTGCACTTAATAACAAAATTCAGCATTTAATCATGCTAGTCACTTGCAAAAATATGGCAAAATGGTCCTGTATACTTTTCTAAGTGCCGGGAATTAATTGTGACACAAAAAGCTATATAAAAGACACTTTACGGATTAATTAAGAACTTTAACGAAACAATACCAAACCGAACAACCGGACACTACCCGGAACACAAAAATAATGTTAAGAACATTGTTTCACTTTTTCTGAACTAGTTATGGTTCCCGAACACACTAACACCCTATATATTACATAACTCACTTATAACACTAACTAAATACTTAAAACCTAACTACTTAAGCTAACCATCCATTGCATACCAACAATACCCCCCCCCCAACCATACGGTTTCAAGGGTGGTACCCCACCCTTGATTTTCTTGAATTGTTTATATGATATGTTTAGTACTAAAGGAGCATGTTATCTAGTGGATTAAACCATGTTGGAAGACTTCTTTATTTAACCACAAGATCTTCACATTATCATCATTCACCAAACTCAACACCATCATACCCTTCTCTCTTCTCTCTTGTTTGGCCGAACCCAAGGCACACCATCATCATCATCATTTGTTCATTCTCATCCAATCTACAAGTATACAAATGTGCTAAGGGTCATACAACGAAGCTTGGTGCTCTCGGAAGTGGAAGGACCTTCTCTATTTTCTATTAACCACCTCATTTGTACTCTTGATCTTCCCTAGCTTAAAAGCTAGTAGTAAGTCTCTTGAATCCTCATTTACTTCATGTTGATGATGGTTAATAGTTAGATTATGATGAAAATACAAGAACTCTAAAAGATTACAAACAAAAGTCTTGAACATAAAGCAACATGATGATGAAATAAGATGAACTCATGATTAAATAAAGTTGTTTTGTTATGTTGTTGGTTACTTGATGTTTATTTGGTGATTACTAGCAATGTGATGTTTGACCATCATATGAAGCTTGTTAAGTTATGATTAAAAACATGACTTAACAAGTTAGGGATGATTATGGGTACATAAAATAATCATCTTCTTGTTAGAGCATGAACTTGAGAATAAAAGTGATTTTCTTATAAAGTAACAAACCTAGTGAACTAGTAAACTTGTAAACTCAAGACTGTGTATGAGTTCTTTTAGAAAACCAAGTTTAAAAGACGGTTTTTGAAAAAGTATGATTCTTACATATACTTACACCATCTTTGAAATAAATATATGGATGCTAGTGAAACATGAAAATATTGCAAATAAATATTTTTGTAAAATATGCTCACAAGTTGTGAACATCTAAAAATTCTAAAAATGAGATTTTAACAAAAGTAAACACACTTTGGAGGGTAACTAAACCCACTAAACACTCTACAGAGTTACTACGCGTTTTTATGAAAAACCAAGTTCATGTTGATATGTAAAGTGCATTGTTTTTGCACTTGACTAGTGTAATGTTGTTTAATGACTTGTTGTTGGTTGATTGAATGAATTTTTGAAAGAAAATGATATGCTAATAAGCATGGACACCTCCATTTACAAAGGAAACTCTGGCGAAATTTTCTAAAATTCCAACACTTAGAAAATATTTTTCTAAACAAGTGTTACAAGTATATTTTACAACTTGTGTTTCGAATGTAAACTTCGCCATGGGTTTTGTCACAAAAATACAAAGTATCAGAGGTTGGTTTTTACAAATAAAATGGATAAATATATATTTTGAATATATAATTTATATTAAAACCCTTGTGTGAATTCTTGTTTATTTTGTGAACTAGTTATATTATTTTAGGGTAAAATAATATAACTTACAAATACCATGGAAATTACAACTCCAAAATAATACCAAAAATCACACAGAATAAATATTTAAGTTATACGCTTGATAGTGTGAAACCAAACGCAAAGACGTAACTTACAAAATTATCCGCAAAATACTCTTACACATATATTTTTGGTAAAATATTATTTTGGAAAAATATTATTTTTGGTAAAATATTATTTTTGGGAAAAATACATATATTTTGGGAATGCGCTATTTTGGACAAATAAGTTAAATATATTTTCCTAAGTGGGACTTAAAGTATAATTTTCGCGACTACGAATATACATGTATAAAATACCCCCATCCTTGGGAAGAAGATACGCATATAAAATACTTGAGAAGTATGAATACGAAATATTGTTTAACATTTATTCCAAAACTAAATATAATTCAAGGTTAAAATAATTATTATTTTAAAAATAATTATAACTTGGAATAATATTCGGAGACACAAGAAACGCAACTCAAAAACATTAAACCCTAAGCCAAGGCACGGCCCGTTCGTCTAATAGACATTAGTACGTTGTAGGTCGTTGGGTAGCTGAGCAGGTTTGAGTTGACGTTACTATACAGGAGACGCAATACTGTGAGTTCATGTCCCCCTTTTCTCTTAACTGTTTTTAGTTTTATACTTCGGGGGTGGAATACATGTTACAATTATTACAGACACTTACAGACGCTTTTATACATGGTATGGTTAGCTTAAGGAGGGTTTAGACGCTTAGATCATGTGAAAGGTGGGTACAACACTTAAGGTCATTAATCCTCGTTGTAGGAACGAGGAACATGAGTGATAGATCTATTTGGGTGTAGCGATCCCACACCCATGAGGCCGGGGCGGCCCATAGTGGTGACTGTGTCTTACAGCCGGAGGCCCGGTACAAATTTGCTAGGTTTGAGTACTTCCTGCACCGTTTCACACATACCAGTGGCTTTGCAACCCATTGGTGATCTCTTTTTCTTTTTCCTTAGTTGCTACATACCAGGGATTTTCATACATACAGACACCTTACAAAGGTTTATACATACTCACTTACACATGAACTCGCTCAACTTTTTGTTGATTTTTCAAACTACATGTATTTCAGGAAATTGATGGATCTGGTAAGTGTTGCATGTGTTACAAGCTGCGTACTGAATAAGATGTCATCCAGGGTAGCAGGTTTAAGAGGTGTGACCCTTACCTGGACGGGTTACATGCCTTAAACCTCGTTTTATTAAGAGTCTTTTGGTTGTGTCTCATGATCATGTTTTAAACAAGTTAAGGATTTGTAACTTATTTGGGTTTATGTTTCCAGACAATGATGTTGTAGGATCGTTTTCAGACCCGAACGAGTCGATCAGAAGAGTTTTTCTCAATACGAAAGGCGGAAACAGACGTATCAAGTTCAATTCAGCTAGATATACACTTTAAACTGTCTTTAGACTGACTTGACAAAGTTTTACAGCGATACGACACTTCAGCAGCACTTCGACTCAGTGACCGGAAGATTACAAATGAAATCAAGACACCACTATATATAGGCTTGTAATTCCGCTTGAACCAACCTCAAACAAAATCACATTCAAGCGGAATTACCACTTCAAGCGATATTACCAGTTCAAGCGGAATTAGCCATGTGATTTCGTTTGAAATGGCTTTTGACCATTTCAAGCGAAATTAGCCTTTTAACATGTTTTCTCGTATAACGTGCCCTGATCTATCTACCAACATACAAGACTCGATACAAGACGAAGTGACAGACGCATGCACCAACAGACTCCCCCTCGAATGTTGACGAGTCTTCAGTGTCGAGTCTTCACATCTTCAGTCTTTATCAGTCTTCTCGACTTTTCTTCTGAAGTATCTAACAATGTAAAGCATCCTTCAATCCTTCTCATCTCTTTATATCAGCACCAACAGAAATCTCTTGATTCCTTAAGTTCATCAGCATCAGCAATCTCAAGATTAGAACCTAACTCTTTGACATTCAGACTCCTCTTTGCCATCAAACTCCCCCTTTAGTTGTGCTAGGATCACAATCTGGCTTTCACAGGTTCAAGATCGAGATCTGTCTTACATCCTGCTCAGGATCGAAATCTGATTTACCTACACAATCTCTACCCAAAAATAAATTTCACAAATTTAAAATTTGACAAATTTACACTCTGCTTACCACTTGTAAAATCAATTCTTAAAATGATTTAACATTTACAACGTTTCTGATGATCACTTGTCGATAAGATATTAAAAAAAATGATTTTACAATGTTAATCTCTGATGAACCTCTTGAAGAAATATCATTTTTCTTTTTCAAAAACACACATTTCCCAAACCATTTGTTCTTCATATCTAGCACTTGGAATTTTGAAAGTCAGCTCTCCAACATCAGTTGTCGAAAATCTTTTTGTATTTTTCAAAATTTATGCTAAAACACTCCAAAAATCTTTTTAGATCTTTGAATTTAAAAGAAATGCAGTAAAGAAATAATTACAAACAATATTTTTGAGAGTTTGTGTAAGAGGATCATATCAGTTTATGAGACAAATCACCAACACCGTTAAGCTTTAAACATTTTAAGTTCTAAACGATTCACTTAGATTGTCAGTACTTAAATTTTCACACAAATTTCAACTGTTTCGAGATACGAGATTAATGTTTTAAGCACTTAAACTTATTCGCGTGACCCACCTTAGAATATACTCCCGTATCCAGATCCCAATATTCAGTCTTACAGGTGAGTATACCTAGATGATATCTGTAAGGGGTTAATTGCGAAGGCCGTGAGAGCTCAGGTTAGAACTTCAGTTCAGCAGAGAGATGACAGCTTCGACTTTTGGTGGGTTCCCTTTAGAGAATCTTTTCTTCAACAGCACATGATTAGCATTTTGCAATGTTTCATCATTTTTTATGCTGAGGGTGGGCTATATTTTAAGCAATCGTAAAGTATTTTCCGGGGACTAGGCCATTGCTTCCGCAAAATCAGAAGTCCCGGGATAATACCCCAGATATCACTAAGCATAAAGACCTAGTATCTCAGAAAGAGGGACCTTTCAAACAAGATTTCGGGGGTTACCCATATATCCGAGAGATGTTCCCCATGATATAAGTAAGTTTGAAAAGTAGGTTAATATCTAGTCACAATCTACTAAATGTGTAAAAACCTACTGGCACATCATCAGTGAGACCGTTTATCACATTTTAACATTCCAATTCTTTAGCATGCTGTAATTGTCAACTGATGTACTATCATTTCCTCTTTTTCACAACCAAACTCATTTCCATTTTATCATGTTTTTGTTGTTTTTACCAGTAAGTTTTTATCATGTTTTTGACTTTTTTCAAATTTTCAAATGTTTTTTGATTTTCTAAAAATTTCTTACTCCCCCTAAAATTCAAAATCATTTAAAGGAAATTTGAAAAAAACTGTACAAGTAAAGTGACAACTGATATCGAATCACTTCAAATCGCCATCCACTTGGCATAAACAATCAGAACTCCCCCTCACAACAAAACATTTTCCCATTGTGATTTCAAAACACTTAAGTTTGTTTTAATCAAATGGTTTTTCCGGAAAATTTGTTTTGTTGATTTTAAAAAAACCACTTGTAGGTTAGGGGATCTCATCACATTGTTCTTTTTTAACCACTTGAAAAATTTAACATTATCCGATTCAATCAATAACACCACTTGTAGAAAATCAAGTACAACTTAATGTCCCTGATTTACAACTTGTAAGTCGAAATATCACAATCGTGAATTTCTCAAGAAAGATGTCGATTCCTGCTCCACGATTACCAACTAGGGAGCTCCGGCAAGTCCAGAGTTTAATCAGAATAATAGGTTCCATCCCAGTCACAAACCTGGGATGTCTTACCTTTACCTGGTTTCTTCAATTTCTTCTCGTAAAATTCCTTTACCCCTTTGACCTTCCCTTCAACCATTTTTCCAAAAATGTTTTGAACATTGACATTAAAGACTTTTTCAACATCAAATTCTTTCTTTTCAGAATAGAATTGATTTGAAATCTCTACCTTACCAATTTTTGTTTAAAATTTTCAGCCATCAATGGTGGAAAATTGACATCATCCATTGGAGGAACTGAATTCTCATCTTTAATCCCAATTTATGGCTCCTCTGACTTTGTGGAATCATGTAACACCCCAAAAACGGGTTTGGTAATCAAGCCACGTTAACATTAATGAACGGGTAAATACCGTTAGTGGTAAAAATTAACACGGTAAATATTAGGATTTAAATAAATAAACCTAATATTAATAAAAAGATAATAAAAGCTTTTGAGGAGATAAAGCTCGTAAGAGCCCCGGGTTAACGGGACTTAAAAATAAAACGGTTATGACTTCCCCAAACCCACTAAGTAACTAGGAATATCAACCTAGTTAGTTAAGTGATTTTAAAACAATAAAGGAAACATGATATGGCTAAACTTTTTATAACCTTGAAAAATGGAAGGACTAAAATGGACAACTTTGAAAGTAGATATTAATAAAGAAAATTTACACCAAAAACACACATAAGTGTGTGTTTCTGGTCGACATATTCACAGAGAAAAAGGCGGTTCTCCTTTTTAAACCCTAACTCATAATTTCCATCAAATTTCAAGGGGGAAAACGGATTAGGATCGAAACCAAGCTGAATTCGTAATCAACCAAGCTAGAGAAATCACAAGGTATGTTGAATTTTGATGTTTGGTGATATTTTGAGTTTGTGATAAACATGCATGAACGAAATTCCCGTATGAATGTTGAATGTTTTAGTGAAATTGATGTGTGTATAAGTCTAGGAACAAACCCTAGATGCAAACTTGTTGAATTTATGCCATAAACTAGTGATTAGTCGACTAATCATATGAGCTAAGTGGGTTTTATATCCTTGAGTCCATCAACATCATCTGTCAAATTCACCAAAAACCAACCACTGTTTGTGCCAGTTCAAATAGCTGTCACAAAACAGCTGAACCAAACATCTGTTAAAAAAGATGTTCAGGTTACTGATGCACCCCCTGCCAACCAGTTCAGAAGAGGTAAGGGACAACCACAACCATCTTACCAAAGGATTCCACACGTTTATGAGACCTACAAAAGGCCCTCTAAACCTAAAGTGAATAGGCATCCTTTTGGTTACCAACAGGTGATTGGTCAAGACCCCCAACACTGGTTAGCAAGAAACAGTCCTAAAACTGTTCAAACCCCTGACCTAACCACTGTCCATCAATCTGCATCCATCCCAGACACTGTTGAGACCCCATCCAAAGCCTTATTGGCTTTGGAAACCCTAATGAACTAATCCTTTTACTTCATGTGCAGGGAGCTTCTGCCTACTTAGATAGTCTGTGGTATGTTGATAGTGGAGGCTCCAGGCACATGACTGGATGTAAAGCCCTACTCAAAGATTTCAAAATTCATGGAGGGGGTGATATATCCTTTGGGAATAACAGTAAAGGGAAAGTTCTGGGGTCTGGTACAATACAATCTGGAAATGTAAAATTTGAAAATGTCAATCTGATAGACAGTCTGAAATTCAACCTCCTGAGTGTTTCACAAATGAGTGACAAGGGGTATAGGTCATTCTTCACAAAGGAGTGTTGTAGGATTATTGGACCAGAAATGGTCAAAAAGATTGAAGCAATAATAAACACCGGTCAAACAAAACTTGTTTCTCAAAGAAGTGGCAATGTTTATGTTGTTGATATGTCAAAAGAGTGTCCCAGAGCTGATGCCTGTCTGTTCTCAGCTGCCTCTAACAAAGAGACAGAACTTTTGCACAGAAGACTGGGGCACACAAATCTTAAGACAATCACTGAAATTTCAAAAAATGGTTTGGTAAGAGGCCTACCACAAAAATTGTTTTCATGTCCTGAACATTGCATTTCCTGTTTAAAAGGAAAACAACATAAAAGTTCTTATAAGTCCATTAAAGAGTCCAAAACAACCCAGTGTTTGCAAATGCTACACATGGATTTGTTTGGCCCAGTTCAAGTCATGAGTCTCAAAAAGAAAAGATATTGTTTGGTTATTGTTGATGACTTTTCTAGGTTTACATGGACTTTCTTCTTACACACAAAAGATGAGACTGCAGGCATTTTGCAAGACTTTGTGACACAGGTTGAAAAGCAATTTGACCTTCCAGTGAAAAGCTCCAGGAGTGACAATGGCACAGAATTTAAAAATAAGGAGTTGGATGCCTTCTGTGTGAAGAAAGGGATTGTAAGGCAGTACAGCATCCCTAGAACACCAGAGCAAAATGGGGTAGTGGAAAGAAAGAACAGAACCTTGATTGAGGCTGCCAGAACCATGCTTGCTGATTCAGGTTTGCCATTAACTTTCTGGGCAGAGGCAGTAAACACTGCTTGCTATGTCTAGAATAGAGTTTTAATAAACCCCAAGCACAAAAAGACTGCTTATGAAATTCTGTATAAAATCAAACCACTGATCTCTTACTTCAATGTATTTGGCTGCCCATGCTTTATTTTGAATTTAAAAGACTCCATTTCAAAATTTGCAGCCAAAATTGATTGTGGTTATCATCTGGGATACTCAACCACTGCCAAGGCCTACAAAGTGTTTAATACACGGACCAAGGCGGTGGAGGAGACCTTGAATGTAAAGTTCAATGAACTTTCATCAATGAAAATCCCAGCAAATCCTGCAGATCTTGATAAATTCACTTTTGAAAATACTGCTGTCAAGACTAACAGTGCAGGTCCATCAGAGGATACAACACCAGACTATGGGTATGAAATCATCATTCCTCAAAAGTCTATCAGAATGGGAAGAGCATCAGATGTTCAAAACAGCTGTCAAAGCTCAACAACTGCTACCTCAACAGTTGTTGACCAAAGTAGCCCATTGACCACTGCTTCCACATCAACAAACACTGCTGACAAAAGTCCCCAAATAGTGGATAAAAGTCAGTATGTGTCCACTTCATTACCTCCCATTCCACCACCTTTTGAAGCCACTGCTGGATCATCAAAGTCCCAAGCAGTGGCTAGCTCAGCTGATACACATTTGCAGCCTTCACCAACAAATGGCATCATTCCATACCAAGGAGATTTAATATACTTGAGATCTCATCCACCTGATCAAATCATTGGCAACATCAATGAAGGGGTGCTCACAAGAAGCCAAACCCAAAACATTTTTCTTTTTGCTGGTTTTCTATCACTCCATCAGCCAGTCAAGTACCAAGAGGCACTGAAAGACAACAGCTGGGTAGAAGCCATGCAAGAGGAGCTCCAATAGTTTAAAAGACAACAAGTATGGGAGCTTGTACCACTGCCAGAAGAGGTTAGCCCCATCGGCACAAAGTGGGTCTTCAAGAAAAAAACTGATGAAAGGGGCATTGTTGTCAAGAATAAAGCCAGGCTTGTGGTTCAAGGTTACAGACAGGAAGAGGGGATTGACTATGATGAAACTTTTGCCCCTGTAGCAAGATTGGAAGCTATAAGACTGTTCCTGGCCTTTGCTGTCAACCACAACATGAAGGTGTTCCAAATGGATATCAAAAGTGCTTTCCTCTATGGTACAATTTAAGAAGAGGTGTATGTGTGTCAACCTCCAGGTTTTGAAGATCCATTTTATCCAGATCATGTCTACAGGCTAAACAAAGCCTTGTATGGCTTGAAATAAGCACCTAGAGCCTAGTATGAAACTCTTTCCAACTTCCTACTCTCAAATGGTTTCAAAAGAGGTACCATTGATAAAACACTGTTTCTAAAATGGAGAGGGAAGGATTTAATGATTGTCCAAATTTATGTGGATGACATTATTTTTGGAAGCACATGTAACAAAATGTGTGAAGAGTTTAGGGAACTCATGACAGCTGAGTTTGAAATGAGTGCAATGGGTGAGTTGCAATGCTTTCTTGGTCTCGAAGTTCAGCAAATGCAAAATGGTACTTTCATTCATGAAAGCAAATATGCAAAAGAACTTTTAAACAAATTTGATATGAATGATTGTAAACCATGCAGCACACCCATGGCAACAAATAAGCTGGTCATGTCTGATGAAAAGGATGAGCTGATTGACCAAACTCTATATAGAAGCATGATTGGGTCTTTACTGTACCTAACTGCATCTAGGCCAGACATCATGTTTGCAACATGTGTTTGTGCAAGAAGTCAATCAGCCCTTAGAAAATCCAATCTTATTGCTGTAAAAAGGATATTCAGATACATAAAAAGTGCTCCCACACTTGGTATCTGGTATCCAGCTAATGGGAATATCAAGCTTTCAGGATTTTCAGACAGTGACTTTGCTGGTTGTAACACCAAAAGGAAGTCCACATCAGGAGGGTGCCAGTTTCTAGGTGATTGCTTAGTTTCATGGCAAAGCAAAAAGCAAGCAGCTGTTTCAACATCAACTGCTGAAGCTGAATACATTGCTGCTGCAAGCTGTACAGCCCAACTCCTGTGGCTTCAAAACCAGTTGCTGGATTTTGGTATCACTGCCTTAAAGACACCACTGATGTTAGATAGCCAGGCAGTAGAAAATATCATCAAAAATCCAGTTTCCCATTCAACCACCAAACACATCGACATCAGACATCACTTTGTGTGGGATTGCTATGAGAAAGGTTTGATTTCTCTGCATCATGTCCCAACTAAAGACCAATTGGCAGATGTGCTCACAAAAGCACTTGATACAGCCACCTTTGAAAGCTTGGTCTCTAGAATTGGGATGCTAAACATGGAATAACAAGCAACATCTTGTCGTTCTATGAATAAAAGCATTAAAATGTTTTCAGAAAATCAAAAATCCATCCTTAAAAATAGCTAAAAATGAAATTTTCATTAAATCCTTAAAAGTCTGCCATAACCACTGCTTGTTCAAAAGACTGCTCTACTACAAAGTCTGTCCACTGCTGAAAGCCATCCTCTGTTTTCTCATTTCCTTGATAAACTCTGTTGAGTTCGACACGCGAAGCACGGCTAGCCGCGAACTGTTTCCCGCTGACACATCATCATGACATCATCATCATGATGTCATGATGATGTCACAAGCTTTGAATTGGTGAAAGTTGTCAACGAAAACCTCAATCAGGGCCGAAAACTGTTTGGGCTTTGACTTGAATTTGGGCCAGAAACCTTTGGGTCGAAACACATTAAATTGCAAATGCATGTCGACGAAACAAGGTGTGTTTCGCCGACTTTGTCATAGCATGCCCTTGTTTCGTCGACGTTGAATTGTTTCGCCGAGTCCTTTGTGTTTCGTCATGTCTGTGTCTGTTTTAGTATAAATACCTCTCACAGTTTCTGTGTGAAACGGGACGAGAGACGAGAGCTGTGAGACTTTGAGAGAGAGTCTGTAAACATTGTTTGTATATGTTTGTATCGTTCTCATCCCTAATCAATAGATATTGAATCTTTTGGTTACGTGTGTTATTGTTAACTGTGTTTGGTTTTCACCGTCACGGGGATTTCGCACCCGTTACCGTGTTTGTGATAAACATTGATAGCTTTTCGTTATCGATCCACCGGAAAATCGGGACCTACAATTAGGTAGAAGTTGAGGGAGAGAGGGGCAAGATGGGAAGAAAACGTGTTAAAAATGGAGATTTGTTCTTGCCTTCTGCACTGCCATCTTAAAATTTTGTTGAAAATTACTATTTAGTACATACGAGATGCTTTATATTGTATATAGATAGATATAGATATAGATATAGATTATATATTATATATTACTTATTACTGTATAGTTAGTGAAATTTTTTTTTTGCTATAAAGCTCATGTATATTGTTCTTTGTTAATTTAGCAAATCCTTACGTATAATTTGTTTGTATAAGTATTAAGTTATTCTATATAACAAATCAAGTAGATGTTAGCTACAGTAAATAATTTACCCTTTATTTATTACTGAATTACAAGACTGCCATTACTTAGATTTCCATATGAAACTGAATTACAAAATTGATATTTCTTTCTTTACTTTTAACAGATACATACATGCTGGGATTCCATGGGTATTTATCACCTTTAAATATTAAATAGTTTTTACATTAAAAAAATTATATTAGTTAAGTAAATAATGTTATTTCTCACTTTTAAAATTATATCTATGATCTATTGGCATCATCAACCGTGTCGGTATATTTGAGTTTGTCTACATTTTATGTTGTTTCGCAGTATAAGTTCACATTTGTCTTTGGCTGCGTATTATGTCACGTAGCGGTATAAATTCACGTTTTTTACTTTACCGTATTTTCCTTTCCGGTTATAGTCGTTTTTGTTTGCTACTTAGCACGCTTTTACGTCTGCGTTTTACGTCACGTAGCGGTATCAATTCACGTTTTTACTTTACCTTCCGATTATAGTCTTTTTTTTGTTAGCTACTTAGCACGCTTTTACGTCTCACGTCCCGCAACGCGGGGTTAAACACTAGTTATTGACATGTTAAGTACCATGATGTTTGGGTTAGCTTATTAGGGTGTGCAGGGTGAGTTAGGCAACCCCCTTCGGCAACCCCTTGCCGCACGACAAAGACCACCACCGACATGAGTACGCCAAAATAGGGATACAGCCACACATAAAAAGTGTGACTATATGTTTTTCGCCTCACATATTTTTTTCAGGTCAAGTATGATCAAAGCTCGAGTCATCATAAGTATCATACGGCTACACAAGTTTTTAGTGGCCATATAACTTAAAAGTGTGGCTAAAGGGTACCAACATTGTTGGTTAAAATCTAATATTTCCTCCATTAAGTGTGGCTAAAGGATAGAAACGGCCACATGTATTTACTTTAAGCGTGACCGTTACTACTATACAGTCACATAAAGTACCAAAAAATATTTTTAGCCACATCAATTAAAAAAATGTGGCAAAAAGGGTTGTTGTAATCAAGCATTTTGCCCATTAAATGTGGCTAAAGGGTAAGCAACGGTCACACGGATTATTGTAAGTGTGACCATTCCTATTATATAGCCACATGAACTTACTGTAAGTGTGGTTATTGCTATTATACAGACACACAAACAAAAAAACAAAGTGACTATGGTGTGGCTAATGGTTATTTATATCCACACGAAATCTTGTAATTTTAAGTGTGGCTATTGTCTAACTTTGGTCACGCATATTTTGTTTTCTTATGGCGATTTCTATCATTATGTCACACAAACAGAAAGCAAAGTGACTATGGTGTGGCTATTGTCTAACCTTTGGCCACACATATTTGATTTTCCTTTGACATTTGTTATAATTTCGTCACACAAACAAAAAAAATTGTGACGAATTGTGGTTGATTCTATTATATAGTTACGTTACTTTTAGTAAGTGTGGCTAAAAACGTTACTGCACACACAACATTTTTGTAATGTTAAATGTGACTATTGTCTAACCTTTGGTCACACATTTGTTTTTCCCATGACTTTTGCTTTAATTTCGTCACACAAACAAAAAACGTCACAACAATGTGGCTAATGGTTATGTATAACTACATGAAATTTTGTGCCACATGATACTTTGTAATTTTAAGTGTGTCTATTATCTAACATTTGGGCACACATAATTTGTTTTTCCGTGACATTTGTTATGGTTCTGCCACATAAAAACAAACTAATAGAAGTGTGGCTAACAATTATCTATAGAAATTGTATAGTTTAAGTGTACCTATTGTGTAACATTTGGTCACACATATTTATTGTGGTTTTATGTGTCCATTTTCATATAATTAGCCATTTTATTTTCAATCGTTATATAAAATTAAAACAGCAGTAACCATGAGAAAACCTAAAAACCTTGGGGGTTAATACGACCGTGTCCCGGATATTCTCAGCTCATTTCATTTGAAAATGGCCACGACCTATGCACGGGGTGTAGGCATACACCTGACAGATGCAAATGCTAAATAACCCACATGTTGGGAATAACTCCTTTGTGGATTTTATAAGTGGTGAGTCGGTTAATCATGATCGGCTTCCAAACCGACCCCACATGTATGACAAACATGTAAAACTGTATACAAGATTTTATTAAAGATTGTCCCAAGTTATAAATGGTTTGTGCCTTGTGCACTTAAATCAATTTTCATAAATCTTTTCAAATGAGTCAGTTAATTATATTTACCAGTGAAAAGTGAAAACTGACGTATTTTCCAAAGACTAAGTGACAAGTACCTCATGAAATTAGGCTGGAGCTATTCGGTGTCAAATAAGAGGATCTTGCCATTCCTTAGATGCTTGAAGTCTTTTATTTCAGTTTCTTGTATTTTTGTTTTATGATCCGCCTATGGATCTCTATTACAATGAAGTCTGTATATTCTTTTATTTGGACACTCCGACACTATGGTTTGTAATAGTAATTATTCACCAAGCCTTCCGGTGTGCTATTATATTGTGTGTATTGACTATGATGATATCAACTACGTCACGATACTCCCCGTCGGGCCCACCGGTAATACGTGGAAATATCGGGGTGTGACAATCGCCCATTGATTGTGGTGGTCTCGGCCTCAGGAATCTTAATTCCATTAACAAGGCGCTTCTTCTTAAATGGGCTTGGAGGTTCAAAACCGAAAAGGACAACCTTTGGATTAAAGTTATCTCTAGGATTCATGAGCATCAGAGAACCTGAACCTGGGAGTTTCTCCAGGTGAGGGCGTCCTTGGGCAGGGTGTGGAGAAATATTGTCAAAGTGGTGTTGAGTCCGATCGTGACTGGTGACTGGCTTCAGAACTTTATGCGAGGGGTTGTTGGTGATGGTTCAGATATTGCTTTTTGGCTTGACCCATGGTTGAACAAGGAACCTTTGATGGTTTGCTTCCCTAACCTCTTTCGGCTTGAGCAGGACTAGAAATGTTTAGTTCGTGACAGGATCGTGAGACCTTTTTCGAATCCTGATGCGAGTTGGCAGTGGAATCGGCTCCCATCCTCTTTAACGGGGAGTTGGCGGAATGATTGGATTTGAACTTGAAGTTGCGCGAAGTCAACTTAACGGATGTCAGAGACAAATGGCTTTGGATGGGCGATGATACGGGTGAGTTTAGCATGGGCTCGGTGAAACAACTCTTCGATAAGAACAAAGATTATAGTACCAAGTATGTTTGGGAGTGGTGTAATTGGATTCCATTAAAATGCAACTTGTTTGCTTGGAGAGCCGAGCTAGAAAGGTTGCCCACAAAGGTGGAGCTCGGTAAGCGGAATATCCCGCTCTCGGATGATGTTTGTTCGATCTGCACTTCCGACAGGGAGACTGTGATGCATCTTTTCACAGCTTGTCATTTTGCTACAACGGTCTGGTCAAAGGTTAGTTGGTGTTGCAAGGTTCCGTTTTTAGTGGCTTTTTCGTTCAGAGACATCTTGGAGGGACATATTTACAGTGGGTTAAAAGGAAAGTCTAAGTCAGCTTACAAAGGTATTGCTATCATCACCTGTTGGCAAATTTGGAAGGCCAGGAACGAGCTAGTTTTCACGGGAAAGCCTCCGAAGGCGGAGGAGGTTTTTAGTGTGATCAAATCGATAGGATTTCTTTGGTATAAGAGTAGGTCAAAGTTTAAAGATGTAACATGAAAAGAGTAGTGTAAATTTGTATAGTTTATTGTAGCCGGTTTGGCCGCCTGCTTTTCCATGTTGGTCGTGTTTTAATGAAGTTTTCCTTTAAAAAAAACGTATCACAAACTAGTTATGTTTTTTTCACATAGAACTCCATTCAATGTATAAACATCAACAACCAATTAATTTCCTAATGATTTCTCATATTTGCAAACTCTTTTTTCAATTGACATTTAGCATTTTCACCAGACCTTCCAATTTATTTGACGCAATTTATTTAACTATTTTAATTCTCACTTTTACATTTCTAACTTCACAAATAATTTTTGATCTCTTCTAAACCTTTTGGCAACCCCATTTTATATAACCGGGTTGTGTTATATCTGTCAACTTTCTACATGGACGTGGTTACAAACTAAAAGTTCCAAAACAACAAAACTTTTGTTTATGAATAGTGTATGAAATAAAAAAGATAACCATCCGAGACTATCACCACTATTATGTAGCGCCCGTATCATAGTTCCATACTTCCAACTATTGATATTCATGGTTTGCATGTTAACACGGCTGAAACAAAATAGATGAACCGAATTGAATTCAAAGTATAAAAAATGAGTGTTATCGCCTTATCAGAATATATTCAAGTTACTCGGTTTTACCCAAATTTAGTTTTCAGCTTGAAAACTAATGACTTAATTCGGTTTTGGTTTACATAATTATGTTTCCTTACTTCATCTATCCTTAATTATTTGTCTATACAACTATAATAAGGTTATAAAATCAAAATCTCAAGTGGAAAAAATGTTCATGATAACACGTGACGGCACAACACACTTACACCTACATATCAGATGTCATTACAATAGAATAAAGCTAAGGCAACACTTAAGGAGCAAACTTTTTCTAAAAATCGTTGCTTTAGAGTTTATATGAACCATGTTATACACCATACTAAACATATCAGATGTCATTACATTAGAATAAAGCTAATGTTGGTGCATATATCTGTTGACTTCGTCTTGTATCGAGTCATGTAATAAAATAGATAGACCAAGACACATAATACGAGAAAAACGGGAAACAGTTTGGAACTGACCACCTCGCACGAAGTGACCAGGTCGCAGGAACTGGACCAGGTCGTGTGAATGGTTCATGCGAACTGGGCTTCTCTATAAATATGTGTCTTGAGATTTCATTTGTAACAGTTGAGATTCCGGTAGCGAAGCTCTGCCGAAGTGTCTCCAGCTTGTGTAACTTGTTCAAATCAATACAAGAGACCTTTAAACTACTTATAAGTGCATATCAAGCTGAATGAAGATCAAATCAATGAATTTCGCCTCTGGTTTGGTCTAGAACTCTTCTGATCGACTCGTTTTGATTGACTCCCCGATCCTACAAGTGGTATCAGAGCTCAGGAGGAAGAGTTCTTACCTTTTCAGCTTGTTTTCTTCAAAAACAACTGATTTCTACTCACTTCTACTCATCTTCTACACTTTTTCTTCAAAATTTCAACGATTTCACGGTTAAAATGAGCTGATTTTGTCATATAACACGTAAAACACTGTTTTAATCAATCCTTGAAAAAATCAGACCTAAAATCAACCTAGATCTTGTTAAAATGGACCAGATCGCGTGAAATTCTGTTCAGATCGTTTGAATTATATCAGGTCGTGTGAAAATACATCAGTTCGCGCACGGAGTGAGAACCCAGTCCGTTTGAAATAAATCCAGATTGTACGAGTTGAACCAGTTCAGGTCGTACGAGGTGCTTGAAAGTATCCGGGTCGTGTGAGATTGATCCAGTTCGCACGAGGTACTCAGTTCACACGGTTTGAAATCATACCAGATCGCACGAGGTGATCCAGTTCATTTGAAATCCTCCAGATCGCTTGGAATTTATTCCAGATCGTTTTGAAAACTTGTCAGTTCGTTTGAAAAGTCTGTTATTGGGAACTTTTGATACTGAAACAAGGACTCTGAATTTTACAACGCATTTGCTACTCCGATCACTATGGCTCAGAACGTGAACTTAGAAAATGAAATGGGAACCATGCAAAAACCGCCTAAGCTCATGAATATTGAGGAGTATAACAGATGGGAGGAACGTTTCGAAAATTGGTTTCAAGCAAATCACTTAGATGCATGGGAATGTGTTGAACAACGATATGTTAGACCGATTGATGAAGATGGAGAGATTGTTGCTATTAAAGATTTAAGTGATGATGAGAAAAATAAATACCAAAGCGAAAAGATGATGATCAGCATATTGCAACAAGCCATTAAGGAAGATATCTTGATCTTATTGCAACACAATGGAACTGCACATTCAATGTGGAAAGCACTTAAAACGAAGTTTGTTGGAAGTTTCGACATGATCAAGAACAAAAAATCACTTTTGAAGAAAGAATTTGATCTATTTCGTGGATTGAAAACTAAAAACACTAAACAGATTATAGAAAGATATTGTAATTTGGTTGTTAACATGAAGCGTTTGGATATCAAGAAAGATAGAGAAGAACGGGTTGAAAAGTTGGCCGATGCGTTACCACAAGATATTTGGGGCACGTATCTTATGATCTTGCAGATTAATGATGAGTTTTCGAATCTGTCGCTGAGCAAGTTTATCGAAAAACTTAAAGTTCAAGAGATGGAACAACGGAAGATGGCAAAAATGAATAATGTTGAACAGGACATTGGTCTGTACTACAAAGGAAGTACGAGTGATAAGACCAACATTGCACCAAAGATTGAAACTGCATTTAACGCAAGCAGTTCTTCTGGAGGATCATCTCAAGGATCAAACAAAAATAATGGATTCTCGTCATATTCATCATTCGATCCAAATTTTTCAGCAACCTCTTCCGAACGGTCAAACAATGGTAATGGTCATGTGCTAAAATGCAACATCGCATTGCATCTTCAGAACGGTCAGAATTTCTCTAAAGAAGTTGCCAAAGGTTATATGTCTTTATTGGTGACTGTGTTAGAGTCTTATGAATGTTTGGTTGCGGGAAGAATCGGGAATCCTATGTTAACAAAAGAGGATTACGATCAGATTGATGCTGAGGAAATGAAATTAATGGATATAAAGTGGTGTATGGCTTGTGTGTTGAGAAGAACTGAGAAGTTTAAACATATTACGGGAAGAGATGATTTCCGTGATGCTGGAACTTCACCTTTAGGTTTTGATAAATCTAAAGTTACTTGTTTTCGTTGCAGGGAGAAAGGGCACTTTAAGCGAGAATGCAAAAATCTCGAAGCAAGTGGAGCTCAAAATCCATTCGGCAACAATGATTATCATCGAAAAGCAATTTATCATCAGGTTGCTCAACAACCATATCAACAACAATCTTCACATTCACGTTCGATTGAAGAATCAAAGGGTAGAGCTTGTTATGGTCTGATAGATCAAGAAGATGAAAGATTGCTAGAGGGATTTAGCTGGGATAAATATATTCCGCCTGAAATTAAATCAATGTCTAAAGCATTTGTTGCTCAAATTTATGACGATTCAACTGCTAAAGAAGAATTAGCGTATGTTTATTACGAATCTCAACAATACAGCCCTAAAAATGAAGAAGAAGAAGAAGAAGAAGAAGAAGAACCAGTTTCAACAAGAAAGGCTGCAGAAAAAGCTCCAATCTTTGATCACTCATCAGATGAAAAGATTGATGATGATAGTAAAGAAATTCAAAAATTTAAACATTATAAAAGAGAATTTTCACCGGATAGTGATGATGATAATTTGTATTTTGCAGGTAAAATGGAATAGATCAAAGAAAGACAAGCTGCTAAAAAGAAGAATCAGAAGGCAGCAACTGTTAAAGAAAAGGTCAAACATGAAGAAAGTATTCGAGTGATAAAGAAGCAGGTTAAAGAAAGTTCGGCTTTCAAGGTTGAGAAGGAAGCTGATACTGAAAAGATGCCTGAGAAGTGTGAAAATTCTGATACTGTGAAAAGACACAATAACAAATTGATTCATAACATGAACAGATTGAAAGAATCTTATGATGTTTTAAACAAAGCTATGAATCAATACAACAAGTCAAGCAATGAACAAGCAATAGCTATGAAGACACTCAATGGAGCGTTCATGACAAAGCAGAAAATCATCAATCAGAACATTGAGAAATGTGCTGAACTTGAACAAAAATTGGAAACTCAAAGGATAGAAACTGAGAGGGTAAACAGGTTATTGAAAAGTTACTCATGTGTTTCTTATGTGATTGACAGGATTTATCCTACAGTAGAAGGCATGGAAGCGTTTGATGAAAAGAAACCTGAAGTAAAGGATACTGGTAAGAAATATAGTACCAATTATAACAAGTGTCCACCGCCGCTTGAAGAAGGATATTCTCCACGAAATCCTAATTCAGAAAGAGTCAAAAAGGCAACCAATTTAAAGTGGGAATCTGAACCTTCAGATGGATTACCAGACAACATTGATGTCACTTTCACAACATCTGACACTGATCATGAGTCTGAGTTAATAATGAAAGTGGTCGATCAGGTGTTGGATAAGGATGAGGAGTCATAGTCAAAGTCTGAATCTGAGACTTTAAGTCCAATGGTTAAAAAGAACAAAAGGGTTTACAATAAAGATTTTCTGATGTCACAAAATAATTTGAATGACGAAACATTCAAAGTAGCATATAATTTGAATGATTCTGACAAATTATATTCTGATGAAGAATTTCCCATAAGAGGTGTTAAAACTAAATTGATTAACAAGGTTTTCAAATTAACATAAATTAATATTTCTGAAATAAAAGATGTAAATCTTACTGAAAAACCTAAAAAGTACACCTCAAGAGTTCAACAAAGATTAAACAAGAAAAAAGGTTACAGATCTGGTTCGGGTTATCGAAAGAAACCAAACCATAACAGTAATTTCAAAAGGAAAGGATTAGGTTTTATTCCACCAGAAAATCATAAAAATGAGAAAACTTATAAACGAAAAACTAAATTTGTTTCAGGAACATCTTCTGAAGAAGAAGAGAAGAGCTCATTCTGGAAGCAGTCGAACAAAGAATTCCTTGCTAAGAAGCAAGAAGGAATAAAGAATGATGTTGCTCAAAAGAAGGAGATGAGAACCTGTTATAACTGTCAAAAAGTTGGGCACATTGCATGGAACTGTCCAGAAGCAACCCAAACAAAACAGGGAGTATCTGAAAAATTAAAACAAAAGATGGTTGATAATGAACCACCAACTGAACAATTTAAAGTGTTCAAAAATTCAAAATTTGAAGTTGGTGAGACTTCAAAATGTTTTTACAAAAGAAGAGTGAATCTGAACAACCATAAGTGGGTTGTTAAGAAATCAGAAGATAGTTCTGGTGATGAATCTGATTCGTCAAAGTCAGAGGAGCCGCAAGTTGAGCTAAACAGAGAAAATTCAGTTCCGCCAATGGATGACGCAAACTTTCCACCATTGCGGACTGAAAATTTTAAACAAAAAGTTGGAAAAGTGGAAATTTCGAATCAATTTTATCCTGAAAAGAAAGAATTCCATGTCGAAAAAGCATTTAATGGAAAAGTAAAACAAATTTTTTGAAAAATGGTTGACGGGAAGGTCAAAGGGGTAAAGGAATTTTATGAAAAGAACAAGAAAGGAAAGAAACCGAGTGATGATGACTCGGAATCTCCCAAGGACCGCCAGGCTTGGGATAATCTCTTTAACTAAAAAACCTGACTTGTCGGAGCTCCCAAGTTGGTAATCGTGGAGTATGAATCGGCATCATTCTTGAAAAATGTTTTTTTGTGAAAAAACCTACAAGTGGTTAATCAAGGATATTAAGTTGTACTTGATTTAACTTTCTTACAAGTGGAATCATTCTTGAAAAATGTCAAATAATAGTTTTTACAAGTGCTGAAAGAACAATGTGATGAAGCCCCATGTTTGTGAAATGACAAACAAAACTAATTTTCCGGAAAAACCATTTTGACTAAAACAAACTTAAGTGTTTTGAAATCATAATGGGAAAATAGTTTGTTGTCAGGAGGAGCTCTGTTTGTTTATGCCTAGTGGATGGTGAATTGAGGCAATTCACATCAGTTTGTCACTTTATTTGTACAGTTTATTGTGTTTATTTTTAAATTTTCCTTGAAAATCAAAAATTGAAACATATTTTTGATTTTAGGGGGAGTAAAAAATTTAGAAATTTTGAAAATTTGAAAAATCCAAAAACATGATAAAATCTAAAAACCAAAAACATTGAAAATTCAAAATGAGTTTTGTTGTGAAAAAGAGGAAATGATAGTACATCAGTAGGCAATCAAAGTACGCTAAAGAAATGGAATGTTTTAATGTGATAAACGATCTCACTGATGATATGCCAGTAGGTTTTTACACAATCAGTAGATTGTTTTCGAGATATAAACCTAAATATCATTACTTACTTATTTCGTGGGGAACATCTCTCGGATATATAGGTTACCCCTGAAATCTTGTTTGAAGGGCTTTCTATTTCTGACATACTAGGTCTTTGTGCGTGATGATATCTGGGGTATTATACCAGGACTTCTGATTTTGCGGGAGCAATAGCCTAGTCCTCGTATAATACTCTGCACTACTTTAGTCATAAAGCCCACCCTCAGCATAAAAAATGATGAAACATTGAAAAATGTTAATCACGTACTGGTGAAGAAAAGATCCCCAAACGGACACACCTAAAGTCGAGCCATCATCTCTTTGTCTGAACGGAAGTTCTAACCTGAGCTCTCATGGCCTCGCATTACCCATTTACAGATATCATTAGTGTACATTTACCTATAAGACTGAATAAAGAAGTCTGGATACGGGAGTATATTCTGAGGTGGGACAAGCGAATAAGTTAAGTGCTTAAAACACTAATCTCGTATCTCGAAACAATTGAACTTTGTGTGAAAATTTAAGTGGATCAGTATACTGACAATCTAAGTGAATCGTTTAGAACTTAAAGTGTTTAAAGCTCAACGGTGCTAGTGAGTTGTCATAAACTGATATGATCCTCTTACACAAACTCACAAAAATATTGTCTGTAAATATTTCTTTACTACATTTTCATTAAAAACAAAATCCAAAAAGATTGTTTTAGCATAAAATTTTGAAAAGTCAAAAAGATTTTATTTCATCTTATTTTCGACAACTGATGTTGAAAAGCTGATTTTCAAAATTCCAAGTGCTAAACATGATGCACAATAGGTTTGGGAGAGTTTGTTTGAGATGAGAAATGATTTTGAAATGTTTAAATGGTTCATTAATTTGAAACCAAATTTGAATATTACGAATACAAGTGGTTATCAAAGATCATAAATGTAAAATTTATTTTTGATGATTGAATGTTATCTACAAGTGGTTTCTAAAATTGTTAAATTGTGAAATTTATTTTTGGGTAGAGTATGTGCAGGTAAACATCTTTGAAAGAGCTAAAGTTTCGACTACTGAAGACTTTCAGCATAAGCGTATGCGGATTAGAGCCAGGTTTCTAATTCTGTCGCTACGGAGAGCCAGGAGACGTTACTGAACCTGTGAAAGATGTGAAGATTTCCGTGTCTAAGCCTGAGCAGAGTTTGAGCCAGGATACGATCTTGGAACGAAAACTATTCCAGACTGCGATCCCAGCTTATCGAAAGGGGGAGTTTGAAGACGAAAAAGCCAGGTTTAGATTCTGGAACAAGCTCGAGATAGAAGCTGCTAATGCTGAAGAACTTAAGGAATCCAGAGATCTGATCAAGAGAGAGGATAGAGCCAGGTTGAGATTCTGAAAGAAAGAAAGAGAGAGATTGAAGATGCTTACAGAGAAAGATACTTTGGAGAGAGCGAGAAGACTGATCAAGACTGAAGATTCGTCATACTGAAGACTCATACTGAAGACTCATCAACATCCAAGGGGGAGTCTGTTGGTGCATATGTCTGTTGACTTCGTCTTGTATCGAGTCATGTAATAGAATATGTTGGTGCACTAATGTCTGTTAACTTCATCTTTATTGAGTCTTGTATTGTATTAGATTAAAACAGGGCACAGAAATCGAGAAAACAGTGTTTTAGGGTAATTCCGCTTGAAATGGAATTGTTGACATTTCAAACGGAATTAGGTGTTTCATGCGAAATTACTAATTCCGCACAGAATTAGTAATTCCGTTTGAACATGTTAATTTCGTGTGAACAGTTTCAAACGGAATTATGTTGCCTATAAATACTGATGTGCCTAGTTCATTTGGAACGAAATTAATGTGTGTATTCAGAGCCGAGATACTGCCGGATTGTTATCTGATTTGTAAAAGCTCTTGAAATCAATAAGAGAAGATAATTAGAAAGTATCAAGCTGTGTTACATCAATTTCATTGATTCCGCTTTTGATTTTGATGCTGAACTCTTCAGATTGACTCGTTAGGGTCACACGTCGATCCAACAAGTGGTATCAGAGCTCAGGACGAGGAGTTCATACCAATTCAGCTTGATTTCATCGGATTCTCACTCTTCTACTCTTTCTTTTCTGAATTGAACGAGATTTAACGGACAAAATGGGCTAATTCTCACACAATACAAGCGAAACATAGTTCTAACTAATTCTTGAAAGAATTGGACCTTAATTCGACCAAATTCTGATAAAATTTTTAATTCCGCTTGAAAAACTCTTCGGACTTGCTGATGTCATCTTAATTCCGTTCGAAAAAATCCGCACGGAATTACACATTGAGCTTAATTTCGCTTGAAAGTGTTGATTGATTTCACACAGAATCAAATTTCGTTTGAAGTGTTCAAACGAAATTACTAATTTCGTTTCAAAAGTTTTAATTCCGTTTGAAATTGATCTATTACCGCACGGAATTAAATTTCGCTTGATAATTTCATTTGAAAACCATATTTCGTGTGAACAAGTTAATTCCGTTTGAGCTATTCCGCTTGAACTGATTCCGTTTGTAACTGTTGTTGTTAAAATTCAGAAAATTTTCTAAGTGTTTGTTGATTGTTTTAGGTACTTAAAAATGGATGATTTGTTCATGAATCCATTCTGTGATGTGTTTGCATATACCAGTTGTTCGGGAGATGGCACAGCAAATAACACGAATGAAACTACACCAACACCGAGTGCAAAGAAAACTCTCACTGATGCTTTGAGTGTAGAGAGTGCTTATGGGACACACAACAAACCTCCCAAACTGATGGGAATTGAAGATTACAACAGGTGGGCTACAAGGTTTGACTAGTGGCTTCAAGCTTTTGCATATCCAAGCTGGAAGAGTTTAAAGAATGGTTACAGTTCTGGAGAACTGGATTGTCAAAATTTGTCGGATAATGATGATATAGAAAGATATGCGGCTGAACAAAAGTGGGGCGTACGACGGAGGAGTGTTGTGACGTCGGGCTTGAGCCGGACCTAACCGTGTCGAAACCAAGTCGAACCGAGCCGAGTTGAACCGAGCCGAGTCGCGTCGCGTCCACACAAAGTGTATCAACAAACTCCCCCTTGGACGCTACTCGTGATGGTTCGTCTTCTGTGATGGTTCGTCTTTGTGTCTTTCATGTCGAAGGATCTTCAAAGTCTTCACGCTTCGTAAGAAGAAAGTGTATCAACAAACTCCCCATTTCATTTAGGAAGTGTGTTACCAAACTCCCCCTTAGAATGAACTCTCCATTGAGTCATGCTGGTGAATCTTTTGATCGCCAATTCTTCAGATCCTTTTGGTGTTGATGAAGGATCAACGGCAACTCGATCATCATTATCTTTTGAGTGCCTTCACGTCGTGTCTTCATTCCGAAGCTTGTCATCGAACATGTTCTCCTCGCCTTTAGCATCTGCACATGCAAGAAATCTAAACGCATAATGAGAACAACCGCTTGGAATATAGTTTCCATAAACAAATGACACATGTGAGATCAAATCTCAATCAAACACCGACCGACAACAGTTTGAAAGTTTAAAAATTGTTCAATTTTAATCCTTTAACTTTCAAAAACCTGTTAACTTCGAACATTTAAGAAGGTGCAATTGTTTTCCGGCTTACAATCAGGATTTTGGGTAGGATAGACTCGAGTTCCAACATCGGTCAATCAAATATAAACTAGAAATAAAATCATTTTGGCTTTTATAAAGTTTACATTAAAACACACCTAAAATCTTTTTGGAATTTTTCATTTTTCAAATGTAAAGACGGAAAACAATAAATAAATATATACAAAGATGCAGAAACTGAAAACAGTAAATAAATATTTACAGACATTCTTTTTGCGAGTTTCGAGGGTAAGAGAATCATATTAGTGTACGGTCACGCCAAAAACGCTCTTTTTGTTCAATTAGTTAACATTAAGATAAGCATCCTATAGCGATTATCGGTATTGTTGTCCACATAAGCTCAACTTATCAGATGTAATCATGGCGAGGGGATACGATTAGTGTATGATTTATACTTACCGACCGGTGTTCATCCACATCACGACACATTCCCGTATCAAGGTATGCACGAGGGATCATCTTACCGGTGAGTATACCGATTCTCATCTGTTTGACCGTATATGATGTGAGAAACTCACTTATTTTGATTGAAAACAAGTCCTATGTGATAGAATCACTTATCGATGAGGAATTTGATTTTCGATGCATGAGGGCACAGGAGCAAGTTCGTGAACAGGTCAGTACTTTCGTACAGCAGAGAGACGAACTTGACTCCCGGATAAATGTGATATTTTATCACTTATTTTTTTGGACATGTGATTGTTGATCACTTATTGAGGTCAAATGCAATATGTACACGTATGTATAGTATCATGGAAGATCTAGACTTGCGTCCCCGTTATTTTTCGGAAAAGGATACAACCATGATACCCAGATGATAAGCAGCATAAAGACCGAATATCTCAGAACCTCGGCAATCTCTCAAACGAAATTTTGGTACTAAGACCATATGCCAATGAATGGTTCCCACCTGGTCTTCAGTCAATTAAGATTTATATCACCCTGCACACTTTAAAATGATTGTGAGCCTACCGATACATCTTATATAGAGCTGCTTATCGTTTTTCATTTAAGGTTTAAAAGAGATTTCAACAGACCACTGATGTACTATCATTTTCTCTTTTTCTCGCTAGGAAACTCATTTTTGCTTTTATATTGTTTTTGTGTTTTCAAATTTTTCGATGTTTTGGATTTTCAAATTTTGGATTTACTCCCCCTAAAATCAACAAACTAAGATAAATTTAAAAGACACAAAGATATTTACAAAAACGATTTCCCAATGTCGGATTAACTCATGTTTTACCTCAATGCCGTTTACCAAAATTATTATTTTTTTAATCAGAAATGATTTTATCAAATTTTGGGAAAATCAGTTGGCACGTCGGTAAGCGGTGTGGACCATGACAACATTGACGAGTTTCATAGTGAAACAATCACGTGTGAGGTGATATTCAAGATCAACGTGTCAGGCCAAAGATTGCTGAACAAGATGATAATAATTCATAAAGCAGCTTAAAAATCGACAAGTATAGGAGAGATTAGAAATTCAAAACCGTAATCCTGCAACTTCTTCGTGCATTGCCAGGAATTTGAGTGCTCTCCCAAACTAGATATCCACCCGGTGTGGACTTCAAAGCCGATTTTTGTTTTATAGCTACTGAGAAATCTCTTCACAGCAAGAAGATCAGAAACCTTTGGTTCCGGCTGGTCTTCCACATTGCACCAGCGAAGGTCTTTGTCTTTCTCTTGAGAAGTAGTGTGCGGTTGTTCAATCCACGCCAAGGCATCCGCACACCCGGTTGGTTTGTTCAACAAACACATTTTCTTCAATCACACCGCGAAGAAATGTACACTGCACGTTCATCTTGTTGGTTTTGAAATTCAAACGTGCTGCAGGTGCGTACATTATCACATATTTGAATCTATCCTGGGGACCCGATCAAAACCTTTAACAATCACACATTGAAATGATTTGCTTTTTGTCGAAGTTGTCGATTTCTTTCATCAGACATTCTTGTCTTCTTTTTCTTCTTCTCTCCATCAAAGGCAACAATTTCTTTTGTTGCCGATCTTGTGCATGAACATTCCACTATCAACAATCCTATGACTATCGATAGTTCCTCCTGGAACTTCCTGTACACTCACTTAGAGATTAGATGGATAGGGGGACCCAAGCCTTCATAGACTTAGGTTGCCCCTGAGAATCAACAAATGTAATTTCAATTTCTTGAAGATTTTCAAACACCGCACCCCCCCTGAACTTTCACCCGTTTTAGGTTTCCAAGTTTGTTTTTGTTTACCAGATTTAGTTTTGTAAACAGATTTTGAAACTTCTGGTTTTAATGGTTGTGAAGAACTTGGTTCCCTTTTGACCGTTTTGGCTTCAGATTTTAAAGCCTTTTCAACAGCTTTGATATTATGACATCGTTGTTTCGTTTCTTGTTCCTTAACAGTTCTTTTATCATGTTTTAGAGAAACAGGACGACGTTGTGAGTGACCTTGTTTAGAAGGGGTTCTTTCAACAAAATTTGGTTTGGGCGAGTTTGTGCACTCTTTAATGATGTGCCTAAACTTCCCACATTTGAAACAAGTTCTCCTTTCAACAAACTTAGGAGAATCTGATCGACGACCTGACGTAGAAGTTGTAGACCCAGAGGTACTAGCTTCACACCCGTTTGTGTGTTGGGTGTAATTATTATCACTATTACGTTTCAAAATGTTGACTTTTTGTACAAAATCGGTATTTGATTTATTTTCAAAAGTCTCCACTTTATCAGTACCTTTGGAGGCCACAAACTTAACGTCTTTTGCTTTCTTCTTGTAACGAGCCCCTTTTGAATCAACCTTAGCCTTTGGCTTTGGAGCTCGTTGTTGTTGTTTACCCTTAAAAGCAATAGGTTGTTGCTTTGTTGGTGATTTTTGATTTCCAAATTGTTTTCTGATTTCAGCCTTTGGAATTGGGTCACGTTGAGTTACAATGACTCCTGGAATTGTCTTTCCCAAAAACTGGTTTGTAGTATCTTCAAACACTTTGTCAATCAAAGATTGATTGACGTTTTTGATTGGAAAATCTTTGTCTGAATAAATTTTACTATCACCGACTAAAGTATACAATAAGTTATTGCTCTTAACAGCAGACACACATTCCTTGTCATCTTTGACATCCTTGACAGGATCTATCACTTGCTTGGCAACAGGTTGCACGGCAGGAGTAGGAGGATCACAAAGAATATGATTCTCAATTGGAATTTCTACTCCTTTCGTCTCATCAAGTGATTCATCCTGGTCACTTACATCTGATTCATCATCTGACGAATCATAGTCCTCAATGGTTGGAGGACTTTGATTAGAAGCACATGATGACTTTTCTTTGCTATCAAATGAGCCACCCGAGGAACTGTCCGGTTTGAATCCTAAGCCAGTAGTAACTTCCTCATAATCAAGAGGCACACTGGGTTCATAGCGAGGCATATCCTCTTCATCAGGCATATGAGTATAATTATGTCTCAAAGGGGGCGGACACTTCTTATACCCAACACCTTTCATGTTTCCCTTTAATTGTTGAACGTCAATTATGTGATCGAGCACAAATCGGGAGTTAGAATAACTCTCCAATTTTTGCTTGATTGCATCATGCTCGCATTTGGCAATGCCTAGTTCCTTTTTGGTTTCCTCAACAATGTTAATGTAATCGTTAATACTCACTTGTTTATGATAAACAACTTTGTTCACTTCGGAAACACTATTCTTTAAGGTTTCAATAACAGATTTAAATTCCTTTTCATTTTAAACTAAAGCCATATTTGCCTCTTTGCACTTTGACAGTTCAATAACCAAACTTTGATTGTGACTATGAACCGTTTCAGATTCACGTTTCAAATCAGCACATTTAAGTTTCATATCATCACAATCACTACATATGCTAGGAGTTTCAGATTTTACCTGACTCGTAGAGGCTGAAACATTTGCCATAAAGGCAGTTTGACAAGAAAAAGATCCATCTTAAGAATTACAATCTCCCGCATTCGAGCCTTCTTCATCTGAACTCCCGCTATAACCGAGCTAACATCACTTTCAGCAAATTCTTCTTTGCGAACATGCTTGATGTCATTGATGATTTTTGCATAGCAAGCAGTTCCACCTCCTTGATTACCATCTCCGAATTGTACAGACCAGTTACATCCTTCATCAGCTTGAACGATCAATGCTCGATTGGAGTTTGATGGTCCAGACTGGTTCTGGTTGGTGGTGTTGTTCACAGCTACTATCCCTTTTCCACGGTCATCTTGATTGGCATTGGAAGTACTTGTCTGATTTCTGAATGGATTCTGGTTGCCTTGTCTGCTTGGCCGAGTGCACTCACGTTTGAAGTGTCCCCTTTCGCCACAATTGAAACAAGTAACAACATTGTTATCAAACCCGTACTTCGTATCATTCTTTCCTTCAAACGAAGTTCTTCCTGTTCGAGTCATGAAATCCTTTGCCCTTCTAACAGCACTTGCAAACGCCCACTTGATATCCATTAACTCCATTTCATCACGGTCTATCTGCTGATAATCTTCATTGGTCATATTGATGTTTCCAATTTGATCTGCTACCAATCCACACTAGGAACTGAACATTGTGTTGAGAAGTTCCAAATGTTCCTTAGCAACTTCTATACTGACTTTTGAAAGATTGGAAGTATCAACTCTAACAGTGTTGGTGTTTTGGAGTGAAGGATTGTTGATATAATGTGCTTGTTGTTGTGGTTGGGCTTGTGGTTGGGGTATGGAAGATGAAAGATAAGCACTTTGATTCCACTGTGGAAACGGTGATGAGCTTGTATTGGACACAAACGTCGTTTGAAGCTTCGGTTGCTGAATGGAACTAGAACTAGCTGAAGGACCAAAACCAGGCAAATACATTTCTTTGTTTTGAGGAGGTGCAATCATTTTAGCTTTCCGAATTTCCTCTTCATTCTTGTGCTCCAACTTCTGAATGAATTCATAGAGAGTGCCATTGGCTGTATCCATAGCGCCCGTATGCTTTAGAAGTTCAATGAATGGACTCCACTTAGGAGGCAGAGCATCAGCAAACCGTGCAATCATTTCCTGATGAGTTGCAGCAACATTATAAGAACACATTTCACTAATCAAATGATAAAAGCGAGAAGTCATATCATTGAGAGTTTCATTATCTAACCAACTGGGGTAGCCCAGTTGGCCACTAACACCCACCTCTTCCCAGAGGTACCGGGTTCGATTCTTGGGAGTGGCATATGTCGCCCAGGGTAAGAACTCGGCATGGGGAAGTCACCGCGGAGCTAGCTTGGTCGGGTAGTGGCTCCCGGAGTGAGATCACTCCGGCGGTTGGGAGGACCGTGCACTATCCCCCCCCCCCCCCCCGAGAGTTTCATTATCCAAGAATCGAAATGATTCAAACTCTTTCTTCAATAAATCATGGCGTGTCTTTCTAGAAGCTGCATTTCCTTCTCCTCTCGCTGCCAATGCATCCCATAAACCTTTCGTGGTCTTATAATAGGAGAACAGATTGTAGGTCCACCCGGAGGATCGAGTAACCTCTATTCCCTGTTTTCCGACAAACCCGAAAGTGTGGAATCCAAACGGGTAAGTTAAACCAAGTGACGAACACGTAAAACACAAAGATTCAACGATTAACACTCCATTGTATTAATGCGTATGAAATGGTTACAAATCAATGTTTACAAGATGCTCTCATAAACTCTCAGTGTGTGTGTGTTTACAGTGTGTTCGCTCTCAAAGTCTATGCAGACTCATCTCTCTGTGTTCTGTCTGTTGTGAGTGTTTATATAGTAACAACATGACGAAAACCAGTCCCAGACGAAAACCCATCAACGAAATCTAAGATCTGGACGAAATCCCTTGATTTCGTCCCATAGTGTTTTCGTCCCATTTGGTTTTCACTGAGAGGGTTTTCACCAAAAGGGTTTTCACCACAACAGTGTCTTCATGGGTGTTTTCGTCAACATGTTGGGCCTGTGATTTCATCTCATGATGTTGGGCTTCTTCAATATGTTGGGCTTCATCATGTTTGGGCCATATAAACAAACAAACAAACAAACTATACTAAATGCAAACTGCACACATGCAGTTGCATTTACACAAATGTTTACAAAGTAAATCGCATACCGAGTCAAGACAGAAGGATGTCTTGACTACGGCCTTCACTTCGTAGCCGAGTCGAACCGAGCCGAGCCGTATCCACATAATATGTATCAACAAACTCCCCCTTGGATGCTGCTCGCGAGGTTCGTAAACTCGTTCTCCATCTCTTGATGGTTCATTCATTCTCGGAAAGGATCTTCAAAGGCTTCACGTGTTGCACATAGAAAGTGTATCAACTAACTCCCGCTTTCATTTAGGAAGTGTATCAATAAACCCCCCCTTTGATTATGCTTGTGAATCTTTTGATCTTCAATGTTTTAGATCCTTGTGGTGTTGGTGATTGATCAGCGGCAACTCGATCATTTTTATCATTTGAGTGCCTTCACGTCGTGTGTTCATTCCGAAGCTTGTCATCGAACACGTTCTCTTCGCCTTTAGCATCTGCACATGCAAGAAAGCTAAACACGTAATGAGAACAACTGTTTGGAATATAGTTAACATTTAAACAAATGACACATATGAGACCAATTCTCATTCAACTACCGTCCAATAGTTAGTTTGAAAAGTTAACAGATTTTTGAATTTTGATTATTAACTTTCAAAACTTGCAAACTCTGACTATTTATGAAGATTCAGTCGTTTTGGTTTTCAATCAAATTTCAGGCAACGAAGACTTGAGTTCCAACATCGGTTAATCAAAACTAAAGTAGAAATAAAATCTTTTTGGCTTTTATAAAGTTTAAATTAAAACACACCTAAAATCTTTTTGGTATTTTGAATATTTCAAACTTAAAGACTGAAAGCAGTAAATAAATATATACAGAGTTGCAGAAACTAAGAAAAGTAAATATATACAAACATTTTTTTTGTGAGTTTCGAGAGTAAGAGAATCATATCAGTGTACGGTCATGTCAAACTCTCTTGTTGTTCTTTTTGTTAACATTTAGATAAACATCCTATAACAATTATCGGTATTGTTATCCACATAAGCTCAACTTATCATATGTAATCATGGCGAGGGGATACGTTAAGGTATGATTTATACTTACCGACCGGTGTTCATCCACATCACGACACATTCCTGTATCAAGGTATGCACGAGAGTTCATCTTACTGGTGAGTATACCATTTATCATCTGTTTTGACGTATATGAAAATGTGAGATACTCACTTATTTTGATGAAAACAAGCCCTATATGATAGAATCACTTATTGATAAGGAACATGATTTTCAGATGCATGAGGGCACAGGAGCAAGTCCATGAACAGGTCAGTACTTTCGTACAGCAAAGAGACGAACTTGACTCCCGGATAAATGTGATATATTATCACTTGTTTTATGGACATGTGATTGTTGATCACTTATTGAGGTCGTATGCAGTATGTACACGTATGTATGGTATCTTGGAAGATCTAGACTTCGTCTCCGTTTGTTTCGGTAAAAGAAATAACCATGAAACCCAGATGATAAACAGGACAAAGACCACATATCTCAGAACCTCGGCAATCTCTCAAACAAAATTTCGGTACTAAGACCAAATGCCAATGAGTGGTTCCCACCTGGTCTTTAGTCGATTTAAGTTTATATCACCATGCACACTTTAAGATGATTGTGAGCCTACCGATACATCTTATATAGAGCTGCTTATCATTTTTCATTTTGCATTTCAGTTTAAAGAGGTTTAGACAGACCACTGATGTACTATCATTTTCTCTTTTGCACGCTAGGAAACTCATTTTTTGTTTTTCTATTGTTTTTTAGTTTTTGAAATTTTTCGATGTTTTTGAATTTTCAAATTTGGATTTACTCCCCCTAAAATCAACAAACTTACAATAATTTTAAAAACACAAAGATATTTACAAAAACGATTTTCCGATGTTGGTTAACTCATGTTTTACCTCGATGTCGTTTACCAAAATTAAATTTTTGTCAGAAATGATTTATCGAATTTTGGAAAAATCAGTTGGCATGTCGGTAATCGGTGCGGACCATGACAACATTGATGAGTTCATAGTGAAACAATCACGTGTGAGGTGATATTCGAGATCAACGTGTCTGGTCAAAGAGTGCTGTACGAGAGGATAATAATTCATAAAGCAGCTTAAATATCGACAAGTATAGGAGAGATTAGAAATTTAAAACCGTATCCTGCAACTGCTTCATGCATTGCTAGGAATCTGAGTGCTCTCCCAAACTAGATATCCACCCGGTGTGGACTTCAAAGTCGATTTTTGTAGCTACTGAAAAATCTCTTCACAGTAACAAGATCAAAAACCTCTAACAACCAAAACTTTGGAATGATCTTCATTTTGTCGAAGTGGTCAAATTCTTTCATCATCATTCTTCTTTTCTTTTTCTCTCTCTCTCCATCAGTGGCAACAATATTCTCCTAGATGTAACAATATTTCGGAGCCTTATGTCGCCGATCTTGTGCATGGACGCTCCATTATCAACAATCCTAAGACTATCAATAGTTCCTCCTGGAACATCCTGCACTCTCACTCAGAGATTAGTTGGAGAGGGGGACCCAAGCCTTCACAGACTTGGGTCGTCCGTCATCATCGAGAATTGTGACATCCATTTCCCGATGATTCGGAATTGATGTAGCTCCCCCTGAAACAATTTCCGATTTTGGTTTCCAAATCTATTTTTGTTTTTCATTTTTAACATTTGATTTAACAGACTGCATTTGGACAACCTCTGGTTTTAAAACCTTTTCAACATTTTTCCGTTGTTTCTTTATCTGTTTCATTTCCCGTTGTTTAACAAGACGAGGGTCATGTTTTGGCGAAACAGATCTTTTATGGTAATTTTTACCATGGGGGGCATCAACCTTTGCCTTTCCTTTCGTGAGATATGGACAATTTCTGACAATGTGGCCATACTCACCGCATTCAAAGCATGATCTCCGCTCAACAAACCTTGGAGTATCATAACTGTAGGAGCTTGATGATGAACTTCGTGATCTTGAGGTACTTGGTCCTACATCACAACCGTTTATATGTTGTGTGTAATTGTTTTGACTGTTTCTTTTCAAAATTTTACTTTGTTTAACAAAATCCACGTTGGATTTGTTTTCAAAAGTTTCAATTTTATCAGTCCCTCTTGATTTCACAAAGTTTACCTTCTTGTCCTTTTTCTGAGTCTGTTTCTTTTGACCTTGAGTCGGTGATTTACCTTTTGGCTTGGTGTGATTTTGCTTCTTTTTCTCCGTTGGTAATTTTTTATTTCCATTTTGTTTGCGAATTTCAGCTTTGGGAATTGGCGGACATTGTGTTACCACAACGTGTGAACCCGTCTTTCCCAAAAACTTACTTGTTGTATCCTCAAAAACCTTATTGATTATAGATTGATTAACATTTTTAATCGGAAAGTCTTTGTTTGAATAAACCTTTTCATCACCAACTAGAGTGTACAGCAAATTCACACTCTCAGACTCTTGTGAGGAAGTAGACATGGACTCGGTCAGAACAGTCGTAGCAGGTTTTGCGGGAGGATCACATAGAATATGATTCTCGAGAGGTATGTCCTCTTCTTTGATTACCGCATCTGACTGTGCTGAGTCAGTATCATTAGATTCATCATCTGAAGAACCAGTATCCTCAACAATGATTGGAGGATCCTGATTTTGTTCAGCAGTTACAAATGTATCTGCTGACACATCCGAATCTGATGTTACTTCCGATTTGTATCCAAGTCCCGTTGAAAATTCCTTAATGTCTAAAGGAACAGATTCTTCATAATGAGTTCTATACTCCTCATCAGGCAGTGCATCATAATTTTGTCAAACAGGTGGTGGACATTTCTTATATCCAATGCACGTGACATCCTTTTTCTCTTTTTGTGTGCCAATGATGTGATCCAGCACGTATCTAGAGTTAGAATAAATGTCTAGCTTAAGCCGGATCGCCTCACTTCCACACTTTGTACAGGCCAACTCTTTTTGCATGATCTCAAGACGATTAATATAACAGTTTATGTCTGTTTGTTTTCTTGAAATCATTTTTGTCAGTTCGGTTTTATCTTTTCTTAAATTTTCAATCACCGTTTTAAACTCTTTTTCATGGTTTTCATAAAACATGTTGGCCTCTTTGCATTTCGAAAGATCCACGATCAACTTTTGGTTGTGGATAAATGTCACATCATAGTTGTTTTGCAAAGCCTCGTGTTTGCTTTGCAAATCACACCACTTAGCATCTAAAGAAACATGTTTGTTTTGCAAGTCAAACAATTTAGCATTTAAAGCATCATGTTTGCTTTGCAACTCAGACATATTAGCATCTAAATAAGCACATTTAACACTTAAGCTGGCACAATTATCACATTTTGATTCATCGACACATACCTGACTGGAATCACTCTCAGATGTTGACCTATCTGCATCAGAATCAACAACCTCCCTTGATGATTCACATTCAGATCCATCCTCGCTTGAACTTGAACTTGATGTTGTAACATCTTCAACTGAAGTTGAAACGTATTCAACTGAACTACTGTCATGTTCAGAACTGTCATTATTTCCCGAGGATTCACCATTGCTGGCATCTTTGACAATTTTGGCATAAAACGCCATTTTTGTTTGACTACAGTTCCTTGGATCAAGAGATGATGGTGCTACAGTAGAACGATGGCGCTGTGAAGCAACTGGTGGTAGTGGATTTCCATACAATTATGTGGTTGGAGCTGGATTTACAGGAACTTGTATCGGATTGCCATACAAATATGTGCTTGTTACAAACGCCGTTTGAAGTGGAGCATGTGAAGCGACCGGTGGTAATGGATTTCCATACAAATCTGTTGTCATTTTCGGTTCACTTTGCTTTTGATTAGTAACCGATGCCCATTGTTCTGCCGTAATTCGAGGTGGTGAGGGAGATTCGGCCCATGATGGATATAAACGCGTGTTTATATACTTGATTTCCGTATTAGACGGATTACCTCACCAATTCGGATTCATTTTGAATATGTAAAGATGAATACCTGCTCAAATCACACAAATCAAAGAGTTAAATATGAGTTACAAGTCTTCTGTTTAAAAATAACACAAGTATGTGACGAAAATAGTGGTTTTCGTCCTTGATATGTTTGATTTCCTTGCTGAAATGGTGATTTCGTCGCTGAAAGGGTGATTTCGTCGCTGATGTGCCTTTTATGACGAAATCAGGGGTTGTTTTCGTCGCTAATGTGCCTTTGACGAAATCAGGGGTTGTTTTTGTCGCTGATGTGCCTTTTATGACGAAATCAGGGGTTGTTTTCGTCGCTAATGTGCCTTTGACGAAAATGAAAGGGTTTTCGTTGCTGATCATGTGATTTCGTCCACTTGTTTGATGAAATGGGTGATTTCGTCCACTAGTTTGATGAAATGGGTGATTTCGTCGAGATCATGTGGGACGAAAATGGGGTGTTTTCGTTGAGGTTGGGTTTTCGTCCAGCTTGTAGATTTCGTCCGGTAGTGATGTATGGTTGACCAATGTGATTTCGTCCAACCAACACAAGTGATTTCGTTGAACAATGAGACCAGACAAAAGATATTTTTCAAAACAAAATGAAATCTTATCTTATCTTCTGACAAGAAGACTTCTTATGGCACAAATGTCAAACACACCAAAGACACTAATGTCAAACTTTCATCATTTTTGTGTCACCTTTTTCAAACTAACAATATTTTAATCACAATAATTCAGATAACACTTCAGTATTTCATCAAACAAAGATCAAACATATACATATTTGAAGAACACATATGAACTGGATGAATATCCTGATGAATCTGATGAGTTTTCCAGCACTGGAAAATTTTCGAATACAATTTTTGCGTAAATGATCAATAAAAATCCTTTCTTAACATGTACAAATGAAAATTAACAAGATTTTTATAAGAACAATCAGCAAAAACACAAGATTTTCAAAGATTTAAACCTGATTTTTCTAAAAATATAAACTTTCTGTTTCAAAAATCAAGAACAGATCTGGAAACACATGAAAATCTACTTGGTTTTAACAAGGAATCGAGCCAATGCTCTGTTACCAATTGTAGGTCCACCCGGAGGATCGAGTAACCTCTATTCCCTGTTTTCCGACAAACCCAAAAGTGCGGAATCCAAACGGGTAAGTTAAACCAAGTGACGAACACGTAAAACACAAAGATTCAACGATTAACACTCCATTGTATTAATGCGTATGAAACGGTTACAAATCAATGTTTACAAGATGCTCTCATAAACTCTCAGTGTGTGTGTTTACAGTGTGTTCGCTCTCAAAGTCTATGCAGACTCATCTCTCTGTGTTCTGTCTGTTGTGAGTGTTTATATAGTAACAACATGACGAAAACCAGTCCCAGACGAAAACCCATCAACGAAATCTAAGATCTGGACGAAATCCCTTGATTTCGTCCCATAGTGTTTTCGTCCCATTTGGTTTTCACCAAAAGGGTTTTCACCACAACAGTGTCTTCATGGGTGTTTTCGTCAACATGTTGGGCCTGTGATTTCATCTCATGATGTTGGGCTTCTTCATTATGTTGGGCTTCATCATGTTTGGGCCATATAAACAAACAAACAAACAAACTATACTAAATGCAAACTGCACACACGCAGTTGCATTTACACAAACGTTTACAAAGTAAATCGCATACCGAGTCAAGACAGAAGGATGTCTTGACTACGGCCTTCACTTCGTAGCCGAGTCGAACCGAGCCGAGCCGTATCCACATAATATGTATCAACACAGATGATAGATGTCTTTGTGAAGTGCTTGAGTGAGAATAGCATACGCCTTCTTCTCCAGATCATATGCCTTTTTGTCGTCTTCAGGCATATTAGTAAAACCCGCTGAAGTTGATGCTGCTATTTCGAGGGCAGGGTTGCATGCATTAATGAAACATGTCCAAACTTCGCTGCTTTGCCCTTGAACGTATGTGTGGAAACGACCCTTCCATGATGGATAGTCGTTCATGTGATTTAACTTTGGCGGCCGATTGTTGCTACCCGTCTCACTCTCACTAAGCAATAGACTTTGAATGCTCTGATTTTGATTCGACACCAATGCCCATTGACTTGCACTTATTGACTGTTGTTGTCGAGGTATCGTATTCGCTAAATATTCGGCCATCGAAGTCGGTTTTTGAACTGGTTGTGAGTCCGTACTCCAATCCCATGGGCTAGTACAACTCATATTTAATGTATGTATGTGAAAATTGATCACACTCTTGAAAACAGACTATTATCACACTTTTGCAAGTCTTCTGTTTAAAAATTGATAACAAACTCGACGAAACGCTATCCACGAAACTCAATGATTGTTTGGTGAAATTCTAAGTTCGACGAAACAGTCTGTGAATTAGTGATGTTCGATGAAACGGTTTGTAATCTTTAATTTAATGCGACGAAACTGGATGTTCTTTGTTGTCGACGAAACGGAATGATAGATATGTCGACGAAACGAAACTGATTTGATAAGATGACGAAACAGATATGTACTTTGTTGTATTGCGACGAAACAGATTGGTTAAAGGTTGCGACGAAACAGATTGATTAAAGGTTCGACGAAACAGATTGGTTAAAGGTTGGTGACGAAACATAAATCTGGTCGACGAAACTGGATCTTTCAGGTCGACGAAACTGTTGTTTTATAATTTTAATAAACGACGAAACACTTGATTTGAACCTCTGTTTGACGAAACTGATTTGGATAAGGTTTGGAGTTGGTGAGTTTGGTGAGATTTTTCAACGCGATCTTATCCTTTTTTGACACAAAGCCATAGTTTTCAAACTACACCATGCCTAACATACTTTGAAGACCCAATTTTCAAACAAGAGATAATTTTAAATTCACAAACAACTTTCATAGAAACTTTATAAAAGATCAAAAAGTAAATATTTTGAAGAACACTTTGAAGTTTTGTGAAGATATGAAGAACAAACCCAGAATTTTTGAATTTTCCGGTCACCAAATAACTTTCCGAAACATGAAAAATGCACAAACTTTTACTAAAAACCCGGTAATACTATGTAATGATGCACACTAACAAGGTTTTTGGCAAAACTTTGGAAAACAAATAAGATCCAACTGATTTTCTGAAGCTTTTTCAAGAAAATATAACCTTTTCAAGAACAAGAATCTGAAAAACTCAAATCACAAGAACAGCTTGATAAAACACTAACAATGTTTGGTTTTAAACAGGGATTAGAGGCAAGGCTTTGATACGAATTGTAGGTCCCGATTTTCCGGTGGATCGATAATGAAAACCTATCCTTGTTTATCACAAACACGGTAATGGGTGCGGAATCCCCGTGACGGTGCAAACCAAACACAGTTAACAAGAACACACGTAACCAAAAGATTCAATATCTATTGATTAGGGATGAGAACGATACAAACATATACAAACAATGTTTACAAACTCTCTCTCAAAGTCTCACAGCTCTCGTCTCTCGTCCCGTTTCACACAGAAACTTTGAGAGGTATTTATACTAAAACAGACACAGACATGACGAAACACAAAGGACTCGGCGAAACAATTCAAAGTCGACGAAACAGGGGCATGCTATGACAAAGTCGACGAAACACACCTTGTTTCGTCGACATGCATTTGCAATTTAATGTGTTTCGGCCCAAAGGTTTCTGGCCCAAATTCAAGTCAAAGCCCAAACAGTTTTCGGCCCTGATTGAGGTTTTCGTTGACAACTTTCACCAATTCAAAGCTTGTGACATCATCATGATGATGTCATGATGATGTGTCAGCGGGAAACAGTTCGCGGCTCGCCGTGCTTCGCGTGTCGAACTCTGGAGCGCACGACGGAGGAGTGTCGTGACGTCGGGCTTGAGCCGGACCTAACCTTGTCGAAACCAAGTCGAACCGAGCCGAGTTAAACCGAGCCGAGTCGCGTCCACACAAAGTGTATCAACACTAATCTTACACCACTGTAGTCCTATTAACTAGGCAATTGAATACTCCCGCCATCTGAATCATCAGGTCATTCAATGTCGCCTACATCAATTAGGTTTGATGAATTAATTTAGTGAATTATTATAAATAAATTACGAACCCTAATCGTCTCTCCTTCAACTGTTATGTTGATTCCTACTTTGCAAATCATGTATTTCAATTCATCTTTTTGAGAGAAGTTTCTGTATGAGGGTTTATATTCTTCAATTTATAAGTAATTTCATCAATTTCGTTTTTGTGGATTCGTGTATTGGTTCCAAACTTAAGACCCCTGCAACCCTTCAATGGAACATCAAGGTCAAGAACGATTCCTACAAAACAATTCCATTGCAGATTTCATGTGGTTTAAGAAAGGAGATTCATTCACTATTAGGTCTATAGATTGTCAATATGAGTTGTTAACTAATTGAAAACCCGTCATCGCACAAGAAGCCTCAAAGATCTAAATCAGTTTTGTTGCAGGTAGGTTACTCATCGTTTAACTCTATCGATTCTGTTTACTGTTTGTTTTGCGATTCGAATACCTAATTTTGTGTTTACTTATTGTGCATTGCATAATCATCGATGTAAATGCTGGCAATAGGTAACCTGCTAAGACACAATAACAGAAAAGTACACCATGTGATTTTTTACGTTTTTAAAAATAATCAAAATTTGAAAGTTAGGATCCATTATTTCTTCTTCTAGGTGCATAAAATATACATCTGTCTTATAGACATTGGATATAAAGTAGTTAAACGAGTCGTGTTCATGTTTAAAATTTTTGTTGTTCGCATTATCAAATACCTGTTAAACCTACTCATGTAATCAATGTTTAAGTAGATTTAGGTTAGGTTATTCTTCTTTTAACTTGACTGATTTTGATTTGTGTGTCATTCACTGATCTCTAAAATAATATTATTTAGTATCCTTTAGAAACAACGTTTGACCTGATTCCGTTTTTAACTAACTTCTATTTTATCTGTAATCGGGTTTAGTGTCACACCCGCTCGTAGCGGAAGCGCGAGGTGTGATCTGTTCGGTTCTCATTGCATAACGATATAAGTAAACATGCTAAATGAATAAAACATGCTCCAATGCCATTGTTATAATTGTTCAAAAGATCGCAACATAAGTTAAGTACATTGTTTACAAACCATCAAATGAAAATAAGTTGTCATTGTTTCATACATCAAATGTAAGTCTAAAAATGTCAAGGCTTTGACCACTATATCACCACAAAGAGGCGGTATATAACTGGCAAACCCTTCAACAGTTGGCATGGAGTATTGATACTTGTTTTCCTTGAACTAAAATTTTTGCATTGGTCCACTAATTCCCTTAAATACATGTAAGTATAAGCCCATTTTTGAAATGTACGCCCATGTATTTATGTTAAGCCCATTTAGGAAGATAAGCCCATTAGTAAGTATAAGCCCATTTTTGAAATGTAGGCCCATTTGTAATATAAGCCCATTTGTGAAATATAGGCCCATTTGTAGTATAAGCCCATTTGTAAATTAAGCCCATTTGTAAAATATACCCATTTGTAAATTAAGCCCGTTTGTAAAATATACCCATTTGTAAATATCTAGTAATTTTTATAAGTTCAAAACATCCGGATATTGTTGTGGGTGATTTATTTGTATTCGCGTCGAATGATCGCCTAAGCGTCGTAGTAACTTCTCGGGTTGGCGTTACGTTATAGATTTGTCCATCGTCCGTTTTGACCATAATTTGTGTCCGATCATTCGGATCGTCCGTAACTTGTTTTTAAGACATATTTCTATGTAGTCTTGTAAGACTTTGATTGTAATGTATCTTATGTTTATTTGTTACATTAAATTCAAATTCCTAGTTTTGATATGTACAACTAAAACACCAAGTATCATATTGCACATAAGTTGTTAAAGTGACCAAATATATATTTTCTCAAAAATATATATTTATCTAACTTTGTTTTTATAAAAACCATTCTTTAAAATCTTTTTAGTCTTGTAAAGATTTAGCCAAGAATAATGGTTTTGTTTACATATGATTTTTAATAAAAATCAGCCATATAACCTTTGTAATATGCACTTTACCGTGTTTAAATAAACATATCATTTTCTTTTCGAATTCACCAATCAATTTTCTCATAACATTCTTAAAGAATATCACATGAGATTTATAACATAACCACATTAAGATGATCTCAAAATCATGTAGGATTTTTGGTATGATTATAACATATGTTAACTATTTCAAAGTCCATGTTTACTTCTAGTTTCATCCACTTTTACAAAAATCCCATCTTGTATGTTTGTTTTCATAATCTTGTAGAAGTATTGTTTTTAATGAAAAACACTAAATAGTTTAACACACCATAGATTATGATCATCCATATAAACTTTATGTTTAACAAAAACCCTTTTAACATAAACATGTATACTTGTTAAATCATGTATTTAAACATCATCTAACAATTTATTCATATGCTAATCATCATGACAACATCAAATATGCAAGTAATAAGTCTCAAATCGCCACATAAACAAACATAGATCATGATTATTATTTTGCTTCTTTGTATTTTCATATTATTATGTATGATTCTTTTAGTTATATCACGTTCTTAAATCATCATATACATAAATAAGTATGAAAAATAGATTTAGAAGCTCACTTCTAGCACTTGTGGCTAGGGATGATCTCGATGATGATAAAGAAACAAAGAAGATGATGATCTTGATGGTAGAAAGCTCTTGAATGGATGAAAATACTTGCTTTAACTTGTAGGTGCCTTAGAACTTCTTATGCTCCATAGAAGTACAACTTGATCATCAAGAATAAGCTTGAAAGTAAGGTGATTTAAGGGTGTATATGGCTGAATTTTTGGAAGGAAAAATGTGTTCTTAAGTGTATGTAAATGATGGTGTAAGAATCATGGAAAATATCTATTTTAGATATGTATACCATGACTTTATTCATCCATTAATTCACCACATGTAATTAGATAAATATCTAGATATTTTTGGCAAGTTGAAGACATGTGGGACCCTCATAAAAACGTTCATAAGTGTGTGTGTGTGGGGGGGGGGGGTAAAGTGTAACATTTTTATAAAAATGTCTTAAACATGTAGATATTTTGGTAATTAGGCTAAGTATGGTGATTAGGGGTAATCTTTCACCATTAGGAGGTAATTAGTGATTCGGAATGTTAATTATTATTAACAAATTCACTAAACTAGTAGAAATGGTATTTTGATATCTTAAACGACTTCCGTTTGGTCGTCGGTTCGATAAAAGCACATTTAATTCCTACCGACGAAGTTTTTCCGTAAGTTGTAAATCCGCAACCAAGAGATGTATAAAGGGATTTGGAATCTCAAAATAAGCTTAACTAGTTCACCAAAGCTTTCATTTGGTTGTTTTCGATGTCGGAAATGTCGTTTATTAGCTTGTCGGTGTAGAAACGGACAAGTTGTGGGGGTTGCAACGCAGCGTCGAAAGCTTATGTTTCGGACACCCCATTAATATCCTCATATTGTTTCCATATATTAAACACTACTTTTACATGTTGTAAAAATATTAAATTTCTAAATTCTGTAGAATTTCTGCGAAAAAGTGTTGAAATTGTCGCTTTTAGTGCTTTTCGGCAGTTTTTAGTGTTGTCGGACATCGGGAAAGTATTAGACCAAACCCTTGCATTCCTAGCTAGGGTTTAATGTATATTAGATGTTAAACTTTCGTCTGAGTCCTGAAGATATCATTAAGATGGTTTCTGCGGATCCTACATTTTCGTCAGAATACTAGTTCGCTAAGTGCTTTTCTAGTTGTTTTGATGCATTGTTTATACTGTTTCAAATGTAATCAATAAAAATGAATCATGTGCATCTAAAATAAGTATTCCATGAGTATTCTAAGTGTATGTCATGTAATAATGCAGTTCGGATATTCAAAACACGAAACTGTATAATGTAAATGACTGTTTTAAGTGTACGTAAATTACCAGAAAGTGGCAGTTGTCACATTCTCCCCTTGTTATTGAGAATTTCGTCCAGAAATTCAAGCTGAATCATCCTTTGCAGGAGACTTCTCGAACAAGTGAGAGTATTTGGCTTTGATTTGATTTTCACGTTCCCAAGTATACTCGGGTCCGTGTCGAGAGTTCCAACGTACATTTAATAATTTGATACGACTCCTCCATGATTTCTGTACTTTATAGTCCATGACTTCAACAGGTTCTTCAATGAATTGGAGTTTGTCGTCAAAATGAATTTCATCCGCAGGGATGATAACGGTTTCTTGCGTTGGACTCTTTTTAAGATTCGACACATGAAATGCGTCGTGCACATTGCTAAGTTCGTCTGGCAATTTCAGCTTGTAGGCAACAATGCCAATCTTCTCCAAGATTTCAAATGGTCCAATGTAACGTGGGTTAAGCTTTCCACGCTTACCGAACCTCGCTACGCCCTTCCAAGGTGAGACATTCAACAAGACTTTGTCTCCAACCTTGAAAGATAATGGCTTCTGTCTCTTGTCTGCGTAGCTCGTGTGTCGATCGCGAGCCGGCTTGATACGGTCTCTGATCTGAAAAAATTTTATCCGTAGTCTCTTGGACTAGTTCCGGACCAATTAATTGTCTATCGCCTGTTTCCGCCCAACATAGCGGAGAGCGACACTTTCGACCATAGAGAGCTTCGAACGGTGCAGCTTGTATACTAGTATGGTAGCTGTTATTGTAGGAAAACCCAACTAAAGGTAGATGAGTATCCCAATTGTCGCCTAAATCCATAACACACGCACGAAGCATATCTTCGAGTGTTTGGATTGTCTGTTCGCTCTGGCCGTCAGTTTGTGGATGAAAGGCCGTACTTAGATTCAAATGAGATCCAAAGGCCTGTTGAAATTATTTCCAAATTCTTGAAACAAAACGACCGTCTCGGTTAGAGATGATTGAAATAGGTACTCCATGACGAGCCACAATTTCTTTGGGATAGAGTTCCGCTAGTTTCTCGGTACTATCCTCTCCCGAATCAGCAAGAAGTGTGCAGACTTTGCCAATCTATCGACGATTACCCATTCAAACGGGAATCTCGGGTTATTGTACCAATCCCGAGGGATTTTGCTATTCGACTTTGACTTTCGCGCAAGTCAAGCATTCTCTGACATAAGTCGCGATATCACTTTTGAGGTTAGGCCACCAATAGTATTCTTTCAATACTTAGGCCTATGTGCTTCCTCAAAATATCATCTCGAAGGCCGCCAAAGAATGGAACCCAATTTCGACCCATAAGGTATAAAGTTCCATCTTCTTTCGGCACTAATTGTTCCTTCATGTCTCGAATTGTTTCTGCTTGAATATGCTCTTCCTTGAGCGCTTGTTAATCATCTTCTCTAATGCTTGAACTCTCAGCGTTCTAACTCGCTCCTTGCAGCTCAAGGCGTCAGCTACAACGTTCGCCTTGCCCGGATGGTACTTTATTTCACAATCATAGTCGTTCAACAATTCAACCCAACATCGTTGACGCATATTTAATTCTTTTTGGTTGAATACGTGCTGTAGACTTTTATGATCCGTGAAAATAATGCATTGAGTACCATATAAATAACGTCGCCATAATTTTTAAAGCGAATACAACCGCGTCTAACTCAAGGTCGAGAGTGGTATAGTTCTTCTCGTGAACTTTTTAATTGGCACGACGTGTACACGATAACTTTTTCACGTTGCACGAGTACGCAACCCAATCCTTGATGCGAAGCATCATAGTTTACAACAAAGTCATCGGTATCGTCGGATAATGATAAGATTGTAAAATGCTATGCACCAATCTTAAGAAAAAGTTGTAATGCTATTTCTTGTTTTTCGATTTGGGGCGAATTTATTGTCTTTATGGGTGAGGGAGGTTAGCAATTGAGTAATTTAAAAAAAAAAATCTCAATAGATCTTTGATGATATCCCGCTAATCCAAAAAAAAATTTCAGACTCCAGTTAGAGTCTTGGGCACTTCCCAATTTTCATTTGCTTCAATCTTAGCTGGGTCTACTGGAATGACTTTCTCGTTCACTACATGCCTGAGAAATTGTACCTCGCGAATCCACAATTCACACTTGGAAAATTTCGCGTATAGTTTCCCCTTCTTTAGTAGCTCCAAAATGGTTCTCAAGTGTTGTTCGTGTTCATCAGTCGATCGTGAGTATATTAATACGTCGTCAATAAATACTATGACAAATCTGTTGAGATATGGCTTGCACATGCGATTCATTAACTCCATAAGGACCGCTAGTGCGTTCGTTAAACCAAAAAGGCATAACGAGAAACTCATAATAACTATAACGAGTTTTAAAATCGTTTTTCGGTATGCTTTCCTCATGAATTCATAACTGATGATACTCCGATCGTAAGTCTATCTTAGAGTAGAAGCTAGAACATTTCATAAACCATTTGAGTTAGTTGGAAATTCATTTGTAACATGGTTTAGAAATATGAATTTTCATTCATCCATTTTTGCAAAACTTGCATGTCTTTCCACCCCCAAAACCTTTATAAAGATGTATAATGGTAAAGAGTGGGGGTTATGAACTCACAACATCCTTATTCGGTCAACTACAAGGTTCAGAAGGTGCTAATCGACATGGAGATTTGGCTACAGGTGCGGCTCCCGGTACCAAGTCGATGTGAAACTCGACTTGTTGATATGGTGGTAGTCCTGGCAAGTCTTCAGGAAAGACTTCAGGAAATTCTTTTACCACAGGAATATCTGTCAGCGGCGGCCCAACGGCCTTCTTGTCGACAACTTGTGCTAGGAAGGCAGTACAACCTTTTCGTAAGCACTTCTGTGCCTCCATGCAATTGATGATCCGCAATGATGTGTTGCGCTTCTCTCCATGGATAACAAGTGTATCTTTGTTCGGTAGTGGTAAGCGAATGGTCTTCTCATGACAGAAGACTTCGGCTAGATTATTGGATAGCCAATCCATGCCAACCACTACGTCAAAAATACCCAACTCAATGGGTAAGAGATCGATATGAAATTTCTGCTCCTGACTCGGCTAGTTTACCGTTTGCGAATTCTATAGAATAAGGAGACGTCTAGCTTACTTGACTCTAGGCCAAGTACATTTTGAATTCTATGTAGTAAGGACTTCCCTGTACTGGTGTAGAGGAAAACCCAATCCCTATGTTTAGATGTAGGATAACCCAATCCCTATGTTTAGATGTAGGATAACCCAATCCCTAATTGTAGCTAGGACAATCTCGTCACTAGCCATGAAACCATGCATGTGAAATGTTGAGATAAAGCTAAAAATCGGCAATGGCATCAAATAATATGGATGTGAAATGTTGATTGATAGGATACGTACCGGTGACCCTTAATGATTTGACATGTCTCAGCTAATTCCCCATTAGCTAACTTGATAGGGTCATGTGTGTCTAACATGACTCTAATTCGAATATATGCTTAACATTTAAAGACACTAGCTAAGCTCGGTGTTGGTATTAAAAGAATTGATACATGATGTTCATAGAGTGTACATACTCATGACATCATTGGGATTTTGTGGAGTATTCATAGTTCTAACCACACAGACACAAACTTATTCACCAGCTTGATCCATTCTTACGTATTATCGTCTTACTAGCCTTTGTTTTGCGCCCGGTCTCAGCACACTGCTACTCTTGGCGCTTTTGCAATTGCCCTCATGATGAACATCTCACTTGTCGCATTTAGAATTTCGGCAAGTTACCAGCATACCTATTGGTGCCAAAATCGTTTATGGCAGCAATTGCCTTCGTTTCTCCCATGGAGAGAGTTATTGTTTGAGTGATCGAGGTAGGGTGGGATGATGCGGTCATGTTTTGGATTTCAGGGCTAAACTTAAATTATAACGCTCAATGCGTTTGAATACGGGCGTTACCATATATGGAACAACCCTGGAGAAACTGTGAAAGCATCGAATGTAACCAACAACGTAGGCTCTAGTCGTGATCGAGTTCTAGAATAAAATCATATGAAAATCAGATGATATAAAAGAATGATGTATGGTTAAATAAATAACCAAATGAAATGTAGTGTATAATATATATCATGCCTTAAAATCGAATACCATGCCTTGAAATGCGTTTGAATACGGGCGTTACCATATATGGAACAACCCTAGAGAAACTGTGAAAGCATCGAATGTAACCAACAACGTAGGCTCTAGTCGTGATCGAGTTCTAGAATAAAATCATATGAAAATCAGATGATATAAAAGAATGATGTAAGGTTAAATAAATAACCAAATGAAATGTAGTGTATAATATATATCATGCCTTGAAATCGAATATCATGTCTTGTGTAGAAGATGGCGTGTCTTGTCTTTGTCGAAGTGGTTTGAATAACACCACGATATGCAATATAATATAAGCACTTATATATAGGAAGTACCAGCGTCGTATCCACCATGCTTTTATCATATTACACACGTCTCATCACTTACAAATAACCACCAAAAATGTCTTGTGTATACCAACGTCGAATGGCATGTATAACAATGTCTTGCGTAACAATGTCATGTATAAACCATGTCTTGTGTAAAAGCAATGATTTTCAACACATAACTTTTGACTTAAACATTTGATTCTTTTGGCGCCATGATCCTTTTAATACACACTATTAAAATAATCTAGACATGTATTTGGATAAATAAAGTCTATCATGTGCCCAAGAATGAAGAATGCAATCAATCGGTCATGGAAACCTCAAGACCGCATTGTTCATACATGTTTGAATAAATGATAATGTGGATAACCAAAACCAAAAGGTGTAACGCCTCTTGCGTGTTTTGGTCATATGTCTAAATGGAAAAAGAAAAATAATTTGTTGAGGAGGGGAAACCAACCAGTGGTCTTCGTCCATATAATATGTATTCCCTACTCTATGGACCTCGATCGTCCTATGTAGAGAAAAATCCTTTGTCTTACATGTCCATGTGAAAATTATGGTAATAGTGCTTGAGTTTCACGAGCTCTAGCAAGATTATTATAATCTCCAAAAATGTCGAATAGAATGCAATGAGGGAGTTGCAGCATGGCTCATGCCATACCATTCCTTGGGAAAAGACAAATGTCAAGCGACGGAATTTATTGTATCATTTCAATAAATATGATAAGGTGGAATATGATAAGGTAAGGTAAGGTAAAGTAGGGTAAAGTGTCATAGACACAATGGAAATAGCCTATGTACAAAAATTTTAGAATGTTGAGGAAAATACTTCATGAGTGGCTAACAAATTTTGTTTGTTTAGATGACTAGTCTCAACTGAATCGTGATGTAGATCGAATGTTAGGTGTGAAAAAATACGTGTCGTCTCCCTGTATTGTATTGTATTGTATTGTAGGGTGTTATACTAACCACCCCAGTTCGTGTTCTACTAGATAGGAAGAATTGAATCTCAAGTAATAACTTAAGAATTTTGAATGAATAGTGATCATTAGCTTAGCCCGTAGAGTCCACCAGAATTTCCATGCACTACAAGTTGTTATGACGTGGGCCCCCGTAATAATAAATTGTCTTGCATGGTCACCCTAGCATTCTCTCGTTCAGAGCAGACGATCAGTCAGAGAAGGAATACTATTGTCAATATACCTTCAACATTGGAGGGACCTTCGTGATAGTTCACGTGTCAACGTCCGTTGTTATTACTCACAGAACGGCATGACGTTAGATGAAATAGAAATGGAAAGAATCTGTAACAATAACAACTGAAGGGGCACCTTCAAGATGAGTACTTCATTTTCCTTGTCTGGACAGGAGTGTATCAATCTTGATTAGTATGAGTCGCAGGGACCTCGTCTCACTAATGGAGTTGTTGTCCAAGGTTACAACCTCCGCCTCATCGTCACTATCATGGTCAGGCATCTCAGCATTCGCGAGAAAGCAACCATATTTTACGAAATAAAGTTTAAGATTTCACTTAGGAATCATGTTCGCCAAAAGCTCCGCAGTAGACGTGAGGTCGATATTTTCATCGTGCAAGTTAAGAATAATTATAGAGTTTGAAGTCGAAGGTATTTTGTTCTTGGAAAATTATTTTGTACAACACATATATAAATAAACCATATATCTATACTACTTTATAAAGCATATAGGAAGGATAGAAATGGTCATTTGCCACTTTACAAGTCTTTGAAGCCCATTGTACAACCTGTTTAGCACAAAGTGTTGAAAAATTGTTTTCAACACATGCTGATACCCACGCGGATCTTACCCGGATCAACTTGACCCGTTTTACTTTGATGGATCCAATATAATCTTTCTATCACTCTATCTAAACCACAATTCGTTTCATCCATCCTGCCGCTCCACCTTTCTCTGCAAACCCTAGATCCTCCACCGCTCCTCCACCTTTCATCCATGGAACCGGTCGTCGCCATCACCGTCTTCTCCCCTTCTCCACTCCAAGAGTCGCTTCATGATCTAGGGTTTCACTGAGAAACCAGTCGTTTCATGATCTAGGGTTTCTCTGTAGATCCGACGCTATCTCAGCAGATTCGACACCAGATCCAACACCAGATCGATTTCTATGGCTTCTTTCCCGGTGGCTTCAAGATCCGACACTATCTCAGTAGATCCGACACCAGATCTACTGGTTTGACTGTAGGGTACCTTTCTTTTTACCATATCTTCTTCTTTTTTTTTTTGTTATTTGAATCTAATCTGGGTAATGTTTCAGATCTTCCGTTTGGTTGTGGGTTCGTCAACGATGGTGGTTGTGGGTGGAAGATCTGGCCAGATCTATGGTTTATTTGTAAGTAGATTTATTTTTGTTTAAATTTATAGGCTTTTTTATGTGTTTTGTGTTTTTTTAGGGTGATTTCGTTTGGTTTTCGGTTTCACTGGCTAAAGTTGTAGATATTGAACTTGGTTCACAAGATGCAAGCTATGTTAGTCATATGAACATTAGCCCAACAAGTTTTAAAAAATGCAATATTTGTGCTCAAAGGTAGTTTATGTTGACCTGATCTTTGTAGATATTGAACTTGTTTCTTGACTAATACCCTGTAAACTTGGTTTCTGCTGATGAACCGCTGTTTCAGATGCCGATTTTTCAAAGAGAGCTGGGATGCTTCTTCGGTTGATGTGTTTCTGAATGCGGATGCTACTCAAGATGGTGGAAATGAGGTGGATCTTTGAAGCTTCAACGATCTTCCTGCCATCTTGGATGGATCGTTCTAAGCTATTGTAAATCTTTTCGTCGTTCACTTGAAAATATATCTTTTTAGATGTTTGTACTTTGATGATGTGTTTCGTATATTAATCTTTGTTTTTTGTTCCAGGTTTGGTGACGATGGGCGGACAAATAAGCATGGTGTGTCGATTTCGTTGGTTATATGCAGAGTATATAGCTGAACAATCAACTGTGTTATGATTGTAAGATCTTTATTTTTATTTTGTGTTAGTTATATTTGTATGGATGACAATATTTTGAACACTAAATGTTGCTTTTGTTTCTCTTTATGGACTTCAGATTATATATGTTTGAACCAACTGTTAAAACTTTAAAGTGGTAAATTAAACTGTGGCTTGTGAAAATTTGTTTTGGCTAATAGTCAAAAGTGAACAATTGTAGGCTTGTAGATTGTTCAAGTTTCAGTGATTCTCTTGAAAATATGGCATATGTGACTTGTATAGTTTCTTACTTTGCTAATTTACCAAACTTTTCAAATTACGAAAAATCAAAGTGTATAAACTGAAAAAAAAAATGACTAAATAGGATGTAACACTTGGTGATGTAGTGCCTACATATAGTTAAAGGGGCATGAAAGTATACCCCATGGTCTAACATTAGGTGTTCTAGCATACATGATTATATGTTTTTCGGGGTGTTTGAGTTGCATCGTACTATATGTTCTTTGGGTCGTTTCGAGTCATGAAGTTGTCGTTAATCTTTATGATGATAGGTCTGTGGAAGCGAAGATGCCTCCTGGAAGATGGGATCGTTACACAGTGCATTCTATCCCGGAATGGATGTGTCGCACGGTTCACCTGGCCATTCTGATGTTTCTTCTATTGCTGCTGTACATTTTAAACTTTAGATTCTTAAATTTCTAAAACAAAATACGTGAAACATGATTCTTATTTTCGGGAATGTGTAGGTTGTTAGCTCGAGAAAATGGCCACTGATATCTCGGTACAGGGTTCTGTTCGCTCACAATCCGCACGGGTCGAGATGATAGACGCATTGTTTAAACATGTATCTGCATTAGAAGATGATGGGATGATCAGGTTTGACTTAATTCTACACACACACATATATATACACGCTATAATTATATAAGCATTTCAATAACTTTTGAATTGGTTTCAGGGAACTGTTAATCGATTTCTATCAAAGCACTCCGAAGCTGAAGCCAGAGCATATCATTATTTTCAGGTATGATAGTTTGACATATATGCGGACCTGGCAAACTGGTCGGGTTGGGTCGGGTCAACACACATTTCTAAAAATACTTGTTAAAAAAAATCAACACACATTTCTAAAAATTAGACACACGCACACATTAGCCATTGGTCGAACCATGAGTGATCCATTGAGTCGAACCACGAGTTGATCCATTGAGCCGAGAACCCCTATCTCGAGCTCGGCTCGATTACAAAACAAGCCGACTCGCTCGAAAACAAAACGAGTTTTTTTTCGACCAAGCCTTGAGCTTTTTGAACACCCCTATTTTGATCAGATATTTAGATTATTATTGTAATAGTTTTGTTATTGTAGTTATATTTAATGTAATAAGTATTTATAAGAAACTAAAAAAATGACCTGGTCCTTTCAACCCGTACAAAAAAATGGCCTGTTTTTAACCCGTTTACAGGTTTCAAACGGGTTAAGCTAACAGATTTAACTAAAAAGTATATGTCATTTTTACGTGTTTGGCCTGTTGAAATAAGAGAGCTACTACTATCTTGTGCTCTGAAACAGGTGATTCTGGGCATAATATTGGGCCTTAAATTTGGAAATAATCAAAAACTCTCAGAGGGTTATTCAATCGTGGAGGTGGTTGTCATTTGTCTATCTGTGGCGGCTTTCGGGTGGTCTTGGGGCTCACTTACAGTGCCAAGTGAAATCTTCGCGTTAGAGATGCGGTCAGCAGGTAAAGCATTACGGTTGCAGTCAACTCAACTTGTTCTTCACATTCATCATAGCACAGTCTTTCTTCTCCCTTCTATGTGGTTTGAGATTCGGGCTATTCCTGTTATTTGCTGGATGGATTACTGTAATGATGGTTTTTGTTTACGTATTCCTACCGGAAACGAAAGGAGTTCCTATTGAATAAATGATACTGATGTGGCAAAGACATTGGTTTTGGATGAAGAGAGTTATGAGAGACCGAGAAATTTGTTAGAAATGGACAAGTTCGTTGAAGGTTACATTATGATTGTAATCTTGTTTTATATAAAGTTGTACAATATATAGAGTTTGCAGGAACAATGGCTAGGGGATGCAAAAGTCAAACGGTCTGCTATTGGCATTAAATATGTAAAACAACCATTTTTCATAATAAGTCTATGTTGCTTGTTGGTTTTAAGGATTATAAAGATAAAGGTTGTTCTATGGGTCTATTTAATTTGCTTTTAGTTTCTATCAGAATCCACAAGTAACAGTCATTGAAAATTTTAAGTTTTCTCTCTAAGCTTTGTTAATGTTTTTTTGAGCTGGGGTTGACTTTGACTTTTTGTGTGTTGTGTAATCAGAATGGAGGAGAAATATGAGCCATTGAAAGAGGTTGGTTCCACAAATTTTGGAGCAGCTTGGCTGGTTAAAGATAAGAAGACTAAGGAGTTGTTTGCCGTCAAATACATTAAAACAATCAAAGGTATATTAATCAAACTAAGAATAAGTTTAGGATTTAAATAAATACACATATATGTAGTGTTTTGAAACTGAATATGAGCATGGGCATGTTGGGTTAGGTAACGGGTCAAAACAGGTCATTTTATAAAAAAAAAACAGTTTAATTTTGGTCAAATTTGGATATAATTTGTTCATTTGTGGTGATAATAATTGGCACACAAACAGTTTTAACTTGAAAATATTCCATATTAAAATATTCATGGGAGAGGTGTATGCACATTTAACTTCCGTGCTTTACTTTTCTGTGATATATTTTAAAAGGTGGCCGACTTTGGTATTGAATGTCAAGCAATATTAGTTTAAAAGGGTGGTTTGGTTTATCTCTAGGGGTGGCTGGAGGAGATCTATTAAAGTAGAGGGTCGGTTTAGTAATATTATTAGTTTAATTAATATTATTTTTTGTGTAGATAACGATTGTTTAGAAATTGAGTTGGACTCAAAATAGGTTGGTGGTTGTTACGTTTTCTTTATTATATAAGTCATGCATAGGGTCTGATGTATTCTTTAAGTTAATTCTGTATTCAATCAATTAAGAAGTCAAGTATTTTGTTCAATCAAGAAGACGTGTTCCTGTTGTTCAGTTGATTAGCCAGTGATTGGGTTTAACTTTGGTGCTTCTGTGACCCTGTTATTATATGTGCTAATATGCAATGTACATGATGCCAGTTAGTTGAATAAATTCAATATTCAGTTGATGGGTTTGTTGCGTTTTTTTTGTAGGTAGATCTCCTTGCAATGATTTTGCAGCTAGACGTCATGTTATCTTTTTGCCAAAAAGTAAAAATTTGCAGCAGCTACAAGGTGAGTTCTGAATGTATATTTAACTCGCTTTTGATTGTTGTTTGAAGATTTATATGAATATTAATTTGTTATTATATGAATTTATGTTATATAATAATAAAACTTAATTTGTAATAAACCACTTTAGGAGGTTGTATGTATCAGATGGTTTTGGTGTTTAGGGGAGTTTCAGTTGGTTTTGATGTTTCTTTTGCTCTAACCAGTTTCAGTTGTAATCTAACCATTCATTTTGCTTTTACAATTGTCAACTACTAAACCTGTCAAGTGTCATATACTAGCCCTTTTACTGTTTCCTTTACCTTTTACTGTTTGTGATCCTTTTCACTGCAGAGTTGTTTTAACAGCTGTAATACATGGTCAAGCATTGGAACTCTACAACTTTTCCCATGCTTTTTGATATTGGAACCTGACATCTCCTACAACACTCTCAACTATCTTGGTATTATATATTCGTGTGAAGTTTCAAACACTCAACAGTAGATAAAGATTGTTCAGTTCTGATGTAATGTTTTCTTATTATATATTTATAATATATCGTTGTCAGATTGACACCAATCGGTAACTGTTTTAAACTTTGTTTCAGTTTCAGGCATTAATAGTTGGATAATTAGGTGTGGGAACATGGTGGTTTTGTAGACACAAGTAACCTTCCAATTAGTAGTACAAGCCCGCCAGTGGACTCCATGGTGTTCAGGTAAAAACATTATAGGTCTTTAATGCTTTGTTTATACATGGGAAAGTTTACATCTTACCGTAGGAGTTTGAATGTGTAAAACATCATATTTTAAAAAAACCATCACTAAATTTCATTAAATTTTGGGAATAGTTCAACGTTTAAGTGAATAATTTGAAATTATTCTTAAAATCTAGCGAGTTTGTAACAAAAAGTATTGTTTTAACTTTTAACGCGTCTATATTTATCGAATAAAGGGGTATTTATGGTTCAAAGATAACTGACGTGATTACTTTCTTTTTCAAATTATCAAGTTAACTTTCTGTTAACCATCTATTGTTATTTTACTTGGTTATGATTCTGACTTAACCGACCCGTTTCTATTTGAATGACCACAATATTGACTTGACTGATGGTTTTTGTAATTTTTATATGAAGGTGATGAGTCAAAAAATGGCTATTTCAAAAAGTTGGAGAATGCTAAAGAGAGGTTGCATCTTTTCAAGGCATACAAGATACAGGTTATTGGCGGGCTGCCTCCGATTAAAAGTAATAAAAAAACATTATCATGAGAGATCCTCATAAACAAATCAACAAATCGTTGTAATTATTGTTACAAATTTATAACGTTTATTTTTTATCGAGTAATGTTTATTGTTGTAATTTTGTTAACAAATTTATGATGTTCAGCATATTGCACTTCGTATTTGTATCGATTAATGATTTATGGTTAAAGCATTATGTTTGATTTGATGAAAAGATTAATAAACTAACAGCTAAAAAAATTAATAAAAGTATATCATTAAAGAATCGATAAATTAATAGTAAAACAAGTGCCAAGATATCAAGAAAATCAAACCAGTGGCTACGTTTTGAAGATTTTAATCATAGTTAAAAGCATCAACAGTCTGGTCAGTCGCTATGTTTTGAAGATTATTAAATCAACAAGCCAAATGTTTGAAGAAAGAAAATGACCGCGAAACCAAACCGAAGATTGGTTTTGGCGGTTTTACGATTTGAAACTGAACCGTGATCACCGTGATCACCCCTACAATATATCACGAAACGACTGATAAACTAACGGTAAACGAGTATCCTATTGTAAATCGCCTCCGCCACCGCATCTTGCGGGTAGAAAGCTAGTGTGTATATATATATATATATATATATATATATATATATATATATATATAATCACATGAAATCCTATCTAACAAGGATTTCTATCTTGTATAAGTTGAATTTGTATATGCTGAACTTGTAAACTGTTTATGATGTGTAAACTGATAATGTAATGTGTCTATCTTGTATAAGCACTGATAATGTAATGTGTTGTAGGTACATAGTCTGTTAATGTAATGGGTTTAGGTTAGGTTATTCTTCTTTTAACTTGACCGATTTTAACTTGACTGATTTTGATTTGTGTGTCATTCATTCACTGATCTCTAAAATAATATTATTTAGTATCCTTTAGAAACAACGTTTGACCTGATTCTGTTTTTAACTAACTTCTATTTTATCTGTAATTGGGTTTAGTGTCACACCCGCTCGTAGCGGAAGCGCGAGGTGTGATCTGTTCGGTTCTCATTGCATAACGATATAAGTAAACATGCTAAATGAATAAAACATGCTCCAATGCCATTGTTATAATTGTTCAAAAGATCGCAACTTAAGTTAAGTACATTGTTTACAAACCATCAAATGAAAATAAGTTGTCATTGTTTCATACATCAAATGTAAGTCTAAAAATGTCAAGGCTTTGACCACTATATCACCACAAAGAGGCGGTATATAACAGGCAAACCCTTCAATAGTTGGCATGGAGTATTGATAATTGTTTTCCTTGAACTAAAATCTTTGCCTTGGTCCACTAATTCCCTTAAATACATGTAAGTTTGAAAACATCAACAAAAGTTGAGCAAGTTCATGCAGTTTAGCTGTATAAGATGTATTTGTATCAAAACAGTATGTAAGATGTATTTGTCTCAATTGTAATTGCATCCAAACTGGATACAAGATGTATCTGTAAAATGTGAGATGTATTTGTATTTGTATCAAATGAAGTATGAAAAGCGTCAATGAAATCGTGATCATTAATGTTTTGCAAGGACATTAATATGTGTGACGAAATAGGAAGCAATCCAACCCTAGACGATTTTAATTGTATCGACACCATGTCATAGGGCAACAAAAGCACTACTAAGCAAACGAATGGCCATGAGTGGGGCTCGCCAAAACCCATTAGATCTAACCCTTTTGTTCCTTGGTCCAAACTTGGATTAATGGTGCTTTAGTTATGGCCCTAGTTTCGCACATGATCTAAGGTGTTTCATTCCTTGACTTATCATACTATTGTACATGTATTTTCCCCGATATTTGTAAAGCTTGAAAGGTATTTAAGATGAAAAGGTGACATGAACTCACAGAATTGCATCTATAACTGTATGTAATTGTAACCTCACTTGCATTGTCTTGAATTGTATCACGACCTATAAACGTTCTATGTTTGTTATACACTTCGGTCTTTGTAATAACTCGTGTACAAGTCTTTGTTATTCGTTGAACTTTGTATTAGATGTACGAATTGTTAAACTGTTATATATATATATATATATATATTTCACCAAATAAATAAATATATATATGTAATCTTGTAAGTTGTATCATCGGATCTAGTCCTCTTGATTTTATGTCTTATATGAATCAATTGTATACTTGTATTTTTACCAATTATGTCATTGGGCCGAGCCCATGTCTTAATGTTATTGGGCCTAGCCCAAGAATTCATGTTATTGGGCCTAGCACAAGAATTCATGTTATTGGGCCCAAATAGTATTGGGCCCAAATAGTATTGGCCATAAATAGTATTGGGCCTAAATAGTATTGGGCTTAATGTTATTGGGCCTTGGCCCATATGTTTGGTATTGGGCTTAGCCCATGAGTTTTGATATTGGGCTTAGCCCATGTATTTATGTTAAGCCCATTTAGGAAGATAAGCCCATTAGTAAGTATAAGCCCATTTGTGAAATGTAGGCCCATTTGTAATATAAGCCCATTTGTGAAATATAGGCCCATTTCTAATATAAGCCCATTTGTAAATTAAGTCCATTTGTAAATTAAGCCCGTTTGTAAAATATACCCATTTGTAAATTAAGCCCGTTTGTAAAATATACCCATTTGTAAATATCTAGTAATTTTTATAAGTTCAAAACATCCGGATATTGTTGTCGGTGATTTATTTGTATTCGCGTCGAATGATCGCCTAAGCGTCGTAGTAACTTCTCGGGTTGGCGTTATGTTATAGATTTGTCCATCGTCCGTTTTGACCATAATTTGTGTCCGATCATTCGGATCGTCCGTAACTTGTTTTTAAGATATATTTCTATGTAGTCTTGTAAGACTTTGATTGTAATGTATCTTATGTTTATTTGTTACATTGAATTCAAGTTCCTAGTTTTGATATGTATAACTAATACACCAAGTATCATATTGCACATAAGTTGTTAAAGTGACCAAATATATATTTTCTCAAAAATATATATTTATCTAACTTTGTTTTTATAAAAAACCATTCTTTAAAATCTTTTTAGTCTTGTAAAGATTTAGCCAAGAATAATGGTTTTGTTTACATATGATTTTTAATAAAAATCAGCCATATAACCTTTGTAATATGCACTTTACCATGTTTAAATAAATATATCATTTTCTTTTGGAATTCACCAATCTATTTTCTCATAACATTCTTAAAGAATATCACATGAGATTTATAACATAACCTCATTAAGATGATCTCAAAATCATGTAGGATTTTTGGTATGATCATAACTTATGTTAACTATTTCAAAGTCCATGTTTACTTCTAGTTTCATCCACTTTTACAAAAATCCCATCTTGTATGTTTGTTTTCATAATCTTGTAGAAGTATTGTTTTTAATGAAAAACACTAAATACTTTAACAACACCATAGATTATGATCATCCATATAAACTTTATGTTTAACAAAAACCCTTTTAACATAAACATGTATACTTGTTAAATCATATATTTAAACATCATCTAACAATTTATTCATATGCTAATCATCATGACAACATCAAATATGCAAGTAATAAGTCTCAAATCACCACATAAACAAACATAGATCATGATTATTATTTTGCTTCTTTGTATTTTCATATTATTATGTATGATTCTTTTAGTTATATCATGTTCTTAAATCATCATGAGGTTTTTAGGGAAATGAGGTTTTTAGGGAAAGACTAGGAGTGGCTAGTATATCGGAGAAGATTAAGGAGGGGAGATTGAGATGGTTTGGGCATGTGAAGCGAAGGGAAGCGACGGCTCCAGTTAGAGTAGTGGAAACTCTTATTGTGCATGGGAGGAGAGGAAGAGACAGACCCAAACTGACATGGGATGAGCAGCTTAGGCATGATTTACTAGAGTTGCATCTTTCTGAGGACATGGTCCACGATAGGACTTCGTGGAGGCGTAGGATTAGGGTTAAGGACTTCTAGAGGATATTGTAGTAAGGTCTTAGGTGGATTTTCAGGGACGTAGGTTTTTCTTATTCTTTAAGGGACCTTTCCAGTGTTTGCCTTATTGTATTTATGCCCAAATGATGTTGTATGCTATTATACATGATTTACATTGTGTTTATGCCCAAATGATGTTGTATGCTATGATACATGATTTACATTATATTGTGCCACTCTGATCACTTACCTGCTAATGGGCGACTTATTATTTATGTATTCTTTCTATATTCTTTGACTTGTTGTGTTGGTTTGCTGTTCATTGTCGAGCCGAGGGTCTCTTTGGAAGCAGCCTCTCTATCCCTAGGGATAGAGGCAAGGCCTGTCTACATTGTCACACCCTCAAAATCCACACGCGGATTATTACCGCGAGGCATGTGACGACCAGGATCTTAGCGACTAATTATTTTGAACGGATTAGTTATTGTTATAAACATTAGCATAATTAGTGACCTAATTTAAATTTTTCAAAACAGAGTTTAAGTTCACAGCGGAAAGGGAAAGAAAACGCATCATAATTGAAACCACAAATTTATCATCATGTTACTTACGAACCACGCACTCCATCCGATTGCAACGTCCGTCCAGAGCTGTATCGAGCAACCTGCAAAGCATGCAGTAGGGTATCAACATAATGTTGACGAGTTCACGAGTTGTCCAGTTTTAACTTTTCGAAAACGTAAGTTGTTTAGATAAAGCATTTATAATCACGTCATGGGGAGCTACCCCATATGAAAGCTACTAAACTGGCGTTACCGAAACTGTTGACGAAAAGTTGTTGTGCCCCAAGTCAATGTCTATCATCATTGACCAAGATGCAAGGTCTACTAGTTCACGCCCGATCTCCCCCGGTCACGGTGTGAGGTTGTCAAACCTAATAGCGCTATCAACTAATAACCCGTTCGCCCCCGGCGATTAATCGGTACTATAAGCAGGGACTTTACATGATAGAGATTCGTTTAGTTTTGCTAGTTGTGATTTATAAATAATATCCAAACGTATCTCCCCCGGAGATAGTAATTTAAAAGTACCCGTTTGCATTTTCCCCCGGAAATATTAATTGAAAGTAATCTTTAAAGATGGCAGTTTGTTCGTGTCCCTCCCTGGGACGCATGCTTTTAGTGTGTGAACTCACCTTGGTTTGCTCGGCAGACAATTTACTTGTGTTAGGTTGGTCAACCATACCCTATTATGGTTTATAAATATTTATTAGCAGGTAATGTCACATATAGATTACACATATCTAACACAGCACGGAAGTCATACTAGCATATACGGTATTGGGCCTGTCCTAGCATATAACAGTTAAACAGCACAGTTAAACATTATCAGTAGCACACAGTCCAAAACAACAGTTGGTGCGGCCCAATAACTAGGCAAAACAGTTCAGTCGAAACCGGGTGGTCTCGACTCGAGAACAAGAGGTCTCGAGTCGCAACCACGGGTTTCTGAGTCGCAACCAGACGATCCTGGGTTGTGCATTTCTGAGTCGCAACCATGAGGTCTCGAGTCAGGCTTGAGTCGAGATCAGGAGATCTCGAGTCGCAACCTACCCGATCTCGAGTCCCCTGTTGTTTGTCTGGTTTCGAGTGGTCACTAAGTGGTCTCGAGTCGAAACCGCTTGATCTCGACTCGCAACCATTGTGGGAATCTTTCTAGAATGTTTACCACCCTTGTACGATCCAATCATTTTACACAATCATGTTTTCAAGTACTGGCCAATCAAAATGCATAAACATGTTCCAGATATTCCACCTTAACCAAAACGGATCAAACACCACAATTTTCAAATACTCATATCATCATTCAACACATAATCATATTGTTCATCATGCTCATTTTCAGAACGGATCTAATCCAATCATCTTCTAACACCGTTTCATCAATCCACATGAACAATTCATAATATTCATAATAGATTTGTTGTTTCGAGCATCTCAATATTGCCATTTTAACAGTTTGCATTTTATCATAAAAGGAAGAGCCTCATGTACATAAACATCAAGTAATGACTCAAAATCCTAGTTTAAATCACACATTATTAAGCTCGAAATCACCAAGATTCATCATGTGAAATAACTAACAGGGAACTATTTGAACATCATTTCACTAATACATGCTTAACCGGGTTGTATTCTATGCATATATAGTTGTACTTCTGCCATTAAAACACAACTTCAATCCTTTATATACTTCTTTTTCTTTTTCATTCACAGTTGATCATAACAAGTCACACAAATCATCGTCACATTTATTCCATTCTTTCCTAAAAATAAAAAGAAACGACTTGCCATTTGAACATAACATTTGAAGGAACAGGTATGTAAACTAATCGAATCATTAACATGAACAGAGCATCACCAGACACACCAAAACTCCTACACATAATAAATCATTCCTCCTTATCATTCATGACGGTTAACGTACCCGGTACGGCTAACATATCATTAATTGTTATTTTTATCGTCTCACAGTAAGTTAATAGTTTCTAAGCATCAAACACCACTAATATTCGGAGTGAAAACAGACTCATCATCATCGGACATCAGCTCAACTCTTAACATAAAGTTATTCTAACCTGGATTTAATGTCGGAACGGTGTGTGCGTGCTGAATAAACGGAGCAGCAACGTAGTTCCGGATTGCGGAGGTGCGAGTTGCCGTCGAGTTATCGGAGCACAGGTGTCGTCGAAGGTTGATCGGAGAAGAAGAGAGGGTGAACGGAGGTGTTGCAGGTTTGTAGAGAGAGAGGGATTAGTGTGAGAGAGAGAGGATGATGGAGATGTTTGTGCAATTTGATGTTTTGTGATTTCTTTCAATAATATTCCATAAATGTTGGCGGCTGCTATGCATTTATACTCCTCTTTCGTCGCATACTATGCCTGAACCATTTATGCGACTTGATTAGGGCAAACCCTTATTGTGTCTATTGGGCTTCCATTGGGCTGATCACTAGAGGTTCAGCTTGAGAATTGGGCCAAGTTAATTGTGACGCACAAGGAATTTTATACATACTACCATACATAATTTGTTAATTTGTAGATTGTTAATGCGTAAATTTTTTTATATAATGAATTTTATGCATAAATTCATGTTAAATAAATAACTTCTAAATTAGCTCGGTCATATAAAGGAAATGTTTAGTTACACAAAGCGTGATTTCGTGAAGGAAAAGAAAAAAGAAATCCGAGTTGTCACATACATCCCACCCTCCCCAGACCCTATAAGTAGCTCTGCTATTTGTGGGACTTACTGGGTATGGTTGTTGTTGTTGTTGTATGTTCTTAAATCATCATATACATAAATAAGTATGAAAAATAGATTTAGAAGCTCACTTCTAGCACTTGTGGCTAGGGATGATCTCGATGATGATAAAGAAACAAAGAAGATGATGATCTTGATGGTAGAAAGCTCTTGAATGGATGAAAATACTTGCTTTAACTTGTAGGTGCCTTAGAAATTCTTATGCTCCATAGAAGTACAACTTGATCATCAAGAATAAGCTTGAAAGTAAGGTGATTTAAGGGTGTATATGGCTGAATTTTTGGAAGGAAAAATGGGTTCTTAAGTGTATGTAAATGATGGTGTAAGAATGATGGAAAATATCTATTTTAGATAAGTATACCATGACTTTATTCATCCATTAATTCACCACATGTAATTAGATAAATATCTAGATATTTTTGGCAAGTTGAAGACATGTGGGACCCTCATAAAAACGTTCATAAGTGTGTGGGGGGGGGGTAAAGTGTAACATTTTTATAAAAATGTCTTAAACATGTAGATATTTTGGTAGTTAGGCTAAGTATGGTGATTAGGGGTAATCTTTCACCATTAGGAGGTAATTAGTGATTCGGAATGTTAATTATTATTAACAAATTCACTAAACTAGTAGAAATGGTATTTTGATATCTTAAACGACTTCCGTTTGGTCGTCGGTTCGATAAAAGCACATTTAATTCCTACCGACGAAGTTTTTCCGTAAGTTGTAAATCCGCAACCAAGAGATGTATAAAGGGATTTGGAATCTCAAAATAAGCTTAACTAGTTCACCAAAGCTTTCATTTGGTTGTTTTCGATGTCGGAAATGTCGTTTATTAGCTTGTCGGTGCAGAAACGGACAAGTTGTGGGGGTTGCAACGCAGCGTCGAAAGCTTATGTTTCGGACACCCCATTAATATCCTCATATTGTTTCCATATATTAAACACTACTTTTACATGTTGTAAAAATATTAAATTTCTAAATTCTGCAGAATTTCTGCGAAAAAGTGTTGAAATTGTCGCTTTTAGTGCTTTTCGGCAGTTTTTAGTGTTGTCGGACATCGGGAAAGTATTAGACCAAACCCTTGCATTCCTAGCTAGGGTTTAATGTATATTAGATGTTAGACTTTCGTCTGAGTCCTAAAGATATCATTAAGATGGTTTCTGGGGATCCTACATTTTCGTCAGAATACTAGTTCGCTAAGTGCTTTTCTAGTTGTTTTGATGCATTGTTTATACTGTTTCAAATGTAATCAATAAAAATGAATCATGTGCATCAAAAATAAGTATTCCATGAGTATTCTAAGTGTATGTCATGTAATAATGCAGTTCGGATATTCAAAACACGAAACTGTATAATGTAAATGATTGTTTTAAGTGTACGTAAATTACCAGAAAGTGGCAGTTGTCACATTTAGATTGTAGGGTACTGTTTGATCGCCCTGATTTAAGGGTAACCTGTTTGCCTACTGAAGCTGCTTTAAAAGTGCTGGTAGAAAAAAATGGGAGTTCCTGATGTTAAAGCCCGAAAGAAAATTCCCGGGTTGCAGATTATGGCAAACTATTTGATTGATAACAATAGTGTTAAGTTAGGCAAGTTCAAAACTTTGTTATATGTTTTCTTAATACTTGTATTGATATTTGAAAATGTTTGTTTAATTAATTTTTTAATGGAGTGCAGGGTGTTGCGATTGGTGGACTAAAAGATCGAAGCACGTTGGCACATTAGAGTTGGATGGATTCGTAAGTCCATGAGTGTTATTGTCCGTGAGCCAGATGGGCATAACCGATTGCTTGTCAAGGTAAAATGGGTCGGACAAAGGTCATAATGGCATGTTTGGAACGGGTTGTGTTGACTTGACCCGTTCATAAAGTATTATTTTTTTTTTTTGACATTTTTCAAGAATTAACATATGTTAGTTGAATCAGGGTGCGGTGGTGGTCGAGAGTGTGTTAGATTGTAGCTCACACGTTCAACTTGCGGACGGGTGCGTTGTAGAGATGGACAAATCGTGTAGACAACTATTGCTTTCACGACATGTGGAAATGAGTTCAAAGGGGTTACGGTGTTTGGGTTTAGCTTATAAGGACGATTTAGCTACCGATGGTCCATGAATATTGCTTTATTTGATTTCAGTTACGATTAGAGTTAAGTTTTTGTATGCTTTTGGTATTAGGAGTCAGAGAGGATGATGAGATTGGTGTCGATGGAGGAATGGCTACTTTTGAAGTGATAGAAAGAATCAGTAATGACTTGCGTTGCAAGTGTACAGACCCTGGGTTACTCTTACCTCAAGCTAAGTTTAGTTTCTGGAGGGACTGGAAAGTTGTTGAAAAACATCATGAGCTCCCAACATTCTCTGAAAAGGTTTGAAAGTTTCGATCAAATATTTAAAGTGGCTATTTTGTCGTTAGATTTTGTTGTGATGTTTGATTCGTGGTTCGTTATCATCAGATTGGTCTGATATCGAGTTTGGAATCACTGAAGGTGTTGATTTTATTGATCTTTCGTTTGTGAAAGATGCTGCTGTTGTCAAGCATTTAAAGGATCACCTGTTGACCAAAAATAAGTAAGTTTTATAAACTGAATTCTATGGTTGTGTTATTTATATATAATAAACGGGTGGGTCGGGTTGGGTAATGGGTAAAAATGAGTCGCCATATTGAGTTCGGGTCTAACGGGCCTTTTTAATAAAGTACTAATATGGTTCTGGTCAAAATGGGTCATAATGGCCTGGTGTAAATCTATGCACAGATTCGTGAAGGTTTTCGCAAAGATTGAAAGTTTGAATCTCTAAAGAATCTTGAAGAAATCGTTGAAGTATCAGATGGAATCATGGTGGCACGAGGTGATCTTGGAGTCGAAATACCACTAGAACAGGTTCCTGCAGTACAGGAAGAAATAATCGATCTATGTAGAAAGTTAAACAAGCCTGTAATTATAGCCTCACGGCTTCTAAAATCAATGATCGAACATCCTACCCCAACTCGAGCTGAGGTATGATTTTAGATAATAAGTTTTAATATAATTATGAGAAAGATTTGAAATTGATAAAAAGGTTGGAAATAGGTTGCTGATGTTTCTGAGGCGGTTAGACAACATGCTGATGCGTTGATGCTATCTGGTGAGTCAGCGATGGGATCATATGGATCCAGATTTTGACACTTTCATGAAGGTAAAACTTTAGTCTTTGTTGTTTGTCCGTTTTTCAATTAGTGGCAAAAGTGCACAAAGAACCCGTTTATTGCACAATAGGTGCTTGTACAGCATCTAAACCAGTAAGTCTGTTGCTTTTTTTTTTTGAAAGGTGTAATTCACAAAAGACGGTTAATACACACCCGCAAGACACAGGCCCGCCTCACTTCTGTCCCAAGGATATGTTGTCTTAACGGGATCCACGCCTCGGTAGAAATGGGACATAGCTTTCCCCGAGAAAATTTCCGACCCCCTGCCACTTGACAGGAGTTGCACCCTTCACACGAGTCGACCGCCTGTTGTGACAGAGCGACCCGCTGAAGTAAATGCGCCGTAATAGAAAACTCGGGTTCCCTCAAGCTCGAACCGGAGTTCATTGCCATCCTTGGGTTGGGAATAACCCCAATGCCTCACCTTTGATGGAGGTGGGGATCGAACCTGAGACCACACACATGGCCGAAATCCTTTCCACCCCTCCACCAAAGGGTCATTGGCAAGTCTGTTGCTTTTTTTATATTAAGTTATCACATAATAATTGCTTTTTTTATGTTGGTTGACGGGTTAGAGATAAATTAACACAACCCAAATTTCATCCCAATAGGGAGCGCCCAACTTAATTTACAACAAAATTTTTCTGGCTACGACTATAAGTTAGGATTGCCAACTCTAATAAGTATATTAGTAAAAAGATTTAATATAGTTGTTATCTTTGCATTTTATTTCAGTTAAAGTATAAATAACATACCTTTAACTCTAAATTAAATAAAAAAAGTTTTTAACTTGCAATATACTCTTACTCTGGCTTTAATCTTAATAAAAACCTAGGGAAAGGATCAATTAGGAAGTTTATATTCGCTAGGAAGTATAGAAAGCAATCTCAGCCGTTCATCTGTTATTTTTAAAAATTTTTCATTGCCATCCTTGGGTTGGGAATAACCCCAATGCCTCACCTTTGATGGAGGTGGGGATCGAACCTGAGACCACACACATGGCCGAAATCCTTTCCACCCCTCCACCAAAGGGTCATTGGCAAGTCTGTTGCTTTTTTTATATTAAGTTATCACATAATAATTGCTTTTTTTATGTTGGTTGACGGGTTAGAGATAAATTAACACAACCCAAATTTCATCCCAATAGGGAGCGCCCAACTTAATTTACAACAAAATTTTTCTGGCTACGACTATAAGTTAGGATTGCCAACTCTAATAAGTATATTAGTAAAAAGATTTAATATAGTTGTTATCTTTGCATTTTATTTCAGTTAAAGTATAAATAACATACCTTTAACTCTAAATTAAATAAAAAAAGTTTTTAACTTGCAATATACTCTTACTCTGCTTTAATCTTAATAAAAACCTAGGGAAAGGATCAATTAGGAAGTTTATATTCGCTAGGAAGTATAGAAAGCAATCTCAGCCGTTCATCTGTTATTTTTAAAATTTTGGATGCGTGGGCATTTTCGTCATTTTACATTATCATATCTTCTTTCTAACTATACTAGATTTTGTTACCTCTTCTCTTTAGTTCGTCAATTTCATAACAGAATTGAGATTCCTTAACCCTAAATCGCAATCGATTGCAAATTCTCCTTTTTTCAAGCAATAATCTTCTCTTCTCTTGTTTCGTTCGTAAATTCGATAACGTCAATGTCTTCTGCAGACTCTGTTGGTAAGTTTAGCTTCAATTTTGAGTAACTTTTTGTTATTTTGCCGATTTTCAATGTTTTAGGTTTAATAATTCGTCTTTCTGTTATTAATATTTGATTTTTCAAATGTTTTTTTGTTATTGTAGTATAATTTAACTTAATTTGTTCGTTTTGTTTGTTCATCAGTTATTGCGTTTTAATGAACTTGTTGCGTTTTATAATTTTATTCACATTATATGCATACAAACTCTAAATTCGTAATTGTTCTAATATAAAGCACATAACTGTCATTGATGTACAACTTAACAATTTTTTATTGTTTTATACTTTTTTTGTTTGTTTATCATTTGTTGCGTTTTACTGAACTTATTGCGTTTTTTTATTTTAACCACATCAGATGATTGTAACTTTAAAGGTTTGTATTTTTTCAATTTTGAATTACATATTTTAAGATTAACTCTAAAAACATGATTATATAAGATGTATTGTGTTTTATATTTATTTGTTAATTGTTTCAGATCACATTTCCAAATGGGAGGAACGTGTATGCTTAAACACCGGAAGAAAGTTTTACAAACCTAAAGTCAGTGGATCCATTAGACCTTCTGTTGGAATGCTTTTTAAATCATTTGACGAGGCTTTTGCGTTTTATCAGAGATATGCACTTGCTGCAGGTTTTTCTGCAAGAAAAAATACCTCTTGGAAAAATGGTGGTGGTTTAGTGAAAATAAGATATATTGTGTGCTCAAAAGAAGGATTTCATGTTAGCAAAGAAATAGATTCTGGTTCAGAGTTGATGAGAATAGTAAAAAAATTGTTAGATGTAATAGAGGTTCAAAAAGAGTTGGATGCAATGCTCATGTGAAATTAATATTAGAGAACAATAATATGTTTAAAATCTACTACTTTGAAGAACATAATCATATCTTTGTTGAAGATGAAGATATTCATTTCTTGCCTGCTGCCAGAAGTATTGATTATGTTAAAGAAAGTTTTATATCTGGATTGTCTGCAATCAATATTGGACCTGTTAAAGCATTCAATATTATGAAAACTATGTATGGTGGTTTTGGTGAAGTTGGTGCTAGTAAAGTTGATTGTAAGAACTATGGAAGGGATTTGAATCTTTACATAGGAGAGTATGATGCAGAAATGGTAGTTAGGCGTCTTGTTAGGAAGAAAGAATGTTCTCCTGGTTTCACATGTGATTATGTTATTGGTGATGATAGAAGATTGAAAGGACTTTTCTGGGCTGACGAGCAATCAAAAACAAATTATACAGTATTTGGTGACATAGTAGGTTTTGATGCTACTTATAAATCAAACAAGTAAGTTTTTTTCATTTATTGCGTTATATATCCTATTGTGTTTTATATTCCTTTTTTTCTTCTTGTTTTCTACTGCTTTTTTAATTTGTTTTCTATAGATATGATTTGGTTTTTGTATCATTTACTGGGATTGATAATCATTTTAGGAATGAAACATTTGGTGGTGCATTACTTGGTTCTGAGACTGCAGATTCTTATCGATGGCTTTTAAGGTGCTTTGTTAATGCTTTTGGAAATGAGCCTAAAGTTGTGGTTACTGATCTTGATGCTGCAATGAAGAGAGCTATTAAGGATGTTCTTTCAAGAAGTAGACATAGGTTATGTATGTGGCATATATGGGAGAAATTGAAGACAAAGGTATTAAACTGTGTTTTATGATCTATTAAACTGCAATTTTTATATAGGTTTTTTTGCTGGGTTTTGTGTATTATACAATAAGATCCCCAAACATTTTTATCAATATAATTGCGTTTTAATATAACAACACAATTGCGTTTTATCAATAATGTATTAGTTTTATCATTTTCATAATATTGCGTTTTATTAGAAGAAAAAATGAAAACATGTTATGATATTATAAACTGTAACTCTTTATATAGTTTAAATTATTGCGTTTTATGTTTAATAATTTTATTGCTTTTTTATACAGGTTGGTCCTGTTTTGTCATCCAATATTGACTTTAATACAAGAATGACTCGTGTTGTTTGGAATGATACTATTATTCCAGAAGATTTTGAAACTGAGTGGCATTCAATAATGTCTACTTTTGGATTGGAAAATCATGAGTGGTTAAAATATATGTACGATCTTCGATTTGATTGGATTCCTTCTTATTACCATGGAGAGAATTTGGCTGGTCTTATGCGTACTACATCTAGATGTGAAAGCGAGAATTACTTCTTTGGTCAGATTTGCAATCCAAGATGTACACTAGTTGAATTTTTCTCTCATTTTGAGAGTTCAATGGATATTCAAAGGCATGAGCATAGGAAGAATGATCATGATACAAGGTATATTCAGTCTAAGACCTGGAGTGACTTTGTATTGGAGAAACAAGCATCAGAAATATATACCAAAACAATTTTTAAAAATATTCAGATTGAAATTGATGCTGCCATTACAAAGTGTATGTCAAAGTCTCATGATACTGTGGGTGATGTTCAATATTTTGAAATAAAGGATTTCAAACAGCCATGCACATCTTTATTCAAGGTATTTTTTTAAATTAATATTGTTTTAAACATCTATTGCGTTTTAATTTTCCACCATTTGTTGCGTTTTATCATTAAGTTTATTGCGTTTTAACATTATATGATCATATACTAAATTTCTTTATTATATTTATTATTCATTGCGTTTTTAATTTTATTTACAGGTTCAATACAGCAAACAAGAAGATGGTTTAAGTATAAGTTGTACTTGCAAACGGTTTGAACAATTTGGTATATTGTGCCACCATATATTTTATGTTCTACGGTATGATGATATAACTGAGTTTCCTAGAAGATATGTTCATAGAAGATGGATGAGAGATGTTGTTTCAAATGGATCAAATCATTGCAATATTCGGTTTGATGAAATTGATAGGAATAGTGAAATTGATAAAGTTTTTAGAGAAATCGTTGTTGCAAATGAGTATGTGGTTAATAGGTTGGTTGGGGATTTAGATGAACAGTGTCATTATAGGGATCATATTAAAAGTTATATTGTTAAAGCGGATGATGTTATGGTTGCTGCGCCGCCTCCTAGTCGCAAAGAAAGATTTGCTGATATTGGAGGGAACTTAGAAAAGTCAGATTCTATTATTTGTGTCCCGATTAAAATAAGGACCAAAGGATGCGGTGTACAAAAAAGGATCAAGTCTAATCGTGAGATTGCAATTCAGAAATCATCAAAAATTCAGAAATCGTGCCGTGTATGTGGTGGAAAAGGACATAACAGTCGCACATGTAAAGATAAGGTTTCTTCTAATGCTATAGGTTCTAGCAATACGATGTATGTATGCATAAAAATTCTAATAGAATAAAAAGAAAATTTTTTTATTGCGTTTTATGATGTATATGTTTCAGCTCTTTTTGTTATTGCGTTTTGTGATATCGTACATAAATATCAGCTATTTTTTGGTTAATTGCGTTTTATGATAACAACAATCTATTGTTATTGCGTTTTATACATACAACATTATAATGCAATGGTACCCTATAAATATTGCGTTTTATGGTAACACAGATTAAATTAAAAATGAACAGCAAATGGATATCTTAAATATTGCGTTTTATAGATGATGAAAGTTTAAAACAAAGATGATGTTTACAAACCACAAAACTAAATAAAAATTACATGCAAGATCAGATTCTTGGATCAAAGTTTGTTTCTTCTTCAGATGAGTACCCTAAGCTTCCATTAGGGATTTCCTCATCACTTTCAGATTCCGTCCAAAGTTCAACCTGTGAGACTACTGCCTTTTGAAGCTTCTCTGCAAATTTGCTTCCAGAGTTGTTGATGATAGGTAATTCAGATAACTGCTTCAAAAAGGATATATCCTCACTGGAAGATATGTCCTTTGGGTCGTATATCTCTACCTCACCATCGTCCCAAGTCACTGAAACTTTGAAAGTTTCCTCTATGAACTCCCAAGATGTAACTTGGGTTTCATTAACTGCAGTTTGATTCGGATTTCCATATCTTTTGTGTAGAATTGTGAATAGTGCTGCTGTCTGGTTTGTATAACAAGCAGGTGGTATTCCTATTTCATTCATCATTCTCAACACATTCTCATTGCAGTTTTGAAGAACAGACGCAATGGAATGGTATCTTATTTTTTGCCATCAAGGAATTGAAGAACGATTTGTTCTCTTTTAACCCACCAAACTGAGAGTTGTTGATTAGCCATTTAGGGTTTTTTTTTTGTGTTTTGTGGTTGGGTATTTTAGTGTATGAGGAATGTGAATATAATTTAGGGTTTTTGTTCTTATATAATGGATTTGTAGAGCGATTGGTATCAAGTGTCGTAATAATAAAAATGATTATATTTTTAGTTTTTTCTTTGAATTTATTGTTCAATCATACAATATTTTATTAGTTATAAGCAATCGAAAAGGCTTTTTAAGGCTTTTTGTCTTATCAATTTCTTTTGTCATTAGGCAGTCAGTTTTTTTTTTTTTTGTCTTATCATTTCCTCATTTATTATTATTTTATTTTATAACATTGCTTTTTAGAAAAAAATATAAAATGTAGTTTTTTGTGTTGTAGGCCATGGCGAGCGTATTCGTTGAAAATATTGCAAATCTAGTGGAGGTGGTTCGAGTATTGGCGAACCACTGCAACATTGTAAGTTATTCCTTAACTTAATTAAAAATTATATGTTTAGTGTTTTGTATAATAAATGTCAAATCTAACATCTTATGGTTGGTTGATTACAGAGGCTAGTAGAGATAAATTACACCGACCCAAACCTAACACGCTTTGTTATCAAATTTACACTTGCATTAGTGGCATTTTTTGCATGGTTGTATCTATATTTAGGAACGCTCAATTTAAGCTCTAGTAGCATATATATACATAAAAATGTCAATCAACTTATGTATGCCAAAATAAATACGGATAACAATGTAGCAACACTCATGGCAAATTTTAGCCATGGAATTAGTTTTGGGTAAAAAGGTATGCACATTGCATATCTAGACTCGGTATCATATAATATTAGCACATCTGCTTGAGGTTATCCCACTTTAAGAGCCATTTCAACCACCAACGCCACATTTTCGTTCTTCGAATTTCGGATATCCAAAATTTTGGATATCCAAATTTTCGGATGTTTCGGATCGGATTTTCGAATACGGATAGTTTTGAACACCCCTAAGCCTGCTCCAGTGTTACACATAATCATTCAGTTGGTGGTTTGCATGAGCAATTAAATATTCAAAAGTTACATCTTAAAACATCCTAATGTGCGATATATTTCAAGAAATTAGATAATTAACTTGTACACAAACACAATGGTGGCTGTCGTCGTCGACTTTGAACTCCCTGCTGCAACTGTCTTACCACATTCTTGATCTGATCAAAGCCCTAAATCATATAGCTAGGTATGCATAAAGTTTTCAACAAAAAATTTTTGATGTAGTTTTTGTATTGTAGGCCATGGCGAGCGTCTTTGTTGAAAATCTTGCAAATCTAGTGCAGGTGGTTCGAGTATTGGCGAACCACTGCAACATTGTAAGTTATTCCTTAACTTAATTACAAATTATATGTTTAATGTTTTGTATAATAAATGTCAAACCTAACATCTTATGGTTGGTTTGTTACAGAGGCAAGTAGAGATAAATTACACCGAGCCAAACCTAACACTTTTTGTTATCAAATTTACAATTGCATTTTTTGCATGGTTGTATCTATATTTAGGAACACTCATTTTAAGCTCTAGTAGCATATATATACATAAAAATGTCAATCAACATATGTATGCCAAAATAATTACGGATAACAATGTAGCAACACTCATGGAAAATTTTAGCCATGGAATTAGTTTTGGGGAAAAAGGGATGCACATTGCATATCTAGACTCAGTTTCATATAATATTAGCACATCTGCTTGTGGTTATCCCACTTTAAGAGCCATTTCAACCACCGACGCCACATTTTCGTTCTTCGAATTTCGGATATCCAAAATTTTGGATATCCAATTTTTCGGATATTTCGGATATCGGATATTTCGGATCGGATTTTCGAATACAGATAGTTTTGAACACCCCTAAGCCTGCTCCAGTGTTACACATAATCATTCAGTTGGTGGTTTGCATGAGCAATTAAATATTCAAAAGTTACATCTTAACAACATCCAAATGTGCGATATATTTCAAGAAATTAGATAATTAACTTGTACACAAACACAATGGTGGTTGTCGTCGTCGACTTTGAACTCCCTGCTGCAACTTTCTTACCACATTCTTGATCAGATCAAAGCCCTAAATCATATAGATAGATATACAAATAGCTTTCTACTAAAATTTTTTAATGTAGTTTTTGTATTGTAGGCCATGGCGAGCGTCTTCGATGAAAATCTTGCAAATCTAGTGGAGGTGGTTCGAGTATTGGCGAACCACTGCAACATTGTAAGTTATTCCTTAATTTAATTACAAATTATATGTTTAATGTTTTGTATAATAAATGTCAAATCTAACATCTTATGGTTGGTTTGTTAGAGAGGCAAGTAGAGATAAATCACCCCGAGCCAAACCTAACAGGGTTTGTGATGAAATTTACACTTGCATTAGTTGCATTTTTTGCATTGTTGTATCTATATTTAGGAACGCTCATTTTAAGCTCTAGTAGCATATATATACATAAAAATGTCAATCAACATATGTATGCCAAAATAAATACGGATAACAATGTAGCAACACTCATGGAAAATTTTAGCCATGGAATTAGTTTTGGGGAAAAAGGTATGCACATTGCATATCTACACTCAGTATCATATAATATTAGCACATCTGCTTGAGGTTATCCCACTTTAAGAGCCATTTCAACCACCAATGCCACATTTTCGTTCTTCGAATTTCGGATATCCAAAATTTTGGATATCCAATTTTTCGGATATTTCGGATTGGATTTTCGAATACGGATAGTTTTGAACACCCCTAAGCCTGCTCTAGTGTTACACATAATCATTCAGTTGGTGGTTTACATGAGCAATTAAATATTCAAAAGTTACATCTTAAAAACATCCAAATGTACGATATATTTCAAGAAATTAGATAATTAACTTGTACACAAACACAATGGTGGTTGTCGTCGTCGACTTTGAACTCCCTGCTGCAACTTTCTTACCACATTCTTGATCAGATCAAAGCCCTAAATCATATAGATAGATATACATATAGCTTTCTACTAAAATTTTTTAATGTAGTTTTTGTATTGTAGGCCATGGCGAGCGTCTTCGATGAAAATCTTGCAAATCTAGTGGAGGTGGTTCGAGTATTGGCGAACCACTGCAACATTGTAAGTTATTCCTTAATTTAATTACAAATTATATGTTTAATGTTTTGTATAATAAATGTCAAATCTAACATCTTATGGTTGGTTTGTTAGAGAGGCAAGTAGAGATAAATCACCCCGAGCCAAACCTAACAGGGTTTGTGATGAAATTTACACTTGCATTAGTTGCATTTTTTGCATTGTTGTATCTATATTTAGGAACGCTCATTTTAAGCTCTAGTAGCATATATATACATAAAAATGTCAATCAACATATGTATGCCAAAATAAATACGGATAACAATGTAGCAACACTCATGGAAAATTTTAGCCATGGAATTAGTTTTGGGGAAAAAGGTATGCACATTGCATATCTACACTCAGTATCATATAATATTAGCACATCTGCTTGAGGTTATCCCACTTTAAGAGCCATTTCAACCACCAATGCCACATTTTCGTTCTTCGAATTTCGGATATCGGATATTTCGGATCGGATTTTTGAATACGGATAGTTTTGAACACCCCTAAGCCTGCTCTAGTGTTACACATAATCATTCAGTTGGTGGTTTGCATGAGCAATTAAATATTCAAAAGTTACATCTTAAAAACATCCAAATGTACCATATATTTCAAGAAATTAGATAATTAACTTGTACACAAACACAATGGTGGTTGTCGTCGTCGACTTTGAACTCCCTGCTGCAACTGTCTTGCCACATTCTTGATCAGATCAAAGCCCTAAATCATATAGATAGATATACATATAGTTTTCTACTAAAATTTTTTAATGTAGTTTTTGTATTGTAGGCCATGGCGAGCGTCTTCGATGAAAATCTTGCAAATCTAGTGAAGGTGGTTCGAGTATTGGCGAACGTCTGCAACATTGTAAGTTATTCCTTAACTTAATTACAAATTATATGTTTAATGTTCTATATAATAAATGTCAAATCTAACATCTTATGGTTGGTTTGTTAGAGAGGCAAGTAGAGATAAATTACACCGAGCCAAACCTAACACGCTTTGTTATCAAATTTACACATGCATTAGTTGCATTTTTTGCATGGTTGTATCTATATTTAGATACGCTTATTTTAAGCTCTAGTAGCATATATATAGATAAAAATGTCAATCAACATATGTATGCCAAAATAAATACGGATAACAATGTAGCAACACTCAAGGCAAATTTTAGCCATGGAATTAGTTTTGGGGAAAAGGGTATGCACATTGCATATCTAGACTCAGTATCATATAATATTAGCACATCTGCTTGAGGTTATCCCACTTTAAGAGCCATTTCAACCACCAACGCCACATTTTCGTTCTTTGAATTTCGGATATCCAAAATTTTGGATATCCAATTTTTCGGATATTTCGGACTCAGATATCGGATATTTTGGATCGGATTTTCGAATACGGATAGTTTTGAACACCCCTAAGCCTGCTCCAGTGTTACACATAATCATTCAGTTGGTGGTTTTCATGAGCAATTAAATATTCAAAAGTTACATCTTAACAACATCCAAATGTGCGATATATTTCAAGAAATTAGATAATTAACTTGTACACAAACACAATGGTGGCTGTCGACGTCGACTTTGAACTAGCTGCTTCAACTGTCTTACCACATTCTTGATCAGATCAAAGCCCTAAACCATATAGCTAGATATGCATAAAGTTTTCAACTAAAATTTTTTAACTTAGTTTTTGTATTGTAGGCCATGGCGAGCGTCTTCGTTGAAAGTTTTGCAAATCTAGTGGAGGTGGTTCGAGTATTGGCGAACCACTGCAACATTGAAAGTTATTCCTTAACTTAATTACAAATTATATGTTTAATGTTTTGTATAATAAATGTCAAATCTAACATCTTATGGGTGGTTTGTTACCGAGGCAGGTAGAGATAAATTACACCGAGCCAAACCTAACACGCTTTGTTATCAAATTTACACTTGCATTAGTTGCATTTTTTGAATGGTTGTATCTATATTTAGGAACGCTCATTTTGAGCTCTAGTAGCATATATATACATAAAAATGTAAATCAACATATGTATGCCAAAATAAAAACGGATAACAATGTAGCAACACTCTTGGCAAATTTTAGCCATGGAATTAGTTTTCGAGAAAAAGGTAAGCACATTGCATATCTAGACTCAGTAACATATAGTATTAGCAGATCTGATAGAGGTTATCCCACTTTAAGAGCCATTTCAACCACCAATGCCACATTTTCGTTCTTCGAATTTCGGATATCCAAAATTTTGGATATCCAATTTTTTGGATATTTCGGATTCAGGTATCGGATATTTCGGATCGGATTTTCGAATACGGATAGTTTTGAACACCCTTAAGCCTGCTCCAGTGTTACACATAATCATTCAGTTGGTGGTTTGCATGAGCAATTAAATATTCAAAAGTTACATCTTAACAACATCCAAATGTTCGATATATTTCAAGAAATTAGATAATTAACTTGTACACAAACACGATGGTAGCTGTCGTCGTCGACTTTGAACTCCCTGCTGCAACTGTCTTACCACATTCTTGATCAGATCAAAGCTCTAAATCATATAGCTAGATATGCATAAAGTTTTCAACTAAAATTTTTTAATGTAGTTTTTGTATTGTAGGCCATGGCAAGCGTCTTCGTTGAAAATCTTGCAAATCTAGAGGAGGTGGTTCGAGTATTGCCGAACCACTGCAATATTGTAGGTTATTCTTAACTTAATTACAAATTATATGTTTAATGTTTTGTATAATAAATGTCAAATCTAACATCTTATGGTTGGTTTGTTACAGAGGCAAGTAGAGATAAATTACACCGAGCCAAACCTAACACGCTTTGTTATCAAATTTACACTTGCATTAGTTGCATTTTTTGCATGGTTGTATCTATATATAGGAACACACATTTTAAGCTCTAGTAGCATATATATACATAAAAATGTCAATCAACATATGTATGCCAAAATAAATACGGATAACAATGTAGCAACACTCATGGGAAATATTACCCATGGAATTAGTTTTGGGGAAAAAGGTATGCACATTGCATATCTAGACTCAGTATCATATAATATTTGCACATCTGCTTGAGGTTATCCCACTTTAAGAGCCATTTCAACCACCAACGCCACATTTTCGTTCTTCGAATTTCGGATATCCAAAATTTTGGATATCCAATTTTTCGGATATTTCGGATTCGGATATCGGATATTTTAGATCGGATTTTCGAATACGGATAGTTTTGAACACCCCTAAGCCTGCTCCAGTGTTACACATAATCCTTCAGTTGGTGGTTTGCATGAGCAATTAAATATTCAAAAGTTACATCTTAACAACATCCAAATGTGCGATATATTTCAAGAAATTAGATAATTAACTTGTACACAAACACAATGGTGGCTGTCGACGTCGACTTTGAACTACCTGCTTCAACTGTCTTACCACATTCTTGATCAGATCAAAGCCCTAAACCATATAGCTAGATATGCATAAAGTTTTCTACTAAAATTTTTTAACGTAGTTTTTGTATTGTAGGCCATGGCTAGCGTCTTCGTTGAAAGTTTTGCAAATCTAGTGGTGGTGGTTCGAGTATTGGCGAACCACTGCAACATTGTAAGTTATTCCTTAACTTAATTACAAATTATATGTGTAATGTTTTGTATAATAAATGTCAAATGTAACATCTTATGGGTGGTTTGTTACAGAGGCAGGTAGAGATAAATTACACCGAGCCAAACCTAACACGCTTTGTTATCAAATTTACACTTGCATTAGTTGCATTTTTTGAATGGTTGTATCTATATTTAGGAACGCTCATATTAAGCTCTAGTAGCATATATATACATAAAAATGTAAATCAACATATGTATGGCTAAATAAAAACGGATAACAATGTAGCAACACTCATGGCAAATTTTAGCCATGGAATTAGTTTTCGAGAAAAAGGTAAGCACATTGCATATCTAGACTCAGTATCATATAGTATTAGCAGATCTGATTGAGGTTATCCCACTTTAAGAGCCATTTCAACCACCAACGCCACATTTTCGTTCTTCGAATTTCAGATATCCAAAATTTTGGATATCCAATTTTTTGGATATTTCGGATTCAGATATCGGATATTTCGGATCGGATTTTGGAATACGGAGAGTTTTGAACACCCTTAAGCCTGCTCCAGTGTTACACATAATCATTCAATTGGTGGTTTGCATGAGCAAATGAATATTCAAAAGTTACATCTTAACAACATCCAAATGTTCGATATATTTGAAGAAATTAGATAATTAACTTGTACACAAACAACATGGTGGCTGTCGTCGACTTTGAACTCCCTGCTGCAACTGTCTTACCACATTCTTGATCAGATCAAAGCTCTAAATCATATAGCTAGATATGCATAAAGTTTTCAACTAAAATTTTTTAATGTAGTTTTTGTATTGTAGGCCATGGCAAGCGTCTTCGTTGAAAATCTTGCAAATCTAGTGGAGGTGGTTCGAGTATTGCCGAACCACTGCAATATTGTAAGTTATTCCTTAACTTAATTACAAATTATATGTTTAATGTTTTGTATAATAAATATCAAATCTAACATCTTATGGTTGGTTTGTTACAGAGGCAAATAGAGATAAATTACACCGAGCCAAACCTAACACGCTTTGTTATCAAATTTACACTTGCATTAGTTGCATTTTTTGCATGGTCGTATCTATATTTAGGAACACTCATTTTAAGCTCTAGTAACATATATATACATAAAAATGTCAATCAACATATGTATGCCAAAATAAATACGGATAACAATGTAGCAACACTCATGGCAAATTTTACCCATGGAATTAGTTTTGGGGAAAAAGGTATGCACATTGCATATCTAGACTCAGTATCATATAATATTTGCACATCTGCTTGAGGTTATCCCACTTTAAGAGCCATTTCAACCACCAACGCCACATTTTCTTTCTTCGAATTTCGGATATCCAAAATTTTGGATATCCAATTTTTCGGATATTTCGGATTCGGATATCGGATATTTCAGATCGGATTTTCGAATACGGATAGTTTTGAACACCCCTAAGCCTGCTCCAGTGTTACACATAGTCCTTCAGTTGGTGGTTTGCATGAGCAATTAAATATTCAAAAGTTACATCTTAACAACATCCAAATGTGCGATATATTTCAGGAAATTAGATAATTAACTTGTACACAAACACAATGGTGGCTGTCATCGTCGACTTTGAACTACCTGCTTCAACTGTCTTACCACATTCTTGATCAGATCAAAGCCCTAAATCATATAGCTAGATATGCATAAAGTTTTCAACTAAAATTTTTTAACGTAGTTTTTGTATTGTAGGCCATGGCGAGCGTCTTCGTTGAAAGTCTTGCAAATCTAGTGGAGGTGGTTCGAGTATTGGGGAACCACTGCAACATTGTAAGTTATTCCTTAACTTAATTACAAATTATATGTTTAATGTTTTGTATAATAAATGTCAAATCTAACATCTTTTGGTGGTTTGTTACAGAGGCAGGTAGAGATAAATTACACCGAGCCAAACCTAACACGCTTTGTTATCAAATTTACACTTGCATTAGTTGCATTTTTTGCATGGTTGTATCTATATTTAGGAACGCTCATTTTAAGCTCTAGTAGCATATATATACATAAAAATGTAAATCAACATATGTATGCCAAAATAAAAACGGATAACAATGTAGCAACACTCATGGCAAATTTTAGCCATGGAATTAGTTTTCGAGAAAAAGGTAAGCACATTGCATATCTAGACTCAGTATCATATAGTATTAGCACATCTGCTTGAGGTTATCCCACTTTAAGAGCCATTTCAACCACCAACGCCACATTTTCGTTCTTTGAAAGGGAGCAGCCAGTTGTAGTGAGATTTGAAGCAAAACAAACTGGCTTACAAAAAGACTAATTGAGGGGTTTCCAGAAAATGCTTGACGAACGACTTGTTGAGGTGAAGATAAAGGCGAATTACGAGTGGCGCGTACAGCTCGCATGAATTCTAAATGTTCCCTGTGTTTACAAAAATGTCTATTTTACTTGTACGGCTCAATACATAACTAGTACAGATAACGAAATGAAACATGTAAAATGTTCTATAAATAAACAAAAGTAATTTTTTTTATATTTGATTTAGCTGACTATTAATTAATGTTCTAAAGCAACGATTTTTAGAAAGTGATTGCTCGTTAAGTGTTGCTTTAGCTGTAGGATCGGGGAATCGATCAAAATGAGTCGATCAGAAGAGTTCTAGACCAAACAAGAGGCGGAATTCATTGATTTGATCTTCATTCAGCTTGATATGCACTTAGAAGTAGTTTAAATGTCTCTTGTATTGATTTGAACAAGTTACACGAGCTGGAGACACTTCGGCAGAACTTCGCTACCGGATCTCAACTGTTACAAATGAAATCCCAAGACACCTATTTATAGAGAAGCCCAGTTCGCATGAACCATCCACACGACCTGGTCCAGTTCGTGCGACCTGGTCCAGTTCGTGCGAGGTGGTCAGTTCCAAACTGTTTCCCGTTTTTCTCGTATTATACGTCTTGGTCTATCTATTCTATTACATGACTCGATACAAGACAGACGAAGTCAACAGACATATGCACCAACAGACTCCCCATTGAATGTTGACGAGTCTTCAGTATGAGTCTTCAGTATGACGAATCTTCAGTCTTGATCAGTCTTCTCGCTCTCTCCAAAGTATCTTTCTCTGTAAGCATCTTCACTCTCTCTCTTTCTTTCTTTCAGAATCTCAACCTGGCTCTATCCTCTGTGTTGATCAGATCTCTTGATTCCTTAAGTTCTTCAGCACTAGCAGCTTCTATCTCAAGCTTGTTCCAGAATCTAAACCTGGCTTTTTCGTCTTCAAACTCCCCCTTTCGATAAGCTGGGATCGCAGTCTAGAATAGCTTTCTTTCCAAGATCCTATCCTGGCTCAAACTCTGCTCAGGCTTAGACACGGAAATCTTCACATCTTTCACAGGTTCAGTAACGTCTCATGGCTCTCCGTAGCAACAGAATCAGAAACCTGGCTCTAATCCGCATACGCTTATGCTGACAGGAGTCGAAACTTTAGCTCTTTCAAAGTTGTTTACCTGCACATACTCTACCCAAAAATAAATTTCCCAATTTAACAATTTTAGAAACCACTTGTAGATAACATTCAATCATCAAAAAAAAATTTATATTTATGATCTCTGATAACCTCTTGTATTCGTAATATTCAAATTTGGTTTCAAATTAATGAACCATTTAAACATTTCAAAATCATTTCTCATCTCAAACAAACTCTCCCAAACCTGTTGTTCATCATGTTTAGCACTTGGAATTTTGAAAATCAGCTTTTCAACATCAGTTGTCGAAAATAAGATGAAATAAAATCTTTTTTACTTTTCAAAATTTTATGCTAAAACAATCTTTTTGGATTTTGTTTTTAATGAAAACGTAGTAAAGAAATATTTACAGACAATATTTTTGTGAGTTTGTGTAAGAGGATCATATCCGTTTATGACAACTCACTAGCACCGTTGAGCTTTAAACACTTTAAGTTCTAAACGATTCACTTAGATTGACAGTAAACTGATCCACTTAAATTTTCACACAAAGTTCAATTGTTTCGAGATACGAGATTAGTGTTTTAAGCACTTAACTTATTCGCGTGTCCCACCTCAGAATATACTCCCGTATCCAGACTTCTTTATTCAGTCTTACAGGTAAATGTACACTAATGATATCTGTAAATGGGTAATGTGAGGCCATGAGATCTCAGGTTATAACTTCCGTTCAGACAAAGAGACGATGGCTCGACTTTAGGTGTGTCCCGTTTGGGGATCTTTCCTTCAACAGCACATGATTAACATTTTTCAATGTTTCATCATTTTTTATTTTTATGCTGAGGGTGGGCTTTATGACTAAAGCAGTGCAGAGTATTATACGAGGACTAGGCTATTGCTCCCGCAAAATCAAAAGTCCTGGTATATAATACCCCAGATATCATCACGCACAAAGACCTAGTATGTCAGAAATAGAAAGCCCTTCAAACAAGATTTCAGGGGTAACCTATATATCCGAGAGATGTTCCCCACGAAATAAGTAAGTAATGATATTTAGGTTTATATCTCGAAAACAATCTACTGAATGTGTAAAACCTACTGGCATATCATCAGTGAGATCGTTTATCACATTTAAACATTCCATTTTTTTAGCGTACTATGATTGCCTACTGATGTACTATCATTTCCTCTTTTTCACAACAAAACTCATTTTGAATTTTCGATGTTTTTGGTTTTTAGATTTTATCATGTTTTTTGATTTTTCAAATTTTCAAAATTTCTAAATTTTTTACTCCAACTAAAATAAAAAATATGCTTCATTTTTTGATTTTCAAGGAAAATTTAAAAATAAACGCAATAAAGTGTACAAATCAAGTGACAAACTGATGTGAATTGCCTCAATTCGCCATCCACTAGGCATAAACAAACAGAACTCCCCCTGACAACAAACTATTTTCCCATTATGATTTCAAAACACTTAAGTTTGTTTTATTCAGAATGGTTTTTTCGGAAAATTAGTTTTGTTTGTCATTTCACAAACATGGGGTTTCATCACATTGTTCTTTCAGCACTTGTAAAAACTATTATTTGACGTTTTTCAAGAATGATTCCACTTGTAAGAAAGTTAAACCAAGTACAACTTAATGTACTTGATTAACCACTTGTAGGTTTTTTCACAAAAACATTTTTCAAGAATGATGCCGATTCATACTCCACGATTACCAACTTGGGAGCTCCGACAAGTCAGGTTTTTTAGTTAAAGAGATTCTCCCAAGCCTGACGGTCCTTGGAGGATTACGAGTCATCATCACTCGGTTTCTTTCCTTTCTTGTTCTTTTCATAAAATTCTTTTACTCCTTTGACCTTCCCGTCAACCATCGAATTCTTTCTTTTCAGAATAAAATGGATTCGAAATTTCCACTTTTCGAACTTTTTGTTTAAAATTTTCGGTCCGCAATGGTGGAAAGTTTGCGTCATCCATTGGCGGAACTGAATTTTCTCTGTTTAGCTCAACTTGTGGCTCCTCTGACTTTGACGAATCAGATTCATCACCAGAACTATCTTCTGGTTTCTTAACAACCCACTTGTGGTTGTTCAGATTCACTCTTTGTGGCACTTGAGGATAATCCACAACAATCTTGATATCTCACTTAACTCCTTTGTGCTTACTTGTCAAATTTCGGGACGAAATTTCTTTCAAGTTGGGATGATGTGACAATCCGAACTTTCCAGGTTAGTGCCTGCGGTCTTGCGATTCCGATTCCTCTCGTTATTGTCTTTCTTGTGCTTGTTTTAATAAATGGGTGCAAACTATAACTGAAACTTTGATAAACATGTAAGGACATATATATATATCGTAATTGAGTAATTGTGTGTGTGTGTGCGTGTAATGGGACTAGTTGTAATCACATGTGTAGCGTTGTTGGGTATATTCGGATCAGATCGAAAGTAAAAGGCATTGGGCCGCCTCCTGTTTTGTAAATTTGGCCCAATCTGTGTTGTAATCACGTGTATGGGCAAATGATTATGCGCTCATGTGAAACAAACCCTACCTCTCTCAAATTGCGTGCGGCAGAAGGTCTACCTTCGAAACAGCATATATCAGATCGAGCTGATTGGTTAGTATATTCTCCTGTCTAAGCTGTATTGATAATCTTGTTGGTGTGACGTGTATGATATTAGAATTGTGATAGTAGGGTTATGTCAAATATTGTATTAAACTTTCTGTGGGAATTAATCAAGTATCATGTTGATTGACTTGTATGTTAGTGTGTATTTAAACCCAGGTTTCGATTTGTTAAGGATTTGATAGACTTCAGCGAGGGCTTGATGATATGTGGATTAACTGCTTGCATGATAATAGGCCCTCGATGAATACAAGATTCATGTATTGTCAAATGCTTGCGTAGTGTGTTAGGGATTTCCAGGATTCATTCTGATAGTTGACTGATTACTTGATGAGAATTCTTGATTTTAGACTATATTTGTATCATGTAATATGATGAGCATATGATTTCAGTTTCTCGTAAATTGTTCTTAATCACTTATGGATTGATAGGATTGGGTAAGGAAATCACTAAAGTATAAACCAACAATCTGATTAATGAAATAGAGGGTGTGATCGAGTAAATTGGGATTGGTTGATCAATGATTGTGTTTAATATGGCGGCTAGGTTCACGTGTTTTGGGGGAAGGGTCCACTTAAAATTCCTTGACTATTGATATGCATGTGAAGTTCTAAAAGGTATTGGCTTAGTGACATTGGAAATTAGCAAATGAGTATGATCACTACAAATTGTCAGCCAACTCAAGACTAAGCGGTATGGGGGCCGGCTTAGGCCCATCCCGGCTTGACCGGCTACTCCCGCTCTAACTCGACGGGCCAACTTTGAATATTATATCCGTTTGACAACAGATAGTTTAATAAAAAAAAAATTCTTTTCAAATTTAAATATATACCATCTTTCTCATCCATTTTATACCATTATTCTCTCATTTCATCCATTCTTCTCCAACTCTCTCATCCTTTTTTTATAAAAAACAATCCCATTTTTTATAGAATCATGAATCCCTTCAACCCAAACAACCCCAACCCGAACAATCCAAACTTTTTTTCGAGTCCCGCTTACACTCCGGCTATGGATCCTTCGTGGGGGAATACACAATATCCGTTTTCGGGTTTCCAACAATCACCTAACGCCTTCTCCCAAAAGTCCCAACTTCAACAAATGCAACAATACCAAGCACTCCAACAATTCATGCAACGCAACTCGGTTCAACTTGATCAATTCCAATCGCAACCGCAACCCTCGGTGGAGCTTGACGATGATGATGAAGTCGTCCCTGAATCGCCACCTAAAGAACTCAAGCGCAAAAAAAACACGGGGAAGGGGAAGGCGGTTGACACCGAACCCGACACCGGAAAAAAGGGCGGTTCGAGAGCAAAGCCGAGACAGTGGACAAAAGTAGAGGAGGAGGCGCTAGCAATTGCGTATCTTAAGGCCTCAACTTGCCCGATTGTCGGTATGATTTTTTTTTAAATTAAAATTTAAAAATATTTATTTTTTAGTTTTACTAAAGCAATTTTTTTTAATTTTAGGGAACAATCAAACGGGTTCTAGTTTTTGGAAGGCATGTACGGAAAGATTTAATACCCTTATGGGGGAAGGCCCCTACCGTGATCTCGAATCCGTATCGGCCAAGTGGCGGAAAATGAACAAGTTGGTTAATGATTTTATCGGGATTTATAACCCACTTTACATCAATCGTCCTAGTGGGAGTAGCGACGAGGACGTTCTTAACCTTGCGACGTCTAAGTGGGAAGCAAAAAATCTGCCTTTCCCGCACATCCGAGCATGGAACATTTTAAAGAAAGACCCTAAATGGGCGCCGATTCCAAATGAGGTCGCAACCGCCAAACGGACTAAAACTTCCGAGTCCGGAAGTTATAGTGCGGGAGGCTCCACCGCTCGTTATCAAATCGACATAAACGACGAACCGGAATATCACGAGATTGAACGTCCCGGCGGAAGGGACAAAGCAAAAAAAGAGGCGGCCGCAAAGCGCGAAGGGGCCGGCTCGAGTGGAGGGGGCGGCTCGGGTGGAGGTGGCGGCTACGTGGCGGCCCATCCTCGTGGGGATGGGCCTCACCATACCCTTTAGTCTGAGTATGATCACTACAAATTGTCAGCCAACTAAAGTATATCTAATCACATAGGTATTGGTACAATAGAAATTAAAAGAATCATTGCTTATGCATGAGTTATTAAATGTATAGAGCATATAGTACAGTTGCTTGAATAATGTTTGAGAAATTGTTGGGGATTGTATTATAAATTCGGTATGCCCACTATGTGGTAAAGTGAAATTGTCTGAATGATTGAATACATGATACATGCTTAGCAGATGAATAATTGTTATAGGTTGACTCTAGTTTGATAAACTGAATTGGCATAATCAAGTGATTTAACCTGGGCCGCACATGTTCGGATAAGGATTGGGCCACACGATTGAATGTGGTCACATGTTGGACCAAGAAATCAATTAGATTACACGTTTATTGTGGGCCGGTGGATCTCATGAGTTGGGCTGGGCTTCATGATAAAAGTTGAACACAAGTTAACGGTTCGATTGTGATGGATCAGATTGTGTTATTGTGAATAAATAGTTTCAATTGTAGTTGTCAATTCTGAATGAGTATGAAAGTGTTACATTTATTACAATGGGATTATTTACAACGCGTGCCATCCTGGACATATACTAGATTCATGCACATGTGTTGTTGGAACAGTATGACAACTTGTTAAGTTAATTACAACAACTTGTTAAGTTAATTACAATAGAAGTCGTGATCTTTGGATTTAAGTTGGAGGCATTACTTGGACGGTACCTGATGCTTTACTTAGACCGATCATAAGGGCCTCCCGTATACCGTAGTTTTGGAGGAGCTAAATCATGTAATGACATCGCTGGATGGAACCTTAGAATGATTTCGACTGTGGAACTTGAACGTGCACGAGCTTTACAGCTCACTATCAACTTTAACTTACATGATCAAACCCGTTCTGTTCAAACTGGAGAACTGAAGGAAGAAAATTTTCAAGTTGAACCCATGCGGGCCATGGAAAAGCAACATTTGGCAGGACGTATGATATACGCTACCTCATGGAACGAATGTGGATCTCATTATACGGAAACGGTAGGGAACTCATGTTTAGCAAAGCACACCGGTCTCGATAATCTAGTCGTCTGGGTTTTGATGCGAGATATTTGGATCTATAAGTCTTGCACTGGTGATCGGGCATGAAGGCCCGCCAAGCTATATATGTGAATGATGCTTGACTTGTGGGAAAGTCAAGGTGAAGCATCATCAACCAGAAACACCCATATGGAAATGAGAACAGACTGCCATGGATTCTGTCTACTTACAGCACGAAACGGATACAATACCACCTGGGTGATCGTTGATTGTCTCACGTAATCAGCACACTTTCTTGCAATCAAGGAAACTGATGAGCCTTCACAGCTTGTGAATATCCCTCTGAGAGAGGCGGTTTTAGGCACGAGGTGCCAACTCCTGATATCTTTGATTTTGAACTATACTTGGTTTATGTCAGACAATACACAACAACCTTGGCTCACGTCTAAACATGAGCATTACTTATCACCGTTGGACAAATGGTCAGAACAAACGAACCATCCTGACACTCGAAGATATGCTATGAGTATTCTAGTATTTAGACAGCCCTGTTTGAGGCATTGCATGAACGATAGTGTCGATCTCCTTGCTAAACAAGGGTGGGTGGCAACCTAATCACCCGTCCAGGACTTGTACTCGGAACTATCGGGAGGATTGTTTAGATCAAAAAATTGTTGGCGGCAACGCGCGACTGTCAGGAGAGCTCATAAACTTGGGAAACGCTGGAAGATCGCTATTGGCGATCGTATTGTGTTGAAAATCTCACCCAGGGAGGTTGTGGTACGCTTGGGAAGCGTGACAAGCCTAATTTACGTTACGTTGGGTTATTCGGAAATTCTGGAAAGAATCGGTCACGTCGCCTAAAACTCGGGTAACGTTCATGATGTCATTTATGTCGCGAGTCTAAAGCAGTGTTTGTCCGACGAAACGCTTGTGATACCTTCTTACAGTCTGAGTCCAACGTCAAGTTGCAGTTGTCAAGGTGCCTATTGAAATCATGCCCCAGGAGATTAAGGTTTGCAAGCACTGTCAAATTCCAATTAGTAGAGTTCGTTGGAACTCGAGACCAAGTATCCGAAATCGTACGAACCTGCTGAATCAATTCCGATGCAACTGGTGAATTTCGGGGACGAAATTCCCTTTCAAGTTGGGGATGATGTGGCACCTGAGGATAATCCACAACAATCTTGATTTCTCACGTCACTCCTTTGTGCTTACTTGTCAAATTTCGGGACGAAATTTCTTTCAAGTTGGGGATGATGTGACAATCCGAACTTTCCAGGTTAGCGCCTGCGGTCTTGCGATTCCGATTCCTCTCGTTATTGTCTTTCCTGTGCTTGTTTTAATAAATCGGTGCAAACTGTAACTGAAACTTTGATAAACATGTTAGGACATATATATATCGTAATTGAGTAATTGTGTGTGTGTGCGTGTGCGTGTAATGGGATTAGTTGTAATCACATGTGTAGTGTTGTTGGGTATATTCGGATCAGATCGAAAGTAAAAGGCATTGGGCCGCCTCCTGTTTTGTAAATTTGGCCCAATCTGTGTTAGAATCTCGGCCCAAATCCCTTACCCATACATCCTTTGTTTTGTTAGCAAACAATCGGCCCAAATCCCTTATCCATATATTTATGTGTATGGGCAAATGATTATGCGCTCATGTGAAACAAACCCTACCTCTCTCAAATTGCGTGCGGCAGAAGGTCTACCCCCTCCCCCTTCGAAACAGCATATATCAGATCGAGCTGATTGGTTAGTATATTCTCCTGTCTAAGCTGTATTGATAATCTTGTTGGTGTGACGTGTATGATATTAGAATTGTGATAGTAGGGTTATGTCAAATATTGTATTAAACTTTCTGTGGGAATTAATCAAGTATCATGTTGATTGACTTGTATGTTAGTGTGTATTTAAACCCAGGTTTCGATTTGTTAAGGATTTGATAGACTTTAGCGAGGGCTTGATGATATGTGGATTAACTGCTTGCATGATAATAGGCCCTCGATGAATACAAGATTCATGTATTGTCAAATGTTTGCGTAGTGTGTTAGGGATTTCCAGGATTCATTCTGATAGTTGACTGATTACTTGATGAGAATTCTTGATTTTAGACTATATTTGTATCATGTAATATGATGAGCATATGATTTCAGTTTCTCGTAAATTGTTCTTAATCACTTATGGATTGATAGGATTGGGTAAGGAAATCACTAAAGTATAAACCAACAATCTGATTAATGAAATAGAGGGTGTGATCGAGTAAATTGGGATTGGTTGATCAATGATTGTGTTTAATATGGCGGCTAGGTTCACGTGTTTTGGGGGAAGGGTCCACTTAAAATTCCTTGACTATTGATATGCATGTGAAGTTCTAAAAGGTATTGGCTTAGTGACATTGGAAATTAGCAAATGAGTATGATCACTACAAATTGTCAGCCAACGTTAATGAGTATGATCACTACAAATTGTCAGCCAACAAAAGTATATCTAACACATAGGTATTGGTCCAATAGAAATTAAAAGAATCATTGCTTATGCATGAGTTATTAAATGTATAGATCATATAGTACAGTTGCTTGAATAATGTTTTTTTTTTTTAAAGGTAAACTTCATTCACAGAAAAACGACGACCCAAACCGGGCCGCCAACACAACACAAACTTACATATTTACAAATGACAACCAATCCCTCCACTCTACATCTTTGTATCTAGATCTTTTTGAGAACCAAAAAAAACTTAAAGCCTTTTCTCTCTAACGATACTATTGATGCTAACCGAACCACTTGAAAATTTGACGTTATTCCTGGTGCGCCAAATAATCCAGCAAGTAATCATTATGATGCCATGAACCGCCTCCTTTTTCTTCTCCGATAACCCGCAGTCAATGTGATACGTAAACAAGTCACGGGTTGAAAAAGCGAATAAGTTAGGGATATTGCACCAATTGCGAACTCCATTCCATACATTAGCGGTAATGAAACAAGCTGTAAATAGATGTTCAGCTGTTTCGTCCGCATCATGACAAAACGAACAGGCCAGATCTTCGATCCACACATTCCTTCTGCTCAAGGCTGCTGCAGTTGCCACTTTATCTTGTTCCCAATATGTGGTAAAGTGAAATTGTCTGAATGATTGAATACATGATACATGCTTAGCAGATGAATAATTGTTATAGGTTGACTCTAGTTTGATAAACTGAATTGGCATAATCTAGTGATTTAACCTGGGCCGCACATGTTCGGATAAGGATTGGGCCACACGATTGGATGAGGTCACATGTTGGACCAAGAAATCAATTAGATTACACGTTTATTGTGGGCCGGTGGATCTCGTGAGTTGGGCTGGGCTTCATGATAAAAGTTGAACACAAGTTAACGGTTCGATTGTGATGGATCAGATTGTGTTATTGTGAATAAATTGTTTCAATTGTAGTTGTCAATTCTGAATGAGTATGAAAGTGTTACATTTATTACAATGTGATTATTTACAACGCGTGCCATCCTGGACATATACTAGATTCATGCACATGTGTTGTTGGCACAGTATGGCAACTTGTTAAGTTAATTACAACAACTTGTTAAGTTAATTACAATAGATACCGGTCGTTTGGACACTTAGGGAATTGCAAATTCTAATTGCATACATACTTACATTTAACGTACAATAGGTCACACATAACGGACCTAACATTCACTCAACGCGTAAAGACACGTTAACATTACCGAGCAAATCCAAGGTGAGTTCATTACTTTTGAGCATGTGTCCCGGTGGTTGGGACAGTCAGTGGGTATCCCGGGGAGGGATAAATCTTTTGGGTAAAACTGGGATGTTGGATAATATTCTCACTCTCTATCTTTTAAGTCCCATCTTTGTTACCGGGGAGGTAACGAGGTATTAGTTGGTAGCGCTACTTAGGTTTGGCACCCTCACGCCGTACCGGGGAGGACGGTTGTGAACTAATGACCCAGTCGGGCCCAGTGATTTGATAGGAGCACTGGGGAACGGGCAAAACATACATCAGGAGCCGTCTTGTTCAGTATCGAGATATTATCAACATTACTTTCTGAACTAAATACAATGGATTAACTAAACACTTGGTAACCAACGTTTTGGTAATAACTATGAACTCACCAGCGTTGTCTGATACACTTGTTGCATGCTCGCAGGTCGTTAGATTACTTGGATTTGGAACTTGCTGTCTTAAGTAGCTGGAGTGGTCATGGGTCGCTCTGATTGGATACACATATTGGTTCATTGATTTCGTACATTTGTTTTGAGAATATTTAAACTATGGTTTCGTTAATGCTTCCGCTGAACATATTGGTTTTCATTTAAACTTGTTGATGGTATTTTATTAATGATTGAGAACTTTATTTAGAAACTTGTATGGGTTCAATGTAATTAGTGGCTCATTGTTGGTTCATCACACGTCTATCAGGGACACTCCCTAGGTGGTATTTTGGGGGTGTGACACTCTTCTTTTGTAAAAAAACATTTTGAACTCTCACCAACTTCAAATTTTGAATTTTTGATCACTTTAAATTGTTCAGTTGGTGGTTCATTATCAACCATATTTTCTTTTAATTTTTCAGATACTCCCTGTTTTGTTTGGGTTGCTTCTGGACAGTTCCATGCAATGTGCCCAACTTTTTGACAGTTATAACAGGTTCTCATCTCCTTATTTTGAGCAACATCATTCTTCATTCCTTCTTGCTTCTTAGCAAGGAATTCTTTGTTCGACTGCTTCCAGAATGAGCTCTTTTCTTCTTCTTCTTCAGAAGATGTTCCTGAAACAAATATAGTTTTTGGTTTATAAGTTTTCTCATTTTTATGATTTTCTGGTGGAATAAAACCTAATCCTTTCCTTTTGAAATTACTGTTATGGTTTGGTTTCTTTCGATAACCCGAACCAGAACTGTAACCTTTTTTCTTGTTTAATCTTTATTGAACTCTTGAGGTGTACTTTTTAGGTTTTTCAGTAAGATTTACATCTTTTATTTCAGAAATATTAATTTATGTTAATTTGAAAACCTTGTTAATCAATTCAGTTTTAACACCTCTTATTGGAAATTCTTCATCAGAATATAATTTGTCAGAATCATTCAAAGTATATGCTACTTTGAATGTTTCGTCATTCAAATTATTTTGTGACATCAGAAAATCTTTATTGTAAACCCTTTTGTTCTTTTTAACCGTTGGACTTGAAGTCTCAGATTCAGACTTTGACTCTGACTCCTCATCCTTATCCAACACCTGATCGACTACTTTCTTTATTAACTCAGACTTATGATCAATGTCAGATGTTGTGAAAGTGACATCAATGTTGTCTGGCAATCCATCTGAAGGTTCAGATTCCAACTTTAAATTGGTTTCCTTTTTGACTCTTTCTGAATTAGGATTTCGTGGAGAATATCCTTCTTCAAGCGGCAGTGGACACTTGTTATAATTGGTACTATATTTCTTACAAATATCCTTTACTTCAGGTTTCTTTTCATCAAACGCTTCCATGCCTTCTACTGTAGGATAAATCATGTCAATCACATAAGAAACACATGAGTAACTTTTCAATAACCTTTTTACCCTCTCAGTTTCTATCCTCTGAGTTTCCAATTTTTGTTCAAGTTCAGCACATTTCTCAATGTACGTACTGATTGATGATTTTCTGCTTTGTCATGAATGCTCCATTGAGTGTCTTCATAGCTATTGCTTGTTCATTGCTTGACTTGTTGTATTGATTCATAGCTTTGTTTAAAACATCATAAGATTCTTTCAATCTGTTCATGTTATGAATCAATTTGTTATTGTGTCTTTTCACAGTATCACAATTTTCACACTTCTCAGGCATCTTTTCAGTATCAGCTTCCTTCTTAACCTTGAAAGCTGAACTTTCTTTAACCTGCTTCTTTATCACTCGAACACTTTTTTCAGGTTTGACCTTTTCTTTAACAGTTGATGCCTTCTGATTCTTCTTTTTAGCAGCTTGTCTTTCTTTGATCTCTTCCATTTTACCTGCAAAATACAAATTATCATCATCACTATCAGGTGAAAATTCCCTTTTATAATGTTCAAGTTTTTGAATTTCTTCACTCTCTTCATCTGATGAGTGATCAAAGATTGGAGCTTTTTCTGCAGCCTTTCTTGTTGAAACTGGTTCTTCTTCTTCTTCCTTTTTAGGACTGTATTGTTGAGATTCGTAATAAACATACGCTAATTCTTCTTCAGTAGTTGAATCGTCATAAATTTGAGCAACAAATGCTTTAGACTTTGATTTAATTTCAGCCGAAATGTATTTGTCCCAGCTAAATCCCTCTGGCAATCTTTCATCTTCTTGATCTATCAAACCATAACAAGCTCTACCCCTTGATTCTTCAATCGAACGTGAATGTGAAGATTGTTGTTGATATGGTTGTTGAGCAACCTGATGATAAATTGCTTTTCGATGATAATCATTGTTGCCGAAAGGATTTTGAGCTCCACTTGCTTCGTGATTTGTGCATTCTCGCTTAAAGTGCCCCTTCTCCCTGCAACGAAAACAAGTAACTTTAGATTTATCAAAACCTAAAGGTGAAGTTCCAGCATCACGAAAATCATCTTTCCCGGTAATCTGTTTAAACTTCTCAGCTCTTCTCAACACACTAGCCATACACCACTCTATATCCATTAATTTCATTTCCTCAGCATCAATCTGATCATAATCCTCTTTTGTTAACATAGGATTCCCGATTCTTCCCGCAACCAAACTTTCATAAGACTCTAACACAGTCACCAACAAAGACATATAACCTTTGGCAACTTCTTTAGAGAAATTCTGACCGTTCTGAAGATGCAATGCGATGTTGCATTTTAGCACATGACCATTACCATTGTTTGACCGTTCGGAAAAGGTTGCTGAAAAATTTGGATCGAATGATGAATATGACGAGAATCCATTATTTTTGTTTGATCCTTGAGATGATCCTCCAGAAGAACTGTTTGCGTTAAATGCAGTTTCAATCTTTGGTGCAATGTTGGTCTTATCACTCGTACTTCCTTTGTAGTACAGACCAATGTCCTGTTCAACATTATTCATTTTTGCCATCTTCCGTTGTTCCATCTCTTGAACTTTAAGTTTTTCGATAAACTTGCTCAGCGACAGATTCGAAAACTCATCATTATTCTTCAAGATCATAAGATACGTGCCCCAAATATCTCGTGGTAACGCATCGGCCAACTTTTCAACCCGTTCTTCTCTATCTTTCTTGATATCCAAACGCTTCATGTTAACAACCAAATTACAATATCTTTCTATAATCTGTTTAGTGTTTTTAGTTTTCAATCCACGAAATAGATCAAATTCTTTCTTCAAAAGTGATTTTTTGTTCTCGATCATGTCGAAACTTCCAACAAACTTCGTTTTAAGTGCTTTCCACATTGAATGTGCAGTTCCATTGTGTTGCAATAAGATCAAGATATCTTCCTTAATGTCTTGTTGCAATATGCTGATCATCATCTTTTCACTTTTGTATTTATTTTTCTCATCATCACTTAAATCTTTAATAGCAACAATCTCTCCATCTTCATCAATTGGTCTAACATATCGTTGTTCAACACATTCCCATGCATCTAAGTGATTTGCTTGAACCCAATTTTCGAAACGTTCCTCCCATCTGTTATACTCCTCAATATTCATGAGCTTAGGCGGTTTTTGCATGGTTCCCATTTCATTTTCTAAGTTCACGTTCTGAGCCATAGTGATCGGAGTAGCAAATGCGTTGTAAAATTCAGAGTCCTTGTTTCAGTATCAAAAGTTCCCAATAACAGACTTTTCAAACGAACTGACAAGTTTTCAAAATGATCTGGAATAAATTCCAAGCGATCTGGAGGATTTCAAATGAATTGGATCACCTCGTGCGAACTGGTATGATTTCAAACCGTGCGAACTGAGTACCTCGTGTGAAATGGATCAATCTCACACGACCTGGATACTTTCAAGCACCTCGTACGACCTGAACTGGTTCAACTCGTATAATTTGGATTTATTTCAAACGGACTGGGTTCTCACTCCGTGCGAACTGATGTATTTTCACACGACCTGATATAATTCGAACGAACTGAACAGAATTTCACGCGATCTGGTCCATTTTATCAAGATCTAGGTTGATTTTAGGTCTGATTTTTTCAAGGATTGATTAAAACAGTGTTTTACGTGTTATATGACAAAAATCAACTCATTTTAACCGTGAAATCGTTGAAATTTTGAAGAAAAAGTGTAGAAGATGAGTAGAAGTGAGTAGAAATCACTTGTTTTTGAAGAAAACAAGCTGAAATGGTAAGAACTCTTCCTCCTAAGCTCTGATACCACTTGTAGGATCGGGGAATCGATCAAAATGAGTCGATCAGAAGAGTTCTAGACCAAACCTTGGGCGAAATTCATTGATTTGATCTTCATTCAGCTTGATATGCACTTATAAGTAGTTTAAATGTCTCTTGTATTGATTTGAACAAGTTACACGAGCTGGAGACACTTCGGCAGAGCTTCGCTACGGAATCTCAACTGTTACAAATGAAATCCCAAGACACCTATTTATATAGAAGCCCAGTTCGCATGAACCATCCACACGACCTGGTCCAGTTCGTGCGACCTGGTCACTTCGTGCGAGGTGGTCAGTTCCAAAGTGTTTCCCGTTTTTCTTGTATTATGCATCTTGGTCTATCTATTCTATTACATGACTAGATACAAGACAAAGTCAACATACATATGCACCAACATTAGCTTTATTCTAATGTAATGACATCTGATATGTTTAGTATGGTGTATAACATGGTTCATATAAACTCTAAAGCAACGATTTTTAGAAAATGTTTGCTCCTTAAGTGTTGCCTTAGCTTTATTCTATTGTAATGACATCTGATATGTAGGTGTAAGTGTGTTGTGCCGTCACGTGTTATCAAGAACATTTTTTCCACTTGAGATTTTGATTTTATAACCTTATTATAGTTGTATAGACAAATAATTAAGGATAGATGAAGTAAGGAAACATAATTATGTAAACCAAAACCGAATTAAGTCATTAGTTTTCAAGCTGAAAACTAAATTTGGGTAAAACCGAGTAACTTGAATATGTTCTGATAAGGGGATAACACTCATTTTTTATACTTTGGGTTTTTCGGTTTGAAACTGAAACCGAACTGAATTAGAATGTGGTTTTTGATTCGGTTTTTCCAGCTTTGAATTCAATTCGGTTCATCTATTTTGTTTCAACCGTGTTAACATGCAAACCATGAATATCAATAGTTGGAAGTATGGAACAATGATACGGGCGCTACATAATAGTGGTGATAGTCTCGGATGGTTATCTTTTTTATTTCATACACTATTCATAAACAAAAGTTTTGTTGTTTTGGAACTTTTAGTTTGTAACCACGTCCATGTAGAAAGTTGACAGATATAACACAACCCGGTTATATAAAATGGGGTTGCCAAAAGGTTTAGAAGAGATCAAAAATTATTTGTGAAGTTAGAAATGTAAAAGTGAGAATTAAAATAGTTAAATAAATTGCGTCAAATAAATTGGAAGGTCTGGTGAAAATGCTAAATGTCAATTGAAAAAAGAGTTTGCATATATGAGAAATCATTAGGAAATTAATTGGTTGTTGATGTTTATACATTGAATGGAGTTCTATGTGAAAAAAAACATAGCTAGTTTGTGATACGTTTTTTTAAAGGAAAACTTCATTAAAACACGACCAACACGGAAAAGCGGGCGGCCAAACCGGCTACAATAAACTATACAAATTTACACTACTCTTTTCATGTTACATCTTTAAACTTTGACCTACTCTTATACCAAATAAATCCTATCGATTTGATCACACTAAAAACCTCCTCCGCCTTCGGAGGCTTTCCCGTGAAAACTAGCTCGTTCCTGGCCTTCCAAATTTGCCAACAGGTGATGATAGCAATACCTTTGTAAGCTGACTTAGACTTTCCTTTTAACCCACTGTAAATATGTCCCTCCAAGATGTCTCTGAACGAAAAAGCCACTAAAAACGGAACCTTGCACCACCAACTAACCTTTGACCAGACCGTTGTAGAGAAATGACAAGCTGTGAAAAGATGCATCACAGTCTCCCTGTCCGAAGTGTAGATCGAACAAACATCATCCGAGAGCGGGATATTTCGCTTACCGAGCTCCACCTTTCTAGGCAATCTTTCCAGCTCGGCTCTCCAAGCAAATAAGTTGCATTTTAATGGAATCCAATTACACCACTCCCAAACATACCTGGTACTATAATCTTTGTTCTTATCGAAGAGTTGTTTCACCGAGCCCATGCTAAACTCACCCGTATCATCGTCCATCCAAAGCCATTTGTCTCTGACATCCGTTAAGTTGACTTCGCGCAACTTCAAGTTCAAATCCAATCATTCCGCCAACGCCCCGTTAGAGAGGATGGGAGCCGATTCCACTGCCAACTCGCATCAGGATTCGAAAAAGGTCTCATGATCCTATCACGAACTAAACATTTCTTATCCTACTCAAGCCGAAAGAGGTTAGGGAAGCAAACCATCAAAGGTTCCTTGTTCAACCATGGGTCAAGCCAAAAAGCAATATCTGAACCATCACCAACAACCCCTCGCATAAAGTTCCGAAGCCAGTCACCAGTCATGATCGGACTCAACACCACTTTGACAATATTTCTCCACATCCTGCCCAAGGACGCCCTCACCGGGAGAAACTCCCAGGTTCTCCGATGCTCATGAATTGCAGAGATAACTTTAACCCAAAGGTTGTCCTTTTTGGTTTTGAACCTCCAAGTCCATTTAAGAAGAAGCACCTTGTTAATGGAATTAAGATTCCTGAGGCCGAGACCACCACAATCAATGGGCGATTGTCACACCCCTATATATCCACGTATTACCGGTGGGCCCGACGGGGAGTATCGTGATGTAGTTGATATCATCATAGTCAATACACACAATATAATAGCACAACGGAAGGCTTGGTGAATAATTACTATTACAAACCATAGTGTCCGAGTGTCCAAATAAAAGAATATACAGACTTGATTGTAATAGAGATCCACAGGCGGATCATAAAACAAAAATACAAGAAACTGAAATAAAAGACTTCAGGCATCTAAGGATTGGCAAGATCCTCTTATTTGACACCGAATAGCTCCAGCCTAATTTCGTGAGGTACCTGTCACTTAGTCTGTGGAAAATACGTCAGTATTCACTTTTCACTGGTAAATACAATTAACTGGCTCATTTGAAAAGATTTATGAAAATTGATTTAAGTGCACAAGGCACAAACCATTTATAACTTGGGACAATCTTTAATAAAATCTTGTATACAGTTTTACATGTTTGTCATACATGTGGGGCCGGTTTGGAAGCCGATCATGATTAACCGACTCACCACTTATAAAATCCACAAAGGAGTTATTCCCAACATGTGGGTTATTTAGCATTTGCATCTGTCAGGTGTATGCCTACACCCCGTGCATAGGTCGTGGCCATTTTCAAATGAAATGAGCTGAGGATATCCAGGACACGGTCGTATTAACCCCCAAGGTTTTTAGGTTTTCTCATGGTTACTGCTGTTTTAATTTTATATAACGATTGAAAATAAAATGGCTAATTATATGAAAATGGACACATAAAACCACAATAAATATGTGTGACCAAATGTTACACAATAGGTACACTTAAACTATACAATTTCTATAGATAATTGTTAGCCACACTTCTATTAGTTTGTTTTTATGTGGCAAAACCATAACAAATGTCACGGAAACACAAATTATGTGTGACTAAATGTTAGATAATAGACACACTTAAAATTACAAAGTATCATGTGGCACAAAATTTCATGTAGTTATACATAACCATTAGCCACACTTTTGTGACGTTTTTTGTTTGTGTGACGAAATTAAAGCAAAAGTCATGGGAAAAACAAATGTGTGACCAAAGGTTAGACAATAGTCACATTTAACATTACAAAAATATTGTGTGTTCAGTAACGTTTTTAGCCACACTTACTAAAAGTAATGTAACTATATAATAGAATCAGCCACAATTCGTCACAATGTGTTTTGTTTGTGTGACGAAATTATAACAAATGTCAAAGGAAAATCAAATATGTGTGGCCAAAGGTTAGACAATAGCCACACCATAGTCACTTTGCTTTTTGTTTGTGTGACATAATGATAGAAATCGCCATAAGAAAACAAAATATGCGTGACCAAAGTTAGACAATAGCCACACTTAAAATTACAAGATTGCGTGTAGCTATAAATAACCATTAGCCACACCATAGTCACTTTGTTTTTTGTTTGTGTGTCTGTATAATAGCAATAACCACACTTACAGTATAAGTTCATTTGACTATATAATAGGAATGGTCACACTTACAATAATCCGTGTGGCCGTTGCTTACCCTTTAGCCACATTTAATGGGCAAAATGCTTGATTACAACAACCCTTTTTGCCACATTTTTTTAATTGATGTGGCTAAAAATATTTTTTTTGGTACTTTATGTGACTGTATAGTAGTAACGGTCACGCTTAAAGTAAATACATGTGGCCGTTTCTATCCTTTAGCCACACTTAATGGAGGAAATATTAGATTTTAACCAACAATGTTGATACCCTTTAGCCACACTTTTAAGTTATATGGCCACTAAAAACTTGTGTGGTCGTATGATACTTATGATGACTCGAGCTTTGGTCATACTTGACCTGAAAAAAATATGTGAGGCGAAAGACATATAGTCACACTTTTTATGTGTGGTTGTATCCCTATTTTGGCGTAGTCATGTTGGCGGTGGTCTTTGCCGTGCGGCAAGGGGTTGCCGAAGGGGGTTGCCGAAGGGGGTTGCCTAACTCACCCCGCACACCCTAATAAGCTAACCCAAACATCATGGTACTCAACATGTCAATAACTAGTGTTTAACCCCGCGTTGCAGGACGTGAGACGTAAAAGCGTGCTAAGTAGCTAACAAAAAAAAGACTATAACCGGAAAATACGGTAAAGTAAAAACGTGAATTGATACCGCTACGTGATGTAAAACGCAGACGTAAAAGCGTGCTAAGTAGCAAACAAAAACGACTATAACCGGAAAATACGGTAAAGTAAAAAACGTGAATTTATACCGCTACGTGACATAAAACGCAGCCAAAGACAAATGTGAACTTATACTGTGAAACAACATAAAATGTAGACAAACTCAAATATACCGATACGGTTGATGATGCCAATAGATCATAGATATAATTTTAAAAGTGAGAAATAACATTATTTACTTAACTAATATAATTTTTTTAACATAAAAACTATTTAATATTTAAAGGTGATAAATACCCATGGAATCCCACCATGTATGTATCTTAATAAAAACCTACGGAAAGGATCAATTAGGATAATTTTAAAAGTGAGAAATAAAATTGAAGCTACGACTATAAGTTAGGATTGCCAACTCTAATAAGTATATTAGTAACAAGATTTAATATAGTTATCTTTGCATTTTATTTCAGTTAAAGTATAAATAACATACCTTTAACTCTAAATTAAATAAAAAAAGTTTTTAACTTGCACTATACACTTACTCTGGCTTTAATCTTAATAAAAACCTAGGGAAAGGATCAATTAGGAAGTTTATATTCGCTAGGAAGTATAAGAAGAAATCTTAGCCGTTCATCTGTTATTTTTAAATTTTGGACGCGTGGGCATTTTCGTCATTTTACATTATCATATCTTCTTTCTAACTATACTAGATTTTGTTACCTCTTCTCTTTAGTTCGTCAATTTCATAACAGAATTGAGATTCCTTAACCCTAAATTGCAATCGATCGCAAATTCTCCTTTTTTTCAAGCAATAATCTTCTCTTCTCTTGTTTTGTTCGTCAATTCGATAACGTCAATGTCTTCTGCAGACTCTGTTGGTAAGTTTAGCTTCAATTTTGAGTAACTTTTTTGTTATTTTGCCGATTTTCAATGTTTTAGGTTTAATAATTCGTCTTTCTGTTTTTAATATTTGATTTTTCAAATGTTTTTTTTGTTATTGTAGTATAATTTAACTTAATTTGTTCGTTTTGTTTGTTCATCAGTTATTGCGTTTTAATGAACTTGTTGCGTTTTATAATTTTATTCACATTATATGCATACAAACTCTAAATTCGTAATTGTTCTAATATAAAGCACATAACTGTCATTGATGTACAATTTAACGGTTTTTTTATTGTTTTATACATTTTTTTGTTTGTTTATCAATTGTTGCGTTTTACTGAACTTATTGCGTTTTATGATTTTAACCAAATCAGATGATTGTAACTTTAAAGGTTTGTATTTTTTCAATTTTGAATTACATATTTTAAGATTAACTCTAAAAACATGATTATATAAGATGTATTGCGTTTTATATTTATTTGTTAATTGTTTCGGATCACATTTCCAAATGGGAGGAACGTGTATGCTTAAACACTGGAAGAAAGTTTTACAAACCTAAAGTCAGTGGATCCATTAGACCTTCTGTTGGAATGTTTTTTAAATCATTTGACGAGGCTTTTACGTTTTATCAGAGATATGCACTTGCTGCAGGTTTTTCTGTAAGAAAAAATACCTCTTGGAGAAATGGTGGTTTAGTGAAAATAAGAAATATTGTGTGCTCAAAAGAAGGATTTCATGTTAGCAAAGAAATAGATTCTGGTTCAGTTGATGAGAATAGTAAAAAAAATTGTTAGACGTAATAAAGGTTCAAAAAGAGTTGGATGCAATGCTCATGTGAAATTAATCTGGATTGTCTGCAATCAATATTGGACCTGTTAAAGCATTCAATATTATGAAAACAATGTATGGTGGTTTTGGTGAAGTTGGTGCTAGTAAATTTATTGTAAGAACTATGGAAGGGATTTGAATCTTTACATAGGAGAGTATCATGCAGAAATGGTAGCTAGGCGTCTTATTAGGAAGAAAGAATGTTCTCCTGGTTTCACATGTGATTATGTTATTGGTGATGATAGAAGATTGAAAGGACTTTTCTTGGTTGATGAGCAATCAAAAACAAATTATACTGTATTTGGTGACATAGTAGGTTTTGATGCTACTTATAAATCAAACAAGTAAGTTTTTTTCATTTATTGCGTTATATATCCTATTGTGTTTTATATTCCTTTTTTCTTCTTGTTTTCTAATACTTTTTTAATTTGTTTTTTGTAGATATGATTTGGTTTTTGTACCATTTACTGGGATTAATAATCATTTTAGGAATGTCATATTTGGTGGTGCATTACTTGGTTCTGAGACTGCAGATTCTTATCGATGGCTTTTAAGGTGCTTTGTTAATGCTTTTGGAAATGAGCCTAAAGTTGTGGTTACTGATCAAGATGTTGCAATGAAGAGAGCTATTAAGGATGTTCTTTCAAGAAGTAGACATAGGTTATGTATGTGGCATATATGGGAGAAATCGAAGACAAAGGTATTAAACTGCGTTTTATGATCTATTAAACTGCAATTTTTATATAGGTTTTTTTGTTGGGTTTTGTGTATTATACAATAAGATCCCCAAACATTTTTATCAATATAATTACGTTTTAATATAACAACACAATTGCGTTTTATCAATAATGTATTAGTTTTATCATTTTCATAATATTGCATTTTATTAGAAGAATAAATGAAAACATGTTATGATATTATAAACTGTAACTCTTTATATAGTTTAAATTATTGCGTTTTATGTTTAATAATTTTATTGCTTTTTTATACTGGTTGGTCCTGTTTTGTCATCCAATATTGACTTTAATACAAAAATGACTCGTGTTGTTTGGAATGATACTATTATTCCAGAAGATTTTGAAACTGAGTGGCATTCAATAATGTCTACTTTTGGATTAGAAAATCATGAGTGGTTAAAAGATATGTACGATCTTCGATTTGATTGGATTCCTTCTTATTACCATGGAGAGAATTTGGCTGGTCTTATGCGTACTACGTCTAGATGTGAAAGCGAGAATTACTTCTTTGGTCAGATTTGCAATCCAAGATGTACACTTGTTGAATTTTTCTCTCATTTTGAGACTGCAATGGATATTCAAAGGCATGAGCATAGGAAGAATGATCATGATACAAGGTATATTCAGTCTAAGACCTGGAGTGACTTTGTATTGGAGAAACAAGCATCAGAAATATATACCAAAACAATTTTTAAAGATATTCAGATTGAAATTGATGCTGCCATTACAAAGTGTATGTCAAAGTCTCATGATACTGTGGGTGATGTTCAATATTTTGAAATAAAGGATTTCAAATAGCCATGCACATCTTTATTCAAGGTATTTTTTTTAAATTAATATTGTTTTAAACATCTATTGCGTTTTAACATTATATGATCATATACTAAATTTCTTTATTTTATTTATTATTCATTGCGTTTTTAATTTTATTTACAGGTTCAATACAGCAAACAAGAAGATGGTTTAAGTATAAGTTGTACTTGCAAACGGTTTGAACAATTTGGTATATTGTGCCGCCATATATTTTATGTTCTACGGTATGATGATATAACTGAGTTTCCTAGAAGATATGTTCATAGAAGATGGATGAGAGATGTTGTTTCAAATGGATCAAATCATTGCAATATTCGGTTTGATGAAATTGATAGGAATAGTGAAATTGATAAAGTTTTTAGAGAAATCGTTGTTGCAAATGAGTATGTGGTTAATAGGTTGGTTGGGGATTTAGATGAACAGTGTCATTACAGGGATCATATTAAAAGTTATATTGATAAAGCGGATGATGTTATGGTTGCTGCGCCACCTCCTAGTCGCAAAGAAAGATTTGCTGATATTGGAGGGAACTTAGAAAAGTCAGATTCTATGATTTGTGTCCCGATTAAAATAAGGACCAAAGGATGCGGTGTACAAAAAAGGATCAAGTCTAATCGTGAGATTGCAATTCAGAAATCATCAAAGATTCAGAAATCGTGTCGTGTATGTGGTGGAAAAGGACATAACAGTCGCACATGTAAAGATAAGGTTTCTTCTAATGCTATAGGTTCTAGCAATACAATGTAAGTATATATAAAAATTCTGATAGAATAAAAAGAAATTTTTTTTTTTGCGTTTTATGATGTATATGTTTCAGCTCTTTTTGTTATTGCGTTTTGTGATATCTTACATAAATATCAGCTATTTTTTGGTTAATTGTGTTTTATGATAACAGCAGTCTATTGTTATTGCGTTTTATAGATACAACATTATAATGCAATGGTACCCTATAAATATTGCATTTTATGGTAACATAGATTAAATTAAAAATGAACAGCAAATGGATATCTTAACTATTGCGTTTTATAGATGATGAAAGTTTATAACAAAGATGATGTTTACAAACCACAAAACTAAATAAAAATTACATGCAAGATCAGATTCATGGATCAAAGTTTGTTTCTTCTTCAGATGAGTACCCTAAGCTTCCATTAGGGATTTCCTCATCACTTTCAGATTCCGTCCAAAGTTCAACCTGTGAGACTACTGCCTTTTGAAGCTTCTCTGCAAATTTGCTTCCAGAGTTGTTGATGATAGGTATTTCAGAACTGCTTCAAAAAGGATATATCCTCACTGGAAGATATGTCCTTTGGGTCGTATATCTCTACCTCACCATCGTCCCAAGTCACTGAAACTTTGAAAGTTTCCTCTATGAACTCCCAAGATGCAACTTGGGATTCATTAACTGCAGTTTGATTCGGATTTCCATATCTTTTGTGCAGAATTGTGAATAGTGCTGCTGTCTGGTTTGTGTAACAAGCAGGTGGTATTCCTACAAGCAGGTGGTATTCCTATTTCATTCATCCTTCTCAACACATTCTCATTGCAGTTTTGAAGAACAGACGCAATGGAATGGTATCTTATTTTTTGCCATCAAGGAATTGAAGAACGATTTGTTCTCTTTTAACTCAAACTGAGAGTTGTTGATTAGCCATTTAGGGTTTTTGTTTGTGTTTTGTGGTTGGGTATTTTGGTGTATGAGGAATGTGAATATAATTTAAGGTTTTCGTTCTTATATAACGGATTTGTAGAGCGATTGGTATCAAGTGTCGTAATAATAAAAATGATTATATTTTTAGTTTTTTCTTTGAATTTATTGTTCAATCATACAGTATTATAAGGCTTTTTGTCTTATCAATTTCTTTTGTCATTAAGCAGTCATTTTTTTATCATTTCCACATTTATTATTATTTTATTTTATAACATTGCGTTTTAGAAAAAAATATAAAATGTAGTTTTTTGTATTGTAGGCCATGGCGAGCGTCTTCGTTGAAAATCTTGCAAATCTAGTGGAGGTGGTTCGAGTATTGGCGAACCACTGCAACATTGTAAGTTATTCCTTAACTTAATTACAAATTATATGTTTAATGTTTTGTATAATAAATGTCAAATCTAACATCTTATGGTTGGTTTGTTAAAGAGGCAAGTAGAGATAAATTACACCGGGCCAAACCTAACACGCTTTGTTATCAAATTTACACTTGCATTAGTTGCATTTTTTGCATGGTTGTATCTATATTTAGGAACGCTCATTTTAAGCTCTAGTAGCATATATATACATAAAAATGTCAATCAACATATGTGTGCCAAAATAAATATTACGAATAACAATGTAGCAACACTCATGGCAAATTTTAGCCATGGAATTAGTTTTGGGGAAAAAGGTATGCACATTGCATATCTAGACTCAGTATCATAGAATATTAGCACATCTGCTTGAGGTTATCCCACTTTAAGAGCCATTTCAACCACCAATGCCACATTTTCGTTCTTCGAATTTCGGATAGCCAAAATTTTGGATATCTAATTTTTCGGATATTTCGGATTCGGATATCGGAAATTTCGGATCGTATTTTCGACTACGGATAGTTTTGAACACCCTTAAGCCTGCTCCAATGTTACACATAATCATTCAGTTGGTGGTTTGCATGAGCAATTAAATATTCAAATGTTACATCTTAACAACATCCAAATGTGCGATATATTTCAAGAAATTAGATAATTAACTTGTAAACAAACACAATGGTGGCTGTCGTCGTCGACTTTGAACTCACTGCTGCAACTGTCTTACCACATTCTTGATCTGATCAAAGCCCTAAATCATATAGCTAGATATGCATAAAGTTTTCAACTAAAATTTTTTAATGTAGTTTTTGTATTGTAGGCCATGGCGAGCGTCTTGGTTGAAAATATTTCAAATCCAGTGGAGGTGGTTCGAGTATTGGCGAACCACTGCAACATTGTAAGTTATTCCTTAACTTAATTACAAATTATATATTTAATGTTTTGTATAATAAATGTCAAATCTAACATCTTATGATTGGTCTGTTAGAGAGGCAAATAGAGATAAATTACACCGAGCCAAACCTAACACGCTTTGTTATCAAATTTACACTTGCATTAGTTGCATTTTTTGCATGGTTGTATCTATATTTAGGAAGACTCATTTTAAGCTCAAGTAGCATATATATACATAAAAATGTCAATCAACATATGTATGCCAAAATAAATACCGATAACAATATAGCAACACTCATAGGAAATTTTAGCCATGCAATTAGTTTTGGGGAAAAAGGTATGCACACTGCATATCTAGACTCAGTACAAATAATATTAGAACATCTGCTTGAGGCTATTCCTTTTTAAGAGCCATTTCAACCACCAATGCCCCATTTTCGTTCTTCGAATTTCGGATATCCAAAATTTTGGATATCCAATTTTTCGGATATTTCGGATATCGGATATTTCGGATCGGATTTTCGAATACGGATAGTTTTGAACACCCCTAAGCCTGCTCCAGTGTTACACATAATCATCCAGTTGGTGGTTTGCATGAGCAATTAAATATTCAGAAGTTACATCTTAACAACATCCAAATGTGCGATATATGTCAAGAAATTAGATAATTAGCTTGTACACAAACACAATGGTGGCTGTCGTCGTCGACTTTGAACTCCCTGCTGCAACTGTCTTACCACATTCTTGACCAGATCAAAGCCCTAAATCATATAGCTAGATATGCATAAAGTTTTCAACTAAAAATTTTTAATGTAGTTTTTGTATTGTAGGCCATGGCGAGGGTCTTCGTTGAATGTCTTGCAAATCTAGTGGGGGTGGTTCGAGTATTGGCGAACCACTGCAACATTGTAAGTTATTCCTTAACTTAATTACAAATTATATGTTTAATGTTTTGTATAATAAATATCAAATCTAACATCTTATGGTTGGTTTGTTACAGGGGCAAGTAGAGATAAATTACACCGAGCCAAACCTAACACGCTTTGTTATCAAATTTACACTTGCATTAGTTGCTTTTTTTGCATGGTTGTATCTATATTTAGGAACACTCATTTTAAGCTCTAGTAGCATATATATACATAAAAATGTCAATCAACATATGTATGCCAAAATAAATACGGATAACAATGTAGCAACACTCAGGGCAAATTTTAGCCATGGAATTAGTTTTGGGGGAAAAGGTATGCACATTTCATATCTAGACTCAGTATCATATAATATTAGCACATCTGCTTGAGGTTATCCCACTTTAAGAGCCATTTCAACCGCCAACGCTACATTTTCGTTCTTCGAATTTCGGATATCCAAAATTTTGGATATCCAATTTTTCGGTTATTTCAGATTCGGATATCGGATATTTCGGATCGGATTTTCAAATACGGATAGTTTTGAACACCCCTAAGCCTTCTCCAGTGTTACACATAATCATTCAGTTGGTGGTTTTCATGAGCAATTAAATATTCAAAAGTTACATCTTAACAACATCCAAATGTGCGATATATTTCAAGAAATTAGATAATTAACTTGTACACAAACACAATGGTGGCTGTCGTCGTCGACTTTGAACTCCCTGCTGCAACTGTCTTACCACATTCTTGATCAGATCAAAGCCCTAAATCATATAGCTAGATATGCATAAAGTTTTCAACTAAAATTTTTTAATGTAGTTTTTGTATTGTAGGCCATGGCGAGTGTCTTCGTTGAAAATCTTGCAAATCTAGTGGAGGTGGTTCGAGTATTGGCGAACTACTGCAACATTGTAAGTTATTCCTTAACTTAATTACAAATTATAAGTTTAATGTTTTGTATAATAAATGTCAAATCTAACATCTTATGGTTGGTTTTTCGGATATTTCGGATTCGGATATCGGATATTTCGAATCGGATTTTCGAATACGGATAGTTTTGAACACCCCTATGCCTGCTCCAGTGTTACACATAATCATTCAGTTGGTGGTTTGCATGAGCAATTAAATATTCAAAAGTTACATCTTAACGACATCCAAATGTGCGATATATTTCAAGAAATTAGATTATTAACTTGTACATAAACACAATGGTGGCTGTCGTCGTGGACTTTGAACTCCCTGCTGCAACTGTCTTACCACATTCTTGATCAGATCAAAGCCCTAAATCATATAGCTAGATATGCCTAAAGTTTTCAACTAAAATTTTTTAATGTAGTTTTTGTATTGTAGGCCATGGCGAGCGTCTTCGTTGAAAATATTTCAAATCCAGTGGAGGTGGTTCGAGTATTGGCGAACCACTGCAACATTGTAAGTTATTCCTTAACTTAATTACAAATTATATATTTAATGTTTTGTATAATAAATGTCAAATCTAACATCTTATGGTTGGTTTGTTACAGAGGCAAGTAGAGATAAATTACACCGAGCCAAACCTAACACGCTTTGTTATCAAATTTACACTTGCATTAGTTGCATTTTTTGCATGGTTGTATCTATATTTAGGAACGCTCATTTTATGCTCTAGTAGCATATATATACATAAAAATGTCAATCAACATATGTATGCCAAAATAAATACGGATAACAATGTAGCAACACTCATGGCAAATTTTAGCCATAGAATTAGTTTTGGGGAAAAAGGTATGCACATTGCATATCTAGACTCAGTATCATATAATATTAGCACATCTGCTTCAGGTTATCCCACTTTAAGAGCCATTTCAACCACCAACGCCACATTTTCGTTCTTCGAATTTCGGATATCCAAAATTTTGGATATCCATTTTTTCGGATATTTCGGATTCGGATATCGGATATTTCGGATCGGATTTTCAAATATGGATAGTTTTGAACACCCCTAAGCCTGCTCCAATGTTACACATAATCATTCAGTTGGTGGTTTGCATGAGCAATTAAATATTCAAAAGTTATATCTTAACAACATCCAAATGTGCGATATATTTCAAGAAATTAGATAATTAACTTGTACATAAACACAATGGTGGCTGTCGTCGTGGACTTTCAACTCCCTACTGCAACTGTCTTACCACATTCTTGATCAGATCAAAGCCCTATATATAAATCATATAGCTATATATGCATAAAGTTTTCAACTAAAATTTTTAATGTAGTTTTTGTATTGTAGGCCAAGGCGAGCGTCTTCGTTGAAAATCTTGCAAATCTAGTGGAGGTGGTTCGAGTTTTGGCGAACCACTGCAACATTGTAAGTTATTCCTTAACTTAATTACAAATTATATGTTTAATGTTTTGTATAATAAATGTCAAATCTAACATCTTATGGTTGGTTTGTTACAGAGGCAAGTAGAGATAAATTACACCGACCCAAACCTAACTCGCTTTGTTATCAAATTTACACTTGCATTAGTTGCATTTTTTGCATGGTTGTATCTATATTTAGGAACGCTCATTTTAAGCACTAGTAGCATATATATACATAAAAATGTCAATCAACATATGTATGCCAAAATAAATACGAATAACAATGTAGCAACACTCATGGCAAATTTTAGCCATGGAATTAGTTTTGGGGAAAAAGGTATGCACATTGCATATCTAGACTCAGTATCATATAAGATTAGCACATCTGCTTGAGGTTATCCCACTTTAAGAGCCATTTCAACCACCAACGCCACATTTTCGTTCTTCGAATTTCGGATATCCAAAATTTTGGATATCCAATTTTTCGGATATTTTGGATTCGGATATCGGATATTTCGGATCGGTTTATCGAATACGGATAGTTTTGAACACCCTTAAGCCTGCTCCATTGTTAAACATAATCATTCAGTTGGTGGTTTGCATGAGCAACTAAATATTCAAAAGTTACATCGTAACAACATCCAAATGTGCGATATATTTCAAGAAATTAGATAATTAACTTGTACACAAACACAATGGTGGTTGTCGTCGTGGACTTTGAACTCCCTGCTGCAACTGTCTTACCACATTCTTGATCAGATCAAAGCCCTAAATCATATAGCTAGATATGCCTAAAGTTTTCAACTAAAATTTTTTAATGTAGTTTTTGTATTGTAGGCCATGGCGAGCGTCTTCGTTGAAAATCTTGCAAATCTAGTGGAGGCGGTTCGAGTATTGGCGAACCACTGCAACATCGTAAGTTATTCCTTAACTTAGTTACAAATTACATGTTTAATATTTTGTATAATAAATGTCAAATCTAACATCTTATGGTTGGTTTGTTACAGAGGCAAGTAGAGATAAATTACACCGAGCCAAACCTAACACGCTTTGTTATCAAATTTACACTTGCATTAGTTGCATTTTTTGCATGGTTGTATCTATATTTAGGAACACTCATTTTAAGCTCTAGTAGCATATATATACATAAAAATGTCAATCAACATATGTATGCCAAAATAAATACGGATAACAATGTAGCAACACTCATGGCAAATTTTAGCCATGGAATTAGTTTTGGGGAAAAAGGTATGCACATTGCATATCGAGACTCAGTATCATATAATATTAGCACACCTGCTTGAGGTCATCCCACTTTAAGAGCCATTTCAACCACCAACGCCACATTTTCGTTCTTCGAATTTCGGATATCCAAAATTTTGGATATCCATTTTTTCGGATTTTTCAGATTCGGATATCAGATATTTCGGATCGGATTTTCGAATATGGATAGTTTTGAACACCCCTAAGTGCTCCAGTGTTACACATAATCATTCAGTTTGTGGTTTGCATGAGCAATTAAATATTCAAAAGTTACATCTTAACAACATCCAAATGTGCGATATATTTCAATAAATTAGATAATTAACTTGTACACAAACACAATGGTGGCTGTCGTCGTGGACTTTCAACTCCCTACTGCAACTGTCTTACCACATTCTTGATCAGATCAAAGCCCTAAATCATGTAGCTATATATGCATAAAGTTTTCAACTAAAATTTTTTAATGTAGTTTTTGTATTGTAGGCCATGGCGAGCGTCTTCGTTGAAAATCTTGCAAATCTAGTGGAGGTGGTTCGAGTATTGGCGAACCACTGCAACATTGTAAGTTATTCCTTAACTTAATTACAAATTATATGTTTAATGTTTTGTATAATAAATGTCAAATCTAACATCTTATGGTTGGTTTGTTACAGAGGCAAGTAGAGATAAATTACACCGAGCCAAACCTAACACGCTTTGTTATCAAATTTACACTTGCATTAGTTGCATTTTTTGCATGGTTGTATCTATATTTAGGAAAGCTCATTTTAAGCTCTAGTAGCATATATATACATAAAAATGTCAATCAACATATGTATGCCAAAATAAATATGGATAACAATGTAGCAACACTCATGGCAAATTTTAGCCATGGAATTAGTTTTGGGGAAAAAGGTATGCACATTGCATATCTAGACTCAGTATCATATAATATTAGCAAATCTGCTTGAGGTTATCCCACTTTAAGAGCCATTTCAACCACAACGCCACATTTTCGTTCTTCGAATTTCGGATATCCAAAATTTTGGATATCCAATTTTTCGGATATTTCGGATTCGGATATCGGATATTTTGGATCGGATTTTCGAATACGGATAGTTTTGAACACCCTTATGCCTGCTCCAGTGTTACACATAATCATTCAGTTGGTGGTTTGCATGAGCAATTAAATATTCAAAAGTTACATCTTAACAACATCCAAATGTGTGATATATTTCAAGAAATTAGATAATTAACTTGTACACAAACACAATGGTGGTTGTCGTCGTCGACTTTGAACTCCCTGCTGTCTTACCACATTCTTGATCAGATCAAAGCCCTAAATCAAATAGCTAGATATGCATAAAGTTTTCAACTAAAATTTTTTAATGTAGTTTTTGTATTGTAGGCCATGGCGAGCGTCTTCGTTGAAAATCTTGCAAATCTAGTGGAGGTGGTTCGAGTATTGGCGAACCACTGCAACATTGTAAGTTATTCCTTAACTTAATTACAAATTATATGTTTAATGTTTTGTATAATAAATGTCAAATCTAACATCTTATGGTTGGTTTGTTTACAGGAGCAAGTAGAGATAAATTACACCGAGTCAAACCTAACACGCTTTGTTATCAAATTTACACTTGCATTAGTTGCATTTTTTGCATGGTTGTATCTATATTTAGGAACGCTCATTTTAAGCTCTAGTAGCATATATATACATAAAAATGTCAATCAACATATGTATGCCAAAATAAATACGGAAAACATTGTAGCAACACTCATGGCAAATTTTAGCCATGGAATTAGTTTTGATGAAAAAGGTATGCACATTGCATACCTAGACTCAGTATCATATAATATTAGCACATCTGCTTGAGGTTATCCCACTTTAAGAGCCATTTCAACCACCAACGCCACATTTTCGTTCTTCGAAAGGGAGCAGCCAGTTGTAGTGAGATTTAAAGCAAAACAAACTGGCTTACAAAAAGACTAATTGAGGGGTTTCCAGAAAATGCTTGACGAATGACTTGTTGAGGTGAAGATAAAGGCGAATTACGAGTGGCGCCTACAGCTCGCAGGAATTCTAAAAGTTCCCTGTGTTTACAAAAATGTCTATTTTACTTGTACAGCTCAGTACATAACTAGTACAGATAACGAAATGAAACATGTAAAATGTTCTATAAATAAACAAAAGTAATTTTTTTATATTTGATTTAGCTGACTATTAATTAATGTTCTAAAGCAACGATTTTTAGAAAGTGATTGCTCGTTAAGTGTTGCTTTAGCTGTAGGATCGGGGAATTGATCAAAATGAGTCGATCAGAAGAGTTCTAGACCAAACCAGAGGCGGAATTCATTGATTTGATCTTCATTCAGCTTGATATGCACTTAGAAGTAGTTTAAATGTCTCTTGTATTGATTTGAACAAGTTACACGAGCTGGAGACACTTCGGCAGAGCTTCGCTACCGGATCTCAACTGTTACAAATGAAATCCCAAGACACTTATTTATAGAGAAGCCCAGTTCGCATGAACCATCCACACGACCTGGTCCAGTTCGTGCGACCTGGTCCAGTTCGTGCGACCTGGTCACTTCGTGCGAGGTGGTCAGTTCCAAACTGTTTCCCGTTTTTCTAGTATTATGCGTCTTGGTCTATCTATTCTATTACATGACTCGATACAAGACGAAGTCAACAGACATATGCACCAACAGACTCCCCCTTGGATGTTGACGAGTCTTCAGTATGACGAATCTTCAGTCTTGATTAGTCTTCTCGCTCTCTCCAAAGTATCTTTCTCTGTAAGCATCTTCAATCTCTCTCTTTCTTTCTTTCTTTCAGAATCTCAACCTGGCTCTATCCTCTCTCTTGATCAGATCTCTTGATTCCTTAAGTTCTTCAGCATTAGCAGCTTCCATCTCGAGCTTGTTCCAGAATCTAAACCTGGCTTTTTCGTCTTCAAACTCCCCCTTTCGATAAGCTGGGATTGCAGTCTGGAATAGATTTCGTTCCAAGATCGTATCCTGGCTCAAACTCTGCTCAGGCTTAGACACGAAAATCTTCACATCTTTCACAGGTTCAGTAACATCTCCTGGCTCTCCGTAGCGACAGAATCAGAAACCTGGCTCTAATCCACATACGCTAGTCGAAACTTTAGCTCTTTCAAAGCTGTTTACCTACACATACTCTACGCAAAAATAAATTTCACAATTTAACAATTTTAGAAACCACTTGTAGATAACATTCAATCATCAAAAATAAATTTTACATTTATGATCTCTGATAACCTCTTGTATTCGTAATATTCAAATTTGGTTTCAAATTAATGAACCATTTAAACATTTCAAAATCATTTCTCATCTCAAACAAACTCTCCCAAACCTGTTGTTCATCATGTTTAGCACTTGGAATTTTGAAAATCAGCTTTTCAACATCAGTTGTCGAAAATAAGATGAAATAAAATCTTTTTGACTTTTCAAAATTTTATGCTAAAACAATCTTTTTGGATTTTGTTTTTAATGAAAACGTAGTAAAGAAGTATTTACAGACAATATTTTTGTGAGTTTGTGTAAGAGGATCATATCAGTTTATGACAACTCACTAGCACCGTTGAGCTTTAAATACTTTAAGTTCTAAACGATTCACTTAGATTGTCAGTATACTGATCCACTTAAATTTTCACACAAAGTTCAATTGTTTCGAGAGATACGATATTAGTGTTTTAATCACTTAACTTATTCGCGTGTCCCACCTCAGAATATACTCCCGTATCCAGACTTCTTTATTCAGTCTTACAGGTAAATGTACACTAATGATATCTGTAAATGGGTAATGCGAGGCCATGAGAGCTCAAGTTAGAACTTCCATTCAGACAAAGAGATGATGGCTCGACTTTAGGTGTGTCCCGTTTGGGGATCTTTTCTTCAACAGCACATGATTAACATTTTTCAATGTTTCATCATTTTTTATGCTGAGGGTGGGCTTTATGACTAAAGCAGTGCAGAGTATTATACGAGGACTAGGCTATTGCTCCCGCAAAATCAGAAGTCCTGGTATAATACCCCAGATATCATCACGCACAAAGACCTAGTATGTCAGAAATAGAAAGCCCTTCAAACAAGATTTCAGGGGTAACCTATATATCCGAGAGATGTTCCCCATGAAATAAGTAAGTAATGATATTTAGGTTTATATCTCGAAAACAATCTACTGAATGTGTAAAAACCTACTGTCAGTAAGATCGTTTATCACATTAAAACATTCCATTTCTTTAGCGTACTGTGATTGCCTACTGATGTACTATCATTTCCTCTTTTTAACAACAAACTCATTTTGAATTTTCAATGTTTTTTGGTTTTTAGATTTTATCATGTTTTTGGATTTTTCAAATTTTCAAAATTTCTAAATTTTTACTCCCCCTAAAATCAAAAATATGTTTCAATTTTTAATTTTCAAGGAAAATTTAAAAATAAACGCAATAAACTGTACAAATAAAGTGACAAACTGATGTGAATTGCCTCAATTCGCCATCCACTTGGCATAAACAAACAGAACTCCCCCTGAAAACAAACTATTTTCCCATTATAATTTCAAAACACTTAAGTTTGTTTTAATCAAAATGGTTTTTCTGGAAAATTAGTTTTGTTTGTCATTTCACAAACATGGGGTTTCCTCACATTGTTCTTTCAGCACTTATAAAAACTATTATTTGACATTTTTCAAGAATGATTCCACTTGTAAGAAAGTTAAATCAAGTACAACTTAATGTCCTTGATTAACCACTTGTAGGTTTTTTCACAAAAACATTTTTCAAGAATGATGCCGATTCATACTCCACGATTACCAACTTGGGAGCTCCAACAAGTCAGGTTTTTTAGTTAAAGAGATTCTCCCAAGCCTGACGGTCCTTGGGAGTTTCCGAGTCATCATCACTCGGTTTCTTTCCTTTCTTGTTCTTTTCATAAAATTCCTTGACCCCTTTGACCTTCCCGTCAACCATTTTTCAAAAAATATGTTTTACTTTTCCATTAAATGCTTTTTCGACATCGAATTCTTTCTTTTCAGAATAAAATTGATTCGAAATTTCCACTTTTCCAACTTTTTGTTTAAAATTTTCAGTCCGCAATGGTGGAAAGTTTGCGTCATCCATTGGCGGAACTGAATTTTCTCTCTTTAGCTCAACTTGTGGCTCCTCTGACTTTGACGAATCAGATTCATCACCTGAACTATCTTCTGATTTCTTAACAACCCACTTGTGGTTGTTTAGATTCACTCTTCTTTTGTAAAAACATTTTGAACTCTCACCAACTTCAAATTTTGAATTTTTGAACACTTTAAATTGTTCAGTTGGTGGTTCATTATCAACCATCTTTTCTTTTAATTTTTCAGATACTCCGTGTTTTGTTTGTGTTGCTTCTGGACAGTTCCATGCAATGTGCCTAACTTTTTGACAGTTATAACAGGTTCTCATCTCCTTCTTTTGAGCAACATCATTCTTCATTCCTTCTTGCTTCTTAGCAAGGAATTCTTTGCTCGACTGCTTCCAGAATGAGCTCTTTCCTTCTTCTTCAGAAGATGTTCCTGAAACAAATTTAGTTTTTGGTTTATAAGTTTTCTCATTTTTATGATTTTCTGGTGGAAAAAAACCTAATCCTTTCCTATTGAAATTACTGTTATGGTTTGGTTTCTTTCGATAACCCGAACAAGAAATGTAACCTTTTTTCTTGTTTAATCTTTGTTGAACTCTTGAGGTGTACTTTTTAGGTTTTTCAGTAAGATTTACATCTTTTATTTCAGAAATATTAATTTCTGTTAATTTGAAAACCTTGTTAATCAATTCAGTTTTAACACCTCTTATTGGAAATTCTACATCAGAATATAATTTGTCAGAATCATTCTAAGTATATGCTACTTTGAATGTTTCGTCATTCAAATTATTTTGTGACATCAGAAAATCTTTATTGTAAACCCTTTTGTTCTTTTTAACCGTTGGACTTGAAGTCTCAGATTCAAACTTTGACTCTGACTCCTCATCCTTATCCAACACCTGATCGACCACTTTCTTTATTAACTCAGACTCATGATCAGTGTCAGATGTTGTGAAAGTGACATCAATGTTGTCTGGAAATCCATCTGAAGGTTCAGATTCCCACTTTAAATTGGTTGCCTTTTTGATTCTTTCTGAATTAGGATTTCGTGGAGAATATCCTTCTTCAAGCGGCGGTGGACACTTGTTATAATTTGTACCACTACAAGAAATATGGGTGTTTACCCACACATAATTTACCTACATATGTAAATGTGTGGGTAACTACCTACACATGTTTGTATATGTGTGGGTAGTGGTTAATGATATCTTTTCACAATAACTAACACTTAATATATGTAGGTAGTATGTTTTAGCCACACTTGGCGATGGTAATTACCCACACATGTAACAAATTTTCCTTATGTGTAGGTATATTATCTACATATATGTAAAAACACCAAATATGTGTTGGTAATTGATTATGTTTACCAACACATAATATTTGTAAATAAATATGTAGATATATTATGTAAGTAAAATCCTATTATATAATTTGAAAATGACATGGAAAATAAACACCTACACATATTAAAAATGTACACTATATGTAGATATTGGATAGATACAAACAAGTTAGTTTCTATTAAACAAGGTTACATAAACTATAGGGGCTTATTATGACATTTTGTGAAACTACAAGTTGAGGGACCTATTTGTCATTCTTTGAAACTTGCTTAATAAGTTTGCTTTTAAAGTTTAGGGACTAAATTGTCATTATTGAAACTATATAAATACGGGGGTTAAAAGTACTATTCTTGCAAACTACAAGTCTAGGGTCCTTTATAACATTTTTAAAACTTATTTATAAAGGAAATAAATATAGCTTATTTTATTTTAAAGTCTAGGGTTCATATAGTCATTTTCTAAAGTTAAACTTTAGGGGCCATTAGTGCCATTTTTAAACTATAATTAACTAAAAACACTAACTGAGTTAGTGTTTTAATAAAGGATTCCTTCAACATAACTTAACTTAGTTAGTCTTATTAACTGAACTAAACAGGGACCTTTTGTGTCACTTTTCAAAGCACAGGGACCAAACCGTCAAAACTGAAACTTGAGGAGGGGCAAAGTGTAAATTTTCAAAATACTGAATAAAAAAGGGGGTCTCCTATGCATGAGAACCGGCCCCTTCAAGATTCGAACTCGCGACCTTTTTCTTAACAAACGACATCGTAACCACTCGGCCGGACATGCCACATCGGTTTATATCTTGATTCTTATTTCCTATATATACTAATTAGGATTTTTATATTTATATTAATTATATTCTGAAAATAAAAAGGGATTTAATCCCAAATTGAACCGCCCCAAGCGGGACTCGAACCCGGGCATGTCCGGACACAACCAAGGGCCCAAACCACTTGAACCACTTCACCACATGTGTTAAGTTTCAGAATGCATTATATATATAATGAGTTTAATTAAATCAGTTTTACACTTATAAATATAGTTTAAATTAATTATGTAACTATATAATTTTTATCCAGAATTATTTTAATTCAGTAATACTAAAGTTCAATAATTAAAAATGGTATTTTTAATTATTCAGATTTAATATAATTATTTTTGATAATTAATTATATAATTATCACAATATTTCTTTTAAACAAAATATTATTCATTTAATATTATGTCGGTAGCTTGCGAAGGCTTCCGGCCAATATCGTGTTTGGCCGGGTTATCGCCCCTTCATAGCGTCAACGACGCTTGTGACGAAGGCTTCCGGCCAATATCGTGTTTGGCCGGTGGGGTTGGGGTTATATATATAGGGGATGTTGACTGTTGGGGGTTGGGGTGACCACTTGGTTTGGCTAAACGGTTACAATTTAAAATTCAAACACCCCGCTATGACATGGCCAACAAAGCGAATAGGAGGCCGCCACATCGGATCGCTAGCCCGCCCCACGCCCGGCTTCAAACCCAAGCCCCAAGCTAAGTGGTCACCCTGCTAAAACCCAAGCCCCAAGCTAAGTGGTCACCCAGCTAAAATTCAGTCCTAAATAAAGTTTGGGGGGAAACTTATTGGTTACTGAAATTCAGTCCTAAATAAAATTATGCTTTTACCCCCAGCTAAAATTTACAATTTTCACCTCGGTTAAAAATTACGATATCACCCTCAATTCAAAATTATGTTTTTGCCCCTAGTGCAAAATAAAAAGATGGTTTTCCCCTAGCTAAAAAATAGGATTTTACCCTCGGGAATTTTTTTTTTGATTTTTCTCTCAAGTGAAAATGAAAATATGACTTTGCCCTCAACTCAACATCGTGTGAATGAGCTGCCTAACACTCTTTTTACTTTTTCTTTCTAGCAAAACTATATGAGGAGGTATGGTACCAAATCTCGCGTCAGCATGACTGCGAGTGACCATTAACCCTATCAAAAACCCCCAACACTAAGAACTTACCTGCAACCGCACGGACGTGCGCAAACACATGTACAGCAGTCCAATCTGTCTAGTGATAAAAAGACACCTTAAGTACGAAGACAGATGTTACACATAGCGATGCGGCCTAGCACCGCATCCTTTGAACATTTCCGTCACGACAATGGATCTAGACAATTGTAACAGACACAAGCAACAATGCGGCATAGCAACGCATCCCGCACATATCATGGATGAATCAACCAACGCGGGAACAACATCAGTGACCGCAAGCAGCGATGCGGCCTCGCACCGCATCCTGCCTACAAGACAAGATCTGACACTACAGTACAAGTGGTATGGGGGACATTCCCCTGTCAGTCCACGTGGTATGGGGGACATTCCCCTATCAATCCACGGGTGTGCAACAGTCTGACACCACAGCAAGTCACGTGGCATTACCACCGCACTAACAAGTCTGACACACGTGCAAAAAGCTGTACGATGTCGGACTAACTACTCAATTACCCTCCTCCACTCCTCGGCTATAAAAGCATACCCCAAACCAGGTTTGAGGTATCTCCACTCTCAACTTTCACTATTCACTACAATCACACTTTGCTTCCCAAGCACATTACTGATTCCCACGCCGGAGAGTGGTAACAAGGAGCACCCCCCACCCCATTCTCCTTGTTACGAGTCACGGTTTGTTTGACTTGTGTAGGAATTAACCAATAGACGATCCAGCCAGGGACCCTCGGAAAGAAGGGATTAACCTTACTTGACGAGACTAGTAAATTAACCCCACTCGGTTAACCATTGTTTCATCACTATAGTACTGTTTTTTTTAATTGGTTGAGAATTATTCGGTTATCGCCCCGCAACGCGGGCGGGGCATCACCTAGTTATGATACATTAGGTAAATATATTATTTTATATTTTTTAAAAAATTAGTTTTCTTTTTATTTAAATGAATGATTATATATTTAAACTATTATAAATTGATTAATTATATTAAATAAAAATATATTTTTGGAGATAAACTTATTGGTTATTTTGGATCAGGTTCTCCCCCCTAGTTTACTCCCAAAATTTTAGATCTCCCCGCTCTTTTACTTTCCCCAAAATTTTAGATCTCCCTCTCTTTTTTACTTACAAACACAGGCAACCGATCAGATCTTGTTCCTCTCATCTCCTTTATTCCTTTTTGAGACAACCTAATATTCAGAAGCACACACCAGACACCCTCTCAACTCTCTCGATCTCTCCCTCTGATTAAACCACACCAGCGACGAGCCACCACTATCGGCCGTCTTCCAGCAAGCTACTCCGACAACACCAGCCGCATCCCCTTTTCTCCTCTTTTCCCTGCGGATTCCGGTGACCAGAGCCGTGTCTCCGGTGCCTCTCGTCTTCTCTAGCAGATCTACGACAAGACAACGATAACCACCGGACAAGCACCCCACCCCTTCTTCGTTGTGTGTAACCGACCGCCACCACCATGTTTGGCGGTGGTGCGATGACGAAGCAAAGAGAGAAAGGGAGAGACTAAGAAGAGAGAGAGAGACGAGAAGAGGAGAGAGAGAGAAACAGCGGCGGTGGCGGTGGAACGTCACAGCGGCAGCAGTCACACCGGCAACCGGAAACGTGGGTATCAGCGACTGTTGGAAGTGATTCCGGTGAGAGTTTCTTTACTTTCTGGGTAAACACTCATTTGAACACGTTTGTCAATCAGAGCTCTAACAATCAGAGCTCTAAACCGCAGAAGAGGAATAATAATCCAGGTGTTCGTGTTATTCACGGCAAGATTTACGACTCTCAGAGGGACTACTTGTCATCAAGTATGTTTGATTTGATTTCATTTGATTGTGTAGTGTAATTACTGTGACAGTGTTTATGTTTTGGGATTATATACTGTGTTTTAGGGTTTTCATGATTTTATTTGATATGAGGTAGGTGTTTAACGTTTTTTATGATTTGTGATTGAGATTGAGATTGTTTAAGCTGTGTTTTTAGGTTTAGATTAATGTTTGAAGTTTTGTTAGGACGTGTAGGCGAATCTGAAGTGATTTGAAATGAATATGAGATATGTGTTTGTACTATGTTCTAGATGGGAGTTGTGTTGACTTTTAGAGTCAAACTTTATTAATCACAGAGCAAAAGAATTTGTTAGTACTAATTGTCATGGTTGTAAAAATCACTAGCACTACCGAGTACCGACTAGCTATTAATCAGAATTAATGATTATTTGGATTGGAAATTTATATGTAATTTTTCAAACTTATATATATGTTCTTCAAGCGCTTGGTTCTAATTGATAAATGATCAGTTCAGTTTGCATTCAGTCTTGTGTTATTTCTATTATTAATCTGTAATTTGTTGCATTCTTTTTGTAGTGCCGACAGAAGACCTATGTTGTATATGTTAACTGCAAGAACCAAGCAAAGGGTAAGCCATGTAACATCAAGTATTGTCGCACATGCCTCTTGAACAGGTTAGTTTTTCTCTGCTGTTTTTAACACTTTTATCAAACTATATGTTGGTTATTACTTCAAGTTTTTTGGATTTTTGGAGAATATGATTACTGGTTAAAAAATATTACTTCAAATTATTGATATATATGCTTTATCTTAACCATCAACATCCCGCGGCAAAGTGCGGGTTAGCGTCAACTCGTTGGATACAAAGTTGATTTAAAGTGCTTGGATTCACCCATTATGATGATAATTAAACAAAGTTTGTTTGTTGATTACTATGAATATGAGCCTCTTTACTAGAATGTTGGTAACTATTAGTTATGTAAGCACTGTGCCCTTTGGAAAAGTTAAAGCCGGAACTAACTATTGCAAGTATTTCTATTTGCTCTATCACAAAATCCTTTATTTTGTCATATTAAACCTGCAACCAGTCTTTATAAACTCCTTCATTGTAATAGCCCTATTAAATTTGTCATATTTACTATAATTCACATGAACTAACTGTTAACTCAAATCAATTGAACCCTTTTTCTACCTACGCCTCATACAGGGATGCAAATATACTTACTAAATCTCACTATATATATATGGATGTTGCCCATTCTACCCCTTAGGTTTTTGCTAGAACAGTGATTTGCCGAGATTTGGATGTTGTTACACGTGTTACGCGTACTGATGGTTTGGACTGCATTACTTTTGAAGGTTTCCTTGCATTTGTGTTTTGTAAATATTCTTTTTTTCCGTGCCTTTGTTTCTGTCAAGTTTATTCTTCATCTTTACAGGTGATCAAGTTAGCAAAAAAGGTGGATTTTATGATAAAAAGGCGTTCAACACTGAAGTTTATGAACATCATTTGACAAAATGCTGTGTCAATCACTGCAAAGGAAACCGAACTCTAGAATGTCAGATCCGAGGATTGCTTACAACCACTTGATGAACTGGAGCTGGCTTTACTTAGAGGAATCTTACAAAGGGTAAGCTCGTTTCTGTTAATTTTCATGGCATGCACCTGTACACATATTTTTGTTTTTTGCATTTTAAACTAGCTAACGTAGTTGAAAATCAGCGAACACGTAAAAATAAACTGTATTACTTGCTTGTCGTACTATCTTTGTTTATTCCTGATTTGTTGCAGGTAGAAGTCCAAATTAATATTGAGAAAAGAAGAGGTCATGGAATCTTATCTCTGCTGCATCCGAAATTCAGCGGTGGTGTTGGGAGAAGCTCTAGACATGGCTGCTAGATGGAGCGGTTACGTTGTTAGTAGCAAACATGATACTTTCTTTCAACTTCTTGCTATATGTTACCCATTCATGTTTTGTTTTTAAGCTACATATACATATACATAAAAAGTAACCAGGTTGGTAACTGTGCAGAAATTGCCAGGCTTGTTTTGTGAACTACTGATCCAGCCCTTCAGTTCAGATCAAAGGTGAACTCACTCTTTATTGTTTATGTATATAAACCATATTCTTCTTTTTAGATATTAATCTTCCATTTTGGTAGGATCTGTTTATGCAAAACATACAGTCAGTGGGGATAGCTGCTGACCTGTCGGGAGTGGTGCTCAGGTGATGCAGGGTAGCGGCTAGGGCTCTACTAGGATTCGGTGTCAGCTATGGTTGTGCTATTTACAAGTTAATATCAATGGTCAAGATCCAACTCTTGATTACCTTGTTAAGTTGACATGCCTTTTGATTATTTATGATTTTACTTCATTGTAGTTTACATTTGTTTCATGTATTAATCAAATTGGCACTTTGTTTCATGTATTAATCAATGGTGACGTTTGTGACATTATGTATGATTTTACTGCCTTTTAGTTTACATTTGTTTCAACACATATAAAGATCAATACCAACACATCTTCAACATTTACCTACACATAATATTATTTTTACCTACATATAAGATTACTTTTACCTACATATAATATTACTTTTACCTACACATATATTCATGCCATGTCATCCGTCACGCTAGATGCCATGTCACCTGCCACGTCGGATGCCACATCACCTGCCACGTCGGATGCCACATCACTTGCCACGTCACCTGCCACATTAGATGCCACGTCACCTGCATTCTAAATAAATTGTTGTACTTTTAGCCACACATATAAATGTCTTTTAGCCACACATATATGTGTAGGTATAGCTTGCTATATACCTACACATAACTTATGTGTGGGTAATGGCCTATATCCACAGTCACGAGCCTACACATCATAACACTTAGTTTATGTGTAGGTAAAGACAACTACCAACATATAATATGCTTTTATCCACACATACTATGTGTGGGTGAAGACCCAAATTTCTTGTATATACTATATTTCTTACCAGTATCCTTACTTCAGGTTTCTTTTCATCAAATGCTTCCATGCCTTCTACAGTAGGATAAATCCTGTCAATCATATAAGAAACACATGAGTAACTTTTCAATAACCTGTTTACCCTCTGAGTTTCTATCCTCTGAGTTTCCAATTTTTGTTCAAGTTCAACACATTTCTCAATGTACTGATTGATGATTTTTTGCTTTGTCAAGAACGCTCCATTGAGTGTCTTCATATCTATTGCTTGTTCATTGCTTGACTTGTTGTATTGATTCATAGCTTTGTTTAAAACATCATAAGATTCTTTCAATCTGTTCATGTTATGAATCATTTTGTTATTGTGTCTTTTCACAGTATCACAATTTTCACACTTCTCAGGCATCTTATCAGTATCAGCTTCCTTCTCAACCTTGAAAGCTGAACTTTCTTTAACCTGCTTCTTTATCACTCGAACACTTTCTTCAGGTTTGACCTTTTCTTTAACAGCTGCTGCCTTCTGATTCTTCTTTTTAGCAGCTTGTCTTTCTTTGATCTCTTCCATTTTACCTGCAAATTACAAATTATCATCATCACTATCAGGTGAAAATTCTCTTTTATAATGTTCAAGTTTTTGAATTTCTTCACTATCATCATCACTCTCTTCATCTGATGAGTGATCAAAGATTAGAGCTTTTTCTGCAGCCTTTCTTGTTGAAACTGGTTCTTCTTCTTCTTCCTTTTTAGGACTGTATTGTTGAGATTCGTAATAAACATACGCTAATTCTTCTTCAACAGTTGAATCGTCATAAATTTGAGCAACAAATGCTTTAGACGTTGATTTAATTTCAGTCGAAATGTATTTGTCCCAGCTAAATCCCTCTGGCAATCTTTCATCTTCTTGATCTATCAGACCATAACAAGCTCTACCCTTTGATTCTTTATACGAACGTGAATGTGAAGATTGTTGTTGATATGGTTGTTGAGCAACCTGATGATAAATTGCTTTTCGATGATAATCATTGTTGCCGAATGGATTTTGAGCTCCACTTGCTTCGTGATTTGTGCATTCTCGCTTAAAGTGCCCCTTCTCCCTGCAACGAAAACAAGTAACTTTAGATTTATCAAAACCTAAAGGTGAAGTTCCAGCATCACGGAAATTATCTCTTCCAGTAATCTGTTTAAACTTCTCAGCTCTTCTCAACACACTAGCCATACACCACTTTATATCCATTAATTTCATTTCCTCGGCATCAATATCAATCTGATCGTAATCCTCTTTTGTTAACATAGGATTCCCAATTCTTCCCGCAACCAAACTTTCATAAGACTCTAACACAGTCACCAACAAAGACATATGACCTTTGGCAACTTCTTTAGAGAAATTCTGACCGTTCTAAAGATGCAATGCGATGTTGCATTTTAGCACATGACCATTACCATTGTTTGACCGTTCGGAAGAGGTTGCTAAAAAATTTGGATCGAATGATGAATATGACGAGAATCCATTATTTTTGTTTGATCCTTGAGATGATCCTCCAGAAGAACTGTTTGCGTTAAATGCAGTTTCAATCTTTGGTGCAATGTTGGTCTTATCACTCGTACTTCCTTTGTAGTACAGACCAATGTCCTGTTCAACATTATTCATTTTTGCCATCTTCCGTTGTTCCATCTCTTGAACTTCAAGTTTTTCGATAAACTTGCTCAGCGACAGATTCGAAAACTCATTATTATTCTTCAAGATCAAAAGATACGTGACCCAAATATCTTATGGTAACGCATCGGCCAACTTTTCAACCCGTTCTTCTCTATCTTTCTTGATATCCAAAGGCTTCAGTTTTCAATCCACGAAATATACCAAATTCTTTCTTCAAAAGTGATTTTTTGTTCTTGATCATGTCGAAACTTCCAACAAACTTCGTTTTAAGTGCTTTCCACATTGAGTCTGCAGTTCCATTGTGTTGCAATAAGATCAAGATATCTTCCTTAATGGCTTGTTGCAATATGTTGATCATCATCTTTTCACTTTCGTATTTCTTTTTCTCATCATCACTTAAATCTTTAATAGCAACAATCTCTCCATCTTCATCAATCGGTCTAACATATCGTTGTTCAACACATTCCCATGAATCTAAGTGATTTGCTTGAACCCAATTTTCGAAACGTTCCTCCCATCCGTTATACTCCTCAATATTCATGAGCTTAGGCGGTTTTTGCATGGTTCCCATTTCATTTTCTAAGTTTACGTTCTGAGCCATAGTGATCGGAGTAGCAAATGCGTTGTAAAATTCAGAGTCCATGTTTCGGTATCAAAAGTTCCCAATAACAGACTTTTCAAACGAACTGACAAGTTTTCAAAACGATCTGGAATAAATTCCAAGCGATCTGGAGGATTTCAAATGAACTGGATCACCTCGTGCGAACTGGATCAATCTCACACGACCTGGATACTTTCAAGCACCTCGTACGACCTGAACTGGTTCAACTCGTACAATCTGGATTTATTTCAAACGGACTGGGTTCTCACTCCGTGCGAACTGATGTATTTTCACACGACCTGATATAATTCGAACGATCTGAACATAATTTCACGCGATTTGGTCCATTTTATCAAGATCTAGGTTGATTTTAGGTCTGATTTTTTCAAGGATTGATTAAAACAGTGTTTTATGTGTTATATGACAAAATCAGCTCATTTTAACCGTGAAATCGTTGAAATTTTGAAGAAAAAGTGTAGAAGATGAGTAGAAGTGAGTAGAAATCAGTTGTTTTTGTTGGTGCATCCGTCTGTCGACTGTTGGTGCATTCATCTGTTGTCTTCGTCTTATATCGAGTCTCAGTTTCATTGCGGATCTAAACGAGCATGATGTCATCATTATTGATGATGACATCACATAAGTGACATCATTCTTGCATCATCATTACAACATTCAAGACAAAACAGAAATGGTTACACGAAATTGAATATTCATATAAGACAAAACAGAATGTTAGGTTCACTTGAAAATCAGGAAGGTTCACTTGAAGTTAATTGCATGTTTCGCTTGAAAGTGGAGTTAGGAGGTTCGCTTGAAAGTCAAAGTAGGTGTTTCGCTTGAACTTGCATGTATGTTTCAAGCGAAACCAGGAACACTATAAATAGGTGTCATGGCTATTCATTTGTAATGATTTTCAGAATTGATACCGAGGTGCTGCTGGTATTCCTTGTGATTGTAATTGCTATTATTTCAATAAATAAGACGTTTAAAGTGATATTCAAGTTGTTTTTACATCCGTTTCTTAGTTTCCGCCTCTGAAACAGACTAGAGCTCTTCCAAACGACTCATCCAGGTCGTGATTCGATCCTACAAGTGGTATCAGAGCTCAGGACGAAGAGTTCTTGCCATATTCAGCTTGAAAATCTGTTTTCTACACCTTCTTTCACAAAATTAAAAATTTTTCACGGTTAAAATCGGCTCAAATTCACACATATTATGCGCAATCATGTATTAACAAATCCTGGAAAGTTTCAGCGTTAAATTCAACTTAAAACTGGTTAAAATCATACTTTCGCTTGAAAAGTTGTTCGAAATGATGATGTCATTGAACTTTCGCTTGAATTTACATGGTGCTCTCGCTTGAAATCAATCTTTCGCTTGAATTTACATGGTGCTCTCGCTTGAAATAGACCTTTCGCTTGAAACTGGTCTGAGTTTCACTTGAAACTGGTCTAAGTTTGCTTGAAATCTGAGGTTTCGCTTCAAAATCTTTTTGAGTCCGCTTGAATTTGGTCTCTCGCTTGAAAACAATGACTGCTTGAAAAGTGCTTTGTGTACATCGAGTTGTGTGAATCATTAAACGAGGTTGTCAGTCTTTGCATGTGAAAGAGACTATCGGTTCATGAAAAGAATTAAATGTGCATGTTAATTGTCAGTTCCACAAAAATCAAGTTTGTATTGAAATTCTAGACAGTTGTCGACCACCAAAGGAATTGCATGTGATTGTGAAATAGTGGGTACATTGAACAAAGTTGTGCATGTGAGTGTTGTCGACAGTCAACTACACTTCTCGGCCCATGTGAATCAGAAAATTTGCGGTCCTATCAGAATTAAGTAACTATTAAAAGTTTATTAGTCCAAGGTTTGGATAAAGTTTGAAAAGTTGAACGGTCCAATAGATTTTATAAAGAGTTGAATTGTTGTCGGCTTACATGTTTCTGATAAAGCATTTGTCAGTGTGATCTGATCAAAAATATCGGCCCAATCATAATTGTTTATCATTTGACATTGTTGGGTACTTTTTATTGAGGGAATCAAAGTACAAGTGAACACATTTACGGCCCAGTTTCAGTTTTACAAAGTATATACAATATCGGCCCAATGAAATTTGATTGATTGTTGTTGGCACATGTGATTGAAACCGAGTTCGCAAATCTTCGACATGAGTCTTAGATTAATTACATCAACACACACTTTTACGTATTCAGTACGTTTAAACTGATTGTTTGTTTGTTTGTTACAGGTATTTTTTTTTCAAGGTGATACAACTCATTTGAAAATCGAAAACATGGAGAACGAGTTTTACATTGCTTTTGCTAGTCCAATATCAATTACTCAGAGTACATTGCTTGAAAATGAAACGGGGACATCACAAAAACCACCTAAGCTTTTGGATATTGATGATTACAATGGTTGGTCTGAACGCTTTGGAAATTGGGTTGAAGCTTATCATTTATCCAATGCTCACGAAAGAGGATTACGATCAAATTGATGCCGAGGAAATGGAATTGATGGATATTAAATGGTGCATGGCTAGTGTGTTGAGACGGGCTGAAAAGTTTAAACAAATCACAGGCATAGATGATTTTCGCGAGGCTCATGTTTCACCTTTAGGTTTTGATAAATCTAAAGTTACTTGTTTTCGTTGCAGGGAAAAAGGACATTTCAAGAGAGAGTGCACAAATCGAGAAGCGAGTGGAGCTCAAAACCCTTTCGGAAACAATGATTACTACAAAAAGGTGATTTATCATCAAGTTACACAACAGCCATATCAACAACAATAGGCACCACATCAGGCTCAAACTGCACATGGTAGAAAAGAAATTGAAGATTCAAAGAGAGCATGTCTGGTTAATCAAGGCAAGGATGGTGGATTTAGCTGGGATAAATACATTCCAACAGAAAGTAAAGTGTGTTTGGCAGATCAAGATGATAAAAAATTGCCAGAAGGGTTCAACTGGGATAATTTTTGCCCAGCCCAAGAATTCATGGCCAAAGAGATGCCAAATGGTAAAGCCTTTATTGCTAATGCTTATGATGAAAAATGGGCTGCAAAATACAGAAAAGTCAGGGAAGCTGAAGAAGAAAAATGGAGAAAAATTGAAGAAGAGGAAGAAGAAGAAGAAAGGTTAAAAGCTAAAGCTGAAGTCGAGAAAAAGAAAAGAGCTGAGTTTTTCCAAACAAAAAGAACAGTCAAAGATGTTCCGGAATTTGAAATCAAAATTGATACTGAAGCAGTCAAAGTTCCTGAAAAGTGTTTGAATTGTGATTCGTTGATCATGCAAAACAACGAGATGCTACACAACATAAAAAGATTGAAAGAATCTAATGATACTTTGAACAGAGAGATTAACAAGTACACTGATTCGAACAGTGAACAAGCAGTTGCATTGAATACACTCAAAGGAGCTTACATGAGACAGCTTGATGATGTCAACTATTACACAGAGAAGTGTGCTGAGCTGGAATTGAAGCTGGCAACACAAAAGATTGAAACTGAAAGAGTCAACAATTTATTGAAAAGTTACTCATGTTCTACTTTTGTTGTTGACAGGATTTACCCGATCGTTGAAAGAATGAAGACTTTTGAAGAAGAAAAGATTTCGGAAGAAAAGAATTCCGAGAAAAAAGAAGAAGATGAAGTAGAAATTTCTGGTAAGAAACCAAGTGTTGTCTGCAATAGATGTCCGCCCCAGTCAAAAACGGATATTTGTCTCGAAATCCAAATTCCGAAAGAGTCAAAAAGGCAATTAACTTACAGTGGGAGTCAGGGTCGTCGGATAATTTGCCAGAAAATATTGATGTTACGTTCACATCGTCCGATACTGATCATGAGTCCAAGTTGATAAAAAGTGTGGTCGATCAGGTGTTAGACAAAGATGACATAGAGGGGTCAAAACCGGAGTCCAAATCTGAGTCAAAGTCTGGATCCGACAAGTCAAAGTCAACAATCAAAAAGGACAAACGGGTTTATGATAAGGAATTTTTGCTATCAAAATCTAATTTGAATAACGAACCAGTCAAAGTAGCATATACTTTGAAAGATTCTGACAAATTATATTCTGATGAGATTTTTCCTATAAGAGGTGTTAAAACTGAAATGATTAAAAATGTTTTCAAACTAACAGAAATCAACATTTCTGAAATAAAAGATATTAATCTTTCTGAAAATCCAAGACCTTACACCTCAAGAGTGCAACAAAGATTAAACAAGAAAAAGGGTTACAGTTCTGGTTCTGGTATTCATAAAAAACCAAACCATAACTGTAATTTCAAAAAGAAAGGATTAGGATTTAATCAACAGAAAAATTATAAAAATGAAAAATTTAATAAACCAAAAACTGTGTTTGTTTCAGGAAAATCTTTAGATGATGAGAAAGAGCAAGCGTTCAGAAAGCAGAAAAATCAAGAATTCCTTGCAAAGAAGCAAGATGAGATGAAGAAAAGTGTTATTCAGAAGAAGATTGAGACAAGAACCTGTTTTCAGTGCAAAACTGTTGGTCATATTGCTAGAAATTGTCCGAAAACATTCAAACCAAAACAGGAAGTCTCTGGTAATTTGAAAGAAAAAGTTGTTGAGAAAACTGAACTTACAACCAGAAAGTTTACAGGCTTTGAAAATTCAACCTTTGAGATTGGTGAATGTTCAAAGAATGTGGTAAAAAGAAAAGAAAATCTGAAAAATAAAAAATGGGTTGTTAAGGGTTCAGGAAACAGTTCTGGTGATGAATCTGATTCCACAAAATCAGAGGAGCCACGTGTTGAAGAAAGAACTGAAAAATCAGTTCCAAAAGTGGATGATGTGAATTTTCCACCTTTGCGGGCTAAAAATTTTAAGAAGAAAGTTGGAAACGTTGAAATTTCAAATCAAGTTTATTTTGACAAGAAGAAATTTGATGTTGATAAAGCTTTCAAGAGAAATGTGAAACACATTTTTGGGAAAATGGTCGATGGTAAGGTCAAAGGAGTTAAAGAATTCTATGCATCCAAAATGAATGTTCACAAGTCTGTTGAAAGTAAAGATAAAGAAGAGGTTGTTACACCCAAGAATGGTCAGGCTTGGGTGGATATATTTTTCAAAGAGTAAAAACCTGACTTGCCGGAGCTCCCAAGTTGGTAATCACGGAGCATGAATCGGCATTATTCTTGAAAAAGTTTTTGAAAATTTTTATATTGAGAAGTGTGAATTGCCGGAACTCCCAGGTTGGTAAGTGTGGAGTATGAATCGGCACCTTGAGAATTCAACCAACAGATGATGATTGGTTGAAAATGTTTGATGTTTTGATCTTACAAGTGGTTAATCAAGGTCATTAAGTTGAACTTGATTTAACTATCATTTAAAAGTGTTAGTAAACAATGTGATGAGTTTTCCCCGAACCTACAAATGGTAAAATCAACAAAACTAATTTTCCGGAAAAACCATTTTGATTAAAACAAACTTAGGTGTTTTGAGATCATAATGGGAAAATAGTTTGTTGTGAGGGGGAGTTCTGATTGTTTATGTCAAGTGGATGGCGAATTGAGGCAATTCGATATCAGTTGTCATGTTCTTGTACAGTTTGTTTTAAATTTTCTTTAGATGTATTTGTATTTTAGGGGGAGTATATTTTTCAGAAAATCCAAAAACATTAGAAAATTTGAAAAAGCCAAAAAACATGATAAAACGAAAAATGAGCTTTTGTTGCATAAAAGAGGAAATGATAGTACATTAGTGGACTGTCACAACACGCTAAAGAAATGGAAAGTTAAAATGTGATAAACGGTTTCACTAAGGATGTGACGATAGGCTCAGCTAGACTAGTAGATTTGCGATAACGATACAAACTTAAATGAAAAAGCCTAGTTCTAGTGGGAAACATGGTCAAAAGCATAGTACTTAGTTTTGTCCTTCTTGACTGTGTGCCTACTCAGTAATCGCTGATTGTCGAAAGACATAAAAACTGGTTAAGTTTGTGAACTTTCACAACTTTGCTGAAAAGTCACTGTGATTGTGCATTTCATTTTGCAAAGATTTAAACTTGTTTTATTTCTTTATTTTGTTTAAGCGTCGGACATCCTCTGCGTATACGTGAGTATCGACCTGGATGTTGTTGCCTAAACGTTCTGCTTTATTTTCTTTGGTGTTTCGTTTAAGCTTTGGACCTCCTCTGCGTATACGGAAGTATCGACCTGGTGGTTAAAGCCTAAACAACTTCAACTTGTTTTATTTTTCTTATTTTGTTTAAACATTGGACTTTCTCTGCGTAAACGGAAGTATCGACCTGATTGTTAATGTTTAAACATTCTGCTTTGTTTTCGCACAAATCACAGTTGATAAAAGTTTAAAGGCATTGCTTGAGATAGTGTATTACATGATGAGGGGATATGCTGAGACCGTGGGGTCCATAAGAACTTAGTGCAAAATTAATATACCTTAACGTATCAGTAAGCATTTCGAAAGTTTTTAGATTGAGTTTAAGTGGAAAACAATATCGTCAATCAATGTGAATCGTTTAGAGCTTAAAATGTTTAAAGCTTAACGGTGTTGGTGATTGATCTCATAAACTGATATGATCCTCTTGCACGAACTCACAAAAATTATGTCTGTAAATATTTCTTTACCGCATTTCTTTCTATTAAAAAATCCAAAAAGATTTTAGTGTGTTTAACATAAATTTTGAAAAATCCAAAAAGATTTTCGACAACTGATTTTGGAGAGCTGATTTTCAAAATTCCGAGTGCTAAACATGACGAACAAATGGTTTGGGTGAAAGTATTTGAGGATTGTTGAAATGAAATGAGAAAAGGTTTTGCAATAAAAACGTTATTCCTGCAAGTGGTAAATTAGATTTGAAAATCTTATCCACAAATGATTATCAGAAAATTTATTTTTGGGTAGAGTTTATGCAGGTTGGCCAGGTTTCGATCCAGAGCAGGATGAAAGCCAGGTTATAATCTTGTGAATTCCAGACTACGATCCCAGCCTAGTGAAAGGGGGAGTCTGAAGATATCGAGAGGGAGTCTGAAGATAGTAGAGTCAGATTTAGATCCTGAAGATTACAAGAAAGAGTACGAGATTGATTGAGGATGCTTACAATGGAGAATTTTGAAGAAAGTGAATATACTGATAAAGACTGAAGATGCGAAGACTCGACACTTAAGACTCGTCAACATCTGAGGGGGAGTCTGTTGGTGCATTCATCTGTCGTCTTCGTCTTATATCGAGTCTCAGTTTCATTGCGGATCTAAACGAGCATGATGTCATCATTATTGATGATGACATTACATAAGTGACATCATTCTTGCATCATCATTACAACATTCAAGACAAAACAGAAATGGTTACACGAAATTGAATATTCGTATAAGACAAAACAGAATGTTAGGTTCACTTGAAAATCAGGAAGGTTCGCTTGAAGTTAATTGCATGTTTCGCTTGAAAGTGGAGTTAGGAGGTTCGCTTGAAAGTCAAAGTAGGTGTTTCGCTTGAACTTGCATGTATGTTTCAAGCGAAACCAGGAACACTATAAATAGGTGTCATGGCTATTCATTTGTAATGATTTTCAGAATTGATACCGAGGTGCTGCCGGTATTCCTTGTGATTGTAATTGCTATTATTTCAACATCCGAGGGGGAGTTTGTTGGTGCATCCGTCTGCCGACTTCGTCTTGTATTGAGTCTTGTATATATATAGGTAGAACAGGGCACAAGTTTCAAGAAAGTGTGAATTTGATGTAATTCCGCTTGAAATGACAATTGGTCATTTCAAGCGAAATCAGTTTGTTTAAGATTCCGCTCGAAGATATCATGTTGATTTCGCTTGAGTTCTTTTCAAGCGGAATCAAGGTCTCGCTTGAAGCAGTTTCAAGCGGAACCCCATGGGCTATAAATACATGATGTCTGAGTTCATTTGGAGTGGAACCTACAGTGATTTTTCCGACGGCGAAGCTCTGTCGACGTGTCTTCTGAATCGTAATCGATCCTGAATCAATATACAAGGCAGTTAAAAGTGAATGGTGTGTTGAATTGAACTTAATACGTCTGTTTCCGCCTTTCGTATTAAGATAAACTCTTCTGATCGACTCGTTTGGGTCTGAAAACGATCCTACAAGTGGTTTCAGAGCTCAGGAGGAAGAGTTCATACCAATTCAGTTGTATTTTCTGATTTCTACATCTTCTTTCTCAAATTAAAAAAAATTCAGGGTTAAAATCGGTTCAAATTTTCACATATAACGCATAATCATGTTTTAACAAACCCTGGAAAGTTTCAAAATTAAAATCGATCTAAAACTCAACATTTTCGTGATTCCGCTTGAAATTCTGATCGAAATGATGATGTCATTGTGATTCCGCTTGAAAAGTTGCAATGATTTCGCTCGAAACTGGTATCTCGCTTGAAAAATTAGTCCTGGTTCCGCTTGTAAACGACATTCCTCTTGAGTGATTTCGCTTGAATCACTGTTTCCGCTTTAAAGCTGATTCCGCTTGGACAGTCCTTGTGATTCCGCTTCAAAGTGCTTATTTCGCTTCAAAGTTTGATTCCGCTTCAAAAGAGATTTCGCTTGAACTTGTATTGTTGTTGATTTCGCTTGAACAAGACTGTTTTAAAATTCTTGAAAACCCGAATCATGGACAACGAGTTCTACAATGCTTTTGCTAGTCCGATGACTATTACACAGAACACGATGCTTGAAAATGAAACTGGAACCACACAGAAACCGCCTAAGCTTTTGGACATTGATGATTTTAGTGGATGGGCTGAACGATTTGGTAACTGGGTTGAAGCTTATCATCTAGATGCTTGGGAACATACTGAAGTTGAATATTTTAGACCACTTGGTAGTGATAGAGCAAAAATACCAATTAGAGATTTGAGTGCTGAGGAGAAAAAGAAATACAAAGATGAGAAGTTGATGGTTAGTTTGTTGCAGCAGGCGATTAAAGAAGACATCTTGATTTTACTTCAACATAGTGGAAGTGCATATTCAATATGGACAGAACTAGAGGCAAAGTTTCTTGGTAGTGATGACATGCTTAAGAACAAAAAGTCGTTGATGAAGAAGGAATTTGATTTGTTTCGAGGTTTGAGAAATGAAAGCACCAAGCAGATCATTGAAAGATACTGCAATTTGTTGAAAAACATGAACAAATTGAATATCAAAAAGGATAAAGATGAGTTGATTGAAAAATTAGCTGATGCATTGCCACATGATGAGTGGGGCACGTATCTTATGATGTTAAAAAACAAACCGGGTTTTAATAATCTAACTTTGAGTGATTTTATTAAACAGCTTGAAGCTCAAGAAACGGAGCAACGAAAGATAGCAAGAATGAAGAATTATGATGGAGACCAAGACATTGGTTTGTACTACAAAAGTGGTGTTAATGACAAAACCAAGTTTTCACCAAAAGTTGAAACTGCTTTCAATACAACGGGATCTTCTGAAAAACCATCTCAAGGATCAAGTAGCAAAATGAGTTTCTCTTCATTTCCATCGTTTGATCCAAATTTTTCTACAACAAAGAGTGGAAAAGTTCTTCAATGCAACATTGCTTTAAACCTTGAGAATGATCAGAACTATACTGAAGAAGTTGCTAAAAGCCACATGTCTTTGTTGGTAACTGTGCTTGAATCCTATGGAGGATTGGTTGCAGGAAGGATCGGGAATCCAATGCTAACAAAAGAGGATTACGATCAAATTGATGCTGAGGAGATGGAATTGATGGATATAAAGTGGTGCATGGCTAGTGTGTTGAGACGAGCTGAAAAGTTTAAACAAATTACAGGCAGAGATGATTTTCACGATGCATATGTTTCAACTTTAGGATTTGATAAATCCAAAGTTACTTGTTTTCGTTGCAGGGAAAAGGGGCATTTCAAGAAGGAGTGCACAAATCGCGAAGCAAGTGGAGCTCAAAATCCTTTCGGAAACAACGACTGCTATAAAAAGGCGATTTATCATCAAGTTACACAACAGCCACATCAACAACAACAACAAGCTCAAACTGCACATGGTAGAAAAGAAATTGAAGATTCAAAGAGAGCATGTCTTGTTAATCAAGACAATGGAAGTGGTTTCAGTTGGGATAAATACATTCCAAAAGATAGTAAAGTATGTTTGGAAGATCAAGAAGATGAAAAATTGCCAGAAGGTTTCAGTTGGGACTATTATTGCCCAGACAAAGAATTCATGGCTAAAGAGATGTTAAATGCTAAAGCTTTTGTTGCTCAAGTTATTAACAATTATACTGATAACTATTGGGCAGAAAAAGTAAGAAAACGTTTAAGTGGTGAAACTGAGAAAAAGGAAGAAGTTAAAGAAGAAGTCCAAGTGAGAGTTGTAAAAGAAGTTCCAGAATTTGAAATTAAAACAGATGCTGATACAGTCAAGATTCCTGGAAAGTGTATGAATTGTGATTCTCTGATAAAGCAAAATAATGAATTGCTCCATAACATAAAAAGGCTGAAAGAATCATATGATACCATGAACAGAGAGATGAATAACTACAATGAGTCAAGTAGTGAACAAGCTGTAGCAATAAATACACTCAAAGGAGCATACATGAGACAGCTTGACAGTGTCAACTACTACACAGAGAAGTGTGCTGAGCTCGAGTTGAAGTTAGCAACACAAAGAATCGAGACTGAAAGAGTTAACAATTTATTGAAAAGTTACTCATGTTCTACTTTTGTTGTTGACAGGATTTATCCAATTGTGGAAGGAATGAAGACTTTTAAGGAAGGGAAGACTTCGGAAGAGAAGAAGTCCGAAACAAAAGAAGATGTTGAAGTGGAAATTTCTGGTAAGAAACCAAGTGTTGGCTACAATAGATGTCCACCCCCGGTCGAAAATGGATTTTCTCCTCGAAATCCAAATTCTGAAAGAGTAAAAAAGGCAACAAACTTAAAGTGGGAGTCTGTGTCGTCAGATAACTTGCCAGAAAATATTGATGTTACGTTCACATCGTCCGACACTGATCATGAGTCCGGTTTGATAAAAAGTGTGGTCGGTCAGGTGTTGGATAAAGATGATATAGAGGAGTCAAAAATGGAGTCCAAATCTATGGAGTCCAAATCCGAGTCAAAGTCTGAGTCCGACACGTCAAAGTCAACAATCAAAAAGGACAAACGGGTTTATGATAAGGAGTTTTGGATATCAAAATCTAATTTGATTGACGAACCGGTCAAAGTAGCATATACTTTGAAAGGTTCTGACAAATTATATTCTGATGAGATTTTTCCAATAAGAGGTGTTAAAACTGAAATGATCAAAAAGTTTTTCAAACTGACAGAAATTAATATCTCTGAAATAAAAGATATAAATCTTTCTGAAAATCCTAAACCTTACACCTCAAGAGTTCAACAACGTTTAAACAATAAAATGGGTTACAGTTCTGGTCATGGTTATTGAAAGAAACCAGACCATTACGGTAATTTCAAAAAGAATGGATTGGGTTTTATTCCACCGAAAAACTATAAAAATGAGAAAATTTATAAACCAAAAACTGTTTTTTGTTTCAGGAACAAGTGCTGAGAAAGAACAAAAGAGTTCATTCTGGAAGCAGACGAACAAAGAATTCCTTGCGAAAAAACAAGAAGAGATGAAGAAAAGTATTGTTCAAAAGAAGACAGAGACAAGAACCTGTTTTTAGTGCAAAACTGCTGGTCATATTGCCAGGAATTGTCCAAAGGCAATCAACAAACAACAGAGAGTCTCTGGTAAACTGAAAGAAAAGATTGTTGAGAAAACTGAACTTTCAACCAGAAAATTTACGGGTTTTGAAAATTCAATTTTTGAGGTTGGTGAATGTTCAAGAAATGTTTTGAAAAGAAAAGAAAATCTGACAAATCAAAAATGGGTGGTTAAGGGTTCAGGAAACAGTTCTGGTGATGAATCTGATTCCACAAAATCAGAGGAGCCACGTGTTGATGAAAAAGTTGAAAAATCAGTACCGACTGTGGATGATGCAAACTTTCCACCTCTGCGGACTGAAAATTTTAAGAAAAAAGTTGGGAAACTTGAAATTTCAAATCAATTTTATTCTGAAAAGAATAAGTTTGATGTTGAAAAGGCTTTCAACGGAAATGTGAAACACTTTTTTGGCAAAATGGTAAATGGTAAGGCCAAAGGTGTGAAAGAATTTTATGCTTCCAAAAAGAAAGTTCACAATTCTGTTGAAAGTAACAGTGAAGAAGAGGTTGTTTCACCCAAGGATGGTCAGGCTTGGGTGGATAGATTTTTCAAAGAGTAAAAACCTGACTTGCCGGAGCTCCCAAGTTGGTAATCGCGGAGCATGAATCGGCATCATTATTTGAATATATTTTTTTTAAATTTGGCAAGTCATACTGCTGGAATTGCCGGATCTCCCAGGTTGATAGTGTGGAGTAGAATCGGCATCCTGAGATTTCAACCTACAAGTGGTAAGTGTTGGTAAGCAAACCGACTCGTGGTTGAAAGATAAGTTTTATTTGCTAGAAGATTGGCAGTTATTCCTTCAAGTGGTTCATCAGGGTCATTAATTTGAACTTGATTTATCCATCATCTAAAAGATTGGTAAACAATGTGATGAGGTGATCCCCATTTCCTACAAGTGACAAAATCAACAAAATTTATTTTCCGGAAAAACCATTTTTGATTAAAACAAACTTAAGTGTTTTGAGATCTAAATGGGAAAATAGCTTATTGAGAGGGGGAGTTCTAATTGTTTATGCCAAGTGGATGGCGATCTGAGGTGTTTTGATATCAGTTGTCACTTTTCTTGTACAGTTTGTTTTCAATTTTTCTTTAATGTGTTTGTATTTTAGGGGGAGTAAGAATTTCAGAAAATCCAAAAACATTAGAAAATTTGAAAAAGCCAAAAACATGATAAAATTCAAAAATGAGTTTTTGTTGTATAAAAGAGTAAATGATAGTACATCAGTGGGCTGTCACAGTATGCTAAAGAAATGTAAAGTCTAAAAGTGATAAACGGTCTCACCAAAGATGTGACGATAGGCTCAGCTAGACTAGTAGATTTGCGATAACGATACAAATCTAAATGAAAAAGCCTAGTTCTAGTGGGAAACATGATCGAAAGCATAGTACTTAGTTTTGTCCTTCTTAATTGTGTGCCTGCTCAGTAATCGCTGATTGTCAAAAGACATAAAACTGGTTAAGTTTGTGAGCTTTCACAACTTTGCTGATAAATCGCTGTGATTGTGTATTTCTTTTTGCAAAGATTTAAACTTCTTTTATTTCTTTATTTTGTTTAAGCATTGGACATCCTCTGCATATACGTGATTATCGACCTGGATGTTAGTGCCTAAACGTTCAGCTTTATTTTCTTTGGTGTTTCGTTTAAGCTTTGGATCACCTCTGCGTATACGGAAGTATCGACCTGGTGGTTAAAGCCTAAACAACTTCAACTTATTTTTATTTTCTTATTTTGTTTAAACATTGGACTTTCTTTGTGTATACGGAAGTATCGACCTGATTGTTAATGTTTAAACATTCTGCGTTATTTTTGCACATATCACAGTTGATGAAAGTTTAAAGGCATTACTTGAGTTAGTGTATTGCATGATGATGGGATATGCTGAGATCTTGGGGTCCATAAGAATTTAGTGCGAAATTAATATACCTTAACGTATCGGTAAGCATTTCGAAAGTTTTTAGTTTGAGTTTAAGTGGACAACAATATCGTCAATCAACGTGAATCGTTTAGAACTGAAAATTTTTAAAGCTTAACGGTGCTAGTGACTTGTCTCATAAACTGATATGATCCTCTTACACAAACTCACAAAAAAGATTGTCTGTAAATATTTGTTTACTGCATTTATATTCATTAAAAAATCCAAAAAGATTTTTAGTGTGTTTTAGCATAAATTTTGAAAAATTCAAAAAGATTTTAGACAACTGGTGTTGAAAGGCTGATGTTCAAAATTCTAAGTGCTAAACGTGATGAACAGGTTTGGGAGAGAGTATGAAGAAGTTATATTTTCAAGTGGTCATTAAGGTTTAAATCATTTTTGAAAAATGTTTGCAAATGGTTTCTAAATTTTAAATCTTTAAACTTTGAGAAACTTATGTGTTTGGTAAAGTTTGTGCAGGAAATGACAGGTTCCAACACCTGAAGATAGTGATTTCCAGACTGCGATGCCAGTAGATTGAGAGGGGGAGTCTGAAGACATCCAGAGGGAGTGTAAAAGTGTAGAAAGTCAGATCGAGATTCTGAAGATAGAGATTGAGTAAGGATGCTTACAATGAAGAATACTTTGGAGAGAGCGAGCAGACTGATAAAGACTGAAGGTTTGACAACTGAAGACTCGACACTGAAGACTCCGTCAACATCCGAGGGGGAGTTTGTTGGTGCATCCGTCTGTCGACTTCGTCTTGTATCGAGTTTTGTATAGATATAGGTAGAATAGGGCACAAGTTTCAAGAAAGTGTGAATTTGATGTAATTCCGCTTGAAATGACAATTGGTCATTTCAAGTGAAATCAGTTTGTTTAAGATTCCGCTCGAAGATATCATGTTAATTTCTCTTGAGTTCTGTTCAAGCGGAATCAAGGTCTCGCTTGAAGCAGTTTCAAGCGGAACCCCATGGGCTATAAATACATGATGTCTGAGTTCATTTGGAGCGGAACCTGCAGTGATTTTTCCGACGGCGAAGCTCTGTCGACGTGTCTTCTGAACTGTAATCGATCCTGAATCAATATACAAGGTAGTTAAAAGTGAATCGTGTGTTGAATTGAACTTAATACGTCTGTTTCCGCCTTTCGTATTAAGATAAACTCTTCTGATCGACTCGTTTGGGTCTGAAAACGATCCTACAGTTTTTGAAGAAAACAAGCTGAAATGGTAAGAACTCTTCCTCCTGAGCTCTGATACCACTTGTAGGATCGGGGAATCGATCAAAACGAGTCGATCAGAAGAGTTCTAGACCAAACCAGAGGGGAAATTCATTGATTTGATCTTCATTCAACTTGATTTGAACAAGTTACACGAGCTAGAGACACTTCGGCAGAGCTTTGCTACCGGAATCTCAACTGTTACAAATGAAATCCCAAGACACCTATTTATAGAGAAGCCCAGTTCGCATGAACCATCCACACGACCTGGTCCAGTTCGTGCGACCTGGTCACTTCGTGCGAGGTGGTCAGTTCCAAACTATTTCCCATTTTTCTCGTATTATGCATCTTGGTCTATCTATTCTAATACATGACTCGATACAAGACGAAGTCAACAGACATATACACCAACATTAGCTTTATTCTAATGTAATGACATCTGATATGTTTAGTATGGTGTATAACATGGTTCATATAAACTCTAAAGCAATGATTTTTAGAAAATGTTTGCTCCTTAAGTGTTGCCTTAGCTTTATTCTATTGTAATGGCATCTGATATGTAGGTGTAAGTGTGTTGTGCCGTCACGTGTTATCATGAACATTTTTTCCACTTGAGATTTTGATTTTATAACCTTATTATAGTTGTATAGACAAATAATTAAGGATAGATGAAGTAAGGAAACATAATTATGTAAACCAAAACCGAATTAAGTCATTAGTTTTCAAGCTGAAAACTAAATTTGGGTAAAACCGAGTAACTTGAATATGTTCTGAGAAGGCGATAACACTCATTTTTTATACTTTGGGTTTTTCGGTTTGAAACTGAAACCGAACTGAATTAGAATGTGGATTTTTATTCGGTTTTTCCAGCTTTGAATTCAATTCGGTTCATCTATTTTGTTTCAACCGTGTTAACATGCAAACCATGAATATCAATAGTTGGAAGTATGGAACTATGATACGGGCGCTACATAATAGTGGTGATAGTCTCGGATGGTTATCTTTTTTATTTCATACACTATTCGTAAACAAAAGTTTTGTTGTTTTGGAACTTTTAGTTTGTAACCACGTCCATGTAGAAAGTTGATAGATATAACACAACCCGGTTATATAAAATGGGGTTGCCAAAAGGTTTAGAAGAGATCAAAAATTATTTGTGAAGTTAGAAATGTAAAAGTGAGAATTAAAATAGTTAAATAAATTGCTTCAAATAAATTGGAAGGTCGGGTGAAAATGCTAAATGTCAATTGAAAAAAGAGTTTGCATATATGAGAAATCATTAGTAAATTAATTGGTTGTTGATGTTTAGACATTGAATGGAGTTCTATGTGAAAAAAACATAGCTAGTTTGTGATACGTTTTTTTTAAAGGAAAACTTCATTAAAACACGACAAACACGGAAAAGCGGGCGGCCAAACCGGCTACAATAAACTATACAAATTTACACTACTCTTTTCATGTTACATCTTTAAACTTTCACTACAAAAAAGATCGCAATCTGAGACTGAAAAATCAGTCTCTAAAACTCCTAAATCAGTCCCTAATGGTTATTAGGGACTGATTTTGCCAGTCCCGAGCCAGTCCTAATTGTCTAGTCCTAGATACTTTCATTAGTAACTAAATTTCAGTCCCGATTGTATGACACCAATAGAGACTGATATTCAGTCTCCTATACATATAAAATCAGTCCTCAATATACGTTGTGGTACAACATCATTTCAGTCTCGAATACATTTCGTCGGTGACTGAAAATCAGTCCTTGATACGAGGCCTTTCAGGACTGAAAATCAGTACTTGAACCTTGTCTATTTTGTCCCAAATACATTTACTTAGATTTGGGTTCCATGACAATTCAGTCTCTAATAGACGTTGTAGAGACTGAGAATTAGTCCCTGATAACATGCCATTTCATTCCTTAATATATTTTTTAGGGACTGAAAAATAATCTTAGATGTCATCTTATTTAGTTTCGAATATGTTTTTTAGAGACTGAAATTTTGTATCTTTTAAGAACTTTTTCAATCCCGAATATGTTTTTTTAGAGACTGATAATCAATCCCTAATATGTTAATTTCGTAACTAAATAATAGTCGCCGATGCTATGACTGTTTCTAGTTATGATTTTTTTGAAGACTAAAAAATAGCCTTTGATATTACATTTGATAGTCGATAGTATGCATGCTAGGGCTGTTCACGAGCCGAACCGAACCGATTGGACCTTTGCTCGTGCTCGGTTCGTTTACAAACCGAACCGAACCGAGTGTTTTTTCAACCGAGTCAAATTCGAACGAGCGTCTTTCGATCCGAGTATTTTTCGAACGAGCGACGAGCAAATATCGAGCGTCGCGGAACAAAAAAGAAAAGTGACGTTGAGGGTGTTTACCATATTATTCAAGACATCCAACTCAAGCTCAAGAATTTAACAATAAAACATACAAATAACTTCAACAAAATACAAATTTAAACCACAAAGTTAGTTCCAACTCAAACTAATATATTAAGAACTGTCATTTCAAAGAACATGGTTGATGCTAAAAGCTTGTCCTCAAATTCAGTCCATGAGACATGATTCTTGTGTATTCTGCAATATACATCCAAGCTCCTAAATTCAATAATTTATAAGTTCAAATTAGTACCTTTGTTGATATTGGATTTTACATAAAACAGTAACTATTAGTAATAAAGATAACCATCCAAGGGTTAATACCAATAAAAAAAACATACTTTTCTGTTTTACACAAAAAGACTTTTTTACTATTGATGGTTGATGGTCTCAAAGAAATATACAAATGCTGGAGTTATTCAGAACTGCAATTAAAACTTATTTACTGTTGAATGGGTCGATTTGGCTTGTATTTTAACAAGAAAAATAAGGTAAAAAGAGAACAAGTCAGATCGGTCAAGCGGGTTGAAAGCGATCAGAGTGTATTATCAGTGCATACAACCTCATATATGGCTGTAATACTATTTTTTTTTTCAATTGTCGACACTTTTGTTTGCGTACAATGGTAAGAAATAGAAGGTGAAAGTAAGTTACGTATTCATGTAATTAACCATTTCTTCAATCATAATTAAAACACTCATTATTTATGCAATCTACATTTGCCTAAATATTCTTAATACCCATAGTTAAAATCCTTCCTAAACTTCAAGAACATATTTAAAAAACAAAGTTTATCAGGTAGCAGCAGTATGGTCACAAAATAAAAAAAAATCTAATTAAATAATCTATATTTGAACATATGTATAGATTAATAGATATGTTCAATCATTAAACTCTTCAATTATAACAATAAACTTGATTAAAAACTTACTATTATTTTTGCGCGTGCCACTTTTCAATGCTTCCATACCAAGTCCACTGAAAACACAGTCCCGCAATACGTAATATACCGACAGAAACAACCTCAACAAACGCCATGAGGTACGATCTCTGAGGAGACAGACCGGCAGTAGCTATTGCCAACAAGAATCCTTCAAAGTTGCAGGGAACAATAAAAGATCCAGATTTGATGCCATTCAGTGCTTTCTTTGCCACCTCATCAGCTTGCATTGCACCGGATGATCCCGCTATAATGCTTGTCAACCGTGGCTTTTTCTTGTTCTCTACAGGAAACAAATACACTAGTTAAAATGGCTTTGTAAGTTTGTTTGATCGAATCATTCTATAGCTCTAAAGATTACAATATATATGTGTGTGTGCGGGGTGTGAATTTCTAACACGACACGAACCTAACAAGAAATTCGCGGGTTTGGGTTTAGTGAGAACGGGTTCGGGTCAGTTTCAGGTTGAACCCGAGAACCCATTTAGCTAAACAGATATGGTTCAGGTCAACCTGGTCAGGTCAACCCACGAACACGACCCGTTTAGCATCCCTACGTGTATATAAATGTATATATGCATGCAAGAGGGAGGTGTTGAACCTTCAGCAAAACCAGGTGTATCGGTATCTGGAGGAAATATAAGTGAAACGTGAATGTCATCAGCGATAACTTCTTGTTGCAGTGCTTCTGCCAAACCCCTTAAGCCAAACTTACTAGCTGAATAAGCTGTATAACCGTAAATGCCCACCTAAAATTGAAAAAAAAAAACGCATCCACAAACATATAATTTATCAAAGCATTAAACAAAGTACAGAATTACATTAAAATGAAACCCATAACAACTTGTGCAGAATTACAAATACCGCAGGAAACTATGGTTTATGATTAAATCGAAGCTAGACTGTTACTTGGTATTTTTCAGAAAAAATGATTTTTGATATGAACAATCTTGTTTTGGTTCAATTCCATTTCTTAATTGCAGCAAATTAAACACGCCATTTGCATCACCAAACATCACTATAAACAGTTTGGCATCACATATGGGTTGAAGAACAAATTGACCTGTCATCTAGTACTTTTTATTCGACACACTACACATAAATAATATCAACATACTGAGATTAAGCCGAAACTGAAATCTGAACCATACAACATACTGAGATTAAGCCGAAACTGAAATCTGAACCGGAGCCGTATGATGACCGGAGTGGACTGAGGTCAAACGGAACTCGAACAAGAGAACGGAAACGGAACTGAATCAAACCCAGGCTCGATCCCGAGCCACCCGATTCAACCGAACCGAGACCTGAATCCGTTGCCATTGTCAGCCGGGCCGGAGCTCCGATGACCTGAACCAAAAACAAAACTGAACGAAAACTGAATCGGAATTCAAACAAACAAGACCTGAACCGGATTCTAACCTGAACCGATTAAACTCGAAACCCGAATCGCGACCCGAAACAGGAACGTGTCTGAACTCAAACCTGAACCATCGAGCCGCCGCCCGTCGTTCCGATCTACCGCCGCCACCGCCGCTCAAACCTTCGTCGACCTTCTGTGTTCGTCGTTGCCGCCGAGAAGCTGGCGCCGCCGCCACCCGGAGTGGTGTCGGCCACCTGCCCACCTGCTGGAGAGAGGGGGGGAGATGAGCGAGAGAGAGGTGAGGAGATAGGGGGTGTTGTCTGCTTTAAGTGTTGTAGGGTTTTGTGGCCGTTGGATTGGTTTTGATCAACGGATGATGGTGATAGCATGGCGATCCGTGTGAGTTTGAATAGACCAATCAGTTAGTGCTAGAATATTGCTTTTTTTAATTCACCCATTTTGTTTTATTTTAACAAAAAACAAATCCTTTTTTTTTTTTTTTTTTTTGAGAGATTTATGATTTTTGCTAAGAAAGGGTTTGGGTAACAAATTTGATTAAGTATAAATATTCCATATGTAAAGAAAATAGACTTGAGGAGTAACAAATTTGTGTTATTGATCATAAAGAAAGAATATGATTGGTCAACAAGAATATCCATGTTTGTGTAGTTCTTTTGTAGTGTGTACGAACCTCGTCTCGGCCCGAAACTCAATTTGAAGGTCGTGATTCCGGTGGAGTGGGCGGCGATGGTCGTGAACGGTGGTGGAGTAACTGGTTGCATATAAGAAAACCCTATTTTGGGGTTTAAGTTTTATTTACATCCAACTTTCTACAAATTTTGCTACCAGGTTTATTTAACTTCTTTATTTAATTTTCAAACATTTCTTTTTGCTACCGATTTTGCTACGTTATTTTTTTATATTCTTTCCTAAGATTTGCTACGGATGTTGCTACAACTTTTTTCTACGCTTGGTTTAATTTTTTTTTTTATAAAACGCCTCAATTTGGACATTACATCAACAGAAATTAGTGGTAGATTCCACTTTTAATTTTATAAAAACTACTTCGGTTTCATCGAAGTCAGGCACGTTCGAATCAATTAAATGCGCGTGGGAAGTTGCTTTTGAGGTGCAGAGAATAGGCGTGCAACGACATTGATCAGATAACCCATTAACATCGGGGTTTGTCGAAGTCCGGTCAACAGCGCGGATATGCATGTTTAAATATATATATTTTATATTTCTAAAGTGTGTGTGTATATATATATATATATATATAACATAAATCTGAGATATGAACAACGATGGTGGTAGTCCAGCCAGTTATGCATGTGTGTGTGTGTTCGAGGGGCGCGGGTTCGAGTCTTGTTGGTGACCGATTCGAACCTTTTTATTCATTTTAACAAAAATTTACACTTTGGCCCCTGTGGTTCCACATTTACCTAAATAGTCCCTGTAATAGTTAACTGGGTATATTAACTAAGTTAGTTGTTTAATAAGGAACCTTTACAAATCAATTAACTCGGTTAGAATATAAGGTTAAAATACTTTTAAAAATAACCAAATCAGCCCCTGAAGTAGTTAACTGAAAAGACTAACTAGGTTAGTCTTTTTAATAGAAATCCTTTTATATTTTTTAACTGGGTTAGTCTTATTTAGTTAAATCAGTCACGGACATCAGTCACAAAAAAATCAACCTCTAATACAATTAGTAACTAATAAATTAGTCCCAGATACTACGTATCCGAGACTGATAGATTAGTCCCTCATAGTTTAGTCCCTCGGTGTCAATATATTAGTGACTGAATATTAGTGACCAATAAAATGGCGCCATTTTTATTAATGGGTCAGTTATTTAGGACTGAATTTCAGTAACCAATAAGTTTCCCCCCAAAATTTATTTTTAGACAAACATATTTGTACTAAAATTCAGTCACGGACATCAGTCACAAAAAAATCAACCTCTAATACAATTAGTTACTAATAAATTAGTCCCAGATACTACGTATCCGAGACTGATAGATTAGTCCCTCATAGTTTAGTCCCTCGGTGTCAATATATTAGTGACTGAATATTAGTGACCAATAAAATGGTGCCATTTTTATTAATGGGGTCTGTTATTTAGGACTGAATTTCAGTAACCAATAAGTTTCCCCCCAAAATTTTTTTTAGGCAAACATATTTGTGACTAAAATTCAGTCACGGACATCAGTCACAAAAAAATCAACCTCTAATACAATTAGTAACTAATAAATTAGTCCCAGATACTACGTATCCGAGACTGATAGATTAGTCCCTCATAGTTTAGTCCCTCGGTGTCAATATATTAGTGACTGAATATTAGTGACCAATAAAATGGTGCCATTTTTATTAATGGGGTCTGTTATTTAGGACTGAATTTCAGTAACCAATAAGTTTCCCCCCAAAATTTATTTTTAGACAAACATATTTGTGACTAAAATTCAGTCTCAGATAAGTTGTCCAAATATTAAGGACTGATTATTAGTCACGGACATCAGTCACAAAAAAAGCAGTCTCTAATACAATTAGTAACTAATAAATTAGTCCCCGATACTATGTATCCGAGACTGATAGATCAGTCCCTCATAATTTAGTCCCAAATGGTCATTTTTCTTGTAGTGTACTCTTATACCAAAGAAATCCTATCGATTTGATCACACTAAAAACCTCCTCCGCCTTCGGAGGCTTTCCCGTGAAAACTAGCTCGTTCCTGGCCTTCCAAATTTGCCAACAGGTGATGATAGCAATACCTTTGTAAGCTGACTTAGACTTTCCTTTTAACCCACTGTAAATATATCCCTCCAAGATGTCTCTGAACAAAAAAGCCACTAAAAACGGAACCTTGCACCACCAACTAACCTTTGACCAGACCGTTGTAGAGAAATGACAAGCTGTGAAAAGATACATCACAGTCTCCCTGTCCGAAGTGCAGATCGAACAAACATCATCCGAGAGCGGGATATTCCGCTTACCGAGCTCCACCTTTGTGGGCAATCTTTCCAGCTTGGCTCTCCAAGAAAACAAGTTGCATTTTAATGGAATCCAATTACACCACTCCCAAACATACCTGGTACTATAATCTTTGTTCTTATCGAAGAGTTGTTTCACCGAGCCCATGCTAAACTCACCCGTATCATCGCCCATCCAAAGCCATTTGTCTCTGACATCCGTTAAGTTGACTTCGCGCAACTTCAAGTTCAAATCCAATCATTCCGCCAACTCCCCGTTAGAGAGGATGGGAGCCGATTCCACTACCAACTAGCATCAGGATTCGAAAAAGGTCTCACGATCCTATCACGAACTAAACATTTCTTATCCTACTCAAGCCGAAAGAGATTAGGGAAGCAAACCATCAAAGGTTCCTTGTTCAACCATGGGTCAAGCCAAAAAGCAATATCTTAACCATCACCAACAACCCCTCGCATAAAGTTCTTTTTCCAGTCACCAGTCACGATCGGACTCGACACCACTTTGACAATATTTCTCCACATCCTGCCCAAGGACGCCCTCACCGGGAGAAACTCCCAGGTTCTCCGATGCTCATGAATCGTTGAGATAACTTTAACCCAAAGGTTGTCCTTTTCGGTTTTGAACCTCCAAGCCCATTTAAGAAGAAGCGCCTTGTTAATGGAATTAAGATTCCTGAGGCCGAGACCACCACAATCAATGGGCGATTGTCACACAACGATATTTCCACGTATTACCGGTGGGCCCAGCGGGGAGTATCGTGACGTAGTTGATATCATCATAGTCAATACACACTATATAATAGCACAACGGAAGGCTTGGTGAATAATTACTATTACAAACCATAGTGTCCGAGTGTCCAAATAAAAGAATATACAGACTTGATTGTAATAGAGATCCACAGGCGGATCATAAAACAAAAATACAAGAAACTGAAATAACAGACTTCAGGCATCTAAGGATTGGGAAGATCCTCTTATTTGACACCGAATAGCTCCAGCCTAATTTCGTGAGGTACCTGTCACTTAGTCTTTGGAAAATACGTCAGTTTTCACTTTTCACTGGTAAATACAATTAACTGACTCATTTGAAAAGATTTATGAAAATTGATTTAAGTGCACAAGGCACAAACCATTTATAACTTGGGACAATCTTTAATAAAATCTTGTATACAGTTTTACATGTTTGTCATACATGTGGGGCCGGTTTGGAAGCCGATCATGATTAACCGACTCACCACTTATAAAACCCATAAAGGAGTTATTCCCAACATGTGGGTTATTTAGCATTTGCATCTGTCAGGTGTATGCCTACACCCCGTGCATAGGTCGTGGCCATTTTCAAATGAAATGAGCTGAAGATATCCAGGACACGGTCGTATTAACCCCCAAGGTTTTTAGGTTTTCTCATGGTTACTGTTGTTTTAATTTTATATAACGATTGAAAATAAAATGGCTAATTATATGAAAATGGACACATAAAACCACAACAAATATGTGTGACCAAATGTTACACAATAGGTACACTTAAACTATACAATTTCTATAGATAATTGTTAGCCACACTTCAATTAGTTTGTTTTTATGTGGCAGAACCATAACAAATGTCACGGAAAAACAAATTATATGTGACCAAATGTTAGATAATAGACACACTTAAAATTACAAAGTATCATGTGGCACAAAATTTCATGTAGTTATACATAACCATTAGCCACACTTTTGTGACGTTTTTTGTTTGTGTGACGAAATTAAAGCAAAAGTCATGGGAAAAACAAATGTGTGACCAAAGGTTAGGCAATAGACACATTTAACATTACAAAAATGTTGTGTGTGCAGTAACGTTTTTAGCCACACTTAATAAAAGTAATGTAACTATATAATAGAATCAGCCACAATTCGTCACAATTTTTTTTGTTTGTGTGACGAAATTAAGGAAAATTAGTTTTTAATAAACCAAACTTTGTCCCGTTGGTAAATAATAATCTTACCTACGTAATTGGTACACAATAATCCTACCTATCAACATGTTGGTACTCAATGAACTTCCGTTAATTTTTTTTAACTGAATTTAATTTTTAAGTTTTATTTATTACACAAAAAGTCCATGTAGTTGTAATTTACTAGTTTTAACTATTTTATAAAACAAAAAAAAAACTCAAGGGACTGTAATTTACTAGTTTTAAAATAGTTAAAACTAGTAATTTACAACTACAGGGACTGTTTATGTAATAAATAAAACTTAAAAACTAACTTCAGTTAAAAAAAATTAGCGGAAGTTTATTGAGTACCAACATGTTGATAGGTAGGATTATTGTATACCAATTACGTAGGTTAGATTATTATTTACCAACGGGACAAAGGTTGGTTTATTAAAAACCAATTTTCCTTATAACAAATGTCAAAGGAAAATCAATTATGTGTGGCCAAAGGTTAGACAATAGCCACACCATAGTCACTTTGCTTTTTGTTTGTGTGACATAATGATCGAAATCGCCATAAGAAAACAAAATATGCGTGACCAAAGTTAGACAATAGCCACACTTAAAATTACAAGATTTCGTGTGGCTATAAATAACCATTAGCCACACCATAGTCACTTTGTTTTTTGTTTGTGTGTCTGTATAATAGCAATAACCACACTTACAGTAAGTTCATGTGACTATATAATAGAAATGGTCACACTTACAATAATCCATGTGACCGTTGCTTACCCTTTAGCCACATTTAATGGGAAAAATGCTTGATTACAACAACCCTTTTTGCCACACTTATGTGAGTGTATAGTAGTAACCGTCACGCTTAAAGTAAATACATGTGGCCGTTTCTATCCTTTAGCCACACTTAATGGATGAAATATTAGATTTTAACCAACAATGTTGGTACCCTTTAGCCACACTTTTAAGTTATATGGCCACTAAAAACTTGTGTGGCCGTATGATACTTATGATGACTCGAGCTTTGTTCATACTTGACCTGAAAAAAATATGTGAGGCGAAAGACATATAGTCACACTATTTATGTGTGGCTGTATCCCTATTTTGGCGTAGTCATGTTGGCGGTGGTCTTTGCCGTGCGGCAAGGGGTTGCCGAAGGGGGTTGCCGAAGGGGGTTGCCTTTTTTAGTAACTTTTTGTTATTTTGCCGATTTTCAATGTTTTAGGTTTAATCATTCGTCTTTATGTTATTAATATTTGATTTTTCAAATGTTTTTTTTGTTATTGTAGTATAATTTAACTTAATTTGTTCGTTTTGTTTGTTCATCAGTTATTGCGTTTTAATGAACTTGTTGCGTTTTATAATTTTATTCACATTATATGCATACAAACTCTAAATTCGTAATTGTTCTAATATAAAGCACATAACTGTCATTGATGTACAATTTAACAGTTTTTATTGTTTTATACATTTTTTTGTTTGTTTATCATTTGTTGCGTTTTACTGAACTTATTGCGTTTTATGATTTTAACCACATCAGATGATTGTAACTTTAAAGGTTTGTATTTTTTTCAATTTTGAATTACATATTTTAATATTAACTCTAAAAACATGATTATATAAGATGTATTGCGTTTTACATTTATTTGTTAATTTTTTCAGATCACATTTCCAAATTGGAGGAACGTGTATGCTTAAACACTGGAAGAAAGTTTTACAAACCTAAAGTCAGTGGATCCATTAGACCTTCTGTTGGAATGTTTTTTAAATCATTTGACGAGGCTTTTGCGTTTTATCAGAGATATGCACTTGCTGCAGGTTTTTCTGCAAGAAAAAATACCTATTGGAAAAATGGTGGTGGTTTAATTAAAATAAGATATATGTGTGCTCAAAAGAAGGATTTCATGTTAGCAAAGAAATAGATTCTGGTTCAGTTGATGAGAATAGTAAAAAATTGTTAGACGTAATAGAGGTTCAAAAAGAGTTGGATGAAATGCTCATGTGAAATTAATATTAGAGAACAATAATATGTTTAAAATCTACTACTTTGAAGAAGAACATAATCATATCTTTGTTGAAGATAAAGATATTCATTTCTTGCCTGCTGCCAGAAGTATTGATTATGTTAAAAAAAGTTTTATATCTGGATTGTCTGCAATCAATATTGGACCTGTTAAAGCATTCAATATTATGAAAACAATGTATGGTGGTTTTGGTGAAGTTGGTGCTAGTAAAGTTGATTGTAAGAACTATGGAAGGGATTTGAATCTTTACATAGGAGAGTATGATGCAGAAATGGTAGTTAGGCGTCTTATTAGGAAGAAAGAATGTTCTCCTGGTTTCACATGTGATTATGTTGGGATTGAACCCTATCAGAGGAACAGATAATGTAAAGCCAAAACCAGGTCACAACAGTGGATTCATAATAAGCAGCAGTTTACATTAGGCTTTCCCCTTGAAAGTGATTTATAACAACTGATGGTCTTTATCCGCTGTTCAGATACAACTACTGCTGGTCCTTCATCTGCTGATCAAAACCCCTAAGTATCCAACACTGCTGGTCCTATCTACTGATGATAAAGCACTGCCCAGTCAAGGACTGATCAACCTTGAGTAAAGCACTGACATAAAGGGAGAGCAGCTGTTTAGTAAATTGTTTGTTTTATGTATAGTCAGTGGTTAGGTTAGCAGTGTTTGTGTAAGGACAGTAGATACAGGTTGTTAGGCTGTTAGACGTCGCTTTCATGGTGACGTCAGCTGAGATGCCTCAGTGTTTTGGTTTGCCTTTAAATGTAACAGTACCCTGTACTGTTACATTTGATTGACTGAGCGGGTTCTTCTCCTCATGTCTAATCCTTTCATCTTGTGTGCAACCAACCTTGGGGTATCAGGCTGAGGGGGAGTTTAGTTTGTAAACATATCTGTAATCTTTTGCTTTGATCTGTAAATCCTTTGACTCTATGAGAAGCAATTGTTTATCAAAATATTTTCTCCTTTGATTGTGTTTACAAAGCTTGTTTTCATTTCCGCTGCACTTTACATGTTTTCACATTCACGAATTGTCAAAACATACAAACAAACATAATCATGAGAGCCTCCGATTTCAACAATTGGTATCAGAGCTTGGACAATCAATTTCGATTTAACAGTCAAATTGACATAACAGTTCGGCTCGAAGTTCATTGATACTAAGGTTGGTTGTATTTTGTTGAAAAACAGAGTATCGAGTAAATCATGATCAAAATGGTTATTCAACAACTATGTACATCAACCAAGATGTCATATGACACACAAATTTCACACAACAAGTGAATTTATGCACAAAACACTCATGGTTTCTAGATCTGAAATAAATATCTGTTAAACTATGAGATTACTTCTTATTTTTTAAATTAATTTCAATTGTTGATGTGTAATTTGTGATGTTTTCCATAAATACTAAAGTCTGAACCTCAGATTAACAAAACATATGTTCATAAAAACATTGATGTCTTGTTAACTCATAAGGAGGGAATTAAAACTTTAGTCATTCATATCTTATGTGTTGAAAACAGGTTGAGTTCCTCAAAAGGACAAAATCAACTTTGTTAAAATACATTGAGGAAATTCACAAAAACTCAGAAGTGTGTCTATCTCAAAACTTTTGAAGTCAAAAGAAAAGATTATAAACATAAAGCACTTATGAGTCAAAGTTTAGGGTAATAATGGTCATTAAGCAACTATGTGCATTCATCTGTTCAGGAAAAGGTTTTGATTCCAGTGAATGAACTCCAAAGAGGACTAGACAAATATTCAAAAATATTATCCATGTGTCCTCAGGTTTGCAATCAACTGACAAAGAAAATGGTACCAAACAGTGGTCAAAATGTATTCCAAAAGTTTCCTACCACTGTTGACAAACTACTGACCATTTTTCAAAAACTTGTGAGTGATGTGATTATTTTCTCTACTGAAATTATACCAGATCTTTTTGATACTATTCTTAGAAAATCCTTTAACCATTTTTTTTGTTGTTGAGTTCAAAGGATTTTCTCGAATAACCAGGATATATTATTCATTTTTTTTGGAATAATATATTTGGAACTTATGCTTGTTTTTGTTGGCAATAGTTTCAGCTCCTGTCAGGATGTAATACCTTATTTTTGATGGTATTAGTGTCCTCATAAATGGGTCAAAAGGAAATGGTGCATATGTCATGATCATGTCATACTCAGGTTTGCTCCTAAATTTTCATCAAAAATTGATTGCAAACTGTGCTTGAATTACTAGGGTACTCATGTTTTAATTGAATATTAAACGAAAATGAGTTGCCTTAGGAAAAAGTTTTCATTATCTGGGGTACTAAACCACTGTCTTTCAAAATTGACATGTGGCAAAACCTTGAATGAAAATCTTCAAAACTGTTGCTGAAACACCTGTCTCTCAGATCTGTACCATTTACCGTAACCACTGTTTTGTTCCAACGTCTGATCTCTAAAACACTGTCCACTGCTGAAAGTTAACCACTGATCCCTCATTTTCTTGAAAAGCACTGATGTTCAAAATCAGTGTCTTATCCACTGATATGCTATCCACTGATAGTAAAAATCATCCACTGCCCACAATTTTTACCGTTGTAACCACTGATGCTTGATACGTCAGTGGCTCTTAAAACAACTGTTCTTCATATTTCATCCGTTTCATCAGTGTTTGACACGTGGTCAGTTTTTAGCCCTCAGATCGTAATAACCGCTGCCACATCAGCGATCATTTTTTTTCTCCCTAAATAAAACCCTGCCCTAAACCCCAAACAGGGTTTTACACTGTCAAATTGAATTCCAAAATTCTCTTCTCATAGCAGTTTCCAACCCTTCTTCTCAAAATCTCCAAAATCCTTCTTCGTTCTTCTCCGCAAAAATGACAAAATCAAAATCAAAATCAAAATCAAAACCTAAATCACCATCACCTTCCAAAGAGGTCGCTCAAACGGCCGAAGAATCCATCGAGATACCATACAAACAATCTCACAACTATTTGGGTTTACTCACAAAACCCACAAACAACCATACCTTCGATTCCATTCTCGACACCATATCTTCATCAAAGTACAAAACTTTGTTGACAGTAGACGCCCCCATATATCTGCAAACCCAGAGAGAGTTCTGGAAAAATGCTACGCTTGAAAAACAAGATGATAAAGTAGTAGCCATTAACTCCTCGATACAGGGTACGGCGATTCAAATCACTCCGCAATCACTATCAGAAATCTTCAAACTCGATGATCAAAAAGGTAAAGCTTCCTTTGACAAAAACGAGTTAAAAGCTGATTTTCTAAAAAGGGGCTATGCAGAACAGTCAAAGGTAGATACCCTACAAAAGGGTTATTTTCCATCTGCACCCAGATTTTTATTTCACACACTTCTGATGTGTGCTTCGAATAAAACAACATCTTTTAACGAAATACCATTAAAAATTCAATGCCTGGGTTACGCTATTTTGAATAATAAGGACTGCAACTACTCCCAGGAGATTTTCAATGACATGGTGAAAAACGTTGAAAGTAAAGCATTTTTGTTGTTTCCAAGATTTTTGAGTTATTATTTTTTACAAAAATTTGATAAGAAAAATGAAAATTTGCTTAAACAAGGTGTCTATTTTCAAATAAAAAGCTTGACACCTGAAACATTCTCTAGAATGTTGGCACCAATAAAAACAAAAGCAGGGGTACCTGAGCAGATTTTAGCGGTTACAACTGCTCCTCAGGTATCAGCTGCTGAGCCCACTGCTCCAGGTGATCAAGGCAACACAACCACTGCTTTGAAACCCACACCTGATATCACCAAAAAGACCAAAAGAAAAACATCCAGAAAACCCACCAAACCCAAAACAAAGGCAACTCTGGAAGATGAGATCCCAGAGGAAAGGCCTGTGAGAACACAAAAGTCACCACAAACCACTACTGCTACTTCCTCACAGTAGTTGGAAGAAAGATCTCAACCCATGCCTAAAACTCCTCCTGCATCCTCACAAAAGGATCAGGTTGTATTCACAGGGACACCAAATTATGAAGCTCTAGATCCACTTGGCTCTATCTTCCACAGCCCTGATCCCAAGGACATGTCTCTTTCAACCCCCATCCCCTCACCAATAATAATGCCACAATCCATGCTACCATTGTTGCATGCAGCTGCTATAGCTTAGACACAAACCAGTTCCTCTCTATCACCTGTCACTGAGAGTATACCCCCACAAGTGACTGGGTCTGATGCTACTACTTCTGCTATCCCAGCAACATTTGAGGAGGTTACACCCCCTGAGTTACAAGTAACTCTCGGTGGTAATTCAAGTGGAGCAGCAACTACAACTGGTGGATCAACAGATCCTCAGTTGGACAGTTGTTTCATAAGTAAGACTCCCTTGAAGGCAATTTCTTCCATGGCAACTTCGGTAACCACCAGTGAGTTGGATCTAACCACTGGTACCATCAAAGGTTTATCGAGTGCTGAAGAAAGAAGTCCCCAGTACCAAGAACAAGGGGCATCAATGGGTGATTTTTGGGACTCTGTCCCTAAGACACACATTGATATAACCACTACTGGTGGGGATTCAGATGATCCTAGTAAAATGGGTGATGATTCAAGATATCAGGAATTGACGGGCAGAGTGGAAAAACTTGAAGAATCAGTTTCTGAAATAAAGGAGATGGTGCAAGAGATTTTGAAAGCTCAGAAAGCACAATCCAATACTGTTCCTGCTCAAGCACCTGCTCAAGCACCTGCTCCACAACAAGCACCTGCTGCAAATGAGCTTTGGCTGATCAAAAGCATGCTATTCAAGTGCAACTACTGTCCAACATGATGGAATCAAGGTTCAAGGACACTCAAGCAGATATCAAGGCTATTAAGGCCAGTATCCAAACTGCCACTGGCAAGGCTCCTTCAACTTTACTATTCTTTGATGACCCTCTTGCAGATAATGCCAAAAGGGGGAGATAATAAAGCAAATGAAGAAGAAGGGAATAGAACATGGCCTTCATATTGTGCCAGAAAAAGAAAAAGAAAAACAGGTCTCAAAACCTGTTAGCCAAACAGCTGATACAGCAGCAGTTACAAAAACTGCTGTCAGTAGCCAAACAGCTGCCATGTCATCAACACACACACTTTCAACACACACCACTCTACCATACTCCACCACAACTACTGTTCCACCACCATATGTGTCTACAGCACAAAAACCACCACTACCATCACAAACAGCCAAACCATCATCACCCCCTGCCAAAAAGCAGAAGACAACAGATGTTATAACATCTGTTGTAATGGCAACAGTGGTTGAAACACAAGTTGTTTCAACTACTGCTAGTCAACCACTGATCACCACCCAAACAACTGCCACAATAACCCCTGCTCTAAAGCAGAAGACATCTGCTGATACATCAGCAGTTGTAATGACAACAACAGTTGAGACACCAGTTGTTTCAACAGTTGTTAGTCAACCATCCACCACTGCTCTATCACTTTCTACATCACAACCAAAGCTCTTCAACAGAAAAAGAAAGCCAATACCTGCCGATGAGGGTATACATGATCCTAATGCTGCACAACATCCACTGGAACTTGAAGCCATCAAAAATGAGATGAGACAATTCTATACAGAAGAAGATCCTTCAAAAAGAAGATTCTCCTCACTCATAAGCTACATGCCACCAGATGATATGGATGATTACCTCAAACTCAAGGCAAGGCAAGCAAGACTAAGAGTTAAGTTGAGAGTGAAAAAGAAAGGTTAAGCGAAGATGGCATTACTAAAAGACTGGAGTTCTACTTCACAAAAGTAAAGCAGATAGAAGAGTTTGGACAAGACCTAAACAAAGAAAAGGCTGATCAAAAGAAAGAGTTAAGAAAACAATATTTAGCCTACATCATGAAAGAGAAATTCTATCCTGCTGAAGAACAACAGTTCAAAGAATGGCCAGTAGTAGCTCTTAAGCATGAGGCAGAAAGGATTGAAAAGATTAAGAATGATCCTACGAAGAAGAGGAATGCTCCTAACTGGAGAAAATATGAAAAGCTCATTGCTGACTTAACTGCTGAATATAAGAGAAAGAAAAAGGAGCTGGTGGATGCAAAAATGGATACTGCTGAAGCCATATCAAAATGGTCAAAACAGCAGACAGACGAAGCCTATGAAAGGCTAAAGAAAAGAAAGATAATTGTTTCAAGCACCTCAAAGAAGCATGAACAAAGAATGAAGCTTGAACAGCAGATAGAAAACCTCAAAACACTGTTCCGGTCTACTTTTGTGACAAACCAAGAAAAAGGAGAACAGCTGACAAATGAAGAGGTAAAAGAAAAAGAAGTTGAGTACTTCAAAGAATCCATCATGAAAATGGGTTTAAAAGAAGAGAGCTCAGAAAAACTTTAAAATCTTTTAAAAGGGATGTTAACCAAACCTGCTTCATCAGACACTTCAACAGACATGACAGACATTGAAAGACATGAGCTGATTGAAAGAGAAACTGCAGAAGATATAGCTGCAGCAAATGATGTCATAGAAATGGCTTTCAAAAGAATGTCTGAAAGTTTGCAAGTTTTCACAAGGCCAACATCTCCCAACTCATCTTTAAATAACCCTCTCCCGAAAAATCCATTGGGTTCGAAAGTACTAAAGTGGATGTCTGATCAAAAGACCCACGTATTGACTATAGTCAGATCCAATGGAGATGTGAAGTACATATCAAGGAAAGAAGCACTAGGCCTTAGTGTTCAAGATTTGCAGGATCTCCTTGAACTTACACTGTGCCGGGATGAAGATGATATAAGTTCCAGAGACTTTGAAGCAGATTTTAAAAGAGAAGCAAAGGAACTTTTGATGAGAAATAAAAATCCAGAATAATGACAGGTTTTGGCATTATCTGTTCCAGGGGGAGATTGTTGGGATTGAACCCTACCAGAGGAACAGATAATGTAAAGCCAAAACCAGGTCACAACAGTGGATTCATAATAAGCAGCAATTTACATTAGGCTTTCCCCTTGAAAGTGATTTATAACAACTGATGGTCTTTATCCGCTGTTCAGATACAACTACTGCTGGTCCTTCATCTGCTGATCAAAACCCTGAAGTATCCAACACTGCTGGTCCTATCTACTGATGATAAAGCACTGCCCAGTCAAGGACTGATCAACCTTGAGTAAAGCACTGACATAAAGGGAGAGCAGCTGTTTAGTAAATCGTTTGTTTTATGTATAGTCAGTGGTTAGGTTAGCAGTGTTTGTGTAAGGACAGTAGATACAGGTTGTTAGGCTGTTAGACGTCGCTTTCATGGTGACGTCAGCTGAGATGCCTCAGTGTTTTGGTTTGCCTATAAATGTAACAGTACCCTGTACTGTTACATTTGATTGAATGAGCGGGTTCTTCTCCTCATGTCTAATCCTTTCATCTTGTGTGCAACCAACCTTGGGGTATCAGGCTGAGGGGGAGTTTAGTTTGTAAACATATCTGTAATCTTTTGCTTTGATCTGTAAATCCTTTGACTCTATGAGAAGCAATTGTTTATCAAACTATTTTCTCCTTTGATTGTGTTTACAAAGTTTGTTGTCATTTCCGCTGCACTTTACATGTTTTCACATTCACGAATTGTTCAAAACATACAAACAAACATAATCATGAGAGCCTCCGATTTCAACAGATTATGTTATTGGTGATGATAGAAGATTGAAAGGACTTTTCTGGGCTGACGAGCAATCAAAAACAAATTATACAGTATTTGGTGACATAGTAGGTTTTGATGTTACTTATAAATCAAACAAGTAAGTTTTTTTCATTTATTGCGTTATATATCCTATTGCGTTTTATATTCCTTTTTTTCTTCTTGTTTTCTAATACTTTTTTAATTTGTTTTCTGTAGATATGATTTGGTTTTTGTACCATTTACTGGGATTGATAATCATTTTAGGAATCTCACATTTGGTGGTGCATTACTTGGTTCTGAGACTGCAGATTCTTATCGATGGCTTTTAAGGTGCTTTGTTAATGCTTTTGGAAATGAGCCTAAAGTTGTGGTTACTGATCAAGATGCTGCAATGAAGAGAGCTATTAAGGATGTTCTTTCAAGAAGTAGACATAGGTTATGTATGTGGCATATATGGGAGAAATTGAAGACAAAGGTATTAAACTGCGTTTTATGATCTATTAAACTGCAATTTTTATATAGGTTTTTTTGTTGGGTTTTGTGTATTATTCAATAAGATCCCCAAACATTTTTATCACTATAATTGCGTTTTAATATAACAACACAATTGCGTTTTATCAATAATGTATTAGTTTTATCATTTTCATAATATTGCGTTTTATTAGAAGAATAAATGAAAACATGTTATGATATTATAAACTGTAACTCTTTATATAGTTTAAATTATTGCGTTTTATGTTTAATAATTTTATTGTTTTTTTATACAGGTTGGTCCTGTTTTGTCATCCAATATTGACTTTAATACAAGAATGACTCGTGTTGTTTGGAATGATACTATTATTCCAGAAGATTTTGAAACTGAGTGGCATTCAATAATGTCTACTTTTGGATTAGAAAATCATGAGTGGTTAAAAGATATGTACGATCTTCGATTTGATTGGATTCCTTCTTATTACCATGGAGAGAATTTGGCTGGTCTTATGCGTACTACGTCTAGATGCGAAAGCGAGAATTACTTCTTTGGTCAGATTTGCAATCCAAGATGTACACTTGTTGAATTTTTCTCTCATTTTGAGACTGCAATGGGTATTCAAAGGCATGAGCATAGGAAGAATGATCATGATACAAGGTATATTCAGTCTAAGACCTGGAGTGACTTTGTATTGGAGAAACAAGCATCAGAAATATATACCAAAACAATTTTTAAAGATATTCAGATTGAAATTGATGTTGCCATTACAAAGTGTATGTCAAAGTCTCATGATACTGTGGGTGATGTTCAATATTTTGAAATAAATGATTTCAAACAGCCATGCACATCTTTATTCAAGGTATTTTTTAATTTAATATTGTTTTAAACATCTATTGCGTTTTATTTTTTCCACCATTTGTTGCGTTTTATCATTAAGTTTATTGCGTTTTAACATTATATGATCATATACTAAATTTCTTTATTATATTTATTATTCATTGTGTTTTTAATTTTATTTACAGGTTCAATACAACAAACAAGAAGATGGTTTAAGTATAAGTTGTACTTGCAAACGGTTTGAACAATTTGGTATATTGTGCCGCCATATATTTTATGTTCTACGGTATGATGATATAACTGACTTTCCTAGAAGATATGTTCATAGAAGATGGATGAGAGATGTTGTTTCAAATGGATCAAATCATTGCAATATTCGGTTTGATGAAATTGGTAGGAATAGTGAATTTGATAAAGTTTTTAGAGAAATCGTTGTGGCAAATGAGTATGTGGTTAATAGGTTGGTTGGGGATTTAGATGAACTGTGTCGTTACAGGGATCATATTAAAAGTTATATTAATAAAGCGGATGATGTTATGGTTGCTGCGCCGCCTCCTAGTCTCAAAGAAAGATTTGCTGTTATTGGAGGGAACTTAGAAAAGTCAGATTCTATGATTCGTGTCCCGATTAAAATAAGCACCAAAGGATGCGGTGTACAAAAAAGGATCAAGTCTAATCGTGAGATTGCAATTCAGAAATTATCAAAGATTCAGAAATCGTGCCGTGTATGTGGTGGAAAAGGACATAACAGTCGCACATGTAAAGATAAGGTTTCTTCTAATGCTATAGGTTCTAGCAATACAATGTAAGTATGTATAAAAATTCTAATAGAATAAAAAGAATTTTTTTATTGTGTTTTATGATGTATATGTTTCAGCTCTTTTTGTTATTGCGTTTTGTGATATCTTACATAAATATCAGCTATTTTTTGGTTAATTGCGTTTTATGATAACAATAGTCTATTGTTATTGCGTTTTATACATACAACATTATAATGCAATGGTACCCTATAAATATTGCGTTTTGTGATATCTTACATAAATATCAGCTATTTTTGGTTAATTGCGTTTTATGATAACAATAGTCTATTGTTATTGCGTTTTATACATACAACATTATAATGCAATGGTACCCTATAAATATTGCGTTTTATGGTAACACAAATTAAATTAAAAATGAACAGCAAATGGATATCTTAAATATTGCGTTTTATAGATGATGAAAGTTTAAAACAAAGATGATGTTTACAAACCACAAAACTAAATAAAAATTACATGCAAGATCAGATTCATGGATCAAAGTTTGTTTCTTCTTCAGATGAGTACCCTAAGATTCCATTAGGGTAGTTGCACGGTACCCCTGACCGCGGAAGGGATCTCCCTTCCCAGTTCACCACCCGACAAGGATCCCTGGCGGCAAATACCCATAGCCATCAAAGAGGGGTAAGAAACATGTTTCGAACCCGAGACCTCGAGTGTCCTCGGTCCGGCTTAAAGCGGGTGTCGGTGGCCACCAAAGTGGCACTAATGGGAATTGAACTTGGGTCTCCATTGGAGAACCCAAGTCACTCCACCACTAGGCCATTTCCTCATCACTTTCAGATTCCGTCCAAAGTTCAACCTGTGAGACTACTGCCTTTTGAAGCTTCTCTGCACATTTGCGTCCAGAGTTGTTGATGATAGGTATTTCAGATAACTGCATCAAAAAGGATATATCCTCGCTGGAAGATATGTCCTTTGGGTCGTATATCTCTACCTCACCATCGTTCCAAGTTACTGAAACTTTGAAAGTTTCCTTTATGAACTCCCAAGATGTAACTTGGGTTTCATTAACTACAGTTTGATTCAGATTTCCATATCTTTTGTGTAGAATTGTGAATAGTGCTGCTGTCTGGTTTGTGTAACAAGCAGGTGGTATTCCTATTTCATTCATCATTCTCAACACATTCTCATTGCAGTTTTAAAGAACAGACGCAATAGAATGGTATCTTATTTTTTGCCATCAAGGAATTGAAGAACGATTTGTTCTCTTTTAACCCACCAAACTGAGACTTGTTGATTAGCCATTTAGGGTTTTTTGTTTGTGTTTTGTGGTTGGGTATTTTGGTGTATGAGGAATGTGAATATTTTTGTTCTTATATAATGGATTTGTAGAGCGATTGGTATCAAGCGTCGTAATAATAAAAATATTATATTTTTAGTTTTTTCTTTGAATTTATTGTTCAATCATACAGTATTTTATTAGTTATCAAGAATCCAAAAGGCTTTTTAAGGCTTTTTGTCTTATCAATTTCTTTTGTCATTAAGCAGTCAGTTTTTTTTTGTCTTATCATTTCCTCATTTATTATTATTTTATTTTTTAACATTGCGTTTTAGAAAAAAATATAAAATGTAGTTTTTTTATTGTCATAATTGTCATTAAGCCTTTATTTTTTATGGGATATAAAAGCAGTAAAAAAAACATTTATTGTGTTATAAAGATGTATTGCGTTTTATGTTTTGGACATGAATAATTAAGAAACTGTTTTATTGCGTTTTAGAATAAATAACATAAGTCAAACAACAAATAAAGAGACAATGTTGACTTATAGTATATTATTAAAATGTTGCGTTTTATAATATGACAAAAAAGAAAACAAGTGTATAAAATAAAATATTGCCTTTTAGTATAATAGCATTTCAATATATATGTACCCTTTCTTTTAAACATATTATTTTAAATTTTTATTGATAAATTGTAGAAATTTTAAAAATATCAATCAAATCAAATCTTGATGCATTGCGTTATATGATGATAATTGAAAAATAAAGACATTGCATTGCGTTTTAAAATAACAAACAATAAGAAGCATTTTAAACTCTAATTATATGTTTTAAACAAAATATACAAACAAAATAATGCGTTATATGATAAATTAGAATAAAAGACAAAATATTGCGTTTTATAATAAGTAGCATATCTAAATCAAAGTAAACCAGCAAGAGCAAGCCACTGTTTAATCCTCTCTAAACTAGTGTCATAAGATTGTTTTTTAAGTTTTGCACTGAGGTTCCGAAACTTCTTTGAATCCTCAATAACAAAACCTTTGCGTTCGTTGATATCGTGCAATAATATCTTTTTGATAAACTTTCTTCTTAAATCATCAAGTTGTGCTTTCTGCTTGCTCACATGTGTTTTACCCTGGTCGATAATTGCAGGTTCTTCATCTTCCTCATGAAACCCACAACCCCATTTTTCGGCTTCTACCCCGTTATAACATTCCATATGACGCATACAGAATATTCCACAGCCAATGCCGTTATTTTTTGTCCTCCATTTCATCTCCATTCTAACAGGTTTTATGCCCTTTATATTATCTGCATTTTTAAGACCTACAGATTTGAGGTAACCTGCTAAAGCATTCCTCTACAGAAAAAAAAACAAAAAGATTAGGTGGTTTATATTGTGTTTTAAAAGGATAAGTCGGAAAACTTACTGTCTTTAAAGGCACATCCCCATATTTTTGTTTATTTGTGACCGCTTTCGCACTGTTGTCAATGATGAATATTTCTTTATCTTCAAGATTGAATGAGATCACATAGAAATGCTCTACATGGAGAATCGGGACAAGGATAATTTTAAAATCGTTTATGCTTTTTAGCTTTGAACCTTGAAGAATTTTTTCTATGTTCTTGGTGAACTCTGCTATCATTTCTTCTTTCTTTTCATTCAAAGATAAAGCATGCGTAACAATAAACAACTTAAATTAATAATTATGTTTTATGAAGGTAATAAAACATACAGTTGCGTTTTATAAAACTACATTCAAACAAACTACACATTGCGTTTTATGAAACAAATAAACTGACAATTGCGTTTTATATAACTTTATTCAATCATACTTCAAAATACATCATTAAAAATATATTATTTGTAGTTGCGTCTTATAGATCTTATCAGCATTCGAATAGTACAGAAAAATCTTGGAGCTTTGTTGTCTTTCAATCTTCTTTTTTCTTCTTCATTCAAAATATATGCCCAACAGTTGATTACTTCTCCTGTTATTTCCAATTCTGGCCTCATTGTTTCTGCAGCATATCTCGACAGAAATACATGATCTATAATTTCAAAGAGAGTGTCCCTACAAAAAAATAATAATTAAATTATAATATTTTGATTTTTTGTTTAGTGTTAGTGTATATAAATGATTTTGTATGTTATTTCTCCTTCTGCATGGAAAGCATATCCCGATATGTTGTTTTCGTGTGCCGTTCTTGCTTCGTTCATTGCTATTTATCTTTGATAGTATGGTGAACATAATGCTTCTGCAACATTTCTCTGTCGATCCGGTCGTACTATCTTTGTTATTATTTCTTCTGTTTTGTTGATATCAGTTGTTGGTTGTTCTTCCTGAACAGGTTTTGCAAGTGTTTTATAAGGATCTTCTTGTGGTTTCAGGAATGATGTGTTTTGAATCAGATTACTGATTTCATTTTCAATGTTCTGTTCTTCAATTCTATCAAACATTGTTTGTATCCCAGTAATTTGAAAAGAAGTTTCAATTTCTTTTTCGCTTGTTTTATTTTGAGATTCCGTTTGATTTTCGGATTGTGTAGCGTGGCAATTAGTATCATCTTTCACTTCATTTTCATCCACATTTGAAGACAACTGAGAAATTTTCAAATCAAAGGATGGTACCTCATCATTTTGAATTTTTTTTTATTTGATTTTTTTCTGCTTCATCTGTCTTTTCGATTATCTCCAACATTAATGATGGAGTTTCTTCGTTAAAAGATGATTGTACCATTAAAGGGTTTTCAATGTGTGTTTACAGACTTGATGTAGGTTCTTTCTCAATGATTTTTTCTGGATTTGAGGATTGGTCTTCAACTGTGTTATCTTCATTGCGTTTTATAGCTTCATCATTGCGTTTTACAGTCAATGGAGATGAAATGAGTTGATTTTATATGTCTTCATTTTGGCTCAAATTTAGAAATCTTTATGGAGTTTCGATCAGAGTTGAATCAATACTAACTTTCTTGTGCTTTTTAGCTTGATTGTTGAATTTTTCAATCAATGAAACCCATTCATTTACTTTGTTATGAACATTTTCACTATTTGGATATTCTTCAATGATCTCATCTATGTGTGATTGGATGCTTTCGAAAACTTCTTCAAATCCTTTAAAATGAAAATCTAAGGCAGTCACAACATATTCTTCATTTGATTTTTTTCCTTCAATGTTCTTCATATTTTCATCGCCACTTTTTGTTGAATGAATGTCAGAAAGACCTTCACTTTGATTTTGTGATGGCATGAAATTACGCAATCGGCATTGACTGTCTACCCACATTTAATCTTTATTTCCTTCTGATGGTTTTATGAAGAATTGCCCCCATGATCCTCCACTTCCTGTTTGTGTTTTTTCAGCTTCAATGGTTTTAAGTTGGTTGTTTTGAGCATCATCTAGTTTAATCCAGTCTATTGCAGCCTTAAGTAAGGTGTTTCCATCTTTTATCTCTTCTGAGTTGATTTGGATGTCTGGTTGTTCTTGAACATCGTCTTCATCTTTTTCTTCGGATTCATCTTGACAAATTTCTTCATTTTCATTGTCGGATTCGGATGGATAAACATTAAATTCATCCTCCTCCTCTTTCTTTTTTTCTTTTTTCTTTCTTACATTTTTCTCTTTTTTTCTTTTTATCCTTTACAAGATCTCTCCCCTCATTTAGTGCAGCAATTTCCAATTCATCTTCATATTCTTGTAATGTTGTAGAGTCAATTTTATCTAGAGAGAACTCTTCAGTGTGTCCAGCATCTTCAAATCCTTTTTTTTTGTAAGCATATAGAATCTGTATGAATCATTGCGTTTTAAAACAATACTCAATAATAATTTCGTTGCGTTTTATAATATAAATCATTGTAAACAACTTACACAACTAGTTTTTTGTAACTTTATATACATTGCACTTTAATCAAACATATTTTAAACAAAGAATATAAACAAGCAGCATAATCAAGCATTCAGCATAATATGTAGCAATAATGCAAGATCAGATTTCATACCGCTAACAATCCAATAGGTCCCTTGCGTTTTAATTAATTTGTTGTGTTTTATATTATAAATCATTGTAAACAACTTACCCAACTAATTTTTTGTAACTTTATATATATTGCGTTTTAAACAAGCATTGCGTTTTAATCAAGCATATTTTGAACAAAGCATATAAACATGTCATTGCCTTTTGCTTTATAAACGTTGCGCTTTAAATAAACCATCAAATAATATAAACAAGTCATTGCGTTTTAATCAAAGATATTTTAAATAAAGAATACAAACAAGCAGGCTAAACAAGGATTCAACATAATATGTAGCAATAATGCAAGATCAGATTTCATACTGCTAACTATCCAATAGGTCCATTGAAGAGCTTGTCATTTCCAGGCCATTGTCCTCTGGTACACCTTAAAACATTCGGAATATATTCACACCAATTGAAATCTTGGGTTTTTTTTGTCATTTTTCATCGATGGCAAGAATCTTTAGTTAACATTGCTACTTTGCATTGCCTCTGCCATGACCGTAAAAATATAACTATGAAGTTTAGTTTGAACAGTCTTCCAAGCTCATTTCTTGATTTTAAATATTTAATCAAGTTGCAGCATACATTCTCTTCAAAATATCTTTGCTGAATTGACCGTGCCAGAATTTAATTATAAGATCAGTTTCTTTTGGTCTCAGTTTTTCCTCAATCTTTGTTTTTCCATTTGGTATTTGAAATACTTTTTGGATCAATTCAGCTGTGATCTTAATCTTTTCATCTCCGGTATTTATCTCATCATTTTCAGCATCAAAGTTTTTTACCAGCCAATATCCGAATTTGCGTGGAACTGAATGCAACTTGAATGATAGTATGCTGCCAAACCCTATTTCTCTAACAACTTGCTTTTGCTCTTTCGACAAACTTTCAACATAATCTATGAGATTATTGACTGCACATCTTATGTTGATTTTTTTCCGTCGTAATCATAATATAGTTGTTCTTCTGTTTTGTCTTTCTTCAATGATCTCTTTGTTGTTTATTCTGCCTTTTCCTTCTTTTGATTTTTTGTCTATTTCACTCTTGGTGGTGGATCAACAAAATCATCATCTGATACATTCAAGTGTTTTAGAAACATATATATTTTCAATGAAATTATGTTTAATGCATTTTATGTTAGCTGAATTTACTTGTTGTTGTTCAGAAGTATGCAAAATTATAGCTTGACTAGTACTTTCATCTTTTGAAACAGAATCTGTATCTTCTGATGATTTTATCACCACTTTCTTTCTTCTCCTTTTTTGTTTTTCCTCTTGTTTTTTATCTTTAAACAGAATAATAAAACAATTTCAATTAACAAATTTAAGATAAAACGCATTAGCTAACACTATAAAGATAAAAAGCAGTAGTTCACAGTTTTAAGATAAAAGGCAATACTTTACATCATATTAAATTAATTCAGCAAATTAACATTACATAATCTCATTTGTTTTTTATAATATTTTAAATTAAAACGCATTAGTCAAGAAATAAAAATGTATTTGATACAGTATTAAGATAAAACGCAATAGTTAACAACACGTGTATCTCAGCAAATACAAAGATTAAATAAAACACAATGTTTTAATATTCGATTACAATTATCATAATAATAATCTCTTTGTTTCTGCTAGTTTTTTTAAGGTAAAACACATTAATTCACAATATATAAATCCCATAAAAAGCATTAGCATCTTAGGTCATAGTTTTAACATAAAACGCAACGCAGTCTCTAATAACAAACCTAATTAAGCACTTTCAATGATAAGATAGGGATAAGATATCACTCATAAACATTTTTGGGAAGGGATAAGGTATATTAGGTATATTGCGCTTTATAAAACGTAACTTGAATATAGTTAAACTACAGTTAAAAACCAAAAATATACCATTATCAGAAATCTCTTTGCGTTTTCTTCTAGTTTGTTGTTTCATTGTTGATTTTCGGCTAATGTTTCCTTGTTGATCGATGTTTTCTTCAACTGGTGATGTTTTTGGCTTCTTTGATGATTTAGGGTTTTCAGATACAGATTTCTTTTGAGAAACTCGAATGTAAACCTTCAAATTATCTCTCGATGATGCCATGAACTTCAATGGAGTTTGATTTTCTCAAATTTCTGTATGTGTGTGTTCGTTCAATGGAAGTGTAAAACGTACTGAACTTTTTTTCGAAGGGTTTCTGTGTATATTGAACAACGGTTACATTTGCAATTTGACGATAATACCCTTGAATGCCCGGAGAACGTGTTTAAATGACAGTTATAATTTGATTTTAATCTCGGCCGTTAATTGTTCAATTGGACAATTATGATTGCTTCCTATCCTTCCTAGTGAAATAAACTTCCTACTATATCTCCACCCTAAAAACCTAATATTCAAAACCCAAAAAACATAAATAAGATAACATACCCACAAAAAATGCCTAAATGTTTTTAGTAGTAAAAACGCTCAAATCGTTCTGGCTTCTCCGGTAACTCATGTGAAATAGTAAATCCAAGTCGATATGGGTTGCAAACGGGGTGTTTGAGTCAAAAGCATGGTTAATCATCGCTTATCACAATACCTTCAATCCATTCAACACATATTTATTACAGTAGCTATCTTGTCAACATTACGTTAAACATGTTCGTCTTTACACATTCTCATCTAAACATTGTATGCTCTCCCAGTCGCTCTTCCAATCCCAGTCACTCTTCCCTCGATGGTAAGTAAAGTTCGAGCTCGTCTATTAAACGAGCTTATTCTTAGGCCTGGCTCAAGCTCATTTAGCCCAGCTTGACTCGACCTTTCGATCTCGAGTATTTCACACACGTCTTGGCTCGTATACACACCTATATCCAACTTTTGCATGCCTGGCCCATCATAATCTCTCTAGCCTCCAGGTCCTTGCCTATTTGCACTTAACTCCCATAATCCATTTTTTCCTCATCACCAATAGTGGCTGCCGTTCACACTCAAAAAGTACAAAATCCCACTAAAACAGTAAAACACGCATGAAAATGTGAAACAAGACAGGACATACGTACTTCCACTTGTAGGTCCCGTTTTTCCGGTGGATCGATAACGAAAACCTATCCTTGTTTATCACAAACACGGTAACGGGTGCAGAATCCCTGTGACGGTGCAAACCAAACACAGTGTAAAACACACGGTGTTGGGATTGAACCCTACCAGAGGAACAGATAATGTAAAGCCAAAATTGGTTCACAACAATGTATTCACAATAAGCAGATGTTTACACTAAGCTCTCCCCTTGACAGTGGTTACCTATCTGCTGATACACTCTAAGTACTGCTCTGAAGAACAACTGATGAACCAAACACTGATGAAGCAACTAAAGACTGCTAAAAGGCAAACACTGAGCTTTATCTACTGCTGTCTCTTAAGTACTGCTGAAGACCCAAGCACTGCTCATTCAAAGACTGATCACCTTTTGAATAAAGCACTGATGTTCAAACAATCAGTGCTTAGGCTACAACAGTGGAACGTGAACAGTGTTAGACTTGTTTTGTATTTTATTATCAATCAGTTGTTAGACATCAGTAGTTTTGTATAGACCAGTGTTTATAGGTTGTTAGGCTGTTAGATGTCACTATCATGGTGACGTCAGCTGAGGTACATCAGTGGTTTGGTTTGCTTATAAATATGACAGTACTCTGTACTGTTACATTTGATTCGATTTGAGAGAGTTCTTCTTCTCAATTCAATCCTTTCATCTTGTGCAACCAACTCTGGAGTATCTGGCTGAGGGGGAGTTTAGTATGTAAGCTTGCATTGTAACCTTTTGCTTTTAATGTAATCTTTCGACTCTATGAAAAAGCAATTGTTTATCAAACTATATTCTCCTTTGATTGTGTTTACAAAGTTTGTTATTCATTTCCGCTGCACTTAAATCTGTTCATATCTATTTGATTTGTTCAAATCTCACAAACAAGCATAATCAGGAGAGCCTCAGATCATAATAATTGGTATCAGAGCCTGGACAGTCAAATTTTGATCTAACAATCAATTTGACATAACAGTTCGGCTCAAAATTCATTGATACTAAGGTTGGTTGTATTCAGTTGAAAAATAGAGTAACGAGAAAACCATGATCAAAATGGTTATGCAAAACTCTGTAAATCAACCAAGATGTCATATGACACACAAATTTCACACAACAAGTGATTTCATGCACAAAACACTCATGGTTTCTAGATCTGAAAACAATATCTGTTAAACTATGAGATTATTTCGTATTGTCTAAATTGATCTCAAATTGTTGATGTGTAATATGTGATGTTATCATTAAATACTAAAGTATGAACCTCAGATTAACAAAACCTATGTTCATAAAAACATTGATGTTTTGCTAACACAAAAAGAGGGAAACTAAAACTTTAGCCATTTGATCTTATGTGTTGAAAACAGGTTGAGATCCTCAAAAGGAACAAATCAACTTTGTCTAAATACATTAAGAAAAATAGGGGTTAACATAGTCCGTATCTTATGTAGTGTGAGATTGGCTGAACAACTTGTGCGAACATGACCAATTCTCTCAAAACATTACTGCAAAATGATTTTGGACTAAAATTCCCAAAAACTCGAAAGTGTGTTTATCTCAAAACTTTTGAAGTCAAAAGAAAAGAGTATAAATATAAAACACTTAAGAGTCAAAGCTTGGGGTAACAATGGTCATTAAGCAACTGTTTGTACTCATTGGTTTAAGAAAGTTCAGGTGACAATAGTATTCTCAGTGATTGAGCCTACAAAAGGACTGGTCCATGTGTCTTCATGTTTGTAATCAACTGACAAGAAAATGGTGCCAAACAGTGGTCAAAAAGTACTTAAAATTCCTACCACTGATGTCATATCACTGACCATTTTCATAAACTTGAGAATGATATGATTATGTTTTTTTATTGAAAATATATCAAATCCCTTTTGATGCTGTTCTTAGAAAATTCTTTAACCATTTTTTTTCCAAAGGATTTTCTCGAATAACCAGGATATATTGTTCAATTTTTTAAAGAATAATACATTTTGAACTTTTGCTTGTTTTTGTTGGCATTAGTTTCAATTACCTGTCAGGATATAGTACCTATCTTTGTTGGTATTATTGTCCTCATAAATGGGTCAAAAGGAAATGGTACATATATCAAGTTCATGTCATACTCAGGTTTGTTCTTAAACATTTATCAAAGGTTGATTGCTAAACATTGTTTAAATTTCTGGGGCACTCATGTTTTAATTGGATATTAAACGAAAATGAGTTGCTTTAGCAAAAAGTTCTCATCATTTGGGGTACTAAACCACTGTCCTTCAAAATTGACATGTGGCAAAAACCTTAAATGAAATATTCTCAAAACAGTTGCTGAAATACTTGCCCTTCAAATCTGTAGCATTTACCCTAATCACTGTTTTGTTCAAACATCTGCTCTCTAAATACTGTCCACTGCTGAAAGTTAGCCACTGATCCTTCATTTTCTTGACAAGCACTGATGTTCAAAATCAGTGTCTTATCCACTGACATGCTATCTACTGATAGTAAAAATCATCCACTGTCCACATTTTTACCGCTGTAATCACTGATACTTGATTCATCAGTGGTTCTTAAAACAACTGTCCTTCACCCTCCATCCATTCCATCAGTGTTTGACATGTGGTCAGTTTTTAGCCCTCAGATCAAAATAACCGCTGCCACATCAGCGATCACTTTTTCCTCAAATAAAACCCTGCCCTAAACCCCCAAACAGGGTTTTACACTGTCGAATTGAATTCCAAAGTTCTCTTCTCAAAGCAGTTTTCAAACCTTTTCTTCCCAAAACACTCTCCGATTCTTCTCTTTCAAAATTACAAAATCAAAATCAAAACCAAAATCACCATCAACTTCCAAAGAGGTCGCTCAAACGGCCGAAGAATCCATCGATATACCATACAAATCTCCTCATAATTATCTGGGTTTGCTCAAAAAACCTACCGATAACCACACTTTCGACTCCATCATTGATACATTATCTGCATCAAAGTACAAAACTTTGTTGACAGCAGATGCTCCCATTTATCTACAAACCCAGAGAGAGTTCTGGAAAAAGGCGACTCTTGACAAACAAGACAATAAAGTCATTGCCATCAACTCCTCGATACAGGGTAAAGTGATTCAAATCACTCCGCAAACAATCTCAGAAGTCTTCAAACTCGATGATCAGAATGGTAAAACTTCTTTTGATAAAAACGAGTTAAAAGCTGGTTTTCTGAAAATGGGGTATGCAGAACAATCAAAGGTAGATACCTTACAAAAAGGTTATTTTCCATCTGCACCCAGATTTTTATTTCACACACTTTTGAGTTGTGTTTCAAATAAAACAACATCGTTTAATGAAATACCATTGAAGATTCAATGCCTGGGCTATGCTATTTTAAACAATAAAGATTACAACTACTCCCAGGAGATCTTCAATGACTTGGTAAAGAACGTTGATAGCAAATCATTTTTACTTTTTCCGAGATTTCTGAGCTATTATTTCAAACAAAAATTTGAAAAAGAAAATGAAAATTTGCCTAAACAAGGTGCCTATCTTCAAATAAAAGGTTTAACAATTGAAACATTTTCAAGAATGATGGCACCAATAAAATTAAAAGCAAAGGTGCCTGAGCAGAATTTAGTAACTGCCACTGACCCTCAGGCAACTACTGCTGAGCCCACTGCTCCAGGTGATCAGAGCAGTACAACCACTGCTTAGAAACCCACACCTGACATTACCAAAAAGACCAAAAGAAAAACATCCAGAAAACCCACCAAACCCAAAACAAAGGCAACTCTGGAAGATGAGATCCCATAGCAACTGCCAGTGACAAAACAAATGTCACCACAAACCACTGCTGCTACTTCCTCACAGCAATTGGAAGAAAGATCTCAACCTATGCCTAAAACTCCTCCTGCATCCTCACAAAAGGATCAGGTTGTAATCACAGGGACACCAAATTATGAAGCTCTGGATCCACTTGGTTCTATCTTCCCCAGTCCTAATCCCAAGGACATGTCTCTTTCAACACCTATACCCTCACCCATCATATTACCACAATCAATAATACCCCTATTGCATGCGGTTGATATTGCACAGACACAAACCAGTTCCTCTCTATCACCTATCACTGAGAGTATACCCCCACAAGTGACTGGGTCTGATGCTTATACCTCTGCTATCCCAGCAACAGTTGAGGAGGTTACACTGCAGGAGTTACAAGTAACTCTTGTCAGTAGTTCAAGTGGAGCAGCAACTATAACTGATGGATCAATAGATCTTCAGTTGGACAGTTGTTTCATAAGTAAGACTCCCTTGAAGGCAATTTCTTCTATAGCACCATCAATAACCACTAGTGAGCCTATTTTGACCACTAGCAACATCAAAAGGTTATCAAGTGCTGAAGAAAGAAGTCCCCAGTACCAAGAACAAGGGGCATCAATGGGTGATTTTTGGGACTCAGTTCCTAAGACACACATTGATACAACCACTACTGGTGGGGATTCAGATGATCCTACTAATGTAGGTGATGATTCAAAATATCAGAAATTGACGGAAAGAGTTGAAAAACTTGAAGATTCAGTTGCTGAAATTAAAGATATGGTGCAAGAGATTTTAAAAGCTCAAAAAGCACAAGCCACTGCTGTTCCTGCTCAAGCACCTGCACAACATGCATTTGCTGAAAATGAGCTTTGGAATATTTTTAAACCCATGCTTGAAAAACAGCAACATATGGCAGATCAAAAGCATGCTATTCATGTACAAATGCTGACCAACATGGTGGAATCAAGATTTAAAGACACTCAAGCAGATATCAAGGCTATAAAGGCTAGCATTCAAAGTGCCTCTGGCAAAGCTCCTTCTTCCCTATCATTTCTTGATAACCCCCCTTCAGATAATGCCAAAAAGGGGGAGAGTATCAAGCTATTAAGAAAAATGAATAAGATGGGAATAGAACATGGCCTTTATATTGAGCCTGAAAAAGAAAAAGAAAAAGAAAAGCATGTCTCAAAACCTGTTAGTCAAACAGCTGATACAACAGTTGTTACAAAAACTGCTGTTAGTAGCCAAACAGCTGCCATTTCTTCAACACACACCACTCCATCACACACCACCAAAACCACTACCCTCACATCATCACCATTACCTCCTGTCATAAAACAGAAGACAACATATGTTAAAACATCTGTTGTAATGACAACAGTGGTTGAAGCACCAGTTGTTTCAACAACTGTTAGTCAATCACAAACCACTGCCACTCACTCTCAATCCACTGATCCATCCAAGACATCATCAGCCTCTCCTACAATAAAAAGGAGAAGGGTTTTCATTCCTGATGATGATTCTCCATCAACATCACCAGAAACAAAATCACCACCTCCATCCCCTGCCCAAAAAGCAGAAGACATATGCTGACATATCAGCAGTTGTAATGACAACAGCGGTTGAAACACCAGTTGTTTCAACCACTGTTAGTCAGACATCCACCACTGTGATCACCAGTCTCACATCACAACCAGCTAAGCTCTACACCAGAAAAAGAAAACTTACCCAGCCAGATGAGGACCAATATGATCCCACTGCTGCAAAATATCCGTTGGAACTTGAAGCCATAAAAAATGAGATGAGGCAGTTTTACACTGATGATGATCCTTCAAACAGAAGATTTCCTTCACTCGTTGGCTTCATGATTCCAGAGGATATGGATGAGTATCTTCAGCTCAAAACAAGACAGGCTAAGATAATAGCAAAAGTTGAGTGTAAAGGTCAAAGTGATGAAGTCATTGCTGAAAGATTGGAACTTCTGCTAACAAAAGTTAATCAAATAAAAGATTTTGCACAAGAGCTGAGCTAAGAAAAGGCAGAACAACGAAAAGAGATGAGAAGAAAACTTCTTGCATACATAATGCAAGAAAAAATTTATCCTGCTGAAGTAAACCAATTTGAAGAATGGCCAATTGTGCTTTTAAAGCATGAAGCTGATAGGATTGATAGACTCAAGAATGATCCTAAAAAGAAGAAGAATGCTCCAAATTGGAGTAAATACAAAAAGTTCATCAATGACCAAACAACTGAGTACAAGAAAAAGAAACAGGAGCTGGTGGATGCAAATGTGGACACTGCAAATGCCATATGAAAATGGTCAAAGCAGCAAACTGATGAAGCCTATGAAAGGCTGAAGAAAATGAAGATAAATGTATCATGCACTTTAAAGAAGCGTGAGCAAATGATGAAGCTTGAACAGCAGATTGAAAACCTCAAAACACTGTTCCGATCTACTCTTATGACAAACCAAGAAAAAGGAGAACAGTTGACCAGTGAAGAGGTAAAGGAAAAGGAAGTTGAGTACTTCAAAGAAACCATCATGAAAATGGGTCTAAAAGAAGCGAACTCAGAAAAACTTCAAAACCTTTTTAAGAAGGTGTTAACTAAACCTGCATCACCATATGCTTCAGAAGTTTCAGACATTGAGCCAGATCAACAAAAGAGACAGGAGCAGATAGAAAAAGAAACTGCAGAAGACATAGCTGCAGCTAACAATGTTATTGAAATGGCCTTCAAAAGAATGTCTGAAAGTCTGCAAGTTTTCTCAAGGCCAATATCTCAAAGCTCATCTTCAAATAAATCTCTCCCAAGAAACCCATTGGGTTTAAAAGTACTAAAGTGGATGTTTGATCAAAAGACCCACGTATTGACCCTGGTCAGATCCAATGGCGAAGTGAAGTACATATCAAGGAAAGAAGCACTAGGCCTTAATGTTGAAGATTTGCAGGATCTCCTTGAACTTACACCGTGCCGGGATGAAGATGACACAAGTTCCAAAGAATTTGAAGAATATTTCAAAAGAAAAGCAAGGGAACTTTTGATGAGTAATAAAGATCCAGAATAATGACAGGTTTTGGCATTATCTGTTCCAGGGGGAGATTGTTGGGATTGAACCCTACCAGAGGAATAGATAATGTAAAGCCAAAACCGGTTCACAACAGTGGATTCACAATAAGCAGATGTTTACACTAAGCTCTCCCCTTGACAGTGGTTACCTATCTGCTGATACACTCTAAGTACTGCTCTGAAGAACAACTGATGAACCAAACACTGATGAAGCAACTAAAGACTGCTAAAAGGCAAACACTGAGCTCTATCTACTACTGTCTCTTAAGTACTGCTGAAGACCCAAGCACTGCTCATTCAAAGACTGATCACCTTTTGAAGAAAGCACTGATGTTCACACAATCAGTGCTTAGGCTACAACAGTGGAACGTGAACAGTGTTAGACTTGTTTTGTATTTTATTATCAATCAGTTGTTAGACATCAGTAGTTTTGTATAGACCAGTGTTTATAGGTTGTTAGGCTGTTACATGTCAATATCATGGTGACGTCAGCTGAGGTACAATAGTGGTTTGGTTTGCTTATAAATATGACAGTACTCTGTACTGTTACATTTGATTCGATTTGAGAGAGTTCTTCTTCTCAATTCAATCCTTTCATCTTGTGCAACCAACTCTGGAGTATCTGGCTGAGGGGGAGTTTAGTATGTAAGCTTGAATTGTAACCTTTTGCTTTTAATGTAATCTTTCGACTCTATGAAAAAGCAATTGTTTATCAAACTATATTCTCCCTTGATTGTGTTTACAAAGTTTGTTATTCATTTCCGCTGCACTTAAATCTATTCATATCTATTTGATTTGTTCAAATCTCACAAACAAGCACAATCAGGAGAGCCTCGGATCATAACACACGGAATAACCAATGATTCAATATCTATTGATTATGGATGAGTACAACCAGAAACATATACAAACAATGTTTACAGACTCTCACTAAAAGTCTCACAGGTCTCTCATACTCATCTGAGTTTCACACAGAAACTATGACGAGTATTTATACTAAACAGATACAGACCTTGACGAACAGAAAAGGACTCGTCGAAACACCTTTGGCCAGACATTGGGCCTGAAGAAGCCCAACAGGCGACGAAACATGGCTAGGCCAATACAAAGGTTGACGAAACACACTGTGTTTCGTCAGTTGTTTACACAAATTCACAAAGTCAACATAAGACAAAATTTGTGACATCATCATGACATCACTAAGGTAATGTCATGGTGATGTGTCGGCGGGAAAGGCCGCGGCTCTCCGTGCTTCGCGTGTCGAACTCTGGGGCGCACGACGGAGGAATGTCGTGACGTCGGGCTTGAGCCGAAACTAACCGTGTCGAAACCAAATCGAACCGAGCCGAGTCGAACCGAGCCGAGTCGCGTCCACACAAAGTGTATCAATAAACTCCCCCTTGGACGCTACTCGTGATGGTTCGTCTTCTGTGTCTTTCATGTCGGAGGATCTTAAAAGTCTTCACGCGTCGTAAGAAGAAAGTGTATCAACAAACTCCCTTTTCATTTAGGAAGTGTGTTAACAAACTCCCCCTTAGAATGAACCCTCCATTGAGTTATGCTCGTGAATCTTTTGATCGTTAATTCTTTAGATCCTTGTGGTGTTGATGAAGGGTCAGCGGCAACTCTATCATCATTATCTTTTGAGTGCCTTCACGTCGTGTCTTCATTCCGAAGCTTGTCATCGAAAATGTTCTCCTCGCCTTTAGCATCTGCACATGCAAGAAATCTAAACGCATAATGAGAACAACCGCTTGGAATATAGTTTCCATAAACAAACGACACATATGTGATCAAATCTCAATCAAACACCGACCGACAACAGTTTGAAAGTTTAAAAATTGTTTAGATTTAATCCTTTAACTTTCAAAACTTGTTAACTTCGACAGATTATGAAGGTGCAATTGTTTTTCGGCTTAAAATCAGGATTTTGGGTAGGATATACTTGAGTTCCAACATCGGTCAATCAAACATAAACTAGAAGCAAAATCTTTTTGGATTTTATAAAGTTTATATTAAAACACACCTAAAATCTTTTTGGAATTTTTCATTTTTCAAATCTAAAGACGGAAAACAATAAATAAATATATACAAAGATACAGAAACGAAAGCAGTAAATAAATATTTACAAACATTCTTTTTGCGAGTTTCGAGGGTAAGAGAATCATATCAGTGTATGGTCACGTCAAAACGCTCTTTTTGTTCAATTAGTTAACATTTAGATAAGCATCCTATAATAATTATCGGTATTGTTGTCCACATAAGCTCAACTTATCAGATGTAATCATGGCGAGGGGATACGATTAGTGTATGATTTATACTTACCGACCGGTGTTCATCCACACACGACACATTCCCGTATCAAGGTATGCACGATAGTTCATCTTATCGGTGAGTATACCGATTATCATTTGTTTGACCGTATAAAAGAATGTGAGAAACTCACTTATTTTGATTTGAAAACAAGCCCTATGTGATAGAATCACTTATTGATGAGGAACTTGATTTTCGATGCATGAGGGCACAGGAGCAAGTTCATGAATAGGTCAGTACATCGTACAGCAGAGAGACGAACTTGACTCCCGGAAAAATGTGATATTTTATCACTTATTTTGAGGGACATGTGACTGTTGATCACTTATTGAGGTCGAATGCAGTATGTACACGTATGTATAGTATCATGGAAGATCTAGACTTGCGTCCCCGTTATTTTTCGGAAAAAGATACAACCATGATACCCAGATGATAAGCAGCATAAAGACCGAATATCTCAGAACCTCGGCAATCTCTCAAACGAAATTTCGGTACCAAGACCATATGCCAATGAGTGGTTCCCACACAGTCTTCAGTCGATTAAGATTTATATCACCCTGCACACTTTAAAATGATTGTGAGCCTACCGATACATCTTATATAGAGATGCTTAACATTTTTCATTTTAAGTTCAGTTCGAAGAGGTTTCGACAGACCACTGATTTACTATCATTTTCTCTTTTTCTCGCCAGGAAACTCATTTTTGTTTTTCTATTGTTTTTGTGTTTTTAAATTTTTCGATGTTTTTGGATTTTTCAAATTTTGGATTTACTCCCCCTAAAATCAACAAACTATGATAAGTTTTAAAAACACAAAGGTATTTACAAAAACGATTTCCCGATGTCGGTTAACTCATGTTTTACCTCAATGCCGTTTACCAAAATTAAATTTTAATCAGAAATGATTTTATCGAATTTTGGGAAAATCAGTTGGCACGTCGGTAAGTGGTGCGGACCATGACAACATTGACGAGTTTCATAATGAAACAATCACGTGTGAGGTGATATTCGAGATCAACGTGTCAGGCCAAAGATTGTTGTACGAGATAATAATTCATAAAGCAGCTTAAATAACGACAAGTATAGGAGAGATTAGAAATTCAAAACCGTAATCCTGCAACTTCTTCATGCATTGCCAGGAATTTGAGTGCTCTCCCAAACTGGATATCCACCCGGTGTGGATTTCAAGGTTGATTTTTGTAGCTACTTCAAATAATCCGAGAAAAGCTCTTCACAGCAACAAGATCAGAAACCTCCAGGTCCGGCTGGTCTTCCACATTGCACCAGCGAAGGTCTTTGTCTTTCTCTTTTTCTTTGAAAAGTAGTGTGCGGTTGTTCAATCCACGCCAAGGCATCCGCACACCCGGTTGGTTTAATCAACAAACACATTTTCTTCAATCACACCGCGAAAAAATGTACACTGCACGTTCATCTTGTTGATTTTGAACATCAGACGTGCTGCAGGTGCGTACATATTGATTTTAATCTATCCTGGGGACCCGATTAAAGCCTTTAACAATCACACTTTTGGAATGATTTTTCATTTTGTCGAAGTTATCAATTTCTTGCAACAGACAACTCTGTTTTCTTTTCTTTTTCTCTCCATCAAAGGCAACAATTTCCTCTGTCGCCTATCTTGTGCAAGGACGCTCCACTATCAACAATCTTACGACTATCGAAAGTTCCTCCTGGAACATCCTACACACTCACTCAGAGATTAGTTGGAGAGGGGGACCCAAGCCTTCATAGACTTGGGTTGCCCCTGAGAATCAAGAAATGTAATTTCAATTTCCTGATGATTTTCAAACACAGCACCTCCCCCTGAACTTTCACCCGTCTTAGGTTTCCAAGTTTGTTTTTGTTTGCCAGATTGAGTTTTGTAAACAGATTTTGAAACTTCTGGTCTTAATGGTTGTGAAGAACTTGGTTCCCTTTTGACCGTTTTGGCTTCAGATTTTAAATCCTTTTCAACAGCTTTGATGTTTTGACGTTGTTGTTTCGTTTCTTGATGCTTAACAGTTCTTTTATCATGTTTTGGTGAAACGGGATGACGTTGAGGGTGAACCTTGGTGGTGCTTTCTCAACAAAATTTGGTTTGGGCGAGTTTGTGCATTCTTTAATGATGTGCCCAAACTTCCCACATTTGAAACACGTTCTCCTTTCAACAAAACTAGGAGAATTTGATCGACTAGCAGATGTCGAACCTGTAGAACCTGAGGTACTTGCTCTTTCATCACACCCATTTGTATGTTGAGTGTAATTGTTTTGACTTTACGTTTTAAAATCTTGACTTGTTGGATAAAATCGGTGTTTGATTTGTTTTCAAAAGTCTCAATTTTATCAGTACCATTTGATGCTACAAAGTTAACATTACTCTTTTTCTTCTGATAACGAGCTCCTTTTGTTTCAAATTTTGAATGAGAAACGGTAGGCTTTTGAGCTCGTTGAACTGGTTGTTTACCCTTAGAAGCAATAGGTTGTTGCTTTGTTGGTGATTTTTTATTTCCGAATTGTTTCCTGATTTCAGCTTTTGGAATTGGGTCACATTGAGTTACAATGACTCCTGGAATTGTCTTTCCCAAAAACTTGTTTGTATTATCTTCAAAAACTTTATCAATCGAATATGGATTGACATTTTTAATTGGAAAATGGTAATCTGAATAGATTTTAGAATCACCAACCAAAGTGTACAACACATTATTACTCTTAATGGTAGACACAGATGTCTTGTCATTCTTGACAGGATCTATCACTTGTTTGACAACTGGTTGAACAGCAGGAGTAGGAGGATCACAAAGAATATGATTCTCAATTGGAATTTCCACTCCTTTCGTCTCATCAAGTGATTCATCCTGGTCACTCAAATCTGATTCATCATCTGACGAATCATAGTCCTCAATGGTTGGAGGACTTTGATTAGAAGCACATGATGACTTTTCTTTGCTATCAGATGAGCCACCCGAGGAACTGTCCGGTTTGAACCCTAAGCCAGTAGTAACTTCCTCATAATCAAGAGGTACAGATGGTTCAAAACGAGGCATATCCTCTTCATCGGGCATTTATGTATAGTTGTGTCTTAAAGGGGGCGGACACTTCTTATACCCAACACCTTTCATGTTTCCCTTTAGTTGTTGAACGTCGATGATGTGATCGAGCACAAATCGGGAGTTAGAATAACTCTCCAATTTTTGCTTGATAGCATCATGCTCGCATTTGGCAATGGCTAGTTCCGTTTTGGTTTCCTCAACAATGTTAATGTAATCGTTAATACTAACTTGTTTATGATAAACAACTTTGTTCACTTCGGAAACACTTTTCTTTAAGGTTTCAATTACAGATTTAAATTCCTTTTCGTTTCGAACTAAAGCCATGTTTGCCTCTTTGCACTTTGATAGTTCAATAACCAAACTCTGGTTGTGACTATGAACCGTTTCAGATTCAAGTTTCAATTCAGCACATTTAAGTTTCATATTAGCATAATCACTACATATGCTAGGAGTTTCAGATTTTACCTGACTCGTAGAGGCTGAGATTGCCATAAAGGCAGTTTGACAAGAAAAAGATCCATCTTCAGAATTACAATCTCCCGCATTCGAGCCTTCTTCATCTGAACTCCCGCTATAACCCGAGCTATCATCACTTTCAGAAAACTCTTCATTGTGAACATGCTTAATGTGGTTGATGATTTTTGCATAGTAAGCAGTTCCACCTCCTTGATTACCATCTCCGAATTGTACAGACCAATCACACCCTTCATCAGCTTGAACAACTAATGCTCTGTTGGTGTTTGAAGGTCCAGACTGGTTCTGGTTGTTATTCACCGCTACTATCCCTTTTCCACGGTTATCTTGATTGGCATTGGAAGTACTTGTCTAATTTCTGAATGGATTCTGGTTGCCTTGTCTGCTTGGCCGAGTGCACTCACGTTTGAAGTGTGCGCTTTCGCCACAATTGAAACAAGTAACCACATTGTTATCAAACCCGTACTTCGTATCATTCTTACCTTCCAACGAAGTTCTTCCTGTTCGAGCCATGAAATCCTTTGCCCTTTTAACAGCACTTGCAAACGCCCACTTGATATCCATTAACTCCATTTCATCACGGTCTATCTGCTGATAATCTTCATTGGTCATATTGATGTTTCCAATTTGACCTGCTACCAATCCACAATAGGAACTGAACATTGTGTTGAGAAGTTCCAAATGTTCCTTAGCAACTTCTACACTGACTTTTGAAAGATTGGAAGTATCAACTCAGACAGTGTTGGTGTTTTGGAGTGAAGGACTGTTGATATAATGTGCTTGTTGTTGTGGTTGGGGTATGGAAGATGAAAGATAAGCACTTTGATTCCACTGTGGAAACGGTGATGAGCTTGTATTGGACACAAACGCCGTTTGAAGCTTCGGTTGCTGAATGGAACTAGAACTAGCTGAAGGACCAAAACCAGGCAAATACATTTATGTGTTTTGAGGGGGTGCAATCATTTTAGCTTTCCAAATTTCCTCTTCGTTCTTGTGCTCCAACTTCTGAATGAATTCATAGAGAGTGCCATTGGCTGTATCCATAGCGCCCGTATGCTTTAGAAGTTCAATGAATGGACTCCACTTAGGAGGCAGAGCATCAGCAAACCGTGCAATCATTTCCTGATGAGTTGCAGCAACATTATAAGAACACATTTCACTAATCAAATGATAAAAGCGAGAAGTCATATCATTCAGAGTTTCATTTTCCAAGAATCGAAATGATTCAAACTCTTTCTTCAATAAATCATGGCGTGTCTTTCTAGAAGCTGCATTTCCTTCTCCTCTCGCTACCAATGCATCCCATAACTCTTTCGTGGTCTTATAATAGGAGAATTGATGATAGATGTCTTTGTGAAGTGCTTGAGTGAGAATAGCATACGCCTTCTTCTCCAGATCATATGCCTTTTTGTCGTTTTCAGGCATATTAGTAAAACCCGCTGAAGTTGATGTTGCTACTTTGAGGGCAGGGTTGCATGCATTAATGAAACATGTCCAAAGTTCGCTGCTTTGCCCTTGAACGTATGTGTGGAAACGACCCTTCCATGATGGATAGTCGTTCATGTGATTTAACTTTGGCGGCCGATTTTTGCTACCCGTCTCACTCTTACTAAGCAATAGACTTTGAATGCTCTGATTTTGATTCGACACCAATGCCCATTGACTTGCACTTATTGACTGTTGTTGTCGATGTATGGTACTCGCTAAATATTCGGCCATCGAAGTCGGTTTTTGAACGGGTTGTGAGTCCGTACTCCAATCCCACAGACTTGTACAACTCATGATTGATGTATGAAATTGAGAACCTGATCAAATACTTGAAAACAGACAGTTAAGACACTTTTGCAACACTTCTGTTTAAAAACTGAACAAGTATCTTGACGAAACTGGATTCTTATCACTAGTCGACGAAACAGATATGTGTGCTAAGCGACGAAACAGTTCTGATGTGATGATCGACGAAACAGTTGTGAATATTGGTTGACGAAACAGATGTGAATAATGATGAACGACGAAACAACTAGTATGTGGATCTGATCGACGAAACAGAAGTGTGCGACGAAACTGATATATATGAGGTTTGCGACGAAACTGAATTTTGATGATATCGACGAAAATGATCAGGTTTGAGATCCGGCGAAACTGATATATGTGATGATCTAGGAGACGAAACTGATATATAATTTATAAACCGACGAAACTGATGTTGATGAGTGTTATGTATGAATGACGAAACACTTGATGATTTTGAATGTGTGAATGACGAAACAGAATGGATGGATAAGATCTGGAGTTGGTGAGATATTTCAAAGAAAGCTTATCCTGTTCTGACACACAGTACACCCTTTTCAACTCAAACCATGCTTGCCATACCAACCGATAAAGTCACCCATATTTTAATCAAAAAGCTTTTATCCTTTAATTTTAATTTTAAAATCACCAACAACTAATACAGTGACTTCACAATAGATCAAAAAGTAGATATTTTGAAGAACACATATGAACTTGTTGAAGGTTTTATGAAGATATGAAATTTCCGGTGAAATTATGATGATTCCGGTCACCGAACAATTTTCCGAAACACGATTTTGCTTAAAACTTTCAACAAAAACCAAATGCTAATATGTAAACACTCAAACAAACAAGGTTTTTGAACAAACTTTTAGCAAAACAACAAGATAAACACTGATTTTCGAACCTTTTTCAGAAAATATATAAACTTTTCAAGACAAAAATCTGAAAAAAAAAATCACTAAAAACCACTTGTTTCAAACACGACAATGTTTGGTTTTAAACAAGGAAAAGAGCCAAAGCTCTGATACCAATTGTAGGTCCCCTTTTTCCGGTGGATCGATAACGAAAACCTATCCTTGTTTATCACAAACACGGTAACGGGTGCGGAATCCCCGTGACGGTGCAAACCAAACACAATGTAAAACATACGGAATAACCAATGATTCAATATCTATTGATTATGGATGAGTACAACCAGAAACATATACAAACAATGTTTACAGACTCTCACTAAAAGTCTCACAGGTCTCTCATACTCATCTGAGTTTCACACAGAAACTATGACGAGTATTTATACTAAACAGATACAGACCTTGACGAACAGAAAAGGACTCGGCGAAACACCTTTGGCCAGACATTAGGCCTAAAGAAGCCCAACAGGCGATGAAACAGGGCTAGGCCAATACAAAGGTTGACGAAACACACTGTGTTTCGTCATTTGTTTACACAAATTCACAAAGTCAACATAAGACAAAATTTGTGACATCATCATGACATCACTAAGGTGATGTCATGGTGATGTGTCGGCGGGAAAGGCCGCGGCTCTCCGTGCTTCGCGTGTCGAACTATGGGGCGCACAACGGAGGAATGTCGTGACGTCGGGCTTGAGCCGGACCTAACCGTGTCGAAACCAAATCGAACCGAGCCGAGTCGCGTCCACACAAAGTGTATCAACACCACTTCCGCCGGTGAAGAATCAATTGGTGATTAATAAAAAGTTACTTTTTCCTTTCTTTTCTTTCTTTTCTTTTTTCTAAAGACAACTTTTATTAGAAACAACCCCACTAGCTAGACAGTAGCAAAGGCAAACAACCAACGAGAAACGAAAAACACAACGAAAACTTGCGGCATGCCGCACTTAAATAATTAGTAGTTGATTGTTGGTTTTAGGGTGGGTGGGCTCACCCCTTGGAAAAAAATTAGTGTATTTTTTAGGCAAAAACCCAATCGCACCCTTTCAAAATATGGTTGAACCATTCATTCGCACCCCTAGCATAATTCCTAGGTCCGCCCATGGTAATTGGTTCCTGTTTAATAAGTTTTTTTTATTTATTTGCTTTGACATCCTTTTTTGCTTTTTCCAAAATATATTTTTAGTGGGAGGTGAATTTATCCTAAGAGCCCAGTTACCAAAGTACCCAACACACTAAACCACAACAGCCCATTGACAACTCCCCTCAAAAGCTTTTTAGTTCGGATTGGAATTGTGTTCTATCTTGTTGTTTTCTATCATAATCTTTGTTGTTAAGTCTTGTGTTCAGATTAGCATGTAAATGAGACACAACTAAGAAAGATAACATATCACTATTGCTAATTTTATAGAAAGGACCTTTTCATCAAATCGTAAAAGTTCATACTTTAATCATTCATTCATATGTAAGCGGGCCATTTACCGAATTTACCGAATCGGGTACATTTTCGGTACCGAGTTTTGACGTTTTCGGTACAGGTGATTACCAGTTTTTACCCTCAAATACGATACCGGTACCGAATGATGTGAATTTGTGAAATGTAGATTAGTCTTAGAACAGTGCAAATTAGGGGATTTGCTTGAGAAAGTAGAGATTTAATGATTCAATCTCAGTTATTGAGTTCAAATAGTGAGTTTTTGTTTGGGACTGATGCTAGGTCATTAAATTATCTAGAACACTTAATATGCCTGTCAGAACTGCCATTGTTTGGGAATTGGATTGAATTTTTTAACAGTTTTTATGTATGGTTTCCGGTAACTAAGAGTTAGTACTGCAGGTGAATCACAACATAAACGATAACTATGTGACAATTCCATGATACCCTTCAATACTTATCATATACATGTCTACCAAAAAGTTATAATATCAAATATACTCATTTTCAAATTTGTGACATTTATGATACTTGTGGTTGTGCTTAGTGATGGGTGGATGGACATCATGATACTGGTTCTAAAATTTGCAAGGTCGGAAACAGAAATAAATCAAGAGGAACCCTCATGTTTATTGCTTAGGTATAATCATTTATCATAAATGTATGTGATCATTTCTCGTTTTTTTAATTTACGAACATTCACTTGGTTTTTGAGTTGTCATTTTTTCGTTTCTAAAACGATCCACGTCACAAGTATTCTTTATCTGTACTTGATGGTAATTTCCTTTGAAATTTCTAAGACGGCAGACAAAGAGTCATGCCTTTTTCCCTATTCTTTCATCATCTTCTCCCAATTTTGCCCCCAATTCAATGTATTACGCCCACCATGAAGTCTACACATGAACAACAGTGCTAAGATGACTCAAAGCGTCACTGCAATTACTAATTCAATCAATTAGCTCTCATCAATGAAATCCATTTTTCACCCTGCACGATTGGATGGCAGCAACCCTAATTCTCCCGGGTGGAGAAGACGAACCGTACAAACAAGTAAGCTTTCATCCATTTATATCCAGTTTCATCATAAAAAAGTATAAGATTAGGGTTTTAAGTGAATATATATTGTTCAGTCTTCTTGACGGTGATGCTGGATGTGGATGTCGGAGAAGGTGAACGAATGTTGGTAATTATCGATGGTGGCTATAGGTGTAAAGGCGACGGCGATGGTTGTGGTTTCAAGGTTCCGATGATGTTGTGGGTGTAACAGTGAACATGAACAATAGTGAAGATGATGATGGTGATTGGTTTCCGGTTGTTGAGGTATGTTTAATTATCTAGGGATTCGGTTTTAGTTGCATATTATTAGGTTAATAATCAGATCGTAGCGTTGTGAGTTTTCCGGCGAAGTTGATGGTCATCGGCGTATATGGTTTCTGGCCGCCGAACAGTGGTGTATTTCTTGTTGGTTAAATGTGATGGTTGTTTGTGGTATTGATGGAGATGATGTTGACGGTTGTTGATGGTGCTCCCCGGACCCAGATAAATGGGTTACGCGGCATTTAAGGTAAACTCAGCAACCTAAAAGTTCATTTTGTTTTTTTACTTTCATGAATTTCAGTATCATCTACATTTTCTTGAAAAGTTGAAGAATCAGCCATAATTTTTTTAAGTTTAACGTCTGAAAACACTTTTTTACGATCTGCAGGGTATGACTTATCCTCATCACCATAAACCACTTGCTGTAATTCACAGGGATTTGACCCCAAGGTACGTATTCAAACAATCTTTGTTTTCGAGTATGCACTAAAATAACAACAGTTTTTAACTTCTACACTACAAATACAAAACATAAGTAAAGTTTTTCATGACATGCATATAATATTCTGTTTGAACTTATCACTTCTGAACTTATACTATTTTTCCCTGTGAAAAGAAAATCTTTCAGAAATGTATTTGCGAGATGAAGTCGGGCGTCTCAAAGTTACAGACATTGGCTCGGGCAAAACTACACAGGAACAAGATGTTTATGGCTACAAAATGAGTGGACCATGTATAAAAATGAAGTTCTTTTTTCTAACATTTTTTTTAGATTATGTAATCCTTTTGTGTTTCTTTTGGTTCGATACATGGATCCTGAGGTATATCAGAGGGAATCTTATGGCAAGAGTGTTGATGTTTTCTTGTTTGCCTTGATTGTTCACGAAGTAAGTTGTATTCACTTCTTACTAAAAAGATGCATAGTTTGACTTTTATATGATTTTTAAGTTTTAGAACAAAAATTTTGATGCAAAATTTTTTAAACGGGGAAAAAGAAAATATCTTGCTGAAGTTATTTTTAAAGTGGTACTGATACAAAGTTTGTTGTCTTAAAATTGTTGGTGCATCCGTCTGTTAACTTCGTCATGTATCGAGTCTTGTATAGTAATAGGTAGATTAGGGCTCGGGAATCAAGATATTGGTATTGTAAGTGATTCCGCTTGAAATGACCTTATGTCATTTCAAGCGAAATCTCAAACATCTTGATTCCGCTCGAATGTGTAACTGCTGATTCCGCTCGAAATGTTTCATTGTGATTCCGCTTGAATTGAACATGTTATGTTCAAGCGGAATATGCTCGGCTATAAATAGGACAGTTTGGAGCGAAATCAGTAGTATAGTCTTCCGGTTTGCAACGAAGTGCTGCCGAAGTGTCGTCGTGTTTGTAAAAGGCTTTTATATCAATAAAATCGACAAATTATAGTGAATACTGCTGAAATAACGCTAATACACTTGTTTCTGCCGCTTGTATTAGTGAAAAACTCTTTTGATCGACTCGTTTGGGTCTGAAAACGATCCTACAAGTGGTATCAGAGCACAGGAGGAAGAGTTCTTGCCATTTCAGCTGTGTTTTCTGTTTTTCTACACCTTCTTCTTCAAAATTGAAATTTTTTCACGGTAAAATCGGCTAAATTTTTCACAGATCATGCACAATCATGTTTTGATAAATCATTGAAAGTTTCAGAAGTAAAATCGAACTAAAACTTGATATTTTAACTATTCCGCTTGAAATTCTGTTTCGAAATGATGACGTCACTGTGATTCCGCTTGGAGTTTTGTCTTGGTTCCGCTTGAAAATCTTTATTTCGCTTGAAAATTTCATCTGATCCCGCTTGAAACCGAGGTTCCGCTTGAAGATTGTGACTGATTCCGCTTGAATCAACTTGATTCCACTTCAAGATTGATTCCGCTTGAACTTACTTTGTGATTCCGCTTCAAGTGCATATTCCGCTTGAAAGTGTGGTTGTTGATTCCGCTTCAAACAGAGATCTCGCTTGTAACTGAGTTGTTGTAGATTCCGCTTGAACATGGTATTTTACTTGAAAGACTGTTTTGTGTATTCTTGAAAACCGAATCATGGACAACGAGTTCTACAATGCCTTTGCTAGTCCGATGACAATTACTCAGAGTACATTACTTGAGAATGAAACAGGGACTTCACAAAAACCGCCTAAGCTTTTGGATATTGATGATTATAACGGTTGGTCCGAACGTTTTGGTAACTGGGTTGAAGCTTATCATTTGGATGCTTGGGAACATACCGAAGTTCCATATGAAAGGCCAATAAAGAACGGTAATCAGATAATGCCAATCAGAGAAATGAGTGCTGATGAGAAAAAGAAGTATAGAGATGAGAAATTGATGGTGAGTCTGTTACAGCAAGCGATTAAAGAAGACATTTTGATTTTGCTTCAGCATGATGGAAGTGCTTATTCGATCTGGAATGAATTGGAAGCAAAATTTCTGGGAAGTGATGATATGCTCAAGAACAAGATGTCACTCATGAAGAAAGAATTTGATCTATTTCGTGGTTTGAAATAAGAGAACACCAAGCAGATTATTGAAAGATATTGTAACTTGGTGAGAAATATGACGAAATTAGGCATCAAAAAGGATACAGATGAGCTGATTGAGAAACTAGCAGATGCTTTACCACATGAAATTTGGGGAACTTATCTGATGATGTTGAGAAACAATAGAAAGGGATATAAAAAGTTAACATTGGGTGAGTTCATCAAACATCTTGAAGCTCAAGAGATGGAGCAGAGAAAGATTGCTAGGATGAAGAACTATGATGGAGAACAAGACATAGGTTTGTACTTCAAAAGTGGTGTTAGTGATAAGACAAATTTCTCTCCAAAGGTTGAAACTGCTTATAACACAAAAGGTTCTTCTGAAAGTCCATCTCAGGGATCAAGCAGCACAACAGGATTTTCTTCATTTCCGAAATTTGATCCACAGTTTTCTACAACAAAGAGTGGCAAAGTTCTTCAATGCAACATTGCCTTAAAACTTGAAAATGATCAGAATTATACTGAGGAAGTTGCTAAAAGTCACATGTCTTTGTTGGTGACAGTGCTTGAATCCTATGGAGGCTTAGTTGCAGGGAGGATCGGGAATCCAATGCTCACGAAAGAGGATTACGATCAAATTGATGCTGAAGCGATGGAATTGATGGATATAAAATGGTGCCTGGCTAGTGTGTTGAGACGGGCTGAAAAGTTCAAACAAATTACTGGCAGAGATGATTTTCGTGAGGCACATGTTTCAACTTTAGGTTTTCATAAGTCTAAAGTTACTTGTTTTCGTTGCAGGGAAAAGGGGCATTTCAAAAGGGAGTGCACAAATCGCGAGGCGAGTGGAGCTCAAAATCCTTTCGGAAACAACGATTACTACAAAAAGGCGATTTATCATCAAGTTACACAACAGCCATATCAGCAACAACAGCCACAAACTGCACATGGAAGAAAAGAAATTGAAGATTCAAAGAGAGCATGTCTGGTGAATCAGGGCAATGGAAGTGATTTCAGCTGGGATAAATACATTCCAATGGACAGTATAGTGTGTTTGGCAGATCAAGATGATGAAAAACTGCCTGAAGGTTTCAGTTGGGGCAATTATTGCCCAGACAAAGAATTCATGGAAAAAGAGATGGTAAATGCTAAAGCTTTTGTTGCTAATGCTTATGATGAATATTGGGCAGAAAAATAAAGGAAAATTAGGGAAAATGAAGAGGAGAAATGGAGAAAAATTGAAGAAGAAGAAGAAGAGAGAAAAAAAACTGAAGCTGAGAAAAAGAAAAGAGCAGAAGTAGTCCAAATGAGAATAGTCAAAGAAGTTCCAGAATTTGAGATCAAAGCTGATACTGAAGCAGTCAAAGTTCCTGAAAAGTGCATGAATTGTGATTCTTTGATCAAGCAAAACAATGAGCTGCTATACAACATAAAAAGGTTGAAAGAATCATATGATACCTTGAACAGAGAAATGAACAAGTACTACGAGTCAAGTAGTGAACAAGCTGTAGCAATGAATACACTCAAAGGAGCATACATGAGACAGCTTGACAATGTGAACTACTACACAAAGAAGTGTGCTGAACTGGAATTGAAGTTGGCAACACAAAGAATTGAAACTGAAAGAGTCAACAATTTATTGAAAAGTTACTCATGTTCTACTTTTGTTGTTGACAGGATATACCCAATTGTGGAAAGAATGAAGACTTTTGAAGAAGATAAGACTTCGGAAGAAAAGAAGTCAGAGACAAAAGAAGAAGATGAAGTGGAAATTTTGTGACAACCCTCACATTTACAGGCATCCGTACACTAAATTAATATTTAATTAGTGCTTAATTACTGTGCTTGCGTACAATTATGATTAAGCTGCTTTCGGTTTTCTGATACATACATACTCATGCATCACATATTATACTGTCACTCTATTATTTACACACAAACATTAGTGACAACCTTGATGCATAAAAGCACAGTAAGCACACTAAACGGAGGACCCAAAAAACATGCTGACAATGCCAGCACCTAGTCAGACACTATATTGAGGCCGGTGTGAGCCGGGAATAAAGTACTACACTGGTAGGGAGTGTAGGGAGGTGAGGATCATTAAACTGCGTCACTAGGTGATAGTTATAGTGCCCGGAAGTGCCTAAAACATATTTAAAGTGCAGAATTCTGCACTAGTATACCAAAATTCAGCTTTTAACAAAGCTAGTAAAGTGTAAAAACTTGGTAAAATAATCCTAGACACTTTGCAAAGTGTTGGTAATTTAATGTGTCACTAAAAACAATATAAAAGACACTTTAAATACTTATTTAGCACTTTAACGGATCAATATCCAACCGAACAACCGGACTTTACCCGGAACATAAAAATATTGCAAAATACATTGTTTATACTTTTCTTAGCTAGTTAGGGTCCCCGAACACCCTAACACACCTTATATTAATAAAAACACTTAATATACTAACTAAAACCATTAGAATCCAACTAGGCAGTAACTTAACCATCACCACCCAACGCTTACCCTCCCCCCTCCCCATGTTGACGGTCACAAGGGGTGACCCACCCCTTGTCCTCCTTTGATTATTATATTTGTAAATGTTGGGAGTTATGGAACACTTTATATGTTGGATATTAGTAACAATTGGATTATAAATATACACACAAGATCAACATCATCTCTCATCAACACTTCAACCAACAACACCCTCTCCTCTTCTTCCCCACACTCACGGCCGCACCCATCAACCACCATCCCACCATCATCCAACTTCCATACGCTCATTTCTCATACATACATAGAAGCAAGGAGTCCAACAACGAAGCTTGGTGCTTTCGGAAGTGCAAGAACCTCTCTAGATTTCTTTTATCCACCACATTTATACCTTGTTTCTTCCCTAGCCTTGTGCTAGTAGTAAGTGCTTCTAATCATCATCATCTTGTTCTTATTTTTGGTGGTTAATGGTTGAAAGAATGATAAATATTAAGAAACTTCAATGAACATAATCTAAAGTCTTGAACATAATGGATAAAGAGTGGATAAAGAGAAGTTATGTGTGTAAATCATGTTTGATCTTGTGTAGTATGATATTTGATGTCGTTTGCTAGTAAAAGTTGGATGGATCATCATCTAGACATGCTAGATCATGTTCAAGAACATGAACTAGCAAGATGTTAATGTTAAAGTTATGAAAGATGATGAAACCTTCCATCCATGAAACATGAACTTGAGTAAAAATAATTTTCCTTGTAAAATAAGATTATAAACTTGTAGATCTAAAGATCTACAAGTGGTTTTTCAAAAGAACCAAGTGAAAGATGCAAGTCTTGTTAAAACCCGGATATTTTATGGACTAGAAGTAAACTCGGTAAACAAACAAGTGTATGAACACTTGTGTAACAAGAAATTTAACAAAGAAGTATTTTGTGAATCATGAGTAGAAGTTGTTAAACTTCAAACTCTTTAAAAATAAAGTTTACAAGAAACCAATCATGTTTTTAAAGTTAACAAAACCTACTAAACGTGTTGGTGATTTACCACATATTTTTACAAAACCTTCAAGTTCACGAGTTTATGATCTATTCATTCATATTTTGTCTAGTTTGATGAATAAATATTGTATGTTGATGTTTGGTAAATTGGTTGAGTGAAGGTTGAAAAGAAAATGATACGCTAGTAAGCGTGGACACCTCCAGCAGAGGAAACTCTCTGGCGAAATTTTTCCAGAAATATAACACTTAGAAATATTTTTGTAACAAATGTTCATAAATATATATTTAACTTGGTTTTCAAAATAAACTTCGCCATGATTTTTATTTCAAAAAAATTACGAAGTATCGGAGGTGGATTTTCGTAAATAAAACTTGCTAAATATATATTTAGAATATATATTTCATAATAAAACGCTTGTGTGATTATGTGATTATTTGGTGAACCAGATATATTATTTTTAGATAAAAATAATATAACTTGAAAATATTACAAAGTTTCGACTCCAAAATAATACCAACGCTCTCACAAATGAATATTTAAGTTACGCCGGTATTGTCATAACAACGCGAACTTTAAAGCGTAACTTATGAATATTTCGGAAAACACTCCCATACGTATATTTTGGTAAAATATTATTTTGGAAACTGTAGAAATAAAAATATATTACTTTTGGGAAAAATACATATATGTTGGAAATACGTTATTTTTGAACAAATGAAGTTGAATATATTTTTCCAAGAGGGAGATAAAAATATATTTTTCTAGTATATTTAGAAGATATATAATTTTTGAGAAAAATATGTATTCCTGGAATGATACATGATTTAAACAAAATAAGGTTTATTTGTATATATTTAAGTGAGACTTGAAATATATGGTTTTGGAAATATATACTGGGAATATATTAACATATATTTAATTGGAACAATACACCGAAATACGACGCCATTACTTGGCAAGATATACAAATACAAATACGAAAATACATGTATGAGATACCCCCACCCTTGGGAAGGAAATATGAAGTTAAAATGCTTAAGATGTATTAATACAGAAACACTGCATAAACAATTATTCCAAAACTAAATACAATTATTATAACTTGGAATAATACAGAAATCGTAACTCAAAAATATACATACTAAGACAAGGCACGACCCGTTCGTCTAATAGACATTAGACCATTGTAGGTAGTCGTGATTGCCGTGGAGATTTGGGTTACGAGTACGAAGACGCAATACAGTGAGTTCATGTCCCCCTTTTCTCTTAACTGTTTTCAGTTTCATAGCTTTGGGGGTGAAATACATGTTTCAATTATTACAGACTTTTATATACATGGTATGGTTAGCTTAAGGAGGGTTTACTACTTAGATCATGTGAGTGGGTAGGCTGGAACTTGAGGCCATTAATCCTCATTGTAGGACCGAGGGAACATTGGTGATAGATCTATTGGGGTGTAGCGAGCTCTCATTCCTGAGTCCGCTGAATGGGCCAGGTGGTGACTAAGTGCCCGACGCATAAATCCGCTAGGTTTGAGTCTTCCTGCATCACTTAACACATATCATTGGCTTTGCAACCCAATGGTGATCTCTTTTTCCTTAATTGCTACGTACCAAGGATTTTCATACATACAGACATGTTACAAAGGTTTATACATACTCACTTACACATGAACTCGCTCAACTTTATGTTGATTTTTCAAACTACATGTATTTAAGGAAATTAGTAAATGGATCTGGCGGGCGTTGGAGTTTTTAAGTTGCGCTGTGAATAAAGATACCATCCAAGTCATCAGGGCTTAGGAAACGTATCTTAATCCTGGACGAGATACGTGGCCCTAAACTCGGGTTTGTTTTAAAAATCGTTTGTTGAGTCTTTTTGAACTCCTTAAAGTATGTTATGATTTGTAACTTGAATTTTATCACGACATTTCAAACAATTATGTTGTACTACTTTTAAACTTCAATTAATGGATGTACATCTACTGGTTTTATCATATAGTGTTGTTATGATCGTATGCAATGGTATTAAGAAGTCACACCAATAATCACGCTTCCGCAAAAGTCAGGGTGTGACAGCTTGGTATCAGAGCTTCGGTCGTAGCGAACTAGGATTCTTTCTTGAATCTAGACTACGATCATTAGGGCTCCAAGAAAATGTTTTCACAACATGTTTTCATTGCATACACAAAACGTCCAGATCCAGGGAACAAACATTTTTACAAACAAAAGGCACAAATACACATTTAAAAATTCCTATTTATAATTCAGTCTTAGAGACTGAGGGAGGATCAGTCTTAGAGGCTGAGGGAGGATCAGCCTTAGAGACTGAGGGAGGATTAGTCTTAGAGACTAGGAGGATGGTCTTAGAGACCAGGGATTTAGTCTTAGAGACTGGGAGGATGGTCTTAAAGGCCAGGGATTTAGTGTTAAAGGCTGAGAAATTGGTCTTAGAGACCAGGGAGTTGGTCTTAGAGACCAGGGAGTTAGTCTGAGAGACTAGGGAGTTTAGTCTGAGAGACTGGGTGGGATAGTCTGGGGAAGACTAGGATGATTACATGCTTACATTGTTATTACTTACACACTTAATTGCAGATTATTGCTATACGTGCATATTTGCATACACTAATTGATAATAATCACGATGGGTATACATGCTATGACTATTATGGACCGGCACACACGTCACAATATTTAGAAGGCGAGTCATCAGACATTGATAACCTTACGGCCGCTGTCACAAATGATGAGACTGCATCTGCGGCAGAGACGTTTACGTCAGACACTGAGAGTGACCCTGACATGCTGACCAAAGACGAGGACGACTTCCAACCATCCGCGCTGCCAGATTTTGGCGATGAATTACCCTTGTTGATGGCTTCCTTGACGAAGATCCCTCTGTCATTCATGTTTCGGCCCATGACCACTTCATTTCTGGTCATCCCGTTGGAAAGCACACCATGGCTCCGATCCTCGGCAACGCGCCTCTTGTGGACATCCCTTCTGAAGGTTGGATACTCGACGAACAATTGATAGCGATATTAACGTGATATTGATGGTCCTTCTGATAACGCCCATGATGATGGAAAAATTAGACGAGAACTTCATTACTAATTTCACTTCTTGAGACCCCTGTTAACAAGCTAACCTCTGATTCTAGCATACATTCGATTTCAGACTCCTTCGAGTCTGTGACATTTACAGCCTTATAGACGGCCGGATTACATCTTTCTACTACTAACACAGACGACGACGCCGTTATGACTGCTGCACTAACACCTGCTCGAGGCACCACACTGTTAGACGCCCCAGAGCCTGCTCCTAAGCTAACTTCTGCACTTTTTGGGCCCGCTTGATGTTGCACCTGCTGAACCTGCACCTTTACTTGATCCTGACCCTATTTCTTTTGATTTACCAGACAATGCATCCCTTATACCCGACCCAGTACCTGCACCTAATGGTCTTCCTATCAGTTGAGACGTTTGTTCCGGCACCTTCAACCGCTGATGCTGCTCTTGTGAAGACCGACGACCATTGCGCCAACATGCCTATCGCTTTCTTTCAAGACATACCCGCATCCCGGGAAGGTACTCCACGTCAGCACCCGCGTAACGATCCCTATTGCTACTGCAACATTTTCTACAACCCCACAGGCCGCACCGTTTACTACATTCACCTCTACAACGCCGGACGAGCCATTTCGATGGTTCCTATAATACGCTATACTGATTTTAGACCCTTACCATCCCTCACATTATGGAGGCCATGCACGAGATGAGTTGCTCCTGTAACATCAACTACAGTTTGAGGACATGGGTCACAGAATGATGGAGCTTGAGCTGACACCACATTTGATAACCTCAAATGAAAAACATTACATAACCGAAAACATGATTTAAGTGTCTACATCACAAGAAAACATAGTGTCTGAAGAGTTTATGTGAGACACCCCGTCCTCCACCTTGTCTATTGCCAGCATACTTTGATCCGCCACATACACCAAGGTTCCTTTTGCGCTCTTGACCATTGCCATTACACCGTTCCCAGGATTTGATGCTCGTTTCTTTACTGCCAAGCAGCAGATCAGCTAATTGCTTCGACGAATATACAAACTCGAGGAGGATTTCACGCATGTTAACAGTTTACTTTTCTTTCCTCCTCCACCTCAGACACCAGTATAGTTGGTTTCTAGACTATGCGGATTGCATTACAATTGGGTAAAGGCACTAATGATGAGCCGAAATTGTGAAGACTTTTGAAGGCCACATCTGACTACGTAATTTTGATATGTTTGTTGGGCAAGGGTAGGGTGACCCTGTGTCCCTTTTGATATAATACACTTCGTAAGACAACGCAATTGCGGTCGGAGAATAATGAGAGCCAATCATCAAACATGGGACAACACTTTGTGGCCAATAACCAATGAAAACTCAGTCGCTAGGTCTTCGCTAAGCACGTCATTGATCTATGTGTGTGTGTGCTATAAATATAATACTACGTGCTTACTTGCTATGCTCTCATTAAACATAATTACCAAATTACTTGGTTATACTGTTGCTTGATTGGTTGGTATGACAACCAAATATGTGTATATGCATATGATCTCTAAACAACTAAATGCACTCACTAAGCGAATAAGACCTGACCTAACCAATCTTCTTTTCAGAAGATGTCAATGTGAGGGAACGTTGATACCAACAACCCTCCGCCCACATCGACGGCATGGCTACCAGAACGCATCTCGCAAGTCATCGCACAACTCGAGGCCCTTCACTCCGAACACAGCAAGGGCAGCACCTACAGGCAGTTCTTGGACCACAAACCTCGAGAATTCGACGGCACTGGGGGAGCCTTAGCCTTCATGCGCTGGGTTGAGAAGACGGTTTATGTTTTACGATTGAGCAAATGTGACCCCGAACATCAGGTCACGTATATAGCTGGACTATTGGCGGATGGGGCTCTGTCATGGTGGAACCTTCAAGCTCAGGCAATGGGCGAGACCGTTGCGTATGCTATGACGTGGGATGAACTGAAAGATCTGATGCGTAAGAGATATTGCTCGAGGGCAGAAGTCCAGAAGTTGGAAACTGAACTATGGAACTTGAAAATGGAAGGACCAAAGATAGCTGAGTATGTGCAGAGGTTTAACGATTTATCACAAGTTGCTACACTCCTAGTAGGACCAGAGTTTAAGAGAATTGAATGTTTCATAGGGGGATTGGAACCTCAGATCCTAAGCCTGGTAACAACATCTAAACCTTCAATGATCACCGAGGTGATCAACATAAGCGTGGCGCTCACGGAAGAAGCAGTTAGACGAGGAGAATTTTCCACTAAGGAGGAGAAAAAGGAGACTCCTGTAGAGTCATCTGGGGATAACAAGAGAAAGCTCGCAAATTTCAAGGTGGTTACTTAGGGGAGTAACGAGAAGAAGGCCAAGAAGGGAAAAGACTACATGGGTATTCTACCTAAATGTGACAATTGTCTACGTTATCACGTCGGGCGATGTAAATATGGAAAATGTGATAACTGTGGTAAGAGGGGACATCCCAAGGAAACTGGCAGGCAAGGTATTGAACGTGGAAATAAAGACCAAGTTGATAGCAAGAATCACGGAGGAAACAACGACAACGACGAAGGCAGGACAAGTGACAAACAAAAGCGTGCGGAAGTTTGTCTTAACTGTGGGAGCAAGAAGCATTTCAAAAAATACTGCCCTAAGAAGAACCGGGCACAAGGATAAAAGCTCAGTAGCAGAGCTAGGGGAGCGCGCCAAGAAACCAAGTTTGGATATCGGTACGTCCCATATTACTCAACATTATGCATCTGTGCTGCTAGATACTGTTGCAAATTTTAGCTTCGCATCTCTAGAGTTTGAGAGTATACTTGGCTTAGTAACAAGTAAATTAGGTGATCCACACACGATAGTACTAGCTAACGGGAAACTAGTGGAAGCCAACGAAGCAATTGGAATCGGTAGGATAGAACCCTGAGAGCGTAAGTTTACGCTTGATCTACTGCCAGTGAATTGGGGAGACTTCAACAAGGTAGTTGGAGGGATTGGTTGACAAATGATCAATAGGAGATTGATATCCGCACCACGATGGTGAACGAAGAAGCGATCTTGACTCATGAAGCGGGATACGCCTTTGCAAATTACAAATTACTTGAAGGCACGAAGAATGTTGCGTAAAGGATGTGTTGTTTTCTTGGCTCATGTCGGGGACAGGAGGAGCCGAAGAACCAAAGCGCGAAGATATTCCTATGGCAAGGAAATATCCTAAGGTCTTCCTCGAAGACTTGCCAGAATTATCTCCTCAACGATTAGTCGAATTCCGCACCTATTTGATTCCAGGCATCGCGCCTGTAGTCGATGCATCTTAGCGACTTACACCTTTGGAGATGCAAGGATTGTCAGTGCAACCTCGGTGATTGATAGAGAAGGAAGATAACAGACCAAAATTCCCTTTTGGGTAACCCCAGTTCTGCTCATCAAGGAAAAGGGCGATGATTTTCAAATGAACATCAAATTACCAGGAGCCGAACGAGCTAGCCAACAAGAGCCAGCAACTCTGGCTACGAATTAACGAATTTCTTACTTAATTAACTACTAGGATCCAACCAGTACCTCTCGACTGATCGATGATCAAGTAGCTGTGAATTGAATTCGGGAAGAAAGTATACCGGAAAATTTTGGGACGATAACTTATTTTAAACGTACATAAGAATGGTGTTTCCTACACGATGAACAGAACGTACTTAAATTTCCTACTCCCCTTAATGGTAATTGCATCACGTAAATCCTTCCTCGCTGAGAGCGAACACCCATTGATTCGATACTTGGTCATTTCTCCATTTTAGCAAAAACACATTGCTTCACTTCTTGAAAACTTATATGTTATACATACACCTTTTACTACGCATGCGGTTTCATTTCAAACGCTTCATTGAAGTTCAAATATTATGTTGCTAGATTTGGTTACTGAATTGTGATTCGAATGACCTACATTTTTGAAATTGTTGGCTCTTTTGCTATCAAGTCAACACCCTCTCTTGAAACTTCTTTTATTACAAATTACATTCATGGTTTATTTTGTTACCATGCCGATATTCCCTTTGATTGATAGATACGTTTATTGCCGGGCTACACGTAAATTAAGTTCGATTGCTCAAACTTATCCACTTCGCATATTCAGTTTCAGATGTCATATGATGTATTGGGAGCATCATATTCAAATATTTTTGCAAAGATTCTTTCATTTCAGTCATAGCAGGTTCGGTTGGTCTACGACTCCACTAAAACGTTTGATTTGTTTCAATACCTTGCGGTGATATTTTCACCGAATTGAAGCTTGTGCTAATTGGGATACTCACTTCATACACGGATTTAATTGCCTACTTATTTGTTAACAATCCATTTTGATATTCACGATCAAAGCAGTCTCAACAAAATTGTGTGTGTAAGGCAATGGTACATATATTCATTTCATAAGCACAATGTACCTCCTAACGATTCTTTCATTGACAATCGAATGCCTTACGGTACTTAATGCTTTTTTCATCCTTCGATAAAAAACAGTGACTCTTTGATGTTCCGTATTCAACTGAAAACTAACATTGTGTAAATCAAATCTTCGGGCTTGTTTCGGTACACTTTCGCTTGATTTCAAAACGGTGAAATTTTTTTTCAGTCACCACTATACTTGAATTATGTCATTACAACACCTCGTGGTGTCCATACAACCTTGTAGCTTGTGCTAATCATGGTCAACCGTTTCACGCAAAACTACATATACTTTTGTTGACTTATCATTTAAACATTTCTGATGCAACTACAAAATCAAGGCAAGGATACACCAGATCCGCTTATCTTCACTCAGCGTATTCTCGCAATTCAAAATTTTCAACACACTAAATCTTACCATTCATCTACTCGTGAGTTGACAGATCATTTTACTATTCCATTTGAATTGTTGATTTTGAACTCATATAACGGATGCTAGGGTTCGTGGAAACTCGTTTGCATATTGCAATCGATCGTATGAGAACCTTATTAGTCAAAACCTCTCTTTTGTTGAACCCCCCCTGCTAGCTGGATTACACTAGACTATACGCCAAGTACGTCTTGTACCTTTGACAACAAATGCTAAAAGCACATACCTTTTAACCATAGGGTTCGAGTTGTTACATGTTCTGGGACTCACCTAATGCGAGTAATGTTTGTTTCGGTTTGATGATTATCTACTTCGATATTATTCATATACATACATGTGTGACTTAACCATAAGGAGTTAAGGTAGTACAAATTTCGAGGACGAAATTTCTTAAACGGGGGGAGAATGTGAAAATCCTCACATTTACAGGCATCCGTACACTAAATTACTATTTAATTAGTGCTTAATTACTGTGCTTGCTTACAATTATGATTAAGCTGCTTTCTGTTTTCTGATACATAGATACTCATGCATCACATATTATACTGTCACTCTATTATTTACACACAAACATTAGTGACAACCTTGATGCACAAAAGCACAGTTAGCACACTAAACGGAGGACCCAGAAAACATGCTGACAATGCCAGCACCTAGTCAGACACTATATTGAGGCCAGTGTGAGCCGGGAATAAAGCACCTAGTCAGACACTATATTGAGGCCAGTGTGAGCCGGGAATAAAGTACTACACTGGTAGGGAGTGTAGGGATGTGAGGATCATTAAACTGCGTCACTAGGTGATAGTTATAGTGCCCGGAAGTGCCTAAAACATATTTAAAGTGCAGAATTCTGCACTAGTATACCAAAATTCAGCTTTTAACAAAGCTAGTAAAGTGTAAAAACTTGGTAAAATAATCCTAGACACTTTCCAAAGTGTTGGTAATTTAATGTGTCAATAAAAACAATATAAAAGACACTTTAAATACTTATTTAGCACTTTAACGGATCAAAATCCAATCGAACAACCGGACTTTACCCGGAACATAAAAATATTGCCAAATACATTGTTTATACTTTTCTGAGCTAGTTAGGGTCCCCGAACACCCTAACACACCTTATATTAATAAAAACACTTAATATACTAACTAAAACCATTAGAATCCAACTAGGTAGTAACTTAACCATCACCACCCAACCCTTACCCCCCCCCCCCCTCCCCATGTTGACGGTCACAAGGGTTGACCCACCCCTTGTCCTCCTTTGATATTATATTTCTAAATGTTGGGAGTTATGGAACACTTTATATGTTGGATATTAGTAACACTTGGATTATACATATACACACAAGATCAACATCATCTCTCATCAACACTTCAACCAACAACACCCTCTCCTCTTCTTCCCCACACACACGGCCACACCCATCAACCACCATCCCACCATCATCCAACTTCCATACGCTCATTTCTCATACATACATAGAAGCAAGGAGTCCAACAACAACGAATCTTGGTGCTTTCGGAAGTGCAAGAATCTCTCTAGATTTCTTTTATCCACCACATTTATACCTTGTTTCTTCCCTAGTCTTGTGCTAGTAGTAAGTGCTTCTAATCATCATCTTGTTCTTATTTTTGGTGGTTAATAGTTGAAAGAATGATAAATATTAAGAAACTTCAATGAACATAATCTAAAGTCTTGAACATAATGGATAAAGAGTGGATAAAGAGAAGTTATGTGTGTAAATCATGTTTGATCTTGTGTAGTATGATATTTGATGTTGTTTGCTAGTAAAAGTTGGATGGATCATCATCTAGACATGCTAGATCATGTTCAAGAACATGAACTAGCAAGATGTTAATGTTAAAGTTATGAAAGATGATGAAATCTTCCATCCATGAAACATGAACTTGAGTAAATATAATTTTCCTTGTAAAATAAGATTATAAACTTGTAGATCTAAAGATCTACAAGTGGTTTTTCAAAAGAACCAAGTGAAAGATGCAAGTCTTGTTAAAACCCGGATATTTTATGAACTAGAAGCAAACTCGGTAAATAAACAAGTGTATGAACACTTGTGTAACAAGAAATTTAACAAAGAAGTATTTTGTGAATCATGACTAGAAGTTGTTAAACTTCAAACTCTTTAAAAATAAAGTTTACAAGAAACCAATCATGTTTTTAAAGTTAACAAAACCTACTAAACGTGTTGGTGATTTACCACATATTTTTAAAAAACCTTCAAGTTCACGAGTTTATGATCTATTCATATTTTGTCTAGGTTGATGAATAAATATTGTATGTTGATGATTGGTAAATTGGTTGAGTGAAGGTTGAAAAGAAAATGATACGCTAGTAAGCGTGGACACCTCCAGTTACAGAGGAAACTCTGGCGAAATTTTTCGAGAAATATAACACTTAGAAATATTTTTGTAACAAATGTTCATAAATATATTTTTAACTTGGTTTTCAAAATAAACTTCGCCATGATTTTTATTTCAAAAAAATTACCTAGTATCGGAGGTGGATTTTGGTAAATAAAACTTGCTAAATATATATTTAGAATATATATTTCATAATAAAACGCTTGTGTGATTATGTGATTATTTGGTGAACTAGATATATTATTTTTAGATAAAAATAATATAACTTGAAAATATTACAAAGTTTCGACTCCAAAATAATACCAACGCTCTCACAAATGAATATTTAAGTTACGTCGGTATTATCATAACAACGCGAACTTTAAAGCGTAACTTATAAATATTTCGGAAAACACTCCCATACGTATATTTTGGTAAAATATTATTTTGGAAACTGTAGAAATAAAAATATATTACTTTTGGGAAAAATACATATATGTTGGAAATACGTTATTTTTTGACAAATGAAGTTGAATATATTTTTCTAAGAGGGAGATAAAAATATATTTTCCTAGTATATTTAGAAGATATATAATTTTTTAGAAAAATATGTATTCCTAGAACGATACATGATTTAAACAAAATAAGGTTTATTTGTATATATTTAAGTGAGACTTGAAATATATGATTTTGGAAATATATACTGGGAATATATTAACATATATTTAATTGGAACAATACACCGAAATACGACGCCATTACTTGGCAAGATATACAAATACAAATAAGAAAATACATGTATGAGATACCCCCACCCTTAGGAAGGAAATATGAAGTTAAAATGCTTAAGATGTATTAATACAGAAACACTGCATAAACAATTATTCCAAAACTAAATACAATTATTATAACTTGGAATAATACCAAAATCGTATCTCAAAAATATACATACTAAGACAAGGCACGACCCGTTCGTCTAATAGACATTAGACCATTGTAGGTAGTCATGATTGCCGTGGAGATTTGGGTTACGAGTACGAAGACGCAATACAGTGAGTTCATGTCCCCTTTTCTCTTAACTGTTTTCAGTTTCATAACTTCGGTGGTGAAATACATGTTACAATTATTACAGACTTTTATATACATGGTATGGTTAGCTTAAGGAGGGTTTACTACTTAGATCATGTGAGTGGGTAGGCTGGAACTTGTGGCCATTAATCCTCATTGTAGGACCGAGGGAACATTGGTGATAGATCTATTGGGGTGTAGCGAGCCCTCACTCCTGAGTCCGCTGAATGGGCCAGGTGGTGACTGAGTGCCCGACGCATAAATCCGCTAGGTTTGAGTCTTCCTGCATCACTTCACACATATCATTGGCTTTGCAACCCAATGGTGATCTCTTTTTCCTTAATTGCAACATACCATGGATTTTCATACATACAGACATGTTACAAAGGTTTATACATACTCACTTACACATGAACTCGCTCAACTTTATGTTGATTTTTCAAACTACATGTATTTCAGGAAATTAGTAAATGGATCTGCGGGCGTTGGAGTTTTTAAGTTGCGCTGTGAATAAAGATGCCATCCAAGTCATCAGGGCTTAGGAAACGTATCTTAATCCTGGACGAGATACGTGGTCCTAAACTCGGGTTTGTTTTAAAAATCTTTTGTTGAGTCTTTTTGAACTCCTTAAAGTATGTTATGATTTGTAACTTGAAATTGATCACGACATTTCAAACAATTATGTTGTACTACTTTTAAACTTCAATTAATGGATGTACATCTACTGGTTTTATCATATAGTGTTGTTATGATCGTATGCAATGGTATTAAGAGGTCACATCAATAATCACGCTTCCGCAAAAGTCAGGGTGTGACAAATTTCTGGTAAGAAACCAAGTGTGGTCTACAATAGATGTCTGCCCCCGGTCGAAAATGTATACTCTCCTCGAAATCCAAATTCTGAAAGAGTCAAAAATGCAACAAACTTAAAGTGCGAGTCTGGGTCGTCAGCTAATTTGCCAGAGAATATTGATGTTACATTCACATCGTCCGACACTGATCATGAGTCCAAGTTGATAAAAAGTGTGGTCGATCAGGTGTTAGATAGAGATGACATTGAAGAGTCAAAAACGGAGTCTAAATCCAAGTCAAAGTCAAAGTCTGAGTCTGACACGTCAAAGTCAACAATCAAAAAGGACAAACGGGTTTATGATAAGGAGTTTTTGTTATCAAAATCTAATTTGAATGACGAACCAGTCAAAGTAGCATATACTTTGAAAGGTTCTGACAAATTATATTCTGATGAGATTTTTCCAATAAGAAGTGTTAAAATTGAAATGATTCAAAAGGTTTTCAAAATCACAGAAATTAATATTTCTGAAATAAAAGATTTAAATCTTTCTGGAAAACCTAAACAATACACTTCAAGAGATCAACAAAGAATTAACAAGAAAATGGGTTACAATTGTGGTTATAGTTTCCAAAAGAAACCAAACCACAATGGTAATTTCAAAAAGAAAGGTCTTGGTTTTATTCCACCGAAAAACTATAAAAATGAAAAAATTTATAAACCAAAAACTGTGTTTGTTTCAGGTAAGTCTTCAGAAGCTGAGAAAGAGCAAATATTCAGTAAGCAGACAAATCAAGAATTCCTTGCCAAGAAGCAAGAGGAATTAAAGAAGAGTGTTGTTCAGAAGAGGACAGAAACAAGAACATGTTTTCAGTGCAAAACTACTGGTCATATTGCTAGGAACTGTCCGAAAACATTCATTCCAAAACAGGAAGTTTCTAAGAAACTGAAAGCAAAAATTGTTGAGAAAACAGAATCACCGACGAACAAATTTAAAGTTTTTGAAAATTCAACTTTTGAGGTTGGTGAATGTTCGAAAAATGTTTTCAAAAAGAAGGAAGAACTTAACAACCAAAAATGGGTTGTTAAGAAATCAAGAGACAGTTCTGGTGATGAATCTGATTCCATAAAATCAGAGGAGCCGCATGTTGTTATCAGAGAAGAAAAGAAAGTTCCACCAGTGGATGATGTGAATTTTCCACCACTGAAAGCTGAAAATTTGAAATCTAAAATTGGAAAAGTTGAAATTTCAAATCAATTTTATTCTAAGAAGAAAGAATTGGATGTTGAAAAAGCCTTTAACCCTGCAGTGAAAAAGATTTTTGGAAAAATGATTGAGGGGAAGGCTAAAGTGGTTAAAGAATTTTATCAATCTAAAAGGAAAGTTGAAACCCCAAGAGAGACTGAAAAAGCTACACCCAAGGATGGTCAGGCTTGGGTGGATATATTCTTCGTTGAATAGAAACCTGACTTGCCGGAGCTCCAAAGTTGGTAATCGTGGAGCATGAATCAGCATCATTCTCAAAATGTTTTTGAAAATGGTTATGTGTGAATTGCCGGAACTCCCAGGTTGGTAAGTGTGGAGTAGGAATCGGCATCTTGAGAATTCAATCAACAGATGGTAATCGGTCGAAAATGTTTGATAGTTGTTACTTCAAGAGGTTAATCAAGGTCATTAAGTTGAACTTGATTTAGCTATCATTCAAAAAGATTGGTAAACAATGTGATGATTTGATCCCCATTTCCTACAAATGGTAAAATCAACAAAACTAATTTTCCGGAAAAACCATTTTGATTAAAACAAACTTAAATGTTTTGAAATCATAATGGGAAAATAGTTTGTTGTGAGGGGGAGTTCTGATTGTTTATGCCAAGAGGATGGAGAATTGAGGCAATTTGATTTCAGTTATCAATTTTCTTGTACAGTTTGTTTTCAATTTTCTTTAGATGTATTTGTATTTTAGGGGGAGTATATTTTTCAGAAAATCCAAAAACATTAGAAAATTTGAAAAAGCCAAAAACATGATAAAATCAAAAATGAGTTTTTGTTGTATAAAAGAGGAAATGATAGTACATCAGTGGACTGTCACAGCATGCTAAAGAAATGTAAAGTTTAAAGGTGATAAACGGTCTCACTAAAGATGTGACGATAGGCTCAGCTAGACTAGTAGACTTGCGATAACGATACAAACTTAAAAGAAAAAGCCTAGTTCTAGTGGGAAACACGATCGAAAGTATAGTACTTAGTTTTGTCCTTCTTGATTGTGTGCCTGCTCAGTAATCGCTGATTGTCGAAAGACATAAAACTGGTTAAGTTTGTGAGCTTTCACAACTTTGCTGAAAAATCGCTGTGATTGTGTATTTTATTTTGCAAAGATTTAAACTGGTTTTATTTCTTTATTTTGTTTAAGCATTGGACATCCTCTGCGTATACGTGAGTATCGACCTGGATGTTATTGCCTAAACGTTCTGCTTTATTTTCTTTGGTGTTTCGTTTAAGCTTTGGATCACCTCTGCGTATACGGAAGTCTAGACCTGGTGGTTAAAGCCTAAACAACATCAACTTGTTTTTATTTTATTATTTTGTTTAAACATTGGACTTTCTCTGCGTATACGGAAGTATCGACCTGATTGTTAATGTTTAAACATTCTGCTTTGTTTTCACACATATCACAGTTGATAAAAGTTTAAAGGCATTACTTGAGTTAGTGTATTGCATGATGAGGGGATATGCTGAGATCGTGGGGTCCATAAGAATTTAGTGCGAAATTAATATACCTTAACGTATCAGTAAGCATTTCGAAAGTTTTTAGTTTGAGTTTAAGTGGACAACAATATCGTCAATCAACGTGAATCGTTTAGATCTGAAAATGTTTAAAGCTTAACGGTGTTAGTGATTTGTCTCATAAACTGATATGATCCTCTTACACAAACTCACAAAAATATTGTTTGTACATATTTCATTTCTGCATTTGTATTTCTTTACTGCATTTATATTCATTAAAAATCCAAAAAGATTTTAAGTGTGTTTTAGCATAAATTTTGAAAAATTCAAAAAGATTTTCGACAACTGTTATTGAAAGACTGATATTCAAAATTCCGAGTGCTAAACATGAAGAACAGGTTTGGATAAAGAGTGTCTGAAAATGATTAAATTTTTCAAGAGATTTTCAGAGGATAAATCATTTTTGAATCATCATCATCATCATCATCATCGTACTCAGTATATCCCACCTATAGCAAAGCTAAGGTAGGGTCTGAGGAGGGTGGGATGTAGACAGCCTTACCTCTACCCCGTAGGAATAGAGAGGCTGCTTCCAATGAGACCCCCGGCTCGATTGTGGTTTTGCATCAAGCCTTGGACATAAGGCACATAACACTCAGCAATTGAGACAAATGCCAATTGGTGCATGTACCCCCTTGTCTTTCGGCTATCAACGCCACCACATGATGCCTGATTAACGATCCCCTCTTTTTAACGTTATTTTCACGAAATTAGTAAAATAACGTTAAAAATTAGTGCACTTTTGCTTTTGCCCCCCCGAGCGCCCACACATATATTACATTATATGAGCAGACCGCAAGCGGGGCTAATAAATCATTTTTGAATGATTCTTGCAAATGGTTTCTAAATTTTAAAGATTTAAACTTTGAGAAACTTATGTGTGTGGTAGAGAATTTTGCAGGTATGAAGATTGATCAAAGCCAAATTCTGATATCTGAGCAGATGGTGATTTCCAGACTACGATCCCAGTAAATTGAGAGGGGGAGTCTGAAGACAAAGTTGAGGAAGCAGTTAGAGCCAGTGCTGATCCTGGAACTGCATTTGCGCAAGAGAGATTGAAGAGAAAAGATAAAGAGTGAGGATACTTACAATGGAGAATACTTCGCAGTAAAGCACAAAGACTGATAGAGACTGAAGATTTGACAACCGAAGACTCAACACTGAAGACTCCGTCAACATCCGAGGGGGAGTTTGTTGGTGCATCCGTCTGTCAACTTCGTCTTGTATCGAGTCTTGTATAGTAATAGGTAGATTAGGGCTCGGGAATCAAGATATAGGTATTGTAAGTGATTCCGCTTGAAATGACCTTATGTCATTTCAAGCGAAATCTCAAACATCTTGATTCCGCTCGAATGTGTAACTGCTGATTCCGCTCGAAATGTTTCATTGTGATTCCGCTTGAATTGAACATGTTATGTTCAAGCAGAATATGCTCGGCTATAAATAGGACAATTTGGAGCGAAATCAGCAGTATAGTCTTCCGGTTTGCAACGAAGTGCTGCCGAAGTGTCGTCGTGATTGTAAAAGGCTTTTATATCAATAAAATCGACAAATTATAGTGAATACAGCTGAAATAATGCTAATACACTTGTTTCCGCCGCTTGTATTATTGAAAAACTCTTCTGATCGACTCGTTTGGGTTTGAAAACGATCCTACAAAAATCAAGGCTATATTATGCAAAAATAAACATGTTCTTTCACTTTTTGGACTTTTTAAGTCAAAATTTCAAAGTCTTGATCTTTGTTACTTCATTTGATCTGGTTGTTCATAATGCAAAAAAATGGCATGTTCTTTCACTTTTTTGACTTTTTAAGTCAAAGTATGCAAAGTCTTGATCTTAGTTATTTCATTTGACCGGGTTGTTCTGTATCGTTTGTATATTAAAACCTTGTATCTATATGTGGCTTTAGATGTTTCAGGGTCGGCCATCTAATGACAAAGAATCACCAGAACATGTAGCGGACCAACGAGTTATTTCAATTTCTTTATAAAAAATAAAGATGCCTGTTTGGTAACAGGTTTTAAGAAGTGTTCCATTGTGTTTATCTGGCCAAACAAAGAGGAGACAAATAAGACGTACTAGCGGCAACGCGCGGGCATTTCCACTATATATTAAAATTACTAATCTTTGAAAAACTATAAGAATTTTCATTCTTTTTTTATCTCGTAGCTTTTTCTTTTGATCTCTGGTCCGTATTTCAACAATCTGGACTTTACAGTTTATTTCAAATCTTATATGAGATTGTTAGGTAAGTTTATTGTATTCTATATATATGCACATATATGATACTTATTAGCAGATCTTCTTTTCAATTAACTTATGTCCACCTTATGGTCCTTTTGTTTGATTAACTAGATGGTACTTGTAGGCATTGAGGCTAAGCTCTACGGGGAATGGAATGCAAAGATGGATATCCTGGAAATCTGAATCCGAACCCATGTCCAACCTATATATTTTTTTTGGTTGGTACGTCATTATATACATTTACCTTTATCTTCTACAACCAGAACGAGCTATACGGGTGCATACTTTTCTTTTAAAACGCTGGTCGGTTACTCCTCAGATATGGTCAGCCATTACGACATACGACGTTCGCTTGCTTCTTTGGGCACAAGAACCTTTTCGAGTTTCTCCGTTTCATCCGCCCTCCCCACGACGGCTCTTCTTTTATATGTTACACAACACCTTGAGACACCAGAGACGGGTTTCAACGTTGTTGTTTCGGTATCAGGTAACACCACCCCCTGCCACCGCATTCCGCCGCAGGTCGGTTTCTTCTCCGACCTATTGAGGTATAAGCTGAATCATTAGTTGCAGTTGGGTGGTTTCATGGCTCATGACTTGATTCTGGGCCTTCACCATCACCATACCAATCTAAGGCTACCCGAGCCACTCCGACCCCAAAAACTTGCGCGTAGCTCTTCCAGGTCTACTGTTGGTGCTGCCATAGTTGAAGTTGAGTGCAGCTTTGAAAAAGATTATGTATGTTTCCCGCAAATCTAAGCTGGAGAACTTTTTATGTGGTGGATAAGAGATTTTATTGTCTTTAACTGTTACTAATTTCTAGGTACTTGACAACAAAGAAGAACTAAAAACAAAATTGAAGGAGATATATTGTGAGAAATTTGATGCTTTTATTCGGACGAGCCAGATGGAGATAAGGTGATTAGAGATGCATAGAAAGTCTATTTTTTTGGCTTACGAAGAGTGCATTACTTATCTTTAATATTTTCTTGATGTCAGACGAAACTGGGAGTGCCCGGGTGGAAAGAACGGTGCTATGAAGACACGTTCTCTGCAAAATCTTCTAAAGAGCTTGAGGAAATACGGAGAGATGTTGTAAGATTTCTAGCTTTTTTACTCTCTAATTTTCTTAAAAGTAAAAAATGAAAGCAATAGAAACTAAAACGGAAGGAACATAAGAGAGAAAAAACATGTAAACTTGTAACCTTTATTTTAATGTTACAATATATGGTGGACTCTGTAGCCTCCTTTTTTTGTTGATGGAGATTAGTTATATGCTGTAAAAACATAATCATGTTGTGTTATTTAAAAATTTCGTATAACTAATATAAATTGTTTATGCTAATCATTTATCACTATATTTTTAGGCATTATGAACGAATCATTGTATACCATAACAATAGAAGACACACAAGTTTTTTGAAACAAGGCTGTAGGAAACAGACCCCATCTTTTGTGGCAGAAACATGTAAGGAACTTTTTTTTTTTTTTTGCAAATGGTGGGAAGACATCGAACAACGACGACATAGATGCTTTAGTTGCACTAAGTGTTGGGATAATCAACTACTTTTTGTTGTTACTTAGTGGGAATGTGGTTGTTCTTTAGGTGTCCAGGCAGCTTTATGTTTCATACGACTTGACGTTTGGATTATTACACTACCACTGCTCTTTTGTATATCACACAAAGTCTACTAAGCCACTTATAAAACGATTGCATGTAACTCAACATATTATGATTTATGACCATGCTCACCTATGATTATAGCCATAAAACGGATACATAGTGTTCTGCGCGCAACGCACACATGGGATATAAAACTTTACTATATAAAGCATTTCAGATTGACACTTTTGTAATTTCCATAACTATATAAAGCATTTCAAATGTGCCCACGGCAATGCGCGGGTTTCCCACTAGTACTATATAAAGCAAATCTGGCGTACAAAAATGTAATTTTACATCATGTACAACATTGGAAGCAGCATATACAACACTATGTAAGCAGAGAAAATAGGAAAGTATTTGGTATTTTAAGACGCAGGAAGGGCACAATTGTCAATTCAACCTCCTTGACTTTAATTGCCACATAAAGAAACACTTATATTTACTCCACCATCATTGCTAACAAGGCCCTTTTGAGTTTTGATTCCCTTTCTTCCTCCCATATCGACCTCATCACTCTCTCTCTCTCTCTCTCTTTGTAACTTTCTTCGTTTCTTAATGACTGTTACATTTTGTGTAATCTTTAGGTCACACATTCAAGATTTGTATCAATGCAAGAAAGGCTTGAGTGTTTCTACTTCGGTGAACAGTCGGAATCAGAAACCCTAGCCGGAGCCATTTGTCGCCTGCACTAAAGTAAGAGAAATTTATCCTCATATCTTGATGTATCCTCATATTATGATATTAATTGTGTGATTTATAGATCATGTTTAAACTTCTGGAGTATTAATCTTTTAGGGTCTCATGAGGTCCCTAACTCAACAACACAGTAGATTTACCTGCAGAGTTGTTTTCTTTATCAATTTATGGTTGTATTATGCTTCTGTTGGAAATTTGGAACATAAGTTTTTATTACGTTCGATATACACTCCTTGGTTTCTTCAAAAATGCCTCAAAACTTTCAAAACGGATCTCCGTTGCTGCAACGATATTTGATACCTTGGCGTTTGGATGAAACTGGTAACTGTTGGGATTGAACCCTATCAGAGGAATAGATAATTAAAGCCAAAACTGGATCAGAGCAGTGGATCCAAAATAAACAGACGATTACAGTTGGTTCATACAAATCTCTCCCCTTGAAAGTGGTTTCATATCTGCTGACCTCCTATCTGATGATCTTACTAAGTGCTGACCTACAACTGCTGCTTTGCATCTACTGCCCAATGTCAAAGACTGATGGAAGACCAAAGTTCTGCTGACTCAATCTACTGCCTTGAGTCTAGTACTACTGATCCGGACAAGCACTGCTGGGTTCAAAGCAGTGGAAGGATGCAGCAGCTGTTTAAGTGTCTTTTATGTATTAAATTGTAATAGCAGTTGGTAGTACATCAGTGTTTGTATAGATCAGAGGTTAGAGTTTGTTAGGAGGTTAGATGTCACTTTCATGGTGACGTCAGCTAAAGATGCTCAGTAGTTTGCAAGTGCCTATAAATAGTTTAGTACTTTGTACTGTTCTATTAGCTCTTTTACAACATCGTCTTCTTTGCACAAACAAACCACTGAGCTCTGGCTGAGGGGGAGTTTGCATTCATTCATCAATCATTGTAATCGTTGTTGAAACAAATTCAATCTTTCGATTCATTGTGTAAAGATGTTTGATTAAAGTATTACTCTCGTTTGATTGTATGCAAAGTTTGTTTTCATCATAATTCCACTGCACAACTCTTTCATTTTCATCTTAATTCCAAACGAAAATACAATCAAAAACAAACTCAGATCCAACAATTGGTATCAGAGCTCGGACAGTCAAATTTGATTTAACAATCATTTTGACGTAAATAGTTCAGCTCATAACAGTTGATACTGATCGTTTGTTCGTCCGTTGAAAAACAGAGCAAGGATTAATCACCATTAAAGTTGATTTCTCAGTGTCTGTAAAACAACAAGAATGACGTCACAATATCAGGATGATAAAAACAACATTGGCTCACTTTTTAAACCACCTATGCTAAAAAGAAATGAGTACAACATCTGGCAGAGGAGGATGGGTCACATCCTCGCTCAACAAAGCACAGGTTGTTGGAGGTCTGTCATTTATGGTCCCCATGTTCTTTCAGTGCCAAGCGCTGAAGATGCTAAAAAGTTCGTTCCTAAACCAGTTGAAAATTATACCGAAACCGACTTTCAAAAGATCGAACTAGATGCTAAAGCGTTTAGCATCATAGCATCAGCGCTGCCCAATGAGATATACGCTGGACTGTTACACTGTAACAGTGCCAAAGAGTTATGGGACGCACTTAAGGAACAGTTTGGGGGAACCGAGGAAGTCATAGAAAATAATAGGGAAATCCTGAACCAACAGTATGAAACATTTTGCTACGTTAAAGGTGAATCATTAACGCAACAATTTGAGCGTTTCAGTTGTCTCATCAGTGAACTGAGGCTTGTTAACACCACTTTTACAAACTCAACTCAAAATAGCAGGTTCCTCAGGTCACTGCTAGAAAAATGGGACACCATAGCTTTTGTCACCCGAAACTCACCTGAATTCAAGGATCTGACCTTGACCCAACTCCACGGTCGACTCCTGACCTACGAAAGGGAGTTGAACCAGAAAAGGAGGTTACAAGAGTCAGGAATAGTTACCGATGATTACACTTTCGGTAATACTGCTCTTCTGGGTCAAGAAGAATCTGGGAGCAGTGGTAAGGATCAGGGTTATGATCACTTCATTGACATAACTGCTGGTGCAAATTTCAACAACCCTGATCCTCACTCTGCAAGTTATGCATTCACTGCAAACGAAAACCAGATGTCAGATAATCTAAGCTTTGAACTCAATGATTTACAACATTTCGATCCCACTGACTTAGAGGAAATGGACATCCTGCACCAACTGGCCTTGCTAAGTGTTAGAACTAGCAAATTTTACAAAAGAACAGGGCGAAAATTCCCAGGGTTGCATGGGAATCTAAGGGTTGGGTTGGATAAATCGAAAATCAAGTGCTATAAGTGTAATAGGTTGGGACATTTCGCTAGGGAATGTAGGAGTCAAACTACTGGTCCCATAATTACTCATCCTAGCTCAAATCCTAGACCTCAAAACCAAAGCACTGTGCACTATGCCCAGTATGCCCCAGCAGCTCAAGTGAACACTGCTCACTATGCTGCTGCCCCTGTGCCAGTACATTATGTCCAAACTACTGTTCCACAGATCCAATATGTTCAAACCCCTATTCCCCAGGCACAAGTGCAACCTGCACCTCAAACCACTGCTCCAGCAGCAGTACAACCAGATCAACAAAGTTTTTTCACACAAGGGTTTGTTGACTGGAGCAGTATGCCTGAAGATCTTAGTGATGAAAATTTTGCACTCTATGCTTCTAATGATTCTTCTAATAAGGAATTTTGTTTGATGGCATTAGAGTCAATACAGGAGGGGGTTGAAACTGAGGAGGAACAGCTGATCATTGAAACAGTGGATGAGGTGACTGAAGCAGTGGTTACTGTTGTGGCTGGTGAACTACTGTTGGGAGAAAGTTCAGGTACCCTGATTGAACCAATGACAGATCCATGGTCCGTAGAGGACAAAGAAGAAGAGAAAGAAGAAAAGGCTGGTGAAAAGAAGGTGAAAGCTGATGATGAAGAAGATCATCAATGTGATTGTGCAATGATGGCAGCTGCCAAGGTATCTCCTCAAGTTCTTGAAAAACTGTGTTCTGACAATTGCATAATTGCTTTTGCTAACATTAAAGAGGTGAATGAAAACCTTCGGGATAAAATCTTGACTGGTGAGGTTAAATTTGAAAAGTCTTTAAAAGAACTTAAAAACAAATTGACTGAAAAGGAAAAAGAGATCAGCTGTCTAAAAGAAGAGCAAAGCATAACCAAAACCCAACTTCAAACTATGGTAGAAAAATACCAAGTTTGCAAAAAGGAGTTGGAATCCACCCAGATTACTTGTGAAAGATGGGTGGAATCCTGCAGAGGATATGAGGTTATGCTTGAAAAACAGAGAAAAAGCAATGTGAAATTTGGGGTTGGCTATAGAAAACATGATGATGAAAACACTGCTTTTGAAAAATCTGTTCAAACCACTGATGTAACCACTGAGTTCATCCCCACAAACAAGAATGGCCAAGAAGTGAAAATCACTGACAAACTTGGTAACAAAATCACACTTGACAGACCAATGGGATCCTCTACTTTTGAGGAGCTTGAAGAATACCAGTTTAAACCAAAATGGTCTGATGAGTGTGACATTCTTGAAAATTTCAAGCCAATGGACTTTACATCAACTGATGGTGTCAAGGCTCCAAAAGCTAAAGTCATACCTCTCAAGGACATCCCAGCAGTGGTTAAAACCTCTGCTGCAAAGGAGTCTGAAAAGAGAAAGAAGAAAGAAAAAATTGATAACTTGTTTTGTGAATTCTGTGAGAAAAGGAATCATCTAACAAAAGATTGTTTCCACTTGAAAGCCTATGATTTAAACAGAACAAGTGTCATTGTTTCAGCAGACAGTTGCATTGTTTGTGGTAAAACAAACCACAAAACTCAAGCATGTGTGTATCTCAAAAACTTTGATGTGAAAAAGAATGAGTACATGGCTAAAACATCCTTGAGTCCATCATCTTCATCATCATCTGTCAAATTCACCAAGAAACAACCACTGTTTGTGCCAGTTGAAACAGCTGTCACAAAACAGCTGAACCAAACATCTGTCAAAAGAGATGTTCAGGTTACTGATGCACCCCCTGCCAATCAGTTCAGAAAAGGCAGGGAAAAACAGTCTTACCAAAGGATTCCACACGTTTATGAAGCCTACAAAAGGTCTTCTAAACCCAGAGTGAACAGGCATCCTTTTCGTTACCAGCAGGTGATTGGTCAGGACCCACAACAGTGGTTAGAGAAACACTGTCCTAAAACAGTTCAAACCCCTGACCTAACCACTGTCCATCACTCTGCATCCATCCCAGACACTGTTGAGACCCCATCCAAAGCCTTGTTGGCTTTGGAGACCTTAATGAACTAACCCTTTTACTTCATGTGCAGGGAGCTTCTGCATGCTTTGATAGTCTTTGGTATGTAGATAGTGGAGGCTCCAGGAACATGACAGGATGTAAAGCCCTCCTCAAAGACTTTAAAATCCATGGAGGGGGTGATATATCCTTTGGGAATAATAGTAAAGGGAAGGTTCTGGGGTCTGGTACAGTGCAATCTGGAAATGTAAAATTTGAAAATGTCAATCTAATAGACAATCTAAAATTCAACCTTCTGAGTGTGTCCCAAATGAGTGACAAGGGATTTGGGTCATTCTTCACAAAAGACTGTTGTAGGATTGTTGGACCAGAAATGGTCAAAAAGATTGAAGCAATAATCAAAACTGGTCAAACTAAACTTGTTGCTCAAAGAAGTGGCAATGTTTATGTTGTTGACATGTCAAAAGAGTGTCCCAGAGCTGATGCCTGTCTGTTCTCAGCTGCCTCTAACAAAGAGACAGAACTTTGGCACAGAAGGCTGGGGCACACAAATCTTAAGACAATCACAGAAATTTCAAAAAATGGTTTGGTGAGAGGCCTACCACAAAAATTGTTTTCATGTCCTGAACATTGCATTTCCTATTTAAAAGGAAAACAGCATAAAAGTTCTCACAAGTCCATTGAAGAGTCCAAAACAACCCAGTGTTTGCAAATGCTACACATGGACTTGTTTGGCCCAGTTCAAGTCATGAGCCTCAAAAAGAAAAGATATTGTTTGGTTATTGTTGATGACTTTTCTAGGTTTACATGGACTTTCTTTTTACACTCAAAAGATGAGACTGCAGGCATTTTGCAAGACTTTGTAACACAGGTTGAAAAGCAATTTGACCTTCCAGTGAAAAGCTTTAGGAGTGACAATGGCACATAATTTAAAAATAAGGAGTTGGATGCCTTCTGTGTGAAGAAAGGGATTGTAAGGCAGTACAACATCCCTAGAACACCAGAGCAGAATGGGGTAGTGGAAAGGAAGAACAGAACTCTGATTGAGGCTGCCAGAACCATGCTTGCAGATTCAGGTTTGCCACTAACTTTCTGGGCAGAGGCAGTAAACACTGCTTGCTATGTCCAGAACAGAGTTTTAATAAACCCTAGGCACAAAAAGACTGCTTATGAAATTCTGTATAAAATCAAACCACTAATCTCATATTTCAAGGTGTTTGGCTGCCCATGCTTTATTTTGAACTTAAAAGATTCCATTTCAAAATTTGCAGCCAAAATTGATTGTGGTTATCATTTGGGATACTCAACCACTGCCAAGGCCTACAAAGTGTTCAATACACGGACCAAGGCAGTGGAGGAGACTTTGAATGTAAAATTCAATGAACTTTCATTAATGAAAATCCCAGCAAACCCTGCAGATCTGTTTGATCTTGAAAAATTTACTTTTGAAAATACTGCTGTCAAGACTAACAGTGCAGGTCCATCAGAGGATACAACACCAGACTATGGGTATGAAATCATCATCCCTCAAAGGTCTGCCACAAAGGGAAAAGCACCAGCTGTTCAAAATAGTTGTCAAAGCTCAACCACTGCTACCTCAACAGTTGTTGACCAAAGTAGCCCATCAACCACTGCTTCCACATCCTCAAACACTGCTGACAAAAGTCCTCAAACAGTGGATAAAAGTCAGCAGTTGTCCACTTCATTACCTCCTATTCCACCACCTTTTGAAGCCACTGGTGGATCATCAAAGTCCCCAGCAGTGGTTAGCTCAGATGATACACATTTGCAGCCTTCACAAACCAATGCCATCATACCATACCAAGGAGATTTAATCTTCTTGAGATCTCATCCACCTGATCAAATCATTGGCAACATAAATGAAGGGGTGCTCACAAGAAGCCAAACCCAAAACATTTGTCTTTTTGCTGGTTTTCTATCACTCCATCAGCCAGTCAAGTACCAAGAGGCACTGAAAGACAACAGCTGGGTAGAAGCCATGCAAGAGGAGCTCCAACAGTTTAAAAGACAACAAGTATGGGGGCTTGTACCACTGCCAGAAGAGGTTAGTCCCATTGGCACAAAGTGGGTCTTCAAGAACAAAACTGATGAAAGGGGTATTGTTGTCAAGAATAAAGCCAGGCTTGTGGTTCAAGGTTACAGACAGGAAGAGGGGATTGATTATGATGAAACATTTGCCCATGTTGCAAGATTGGAAGCCATTAGACTGTTCCTGGCCTTTGCTGTCAACCACAATATGAAGGTGTTTCAAATGGATATAAAAAGTGCTTTCCTCTATGGTACAATTCAAGAAGAGGTATATGTTTGTCAACCTCCAGGTTTTGAGGATCCATTTTATCCAGATCATGTCTACAGGCTAAACAAAGCCTTGTATGGCCTGAAACAAGCACCAATAGCCTGGTATGAAACTCTTTCCAACTTCCTACTCTCAAATGGTTTCAAAAGAGGTACCATTGATAAAACATTGTTTTTAAAATGGAGAGGGAAGGATTTAATGATTGTCCAGATTTATGTGGATGACATTATTTTTGGAAGCACATGTAACTCAATGTGTGAAGAGTTTAGAGAACTCATGACAGCAGAGTTTGAAATGAGTGCAATGGGTGAGCTGCAATGCTTTCTTGGTCTCCAAGTACAGCAATTGCAAAATGGAACTTTCATTCATCAAAGCAAATATGCTAAAGAACTTTTAACCAAATTTGATATGAATGATTGTAAACCATGCAGCACACCCATGGCAACAAATAAGCTGGTCATGTCTGATGAAAAGGATGAGCTGATTGACCAAACACTTTATAGAAGCATGATTGGGTCTTTATTGTACCTAACTGCATCTAGACCAGACATCATGTTTGCAACATGTGTCTGTGCAAGAAGTCAATCAGCTCCCAGAAAATCAAATCTCATTGCTGTAAAAAGGATCTTCAGATACATAAAAGGTGCTCCCACACTTGGTATCTGGTATCCAGCTAATGGGAACATCAAGCTTTCAGGTTTCTCAGACAGTGACTTTGCTGGATGTCACACCACAAGGAAGTCCACATCAGAAGGGTGCCAGTTTCTAGGTGATTGCTAGGTTTCATGGCAAAGCAAAAAGCAAGTAGCTGTTTCAACATCCACTGCTGAAGCTGAATACATTGCTGCTGCAAGCTGTACAGCCCAACTCCTGTGGCTTCAAAATCAGTTACTGGATTTTGGTATCACTGCCTTAAAGACACCACTCATGTTGGATAGCCAGGCAGCAGAAAATATCATCAAAAATCCAGTTTCCCATTCAACCACCAAACACATCGACATCAGACATCACTTTGTGAGGGATTGCTATGAAAAAGGTTTGATTTCTCTGCATCATGTCCCAACTAAAGACCAGCTGGCTGATGTGCTCACAAAAGCACTTGATACAGCCACTTTTGAAAGCTTGGTCTCTAGAATTGGGATGCTGAACATGGAATAACAAGCAACATCTTGTTTTTCTATGAATAAAAGCAACAAAATGTTTTCAGAAAATCAAAACTCCATCCTTAAAAATAGCTAAAAATGATATTTTTCATTAAAATCCTTAAAAGTCTGCCATTAACCACTAATTGTTCAAACGTCTGCTCTACTTCAAAAGTCTGTCCACTGCTAAAAGTCAACCCCTGTTCTCTCATTCCTTTGATAAACTCTGTTGTTCAAAAGCAGTGTATTATCCACTGATATGCTATCCACTGATAGTGAAAATCATCCACTGCTTTCATATCACTGCCTTCATTAGTCACTTTCATAAAAGTACTGTCCTTCACTTTCACCAGGGGTTGTCACGTGGGCAGTACATATTGGTCAGACCTTTTGTAACGGCTGACACCTCAGCATTCACTTTCTTCCCTATAAAATCCCCCACTCACCACCAAAACAGGGTTTTACTGTCGAATTGAATTCTTAAAAATTCTCTTCTCAAAGCAGTTTTTTCATCTCATCTTCCACAAATTTCTTCGATCATTCATCTTCAAAATGACAAAATCGAAGTCATCTTCAAAACCCTCATCCAAATCATCTTCGAAAACAGCCTCTCAAAAGGCAATCTCCACTGAAATTCCACATAAACCATCTCACAATCTCCTGGGTCTTCTCACAAAACCAGGAACCACCAAAGTTTTCGACTCCATCCTTGACACCATGGCAAAATCAAAGTACAAAACTTTGTTCACTGCCGATGCACCAATCTATTTGGCGACCCAAAGGGAGTTCTGGAAGAATGCAACCCTTGAAAAACAAGGAGACACTGCAACCACCATAAACTCTTCTATAAAGGGTAAAACTGTCCAAATCACGCCACAATCCATTTCAGAGGTCTTTCAACTCGGTGATCAGGAAGGTAAAATTTCTTTCACTAAAAACGAGTTACAAACTGACTTCATTGAGAGAGGGTATGAAGCAACAATGATGAAGAAAATTACCTTAGAAAAAGGTTATTTTCTGTCTGCAACCAGATTTTTATTTCATACCCTCCTACTATGTGTTTCAAACAAAACCACTTCTTTCAATGAAATCCCTTTAAAGATTCAAAATCTGGGATATGCAATTCTTCAAGGAGAAAATTTTAACTATTCTCGGGAAATTTTTAAAGATTTGGTTAATAATGTTGAAACAAAATCATTCTTACTGTTTCCAAGGTTTTTAAGTTACTATTTTGCAAAGAAATTCAGTAAGGATGATTTAGCTGTAATAAACCAAGGTGATTCTACTCAAATAAACTGTTTAACAACTGAAACTTTTTCAAGAATGTTAGCACCTTGCAAAACACAAGCTGAGGTGCCTGAGCAGATTTTAGCAGTTACAACTGCTCCTCAGGTATCTGCTGCTGAGCCCACTGCTCAAGGTGATCAAAGCAGCAGCACAACTGTTTTGAAACCCACACCTAAAATCACCAAAAAGACAACAAAAAGAAAAACACAAAAACCCCCCAAAACCATCAAAAAGGCATCTCTGGAGGATGAGATACCAGAGCTTCTGCCAGTGACAACACAAAAGTCACAAGAAACCACTGCTGCTACTTCCTCACAGCAGTTGGTACAAATATCTCAACCCATAACCGAAACTCCTCCTGCTTCTTCACAAAAAGAACAGGTTGTACAAATAGGGTCTCCACATCATGATGCTCTGGAAACACTTGTTTCTATCATCCACAGCTCAATACCCGGGGCAAATCCACTTTCTACACCACCCTTCACATCCACAATTCCCCCACCAACTAAACTGCTGTTGGATGCAATTGATTTGAACCAGGCATTAACCAGTCCTTCTCAATCACCTATCAACGAGAATATACCTCAACAACTGACTGGGTCTGATGTATCAATCTCTGCTAACCCACCAACACAACCTGAGGAGGTTAGACCCCTTGAGTTACAAGTAACTCTTGGTGGTAGTCCAAGTGAAGCAGCCACTACAACTGTTGAACCCACTGGTTTATGGTTGGACAGTGGTTACATTAATAAGACTTCCTTGGAGGCAATTCCTTTTATAGCACCTCTGCCAACCACCAGTGGATTTCTTTATCCTACTGGCAACATCAAAAGGTTGTCAAGTGTTGAAGGAAGAAGACCCCAGTACCAAGAAAAAGGGGCATCAGTGGTTAATGTTTGGAGTATACTCCCTACATCTACCACTGATAAAACCACTGCTAGTAGGAAATCAGATGATCTCATTCACTTGGGTGATGATTTAAAGTACCAGAAATTGACGGATCGCATTGAAAAACTTGATAACTCTGTTGCAGAACTCAAAGATATGCTACAACAGGTGTTACAAGTACAAAAGGTACAATCCACTACTATTCCACCTCAAGCACCTGCTCCACAAAGGGCACCTGCTACAAATGAGCTCTGGGATTTATTTCAACCTTTTCTCCATCAACAAGCACAACTGGCAGATCAGCAACATGAAAAACATGTCCAACAGCTGAGAAATGCAATGGAGTCAAGGTTCAAGAACCCTCAGGCTGATCTGAAGGCTCTCAAAACTCAGATCCTGCAAACCACTGGCACTGGTCCTCCAACAATACTTTTCATTGATCAACTCCCAGACGATAATGCCAAAAAGGGGGAGAAAATTCAGGAGTGGAAGAAGAAAGGAATAGATGATGGTCTCTACATTGAACCTGAAAAGGATGCTATGACCAGAAAAATTCCTGTGCCAGATGGTAGTAAAAAGGTTGATGCTACTCAAGAAGCACTTGATGAAGGAGTAGCAAGTGTAAAAAGAGATAGAATGGCAAAGGATGTTTCAAGGTGGAATGAGGAGAAAAGAGCTTTCATGGAGCTGTATGAGCAGGGTTGTTCTGGTTCAAAGGATACTAAAAATCCTAAGACAAAAAGGAAGCCTAAGTCCACCTCATCCAGATTTCCAAAGCCTCCAAAACCACCATCCAAAAGCCATCAGCATCAAACCTCCACTCAAACAGCTGTTGTAACTCCTGCTGTATCAACTACTGCTGGTACTTCAGTGGTTTCAACATCTGTTCTCTCTTCAACACACACCACCTCAACACACACCACAACCACTATTTTACCACCACTGTCACCATCAAAAACCATTCCACCACCACTTTCACCTGCTGACAAAAAGCAGAAGACAACAGATGTTATAACATCTGTTGTAATGACAACAGTGGTTGAAACACCAGTTGTTTCAACAACTGTTAGTCAATCACAAACCACTGCCATACAATCTGCCACCAATGTCCATCCAAAACATCATCAGCCCCCCCTCAAACAAAGAGGAGAAGGCTAATTCTCAAAGATGATGACACTTCACCACCACCATCTTCAAAATCCCTGTCACTTGTCACTATTCCAAAACCTATACCTCTCTCTTCAGCTCAAATTACACAAACACTACCTCCTGCTGGTGTCTCATTCCCTCTAGAACTCATTGCAGTTAGGGAAGAAATCAAATCCTTTTATTATGAGGACGACCCAGCAAAAAAGGAGTTTGCCATCAATTGCAGGATATCCCAGGCCTAACAATATTGAAGAATACTCGAAGCTTAAGGCCAAACAAGCAGAGGATATTGCAATCAAAAACAGAAAAGGGAAATCTGATAGAGAATTTCAACAAAACTATCAGTTTTTACTCTCACAGGTCAATGCTATGGAGCGATTTGCCAAAAATGTATGTCAGAAAATTTCAGAAAGGGCAGATAAGTCCTTGAGAAAAGACTACATTGAGAACATCATGACCTACAAGAAATACAAGGGGGAGAAACACATGTACAAAAACTGGACCATTCCTAAGTTTGAAAAAGAAGCAGCCAGGATTCAAGGAATGATTAAAAATAAGGTCAAGCAGACTCCTCCTGAAAAGTTTAAACAATTTGAAGCTGAGAAGATGTTAGAGTTGAAGAGAATGAAAGAGGAGCTGATTGCAGCTGATTATGGGTCAAGGAATTCAGTGACAAAGTGGGGAGAAGATAGAGTCAGGGCCACCTACAAAAGGTTGGAGGAACTAAGAAAGAAAGACCCAAATGTTCCTCAAAAGCCTGACTATTCCAAAGCAGAGGTCTCGAAAAGACCACCAAAGCTGCAAATCAAAAGAACCACTGCTCCAGCTGGTGCTGCCATCTAGAAAAGAAGGAGCAAAAACCAGTTTAGTATGGAAACAATTCAAGATCTATTAGCTGGAGATGCCATTGTAAAAGCAGGCACGAAAGTAATGATAAAAGAAGATCTTGAATTGGAACAATCTGCAAGTGCTGCTCAGCCAGTCATGAACAGGCCAGCCTCACCAAATACTTCTGCAAATAAACATCTCCCAAGAAACCCACCAGGCTCAAAAATACAAAAGTGGGAAACTGACAAACAGACCTGCGTATTGACTTTGCTCAGGTCTGGTGGAGAAGTGAAGAAAATATCAAGGGAACAAGCTCTTGGCCTGAGTCTTGAAGATTTGCAGGATCTCCTTGATCTTCCACTTAGCAGGGATGATGAAGATACAGATGCCCTAGACTTTGAATTACAATTTAAAGGTCAGATAAGGGAACTGTTGATGAGGCAATAAAGATTTCCACAAATAATGAAGAGTTTTGGCATTCTCTGTTCCAGGGGGAGAATTGTTGGGATTGAACCCTATCAGAGGAACAGATAATTAAAGCCAAAACTGGATCAGAGCAGTGGATCCAAAATAAGCAGACGATTACAGTTGGTTCATACAAATCTCTCCCCTTGAAAGTGGTTTCATATCTGCTGACCTCCTATCTGCTGATCTTACTAAGTGCTGACCTACAACTGTTGCTTTGCATCTACTGCCCAATGTCAAAGACTGATGGAAGACCAAAGTTATGCTGACTCAATCTACTGCCTTGAGTCTAGTACTGCTGATCCGGACAAGCACTGCTGGGTTCAAAGCAGTGGAAGGATGCAGCAGCTGTTTAAGTGTCTTTTATGTATTAAATTGTAATAGCAGTTGGTAGTACATCAGTGTTTGTATAGATCAGAGGTTAGAGTTTGTTAGGAGGTTAGATGTCACTTTCATGGTGACATCAGCTAAAGATGCTCAGTAGTTTGCAAGTGCCTATAAATAGTTCTGTACTGTTCTATTAGCTCTTTTACAACATCGTCTTCTTTGCACGAACAAACTACTGAGCTCTGGCTGAGGGGGAGTTTGCATTCATTCATCAATCATTGTAATCGTTGTTGAAACAAATTCAATCTTTCGATTCATTGTGTAAAGATGTTTGATTAAAGTATTACTCTCGTTTGATTGTATGCAAAGTTTGTTTTCATCATAATTCCGCTGCACAACTCTTTCATTTTCATCTTAATTCCAAACGAAAATACAATCAAAAACAAACTCAGATCCAACAGTAACCCTACTTATTTGATTCATGGTGTGTGTAAACAACACAGTTTAGATCCAATGGTGTGGGGTGGATCTCTTAGCTACTATGGCTTCGTTCTTTCCCTAATCCAGATGATAAGATCCAAAGCACCCTTTGGAAGGTACTTGCTGTAGATGATAAATATATGTTTGGGGGTTAGTCCCACTGGTAATATTTTACTTGATTATTTAACTGGAGTAGGGATGAGCATTTGCTACCGGGTACCGGTACCGAACCGTACTGGATATATTTGGTACCGGTACCGGTTCCCATTTTCTTCGTTTTTCTGTATACCGGTATTTACGGGTAAAACACCAGCAAGTACCGGTACCGAACCGGTGTATTCGGTACCGATACCACTTTTCCCTGTTTTTCGGTATCGGTACTTTTGGTACCAGTACCGGTTCGATACGGAACGGGTACCGTGCTCATCTCTAAATTGGAGTGGCAGCCTTATTTTTGTAGTGTCAAGTGTAGGAAGAAAACCAAAGTTTATGAATCATGTAGATCATTTGTTTTATTTTAATGCCAAAAAAGAGAATGATTACTAGAGGAAAAAGACATTTGTTTCTATTTCATCATTATTTCAGTGTAATTAAGACATTTAATTATCATAGTTAAATGAATATAGTTATATGAGTAATTGATACATACTTAGGGTCAATGAGGGATTGACCAGCATCCTCTACTAGCAGAAGGTCAAAAATCCTCTACTATTCTAAGTGATCCTTCACATATTTCTCATCGGGTCTCTAGATAAGTTAAGAAAGGTGTATGTTACTAACTGGTGCACCTACTCATGTGTATGTTCATGATTTGTACTTATATTATATTTTGAGTTATAAAAATGTTAATCAGCTTGTCTTTCAATCCTAGGAACTTTTAGCTTTTTTTTTAACTTTCGGTCTTGCTAAATATTTATTTCACCCAAAATTTTAAGACACTGGTAGGTAATTAGGGGATTTCACCTTTCCTATATCATGATTGAAAGTTTTAGTTTCAAATCTAATCGATTCAATTCCTTCAAACAACTTCAATTCATATTCAATTGACACACATCTACACATACGAGAGAGAGAGGGAGAGACGAGATCCAGAGGAGATGATGACACGATTCAATGGCGGTTGAAGAAGATCCAACGGTGGCGATGGTGGTTTCAAGGTTGTGGTTTATGAATGATGAGGGTTTCAAAACCCTAATTATTTCATTTTTTATTGTTTAGGTTAACTTCAGTTTGTTTTTGATTATTCAGATCTTATTAATTTTCAGACTATTTACTGTTTTAGTAATTTCAGATCTTCTTCCAATTCTTTCCTCTCTCTAAAATTTGAATTGAGGATTTTGGCTTGAAATTGAGTGGATTAAAGAAGCTTAATTGGGAAAAAAATGGGGTTGTTTTGGAATCATTGAAGCGGAGTTTTATGTTGGGAGAAGTTTAAAGTCGGCGACAAGGTATATGGTCTGGTATACACGCAACAGTGGACCGGAATCCGGTTTCTAGGGTTTCATTCAAAGTTGTAAGGGTATTTTTGGACCGTTCCATCGACATTCTGTTGTTTGCTGGGATTCAGGATTTTCATATGAAATCGAAGAACCGTAAAGCCAATTTCACCTGTCGACTGTTACATGATCTTCGTCCCTGATCGCGTCAAAGTCATTCTTTGTGTTTAATCAGAGGTATGTTGTTCTTTGATCTTATGATTGTAATGTTTATACTTAATTAGTTGGTGAGTATATTCACATTTGAATAGTTAGTTCTTTTGAACTAATTCATCAAAGTTTTATGAATAATTATACTGATTACATGAGCGGCTTAAGCTTGAAACTGCGAGATTATACAAACTACCGGGAATAACTGATCAGGTATTTAATAGTTCATATTCAGTATATCATTCATCATACATTAGTAAGCAACAAATCCCTTGATTTCTAATTTTCTATGGTGAGATTATATAAAGTACATCTTTGTGAAATTATTTAGATCTGCATTTTAAGAAATCAGGGTGGGTGGTTTTGAAATTATAAGCACTTGCTGTCTGGTTGTGAGAATGTGATATCTTTTCAAGTGCCTACCAAGTGTTTGTGAAAATGCTTGAATGACATTTCTTGGGAAATTGAGATTTATGTATTTTGATTGTTTTTGTAGACAAGTAGAGATAGATGTTAGAAGGATCGATGTTGGTGTTACTGCCGAGACTCTTAGCATCCATTATACCTTATCTACAAGGTATTCGTTTCTTTTGTCTACTCTCTCTGTTAGTCAACATGATATATAATTATGTATATCTTCTTTAGACCATGTTCAGTTTGTGTTGTAAATCACAATATAGGCCTAGAAACGCTAAAGTTAACTCTAAATGTGACTTCGATGCTAAAGACGGTGATGCCATCTTCCGCCATCACCACCTTCCTTTACCACCCAACATAATTGCCGCTCAACTTCAGGTTACAGAGAAAGAGGAGAGGGAATCAATTTTGACTTTAACAAGTAGGTTTTGTAAGGCCACACGTGGGGGGAAACCAACCAATACACTCTAAGCAATAGACTCCGTAGATTAAAAATTGGATGGCCAGGATTTAACAGATCACTATTCATGGCCATGACTTTTAAATATATAGCTGAAGTTTTTGAATTCATATGGTTTTCAAATGCGAATAGGGCATATTATATAAAATTATTACTATGAGGTTGTGATTTGTTTCCCTCAAGTTTGTCAAATAACAGTGAGACTAGGGAAGAAATCTTTTATCTGAAACGTGAAGCTCCCCAAACCCGAATTTGAGGAAACCCGATGAGACTGAACCAGAATAACATTAAAACCGAACCCAAACTTATTTAAATGGATTAGTTTTGTTCTTATTTGAGTAACTTGAATAACCCGAACATATGACTAAAGTCCTTAGTATAATCTGTTTCGGTTCTTGACTTTTGGATTTATATACACTTTACATTCCCTGTTCGTAATTTTGTATATTCATCATACCAAATATCCAAGTATGCATTTGTATCACTTCACCATTATATTTGCAGCATGTATTTCCCTGTTGTCTTCCTTGAATACCATTAATGTTTTTTTTTTCTTTTGGCATTCAGTGGTGTATGTTGCAAATGAAGCTTGCTGTAATTTGGAAATGAAGCCTACATAGTGTCTAATTTAGAATTAATATTCGATTTACATATAAGATTAATAGAGGAACCATTGGTAATGAATAAATGATCAAATCTCACACTTATATTTACATATAAGATTGCTTATAGCTGGGAATGTATTCAGAATGACATCTCAGGTTGGTGTAATTGGGAATCATAAAGAAGGAACTTCTTCTTGCTGGAGCGTTACAACCCATAATTGAACCGCTTGGGTAAGTTGATGACTGACTGTATGATTGTCTTTAGCGTTTTCACTTCTTTATGCTAGCTTTCACTTGCTTATTTTTTTTAATTAAATCATTAAAGTGACTTTTCTCAACCAACTATAAACTCAAATCAATCAACTTACCAGTTTTGACTTGAATTATTGGATCAATTCGAAGTATATATGGAGTACACAAATTCGACATGCACTTAGAGTTATTTGAGGGTTAAATTTAAGATCGCAACTTCTGTCTATGCCTAAAAGTACCCTATTGTAACTTTGAATCCATCTAAAGTTAAATTTCTAATCTACATTCAATTATTAGATAAAAGTGGCATATTTAGATTGACACGTTGAACTTTTTTAGGTGAAATTGTTTGCTTCTTAATATAGTGGAAAGCAATAGATTTTAAAATCCGTAACAATCAAACTGGTGTCTCTTTGATTTCCCCTGAATTGGTGATTCGTCGCTTCACCGTTTATCTCTTGAAACCCTACAGTAGAGTAGTATATCATCTGCTTCACTAATTAATGCTTTCATCGCCATCTCCTCCTTCCATTCCAATTTAAAACTCCTGATGATGTTTGAAGCCGAGAAGAAACGGGGACGATGATGACGACGTGCACTTAGGTAACGTTTTTGGGGTTTACTTATAGATGTTATTGCACATAATTATCACTCCAGATCACGGATTTTGTAGTTACCTTTCTTTTTTCGTTTTTTGTAGATAATGGTTCTAGATGTTCTTCAACAGTTATTCTGCATATGATTACTTGATGTTCTTCAACAATATATTATTTTTGACTCTGCTGTCAGACACGTGCTTCTTTCTTAGACAGGTAAACTCATATAAACAACACCTGTGAACATGATTTCATGCTTCAAACTGCAGTGCGTTTATATCAAGAACTGATTGAAGTTGGTATAATTTGTGTGAAACATATAGGGTGTTCTTGGTATAAAGATTAAGATCATGCTTGACGGGGACCCAACTGGAAAGCTTGGACCCAAGACACCTTTACCTGATAATGTTGTTATTCATATGCCAAAGGATGATGTTGGACTAACTGTTAATAAACGGATAAGTTAAAGAGAAAAAAATAGATTATGTATAAAATAAGTTTAAATTGACCTAATAAATAAGTTAAATATAAAAGATATGTTAAATATAGAACGAAGTTTAAAAGCAAAACACTTTCAAAGAGGTCAACTATAAAAATATAGAACGAAGTTTGTTGGGATTGAACCCTACCAGAGGAACAGATAATGAGAGCCAAAACTGGTTCACACAACAGCGGATTCATCATAAGCAGCGGTTTGCATTAGACTCTCCCCTTGAAAGTGGTTATAACATCTGATAGCCCTCATCCACTGCTTGCTTACTACAACTACTGTCTATCAAATATTGCTTGAGTATAACAACTGCTGAAGACAAAGTACTGCTCTTTATCTACTGCCCTAAGTCAAGTACTGCCAGAGTCCAAAGCCCTGCTTGGAATGAAGCAGTGGTATGAAGAAACAGATGTTTACTTTGTCTATTGTAAAAAGTATCGGTGTTTAGCTAGGCAGTAGTTATATGTAACAATGGTTAGAGGTTGTTTAGGTTGTTAGATGTCAGCTTTTGATGCTTCAGTGGTTTGGTTTGCCTATAAATGGAACAGTACCCTGTACTGTTTCATTTGATTGACTGAGTGAGTTCTTCTCCTCATGTCCAATCCTTTCATCTTGTGCAATCAACCATGATGTATCAGGCTGAGGGGGAGTTTAGTTTTGTAAGCATGCTTTGTAATCTTTTGATTTACTTTGTAATCTTTCGACTGATGAAAATCATGTGTTTATCAAATCTATTTCCCTCTTTGATTGTGTTTACAAAGTTTGTTTTCATTTCCGCTGCACTTTATATTGTTTCATACTCATACATTGTTCAAATTATACAAACAAACACCATCATAACGGCCTCCGATCCTAACAATTGGTATCAGAGCTCGGACAGTCAAATTCGATCTAACAATCAATTTGACATAACAGTTCAGCTCAAAATTCATTGATGCTAAGGTTGATCGTATTTTGTTGAAAAACAGAGTAAAGAGTAATCACGTTCAAAGTTGTTACTCAAAAACTCTTTAAAACAACCAAGATGTCATAAAACACATAAACTTCACATAACAAGTGATGTCATGCATAAATGATCTATAGTTTTCAGATCTGAAGATATGTCTAATAGCTATGGTATAATTATTTCTTTACAAAATTAATTTCAATTGTTGTTATGAAGTTTGTGCTGTTTACATCATAATTGATACTAAGGTGAGTACCTCAGGCAAACAAAGCCTATGTTCGTAAAAACATTAGTGTTTTTATTAACTTAAAAAGGGAAATTGAAACCTTAGTCATTAGATCTTATGTGTTGAAAAACAGGTTGAGAATCCTGTTAAAAAGGACCAAATCAACTTTGTTAAAAATACATTAAGAAAATCAAGTGACAAAATCATCCAAATCATGAGTAAAGTGAAATTTGTCATAAGCATGTGTAAAAATGACCAAGTCTCACAAAATATTACTGTAAAATGATTTTGGATTTAAAATATTCTTTCCTTAGAACCTTCCGGTAAGTATTTGAAAACTTAACGATGGAAAGGGCAAAAAGGTAAGAAGAAATTTCACAAAAACTCATAAGTGTGTTTATCTCAAAACTTTTGAAGTCAAAAGAAAAGAGTATAAATGAAAAACACTTAAGAGTCCAAAATTAGGTGAACAATGGTCATCAAGCAACTGTCTGCATTCATTGATTCAGGAAAGTTCAGGTAACAATAGTATCTCCAGTGATTAAACTTACAAGAGGCTGGACAAGTTTTTCAAAATCATCATAGGGTGACAAAGTTTATAACAAGACTTTTAAACCTATGTGAACATGTCTCCTCATTGTTGCAATCAATAAAACAAGGAAATGGTCTCAAATAGTGGTTATTGCAATTTCAAACCACTGACCATTTTCATAAAACTTGGGAATGCTGTGATTATGTGTTTAAATTTTAATATAATTTTTCACAAATTAATTAGAAATTTACATCGAGATAGTTGGTAAACGGGCAACAAGCTGCGCCGCTACCCCTTTTGATGCTGTCTCTAGAACAACCGTTTATTTTTCGGTTTTTCTCAAATAAAACAGGATATATTATTCTTTATTTTTCTTTAGAGTAATATATTTTTGTACTTTTACTTGTTTTTAATAGTAAGAGTTTCAAACTCCTGTTAGGATGATGAACCTTTTTTTTTTTTTTTTTGGTAATATTATCCTTGAAAATAGATCAAAAGGAAATTGTCACACCCTGGCTTTTGCGGAAGCGTGTGTTTATTTGGTGTGACTTCTTAATACCATAGCAACAATCATAACAATGCTATATGAAAATAAAACACAAGATGATCATCCATTCATTAAGTTTAAAGTTACCGCAACGTCATTGTTTGAAAATGTCGGCACATAAAACAAGTTACAACCATGACAAGATTAAAGCGTGTTCACATGACACAAGAAAAGACTTAAATAAAAACGTGGTTTAAAGACATGTAACCCGTCCAGGTAAGGGTTACACCTCCTAAACCTGGATGACATCGTTATTCACTACGCAGCTTGACACGATTGCACACTTCACCAGATCCATTAATTTCCTGAAATACATGTAGTTTGAAAAATCAACAAAAGTTGAGCGAGTTCATGTGTAAGTGAGTATGTATAAAACATTTTTGTTACAAATGTATGTATGTATGTATCTCCCGGTATGATTGCAAACAAGGAAAAGATCACCAATGGTTTGCAAGGCCACTGATATGTGTGACGGTGTAGGAAGACTCAAACCTAGCAAAGTTGTACCGGGCTTCCGGCTGGAAGACATAGTCACCACAACGGGCCACCGTGGCCTTGGGGGTGTGGGCTCGCTACACCCAAATAGATCTATCACTCATGCCCCTCGGTCCTACAAGAGGATTGATGGTCCCAAGTATCCGCCTACCCTATCACATGATCTATGGTTCTTTCCTAGGCTAATCATACCAATAGTATTGTAAGTATCCCTTTGTAACATGTATTTCACCCCCGAAGCTAGTAAACAAAACAGTTTAAAGAAAGGGGGGACATGAACTCACAGTAGTGCGTCTCCTGGATCGTATCGTCAACTCAAACGTTGTCTGCTACGTGACGACCTACACGTACTAATGTCTGTTAGACGAACGGGCCGTGCCTTGGCTTTAGGGTTTAATGTTTTTGAGTTGCGACCTTTAAGTTTCCGAATATTATTCTAAGTAATAATTATTAGTTAAAATAATTATCTTAACCTTAAGTTATATTTTGTTTTGGAATAATCGTTAAACGCTATTTCGTATTCATACTTCACAAGTATTTTTAATTTCGTATTTCCTTCCCAAGGATGGGGGTATTTATACATGTATTATTGTAATTCCGAAAAATATATTTTTGGTCCAAAAATAACATATTCCCAAAATATATGTATTTTTCCCAAAAATAATATATTTTACTTCTTTGATTTCCAAAATAATATTTCACCAAAAATGTATGCGTGGAAGTATTTTCTGAAATATTCCACAAGTTACGTTTTAGCGTTCCGTTTTGCAATAACAAATGCGTAACTTATATATTTATTCCGTGAGAGTCTTGGTATTATTTTGGAGTTGTAATTTCCATGGTATTCATAAGTTATAGTATTTTACCCTAAAAATAATATAACTAGTTCACAAATTAATCAAATAATCACACAAGAGTTTTAGTATAAAATATATATTTATCAAATTTTATTTACGAAAACCAACCTCCGACACTTGGTATTTTTGTAATAAAAATCATGGCGAAGTTTATTTTGAACAAAAGGTTAAAAATATATTCGTAAACACTTGTTAGAAAAATATTTTCTAAGTGTCGGATTTTTAGAAAATTTCGCCAGAGTTTCCTTTGTAAATGGAGGTGTCCATGCTTATAGCATATAATTTTCTTTTTTAAAAATCATTCAACAATCACCAATCAACGATATACAATTTCTACTTAACAATTTTGTTAAAAACAAGCATTAATTTTCTACATCATGAACTTGAACATTTGTAAAAATATGTAGTAACTTACTAGCATTCTTAGTAAGTCTTGTTACCTTTTTAAAATGTGATTAGTTCTTTAAAAACTTTATTTTTAAAGAGTTTGAATTTTTTACAACTTCCAATCATATTTTCTAAAAATATTTCTCTATGAAATTTTCTTGTTACACAAGTGTTTCTACACTTGTTTATCCTCCAAAAATGAGGTTAGTTTATGTAAGATCCAAGATTTAATGAAACTTATATTGTTAATTTGGTTCTTTTGAAAAACCACTCATGGATCTTTAGATCTACATGTTTATCATCCTACTTTGATCTTTATTTTTCAAGAAAACATAATGTTCTTTCAAGTTCATGACCTTTATGTGGATGATCCATCATCCTACAACAATTCTACTTTCTCATCTTGCTAGATCATGTTTTTAATCATGATCTAGCAAGACCATATGATGATAAACATCAAATACATGAGTAAAGAATAATCAACAAGCATCACAAGACATGAACATCATGTTTTCTTATGGTTTTAAGCTTATGTTAAGGTTTCAAGTTCATGGTTCTTGGTGTTCTTCACATTTAACATTATGAATCATACTTTAACCACTTAAACAAGATTAAAAATGCAAGGATCTAAGAGACTTACCACTAGCTCAAGGCTAGGGGAGTTCAAGAGTAGAAATTGGGTGGATAAAAGAAGATAAGAGAGGTCCTTCAAATTCTGAACACACCGAGCTTCGTTGTATGCACTTTAACACCTTTGTATGCTTGTGGAATGAATGAAGGAGCTTGAATGATGATGATGGTGGTTGTGTTTGGGTTCGGCCGAACAAGGAAGAGAGGGAGAGAGGAGTTTGTTATTGAGTTGTGAAGATGAAAATGATGGTGGACTAGTAGTTAAATAGACAATTCTCCCAACATGTTATGGTCCATTAGATAAAATGCTCCCTAAGTACAATACCAATCCATTAAACAATTAGAAAAAATCATGGGGGATTTCCCATGTTTCATAACCGGGTGGGGGGGTGGGGGGGGGGGGGGGTTTCTTGTTGGGTTTAATGGTGGTTAACTAATCTAGTTAGAAGAAAAGTGAAATAGTTAGTGGTTATAAGTGTGTTAAGTAACATATAGTGTGTTAGGGTCTTCGAGGACCATAACTAGCTTAGTAAAAGTAAACAATGTACTTGACAATATTTTTGTGTTCCGGGTAATATCTGGTTGTTCGGTTGGGTATCGTTCCGTTAAAGTGTTTAATTAATCCGTAAAGTGTCTTTTATGTTACTTTATGTGACACTTTTAATTCCCGGCACTTAGGAAAGTATACAGGACCATTTTGCCAAGTTTTTGCACATTACTAGCATAATTAAATGCTAAATTTTGTTATTAAGTGCAAAATTCTGCACTTAAAGTGGGTTTTAGGCACATTCCGGCACCTAAACTATCACCTAGTGACGCAGTTTTATGGTCCTCACTTCCCTACACACTACCCTAGTGTGATACTTTATTTCTGACTCATACTAGGCCTCCAAATACTGTCTGTTTATGTGCTGGCATTGTCAGCATGTTTCTGGGTTATCCGCTCACTGTGCTAACTGTGCTTTGTGCATCAAGTTTGTCACTAAAAGTTGTATGTAATAAATGGAGTGACAGTATGTAATGTGATGCATATGTATGTATGATGCAAGAATCATAAAGCAGTTTAAGTTGTCAGTTGTAATCAAGCATAGTCATTAAGCACATATTTAAAGTTAATTGATTCTACGGATACCTGTAATTATGAGGGTTGTCACATTCTCCCCCTGTTAGAGAAATTTCGTCCCGAAATTTTAGTTCTGCTACTAGATGCAGGGGTCTTGGGGAATAAATGTGGGTACTTCTCTTTCATGCGATCCTCACGTTCCCACGTGAATTCTGGCCCATGTCGTGCATTCCATCGAACCTTGACGAGTTTGACACTACTCCGGCATGTTTTGTTAACTTTCCAATCAGTAACCTCAACGGGTTTTTCAGTAAAATGGAGTGTGTCGTCAATGTGAACTTCGTCGGCGGGAATGACAACTGTCTCTTGAGTTGGACTCTTTTTCAGATTGGATACATGAAATGTATCGTGAACGCCATTAAGTTCAGCAGGTAGGTCCAACTTGTAGGCTACAAGCCCAATCCTTTGCAAGATTCTGAACGGACCGATGTATCTGGGATTTAACTTCCCACGCTTCCCGAAGCGTGCCACACCCTTCCAGGGCGAAACTTTAAATAAAACCATGTCTCCCACCTCAAATTCCAGAGGTTTCCTTCTTACGTCCGCATAACTCTTTTGTCGGTCACGAGCCGCTTTGATGCGCTCTCGGATCTATGCAATCTTGTCTGTCGTTTCCTGGACCAATTCCGGACCAACTAGTTGTCTATCACCCGCGTCAGCCCAACAAATCGGTGATCGACATTTGCGTCCATAGAGAGCTTTGAACGGTGCGGCTTGAATACTTGCATGGTAACTGTTATTGTATGAAAATTCAACCAATGGTAGGTGAGTGTCCCAACTTCCACCTAAGTCCATAACACAAGCTCGCATCATGTCTTCTAGCGTTTGAATCGTTTGTTCGCTCTGTCCATTAATTTGTGGATGAAATGCAGTACTCAGGTTTAACTGAGAACCAAACGCTTCTTGAAAAGATTGCCAAATCCTTGACACGAACCTTCCATCTCTATCAGAGATGATTGAGAGAGGCACTCCATGCCATGCAACAATCTCTCTCATGTATATGTCAGCTAGTTTACTCGTGTTGTCTTTTTCCTTGATTGGCAAAACGTGCGCAGATTTCGTTAAACGGTCTACTATCACCCAAATTGTATCGTGGTCCTTGGGCGTCCTTGGCAATTTCGTTATGAAGTCCATTGAAATTTGTTCCCATTTCCATTTGGGTATTTCAGGTTGCTGCAGAAGACCTGAAGGCTTCTGGTACTTGGCTTTCACTTTGGCGCAAGTTAAACATTTACCAACGTATATCGCAACATCGCCTTTCATTCTTGGCCACCAATAGAGATCCTTAAGATCTTGGTACATCTTATCCGCTCCTGGATGAATCGAGTACCGTGACTTATGAGCCTCATCAAAAATAACATTCCGCAAACCACCAAACAAAGGAACCCAAATTCGTTTCATGAAGCACAAAGTTCCTTCCCCGTTTGGTACCAACTGCTTCTCCATCCCACGGAGATACTCATCCTCAATATTCCTTTCTTTAAGAGCTTCTCTCTGCGCGGCACGAATGCGCAATGAGAGGTCTGTCTGGATAATCATTTCCAAAGCCCTAACCCTTATGGGCTTGATCCTTTCCTTCCGACTTAGGGCATCGGCGACCACATTCGCCTTCCCAAGATGATACTTGATTTCACAATCGTAGTCGTTTAATAGTTCAACCTAGCGTCTCTACCTCATGTTAAGCTCCTTTTGATCAAAAATGTGCCGCAGGCTCTTGTGATCAGTAAAGATTGTACATCGCGTGCCATATAAGTAATGTCGCCAGATCTTTAATGCAAACACCACCGCGCCTAATTCCAAATCATGCGTGGTATAATTTTTCTCGTGGACCTTCAACTGGCGAGAAGCATAAGCTATAACCTTCTGACCCTGCATCAGCACGCAGCCTAAACCCTGACGCGAGGCGTCCATACCACGAAGTCGTCTGTTCCTTCGGGTAGCGATAAGATTGGTGCGTCGCAAAGTTTGTTCTTCAACAACTGAAATGCTTCTTCTTGTTTGTCTCCCCAATCAAACTTCTTGTCCTTCTGGGTAAGGTAGGTCAAGGGTTGAGCGATTTTCGAGAAATCCTCAATGAACCTTCGATAATACCCAGCCAAACCTAAGAATTGTCGAATCTTGGTTGGCGTCTTTGGAGTTTCCCAGTTTTTGATTGCCTCGATCTTTGTGGGATCCACATGAATTCCATTTCCGTTAGCCACATGACCAAGAAATTGGACTTCGCGTAACCAGAACTCGCACTTAGAAAATTTTGCGTACAACTTCTCCTTTTTAAGTAGCTCTAAAATGGCTCTTAAATGCTGCTCATGCTCGTCCTTCGTCTTCAAGTAGATCAAAATGTCGTCAATGAACACAATCACAAACTTATCGAGGTACGTCTTACAAACCCTGTTCATCAAATCCATGAATACAGCTGGAGCGTTTGTCAGACCGAACGGCATAACCAGGAACTTGTAATGTCCATAACGAGTCCTAAAGGCAGTCTTGGGAATACTTTCCTCTTGTATCCTTAACTGGTGATATCCTGATCGAAGGTTGATCTTTGAGTAGAAACTTGAACCTTGTAGCTGATCAAACAGGTCATCAATCCTTGGTAAAGGATATCTATTCTTGATAGTCAACTTATTTAGCTCCCGGTAGTCGATACACATGCGAAAACTACCATCCTTCTTCTTAACAAACAAAACTGGAGCTCCCCAAGGCGAGAAGCTTGGTCTGATGAATCCCTTATCTAACAACTCTGGAAGTTGTGTTGACAGCTCCTGCATTTCTAAAGGTGCAAGTCGATAAGGTGCCTTAGCCACAGGCGCGGCGCCTGGAACTAATTCGATATGAAACTCGACTTGCCTTTGAGGCGGCAATCCTGGCAAGTCTTCTGGGAAGACTTCAGGATATTCCCTTACGACTGGAATGTCTTCGATCTTTGGTTCAGCAGCTTCCTTATCAACGATATGCGCCAAGAAGGCAACACATCCTTTCTTCAAACACCTTTGAGCTTTTAGGCAGCTAATGATTCTTAAGGGTGTATCGCGCTTCTCTTCGTGGATCACAATCGTTTCTCCGTCTACCATCGGGATGCGGATGGTCTTTTCGTGACATACGATTTCGGCTTTGTTGCTTGACAACCAATCCATCCCTACTACCACATCGAAGCTTCCCAACTCGACTGGCAGTAGATCCAAGGTGAACTCGTGTTCTCCCAGCTCTATTACACATCCTCTGATGACTTCATTTGTTTCAACTAGCTTCCCATTAGCCAGTTCAATTGAGTACGGAATGTCTAACTTACTAGCAGTTAACCCAAGCATTTTCTTAAATTCTAGCGATACAGAGCTATAATCGGCACAAGTGTCAAATAGTACAGATGGAAAGCGTTGATTTATAGGGAACGTACCAGTGACAACATTCGGGTCCTGGCGTGCTTCCCTTGCTCCAATGTTGAATACCCTTCCACGAGCTTGATTGAGTTTTGGGCATTCACGCTTGAAGTGCCCCATATCCCCACAGTTAAAACATCCCGGTCCCCGACCTTTACCATCTCCATTACCTCCTTGGTTGTTGTTTTGATTGCGGTTTCCACTTCATGCTTGATTCCCAAAATTTCCACGGTTTCCATTCCCGTCATTCCTTCCTTGTGGGCGGTTTCCATTTCCATTCCCTCCGCGGTTATTGTTATTAAAACCACTTCGGCCACCATGGACAGTACCAACCCAGCAAGTTTCTTTTGAGTGGCCCATTCTTCCACAAGATTCACATTTCACAGACTTGCATCGTCCCTCATGATGCAGCTGACAAGCGTTACACTTGGGCAGGGTGCCCATGTACCCTTTTCCTTTGGCCTTGGCCGATGTGCTTATTTCACCCTTCTTGTCCGAACTACTGGTACCTTGTTTAAAGTTGGAGAATTTCCGTTTGTTTTATCCAGACGACTCCACATGAGTCTCCTTCTTTTCTGATCAGCATTTGAAAACTTGTTTAGCCTGATGGCTTCTTCAGTCAGTGATATGCTCAGATCGATGGCTTCAGTAATGGTTGTTGGTTTTGACGATGTAACCATGCTCATGATCTGAGGTGCTAATCCCCAGATGAAACGCTCCACGCATTTGAATTCGGGCGTGACCATGTACGGCACCACATGGGACAGATCATGAAACCTCTAAACATATTCGGCGATTTTTGGGTCGTCCATCTTTAAGTTCCAGAATTCCGTTTCTAGCTTTTGTATCTCAGCCCGCGAACAATACTTCTTTCTCAAGAGCTCTTTCAGTTCGGTCCAAGTCATGGCGTATGCTGCAGCCTCTCCTAGAGTTTGGACTTGGAGATTCCACCATGAGAGTGCCCCATCAGTAAACAACCCGGAAATGTAAGTAACTTGCTGTTCCGGTGCGCATTTGCTCATCCTTATAGTTGTTTCAGTCTTTTATGTCCATCGGGTAAAAGCCACGGCACCTCCAGTGCCATCAAAGTTTAGCGGCTTGCAATCTAAAAATTGCTTGAACGTACATCCTGTGCAGGCAATGTCGTTTGGTATTTGAAATACTTTTTGGATCAATTCAGCTATGATCTTAATCTTTTCATCTCCAGTATTTATCTCATCATTTTCAGCATCAAAGTTTTTTACCAGCCAATATCCGAATTTGCGTGGAACTGAATGCAACTTGAATGATAGTATGCTGCCAAACCCTATTTCTCTAATAACTTGCTTTTGCTCTTTCAAAAAACTTTCAACATAATCTGTGAGATTATTGACTGCACATCTTATGTTGATATTTTTCCGTCGTAATCATAATATGGTTGTTCTTCTGTTTTATCTTTCTTCAATGATCTCTTTGTTTTTTATTCTGCCTTTTCCTTCTTTTGATTTTTTGTCTGTTTCACTCTTGGTGGTGGATCAACAAAATCATCATCTGATACATTCAAGTGTTTAAGAAACATATATATTTTCAATGAAATTATGTTTAATGCATTTTATGTTAGCTGAATTTACTTGTTGTTGTTCAGAAGTATGCAGAATTATAGCTCGACTAGTATTTTCATCTTTTGAAACAGAATCTGTATCTTCTGATGATTTTATCACCACTTTCTTTCTTCTCCTTTTTTTGTTTTTCCTCTTGTTTTTTATCTTTAAACAGAATAATGAAACAATTTCAATTAACAAATTTAAGATAAAACGCATTAGCTAACACTATAAAGATAAAAAGCAGTAGTTCACAGTTTTAAGATAAAACGCAATACTTTACATCATATTAAATTAATTCAGCAAATTAACATTACATAATCTGATTTGTTTTTTATAATATTTTAAATTAAAACGCATTAGTCAAGAAATAAAAATGTATTTGATACATTATTAAGATAAAACGCAATAGGTAACAACACATGTATCTCAGCAAATACAAAGATTAGATAAAACACAATGTTTTAATATTCGATTACAATTATCATAATAATAATCTCTTTGTTTCTGCTAGTTTTTTTTAAGGTAAAACGCATTAATTCACAATATATAAATCCCATAAAAAGCATTTGCATCTTAGGTCATAGTTTTAACATAAAACGCAACGCAGTCTCTAATAACAAACCTAATTAAGCACTTTTAATGATAAGATAGGGATAAGATATCACTCATAAACATTTTTTGGGAAGGGATAAGGTATATTAGGTATATTGCGCTTTATAAAACGTAACTTGAATACAGTTAAACTACAGTTAAAAACCAAAAATATACCATTATCAGAAATCTCTTTGTGTTTTCTACTAGTTTGTTGTTTCATTGTTGATTTTCGGCTAATGTTTCCTTGTTGATCGATATTTTCTTCAACTGGTGATGTTTTTGGCTTCTTTGATGATTTAGGGTTTTCAGATACAGATTTCTTTTGAGAAACTCGAATGTAAACCTTCAAATTATCTCTCGATGATGCCATGAACTTCAATGGAGTTTGATTTTCTCAAATTTCTGTATGTGTGTGTTCGTTCAATGGAAGTGTAAAATGTACTGAACTTTTTTTCGAAGGGTTTCTGTGTATATTGAACAGGGGTTACATTTGCAATTTGACGATAATACCCTTGAATGCCCGGAGAACGTGTTTAAATGACAGTTTATAATTTGATTTTAATCTCGGCCGTTAATTGTTCAATTGGACGATTATGATTGCTTCCTATCCTTCCTAGTGAAATAAACTTCCTATTATATCTCCACCCTAAAAACCTAATATTCAAAACCCAAAAAACATAAATAAGATAACATACCCACAAAAAATGCCTAAATGTTTTTAGTAGTAAAAACGCTCAAATCGTAATGGCTTCTCCGGTAACTCATGTGAAATAGTAAATCCAAGTCGATATGGGTTGCAAACGGGGTGTTTGAGTCAAAAGCATGGTTAATCATCGCTTATCACAATACCTTCAATCCATTCAACACATATTTATTACAGTAGCTATCTTGTCAACATTACGTTAAATATGTTCGTCTTTACACATTCTCTTCTAAACATTGTATGCTCTCCCAGTTGCTCTTCCAATCCCAGTCACTCTTCCCTCGATGGTAAGTAAAGTTCGAGCTCGTCTATTAAACGAGCTTATTCTTAGGCCCGGCTCAAGCTCATTTAGCCCAGCTTGACTCGACCTTTCGATCTCGAGTATTTCACACACGGCTTGGCTCGTATACACACCTATATCCAACTTTTGCATGCCTGGCCCATCATAAGCTTTCTAGCCTCCAGGTCCTGGCCTATTTGCACTTAACTCCCATAATCCACTTAACTTTTGCATGCCTGGCCCATCATAAGAAGCCCAACAGGCGATGAAACAGGGCTAGGCCAATACAAAGGTTGACGAAACACACTGTGTTTCGTCATTTGTTTACACAAATTCACAAAGTCAACATAAGACAAAATTTGTGACATCACCATGACATCACTATCACTAAGGTGATGTCATGGTGATGTGTCGGCGGGAAAGGCCGCGGCTCTCCGTGCTTCGCGTGTCAAACTCTGGGGCGCACGACAGAGGAATGTCGTGACGTCGGGCTTGAGCCGGACCTAACCGTGTCGAAACCAAATCGAACCGAGCCGAGCCGAGTCGCGTCCACACAAAGTGTATCAACAAAATCCCCCTTGGACGCTACTCGTGATGGTTCGTCTTCTGTGTCTTTCATGTCGGAGGATCTTCAAAGTCTTCACGCGTCGTAAGAAGAAAGTGTATCAACAAACTCCCTTTTCATTTAGGAAGTGTGTTAACAAACTCCCCCTTAGAATGAATCCTCCATTGAGTTATGCTCGTGAATCTTTTGATCGTTAATTCTTCAGATCCTTGTGGTGTTGATGAAGAGTCAGCGGCAACTCTATCATCATTATCTTTTGAGTGCCTTCACGTCGTGTCTTCATTCCGAAGCTTGTCATCGAACATGTTCTCCTCGCCTTTAGCATCTGCACATGCAAGAAATCTAAACGCATAATGAGAACAACCGCTTGGAATATAGTTTCCATAAACAAACGACACATATGTGATCAAATCTCAATCAAACACCGACCGACAACAGTTTGAAAGTTTAAAAATTGTTCAGATTTAATCCTTTAACTTTCAAAACTTGTTAACTTCGACAGATCATGAAGGTGCAATTGTTTTTCGGCTTAAAATCAGGATTTTGGGTAGGATAGACTTGAGTTCCAACATCGGTCAATCAAACATAAACTAGAAGCAAAATCATTTTGGATTTTATAAAGTTTATATTAAAACACACCTAAAATCTTTTTGGAATTTTTCATTTTTCAAATTTAAAGACGGAAAACAATAAATAAATATATACAAAGATACAGAAACGAAAGCAGTAAATAAATATTTACAGACATTCTTTTTGCGAGTTTCGAGGGTAAGAGAATCATATCAGTGTATGGTCACGCCAAAACGCTCTTTTTGTTCAATTAGTTAACATTTAGATAAGCATCCTATAATAATTATCGGTATTGTTGTCCACATAAGCTCAACTTATCAGATGTAATCATGGCGAGGGGATATGATTAGTGTATGATTTATACTTACCGACCGGTGTTCATCCACACACGACACATTCCCGTATCAAGGTTTGCATGATAGTTCATCTTACCGGTGAGTATACCGATTATCAACTGTTTGACCGTATAAAAGAATGTGAGAAACTCACTTATTTTGATTTGAAAACAAGCCCTATGTGATAGAATCACTTATTGATGAGGAACTTGATTTTCGATGCATGAGGGCACAGGAGCAAGTTCGTGAACAGGTCAGTACATCGTACAGCAGAGAGACGAACTTGACTCCCTGAAAAATGTGATATTTTATCACTTATTTTGAGGGACATGTGATTGTTGATCACTTATTGAGGTCGAATGCAGTATGTACACGTATGTATAGTATCATGGAAGATCCAGACTTGCGTCCCTGTTATTTTTCGGAAAAAGATACAACCATGATACCCAGATGATAAGCAGCATAAAGACCGAATATCTCAGAACCTCGGCAATCTCTCAAACGAAATTTCGGTACCAAGACCATATGCCAATGAGTGGTTCCCACACAGTCTTCAGTCGATTAAGATTTATATCACCCTGCACACTTTAAAATGATTGTGAGCCTACCGATACATCTTATATAGAGCTTCTTAACATTTTTCATTTTAAGTTCAGTTCTAAGAGGTTTCGACAGACCACTGATTTACTATCATTTTCTCTTTTTCTCGCCAGGAAAAAGATGATGTCATTGTGATTCCGCTTGAAAAGTTGCAATGATTTCGCTCGAAACTGGTATCTCGCTTGAAAAATTAGTCCTGGTTCCGCTTGTAAACGACATTCCTCTTGAGTGATTTCGCTTGAATCACTGTTTCCGCTTTAAAGCTGATTCCGCTTGGACAGTCCTTGTGATTCCGCTTCAAAGTGCTTATTTCGCTTCAAAGTTTGATTCCGCTTCAAAAGAGATTTCGCTTGAACAAGACTGTTTTAAAATTCTTGAAAACCCGAATCATGGACAACGAGTTCTACAATGCTTTTGCTAGTCCGATGACTATTACACAGAACACGATGCTTGAAAATGAAACTGGAACCACACAGAAACCGCCTAAGCTTTTGGACATTGATGATTTTAGTGGATGGGCTGAACGATTTGGTAACTGGGTTGAAGCTTATCATCTAGATGCTTGGGAACATACTGAAGTTGAATATTTTAGACCACTTGGTAGTGATAGAGCAAAAATACCAATTAGAGATTTGAGTGCTGAGGAGAAAAAGAAATACAAAGATGAGAAGTTGATGGTTAGTTTGTTGCAGCAGGCGATTAAAGAAGACATCTTGATTTTACTTCAACATAGTGGAAGTGCATATTCAATATGGACAGAACTAGAGGCAAAGTTTCTTGGTAGTGATGACATGCTTAAGAACAAAAAGTCGTTGATGAAGAAGGAATTTGATTTGTTTCGAGGTTTGAGAAATGAAAGCACCAAGCAGATCATTGAAAGATACTGCAATTTGTTGAAAAACATGAACAAATTGAATATCAAAAAGGATAAAGATGAGTTGATTGAAAAATTAGCTGATGCATTGCCACATGATGAGTGGGGCACGTATCTTATGATGTTAAAAAACAAACCGGGTTTTAATAATCTAACTTTGAGTGATTTTATTAAACAGCTTGAAGCTCAAGAAACGGAGCAACGAAAGATAGCAAGAATGAAGAATTATGATGGAGACCAAGACATTGGTTTGTACTACAAAAGTGGTGTTAATGACAAAACCAAGTTTTCACCAAAAGTTGAAACTGCTTTCAATACAACGGGATCTTCTGAAAAACCATCTCAAGGATCAAGTAGCAAAATGAGTTTCTCTTCATTTCCATCGTTTGATCCAAATTTTTCTACAACAAAGAGTGGAAAAGTTCTTCAATGCAACATTGCTTTAAACCTTGAGAATGATCAGAACTATACTGAAGAAGTTGCTAAAAGCCACATGTCTTTGTTGGTAACTGTGCTTGAATCCTATGGAGGATTGGTTGCAGGAAGGATCGGGAATCCAATGCTAACAAAAGAGGATTACGATCAAATTGATGCTGAGGAGATGGAATTGATGGATATAAAGTGGTGCATGGCTAGTGTGTTGAGACGAGCTGAAAAGTTTAAACAAATTACAGGCAGAGATGATTTTCACGATGCATATGTTTCAACTTTAGGATTTGATAAATCTAAAGTTACTTGTTTTCGTTGCAGGGAAAAGGGGCATTTCAAGAAGGAGTGCACAAATCGCGAAGCAAGTGGAGCTCAAAATCCTTTCGGAAACAACGACTGCTATAAAAAGGCGATTTATCATCAAGTTACACAACAGCCACATCAACAACAACAACAAGCTCAAACTGCACATGGTAGAAAAGAAATTGAAGATTCAAAGAGAGCATGTCTTGTTAATCAAGACAATGGAAGTGGTTTCAGTTGGGATAAATACATTCCAAAAGATAGTAAAGTATGTTTGGAAGATCAAGAAGATGAAAAATTGCCAGAAGGTTTCAGTTGGGACTATTATTGCCCAGACAAAGAATTCATGGCTAAAGAGATGTTAAATGCTAAAGCTTTTGTTGCTCAAGTTATTAACAATTATACTGATAACTATTGGGCAGAAAAAGTAAGAAAACGTTTAAGTGGTGAAACTGAGAAAAAGGAAGAAGTTAAAGAAGAAGTCCAAGTGAGAGTTGTAAAAGAAGTTCCAGAATTTGAAATTAAAACAGATGCTGATACAGTCAAGATTCCTGGAAAGTGTATGAATTGTGATTCTCTGATAAAGCAAAATAATGAATTGCTCCATAACATAAAAAGGCTGAAAGAATCATATGATACCATGAACAGAGAGATGAATAACTACAATGAGTCAAGTAGTGAACAAGCTGTAGCAATAAATACACTCAAAGGAGCATACATGAGACAGCTTGACAGTGTCAACTACTACACAGAGAAGTGTGCTGAGCTCGAGTTGAAGTTAGCAACACAAAGAATCGAGACTGAAAGAGTTAACAATTTATTGAAAAGTTACTCATGTTCTACTTTTGTTGTTGACAGGATTTATCCAATTGTGGAAGGAATGAAGACTTTTAAGGAAGGGAAGACTTCGGAAGAGAAGAAGTCCGAAACAAAAGAAGATGTTGAAGTGGAAATTTCTGGTAAGAAACCAAGTGTTGGCTACAATAGATGTCCACCCCCGGTCGAAAATGGATTTTCTCCTCGAAATCCAAATTCTGAAAGAGTAAAAAAGGCAACAAACTTAAAGTGGGAGTCTGTGTCGTCAGATAACTTGCCAGAAAATATTGATGTTACGTTCACATCGTCCGACACTGATCATGAGTCCGGTTTGATAAAAAGTGTGGTCGGTCAGGTGTTGGATAAAGATGATATAGAGGAGTCAAAAATGGAGTCCAAATCTATGGAGTCCAAATCCGAGTCAAAGTCTGAGTCCGACACGTCAAAGTCAACAATCAAAAAGGACAAACGGGTTTATGATAAGGAGTTTTGGATATCAAAATCTAATTTGAATGACGAACCGGTCAAAGTAGCATATACTTTGAAAGGTTCTGACAAATTATATTCTGATGAGATTTTTCCAATAAGAGGTGTTAAAACTGAAATGATCAAAAAGTTTTTCAAACTGACAGAAATTAATATCTCTGAAATAAAAGATATAAATCTTTCTGAAAATCCTAAACCTTACACCTCAATAGTTCAACAACGTTTAAACAATAAAATGGGTTACAGTTCTGGTCATGGTTATTGAAAGAAACCAGACCATTACGGTAATTTCAAAAAGAATGGATTGGGTTTTATTCCACCGAAAAACTATAAAAATGAGAAAATTTATAAACCAAAAACTGTTTTTTGTTTCAGGAACAAGTGCTGAGAAAGAACAAAAGAGTTCATTCTGGAAGCAGACGAACAAAGAATTCCTTGCGAAAAAACAAGAAGAGATGAAGAAAAGTATTGTTCAAAAGAAGACAGAGACAAGAACCTGTTTTTAGTGCAAAACTGCTGGTCATATTGCAAGGAATTGTCCAAAGGCAATCAACAAACAACAGAGAGTCTCTGGTAAACTGAAAGAAAAGATTGTTGAGAAAACTGAACTTTCAACCAGAAAATTTACGGGTTTTGAAAATTCAATTTTTGAGGTTGGTGAATGTTCAAGAAATGTTTTGAAAAGAAAAGAAAATCTGACAAATCAAAAATGGGTGGTTAAGGGTTCAGGAAACAGTTCTGGTGATGAATCTGATTCCACAAAATCAGAGGAGCCACGTGTTGATGAAAAAGTTGAAAAATCAGTACCGACTGTGGATGATGCAAACTTTCCACCTCTGCGGACTGAAAATTTTAAGAAAAAAGTTGGGAAACTTGAAATTTCAAATCAATTTTATTCTGAAAAGAATAAGTTTGATGTTGAAAAGGCTTTCAACGGAAATGTGAAACACTTTTTTGGCAAAATGGTAAATGGTAAGGCCAAAGGTGTGAAAGAATTTTATGCTTCCAAAAAGAAAGTTCACAATTCTGTTGAAAGTAACAGTGAAGAAGAGGTTGTTTCACCCAAGGATGGTCAGGCTTGGGTTGATAGATTTTTCAAAGAGTAAAAACCTGACTTGCCGGAGCTCCCAAGTTGGTAATCGCGGAGCATGAATCGGCATCATTATTTGAATATATTTTTTTTTAAATTTGGCAAGTCATACTGCTGGAATTGCCGGATCTCCCAGGTTGATAGTGTGGAGTAGAATCGGCATCCTGAGATTTCAACCTACAAGTGGTAAGTGTTGGTAAGCAAACCGACTCGTGGTTGAAAGATAAGTTTTATTTGCTAGAAGATTGGCAGTTATTCCTTCAAGTGGTTCATCAGGGTCATTAATTTGAACTTGATTTATCCATCATCTAAAAGATTGGTAAACAATGTGATGAGGTGATCCCCATTTCCTACAAGTGACAAAATCAACAAAATTTATTTTCCGGAAAAACCATTTTTGATTAAAACAAACTTAAGTGTTTTGAGATCTAAATGGGAAAATAGCTTATTGAGAGGGGGAGTTCTAATTGTTTATGCCAAGTGGATGGCGATCTGAGGTGTTTTGATATCAGTTGTCACTTTTCTTGTACAGTTTGTTTTCAATTTTTCTTTAATGTGTTTGTATTTTAGGGGGAGTAAGAATTTCAGAAAATCCAAAAACATTAGAAAATTTGAAAAAGCCAAAAACATGATAAAATTCAAAAATGAGTTTTTGTTGTATAAAAGAGTAAATGATAGTACATCAGTGGGCTGTCACAGTATGCTAAAGAAATGTAAAGTCTAAAAGTGATAAATGGTCTCACCAAAGATGTGACGATAGGCTCAGCTAGACTAGTAGATTTGCGATAACGATACAAATCTAAATGAAAAGCCTAGTTCTAGTGGGAAACATGATCGAAAGCATAGTACTTAGTTTTGTCCTTCTTAATTGTGTGCCTGCTCAGTAATCGCTGATTGTCAAAAGACATAAAACTGGTTAAGTTTGTGAGCTTTCACAACTTTGCTGATAAATCGCTGTGATTGTGTATTTCTTTTTGCAAAGATTTAAACTTCTTTTATTTCTTTATTTTGTTTAAGCATTGGACATCCTCTGCATATACGTGATTATCGACCTGGATGTTAGTGCCTAAACGTTCAGCTTTATTTTCTTTGGTGTTTCGTTTAAGCTTTGGATCACCTCTGCGTATACGGAAGTATCGACCTGGTGGTTAAAGCCTAAACAACTTCAACTTATTTTTATTTTCTTATTTTGTTTAAACATTGGACTTTCTTTGTGTATACGGAAGTATCGACCTGATTGTTAATGTTTAAACATTCTGCGTTATTTTTGCACATATCACAGTTGATGAAAGTTTAAAGGCATTACTTGAGTTAGTGTATTGCATGATGATAGGATATGCTGAGATCTTGGGGTCCATAAGAATTTAGTGCGAAATTAATATACCTTAACGTATCGGTAAGCATTTCGAAAGTTTTTAGTTTGAGTTTAAGTGGACAACAATATCGTCAATCAACGTGAATCGTTTAGAACTGAAAATTTTTAAAGCTTAACGGTGCTAGTGACTTGTCTCATAAACTGATATGATCCTCTTACACAAACTCACAAAAAAGATTGTCTGTAAATATTTGTTTACTGCATTTATATTCATTAAAAAATCCAAAAAGATTTTTAGTGTGTTTTAGCATAAATTTTGAAAAATTCAAAAAGATTTTAGACAACTGGTGTTGAAAGGCTGATGTTCAAAATTCTAAGTGCTAAACGTGATGAACAGGTTTGGGAGAGAGTGTATGAAGAAGTTATATTTTCAAGTGGTCATTAAGGTTTAAATCATTTTTGAAAAATGTTTGCAAATGGTTTCTAAATTTTAAATCTTTAAACTTTGAGAAACTTATGTGTTTGGTAAAGTTTGTGCAGGAAATGACAGGTTCCAACACCTGAAGATAGTGATTTCCAGACTGCGATGCCAGTAGATTGAGAGGGGGAGTCTGAAGACATCCAGAGGGAGTGTAAAAGTGTAGAAAGTCAGATCGAGATTCTGAAGATAGAGATTGAGTAAGGATGCTTACAATGAAGAATACTTTGGAGAGAGCGAGCAGACTGATAAAGACCGAAGGTTTGACAACTGAAGACTCGACACTGAAGACTCCGTCAACATCCGAGGGGGAGTTTGTTGGTGCATCCGTCTGTCGACTTCGTCTTGTATCGAGTTTTGTATAGATATAGGTAGAATAGGGCACAAGTTTCAAGAAAGTGTGAATTTGATGTAATTCCGCTTGAAATGACAATTGGTCATTTCAAGTGAAATCAGTTTGTTTAAGATTCCGCTCGAAGATATCATGTTAATTTCGCTTGAGTTCTGTTCAAGCGGAATCAAGGTCTCGCTTGAAGCAGTTTCAAGCGGAACCCCATGGGCTATAAATACATGATGTCTGAGTTCATTTGGAGCGGAACCTGCAGTGATTTTTCCGACGGCGAAGCTCTGTCGACGTGTCTTCTGAACTGTAATCGATCCTGAATCAATATACAAGGTAGTTAAAAGTGAATCGTGTGTTGAATTGAACTTAATACGTCTGTTTCCGCCTTTCGTATTAAGATAAACACTTCTGATCGACTCGTTTGGGTCTGAAAACGATCCTACAGTTTTTGAAGAAAACAAGCTGAAATGGTAAGAACTCTTCCTCCTGAGCTCTGATACCACTTGTAGGATCGGGGAATCGATCAAAACGAGTCGATCAGAAGAGTTCTAGACCAAACCAGAGGGGAAATTCATTGATTTGATCTTCATTCAACTTGATTTGAACAAGTTACACGAGCTAGAGACACTTCGGCAGAGCTTTGCTACCGGAATCTCAACTGTTACAAATGAAATCCCAAGACACCTATTTATAGAGAAGCCCAGTTCGCATGAACCATCCACACGACCTGGTCCAGTTCGTGTGACCTGGTCACTTCGTGCGAGGTGGTCAGTTCCAAACTATTTCCCATTTTTCTCGTATTATGCATCTTGGTCTATCTATTCTAATACATGACTCGATACAAGACGAAGTCAACAGACATATACACCAACATTAGCTTTATTCTAATGTAATGACATCTGATATGTTTAGTATGGTGTATAACATGGTTCATATAAACTCTAAAGCAATGATTTTTAGAAAATGTTTGCTCCTTAAGTGTTGCCTTAGCTTTATTCTATTGTAATGGCATCTGATATGTAGGTGTAAGTGTGTTGTGCCGTCACGTGTTATCATGAACATTTTTTCCACTTGAGATTTTGATTTTATAACCTTATTATAGTTGTATAGACAAATAATTAAGGATAGATGAAGTAAGGAAACATAATTATGTAAACCAAAACCGAATTAAGTCATTAGTTTTCAAGCTGAAAACTAAATTTGGGTAAAACCGAGTAACTTGAATATGTTCTGAGAAGGCGATAACACTCATTTTTTATACTTTGGGTTTTTCGGTTTGAAACTGAAACCGAACTGAATTAGAATGTGGATTTTTATTCGGTTTTTCCAGCTTTGAATTCAATTCGGTTCATCTATTTTGTTTCAACCGTGTTAACATGCAAACCATGAATATCAATAGTTGGAAGTATGGAACTATGATACGGGCGCTACATAATAGTGGTGATAGTCTCGGATGGTTATCTTTTTTATTTCATACACTATTCGTAAACAAAAGTTTTGTTGTTTTGGAACTTTTAGTTTGTAACCACGTCCATGTAGAAAGTTGATAGATATAACACAACCCGGTTATATAAAATGGGGTTGCCAAAAGGTTTAGAAGAGATCAAAAATTATTTGTGAAGTTAGAAATGTAAAAGTGAGAATTAAAATAGTTAAATAAATTGCTTCAAATAAATTGGAAGGTCTGGTGAAAATGCTAAATGTCAATTGAAAAAAGAGTTTGCATATATGAGAAATCATTAGTAAATTAATTGGTTGTTGATGTTTAGACATTGAATGGAGTTCTATGTGAAAAAAACATAGCTAGTTTGTGATACGTTTTTTTTAAAGGAAAACTTCATTAAAACACGACAAACACGGAAAAGCGGGCGGCCAAACCGGCTACAATAAACTATACAAATTTACACTACTCTTTTCATGTTACATCTTTAAACTTTCACTACAAAAAAGATCGCAATCTGAGACTGAAAAATCAGTCTCTAAAACTCCTAAATCAGTCCCTAATGGTTATTAGGGACTGATTTTGCCAGTCCCGAGCCAGTCCTAATTGTCTAGTCCTAGATACTTTCATTAGTAACTAAATTTCAGTCCCGATTGTATGACACCAATAGAGACTGATATTCAGTCTCCTATACATATAAAATCAGTCCTCAATATACGTTGTGGTACAACATCATTTCAGTCTCGAATACATTTCGTCGGTGACTGAAAATCAGTCCTTGATACGAGGCCTTTCAGGACTGAAAATCAGTACTTGAACCTTGTCTATTTTGTCCCAAATACATTTACTTAGATTTGGGTTCCATGACAATTCAGTCTCTAATAGACGTTGTAGAGACTGAGAATTAGTCCCTGATAACATGCCATTTCATTCCTTAATATATTTTTTAGGGACTGAAAAATAATCTTAGATGTCATCTTATTTAGTTTCGAATATGTTTTTTAGAGACTGAAATTTTGTATCTTTTAAGAACTTTTTCAATCCCGAATATGTTTTTTTAGAGACTGATAATCAATCCCTAATATGTTAATTTCGTAACTAAATAATAGTCGCCGATGCTATGACTGTTTCTAGTTATGATTTTTTTGAAGACTAAAAAATAGCCTTTGATATTACATTTGATAGTCGATAGTATGCATGCTAGGGCTGTTCACGAGCCGAACCGAACCGATTGGACCTTTGCTCGTGCTCGGTTCGTTTACAAACCGAACCGAACCGAGTGTTTTTTCAACCGAGTCAAATTCGAACGAGCGTCTTTCGATCCGTGTATTTTTCGAACGAGCGACGAGCAAATATCGAGCGTCGCGGAACAAAAAAGAAAAGTGACGTTGAGGGTGTTTACCATATTATTCAAGACATCCAACTCAAGCTCAAGAATTTAACAATAAAACATACAAATAACTTCAACAAAATACAAATTTAAACCACAAAGTTAGTTCCAACTCAAACTAATATATTAAGAACTGTCATTTCAAAGAACATGGTTGATGCTAAAAGCTTGTCCTCAAATTCAGTCCATGAGACATGATTCTTGTGTATTCTGCAATATACATCCAAGCTCCTAAATTCAATAATTTATAAGTTCAAATTAGTACCTTTGTTGATATTGGATTTTACATAAAACAGTAACTATTAGTAATAAAGATAACCATCCAAGGGTTAATACCAATAAAAAAAACATACTTTTCTGTTTTACACAAAAAGACTTTTTTACTATTGATGGTTGATGGTCTCAAAGAAATATACAAATGCTGGAGTTATTCAGAACTGCAATTAAAACTTATTTACTGTTGAATGGGTCGATTTGGCTTGTATTTTAACAAGAAAAATTAGGTAAAAAGAGAACAAGTCAGATCGGTCAAGCGGGTTGAAAGCGATCAGAGTGTATTATCAGTGCATACAACCTCATATATGGCTGTAATACTATTTTTTTTTTTTCAATTGTCGACACTTTTGTTTGCGTACAATGGTAAGAAATAGAAGGTGAAAGTAAGTTACGTATTCATGTAATTAACCATTTCTTCAATCATAATTAAAACACTCATTATTTATGCAATCTACATTTGCCTAAATATTCTTAATACCCATAGTTAAAATCCTTCCTAAACTTCAAGAACATATTTAAAAAACAAAGTTTATCAGGTAGCAGCAGTATGGTCACAAAATAAAAAAAAATCTAATTAAATAATCTATATTTGAACATATGTATAGATTAATAGATATGTTCAATCATTAAACTCTTCAATTATAACAATAAACTTGATTAAAAACTTACTATTATTTTTGCGCGTGCCACTTTTCAATGCTTCCATACCAAGTCCACTGAAAACACAGTCCCGCAATACGTAATATACCGACAGAAACAACCTCAACAAACGCCATGAGGTACGATCTCTGAGGAGACAGACCGGCAGTAGCTATTGCCAACAAGAATCCTTCAAAGTTGCAGGGAACAATAAAAGATCCAGATTTGATGCCATTCAGTGCTTTCTTTGCCACCTCATCAGCTTGCATTGCACCGGATGATCCCGCTATAATGCTTGTCAACCGTGGCTTTTTCTTGTTCTCTACAGGAAACAAATACACTAGTTAAAATGGCTTTGTAAGTTTGTTTGATCGAATCATTCTATAGCTCTAAAGATTACAATATATATGTGTGTGTGCGGGGTGTGAATTTCTAACACGACACGAACCTAACAAGAAATTCGCGGGTTTGGGTTTAGTGAGAACGGGTTCGGGTCAGTTTCAGGTTGAACCCGAGAACCCATTTAGCTAAACAGATATGGTTCAGGTCAACCTGGTCAGGTCAACCCACGAACACGACCCGTTTAGCATCCCTACGTGTATATAAATGTATATATGCATGCAAGAGGGAGGTGTTGAACCTTCAGCAAAACCAGGTGTATCGGTATCTGGAGGAAATATAAGTGAAACGTGAATGTCATCAGCGATAACTTCTTGTTGCAGTGCTTCTGCCAAACCCCTTAAGCCAAACTTACTAGCTGAATAAGCTGTATAACCGTAAATGCCCACCTAAAATTGAAAAAAAAAAACGCATCCACAAACATATAATTTATCAAAGCATTAAACAAAGTACAGAATTACATTAAAATGAAACCCATAACAACTTGTGCAGAATTACAAATACCGCAGGAAACTATGGTTTATGATTAAATCGAAGCTAGACTGTTACTTGGTATTTTTCAGAAAAAATGATTTTTGATATGAACAATCTTGTTTTGGTTCAATTCCATTTCTTAATTGCAGCAAATTAAACACGCCATTTGCATCACCAAACATCACTATAAACAGTTTGGCATCACATATGGGTTGAAGAACAAATTGACCTGTCATCTAGTACTTTTTATTCGACACACTACACATAATAATATCAACATACTGAGATTAAGCCGAAACTGAAATCTGAACCATACAACATACTGAGATTAAGCCGAAACTGAAATCTGAACCGGAGCCGTATGATGACCGGAGTGGACTGAGGTCAAACGGAACTCGAACAAGAGAACGGAAACGGAACTGAATCAAACCCAGGCTCGATCCCGAGCCACCCGATTCAACCGAACCGAGACCTGAATCCGTTGCCATTGTCAGCCGGGCCGGAGCTCCGATGACCTGAACCAAAAACAAAACTGAACGAAAACTGAATCGGAATTCAAACAAACAAGACCTGAACCGGATTCTAACCTGAACCGATTAAACTCGAAACCCGAATCGCGACCCGAAACAGGAACGTGTCTGAACTCAAACCTGAACCATCGAGCCGCCGCCCGTCGTTCCGATCTACCGCCGCCACCGCCGCTCAAACCTTCGTCGACCTTCTGTGTTCGTCGTTGCCGCCGAGAAGCTGGCGCCGCCGCCACCCGGAGTGGTGTCGGCCACCTGCCCACCTGCTGGAGAGAGGGGGGGAGATGAGCGAGAGAGAGGTGAGGAGATAGGGGGTGTTGTCTGCTTTAAGTGTTGTAGGGTTTTGTGGCCGTTGGATTGGTTTTGATCAACGGATGATGGTGATAGCATGGCGATCCGTGTGAGTTTGAATAGACCAATCAGTTAGTGCTAGAATATTGCTTTTTTTAATTCACCCATTTTGTTTTATTTTAACAAAAAACAAATCCTTTTTTTTTTTTTTTTTTGAGAGATTTATGATTTTTGCTAAGAAAGGGTTTGGGTAACAAATTTGATTAAGTATAAATATTCCATATGTAAAGAAAATAGACTTGAGGAGTAACAAATTTGTGTTATTGATCATAAAGAAAGAATATGATTGGTCAACAAGAATATCCATGTTTGTGTAGTTCTTTTGTAGTGTGTACGAACCTCGTCTCGGCCCGAAACTCAATTTGAAGGTCGTGATTCCGGTGGAGTGGGCGGCGATGGTCGTGAACGGTGGTGGAGTAACTGGTTGCATATAAGAAAACCCTATTTTGGGGTTTAAGTTTTATTTACATCCAACTTTCTACAAATTTTGCTACCAGGTTTATTTAACTTCTTTATTTAATTTTCAAACATTTCTTTTTGCTACCGATTTTGCTACGTTATTTTTTTATATTTTTTCCTCAGATTTGCTACGGATGTTGCTACAACTTTTTTCTACGCTTGGTTTAATTTTTTTTTATAAAACGCCTCAATTTGGACATTACATCAACAGAAATTAGTGGTAGATTCCACTTTTAATTTTATAAAAACTACTTCGGTTTCATCGAAGTCAGGCACGTTCGAATCAATTAAATGCGCGTGGGAAGTTGCTTTTGAGGTGCAGAGAATAGGCGTGCAACGACATTGATCAGATAACCCATTAACATCGGGGTTTGTCGAAGTCCGGTCAACAGCGCGGATATGCATGTTTAAATATATATATTTTATATTTCTAAAGTGTGTGTGTGTATATATATATATATATATAACATAAATCTGAGATATGAACAACGATGGTGGTAGTCCAGCCAGTTATGCATGTGTGTGTGTGTTCGAGGGGCGCGGGTTCGAGTCTTGTTGGTGACCGATTCGAACCTTTTTATTCATTTTAACAAAAATTTACACTTTGGCCCCTGTGGTTCCACATTTACCTAAATAGTCCCTGTAATAGTTAACTGGGTATATTAACTAAGTTAGTTGTTTAATAAGGAACCTTTACAAATCAATTAACTCGGTTAGAATATAAGGTTAAAATACTTTTAAAAATAACCAAATCAGCCCCTGAAGTAGTTAACTGAAAAGACTAACTAGGTTAGTCTTTTTAATAGAAATCCTTTTATATTTTTTAACTGGGTTAGTCTTATTTAGTTAAATCAGTCACGGACATCAGTCACAAAAAAATCAACCTCTAATACAATTAGTAACTAATAAATTAGTCCCAGATACTACGTATCCGAGACTGATAGATTAGTCCCTCATAGTTTAGTCCCTCGGTGTCAATATATTAGTGACTGAATATTAGTGACCAATAAAATGGCGCCATTTTTATTAATGGGTCAGTTATTTAGGACTGAATTTCAGTAACCAATAAGTTTCCCCCCAAAATTTATTTTTAGACAAACATATTTGTACTAAAATTCAGTCACGGACATCAGTCACAAAAAAATCAACCTCTAATACAATTAGTTACTAATAAATTAGTCCCAGATACTACGTATCCGAGACTGATAGATTAGTCCCTCATAGTTTAGTCCCTCGGTGTCAATATATTAGTGACTGAATATTAGTGACCAATAAAATGGCGCCATTTTTATTAATGGGGTCTGTTATTTAGGACTGAATTTCAGTAACCAATAAGTTTCCCCCCAAAATTTTTTTTTAGGCAAACATATTTGTGACTAAAATTCAGTCACGGACATCAGTCACAAAAAAATCAACCTCTAATACAATTAGTAACTAATAAATTAGTCCCAGATACTACGTATCCGAGACTGATAGATTAGTCCCTCATAGTTTAGTCCCTCGGTGTCAATATATTAGTGACTGAATATTAGTGACCAATAAAATGGCGCCATTTTTATTAATGGGGTCTGTTATTTAGGACTGAATTTCAGTAACCAATAAGTTTCCCCCCAAAATTTATTTTTAGACAAACATATTTGTGACTAAAATTCAGTCTCAGATAAGTTGTCCAAATATTAAGGACTGATTATTAGTCACGGACATCAGTCACAAAAAAAGCAGTCTCTAATACAATTAGTAACTAATAAATTAGTCCCCGATACTATGTATCCGAGACTGATAGATCAGTCCCTCATAATTTAGTCCCAAATGGTCATTTTTCTTGTAGTGTACTCTTATACCAAAGAAATCCTATCGATTTGATCACACTAAAAACCTCCTCCGCCTTCGGAGGCTTTCCCGTGAAAACTAGCTCGTTCCTGGCCTTCCAAATTTGCCAACAGGTGATGATAGCAATACCTTTGTAAGCTGACTTAGACTTTCCTTTTAACCCACTGTAAATATATCCCTCCAAGATGTCTCTGAACAAAAAAGCCACTAAAAACGGAACCTTGCACCACCAACTAACCTTTGACCAGACCGTTGTAGAGAAATGACAAGCTGTGAAAAGATACATCACAGTCTCCCTGTCCGAAGTGCAGATCGAACAAACATCATCCGAGAGCGGGATATTCCGCTTACCGAGCTCCACCTTTGTGGGCAATCTTTCCAGCTTGGCTCTCCAAGAAAACAAGTTGCATTTTAATGGAATCCAATTACATCACTCCCAAACATACCTGGTACTATAATCTTTGTTCTTATCGAAGAGTTGTTTCACCGAGCCCATGCTAAACTCACCCGTATCATCGCCCATCCAAAGCCATTTGTCTCTGACATCCGTTAAGTTGACTTCGCGCAACTTCAAGTTCAAATCCAATCATTCCGCCAACTCCCCGTTAGAGAGGATGGGAGCCGATTCCACTACCAACTAGCATCAGGATTCGAAAAAGGTCTCACGATCCTATCACGAACTAAACATTTCTTATCCTACTCAAGCCGAAAGAGATTAGGGAAGCAAACCATCAAAGGTTCCTTGTTCAACCATGGGTCAAGCCAAAAAGCAATATCTTAACCATCACCAACAACCCCTCGCATAAAGTTCTTTTGCCAGTCACCAGTCACGATCGGACTCGACACCACTTTGACAATATTTCTCCACATCCTGCCCAAGGACGCCCTCACCGGGAGAAACTCCCAGGTTCTCCGATGCTCATGAATCGTAGAGATAACTTTAACCCAAAGGTTGTCCTTTTCGGTTTTGAACCTCCAAGCCCATTTAAGAAGAAGCGCCTTGTTAATGGAATTAAGATTCCTGAGGCCGAGACCACCACAATCAATGGGCGATTGTCACACAACGATATTTCCACGTATTACCGGTGGGCCCAGCGGGGAGTATCGTGACGTAGTTGATATCATCATAGTCAATACACACTATATAATAGCACAACGGAAGGCTTGGTGAATAATTACTATTACAAACCATAGTGTCCGAGTGTCCAAATAAAAGAATATACAGACTTGATTGTAATAGAGATCCACAGGCGGATCATAAAACAAAAATACAAGAAACTGAAATAACAGACTTCAGGCATCTAAGGATTGGGAAGATCCTCTTATTTGACACCGAATAGCTCCAGCCTAATTTCGTGAGGTACCTGTCACTTAGTCTTTGGAAAATACGTCAGTTTTCACTTTTCACTGGTAAATACAATTAACTGACTCATTTGAAAAGATTTATGAAAATTGATTTAAGTGCACAAGGCACAAACCATTTATAACTTGGGACAATCTTTAATAAAATCTTGTATACAGTTTTACATGTTTGTCATACATGTGGGGCCGGTTTGGAAGCCGATCATGATTAACCGACTCACCACTTATAAAACCCATAAAGGAGTTATTCCCAACATGTGGGTTATTTAGCATTTGCATCTGTCAGGTGTATGCCTACACCCCGTGCATAGGTCGTGGCCATTTTCAAATGAAATGAGCTGAAGATATCCAGGACACGGTCGTATTAACCTCCAAGGTTTTTAGGTTTTCTCATGGTTACTGTTGTTTTAATTTTATATAACGATTGAAAATAAAATGGCTAATTATATGAAAATGGACACATAAAACCACAACAAATATGTGTGACCAAATGTTACACAATAGGTACACTTAAACTATACAATTTCTATAGATAATTGTTAGCCACACTTCAATTAGTTTGTTTTTATGTGGCAGAACCATAACAAATGTCACGGAAAAACAAATTATATGTGACCAAATGTTAGATAATAGACACACTTAAAATTACAAAGTATCATGTGGCACAAAATTTCATGTAGTTATACATAACCATTAGCCACACTTTTGTGACGTTTTTTGTTTGTGTGACGAAATTAAAGCAAAAGTCATGGGAAAAACAAATGTGTGACCAAAGGTTAGGCAATAGACACATTTAACATTACAAAAATGTTGTGTGTGCAGTAACGTTTTTAGCCACACTTAATAAAAGTAATGTAACTATATAATAGAATCAGCCACAATTCGTCACAATTTTTTTTGTTTGTGTGACGAAATTAAGGAAAATTAGTTTTTAATGAACCAAACTTTGTCCCGTTGGTAAATAATAATCTTACCTACATAATTGGTACACAATAATCCTACCTATCAACATGTTGGTACTCAATGAACTTCCGTTAATTTTTTTTAACTGAATTTAATTTTTAAGTTTTATTTATTACACAAAAAGTCCATGTAGTTGTAATTTACTAGTTTTAACTATTTTATAAAACAAAAAAAAACTCAAGGGACTGTAATTTACTAGTTTTAAAATAGTTAAAACTAGTAATTTACAACTACAGGGACTGTTTATGTAATAAATAAAACTTAAAAACTAACTTCAGTTAAAAAAAATTAGCGGAAGTTTATTGAGTACCAACATGTTGATAGGTAGGATTATTGTATACCAATTACGTAGGTTAGATTATTATTCACCAACGGGACAAAGGTTGGTTTATTAAAAACCAATTTTCCTTATAACAAATGTCAAAGGAAAATCAATTATGTGTGGCCAAAGGTTAGACAATAGCCACACCATAGTCACTTTGCTTTTTGTTTGTGTGACATAATGATCGAAATCGCCATAAGAAAACAAAATATGCGTGACCAAAGTTAGACAATAGCCACACTTAAAATTACAAGATTTCGTGTGGCTATAAATAACCATTAGCCACACCATAGTCACTTTGTTTTTTGTTTGTGTGTCTGTATAATAGCAATAACCACACTTACAGTAAGTTCATGTGACTATATAATAGAAATGGTCACACTTACAATAATCCATGTGACCGTTGCTTACCCTTTAGCCACATTTAATGGGCAAAATGCTTGATTACAACAACCCTTTTTGCCACACTTATGTGAGTGTATAGTAGTAACCGTCACGCTTAAAGTAAATACATGTGGCCGTTTCTATCCTTTAGCCACACTTAATGGATGAAATATTAGATTTTAACCAACAATGTTGGTACCCTTTAGCCACACTTTTAAGTTATATGGCCACTAAAAACTTGTGTGGCCGTATGATACTTATGATGACTCGAGCTTTGTTCATACTTGACCTGAAAAAAATATGTGAGGCGAAAGACATATAGTCACACTATTTATGTGTGGCTGTATCCCTATTTTGGCGTAGTCATGTTGGCGGTGGTCTTTGCCGTGCGGCAAGGGGTTGCCGAAGGGGGTTGCCGAAGGGGGTTGCCTTTTTTAGTAACTTTTTGTTATTTTGCCGATTTTCAATGTTTTAGGTTTAATCATTCGTCTTTATGTTATTAATATTTGATTTTTCAAATGTTTTTTTTGTTATTGTAGTATAATTTAACTTAATTTGTTCGTTTTGTTTGTTCATCAGTTATTGCGTTTTAATGAACTTGTTGCGTTTTATAATTTTATTCACATTATATGCATACAAACTCTAAATTCGTAATTGTTCTAATATAAAGCACATAACTGTCATTGATGTACAATTTAACAGTTTTTATTGTTTTATACATTTTTTTGTTTGTTTATCATTTGTTGCGTTTTACTGAACTTATTGCGTTTTATGATTTTAACCACATCAGATGATTGTAACTTTAAAGGTTTGTATTTTTTTCAATTTTGAATTACATATTTTAATATTAACTCTAAAAACATGATTATATAAGATGTATTGCGTTTTACATTTATTTGTTAATTTTTTCAGATCATATTTCCAAATTGGAGGAACGTGTATGCTTAAACACTGGAAGAAAGTTTTACAAACCTAAAGTCAGTGGATCCATTAGACCTTCTGTTGGAATGTTTTTTAAATCATTTGACGAGGCTTTTGCGTTTTATCAGAGATATGCACTTGCTGCAGGTTTTTCTGCAAGAAAAAATACCTATTGGAAAAATGGTGGTGGTTTAATTAAAATAAGATATATGTGTGCTCAAAAGAAGGATTTCATGTTAGCAAAGAAATAGATTCTGGTTCAGTTGATGAGAATAGTAAAAAATTGTTAGACGTAATAGAGGTTCAAAAAGAGTTGGATGAAATGCTCATGTGAAATTAATATTAGAGAACAATAATATGTTTAAAATCTACTACTTTGAAGAAGAACATAATCATATCTTTGTTGAAGATAAAGATATTCATTTCTTGCCTGCTGCCAGAAGTATTGATTATGTTAAAAAAAGTTTTATATCTGGATTGTCTGCAATCAATATTGGACCTGTTAAAGCATTCAATATTATGAAAACAATGTATGGTGGTTTTGGTGAAGTTGGTGCTAGTAAAGTTGATTGTAAGAACTATGGAAGGGATTTGAATCTTTACATAGGAGAGTATGATGCAGAAATGGTAGTTAGGCGTCTTATTAGGAAGAAAGAATGTTCTCCTGGTTTCACATGTGATTATGTTGGGATTGAACCCTATCAGAGGAACAGATAATGTAAAGCCAAAACCAGGTCACAACAGTGGATTCATAATAAGCAGCAGTTTACATTAGGCTTTCCCCTTGAAAGTGATTTATAACAACTGATGGTCTTTATCCGCTGTTCAGATACAACTACTGCTGGTCCTTCATCTGCTGATCAAAACCCTTAAGTATCCAACACTGCTGGTCCTATCTACTGATGATAAAGCACTGCCCAGTCAAGGACTGATCAACCTTGAGTAAAGCACTGACATAAAGGGAGAGCAGCTGTTTAGTAAATTGTTTGTTTTATGTATAGTCAGTGGTTAGGTTAGCAGTGTTTGTGTAAGGACAGTAGATACAGGTTGTTAGGCTGTTAGACGTCGCTTTCATGGTGACGTCAGCTGAGATGCCTCAGTGTTTTGGTTTGCCTTTAAATGTAACAGTACCCTGTACTGTTACATTTGATTGACTGAGCGGGTTCTTCTCCTCATGTCTAATCCTTTCATCTTGTGTGCAACCAACCTTGGGGTATCAGGCTGAGGGGGAGTTTAGTTTGTAAACATATCTGTAATCTTTTGCTTTGATCTGTAAATCCTTTGACTCTATGAGAAGAAATTGTTTATCAAACTATTTTCTCCTTTGATTGTGTTTACAAAGCTTGTTTTCATTTCCGCTGCACTTTACATGTTTTCACATTCACGAATTGTCAAAACATACAAACAAACATAATCATGAGAGCCTCCGATTTCAACAATTGGTATCAGAGCTTGGACAGTCAATTTTGATTTAACAGTCAAATTGACATAACAGTTCGGCTCGAAGTTCATTGATACTAAGGTTGGTTGTATTTTGTTGAAAAACAGAGTATCGAGTAAATCATGATCAAAATGGTTATTCAACAACTATGTACATCAACCAAGATGTCATATGACACACAAATTTCACACAACAAGTGAATTTATGCACAAAACACTCATGGTTTCTAGATCTGAAATAAATATCTGTTAAACTATGAGATTACTTCTTATTTTTTAAATTAATTTCAATTGTTGATGTGTAATTTGTGATGTTTTCCATAAATACTAAAGTCTGAACCTCAGATTAACAAAACATATGTTCATAAAAACATTGATGTCTTGTTAACTCATAAGGAGGGAATTAAAACTTTAGTCATTCATATCTTATGTGTTGAAAACAGGTTGAGTTCCTCAAAAGGACAAAATCAACTTTGTTAAAATACATTGAGGAAATTCACAAAAACTCAGAAGTGTGTCTATCTCAAAACTTTTGAAGTCAAAAGAAAAGATTATAAACATAAAGCACTTATGAGTCAAAGTTTAGGGTAATAATGGTCATTAAGCAACTATGTGCATTCATCTGTTCAGGAAAAGGTTTTGATTCCAGTGAATGAACTCCAAAGAGGACTAGACAAATATTCAAAAATATTATCCATGTGTCCTCAGGTTTGCAATCAACTGACAAAGAAAATGGTACCAAACAGTGGTCAAAATGTATTCCAAAAGTTTCCTACCACTGTTGACAAACTACTGACCATTTTTCAAAAACTTGTGAGTGATGTGATTATTTTCTCTACTGAAATTATACCAGATCTTTTTGATACTATTCTTAGAAAATCCTTTAACCATTTTTTTTTGTTGAGTTCAAAGGATTTTCTCGAATAACCAGGATATATTATTCATTTTTTTTGGAATAATATATTTGGAACTTATGCTTGTTTTTGTTGGCAATAGTTTCAGCTCCTGTCAGGATGTAATACCTTATTTTTGATGGTATTAGTGTCCTCATAAATGGGTCAAAAGGAAATGGTGCATATGTCATGATCATGTCATACTCAGGTTTGCTCCTAAATTTTCATCAAAAATTGATTGCAAACTGTGCTTGAATTACTAGGGTACTCATGTTTTAATTGAATATTAAACGAAAATGAGTTGCCTTAGGAAAAAGTTTTCATTATCTGGGGTACTAAACCACTGTCTTTCAAAATTGACATGTGGCAAAACCTTGAATGAAAATCTTCAAAACTGTTGCTGAAACACCTGTCTCTCAGATCTGTACCATTTACCGTAACCACTGTTTTGTTCCAACGTCTGATCTCTAAAACACTGTCCACTGCTGAAAGTTAACCACTGATCCCTCATTTTCTTGAAAAGCACTGATGTTCAAAATCAGTGTCTTATCCACTGATATGCTATCCACTGATAGTAAAAATCATCCACTGCCCACAATTTTTACCGTTGTAACCACTGATGCTTGATACGTCAGTGGCTCTTAAAACAACTGTTCTTCATATTTCATCCGTTTCATCAGTGTTTGACACGTGGTCAGTTTTTAGCCCTCAGATCGTAATAACCGCTGCCACATCAGCGATCATTTTTTTTCTCCCTAAATAAAACCCTGCCCTAAACCCCAAACAGGGTTTTACACTGTCGAATTGAATTCCAAAATTCTCTTCTCATAGCAGTTTCCAACCCTTCTTCTCAAAATCTCCAAAATCCTTCTTCGTTCTTCTCCGCAAAAATGACAAAATCAAAATCAAAATCAAAATCAAAACCTAAATCACCATCACCTTCCAAAGAGGTCGCTCAAACGGCCGAAGAATCCATCGAGATACCATACAAACAATCTCACAACTATTTGGGTTTACTCACAAAACCCACAAACAACCATACCTTCGATTCCATTCTCGACACCATATCTTCATCAAAGTACAAAACTTTGTTGACAGTAGACGCCCCCATATATCTGCAAACCCAGAGAGAGTTCTGGAAAAATGCTACGCTTGAAAAACAAGATGATAAAGTAGTAGCCATTAACTCCTCGATACAGGGTACGGCGATTCAAATCACTCCGCAATCACTATCAGAAATCTTCAAACTCGATGATCAAAAAGGTAAAGCTTCCTTTGACAAAAACGAGTTAAAAGCTGATTTTCTAAAAAGGGGCTATGCAGAACAGTCAAAGGTAGATACCCTACAAAAGGGTTATTTTCCATCTGCACCCAGATTTTTATTTCACACACTTCTGATGTGTGCTTCGAATAAAACAACATCTTTTAACGAAATACCATTAAAAATTCAATGCCTGGGTTACGCTATTTTGAATAATAAGGACTGCAACTACTCCCAGGAGATTTTCAATGACATGGTGAAAAACGTTGAAAGTAAAGCATTTTTGTTGTTTCCAAGATTTTTGAGTTATTATTTTTTACAAAAATTTGATAAGAAAAATGAAAATTTGCTTAAACAAGGTGTCTATTTTCAAATAAAAAGCTTGACACCTGAAACATTCTCTAGAATGTTGGCACCAATAAAAACAAAAGCAGGGGTACCTGAGCAGATTTTAGCGGTTACAACTGCTCCTCAGGTATCAGCTGCTGAGCCCACTGCTCCAGGTGATCAAGGCAACACAACCACTGCTTTGAAACCCACACCTGATATCACCAAAAAGACCAAAAGAAAAACATCCAGAAAACCCACCAAACCCAAAACAAAGGCAACTCTGGAAGATGAGATCCCAGAGGAAAGGCCTGTGAGAACACAAAAGTCACCACAAACCACTACTGCTACTTCCTCACAGTAGTTGGAAGAAAGATCTCAACCCATGCCTAAAACTCCTCCTGCATCCTCACAAAAGGATCAGGTTGTATTCACAGGGACACCAAATTATGAAGCTCTAGATCCACTTGGCTCTATCTTCCACAGCCCTGATCCCAAGGACATGTCTCTTTCAACCCCCATCCCCTCACCAATAATAATGCCACAATCCATGCTACCATTGTTGCATGCAGCTGCTATAGCTTAGACACAAACCAGTTCCTCTCTATCACCTGTCACTGAGAGTATACCCCCACAAGTGACTGGGTCTGATGCTACTACTTCTGCTATCCCAGCAACATTTGAGGAGGTTACACCCCCTGAGTTACAAGTAACTCTCGGTGGTAATTCAAGTGGAGCAGCAACTACAACTGGTGGATCAACAGATCCTCAGTTGGACAGTTGTTTCATAAGTAAGACTCCCTTGAAGGCAATTTCTTCCATGGCAACTTCGGTAACCACCAGTGAGTTGGATCTAACCACTGGTACCATCAAAGGTTTATCGAGTGCTGAAGAAAGAAGTCCCCAGTACCAAGAACAAGGGGCATCAATGGGTGATTTTTGGGACTCTGTCCCTAAGACACACATTGATATAACCACTACTGGTGGGGATTCAGATGATCCTAGTAAAATGGGTGATGATTCAAGATATCAGGAATTGACGGGCAGAGTGGAAAAACTTGAAGAATCAGTTTCTGAAATAAAGGAGATGGTGCAAGAGATTTTGAAAGCTCAGAAAGCACAATCCAATACTGTTCCTGCTCAAGCACCTGCTCCACAACAAGCACCTGCTGCAAATGAGCTTTGGCTGATCAAAAGCATGCTATTCAAGTGCAACTGCTGTCCAACATGATGGAATCAAGGTTAAAGGACACTCAAGCAGATATCAAGGCTATTAAGGCCAGTATCCAAACTGCCACTGGCAAGGCTCCTTCAACTTTACTATTCTTTGATGACCCTCTTGCAGATAATGCCAAAAAGGGGGAGATAATAAAGCAAATGAAGAAGAAGGGAATAGAACATGGCCTTCATATTGTGCCAGAAAAAGAAAAAGAAAAACAGGTCTCAAAACCTGTTAGCCAAACAGCTGATACAGCAGCAGTTACAAAAACTGCTGTCAGTAGCCAAACAGCTGCCATGTCATCAACACACACACTTTCAACACACACCACTCTACCATACTCCACCACAACTACTGTTCCACCACCATATGTGTCTACAGCACAAAAACCACCACTACCATCACAAACAGCCAAACCATCATCACCCCCTGCCAAAAAGCAGAAGACAACAGATGTTATAACATCTGTTGTAATGGCAACAGTGGTTGAAACACAAGTTGTTTCAACTACTGCTAGTCAACCACTGATCACCACCCAAACAACTGCCACAATAACCCCTGCTCTAAAGCAGAAGACATCTGCTGATACATCAGCAGTTGTAATGACAACAACAGTTGAGACACCAGTTGTTTCAACAGTTGTTAGTCAACCATCCACCACTGCTCTATCACTTTCTACATCACAACCAAAGCTCTTCAACAGAAAAAGAAAGCCAATACCTGCCGATGAGGGTATACATGATCCTAATGCTGCACAACATCCACTGGAACTTGAAGCCATCAAAAATGAGATGAGACAATTCTATACAGAAGAAGATCCTTCAAAAAGAAGATTCTCCTCACTCATAAGCTACATGCCACCAGATGATATGGATGATTACCTCAAACTCAAGGCAAGGCAAGCAAGACTAAGAGTTAAGTTGAGAGTGAAAAAGAAAGGTTAAGCGAAGATGGCATTACTAAAAGACTGGAGTTCTACTTCACAAAAGTAAAGCAGATAGAAGAGTTTGGACAAGACCTAAACAAAGAAAAGGCTGATCAAAAGAAAGAGTTAAGAAAACAATATTTAGCCTACATCATGAAAGAGAAATTCTATCCTGCTGAAGAACAACAGTTCAAAGAATGGCCAGTAGTAGCTCTTAAGCATGAGGCAGAAAGGATTGAAAAGATTAAGAATGATCCTACGAAGAAGAGGAATGCTCCTAACTGGAGAAAATATGAAAAGCTCATTGCTGACTTAACTGCTGAATATAAGAGAAAGAAAAAGGAGCTGGTGGATGCAAAAATGGATACTGCTGAAGCCATATCAAAATGGTTAAAACAGCAGACAGACGAAGCCTATGAAAGGCTAAAGAAAAGAAAGATAATTGTTTCAAGCACCTCAAAGAAGCATGAACAAAGAATGAAGCTTGAACAGCAGATAGAAAACCTCAAAACACTGTTCCGGTCTACTTTTGTGACAAACCAAGAAAAAGGAGAACAGCTGACAAATGAAGAGGTAAAAGAAAAAGAAGTTGAGTACTTCAAAGAATCCATCATGAAAATGGGTTTAAAAGAAGAGAGCTCAGAAAAACTTTAAAATCTTTTAAAAGGGATGTTAACCAAACCTGCTTCATCAGACACTTCAACAGACATGACAGACATTGAAAGACATGAGCTGATTGAAAGAGAAACTGCAGAAGATATAGCTGCAGCAAATGATGTCATAGAAATGGCTTTCAAAAGAATGTCTGAAAGTTTGCAAGTTTTCACAAGGCCAACATCTCCCAACTCATCTTTAAATAACCCTCTCCCGAAAAATCCATTGGGTTCGAAAGTACTAAAGTGGATGTCTGATCAAAAGACCCACGTATTGACTATAGTCAGATCCAATGGAGATGTGAAGTACATATCAAGGAAAGAAGCACTAGGCCTTAGTGTTCAAGATTTGCAGGATCTCCTTGAACTTACACTGTGCCGGGATGAAGATGATATAAGTTCCAGAGACTTTGAAGCAGATTTTAAAAGAGAAGCAAAGGAACTTTTGATGAGAAATAAAAATCCAGAATAATGACAGGTTTTGGCATTATCTGTTCCAGGGGGAGATTGTTGGGATTGAACCCTACCAGAGGAACAGATAATGTAAAGCCAAAACCAGGTCACAACAGTGGATTCATAATAAGCAGCAATTTACATTAGGCTTTCCCCTTAAAAGTGATTTATAACAACTGATGGTCTTTATCCGCTGTTCAGATACAACTACTGCTGGTCCTTCATCTGCTGATCAAAACCCTGAAGTATCCAACACTGCTGGTCCTATCTACTGATGATAAAGCACTGCCCAGTCAAGGACTGATCAACCTTGAGTAAAGCACTGACATAAAGGGAGAGCAGCTGTTTAGTAAATCGTTTGTTTTATGTATAGTCAGTGGTTAGGTTAGCAGTGTTTGTGTAAGGACAGTAGATACAGGTTGTTAGGCTGTTAGACGTCGCTTTCATGGTGACGTCAGCTGAGATGCCTCAGTGTTTTGGTTTGCCTATAAATGTAACAGTACCCTGTACTGTTACATTTGATTGAATGAGCGGGTTCTTCTCCTCATGTCTAATCCTTTCATCTTGTGTGCAACCAACCTTGGGGTATCAGGCTGAGGGGGAGTTTAGTTTGTAAACATATCTGTAATCTTTTGCTTTGATCTGTAAATCCTTTGACTCTATGAGAAGCAATTGTTTATCAAACTATTTTCTCCTTTGATTGTGTTTACAAAGTTTGTTTTCATTTCCGCTGCACTTTACATGTTTTCACATTCACGAATTGTTCAAAACATACAAACAAACATAATCACGAGAGCCTCCGATTTCAACAGATTATGTTATTGGTGATGATAGAAGATTGAAAGGACTTTTCTGGGCTGACGAGCAATCAAAAACAAATTATACAGTATTTGGTGACATAGTAGGTTTTGATGTTACTTATAAATCAAACAAGTAAGTTTTTTTCATTTATTGCGTTATATATCCTATTGCGTTTTATATTCCTTTTTTTTCTTCTTGTTTTCTAATACTTTTTTAATTTGTTTTCTGTAGATATGATTTGGTTTTTGTACCATTTACTGGGATTGATAATCATTTTAGGAATCTCACATTTGGTGGTGCATTACTTGGTTCTGAGACTGCAGATTCTTATCGATGGCTTTTAAGGTGCTTTGTTAATGCTTTTGGAAATGAGCCTAAAGTTGTGGTTACTGATCAAGATGCTGCAATGAAGAGAGCTATTAAGGATGTTCTTTCAAGAAGTAGACATAGGTTATGTATGTGGCATATATGGGAGAAATTGAAGACAAAGGTATTAAACTGCGTTTTATGATCTATTAAACTGCAATTTTTATATAGGTTTTTTTGTTGGGTTTTGTGTATTATTCAATAAGATCCCCAAACATTTTTATCACTATAATTGCGTTTTAATATAACAACACAATTGCGTTTTATCAATAATGTATTAGTTTTATCATTTTCATAATATTGCGTTTTATTAGAAGAATAAATGAAAACATGTTATGATATTATAAACTGTAACTCTTTATATAGTTTAAATTATTACGTTTTATGTTTAATAATTTTATTGTTTTTTTATACAGGTTGGTCCTGTTTTGTCATCCAATATTGACTTTAATACAAGAATGACTCGTGTTGTTTGGAATGATACTATTATTCCAGAAGATTTTGAAACTGAGTGGCATTCAATAATGTCTACTTTTGGATTAGAAAATCATGAGTGGTTAAAAGATATGTACGATCTTCGATTTGATTGGATTCCTTCTTATTACCATGGAGAGAATTTGGCTGGTCTTATGCGTACTACGTCTAGATGCGAAAGCGAGAATTACTTCTTTGGTCAGATTTGCAATCCAAGATGTACACTTGTTGATTTTTTCTCTCATTTTGAGACTGCAATGGGTATTCAAAGGCATGAGCATAGGAAGAATGATCATGATACAAGGTATATTCAGTCTAAGACCTGGAGTGACTTTGTATTGGAGAAACAAGCATCAGAAATATATACCAAAACAATTTTTAAAGATATTCAGATTGAAATTGATGTTGCCATTACAAAGTGTATGTCAAAGTCTCATGATACTGTGGGTGATGTTCAATATTTTGAAATAAATGATTTCAAACAGCCATGCACATCTTTATTCAAGGTATTTTTTAATTTAATATTGTTTTAAACATCTATTGCGTTTTATTTTTTCCACCATTTGTTGCGTTTTATCATTAAGTTTATTGCGTTTTAACATTATATGATCATATACTAAATTTCTTTATTATATTTATTATTCATTGTGTTTTTAATTTTATTTACAGGTTCAATACAACAAACAAGAAGATGGTTTAAGTATAAGTTGTACTTGCAAACGGTTTGAACAATTTGGTATATTGTGCCGCCATATATTTTATGTTCTACGGTATGATTATATAACTGACTTTCCTAGAAGATATGTTCATAGAAGATGGATGAGAGATGTTGTTTCAAATGGATCAAATCATTGCAATATTCGGTTTGATGAAATTGGTAGGAATAGTGAATTTGATAAAGTTTTTAGAGAAATCGTTGTGGCAAATGAGTATGTGGTTAATAGGTTGGTTGGGGATTTAGATGAACTGTGTCGTTACAGGGATCATATTAAAAGTTATATTAATAAAGCGGATGATGTTATGGTTGCTGCGCCGCCTCCTAGTCTCAAAGAAAGATTTGCTGATATTGGAGGGAACTTAGAAAAGTCAGATTCTATGATTCGTGTCCCGATTAAAATAAGCACCAAAGGATGCGGTGTACAAAAAAGGATCAAGTCTAATCGTGAGATTGCAATTCAGAAATTATCAAAGATTCAGAAATCGTGCCGTGTATGTGGTGGAAAAGGACATAACAGTCGCACATGTAAAGATAAGGTTTCTTCTAATGCTATAGGTTCTAGCAATACAATGTAAGTATGTATAAAAATTCTAATAGAATAAAAAGAATTTTTTTATTGTGTTTTATGATGTATATGTTTCAGCTCTTTTTGTTATTGCGTTTTGTGATATCTTACATAAATATCAGCTATTTTTTGGTTAATTGCGTTTTATGATAACAATAGTCTATTGTTATTGCGTTTTATACATACAACATTATAATGCAATGGTACCCTATAAATATTGCGTTTTGTGATATCTTACATAAATATCAGCTATTTTTTGGTTAATTGCGTTTTATGATAACAATAGTCTATTGTTATTGCGTTTTATACATACAACATTATAATGCAATGGTACCCTATAAATATTGCGTTTTATGGTAACACAAATTAAATTAAAAATGAACAGCAAATGGATATCTTAAATATTGCGTTTTATAGATGATGAAAGTTTAAAACAAAGATGATGTTTACAAACCACAAAACTAAATAAAAATTACATGCAAGATCAGATTCATGGATCAAAGTTTGTTTCTTCTTCAGATGAGTACCCTAAGCTTCCATTAGGGTAGTTGCACGGTACCCCTGACCGCGGAAGGGATCTCCCTTCCCAGTTCACCACCCGACAAGGATCCCTGGCGGCAAATACCCATAGCCATCAAAGAGGGGTAAGAAACATGTTTCGAACCCGAGACCTCGAGTGTCCTCGGTCCGGCTTAAAGCGGGTGTCGGTGGCCACCAAAGTGGCACTAATGGGAATTGAACTTGGGTCTCCATTGGAGAACCCAAGTCACTCCACCACTAGGCCATTTCCTCATCACTTTCAGATTCCGTCCAAAGTTCAACCTGTGAGACTACTGCCTTTTGAAGCTTCTCTGCACATTTGCGTCCAGAGTTGTTGATGATAGGTATTTCAGATAACTGCATCAAAAAGGATATATCCTCGCTGGAAGATATGTCATTTGGGTCGTATATCTCTACCTCACCATCGTTCCAAGTAACTGAAACTTTGAAAGTTTCCTTTATGAACTCCCAAGATGTAACTTGGGTTTCATTAACTACAGTTTGATTCAGATTTCCATATGTTTTGTGTAGAATTGTGAATAGTGCTGCTGTCTGGTTTGTGTAACAAGCAGGTGGTATTCCTATTTCATTCATCATTCTCAACACATTCTCATTGCAGTTTTAAAGAACAGACGCAATAGAATGGTATCTTATTTTTTGCCATCAAGGAATTGAAGAACGATTTGTTCTCTTTTAACCCACCAAACTGAGACTTGTTGATTAGCCATTTAGGGTTTTTTGTTTGTGTTTTGTGGTTGGGTATTTTGGTGTATGAGGAATGTGAATATTTTTGTTCTTATATAATGGATTTGTAGAGCGATTGGTATCAAGTGTCGTAATAATAAAAATATTATATTTTTAGTTTTTTCTTTGAATTTATTGTTCAATCATACAGTATTTTATTAGTTATCAAGAATCCAAAAGGCTTTTTAAGGCTTTTTGTCTTATCAATTTCTTTTGTCATTAAGCAGTCAGTTTTTTTTTGTCTTATCATTTCCTCATTTATTATTATTTTATTTTTTAACATTGCGTTTTAGAAAAAAATATAAAATGTAGTTTTTTATTGTCATAATTGTCATTAAGCCTTTATTTTTTATGGGATATAAAAGCAGTAAAAAAACATTTATTGTGTTATAAAGATGTATTGCGTTTTATGTTTTGGACATGAATAATTAAGAAACTGTTTTATTGTGTTTTAGAATAAATAACATAAGTCAAACAACAAATAAAGAGACAATGTTGACTTATAGTATATTATTAAAATGTTGCGTTTTATAATATGACAAAAAAGAAAACAAGTGTATAAAATAAAATATTGCCTTTTAGTATAATAGCATTTCAATATATATGTACCCTTTCTTTTAAACATATTATTTTAAATTTTTATTGATAAATTGTAGAAATTTTAAAAATATCAATCAAATCAAATCTTGATGCATTGCGTTATATGATGATAATTGAAAAATAAAGACATTGCATTGCGTTTTAAAATAACAAACAATAAGAAGCATTTTAAACTCTAATTATATGTTTTAAACAAAATATACAAACAAAATAATGCGTTATATGATAAATTAGAATAAAAGACAAAATATTGCGTTTTATAATAAGTAGCATATCTAAATCAAAGTAAACCAGCAAGAGCAAGCCACTGTTTAATCCTCTCTAAACTAGTGTCATAAGATTGTTTTTTAAGTTTTGCACTGAGGTTCCGAAACTTCTTTGAATCCTCAATAACAAAACCTTTGCGTTCGTTGATATCGTGCAATAATATCTTTTTGATAAACTTTCTTCTTAAATCATCAAGTTGTGCTTTCTGCTTGCTCACATGTGTTTTACCCTGGTCGATAATTGCAGGTTCTTCATCTTCCTCATGAAACCCACAACCCCATTTTTCGGCTTCTACCCCGTTATAACATTCCATATGACGCATACAGAATATTCCACAGCCAATGCCGTTATTTTTTGTCCTCCATTTCATCTCCATTCTAACAGGTTTTATGCCCTTTATATTATCTGCATTTTTAAGACCTACAGATTTGAGGTAACCTGCTAAAGCATTCCTCTACAGAAAAAAAAAAACAAAAAGATTAGGTGGTTTATATTGTGTTTTAAAAGGATAAGTCGGAAAACTTACTGTCTTTAAAGGCACATCCCCATATTTTTGTTTATTTGTGACCGCTTTCGCACTGTTGTCAATGATGAATATTTCTTTATCTTCAAGATTGAATGAGATCACATAGAAATGCTCTACATGGAGAATCGGGACAAGGATAATTTTAAAATCGTTTATGCTTTTTAGCTTTGAACCTTGAAGAATTTTTTCTATGTTCTTGGTGAACTCTGCTATCATTTCTTCTTTCTTTTCATTCAAAGATAAAGCATGCGTAACAATAAACAACTTAAATTAATAATTATGTTTTATGAAGGTAATAAAACATACAGTTGCGTTTTATAAAACTACATTCAAACAAACTACACATTGCGTTTTATGAAACAAATAAACTGACAATTGCGTTTTATATAACTTTATTCAATCATACTTCAAAATACATCATTAAAAATATATTATTTGTAATTGCGTCTTATAGATCTTATCAGCATTCGAATAGTACAGAAAAATCTTGGAGCTTTGTTGTCTTTCAATCTTCTTTTTTCTTCTTCATTCAAAATATATGCCCAACAGTTGATTACTTCTCCTGTTATTTCCAATTCTGGCCTCATTGTTTCTGCAGCATATCTCGACAGAAATACATGATCTATAATTTCAAAGAGAGTGTCCCTACAAAAAAATAATAATTAAATTATAATATTTTGATTTTTTGTTTAGTGTTAGTGTATATAAATGATTTTGTATGTTATTTCTCCTTCTGCATGGAAAGCATATCCCGATATGTTGTTTTCGTGTGCCGTTCTTGCTTCGTTCATTGCTATTTATCTTTGATAGTATGGTGAACATAATGCTTCTGCAACATTTCTCTGTCGATCCGGTCGTACTATCTTTGTTATTATTTCTTCTGTTTTGTTGATATCAGTTGTTGGTTGTTCTTCCTGAACAGGTTTTGCAAGTGTTTTATAAGGATCTTCTTGTGGTTTCAGGAATGATGTGTTTTGAATCAGATTACTGATTTCATTTTCAATGTTCTGTTCTTCAATTCTATCAAACATTGTTTGTATCCCAGTAATTTGAAAAGAAGTTTCAATTTCTTTTTCGCTTGTTTTATTTTGAGATTCCGTTTGATTTTCGGATTGTGTAGCGTGGCAATTAGTATCATCTTTCACTTCATTTTCATCCACATTTGAAGACAACTGAGAAATTTTCAAATCAAAGGATGGTACCTCATCATTTTGAATTTTTTTTATTTGATTTTTTTCTGCTTCATCTGTCTTTTCGATTATCTCCAACATTAATGATGGAGTTTCTTCGTTAAAAGATGATTGTACCATTAAAGGGTTTTCAATGTGTGTTTACAGACTTGATGTAGGTTCTTTCTCAATGATTTTTTCTGGATTTGAGGATTGGTCTTCAACTGTGTTATCTTCATTGCGTTTTATAGCTTCATCATTGCGTTTTACAGTCAATGGAGATGAAATGAGTTGATTTTATATGTCTTCATTTTGGCTCAAATTTAGAAATCTTTATGGAGTTTCGATCAGAGTTGAATCAATACTAACTTTCTTGTGCTTTTTAGCTTGATTGTTGAATTTTTCAATCAATGAAACCCATTCATTTACTTTGTTATGAACATTTTCACTATTTGGATATTCTTCAATGATCTCATCTATGTGTGATTGGATGCTTTCGAAAACTTCTTCAAATCCTTTAAAATGAAAATCTAAGGCAGTCACAACATATTCTTCATTTGATTTTTTTCCTTCAATGTTCTTCATATTTTCATCGCCACTTTTTGTTGAATGAATGTCAGAAAGACCTTCACTTTGATTTTGTGATGGCATGAAATTACGCAATCGGCATTGACTGTCTACCCACATTTAATCTTTATTTCCTTCTGATGGTTTTATGAAGAATTGCCCCCATGATCCTCCACTTCCTGTTTGTGTTTTTTCAGCTTCAATGGTTTTAAGTTGGTTGTTTTGAGCATCATCTAGTTTAATCCAGTCTATTGCAGCCTTAAGTAAGGTGTTTCCATCTTTTATCTCTTCTGAGTTGATTTGGATGTCTGGTTGTTCTTGAACATCGTCTTCATCTTTTTCTTCGGATTCATCTTGACAAATTTCTTCATTTTCATTGTCGGATTCGGATGGATAAACATTAAATTCATCCTCCTCCTCTTTCTTTTTTTCTTTTTTCTTTCTTACATTTTTCTCTTTTTTTCTTTTTATCCTTTACAAGATCTCTCCCCTCATTTAGTGCAGCAATTTCCAATTCATCTTCATATTCTTGTAATGTTGTAGAGTCAATTTTATCTAGAGAGAACTCTTCAGTGTGTCCAGCATCTTCAAATCCTTTTTTTTTGTAAGCATATAGAATCTGTATGAATCATTGCGTTTTAAAACAATACTCAATAATAATTTCGTTGCGTTTTATAATATAAATCATTGTAAACAACTTACACAACTAGTTTTTTGTAACTTTATATACATTGCACTTTAATCAAACATATTTTAAACAAAGAATATAAACAAGCAGCATAATCAAGCATTCAGCATAATATGTAGCAATAATGCAAGATCAGATTTCATACCGCTAACAATCCAATAGGTCCCTTGCGTTTTAATTAATTTGTTGCGTTTTATATTATAAATCATTGTAAACAACTTACCCAACTAATTTTTTGTAACTTTATATATATTGCGTTTTAAACAAGCATTGCGTTTTAATCAAGCATATTTTGAACAAAGCATATAAACATGTCATTGCCTTTTGCTTTATAAACGTTGCGCTTTAAATAAACCATCAAATAATATAAACAAGTCATTGCGTTTTAATCAAAGATATTTTAAATAAAGAATACAAACAAGCAGGCTAAACAAGGATTCAACATAATATGTAGCAATAATGCAAGATCAGATTTCATACTGCTAACTATCCAATAGGTCCATTGAAGAGCTTGTCATTTCCAGGCCATTGTCCTCTGGTACACCTTAAAACATTCAGAATATATTCACACCAATTGAAATCTTGGGTTTTTTTTGTCATTTTTCATCGATGGCAAGAATCTTTAGTTAACATTGCTACTTTGCATTGCCTCTGCCATGACCGTAAAAATATAACTATGAAGTTTAGTTTGAACAGTCTTCCAAGCTCATTTCTTGATTTTAAATATTTAATCAAGTTGCAGCATACATTCTCTTCAAAATATCTTTGCTGAATTGACCGTGCCAGAATTTAATTATAAGATCAGTTTCTTTTGGTCTCAGTTTTTCCTCAATCTTTGTTTTTCCATTTGGTATTTGAAATACTTTTTGGATCAATTCAGCTGTGATCTTAATCTTTTCATCTCCGGTATTTATCTCATCATTTTCAGCATCAAAGTTTTTTACCAGCCAATATCCGAATTTGCGTGGAACTGAATGCAACTTGAATGATAGTATGCTGCCAAACCCTATTTCTCTAACAACTTGCTTTTGCTCTTTCGACAAACTTTCAACATAATCTATGAGATTATTGACTGCACATCTTATGTTGATTTTTTTCCGTCGTAATCATAATATAGTTGTTCTTCTGTTTTGTCTTTCTTCAATGATCTCTTTGTTGTTTATTCTGCCTTTTCCTTCTTTTGATTTTTTGTCTATTTCACTCTTGGTGGTGGATTAACAAAATCATCATCTGATACATTCAAGTGTTTTAGAAACATATATATTTTCAATGAAATTATGTTTAATGCATTTTATGTTAGCTGAATTTACTTGTTGTTGTTCAGAAGTATGCAAAATTATAGCTTGACTAGTACTTTCATCTTTTGAAACAGAATCTGTATCTTCTGATGATTTTATCACCACTTTCTTTCTTCTCCTTTTTTGTTTTTCCTCTTGTTTTTTATCTTTAAACAGAATAATAAAACAATTTCAATTAACAAATTTAAGATAAAACGCATTAGCTAACACTATAAAGATAAAAAGCAGTAGTTCACAGTTTTAAGATAAAAGGCAATACTTTACATCATATTAAATTAATTCAGCAAATTAACATTACATAATCTCATTTGTTTTTTATAATATTTTAAATTAAAACGCATTAGTCAAGAAATAAAAATGTATTTGATACAGTATTAAGATAAAACGCAATAGTTAACAACACGTGTATCTCAGCAAATACAAAGATTAAATAAAACACAATGTTTTAATATTCGATTACAATTATCATAATAATAATCTCTTTGTTTCTGCTAGTTTTTTTAAGGTAAAACACATTAATTCACAATATATAAATCCCATAAAAAGCATTAGCATCTTAGGTCATAGTTTTAACATAAAACGCAACGCAGTCTCTAATAACAAACCTAATTAAGCACTTTCAATGATAAGATAGGGATAAGATATCACTCATAAACATTTTTGGGAAGGGATAAGGTATATTAGGTATATTGCGCTTTATAAAACGTAACTTGAATATAGTTAAACTACAGTTAAAAACCAAAAATATACCATTATCAGAAATCTCTTTGCGTTTTCTTCTAGTTTGTTGTTTCATTGTTGATTTTCGGCTAATGTTTCCTTGTTGATCGATGTTTTCTTCAACTGGTGATGTTTTTGGCTTCTTTGATGATTTAGGGTTTTCAGATACAGATTTCTTTTGAGAAACTCGAATGTAAACCTTCAAATTATCTCTCGATGATGCCATGAACTTCAATGGAGTTTGATTTTCTCAAATTTCTGTATGTGTGTGTTCGTTCAATGGAAGTGTAAAACGTACTGAACTTTTTTTCGAAGGGTTTCTGTGTATATTGAACAACGGTTACATTTGCAATTTGACGATAATACCCTTGAATGCCCGGAGAACGTGTTTAAATGACAGTTATAATTTGATTTTAATCTCGGCCGTTAATTGTTCAATTGGACAATTATGATTGCTTCCTATCCTTCCTAGTGAAATAAACTTCCTACTATATCTCCACCCTAAAAACCTAATATTCAAAACCCAAAAAACATAAATAAGATAACATACCCACAAAAAATGCCTAAATGTTTTTAGTAGTAAAAACGCTCAAATCGTTCTGGCTTCTCCGGTAACTCATGTGAAATAGTAAATCCAAGTCGATATGGGTTGCAAACGGGGTGTTTGAGTCAAAAGCATGGTTAATCATCGCTTATCACAATACCTTCAATCCATTCAACACATATTTATTACAGTAGCTATCTTGTCAACATTACGTTAAACATGTTCGTCTTTACACATTCTCATCTAAACATTGTATGCTCTCCCAGTCGCTCTTCCAATCCCAGTCACTCTTCCCTCGATGGTAAGTAAAGTTCGAGCTCGTCTATTAAACGAGCTTATTCTTAGGCCTGGCTCAAGCTCATTTAGCCCAGCTTGACTCGACCTTTCGATCTCGAGTATTTCACACACGTCTTGGCTCGTATACACACCTATATCCAACTTTTGCATGCCTGGCCCATCATAATCTCTCTAGCCTCCAGGTCCTTGCCTATTTGCACTTAACTCCCATAATCCATTTTTTCCTCATCACCAATAGTGGCTGCCGTTCACACTCAAAAAGTACAAAATCCCACTAAAACAGTAAAACACGCATGAAAATGTGAAACAAGACAGGACATACGTACTTCCACTTGTAGGTCCCGTTTTTCCGGTGGATCGATAACGAAAACCTATCCTTGTTTATCACAAACACGGTAACGGGTGCAGAATCCCTGTGATGGTGCAAACCAAACACAGTGTAAAACACACGGTGTTGGGATTGAACCCTACCAGAGGAACAGATAATGTAAAGCCAAAATTGGTTCACAACAATGTATTCACAATAAGCAGATGTTTACACTAAGCTCTCCCCTTGACAGTGGTTACCTATCTGCTGATACACTCTAAGTACTGCTCTGAAGAACAACTGATGAACCAAACACTGATGAAGCAACTAAAGACTGCTAAAAGGCAAACACTGAGCTTTATCTACTGCTGTCTCTTAAGTACTGCTGAAGACCCAAGCACTGCTCATTCAAAGACTGATCACCTTTTGAATAAAGCACTGATGTTCAAACAATCAGTGCTTAGGCTACAACAGTGGAACGTGAACAGTGTTAGACTTGTTTTGTATTTTATTATCAATCAGTTGTTAGACATCAGTAGTTTTGTATAGACCAGTGTTTATAGGTTGTTAGGCTCTTAGATGTCACTATCATGGTGACGTCAGCTGAGGTACATCAGTGGTTTGGTTTGCTTATAAATATGACAGTACTCTGTACTGTTACATTTGATTCGATTTGAGAGAGTTCTTCTTCTCAATTCAATCCTTTCATCTTGTGCAACCAACTCTGGAGTATCTGGCTGAGGGGGAGTTTAGTATGTAAGCTTGCATTGTAACCTTTTGCTTTTAATGTAATCTTTCGACTCTATGAAAAAGCAATTGTTTATCAAACTATATTCTCCTTTGATTGTGTTTACAAAGTTTGTTATTCATTTCCGCTGCACTTAAATCTGTTCATATCTATTTGATTTGTTCAAATCTCACAAACAAGCATAATCAGGAGAGCCTCAGATCATAATAATTGGTATCAGAGCCTGGACAATCAAATTTTGATCTAACAATCAATTTGACATAACAGTTCGGCTCAAAATTCATTGATACTAAGGTTGGTTGTATTCAGTTGAAAAATAGAGTAACGAGAAAACCATGATCAAAATGGTTATGCAAAACTCTGTAAATCAACCAAGATGTCATATGACACACAAATTTCACACAACAAGTGATTTCATGCACAAAACACTCATGGTTTCTAGATCTGAAAACAATATCTGTTAAACTATGAGATTATTTCGTATTTTCTAAATTGATCTCAAATTGTTGATGTGTAATATGTGATGTTATCATTAAATACTAAAGTATGAACCTCAGATTAACAAAACCTATGTTCATAAAAACATTGATGTTTTGCTAACACAAAAAGAGGGAAACTAAAACTTTAGCCATTTGATCTTATGTGTTGAAAACAGGTTGAGATCCTCAAAAGGAACAAATCAACTTTGTCTAAATACATTAAGAAAAATAGGGGTTAACATAGTCCGTATCTTATGTAGTGTGAGATTGGCTGAACAACTTGTGCGAACATGACCAATTCTCTCAAAACATTACTGCAAAATGATTTTGGACTAAAATTCACAAAAACTCGAAAGTGTGTTTATCTCAAAACTTTTGAAGTCAAAAGAAAAGAGTATAAATATAAAACACTTAAGAGTCAAAGCTTGGGGTAACAATGGTCATTAAGCAACTGTTTGTACTCATTGGTTTAAGAAAGTTCAGGTGACAATAGTATTCTCAGTGATTGAGCCTACAAAAGGACTGGTCCATGTGTCTTCATGTTTGTAATCAACTGACAAGAAAATGGTGCCAAACAGTGGTCAAAAAGTACTTAAAATTCCTACCACTGATGTCATATCACTGACCATTTTCATAAACTTGAGAATGATATGATTATGTTTTTTTATTGAAAATATATCAAATCCCTTTTGATGCTGTTCTTAGAAAATTCTTTAACCATTTTTTTTCCAAAGGATTTTCTCGAATAACCAGGATATATTGTTCAATTTTTTAAAGAATAATATATTTTGAACTTTTGCTTGTTTTTGTTGGCATTAGTTTCAATTACCTGTCAGGATATAGTACCTATCTTTGTTGGTATTATTGTCCTCATAAATGGGTCAAAAGGAAATGGTACATATATCAAGTTCATGTCATACTCAGGTTTGTTCTTAAACATTTATCAAAGGTTGATTGCTAAACATTGTTTAAATTTCTGGGGCACTCATGTTTTAATTGGATATTAAACGAAAATGAGTTGCTTTAGCAAAAAGTTCTCATCATTTGGGGTACTAAACCACTGTCCTTCAAAATTGACATGTGGCAAAAACCTTAAATGAAATATTCTCAAAACAGTTGCTGAAATACTTGCCCTTCAAATCTGTAGCATTTACCCTAATCACTGTTTTGTTCAAACATCTGCTCTCTAAATACTGTCCACTGCTGAAAGTTAGCCACTGATCCTTCATTTTCTTGACAAGCACTGATGTTCAAAATCAGTGTCTTATCCACTGACATGCTATCTACTGATAGTAAAAATCATCCACTGTCCACATTTTTACCGCTGTAATCACTGATACTTGATTCATCAGTGGTTCTTAAAACAACTGTCCTTCACCCTCCATCCATTCCATCAGTGTTTGACATGTGGTCAGTTTTTAGCCCTCAGATCAAAATAATCGCTGCCACATCAGCGATCACTTTTTCCTCAAATAAAACCCTGCCCTAAACCCCCAAACAGGGTTTTACACTGTCGAATTGAATTCCAAAGTTCTCTTCTCAAAGCAGTTTTCAAACCTTTTCTTCCCAAAACACTCTCCGATTCTTCTCTTTCAAAATTACAAAATCAAAATCAAAACCAAAATCACCATCAACTTCCAAAGAGGTCGCTCAAACGGCCGAAGAATCCATCGATATACCATACAAATCTCCTCATAATTATCTGGGTTTGCTCAAAAAACCTACCGATAACCACACTTTCGACTCCATCATTGATACATTATCTGCATCAAAGTACAAAACTTTGTTGACAGCAGATGCTCCCATTTATCTACAAACCCAGAGAGAGTTCTGGAAAAAGGCGACTCTTGACAAACAAGACAATAAAGTCATTGCCATCAACTCCTCGATACAGGGTAAAGTGATTCAAATCACTCCGCAAACAATCTCAGAAGTCTTCAAACTCGATGATCAGAATGGTAAAACTTCTTTTGATAAAAACGAGTTAAAAGCTGGTTTTCTGAAAATGGGGTATGCAGAACAATCAAAGGTAGATACCTTACAAAAAGGTTATTTTCCATCTGCACCCAGATTTTTATTTCACACACTTTTGAGTTGTGTTTCAAATAAAACAACATCGTTTAATGAAATACCATTGAAGATTCAATGCCTGGGCTATGCTATTTTAAACAATAAAGATTACAACTACTCCCAGGAGATCTTCAATGACTTGGTAAAGAACGTTGATAGCAAATCATTTTTACTTTTTCCGAGATTTCTGAGCTATTATTTCAAACAAAAATTTGAAAAAGAAAATGAAAATTTGCTTAAACAAGGTGCCTATCTTCAAATAAAAGGTTTAACAATTGAAACATTTTCAAGAATGATGGCACCAATAAAATTAAAAGCAAAGGTGCCTGAGCAGACTTTAGTAACTGCCACTGACCCTCAGGCAACTACTGCTGAGCCCACTGCTCCAGGTGATCAGAGCAGTACAACCACTGCTTAGAAACCCACACCTGACATTACCAAAAAGACCAAAAGAAAAACATCCAGAAAACCCACCAAACCCAAAACAAAGGCAACTCTGGAAGATGAGATCCCATAGCAACTGCCAGTGACAAAACAAATGTCACCACAAACCACTGCTGCTACTTCCTCACAGCAATTGGAAGAAAGATCTCAACCTATGCCTAAAACTCCTCCTGCATCCTCACAAAAGGATCAGGTTGTAATCACAGGGACACCAAATTATGAAGCTCTGGATCCACTTGGTTCTATCTTCCCCAGTCCTAATCCCAAGGACATGTCTCTTTCAACACCTATACCCTCACCCATCATATTACCACAATCAATAATACCCCTATTGCATGCGGTTGATATTGCACAGACACAAACCAGTTCCTCTCTATCACCTATCACTGAGAGTATACCCCCACAAGTGACTGGGTCTGATGCTTATACCTCTGCTATCCCAGCAACAGTTGAGGAGGTTACACTGCAGGAGTTACAAGTAACTCTTGTCAGTAGTTCAAGTGGAGCAGCAACTATAACTGATGGATCAATAGATCTTCAGTTGGACAGTTGTTTCATAAGTAAGACTCCCTTGAAGGCAATTTCTTCTATAGCACCATCAATAACCACTAGTGAGCCTATTTTGACCACTAGCAACATCAAAAGGTTATCAAGTGCTGAAGAAAGAAGTCCCCAGTACCAAGAACAAGGGGCATCAATGGGTGATTTTTGGGACTCAGTTCCTAAGACACACATTGATACAACCACTACTGGTGGGGATTCAGATGATCCTACTAATGTAGGTGATGATTCAAAATATCAGAAATTGACGGAAAGAGTTGAAAAACATGAAGATTCAGTTGCTGAAATTAAAGATATGGTGCAAGAGATTTTAAAAGCTCAAAAAGCACAAGCCACTGCTGTTCCTGCTCAAGCACCTGCACAACATGCATTTGCTGAAAATGAGCTTTGGAATATTTTTAAACCCATGCTTGAAAAACAGCAACATATGGCAGATCAAAAGCATGCTATTCATGTACAAATGCTGACCAACATGGTGGAATCAAGATTTAAAGACACTCAAGCAGATATCAAGGCTATAAAGGCTAGCATTCAAAGTGCCTCTGGCAAAGCTCCTTCTTCCCTATCATTTCTTGATAACCCCCCTTCAGATAATGCCAAAAAGGGGGAGAGTATCAAGCTATTAAGAAAAATGAATAAGATGGGAATAGAACATGGCCTTTATATTGAGCCTGAAAAAGAAAAAGAAAAAGAAAAGCATGTCTCAAAACCTGTTAGTCAAACAGCTGATACAACAGTTGTTACAAAAACTGCTGTTAGTAGCCAAACAACTGCCATTTCTTCAACACACACCACTCCATCACACACCACCAAAACCACTACCCTCACATCATCACCATTACCTCCTGTCATAAAACAGAAGACAACATATGTTAAAACATCTGTTGTAATGACAACAGTGGTTGAAGCACCAGTTGTTTCAACAACTGTTAGTCAATCACAAACCACTGCCACTCACTCTCAATCCACTGATCCATCCAAGACATCATCAGCCTCTCCTACAATAAAAAGGAGAAGGGTTTTCATTCCTGATGATGATTCTCCATCAACATCACCAGAAACAAAATCACCACCTCCATCCCCTGCCCAAAAAGCAGAAGACATATGCTGACATATCAGCAGTTGTAATGACAACAGCGGTTGAAACACCAGTTGTTTCAACCACTGTTAGTCAGACATCCACCACTGTGATCACCAGTCTCACATCACAACCAGCTAAGCTCTACACCAGAAAAAGAAAACTTACCCAGCCAGATGAGGACCAATATGATCCCACTGCTGCAAAATATCCGTTGGAACTTGAAGCCATAAAAAATGAGATGAGGCAGTTTTACACTGATGATGATCCTTCAAACAGAAGATTTCCTTCACTCGTTGGCTTCATGATTCCAGAGGATATGGATGAGTATCTTCAGCTCAAAACAAGACAGGCTAAGATAATAGCAAAAGTTGAGTGTAAAGGTCAAAGTGATGAAGTCATTGCTGAAAGATTGGAACTTCTGCTAACAAAAGTTAATCAAATAAAAGATTTTGCACAAGAGCTGAGCTAAGAAAAGGCAGAACAACGAAAAGAGATGAGAAGAAAACTTCTTGCATACATAATGCAAGAAAAAATTTATCCTGCTGAAGTAAACCAATTTGAAGAATGGCCAATTGTGCTTTTAAAGCATGAAGCTGATAGGATTGATAGACTCAAGAATGATCCTAAAAAGAAGAAGAATGCTCCAAATTGGAGTAAATACAAAAAGTTCATCAATGACCAAACAACTGAGTACAAGAAAAAGAAACAGGAGCTGGTGGATGCAAATGTGGACACTGCAAATGCCATATGAAAATGGTCAAAGCAGCAAACTGATGAAGCCTATGAAAGGCTGAAGAAAATGAAGATAAATGTATCATGCACTTTAAAGAAGCGTGAGCAAATGATGAAGCTTGAACAGCAGATTGAAAACCTCAAAACACTGTTCCGATCTACTCTTATGACAAACCAAGAAAAAGGAGAACAGTTGACCAGTGAAGAGGTAAAGGAAAAGGAAGTTGAGTACTTCAAAGAAACCATCATGAAAATGGGTCTAAAAGAAGCGAACTCAAAAAAACTTCAAAACCTTTTTAAGAAGGTGTTAACTAAACCTGCATCACCATATGCTTCAGAAGTTTCAGACATTGAGCCAGATCAACAAAAGAGACAGGAGCAGATAGAAAAAGAAACTGCAGAAGACATAGCTGCAGCTAACAATGTTATTGAAATGGCCTTCAAAAGAATGTCTGAAAGTCTGCAAGTTTTCTCAAGGCCAATATCTCAAAGCTCATCTTCAAATAAATCTCTCCCAAGAAACCCATTGGGTTTAAAAGTACTAAAGTGGATGTTTGATCAAAAGACCCACGTATTGACCCTGGTCAGATCCAATGGCGAAGTGAAGTACATATCAAGGAAAGAAGCACTAGGCCTTAATGTTGAAGATTTGCAGGATCTCCTTGAACTTACACCGTGCCGGGATGAAGATGACACAAGTTCCAAAGAATTTGAAGAATATTTCAAAAGAAAAGCAAGGGAACTTTTGATGAGTAATAAAGATCCAGAATAATGACAGGTTTTGGCATTATCTGTTCCAGGGGGAGATTGTTGGGATTGAACCCTACCAGAGGAATAGATAATGTAAAGCCAAAACCGGTTCACAACAGTGGATTCACAATAAGCAGATGTTTACACTAAGCTCTCCCCTTGACAGTGGTTACCTATCTGCTGATACACTCTAAGTACTGCTCTGAAGAACAACTGATGAACCAAACACTGATGAAGCAACTAAAGACTGCTAAAAGGCAAACACTGAGCTCTATCTACTACTGTCTCTTAAGTACTGCTGAAGACCCAAGCACTGCTCATTCAAAGACTGATCACCTTTTGAAGAAAGCACTGATGTTCACACAATCAGTGCTTAGGCTACAACAGTGGAACGTGAACAGTGTTAGACTTGTTTTGTATTTTATTATCAATCAGTTGTTAGACATCAGTAGTTTTGTATAGACCAGTGTTTATAGGTTGTTAGGCTGTTACATGTCAATATCATGGTGACGTCAGCTGAGGTACAATAGTGGTTTGGTTTGCTTATAAATATGACAGTACTCTGTACTGTTACATTTGATTCGATTTGAGAGAGTTCTTCTTCTCAATTCAATCCTTTCATCTTGTGCAACCAACTCTGGAGTATCTGGCTGAGGGGGAGTTTAGTATGTAAGCTTGAATTGTAACCTTTTGCTTTTAATGTAATCTTTCGACTCTATGAAAAAGCAATTGTTTATCAAACTATATTCTCCCTTGATTGTGTTTACAAAGTTTGTTATTCATTTCCGCTGCACTTAAATCTATTCATATCTATTTGATTTGTTCAAATCTCACAAACAAGCACAATCAGGAGAGCCTCGGATCATAACACACGGAATAACCAATGATTCAATATCTATTGATTATGGATGAGTACAACCAGAAACATATACAAACAATGTTTACAGACTCTCACTAAAAGTCTCACAGGTCTCTCATACTCATCTGAGTTTCACACAGAAACTATGACGAGTATTTATACTAAACAGATACAGACCTTGACGAACAGAAAAGGACTCGTCGAAACACCTTTGGCCAGACATTGGGCCTGAAGAAGCCCAACAGGCGACGAAACATGGCTAGGCCAATACAAAGGTTGACGATTTCGTCAGTTGTTTACACAAATTCACAAAGTCAACATAAGACAAAATTTGTGACATCATCATGACATCACTAAGGTAATGTCATGGTGATGTGTCGGCGGGAAAGGCCGCGGCTCTCCGTGCTTCGCGTGTCGAACTCTGGGGCGCACGACGGAGGAATGTCGTGACGTCGGGCTTGAGCCGAAACTAACCGTGTCGAAACCAAATCGAACCGAGCCGAGTCGAACCGAGCCGAGTCGCGTCCACACAAAGTGTATCAATAAACTCCCCCTTGGACGCTACTCGTGATGGTTCGTCTTCTGTGTCTTTCATGTCGGAGGATCTTAAAAGTCTTCACGCGTCGTAAGAAGAAAGTGTATCAACAAACTCCCTTTTCATTTAGGAAGTGTGTTAACAAACTCCCCCTTAGAATGAACCCTCCATTGAGTTATGTTCGTGAATCTTTTGATCGTTAATTCTTTAGATCCTTGTGGTGTTGATGAAGGGTCAGCGGCAACTCTATCATCATTATCTTTTGAGTGCCTTCACGTCGTGTCTTCATTCCGAAGCTTGTCATCGAAAATGTTCTCCTCGCCTTTAGCATCTGCACATGCAAGAAATCTAAACGCATAATGAGAACAACCGCTTGGAATATAGTTTCCATAAACAAACGACACATATGTGATCAAATCTCAATCAAACACCGACCGACAACAGTTTGAAAGTTTAAAAATTGTTTAGATTTAATCCTTTAACTTTCAAAACTTGTTAACTTCGACAGATTATGAAGGTGCAATTGTTTTTCGGCTTAAAATCAGGATTTTGGGTAGGATATACTTGAGTTCCAACATCGGTCAATCAAACATAAACTAGAAGCAAAATCTTTTTGGATTTTATAAAGTTTATATTAAAACACACCTAAAATCTTTTTGGAATTTTTCATTTTTCAAATCTAAAGACGGAAAACAATAAATAAATATATACAAAGATACAGAAACGAAAGCAGTAAATAAATATTTACAAACATTCTTTTTGCGAGTTTCGAGGGTAAGAGAATCATATCAGTGTATGGTCACGCCAAAACGCTCTTTTTGTTCAATTAGTTAACATTTAGATAAGCATCCTATAATAATTATCGGTATTGTTGTCCACATAAGCTCAACTTATCAGATGTAATCATGGCGAGGGGATACGATTAGTGTATGATTTATACTTACCGACCGGTGTTCATCCACACACGACACATTCCCGTATCAAGGTATGCACGATAGTTCATCTTATCGGTGAGTATACCGATTATCATTTGTTTGACCGTATAAAAGAATGTGAGAAACTCACTTATTTTGATTTGAAAACAAGCCCTATGTGATAGAATCACTTATTGATGAGGAACTTGATTTTCGATGCATGAGGGCACAGGAGCAAGTTCATGAATAGGTCAGTACATCGTACAGCAGAGAGACGAACTTGACTCCCGGAAAAATGTGATATTTTATCACTTATTTTGAGGGACATGTGACTGTTGATCACTTATTGAGGTCGAATGCAGTATGTACACGTATGTATAGTATCATGGAAGATCTAGACTTGCGTCCCCGTTATTTTTCGGAAAAAGATACAACCATGATACCCAGATGATAAGCAGCATAAAGACCGAATATCTCAGAACCTCGGCAATCTCTCAAACGAAATTTCGGTACCAAGACCATATGCCAATGAGTGGTTCCCACACAGTCTTCAGTCGATTAAGATTTATATCACCCTGCACACTTTAAAATGATTGTGAGCCTACCGATACATCTTATATAGAGATGCTTAACATTTTTCATTTTAAGTTCAGTTCGAAGAGGTTTCGACAGACCACTGATTTACTATCATTTTCTCTTTTTCTCGCCAGGAAACTCATTTTTGTTTTTCTATTGTTTTTGTGTTTTTAAATTTTTCGATGTTTTTGGATTTTTCAAATTTTGGATTTACTCCCCCTAAAATCAACAAACTATGATAAGTTTTAAAAACACAAAGGTATTTACAAAAACGATTTCCCGATGTCGGTTAACTCATGTTTTACCTCAATGCCGTTTACCGAAATTAAATTTTAATCAGAAATGATTTTATCGAATTTTGGGAAAATCAGTTGGCACGTCGGTAAGTGGTGCGGACCATGACAACATTGACGAGTTTCATAATGAAACAATCACGTGTGAGGTGATATTCGAGATCAACGTGTCAGGCCAAAGATTGTTGTACGAGATAATAATTCATAAAGCAGCTTAAATAACGACAAGTATAGGAGAGATTAGAAATTCAAAACCGTAATCCTGCAACTTCTTCGTGCATTGCCAGGAATTTGAGTGCTCTCCCAAACTGGATATCCACCCGGTGTGGATTTCAAGGTTGATTTTTGTAGCTACTTCAAATAATCCGAGAAAAGCTCTTCACAGCAACAAGATCAGAAACCTCCAGGTCCGGCTGGTCTTCCACATTGCACCAGCGAAGGTCTTTGTCTTTCTCTTTTTCTTTGAAAAGTAGTGTGCGGTTGTTCAATCCACGCCAAGGCATCCGCACACCCGGTTGGTTTAATCAACAAACACATTTTCTTCAATCACACCGCGAAAAAATGTACACTGCACGTTCATCTTGTTGATTTTGAACATCAGACGTGCTGCAGGTGCGTACATATTGATTTTAATCTATCCTGGGGACCCGATTAAAGCCTTTAACAATCACACTTTTGGAATGATTTTTCATTTTGTCGAAGTTATCAATTTCTTGCAACAGACAACTCTGTTTTCTTTTCTTTTTCTCTCCATCAAAGGCAACAATTTCCTCTGTCGCCTATCTTGTGCAAGGACGCTCCACTATCAACAATCTTACGACTATCGAAAGTTCCTCCTGGAACATCCTACACACTCACTCAGAGATTAGTTGGAGAGGGGGACCCAAGCCTTCATAGACTTGGGTTGCCCCTGAGAATCAAGAAATGTAATTTCAATTTCCTGATGATTTTCAAACACAGCACCTCCCCCTGAACTTTCACCCGTCTTAGGTTTCCAAGTTTGTTTTTGTTTGCCAGATTGAGTTTTGTAAACAGATTTTGAAACTTCTGGTCTTAATGGTTGTGAAGAACTTGGTTCCCTTTTGACCGTTTTGGCTTCAGATTTTAAATCCTTTTCAACAACTTTGATGTTTTGACGTTGTTGTTTCGTTTCTTGATGCTTAACAGTTCTTTTATCATGTTTTGGTGAAACGGGATGACGTTGAGGGTGAACCTTGGTGGTGCTTTCTCAACAAAATTTGGTTTGGGCGAGTTTGTGCATTCTTTAATGATGTGCCCAAACTTCCCACATTTGAAACACGTTCTCCTTTCAACAAAATTAGGAGAATTTGATCGACTAGCAGATGTCGAACCTGTAGAACCTGAGGTACTTGCTCTTTCATCACACCCATTTGTATGTTGAGTGTAATTGTTTTGACTTTACGTTTTAAAATCTTGACTTGTTGGATAAAATCGGTGTTTGATTTGTTTTCAAAAGTCTCAATTTTATCAGTACCATTTGATGCTACAAAGTTAACATTACTCTTTTTCTTCTGATAACGAGCTCCTTTTGTTTCAAATTTTGAATGAGAAACGGTAGGCTTTTGAGCTCGTTGAACTGGTTGTTTACCCTTAGAAGCAATAGGTTGTTGCTTTGTTGGTGATTTTTTATTTCCGAATTGTTTCCTGATTTCAGCTTTTGGAATTGGGTCACATTGAGTTACAATGACTCCTGGAATTGTCTTTCCCAAAAACTTGTTTGTATTATCTTCAAAAACTTTATCAATCGAATATGGATTGACATTTTTAATTGGAAAATGGTAATCTGAATAGATTTTAGAATCACCAACCAAAGTGTACAACACATTATTACTCTTAATGGTAGACACAGATGTCTTGTCATTCTTGACAGGATCTATCACTTGTTTGACAACTGGTTGAACAGCAGGAGTAGGAGGATCACAAAGAATATGATTCTCAATTGGAATTTCCACTCCTTTCGTCTCATCAAGTGATTCATCCTGGTCACTCAAATCTGATTCATCATCTGACGAATCATAGTCCTCAATGGTTGGAGGACTTTGATTAGAAGCACATGATGACTTTTCTTTGCTATCAGATGAGCCACCCGAGGAACTGTCCGGTTTGAACCCTAAGCCAGTAGTAACTTCCTCATAATCAAGAGGTACAGATGGTTCAAAACGAGGCATATCCTCTTCATCGGGCATTTATGTATAGTTGTGTCATAAAGGGGGGGGACACTTCTTATACCCAACACCTTTCATGTTTCCCTTTAGTTGTTGAACGTCGATGATGTGATCGAGCACAAATCGGGAGTTAGAATAACTCTCCAATTTTTGCTTGATAGCATCATGCTCGCATTTGGCAATGGCTAGTTCCGTTTTGGTTTCCTCAACAATGTTAATGTAATCGTTAATACTAACTTGTTTATGATAAACAACTTTGTTCACTTCGGAAACACTTTTCTTTAAGGTTTCAATTACAGATTTAAATTCCTTTTCGTTTCTAACTAAAGCCATGTTTGCCTCTTTGCACTTTGATAGTTCAATAACCAAACTCTGATTGTGACTATGAACCGTTTCAGATTCAAGTTTCAATTCAGCACATTTAAGTTTCATATTAGCATAATCACTACATATGCTAGGAGTTTCAGATTTTACCTGACTCGTAGAGGCTGAGACATTTGCCATAAAGGCAGTTTGACAAGAAAAAGATCCATCTTCAGAATTACAATCTCCCGCATTCGAGCCTTCTTCATCTGAACTCCCGCTATAACCCGAGCTATCATCACTTTCAGAAAACTCTTCATTGTGAACATGCTTAATGTGGTTGATGATTTTTGCATAGTAAGCAGTTCCACCTCCTTGATTACCATCTCCGAATTGTACAGACCAATCACACCCTTCATCAGCTTGAACAACTAATGCTCTGTTGGTGTTTGAAGGTCCAGACTGGTTCTGGTTGTTGTTCACCGCTACTATCCCTTTTCCACGGTTATCTTGATTGGCATTGGAAGTACTTGTCTAATTTCTGAATGGATTCTGGTTGCCTTGTCTGCTTGGCCGAGTGCACTCACGTTTGAAGTGTGCGCTTTCGCCACAATTGAAACAAGTAACCACATTGTTATCAAACCCGTACTTCGTATCATTCTTACCTTCCAACGAAGTTCTTCCTGTTCGAGCCATGAAATCCTTTGCCCTTTTAACAGCACTTGCAAACGCCCACTTGATATCCATTAACTCCATTTCATCACGGTCTATCTGCTGATAATCTTCATTGGTCATATTGATGTTTCCAATTTGACCTGCTACCAATCCACAATAGGAACTGAACATTGTGTTGAGAAGTTCCAAATGTTCCTTAGCAACTTCTACACTGACTTTTGAAAGATTGGAAGTATCAACTCAGACAGTGTTGGTGTTTTGGAGTGAAGGACTGTTGATATAATGTGCTTGTTGTTGTGGTTGGGGTATGGAAGATGAAAGATAAGCACTTTGATTCCACTGTGGAAACGGTGATGAGCTTGTATTGGACACAAACGCCGTTTGAAGCTTCGGTTGCTGAATGGAACTAGAACTAGCTGAAGGACCAAAACCAGGCAAATACATTTATGTGTTTTGAGGGGGTGCAATCATTTTAGCTTTCCAAATTTCCTCTTCGTTCTTGTGCTCCAACTTCTGAATGAATTCATAGAGAGTGCCATTGGCTGTATCCATAGCGCCCGTATGCTTTAGAAGTTCAATGAATGGACTCCACTTAGGAGGCAGAGCATCAGCAAACCGTGCAATCATTTCCTGATGAGTTGCAGCAACATTATAAGAACACATTTCACTAATCAAATGATAAAAGCGAGAAGTCATATCATTCAGAGTTTCATTTTCCAAGAATCGAAATGATTCAAACTCTTTCTTCAATAAATCATGGCGTGTCTTTCTAGAAGCTGCATTTCCTTCTCCTCTCGCTACCAATGCATCCCATAACTCTTTCGTGGTCTTATAATAGGAGAATTGATGATAGATGTCTTTGTGAAGTGCTTGAGTGAGAATAGCATACGCCTTCTTCTCCAGATCATATGCCTTTTTGTCGTTTTCAGGCATATTAGTAAAACCCGCTGAAGTTGATGTTGCTACTTTGAGGGCAGGGTTGCATGCATTAATGAAACATGTCCAAAGTTCGCTGCTTTGCCCTTGAACGTATGTGTGGAAACGACCCTTCCATGATGGATAGTCGTTCATGTGATTTAACTTTGGCGGCCGATTTTTGCTACCCGTCTCACTCTTACTAAGCAATAGACTTTGAATGCTCTGATTTTGATTCGACACCAATGCCCATTGACTTGCACTTATTGACTGTTGTTGTCGATGTATGGTACTCGCTAAATATTCGGCCATCGAAGTCGGTTTTTGAACGGGTTGTGAGTCCGTACTCCAATCCCACAGACTTGTACAACTCATGATTGATGTATGAAATTGAGAACCTGATCAAATACTTGAAAACAGACAGTTAAGACACTTTTGCAACACTTCTGTTTAAAAACTGAACAAGTATCTCGACGAAACTGGATTCTTATCACTAGTCGACGAAACAGATATGTGTGCTAAGCGACGAAACAGTTCTGATGTGATGATCGACGAAACAGTTGTGAATATTGGTTGACGAAACAGATGTGAATAATGATGAACGACGAAACAACTAGTATGTGGATCTGATCGACGAAACAGAAGTGTGCGACGAAACTGATATATATGAGGTTTGCGACGAAACTGAATTTTGATGATATCGACGAAAATGATCAGGTTTGAGATCCGGCGAAACTGATTTATGTGATGATCTAGGAGACGAAACTGATATATAATTTATAAACCGACGAAACTGATGTTGATGAGTGTTATGTATGAATGACGAAACACTTGATGATTTTGAATGTGTGAATGACGAAACAGAATGGATGGATAAGATCTGGAGTTGGTGAGATATTTCAAAGAAAGCTTATCCTGTTCTGACACACAGTACACCCTTTTCAACTCAAACCATGCTTGCCATACCAACCGATAAAGTCACCCATATTTTAATCAAAAAGCTTTTATCCTTTAATTTTAATTTTAAAATCACCAACAACTAATACAGTGACTTCACAATAGATCAAAAAGTAGATATTTTGAAGAACACATATGAACTTGTTGAAGGTTTTATGAAGATATGAAATTTCCGGTGAAATTATGATGATTCCGGTCACCGAACAATTTTCCGAAACACGATTTTGCTTAAAACTTTCAACAAAAACCAAATGCTAATATGTAAACACTCAAACAAACAAGGTTTTTGAACAAACTTTTAGCAAAACAACAAGATAAACACTGATTTTCGAACCTTTTTCAGAAAATATATAAACTTTTCAAGACAAAAATCTGAAAAAAAAATCACTAAAAACCACTTGTTTCAAACACGACAATGTTTGGTTTTAAACAAGGAAAAGAGCCAAAGCTCTGATACCAATTGTAGGTCCCCTTTTTCCGGTGGATCGATAACGAAAACCTATCCTTGTTTATCACAAACACGGTAACGGGTGCGGAATCCCCGTGACGGTGCAAACCAAACACAATGTAAAACATACGGAATAACCAATGATTCAATATCTATTGATTATGGATGAGTACAACCAGAAACATATACAAACAATGTTTACAGACTCTCACTAAAAGTCTCACAGGTCTCTCATACTCATCTGAGTTTCACACAGAAACTATGACGAGTATTTATACTAAACAGATACAGACCTTGACGAACAGAAAAGGACTCGGCGAAACACCTTTGGCCAGACATTAGGCCTAAAGAAGCCCAACAGGCGATGAAACAGGGCTAGGCCAATACAAAGGTTGACGAAACACACTGTGTTTCGTCATTTGTTTACACAAATTCACAAAGTCAACATAAGACAAAATTTGTGACATCATCATGACATCACTAAGGTGATGTCATGGTGATGTGTCGGCGGGAAAGGCCGCGGCTCTCCGTGCTTCGCGTGTCGAACTATGGGGCGCACAACGGAGGAATGTCGTGACGTCGGGCTTGAGCCGGACCTAACCGTGTCGAAACCAAATCGAACCGAGCCGAGTCGCGTCCACACAAAGTGTATCAACACCACTTCCGCCGGTGAAGAATCAATTGGTGATTAATAAAAAGTTACTTTTTCCTTTCTTTTCTTTCTTTTCTTTTTTCTAAAGACAACTTTTATTAGAAACAACCCCACTAGCTAGACAGTAGCAAAGGCAAACAACCAACGAGAAACGAAAAACACAACGAAAACTTGCGGCATGCCGCACTTAAATAATTAGTAGTTGATTGTTGGTTTTAGGGTGGGTGGGCTCACCCCTTGGAAAAAAATTAGTGTATTTTTTAGGCAAAAACCCAATCGCACCCTTTCAAAATATGGTTGAACCATTCATTCGCACCCCTAGCATAATTCCTAGGTCCGCCCATGGTAATTGGTTCCTGTTTAATAAGTTTTTTTTATTTATTTGCTTTGACATCCTTTTTTGCTTTTTCCAAAATATATTTTTAGTGGGAGGTGAATTTATCCTAAGAGCCCAGTTACCAAAGTACCCAACACACTAAACCACAACAGCCCATTGACAACTCCCCTCAAAAGCTTTTTAGTTCGGATTGGAATTGTGTTCTATCTTGTTGTTTTCTATCATAATCTTTGTTGTTAAGTCTTGTGTTCAGATTAGCATGTAAATGAGACACAACTAAGAAAGATAACATATCACTATTGCTAATTTTATAGAAAGGACCTTTTCATCAAATCGTAAAAGTTCATACTTTAATCATTCATTCATATGTAAGCGGGCCATTTACCGAATTTACCGAATCGGGTACATTTTCGGTACCGAGTTTTGACGTTTTCGGTACAGGTGATTACCAGTTTTTACCCTCAAATACGATACCGGTACCGAATGATGTGAATTTGTGAAATGTAGATTAGTCTTAGAACAGTGCAAATTAGGGGATTTGCTTGAGAAAGTAGAGATTTAATGATTCAATCTCAGTTATTGAGTTCAAATAGTGAGTTTTTGTTTGGGACTGATGCTAGGTCATTAAATTATCTAGAACACTTAATATGCCTGTCAGAACTGCCATTGTTTGGGAATTGGATTGAATTTTTTAACAGTTTTTATGTATGGTTTCCGGTAACTAAGAGTTAGTACTGCAGGTGAATCACAACATAAACGATAACTATGTGACAATTCCATGATACCCTTCAATACTTATCATATACATGTCTACCAAAAAGTTATAATATCAAATATACTCATTTTCAAATTTGTGACATTTATGATACTTGTGGTTGTGCTTAGTGATGGGTGGATGGACATCATGATACTGGTTCTAAAATTTGCAAGGTCGGAAACAGAAATAAATCAAGAGGAACCCTCATGTTTATTGCTTAGGTATAATCATTTATCATAAATGTATGTGATCATTTCTCGTTTTTTTAATTTACGAACATTCACTTGGTTTTTGAGTTGTCATTTTTTCGTTTCTAAAACGATCCACGTCACAAGTATTCTTTATCTGTACTTGATGGTAATTTCCTTTGAAATTTCTAAGACGGCAGACAAAGAGTCATGCCTTTTTCCCTATTCTTTCATCATCTTCTCCCAATTTTGCCCCCAATTCAATGTATTACGCCCACCATGAAGTCTACACATGAACAACAGTGCTAAGATGACTCAAAGCGTCACTGCAATTACTAATTCAATCAATTAGCTCTCATCAATGAAATCCATTTTTCACCCTGCACGATTGGATGGCAGCAACCCTAATTCTCCCGGGTGGAGAAGACGAACCGTACAAACAAGTAAGCTTTCATCCATTTATATCCAGTTTCATCATAAAAAAGTATAAGATTAGGGTTTTAAGTGAATATATATTGTTCAGTCTTCTTGACGGTGATGCTGGATGTGGATGTCGGAGAAGGTGAACGAATGTTGGTAATTATCGATGGTGGCTATAGGTGTAAAGGCGACGGCGATGGTTGTGGTTTCAAGGTTCCGATGATGTTGTGGGTGTAACAGTGAACATGAACAATAGTGAAGATGATGATGGTGATTGGTTTCCGGTTGTTGAGGTATGTTTAATTATCTAGGGATTCGGTTTTAGTTGCATATTATTAGGTTAATAATCAGATCGTAGCGTTGTGAGTTTTCCGGCGAAGTTGATGGTCATCGGCGTATATGGTTTCTGGCCGCCGAACAGTGGTGTATTTCTTGTTGGTTAAATGTGATGGTTGTTTGTGGTATTGATGGAGATGATGTTGACGGTTGTTGATGGTGCTCCCCGGACCCAGATAAATGGGTTACGCGGCATTTAAGGTAAACTCAGCAACCTAAAAGTTCATTTTGTTTTTTTACTTTCATGAATTTCAGTATCATCTACATTTTCTTGAAAAGTTGAAGAATCAGCCATAATTTTTTTAAGTTTAACGTCTGAAAACACTTTTTTACGATCTGCAGGGTATGACTTATCCTCATCACCATAAACCACTTGCTGTAATTCACAGGGATTTGACCCCAAGGTACGTATTCAAACAATCTTTGTTTTCGAGTATGCACTAAAATAACAACAGTTTTTAACTTCTACACTACAAATACAAAACATAAGTAAAGTTTTTCATGACATGCATATAATATTCTGTTTGAACTTATCACTTCTGAACTTATAATATTTTTCCCTGTGAAAAGAAAATCTTTCAGAAATGTATTTGCGAGATGAAGTCGGGCGTCTCAAAGTTACAGACATTGGCTCGGGCAAAACTACACAGGAACAAGATGTTTATGGCTACAAAATGAGTGGACCATGTATAAAAATGAAGTTCTTTTTTCTAACATTTTTTTTAGATTATGTAATCCTTTTGTGTTTCTTTTGGTTCGATACATGGATCCTGAGGTATATCAGAGGGAATCTTATGGCAAGAGTGTTGATGTTTTCTTGTTTGCCTTGATTGTTCACGAAGTAAGTTGTATTCACTTCTTACTAAAAAGATGCATAGTTTGACTTTTATATGATTTTTAAGTTTTAGAACAAAAATTTTGATGCAAAATTTTTTAAACGGGGAAAAAGAAAATATCTTGCTGAAGTTATTTTTAAAGTGGTACTGATACAAAGTTTGTTGTCTTAAAATTGTTGGTGCATCCGTCTGTTAACTTCGTCATGTATCGAGTCTTGTATAGTAATAGGTAGATTAGGGCTCGGGAATCAAGATATTGGTATTGTAAGTGATTCCGCTTGAAATGACCTTATGTCATTTCAAGCGAAATCTCAAACATCTTGATTCCGCTCGAATGTGTAACTGCTGATTCCGCTCGAAATGTTTCATTGTGATTCCGCTTGAATTGAACATGTTATGTTCAAGCGGAATATGCTCGGCTATAAATAGGACAGTTTGGAGCGAAATCAGTAGTATAGTCTTCCGGTTTGCAACGAAGTGCTGCCGAAGTGTCGTCGTGCTTGTAAAAGGCTTTTATATCAATAAAATCGACAAATTATAGTGAATACTGCTGAAATAACGCTAATACACTTGTTTCTGCCGCTTGTATTAGTGAAAAACTCTTTTGATCGACTCGTTTGGGTCTGAAAACGATCCTACAAGTGGTATCAGAGCACAGGAGGAAGAGTTCTTGCCATTTCAGCTGTGTTTTCTGTTTTTCTACACCTTCTTCTTCAAAATTGAAATTTTTTCACGGTAAAATCGGCTAAATTTTTCACAGATCATGCACAATCATGTTTTGATAAATCATTGAAAGTTTCAGAAGTAAAATCGAACTAAAACTTGATATTTTAACTATTCCGCTTGAAATTCTGTTTCGAAATGATGACGTCACTGTGATTCTGCTTGGAGTTTTGTCTTGGTTCCGCTTGAAAATCTTTATTTCGCTTGAAAATTTCATCTGATCCCGCTTGAAACCGAGGTTCCGCTTGAAGATTGTGACTGATTCCGCTTGAATCAACTTGATTCCACTTCAAGATTGATTCCGCTTGAACTTACTTTGTGATTCCGCTTCAAGTGCATATTCCGCTTGAAAGTGTGGTTGTTGATTCCGCTTCAAACAGAGATCTCGCTTGTAACTGAGTTGTTGTAGATTCCGCTTGAACATGGTATTTTACTTGAAAGACTGTTTTGTGTATTCTTGAAAACCGAATCATGGACAACGAGTTCTACAATGCCTTTGCTAGTCCGATGACAATTACTCAGAGTACATTACTTGAGAATGAAACAGGGACTTCACAAAAACCGCCTAAGCTTTTGGATATTGATGATTATAACGGTTGGTCCGAACGTTTTGGTAACTGGGTTGAAGCTTATCATTTGGATGCTTGGGAACATACCGAAGTTCCATATGAAAGGCCAATAAAGAACGGTAATCAGATAATGCCAATCAGAGAAATGAGTGCTGATGAGAAAAAGAAGTATAGAGATGAGAAATTGATGGTGAGTCTGTTACAGCAAGCGATTAAAGAAGACATTTTGATTTTGCTTCAGCATGATGGAAGTGCTTATTCGATCTGGAATGAATTGGAAGCAAAATTTCTGGGAAGTGATGATATGCTCAAGAACAAGATGTCACTCATGAAGAAAGAATTTGATCTATTTCGTGGTTTGAAATAAGAGAACACCAAGCAGATTATTGAAAGATATTGTAACTTGGTGAGAAATATGACGAAATTAGGCATCAAAAAGGATACAGATGAGCTGATTGAGAAACTAGCAGATGCTTTACCACATGAAATTTGGGGAACTTATCTGATGATGTTGAGAAACAATAGAAAGGGATATAAAAAGTTAACATTGGGTGAGTTCATCAAACATCTTGAAGCTCAAGAGATGGAGCAGAGAAAGATTGCTAGGATGAAGAACTATGATGGAGAACAAGACATAGGTTTGTACTTCAAAAGTGGTGTTAGTGATAAGACAAATTTCTCTCCAAAGGTTGAAACTGCTTATAACACAAAAGGTTCTTCTGAAAGTCCATCTCAGGGATCAAGCAGCACAACAGGATTTTCTTCATTTCCGAAATTTGATCCACAGTTTTCTACAACAAAGAGTGGCAAAGTTCTTCAATGCAACATTGCCTTAAAACTTGAAAATGATCAGAATTATACTGAGGAAGTTGCTAAAAGTCACATGTCTTTGTTGGTGACAGTGCTTGAATCCTATGGAGGCTTAGTTGCAGGGAGGATCGGGAATCCAATGCTCACGAAAGAGGATTACGATCAAATTGATGCTGAAGCGATGGAATTGATGGATATAAAATGGTGCCTGGCTAGTGTGTTGAGACGGGCTGAAAAGTTCAAACAAATTACTGGCAGAGATGATTTTCGTGAGGCACATGTTTCAACTTTAGGTTTTCATAAGTCTAAAGTTACTTGTTTTCGTTGCAGGGAAAAGGGGCATTTCAAAAGGGAGTGCACAAATCGCGAGGCGAGTGGAGCTCAAAATCCTTTCGGAAACAACGATTACTACAAAAAGACGATTTATCATCAAGTTACACAACAGCCATATCAGCAACAACAGCCACAAACTGCACATGGAAGAAAAGAAATTGAAGATTCAAAGAGAGCATGTCTGGTGAATCAGGGCAATGGAAGTGATTTCAGCTGGGATAAATACATTCCAATGGACAGTATAGTGTGTTTGGCAGATCAAGATGATGAAAAACTGCCTGAAGGTTTCAGTTGGGGCAATTATTGCCCAGACAAAGAATTCATGGAAAAAGAGATGGTAAATGCTAAAGCTTTTGTTGCTAATGCTTATGATGAATATTGGGCAGAAAAATAAAGGAAAATTAGGGAAAATGAAGAGGAGAAATGGAGAAAAATTGAAGAAGAAGAAGAAGAAGAGAGAAAAAAAACTGAAGCTGAGAAAAAGAAAAGAGCAGAAGTAGTCCAAATGAGAATAGTCAAAGAAGTTCCAGAATTTGAGATCAAAGCTGATACTGAAGCAGTCAAAGTTCCTGAAAAGTGCATGAATTGTGATTCTTTGATCAAGCAAAACAATGAGCTGCTATACAACATAAAAAGGTTGAAAGAATCATATGATACCTTGAACAGAGAAATGAACAAGTACTACGAGTCAAGTAGTGAACAAGATGTAGCAATGAATACACTCAAAGGATCATACATGAGACAGCTTGACAATGTGAACTACTACACAAAGAAGTGTGCTGAACTGGAATTGAAGTTGGCAACACAAAGAATTGAAACTGAAAGAGTCAACAATTTATTGAAAAGTTACTCATGTTCTACTTTTGTTGTTGACAGGATATACCCAATTGTGGAAAGAATGAAGACTTTTGAAGAAGATAAGACTTCGGAAGAAAAGAAGTCAGAGACAAAAGAAGAAGATGAAGTGGAAATTTTGTGACAACCCTCACATTTACAGGCATCCGTACACTAAATTAATATTTAATTAGTGCTTAATTACTGTGCTTGCGTACAATTATGATTAAGCTGCTTTCGGTTTTCTGATACATACATACTCATGCATCACATATTATACTGTCACTCTATTATTTACACACAAACATTAGTGACAACCTTGATGCATAAAAGCACAGTAAGCACACTAAACGGAGGACCCAGAAAACATGCTGACAATGCCAGCACCTAGTCAGACACTATATTGAGGGCGGTGTGAGCCGGGAATAAAGTACTACACTGGTAGGGAGTGTAGGGAGGTGAGGATCATTAAACTGCGTCACTAGGTGATAGTTATAGTGCCCGGAAGTGCCTAAAACATATTTAAAGTGCAGAATTCTGCACTAGTATACCAAAATTCAGCTTTTAACAAAGCTAGTAAAGTGTAAAAACTTGGTAAAATAATCCTAGACACTTTGCAAAGTGTTGGTAATTTAATGTGTCACTAAAAACAATATAAAAGACACTTTAAATACTTATTTAGCACTTTAACGGATCAATATCCAACCGAACAACCGGACTTTACCCGGAACATAAAAATATTGCAAAATACATTGTTTATACTTTTCTTAGCTAGTTAGGGTCCCCGAACACCCTAACACACCTTATATTAATAAACACACTTAATATACTAACTAAAACCATTAGAATCCAACTAGGCAGTAACTTAACCATCACCACCCAACGCTTACCCTCCCCCCTCCCCATGTTGACGGTCACAAGGGGTGACCCACCCCTTGTCCTCCTTTGATTATTATATTTGTAAATGTTGGGAGTTATGGAACACTTTATATGTTGGATATTAGTAACAATTGGATTATAAATATACACACAAGATCAACATCATCTCTCATCAACACTTCAACCAACAACACCCTCTCCTCTTCTTCCCCACACTCACGGCCGCACCCATCAACCACCATCCCACCATCATCCAACTTCCATACGCTCATTTCTCATACATACATAGAAGCAAGGAGTCCAACAACGAAGCTTGGTGCTTTCGGAAGTGCAAGAACCTCTCTAGATTTCTTTTATCCACCACATTTATACCTTGTTTCTTCCCTAGCCTTGTGCTAGTAGTAAGTGCTTCTAATCATCATCATCTTGTTCTTATTTTTGGTGGTTAATGGTTGAAAGAATGATAAATATTAAGAAACTTCAATGAACATAATCTAAAGTCTTGAACATAATGGATAAAGAGTGGATAAAGAGAAGTTATGTGTGTAAATCATGTTTGATCTTGTGTAGTATGATATTTGATGTCGTTTGCTAGTAAAAGTTGGATGGATCATCATCTAGACATGCTAGATCATGTTCAAGAACATGAACTAGCAAGATGTTAATGTTAAAGTTATGAAAGATGATGAAACCTTCCATCCATGAAACATGAACTTGAGTAAAAATAATTTTCCTTGTAAAATAAGATTATAAACTTGTAGATCTAAAGATCTACAAGTGGTTTTTCAAAAGAACCAAGTGAAAGATGCAAGTCTTGTTAAAACCCGGATATTTTATGGACTAGAAGCAAACTCGGTAAACAAACAAGTGTATGAACACTTGTGTAACAAGAAATTTAACAAAGAAGTATTTTGTGAATCATGAGTAGAAGTTGTTAAACTTCAAACTCTTTAAAAATAAAGTTTACAAGAAACCAATCATGTTTTTAAAGTTAACAAAACCTACTAAACGTGTTGGTGATTTACCACATATTTTTACAAAACCTTCAAGTTCACGAGTTTATGATCTATTCATTCATATTTTGTCTAGTTTGATGAATAAATATTGTATGTTGATGTTTGGTAAATTGGTTGAGTGAAGGTTGAAAAGAAAATGATACGCTAGTAAGCGTGGACACCTCCAGCAGAGGAAACTCTCTGGCGAAATTTTTCCAGAAATATAACACTTAGAAATATTTTTGTAACAAATGTTCATAAATATATATTTAACTTGGTTTTCAAAATAAACTTCGCCATGATTTTTATTTCAAAAAAATTACGAAGTATCGGAGGTGGATTTTCGTAAATAAAACTTGCTAAATATATATTTAGAATATATATTTCATAATAAAACGCTTGTGTGATTATGTGATTATTTGGTGAACCAGATATATTATTTTTAGATAAAAATAATATAACTTGAAAATATTACAAAGTTTCGACTCCAAAATAATACCAACGCTCTCACAAATGAATATTTAAGTTACGCCGGTATTGTCATAACAACGCGAACTTTAAAGCGTAACTTATGAATATTTCGGAAAACACTCCCATACGTATATTTTGGTAAAATATTATTTTGGAAACTGTAGAAATAAAAATATATTACTTTTGGGAAAAATACATATATGTTGGAAATACGTTATTTTTGAACAAATGAAGTTGAATATATTTTTCCAAGAGGGAGATAAAAATATATTTTTCTAGTATATTTAGAAGATATATAATTTTTGAGAAAAATATGTATTCCTGGAATGATACATGATTTAAACAAAATAAGGTTTATTTGTATATATTTAAGTGAGACTTGAAATATATGGTTTTGGAAATATATACTGGGAATATATTAACATATATTTAATTGGAACAATACACCGAAATACGACGCCATTACTTGGCAAGATATACAAATACAAATACGAAAATACATGTATGAGATACCCCCACCCTTGGGAAGGAAATATGAAGTTAAAATGCTTAAGATGTATTAATACAGAAACACTGCATAAACAATTATTCCAAAACTAAATACAATTATTATAACTTGGAATAATACAGAAATCGTAACTCAAAAATATACATACTAAGACAAGGCACGACCCGTTCGTCTAATAGACATTAGACCATTGTAGGTAGTCGTGATTGCCGTGGAGATTTGGGTTACGAGTACGAAGACGCAATACAGTGAGTTCATGTCCCCCTTTTCTCTTAACTGTTTTCAGTTTCATAGCTTTGGGGGTGAAATACATGTTTCAATTATTACAGACTTTTATATACATGGTATGGTTAGCTTAAGGAGGGTTTACTACTTAGATCATGTGAGTGGGTAGGCTGGAACTTGAGGCCATTAATCCTCATTGTAGGACCGAGGGAACATTGGTGATAGATCTATTGGGGTGTAGCGAGCTCTCATTCCTGAGTCCGCTGAATGGGCCAGGTGGTGACTAAGTGCCCGACGCATAAATCCGCTAGGTTTGAGTCTTCCTGCATCACTTAACACATATCATTGGCTTTGCAACCCAATGGTGATCTCTTTTTCCTTAATTGCTACGTACCAAGGATTTTCATACATACAGACATGTTACAAAGGTTTATACATACTCACTTACACATGAACTCGCTCAACTTTATGTTGATTTTTCAAACTACATGTATTTAAGGAAATTAGTAAATGGATCTGGCGGGCGTTGGAGTTTTTAAGTTGCGCTGTGAATAAAGATGCCATCCAAGTCATCAGGGCTTAGGAAACGTATCTTAATCCTGGACGAGATACGTGGTCCTAAACTCGGGTTTGTTTTAAAAATCGTTTGTTGAGTCTTTTTGAACTCCTTAAAGTATGTTATGATTTGTAACTTGAATTTTATCACGACATTTCAAACAATTATGTTGTACTACTTTTAAACTTCAATTAATGGATGTACATCTACTGGTTTTATCATATAGTGTTGTTATGATCGTATGCAATGGTATTAAGAAGTCACACCAATAATCACGCTTCCGCAAAAGTCAGGGTGTGACAGCTTGGTATCAGAGCTTCGGTCGTAGCGAACTAGGATTCTTTCTTGAATCTAGACTACGATCATTAGGGCTCCAAGAAAATGTTTTCACAACATGTTTTCATTGCATACACAAAACGTCCAGATCCAGGGAACAAACATTTTTACAAACAAAAGGCACAAATACACATTTAAAAATTCCTATTTATAATTCAGTCTTAGAGACTGAGGGAGGATCAGTCTTAGAGGCTGAGGGAGGATCAGCCTTAGAGACTGAGGGAGGATTAGTCTTAGAGACTAGGAGGATGGTCTTAGAGACCAGGGATTTAGTCTTAGAGACTGGGAGGATGGTCTTAAAGGCCAGGGATTTAGTGTTAGAGGCTGAGAAATTGGTCTTAGAGACCAGGGAGTTGGTCTTAGAGACCAGGGAGTTAGTCTGAGAGACTAGGGAGTTTAGTCTGAGAGACTGGGTGGGATAGTCTGGGGAAGACTAGGATGATTACATGCTTACATTGTTATTACTTACACACTTAATTGCAGATTATTGCTATACGTGCATATTTGCATACACTAATTAATAATAATCACGATGGGTATACATGCTATGACTATTATGGACCGGCACACACGTCACAATATTTAGAAGGCGAGTCATCAGACATTGATAACCTTACGGCCGCTGTCACAAATGATGAGACTGCATCTGCGCCAGAGACGTTTACGTCAGACACTGAGAGTGACCCTGACATGCTGACCAAAGACGAGGACGACTTCCAACCATCCGCGCTGCCAGATTTTGGCGATGAATTACCCTTGTTGATGGCTTCCTTGACGAAGATCCCTCTGTCATTCATGTTTCGGCCCATGACCACTTCATTTCTGGTCATCCCGTTGGAAAGCACACCATGGCTCCGATCCTCGGCAACGCGCCTCTTGTGGACATCCCTTCTGAAGGTTGGATACTCGACGAACAATTGATAGCGATATTAACGTGATATTGATGGTCCTTCTGATAACGCCCATGATGATGGAAAAATTAGACGAGAACTTCATTACTAATTTCACTTCTTGAGACCCCTGTTAACAAGCTAACCTCTGATTCTAGCATACATTCGATTTCAGACTCCTTCGAGTCTGTGACATTTACAGCCTTATAGACGGCCGGATTACACCTTTCTAATACTAACACAGACGACGACGCCGTTATGACTGCTGCACTAACACCTGCTCGAGGCACCACACTGTTAGACGCCCCAGAGCCTGCTCCTAAGCTAACTTCTGCACTTTTTGGGCCCGCTTGATGTTGCACCTGCTGAACCTGCACCTTTACTTGATCCTGACCCTATTTCTTTTGATTTACCAGACAATGCATCCCTTATACCCGACCCAGTACCTGCACCTAATGGTCTTCCTATCAGTTGAGACGTTTGTTCCGGCACCTTCAACCGCTGATGCTGCTCTTGTGAAGACCGACGACCATTGCGCCAACATGCCTATCGCTTTCTTTCAAGACATACCCGCATCCCGGGAAGGTACTCCACGTCAGCACCCGCGTAACGATCCCTATTGCTACTGCAACATTTTCTACAACCCCACAGGCCGCACCGTTTACTACATTCACCTCTACAACGCCGGACGAGCCATTTCGATGGTTCCTATAATACGCTATACTGATTTTAGACCCTTACCATCCCTCACATTATGGAGGCCATGCACGAGATGAGTTGCTCCTGTAACATCAACTACAGTTTGAGGACATGGGTCGCAGAATGATGGAGCTTGAGCTGACACCACATTTGATAACCTCAAATGAAAAACATTACATAACCGAAAACATGATTTAAGTGTCTACATCACAAGAAAACATAGTGTCTGAAGAGTTTATGTGAGACACCCCGTCCTCCACCTTGTCTATTGCCAGCATACTTTGATCCGCCACATACACCAAGGTTCCTTTTGCGCTCTTGACCATTGCCATTACACCGTTCCCAGGATTTGATGCTCGTTTCTTTACTGCCAAGCAGCAGATCAGCTAATTGCTTCGACGAATATACAAACTCGAGGAGGATTTCACGCATGTTAACAGTTTACTTTTCTTTCCTCCTCCACCTCAGACACCAGTATAGTTGGTTTCTAGACTATGCGGATTGCATTACAATTGGGTAAAGGCACTAATGATGAGCCGAAATTGTGAAGACTTTTGAAGGCCACATCTGACTACGTAATTTTGATATGTTTGTTGGGCAAGGGTAGGGTGACCCTGTGTCCCTTTTGATATAATACACTTCGTAAGACAACGCAATTGCGGTCGGAGAATAATGAGAGCCAATCATCAAACATGGGACAACACTTTGTGGCCAATAACCAATGAAAACTCAGTCGCTAGGTCTTCGCTAAGCACGTCATTGATCTATGTGTGTGTGTGCTATAAATATAATACTACGTGCTTACTTGCTATGCTCTCATTAAACATAATTACCAAATTACTTGGTTATACTGTTGCTTGATTGGTTGGTATGACAACCAAATATGTGTATATGCATATGATCTCTAAACAACTAAATGCACTCACTAAGCGAATAAGACCTGACCTAACCAATCTTCTTTTCAGAAGATGTCAATGTGAGGGAACGTTGATACCAACAACCCTCCGCCCACATCGACGGCATGGCTACCAGAACGCATCTCGCAAGTCATCGCACAACTCGAGGCCCTTCACTCCGAACACAGCAAGGGCAGCACCTACAGGCAGTTCTTGGACCACAAACCTCGAGAATTCGACGGCACTGGGGGAGCCTTAGCCTTCATGCGCTGGGTTGAGAAGACGGTTTATGTTTTACGATTGAGCAAATGTGACCCCGAACATCAGGTCACGTATATAGCTGGACTATTGGCGGATGGGGCTCTGTCATGGTGGAACCTTCAAGTTCAGGCAATGGGCGAGACCGTTGCGTATGCTATGACGTGGGATGAACTGAAAGATCTGATGCGTAAGAGATATTGCTCGAGGGCAGAAGTCCAGAAGTTGGAAACTGAACTATGGAACTTGAAAATGGAAGGACCAAAGATAGCTGAGTATGTGCAGAGGTTTAACGATTTATCACAAGTTGCTACACTCCTAGTAGGACCAGAGTTTAAGAGAATTGAATGTTTCATAGGGGGATTGGAACCTCAGATCCTAAGCCTGGTAACAACATCTAAACCTTCAATGATCACCGAGGTGATCAACATAAGCGTGGCGCTCACGGAAGAAGCAGTTAGACGAGGAGAATTTTCCACTAAGGAGGAGAAAAAGGAGACTCCTGTAGAGTCATCTGGGGATAACAAGAGAAAGCTCGCAAATTTCAAGGTGGTTACTCAGGGGAGTAACGAGAAGAAGGCCAAGAAGGGAAAAGACTACATGGGTATTCTACCTAAATGTGACAATTGTCTACGTTATCACGTCGGGCGATGTAAATATGGAAAATGTGATAACTGTGGTAAGAGGGGACATCCCAAGGAAACTGGCAGGCAAGGTATTGAACGTGGAAATAAAGACCAAGTTGATAGCAAGAATCACGGAGGAAACAACGACAACGACGAAGGCAGGACAAGTGACAAACAAAAGCGTGCGGAAGTTTGTCTTAACTGTGGGAGCAAGAAGCATTTCAAAAAATACTGCCCTAAGAAGAACCGGGCACAAGGATAAAAGCTCAGTAGCAGAGCTAGGGGAGCGCGCCAAGAAACCAAGTTTGGATATCGGTACGTCCCATATTACTCAACATTATGCATCTGTGCTGCTAGATACTGTTGCAAATTTTAGCTTCGCATCTCTAGAGTTTGAGAGTATACTTGGCTTAGTAACAAGTAAATTAGGTGATCCACACACGATAGTACTAGCTAACGGGAAACTAGTGGAAGCCAACGAAGCAATTGGAATCGGTAGGATAGAACCCTGAGAGCGTAAGTTTACGCTTGATCTACTGCCAGTGAATTGGGGAGACTTCAACAAGGTAGTTGGAGGGATTGGTTGACAAATGATCAATAGGAGATTGATATCCGCACCACGATGGTGAACGAAGAAGCGATCTTGACTCATGAAGCGGGATACGCCTTTGCAAATTACAAATTACTTGAAGGCACGAAGAATGTTGCGTAAAGGATGTGTTGTTTTCTTGGCTCATGTCGGGGACAGGAGGAGCCGAAGAACCAAAGCGCGAAGATATTCCTATGGCAAGGAAATATCCTAAGGTCTTCCTCGAAGACTTGCCAGAATTATCTCCTCAACGATTAGTCGAATTCCGCACCTATTTGATTCCAGGCATCGCGCCTGTAGTCGATGCATCTTAGCGACTTACACCTTTGGAGATGCAAGGATTGTCAGTGCAACCTCGGTGATTGATAGAGAAGGAAGATAACAGACCAAAATTCCCTTTTGGGTAACCCCAGTTCTGCTCATCAAGGAAAAGGGCGATGATTTTCAAATGAACATCAAATTACCAGGAGCCGAACGAGCTAGCCAACAAGAGCCAGCAACTCTGGCTACGAATTAACGAATTTCTTACTTAATTAACTACTAGGATCCAACCAGTACCTCTCGACTGATCGATGATCAAGTAGCTGTGAATTGAATTCGGGAAGAAAGTATACCGGAAAATTTTGGGACGATAACTTATTTTAAACGTACATAAGAATGGTGTTTCCTACACGATGAACAGAACGTACTTAAATTTCCTACTCCCCTTAATGGTAATTGCATCACGTAAATCCTTCCTCGCTGAGAGCGAACACCCATTGATTCGATACTTGGTCATTTCTCCATTTTAGCAAAAACACATTGCTTCACTTCTTGAAAACTTATATGTTATACATACACCTTTTACTACGCATGCGGTTTCATTTCAAACGCTTCATTGAAGTTCAAATATTATGTTGCTAGATTTGGTTACTGAATTGTGATTCGAATGACCTACATTTTTGAAATTGTTGGCTCTTTTGCTATCAAGTCAACACCCTCTCTTGAAACTTCTTTTATTACAAATTACATTCATGGTTTATTTTGTTACCATGCCGATATTCCCTTTGATTGATAGATACGTTTATTGCCGGGCTACACGTAAATTAAGTTCGATTGCTCAAACTTATCCACTTCGCATATTCAGTTTCAGATGTCATATGATGTATTGGGAGCATCATATTCAAATATTTTTGCAAAGATTCTTTCATTTCAGTCATAGCAGGTTCGGTTGGTCTACGACTCCACTAAAACGTTTGATTTGTTTCAATACCTTGCGGTGATATTTTCACCGAATTGAAGCTTGTGCTAATTGGGATACTCACTTCATACACGGATTTAATTGCCTACTTATTTGTTAACAATCCATTTTGATATTCACGATCAAAGCAGTCTCAACAAAATTGTGTGTGTAAGGCAATGGTACATATATTCATTTCATAAGCACAATGTACCTCCTAACGATTCTTTCATTGACAATCGAATGCCTTACGGTACTTAATGCTTTTTTCATCCTTCGATAAAAAACAGTGACTCTTTGATGTTCCGTATTCAACTGAAAACTAACATTGTGTAAATCAAATCTTCGGGCTTGTTTCGGTACACTTTCGCTTGATTTCAAAACGGTGAAATTTTTTTTCAGTCACCACTATACTTGAATTATGTCATTACAACACCTCGTGGTGTCCATACAACCTTGTAGCTTGTGCTAATCATGGTCAACCGTTTCACGCAAAACTACATATACTTTTGTTGACTTATCATTTAAACATTTCTGATGCAACTACAAAATCAAGGCAAGGATACACCAGATCCGCTTATCTTCACTCAGCGTATTCTCGCAATTCAAAATTTTCAACACACTAAATCTTACCATTCATCTACTCGTGAGTTGACAGATCATTTTACTATTCCATTTGAATTGTTGATTTTGAACTCATATAACGGATGCTAGGGTTCGTGGAAACTCGTTTGCATATTGCAATCGATCGTATGAGAACCTTATTAGTCAAAACCTCTCTTTTGTTGAACCCCCCCTGCTAGCTGGATTACACTAGACTATACGCCAAGTACGTCTTGTACCTTTGACAACAAATGCTAAAAGCACATACCTTTTAACCATAGGGTTCGAGTTGTTACATGTTCTGGGACTCACCTAATGCGAGTAATGTTTGTTTCGGTTTGATGATTATCTACTTCGATATTATTCATATACATACATGTGTGACTTAACCATAAGGAGTTAAGGTAGTACAAATTTCGAGGACGAAATTTCTTAAACGGGGGGAGAATGTGAAAATCCTCACATTTACAGGCATCCGTACACTAAATTACTATTTAATTAGTGCTTAATTACTGTGCTTGCTTACAATTATGATTAAGCTGCTTTCTGTTTTCTGATACATACATACTCATGCATCACATATTATACTGTCACTCTATTATTTACACACAAACATTAGTGACAACCTTGATGCACAAAAGCACAGTTAGCACACTAAACGGAGGACCCAGAAAACATGCTGACAATGCCAGCACCTAGTCAGACACTATATTGAGGCCAGTGTGAGCCGGGAATAGAGCACCTAGTCAGACACTATATTGAGGCCAGTGTGAGCCGGGAATAAAGTACTACACTGGTAGGGAGTGTAGGGAGGTGAGGATCATTAAACTGCGTCACTAGGTGATAGTTATAGTGCCCGGAAGTGCCTAAAACATATTTAAAGTGCAGAATTCTGCACTAGTATACCAAAATTCAGCTTTTAACAAAGCTAGTAAAGTGTAAAAACTTGGTAAAATAATCCTAGACACTTTCCAAAGTGTTGGTAATTTAATGTGTCAATAAAAACAATATAAAAGACACTTTAAATACTTATTTAGCACTTTAACGGATCAAAATCCAATCGAACAACCGGACTTTACCCGGAACATAAAAATATTGCCAAATACATTGTTTATACTTTTCTGAGCTAGTTAGGGTCCCCGAACACCCTAACACACCTTATATTAATAAAAACACTTAATATACTAACTAAAACCATTAGAATCCAACTAGGTAGTAACTTAACCATCACCACCCAACCCTTACCCCCCCCCTCCCCATGTTGACGGTCACAAGGGTTGACCCACCCCTTGTCCTCCTTTGATATTATATTTCTAAATGTTGGGAGTTATGGAACACTTTATATGTTGGATATTAGTAACACTTGGATTATACATATACACACAAGATCAACATCATCTCTCATCAACACTTCAACCAACAACACCCTCTCCTCTTCTTCCCCACACACACGGCCACACCCATCAACCACCATCCCACCATCATCCAACTTCCATACGCTCATTTCTCATACATACATAGAAGCAAGGAGTCCAACAACAACGAATCTTGGTGCTTTCGGAAGTGCAAGAATCTCTCTAGATTTCTTTTATCCACCACATTTATACCTTGTTTCTTCCCAAGTCTTGTGCTAGTAGTAAGTGCTTCTAATCATCATCTTGTTCTTATTTTTGGTGGTTAATAGTTGAAAGAATGATAAATATTAAGAAACTTCAATGAACATAATCTAAAGTCTTGAACATAATGGATAAAGAGTGGATAAAGAGAAGTTATGTGTGTAAATCATGTTTGATCTTGTGTAGTATGATATTTGATGTTGTTTGCTAGTAAAAGTTGGATGGATCATCATCTAGACATGCTAGATCATGTTCAAGAACATGAACTAGCAAGATGTTAATGTTAAAGTTATGAAAGATGATGAAATCTTCCATCCATGAAACATGAACTTGAGTAAAGTTATGAAAGAGGAAACTCTGGCGAAATTTTTCGAGAAATATAACACTTAGAAATATTTTTGTAACAAATGTTCATAAATATATTTTTAACTTGGTTTTCAAAATAAACTTCGCCATGATTTTTATTTCAAAAAAATTACCTAGTATCGGAGGTGGATTTTGGTAAATAAAACTTGCTAAATATATATTTAGAATATATATTTCATAATAAAACGCTTGTGTGATTATGTGATTATTTGGTGAACTAGATATATTATTTTTAGATAAAAATAATATAACTTGAAAATATTACAAAGTTTCGACTCCAAAATAATACCAACGCTCTCACAAATGAATATTTAAGTTACGTCGGTATTATCATAACAACGCGAACTTTAAAGCGTAACTTATAAATATTTCGGAAAACACTCCCATACGTATATTTTGGTAAAATATTATTTTGGAAACTGTAGAAATAAAAATATATTACTTTTGGGAAAAATACATATATGTTGGAAATACGTTATTTTTTGACAAATGAAGTTGAATATATTTTTCTAAGAGGGAGATAAAAATATATTTTCCTAGTATATTTAGAAGATATATAATTTTTTAGAAAAATATGTATTCCTAGAACGATACATGATTTAAACAAAATAAGGTTTATTTGTATATATTTAAGTGAGACTTGAAATATATGATTTTGGAAATATATACTGGGAATATATTAACATATATTTAATTGGAACAATACACCGAAATACGACGCCATTACTTGGCAAGATATACAAATACAAATAAGAAAATACATGTATGAGATACCCCCACCCTTAGGAAGGAAATATGAAGTTAAAATGCTTAAGATGTATTAATACAGAAACACTGCATAAACAATTATTCCAAAACTAAATACAATTATTATAACTTGGAATAATACCAAAATCGTATCTCAAAAATATACATACTAAGACAAGGCACGACCCGTTCGTCTAATAGACATTAGACCATTGTAGGTAGTCATGATTGCCGTGGAGATTTGGGTTACGAGTACGAAGACGCAATACAGTGAGTTCATGTCCCCCTTTTCTCTTAACTGTTTTCAGTTTCATAACTTCGGTGGTGAAATACATGTTACAATTATTACAGACTTTTATATACATGGTATGGTTAGCTTAAGGAGGGTTTACTACTTAGATCATGTGAGTGGGTAGGCTGGAACTTGTGGCCATTAATCCTCATTGTAGGACCGAGGGAACATTGGTGATAGATCTATTGGGGTGTAGCGAGCCCTCACTCCTGAGTCCGCTGAATGGGCCAGGTGGTGACTGAGTGCCCGACGCATAAATCCGCTAGGTTTGAGTCTTCCTGCATCACTTCACACATATCATTGGCTTTGCAACCCAATGGTGATCTCTTTTTCCTTAATTGCAACATACCATGGATTTTCATACATACAGACATGTTACAAAGGTTTATACATACTCACTTACACATGAACTCGCTCAACTTTATGTTGATTTTTCAAACTACATGTATTTCAGGAAATTAGTAAATGGATCTGCGGGCGTTGGAGTTTTTAAGTTGCGCTGTGAATAAAGATGCCATCCAAGTCATCAGGGCTTAGGAAACGTATCTTAATCCTGGACGAGATACGTGGTCCTAAACTCGGGTTTGTTTTAAAAATCTTTTGTTGAGTCTTTTTGAACTCCTTAAAGTATGTTATGATTTGTAACTTGAAATTGATCACGACATTTCAAACAATTATGTTGTACTACTTTTAAACTTCAATTAATGGATGTACATCTACTGGTTTTATCATATAGTGTTGTTATGATCGTATGCAATGGTATTAAGAGGTCACATCAATAATCACGCTTCCGCAAAAGTCAGGGTGTGACAAATTTCTGGTAAGAAACCAAGTGTGGTCTACAATAGATGTCTGCCCCCGGTCGAAAATGTATACTCTCCTCGAAATCCAAATTCTGAAAGAGTCAAAAATGCAACAAACTTAAAGTGGGAGTCTGGGTCGTCAGCTAATTTGCCAGAGAATATTGATGTTACATTCACATCGTCCGACACTGATCATGAGTCCAAGTTGATAAAAAGTGTGGTCGATCAGGTGTTAGATAGAGATGACATTGAAGAGTCAAAAACGGAGTCTAAATCCAAGTCAAAGTCTGAGTCTGACACGTCAAAGTCAACAATCAAAAAGGACAAACGGGTTTATGATAAGGAGTTTTTGTTATCAAAATCTAATTTGAATGACGTACCAGTCAAAGTAGCATATACTTTGAAAGGTTCTGACAAATTATATTCTGATGAGATTTTTCCAATAAGAAGTGTTAAAATTGAAATGATTCAAAAGGTTTTCAAAATCACAGAAATTAATATTTCTGAAATAAAAGATTTAAATCTTTCTGGAAAACCTAAACAATACACTTCAAGAGATCAACAAAGAATTAACAAGAAAATGGGTTACAATTGTGGTTATAGTTTCCAAATGAAACCAAACCACAATGGTAATTTCAAAAAGAAAGGTCTTGGTTTTATTCCACCGAAAAACTATAAAAATGAAAAAATTTATAAACCAAAAACTGTGTTTGTTTCAGGTAAGTCTTCAGAAGCTGAGAAAGAGCAAATATTCAGTAAGCAGACAAATCAAGAATTCCTTGCCAAGAAGCAAGAGGAATTAAAGAAGAGTGTTGTTCAGAAGAGGACAGAAACAAGAACATGTTTTCAGTGCAAAACTACTGGTCATATTGCTAGGAACTGTCCGAAAACATTCATTCCAAAACAGGAAGTTTCTAAGAAACTGAAAGCAAAAATTGTTGAGAAAACAGAATCACCGACGAACAAATTTAAAGTTTTTGAAAATTCAACTTTTGAGGTTGGTGAATGTTCGAAAAATGTTTTCAAAAAGAAGGAAGAACTTAACAACCAAAAATGGGTTGTTAAGAAATCAAGAGACAGTTCTGGTGATGAATCTGATTCCATAAAATCAGAGGAGCCGCATGTTGTTATCAGAGAAGAAAAGAAAGTTCCACCAGTGGATGATGTGAATTTTCCACCACTGAAAGCTGAAAATTTGAAATCTAAAATTGGAAAAGTTGAAATTTCAAATCAATTTTATTCTAAGAAGAAAGAATTGGATGTTGAAAAAGCCTTTAACCCTGCAGTGAAAAAGATTTTTGGAAAAATGATTGAGGGGAAGGCTAAAGTGGTTAAAGAATTTTATCAATCTAAAAGGAAAGTTGAAACCCCAAGAGAGACTGAAAAAGCTACACCCAAGGATGGTCAGGCTTGGGTGGATATATTCTTCGTTGAATAGAAACCTGACTTGCCGGAGCTCCAAAGTTGGTAATCGTGGAGCATGAATCAGCATCATTCTCAAAATGTTTTTGAAAATGGTTATGTGTGAATTGCCGGAACTCCCAGGTTGGTAAGTGTGGAGTAGGAATCGGCATCTTGAGAATTCAATCAACAGATGGTAATCGGTCGAAAATGTTTGATAGTTGTTACTTCAAGAGGTTAATCAAGGTCATTAAGTTGAACTTGATTTAGCTATCATTCAAAAAGATTGGTAAACAATGTGATGATTTGATCCCCATTTCCTACAAATGGTAAAATCAACAAAACTAATTTTTCGGAAAAACCATTTTGATTAAAACAAACTTAAATGTTTTGAAATCATAATGGGAAAATAGTTTGTTGTGAGGGGGAGTTCTGATTGTTTATGCCAAGAGGATGGAGAATTGAGGCAATTTGATTTCAGTTATCAATTTTCTTGTACAGTTTGTTTTCAATTTTCTTTAGATGTATTTGTATTTTAGGGGGAGTATATTTTTCAGAAAATCCAAAAACATTAGAAAATTTGAAAAAGCCAAAAACATGATAAAATCAAAAATGAGTTTTTGTTGTATAAAAGAGGAAATGATAGTACATCAGTGGACTGTCACAGCATGCTAAAGAAATGTAAAGTTTAAAGGTGATAAACGGTCTCACTAAAGATGTGACGATAGGCTCAGCTAGACTAGTAGACTTGCGATAACGATACAAACTTAAAAGAAAAAGCCTAGTTCTAGTGGGAAACACGATCGAAAGTATAGTACTTAGTTTTGTCCTTCTTGATTGTGTGCCTGCTCAGTAATCGCTGATTGTCGAAAGACATAAAACTGGTTAAGTTTGTGAGCTTTCACAACTTTGCTGAAAAATCGCTGTGATTGTGTATTTTATTTTGCAAAGATTTAAACTGGTTTTATTTCTTTATTTTGTTTAAGCATTGGACATCCTCTGCGTATACGTGAGTATCGACCTGGATGTTATTGCCTAAACGTTCTGCTTTATTTTCTTTGGTGTTTCGTTTAAGCTTTGGATCACCTCTGCGTATACGGAAGTCTAGACCTGGTGGTTAAAGCCTAAACAACATCAACTTGTTTTTATTTTATTATTTTGTTTAAACATTGGACTTTCTCTGCGTATACGGAAGTATCGACCTGATTGTTAATGTTTAAACATTCTGCTTTGTTTTCACACATATCACAGTTGATAAAAGTTTAAAGGCATTACTTGAGTTAGTGTATTGCATGATGAGGGGATATGCTGAGATCGTGGGGTCCATAAGAATTTAGTGCGAAATTAATATACCTTAACGTATCAGTAAGCATTTCGAAAGTTTTTAGTTTGAGTTTAAGTGGACAACAATATCGTCAATCAACGTGAATCGTTTAGATCTGAAAATGTTTAAAGCTTAACGGTGTTAGTGATTTGTCTCATAAACTGATATGATCCTCTTACACAAACTCACAAAAATATTGTTTGTACATATTTCATTTCTGCATTTGTATTTCTTTACTGCATTTATATTCATTAAAAATCCAAAAAGATTTTAAGTGTGTTTTAGCATAAATTTTGAAAAATTCAAAAAGATTTTCGACAACTGTTATTGAAAGACTGATATTCAAAATTCCGAGTGCTAAACATGAAGAACAGGTTTGGATAAAGAGTGTCTGAAAATGATTAAATTTTTCAAGAGATTTTCAGAGGATAAATCATTTTTGAATGATTCTTGCAAATGGTTTCTAAATTTTAAAGATTTAAACTTTGAGAAACTTATGTGTGTGGTAGAGAATTTTGCAGGTATGAAGATTGATCAAAGCCAAATTCTGATATCTGAGCAGATGGTGATTTCCAGACTACGATCCCAGTAAATTGAGAGGGGGAGTCTGAAGACAAAGTTGAGGAAGCAGTTAGAGCCAGTGCTGATCCTGGAACTGCATTTGCGCAAGAGAGATTGAAGAGAAAAGATAAAGAGTGAGGATACTTACAATGGAGAATACTTCGCAGTAAAGCACAAAGACTGATAGAGACTGAAGATTTGACAACCGAAGACTCAACACTGAAGACTCCGTCAACATCCGAGGGGGAGTTTGTTGGTGCATCCGTCTGTCAACTTCGTCTTGTATCGAGTCTTGTATAGTAATAGGTAGATTAGGGCTCGGGAATCAAGATATAGGTATTGTAAGTGATTCCGCTTGAAATGACCTTATGTCATTTCAAGCGAAATCTCAAACATCTTGATTCCGCTCGAATGTGTAACTGCTGATTCCGCTCGAAATGTTTCATTGTGATTCCGCTTGAATTGAACATGTTATGTTCAAGCAGAATATGCTCGGCTATAAATAGGACAGTTTGGAGCGAAATCAGCAGTATAGTCTTCCGGTTTGCAACGAAGTGCTGCCGAAGTGTCGTCGTGATTGTAAAAGGCTTTTATATCAATAAAATCGACAAATTATAGTGAATACAGCTGAAATAATGCTAATACACTTGTTTCCGCCGCTTGTATTATTGAAAAACTCTTCTGATCGACTCGTTTGGGTTTGAAAACGATCCTACAAAAATCAAGGCTATATTATGCAAAAATAAACATGTTCTTTCACTTTTTGGACTTTTTAAGTCAAAATTTCAAAGTCTTGATCTTTGTTACTTCATTTGATCTGGTTGTTCATAATGCAAAAAAAATGGCATGTTCTTTCACTTTTTTGACTTTTTAAGTCAAAGTATGCAAAGTCTTGATCTTAGTTATTTCATTTGACCGGGTTGTTCTGTATCGTTTGTATATTAAAACCTTGTATCTATATGTGGCTTTAGATGTTTCAGGGTCGGCCATCTAATGACAAAGAATCACCAGAACATGTAGCGGACCAACGAGTTATTTCAATTTCTTTATAAAAAATAAAGATGCCTGTTTGGTAACAGGTTTTAAGAAGTGTTCCATTGTGTTTATCTGGCCAAACAAAGAGGAGACAAATAAGACGTACTAGCGGCAACGCGCGGGCATTTCCACTATATATTAAAATTACTAATCTTTGAAAAACTATAAGAATTTTCATTCTTTTTTTATCTCGTAGCTTTTTCTTTTGATCTCTGGTCCGTATTTCAACAATCTGGACTTTACAGTTTATTTCAAATCTTATATGAGATTGTTAGGTAAGTTTATTGTATTCTATATATATGCACATATATGATACTTATTAGCAGATCTTCTTTTCAATTAACTTATGTCCACCTTATGGTCCTTTTGTTTGATTAACTAGATGGTACTTGTAGGCATTGAGGCTAAGCTCTACGGGGAATGGAATGCAAAGATGGATATCCTGGAAATCTGAATCCGAACCCATGTCCAACCTATATATTTTTTTTGGTTGGTACGTCATTATATACATTTACCTTTATCTTCTACAACCAGAACGAGCTATACGGGTGCATACTTTTCTTTTAAAACGCTGGTCGGTTACTCCTCAGATATGGTCAGCCATTACGACATACGACGTTCGCTTGCTTCTTTGGGCACAAGAACCTTTTCGAGTTTCTCCGTTTCATCCGCCCTCCCCACGACGGCTCTTCTTTTATATGTTACACAACACCTTGAGACACCAGAGACGGGTTTCAACGTTGTTGTTTCGGTATCAGGTAACACCACCCCCTGCCACCGCATTCCGCCGCAGGTCGGTTTCTTCTCCGACCTATTGAGGTATAAGCTGAATCATTAGTTGCAGTTGGGTGGTTTCATGGCTCATGACTTGATTCTGGGCCTTCACCATCACCATACCAATCTAAGGCTACCCGAGCCACTCCGACCCCAAAAACTTGCGCGTAGCTCTTCCAGGTCTACTGTTGGTGCTGCCATAGTTGAAGTTGAGTGCAGCTTTGAAAAAGATTATGTATGTTTCCCGCAAATCTAAGCTGGAGAACTTTTTATGTGGTGGATAAGAGATTTTATTGTCTTTAACTGTTACTAATTTCTAGGTACTTGACAACAAAGAAGAACTAAAAACAAAATTGAAGGAGATATATTGTGAGAAATTTGATGCTTTTATTCGGACGAGCCAGATGGAGATAAGGTGATTAGAGATGCATAGAAAGTCTATTTTTTTGGCTTACGAAGAGTGCATTACTTATCTTTAATATTTTCTTGATGTCAGACGAAACTGGGAGTGCCCGGGTGGAAAGAACGGTGCTATGAAGACACGTTCTCTGCAAAATCTTCTAAAGAGCTTGAGGAAATACGGAGAGATGTTGTAAGATTTCTAGCTTTTTTACTCTCTAATTTTCTTAAAAGTAAAAAATGAAAGCAATAGAAACTAAAACGGAAGGAACATAAGAGAGAAAAAACATGTAAACTTGTAACCTTTATTTTAATGTTACAATATATGGTGGACTCTGTAGCCTCCTTTTTTTGTTGATGGAGATTAGTTATATGCTGTAAAAACATAATCATGTTGTGTTATTTAAAAATTTCGTATAACTAATATAAATTGTTTATGCTAATCATTTATCACTATATTTTTAGGCATTATGAACGAATCATTGTATACCATAACAATAGAAGACACACAAGTTTTTTGAAACAAGGCTGTAGGAAACAGACCCCATCTTTTGTGGCAGAAACATGTAAGGAACTTTTTTTTTTTTTGCAAATGGTGGGAAGACATCGAACAACGACGACATAGATGCTTTAGTTGCACTAAGTGTTGGGATAATCAACTACTTTTTGTTGTTACTTAGTGGGAATGTGGTTGTTCTTTAGGTGTCCAGGCAGCTTTATGTTTCATACGACTTGACGTTTGGATTATTACACTACCACTGCTCTTTTGTATATCACACAAAGTCTACTAAGCCACTTATAAAACGATTGCATGTAACTCAACATATTATGATTTATGACCATGCTCACCTATGATTATAGCCATAAAACGGATACATAGTGTTCTGCGCGCAACGCACACATGGGATATAAAACTTTACTATATAAAGCATTTCAGATTGACACTTTTGTAATTTCCATAACTATATAAAGCATTTCAAATGTGCCCACGGCAATGCGCGGGTTTCCCACTAGTACTATATAAAGCAAATCTGGCGTACAAAAATGTAATTTTACATCATGTACAACATTGGAAGCAGCATATACAACACTATGTAAGCAGAGAAAATAGGAAAGTATTTGGTATTTTAAGACGCTGGAAGGGCACAATTGTCAATTCAACCTCCTTGACTTTAATTGCCACATAAAGAAACACTTATATTTACTCCACCATCATTGCTAACAAGGCCCTTTTGAGTTTTGATTCCCTTTCTTCCTCCCATATCGACCTCATCACTCTCTCTCTCTCTCTCTCTCTTTGTAACTTTCTTCGTTTCTTAATGACTGTTACATTTTGTGTAATCTTTAGGTCACACATTCAAGATTTGTATCAATGCAAGAAAGGCTTGAGTGTTTCTACTTCGGTGAACAGTCGGAATCAGAAACCCTAGCCGGAGCCATTTGTCGCCTGCACTAAAGTAAGAGAAATTTATCCTCATATCTTGATGTATCCTCATATTATGATATTAATTGTGTGATTTATAGATCATGTTTAAACTTCTGGAGTATTAATCTTTTAGGGTCTCATGAGGTCCCTAACTCAACAACACAGTAGATTTACCTGCAGAGTTGTTTTCTTTATCAATTTATGGTTGTATTATGCTTCTGTTGGAAATTTGGAACATAAGTTTTTATTACGTTCGATATACACTCCTTGGTTTCTTCAAAAATGCCTCAAAACTTTCAAAACGGATCTCCGTTGCTGCAACGATATTTGATACCTTGGCGTTTGGATGAAACTGGTAACTGTTGGGATTGAACCCTATCAGAGGAACAGATAAATAAAGCCAAAACTGGATCAGAGCAGTGGATCCAAAATAAGCAGACGATTACAGTTGGTTCATACAAATCTCTCCCCTTGAAAGTGGTTTCATATCTGCTGACCTCCTATCTGCTGATCTTACTAAGTGCTGACCTACAACTGCTGCTTTGCATCTACTGCCCAATGTCAAAGACTGATGGAAGACCAAAGTTCTACTGACTCAATCTACTGCCTTGAGTCTAGTACTACTGATCCGGACAAGCACTGCTGGGTTCAAAGCAGTGGAAGGATGCAGCAGCTGTTTAAGTGTCTTTTATGTATTAAATTGTAATAGCAGTTGGTAGTACATCAGTGTTTGTATAGATCAGAGGTTAGAGTTTGTTAGGAGGTTAGATGTCACTTTCATGGTGACGTCAGCTAAAGATGCTCAGTAGTTTGCAAGTGCCTATAAATAGTTTAGTACTTTGTACTGTTCTATTAGCTCTTTTACAACATCGTCTTCTTTGCACGAATAAACTACTGAGCTCTGGCTGAGGGGGAGTTTGCATTCATTCATCAATCATTGTAATCGTTGTTGAAACAAATTCAATCTTTCGATTCATTGTGTAAAGATGTTTGATTAAAGTATTACTCTCGTTTGATTGTATGCAAAGTTTGTTTTCATCATAATTCCACTGCACAACTCTTTCATTTTCATCTTAATTCCAAACGAAAATACAATCAAAAACAAACTCAGATCCAACAATTGGTATCAGAGCTCGGACAGTCAAATTTGATTTAACAATCATTTTGACGTAAATAGTTCAACTCATAACAGTTGATACTGATCGTTTGTTCGTCCGTTGAAAAACAGAGCAAGGATTAATCACCATTAAAGTTGATTTCTCAGTGTCTGTAAAACAACAAGAATGACGTCACAATCTCAGGATGATAAAAACAACATTGGCTCACTTTTTAAACCACCTATGCTAAAAAGAAATGAGTACAACATCTGGCAGAGGAGGATGGGTCACATCCTCGCTCAACAAAGCACAGGTTGTTGGAGGTCTGTCATTTATGGTCCCCATGTTCTTTCAGTGCCAAGCGCTGAAGATGCTAAAAAGTTCGTTCCTAAACCAGTTGAAAATTATACCGAAACCGACTTTCAAAAGATCGAACTAGATGCTAAAGCGTTTAGCATCATAGCATCAGCGCTGCCCAATGAGATATACGCTGGACTGTTACACTGTAACAGTGCCAAAGAGTTATGGGACGCACTTAAGGAACAGTTTGGGGGAACCGAGGAAGTCATAGAAAATAATAGGGAAATCCTGAACCAACAGTATGAAACATTTTGCTACGTTAAAGGTGAATCATTAACGCAACAATTTGAGCGTTTCAGTTGTCTCATCAGTGAACTGAGGCTTGTTAACACCACTTTTACAAACTCAACTCAAAATAGCAGGTTCCTCAGGTCACTGCTAGAAAAATGGGACACCATAGCTTTTGTCACCCGAAACTCACCTGAATTCAAGGATCTGACCTTGACCCAACTCCACGGTCGACTCCTGACCTACGAAAGGGAGTTGAACCAGAAAAGGAGGTTACAAGAGTCAGGAAAAGTTACCGATGATTACACTTTCGGTAATACTGCTCTTCTGGGTCAAGAAGAATCTGGGAGCAGTGGTAAGGATCAGGGTTATGATCACTTCATTGACATAACTGCTGGTGCAAATTTCAACAACCCTGATCCTCACTCTGCAAGTTATGCATTCACTGCAAACGAAAACCAGATGTCAGATAATCTAAGCTTTGAACTCAATGATTTACAACATTTCGATCCCACTGACTTAGAGGAAATGGACATCCTGCACCAACTGGCCTTGCTAAGTGTTAGAACTAGCAAATTTTACAAAAGAACAGGGCGAAAATTCCCAGGGTTGCATGGGAATCTAAGGGTTGGGTTGGATAAATCGAAAATCAAGTGCTATAAGTGTAATAGGTTGGGACATTTCGCTAGGGAATGTAGGAGTCAAACTACTGGTCCCATAATTACTCATCCTAGCTCAAATCCTAGACCTCAAAACCAAAGCACTGTGCACTATGCCCAGTATGCCCCAGCAGCTCAAGTGAACACTGCTCACTATGCTGCTGCCCCTGTGCCAGTACATTATGTCCAAACTACTGTTCCACATATCCAATATGTTCAAACCCCTATTCCCCAGGCACAAGTGCAACCTGCACCTCAAACCACTGCTCCAGCAGCAGTACAACCAGATCAACAAAGTTTTTTCACACAAGGGTTTGTTGACTGGAGCAGTATGCCTGAAGATCTTAGTGATGAAAATTTTGCACTCTATGCTTCTAATGATTCTTCTAATAAGGAATTTTGTTTGATGGCATTAGAGTCAATACAGGAGGGGGTTGAAACTGAGGAGGAACAGCTGATCATTGAAACAGTGGATGAGGTGACTGAAGCAGTGGTTACTGTTGTGGCTGGTGAACTACTGTTGGGAGAAAGTTCAGGTACCCTGATTGAACCAATGACAGATCCATGGTCCGTAGAGGACAAAGAAGAAGAGAAAGAAGAAAAGGCTGGTGAAAAGAAGGTGAAAGCTGATGATGAAGAAGATCATCAATGTGATTGTGCAATGATGGCAGCTGCCAAGGTATCTCCTCAAGTTCTTGAAAAACTGTGTTCTGACAATTGCATAATTGCTTTTGCTAACATTAAAGAGGTGAATGAAAACCTTCGGGATAAAATCTTGACTGGTGAGGTTAAATTTGAAAAGTCTTTAAAAGAACTTAAAAACAAATTGACTGAAAAGGAAAAAGAGATCAGCTGTCTAAAAGAAGAGCAAAGCATAACCAAAACCCAACTTCAAACTATGGTAGAAAAATACCAAGTTTGCAAAAAGGAGTTGGAATCCACCCAGATTACTTGTGAAAGATGGGTGGAATCCTGCAGAGGATATGAGGTTATGCTTGAAAAACAGAGAAAAAGCAATGTGAAATTTGGGGTTGGCTATAGAAAACATGATGATGAAAACACTGCTTTTGAAAAATCTGTTCAAACCACTGATGTAACCACTGAGTTCATCCCCACAAACAAGAATGGCCAAGAAGTGAAAATCACTGACAAACTTGGTAACAAAATCACACTTGACAGACCAATGGGATCCTCTACTTTTGAGGAGCTTGAAGAATACCAGTTTAAACCAAAATGGTCTGATGAGTGTGACATTCTTGAAAATTTCAAGCCAATGGACTTTACATCAACTGATGGTGTCAAGGCTCCAAAAGCTAAAGTCATACCTCTCAAGGACATCCCAGCAGTGGTTAAAACCTCTGCTGCAAAGGAGTCTGAAAAGAGAAAGAAGAAAGAAAAAATTGATAACTTGTTTTGTGAATTCTGTGAGAAAAGGAATCATCTAACAAAAGATTGTTTCCACTTGAAAGCCTATGATTTAAACAGAACAAGTGTCATTGTTTCAGCAGACAGTTGCATTGTTTGTGGTAAAACAAACCACAAAACTCAAGCATGTGTGTATCTCAAAAACTTTGATGTGAAAAAGAATGAGTACATGGCTAAAACATCCTTGAGTCCATCATCTTCATCATCATCTGTCAAATTCACCAAGAAACAACCACTGTTTGTGCCAGTTGAAACAGCTGTCACAAAACAGCTGAACCAAACATCTGTCAAAAGAGATGTTCAGGTTACTGATGCACCCCCTGCCAATCAGTTCAGAAAAGGCAGGGAAAAACAGTCTTACCAAAGGATTCCACACGTTTATGAAGCCTACAAAAGGTCTTCTAAACCCAGAGTGAACAGGCATCCTTTTCGTTACCAGCAGGTGATTGGTCAGGACCCACAACAGTGGTTAGAGAAACACTGTCCTAAAACAGTTCAAACCCCTGACCTAACCACTGTCCATCACTCTGCATCCATCCCAGACACTGTTGAGACCCCATCCAAAGCCTTGTTGGCTTTGGAGACCTTAATGAACTAACCCTTTTACTTCATGTGCAGGGAGCTTCTGCATGCTTTGATAGTCTTTGGTATGTAGATAGTGGAGGCTCCAGGAACATGACAGGATGTAAAGCCCTCCTCAAAGACTTTAAAATCCATGGAGGGGGTGATATATCCTTTGGGAATAATAGTAAAGGGAAGGTTCTGGGGTCTGGTACAGTGCAATCTGGAAATGTAAAATTTGAAAATGTCAATCTAATAGACAATCTAAAATTCAACCTTCTGAGTGTGTCCCAAATGAGTGACAAGGGATTTGGGTCATTCTTCACAAAAGACTGTTGTAGGATTGTTGGACCAGAAATGGTCAAAAAGATTGAAGCAATAATCAAAACTGGTCAAACTAAACTTGTTACTCAAAGAAGTGGCAATGTTTATGTTGTTGACATGTCAAAAGAGTGTCCCAGAGCTGATGCATGTCTGTTCTCAGCTGCCTCTAACAAAGAGACAGAACTTTGGCACAGAAGGCTGGGGCACACAAATCTTAAGACAATCACAGAAATTTCAAAAAATGGTTTGGTGAGAGGCCTACCACAAAAATTGTTTTCATGTCCTGAACATTGCATTTCCTATTTAAAAGGAAAACAGCATAAAAGTTCTCACAAGTCCATTGAAGAGTCCAAAACAACCCAGTGTTTGCAAATGCTACACATGGACTTGTTTGGCCCAGTTCAAGTCATGAGCCTCAAAAAGAAAAGATATTGTTTGGTTATTGTTGATGACTTTTCTAGGTTTACATGGACTTTCTTTTTACACTCAAAAGATGAGACTGCAGGCATTTTGCAAGACTTTGTAACATAGGTTGAAAAGCAATTTAACCTTCCAGTGAAAAGCTTTAGGAGTGACAATGGCACATAATTTAAAAATAAGGAGTTGGATGCCTTCTGTGTGAAGAAAGGGATTGTAAGGCAGTACAACATCCCTAGAACACCAGAGCAGAATGGGGTAGTGGAAAGGAAGAACAGAACTCTGATTGAGGCTGCCAGAACCATGCTTGCAGATTCAGGTTTGCCACTAACTTTCTGGGCAGAGGCAGTAAACACTGCTTGCTATGTCCAGAACAGAGTTTTAATAAACCCTAGGCACAAAAAGACTGCTTATGAAATTCTGTATAAAATCAAACCACTAATCTCATATTTCAAGGTGTTTGGCTGCCCATGCTTTATTTTGAACTTAAAAGATTCCATTTCAAAATTTGCAGCCAAAATTGATTGTGGTTATCATTTGGGATACTCAACCACTGCCAAGGCCTACAAAGTGTTCAATACACGGACCAAGGCAGTGGAGGAGACTTTGAATGTAAAATTCAATGAACTTTCATTAATGAAAATCCCAGCAAACCCTGCAGATCTGTTTGATCTTGAAAAATTTACTTTTGAAAATACTGCTGTCAAGACTAACAGTGCAGGTCCATCAGAGGATACAACACCAGACTATGGGTATGAAATCATCATCCCTCAAAGGTCTGCCACAAAGGGAAAAGCACCAGCTGTTCAAAATAGTTGTCAAAGCTCAACCACTGCTACCTCAACAGTTGTTGACCAAAGTAGCCCATCAACCACTGCTTCCACATCCTCAAACACTGCTGACAAAAGTCCTCAAACAGTGGATAAAAGTCAGCAGTTGTCCACTTCATTACCTCCTATTCCACCACCTTTTGAAGCCACTGCTGGATCATCAAAGTCCCCAGCAGTGGTTAGCTCAGATGATACACATTTGCAGCCTTCACAAACCAATGCCATCATACCATACCAAGGAGATTTAATCTTCTTGAGATCTCATCCACCTGATCAAATCATTGGCAACATAAATGAAGGGGTGCTCACAAGAAGCCAAACCCAAAACATTTGTCTTTTTGCTGGTTTTCTATCACTCCATCAGCCAGTCAAGTACCAAGAGGCACTGAAAGACAACAGCTGGGTAGAAGCCATGCAAGAGGAGCTCCAACAGTTTAAAAGACAACAAGTATGGGGGCTTGTACCACTGCCAGAAGAGGTTAGTCCCATTGGCACAAAGTGGGTCTTCAAGAACAAAACTGATGAAAGGGGTATTGTTGTCAAGAATAAAGCCAGGCTTGTGGTTCAAGGTTACAGACAGGAAGAGGGGATTGATTATGATGAAACATTTGCCCATGTTGCAAGATTGGAAGCCATTAGACTGTTCCTGGCCTTTGCTGTCAACCACAATATGAAGGTGTTTCAAATGGATATAAAAAGTGCTTTCCTCTATGGTACAATTCAAGAAGAGGTATATGTTTGTCAACCTCCAGGTTTTGAGGATCCATTTTATCCAGATCATGTCTACAGGCTAAACAAAGCCTTGTATGGCCTGAAACAAGCACCAATAGCCTGGTATGAAACTCTTTCCAACTTCCTACTCTCAAATGGTTTCAAAAGAGGTACCATTGATAAAACATTGTTTTTAAAATGGAGAGGGAAGGATTTAATGATTGTCCAGATTTATGTGGATGACATTATTTTTGGAAGCACATGTAACTCAATGTGTGAAGAGTTTAGAGAACTCATGACAGCAGAGTTTGAAATGAGTGCAATGGGTGAGCTGCAATGCTTTCTTGGTCTCCAAGTACAGCAATTGCAAAATGGAACTTTCATTCATCAAAGCAAATATGCTAAAGAACTTTTAACCAAATTTGATATGAATGATTGTAAACCATGCAGCACACCCATGGCAACAAATAAGCTGGTCATGTCTGATGAAAAGGATGAGCTGATTGACCAAACACTTTATAGAAGCATGATTGGGTCTTTATTGTACCTAACTGCATCTAGACCAGACATCATGTTTGCAACATGTGTCTGTGCAAGAAGTCAATCAGCTCCCAGAAAATCAAATCTCATTGCTGTAAAAAGGATCTTCAGATACATAAAAGGTGCTCCCACACTTGGTATCTGGTATCCAGCTAATGGGAACATCAAGCTTTCAGGTTTCTCAGACAGTGACTTTGCTGGATGTCACACCACAAGGAAGTCCACATCAGAAGGGTGCCAGTTTCTAGGTGATTGCTAGGTTTCATGGCAAAGCAAAAAGCAAGTAGTTGTTTCAACATCCACTGCTGAAGCTGAATACATTGCTGCTGCAAGCTGTACAGCCCAACTCCTGTGGCTTCAAAATCAGTTACTGGATTTTGGTATCACTGCCTTAAAGACACCACTCATGTTGGATAGCCAGGCAGCAGAAAATATCATCAAAAATCCAGTTTCCCATTCAACCACCAAACACATCGACATCAGACATCACTTTGTGAGGGATTGCTATGAAAAAGGTTTGATTTCTCTGCATCATGTCCCAACTAAAGACCAGCTGGCTGATGTGCTCACAAAAGCACTTGATACAGCCACTTTTGAAAGCTTGGTCTCTAGAATTGGGATGCTGAACATGGAATAACAAGCAACATCTTGTTTTTCTATGAATAAAAGCAACAAAATGTTTTCAGAAAATCAAAACTCCATCCTTAAAAATAGCTAAAAATGATATTTTTCATTAAAATCCTTAAAAATCTGCCATTAACCACTAATTGTTCAAACGTCTGCTCTACTTCAAAAGTCTGTCCACTGCTAAAAGTCAACCCCTGTTCTCTCATTCCTTTGATAAACTCTGTTGTTCAAAAGCAGTGTATTATCCACTGATATGCTATCCACTGATAGTGAAAATCATCCACTGCTTTCATATCACTGCCTTCATTAGTCACTTTCATAAAAGTACTGTCCTTCACTTTCACCAGGGGTTGTCACGTGGGCAGTACATATTGGTCAGACCTTTTGTAACGGCTGACACCTCAGCATTCACTTTCTTCCCTATAAAATCCCCCACTCACCACCAAAACAGGGTTTTACTGTCGAATTGAATTCTTAAAAATTCTCTTCTCAAAGCAGTTTTTTCATCTCATCTTCCACAAATTTCTTCGATCATTCATCTTCAAAATGACAAAATCGAAGTCATCTTCAAAACCCTCATCCAAATCATCTTCGAAAACAGCCTCTCAAAAGGCAATCTCCACTGAAATTCCACATAAACCATCTCACAATCTCCTGGGTCTTCTCACAAAACCAGGAACCACCAAAGTTTTCGACTCCATCCTTGACACCATGGCAAAATCAAAGTACAAAACTTTGTTCACTGCCGATGCACCAATCTATTTGGCGACCCAAAGGGAGTTCTGGAAGAATGCAACCCTTGAAAAACAAGGAGACACTGCAACCACCATAAACTCTTCTATAAAGGGTAAAACTGTCCAAATCACGCCACAATCCATTTCAGAGGTCTTTCAACTCGGTGATCAGGAAGGTAAAATTTCTTTCACTAAAAACGAGTTACAAACTGACTTCATTGAGAGAGGGTATGAAGCAACAATGATGAAGAAAATTACCTTAGAAAAAGGTTATTTTCCGTCTGCAACCAGATTTTTATTTCATACCCTCCTACTATGTGTTTCAAACAAAACCACTTCTTTCAATGAAATCCCTTTAAAGATTCAAAATCTGGGATATGCAATTCTTCAAGGAGAAAATTTTAACTATTCTCGGGAAATTTTTAAAGATTTGGTTAATAATGTTGAAACAAAATCATTCTTACTGTTTCCAAGGTTTTTAAGTTACTATTTTGCAAAGAAATTCAGTAAGGATGATTTAGCTGTAATAAACCAAGGTGATTCTACTCAAATAAACTGTTTAACAACTGAAACTTTTTCAAGAATGTTAGCACCTTGCAAAACACAAGCTGAGGTGCCTGAGCAGATTTTAGCAGTTACAACTGCTCCTCAGGTATCTGCTGCTGAGCCCACTGCTCAAGGTGATCAAAGCAGCAGCACAACTGTTTTGAAACCCACACCTAAAATCACCAAAAAGACAACAAAAAGAAAAACACAAAAACCCCCCAAAACCATCAAAAAGGCATCTCTGGAGGATGAGATACCAGAGCTTCTGCCAGTGACAACACAAAAGTCACAAGAAACCACTGCTGCTACTTCCTCACAGCAGTTGGTACAAATATCTCAACCCATAACCGAAACTCCTCCTGCTTCTTCACAAAAAGAACAGGTTGTACAAATAGGGTCTCCACATCATGATGCTCTGGAAACACTTGTTTCTATCATCCACAGCTCAATACCCGGGGCAAATCCACTTTCTACACCACCCTTCACATCCACAATTCCCCCACCAACTAAACTGCTGTTGGATGCAATTGATTTGAACCAGGCATTAACCAGTCCTTCTCAATCACCTATCAACGAGAATATACCTCAACAACTGACTGGGTCTGATGTATCAATCTCTGCTAACCCACCAACACAACCTGAGGAGGTTAGACCCCTTGAGTTACAAGTAACTCTTGGTGGTAGTCCAAGTGAAGCAGCCACTACAACTGTTGAACCCACTGGTTTATGGTTGGACAGTGGTTACATTAATAAGACTTCCTTGGAGGCAATTCCTTTTATAGCACCTCTGCCAACCACCAGTGGATTTCTTTATCCTACTGGCAACATCAAAAGGTTGTCAAGTGTTGAAGGAAGAAGACCCCAGTACCAAGAAAAAGGGGCATCAGTGGTTAATGTTTGGAGTATACTCCCTACATCTACCACTGATAAAACCACTGCTAGTAGGAAATCAGATGATCTCATTCACTTGGGTGATGATTTAAAGTACCAGAAATTGACGGATCGCATTGAAAAACTTGATAACTCTGTTGCAGAACTCAAAGATATGCTACAACAGGTGTTACAAGTACAAAAGGTATAATCCACTACTATTCCACCTCAAGCACCTGCTCCACAAAGGGCACCTGCTACAAATGAGCTCTGGGATTTATTTCAACCTTTTCTCCATCAACAAGCACAACTGGCAGATCAGCAACATGAAAAACATGTCCAACAGCTGAGAAATGCAATGGAGTCAAGGTTCAAGAACCCTCAGGCTGATCTGAAGGCTCTCAAAACTCAGATCCTGCAAACCACTGGCACTGGTCCTCCAACAATACTTTTCATTGATCAACTCCCAGACGATAATGCCAAAAAGGGGGAGAAAATTCAGGAGTGGAAGAAGAAAGGAATAGATGATGGTCTCTACATTGAACCTGAAAAGGATGCTATGACCAGAAAAATTCCTGTGCCAGATGGTAGTAAAAAGGTTGATGCTACTCAAGAAGCACTTGATGAAGGAGTAGCAAGTGTAAAAAGAGATAGAATGGCAAAGGATGTTTCAAGGTGGAATGAGGAGAAAAGAGCTTTCATGGAGCTGTATGAGCAGGGTTGTTCTGGTTCAAAGGATACTAAAAATCCTAAGACAAAAAGGAAGCCTAAGTCCACCTCATCCAGATTTCCAAAGCCTCCAAAACCACCATCCAAAAGCCATCAGCATCAAACCTCCACTCAAACAGCTGTTGTAACTCCTGCTGTATCAACTACTGCTGGTACTTCAGTGGTTTCAACATCTGTTCTCTCTTCAACACACACCACCTCAACACACACCACAACCACTATTTTACCACCACTGTCACCATCAAAAACCATTCCACCACCACTTTCACCTGCTGACAAAAAGCAGAAGACAACAGATGTTATAACATCTGTTGTAATGACAACAGTGGTTGAAACACCAGTTGTTTCAACAACTGTTAGTCAATCACAAACCACTGCCATACAATCTGCCACCAATGTCCATCCAAAACATCATCAGCCCCCCCTCAAACAAAGAGGAGAAGGCTAATTCTCAAAGATGATGACACTTCACCACCACCATCTTCAAAATCCCTGTCACTTGTCACTATTCCAAAACCTATACCTCTCTCTTCAGCTCAAATTACACAAACACTACCTCCTGCTGGTGTCTCATTCCCTCTAGAACTCATTGCAGTTAGGGAAGAAATCAAATCCTTTTATTATGAGGACGACCCAGCAAAAAAGGAGTTTGCCATCAATTGCAGGATATCCCAGGCCTAACAATATTGAAGAATACTTGAAGCTTAAGGCCAAACAAGCAGAGGATATTGCAATCAAAAACAGAAAAGGGAAATCTGATAGAGAATTTCAACAAAACTATCAGTTTTTACTCTCACAGGTCAATGCTATGGAGCGATTTGCCAAAAATGTATGTCAGAAAATTTCAGAAAGGGCAGATAAGTCCTTGAGAAAAGACTACATTGAGAACATCATGACCTACAAGAAATACAAGGGGGAGAAACACATGTACAAAAACTGGACCATTCCTAAGCTTGAAAAAGAAGCAGCCAGGATTCAAGGAATGATTAAAAATAAGGTCAAGCAGACTCCTCCTGAAAAGTTTAAACAATTTGAAGCTGAGAAGATGTTAGAGTTGAAGAGAATGAAAGAGGAGCTGATTGCAGCTGATTATGGGTCAAGGAATTCAGTGACAAAGTGGGGAGAAGATAGAGTCAGGGCCACCTACAAAAGGTTGGAGGAACTAAGAAAGAAAGACCCAAATGTTCCTCAAAAGCCTGACTATTCCAAAGCAGAGGTCTCGAAAAGACCACCAAAGCTGCAAATCAAAAGAACCACTGCTCCAGCTGGTGCTGCCATCTAGAAAAGAAGGAGCAAAAACCAGTTTAGTATGGAAACAATTCAAGATCTATTAGCTGGAGATGCCATTGTAAAAGCAGGCACGAAAGTAATGATAAAAGAAGATCTTGAATTGGAACAATCTGCAAGTGCTGCTCAGCCAGTCATGAACAGGCCAGCCTCACCAAATACTTCTGCAAATAAACATCTCCCAAGAAACCCACCAGGCTCAAAAATACAAAAGTGGGAAACTGACAAACAGACCTGCGTATTGACTTTGCTCAGGTCTGGTGGAGAAGTGAAGAAAATATCAAGGGAACAAGCTCTTGGCCTGAGTCTTGAAGATTTGCAGGATCTCCTTGATCTTCCACTTAGCAGGGATGATGAAGATACAGATGCCCTAGACTTTGAATTACAATTTAAAGGTCAGATAAGGGAACTGTTGATGAGGCAATAAAGATTTCCACAAATAATGAAGAGTTTTGGCATTCTCTGTTCCAGGGGGAGAATTGTTGGGATTGAACCCTATCAGAGGAACAGATAATTAAAGCCAAAACTGGATCAGAGCAGTGGATCCAAAATAAGCAGACGATTACAGTTGGTTCATACAAATCTCTCCCCTTGAAAGTGGTTTCATATCTGCTGACCTCCTATCTGCTGATCTTACTAAGTGCTGACCTACAACTGCTGCTTTGCATCTACTGCCCAATGTCAAAGACTGATGGAAGACCAAAGTTATGCTGACTCAATCTACTGCCTTGAGTCTAGTACTGCTGATCTGGACAAGCACTGCTGGGTTCAAAGCAGTGGAAGGATGCAGCAGCTGTTTAAGTGTCTTTTATGTATTAAATTGTAATAGCAGTTGGTAGTACATCAGTGTTTGTATAGATCAGAGGTTAGAGTTTGTTAGGAGGTTAGATGTCACTTTCATGGTGACATCAGCTAAAGATGCTCAGTAGTTTGCAAGTGCCTATAAATAGTTCAGTACTTTGTACTGTTCTATTAGCTCTTTTACAACATCGTCTTCTTTGCACGAACAAACTACTGAGCTCTGGCTGAGGGGGAGTTTGCATTCATTCATCAATCATTGTAATCGTTGTTGAAACAAATTCAATCTTTCGATTCATTGTGTAAAGATGTTTGATTAAAGTATTACTCTCGTTTGATTGTATGCAAAGTTTGTTTTCATCATAATTCCGCTGCACAACTCTTTCATTTTCATCTTAATTCCAAACGAAAATACAATAAAAAACAAACTCAGATCCAACAGTAACCCTACTTATTTGATTCATGGTGTGTGTAAACAACACAGTTTAGATCCAATGGTGTGGGGTGGATCTCTTAGCTACTATGGCTTCGTTCTTTCCCTAATCCAGATGATAAGATCCAAAGCACCCTTTGGAAGGTACTTGCTGTAGATGATAAATATATGTTTGGGGGTTAGTCCCACTGGTAATATTTTACTTGATTATTTAACTGGAGTAGGGATGAGCATTTGCTACCGGGTACCGGTACCGAACCGTACTGGATATATTTGGTACCGGTACCGGTTCCCATTTTCTTCGTTTTTCTGTATACCGGTATTTACGGGTAAAACACCAGCAAGTACCGGTACCGAACCGGTGTATTCGGTACCGATACCACTTTTCCCTGTTTTTCGGTATCGGTACTTTTGGTACCAGTACCGGTTCGATACGGAACGGGTACCGTGCTCATCTCTAAATTGGAGTGGCAGCCTTATTTTTGTAGTGTCAAGTGTAGGAAGAAAACCAAAGTTTATGAATCATGTAGATCATTTGTTTTATTTTAATGCCAAAAAAGAGAATGATTACTAGAGGAAAAAGACATTTGTTTCTATTTCATCATTATTTCAGTGTAATTAAGACATTTAATTATCATAGTTAAATGAATATAGTTATATGAGTAATTGATACATACTTAGGGTCAATGAGGGATTGACCAGCATCCTCTACTAGCAGAAGGTCAAAAATCCTCTACTATTCTAAGTGATCCTTCACATATTTCTCATCGGGTCTCTAGATAAGTTAAGAAAGGTGTATGTTACTAACTGGTGCACCTACTCATGTGTATGTTCATGATTTGTACTTATATTATATTTTGAGTTATAAAAATGTTAATCAGCTTGTCTTTCAATCCTAGGAACTTTTAGCTTTTTTTTTAACTTTCGGTCTTGCTAAATATTTATTTCACCCAAAATTTTAAGACACTGGTAGGTAATTAGGGGATTTCACCTTTCCTATATCATGATTGAAAGTTTTAGTTTCAAATCTAATCGATTCAATTCCTTCAAACAACTTCAATTCATATTCAATTGACACACATCTACACATACGAGAGAGAGAGGGAGAGACGAGATCCAGAGGAGATGATGACACGATTCAATGGCGGTTGAAGAAGATCCAACGGTGGCGATGGTGGTTTCAAGGTTGTGGTTTATGAATGATGAGGGTTTCAAAACCCTAATTATTTCATTTTTTATTGTTTAGGTTAACTTCAGTTTGTTTTTGATTATTCAGATCTTATTAATTTTCAGACTATTTACTGTTTTAGTAATTTCAGATCTTCTTCCAATTCTTTCCTCTCTCTAAAATTTGAATTGAGGATTTTGGCTTGAAATTGAGTGGATTAAAGAAGCTTAATTGGGAAAAAAATGGGGTTGTTTTGGAATCATTGAAGCGGAGTTTTATGTTGGGAGAAGTTTAAAGTCGGCGACAAGGTATATGGTCTGGTATACACGCAACAGTGGACCGGAATCCGGTTTCTAGGGTTTCATTCAAAGTTGTAAGGGTATTTTTGGACCGTTCCATCGACATTCTGTTGTTTGCTGGGATTCAGGATTTTCATATGAAATCGAAGAACCGTAAAGCCAATTTCACCTGTCGACTGTTACATGATCTTCGTCCCTGATCGCGTCAAAGTCATTCTTTGTGTTTAATCAGAGGTATGTTGTTCTTTGATCTTATGATTGTAATGTTTATACTTAATTAGTTGGTGAGTATATTCACATTTGAATAGTTAGTTCTTTTGAACTAATTCATCAAAGTTTTATGAATAATTATACTGATTACATGAGCGGCTTAAGCTTGAAACTGCGAGATTATACAAACTACCGGGAATAACTGATCAGGTATTTAATAGTTCATATTCAGTATATCATTCATCATACATTAGTAAGCAACAAATCCCTTGATTTCTAATTTTCTATGGTGAGATTATATAAAGTACATCTTTGTGAAATTATTTAGATCTGCATTTTAAGAAATCAGGGTGGGTGGTTTTGAAATTATAAGCACTTGCTGTCTGGTTGTGAGAATGTGATATCTTTTCAAGTGCCTACCAAGTGTTTGTGAAAATGCTTGAATGACATTTCTTGGGAAATTGAGATTTATGTATTTTGATTGTTTTTGTAGACAAGTAGAGATAGATGTTAGAAGGATCGATGTTGGTGTTACTGCCGAGACTCTTAGCATCCATTATACCTTATCTACAAGGTATTCGTTTCTTTTGTCTACTCTCTCTGTTAGTCAACATGATATATAATTATGTATATCTTCTTTAGACCATGTTCAGTTTGTGTTGTAAATCACAATATAGGCCTAGAAACGCTAAAGTTAACTCTAAATGTGACTTCGATGCTAAAGACGGTGATGCCATCTTCCGCCATCACCACCTTCCTTTACCACCCAACATAATTGCCGCTCAACTTCAGGTTACAGAGAAAGAGGAGAGGGAATCAATTTTGACTTTAACAAGTAGGTTTTGTAAGGCCACACGTGGGGGGAAACCAACCAATACACTCTAAGCAATAGACTCCGTAGATTAAAAATTGGATGGCCAGGATTTAACAGATCACTATTCATGGCCATGACTTTTAAATATATAGCTGAAGTTTTTGAATTCATATGGTTTTCAAATGCGAATAGGGCATATTATATAAAATTATTACTATGAGGTTGTGATTTGTTTCCCTCAAGTTTGTCAAATAACAGTGAGACTAGGGAAGAAATCTTTTATCTGAAACGTGAAGCTCCCCAAACCCGAATTTGAGGAAACCCGATGAGACTGAACCAGAATAACATTAAAACCGAACCCAAACTTATTTAAATGGATTAGTTTTGTTCTTATTTGAGTAACTTGAATAACCCGAACATATGACTAAAGTCCTTAGTATAATCTGTTTCGGTTCTTGACTTTTGGATTTATATACACTTTACATTCCCTGTTCGTAATTTTGTATATTCATCATACCAAATATCCAAGTATGCATTTGTATCACTTCACCATTATATTTGCAGCATGTATTTCCCTGTTGTCTTCCTTGAATACCATTAATGTTTTTTTTTTCTTTTGGCATTCAGTGGTGTATGTTGCAAATGAAGCTTGCTGTAATTTGGAAATGAAGCCTACATAGTGTCTAATTTAGAATTAATATTCGATTTACATATAAGATTAATAGAGGAACCATTGGTAATGAATAAATGATCAAATCTCACACTTATATTTACATATAAGATTGCTTATAGCTGGGAATGTATTCAGAATGACATCTCAGGTTGGTGTAATTGGGAATCATAAAGAAGGAACTTCTTCTTGCTGGAGCGTTACAACCCATAATTGAACCGCTTGGGTAAGTTGATGACTGACTGTATGATTGTCTTTAGCGTTTTCACTTCTTTATGCTAGCTTTCACTTGCTTATTTTTTTTAATTAAATCATTAAAGTGACTTTTCTCAACCAACTATAAACTCAAATCAATCAACTTACCAGTTTTGACTTGAATTATTGGATCAATTCGAAGTATATATGGAGTACACAAATTCGACATGCACTTAGAGTTATTTGAGGGTTAAATTTAAGATCGCAACTTCTGTCTATGCCTAAAAGTACCCTATTGTAACTTTGAATCCATCTAAAGTTAAATTTCTAATCTACATTCAATTATTAGATAAAAGTGGCATATTTAGATTGACACGTTGAACTTTTTTAGGTGAAATTGTTTGCTTCTTAATATAGTGGAAAGCAATAGATTTTAAAATCCGTAACAATCAAACTGGTGTCTCTTTGATTTCCCCTGAATTGGTGATTCGTCGCTTCACCGTTTATCTCTTGAAACCCTACAGTAGAGTAGTATATCATCTGCTTCACTAATTAATGCTTTCATCGCCATCTCCTCCTTCCATTCCAATTTAAAACTCCTGATGATGTTTGAAGCCGAGAAGAAACGGGGACGATGATGACGACGTGCACTTAGGTAACGTTTTTGGGGTTTACTTATAGATGTTATTGCACATAATTATCACTCCAGATCACGGATTTTGTAGTTACCTTTCTTTTTTCGTTTTTTGTAGATAATGGTTCTAGATGTTCTTCAACAGTTATTCTGCATATGATTACTTGATGTTCTTCAACAATATATTATTTTTGACTCTGCTGTCAGACACGTGCTTCTTTCTTAGACAGGTAAACTCATATAAACAACACCTGTGAACATGATTTCATGCTTCAAACTGCAGTGCGTTTATATCAAGAACTGATTGAAGTTGGTATAATTTGTGTGAAACATATAGGGTGTTCTTGGTATAAAGGTTAAGATCATGCTTGACGGGGACCCAACTGGAAAGCTTGGACCCAAGACACCTTTACCTGATAATGTTGTTATTCATATGCCAAAGGATGATGTTGGACTAACTGTTAATAAACGGATAAGTTAAAGAGAAAAAAATAGATTATGTATAAAATAAGTTTAAATTGACCTAATAAATAAGTTAAATATAAAAGATATGTTAAATATAGAACGAAGTTTAAAAGCAAAACACTTTCAAAGAGGTCAACTATAAAAATATAGAACGAAGTTTGTTGGGATTGAACCCTACCAGAGGAACAGATAATGAGAGCCAAAACTGGTTCACACAACAGCGGATTCATCATAAGCAGCGGTTTGCATTAGACTCTCCCCTTGAAAGTGGTTATAACATCTGATAGCCCTCATCCACTGCTTGCTTACTACAACTACTGTCTATCAAATATTGCTTGAGTATAACAACTGCTGAAGACAAAGTACTGCTCTTTATCTACTGCCCTAAGTCAAGTACTGCCAGAGTCCAAAGCCCTGCTTGGAATGAAGCAGTGGTATGAAGAAACAGATGTTTACTTTGTCTATTGTAAAAAGTATCGGTGTTTAGCTAGGCAGTAGTTATATGTAACAATGGTTAGAGGTTGTTTAGGTTGTTAGATGTCAGCTTTTGATGCTTCAGTGGTTTGGTTTGCCTATAAATGGAACAGTACCCTGTACTGTTTCATTTGATTGACTGAGTGAGTTCTTCTCCTCATGTCCAATCCTTTCATCTTGTGCAATCAACCATGATGTATCAGGCTGAGGGGGAGTTTAGTTTTGTAAGCATGCTTTGTAATCTTTTGATTTACTTTGTAATCTTTCGACTGATGAAAATCATGTGTTTATCAAATCTATTTCCCTCTTTGATTGTGTTTACAAAGTTTGTTTTCATTTCCGCTGCACTTTATATTGTTTCATACTCATACATTGTTCAAATTATACAAACAAACACCATCATAACGGCCTCCGATCCTAACAATTGGTATCAAAGCTCGGACAGTCAAATTCGATCTAACAATCAATTTGACATAACAGTTCAGCTCAAAATTCATTGATGCTAAGGTTGATCGTATTTTGTTGAAAAACAGAGTAAAGAGTAATCACGTTCAAAGTTGTTACTCAAAAACTCTTTAAAACAACCAAGATGTCATAAAACACATAAACTTCACATAACAAGTGATGTCATGCATAAATGATCTATAGTTTTCAGATCTGAAGATATGTCTAATAGCTATGGTATAATTATTTCTTTACAAAATTAATTTCAATTGTTGTTATGAAGTTTGTGCTGTTTACATCATAATTGATACTAAGGTGAGTACCTCAGGCAAACAAAGCCTATGTTCGTAAAAACATTAGTGTTTTTATTAACTTAAAAAGGGAAATTGAAACCTTAGTCATTAGATCTTATGTGTTGAAAAACAGGTTGAGAATCCTGTTAAAAAGGACCAAATCAACTTTGTTAAAAATACATTAAGAAAATCAAGTGACAAAATCATCCAAATCATGAGTAAAGTGAAATTTGTCATAAGCATGTGTAAAAATGACCAAGTCTCACAAAATATTACTGTAAAATGATTTTGGATTTAAAATATTCTTTCCTTAGAACCTTCCGGTAAGTATTTGAAAACTTAACGATGGAAAGGGCAAAAAGGTAAGAAGAAATTTCACAAAAACTCATAAGTGTGTTTATCTCAAAACTTTTGAAGTCAAAAGAAAAGAGTATAAATGAAAAACACTTAAGAGTCCAAAATTAGGTGAACAATGGTCATCAAGCAACTGTCTGCATTCATTGATTCAGGAAAGTTCAGGTAACAATAGTATCTCCAGTGATTAAACTTACAAGAGGCTGGACAAGTTTTTCAAAATCATCATAGGGTGACAAAGTTTATAACAAGACTTTTAAACCTATGTGAACATGTCTCCTCATTGTTGCAATCAATAAAACAAGGAAATGGTCTCAAATAGTGGTTATTGCAATTTCAAACCACTGACCATTTTCATAAAACTTGGGAATGCTGTGATTATGTGTTTAAATTTTAATATAATTTTTCACAAATTAATTAGAAATTTACATCGAGATAGTTGGTAAACGGGCAACAAGCTGCGCCGCTACCCCTTTTGATGCTGTCTCTAGAACAACCGTTTATTTTTCGGTTTTTCTCAAATAAAACAGGATATATTATTCTTTATTTTTCTTTAGAGTAATATATTTTTGTACTTTTACTTGTTTTTAATAGTAAGAGTTTCAAACTCCTGTTAGGATGATGAACCTTTTTTTTTTTTTTTTTTTTTGGTAATATTATCCTTGAAAATAGATCAAAAGGAAATTGTCATACCCTGGCTTTTGCGGAAGCGTGTGTTTATTTGGTGTGACTTCTTAATACCATAGCAACAATCATAACAATGCTATATGAAAATAAAACACAAGATGATCATCCATTCATTAAGTTTAAAGTTACCGCAACGTCATTGTTTGAAAATGTCGGCACATAAAACAAGTTACAACCATGACAAGATTAAAGCGTGTTCACATGACACAAGAAAAGACTTAAATAAAAACGTGGTTTAAAGACATGTAACCCGTCCAGGTAAGGGTTACACCTCCTAAACCTGGATGACATCGTTATTCACTACGCAGCTTGACACGATTGCACACTTCACCAGATCCATTAATTTCCTGAAATACATGTAGTTTGAAAAATCAACAAAAGTTGAGCGAGTTCATGTGTAAGTGAGTATGTATAAAACATTTTTGTTACAAATGTATGTATGTATGTATGTATGTATGTATGTATGTATGTATCTCCCGGTATGATTGCAAACAAGGAAAAGATCACCAATGGTTTGCAAGGCCACTGATATGTGTGACGGTGTAGGAAGACTCAAACCTAGCAAAGTTGTACCGGGCTTCCGGCTGGAAGACATAGTCACCACAACGGGCCACCGTGGCCTTGGGGGTGTGGGCTCGCTACACCCAAATAGATCTATCACTCATGCCCCTCGGTCCTACAAGAGGATTGATGGTCCCAAGTATCCGCCTACCCTATCACATGATCTATGGTTCTTTCCTAGGCTAATCATACCAATAGTATTGTAAGTATCCCTTTGTAACATGTATTTCACCCCCGAAGCTAGTAAACAAAACAGTTTAAAGAAAGGGGGGACATGAACTCACAGTAGTGCGTCTCCTGGATCGTATCGTCAACTCAAACGTTGTCTGCTACGTGACGACCTACACGTACTAATGTCTGTTAGACGAACGGGCCGTGCCTTGGCTTTAGGGTTTAATGTTTTTGAGTTGCGACCTTTAAGTTTCCGAATATTATTCTAAGTAATAATTATTAGTTAAAATAATTATCTTAACCTTAAGTTATATTTTGTTTTGGAATAATCGTTAAACGCTATTTCGTATTCATACTTCACAAGTATTTTTAATTTCGTATTTCCTTCCCAAGGATGGGGGTATTTATACATGTATTATTGTAATTCCGAAAAATATATTTTTGGTCCAAAAATAACATATTCCCAAAATATATGTATTTTTCCCAAAAATAATATATTTTACTTCTTTGATTTCCAAAATAATATTTCACCAAAAATGTATGCGTGGAAGTATTTTCTGAAATATTCCACAAGTTACGTTTTAGCGTTCCGTTTTGCAATAACAAATGCGTAACTTATATATTTATTCCGTGAGAGTCTTGGTATTATTTTGGAGTTGTAATTTCCATGGTATTCATAAGTTATAGTATTTTACCCTAAAAATAATATAACTAGTTCACAAATTAATCAAATAATCACACAAGAGTTTTAGTATAAAATATATATTTATCAAATTTTATTTACGAAAACCAACCTCCGACACTTGGTATTTTTGTAATAAAAATCATGGCGAAGTTTATTTTGAACAAAAGGTTAAAAATATATTCGTAAACACTTGTTAGAAAAATATTTTCTAAGTGTCGGATTTTTAGAAAATTTCGCCAGAGTTTCCTTTGTAAATGGAGGTGTCCATGCTTATAGCATATAATTTTCTTTTTTAAAAATCATTCAACAATCACCAATCAACGATATACAATTTCTACTTAACAATTTTGTTAAAAACAAGCATTAATTTTCTACATCATGAACTTGAACATTTGTAAAAATATGTAGTAACTTACTAGCATTCTTAGTAAGTCTTGTTACCTTTTTAAAATGTGATTAGTTCTTTAAAAACTTTATTTTTAAAGAGTTTGAATTTTTTACAACTTCCAATCATATTTTCTAAAAATATCTCTATGAAATTTTCTTGTTACACAAGTGTTTCTACACTTGTTTATCCTCCAAAAATGAGGTTAGTTTATGTAAGATCCAAGATTTAATGAAACTTATATTGTTAATTTGGTTCTTTTGAAAAACCACTCATGGATCTTTAGATCTACATGTTTATCATCCTACTTTGATCTTTATTTTTCAAGAAAACATAATGTTCTTTCAAGTTCATGACCTTTATGTGGATGATCCATCATCCTACAACAATTCTACTTTCTCATCTTGCTAGATCATGTTTTTAATCATGATCTAGCAAGACCATATGATGATAAACATCAAATACATGAGTAAAGAATAATCAACAAGCATCACAAGACATGAACATCATGTTTTCTTATGGTTTTAAGCTTATGTTAAGGTTTCAAGTTCATGGTTCTTGGTGTTCTTCACATTTAACATTATGAATCATACTTTAACCACTTAAACAAGATTAAAAATGCAAGGATCTAAGAGACTTACCACTAGCTCAAGGCTAGGGGAGTTCAAGAGTAGAAATTGGGTGGATAAAAGAAGATAAGAGAGGTCCTTCAAATTCTGAACACACCGAGCTTCGTTGTATGCACTTTAACACCTTTGTATGCTTGTGGAATGAATGAAGGAGCTTGAATGATGATGATGGTGGTTGTGTTTGGGTTCGGCCGAACAAGGAAGAGAGGGAGAGAGGAGTTTGTTATTGAGTTGTGAAGATGAAAATGATGGTGGACTAGTAGTTAAATAGACAATTCTCCCAACATGTTATGGTCCATTAGATAAAATGCTCCCTAAGTACAATACCAATCCATTAAACAATTAGAAAAAATCATGGGGGATTTCCCATGTTTCATAACCGGGTGGGGGGGTGGGGGGGGGGGGGGGGGGGGTTTCTTGTTGGGTTTAATGGTGGTTAACTAATCTAGTTAGAAGAAAAGTGAAATAGTTAGTGGTTATAAGTGTGTTAAGTAACATATAGTGTGTTAGGGTCTTCGAGGACCATAACTAGCTTAGTAAAAGTAAACAATGTACTTGACAATATTTTTGTGTTCCGGGTAATATCTGGTTGTTCGGTTGGGTATCGTTCCGTTAAAGTGTTTAATTAATCCGTAAAGTGTCTTTTATGTTACTTTATGTGACACTTTTAATTCCCGGCACTTAGGAAAGTATACAGGACCATTTTGCCAAGTTTTTGCACATTACTAGCATAATTAAATGCTAAATTTTGTTATTAAGTGCAAAATTCTGCACTTAAAGTGGGTTTTAGGCACATTCCGGCACCTAAACTATCACCTAGTGACGCAGTTTTATGGTCCTCACTTCCCTACACACTACCCTAGTGTGATACTTTATTTCTGACTCATACTAGGCCTCCAAATACTGTCTGTTTATGTGCTGGCATTGTCAGCATGTTTCTGGGTTATCCGCTCACTGTGCTAACTGTGCTTTGTGCATCAAGTTTGTCACTAAAAGTTGTATGTAATAAATGGAGTGACAGTATGTAATGTGATGCATATGTATGTATGATGCAAGAATCATAAAGCAGTTTAAGTTGTCAGTTGTAATCAAGCATAGTCATTAAGCACATATTTAAAGTTAATTGATTCTACGGATACCTGTAATTATGAGGGTTGTCACATTCTCCCCCTGTTAGAGAAATTTCGTCCCGAAATTTTAGTTCTGCTACTAGATGCAGGGGTCTTGGGGAATAAATGTGGGTACTTCTCTTTCATGCGATCCTCACGTTCCCACGTGAATTCTGGCCCATGTCGTGCATTCCATCGAACCTTGACGAGTTTGACACTACTCCGGCATGTTTTGTTAACTTTCCAATCAGTAACCTCAACGGGTTTTTCAGTAAAATGGAGTGTGTCGTCAATGTGAACTTCGTCGGCGGGAATGACAACTGTCTCTTGAGTTGGACTCTTTTTCAGATTGGATACATGAAATGTATCGTGAACGCCATTAAGTTCAGCAGGTAGGTCCAACTTGTAGGCTACAAGCCCAATCCTTTGCAAGATTCTGAACGGACCGATGTATCTGGGATTTAACTTCCCACGCTTCCCGAAGCGTGCCACACCCTTCCAGGGCGAAACTTTAAATAAAACCATGTCTCCCACCTCAAATTCCAGAGGTTTCCTTCTTACGTCCGCATAACTCTTTTGTCGGTCACGAGCCGCTTTGATGCGCTCTCGGATCTATGCAATCTTGTCTGTCGTTTCCTGGACCAATTCCGGACCAACTAGTTGTCTATCACCCGCGTCAGCCCAACAAATCGGTGATCGACATTTGCGTCCATAGAGAGCTTTGAACGGTGCGGCTTGAATACTTGCATGGTAACTGTTATTGTATGAAAATTCAACCAATGGTAGGTGAGTGTCCCAACTTCCACCTAAGTCCATAACACAAGCTCGCATCATGTCTTCTAGCGTTTGAATCGTTTGTTCGCTCTGTCCATTAATTTGTGGATGAAATGCAGTACTCAGGTTTAACTGAGAACCAAACGCTTCTTGAAAAGATTGCCAAATCCTTGACACGAACCTTCCATCTCTATCAGAGATGATTGAGAGAGGCACTCCATGCCATGCAACAATCTCTCTCATGTATATGTCAGCTAGTTTACTCGTGTTGTCTTTTTCCTTGATTGGCAAAACGTGCGCAGATTTCGTTAAACGGTCTACTATCACCCAAATTGTATCGTGGTCCTTGGGCGTCCTTGGCAATTTCGTTATGAAGTCCATTGAAATTTGTTCCCATTTCCATTTGGGTATTTCAGGTTGCTGCAGAAGACCTGAAGGCTTCTGGTACTTGGCTTTCACTTTGGCGCAAGTTAAACATTTACCAACGTATATCGCAACATCGCCTTTCATTCTTGGCCACCAATAGAGATCCTTAAGATCTTGGTACATCTTATCCGCTCCTGGATGAATCGAGTACCGTGACTTATGAGCCTCATCAAAAATAACATTCCGCAAACCACCAAACAAAGGAACCCAAATTCGTTTCATGAAGCACAAAGTTCCTTCCCCGTTTGGTACCAACTGCTTCTCCATCCCACGGAGATACTCATCCTCAATATTCCTTTCTTTAAGAGCTTCTCTCTGCGCGGCACGAATGCGCAATGAGAGGTCTGTCTGGATAATCATTTCCAAAGCCCTAACCCTTATGGGCTTGATCCTTTCCTTCCGACTTAGGGCATCGGCGACCACATTCGCCTTCCCAAGATGATACTTGATTTCACAATCGTAGTCGTTTAATAGTTCAACCTAGCGTCTCTACCTCATGTTAAGCTCCTTTTGATCAAAAATGTGCCGCAGGCTCTTGTGATCAGTAAAGATTGTACATCGCGTGCCATATAAGTAATGTCGCCAGATCTTTAATGCAAACACCACCGCGCCTAATTCCAAATCATGCGTGGTATAATTTTTCTCGTGGACCTTCAACTGGCGAGAAGCATAAGCTATAACCTTCTGACCCTGCATCAGCACGCAGCCTAAACCCTGACGCGAGGCGTCCATACCACGAAGTCGTCTGTTCCTTCGGGTAGCGATAAGATTGGTGCGTCGCAAAGTTTGTTCTTCAACAACTGAAATGCTTCTTCTTGTTTGTCTCCCCAATCAAACTTCTTGTCCTTCTGGGTAAGGTAGGTCAAGGGTTGAGCGATTTTCGAGAAATCCTCAATGAACCTTCGATAATACCCAGCCAAACCTAAGAATTGTCGAATCTTGGTTGGCGTCTTTGGAGTTTCCCAGTTTTTGATTGCCTCGATCTTTGTGGGATCCACATGAATTCCATTTCCGTTAGCCACATGACCAAGAAATTGGACTTCGCGTAACCAGAAATCGCACTTAGAAAATTTTGCGTACAACTTCTCCTTTTTAAGTAGCTCTAAAATGGCTCTTAAATGCTGCTCATGCTCATCCTTCGTCTTCAAGTAGATCAAAATGTCGTCAATGAACACAATCACAAACTTATCGAGGTACGTCTTACAAACCCTGTTCATCAAATCCATGAATACAGCTGGAGCGTTTGTCAGACCGAACGGCATAACCAGGAACTTGTAATGTCCATAACGAGTCCTAAAGGCAGTCTTGGGAATACTTTCCTCTTGTATCCTTAACTGGTGATATCCTGATCGAAGGTTGATCTTTGAGTAGAAACTTGAACCTTGTAGCTGATCAAACAGGTCATCAATCCTTGGTAAAGGATATCTATTCTTGATAGTCAACTTATTTAGCTCCCGGTAGTCGATACACATGCGAAAACTACCATCCTTCTTCTTAACAAACAAAACTGGAGCTCCCCAAGGCGAGAAGCTTGGTCTGATGAATCCCTTATCTAACAACTCTGGAAGTTGTGTTGACAGCTCCTGCATTTCTAAAGGTGCAAGTCGATAAGGTGCCTTAGCCACAGGCGCGGCGCCTGGAACTAATTCGATATGAAACTCGACTTGCCTTTGAGGCGGCAATCCTGGCAAGTCTTCTGGGAAGACTTCAGGATATTCCCTTACGACTGGAATGTCTTCGATCTTTGGTTCAGCAGCTTCCTTATCAACGATATGCGCCAAGAAGGCAACACATCCTTTCTTCAAACACCTTTGAGCTTTTAGGCAGCTAATGATTCTTAAGGGTGTATCGCGCTTCTCTTCGTGGATCACAATCGTTTCTCCGTCTACCATCGGGATGCGGATGGTCTTTTCGTGACATACGATTTCGGCTTTGTTGCTTGACAACCAATCCATCCCTACTACCACATCGAAGCTTCCCAACTCGACTGGCAGTAGATCCAAGGTGAACTCGTGTTCTCCCAGCTCTATTACACATCCTCTGATGACTTCATTTGTTTCAACTAGCTTCCCATTAGCCAGTTCAATTGAGTACGGAATGTCTAACTTACTAGCAGTTAACCCAAGCATTTTCTTAAATTCTAGCGATACAGAGCTATAATCGGCACAAGTGTCAAATAGTACAGATGGAAAGCGTTGATTTATAGGGAACGTACCAGTGACAACATTCGGGTCCTGGCGTGCTTCCCTTGCTCCAATGTTGAATACCCTTCCACGAGCTTGATTGAGTTTTGGGCATTCACGCTTGAAGTGCCCCATATCCCCACAGTTAAAACATCCCGGTCCCCGACCTTTACCATCTCCATTACCTCCTTGGTTGTTGTTTTGATTGCGGTTTCCACTTCATGCTTGATTCCCAAAATTTCCACGGTTTCCATTCCCGTCATTCCTTCCTTGTGGGCGGTTTCCATTTCCATTCCCTCCGCGGTTATTGTTATTAAAACCACTTCGGCCACCATGGACAGTACCAACCCAGCAAGTTTCTTTTGAGTGGCCCATTCTTCCACAAGATTCACATTTCACAGACTTGCATCGTCCCTCATGATGCAGCTGACAAGCGTTACACTTGGGCAGGGTGCCCATGTACCCTTTTCCTTTGGCCTTGGCCGATGTGCTTATTTCACCCTTCTTGTCCGAACTACTGGTACCTTGTTTAAAGTTGGAGAATTTCCGTTTGTTTTATCCAGACGACTCCACATGAGTCTCCTTCTTTTCTGATCAGCATTTGAAAACTTGTTTAGCCTGATGGCTTCTTCAGTCAGTGATATGCTCAGATCGATGGCTTCAGTAATGGTTGTTGGTTTTGACGATGTAACCATGCTCATGATCTGAGGTGCTAATCCCCAGATGAAACGCTCCACGCATTTGAATTCGGGCGTGACCATGTACGGCACCACATGGGACAGATCATGAAACCTCTAAACATATTCGGCGATTTTTGGGTCGTCCATCTTTAAGTTCCAGAATTCCGTTTCTAGCTTTTGTATCTCAGCCCGCGAACAATACTTCTTTCTCAAGAGCTCTTTCAGTTCGGTCCAAGTCATGGCGTATGCTGCAGCCTCTCCTAGAGTTTGGACTTGGAGATTCCACCATGAGAGTGCCCCATCAGTAAACAACCCGGAAATGTAAGTAACTTGCTGTTCCGGTGCGCATTTGCTCATCCTTATAGTTGTTTCAGTCTTTTATGTCCATCGGGTAAAAGCCACGGCACCTCCAGTGCCATCAAAGTTTAGCGGCTTGCAATCTAAAAATTGCTTGAACGTACATCCTGTGCAGGCAATGTCATTTGGTATTTGAAATACTTTTTGGATCAATTCAGCTATGATCTTAATCTTTTCATCTCCAGTATTTATCTCATCATTTTCAGCATCAAAGTTTTTTACCAGCCAATATCCGAATTTGCGTGGAACTGAATGCAACTTGAATGATAGTATGCTGCCAAACCCTATTTCTCTAATAACTTGCTTTTGCTCTTTCAAAAAACTTTCAACATAATCTGTGAGATTATTGACTGCACATCTTATGTTGATATTTTTCCGTCGTAATCATAATATGGTTGTTCTTCTGGTTGTTCTTCTGTTTTATCTTTCTTCAATGATCTCTTTGTTTTTTATTCTGCCTTTTCCTTCTTTTGATTTTTTGTCTGTTTCACTCTTGGTGGTGGATCAACAAAATCATCATCTGATACATTCAAGTGTTTAAGAAACATATATATTTTCAATGAAATTATGTTTAATGCATTTTATGTTAGCTGAATTTACTTGTTGTTGTTCAGAAGTATGCAGAATTATAGCTCGACTAGTATTTTCATCTTTTGAAACAGAATCTGTATCTTCTGATGATTTTATCACCACTTTCTTTCTTCTCCTTTTTTTGTTTTTCCTCTTGTTTTTTATCTTTAAACAGAATAATGAAACAATTTCAATTAACAAATTTAAGATAAAACGCATTAGCTAACACTATAAAGATAAAAAGCAGTAGTTCACAGTTTTAAGATAAAACGCAATACTTTACATCATATTAAATTAATTCAGCAAATTAACATTACATAATCTGATTTGTTTTTTATAATATTTTAAATTAAAACGCATTAGTCAAGAAATAAAAATGTATTTGATACATTATTAAGATAAAACGCAATAGGTAACAACACATGTATCTCAGCAAATACAAAGATTAGATAAAACACAATGTTTTAATATTCGATTACAATTATCATAATAATAATCTCTTTGTTTCTGCTAGTTTTTTTTAAGGTAAAACGCATTAATTCACAATATATAAATCCCATAAAAAGCATTTGCATCTTAGGTCATAGTTTTAACATAAAACGCAACGCAGTCTCTAATAACAAACCTAATTAAGCACTTTTAATGATAAGATAGGGATAAGATATCACTCATAAACATTTTTTGGGAAGGGATAAGGTATATTAGGTATATTGCGCTTTATAAAACGTAACTTGAATACAGTTAAACTACAGTTAAAAACCAAAAATATACCATTATCAGAAATCTCTTTGCGTTTTCTACTAGTTTGTTGTTTCATTGTTGATTTTCGGCTAATGTTTCCTTGTTGATCGATATTTTCTTCAACTGGTGATGTTTTTGGCTTCTTTGATGATTTAGGGTTTTCAGATACAGATTTCTTTTGAGAAACTCGAATGTAAACCTTCAAATTATCTCTCGATGATGCCATGAACTTCAATGGAGTTTGATTTTCTCAAATTTCTGTATGTGTGTGTTCGTTCAATGGAAGTGTAAAATGTACTGAACTTTTTTTCGAAGGGTTTCTGTGTATATTGAACAGGGGTTACATTTGCAATTTGACGATAATACCCTTGAATGCCCGGAGAACGTGTTTAAATGACAGTTTATAATTTGATTTTAATCTCGGCCGTTAATTGTTCAATTGGACGATTATGATTGCTTCCTATCCTTCCTAGTGAAATAAACTTCCTATTATATCTCCACCCTAAAAACCTAATATTCAAAACCCAAAAAACATAAATAAGATAACATACCCACAAAAAATGCCTAAATGTTTTTAGTAGTAAAAACGCTCAAATCGTAATGGCTTCTCCGGTAACTCATGTGAAATAGTAAATCCAAGTCGATATGGGTTGCAAACGGGGTGTTTGAGTCAAAAGCATGGTTAATCATCGCTTATCACAATACCTTCAATCCATTCAACACATATTTATTACAGTAGCTATCTTGTCAACATTACGTTAAATATGTTCGTCTTTACACATTCTCTTCTAAACATTGTATGCTCTTCCAATCCCAGTCACTCTTCCCTCGATGGTAAGTAAAGTTCGAGCTCGTCTATTAAACGAGCTTATTCTTAGGCCCGGCTCAAGCTCATTTAGCCCAGCTTGACTCGACCTTTCGATCTCGAGTATTTCACACACGGCTTGGCTCGTATACACACCTATATCCAACTTTTGCATGCCTGGCCCATCATAAGCTCTCTAGCCTCCAGGTCCTGGCCTATTTGCACTTAACTCCCATAATCCACTTAACTTTTGCATGCCTGGCCCATCATAAGAAGCCCAACAGGCGATGAAACAGGGCTAGGCCAATACAAAGGTTGACGAAACACACTGTGTTTCGTCATTTGTTTACACAAATTCACAAAGTCAACATAAGACAAAATTTGTGACATCACCATGACATCACTATCACTAAGGTGATGTCATGGTGATGTGTCGGCGGGAAAGGCCGCGGCTCTCCGTGCTTCGCGTGTCAAACTCTAGGGCGCACGACAGAGGAATGTCGTGACGTCGGGCTTGAGCCGGACCTAACCGTGTCGAAACCAAATCGAACCGAGCCGAGTCGAACCGAGCCGAGTCGCGTCCACACAAAGTGTATCAACAAACTCCCCCTTGGACGCTACTCGTGATGGTTCGTCTTCTGTGTCTTTCATGTCGGAGGATCTTCAAAGTCTTCACGCGTCGTAAGAAGAAAGTGTATCAACAAACTCCCTTTTCATTTAGGAAGTGTGTTAACAAACTCCCCCTTAGAATGAATCCTCCATTGAGTTATGCTCGTGAATCTTTTGATCGTTAATTCTTCAGATCCTTGTGGTGTTGATGAAGAGTCAGCGGCAACTCTATCATCATTATCTTTTGAGTGCCTTCACGTCGTGTCTTCATTCTGAAGCTTGTCATCGAACATGTTCTCCTCGCCTTTAGCATCTGCACATGCAAGAAATCTAAACGCATAATGAGAACAACCGCTTGGAGTATAGTTTCCATAAACAAACGACACATATGTGATCAAATCTCAATCAAACACCGACCGACAACAGTTTGAAAGTTTAAAAATTGTTCAGATTTAATCCTTTAACTTTCAAAACTTGTTAACTTCGACAGATCATGAAGGTGCAATTGTTTTTCGGCTTAAAATCAGGATTTTGGGTAGGATAGACTTGAGTTCCAACATCGGTCAATCAAACATAAACTAGAAGCAAAATCATTTTGGATTTTATAAAGTTTATATTAAAACACACCTAAAATCTTTTTGGAATTTTTCATTTTTCAAATTTAAAGACGGAAAACAATAAATAAATATATACAAAGATACAGAAACGAAAGCAGTAAATAAATATTTACAGACATTCTTTTTGCGAGTTTCGAGGGTAAGAGAATCATATCAGTGTATGGTCACGCCAAAACGCTCTTTTTGTTCAATTAGTTAACATTTAGATAAGCATCCTATAATAATTATCGGTATTGTTGTCCACATAAGCTCAACTTATCAGATGTAATCATGGCGAGGGGATATGATTAGTGTATGATTTATACTTACCGACCGGTGTTCATCCACACACGACACATTCCCGTATCAAGGTTTGCATGATAGTTCATCTTACCGGTGAGTATACCGATTATCAACTGTTTGACCGTATAAAAGAATGTGAGAAACTCACTTATTTTGATTTGAAAACAAGCCCTATGTGATAGAATCACTTATTGATGAGGAACTTGATTTTCGATGCATGAGGGCACAGGAGCAAGTTCGTGAACAGGTCAGTACATCGTACAGCAGAGAGACGAACTTGACTCCCTGAAAAATGTGATATTTTATCACTTATTTTGAGGGACATGTGATTGTTGATCACTTATTGAGGTCGAATGCAGTATGTACACGTATGTATAGTATCATGGAAGATCCAGACTTGCGTCCCTGTTATTTTTCGGAAAAAGATACAACCATGATACCCAGATGATAAGCAGCATAAAGACCGAATATCTCAGAACCTCGGCAATCTCTCAAACGAAATTTCGGTACCAAGACCATATGCCAATGAGTGGTTCCCACACAGTCTTCAGTCGATTAAGATTTATATCACCCTGCACACTTTAAAATGATTGTGAGCCTACCGATACATCTTATATAGAGCTTCTTAACATTTTTCATTTTAAGTTCAGTTCTAAGAGGTTTCGACAGACCACTGATTTACTATCATTTTCTCTTTTTCTCGCCAGGAAACTCATTTTTGTTTTTCTATTGTTTTTGTGTTTTTAAATTTTTTGATGTTTTTGGATCTTTCAAATTTTGGATTTACTCCCCCTAAAATCAACAAACTATGATAAGTTTTAAAAACACAAAGGTATTTACAAAAACGATTTCCCGATGTCGGTTAACTCATGTTTTACCTCAATGCCGTTTACCAAAATTAAATTTTAATCAGAAATGATTTTATCGAATTTTGGGAAATCAGTTGGCACGTCGGTAAGCGGTGCAGACCATGACAACATTGACGAGTTTCATAATGAAACAATCACGTGTGAGGTGATATTCGAGATCAACGTGTCAGGCCAAAAGATTGATGTACGAGATAATAATTCATAAAACAGCTTAAATAACGACAAGTATAGGAGATATTAGAAATTCAAAACCGTAAGTAATCCTGCAACTTCTTCGTGCATTGCTAGGAATTTGAGTGCTCTCCCAAACTGGATATCCACCCAGTGTGGATTTCAAGGTTGATTTTTGTAGCTACTTCAAATAATCCGAGAAAAGCTCTTCACAGCAACAAGATCATAAACCTCCAGGTCCGGCTGGTCTTCCACATTGCACCAGCGAAGGTCTTTGTCTTTCTCTTTGAAAAGTAGTGTGCGGATGTTCAATCCACGCCAAGGCATCCTCACACCCGGTTGGTTTGATCAACAAACACATTTTCTTCAAACACACCGCGAACAAATGTACACTGCACATTCATCTTGTTGATTTTGAACATCAGACGTGCTGCAGGTGCGTACATATTGATTTGAATCTATCCTGGGGACCCGAATAAAGCCTTTAACAATCACACTTTTGGAATGATTTTTTATTTTGTCGAAGTTATCAATTTCTTGCAACAGACAACTCTGTTTTCTTTTCTTTTTCTCTCCATCAAAGGCAACAATTTCCTCTGTCGCCTATCTTGTGCAAAGACGCTCCACTATCAACAATCTTATGACTATCGAAAGTTCCTCCTGGAACATCCTACACACTCACTCAGAGATTAGTTGGAGAGGGGGACCCAAGCCTTCATAGACTTGGGTTGCCCCTGAGAATCAAGAAATGTAATTTCAATTTCCTGATGATTTTCAAACACAGCACCTCCCCCTGAACTTTCACCCGTCTTAGGTTTCCAAGTTTGTTTTTGTTTGCCAGATTGAGTTTTGTAAACAGATTTTGAAACTTCTGGTCTTAATGGTTGTGAAGAACTTGGTTCCCTTTTGACCATTTTGGCTTCAGATTTTAAAGCCTTTTCAACAGCTCTGATGTTTTGACGTCGTTGTTTCGTTTCTTGTTCCTTAACAGTTCTTTTATCATGTTTTGGTGAAACGGGACGACGTTGAGGGTGAACCTTTTCAGGTGGTGCTTTCTCAACAAAATTTGGTTTGGGCGAGTTTGTGCAGTCTTTAATGATGTGCCCAAACTTCCCACATTTGAAACACGTTCTCCTTTCAACAAACTTAGGAGAATTTGATCGACTAGTAGATGTCGAACCTGTAGAACCTGGGGTACTTGCTCTTTCATCACACCCATTTGTATGTTGAGTGTAATTGTTTTGACTGTTACGTTTTAAAATCTTGACTTGTTGGATAAAATCGGTGTTTGATTTGTTTTCAAAAGTCTCAATTTTTTCAGTACCATTTGATGCTACAAAGTTAACATTACTGTTTTTCTTCTGATAACGAGCTCCTTTTGTTTCAAATTTTGAATGAGAAACGGTAGGCTTTTGAGCTCGTTGAACTGGTTATTTACCCTTAGAAGCAATAGGTTGTTGCTTTGTTGGTGATTTTTGATTTCCGAATTGTTTCCTGATTTCAGCTTTTGGAATTGGGTCACATTTAGTTACAATGACTCCTGGAATTGTCTTTCCCAAAAACTTGTTTGTATTATCTTCAATAACTTTCTCAATCGAAGATGGATTGACATTTTTAATTGGAAAATCGTGATCTGAATAGATTTTAGAATCACCAACCAAAGTGTACAACACATTATTACTCTTAATGGTAGACACAGATGTCTTGTCATTCTTGACAGGATCTATCACTTGTTTGACAACTGGTTGAACAGCAGGAGTAGGAGGATCACAAAGAATATGATTCTCAATTGGAATTTCTACTCCTTTCGTCTCATCAAGTGATTCATCCTGGTCACTCAAATCTGATTCATCATCTGACGAACCATAGTCCTCAATGGTTAGAGGACTTTGATTAGAAGCACATGATGACTTTTCTTTGCTATCAGATGAGCCACCCGAGGAACTGTCTGGTTTGAACCCTAAGCCAGTAGTAACTTCCTCATAATCAAGAGTTACAGATGGTTCAAAATGAGGCATATCCTCTTCATCGGGAATTTTGGTATAGTTGTGTCTTAAAGGGGGCGGATACTTCTTATACCCAACACCTTTCATGTTTCCCTTTAGTTGTTGAACGTCGATGATGTGATCGAGCACAAATCGGGAGTTAGAATAACTCTCCAATTTTTGCTTCATAGCACATTGCTCGCATTTGGCAATGGCTAGTTCCTTTTTGGTTTCCTCAACAATGTTAATGTAATCGTTAATACTAAGTTGTTTATGATAAACAACTTTGTTCACTTCGGAAACACTTTTCTTTAAGGTTTCAATTACAGATTTAAATTCCTTTTCGTTTCGAACTAAAGCCATGTTTGCCTCTTTGCACTTTGACAGTTCAATAACCAAACTCTGATTCTAACTATGAACCGTTTCAGATTCAAGTTTCAATTCAGCACATTTAAGTTTCATATCAGCACAATCACTTCATATGCTAGGAGTTTCAGATTTTACCTGACTCGTAGAGGCTGAGACATTTGCCATAAAGGTAGTTTGACAAGAAAAAGATCCATCTTCAAAATTACAATCTCCCGCATTCGAGCCTTCTTCATCTGAACTCCCGCTATAACCCGAGCTATCATCACTTTCAGAAAACTCTTCTTTGTGAACATGCTTGATGTGGTTGATGATTTTTGCATAGCAAGCAGTTCCACCTCCTTGATTACCATCTCCGAATTGTACAGACCAATCACACCCTTCATCAGCTTGAACAACTAATGCTCTGTTGGTGTTTGAAGGTCCAGACTGGTTATGGTTGTTGTTCACCGCTACTATCCCTTTTCCACGGTTATCTTGATTGGCATTGGAAGCACTTGTTTGATTTCTGAATGGATTCTGGTTGCCTTGTCTGCTTGGCCGAGTGCACTCACGTTTGAAGTATCCCCTTTCACCACAATTGAAACAAGTAACCGCATTGTTATCAAACCCGTACTTCGTATCATTCTTGCCTTCCAACGAAGTTCTTCCTGTTCGAGCCATGAAATCCTTTGCCCTTCTAACAGCACTTGCAAACGCCCACTTGATATCCATTAACTCCATTTCATCACGGTCTATCTGCTGATAATCTTCATTGGTCATATTGATGTTTCCAATTTGACCTGCTACCAATCCACAATAGGAACTGAACATTGTGTTGTGAAGTTCCAAATGTTCCTTAGCAACTTCTACACTGACTTTTGAAAGATTGGAAGTATCAACTCTGACAGTGTTGGTGTTTTGGAGTGAAGGATTGTTGATATAATGTGCTTGTTGTTGTGGTTGGGCTTGTGGTTGGGGTATGGAAGATGAAAGATAAGCACTTTGATTCCACTGTGGAAACGGTGATGAGCTTGTATTGGACACAAACGCCGTTTGAAGCTTCGGTTGCTGAATGGAACTAGAACTAGCTGAAGGACCAAAACCAGGAAAATACATTTCTGTTTTTTGAGGAGGTGCAATCATTTTAGCTTTCCGAATTTCCTCTTCGTTCTTGTGCTCCAACTTCTGAATGAATTCATAGAGAGTGCCATTGGCTGTATCCATAGCGCCCGTATGCTTTAGAAGTTCAATGAATGGACTCCACTTAGGAGGCAGAGCATCGGCAAACCGTGCAATCATTTCCTGATGAGTTGCAGCAACATTATAAGAACACATTTCACTAATCAAATGATAAAAGCGAGAAGTCATATCATTTAGAGTTTCATTTTCCAAGAATCGAAATGATTCAAACTCTTTCTTCAATAAATCATGGCGTGTCTTTCTAGAAGCTGCATTTCCTTCTCCTCTCGCTACCAATGCATCCCATAACTCTTTCGTGGTCTTATAATAGGAGAATTGATGATAGATGTCTTTGTGAAGTGCTTGAGTGAGAATAGCATACGCCTTCTTCTCCAGATCATATGCCTTTTTGTCGTTTTCAGGCATATTAGTAAAACTCGCTGAAGTTGATGCTGCTACTTCGAGGGCAGGGTTGCATGCATTAATGAAACATGTCCAAAGTTCGCTGCTTTGCCCTTGAACGTATGTATGGAAACGACCCTTCCATGATGGATAGTCGTTCATGTGATTTAGCTTTGGCGGTCGATTGTTGCTACCCGTCTCACTCTCACTAAGCAATAGACTTTGAATGCTCTAATTTTGATTCGACACCAATGCCCATTGACTTGCACTTATTGACTGTTGTTGTCGAGGTATGGTACTCGCTAAATATTCGGCCATCGAAGTCGGTTTTTGAACTGGTTGTGAGTCCGTACTCCAATCCCACGGACTTGTACAACTCATGATTGATGTATGAAATTGAGAACCTGATCAAATACTTGAAAACAGACAGTTAAGACACTTTTGCAACACTTCTGTTTAAAAACTGAACAAGTATCTCGACGAAACTGGATTCTTATCACTGGTCGACGAAACAGATATGTGTGCTAATCGACGAAACAGTTCTGATGTGATGATCGACGAAACAGTTGTGAATATTGGTCGACGAAACAGATGTGAATAATGATGAACGACGAAACAACTAGTATGTGGATCTGATCGACGAAACAGAAGTGTGCGACGAAACTGATATATATGAGGTTTGCGACGAAACTGAATTTTGATGATATCGACGAAAATGATAAGGTTTGAGATCCGACGAAACTGATTTATGTGATGATCTAGGCGACGAAACTGATATATAATTTATAAACCGACGAAACTGATGTTGATGAGTGTTATGTATGAATGACGAAACACTTGATGATTTTGAATGTGTGAATGACGAAACAGAATGGATGGATAAGATTTGGAGTTGGTGAGATATTTCAAAGAAAGCTTATCCTGTTCTGACACACAGTACACCCTTTTCAACTTAAACCATGCTTGCCATACCAACAGATAAAGTCACCCATATTTTAATCAAAAAGCTTTTATCCTTTAATTTTAATTTTAAAATCATCAACAACTAATACAGTGACTTCACAATAGATCAAAAAGTAGATATTTTGAAGAACACATATGAACTTGTTGAAGGTTTTATGAAGATATGAAATTTCCGGCGAAATTATGATGATTCCTGTCATCGAACAATTTTCCGAAACACGATTTTGCTTAAAACTTTCAACAAAAACCAAATGCTAATATGTAAACACTCAAACAAACAAGGTTTTTGAACAAACTTTTAGCAAAACAACAAGATAAACACTGATTTTCGAACCTTTTTCAGAAAATATATAAACTTTTCAAGACCAAAATCTGAAGAAAAAAAATCACTAAAAACCACTTGTTTCAAACACGACAATGTTTGGTTTTAAACAAGGAAAAGAGCCAAAGCTCTGATACCAATTGTAGGTCCCGTTTTTCCGGTGGATCGATAACGAAAACCTATCCTTGTTTATCACAAACACGGTAACGGGTGCGGAATCCCCGTGACGGTGCAAACCAAACACAGTGTAAAACACACAGAATAACCAATGATTCAATATCTATTGATTATGGATGAGTACAGCCAGAAACATATACAAACAATGTTTACAGACTCTCACTAAAAGTCTCACAGGTCTCTCATACTCATCTGAGTTTCACACAGAAACTATGACGAGTATTTATACTAAATAGATACAGACCTTGACGAACAGAAAAGGACTCGGCGAAACACCTTTGGCCAGACATTGGGCCTGAAGAAGCCCAACAGGCGACGTAACAGGGCTAGGCCAATACAAAGGTTGACGAAACACACTGTGTTTCGTCATTTGTTTACACAAATTCACAAAGTCAACATAAGACAAAATTTGTGACATCATCATGACATCACTAAGGTGATGTCATGGTGATGTGTCGGCGGGTAAGGCCGCGTCTCTCCGTGCTTTGCTTGTCGAACTCTGGGGCGCACGACGGAGGAATGTCGTGACGTCGGGCTTGAGCCGGACCTAACCGTGTCGAAACCAAATCGAACCGAGCCGAGTCGAACCGAGCCGAGTCGCGTCCACCCTAAGTGTATCAACACCACTTCCGCCGGTGAAGAATCAATTGGTGATTAATAAAAAGAATCAATTGGTGATTAATACACCCAAAGTGTATCAACACCACTTCCACCCAAAGTGTATCAACACCACTTCCGCCGAGTCGCGTCCACCCAAAGTGTATCAACACCACTCGCGCCCACCATGAAGTGTACACATGAACAACAGTGCTAAGATGACTCAAAGCGTCACTGCAATTACTAATTCAATCAATTAGCTCTCATCAATGAAATCCGTTTTTCACCCTGCACGATTGGATGGCAGTAACCCTAATTCTCCCGGGTGGAGAAGACGAACCATACAAACAAGTAAGCTTTCATCCATTTATATCCAGTTTCATCATAAAAAAGTATAAGATTAGGGTTTTAAGTGAATATATATTGTTCAGTCTTGACGGTGATGCTGGATGTGGATGTCGGAGAAGGTGAACGAATGTTGGTAATTATCGATGGTGGCTATAGGTGTAAAGGCGACGGCGATGGTTGTGGTTTCAAGGTTCCGATGATGTTGTGGGTGTAACAGTGAACATGAACAATAGTGAAGATGATGATGGTGATTGGTTTCCGATTGTTGAGGTATGTTTAATTATCTAGGGATTCGGTTTTAGTTCCATATTATTAGGTTAATAATCAGATCGTAGCGTTGTGAGTTTTCCGGCGAAGTTGATGGTCATCGGCGTATATGGTTTCTGGCCGCCGAACAGTGGTGTATTTCTTGTTGGTTAAATGTGATGGTTGTTTGTGGTATTGATGGAGATGATGTTGACGGTTGTTGATGGTGCTCCCCGGACCCAGATAAATGGGTTACGCGGCATTTAAGGTAAACTCAGCAACCTAAAAGTTCATTTTGTTTTTTTACTTTCATGAATTTCAGTATCATCTACATTTTCTTGAAAAGTTGAAGAATCAGCCATAAATTTTTTAAGTTTAATGTCTGAAAACACTTTTTTACGATCTGCAGGGTATGACTTATCCTCGTCCCCATAAACCACTTGCTATAATTCACAGGGATTTGACCCCAAGATACGTATTCAAACAATCTTTGTGTTTCGAGTATGCACTAAAATAAAAACAGTTTTTAACTTCTACACTACAAATACAAAACATAAGTAAAGTTTTTCATGACATGCATATAATATTCTGTTTGAACTTATCACTTCTGAACTTATAATATTTTTCCCTGTGAAAAGAAAATCTTTCAGAAATGTATTTGCGAGATGAAGTCGGGCGTCTCAAAGTTACAGACATTGGCTCGGGCAAAACTACACAGGAAAAAGATGTTTATGGCTACAAAATGAGTGGACCATGTATAAAAATGAAGTTCTTTTTTCTAACATTTTTTTCAGATTATGTAATCCTTTTGTGTTTCTTTTGGTTCGATACATGGATCCTGAGGTATATCAGAGGGAATCTTACGGCAAGAGTGTTGATGTTTTCTTGTTTGCCTTGATTGTTCACGAAGTAAGTTGTATTCACTTCTTACTAAAAAGACGCATAGTTTGACTTTTATATGATTTTTAAGTATTAGAACAAAAATTTTGATGCAAAATTTTTTAAACGGGGAAAAAGAAAATATCTTGCTGAAGTTATTTTTAAAGTGGTACTGATACAAAGTTTGTTGTCTTAAAATCAAGGCTATATTATGCAAAAATAAACATGTTCTTTCACTTTTTGAACTTTTTAAGTCAAAATTTCAAAGTCTTGATTTTTGTTACTTCATTTGATCTGGTTGTTCATAATGCAAAAAAAAATGACATGTTCTTTCACTTTTTGACTTTTTAAGTCAAAGTATGCAAAGTCTTGATCTTAGTTATTTCATTTGACCGGGTTGTTCTGTATCGTTTGTATATTAAAACCTTGTATCTATATGTGGCTTTAGATGTTTCAGGGTCGGCCATCTAATGACAAAGAATCACCAGAACATGTAGCGGACCAACGAGTTATTTCAATTTCTTTATAAAAAATAAAGATGCCTGTTTGGTAACAGGTTTTAAGAAGTATTCCATTGTGTTTATCAGGCCAAACAAAGAGGAGACAAATAAGACGTACTAGCGGCAACGCGCGGGCATTTCCACTATATATTAAAATTACTAATCTTTGAAAAACTATAAGAATTTTCATTCTTTTTTATCTCGTAGCTTTTTCTTTTGATCTCTGGTCCGTATTTCAACAATCTGGACTTTACAGTTTATTTCAAATCTTATATGAGATTGTTAGGTAAGTTTATTGTATTCTATATATATGCAGTGGCGAAGCTTGCCGGAGAAAACGGAGGGGGCTAAAACATATATACCCAAAAATTTCTATAGAATCGGGGGGTAAAAACGTATATATCCAAAAATTTCTATACGAAAACTACATATATAACACTACTGAGCGAAAAATCCCGGGGGTCGGGCGACCCCCCCCCGCCCCCAAGAAGCTTCGCCCCTGTATATATGCACATATATGATACTTATTAGCAGATCTTCTTTTCAATTAACTTATGTCCACCTTATGGTCCTTTTGTTTGATTAACTAGATGGTACTTGTAGGCATTGAGGCTAAGCTCTACGGGGAATGGAATGCAAAGATGGATATCCTGGAAATCTGATTCCGAACCCATGTCCAACCTATATATTTTTTTTGGTTGGTACGTCATTATATACATTTACCTTTATCTTCTACAACCAGAACCAGCTATACAGGTGCATACTTTTCTTTTAAAACGCTGGTCGGTTACTCCTCAGATATGGTCAGCCATTACGACATACGACGTTCGCTTGCTTCTTTGGGCACAAGAACCTTTTCGAGTTTCTCCGTTTCATCCGCCCTCCCCACGACGGCTCTTCTTTTATATGTTACACAACACTTTAAGACACCAGAGACGGGTTTCAACGTTGTTGTTTCGGTATCAGGTAACACCACCCCCTGCCACCGCATTCCGCCGCAGGTCGGTTTCTTCTCCGACCTATTGAGGTATAAGCTAAAGGCAAATTGGATTTAAATAATCCCAACTCACTGTTATTGGCCAATAATAATCCCAACTCATTTAATCACCAATAATAATCCAAACTATTCACTTTTGTTTGTAAAATACTCCCAGTTAAAAAAACACTAACTAGGTTAAAAAATTGCTGATGTGGCTTGCCACGTCACCTGCCACATCAGTTGCCACGTAATCAAAAAATGCCACGTAGACTGCCACATCAGCTGCCGCGTCATCAAAAAATGCCACATCAACTGCCACGTCATATGACACATCAGCTAAAAGGGCCACATCAGCAATTTTTTAACCTAGTTAGTGTTTTTTTAACTGGGAGTATTTTACAAACAAAAGTGAATAGTTCGGATTATTATTGGTGATTAAATGAGTTGGGATTATTATTGGCCAATAACAGTGAGTTGGGATTATTTAAATCCAATTTGCCTAAGCTGAATCATTAGTTGCAGTTGGGTGGTTTCATGGCTCATGACTTGATTCTGGGCCTTCACCATCACCATACCAATCTAAGGCTACCCGAGCCACTCCGACCCCAAAAACTTGCGCGTAGCTCTTCCAGGTCTACTGTTGGTGCTGCCATAGTTGAAGTTGAGTGCAGCTTTGAAAAAGATTATGTATGTTTCCCGCAAATCTAAGCTGGAGAACTTTTTATGTGGTGGATAAGAGATTTTATTGTCTTTAACTGTTACTAATTTCTAGGTACTTGACAACAAAGAAGAACTGAAAACAAAATTGAAGGAGATATATCGTGAGAAATTTGATGCTTTTATTCGGACGAGCCAGATGGAGATAAGGTGATTAGAGATGCATAGAAAGTCTATTTTTTTGGCTTACGACGAGTGCATTACTTATCTTTAATATTTTCTTGATGTCAGACGAAACTGGGAGTGCCCGGGTGGAAAGAACGGTGCTATGAAGAGACGTTCTCTGCAAAATCTTCTAAAGAGCTTGAGGAAATATGGAGAGATGTTGTAAGATTTCTAGCTTTTTTACGCTCTAATTTTCTTAAAAGTAAAAAATGAAAGCAATAGAAACTAAAACGGAAGGAACATAAGAAAGAAAAAACATGTAAACTTGTAACCTTTATTTTAATGTTACAATATATGGTGGACTATGTAGCCTCCTTTTTTTTGTTGATGGAGATTAGTTATATGCTGTAAAAACATAATCATGTTGTGTTATTTAAAAATTTCGTATAGCTAATATAAATTGTTTATGCTAATCATTTATCGCTATATTTTTAGGCATTATGAACGAATCATTGTATACCATAACAATAGAAGACACACAAGTTTTTTGAAACAAGGCTGTAGCAAACAGACCCCACCTTTTGTGGCAGAAACATGTAAGGAACTTTTTTTTTTTTTTGCAAATGGTGGGAAGGCATCGAACAACGACGACATAGATGCTTTAGTTGCACTAAGTGTTGGGATAATCAACTACTTTTTGTTGTTATTTAGTGGGAATGTGGTTGCTCTTTAGGTGTTCAGGCAGCTTTATGTTTCATACGACTTGACGTTTGGATTATTACACTACCACTGCTCTTTTGTATATCACACAAAGTCTACTAAGCCACTTATAAAACGATTGCATGTAACTCAACATATTATGATTTATGACCATGCTCACCTATGATTATAGCCATAAAACGGATACATAGTGTTCTGCGCGCAACGCACACATGGGATATAAAACTTTACTATATAAAGCATTTCAGATTGACACTTTCGTAATTTCCATAACTATATAAAGCATTTCAAATGTGCCCACGGCAATGCGCGGGTTTCCCACTAGTACTATATAAAGCAAATCTGACGTACAAAAATGTAATTTTACATCATGTACAACATTGGAAGCAGCATATACAACACTGTGTAAGCAGAGAAAATAGGAAAGTATTTGGTATTTTAAGACGCTGGAAGGGCACAATTGTCAATTCAACCTCCTTGACTTTAATTGCCACATAAAGAAACACTTATATTTACTCCACCATCATTGCTAACAAGGCCCTTTTGAGTTTTGATTCCCTTTCTTCCTCCCATATCGACCTCATCACACTCTCTCTCTCTGTAACTTTCTTCGTTTCTTAATGACTGTTACATTTTGTGTAATCTTTAGGTCACACATTCAAGATTTGTATCAATGCAAGAAAGGCTTGAGTGTTTCTACTTCGGTGAACTGTCGGAATCAGAAACCCTAACCGGAGCCATTTGTCGCCTGCACTAAAGTAAGAGAAATTTATCCTCATATCTTGATGTATCCTCATATTATGATATTAATTGTGTGATTTATAGATCATGTTTAAACTTCTGGAGTATTAATCCTTTAGGGTCTCATGAGGTCCCTAACTCAACAACACAGTAGATTTACCTGCAGAGTTGTTTTCTTTATCAATTTATGGTTGTATTATGCTTCTGTTGGAAATTTGGAACATAAGTTTGTATTACGTTCGATATACAAGGTCCCTCGGAGGTTGAGGTTTAACCTATTCCTTGTTATGTCTAACACACTAGCGAGTGCGGAATCCAAGCTAGCATGCAAACCGAGAAAGAACAAGCATAAACACAACACACAAGCTTCACAGATTAACACCACTTGTATTAATGCGTATGAAAGGTCCGGTTACAAAGCACAATGTTTACAAATCAGTTTTGCAAACTCTCTAAGTGTGTGTGTGTGTTTTTTTTAACAGAATGCTCTCACTTCTCTCTTGTCTAACTTTCGAACTCTACCGAAGTGAACACACAACATGGGTATATATACCCGAACACAGCATGTCTGGTCGAAGGATCAGACAGACTGATCGTAAGATCATCTGTCGACCAGGAATCCATCGAAGGATCACATATACCACGAAGGATGATATCCTTCGTGGTCTATCCTTCGAAGGTTATCTTTCGAGCTCATCGAAGGATGTAAACAATCCTTCGATGACACATCTTTCGACCCAGACATCTTTCAAACAATGTTCAAACTGTTTGACCAAGTCAAACCAGGAGGATGGTTGACTGGTCAAACTTACAAGACTAATAAAGACATCGTTTTGTATCAAGACGAAATACAGACAAAGTACAGACACAAGTGCACCAACAAACTCCCCCTTGGCTGTAGCTTTGTCTCGTAGCTTTGTCTCGATCTTAATTCTTGATCTTCGTGACTTCAAGTCTTTGACGTCCTTTCAAATCTTCAATGTCGGAGGATCTTTAAAGTCTTCACGTCTTGAAAGCAGAAAGTGTATCAACAAACTCCCCGTTTCAAGTAGGAAGTGTGTTGACAAACTCCCCCTTAACATAAGCTCCCCCTTGAGTTATGCTCGTGAAATACTTGTTCTTTATGAATTGAGATCCTTGTGGTGTTGATGATGGTCAGTGGCAACTCGATCATCTTCATCACTTGAGTGCCTTCACGTCGTGTCTTCATTCCGAAGCTTGTCATCGACCATGTTCTCCTTGCCTTTAGAATCTGCACATGCAAGAAATCTAAACGCGTAATGAGAACAACTGCCTGGAATATCATAAGTCAGCGACATACGTGTGACCATTGTTTAAACAAACACCGTCCGACAGTTTGAAAGTTTTAACAAATTTTATCAATTTTAAATTTTAACTTTCAACACTTGCAAATTTCGACCGTTTATGAAGATTCAGTCGTTTCGGTTTTCAATCAGGTTTCAGGTAACGAAGACTCGAGCTCCAACATCGTACGATCGAAAAATAAGATAGAAATAAAATCTTTTTGGCTTTTATAAAGTTTATATTAAAACACACCAAAAATTTTTAATTTTATTTTTTTTTATTTTTTTTTTATTTTTATTTTTTATTTTTTTCGAATGTAAAGACTGAAAGCAGTAAATAAATATATACAAAGATGCAGAAACTGAAAGCATTAAATAAATATTTACAGACATTCTTTTTGCGAGTTTCGAGGGTAAGAGAATCATATCAGTGTACGGTCATGCCAAAACGCTCTTGTTGTTCAATTAGTTAACATTAAGATAAGCATCCTATAACAATTATCGGTATTGTTGTCCACTTAAGCTCAACTAATCAGATGTAATCATGGCGAGGGGATACGTTAAGGTATGATTTATACTTACCGACCGGTGTTCATCCACATCACGACACATTCCCGTATCAAGGTATGCACGAGGGTTCATCTTACCGGTGAGTATACCGATTATCATCTGTTTGACCGTATATGATGTGAGATTCTCACTTATTTTGTTTGAAAACAAGCCCTATGTGATAGAATCACTTATTGATGAGGAACTTGATTTTCATATGCATGAAGGGCACAGGAGCAAGTCCGTGAACAGGTCAGTACTTTCGTACAGCAGAGAGACGAACTTGACACCCGGAAAGAATTTGTGATATATTATCACTTATTTTGTTTGGACATGTGATTGTTAATCACTTATTGAGGTCGAATGCAATATGTACACGTATGTATAGTATCATGGAAGATCTAGACTTGCGTCCCCGTTATTTTTCGGTAAAAGATACAACCATGATACCCAGATGATAAGCAGCATAAAGACCGAATATCTCAGAACCTCGGCAATCTCTCAAACGAAATTTCGGTACTAAGACCATATGCCAATGAATGGTTCCCACCTGGTCTTCAGTCGATTTAAGTTTATATCACCCTGCACACTTTAAAATGATTGTGAGCCTACTGATAGATCTTATATAGAGCTGCTTATCGCTTTTCATTTTGCATTTCAGTTTAAAGAGGTTTGGATAGACCACTGATGTACTATCATTTTCTCTTTTGCTCGCCAGGAAACTCATTTTTGATTTTCTATTGTTTTTGTGTTTTTGAAATTTTTCACTGTTTTTGGATTTTTCAAATTTTGGATTTACTCCCCCTAAAATCAATAAACTAAGACAGATTTTAAAAACACAAAGATATTTACAAAAATGATTTTCCGATGTTGGTTTTACTCTTGCTTGACCTTAATGCCGTTTACCAATAATAAATAGTCAAATCTTGATTTGTCAAAAGCTTTGGTAAAAAGGTCGGCACGTTGGTCATCGGTGTGGACGTAAGCAACATCGATTAGCCTTTTCTCAAAGCAATCACGTATGAAGTGATACTTGATTTCGATGTACTTAATCTTTGAATGCTGCACAGGATTTTTAGTGATCTGTAAGGCAGCAGAATTATCAACGTAAATAGGAGTAGTTAGGAATTCAAAACCGTAGTCGCGCATTTGTTGTTGGATCCATAGGACTTGGGAGCAACAACTTGAGGCAGCAATGTATTCAGCTTCGCATGTTGATGTAGCGACGCACGTCTGCTTCTTGCACTGCCATGTGACTAGGCGATTTCCCAAAAACTGACATCCAGCCGTTGTGGATTTGCCATCGATTTTGCATCCGCCAAAATCAGAATCACTGAATGCGATCAAGTCAAAGTTATTATCCCTAGGGTACCACAGACCGGTGTCAGGGCAACCCTTCAAATAACGAAAAATCCTCTTTATAGCTGCAAGATGTGAGGCCTTCGGGTTCACTTGATATCTGGCAAGCAGGCACGTTGGGTACATTATATCTGGTCTTGATGCTGTGAGGTACATAAGAGATCCGATCATCGCGCGGTAGTATGAGGGGCTAACAGCTTCACCCTTCAAGTCTGGAGTAATTCCGTGATTTTGCGGCAATGGGGTACCGATGGGCGTTGCATCAGACATCTGGAACCGGCTCAAGATGTCACCAACATATTTAGTCTGATGGATGAATATCCCAGACTCGGTTTGTTGTACTTGTAGGCCCAAAAAGAAGGTCATTTCCCCCATAGCACTCATCTCGAATTTATCCTGCATTACACGCTCGAAATCCCTAGACAAAACATCATTAGTAGAACCAAATATAATATCATCAACGTATACCTGTACCAGTAGAAGATCTCCATCTTGTTCTTTGATGAAAAGAGTACAATCGATAAGACCTCTGCGAAATCCATTCTCCAGCAAATAATTAGATAAGGTTGCGTACCAAGCTCGCGGTGCTTGATGTAGACCATATAGAGCTTTGTTGAGCAACCAAACCCGATCGGGATGGATAGGATCTTCAAAACCTGGAGGTTGTTCGACGTACACCTCTTCTTCCACCACACCATGTAAGAATGCACTTTTCACGTCCATCTGGTATACCTTGAAACCTTTGAATGAGGCATAAGCCAGAAAAATCCGAATTGCTTCTAGACGTGCAACAGGTGCATACACTTCGTTGTAGTCGATCCCTTCAATCTGACGAAAACCTTGAACGACTAGTCTTGCTTTGTTTCGAATAACGATTCCACGGTCATCCTTTTTGCATTTAAACACCCAACGGGTACCAATCTTCTTGTAACCAGCAGGTTTCTCTACGAGTTTCCAGACACCAAGCTTCTGGAATTGTTGCAGTTCTTCCTGCATTGCTTCAACCCAAGAGCTATCTTTCAAAGCTTCTTTCCAAGTTCTTGGCTCTTCCTGTGAGACATAACACGCGAAAGACCAATCATTTTGTTGACCAGATTCTCGGATAGTTGCATACAAGCCTGCATTGTTGTTGTTTCGCAACATGTTTCTTGTTTGAACGCCACTTTGTACATTTCCGATGATGTTTTGTTGAGGATAGGTATTGTGAATCCTTGTCTCTGGATTATATTGAACTGGAATATTTGTACCCAGATTGTTGAGATTGAGATCAACAATCAATTCAAGGCCCGGAATTGACGAAGAGGATGATGCAGTAGCTTCAGCTGTTCTAGGGACATCCACTGGAGGTGTACCCTCTGAAGTACCATGTACTGCTGTTGTTGGAGCCTCTTGATCTGCATCTAGAAATTCATCATCCTCTGAAGATTAGTTCAATTCGGTAGCATCATGAAAATCCTCATTGTCGAGAGCATTATTGTTCACTGAAGATGGTTCTTGATTGACAATAATGGGACGAACCAACGGTGAATCTGTTGCATTGTCACTCTCGAAAAACATCCTTGCCGCAGCATTTTCTTCAACTGCTTCTACATTGATCGAATTGAAAAAGTCATCGTACTCAAACATCCAAGGCTGACTAGGATTTCTGACTGGTAAGGTGTGCCTTTGTACTCTGACTTCAGACCATTCCTCGACCCTTTTAGTCTCTAGATTCCAGACTCTTAAGTTCGGGGTGGAATACCCAAGAAAGTATCCTTCAATTGCTCTTGCCCCAAACTTTCCATTAGGATCGATTATTGTGCACGGAGCTCCAAACGGTTCAAGATATGACAAGTCTGGTTTCCGTTTGTTAATAAGCTCAAAGCAGGTCTTGTTGTGTCTTTTGACTGTAAGAACTCGGTTCAACGTGTAACATGCAGAGGACACAGCTTCAGTCCAGAAGGGAATGGGCAGCTGCGATTCTACCAACATAGTCCTAGCAGTCTCGATCAATGTGCGGTTCTTACGTTCAGCGACGCCATTTTGTTGAGGAGTATAAGCTGCACTAAATTCGTGAAGAATACCTTTTGAACTGCAAAACTCCGCCATGGCATGATTTTTGAATTCAGTACCATTGTCGCTACGTATCCGCCTAACCTTCAAGTTATAAAGATTCTCAATCTGAATGATCAAGTTTTTGATAATACCGAAGGTTTCGCTCTTATGTGCCATGAACGCCACCCAAGAAAATCTTGAATAATCATCAGTTATCACGAGGCAATATTGATCATTCCTAATACTTTTGTGCTTGACAGGACCGAACAAATCCATGTGCAAACGTTCAAGAGGAACAGCCACCGTGTTGATTTTCTTTGTAGGATGTCGCTTCTTCGTTTGTTTTCCTTTCTGGCACGAGACACAGACGTCTTGAAGATGGAAGTTCTTAAGAGGAACACCATTCACCAATTCATTTGACACCAAATGATTCATTTTGCGTAAGTGAATGTGACCCATTCGTCTATGCCAAGAGATTGTGTCTTTTTCTGTGGCTTTGGAAACGAAACAAGTTGCTTGTGCAGACGTTGTGATAGCTTGGCTCATATCAAGGACATACAAATCATTTATCCTTGGAGCCGACAAGAGAATCCATTCTTTGGGAATTTTGAAGCCGGGTTTCAGCACATAACATCCATTTGCATCAAAGTGTACTGAGAACTGCTTATCACAAATTTGAGAAACACTAAGAAGATTGTGATCAAGTTGTTGTACGAAGTTGATCTTATCAAAGCTAACAACCCCGTTGGAAATCATTCCTTCACCCGTAATATATCTGCCCTTATCTCCAGCAAAAGCAACATAACCTCCTCTAATAGATTTGACGTCGTAGAGAAGCTTCATGTCGCCTGTCATGTGCCTGGATGCCCCACTATCAACAATCCAATGACTACTGATAGTTCCTCCTGGAACACCCTGCACATGAACTCACATAATTAGTTGGAGATGGGGACCCAAGCCATTGTGGTCTTGGGTCTTCCATTTTCATCAACAACAATAACTTCTATTCTTTGATGATTTGAAAATTGTGATGGTCCCCCTGAATTTGTGGTTATTTTAGGTTTCCATGTCTGTTGAAATTTACCAGTTTGATTGTTTGAAAGTTTAACTTCGTGATTGTTTGAAGTTTTTGAAAATTTTGAACTTTCTGGTTTAACTGGAACCGTTTGTTTTTGAACCACTTCATTTTTAAGTGCCTTTTCAACCACCTTGACTTGTTGGCGTTTCTGTTTCTTTTCCCTTTCTCTTACAAGTCGGGGATCTTGTTTTACAAAAACAGATCGCTTTTGGTGATTGTGTTCATGGGGATCATCTTCTTTTGCTTTTAACTTATGAAGATACGGGCAATTTCGAACGATATGCCCAATTGTGCCACATTCAAAACATGATCTTCGTTCAACAAACCCCGAAGTATCATGTGGTCGTCTTGCCGATAATGATGAACTTTGTGACCCCGAGGTACTAGGTTTTGAACTACTTGGTTCATTCCTTTTCATCACTGTTGCCTTTTTTGACAAAATCTAAGTTAGATTGATTTTCAAATGTTGCAATTTTGTCCGTTCCCTTGGATTTCACAAAGTTCACATTCTTTTTCTTCTTCTGATTCGGCTTCCTTTGACCTTGAGCCGGTAATTTTTCTTTTGGCTTGGTATGGTTTTGCTGTTTTTGCACTGTTGGTAATTTCTGATTCCCAAATTGTTTTCTAACTTCAGCCTTTGGGATAGGAGGGCACTGTGTTACCACAACGTGTGATCCTTTCTTACCCAAAAACTTACTTGTTGAATTCTCAAAAACTTTACTGATTAGGGATTGATTTACATTCTTAATCGGAAAATCTTTGTCAGAATAAATTTTATTATCACCAACAAGAGTGTACAGCAGATCCACACTCTCCGACCCTTTTTCAGACGAGGACTCGATTGCAACAGTCTTAGCGGGTTTTGCTGGAGGATCACACAGAATATGATTCTCAAGAGGTATGTCCTCTTCGTTTATCACCGCATCAGACTTTGCTGAATCAGTATCATCAGACTCATCATCAGAAGAATCAGCATCCTCAATCACAACTGGAGGATCCTGATTCTGTTCAGCAGTTACAAATGTATCTGCTGACACATCTGAATCTGATGATACTTCTTTCTGGTATCCGAGTCCTGCTGCAAATTCATTAACATCTAGAGGAACAGATGGTTCAAAGAAAGTTCTATCCTCCTCGTCAGGCATGGCATCATAATTATGTCTCACAGGTGGTGGACATTTCTTGTAACCTATGCATGTGACATCCCGTTTCTCTTTCTGTACGTCAATGATGTGATCCAACACATAGCTAGAGCTCAAATAACTGTCTAGCTTAAGTTGGATCGCCTCACTTTCAGTTTTGACACAAGCCATTTCCTTTTGCATTACTTCCAGACGAGTTATATACAAATTAATGTCAGTTTGTTTTCTGGAAACCATTTTAGTTAACTCGGTTTTATCTTTCTTTAACTTATCAATTACCGATTTAAACTCCTTTTCATGGTTTTCATAAAACATGTTGGCTTCAGTGCACTTGGAAAGATCCACGGTCAACTTCTGGTTGTGAATGAACGTCACATCATATTTCTCTTGCAAAGCCTTGTGTTCGCTTTGCAACTCACACCACTTATCACTCAAAGACACATGTTTGTCTTGCAAGTCAAACAAACTAGCTTGTAAAGCATCATGTTTGCCTTGCAACTCAGACATGTTTGCATCCAAATCAGCACATCTAACATGCAATCTATCACAATTATCACAAGTAGCAGCAGTGGGTTCATCGACACATACCTGACTTGATGAACGGTCGACATTAGCCATAAAGGCTGAATGGAGAAAAGACGAAGAATAAGCAGCTTGATCCACCAAAATAGATCTTCTTTGAATTCCTGCTGCAGTTTCTTCCAAAAGCTCATCAATATCTGCATCGATTGACGCATTTGATGTCTCATCCACATGATCATCACCTGAGCTCGAGGATTCTTCATCCGAACTTCTGCTGTAACCAGAAGAGTTTTCATCCTCAGAAGAGTCACCACCATTGGCGGAAGATTCTCCACCACTGGCGTGATTAAGATCCTTGACAATCTCAGCAAAACACGCTGTTCCATCCGGAGCATCATTTCCCAACTGGATTGACCAATCACAGCCTTCATCTACTTGAACCACAAGTGCCTGGTTGGCATTAGATGGTCCCGCTTGACTCTGGTTGTTGACAGGTACCAACGTACGAACATTGTTCCTGTTCTGGTTCTGCTGGTTGCCTTGATTTCTGAAGGGATTCTGGTTTCCATGCTGAGATGGTCTCGTACATTCACGCTTGAAATGACCACGTTCACCACAATTGAAACACTTGACAGCCTGCTTATCAAACCCATACTTGGTGTCTTTCTTGCTTTCCAAGCTGGTTCTGCCTGTTCTTTCCATGAAATCCTTTGCTCGCCTAACAGCACTGGCAAAGGCCCACTTGATGTCCATCATCTCCATCTCCTCTTTATCGATCTGCTGATAGTCTTCTTGTGTCAGATTAATGTTACCAATCTGACCTTCCACTAATCCACAGTATGCGCTCACCAAAGTGTTTAGCAGCTCCATGTGTTCCTTTGCTACTTCCACACTCACTTTAGAAAAGCTTGAGGTGTCGAGCCGTACTGTATTTGGCTTTGATTGTTGACCAGCAGATGATGTGCTTCCATAACATGCTTGCTGTTGTGGTACTGGTTGTGGTACTGGTTGAGGCACTGGATTAAGCGGATTTCCATACATGTCTGTGGTTGGAGGAGGAGTGCCATACAAGCTAGTGCTAGACACAAATGCTGTTTGAATTGGAGCGTGTAAAGAAGGTTTTGTAGAAGTGCTAGAAGTTCCATAATAAATTTCAGGATTTTGTGGCACTGGAACTCTTTTTGCCTTGAGAGTTTCTTCCTGATTCTTGTTTTCCAGGAGTTGAGCAAAGTCACTGAAGCTTGTTGTATCCAAGGTGCCATTGTACTTCATGATTTCTAAGAAATTATTCCATTGAGGTGGCAGTGCATCTGCAAACTTCTTCACTATCTCTGCTGAAGTTGTTACAACCCCAATATTTGCCAATTCAGTCAGCAAATGAGTAAATCGACTTGTCAAATCTCCTAAAGATTCATTCTGCATACAAGTAAAACCATCAAACTCTTTCTTTAGCAGATCTTTTCTCAATTGACGTGTCGCTTCATTTCCTACGCCCCTTATCTTCAATGCGTCCCACAACTGCTTCGTTGTCTTGTAACTGACAAATTGATGATAGATGTCTTTACTTAACGCCTGAGTAAGAATGGCATACGCTTTCTTTTCTAAGTCATAGACCTTCTTCTGATCTTCCGTAAGATCGGCAAACGTAACAGCAGATGAAGCGGCAACCTCTATTGTTTGATCAAAATCTGTGATGAAGCGCAACCACAATTCTGTATTTTGACCAAGGACGTATGTATGAAATCTATCAAACCATCCCGGATATTCACTTAAGTGCATCAACTTCGGAGGCTTATTCAAACTTCCCGTTTCACTTTCGCTTAGCAAAATGCTTTGAATACTTGGAGCTTGATTTGATACGAATGCCCATTGACCGGTAGATGTAGCATTAGCTTGCGAACCCGAATCCGGAGCCGGAGTACCAAAATACATCTCTGCATTTACCGGAACACCCCACATCGAATTCATTTTTGATCAAGAATAATAATACCTGAAAATCACAAACTTGTTAAACATAAACAAACTGGGATCGAAAGATCAACACTTGTTCGAAGGATCAACAGTGTTCGAAAGATCACTGTTGAGTTTCGAGCAATTGTTTTCGAAAGACTCCCCAATCGAAGGATCCTGGTCTTTCGAATAAGAACTGTAGATCGAAAGATGTATGTTTCGATATGATTCCTTGGTTCGAAGGATGATGATCTATCGAACCTCCACTGATCGAAAGATGATCTTTCGACTTCGAAGGATATCTTTCGAACTGTTCTGACACAGTTGACAAAGAGTGACAGGTTGGTGAAAAAGTTGATGGGTTGGTAGAAACTTTCTGCAGAAAGGATGGTCAGACCATGATTTTCTGCCAAAACCAGATTTGAACAATAAAATATTATAAACTTATCCAGAACACCGGTCACCGGAGAAGCCGGAATATGGCCGGAAATAACCAAAGTTCTTAAAAAAACAGTTTTTTTTTTAAGTTACCCAACCCGTCTTTTAACACACCCGGTAAGTTTAGACACGTTTTTACGACAAGAAATACGAGAAAATCAGTAAAAACGGATGCTAAAACAGTGAGTTTTTGTCCAAAAACACTTCAAAATCTTGTAAAAACCCGGTTTTTAACAAGGTAAAGAGCCACGGCTCTGATACCACTTGTAGGTCCCTCGGAGGTTGAGGTTTAACCTATTCCTTGTTATGTCTAACACACTAGCGAGTGCGGAATCCAAGCTAGCATGCAAACCGAGAAAGAACAAGCATAAACACAACACACAAGCTTCACAGATTAACACCACTTGTATTAATGCGTATGAAAGGTCCGGTTACAAAGCACAATGTTTACAAATCAGTTTTGCAAACTCTCTAAGTGTGTGTGTGTGTTTTTTTTAACAGAATGCTCTCACTTCTCTCTTGTCTAACTTTCGAACTCTACCGAAGTGAACACACAACATGGGTATATATACCCGAACACAGCATGTCTGGTCGAAGGATCAGACAGACTGATCGTAAGATCATCTGTCGACCAGGAATCCATCGAAGGATCACATATACCACGAAGGATGATATCCTTCGTGGTCTATCCTTCGAAGGTTATCTTTCGAGCTCATCGAAGGATGTAAACAATCCTTCGATGACACATCTTTCGACCCAGACATCTTTCAAACAATGTTCAAACTGTTTGACCAAGTCAAACCAGGAGGATGGTTGACTGGTCAAACTTACAAGACTAATAGAGACATCGTTTTGTATCAAAACGAAATACAGACAAAGTACAGACACAAGTGCACCAACACTTGGTTTCTTCAAAAATGCCTCAAAACTTTCGAAACGGATCTCCGTTGCTGCAACGATATTTGATACCTTGGTGTTTGGATGAAACTAGTAACCCTACTTATTTGATTCATGGTGTGTGTAAACAACACAGTCTAGATCGAATGGTGTGGGGTGGATCTCTTAGCTCCTATTGCTTCGTTCTTTCCCTAATCCAGATGATAAGATCCAAAGAACCCTTTGGAAGGTACTTGCTGTAGATGATAAATATATGTTTGGGGGATAGTCCCACTGGTAATATTTTACTTGATTATTTAACTGGAGTAGGGATGAGCATTTGCTACCGGGTACCGGTACCGAACCGTACTGTACTGGATATATTTGGTATCGGTACCGGTTCCCATTTTCTTCGTTTTTCGGTATACCGGTATTTACGGGTAAAACACCGGCAAGTAACGGTACCGAACCGGTGTATTCGGTACCGATGCCACTTTTCCCTGTTTTTCGGTATCGGTACTTTTGGTACCAGTACCGGTTCGATACGGAACGGGTACCGTGCTCATCTCTAAATTGGAGTGGCAACCTTATTGTAGTGTCAAGTGTAGGAAGAAAAGCAAAGTTTATGAATCATGTAGATCATTTGTTTTATTTTAATGCCAAAAAAGAGAATGATTACTAGAGGAAAAAGACATTTGTTTCTATTTCATCATTATTTCAGTGTAATTAAGACATTTAATTATCATAGTTAAATGAATATAGTTATATGAGTAATTGATACATAGTTAGGGTCAATGAGGGATTGACCAGCATCCTCTACTAGCAGAAGGTCAAAAATCCTCTACTATTCTAAGTGATCCTTCACATATTTCTCATCGGGTCTCTAGATAAGTTAAGAAAGGTGTATGTTAATAACTGGTGCACCTACTCATGTGTATGTTCATGATTTGTACTTATATTATATTTTGAGTTATAAAAATGTTAATCAGCTTGTCTTTCAATCCTAGGAACTTTTAGCTTTTTTTTTTAACTTTCGGTCTTGCTAAATATTTATTTCACCCAAAAATTTTAAGACACTGGAGGGTAATTAGGGGATTTCACCTTTCCTATATCATGATTGAAAGTTTGAGTTTCAAATCTAATCGATTCAATGCCTTCAAACAACTTCAATTCATTTTCAATTGACACACATCTACACATACGAGAGAGAGAGGGAGAGACGAGATCCAGAGGAGATGATGACACGATTCAATGGCGGTTGAAGAAGATCCAACGGTGGCGATGGTGGTTTCAAGGTTGTGGTTTATGAATGATGAGGGTTTCAAAACCCTAATTATTTCATGTTTTATTGTTTAGGTTAACTTCAGTTTGTTTTTTATTATTCAGATCTTATTAATTTTCAGACTATTTACTGTTTTAGTAATTTTCAGATCTTCTTCCAATTATTTCCTCTCTCTAAAACTTGAATTGAGGATTTTGGCTTGAAATTGAGTGGATTAAAGAAGCTTAATTGGGAAAAAAATGGGGTTGTTTTGGAATCTGTTGGTACACTTTATGTTGACGCGACTCGGTTCGGTTCGACTCGGTTCGGTTTGCCTCAAGCCCGACGTCGCGACATTCCTCTGTCGTGCGTCCCAGAGTTCGACACGCGAAGCACGGAGAGCCGCGAACCGTTCCCGCCGACACATCATCATGACATCACCATGATGATGTCATGTGTGTAGATAACATTTACATGAAATATATGTGACGAAGGTTGTGAAATCAGTTGAGGAAGGTTAACCTTCCTCATGAACATACATGGGGAACCTTTCAAGGTTCGTCAAGATAATGTGTGGGGAAGTTTAACCTTCCCCGCTCATTCCTTCGTCACATGAAGGTTCGTCAGTGAGAAAGTATAAATAGCTTAGTATGTTATCAGTTTTACTCATGAGAGCATAGTGAAACCCAGAGAGTTTATCGTCAAACATTGTGTGTATATGTTCGATATTGTTCTCGTCCTTTTAATCCAAGTGAATCTTTGATTATATGTTATGTTACTCGCGTTACATTGTTTGGTTTGCACCGTCTCGGGGATTCCGCACCCGCGATTGTGTTTGTTATAAACAGGGAATAGGTTTTCGTATCGGATCCTCCGGGAAAAACGGACCTACAAGTGGTATCAGAGCCTTGGCTCTTTTCCTTGTTTAAAACCAAACATTGTTGTGTTTTATCAAGTTTGTTTTCAGTGTTTTTCAAGAAACTGTTGTTGTGATATTCATACTTTCTGAAAACATTCTTGAAAATCAGTCAAAACCTTGTTATTTTGCTAAAAGTTTTATCAAAAATCTTGTTACATTACATGTGTGCATGTTTGGAGTTTGGTTTTTGTTGAAAGTATAAGCAAAATCGTTTTCGGAAAATTTCTCCGGTAAAAGTTGGCCGAAATCTTCAAGTCTGTTCTTCAGTTCTTCAAGTTGTTCATCATTTCTTCAAACTGTTCTTGAAAGTTTATAAGTTTTGATCTGTTTTGAAGGTTGAATTAAAGTGATAGTGTGTTTATTAATATTAAAAGGCAAGTGTTTGAAAATTGTGTACTGTGATGATGGATATTGAAAAAGAAGTTTCGTAAATCAGAAGTAAGGTGTGGGTTGAAATAGAGTCACCAACTATGTCAGAGGAATTATAATATATTTGATTTGCTTTTCAAAAAAAAATATCTAACAGCTGATATAATTTGCTAACCTTCGCCAGCTCTTTAACCTTCCTCACTTTTAAACCTTCCTCATCACTTTAACCTTCCTCGTCACTTCAACCTTCCTCACCTTTTAACCTTCCTCATCACTTTAACCTTCCTCATTACTTCAACCTTCCTCATCACTTCAACCTTCCTCATCACTTTAACCTTCCTCGTTACTTCAACCTTTCTCATCACTTTAACCTTCCTCGTTACTTCAACCTTCCTCATCACTTTAACCTTCCTCGTTACTTCAACCTTCCTCACCTTTTAACCTTCCTCATCACTTTAACCTTCCTCATCACTTTAACCTTCCTCATCACTTCAACCTTCCTCATCACTTTAACCTTCCTCATCACTTCAACCTTCCTCATCACTTCAACCTTCCTTATCGTTACTTCAACCTTCCTCATCACTTTAACCTTCCTCGTTACTTCAACCTTCCTCATCACTTTAACCTTCCTCGTTACTTCAACCTTCCTCACATTAACTTGTCATTTTTAAACAGAGGACTTGCAAAAGTATTCTAACTTTGTGTTTTCAAGTGTTTTATCAGGTACAGTTGTTCATATATCAAACATGAGTTGTACGAATTCATGGGATTGGAGTACGGACCCACGACCAGCTCAAAATCAGACTTCAATGGCCGCATATTTAGTGAATTCCATACCTCAACAACAACAGTCAATAAGTGCAAATCAATGGGCATTGGTGTCGAATCAAAATCAAAGCATTCAGAATCTTTTGCTTAGCGAGAGTGAAACGGGCAGCAACAATCGCCCACCAAAGTTGAATCACATGAGCGACTTTCCATCATGGAAAGGTCATTTCCACACATACGTTCAAGGGCAAAGCACCGAACTTTGGACGTGTTTCATTACTGCATGCAACCCTGCTCTCGAAACAGCAGCCTCAACTTCAGCGGGTCTTACTAATATGCTTGAAGATGACAAGAAAGCCTATGACTTAGAGAAAAAGGCGTTTCCTATTCTTACACAAGCGCTTCACAAAGAAATCTATCATCAATTCAGATATTGTAAGAACACGAAAAATTTATGGGATGCATTGGTAGCAATAGGAGAAGGAAATGCAGCTACTAGAAAGATTCGCCATGATTTATTGAAGAAAGAGTTTGAATCATTTCAATTCTTGGATAATGAAACCCTAAATGATATGACTTCTCGTTTTTATCATTTGATTAGTGAAATGAGTTCTTATAATGTTAATGCAACGCATCAGGAAATGATTGCACGGTTTGCTGATGCTCTACCTCCTAAGTGGAGTCCATTCATTGAACTTCGAAAGCATACGGGCGCTCTGGATACAGCCAATGTCAGTCTCTATGAATTCATTCAGAAGTTGGAGCACAAGAACGAAGAGGAAATTTGGAAAGCTAAAAGGATTGCAATTGCACCTCCTCAAAACAGAGAAATGTATTTGCCTGGTTTTGGTCCTTCAGCTAGTTCTAGTTCCGTTCAGCAACCGAAGCTTCAAACGGCGTTTGTATCCAATACAAGCTCATCTCCGTTTCCACAGTTCGATCAAAGTGCTTATCTTTCACAATCCATACCTCCACCTCAAGTTACCACTACTCAGCCACAGTTCGATCAAAGTGCTTATCTTTCACAATCCATACCCCAACCTCAAGCCCAACCACAACAACAACAACAAGCACATTATACCAACTGTCACACCCTGGCTTTGCGGAAGCGTGGTTAATTTTGGTGTGACTTCTTAATACCGTAGCTTAATCATAACAAAGCTATATGAATTAAAAACCATGCAAGTCATCCATTAAGTTTTGAAAACATCATACAGTACCATTGTTTTAACATACAACCATAACCTTGTTCAGTAGACATTACAACTTATAACATAACATAAACGTGGATTAAGGATTGTGTCTTGTCCAGGTAAGAGACACATCCCCTAAACCCTGATGACTTCATGACAAGTGCAGCGGAAAACGTTCCATACCGTGCCAGATCCGTTTAATTTCCTGAAATACATGTGAGTTGAAAAATCAACAATAATGTTGAGCGAGTTCATGTGCAAGTGAGTATGTAAACACTTGTAAGTATAAAAGTTTCCTGGTATGTAGCAGTGTAAGAGGACTTGTGATCACCAATGGTTTGCAAGGCCATTAGCATGTTGTGAAATGCAAGTAGTAAGACACGACCTAGCCGATTTTTGCGTCGGGCACAAAGTCACTCAAGGTCCGTTCTGTTGGTCCTCATAGAGGTCCGTTCTGTTGGGCCTAGAGTTGGGCTCGCTACACCCAGATAGATCTACCGCTACTGTCCCTCGGTCCTTCTGCCTACCCATTCACATGATCTAAAACCTCCTTACGTTATTCATACCGTGTATAAAGTACTTGTAAACAAAGTAACATGTATTTCACCCCCGCAGTTAAGAAAACTGAAAACAGTTAGAGAAAAGGGGGACATGAACTCACAGTGAATGCGTATCTCTACCAAGCGTCTCCAATACAGTAAGCTATGCAACGACCTACAAGTGCTAATTCTATTAGACGGACGGCCGTGCTTTAGCTTTACAGTTTATGTTTGCGGGAAATAGTTAGACAACTATTTCGTGTTACATTTTGTATAAACTTGGTAGTTATTTTCCTTCCCAAGGATGGGGGATTTAATACGTGTGCGTACAATTTCGTCATTAAGTCTCACTTAATCTTTATATATTTCCAAATCCAAAGTATAAGTGTTTATCCAACATACGTTGTTAAAGTACGCGTTCATAAATATTTCCGTAAGTGCGTAAGTTACGTTTTAACATACAAGTGGTAATATAATTACCGGTGTAACTTATATATTTATGGTGAAAGCGTTTGTATTATTTTGGAGTCGTTACCATTTGGAAACATTATTTTTACTCTAAAAATAATATTTATGTATTTCACAAAATAATCATAAACAGTGTGTGAAAATATATATTTATCACGTTAATATTTTGTGAAAATCCCACCTCCGAAAGTTTAGTAAATAAAGTCATGGCGAAATTTATGTTTCGAAAACATGTTAAAAATGGTTCTAACACTTGTAGTGTAAATAAGTTTAAGTGTTAGGTTTTTAGGAAAATTTCGATAGAGTTTCCTTTGTAACTGGAGGTGGCCACGCTTTCAAGCGTATCATTTTCTTTTAATAATCAATCAACAATTGTTCTCAACAATTTCCAAACAATCTTTCAACATTTTAACTAGTCAAATATGGACATAATCGTAAAAATACACAAACTTGTGGTTTGTCTAAAAATAAGTAGTAAATCTCTTTATTTTTAGTGGATCTTGTGTGTAAATAATCCGCTTTGGTAAAAACCTCGTTTTTAAAGAAAACTCATCCTTACTTCTTCTAGACACCTTTGACAAAACTAGTTTCTTGTCGGATCTTTTCATTTCACAAGTGTTTATACACTTTGTGGTTTGTAAAATCATGTTTATTAGTATAAGATCTATCCTTTAGAAAACACGATTCTTTTAAAGTGTGGTCCTTCAAAAATACCACTTGCAGATGCGTAGATCCGCTAGTTTTAAACACCTTTATACATGTCAAATCACTTTTACACAAGAAAAATATTTTTACACAAGTTCATGCTTTAAGTGTGGTAGAGTTTCACCTTTAACCCTTGTATTTAGTCAAAAACGAGCTTATGTGAAGATCCAAGATCTTACAAAGTCGGGTTAAACGATGTCCCGAGCTACCACATCATAGATCGGGTCTCAAAAATCACAAATTTCAAGTCCTACAACTTTTACACAAGTTACAAGCTATTAACCACCATTTTTGATGTTTTTACTAGACTTTAAAGCTTCAAAACGTATGTTTACGATATTTAACCGACAACTTTCTTTTAACCACTTTAGATATGCTTAAATATGAGTTTTAAACAATATACCTCTAGCTCGGGGCTAGGGAAGAATCGTGACGAAAACGAGGTGGATAAAGGCTAACGGTAGAGGTCCTTCGCGTTCCGAGTGCACCAAAGCTCCTAATATGCGACTTGTGAAGCTTGAATGATGATGGAATGTTGAGAGCAAGAACCGAAAGTATGGTGGTGGGTGGTGGGGTGTTCGGCCGAAGGTAGGGGAGAGCAAGAAAGAGTGATCTTGTGTGATTTGTTAAGTGATAATTGTCTAGTGAGTTAAGTATGTATTTATAGGAAAATTAGATGTTGTTAACCCTTGGATAAAATGTCCCCATGATATTAAACATAATCTAATAAAATAATAAACCTTGTACTAGTGTGTCCCCCTAGTTTTGGGGCCGGTTAGGGTATGGGGGGGGGGGTTAGTTCGATTTAAACTAGTGTAGTTAGGATATAGTTTAGGTTAAATAGGTTAGTTTAATGTTTAACCTCGTTAGTGATATAAAGCGCGTTATGACGGGTGTTAGGGTAATCAGGGACCCTAACTGGCTTAGAAAAATATAAATAGTGAAAATATTAATATTTTCATGTTCCGGGTAAAGTCCGGTTGTTCGGTTGGATAGTAATCCGTTAAAGCGTTACTAAAGCTTTAAAGTGTCGTTATTGTTATTTTTAGTGACACTTTTTGTTTCCAACACTTTAGAAAGTGTCTAGTAATATTTTTTTCCCCAAGTATTGGCACTTTACTAGTCAGCTAGAAGCTGGTTAAATTATTAAAGTGCTGTGTTTTGTACTTAAAGTACGTTTTAGGCACATCCGTTCACTGTAACTTATCCCTAGAGACGCGGTTCTACCATACTTGTATTCCTACACTCACTGCTAGTGTAGTAACTTTCTCAGGCTCTTACAGGCCTTAGAGGCAGTGTCTGCCTGATGCTGGTTATATCAGCATGTTCACTGTGTATCCGTTAATTGTGCTACTGTGCGTTTAGTGCATCAAGTGTGTCACGAAGGTGCTATAAGCAGAATATAGTGTGACAGCAAGTAAAGTATGATGCAAATAAGTACATGTATCAGTATTTAAGTAGCAGTTCATCAGCTAGTTCAATGTTGCACAGTAGTTAAGCAGTAATCAATCAGTAATTAAGTCGTACGGATACCTGGTTTAGTGAGGGTTGTCACATTCTCCCCCCGTTAAATAAATTTCGTCCCGAAATTTTAAGTTCTGCTTGTAGATGCAGGGTTCCTGGGGAAATAAGTGGGGGTACTTTTCTTTCATCCGGTCCTCACGCTCCCAGGTGTATTCAGGACCATGTCTGGCATTCCAGCGAACCTTGAAGAGTTTGACACTGCTCCGGCGGGTCCTGTTAACTTTCCAATCTGTGACCTCGACGGGTTCTTCTACGAAGTGGAGCGTGTCGTCAACATGAATTTCGTCGATAGGAATGGCAACGTCAACTTGAGTTGGACTTTTCTTTAAATTGGATACATGGAATGTATCGTGAACACCATTTAGTTCAGCAGGTAGGTCCAACTTGTATGCTACGGTTCCAATTCTTTCCAGAATTCTGAAAGGACCAATGTAGCGCGGATTTAACTTCCCACGCTTCCCAAAGCGTGCCACCCCTTTCCAGGGTGATACCTTCAATAACACCATTTCTCCAACTTGAAAATCCACATGTTTTCGGTTTGGATCCGCGTAGGCCTTTTGTCTGTGGCGAGCGGCTTCGATGTGTTTAAGAATCTGCGCAATCTTGTCCGTCGTCTCTTGGACGATTTCGGGACCGGCAAGCTGCCTATCACCTGCGTCAGCCCAACATAGTGGTGATCGACACTTGCGTCCGTATAGGGCTTCAAAAGGCGCGACACCAATACTGGTGTGGTAGCTGTTGTTGTATGAGAATTCGACCAAAGGTAAGTGTTTATCCCAGCTACCGCCCAAATCCATAACACATGCTCTCAGCATGTCTTCCAAGGTTTGTATCGTTCGCTCGCTCTGGCCATCAGTTTGCGGATGAAACGCAGTGCTCAGATTCAGTTGTGAGCCAAAAGCTTCTTGGAAGGATTGCCATATTCTTGACACAAACCTCCCGTCTCTATCAGAAATGATTGAGAGAGGCACTCCATGACGTGCGACGATCTCTCTCATGTATATTTCGGCCAATTTGCTCGTGTTATCCTTTTCTCTGATAGGCAAGAAGTGTGCTGTCTTTGTTAATCGATCCACTATCACCAAGATAGTGTCATGGCCTCTTGGCGTTCTTGGCAGTTTTGTAACAAAATCCATGGAGATTTGTTCCCACTTCCATTTGGGAATCTCCGGTTGTTGCAGAAGTCCCGAAGGTCTCTGGTATTCGGCCTTAACCTTAGCGCACGTTAAACATTTGCTTACGTAGACAGCAACATCGCCTTTCATCCTAGGCCACCAATAGTAATCTTTAAGATCCTGGTACATCTTATCCGATCCAGGGTGGATAGAGTACCGTGACTTGTGCGCTTCGTCGAAAATAACTTCCCTTAATCCACCAAACAGAGGAACCCAAATCCTTTTCTCGAAACATAATGTTCCTTCATTGTTTGGTGCCAGTAACTTCTCCATCCCACGGAGATATTCTTCCTCACGATTCCCTTCCTTAAGGGCTTCTTTTTGTGCAGCTCGAATGCGCAAGGAAAGGTCGGTTCGTATAATCATTTCTAGAGCTCTAACCCTTATGGGTTTGATTCTTTCCTTTCGACTAAGGGCATCGGCGACCACATTCGCCTTCCCTGGATGATACTTGATCTCGCAGTCGTAATCGTTCAGTAATTCGACCCAGCGTCTTTGCCTCATATTCAGTTCTTTCTGGTTGAATATATGTTGTAAGCTCTTGTGATCTGTGAAGATTGTGCATTTTGTACCGTACAGGTAGTGTCTCCAGATCTTTAAGGCAAATACCACGGCGCCAAGTTCTAAATCGTGTGTGGTATAGTTCTTCTCGTGCACTTTCAATTGGCGGGATGCGTAAGCAATAACTTTTTGGCGTTGCATCAACACGCAACCCAATCCCTGGCGCGATGTGTCGCAGTATACCACAAAATCATCAGTACCTTCCGGTAGTGCTAAGATTGGCGCATCACAAAGTTTGTTCTTCAATAACTGAAATGCTTCTTCCTGTTTGATTCCCCAATCAAACGTCCTATCCTTCTGTGTGAGCGCGGTAAGGGGTTGAGCGATCTTTGAAAAGCCCTCTATGAATCTTCTATAGTAGCCAGCCAAACCCAAGAATTGTCGAATCTCGGTTGGCGTCGTCGGTGCTTCCCAGTTCTTGATTGCCTCGATCTTTGTGGGATCGACATGAATTCCATCCCCATTAACCACATGTCCAAGAAATTGGACTTCACGTAGACAAAATTCACACTTGGAAAGTTTGGCATATAGTTGTTCTTTCTTTAGCAGCTCCAAAATGGTTCTAAGATGCTGCTCGTGTTCAGCCCTTGTCTTTGAGTAAATCAAAATGTCGTCGATGAATACAATCACGAACTTGTCCAGGTATGGCTTGCAAACTCTATTCATCAAATCCATAAAGACTGCCGGTGCGTTTGTCAAACCAAACGGCATAACCAGGAACTCGTAGTGTCCATAACGAGTCCTGAAGGCTGTCTTTGGGATACTTTCTTCTTGAATCCTCAACTGGTGGTATCCAGATCGAAGGTCGATCTTAGAGTAACAACTTGAGCCTTGCAGTTGGTCGAACAGATCATCAATTCTTGGCAGGGGATATCTATTCTTGATCGTTAGCTTGTTCAGTTCTCTGTAGTCGATGCACATCCGAAAACTACCGTCTTTCTTCTTGACGAACAGGACCGGAGCTCCCCAAGGCGAGAAGCTTGGTCGAATGAAACCCTTGTCTAACAACTCTTGAAGTTGTGTCGACAGTTCCTGCATCTCAGATGGAGCAAGTCTGTAAGGTGCCTTAGCTACAGGCGCGGCGCCTGGAACTAAGTCGATGTGAAACTCGACTTGTCTCTGAGGTGGCAGTCCGGGTAAGTCTTCTGGAAAGACTTCTGGATACTCCCTCACGACAGGGATGTCTTCGATTCTTGGCTCATCAGCCTTCTTATCCACAATGTGTGCCAGGAAGGCAACACATCCCCTCTGCAAACACTTCTTTGCTTTCAAACAGCTGATAATCCTCAACGGCGTCTCACGCTTCTCTCCATGAATAACAATGGTCTCACCATCATCAGTTGGGATACGAACAATCTTTTCGTGACAAACTATCTCCGCTTTGTTGCCAGATAACCAATCCATTCCTACTACTACGTCGAAACTTCCCAATTGGACTGGTAGTAGATCCAAAGAAAACTCATGTTCTCCTAACTCAATCACACAACCTCGGATAACTTCATTTGCTTCTACTAATTTCCCATTGGCCAATTCAATCGAGTACGGAATATCTAACTTATTTGTGGCTAAACCAAGCATATCCTTAAATTCTAACGATACGAAGCTATAGTCGGCACCAGTATCGAATAAAACAGATGCATAGCGTTGATTTACAGGGAACGTACCAGTAACAACGTTGGGATCCTGGCGTGCTTCCCGTGCACCAATCTGGAACACCCTTCCACGGGCTTGGTTCAATCCCGGGCAATCCCTTTTGAAGTGCCCAATGTCACCGCAATGAAAACACCCTAATCTTTGTCCACTTCCCGCACCATCCATAACTGGCGGGTTGTTCTGGTTAGCATTTCCAGCTTGGTTGGCATTGTTGCCTCGATTATTCCCCTGTTGGCGACCTCCAAAACCACCACGGTTGTTATTCCCGTTCTCAAATCTTCCCTGGCCGCCCCGGCCAGTACCAACCCAACAGGTGAACTTCGAGTGGCCGCGTTTCCCACATGCTTCACATACTTTTACTCCACAATGACCCGAATGGTGGCGTTGACAGACGTTGCATTTGGGCTGGGTGCCCTGGTACCCTTTTCCTTTCTTGGTACTGTCAGCTGATTTTCCTTTCTTTACTGCCATACTGACGCCTTGCTTAAAGTTTGAAAACTTCCTTTTGTTATCTCCTGAGGACTCAACGTGAGTCTCTGTCTTCTTCGCCTTGACTTCATCAAACTTGTTTAAACGAATTGCCTCCTCGGTGAGAGCCACGCTCAGATCAATGGCTTCAGTGATAGTTGCTGGTTTAGAGGAGGTTACCATGCTAATGATTTGAGGAGCTAATCCCCAAATGAAGCGCTCAATTCGCTTGTATTCAGGCGTGACCATATAAGGAACCACTTGAGATAGGTCATGAAACCTCTGAACGTACTCTGCTATCTTCGGACCGTCCATTTTTAGGTGCCAGAACTCGGTCTCCAACCGCTGAATTTCTGCGCGGGAACAGTACTTCTTGCGCATAAGCTCTTTCAGCTCTGCCCAGGTCAGCGCGTAGGCGGCAGCTTCGCCTAAGGTCTGGACTTGTAGGTTCCACCAAGATAGGGCTCCATCTAGAAACAGCCCTGAGATGTAAGTGACCTGCTGGTCCGGCGCACATTTGCTCATGCGGAGGGTAGAATCAGTCTTCTCGGCCCAACGAGTAAAAGCGATAGCACCTCCGGTGCCGTCAAAGTTGATGGGCTTGCAGTCTAGAAACTGCTTGTAGGTGCACCCTGCACATACGTTATGGTACATAAATGGCGTTAGCATCCCTGCTAGTAATATCCAATTAGAGTATGGTATGTCTTAATGACTTAGTATTACCATGTGGTGGATTATTGTTGCCATTGTTGGAGTTGCCGGAGTCGTTTCCCTGAGAAGAGGTGTGCTGAGCTATAGCTGCAGCGATTATCTCCTGAAGTTCTGCCTCGTTGGTAGGCATGCGTACACTACGTCGTGGCGGCATCTTCTAAAAGATGTGTTTACGTTGGTCAGGACATAGTAAAGTGTACGTATATAGTAATAGTAATAGTATAATCACATAACATCTCATGTTATCACACATCACAATTATCAATCACACAACATCCCATGTCATAAAATATTAACAAATAATCAAGCGAATCAATTATGGTGAGAAAACTGCGATTGCCATATAAATGAGACCACATCGTAAGTGTATACATACAATCATCAATCACTAGGGGCTACATCACCCCCGTCCAAAAGCTACATCAATATCAGTACAACATCGAGTACATAACAAAAGTCAAATCATAACGTAGTCTCCCCAAAATGCTGTGCAATCAAAAAGCAATCGCCGCCTTCTCACCTCGCCTACCCAAGTGGCACCGATGAGCTCTAAGCAGATGGTGGTGGAGGAGGGGGAAAATGGGTATAAAACAAACGGCGCAACTGTAACCAGTCCGCCTCCATCGCCTGCTGTGTACGAATAATGGAAGCAATCTGCTGCTCCAAGGTAGTAAGACGAGCAGCATAGTCAGGGGGTAAAGGTCGTGATGGCTGCAACGGAGAGGGTACCCGGCCATGGCACTGACATGGCTGCAGATGGGCTCTCTCCAACTCCTGTAGTCGCTGCTCGTGCAACTCATGCTGGTATACAAAAGACATCAATACATCCTCAATGGTGTGGCCCGCATGGAACCTGTGGTATGGATCAGTGGGTGGCATAGGAGAAAATGGTGACCAAAGCAATGGCTCTCGTGTGGGGTCAAAGGGTGCCACACGAAAAGAAGCAGTAGTGGGTGGGACAAATGGAATCTGGGGCATGAAAGGCGTGGGCATCGGTACATGCCCTGATGGGTGGGCTGAAGAGCCCTCTCCAGGCCCCGCTGGAGGTATGTACATGGGAATCTGAAATGAAAAGTCAACGGGTCGAGTGTCTGGGATCTGTGGGGGTAACGGTGGGACGTCCTCATCAGCCGGTATCCAACCGTGCTGTGCAGCCTCATCCGGTGGATCCATATGTGCCGCGAACAGTGCATGTCCGGGCTCTAGGGGAACGGGATCAAGTAAGGGAGCAACGACAGGGTGAACGGGTGCAAGGTGCTCTATAGGGTGGTCAGCAGGTATAGCAACAATGGGTAAAGGAACAACGGGATCAACAGCAACCTGATCGCCCTCAATCAAAGGAACATCTACAGGGAGATCAGCAACAACAGGCTCAAGGGGGATATCAGCATGTACTGGGTCATGCTCGGGTAAAGGATCAAGAGCGGCTGCCTGCTCAGGAGCAATGGCAGGCTCAGGGTCGTCAAACGCCATGTCAAAATCAAAATCGGGATCAATCGGATCAAATGGGTCAATAGGATCTGCTGGATCCTCCATCAACTCGTCCATCGGAACAAACTCTAAATCACGGTCAGGATTGAATCCCGGGGGAAACACAGGATCTGAATCCCCCTCGTCGTCATGGTCAAAAACAAGTCCAGGTATGGGAGCAACAGAAAAAGCCTGGTCAGAATCGGACCCATGGGAGAAGTGCTGCGCACTATGAGCATGTGTGGGTACAGAAGCCACAGACTCAAAGGAGTCCGGGACTGGGGAATGTGCAGGTGACTCCGCAGCTGGAGCATCTGCGATCAGTAAAGGAGCAACAGCAGGTAGGGCCTCGCCCTGAGCATCCTCCAAAGGCTCCTCCTCAAACATATCGACGTCGTCCTCCTCGTCGTCGATGGGTAACTCCTGAACAGGGTATGATGCAAGGGGTACAGGAGCAGGGATCACAACGAGTGGTAGATCCCCGGCTGGAAGATCAACTGGGAGCTCATCAACGCCATCGGGTAAGGCGAATGGCTGAAAGTCATCATCATCCGTGCTGGTGAAGTCTGACGTATAAACCTCATGCTCTGACGACTCCAGGTCATCCGATACAATATGCCTGGGGTCGGTGGTGTCTGAACCACCTGAATCAGCCGAATCCATGTATCTGTAACATAAACACAAGTATGCACAAACAGTCAATCACATAATCAAATAATCACATAAGTCACCAAGTAAGCACTCAAATCATCCTCCTAGTCCCACTAGCCAACACTCCTAGTCCCACTAGCCAACACTCCTAGTCCCACTAGTCAACACTCCTAGTCCCGCTAGCCAACACTCCTAGTCCCACTAGCCAACACTCCTAGTTCCACTAGCCAACACTCCTAGTCCCACTAGCCTCCTACCTCGACCTCCCAGACCGAGCCTAGAATAATAAATAAAATGTGCTCAACATTTGTTTGTAAAAAGTTGTGGATCTGGACTTAAGTGGTATGCAGAAAAATGTTTTCGTGAGAGCCCTAGTGATCATAGTCTAGACTCAAGAAAGAATCCTAGTTCGCTATGATCAGAGCTCTGATACCAAGCTGTCACACCCTGGCTTTGCGGAAGCGTGGTTAATTTTGGTGTGACTTCTTAATACCGTAGCTTAATCATAACAAAGCTATATGAATTAAAAACCATGCAAGTCATCCATTAAGTTTTGAAAACATCATACAGTACCATTGTTTTAACATACAACCATAACCTTGTTCAGTAGACATTACAACTTATAACATAACATAAACGTGGATTAAGGATTGTGTCTTGTCCAGGTAAGAGACACATCCCCTAAACCCTGATGACTTCATGACAAGTGCAGCGGAAAACGTTCCATACCGTGCCAGATCCGTTTAATTTCCTGAAATACATGTGAGTTGAAAAATCAACAATAATGTTGAGCGAGTTCATGTGCAAGTGAGTATGTAAACACTTGTAAGTATAAAAGTTTCCTGGTATGTAGCAGTGTAAGAGGACTTGTGATCACCAATGGTTTGCAAGGCCATTAGCATGTTGTGAAATGCAAGTAGTAAGACACGACCTAGCCGATTTTTGCGTCGGGCACAAAGTCACTCAAGGTCCGTTCTGTTGGTCCTCATAGAGGTCCGTTCTGTTGGGCCTAGAGTTGGGCTCGCTACACCCAGATAGATCTACCGCTACTGTCCCTCGGTCCTTCTGCCTACCCATTCACATGATCTAAAACCTCCTTACGTTATTCATACCGTGTATAAAGTACTTGTAAACAAAGTAACATGTATTTCACCCCCGCAGTTAAGAAAACTGAAAACAGTTAGAGAAAAGGGGGACATGAACTCACAGTGAATGCGTATCTCTACCAAGCGTCTCCAATACAGTAAGCTATGCAACGACCTACAAGTGCTAATTCTATTAGACGGACGGCCGTGCTTTAGCTTTACAGTTTATGTTTGCGGGAAATAGTTAGACAACTATTTCGTGTTACATTTTGTATAAACTTGGTAGTTATTTTCCTTCCCAAGGATGGGGGATTTAATACGTGTGCGTACAATTTCGTCATTAAGTCTCACTTAATCTTTATATATTTCCAAATCCAAAGTATAAGTGTTTATCCAACATACGTTGTTAAAGTACGCGTTCATAAATATTTCCGTAAGTGCGTAAGTTACGTTTTAACATACAAGTGGTAATATAATTACCGGTGTAACTTATATATTTATGGTGAAAGCGTTTGTATTATTTTGGAGTCGTTACCATTTGGAAACATTATTTTTACTCTAAAAATAATATTTATGTATTTCACAAAATAATCATAAACAGTGTGTGAAAATATATATTTATCACGTTAATATTTTGTGAAAATCCCACCTCCGAAAGTTTAGTAAATAAAGTCATGGCGAAATTTATGTTTCGAAAACATGTTAAAAATGGTTCTAACACTTGTAGTGTAAATAAGTTTAAGTGTTAGGTTTTTAGGAAAATTTCGATAGAGTTTCCTTTGTAACTGGAGGTGGCCACGCTTTCAAGCGTATCATTTTCTTTTAATAATCAATCAACAATTGTTCTCAACAATTTCCAAACAATCTTTCAACATTTTAACTAGTCAAATATGGACATAATCGTAAAAATACACAAACTTGTGGTTTGTCTAAAAATAAGTAGTAAATCTCTTTATTTTTAGTGGATCTTGTGTGTAAATAATCCGCTTTGGTAAAAACCTCGTTTTTAAAGAAAACTCATCCTTACTTCTTCTAGACACCTTTGACAAAACTAGTTTCTTGTCGGATCTTTTCATTTCACAAGTGTTTATACACTTTGTGGTTTGTAAAATCATGTTTATTAGTATAAGATCTATCCTTTAGAAAACACGATTCTTTTAAAGTGTGGTCCTTCAAAAATACCACTTGCAGATGCGTAGATCCGCTAGTTTTAAACACCTTTGTACATGTCAAATCACTTTTACACAAGAAAAATATTTTTACACAAGTTCATGCTTTAAGTGTGGTAGAGTTTCACCTTTAACCCTTGTATTTAGTCAAAAACGAGCTTATGTGAAGATCCAAGATCTTACAAAGTCGGGTTAAACGATGTCCCGAGCTACCACATCATAGATCGGGTCTCAAAAATCACAAATTTCAAGTCCTACAACTTTTACACAAGTTACAAGCTATTAACCACCATTTTTGATGTTTTTACTAGACTTTAAAGCTTCAAAACGTATGTTTACGATATTTAACCGACAACTTTCTTTTAACCACTTTAGATATGCTTAAATATGAGTTTTAAACAATATACCTCTAGCTCGGGGCTAGGGAAGAATCGTGACGAAAACGAGGTGGATAAAGGCTAACGGTAGAGGTCCTTCGCGTTCCGAGTGCACCAAAGCTCCTAATATGCGACTTGTGAAGCTTGAATGATGATGGAATGTTGAGAGCAAGAACCGAAAGTATGGTGGTGGGTGGTGGGGTGTTCGGCCGAAGGTAGGGGAGAGCAAGAAAGAGTGATCTTGTGTGATTTGTTAAGTGATAATTGTCTAGTGAGTTAAGTATGTATTTATAGGAAAATTAGATGTTGTTAACCCTTGGATAAAATGTCCCCATGATATTAAACATAATCTAATAAAATAATAAACCTTGTACTAGTGTGTCCCCCTAGTTTTGGGGCCGGTTAGGGTATGGGGGGGGGGGGGGGTTAGTTCGATTTAAACTAGTGTAGTTAGGATATAGTTTAGGTTAAATAGGTTAGTTTAATGTTTAACCTCGTTAGTGATATAAAGCGCGTTATGACGGGTGTTAGGGTAATCAGGGACCCTAACTGGCTTAGAAAAATATAAATAGTGAAAATATTAATATTTTCATGTTCCGGGTAAAGTCCGGTTGTTCGGTTGGATAGTAATCCGTTAAAGCGTTACTAAAGCTTTAAAGTGTCGTTATTGTTATTTTTAGTGACACTTTTTGTTTCCAACACTTTAGAAAGTGTCTAGTAATATTTTTTTCCCCAAGTATTGGCACTTTACTAGTCAGCTAGAAGCTGGTTAAATTATTAAAGTGCTGTGTTTTGTACTTAAAGTACGTTTTAGGCACATCCGTTCACTGTAACTTATCCCTAGAGACGCGGTTCTACCATACTTGTATTCCTACACTCACTGCTAGTGTAGTAACTTTCTCAGGCTCTTACAGGCCTTAGAGGCAGTGTCTGCCTGATGCTGGTTATATCAGCATGTTCACTGTGTATCCGTTAATTGTGCTACTGTGCGTTTAGTGCATCAAGTGTGTCACGAAGGTGCTATAAGCATAATATAGTGTGACAGCAAGTAAAGTATGATGCAAATAAGTACATGTATCAGTATTTAAGTAGCAGTTCATCAGCTAGTTCAATGTTGCACAGTAGTTAAGCAGTAATCAATCAGTAATTAAGTCGTACGGATACCTGGTTTAGTGAGGGTTGTCACATTCTCCCCCCGTTAAATAAATTTCGTCCCGAAATTTTAAGTTCTGCTTGTAGATGCAGGGTTCCTGGGGAAATAAGTGGGGGTACTTTTCTTTCATCCGGTCCTCACGCTCCCAGGTGTATTCAGGACCATGTCTGGCATTCCAGCGAACCTTGAAGAGTTTGACACTGCTCCGGCGGGTCCTGTTAACTTTCCAATCTGTGACCTCGACGGGTTCTTCTACGAAGTGGAGCGTGTCGTCAACATGAATTTCGTCGATAGGAATGGCAACGTCAACTTGAGTTGGACTTTTCTTTAAATTGGATACATGGAATGTATCGTGAACACCATTTAGTTCAGCAGGTAGGTCCAACTTGTATGCTACGGTTCCAATTCTTTCCAGAATTCTGAAAGGACCAATGTAGCGCGGATTTAACTTCCCACGCTTCCCAAAGCGTGCCACCCCTTTCCAGGGTGATACCTTCAATAACACCATTTCTCCAACTTGAAAATCCACATGTTTTCGGTTTGGATCCGCGTAGGCCTTTTGTCTGTGGCGAGCGGCTTCGATGTGTTTAAGAATCTGCGCAATCTTGTCCGTCGTCTCTTGGACGATTTCGGGACCGGCAAGCTGCCTATCACCTGCGTCAGCCCAACATAGTGGTGATCGACACTTGCGTCCGTATAGGGCTTCAAAAGGCGCGACACCAATACTGGTGTGGTAGCTGTTGTTGTATGAGAATTCGACCAAAGGTAAGTGTTTATCCCAGCTACCGCCCAAATCCATAACACATGCTCTCAGCATGTCTTCCAAGGTTTGTATCGTTCGCTCGCTCTGGCCATCAGTTTGCGGATGAAACGCAGTGCTCAGATTCAGTTGTGAGCCAAAAGCTTCTTGGAAGGATTGCCATATTCTTGACACAAACCTCCCGTCTCTATCAGAAATGATTGAGAGAGGCACTCCATGACGTGCGACGATCTCTCTCATGTATATTTCGGCCAATTTGCTCGTGTTATCCTTTTCTCTGATAGGCAAGAAGTGTGCTGTCTTTGTTAATCGATCCACTATCACCAAGATAGTGTCATGGCCTCTTGGCGTTCTTGGCAGTTTTGTAACAAAATCCATGGAGATTTGTTCCCACTTCCATTTGGGAATCTCCGGTTGTTGCAGAAGTCCCGAAGGTCTCTGGTATTCGGCCTTAACCTTAGCGCACGTTAAACATTTGCTTACGTAGACAGCAACATCGCCTTTCATCCTAGGCCACCAATAGTAATCTTTAAGATCCTGGTACATCTTATCCGATCCAGGGTGGATAGAGTACCGTGACTTGTGCGCTTCGTCGAAAATAACTTCCCTTAATCCACCAAACAGAGGAACCCAAATCCTTTTCTCGAAACATAATGTTCCTTCATTGTTTGGTGCCAGTAACTTCTCCATCCCACGGAGATATTCTTCCTCACGATTCCCTTCCTTAAGGGCTTCTTTTTGTGCAGCTCGAATGCGCAAGGAAAGGTCGGTTCGTATAATCATTTCTAGAGCTCTAACCCTTATGGGTTTGATTCTTTCCTTTCGACTAAGGGCATCGGCGACCACATTCGCCTTCCCTGGATGATACTTGATCTCGCAGTCGTAATCGTTCAGTAATTCGACCCAGCGTCTTTGCCTCATATTCAGTTCTTTCTGGTTGAATATATGTTGTAAGCTCTTGTGATCTGTGAAGATTGTGCATTTTGTACCGTACAGGTAGTGTCTCCAGATCTTTAAGGCAAATACCACGGCGCCAAGTTCTAAATCGTGTGTGGTATAGTTCTTCTCGTGCACTTTCAATTGGCGGGATGCGTAAGCAATAACTTTTTGGCGTTGCATCAACACGCAACCCAATCCCTGGCGCGATGTGTCGCAGTATACCACAAAATCATCAGTACCTTCCGGTAGTGCTAAGATTGGCGCATCACAAAGTTTGTTCTTCAATAACTGAAATGCTTCTTCCTGTTTGATTCCCCAATCAAACGTCCTATCCTTCTGTGTGAGCGCGGTAAGGGGTTGAGCGATCTTTGAAAAGCCCTCTATGAATCTTCTATAGTAGCCAGCCAAACCCAAGAATTGTCGAATCTCGGTTGGCGTCGTCGGTGCTTCCCAGTTCTTGATTGCCTCGATCTTTGTGGGATCGACATGAATTCCATCCCCATTAACCACATGTCCAAGAAATTGGACTTCACGTAGACAAAATTCACACTTGGAAAGTTTGGCATATAGTTGTTCTTTCTTTAGCAGCTCCAAAATGGTTCTAAGATGCTGCTCGTGTTCAGCCCTTGTCTTTGAGTAAATCAAAATGTCGTCGATGAATACAATCACGAACTTGTCCAGGTATGGCTTGCAAACTCTATTCATCAAATCCATAAAGACTGCCGGTGCGTTTGTCAAACCAAACGGCATAACCAGGAACTCGTAGTGTCCATAACGAGTCCTGAAGGCTGTCTTTGGGATACTTTCTTCTTGAATCCTCAACTGGTGGTATCCAGATCGAAGGTCGATCTTAGAGTAACAACTTGAGCCTTGCAGTTGGTCGAACAGATCATCAATTCTTGGCAGGGGATATCTATTCTTGATCGTTAGCTTGTTCAGTTCTCTGTAGTCGATGCACATCCGAAAACTACCGTCTTTCTTCTTGACGAACAGGACCGGAGCTCCCCAAGGCGAGAAGCTTGGTCGAATGAAACCCTTGTCTAACAACTCTTGAAGTTGTGTCGACAGTTCCTGCATCTCAGATGGAGCAAGTCTGTAAGGTGCCTTAGCTACAGGCGCGGCGCCTGGAACTAAGTCGATGTGAAACTCGACTTGTCTCTGAGGTGGCAGTCCGGGTAAGTCTTCTGGAAAGACTTCTGGATACTCCCTCACGACAGGGATGTCTTCGATTCTTGGCTCATCAGCCTTCTTATCCACAATGTGTGCCAGGAAGGCAACACATCCCCTCTGCAAACACTTCTTTGCTTTCAAACAGCTGATAATCCTCAACGGCGTCTCACGCTTCTCTCCATGAATAACAATGGTCTCACCATCATCAGTTGGGATACGAACAATCTTTTCGTGACAAACTATCTCCGCTTTGTTGCCAGATAACCAATCCATTCCTACTACTACGTCGAAACTTCCCAATTGGACTGGTAGTAGATCCAAAGAAAACTCATGTTCTCCTAACTCAATCACACAACCTCGGATAACTTCATTTGCTTCTACTAATTTCCCATTGGCCAATTCAATCGAGTACGGAATATCTAACTTATTTGTGGCTAAACCAAGCATATCCTTAAATTCTAACGATACGAAGCTATAGTCGGCACCAGTATCGAATAAAACAGATGCATAGCGTTGATTTACAGGGAACGTACCAGTAACAACGTTGGGATCCTGGCGTGCTTCCCGTGCACCAATCTGGAACACCCTTCCACGGGCTTGGTTCAATCCCGGGCAATCCCTTTTGAAGTGCCCAATGTCACCGCAATGAAAACACCCTAATCTTTGTCCACTTCCGCACCATCCATAACTGGCGGGTTGTTCTGGTTAGCATTTCCAGCTTGGTTGGCATTGTTGCCTCGATTATTCCCCTGTTGGCGACCTCCAAAACCACCACGGTTGTTATTCCCGTTCTCAAATCTTCCCTGGCCGCCCCGGCCAGTACCAACCCAACAGGTGAACTTCGAGTGGCCGCGTTTCCCACATGCTTCACATACTTTTACTCCACAATGACCCGAATGGTGGCGTTGACAGACGTTGCATTTGGGCTGGGTGCCCTGGTACCCTTTTCCTTTCTTGGTACTGTCAGCTGATTTTCCTTTCTTTACTGCCATACTGACGCCTTGCTTAAAGTTTGAAAACTTCCTTTTGTTATCTCCTGAGGACTCAACGTGAGTCTCTGTCTTCTTCGCCTTGACTTCATCAAACTTGTTTAAACGAATTGCCTCCTCGGTGAGAGCCACGCTCAGATCAATGGCTTCAGTGATAGTTGCTGGTTTAGAGGAGGTTACCATGCTAATGATTTGAGGAGCTAATCCCCAAATGAAGCGCTCAATTCGCTTGTATTCAGGCGTGACCATATAAGGAACCACTTGAGATAGGTCATGAAACCTCTGAACGTACTCTGCTATCTTCGGACCGTCCATTTTTAGGTGCCAGAACTCGGTCTCCAACCGCTGAATTTCTGCGCGGGAACAGTACTTCTTGCGCATAAGCTCTTTCAGCTCTGCCCAGGTCAGCGCGTAGGCGGCAGCTTCGCCTAAGGTCTGGACTTGTAGGTTCCACCAAGATAGGGCTCCATCTAGAAACAGCCCTGAGATGTAAGTGACCTGCTGGTCCGGCGCACATTTGCTCATGCGGAGGGTAGAATCAGTCTTCTCGGCCCAACGAGTAAAAGCGATAGCACCTCCGGTGCCGTCAAAGTTGATGGGCTTGCAGTCTAGAAACTGCTTGTAGGTGCACCCTGCACATACGTTATGGTACATAAATGGCGTTAGCATCCCTGCTAGTAATATCCAATTAGAGTATGGTATGTCTTAATGACTTAGTATTACCATGTGGTGGATTATTGTTGCCATTGTTGGAGTTGCCGGAGTCGTTTCCCTGAGAAGAGGTGTGCTGAGCTATAGCTGCAGCGATTATCTCCTGAAGTTCTGCCTCGTTGGTAGGCATGCGTACACTACGTCGTGGCGGCATCTTCTAAAAGATGTGTTTACGTTGGTCAGGACATAGTAAAGTGTACGTATATAGTAATAGTAATAGTATAATCACATAACATCTCATGTTATCACACATCACAATTATCAATCACACAACATCCCATGTCATAAAATATTAACAAATAATCAAGCGAATCAATTATGGTGAGAAAACTGCGATTGCCATATAAATGAGACCACATCGTAAGTGTATACATACAATCATCAATCACTAGGGGCTACATCACCCCCGTCCAAAAGCTACATCAATATCAGTACAACATCGAGTACATAACAAAAGTCAAATCATAACGTAGTCTCCCCAAAATGCTGTGCAATCAAAAAGCAATCGCCGCCTTCTCACCTCGCCTACCCAAGTGGCACCGATGAGCTCTAAGCAGATGGTGGTGGAGGAGGGGGAAAATGGGTATAAAACAAACGGCGCAACTGTAACCAGTCCGCCTCCATCGCCTGCTGTGTACGAATAATGGAAGCAATCTGCTGCTCCAAGGTAGTAAGACGAGCAGCATAGTCAGGGGGTAAAGGTCGTGATGGCTGCAACGGAGAGGGTACCCGGCCATGGCACTGACATGGCTGCAGATGGGCTCTCTCCAACTCCTGTAGTCGCTGCTCGTGCAACTCATGCTGGTATACAAAAGACATCAATACATCCTCAATGGTGTGGCCCGCATGGAACCTGTGGTATGGATCAGTGGGTGGCATAGGAGAAAATGGTGACCAAAGCAGTGGCTCTCGTGTGGGGTCAAAGGGTGCCACACGAAAAGAAG